>CM060895.1:69135833-71682500 GCA_030762935.1 Hymenopus coronatus
CATGCTAATCTAGAAAAATTAGCAGAAATATTCTTGCTACCTTCTTCCTTGTAAGTAGAAAGGAAATAAGGGAGTAGCATAGGTTAAAGCGATAGTCCAAAGCTGGTTACTATGTGACTGAAGTTCCTTTGTTTGTATGGACATGAGTTGACAAATTCCTGTATGAGAAAAGTTAAGATTTTCGACCCTGAAAACAAAAACAGGGAATATCTCAAAAACGATCAACTCCAAGAAAAAAATGTACACAACATAAATTGTGTGTTTTAATGTGCTCTACATTTTTTGTGTTGTAAGTTTTTGTCTATCTCTTACGGTTTAGCAGTTATACAAAATTCCGTAAAATTCACTCAGAATAAAGTAGTCTTCAGAGGCTATTCCCATAAAATTCAAAATATACATTTTATTTTTCGGGTAAATATCTTTAATATACGATATTTTAATCAAAATCGTTACAGCCATTTTTGTATAAAATCAAAATTTTCGAAAAAAGTTCCATGTAAAGGGTAGTTTGGGGTGGGGGATTTTTCTCAAAATCTTCATATCGCATCCCTGGAAGATTATAAACTTAAATATCATGTTTGGTATTTTACCGACTTTTCGATTTTGAGCTATCGTGTTCACAGACACACGGACACACACACGGACCTTTTTCTGAAAATACTTTTTTTTTAGATAAAGGGGACCCTAAAACATATATTTCCGGTGAAATCTCGGTATTGAATTTTTTGGTGGAGTGCAATACCTTCTCTATACACTATGTACATAGTTCGTATAGAGAAAGTATAAAATGGACACTCTCTGTCTGAAAAAGGTATAAGTATTTTAAAATTGAAGCCAATAAAAGAAATATGTCGGAAACGGTCAGCTCTACAACAAAAATGCTTTTGACATAAATCATGTGATTTAACGAGACACACTGTCAGAACTGGATGGAAACAATTCGCCAATTTGTAATAGTGTTTCGTGCATTTCACGGGCAACCGTTTCAAAAATGAAATGTGTGTTGAAAGCTTTACTAGTTTTACTAAAAGAAAAGTTTCTTGACGTCTAAGAAAATGTATTACTCTCTGTGTTCGAACTAGAATGTTTATTAGAATTAGATATTTAAATTCCAAAAATAGGCAACAAATGTTAAAAAAATACGCAGACAGGAAGTATAAGCAGTGGGCCGTGTCATCTTCCAAAACACCATAAACTAACACTAGTGGTATGTAAGTTTTAATTGTTTACGGTCAAAATATGTAGCAGCCTGTCTATTTAATGTATTCTTTGAGTAGTTATAAATTAGTCTTTATCGCTCTTAAAGAAATGCATGTCTTAAATCTCTTGTAGCACCTACAGTTTGCGCTCCCATACTCCTTATTCCTGTAGTTAGACATTACTTTGGTTTGCGGTGTGTTCACAATGTACGTGAATTAACATGCCTTTTAAAAAACTGACAACATGTGTTTTAATAGTTGATAATTAGTGAAGAAATAGTGCTTTCGCTGCACTGAATATGTATTCCGCGCGCTCGTCTTCGCTTTCAACCACGGCATAAGCAGAGAGCCAATAGCGGCTTTTCAACCCGGAGCTGCTCACCTTTACTATTCTAGCCATCTTGGGTTGGTAACAACAGTGTTAGGATGCAATCACAGATGTAAAATACGTTAAGTGCATTAAACGCTTAAAAGTAAAAATAAGAATGTAATTTAAGAACTTCTCTTGCACTAAGTGTTATTGGATGTAGTTTTTGGTTTGTTAGTTTAGCCTGCACTTTTCAGCATTTATTTTCTGTTGGTAAGTAACCTACACTGCAAGCATGAAAGTTACACAGACAGAACTTGTTTTGCTATGACTTGCTACAGCCTGATCTCCTCTAGCTGCCTCTAACTCCCTTTTCATAAAAACTTAGAAATTACAACGTTCATAGTTTACTTTTTAATCTTTTGGCAGATATAACACAACCTGCTTTTAAAAATGCATAGATGCATTTCTTTGGTTCATATTTACAATTGTAACACACTCAGCCAAGTATCTCAGTATGCGTGTATATATATATATATATCTCACAGAATATTGTATGTTTGTTTTGTTCATTTGGTCCCATCCTTGCGCCAAGGCTCGGGGACATAGAACACGTCATATAGACAGCCAATTTTTCGATGCATGCAACTATTTTTAACACCACCACCAACTTTTAACTACTGTTTTTTTGTTTTGTTTTGTTTTGTTTTTTAATTAACAACCACCACCACTACCCCAAATAAATCAATGTCCACAATTTTAATATATTTTCCAAATTCTACTACAATTGCAGTATTCAATGATTAATTACTTATTACTAATAATCAGCAAACTGTTCTTTTACTAATGTATATGATCAAATTAATTAGAAATGAGTCATAGGTCCTATTGACTCAAGTAGCAGACAAGTATGCAAAATAATTTAAGAGATTACAATAACATGTGTATTACAGAGAATGCTTACATTTCTGCCAATACAGTGAGACATTAAATTTCATTTTATGGCATAGTACACTTTACTGTTTCTCCATAAACTCCTGTATGACCATATAACATAAATCAAATCCTTGAATATCAATGGCCACAACATTGGCGGATACCGTTGGGCACAGCAATCAATCATTGAGATCATTCTTTTGGAACTTGGAAACTTAGGGTTTACCTTATATAGCACAAACATTTTCTAAGTCTGAGAAATTAATAAAAGCTTTAAGCATTAATTACTCATTAATCAAGCACTTTGGAAAAATAATCCAAATAGAACTATAGTTTAAAATTAATGGTATGTACATCCTATCATTAGCAAAAATTCATAAATCCACCCTGAAGTTAAAGTAAATTTTTAGCTATATTTCTTATGAAATTTAATATATCTTGAATGTGGATATCTATTGTGTATATTAGCTTTATCCATTACGTTTTGTTTGATCTACATGTTTTATTTTCCAGTATTATGGGTTTTCATTTCTCTGTTTTTGCACACCATTCTTATGTATTTAAGTGTGATGTTTATGCACTTTTCATTTACGTTTCCCTTTATAAAGTAATTTGACTGCCTTGTGGTCTACCAGTGGTTAGCATACTAGCCTCCAAATCAAGAGGTCTTGGGTTAGAGTCCCTGCTGGAGGATGGGAACCACAAACTGCAGCAGATTTACTGCTAAGCGAATTGCAATTTGCATGACAAACCATACTTCAGTGTTTAGTTCTAGTTGGCATCATTTTCATTATTAACATAAATATGATAATTGAAATGTCCTGCATGGGAGACCCATTTACAGTTTTTCAAACTGTCATCATCTATACCTAGAATGTTGCAACATTACAAGAAACACCTTATAATGAACTTTGATAACATTTCAAATAGGCTCCCTGTGCCGAGGAACATTTTTATGAGTATTCTATTGCACAAAATTCTATTCATTTTGTTGAACAAACACACATGCACATACAACTGTAGTGCTCCACTAGAGACCTCTTCCACCCATTTAGGGTTGACAACAATATAAATATTGTTGGTCAGTGGCATTGTCAATATGCGTGTCTCAAACTGCAAGGTGTAGCTTAATGTTGAGGGTCCTAAGTCCAAGGCATATCGAAGGGATCTGTAAAGTTAAATTCCCAATGAACAAGGATCACCCAGATCTTACTATGACGTGCAAAGAATTTTCACAGCCTCAACACACCATTTTCTCAACTTAACTGTGCAGTAAACTGGCAAATGGCCTGTTTGCATTGCATGGTGTCAGTTTTGCTATAAAAGCAAACACTGTACTTGGTGCAGGTGGAAGGGTTAATGATTTTCAAACCAATCTTATCTATTCTAGGATTTATACTACAACATTTATATAGGTAAGAAACACTATGATCCTCTTTGTTAAAGTTTGCGATGGTCTCCATGTAAAAGTTCTGCCCAACAACTTAAGAGTGCTACATAAAGACTCTAAAACATACATCAGCTTCTGTAATTAAGACAATGATACCGTTGATATAAAAATGGCTTCAGATCTCTTGGAAATGGATAACTTTATAGTCAAAGACAGTACCTTGAAGTAATTATGTCTAAGGACACCAAGAAACACGCATCATAATCACAATTATGAAATCAAAAGCTTGATGATATGCCATTTATGTCAAAGCAAACAAGGGAAGCACTTTGGTTATTGAGAAAAATGAAGACTCATATACAGAAATAATGTTATCAGCAAATGATTGCATTAAAATTTCAAAACATCGATAGGACTACAGACATTAATTCAGTCAATGAAGTGCTCAAAACAAGTACTTTAATACCTAAAGAATAATTAAAGTTGTTGAAGTCTCACAATCCTACCCTACCGAGAATATATTCTTTATAAAAAATACATACTTGTATCAGACCAACTTTGATCAGATTAACTCACCTATTATATAGCCAGATGGCTGGTTAAGAAATTTAACTTAATCACTAAATTTGAGAGCAGGAATAAAAGATGCCCAAAACATAGGGAAAAATGTTAACATTTTTAAAAAACCAAAAAATGATATGGTGTCCTTTGATGTTAAAGCATTATTTAGAATATTCCTGTACATAAAACTTGGATGCTATTAAAAAGAGAAGTGATAGAAATCATTTGATGTGAGCACTATAGAAATAGACCAATTCGTACACTTGACAGTGTTGTCAAGTGTAATTTATCTTACTTAACACATTTTACAAGCAGGCATAAGGTTTGGTAATATGAATGAAATTCAGAACCTACTAAAGACACCAAATTTAAATGGATTCAACCCTGCTTTGATATCCAAAATAATTAAACATAAGCAAAAGAGACTGACGACAAATTACTATTTCAAAGAATAAAAGAGGATAAACATTGGAAATACAAGAAATTTACATACCTCTTTTAGGAAACCTGCAATATCAGATTGGATCCCCAAAATAAATTTAGTTTGAGGAAATTATTAAATAAACCACTTAAAAACACCATACCATATGATTTGAATTCTGACATTTATCACATTAAATGTAATCTTATGTAGAAAGGACCAAAAGGAAGTTGAATGACAGATTGAAAGAGTATAAAAAGAAATATCAAATTTAAACAAATTGACATATTTGCTGTAGCATATAATTTTTGGACAATCACAATACTGGAAATGAAATTACTAAAACTATTGACAGCCATATTGAGTAATGCAGTGGAGCCAAATTATCCATCTTGTATCCTTAATGCAATGTTGCCGACAATCTTTTCTCAACAATAAATTACGTATATAATTTTACTTAGTTCATGTTTCTTCGCTTGTGATAGACCTCCTGTATTCTATTGTAAGAGAGCAAATGGCTTCATTGAAAACTGCTCAACATTAGATACCAACCAACCACAATAAATTACACTAACTGTATAACTATGTACACTGTCTCTAAATTACTATGACACTAACTCAATAACTAAACCTGGCCTAAACGTAATCGCTTCAGCACAATTTTTGTTGTTGCTATTATTATTATTCCTTCATTTAACTACATGGTCCTATTGGTAGGATTTCCCTGTGGAACATATTGCCTAGCATGTTGACTTACATACTGTAATCGACTGTTCTATTCATTTTTAACTTTAATCATAAGATCACATACACATTCACACCCTCGTTATACTTCCAGACTTTGGGAAGGAAAGGAAATATTCTTGGTTAGAGAAATATTTCCACCTCGCTGCCAGGAATCCAACCTGGGACCCCTCGCAATGGGGCATTATGAGATATTTTCATCCGCATCTCATTTGTTTGAACATCCATTATTCCAAGGTTTTATTCAGCCCTCCGCACCCCCCACCCTCCCTCCCTGATGAAACTTTTGTGGTCCTATTTTACATTTGTTGATGTAACAACCCGGCAAGTACTGCCAATTTTCCCTCCTGCAGTGTATGTAGTATTGTTAGAGACCATGCACATAAAGATACTGTTTGCGAGCTCACACATTGGAACAATGGAACACTACATCACCTCATGAGATGGCTTGTAAGCAAAGTAGTGGATGAGGAAAGGAATTTTCCTGGCAAATAGCTTTGTCCGCTCAAATCTTTGCCAACAAGCTGTGTGTCTTTTTCATGTCCAGCTCTAAAGAGAATAATAAATTAATTATTAGATAATTATTATACCAATAGTTATAATAGTAGGACTCTCTGTTAACATACTCCTACCTGCAGCAAAACTCAGAATATGTGCGTCCTGTCTCTTAATGGGGTGCATTGCATTCAGAATGTACCATTCTTGTTCTCAACAAACTTTCATCAAATGATAGTTGAAGATGTGCCTCGTTATCATTGTGGTAAAGCAACAGATCTGTCTTGTTAATCAAATGAGGCGTTCCTAAAACATTATAGTTTGTAAGAATATCATGAAGAATACATAACCTTTGCTTCTCGCATAATAATAAATTCTGCTCTATTACATCTGCGTGCTTGTAAAGCAATAAAATTGAGAGAAAGCTTGGTCAAGATTTTACAGAAATGACCAGCTATTAAACGCTGGTATGACAAATGATGTGTATGTGTATGTTTGCTGTGGTAATGTTGCCGTTTAAGGGTCAGTTGGCTGCATAACGTCAGGCAGCCAACCTTTGCATCTGAAAGGTGCAATGTTCAGCGAAAAGGAGGAAAGGCAGTGCAGTCATACGGTAGTGTGGAAAGCATGAAATTTGCAATTAACAGCCCTTTTTAAGGCTACCAATGACATAACTAAAGAGCAAGTAGATCTGGTTTGGCTGACAGTTATTCTTACAACTAACAACAACTACAACAACATCAACAACAACAACAACAAATAATAATATTAGTAACAACAATAATAATAATTTTTAATTATACTAATGTTCCTGTTTTCATTAAAAAGAAACAAAGCAATCGATGACTTCATATTTAACAGTAGCTTTGTGTATTAAATTTCTCCATTTAACCCAAAATATTACTTGATCAAACGTATTTAAGAACACCGCAGTTGAAGTGTGACATAGATGGGGTTATCTTTATGTTTTGATGAAATCGTCTTTAGCTAGCTCATGTACCACATAACCTCAAATAATCTACATCTGCAATAAGTAGGATTAATGGTGTATGATAGATGTCGTCGTCTTCTAGAATTGCCAGGCCCTTCGGCTACATCATATACTCGCCATTTAAGAACATATAACCGTGCTACTACTGCCATCTTGCAGCTATTCACTGACTGCATTCCTTTATAAACATTGGTAGAGAGTCCCAGGAGGTTCCTCCATCACTTGATGATACAATAGCAGCCCTATATAAAAACAATTGCCTCATGCTCACACCCACATTCTACTTTACAAAGGTCTCTCCTGATAAAATTAACAAAATAATAACAAAGTCTAAACCAAAAAAAGACAAGGGTTGGGATGAGCTGTCTTCATTCTTAATAAAAGAAATCAGGCATGAAATTAGTGAGCCACTTAGTCAAATAATCAATCAATCAATGACTACTGGCATTTTTCCAGATAGAATGAAATATGCACTTGTTAAACCCATTCACAAAGGGGGAAGTAATGAATTTAAAAATTTTAGGCCCATCTCGATACTTCCCGCTTTTGCAATAATCTTTGAAAAAATTGTTCACTCACAGTTAATTACATATTTAAATCACTATAGCAAACTAACGGATTCACAACATGGATTTAGGGAAAATCATTCAAAAATATCAGCACTAGCAAATCTCATGAACGACATATCTCAAAGACTGGATGAAAAAAAATCTGCTTCATTGATCATATGTGACAATTCAAAGGCTTTTGACTGTGTAAACCATGAAATACTGATAAAAAAGTTAGAATTTTATGGTATAAATAACATGGCATTAAAATGGTTCCAGTCTTATCTTAATAATCGCAAACAGAAAGTAATTCTAAAAAGTAGTGACGGTGAGGCACACTCAAACTGGAGCACGATTAAAAACGGGGTACCACAGGGAAGTGTTTTAGGGCCATTACTGTACATATTATATACAAATGATCTCCCGAAAAATATCAGTGGGAAAACAATAATGTATGCAGATGATGCAACAGTTTGAATAAATGCAGTAACTAACTTAAAGCTGATGCAAAACACGGTCGAAACAATGACTGCACTAAAAAAATGGTTTAATAACAATGGACTAAAACTGAACACATCCAAAACTTCTGTTATGCACTTCAAAACACAAACAAAAGTAGACAATAATATATTATCTGTTACCACCATAAGTTCTACTACCTCAGCAAAAATACTTGGAATATATGTAAATAATCATTTAAAATGGCAAGAACATATACAATACATAACTAAAAGATTAAACAGTGCCTGTTTTAATATGTTCTGCCTTTCCCAAATTACAAACTTAGAGACTAGGAAAATAGTATATTTTAGCTACTTTCATTCGGTTGTGACATATGGAATAATTCTCTGGGGTCAGGCAACAGGTTGGGAATCAATCTTCAAAACTCAGAAGAAAATAATCCGCACAATAACACATACAGGGCCAAAAAAATCTTGTAGACCACTGTTTAAAAATCTAGAGATATTAACCTTCCCATCTCAATATATACTGGAACTCTGCAAATATATACATGTAAGTTTCGATACTCTATATAATACTCAAAACCAACATGGCTATCAAACTAGAACTAAAGGCAATTTAAAACCACTAGAACATAGACTAGCATTATTTGAAAAAAGCCCACTCTATGCAGGAATAAAAATGCATAATAAATTACCCACTAAAATAAGACAAATAAAAGATATAAAATCATTTGCCAAAACCATCAAAAACATATTTGTAAAAAAGTCATACTATTCGGTAAGAGAATTTATGGAGGATAGTTTATAAAAGTTAAAAAATTGTATTAATTCAATTTTATAAGGGCTTATTGCCCTAAATATTGTAACTTCAACTGTATATATTTCTCATTGTATTTCGCTTGACGTGTCACCTGTTTACTGAGCTCTTGCTCACTTTGTAAATGTTTGTGATAAATAAAGTTATTCTATTCTATTCGGCACTATGTGCTCAGTTCCAAAGCGGGTTTTCAATTTCTAATGTTGGTATGGTTTTGCGGCATTGCGCGGCCAACTGATCCTTAAACAGCAACATTACCTTTGCTGCTATGCAAGAAGCAATAAGACCCATAGCCATTTCTGTCTGCTTGCACATGCACATTTGTGAACTTTTGGACTTAGAAATATTTCTTGCATCATCGCATCACATGTTTGAAAGTTTCCCCGATCTTCATTTTAAAACAATCTAAGAATTTGTTAAATTTCAAAATCCTACCAGACAGCATAAGTTAGATGCTCATGCTGAGAAAAATGGAAGAATAAATAACAGTCAGTTGCCACCATACTGAAGATGGAGACACATGTCTCCGAAAACGTTAAAAGAATTTATAACATAAGTAAAGTACAGATGTGAACATCAACTCTTTAATATTTTAAATGTATAATAAAATAAAATTTTAATATGGCTTCTGTGCAATAATGAAAGTATTTTGTAGACTTACGAGGGCCGTTCAGAAAGTAGCCTCCGATCGGTCACAGTGCGGGTAGTGGGGGGAGTAGCGACGCCATCTGTGCATTCACGCACTCAGCAGGTCAGTCGGCATCAAGCCGTGGTCGAGTGAAAGTCGTACCTGCGCTAGTTTAGTGTTTGTGGCCGTTTGAAATGTGTACTGCAATAGAAAACCCCGCCAAATGTGAAGTGCGTGCTGTTATAAGGTTTTTTACAGCCAAAGGATATCCTGCAGCAGCTATTCATCGTGAGCTTTGTGCCGTGTACGGACCAAGAGTTATGAGTGAAGGAGTGGTCCGTGAATGGGTACGTTTATTTAAAAGTGGACGAGAAAACGTTCATGATGAAGAGAGGAGTGGTAGACCATCATTGGTCACGGACGAACTCGTTCAGACAGTTGATGCAAAAGTTCGTGAAAACCGACGTTTCACAATGTCGGAGTTGTCTACTGATTTACCACAGATTTCTAAGGCTCTCTTGTACGAGATAGTGACAGCAAGATTGGGTTACCGTAAGTTCTGTGCACGATGGGTGCCCAAAATTCTTACCGACCACCACAAAACTCAAAGAATGGCCTCTGCATTAGACTTTCTGTCACGTTATGAGGCCGAAGGTGAACCATTGTTAAACAGAATCGTGACCGGGGACGAAACCTGGATTAAGTACGTGAACCCTGAGGCAAAAGAACAATCAAAGATGTGGGCACATTCAAATTCGCCTACCAAACCAATAAAAGCCCGGCAAGATTTTTCTGCCCGAAAATTGATGGCAACGGTGTTTTGGGATGCAAAAGGGGTGTTGTTGGTTGAATTCATGGAACGTGGGACGACCATTAATCAAGACGTGTACTGTGAAACACTAAAACAATTACGACGGGCTATACAGAACAAACGCCGTGGTATGCTGACTTCCGGTATCGCTTTTTTGCACGATAACGCCCGTCCTCACTCTGCTCGCAGAACAACAGCCCTTCTTGAGTCCTTCAAGTGGGACGTTGTCAACCATCCACCTTACAGCCCAGATCTGGCGCCAAGCGATTATCACCTCTTCATGCATATGAAGAAATGGCTCGGGTCCCAGCGGTTTGATGACGACGAAGAGCTCAAAGATGCGGTCACAGGCTGGCTCCAGGCACAAGCGGGTGATTTTTATGCAGAAGGAATTTCAAAGCTTGTGAACAGATACGATAAGTGCCTCAATCGTTATGGAAACTATGTAGGAAAATAGTGCAAAGATGTATATATTAAAATATTTTTATTTAACTTGGTGAATTTCTTGCAATCAACCGGAGGCTACTTTCTGAACGGCCCTCGTATAATTAGTTTATTACAAACCATTCAAAAAGATTATTCATTATAAGCTGACTGGGGGAGTAAACTATGATAATGAATCCTGGCCCAAGTTGGGGGGTTGGATCATCATTCTGGTATTCACATTAGTGAAAAAGAAAATTTTCATAAGGGGTGTTAGAAGAATAAACTGACAGATAAACCAGGGAGGATGCTGAAAATGAAAATTGGACAGTTGCAAACTAAAAAGACAGGATTCTTGTACTAATGCATTTCCACGATAAAACAAATAATGGTGAAATGAATAGAATATAATTCTACCTCTGTTTTTATTTTCTCTAGCACATATGTACATACAATTATATAGTCAGAGAAGGTAGTGATGTCAACATTTCACCGGACATATATGTTTTGAGATCTCCTAAGTCCGAAAAAGCATTTTTAGAAAAAGTTCTGTGTGTGAGTGTGTCTGTGAACATAAACTTGGTATTTATGTTAGTACCTTTCAAGAATGTGACACAAAGATTTTCAAAAAAATCCCCCTTCCCAAACTATCCTTTGCATGGAAAATGTTTTGAAAATGCTGTTTTTCTCAAAAATGGCTCTATCAATTTTGAATAAAATACCTCATATTAGAAAAATTACATCATAAATAAAATATATATTTTGAATTTACTAGGAATAGTCTCTGAAGATATTTTCTGAATTAAGTTTTGTAGAATTTTGCATAATGATTAAACCATAGATTAAACCATAAGAAATAAACAAAAACTTGTTACAAAAAAAATGTAGATCGTATTAAAATACATAATTTCTGTTGTATTTTTTTACTTTCTCTACACATACTATGTACATAGTGTATAGAGAAGGTATTGCACTCCACCCAAAAATTTGGTATTGAGATTTCACTGGAAATGCTTGTTTTGGATTGCCCTGAATCCAAAAAAAAGCCTTTTTAGGAAAAGGTCCGTGTGAGTGTGCATTTGGGGGGGGGACAGCATAGCTCAAAAACTAAAAGAGCATTGAATTCCAAATTTGGTATTTAAGTTTGGTATCTTCCAAGGATGCGACACATAGATTTTCAAGAAAATCCTCCCACCCCCAACTACCCTTTATGTGGAACTTTTTTCGATAATTTTGATTTTCTTGGCTCTTAATGATTTTGATTAAAATATTGTATATTAAAGATATTTACACCCCAAATAAAATGTATATCATGAATTTTCTGGGAATAGGCTCTAAAGATTACTTTATTCTGAATGAATTTTTTGAAATTTTGCATAACTGGTAAACCTAAGACATTGACAAAAACTTGCCAAACAAAACATTTAGAGCACGTTAAAACACACAATTTATGTTACATACATTTTTTTCGTGGAGTTGATTGTTTTTGAGATATTCCTTGTTTTTGGTTTCAGCTTTGAAAAACTTATACTTTTCTTGTATAGGAATTTGTCAACTGCTGCCTATACAAAGGAACTTCAGTCACATGGCAACCAGCTTTTGACTATCATTTTAGCCTATGCTACTCCTTTATTTTGCTTTTATTTACGAGGAAGCAAGTAATAAGAGTATTTCTGCTAATTTTTTCTCAATTAGCATTAAGTATATAGAAACATAAGCTTTTTAACAATAATTTGTTGCAGAGATGTAGAGAAAGTCATGTGAATGGAACACATAAGATTTTTTTTGTAGAGTTGACCATTTTCGAGATATTTTTTGTTATTGGTTTCAATTTTAAATTACCTAGGAGTTCTGTAATGGGACCATGCAAAGCAAACCAAACCTCAGTTATTTTACATAAAATCAGTTTTTAAAATATCTGACTCGGTTTAGACTAATGTATTCCCTTATTTCCCTTTAATTACAAGGAAGCAGGTAATAAGATCATTTCTGCTAATATTTATCTCGTTTAGCATGATGTAAATTAAAGAATTATCATTTGTAAGACTAGCTTGGATTATATAAAAACTAGAGAAAGGTATGTAAATGGAACACATCAGATTTTTTTATATGAATGCATATGATAGAAAATAATATGTGGAAAGTATTAAAAGAGTTTAAAATACCACTGAGCTTAATGTTGTAAAATCCTTCTTAGCAAACCAAAATTAGAAATTAAAATAAGCATAATGCAATTTAAGTATAAGGGTAATTAAAATACTGTTGCAGGGTTGTAGACCTCCTCTTTTATTTGATTGTATCTGTTTAAAAGATCTGATGTGTTTGATTCACATGATTTTCTCTATAACCCTGTAATAAATTATTGTTGAAAAGCATATTCTCTTATCTACTTCATGCGAATAGAGGTAAACATTAGAATTGCTTGCTTGCTCTCATTGCTTGCTTCCTTGTAAGTAGAAGGGAAATAAGGGTATACACTTGGCTAAAGTGAAAGTCAAATATTTTAATAGATGGTTGCTATGGGATTAAAATCCATTTGTATGTATGATCAGGAGTTGACAAGTTCTCTAATGAGTCAAGCTTAAGTATTATAAAACTGCATTGAATTACAAGGAGTATCTCAGAAGTGGTTAACTTTGCAAAAAAAAAAAAAAAAAAAAAAAAAAAATGTAATATAAATTGTGTGTTTTAAAAAAATCTACAGTTTTATTTTCTCTACATGTACTATGTACATAATGTATAGAGGAACCATTGTATTCCACCCAAATATTTGATGCTGAGATTTCACCTGAAATGTATGTTTTAAGGTCCTTTGAGTACACCATTTTTTTTTAGAAAAAGATCATGTGTTTGTCTGTGGACAACAAAGCTCAAAAACTAAAAGACCATTAAATACCAAACTTGGTATTTAAGTTTGGTATCTTCTTAGGATGCAACATGAAGATTTTCAAGAAAATCCCCCTACCCCAAAACTAACCTTTACATGAATTTTTTTTTTTTTAAATGCTGTTTTTCTCAAAAATGGCTCTACGATTTTGACTAAAATGTTGTATATTAAAGCTATTTACATTACAAATAAAATGTATATCTTGATTTTCTGGGAATAGCTTCTGAAGACTTATTTATTCTGAATGAATTTTGCATAGCTGGTAAACCGTAAGAGATAGACGAAAACTTACTACACATAAAATTTAGATCTCATTAAAACATATAATTTATGTCATACTTTTTTGTTTTTCTGCGGTTAATCGTTTCTGAGATGTTCTTTGTAATTGATTTCAGTTTTAAAATATTGAAACTTTTCTGGCCATGCAAAGAAATGGAGTTCAATCCCGTAGCAACCAGCTTTTAAAAGATTTGGCTATTGTTTTAGCCTGGTGCAATCCCTTATTTACCTTCTACTTATAAGAAAGCAAGTAATGAGACCATTTCTGCTAATGCTTATCTTGAATAGCATGAAGTAAATAGAAGAAGAACCTTTTTAACTATAATTTGTTACAGAGATGTAGAGAAAATCATGTGAATGGAACACATCACATTTTTTGTGTAGTAAGCTTTTGTTTATCTCTTATGAGTTACCAGTTATGCAAAAGTTATCCAGATTGAAGAGATCTTCAGAGGACATTCTCAGAAAATTCAAGATATACATTTTATTTGCCATGTACACTCTTTAATACCTACACTTATAGTGGAAATGGGGTTTTATTTATGGACACTCTTAACTGCTGTGGTTCTCAGCATCCCATTCTATACTGGGCATGAAAGACTGCTTAATTTTGCTCACAGGCCTCCTTTATCAGGCTTGAGGTTCTCTTATGTACCATAAATCTATGACAGAGGACCAACGACTTTGCTTCCCTTCCAAAGGAAGCCATGCTAAGGATTTTTACGTCTGAAAAAATCCATCGTTCTCTGCCAGGTTTGAAAGTGCAACCTTGGGTATATGAAGTTAGAATGGGAACCATTACAACGCAGAGGGCGACTAACATACAGTACATTAATCAAAATTGCTTCCCTTCAAAACTCAGTCAACTGCTGCTGGCTATGCATTCCCAGTTAAAATTGAACTGTGGGCAGTGCTCATTCCCCTCTTTGTATCTCAGTCACGTGGTAGGAAACTTCCAGAAGCAGTTGCATGTGCAAACCATCACAGGTGTCACAAACTCACTCAGGTATAACAATGCATAGCTTTGATGTTAAAAAAAAACTTGCTGACAGCGTTTTATTTTATTTTTTTTTTTAATTTTTTTTTTTTAAAGAAAAGTGTTTATTAGAATTCTCTCTCACTTAATACTAAATTGTAATCTAATAGTAAGTGGTGCTTATACTGTTATAAGGGGCGTTCAATAAGTCCTTAAAAAATCCAAGAAATTACACTCGTAGCATGGAATAAATTCTGCTCACCTGCAGTGCCAGAGTAGTAAAAGCGGCGGTTAAACACTACCAAAAAAAAAAATAAAGTCTGTATTTAGTAATGGTCGTCTCTTACCAGATGGCAGTTAAGTTTCAGGTATGTCCATCATGTGGTTTCGTTGCCATAGGCAGTTGAATCAACAATCTTATGTTATGTTAAAAAAAGTTTTGCGCGTGTTTAAACACTTCTATTTAAAAGGCTTAACACCGAAAGAGATAAAAGGTGAGTTGAATGAAGTTCATGTCACATCTGCCTCTGCATTTATAACATTTACAATTGGATAAATGAATTTAAATGTGGCCGTACATCTGCTAATAATGAACAGCGCCAATAGAAGTGACTTCCTCCAAAGTTATTGATAAAATCCAGGATATGGTTTTGAGTGATCGAAAAATCAAAGTTTGTGAAATAATAGAGGCCTCAGGCATATCAAAAGTACAATTCTCAATTCTGCACTAAAATTAGGTCTGACAAAGGTCTCAGCAAGATGGATGCTGTGTTTGCTCTTAATGGATAATAAATGCAGTCATGTGACTGATTCGGAAGTTGTTTGGCACTTTTCCATCGGAATCCTGATGGGTTTCTGCATTGAAACATAACTGTGGATGAAACATGGATACACTACTTCACTCCACAGACAAAAGTACATCGAAACAGTGGATGTTAAAGGCTCTGAAGAAGGCTAAGGTGGTGAAATCTGCAGACAAGTTGATGGCCTTGGTTTTTTGGGGGGGATGCATGCGGAATCATCTACATTGATAACTTGCAGAAAGGAATAATGATAAATTGAGAGTGTTATGCATTGTTATTGCACCGTTGTAGGGAGAAATAAAAAAAAATGCCCTCGTCTGGCAAAGAAAAAGATTCTTTTGCATCAAGAAAATGCAAGGGTGCACATCTGCGCAGTTTCGATGGCGAAAATTGTAGAATTAAGGTTTGAATTAGTATTAAATCCACCATATTCACCAGATTTGGCCCCCAAACTTGAAAAAGTTGCTTGGCAGAAAACAATTAATACCTAATGAAGAGGGCATCTGCCTATTTTGAGGACCTTCCAAAATCCTACTTTTTGGAAGGCTTAAAACAGATGGAGAAATGCTGGTAAAAGATATCGAGCTAAAAGGGGATTATGTTAAAAAATAAAAAAAATTTCACCAAAAATAATTTGTTTTTTTATTTTTTTCTAAGGACTTATTGAACTCCCTCGTGTATAGCAATGTAACATGGATCTTAAGAGGACAGGAAGCAAATTAAAAAGCAGAAAAATGAAATTCCATGTATAGTTTAAAAGTTAACAAGAATAAAAAGAAAATTGGGTTACTTCTCACCCGGAACTCCTGGGTTCAGTGCCCAGCTGGTGTGGGGAATCTTTCTTTAACCAGAATTATTCCCTATCCCTCATAAAGTGTAGAAGTATGCATGTGAGAGTGAATGTGTGTGTGTGTGTGTGTGTGTGTGTATTCAATGATATAAAAAGTTAAAGGAGGGTATACAAATGAAACAAAAAAAAAGTGTGACAAGGGAAAAATTAAAAGCAAAGAAATTTAAATACTACATTTAAATTCTAGAAACTTAAACATCCTGAAATTTTTGAAAATTTCCATATATTGTGCAGAATGTTAAATTGTAGGATTTAAACAGCATTTGGTTTTATCTGTATGTAGGTATTGTACTGTTTTAAACACTTGAGCTACTGTGGTCCTGCGAGTCTGTGCTTCTGAAAATCTTCTCTAATGCCTACACATGACTACTGTGGGATTCATGAATGCTTAACATTGTGTTCATATTGTAAAAGTATATGCATTATGTGCAAGAAAATTAATTGTTTCTATGAGGTGCAAAACAAAGATCATGCAGGCTGAAATCCTAAGATAATCAGCTCATGTGCTTTTTGCTAGGCCACACAGATTTCCGTTGAATCAGATGAACAGTTGCTGATGCAAACTTTAGCTTCTTATGGTGAGGTTCAAAACAATCCTGAAATTTGACAGGGTGTCCGGTTCATTTCTTCACAGGTGCAACCTCTGCAGGGATGTTGCAGGTTGTTACATTGAAAAGTTCCTCTGATGATTTTGTATTTTGGATACTGTATTACTTCCCAGTCTCTTTCTATTTGCCTTTCATGCAAAGATGAAAAGGTAGAATTCACTTTCTTAATTTGTTTTATGTAGATACTTGTTTTACTAAGAGATAGTTGGTCATTTTTATTCCATTTGAAGTTCATTTGACACAATGATAATATTGTTTCGTTAGTAGTAAACTGTACCTACAAATGTAATGTACATAACACATCAATGTGTGATACGCTGTATTTTAGGAACTCCTTTGAGGGTTACAGAGAAGTGTACCCCTTCGGGTGTTAAATTCAATTGTTATTGAATCGTACTCTTTTGCACCTACGAGCATCGTAGCACCTACAAACTAACTGTACATTAAAATTTATTCTATTTGTCAATACGAATAAATCATATTGAGTAATGCAGGCTCATAAAATGCCAAAAAGGAGACAGCATAAAAATAAATGTATTTGTGGACTTGAACCCTCAACTCCCTTGACATCTTAACCCGATGCCTACATGCTAACCATAGCATTAAATAATGCCACTAAAGCTATGCTCTCCAAACTCCAGGTGTTCATGTCATGGTCCACTGCAGTTTGATCAGTGGTAAGCTAACCGTTATTACATTTATGCTGTAGCAAAAAATTTAGAACCCCTAGCCCATAGGTTCCCTATCTCAAACTGTTTACTTTGCGGTTGAATTCTGGGATATGTGTAAGTAAACCTAAGATTAATCTATGAGCTTTCTTTTGCCATAAAATACATTTTTTGAAGTGGCACAATTCCCCCAAAGCCTAACCTCAACGTGAATGAAAGAAGGCATAGTATGAAGTAACAAACATTTCTTGACTTGCACATTTACTTCAACTTTCTTAAAAGATACCAATTCTGGCAAAGTTTTTACATAGGTAGAATGTCTTCCCATGTAAGCTTGTTGTCAGGTACACTCCTAGCAATTTCATTGAATTGTGAATATCACTATGTTGCAGTGTAAATATTATATTGTCAGTTTTGTGGATGCATGTCAGCTCCACCAATATTGATGGATTTACATAAATTAATATATGCAAACTTTACCTTTTCAGGATACATATTTATAACTCAGGAAGAGAATAAGGAGAAATGCTAAAAACGTAAGCATAAACATGATAGCTTCAATTAATCAGCAAAAATAGAGGTTTTGTTTTTCTATTTAGGCAGCTGCTACTTAAGATAGAGAAAACTTTACATTTAACCAAAAACTGGATAGATTTTCTATAATTGCACATTTTGAAGTCTCTTTGAATCCTGAAAAAAAATTTAATGTTATGTGAGAGATCATCATATCTCCAAAATTAATAAATACCAAATTTCATACTTAAGTAAGGCACTTTTTAAGATACAAAGTGACAGCTTTCAGAGAATTTCTTTCACCTGAACAATTCTTCAAATGGAAAATTATGTATATTATTAACTCAGACTGGTTCTAAATATATTAATTAAATGTATTGGAATGACAGATAAACCATACATTTTTGAGTGTTCTGTTTGCAACTTTGAAGTGCTCTTCATCACACAACAGCCTCCATCAAAATGTAAATGTTGTGTTATTTATGGACGCTCTTTAACTGCTGTGGTTCTCAGCATCCCATTCTAAATTGGGCGTTAAAGACCGCTTAATTTTGCTCAGAGGACTCTCAATCAGGCTTGAGGTTCTTTTACGTGCCGTAAATCTATGACACGGGACCAACGGCTTTACTTCCCTTCCAAAGGAAGCCATACCAAGGATTTTTATGCCCGAAAAAATCCATCGTCCTCCGCCGGGTTTGAACCCGCGACCTTGGGTATATGAAGTCTGCATGGTAACCATTACACCACGGAGGGCGACTCAGCCTCCATCAGGGAGCCATATGTGAACTATACATGTCTCTCTTGATTTGATTCACCATGCTGGTCCAGTCATCCAGTAAGCAAGTCTGCAAATTTTGGGCTCATTAAATCTAGCTTCAGAATAAGGCTTGTCAGATTCTAAACATAAAATAATTGGGATATTTTCTTTGATATTACAGTATTACCCCAAATTTACGCTCTGCTCTTTACATTTTCCTTAGGTCCCTTCAATTTACTTCTACTCACAATGTATTATAATTTTTGTTTTTATGTTTATCTAGATTTCCCCCTGTGTGCACCATAGGGGTGTCAATCCCCAGTTCAAAACAAATATGGTGCAGAAGATATCAGTGGTTATGGTTAATGAAAATGTAGTCATGACAAGAATCATGGATTCCTGGAGGCTAATTACATTTACAAAATGGTGATACAATATTTGACCACACCTTCTTTATGTTAATGCTTTACCTCTCGAGAAGACTACATCTTGACTTTCCTTCTATTTGCACTATCATGATTAAACTTCCCATTTCGAGTGCCATTGTTTTGTTTAGCTTCACTTCTGAATTGTAGCAAATTGCAGCAGCACTGTTCTGCTTTCCCAAAGTTAATTGTGTTTTGATATTAAATTTTTATTAGTCTATTTTACATTATACTGTTACACTATTTATGCAATTGTTTTCACTCTTTTAACATTGTTTAGGTTATTGTTTTCATTGTAACAATTATTTTAATTTGTTGGTTTGAGTTTTGTAACCATTGGTATTGGTTTTTTTTTTTTTTTTTTTTTTTTTTTTTTTTTTTTTTTTTTTTTGGTGTGTGTGTGTTACTGCTATTTATGGCTATTGTTTTCACTCTTTACCTTGTTTAACATGATAGTTCTCATTGTTACATTTTAGTTACATTTGTTTGATTTGTATTTGTAATCTCAGTTTCTGTTGTTTCTCTTCTAAATATTATCTTTGTTACTGCTCTTGCAATTTTAGCAATGAAGAAGAAAAGGGAAAGAAAATCGTTTTCCATCAAGAAAAAGTGAAAATACTGGAGACTGTAGATTCGTTTTATGGAACATGTGCTGCGCTAGCACTGATCTGAACATCAGTGTTTCAACCTTGAATACTATTGTGAAAAACAGAGGTTTTATTTTGACAAGTGCTTTGTATTGTGGACTGATTCAAAATAAAGGAAGTATGTCAGGCATTCAAAATATGATGAACTTGAGGCATTGTTTGAAACAGGTTTGAACCAGCTCGAGCAGTGAATATGCCAGTGAATGGAGTGTTACTAAGGGAGAAATCACTTAAAAGTGGCCACCATGCTGGGAATAGAAAACTTTCCTGCATTCATTGGGTGAACAGACAGATTCAGAAAATGCTACAATATCACCTATTAAACTATGTAGGGTAAATCTGCTTCTATCTTGGATGAAACTATGGAGGAGCAAGTGAATGGGAAGAAAAAAGAGCTATGAGGCTAAGGATGACCACAGTATTGAAGTGAGCTGTTCTTAAGTGTCCAGCCCAGTAATGCATGGCATTAAAAGGAGAGAAATTGACAAGTCCAAAAACTCTCTTTGTTTCAAGAATGTTTGATCCCTCCCAACCTTATATCTTGCCCAACAAGAAGGTTTGGATTACTTCAGATTATTTTGAAAACAACTTGCAGAACAATATGCAAAAATAGGTGTGCAGAACTGAAAAATTCTACTCTTAATTGATTGCTATCTTGCACATCCCATTGATATGCATTTAAGAAATGTGCAGCTAGAAGTCCTACCATTAAATTCACAAGTCAATTGCAGCTATTAGATTCAGGGATTATTCAATCCTTTAAATCACAATACAGATAGGGTGTGGTGTTTTGAAATTTAATGCAATGCATGCTGGTAAGAACCCCTCTTCTCTACAAATTTATGATTGATGCCCTCCACTTCATTGCAAAAGCATGGAGAGGTATCAAACAATCCACCATTTTCAATTGCTTTTGGAAAGGAGAATTTTTCAGAAATATAAACTCCCATGAGCTTCCAGAGGAGAAGAAACATGAAATGAGTGCCCTTTTGACCACTTGGGAACTGCTCCTCATTTGTCATAATTGGGAACTGCTCCTCATTTGTCATAATTTAATTTTCCCCAAATTTATAACAATTTCTGACCAGCAATTAAAATAACAATTCCCCCAATTTCTGATCCCTTAAAAAGTGTTAAATGTGGGAACTGTATTTATATTTTCTGGTGGTAAACATGCTCCAAAACCAGAACCTAAGATTATGCTAACTTAAACTTACAAGATATAAATAAAATGTAATAAATCCTGTACTTGAATATTACTTTATAAACTATCTTATACAACTACTCTATTCTACATAATCTAGGTAGTTGAAAATAAATATATTTGGAATCTCATCCTGTTAACATTACATATTGGCCATTTATTGAAGATAGGTGCAAAAGGAAAGGTATATTAATGCAATAACCTGACATATCAGGCTCAGAAAAGTAGTATTTATGGACTATGATCACTATTGTTGCTATATGAATTCTGGATGCATTTAAAGTCAAAATAACTAAACCTTAATTCATGGTATTGGTAGAGAAGAATGTTACATCCTGATTTTCAACTTAATTGCAACTTTTCCCAAGTATCTCTGACTTAAAAGCTTTGAAAAGATGTGACTGACAACATTAACTAATTAAGAAACTCTATGCACCCAATCTGGTATCTTTGAGTGTGAGAGGGACAACACTGTCCTGCACTGCAACTTTTGCAGATCTACTATTGTACCTCCCCAGTCTTATTTCACTGATCCAGAAATCAATATTTATAATGAACAAATCAAACTCTGAAGTGTCATGTTTAAAAGTTCCTCCAATTTTAGAAATGAATTTCCAAAAGTGAGGGTTCCTTGCTGGTCGTGACAGAATAGATGGGCCGGTGATTATCTGGCAGTTGTGTGGACAGTGTCCCAGAGTTGCCCATGAGAACTTTTTCCTAATTAATTTTAGCAGTTCTCAGAAACTGCTTTTATCCAGTCTCCATATTAGAGCTTAGTAGTGCCTGAATTCAGATGATATGGTACATAAGAACACATTTAATTATGGCCACAGTTGTTGGCAACTCAAGGTGATTTCATGACTCTGTCCACTGAAAGTTCATTATGGGCATTATGCCCAGGAGCACTAAAAGATAAGTTCACACAATTTTAAATTGAGTAGTTTCCACACATTCATACTGCACAAAGAGAGGTCCATTTCTCTTGGTTGGAATTTATTTTTTGGGAAGGGAATATCCTTCTCCTTTGCTGCAACTGCTTTATACAACCAAACCTTGTGCAACCCAAATGTGAGAACTGATTAAAGAGGAAAGAGCAAGGGTGATGTTACTGGGTTATGTTAATTTAATTTAAGGAAAGGTCTTGAAGCAGGCACTGGGTTCAAGTCTTTGTTAAGGTGATCCAATTTTCATATATATAAGCATGAGCATTGATCTTTCTCACAGGTGGTAAATAGATGTTTTATTCACCAAAAGAATTATAAAAATTCAAAGTCTTTGTCAAGTTACTGATTAAAAACACACTCACTATTTACATTATGGCACAACTTGTACTAATATGTACACTATTCACAAAATAGAAACCTGGCTTTTTTAAATTGAAGGCATGAGGCTAAAAATGAAGTGGACGTGAACTCATCAACACTATAAAACATGATTTAATAAGTGTTGCTTGACTTGATGTTTAGTAATCTACAATTATCTGGTAATTTATTGTAAAAGGACAAACCTTGATGTGATATGCTCTGAAGGTAAATTTTACTCATTTGATGAATGGAGATGTAAGATTTGCGATGCCCTGGTATTGTAGGAGTGGTTATCAGAATTCTTATTGAAATATGGCGGATTTGCATGGATGAAAAGAACAGTTTCTAAAATGTAAATGCAAGATAATGGTAGTATGTAAAACTTTCTGAACACTGGTTTTGTAGAAGAACTTGTAGGGATCTGTTTCATGGTTTTGATAATATGCTTTTGTAATATGAGTACATCCATTGATTTGGATGTAAATCCCCAGAAGATAATACCGTAAGATAGTAAATATAAAGCTAGAAAGTAAACCGCCACTACATTTACAATTACAATAATTGTTTTGTTTTTATACGAGGAGCATTCAACAAGTCCTTAGAGAAAGATAACAAAACAAAATATTTTTGATATATTTTTATTTTTTCAATATAATCTCCTTTTAGCTCAATACATGCATTTCCAACTGTTTTAAGTCTTCCAAAAAGTGTGGTTTCGGAAAGTTCCTCAAAATAGGCAGATTGGGAGATGACCTCTTCGTTAGACGTGAATCTTTTCTGCCGAGCTGCTTTTTCAAGTTTGGAAATAAAAAAAAAAAGTTACTGAGGCCAATTCTAGTGAATATGATGGATAGTAAAGTAATTCAAACCTTTATTCTACAATTTTCGTCATAAAAACTGCACAGGTTTTGATGGAAGAGAAACGTTTTCTTTGCCAGATGAGGGCATTTTTTCTTAATTTTTCCGTGCAACTGGTGCAATAACAATGCCTAATACTAATTTATCAATGTAGATGATTCTGCATGCACACATCTCAAAAAACGAGACCATCACCTTGTCTGCAGATTTCATCAGAGCCTTTAAATACCCACTGTTTCGAAAGTACTTTTTGTCTCTGAGGTGTAGTAGTGTATCCATGTTTCACCCACAGATATGTATGGACCTAGAAATTCATCAGGATTGCTCAGAAAAGTGCTAAACCAGCCTCCGAATTGATCACATGATTGCGTTTATTCTCCATTGAGAGCAAACGCATCACCCATCTTGCAGAGACCATTGTTATCCTAATTTTTGGTGAAAAATTGAGAACGGTACCTTGTGA
The DNA here is from genome assembly GCA_030762935.1 of Hymenopus coronatus. Taxonomy (NCBI): domain Eukaryota; kingdom Metazoa; phylum Arthropoda; class Insecta; order Mantodea; family Hymenopodidae; genus Hymenopus; species Hymenopus coronatus. The sequence goes on from CM060895.1 coordinate 69,159,811, forward strand.
TATGCCTGTGGCCTCTACTATTTTGCGAACTTTGATTTGTCGATCACTCAAAGCCATATCCTGGATTTTTCCAATAATTTTGAAGGAAGTCACTTCTACTGGACGTGGAATGATATTCATCATTTGTGGATGTATGGCAAAACTTAAATTTATTTATCCAATTGTAAATTGCTGCAAACGCAGGAACAGATGTGCCATGAACTTCATCCAACTCAACTTTTATTTCTTTCGGTGTTGAGCATTTTAAATAGAAGTATTTAATCACCGCAGAAAACTCCCCCCCCCCCCCCCATCTTTCTAAATAAGCACAGATTGTTGATTCAATTGCTATGACAACTAAACCACGTGATGGATTTAGCTGAAACTTTAACTGTCTTATGGTAAGAGACAATGGTTACTAAATACAAACTTTTCAGTACTTCGAATTTGGATTTTCTAAGGACTTATTGAACACCCCTCGTACCAAGCATATTGAATACAACACTAAGAAATCACAATTTTATGTTCATTAGAATAAGAACATGTAAGGTTTAAGCTTTATCTGCCCCTCCTGAAGATCCTTATAAAATTCTGTTGCATTTTCTGGAATTTCAACAAAAAAAAAAAAAAACAACAAAAAACAAAAAAAAAAAAACCTAGCTAGATTATCTTAAAATAAATAAATATATATATATATATATATATATTGGCTCAACCTATTGATTTTAGGTACAATTTGGGGTCGAAGCAGGTCCTTGCTGCAGGACTTACCAATTGGTTTTAGCACATCGACCTCCACAGGCACAGCAGAATATGCATTTTGTACCTCTACACATTTCTTATGGTGTCTCTTTGATTGCTTGAAATATATGATTCACTGTGTATTCCTCTTGAAAGGAAAGGTTGACTTCCCTGGTTGCTTTGCACTTTCAAATCCTTAATTTCCAAATATTTAAACACCCTCACAGACCCGTGATTTTATAATATCTGATGGTGCTCATCGGGGTTCAAGACATTATCCTTTTTCCTTAACTCTTTTACAGTTCTGCCGAAAACTATCTGGAGACATATAACTGTGAAATGTATAATAAAATAGTTAGGGGAGTCGTTAGTCAGTATGGATTGTAAAATTCTCCCATAACATTACAAAATGAACACATGTTGTTTTGAAAGTTTGTTGATCTTATATATACGTGCATCACTCCCAACTGCTTTTAGCGTATTTCAGTGCTCACAAATTGACAACCATACCTGCACTCTTGAAAACACTTCATAATGCAGTGACTTACCCAGGATAGCTAGTCTGAAGATGGAAGTTGTTCCACTTCAAGATACAAGTCACCTGTTGCATTTGCACTCAAACTGTTTGAATCATCACCGAGATTGATAATTAGTCGGTCAACAACAATGTCCACAATTCTGTCCAAATCTTGTTTTGTTTGCTCTTCCCGAACAATATATACTCACTGCATTTTCGGCTGTCACTTGTTGAAAAGCTGCTTCCACACGATGTTGCACCTCTGTTTGCCCGCTGTATGTTGTTTTAGGAAACACCAGTAAATTCCACCACTAAGCTGAGACTATTATTTAATGTAAAATAAGGTAATTTTCACAAAACGTATTACATATATTATGAATAATTATTTTCTTGCCAATTTTTAGAGGTCTTGTGTTTCTCTACACTGGTATCACACTCCTCCAACATTGCCTTCATATGCTGTCTAGGTGGTAACTGAAAATCATCCGTTACAATGTATGAAAGGCACAACACATGTATATTGTTGCATAAGGGAACAATGATTAAAATTCAACCCAGTTCTGTATATTAATAACTCTTACTATGTTATTTTGATAATATTGTATAATTTAATAATATTTGTGTACTTCTTTCAGCAAATTAAGAGAACTATTTTTTTTTTTTATAGGGTAAAGTGGTAAAACATTCAGCAACCAATCAGAACCATTGTAATCTGTTGCTTTTGTTTACATTACCGTAAACTAAGGCTGGACAGACAATAGTTTTGCTTTGATTTTTATTTTTCCCCTCTTATCATGGAACTATAACTAAGGTTTTTAAGTTTTTAAATTTTTAACATTGACTTTTAACAATTATGATGTGTCATTAGTTATTTATGCCTTTTTATTTTGGTTGCTCTTAATAGTCTTTTAGCTTCCTCTATGGTTTTTACCATGGGTAGTTTTAATTCCACTGAGTTTTATCTCTACCTCTGGCTCTTATTTATTTATGCTTTATTTTTATGAAAATTTGTATCTGTGACTATAGTCACAATTTATTTTATATGGGTGCTAATGACCAAGGTGTTGAGCGCCCCTAAACCCTACTCATCATCACCACCACTTCGACTACTAACTTTGTGAGTGTAAAGTTCTGCACTCACTGTTCTCAAATACCGTGGAAACTATGCGTGATAGTGTTCTAGAATTAAGAAATCAAACAACTGTCTGCTTAGAAGTGCAAATTGGCAAATATTGTATTTATAAAGCTAAAATTATGGTTTTAGTCGTTTAATTGCTTTGTAAACATGGTACAATATCTACAAATTTGTCACTTAAAGTCAACTTCCACCATGTAAGAAAGAATTGAAGTACCCACTTTGAAGATATTCATATGATAGTATTGTGAAATAAACTTAAAGAGTGTATAAAATGCATGTGGTACTGTTAGAAATGTCTGTACTTGGAATCACTTCCTGTAGTGATTAAATGTGCACATGTTCGTTCTGTTTCAGGAATACAGAGAAAGGGGACAATGATGAAACAAATTCTGATGGTTTAAGTGAGCTAGAGAATAGGAGCAAAAGAAAGAGGTTTCAAGACAGCGTAGAAGAGGAAATCAACAGAACAGGGATGGGTGATACAGGAATGGTTCCAGAACCTGAAACAGCAGGAACTAGTTCCCAAGAGTGTGCCGCAGGCACAGCAGAAGTTAGCAGTGATGACAGCAATATGGAAATGAGTGTGCAGGATAATTATGAACCAGAAGAGCCAGCAGATTTAAGCAGTGATGACAGCTCTGCAGGAACAAGCAAAAGGAAAGGAAAAAGAGGTAGAAAGAAAGGAACAAAAGTCACTGTCAAGAAACAAGCTACAACGATATATCAGTTCAAGATCACTCTATTGTACACAAATCCTGTAATTTGGCGTCGCATCCAAGTTCCAAAGCATAGGTTCTCATTTGCAAAGCTTCATACAGCTATTACTGAAGCAATGGGATGGAGTGGTTGTTTCCAATATTGTTTTCGAATTTATGATCAAAAGACTGACCGGTTAATAATGATTTCGCGTCCAAATCCTTTATGGCAGGACAATCCTGGGAAACTGAATGACGAAACAAATACAAAAATAACATCTTACTTCCCAAGTCGAACTACAGTAGCACAGTATGAATATGATTTTGGTGATGCTTGGCTGCACGAAATTTTGTTTGAAGGAGAAGTCCCACGAATTGCCGGTGAAGTTTACCCACAGTGTGTAGGTGGTGAAAGAGCATGTCCCCCAGAAGAATGCGGTGGTGTTGGTGCTTTTGAGCACATATGTGAAGTGTTGAAGGATCCTAAACATTCAGAATATGATGAAATAAAGTCGTGGCTGCAGTACATGAGCATACCAGACTATGATCCGAGTAAGTTTGATCTAACAGCTATTAAACTTTCAAAGTCTGGAGACTGTGTATGGGTGAACAAGTGAACTTTTAGTGCTTTAAACGCATCGCCATATGAACAAAACACTGTCTCGCGGATGCCATATAATTAATTTTTTTCACCCTTTCTTTTTCACATGTAGTTTAAAAGAAACAAATCAAGTTTCCCACATTAGTTTAAAAGAAACAAATAGAAGTTTCCCACAATCGTTTAAAAAAAACAGCCGTTTATCTAAATTTTGAGATGCATTACATAGAACTAACATATAAGAATTGGGAACAGAATTATCTAACATTTATGATACTGCAGCTTACCCAAAAGAAATGTTGAATGTGCACAATTAAACATAACTTGTGAAAGTTATAAAATATTCACATTACTTGCAGGCAATAAATATTACCTGATAAAATGCATTGTGTGTTTAAAATAGAATAATACATTTCTACAGAATATCCCTGTCATTAGAGTTGGATGACAGTAATGTTGAATTATTTCAAGCAGCATCATCTGAATTCATAAGATACTAATTCATCCATTTCTCCTCTCTACATCAGAAGTTGAATTGCTCTGAAATCATCTATGTATATATATGAGCACTGCTTTTACATTTTATATGTGCTTTTACAATATCAACAGTTGTTTAGAGATGTTTCTCTTCTATTTAGGGTTCTGTCTGCTCACATGTTTGAAAAATACTTTTAGTTTTATCGACTTGGCACTTTTTAAATAAAATTATGAATTTCCTGTAAGTTTTCTTTACTGTAGTTCGTGTTTTCTATAACAACGAAAAGCCTCTATATCTTAAATGGCAATTAAAAAGCTAAAAAACCATACGATAGTAAGTTTACAAGGTGTTGATGCAATACACCTCGATTTCTGCTGCTTCTTTGCAATAAATTTGCAAGATGGGGTAATATTGGCAAGTGGAATAAACTCAAGAAGTTTCATCCATCGCATAATTATTCTTTTTGGCCAGAGTGCTTGTAATGTAAGTCTGTTCTTGTTGGACCGTTTTTACTGTTGTGCTACTGAAAATGTTAATTTCATTTGATAATTAAAATTAATTGCCTGTGCTTTGATTTTTAGCAAACATAAATAAATAGGCGAACATGATAGCTTTACCAGTTACACTAATAATAATAATAATAATAATAATAATAATAAATATACATATTTTAGAAGTGTTACACCCTAAAATTCCTTGCTTTGCATATCTGTTAGAAAGAACCTATTCTTTTCGCTTTATTTTCCGCCAGTTAGCAGTTTGATGCTCAAGACAATGCTGTTCTATTTTTGCGAAATGTATTAAATGGTAAAAATGTATGGCCAGACATCAAAAGCCAAAGTTCAATCTCAAGAACTGGTTTGCATGAATGAGAGTAGACCAGAGACACCCGATGTGCCAATTTTTGTTTGGTGTCCGCTTTTATCCTAGAAAATCACAAGCTTCTTAGCAGTTACATTTGCATTCAGATATTTTGCCATGCAACTTCCTATTTCATCACCACATAGAGCCGCATTCCTCTTGAGGTGAAACGAATTAGGTGGATGGCCAATGGTGAACACCACATTTTGTATCTCGACACTGCCGTGTTTGAGTTCGTCAGAGATTCAGGATTTGGCGATCTCAGGGTCAAATCTCTTCTTTGATGTATCGTCCTCCATCTAGCTATATGTATGGGAACTAATGGATGTTGACAGGTGAAAAAAATTAAATAATACACAATTGACTGGTTTGAAGCAATGATTAACATCTGTTTCCTTTTGTCTTTACCTTTGCACAAATCTTACAATTTCTTAGTTTCTGACCTATTTGAAATTGCGCTTCCTAGCGCTTGACTTTACTGTAATAGAGTAACTAGGTCCTTGGCGGTGCAACGTTGGCTAGAAGCGACGTGGAGTCTGCTCGTGTTTTGACGCACTAGTGCTGGTTTTCATCGAGAAACTCTACTTATATTAACTGCAACCCATGCTGATTTTGCTGGTTAGAAAAACATGCTTGACTAGGATTGACAGACATTTTTGTTTAAATTTAAATATTATTTTCCCATTGGCCCAAGGGTAACGTTAGGAAGCCTGCAACGAACCTAAGCGTGGTGGAATGGGATGGAGTCTATGTCGGAGGGCCAGATGGAGTGTTACACTCTCCGTGAAAATTAAATTTTGCCTACATATATATTCTGTTTTACCAAGAAACAGATCTTAAATTGTCACTTTTTATTCCTCAATATAACTCAAATTAAAACTGGTGCTCAGTATTGCACTGGCTTTCTAATGGTATGTTTATATTGTTTCAATTCCAAAAATTCCAGATTTATATTAATTTGGCTAAATTATATTAACTATTTCTTTTTGGTCAGTATAATATTCCGCCTCAAATGCCCCCTATGGCGAGCTTAAATTTAGAACAATCTTGGATTGATATTTGAGGTCGACATATCTGCCCGAACTTTGACTTGTGGTAATGAGATTTTTTTTTAAAGAAAACATACTTGAATTATAACTTATATATTTCTATATACTAACATTAGTAAGAATTATCGTTAATCTGTTTTGGCTAATGCATATTATTTTTTATTGATTTATTGTGAGAATACACTGATATATACAATATGTTTTCTGATAATAAAGTAAAAAATATACATGGAATGTGCGGCATAAATCACTAACTTATAAGACTAAACATGTATAAAGCATTGATAAGAAATGAAATGGCCTGTTATTTATGGACGCTCTTTAACTGCTTTGGTTCTCAGCGTCCCATTCTATATTGGGCGTGAAAGATGGCTTAATTTTGCTCAGAGGCCTCTCTTATCAGGCTTGAGGTTCTACGACACGGGACCCACAGCTTTACTTCCCTTCCGAAGGAAGCCATTCTAAGGATTTTAACGCCCGAAAAAATCCATCGTCCTCCGCCGGGTTTGAACCCGCGACCTTGGGTATATGAAGTTAGCATGGTAATCATTACACCACGGAGGGCAACGTAAAGGATTGATATATATAATAGGCATAAAATATACATGGGATTAAGTGAAATGATAAAGAGTACAGGATAAAGCACCTGTCTTATATGAAAAAAGTACAAAGTATTAATGGATAAAGGTTTGACACATTATTTTCGCGCGTTAGGATAATTTTAAAATACGTGGTGCACATGGTGTCCTGGTCATCGCTGCTGCTTCTATCTTTGATGGGTTTGGTGACGCAGATGTGAAAAGTTTTTGTTGACGGACTTGGTGAAGTTTTGTATGTAGATGGGGATGGCAAAGTCGTTGATACAGCTAGTTGAGAACCACCCAGTAGATGTGACTTTGTGGTATAAAGCAGGAGTTTTGCTGTGGAGGTATATGGAGCAGAGTGCGTCTTGTTTTTTATGGCGGTCTTTGGTTGGTACACATTTCACGTGGATGGCGTTAGCACTTTGGATGCCGAGAGAGACGGTGTTAATCTTGCTGCCGGTGGAATAGGCGGAGGGATGTAGAGGTCACGGATATGAGATTCCGCGTTTAATAGGAATTGTAGGTTGAAGTTGCCTACGTCAACGGGATAGATAAAAAGTCGAACATTGTGATAATATTTGAGTGTAGGAAGTGAACTTGACGTATCGTTTGAAGCCGCTACGAAGTTATTCCTCGCCTTGGTATATAATGCAGAAAGAAGTAGAGTTGAGTTTACTGATGAGCTTCGGAGTGGCTTTTCTGAATCTGGTTGGTAGAAATACTTCGTTTTCGTTGTCGAGTTTGGCCACAAGTTTTGTTCTGTATATAGTGTCGAGGGCTTTGACACCAAAGACACAGTATGGGACGTTTTGTTGAAGCGAAGACACGCTGAGTGTGTCGGAGCTGTGTGATACCTCTTCTAGTTGGCTAAGCACGTCTTGTGACATGATCACTTTTAGGGCACACGTAGTGGAGGGTCGTTGAAATGAATGCTTTGGGTGGGAAGGTTGTAATGCTGTTTACACCTGCGAAAAGTTGCACACACTTGCTGTGCGTCTGAGGGAGGTTGGTTCCACATTACGTCGACGTCGAATGGGGGGGGGGGATAACGATTAAGAATGGCGCTACCGTTTTGGGAGTTGCTTGCTGAGCTGTGCAAAGTCTTCGTAGAATCCCAGTTGGCAGGAGCGTGAGACGGTCACTAAGATTGGAGCTGCACGTTTGGTGGAAACAAAACGAGCAGTGGAAGTCCTCACACGGTTCTGGCATTCCCCCAGGTTGCTTAGCACAGACTGAAGGCTAAACACGGCCGCGTGTGTTTATAAAAAAAGATAATTGCGTTGATATTGCAGGAGGCAGAACATCCGGAGGATAAACACTGATGGGGGAAAAAGTTCGTTGGAGAGTGTCCACATCCACCCGAAGCGGCTCGTCACACACAGGAAACACAACATACATTGGTTTGCTAATTGCGCTGATATCACAGGAAGCAGAACATCCAGCGAAAAACACTGGTGGGCGGCTTATCACACGCGCGCGCGCGCTTACACACACTCACATACACATAGAAAGCATATCATCATTGGTTTGCTAATTGCGAAGATATCACAGGAAGCAGAACATCCGGAGGAAAACACTGGTGTGAGAAAAAAGTTTGTTGGAGAGTGAGTTTTTACCACATCCGCCGGAAGCGGCTTATCACACAGGAAGCACAACATCCGCAGGAGGATAACTTCGTTGATTTCACCACCAACCATTGCTTTTGAAATGTTTAATGGCGTTCTCTTGGACGAGACACTGAACATCCAAATCACCTGAATGATCGGGTATGATATTGGATGAATCATGGCCCAAATGCACCGCTAAGCATCTATAGTAGCACATACGTTCTTCGTTTAACATTAGCTGCATTTTATCTGCGGATATTTATTGCTGTTCGTGGAAAAGCCTCTTGCGGGAACAAATTGGAACCATTGATGTTCGTCCACGCCGTAGTTTTTGAACACCTTACAGCCTTCGCAATACACCGACAGATAATTTATGTCCCATATCGCACAGAGCCGGTAATGCGTAACCGAAGGGCAAGGTAGGGGAGTGGAACGCTGGTAGAAATACATGCGCTTTAATGAGTATTTTGTGAGATGCGCAATGCGAAATGTGGGTTGAGGAAATGATGCACTACGAGAAATGTTCTAAAGTTAGGATGCAGTATGTACTTGGTGAACTGTGTGAAATTCATGTTATGTAAGGGAACGTTGGAGGCGCGGTTGTGAAGCATGTACTTGTGGTATGCCATGTTTGGCTTTGCACGTCCATCTCTTCTTTCTTTTTGTGATACACGATGAAGGTAATGATGCGTTGCAGGCTATGCAACATGTGCCGCTCTTGAAGGTTGAGCACGAGCTGTAGGTTTCCGAACACACTCTTAAACACGTTGGTGACGCTGCTGGAGAACTGATATTCTTGAAGTCGTCCTTCGGAGTGATGCATGCGTTTGTGAATGATGGGAATAGCTTCTACGAATTTGTGCCACTCTGCGGAACCCCTGACCACCGCGTTGCGTTGCCACCATTTTGCATTGGTGACTACCAGCAGGTGCGGTGACGGGCGAAAATCCCACACTGACGAATTTGGTTTATTGCGGTTTGAGAATTGAGATGAGAGGGCCCACAACTGCGCTGTGTGGGATTTTTTGTGGTGATGCAGGGCTGTCGCCATCATCGGGGATGGGCCGTGCCGTGGCCGAGTGGTTAAACCACTCGCCTTTCACCTAGATCCCAAGCGACCGCATTTGAGATTTTTGTGGACAAAGCGGCGCAGGGGCGCGTTTTCTCCGAGTTTTCCGGTATCCCTCGCCATCGCATTCCACCGGTGCTCCATCTACCTTCATGTATCAGTGTCATCGCCTGCGGTGCCACACGTAGCTGTTGGAGTGTGAAATCTGGCTTCATTGAAACAGGCGATACAAACAAAAAATGTAAGGGATACACAGCAACACGATAGAAAATAGTAAGCTAATGTAGTTGAGGACTTATCTGGTCGGCGTGGCTTCGTGAGTGTGCTGCATGGCTCATTGTGGCGAGTGTTAGCGTGACGATTGTATCAGCAGGAGCGTGTTCTGAAAAAACACGTGCAAGAGAGAGTGAAATAAGCGCTACCATTAAACAGGATGAATGGTGGCAAAAAATGGCGTACTCACCTTATACGGTTGGCAGATTTGCTGAGCGTCGGAGCACTTTGCGCGGCATACGTCTTTGTAGGTTTTGCGAATCACGTCATCGTTATGAGTGAAATTGCGAACGTAAAATTTGGAAAACATCCTCTGCTTAGGCAGTTTGGAGCAGCGGTGGGCGAGGTAGTGGATGACGTAATGTCCGCAAGTGGTGCTGTCGAAACCTTGGGTAATTGTTCGGATGAGCGACGGCTGTATTCACGCTCACCATTTTCTTGTGTTCGTCGAAGAGGAAAACGTTTTCGAGTTGCAAATGCTGCAGTATAACTGCATTGACCTGGTTCAACAGGTTCTTGGGATTGTGCACAATGCTTTGCGGCATTTCTAGGCTAAATTTGGAATGCAATGGGAGGCATGTCATTGCGTACTTGACGGCCACTAAGCAGGCATCGTCTCGCGAAGCGTTATAAAATTTTATCGGAAACCTGACCTTTTGCACAACGACTTCCTATTCTCCCTGCAGAACGATTCTCTCGGGCAAGACGTTTGAAAATCTGGACGTGGTGTTATTGGAAAAGTGGTGCATGGAAACATTGATGACGAGAGTGAGGAAAAGGGTTTTGTCTTAACCATGCCGAATCGTCGAAGCCAGGACGCACGAGTTTGACTTGGTCGCATACCTCTTCCACTTTACCATGACCTGTTAGTTGCGTCCGCGACCCTAGGTTTGTAAGATGCGTTCAATCTTAAAAGTCCGGAGAAGAGCGACCTTTTGTAACTTTGATGTAAAATATGCAGTCTGTCTTCTCCGGTCAAATCCCTTAACTTGTATACCACGGGATGACAACGCACCACTTCGGCGATCTGAAATAGTTCGCCAGTCCAATTCTGTTCGTACCCCTTGTCGAGCTTCATTTTTCTTTGGAGATGCGCACGTGATCGCCTATGGAATATCTGAGCTTCCGGGCGAGAGGGAGGTGCCTATTTCCATAGAGATTGTGATGCACTCGTAAAATCTCCGGCGATATTTTATGGACCTGTGATACGAGCTATTGTACGACTCGAGTAGTCGGAACCACATATCTAACCGTTTTTGTGCGTAAAATATTTCAATATCTTTGTTTTTAAGTGCGTTTGAATATCTCCACGACGCTGGATTTGACATTTTTGATCGTGTACTACCTCACGTTGTGTTTCTTTAGAAATTCGAGAGACATTTCCTTCGTAAACTTCGTTCCCTTGTCCGTTTGCAGAACCCTAGAGACGCACTGAGAAAATATAGAGCGAAACGCTTGCACAACTTCGGATTTTACTGAGACGGCCAGGTATATTTTGAAAACTTATCTATACGGTTAGAATGTATACTTACGGTTTGTTGTGTTCCCGCACGCTATTCATGGCGTTTAAATCGGTTTCCCAGAGATCGTTCATATTGTTCACGTAATAATATTTGGTGGGAAACCTAATTCTCACCGGTTTGTGCAAAATGTAACGGTCCTGAGTTTGATGGAAGGACTATGTCGCCTTTGACATCCCCGTGGCCTTTCCAAGGGCTTTCGCCATGCCCAAACCGGCATAGTATTCCGGTTTGACATAGTACCGCCTTAGCGCCTTCCATTCCTTCGTTCTTTTACTTGTGCTCCTGAACAAAATGTCAGTCTGACGGCCAAGAAGAATAAATTCAACCGACCAGCACATCCAAATATGCAGAAACGCCTTTCCATTTAATCCTTATCCCATACCATAAACCATGGCTATCCTATAGTGGAACGTACGCGGCATTCGACTACGTCGACCAGAACTGGATTTGTTGCTCCACCTGCATCAGCCTTTGGTCGTATGCTTGCAAGAGACCAAGCTCCGTCCCCAAGACAACCTTACCTTCAGGAAGTACTGTTCTGTCCGGTGTAATATATCATTTGCGGATGGAGTACCTGCACATGGGGCACTATGATTCTTATTAGAGATGATATCTTTGCTACATTTGTACCCATTCAATCTGACATACAGTCCATTGCTGTAAGGATTAAGCTATCTTCCATTAGCTTCACCATTTGCAGTATATATGTACCTCCATCTGATGGCCTCTCGCGCACTGATTTAGAAGACCTAGTCTCCCAGCTACCATAATTTGTTTTGTTGGTAGGGAACCTGAATGCCCACCACCCCCTTTGGGGCTGCCCTCGGGCTTCTGCGAGAGGTCAACTGTTCGCCGATTTCTTGGATATTATTAATCTCTCTCTCCTGAATACCGGAGGGCCTACCTTTCTTTCTGACGCCTTTAATAGTTTTTCACACATCGACATAGCCGCCTGTTCTCCACAATTAGCAGTTTCCTTACAGTGGAATGTCATCTCTGATTTATGCTCTAGTGACCACTTTCCAGTCGTTATAAGTCTCTTAGCAAACAATTTATGTTCCACACTTTTACCTAGATGGAACTTAGATCACGCCAACTGCAACCTTTATTCCCGTTTGGCTGTTTTTCACTGCACTGAGCACGACCCTACCGATTCCTTAGTTGAACATCTCACAGCCACCATTCTTTCTGCTGCTGAGCAGTTATTCCACGATCGACTGGCCACTCTCGTCGTTTTTCTATCCCTTGGTGGACAGATGAATGCCGCACTGCCATTCGTGCTCGCAGACGTACTCTCCGAGTTTTCCAGCGTCGCTCTACACTGGATAACCTGATACAATATAAAAAAAAACTGCGTGCTAAATCTAGACAAGTTATAAAGGATGTCAAAAAGACATCCTTGAGAAACTTTGTGGTGTCTTTTAATCCACACACACCTTCCTCTGTCGTATGGGATAAGTTTAGGTGTGTAGACCGCAAAGCAACCCACATATCCGGTCTAACAACCGCAGAATACTGTAGTTAATCCATTTGACGTGTCTAATACTCTTGGCTCACGTGTCTAGCTAAGACCACTATCCACCCGAGTTTCTTCCAGTTAAGGCTCAGGTGGAATTTCAAGGGTTCGCCTTCCGTTCTGGAAACCTTGAACGCTATAATCGCCTTTTCACCATGGCGGAGCTAGAACACGCACTTTCATTTTCGCGAAACTCTGCGCCCTGTCCGGATGGCATCCAGGTAAATGCTCATCTCTCTCCTGAAGGTAAGGCTTTCCTACTCGAGGTCTATAATTGTGTCTGGGTTGATTCCACTTTTCCAGCTCAGTGGCGGGAGGCCACCATAATACCTGTTTTGAAACCTGGAAAGGACCGTCAATTTCCTTCCAGTTATCCTATTTCCCTCATCAATTGCGTATGCAAGGTGAGGGAACGTATGATCAATGGACGGTTGGTATGGTGGCTGGAATCTCACAATTTTCTGACCAACATCCAGTGTGGCATTCGACGATGTCGTTCTGTAATTGACCACCTTGTCTCGTTGTCAACTCAGATTTCTGACGGGTTTCTGAAGAACAGCCAAACAGTTGGGATATTTTTTTACTTTGCGAAGGCCTATGATGCGTGTTGGTGAGCGGGAATAGTACGTTCCCTCCACAGTTGGAATATTCGAGGATGCCTTCCGTTATTCCTTCAGGAGTTTATGCAAGATTGCGTTTTCCGAGTTAGCGTCGGCTCGGTATTTTCTAACCTTTTTAGTCAAGAGAACGGAGTGCCGCAAGGCTGTTTGATATAGCAATTAATTCCATATCGCAATGTGTTCCTGCAGGTGTCTCGTCCTGTTTATCCGTGGACAACTTTGAGATATACTGTACTTCTCAGCGTACATTATTTTTGGAACGCCGTCTCCAGCGATGCTTGGAAAATTTCTATCTATGATTGGAGCTCAAGAAACGGCTTTCGTTTTTCCCCTGAGAAGATGGTCTGTGTTAACTTCTGGCGCCGTAGGTGGCGAATGGCACCTACTCTTCACCTTGGACCAGATTTACTTCCCTTCGCAGATTAGGTGAGATTGCTAGGGTTGGTATTCGACCGGAAACACTGCTGGTCACAACATATGGCACAGCTTAAGGCGCGGTGTGACCGTTCCTTTAATATTTTACGGATACTATGTGGCAAATCTTGGGGAGCAGATGGGACAGTATTGCTGTGTCCTTATGGTGCACTGATCCGATCCAAGTTGGACTATGGATGTATTGTTTATTCTTCGATAAGACTATCTGTGCTGAGAAAATTAGATTCTGTCCACAAGAAGAGCATCCATGTGTAATGGCGAATTCTCCTATATACCGCCGGTGTACTAAACTTAATACTGTTCAAAGCGATTCTTAATAAGCATGCAAAATACATTTTGTATGTCATTTCAACTAAGTACGAAATGATCACAAATTCGTGTATATATATAATTTAACCACACGAATATATGCAGTGATGTGCGCGTGTACAGCTACCTCAACGCAAGTTAAAACGATAACCATGCTCTCAGCATTCTCCGCTAGCTAGGCAAGGCCAGCACTGGTTGTGCGCGCGCATCTAGTCCATCGCAAGTTGAAGCGATAGCCACTCACTCCCACGACTCCACTAGAGAGGCGAGGGGGAAGGAAGTTTAGATGTCAGTCGTTAGCTGTCGAAATCCACCGCTAATTTTTAAGATTGACAATCGTTTTTAGTCTGTATTAGTGTGGTTTTGCTTGTAAGTTTTTGTGAAAATGACGAAAGTGTTACTGAAGCTAGTGGTCCATGTGACTGTGCAGTAGAACACGTGTTAAAGACTGGATTTCGGAATTTTGAATTTTCTGAAAAACTTAAAATAAAAGACAACGGCACGCCACACCCGAAATACCAGGTCTGATTGTAAAATGTCAAGACAGAAAACGAAAGTATAACAGACATTCCTGCATTAACAATTATTCTAGGTACAAATGGTTAACTGGTTGCCCCAAATTATACAAACTCTATTGTTGGCCGTCTTAACTGGTTGCCCCAAATTATACAAACCCTTATTGTTGGCCGTCTTCTTTTTAGTAACGACAAAAGCAGTACCACATGGTCTCAAGAAGGATTCGACAATATAGTTTCTCTAGCAGGTTCATTAACTAAGCATGAAAAAACAAAACAAAAATCACATATTTTGTGCATTCACTCTGTAATTTTGGCAATACGCGAGTAGACCTGCAGCTAAATGCTCAGAAATCAGTACAAATTTCAAAGCATAATGAAATGGTAACAAAGAACTGAGAAATATTGGATAGACTCATTGATGTTTGTCACTTAGGGAACAAGGAATTAGCTTTTAGAGGACACTAGTCAGAAAGTTTCTTTAATAGAGGCAATTACACAGAAACACTGGATTTACTCAGTACGTATGATTAACTTTTAAATGATCGTTTAAAAAATGCTACAGTTTTCCGGAGCACTTCATCTATTCATAATATTTAATCGAGGCTGATAGGGGTGTTTTGATTACTGTATAACAAAAGAACTTGCATCCGCTAATTTATTAGCTATTCTTCTAGATGTGTGCTCAGACACACTGAACAAATACCAACTCTCTACCATTTTACGCTATGTGGACAAATCGGGGAAAGCTAAAGAAAGGTTCATGGGTTTTACAGATGTCAGAGCACACAGATCTACTGAAGCACTTTACAACCATGTACTTACAACAGTTAAAGAATTTAATTTTTGTAAGAAACTTGTCGCTCATGCATATGATGGTGCGGCCGTAATGTCTGGTCAATTAGGTAATCTGCAATCTAAAGTAAAAGTGGCATTTCCTCAGAGGTATTATTTGTTCGCTGACGCTGTCATATCCTGAATTTGGTTCTGCAACAGACAGAATGTATTGCGATATGCATTGATAAGTGCAGATTTTTTTTAATTCTACCTAATTTCTTTTCTCATTTCACTAAAAGAACGGAAACTTTGCTTGCTTTTATTAATAAAAACTATAAAAAGTTACCAAAAGCGGCTGGAACTTCAATTCACGCCTTGTGAATGCTATACAAGAGCAATGAGATAACCTGATTTTATTCTTTGAATTCATAACAACCAGAAAACAATGTTGATTAGGAACCTGATACATTGGTTAATGCACAAGGTTTTCTTTATTTTTTGGCGATTAGATACTCTCTTCCTCAACGTTCTCGGCAAAATTTGCTCATACCGACGTTCTCTTCAACATATTACAAGACAATGTAAAGGTAATCCATACAAAAACACTTTAGAAGAGCTAAGAAGAGAAGGGTTCCAAAATATTTGACGAATCATTTCTACTGCAATGATAAATGAAATGCAGAAAACTAAAGGAAGAACAATGAACCAAGTGAAGTTACTGAGGTTATGTTAAGGAGGATATTCTATTAAATGCAAACTAGGTTTTCCGACTACGAAAGTTTTCATTTCTTTGCTCTCCCTGATTCCTCAAATTTCAAAAATTACAGAACGTCTTTTTCTGATTACTATTGCTCAAAATGTTTGGACACCTATGGCTCAAATTTTGATTCGGTACGTGGAAAAATGAACTTAGTGTTATGTACTCTTCTGAAGATTTTGAAGGAAAGTTAGTAGGTGTAATAGTGAAAATGTTGAACGAAAGAGATCTGGTGTGGATTATACTTGAAGTTTACAAATTAGCTCATCTATTTCTAACTGTACCAGGAACTGCAGCTTCTGTTGGATGGTCATTTTCCACTTTAAATCGAGTAAACTTTCACTGTAATTCTACAGTGAGCCAAGAAATAGGAGCCTCTGTCAATGATGTCCATAGAAAAACAGTTACTTAATGTGCTTCTAAAGGATGTTGATAATTTCACGCAAGCTGTTATGGAACTATTTCTGAAGAAATCTCGTCGGTTGGGGCTAACATCTCGGTAAACTTGCAAGTGCTACCACTAGAATAAACAATCATTTACGTGTACAGGCATTACGCAAGTAATTGGTTTTCATGAATTATCACTTAACACAAAATACGCGTGAAGTGAATGTGATAATCATATTATCTATTTCAAGGTAAACACGAAAAAAATATTTTTAAACAGATACATCTGTTTATGTCATTTGTACTTTAAATCAGTATTTTTTTAAAAATCGCTTTAAGCAAAAACATGTAAACTGAGATCGGGTATAACGAGGGATGACTAGACTAAGAAAAACTATGACAAAGGGAGCGGTGTACCTAAATTACTGACCACGAATCGCCACTACCCGTGTGGCTGTTGGAGCCTTTCCAACTAGCCCAGTTGTGAGCCTCTACGCCAAATTGGCGGAACCACCCCTTCGATTTCGGCGTGATGTCTTGCTAGCAAATTATGGTAGTGTACTTAAGTGCATGTCTATGCATCCAACGTTTCCCCTTTTTTTATTCTACTGAGCTAGACGGCCGTTATTGTCACATAACACTTAGCCAAAGCCTGCAGGTTTTCGTTTTTGAGAGCTTCTTCGGGACTACAATATAGCAATACCTAGCATGTTTCCCAAGGGGGAGAGGGTGCACCCACCTTAGTTACGTGCTGCCTCCCACGTCGACCTCGGGATGCTGGCATTCGGGAAGTCTGTGGTGGCTTCCATTAGTATCCGTACTTTTTAGAATTTTTATTCCGTTGCAGAGACCGTATTTGTATATACAGCGATGGCAGAATACCGACGGTGTTGGATGTGCCTTTGTAACTGGCACCAAACCACATACTTTGGGTTTCCCTAGTCACACATCCGTTTACACCGTGGAGCTGTATGCTATTTATCGAGCTATTCAGTACGTTTGCCTTCGAAAATTGGGTGACTGCATTATTCTGAGTGATTTGCAGCTCAGAGCGTTGCTTGAGCTGTACAGCTTCCATCCTTTAGTGCAGCACATTCAGGATACCCTTCACATTTTGCACGCTGCTGGTGTTTATGTGGATCTTGCATGGCTTCCTGGACATGTTAGGTTGTCAGGCAACGAATTAGCAGATGAGGCGACAAAGTCAACAACTACGGAGTCCAGTGTCATCATTACTTTTTCAACATCCGAAGATTTTAGACTTGTTTTGCGGAGAACGGTGATTTCGCGCTGGCATGCAGACTGGTTTGCTCTCCTCAACAACAAGCTAAGTGCAGTAAAGGCTCTTCCGGTACAGTCATCAACCTCATCACGCACTTCTCGTCGTGAGGAAGTGGTTTTAGCTTGTCTCCGTATCGGTCACTGTTTTCTTACACTCAGCTAACTGTTCCAAAGGGATCCTGCTCCTATCTGCCCTCAGTGTGGCATACATTGACCGTCCGTCATGTACAGGTAGAGTGTGTTCCTTTGGTCCGACCGCGAGCCACTCTGCTTCTGCCGGCCAATACTAAGGAGATATTGTTGGAGGACGATGCCGGAGCGTAGGTCGGGTTTTAAGTTTTTATCATCATGGCGTTTAAAATCATTAGCTAGATATATTTTACTTTGCAATGTTCTGGCACGTTCCTGGACTGTAGCTGCTGATTTTAACTATTTTAGCCTCTCAGGAATGGAGCCTGTTTTAGTCATCACGTTTAGATTGTTTTTTACTAGTTTGTAGCTCTCTATGGTTTCTGCCCTACGCAGTTTTATTTCCTTACGTTTTATTTGTCATTTTATTTATTTTTATGACAAGCTTTTTATTGCTCTTTATTTTGGTTTTAGCACTAACATTTTTATTGCTCTTTCATTTTGGTTTTAGCACGACTTGTATTTTTATAGCGCTGATAACCATGTAGTTGTGCGCCCCTAAACCTTAACCATCATCATCATGATCCTGGGCTTCTTATCCTCAGTAACTGGGGAGGGTGTGACGGCTAATACACCGCTTTGGTTTCTGCTTAGCCTAAACGGAGGCTAGGGACTAACCCACCCCTAGTCAATCAGCCAGGACTAGGTGCTATACCGAACTCCAGGATGAGTGGGACAGCGCACTGGCTATATCCCCTGTGTAGCCCTGTCACCCCAGCGGGGTGAATCCTTGTTGGGCTCCGTGGTGGGTGGGGAGCACTGGGAAATGTATTTATATGCTTTTTTATGGCAAAAACAAAACACCCTAATACTGTTGATGGAAAAGAAGTAGTCGCGTCTAGTGGTTCTTGCTACTTGGTAATTACTAGAAATGAGGAAGGGAAGAAATTTACGTCGGTTAGCCCTTTTCTTGTCCGAAAGGGATTTGAAAAAATTGCTGATCCTTGAAATCTTGCATTATAGCACGCAATGGCACACTCCTGGTTGAGGCAATTTCCGCATCCCAGGTAACAAAATTACTAAAAGTGAATATGTTGGATAGTTATCCGATCCAAATTACGAAACACAAGAACTTGAACTCCTCGCGTGGCGTTATCACCACCCGCACCTTGGACGGTTTGTCCAACGAGGAGCTTCAAGAAGATTTAGCGGAACAAGGTGTAACATCTTTTTATAGGGTTCAGCGGAAAGTGAATTGTGAGTTTATGCCTACCCATACCCTGTTTCCTTACCTTTGATCGGATAGATCTTCCCCAAAGGATTAAGGCAGGGTACGAAGCCGTCGAGGTTAGGCCCTATCTACCCAACCCACTAGATGTTACAAGTGCCAGCGGTTCGGGTATTCTAGTGACTTTTGTACTGGCCATTCTACATGTGCTATCTGTGGAGTCGCATCGCACGATGGAAGTCGTACTACCATTCTGTATTGTGTAATTTGCAGCGGGGAATATCCATCTAGTTCCCGCAATTCTCCCCATTTCACAGAGGAGAGAGCGATACAGGAGATACGGGTGAGGGTGATGTCCTCCGAAGCCAACGCTCTGTCCCGCGCTCTGGAATCTATAGCTCGGTTGCAGCTAAATCGGTACCGAGCCGGGAAATCGCGACTCGACCGGCAATAGAAACGGGGCCACTATTGCAGAGAAGATTATCAAATAAAGCACACATCTAGATCGGCTGCAGCACCCACGAAATCTGCAATCATAAAGAGCTCTCCGGCAGCAGCGTCACCCAAACCGTCTACCTCGAGCAATAACACCGCTACATCCGTAGGATATTCTGCACCCGCAAAGACCTATAAGACAGTTATGTGCCCAATCTAGAAAAATTATTAAGGATAGCAAGAAGACATCATGGAGCAACTTTGTAGCATCTTTTACTCGACATACCCCTTCCTCTGTTGTGTGGCCAGAAAAGCAACCCATATACCGATAGCCGGTCTGAAGACACTTGCCGGCACTCTGGTTGATACGTTTGACGGGGCTAATACTCTTGGCAGTGCTTTCCCTCAAGTATCTAGCTCAGAGAACTATTCCCCTGAGTTTCTTCCAGTTAAGGCTTAGGGGAATCGTACAGGTTTGTCCTCCGCTCCGGAAACCTTGAAGACTACAATCGCCTTTTCACCATGGCGGAGCTAGACCATGCACTTTCAACTTCGCGAAACTCTGCACCAGGTCCAGATGTTATCCACATCCAAATGTTGCAACATCTCTCTCCTGACGGTAAGGCTTTCCTGCTCGAGGTCTATAGCCATATCTGGGCGAATGCCTCTTGCCCAGCTCAGTGGCGGAAGGCCACCACCATACCTATCTTTAAACCTGAAAGGACGGTCACCTTCCTTCCAGTTACCCTCCTATTTCCCTCACCAGTTGCGTCTGCAAGGTGATGGAACGCATGATTAATTGACGGTTTGTGTGGTGGCTGGAATCCCACAATCTTCTGACCAACATCCAATGTGGTTTTCGAAGGCGTCGTTCAGGGGTTGACCACCTTGTGTCACTATCGACGCAGATCATGAACGGCTTTCTTCAGAATTATCAGACGGTTGGGATACTTTTTGACCTTGAGAAGGCCTATGATACGTATGGTGAGCGAGGATATGTTCCCTCCACAGTTGAAATATTTGAGGACGCCTTCCGTTATTCCTTCAGGAGTTTAAGCAAGACCGCGTTTTCCGAGTAAGGGTCGGCTCGGTATTTTCTAACCTTTTTAGTCAAGAGAACGGAGTGCCGCAGGGCTCGGTACCAAGCTTGACGATGTTTACTATAGTGATTAATGCCAATTCGCAATGTTCCCCCAGGTGTCTCGTCCTGTTAGTTCGTGGACGACTTTGCCATCTTCTGCACTTCTCAGTGTACGCTGTTTTTGGAACGCCGTCTGCAGCGGTGTTTGGACAATCTCTCTAATTAGATCTCGAAAAACGGCTTTCGTTTCTCACCTGAGAAGACAGTGTGCGTTAATTTCTGGCGCCGAAGGTGGCGAATGGCCCACACTATTCATCTCGGGCCGGAAGTACTTCCCTTCGCAGCTCAGACGAGATTCCTGGGGTTGATATTCGATCGGAAACTAAGCTGGTCACCTCATGTAGAACAGCTTAGAGCGCGGTATGACCCTTCTCTGAATATTTTACGGATAATAAGTGACAGATCTTGGGGAGCAAATCGGACAGTACTGCTGCGCCTTTATCGTGCACCGATCCGATCAAAGTTAGACTATGGATATATTGTTTAATCTTCAGCATGTCCATCTGTGCTGACAAAGTTAGATACTATTCACAATCGGGCATCCGATTAAATTTACAATTAAATAATTTGACAACACTTTGCCTTATAATGTACAAATTTCCTTCCGGAGAGAAAACAAATAGCGCCGGTGGTTTGTCGACTCTCGAGCACGTGGTCTTCCTCGGGACTGGGCCTTGAAAGGTTTGTGATTCAGACAACCCTAGGCCTGGTTCACTTCCTGTAAACATGTACCCACAACAAATGTGAGTGATGAAATATTGCCATATTTACAAGTTTGATGACTTTATATCATCCTGTTTCTAGATATTATTTTCCTTGAACAAACCGTGGAGACTTAGCACTGAGTATTCGCAAGTAGTCTTACAATATTTTTATTAAAAACTGTCATTTAGGATGTTATTAAAACTATCATTTCAGATTAACCATTTATTTTGAAATGTATTCTAAACTAATAGTGATGATAATAATCACAACAGTAGTAATGATAACTACAACAATTGCGATGATAATAATCATAACCATAATAATTAATAAACTCATAGATGACCGTCACCGTTAAACATTTTAACCAAGAGCCTACTGCTACAACGAAAATTGTAGCTAATGAAGTTATTTCTGTAAAATTTTATTTTAATTAACATGAAGTAGATAGAAAAATAATCTTTCGTAGGAATATTTTCCAAAAACCAAATAAAAGTGAACAGATTATATATATAATTTAATGCCTGTTGGGTTTTTAACGTCTTCCATTTTCAAACGCGCAGCTGGAATATTCTTTGACCTGGAGAAGGCTTTGATACGTGATGGCGAGGAGAGATCTTACGTTCCCTCCTGAACTAAAATATGGGTGGACGACTACCGTTGTTTCTTCAGGAGTTTATGAAGGACCGTGTCTTCCCAGTAAGGGTCGGCTCGGTTTTTTCGAGTCTTTTTTATTCAGGAGAACAGTGAGCCACAGGGCTCGGTTCTGAGCGCAACGTTGTTTGCCATAGCTATTAATTCTATCTCGCAACGTGTTCCCCCAGGTATCTCGTCCTGCATGTTCGTAGATGACTGCTATTTTTGGAATGCCGACTTCAACGGCATTTGGACAATCCTTATGATTGAAGCTTAAACCACGGCTTTCGTTTTTCAACTGAGGAGGCAGTCTGCTTTAGCTTCTGACGCCCTAAGTAGCGACTGGCGCCTCCTCCTCGACTCGAGCCAGACTTTCTTCCCTTCGCAGAACAGGCGAGATTCCTGGGGTTGACATTCGATCCAAAACTATGCTGGTTACCACATATAGCACAGCTTAAAGCGCAATGTGACCGTTCTCTGAATATTTTACGGATACTAAGTAGCAAATCTTGTGGAGCAGATCGGACAGTGCTACTCCGTCTTTATCCTGAGCTGGTTCGATCCAAGTTAGAATATGGATGCATTGTGTATTCTCCAGCACGACCATCTGTGCTGAGAAGATTAGATGCAGCCCTTGATCAGGGCATCCGTGTGGCTATTGGGGCTTTTCCCACAGCCCAGTTGTTAGCTTCTACGTCGAATCGGTAGAACTCCCCTTTTCGGCGTGATGTGCTACTGGGTAATTATGGCTGTGGGCTTCACAGCATGTCTTCGTATCCAACGTTTCACCCTTTCTTCAATACCGTGATAGACGAACGATACGCAAAGTTGTCACTTAGTCCCAGGCCTGCAGGTTTCCATTTCCGCGAGCTCCTTCGGAAACACGATATCGTACTTCCTCTGCTGTAGTAGGTGTTCGTACAACTCTCCAGCTGCCGGCCTCCTTAGCGGAGGTTCTTGGCGATGACCCCGGTGCGGTTGAAAAGGGTTTTAAATTTTTCTCAACAATTACTTTTACAGTCAGGATCAAGTTCGTTTTATTTTATGCTCCTACGCTTTTAGTTTTATCTACTTTTACCCCGTTTAGGCAATAAGCCTAGGCTTATTGTTTCACATTGTTCATGGGTTTTTATAAATGTTTTAGCAACGAATTGTTTTTACAGTTTCTTTTGTGTCTAATTTTAGCTCGCATTTTCTCCTTTGCTGATTTTTAACCCCATTTTAATTCTGGTCTCGTGACCCTTTAGTTTTCTAAGGGCTTTGATATCCTAGTAGTTGGGCGCCCTTAAACCTCGACCATCTCTCTCTCTCTCTCTCTCTCTCTCTCTCTCTCACTTTCTCACCTGTTTTCCAAAGAGAGAGGGTGTACTCCCCTTGGTTACCTCCCACGTAAATCTCGGGATGACGATGTTCGAGACATCTGCGATGCCTTTATCTAGTATCCGTACTTATTTTTTAGAATGTTTATCCCTCTACAGTGACCGCATCTGTATGTACACCGGCGGCAGTAAGTGCGCCGACGGTGTAGGATGTACCTTTGTTACTAAGACCGAAACATATACTTTTAGCTTGCATAGTAGCACATCCATTTATATTGGTGAACTGTATGCCATCTATCGAGCCATTTTGTACGTTCACCGTCGGAATTTGTGTGAATGCCTCATTATGAGCGAGCGATTCCCTTAAGTGTCCTCCAGAGCGTTCGCGATTTGTACCACCACCATTCCATCGTGCAGCGCATCCAGGACCTCCTCCATATTTTGCATACTTACGGTATAAATGTGGAGTGTGCATGGATTCCTGGTCACGTCGGCCTGCCGGGTAATGACTGGCGGATTTGGTAGCAGCGCAGCCCAGTACCTTGGTTATCATTATGACCTCGGCGGACTTCAGGCTTGTTATGCGGAGGGCAGAACTTTACTGCTGGTATGGCGAGAAGTCGTCTCTCCGCATGAACAAGCTCAGGGAAGTTAAAGATCTGCCTGTAAACTGGGTAACCTATCGCATATCTCGTCGGGATGAAGTGATGCTAGCTCGTTTACGGATCGGTCTATGTATTTTTAACATAGCCTAATTTTAAGGAAAGAACCTGCTCTTATCTGGCCGCTCTGTGAAGCGGCGTTGTCTGTGCGGCATGTGCTGCTAGAGTGAATTGCTCAAGCAGCCCGTCGTTTACCTTTGCAGCTGGCGGTCTCCCTTGAGGTTTTTGGCGATGACCACAGGGCGATAGAGAAGGTTTTATACCTTTTCTCTCAGAGTACATTCCCAATAAGGATCTAGATTTTTTTTATCCAAGGAGTTCTTAATGGAGCGGCATTTCTTGGATTTTAAATTGTTCTCCCTAGTTCTTTTAACGCAGGTTTTTAGTCCTCGTTACCGCCGTGCTTTTTCCGTTTTTGATTCAATTGTGGGTTGATCTGGATTACCGGGATTTTATAATCCACCCTTTCTTTTATCGTGTGGATTTTATTTATATGGTTTTTAGCCGTGGTGTATTTATTGGACATTGGTTATAAGGGCGCTAATGGCCATAGTAGTCGACGGCCCCTAAACACCAACCATCATCATTCGACCCGGTTTTAAGCTATCCCTATGACCATTGCCATATATTCTTTTATTTACTCTGGGATTCTATTTTTGACGCTCATATTTTATTCCTTATTTCGTTATATGTATCTTAATGTCGCCCATAGGCATTTGAGGGACGCTAATCATACAGTTCATCATGTAATAATCACCAGTTGTTTTATTCTCTTTTTTTTAACATTTGTTTTATACTGATATTTTATTTTTGGTGTTTAAATAAAAACAAAAATTTATGACGGTTTACTGACCGCAGTAGTTGAGCGTCTTTAAACAATAACTATCATTAACCAACCGTCTGCGCTGAGACGACTAGACACGGTCCATAATCAGGGTATCCGTGTGGCTGTTGCTTTTCCGACCAGCCCAGTTGTGAGCCTCTACGCCGAATCGACAGTGTGCTGTCGGCGGAGGTCTTATTAGTCAATTATGGCTCTGGGCTTAGGTTCATGCCTGCGCTTTCAACGTTACTACTTTTTTCTCCACCGAGCTGGACGAACGTTATCGGAACCTTTCACTTAGTCCAAGGCCAGGAGGATTCCGTTTCCAAGAGCTGCTTCGGAAACATGATATCGAAAATCCTGGCGTGTTTCCTCCCACGTAGAATTCGGGATGACAGCTTACGCAAAATCTACTACGCCTGTGTATAGTATCCGTTCTTGTTTTTTAGAATTTTTATCCAAGTACAGTGGCCATATGTGTATATGTACCTTCTACTTTCGGTTTGCCAAGGAGCACATTCATTTTCACTGCAAAGCTGTATGTAGTTTAATGAGCCCTTCTGTATATTCGCCGTCGTTAACTCAATGGCTGCCTCATTTTTTAGTGTTTCCCTTAGTGCCCTTCAGAGCCTTCGTGAGCTGTACAGCCCCCATCCCATCGTACAGCGTATCCAGTATACACTCTACATTTTTCATTCATTCGGTGTGCTTGTGGACTACGCTTGAGTTCCTGGTCAGAGTGTGCTGGGGAATGAACTAGGTGATTCGACGGCAAAGTGGGTAACCACAGAGCCCAGTACTATACTTCATTGCGTAACATTTTCAGGCTTGTGGTGCGGAGAGCGGTACTATCGTTCTGGTATGCAGAATGACCCGTTCTCCGAGGCAATAAGCTACGAGAAGTGAAGAACCTACCTGTGAACTGGTTAACCTCCTCTCGTTTGTCTCGCCAAGAGGAGGTGATATTGCTCGCTTAAGAATTGGCCACTGTACTTTTACGCATCGTTACATTTTTAAACGTGAACTAGCTCCTATTTGTCCGCGTTGTCGAGAAGAACTTTCAGTTCATCATGTGCTGCTAGAGTGTGGTCCTCTAGCTCACATTAGATTCTCTCTATTCATGCCGGCCTCTCTTGCGGAGTTTCTGGCTGATGACCCCAGAGCTTAGACGTGGTTTTCACATTTTTATCTAAAGTTCTTTTATTACTCATGTTTTAGTATGTTTTATTTGCGATACTTATTGAGTGGTTGGTCTGGTTTTATAAATGAATTATTTTTTCCTTTGTGCGTTTTAACAGAGCTATATTCTTTGCCTTTTATCGCTCTTTTTTTATTGATTTTAAATGGTTTTATCTCCACTCCTGGATTTTTAAAATAAGTAGCATTTTTACACTAGATTTTTATCCTAGTTTTAGCTGTAATTTTATTGGGTGTTCATTTTAAATGCATTTAGCCACTGTTATTTTTTATTTTTTTTGCTTTTTTAAGGGCACTAATAACCATAGAAGTTGAGTACCCTACTCCCCATTCATCATCCGCATATTGAAGTACACCTAACAGGGTTTGCGTTTCCCGCTGAAGGCCACCCATATAGATTGCATATAATGGACTGAGGGAGAACACCTGGGACATTTCACGCGAAGTCAGTCGGGTCGTACAATTATTACAACTTTCTGTTAAAAACAAACGGCGATGTGTCAATGGCTGGTGCATAATGGTAATCAAAATAGGTGATAGTCCCAGGACACGGAGCTTCTGAATAAGAGGCGGTACAGTCACTGCGTCATATGCATTGGAAATGTCCAGAAATAAGGCTAGCATATGTCTTAGCGAATATAAACGTCGTAATAAGAGTGGATAAATTAAATGAAGTGCCAAAGCCCTTCCGGAATCCATTTTGTGTTGCCGGCCAAAGTCCAAAACGTTTCACATAAAAAAACAAGACGGTCCTGAATTTTTAAAAGGGATTTACGTAGTTGGAAGCAACGATATAGGGCGATAATCTGAAATGGCACGACCTAAACAGTGAGGTTTTAAAGCCGGGTGAATAATCACCAGTTTCCAGGAATCTGGAATTTGAGTCGTGTTTAGAATCCGAAAAAAGGCTGGACCAAGAGTATGAACCAAGTAGCAGTCGTAATAAGTTATTCGTCAAACCGTCATAGCCTGATGCGGAGCGTCGCGTCTTAGTGGTCATGATGTGACGAATTTCCGTCAGTCGAATAGGTTCCGTGATATCTGTAGCCAACGTATCGGTAAGGGTGATGGAGGTGGCAAAACGACCTCACGGAGTCAACTATCGTAAATAGTCGACTTGTAGTTCCTGTTCTCAGTATAAATGTGGTAAGTCCTTGGAATACTGAGTTTTATAACACCAAATCAGTTTTGAAAGACGTCAGCTATCGCGGTGTCTGCAGTTATTGAAGCACAATAATGAGACCACGCAAGGCGACGCTGTTTTTTCAGTTGACGTTTTGACTCATAAGTCCGGAGCTACCGATAACATGCATATGCCAATCTTCTTCCGCCACCGTATTGGCACATGCAGGATTACACCATGGCGGTTTCCTATCCCGAGAGAGAAAAAATGGCATGTTATTTATGGACGCTCTTTAACTACGGTGTGTGGTTCTCAGCGTCCCATTCTAAATTGAGTGTGAAAGACCGCTTAATTTTGCTCAGAGGTCTCTATCGGGCTTGATATTCTTTTTCCTGCCCTAAATTTACGACATGGGACCAACAGCTTTACTTCCCTTCCGAAGGAAGCCATGCTAAGGATTTTTACACCCAAAAAATCCATCGCCCTCCGCCGGGTTTGAACCGGTGACCTTTGATATATGAAGTAAGCATGGTAACCGTTACACCACGGAGGGCGACCTATTCCGAGAGACCTCTGCGTCTATCGGTGGATAAGTGTCGCGATATTCCTGGACGACGTTCTCCAGAGATTCGTAGTTAACTTTATCTTCTAACCGGTCTTAACGAGAAGTGACAAACTCTTGAATTATGTCCCGTCGTGGCCCTCCAACTCTTCAGAATCGCATGCAGTCACCATCGAGCAAGGAATTACGGTTGAGGGATAAGAAAAAAGGACAGTGGTCACTGCCTTTCGTGTCCGGGTGTGTCTTAATGAACATTTGAGAAGCTAAGTCTGATGTCACAAAAATAAGGTCCGGAGAGGTATCCTGCTGATGCAGAGCACCCAAACATGTATGATATAAATGCGAAAGATGTCAAGAATGACTTGCACCAAAGCGTAAGACCGGATGATGTGATTGTGCAAAGGAAAAGAATTAGACAAATGAGGAATGTTAAACTCTCCACAGAGGATATAATTTGTGTCACTAGGTGTCAATACAGTCTGCCATGTCGCGTCAGAGAGAGCTTTGCCTGTAGTATAAACCCCTACAACCGTCAAGTTGCCAATGCGAATACGAAACTCTCCCCATTTTGGGGCAGTGCTGTGAGCATTCCAATATAAGATATTCAATTGTTCACTAGTCGGGACCATCTCCTCACGCTCAGATCAATATCTGCTTCCAGGCCTCCGAAGATTGGCACAGGAAAGCCGGCAAGATACTTGCTAACTGGGAAATAATAGCAATCAATTCGTGACTCACTATAAGGATTACTGGCCCTGAAGGAGTGAAATTGGATGCCAAAGGAGCACTACGAAATGCATCATGGATTAATAGAGTGGGTATCACAAAAGAGCGATCCCGACCTAAACCCCTCTCTTTTCCTGATGGCGCCACATCAACCGCCCTACCTTGTATCTGATTCCCCCCAGACCTGGAGCTCGATTTAACCACAGTATGTTGACTACTCAGCCACCGCCCCGAAAAAGCTGAGTGGAATGAAGCCGGCATATGGACATTACTTACTTCACGTTGTGACATTTTACGTTTACTTAGCGAAGACGCCTCCCCCTTCCGCTTAGGCGGGTAGCCTACTATAGCCTAACCCCCGTCAACCTCAATATCCTTCCCTGGTGTTCCTGGAAGAGCTGTGTTACTTGCATGAACGAGGACTATCTACCAGTGAACAATTGCCGTGCCTCATACAACTCCTGTATTTTGGCATCAGTGTTGTTTACTAGTGCATAAGCCGGAAAATGTTTCGCATTCAATGCCGAGTGTGCCTGCCGACAGTTAACACACTGCAAAGTATTTGTTAATCATTCTAACTGAAAATCCAAATGCGGCTGCCCACACTTTAAACATGTCTTCTCGTTTTTACAGAACTTCTCTCTGTGGTTAAATTTGCCGCAATGTCTACAAAGAATGATCCGTTCGATGTATTTAGTCACCGGAAAACGTATACATAGGTATACGTGGGGTGGCAACTGCTGCGTCCTAAACGTGATTTTAATTGTCCTGGTTGACACATAGTCAAGTGTTCCCTTGTGTTACTACCTTGAACATACGTCACGTTGCATACCCCGTGGTATTCAAATGTTCTTGGATTTTCTCCTCGGTCACGTCAAGGTCTACGCCACTTATCACCCCAGAAATGTGCATATTGTAATGAGGGATAAATGACTGGGAACCATTAAGTTCATCAAAATTAGAATTCAAAAAAGTATTTGTCTGGTGGGGTGTTTGAAAATATTCTTCCATTTGATTAAAACCGCTTTTGTGCATATGTTTTACCTGGTATTTACTATCAAACAACCATCGCTCAATTTTTAATGGGTAGACTTCTTTTACAGCATGTGACTGAAACTTCACTGTCACAAAACAGAGTCCTACGTCACTTTCCATATATCTTAAAAGCGGTTTGTCTACTTTGGTTTCCCCGGGCCTCGTGATTACTCCAATTCTCCCATTCAATTGGACTACCGTATCACCACAAAATGCCATATTGTCCGGCTGTTGTTTCGCTGGCTATTCAATACTTGTTATCGCCAATCCCCACTCCATTGCATTGGATTTGTCTGTAGATGTAAATCCTCCCTGATTGATAAATTAACGTCTGTCTCCATGAACAACGCTCCCCCTCCCTCGAGGGAGACACCACACAAAAATTAACACAAATAGGACGCTTACCTTATACTCCACAATACTAAGTACACTAACGAATAGAATAAAGAAAAGAATGCGGAGTGAAAAGAACTCCTGGATTGGCAACGCAAACCCCAATGCACCTCCACACTCTCACAATAATTCGCGCAGCTATTCCATTAGGAATCACGTGTGTTTCCCCTCGCGGCTAAAACATGGCCTTAGCACGGATCCTGTGAGAGCTGTTTAACTTAGTTGGTCCATGAATTCACTTTTTTTAAACCAATCAGCACAGCTGCAAATTGAATGAAAAACAAGCTTTAACCAACGTACTTAGCCACAACTATTGCAAATTAAGTACCTAGTATTGCTCCAAGAATATTTGCGACTGTGTACTTTGGAGTATTTTTTTAATGTGCCTTTATATTTATAACTTTAACGAAATGTAGCCCCGTGGAGCATTAAAACAATGCTTACATTAATAATGAAACTTTTTCTGGGCTTGTAGGCCGTGGTCCATTGGGTCTTGAAGTTCCCAATGTTTCGCCAAGGACTGGCTTGGCATCTGTGATCCGGTGGCGGATCAGAACTCGAATGCATTTTTGCCAGGAGCCAGGAGCAGGAACTAGTCGCCCGAGTGTACTCGGGCGCGGGCAAATCACCACGGTACCTATCCGCTTTTCTCGCGGATTTACCCGT
This sequence comes from Hymenopus coronatus, assembly GCA_030762935.1. Classification (NCBI taxonomy): domain Eukaryota; kingdom Metazoa; phylum Arthropoda; class Insecta; order Mantodea; family Hymenopodidae; genus Hymenopus; species Hymenopus coronatus. Next base: position 69,190,297 of record CM060895.1, read on the forward strand.
GTGATATAAAAGATTTTTTTTTGGAGAGCGCGCTTTTATATATGGCCGGTGGGCAGAGCCTGCTACTCTACTGTGATTGGTCCGTGATCATTTGTAGGCTGTCTTGTGTTTCGCTTTTGTTTCTGTCATTTCGTTTGCTTTCCAATATTGGTATCCAGCCTTGGTTAGGCGCATAGCTTCTTCCTTTCGATTAAAGTTTTTTTTTACCGGGTTTGGTCATATCGGATGATGAATGAAACTGGTGAAATGATGCTCAAATGATCTCGGTCCATGGAGCTTAAAGTTACTCGACATTCGTCTTCTCAGGATAAAGGAAAACCCCGAAAAAGCCTTATCCGGGTTACTCACCCTCAACGAGATTCGAACTCACGACCTTTTAAATGTGGGGCAGACACGCTACCACCACACTATCCAGGCGGGTTAAAGTTATTTTTGTGTTTGTATATTTCTATTGCGTACCTATGTAAACGGGCATGGTAGCTAACAGAAGAAGACCGAATTTTGGTGTTTTTATAATGGATTTCATGTCCAAATAATAAAAAGTGTTCTACTACTTCAGATTTTTTCATCTGTTCTAGTCAATTGTGCCGTTCGTGTTCTTTTAATCGTGTTGCCACACTGCACATGGTAGTGCCAGTGTAAACCTGGCCACAGCTTCAAGGAATTTTGTAAACGCCAGCGGATGAGTGACGATCACGATTGTCTTTAGCCGATCTCAGCAAGTGTTTCATTTTTAGTGTGGGTCTATAGACGGAATAAATATTGAAAGATCGTAGAAGCTTGCCTATGCGTTCCGTTACGCCCTTGATATACTGGTGTCCGGTCTGTTTTCTGTTTTTTCCCTGGTATGCCTGCGATGAAGTGTTCGCCATATTTCCTATTAGAGTAGCGTGGGCTTGGAAGGCTGAATTTAAATGTACCAGTTCCTTTTCCACGTGGTTTTTGCTGCAGATATGTTTGGTTCGGTCGTTGAGAGTTTTTATTATCCCTTGATTCTGTCCAGAATGGAAGTTTTATGCAGATAGCGGTCGGTGTGTGTCGATTTTCTGTAGACCATGTATTCTAGGCGGAGGTCTGCCGTTCTGATGGCTAGTACATCTGAATAGTTCAGTCTATTATTTTCTTCCTTTTCCATGGTGAATTAAATATTGGGGTTCAGATTGTTCAGATTGTTCAGTCTATTATTGTCTTCCTTTTCCATGGTGAATTAAATATTGGGGTTCAGATTGACAAAAACTGCTATAGAGTGTCTTCTCCATGGTTCCACATGACAAATGTGTCGGCGACGTATCGCAGCCAGACCTTGGGTTAAAGCGGTGTACTTCAAGTGCTGTCTGTTCGTCGAACCTTTTCCATGAAGAAGTTGTCTATGGCAAGACTCAGCGGACTTCCGATGGCCGTCTACTTGTTCATAGAAGTCTCCGTTCCATAGAAAGTAGTTAGCAGAAAGGCAGTGATGAAAGAGGTTCGCGATGTCCTCTGAAAATATCTCTTGGATTAGATTAACGGCTTCCTTTAACGATACCTTAGTGAAAAGAGAGACAATACCGAAACTTATTAGGCGGTCTTCTGGTTCTATTTGTATATCCTTTTAGTTTTTCTATGAAATTTTTTACATATGAACCAGTGGTGCCGCTGTGCTCTTGTAGGAGTGTGGAGAGATGTTTGGCTATGTGGTAAGTAGGCGAGCAATAGTACGTATATGGCAAGAACAATAGTTTTTTCACTGTCAGTGAATCGTCCACCCTTGCTCTTTCGGCCCAAGTTTTTCACCTGACCTGTAGAAAATTCCTCTGAGCTTGTCTTGGAACTTCCAAAATATTTAATTAAATCAAAGTTTGTTTCCAGTTTACTGGTTTCTAATCTACGCACCCAGCCTTTCAATTTGCTAATAAGCGTATTTTTTCTATTTTTAGCTTTTTGGGCGTTTTGCAACCTTGCATTGACTAAACCACTTTTCATCTCATTATTAATACTGCGTTTAAGACACGTGGCATCAGGATGATTGTCTGTTAGCTGATCTGAAATAATAGAAATGGTGGCTGAAGATGTTCCATCATGCTGCACTTTTGCGTGGACTTCTTATTGTTCCTGAAGTGCTAGGTAATCTGCTGCTGGAAAGGTTTTGTGTCGGAACGGAATTCGGTGTCAGCCTAAAAGTGTATTTTTATAATGTTAATATAGGTTTTAGTTTTCTGAATAGGCAAATACACTAGCATTACAGAATGAAAAACGCGTTTTCATACAGAATGATAATTAAAATGACAAAGTATTTAAATTGTAATAAATTTACTAACTACATTATTATTATTATTATTATTATTATTAGTAGTAGTAGTAGTAGTAGTAGTAGTAGTAGTAGTAGTAGTAGTAGTAGTAGTGGTAGTGGTAGTGGTGGTGGTGGTGGTGGTGGTGGTGGTGGTGGTGGTGGTGGTGGTGGTGGTGGTGGTGGTGGTGTTGTGACAATGCAATGAATTCTAATAAAATATGTGAATATCATAAATTATGCTGTGTATAGTTACTGAAGTGAATATCATTATGAGAGAAATCAAACACGGTGGAGGACGGTGGATTTTTTCGGGTGTAAAAATCCTTAGCATGGCTTCCTTCGGAAGTGAAGTAAAGCCGTTGGTCCCGTATTGTAGATTTGCGGCACGTAAAAGAACCTCAAGCCTGATGTAGAGGCCTCTGATCATAATTAAGCGGTCTTTCACACCCAATTTAGAATAGGACGCTGAGAACCACAGTAGTTAAAGGGCGTCCATAAATAACACGCCATTTCCATTTATCATCATCAGGAGGAAGGAGACCATAGAGTTATCGTGGCCGAAAGCTCGAGGGATTTTATCAGTATCACACGGCTGGTAACCTGAGAAGCTCTAATCAGTAATCATCGCCTGAAAGCTTCAACTCTTACAAATAATAATAATAATAATAATAATAATAATAATAATAATAATAATAATTAATTAGTAATAATGTATCTATTGAGTGTCTTCAAACTGTACCTATTTTAATACAGCAAATCTTTGAAATTTCCTTTTTAACCGTAAAATCGTGTATATAAAGCAATACAAACACCATTAAATAAAACTAATAGTATATATATATATGGGAATTTGTGTACTGTATAAACTGTAATATTGCAAAATAAACTGCTTAAAATATTAATATCTTGTCTTTTTATGTGTAAAATACAATCAAAAGTAATATAAACGACTAATTTCAGAAGTTTGTGGGTATGAAGTGGTCTGAACATATTCTATATGTTTTATATTAATAAGCAGGTCCTTCTTTTCTGTAAATGTGATCTAAATCACATCTGCATTTCATAACCCACTGATCACAACTAAAACGAACAAATAGCAACATAATAACACCTTACGTATAGCTGCAATTTGTAAGCTTTGTCTACTTATATTAACTGTATGTATCGGTTTATTCATTTAAAATGCTGTATACACATATGTCGCGCAAATAAGTGACTTTAGGTTTAATGTTTTAGACAGTGATTATGTATATCAACGTTTCACAAGAATATAATTTACTTACATTGTTGTCTCGTGGAAAGCAGAAAAAGGACTTGGAAAGCTTCACAATTTCAAAGTTATTGCAGCCAAACACAGCACAAACCTTACCAGACATGGTTCAATACTTCTCTTTCTGATAATCCTTATAACACTGTGTAGACCGATATACGGCTAAATTACATTTTAATTAATCGTCCTAACGGATATGAGAAAACTCAATACAGAGCCTCTAATACCAACTGCGATTCCCAACCTGCGCGTGTTAGACCTGCTAACCTGCTTAAGGTTGTGGTATCCAATCCCTTCGGCAAGCTGGGTTAGGAACCAATGAGAAAGGGGGCCCTTCGGGGCTGTTAGGACACCGACCAACGGGGAATGAAAATGGCGGCCCATGCCCGGAGTAACAAGGGCAAAGTCCTCAACGGAAGTAAAATGGCGGAAAAGGCATTCCTACTCATGGGATTAATAAATGAGCAAACAAGTCTGAAGGTTTTGAGGAGGTGGCCCTACTTGAGGAATACTTTTTACTCTTAATCTTCACAACGTTGAGCTAGATGGATTAATAGGTAGACGACACAGGCATGTAAGCACAAACGATTGGGAATTATAAGATAAAAAATATCAACCTGGAATGTAAAGAAGAGAAACTCAATGATATATTGACCTAGCAGTAATAACTGAGAAAAAAAAAAAAAGGCACGAAACAACTTAAAGATTGTGTAATGATATATAGTGAAACTCCACAAAATGTACGTGCAATATGTGGAGTAACAATTTTAGTTAGCAACAAATAGAAAAATAATATTGTAAGCTACAGTTATATAAACGAAAGAATTGTAATTTGTAAATTAAAAATCGAAAGGGGAATCTTAACAATAATAAGTGTATATGCTCCAGAAGAAGGAAGGATGACACTAAGATATTTTATGATGAACTGCAAAATGAACTGACTAAAGTAAGTAAAACGGATCATGTGTTCGGATGTGGTGACCCGAATGCAAGAGCAGGCAACCAAGCAATTACAGGAATAGTGGGAACCTTTGGTGAAAACCATATCAATAATAATAATAATAATAATAATAATAATAAATACTAATAATATTGGACAAGAGTTACGACAATTTGCAACTTATAATGGACTGAAGATAACGAGGACATTTTCGCGATAAGAGATATTCATAAGTATACATGGGGAGCACGGGGATTATGAGCATTAATTGATCATGTAATGGTAAATGAAACGATAAAAAAATCAAGTTCAAGATGTCAGAGTGGATTGGGGAAGTGATGTTGGTTCAGACCACTATTTAATAGTTGCTAGGATAAGCTTTTTAGCTAAATTGAACATATTTAACCAAAAGGGTTTATCTGTGCTTGAAGTATAAAGGTATATTTATTACAAGAAGAAGGCATTAAAGGTTTATACCAACTGAAATTACAGGAGTAATTGATCAAAATACCAACAGCAGCAAATATAGAGGAAGAATAGGATAATATAAAAGAGTATAAATAGGGCCGCATATGAAGCAAGTGGCAGGAAAGGGAAATAAGGAAAAAGAACGTACTAAAGTATGGAATAAGGATGTAGAAACGGTGATAACAAACAAAAAAATTTGATGTGTACCATTCACATGACTTTCTCCATATCCCTGCAACAAATAATTCTTAAAAAGCTTATACTTTTATTTACTTTATGCTAATCAGAAAAAAATAGCAGAAATCGTCTATTTACTCGCTTCCTTGTAGGGAGGGACAACTGTAGGTTAAAGTGATAGTCAAAAGTTGGTTGCTATGTCAATGAAGATCCTTTGTCTATATGGATAGGGGTTGACAAGTTCCTGTATGAGAAAAGTATACGTTTTTCATAGCAGAAACCAAAAATAAGGAATGTCACAAAAACGACGAACTCTACGAAAAAAATGTATATAACATAAATTGTGTGTTTTAATGTGCTCTACATTTTTTGTGTAGTAAGTTTTTGTCCATCTCTTACGGTTTAGCAGTTATTCAAAATTTAGTAAAATTCATTCGAATAAACTACTCTTCAGAGGCTATTCCCAGAAAATTCAAGATATACATTTTATTTGTCAGCTAAATATGTTTAATATACGAAATTTTAATCAAAATCGTTAGAGCCATTTTTGAGAAAATCAAAATTTTCGAAAAAAGTTCCATGTAAAGGGTAGTTGGGGGTGGGGGGATTTTTCTCAAAATCTTCGTGTCGCATCTCTGGAAGATCTTAAACTTAAATACAAGTTTGGTATTTTACCCACTTTTCGTTTTTGAGTTATCGTGTTCACAGACACACGGACACACACACGGACACACACACACACGGACCTTTTTGTGAAAATGCTTTTTTTTGGATATTGGGGACCCTAAAACATATATTTCCGGTGAAATCTCGGTATCGAATTTTTTGGTGGAGTGCAATACTTTCTCTATATACTATGTACATAGTGCGTATGGAGAAAGTAAAAAGAAAAGCACACCTCATATTTCTGCATAAGAAAATAAGACATAAGGGAGAATTACAAACAAAAGAAATGATGCTAAACAAATAATAAGGAAACCCCATAAAGACTCTTGGCAGAGATTTATATAAAATTTTGGAAAGTGATATTCTGGAATAAAGTGAACAGACATTTAATCCGAGAGAGATTCAGCATATATAAATATAATACGTTAGACAAATGGAAACAATTTTACAAGAATTTATGGACTGCTGAAGATGAAACGACGAGAACTAAAGAAAAGGAATCTGAACATAAAATTAAAACCGATTTAATAACATTTGAAGAATTACAAGCTGCATTGAAAAGAATAAAAAACAGGAAAGCTAGTGGACCATATGGAATTAATGTTGAACTGCTTAAATGTGGAGGACTAATGTTGCAATTTAGATTATTAGAGCTGTATAATAAATGTTGGTTAAGCTATAGTGTACCGAAGTCATGGAAAACAGCTGAAGTAATTTCATTATTAAAAAAAAAGGTGAAAGAAATAACTGTGAAAATTACATAGGAATAAGCCTTTTAAACACCGCATACAAATTATGTGCAAAAATTATTAACGGTCGCCTGAAGGTTATCACTGAAGTACTTTTAGTAGAAGAACAGTCTGCTTTAAAAAGGGCCGCTCCTGCAATGATAATATTTATATTATTCAAAGAATTTTAAAGAAAAGACGAGAAGTCAATTTAAAAACACTATTGCGTTTGTTGACTTCGAAAAAACCTTTGACAGTGTCATCAGGAACCAACTATGGGAAGTAATGAAAATAAATGGATAACCTATACACATTATTGATACAATTAAATGCCTCTACAAAACACACAAATAATAATACACGCAGATATGTCAAAGTGTGAAGAATTGATAACAAACCAGGGAGTCAGGCAAGGATGCAGCGTATCACCAACACTTTTTAACACACACACACATACATTATGTATATACGCTGCACCCTTGCCTGACTCCATGGTTTGTTATCAATTCTTCACAGAGAGAGAGAGAGAGAGAGAGAGAGAGAGAGAGAGAGGATATTATAAAATAATGGAAGAAAGAGGTTAATCCAGGAATACCGCTTAACAAAACTGAATGTGTGAATGTTTTGCTGTATGCCGACGATGTAGCAATTATACAAAATAATGAAGAAGACTTACAGAGATCAGTTTATTAGCTATACCAACCAGGAAACATTTATAATTTAAAAATATCAAAATTAATGGCTTATCGTGGAACATTTCCTATACGTTCTAAAATAGTAATAGAAATTTAAACATTAGAAGAAGTCTCGCGCTTTGAATATTTAGGATGTAATGTAAGCTGGGATGTTGATAGAGATATAGAGAAAAAGATTATTAAACTTCAATATGTGGAACAATGAACAGAACGCTGCAAAATAAAATAACAAACGAAACAAAAATGAAGTGTTTAAAGATAATGGCAACTCCAGTGCTGATGTTTGGTAGTACATCATAAATCATGCGCCAAGTAGATAAAAAGAAAAATGCAATCAGCCGAAATGAGGTTCTTACGTACAGAGCGTGTACAGAGAGAGATCATTTGAGAAATGAGGAAATAAATGGAGAGCTGGAAATTTACAATACAAATGATAACATAGAAGAATATAAAGAAAACTGGGGACGTCATCTATACCGAATGGAGAAAGGAATACCAGCTTCTTCCCTCTCAGCCCGAGAGGGAAGAGAAATGTAGGATGTCCAAGGAAGAGATGACAATGAACGTATGGTTGTGAAGACGGATAGGCATTATTGCCTAACCCCAGAAGTGAAGAAGAAGATATTGTTATTATTATTATTATTAATCGTTACTGCTCTCACATAGGCTATACCATAGGGCTATACCGAAGCTACAGCAACAGCAGCTGATCGCTGCTCAAGGCCAACTCGCTAGAATGCGTTGGCAGCGCGTTTCGCGCGAAATATCGAAGGGTTTCCTGTATTAAGCTATAGTGTATTTTGTCGAGTTTCCGGTATTGGCAGTAAATGATTGGCAATACTTTGTTTGTGTTCTTGTTGGCGACATTGGAGGGTACTATGTGCGCTAAAACATGAAATCAGATGCCAAGTTACGAATACGGAACGTGGCTGGAACGCAAGAGCAAAGAATATTTTGTTTATAGTAGTGGTCGTGTAGAATTCTTATGTAAAAAGGCACAGAAACGAATGCATGGAGGTATGTTACATTAAGTGCAAATTAATTTCAAAACGTTATGTTGTTTATTAATGTTAAGCGTTGCTTGGAAAAAATTACGTAGGTACTATCTTTCTGCGAAGCTCGCACCCCTCATGCCATTCTTCATCTTAAATTTGTTTATGCTTTGCATGGTGTTTGCAATTTTGTAAGTAGGAAGTGTTTAGACCGGCGTGTTAACGTTAACGTTGTTATTAAAAACACGCAAAATGTGTTCATCAACATTTTAACATGTTTATAAACAAAAATAATATATTTGATAAGCCTTAATTTCTGTGATTTTACCAATTCAAACTTTTGGTATTTTCGTTAAACATTTGAGATTGTGGTTGCTCATTCCTCAGCTGCGCGGAATACGCTTTGTTCTGTATGTTTATGGAACGCGGTGCTTTGTTTGGTTCCACTATTAGCAATCTTTACAGACATTGAACATGTTATACAGTTGGGGAAAATACAACACAACTAATAATATGCACGGTAAGCTAAGGATAACTCTTTCAGTTTTCTTTTTGGACTTTCTGCCGTACTTGTCGCGGGATGATGGGGTTGGGCGGGGGGGCTTTAGAAGTGTGGATTCCTCGCTACACTTGTCATTCCACCTCTGTTCTGATAAACATCCCTCGGCTATGTCTCTCGGTTTAGGACCTTCTAAATTGTGCTACGCATGAAAGCGCAACAAGCAAAGCAATAGTTAAAGTTTTATTTATTTTTCTATATATTTATTTTGTACTTGTCATAGCAGATGTATGACAAGCATTGACTTGTTTGGTGATCCAGAACATTAGTTTGGGCACCATCATTGTCATGACACAGAATGATGCTGGCCAGGCCATATGTAAAATATTCCGAAGTATAGGCAGTGTGATGTCGTTGAATGCCTCCCTAACAACTTGCTTCAATTCCTGGTGGAAGTTTACCTTGACTACAGAACGCATTTCAGGCATTTTTTTTTTCTCTGCAAAAACTCTTAATTTGCATTTTTTTTTAAACCCCTTAGAAATAATTTTTTAAAACTCTATTTTTACCTCATATTTCGATCCAGTTGATTTACACACCTAACATAACTAATCTCGGCAAAATCTCAAAACCAGATGAACCTGTCATTCACAGCAGCTTGCTACAGCTTAATGACCTCTGCTCGCCTCATATACATTTTTCATAAAACACAAGATCCATTGAACTTACCTTAATATTTTGACTGATACAACACATCAGTTGCTTTTCTTGGGTTCATATTTACACTTGAACAGATGCTCTGCAAGTATTCATTTGCATATCTCTGTTAGTAAATAACTCAACAATTTGTTCTGAGGAAAACTCAATATACTGAAAATATCCCAGCTCACATTCACTTTCACATGTGCACAACATAATGGCTGTTGCTGTTTCTTTTCCAATTCACAGTTGTTAACTAACTCAAAATATTGAATGACCTATTATGTGATCAACTCACCGAGTATCATTGTCCACAACATCAGCTCATACCATTTGGCAGAACAATTAATCAATGAGATCATATCTTCCGAATCACTGACAGCTCTGGATTTACCAAGTAAGACAAAAATGTGCTAAGTTCTAGAAATGAGTACTCTATACATTAATTACTCAAGAACAAAGAACTTCCGAAACATACTCCAAATAGAACTATGGCTCAAAATTAAGCTGAAGTACATCTTGTTTGATATCATTTTGTGACATGATATTTAATTGTTCCCTATAAGGAACTGTCATATAGTGTCACATCTGGATTCCTCAGAGGCCACTCGATTGGTGATGGCATATGCAGTGATCCTATCCACCTCTGGGGTAACATTTTATCCAAAATTGCTTGAACATGGAGAGCATAGTGGGTAGGAGCTCCATCTTGTTGAAACCGTCACCAACAATGTTCAGTTATTGGAGCTCTGGAATAAACTATTCACACAACATTTACGTTTGTTGACTGCAGTGTCAAAGCAATATAGCCCTATGAGGCACCTACTGGACATTACAGCCCAGATCAAAACATGTGGAGTATTATTTTCTAACTCTTCATAATAATATGGGTTTTCCTTGCTGCAGAAAAATATACCCTTATTCCGACAAGATCAATAAATTACATATTCGTCTGAGAAGAAAACTTTGCCCCATTGTGGGAGCATCACAAATACAGATTAATCTTGAGAAGCTTTGTCTTTGCCACATGTCTTCATCACTTCAAGATTTTAATTCCATATCTTTTTTTATGTGTACCAGCATTGACATTTGTGGAATTTCAAGTTTAGCAGATCTTTTCCACAATGATTTTATGGGAGATCTGGTCACAGAATCTGCCACTGCTGCACATGTTTGTTTGTTTATGGTTAACCTGTCCTCTTACCATCCAAAATGAATCCAACTCTGCTTTCTGTTGCCATCATAGTATCGTTTGCTTTGGTGGATCATCTTATGGCATTGTGCCGCAAACTCCCATTGCATATCTCTTGTTGTTTTTCTGGTGTGTGCATGTTCATGAGCTCATGCACTCTGCCAGAACACGTTCTTCCACACTGTAGGTACTTGTGTCCATCATCTGAAAAGAAATATGGAGTATAAATATACATTATGACCAAAATAGAGAGGGGCGACAGAACATATGAACTATACTTATAACAAATGGAAATCACCATATCATGCAATATGCCTGAATTTTGGAACAGTTTAAACTATTTGCTGTTTATGCAAATCATTTGCATGTATTTTGTATTGTGGTCATGCACAACAAGATCTGGGAGGGGGAGAAGCTTGGGTTCAGGAAGGATGGAATCAAGCTGTTGGCATCTAGTTTGCAGTGTTGCCAACACTCAGTGGAAAAAAGTGGCTACACCTCATAACTCATCCGAAAATCACCTAAAGTGGCTGAAATGTAGATCCCTAAAAATAAGAGGGTTAAGGATGTACAGTACAAATACATGTATTATATTGTGATGATAATTTCAAAGATCGGAAAGTAGAGGAATGCTCAGCTGTAATATCATAACTTGCCTCTCTTGTTTCCAACAACCTTTTGGAAGTATAAGATAGTTCTGTACTGAGACACATGTTACAGTTATTCCCATAAGATGAACAACTTCCAAAGGAGCTCATAAGAATAAAACATATGTGTATATTGCATAATCCAATCTTGATGTTTAAAATAGTTGACAAGTTCTTGTTTCAGTCTGTTCCTCAGTTTGTTTTTAATGATACCAACTTGTTTAAAAACTCATATTGATAAACTTCTTGCCATAATTCAACTGTGAAAGACTTGTTTATCCACTAATGCAAATTGATATGCTACCACACATATTGTATTTTATCAATTCTAGGTTCAAATACCAAAGCTAATGCTGAATGTTTGACAGATTGTTTAAGTGTTCTCAAAGCTTCAGTCAAACAGTAATGTTATTTCGTGTAGAATATCTGTATTTTCTGACAATCTCTTTTTATTTCTTTAACTAACTCTTTAGTAAAGCTTATCTGCCTTCCCTTGGTATTCCTCTTAGCTTCTTCTGAAAAAATGGAGATTTTATTTCCATTTCGAACATAGTAGTCAAGATATGGATCTTTCCATTGTAATAGATGGGACAGTCAGATGACACTTTTCAGCAAACAGTTATTAACATTATAAATATGTCTATTACTAATGCGTGAAAAGTTTAACCATTAGACCATGTTCTGTGATACTAAACAAAGGGGGCTGTAATGACTTATATGTGCAGAATTTCCAGTTTTGTTCATTTAATGGATAGGACAACATTTACATGGTACAACTCACAATTACATTTCTTTGAAAAATTTGAGAGTTTAGTCTTCTACTTTAGATTAGTAAAACCTCCAACCCCTATTTATTAGGTCCTAAATTGTGAATGTCAAAATTTGTTCATTTATTTGATTCATAGCCTGCATGATATTTGTCATAGATGTAATCGATGGGGCAATTTTCTACTGAAAGGCTACATATTCATTTGTAAGAAACAAGCATTTTAGTAATAATACTACACTTATAATATTATTACATATTTTGCTTCATGCCTTGTAATCCAGGATTTATTTTTTGTAAGTTACAGCTTAATTTGTCATATTTTTCAGTATCTCTTTATCTTACTAAATGTTGCATTACAAGTGTCATATTGTCTTGTCTTGTATTTCAATGAACATTAATTTTCTTGGGGAAACTTGCAGTAAATTCTATTCCCAAGATTTACACGCTTTGGGTCAGGTAGGCTACAAAGAATATGATTAAAATGTACATATGATGTGTCATTTTCATTAACGTTGAATAATTGTTCACCATAGGAGGCAGTGGTAGCAGTCATAAACATGACAAACCTCATCTTATTCACCTAAATCACTTAAACAGGTTCCTACTTATTGATACTTTTTTTGCATCTTGCTTTCACCAACAAATTTGACTAATATGTGCAATCCATGCTTTATCTTTTTTTTATTTGGTTTATGTTACATTTCTTTTCTGTCATCTTTGCTTGTTTCTGTATCTGAATAAACATGTGATGATAGCTTCCCCTCCTTTTGATACAGCTTCTAGTCAGAATCTGAACTGTCAGCATCGTCATCTTCCCATACATAACAAGGATAAGGTTCAGACAAAAAGGTTCGACCAGCTACAATTTACATTCATTTAAGGAATGAAAACAATGTTTAGATTGCAACTGAGGAGTGTTCTTGACTGTTTTCCACCTAACTTCTAGCATTGTTTTGTGATGTTCAATAGTTTCACTTGCTATGAACGTTATGGAGATGCCTTTACTGAAACACTGGCACACTCAAAAAACTCTTTTGCAGATGTTACAACCATTTCCCTGCTTCTAACTTTCTGCCTTACTGTTCTTTTTAATGCTCTCCTGACTCCAACTGCTCCCTTCCATGGGAGGTAGCAAAAAAGCTCCAGTCCCTACTCACCCCATAATCAGTTTTAATAAAACATAAATTAGACAGACTATTCTTAAATGTGCAGCACAACCATCAGAAAATGTTGACACCTCATGGATAGGAAGATGTAATTTGAGCTTGTCAATAATTGCCTTTAGGATTACCCACACTGAATATTTATCATTAAGCAAGTAACTCATATTACATCAAAGGAATATATTCTGGGTTTCGACCAGGCAACATAAGTGAAGATTGTTACTTGATCATGAGAGAAATGGGCACTTTGGATTTCAGCTTATGTTATTACAGAACAGTTCTCAGTGAAATCTACGAGGGCTGTAAATAAAGTAGTGGCAACATTGATAGAACACAATATTTATTGAACTCACAAGTACAATTGCATTGCATTCCTTCAATGTAGTCATCCGCAAAGTCCCTGACCTTTTGCCAAATGTAGGGCAGCCGTTGAGGACCGTTGGCAAGGCGATCTCTGTTGATGACTGCGACGGAGCGCCCTACTGCGCGGACTACAGCTATCACGTCAGGGAATCAGCGGCCTCGGAGCGGTTCCTTCAATTTCAGAAACAGGTCGAAGTCACAAGGACTCGTGTCTGGTGAGTACGGAGGATGTTCCAAAACCTCCCAATGCCATCGTTGCAATAAGAGCTGGACGTGCGTTGTCATGCAACACTGTGGGGTGATCATCTCGCAATAAACGTGGACGTTTGCGCCGCATAGCCGGACGAAGAAGTCGCTCCAGAAATCAGCAATAGTAGTCAATAGTTGACGGTTTGCCCCTCAGGCATAGCATGCCTAAGAATAACCCCCTCGTAGTCGTATGCCACAATCAGCTTCACCCGACTGGGTTCCTGTCGAACTTTCTGTGGACGTGGTGAACCTGGGTGACGTCATTCATTTGACTGACGCTTCAATTCCGGCTCATAGGCTCGTGCCCACGTTTCATCAATGGCGACAATACACTGCAGAAATGCCATCTCCTTCGTTGCGGTATCTGTCCAGCTGGATGCCAGCCAGTGCATACTGGTGTCATTTCTGTACCTCAGTGAGTCGATGTGGAACCCAAAGGGACGCAATTTTCCTCAGGTGAAGACATTTCGTCAGGATAGGCCACACAGTTTGATGACTGAGACCAACCTCTACGGATAACTCCCGGACAGTCAATCGATAGTCCATGGCAACGAGACCACTCACAATGTCAATCTGATCTTGCGGAATGGACGACCGACCTGTGCGGTTTAAATCTGCAATCTCAGTCCGACCTGCACGAAACACCTTGACCCATCGTGCAACCGTCCTGTACGGCAATGCATAGCCGCCACAGGCTTCATGTCATCCTCGATAACATGCTGATGCATTTTTTCCACGGGCAACCTCGATTTTAATCCACGAATGCTGATCACCTTTGGTAAACATGATTTAGAGCGGTGCAACTTGAACTGTTCACTTCAATGCTACACAGCAACAACACATTCTCAACTGGCTGACCAATGCACACCACACATCGACACTAGTCACCTGATCGCTTCCATATCCTATTGGCTCATACCCGCTCTCCTGTGAATGTGGGGACCATGTTGCTACTACTTTCTTTACAGCCCTCGTATTTGTAACACCACTTCTCCTTCAGAAAGTTTTTTTTCTTTGCCTCAAAGTGCTTCTCTTGCACTCTCTTCACAAAACAATGGATCTTGAATAGAGATAGCTTTTCTTGGAGCTCACGGATAACACCTTCTACAGTGCCTTCATGTAAGATAATCTTAGGATGACCCTCAACATCCTATTGCTTCCTCGTTTATTTAAGCCTGTGGATACCAGAATAATAATGTCATCATTCCACTCATCACATAAACCTATCATACATTTTTCTTACACTGTATTGCAGGTAACCTTTTCTATTTGTTCAGTACCAGTGAGTGGACATCCTTACTGTTCCTGCAATAGCATCAACAAGAAAGTTGAAATTGCTATGGTAAAGACAGGCACATACATAATGAGGCATTTCTGAATATGGTAACACAAGCTTAGAACTTAGCCCATAATATTTGCTGATCCCTATGTGACAGCCAGAATTTTCACTTATGAACAAGGAATATGCCTCTTTTATTGTTATTATGTGCTGTTTCTGAAATTTTTCCTTAAGTCCACTGCTTTTATTCCTTTTGCTTTTGTAATCTTTCGTCCCTGGCTGATATCTTTTCTGCAGAAAAATTATTGCACTCTGCTCATCATACTTCTTTAGTATTTTCTTTCTGGATTTCTTGTCTATCTTAGTCAATAAAGAAGACTCCTCTTCACAAAATGTTTCCTTAATCAACTTTCTCACCACAGCTGACTTTTTAGAAGGACTTCCTGGAAGTAACTTTCTTAGACGAGAGACTGCTTTTCCCAAAGACTGAGGGCAACTATATGGTCCTAAATAACTTTGAGAAGTAATTTTTTCTTTCCCTTTCAGCTTTTTCTTCTTTGCTCTGTATCTTTTTCTTTCTATTTCGGGAAGTCTCTTCATTTTAACTTACTTTCATGTTTTGATAAATTTAGTTTTTCTTTCTCATGTGCAACTTTATTCCTCTGAGTATCTTTTTTCAAATATTCCTATCATACCGCTTTGTTTTTCATTTTTTCCCTGTATTTCCTCATTATTTCCCTGGCCTGCACATTCCTGATTTTCTTACCATGTTTGGCTGCAAGATTAAATAAATTTGGAATGTAATGACTTTATGGGATAAATTAATTTTAAATAAGAAATTAATTGGCTGCTTTAGGAATGAGCATTAGTTTTTAACTGGTTGGATTGGTATTTTTAGGTTGAAGTATGTGGAAAGCAAAGGAGGTCAACAACTTTATCAGTAACAGACAGGACAGCTTAAAAATTACAATAGATAAATATTAAAATTCTTAAATCAAATAACACATTTGAGATTATATTTGGTTCTTACATTGATTCAATTCTATAACAAAAAATTATATATTAAAAAAAATAACTTTCTCACCATTTTCTGCAATGGATGGGGCACCTATATAGGCTCCTCAAACATTTTTTAGAGCTGCTTATATATTAATTTTATATTCTTATAGTCATCATGGAATTTATTATTCTGGGATTT
Source organism: Hymenopus coronatus (assembly GCA_030762935.1). NCBI lineage: Eukaryota > Metazoa > Arthropoda > Insecta > Mantodea > Hymenopodidae > Hymenopus > Hymenopus coronatus. The sequence goes on from CM060895.1 coordinate 69,206,560, forward strand.
ATAGAAGAGTAAAAGGTTATTATCATGAATATTTATTACTTATGTTACATCTTAAATCTACTTAATAATTAAAATACAAAAATCTTAATTTATTTCAATGAATAAAAAATGTCCTAATTTTATGAAAGTGCTTTCTCTTTTTAAACTTTGGACAACAAAAGCTAAAATCCAATACATTCTTGTTTACATTGCAGTTTAAACAGGTTAGTCAACATACAAAATCAAAATTCACTAAGGATTTACAAAGAATGACATTTGTGAATGAAAGTTAGTGTATGACTTCTTGTTATTTGAGATACCAAAAATACACAATAATATCATTCATAGGGACAGCAAATATGGTAATTATATATATTTAAGCATTTTACTGCTATTTTATAACGTGATATAAATATTTTACATAATTTTCAAAAATAACACCCAGGTTTAATTTGCTGTGGAATGACCCATATGGAAAATTAATTATTTGATTATTTTATTTGTTAACCATGCTGTCATTTGCTAGGATCATACCAGTGCTGCCGGTGTGCCAGAATGTTGTCCTGCAGGAGTTTTTTAACATGCTAGTAAATTCATTGACATAGGACTGGCACTTTTATACACACTTAAACACACTTGCTCTGGGCCTGGTTTCCCTCTATGTTATCATACCTCTATAATTACAAAACTTTAAACTAGCAAAACCATAATAATAATAATAATAATAGTAGTAATAATCTTTTATTACCTAAATTTAAAGTAATGAACTAATATTAAAGTAACTAAAATATTTCTCTTATATATTATATACACAATGGGTTGTGTTTTATGCAGATACCAAAATTTACCTCCAGATAATACACATATTGAAATATATGTTAATTAATAGCATAACTGGTATACACATAAGTATTACATCTCTGTAACCTTTAAAATAAACAAAATCACATCAGTAAAAATCTTGAAAAATCTTTAGCTAAGCTATAACATTTGTTTTTAATCTGACATAGTGTACAGATTTTAAAAGCACAATATTTATTATGTTGAACATTTCACCCAGTTGATAGTTACCATCAAAGGAACTACCTAACGTGGGAAATGCTCCCATTTTAGGTGTCTGCAGCCATGACATTGAGTCCTTCATTCACGTCGTTTCCCAATTCTGAGGATGCAGCTGATTTGATGCAACCAGCTGTTCAACATCAAAATACACTGCAGTCAAGGAGCAGCATTGCTTGTGGTGGGCAGAACAAAAACTTGCACCTGTCAGCAATGTTCATTAAGGCTAGGGTTGATTTTAACCACATCAAAGACATCACCAATGGATACACCCATTTGGAATGTTATGTACACCTTTCAATGATTGATACCAATTAATATGATTAACTGGAAAAAAAAAATCACTTTGAGGTATTTGAAATGAAGCGAGAGTATTTTATGATTTTGCTGAACTTCTAAAGGCAGATTTGGTGTAGATGAGGGATGAATTGGATTGGTAGATGAGGGATGAATTAAGTAAAATTAAACACAGGCCCTTGTCCAGAAAGAAGAATACCGGTGGAGAAATCTTCTCTTGGCACAAAGTACAATGGCTTCAATACACTCAGGAGCTTGGGGTGTTGCAATACAAAACCTCTCTGAACCCAGAAGAACACTTAAAAATCTTAAATCACAAAAGAAGAGGAAGGAAGACTTTCCATTTATAGTGTGCAACAAAAGTATCAGTCTATGGTAATAATAACTGCAGTAATAAAGAGAGATCTGCTGCATTTACTGTCTCTAATACCACCAGTGTTCTAAAAATTTTATAAAAAAAAACTTTCATCTTCCCTTTGGAAAATCTGATCTTGTGAAATTTGAAGTAAAATAGTGCAAATGACTGACTACTTTATGTTTTATAGAATTATATGTTTATTTTCTATTAAAAGTAATTGATGTGTTACTGTTTGAATAATCATATTCATTATCATCAAATATTAATATTTTGTGTTGATAGCAGTGGCAATATTAGTTGCAAATTTCTTAGAGCAATAATATAAACATTTACATTTAGACCTATTCTAGCATGTATATTGTAATAAATTATGTTCTACAAGCAGCAAATTATATTTTACAATCTTTCATATCATTTTTGCTTGCTGCATATTACACCATTGGTCATTGTAGTTGTCATATGTGTGCAGTCAAAAGGGCATAAGACCTTTGGTGATTATTAATAGAGCACTAAAGTATGATACAGTAACAGATTAATATATAGACTGAACAGAACATTTAATGCCAGGGCTTTAGATTTTAGAAAAATAAAAATGTAGAATTTCCACAATGTTAATTTTTAGCAAAATTGTTCAGAAAGTTCGCCCCTTGCCAACACACACGCTTATCGTTTTCTCCAATCCTGTTGCACTCCTTAAAGCACATTTAGATTTTTTACTACTTCTGCTGTTCTAAACATTCTTGCAACGTTTCGATCAGGCATTTCTGTAATGTATTTGCAAGTTTTCATCTTGCTCCAAAGAAAAAAAAATCCATTTCATTTGGTATGGTGATCTTATTGGTCCATTCCGAGTGATCCAGTGTTCTTTGTGGGTGTTGTGTAGATGGCACACACACACAGCTGTGCATATGTGCAGAGGTATGCCATCATGTAATAGCCTCATATGTTTCTTACGGCCAAGGAAACATCCTCAATCAGAACTTGTAATATTTCTGGAAGAAACTGGAGATAGATGGCTCCTCTCAAAACTCAAAGAAGAATCTATAAAACGATTAATGTGTTTCCCATGATTCCTACCCAAACATTTACAGTTGTTTTTTAAAACATTTGTTTTATTGTGTGTGGATTGTAAAACCAGGTGTGTACATTAAGATAAATAGTTATTCCATCTCTGGTAAACATTGTTTTATCCGCTGCAAGAATTTTAAGGGGAAAACCCCTCTTGTGAAAACCATTTGGAAAACACTAACCTGGGTGCTTAATCTGCTTCAAAGAGATACAGAATGTGCTGAAAATAATCAGGGTGTAGCAATTCTTCTTTTAGTGTTCTCAAAACTGTCCACTGGGATATGCTAATAATTCGAGCTATGCCACAGCTGCTATTACTAGGATCTGATTCCACCAAGTGAAGGACTTCTTCTCAAGCAATATTTCTTTAACTAACTCCTTCAACTTGAGGAGATACTCTTTATCTTAACTCTTTGGCAACTAAAACAAAAGTCCAGTGATGCGATGCTTTCTATTTGGAAATTTTTCTCAACATATTCTTGCCACAGCTCTCACATTACAATGTGTTTCACTCGTGGGTTGTATTTCATGATACCCAGCAGCCCTTTTTTGTAACCAATAATTGCTTCTTTGAAAACAAGCACAAGTGCAATAAACAAACAGCTTGTGTGTTTCTTCTAAACAAGTGTACTACTTTTGGTTTAGAGTGTTGTCAAGTTGTGGCTAACAATGCATATTCAACTGAGGCAAATTTCAAAAGCTTATGATTTTAATACTAAGACTGCAAAATGTTTTACTTCAAATGTATTTAAGCATGTAGAGAATATTTATCTTTCAATTTTCGCTAAGAAATATATGAAAAGAACCTCTAATTCAAATATATCAGTTACTAACTGCATATAAATTCTGTGAAAAGATAATTTTTGCAAAATCAAAATGAAAATCTTACAGAATTATATGCGTAAGCTTTCACGGCCGGTGTCCCTTCTTTTTGTGAATTTTCGGCAATCCATATAACCTTGGTGACATGGCTTCTGAATACAATAAGCTTTTCTTAGTTTCCTGTGGTATGGACGGCGAATTCCTTATCATTTTATTTGTTTTATTTAGAATGGTAGAGGTAGGATCATGTGATATCTTGTACATCGTGGGGTCCAATGGTTCCGAAATGGGACCCTGAGAACTACAGCAGTTAAAGAACGTCCATAAATAACACGCAATTGTTTTGTAGATGGACTCCATGTTGTGTTAACTGCGGCGGGGAGCATCCATGTTGTGTTAACTGCGGCGGGGAGCATCCATGTAGTTCCAGCTACTGTCCCCATTTTAGAGAGGAGAGAGCGATCCAGGAGATCAGAGTGAGAAAGGTGTCCTAGGAAGCTCCTGCGAATCCGCCAACCCTCTGCCCTGCGGTCTGGTAACTACAGCTCGGTTGCAGCTAAACCAGTACCAAAGTGGGCAATCGCAGTGCAGACCTGCAATGTTAACGGGGCGACATTTGCACAAAATATTATTGTAACCAGGCCGTCGACGTCTAAGTAGGCACCATCATCTGCCACATCCACCACTGTAAGGAATATTCCAGATAAAGTGTCACCCAAACCTTCCCACCTCGGGCACTGAGTTAGGCATAACCGTCGAGTATTCTGCACCAGGAAAGCCTTTAAGACCAAATACGTCCGGGCGAGAGAATAAATTCCCCTCCCAAAACATCTAAGGGAATGAAAATTCCTCCCACTCTCTGCCTAAATCCTATTCCGAGGAATCTTCTGAGGAGAGCAGAGATCGGCGACGGCTATATACGGCGATGAGTACCTCTATTGGAAACGGGCCGGATCATACTTCTGAAAAGTGTTAGTCCGACGACAAAAACGAATAAATCAAACCGACCAGCATAGCCGAATGTGCAGAAACGTCTTTCATTTTAGTTCTTATCCCATACCATTGCCCCCCCCCCCAAGGGGCCTACGGTAGGTACGGGTTAGGCGCACCCGGGGTCCAGAGCCACCTTGACTCCCTCTGTGGGCAACCTTAGAGTGGTGAGGGAGTCAGTAGGTCAAAATGCCCACCCACCCACGCGCAGGCCGTGCATGGAGACCCGTGTCGGTGGAAAGGAATATCCTGGTTGGTTGAGGGTTGCATACCTGAGCCTGAGCTTGTCTTTCGGTAACAGGGGGGAGTACGCAGCCTAATACACCGCTTTGGTTTCTGATTCGCCTAAACGGGAGGCTAGGGACTAACCCACCCCTAGTCAATCGGCCAGGACTAGGTACTACACCGGACTCCAGGGTGAGTGGGACGGCTAGTCTGCTATATCCGCTGTGTAGCCCTGTCACATGTTGGGCTCCGTGGTGGGTGGGGAGCGATGGGTGATGCATGTATATGCTTTTTTATGGCAAACCCAAAAAACTAAAAATAAATTGGTAGTTGGAAAAGAAGTAGTCAAGTGTACTACTTGGTTATTACCAGAACTGAGGAAGGTAGAAAGTTTACGTCGGTTAGCCGTTTTGCTATTCAAAAGGGTCTGGACAATATTGCTGGTCCGTGAAATCCTGTATAAGAGCTCGCAATGGTGCTCTCCTGGTTGAGACACTTTCAGTATCCCAGGCAGAGAAAATACTTGGAGCCAAACTATTAGGCAGCTACCCCATTAAGGTCGAGAAGCATAAAACTCTGAACTCCTCTCGTGGCGTTATTACCACCTGTGCCTTGGACGGTTTGTCCAATAAGGAGCTTCAAGAGGACCTGGCAGACCAAGGTGTAACATCAGTTTACAGGGTTCAGCGCAAAATAAATGCTGAATTCGTGCCTACCCGTACCCTGTTCCTTACCTTTGATAGGGTAGATCTTCCTCAAAGGATTAAGGCAGGGTACGAGGCGATCGAGGTTAGGCCTTATGTACCGAACCCACTAAGATGTTACAGATGTCAGCGGTTTGAGCATACAAGCGATTTCTGTACTGGTCGGTCTACGTGTGCTATCTGTGGTGACGCATCACACGATGGGAATGTACAACACCTTCATCTTGTGTGAATTGCAGCGGCGAACATGCATCTAGTGCCCGAGATTGCCCCCGTTTTGTACAGGAGAGAGCGATCCAGGAGATACGGGTTAGGGAGAAGATGCCTTTCTCGGAAGCCCGTAGGCTCCTGCGCCTCCGGCAAACCTCTGTCCCACGCTTCGGTACCTATAGCTCAGTCGCAGCTAAATCGGTACCGAGCCGGGAAATCGCGACTCAAACCTGCGATATACACGGGGCCACCATAACAGAGAAGATTCTCGTAGCCCGGTCGCTACCAAAGACTTCAACATCTATGTCTAGAACGGCACCACCATCTGCCAAATCCGTCACCGTAAAGAGCAGTTCAAAAACCGTTTCACCCAAACTATCGACCTCTGCCAAGAACACCGGTACCACAACTAAGACTTTCAAGAGCAGCTATGTCCGCTCCGACTTCCTGAAAGAAAGTGCCAAGTCCTCTCCCATAACATCTAAAGGAAGGAAAAGTCGATGACAGTCTCCATGTAGATCCTCATCTGGGGGATCTTATGGTGCGAGTACGGATCGGCGGCCATCATCGCCAATCAAGACCTCTAATCGCTTCGAGGTTCTCGAACCGAAACTTTCTATTGGAAAGGGATCCTCCCCCGTGGAAGAGATGGAACAGGAGGATTCTGCCCTCACTGCCAAATGAACAGTGCGTAAGTGGCAGGATCCTGCTCCTGAAAACAATGTTAGTTCAGCGGCAATAAAGAGGAAATTAAACCGACTAGTACAACCGAATCTGCAGAAACGTCTTTCAATTTAGTACTTATCCCATACTATTAACCATGGCTATCCTACAGGGGAACATAGAGGCATTCGACCCCATCGAGCAGAGCTTGAACTGTTGCTCAACCAGAATCAGCCTCTAGTCATTTGCCTACAAGAGACAAAACTCCATCAGCAAGATACTGTCACATTCAGACACTATTCTTCTGTACGTTGTGATTTGTCACATACAGAAGGAATTCCACCACACGGAGGCACTATGATGCTCATCAGAAATTACATTTACGCTGCTCTCGTCTCTTTGTAGTCTGAAATCCAGTCAGTCGCTGTGAGGATTACGCTGCCATCTGTCAGATTTACTGTTTGTAGTATCTAGCTGCCTTCTTTTTCCGACTTCTCGCGCACTGATTTAGACGACCTCATTTCCCAGCTACCAACACTATTCCTGTTGGTAAAGGACGTGAATGCCCACCACCCACTTTGGGACTCACCGTGGGCGTGTGCGAGAGGTCACGTACTCGCTGATTTCTTGGACACTAATAACCTCTCTCTCCTGAATACCGGAGAGCCCACATTTCTTTCTGACGTCTTCAATAGTTTCTCACACCTGGATATAGCGGTTTGTTCTCCACAGTTTGCAGTTTCATTCCAATGGAATGTGCTCTCGTATTTACATTCTAGCGACCACTTTCCTATTCTCATTACTCCCCAGGGGCCTACTACGGTAGGTACGGGTTTGGCGCACTCGGAGGTTCCCGAGCCGCTAACCGCCAATTCACCCTATCCATTGCCATCCACTTGCCACGTCTTTTATACTGTATTGGTTTGTTTCGTTTGTTTACTTTCTCACCCTCTTCCTCTTCTAGGCTTATGGAACTTATTAGTTTGTAAGACATTAGGCTTATTGACTCCTGTCTCACCAGCAGAGAGCTTTCACTATCCCCGTGGTTCCTGTTCCACGGTTCCAGCGCGGCTCCCAATTTATGTGCTCTCCTGAGGTCCCAGGCCTGAAGGTTGGGTGCATCCTCCCCAGTGCCCCTGTGTGTAGCGTTAGGTGCGTCCATACAGTCAAGTACATTCACGTAGCTTCTTCGAAAGCCCGGCCTATGCTGGTGTCCCGACGACCGGGTTACGTCGTTGGGATAGTTTCACGGGCTGGACGTGTTAACGCTGACGGTGCCCCGGCGTAATCAACTACAAGTCCCCTGAATCTGTGCATGTGTTCTGTCGCTGTACGGCCTAGAGCGAGGAGCTACAGGCGGTTATTCCTGTGGTAGGGGCTAAAAACCGGGGCGTGCATGGTGAACGGTATACGCATATGGATCAACAGGGGAGTTTGGAGGGTAACCCTTGTGACGTAGGCCTTGGGAACCATCCCGTGACGGCACAGACCGTGGAGTTTTGGTGTCTTTTTTTTTTTTTTTAACCTCCCGATGGCAGGCTGACGCCGACGGTTCCGGAAGGCAGTCCTTTCAATGTCAAACCGCGCACCACATTCTTATTTTGACCAGTATTTAGTAATGGCTATGTTGAATGAGACGAAGAAATTTTCTGGTAAGTCCATTCTACGTACAAAGGGAAGTTGACAAGATACGCGGCAAGGTTAAAAACGCGACGAGGCTGCGAGACTGTACGCTACTGATGGAGGTCCACAATAAAGAACAGTCGGACAAGCTACTTCATTCTACTCTGTAGGGTTCGTCTAAGTTTACCCCCACAAGTCGAGGAACACCTGTAGAGGAGTTGTGACCACCTCTAGCTTAGACCACCTTTCCAATGAAGATATTGCCACCCATCTTTCCAACAGCGAGTTTGTCAGGCATACCGCACGATCTTTCTCACGTTCAAGGGTACTATTGTTCCAGAATTATTTACCGTGGTTACGAACATGCTGCCGTCCGCCCGTATGTGCCGAACCCTAAGCGGTGCTTCAAGTGCCAGCGCTTCGGGCATACCCAAGCCGCCTGTGCCCGACCTGCAACCTGCGATCGTTGTGGTCTAGCGGCCTACGTTGACACCGCCTGTACGCGTGAACCGTGCTGTGTGAACTGTGAAGGAAGTCATTCATCTAGCTCTCGAGTGTCTCAGGCACCTGGATGAGAAATGGATACAAGAATTACGTACGAAGGAACATCTTACCTTTCCTGATGCGCGGCGCCGCTTTGAGCAGCTGAAGTCTGCCAACACCACAGTATACTCCTCAGCTGTTCGCTGTAATCTTGTTCACTCTGTCGGTTTACATACTGTGCCTGTCGCAGACGCGTCGACGCAAACTGACTTGTACACAGCCTGTGCTCCTTTACCTGCTCGATCATCTGCTTCCCCCCCCCCCCCCGTGTACGCCGTCTGATGCACAGCAGCCAGCTCAACCGTCTGTTAATCCATGTGTTCCCAGTTCGTCCTTCGCAAGAGACCGTTCCCGCCAACGTAGTATACAGACGAGCCGAACTTCGACAACATCGCGCTCTCGAGATGGGGGTTCTTCGGACTCCCGACCACCAGTGGAGTCTGAGGACGACACAGGTTTTAGGATAGTTGGTTCTAAATCCGCTAAGGTGAGAAAGAAAGAAATTACACCACCTTAATTTCTATCCCACCGTGGATATAATCCAGTGGAATGTCAATGGGATCAGGGCCCGTCTTCCGGAGCTTCAACATATAATCCACCACGTTCACCCTCAATCCTTAGCTTCCAGGAAGCCAACTTACATCCCCATCATACTCTTCCTCTTCGTCATTTTCAATCCTTTAGACACAACTTTATTGGTGGCCTGCGTGCTTGCAACGCAGTTGTTACTCTCGTGGTGCCTACCATCCTTGCCACACATATTACACTCAACATACCGTTACAAGCGGTAGCTGTGCGTGTGCCATTGCCTTCCATCTCCTTTTCTGTTTGCAATATCTATTTGCCGCCGCACGATGTGATCATAGACGTTGACCTTCGGGCATTAGCACAAATTCCCCCGCCGCTGATCTTTTTGTGCGATGTCAATGCGAGCAATGTTCTTTGGGGTTCTTCTGCTGACGATGCTCGAGGTATCATAATCGCAGACGTTTGCCATGCGTCTGGTTTATTGCTCTTAAACTCCGTTGCACCCACATTTTTATTTTCCGCCTGTGGCAAATTGTCCGCCCTAGACGTAACTTTTTGTAGCCCTGCTTTACTACCGTTTCTGGATTGGTCGGTATTTTCCGATCTACATGGCAGTGATCATTACCCCATTGGCATTCGTTTTTCGGACAACATCCATTGCCCACAAGGCTGGATTATCTCCAAGGCCGATTGGGCAAAGTTTTCTTCTCTGCTCAATCTCCATTACGATGGCTGTGCTTCCATAGAAGGCATGGTGGAATATTTTACTTGCTCGGTGTTGCTCGCAGCAGAATCCAGTATTCCTCGGAGCTCTTCTACCCCTCGGAGTATTCCTGTGCCGTGGTGGACCAAGGACTGCGGCTTGGCATTAAATGCACGGAAACGGGCTCTTCATGTTTTCCACCTGCACCCGACGGCGGAGAACTTTGTTGCTTTTACACGCGCCCGGGCTAAGGTGCGCTACGTCGTCCGTGATGTCAAACGGAAATCTTGGGAATCTTACGTCTCCTTCCTTTCTCGCAGGAGCTCTTCCCAGCGAATGTGGACTTCAGTGCGCCGCATGTCTGGCAAATACCCCAGGACGGTCATCCCTGGCCTTACTGTTCACAGCGCCACATTCACCAGTGAAGCGGATGTTGCCGACGCCCTGGCCACCTCCTTCGCTGCCACAAGTGTAACGGACAGTTACGATAACGCTTTCATTCCCATTAAGGAAGTTGCTGAGAGCATTCAACTTGATTTTACTAGTGATTGTAGTGAGCCGTACAATGCACCTTTCACCGTTGCAGAACTAACTCATTCTTTACATATTGCGAGGGACTCTTCTCCTGGTCCCGATGATATTCACCGGCAAATGCTACTTCACCCCCCACCTGTAGCCGTTACGTTCCTGCTGAATCTCTATAACCGAATTTGGCGTGAACAGGGTTTCCCGCCTATGTGGCGAGGGGTGACGAACATGCGACAGATTTATACGGACTTTGAAGCTACTTTAAAAACTGAGCCGCTTTGAAGAAAGAGCACTTTAATTGCAGCGTTACGTCATGTAATAAGACATTTGCATGAAAATGGCACTCTATAATGTTTCCAGTACCTGATGCTATAGATCGTCTAGTCCTAAGATCGCAAAACTTACCAACAGACCCAGAAGAACTTCTGAAACTATTAAAAGCAACATACACTAGACGGAACGACGATTTAGATCTAAAGGAAGTGTACAAACACCTTTCCTATGGTAGGATTGTTTTTTATAGTAGCCAGAATTGGCCTAATGGTTACGCACACATAAGACACGAAGGAATTACACACTCCAAAAGTGTTCAGAAAAATGAAACTATTAAGATATATTTCCTAGCATACCCACACAATCGGCAAATATCCCGTTTAAAAATAAAGCTTATGCAACGAAGCCAAACATTTATAAATCCCAAACTAATCATAATTCAGGACACCTTTTTAGTACCTTCTTTAAGCAATGGAACCACTCCAAAACTAAATCCACTCCAAATCCTAGATTAAATCCCAGACAAAATAATAATATTAATAACGGTAACAATGCTAATAATAATACAGTAAGGAATGTAAGATTAATTAGGGTACATAAGCTAAGAAGAGAAATAACCGAACAAGCATTCAGGACTGGAACAAAGCATGTCTTTTGCCAACACAGGTTACATATTATTACAAAGCAAAATGGCAGATTACGAAGGGTCTTATAAGTGGCTAAATATCGCACAATTAAACGCATTGCGCAGCAGACATGTTATGTCTGAATTAAAGAAAACAGCGGAAGAGTTTCAGATTATATATTTTATGTTTACAGGAACCTTATACAAACCAAGGTAAATTGTGTTATATTCCAGCAAGAGCAAGGGTAGTGTGTGTTGGTGAAGTACCAATGGCTGCAATAATTATATATAATCCAAATCTACAAGTAGTTAATATTGAGGAATTTTCAGATTCACATACGAATTGCATTGAAATAACTTATGATTCTGATAAATTTATACTTACCAATCAATATTTTCAATATAGTCTCAAAATCGAGCCATATTTGAATCTAAATAAATATATGGAACTTTTAACAGCTTAGAAAAAATTTATACTTCTGATGCAAATGCCAAATCAGAATGGTGGTATAACGGTTTTAAGGATGCGAGAGCTGAGAAAATAGAGAAGTAATATCTGAACTATACTTGGAAATTTTATATCGACCCAACAATCTTCCGACATTTGAAAATCGAGCGGGCGCAACAGCGACTTTGAACTTAACTTTATGTAACCAGATAGCTGTAAACAAAATATATAATTGGACTGTAGGTCAGGATTTATCTTCAAGTGATCGTCGCCTTATTTATGTTAAATATAACTTAAATTAGCCTACACATTAAGAGACTTTAGTAGAAAAAATGTACTACTTTAAACTTGTAAATTGGGATTTATTGAATATGAAGTTGACAAATTACATCTTAGTTATGAAGGAACATCAGTAGATAGAGACGCCTTAAATCTAGTGAAAGCAATTCAGTATACAATAAAAAAAATAGTACCAGTAATAAGGTCAAAGAAATATTATGACAAGATATGGACAGATGCGTTACAAAAAGCCAGAAGTAGAATGAGAAAGTTACGAAGAATATATCAGAAATCAACGGTAGCAATAATAAGAGAGGAATTTAGAAAATGATAGAGAACCTAAAAATAGGTACAAAAATATTAAACGAAACAAGAAAAAATTCCTGGAAACATTTAGTAGACACAGAATTAGAAATAAATATATGCGGGTCCCCTACAAAATTATTATGGTCAAGACTAAAATTCCTGAAATACTGACCACGCTCAAAACACACGCTGGCAATATGACCACGCACTGGATAAGTTCAGTTAACACCCTGTTAGAGAAATTGCTACCCCAGAATGATAGAGACAAAGATAGGGATTTGCATATTCAGAAGAGACTAGAATGATTAAATCATTTTAACTATCATTTAATTTTTCCTTTTGATACATCGGAAATTAAGCTACTTATTAGAAAATTAAAAAAGAAAAAAGTAGCAGGACCATATGGTATAATAAATGAGATACTTATAAATTTCGAAGACAAAATTACTCCTTATCTCTTTAAATTATTTAATGACTGTATATGGCAAGGTCGATTTCCACATTGCTGGAAAGAAGTCAAAGTAATTATTTTAAAGAAGAGATCAAAAAAAGAGCCTAAGGAATCTAAATCTTATAGACCCATTTATTTACTAAACACCCTAGGTAAGCTTTTTGAAGAACTGATATGCAAACGATTGAAAGAATATAGAGTAATGGTCAGTCTTAATAATAAACAATATGGCTTTAGAAAAGGATGTTCAACCGAAGACGCAGTAAACAAACTTGTTCATTTAGTAAAATCATCTCAATCAAAATATGTAATTGACATTTTTATTGACATATCTAGGGCTTTTGACAACTTATGGTGACCCGTTTTATTTGAAATATTGAGAATAAAAGGTTTTCCTAAGTGTCTGTAATATGCCAATGGATTATTATTATTATAAAGATAGAAGAGTATATATTAAAGGTGCCAAAAATAAAATTCCACGGAATATTACCAAAGGATGCCCCCAAGGGCCGATACTGGGCCCAATATTTTGGGACTAAGTACTAGAAACTTTATTAGATGGGTGAATTGATTACATTTATGTAAAAGAAACCATTGCCTATGCGGATGACATTATTTCTTGTAGAGGGTGATAGCAGGAATCAAGTAGAATTAAAGGCTGCTACTTTAATGACAACCTTACATAACTGGTGCAACATAACAAAACTTCAAATAGCTCCTGCGAAATCAGCCTATATGATATTTAAAGGTACGCTTAAACGGGATCCTACAATTAAATACAGGTGTATATAAATGAATATCGGGGTTTTAACTCTTTATAATATGTATTATATCCAACTTATAGTTATGAATGATATGTCAAATGAAAAAGCAACTGAAACAGTTGTACCAAGAAGCTTATAAATGTTCAATGTTACTACCCGTTGTCACACGGCACATATCAAGTCTATAGCCGAGTTCTTCCCAAACGTTGATAAGTGTGTATTCAGTAATTGTAGCAACAGCTGCTTCAATCCGGTTTCTTAATTCAGGGAGGTTAGCTGGTAACGGAGGCACGTACACACGGTCATTGATGAAGCCCCAAAGGTAAAAATCGCATGGCGTTAGGTCTGGAGAACGTGGAGGCCATGCATAGCAAGTCCTGTCATTGGGGCCCTTGCGGCCTATCCAGCGCTCGGGTACAGTGACGTTGAACCAATCGCGTACTTCGTTATGACTGAGGTGGCTCACCATCCTGCTGGAAAATGAAGTTCTCTGGCTCATTTTCTTCCAACTGAGGGAAGAGCCATTGCTCTAGTGTATCAAGGTAAGAAGTGTCAGTTACAGTAGGTTCACCAAAAACGAAAGGCCCATAAACTTTTCGCCAGGATACGGCACAAAAAACATTCACTTTAGGGGAATCTCGTTGCATTTGTACCATCTCGTGAGGATTTTCTGAGCCCCAGATGCGCACATTCTGAGTGTTAACATGTCCACTAAGGTGAAAGGTCGTTTCATCACTGAAGACAACACTATCCACAAAATCGTCATGAAACAAAATGTTTGCGAATTTGGCACGTAATCCGTGGTCTGTCGGCTTGTAATAACTGTAAACGGCAAGGACGTAGCTGTAAGCGTTTTCTTACAACTTTCCAAACAATCGACACAGGAACTTGTAATTCACGACTAGCCTTCCGGACAGATTTCTTTGGGCTACGAGTGAACGACTCTCTCACTCGCTCAACAGTCTCTTCACTTACTCCTGGTCGTCCCGTGCTCTTCCCTTTATAAAGGCAACCGGTATCTTCAAACTGATTATACCATCTACGAATGTTTTTATCACTAGGAGGATCACAACCGAACTTACTATGGAAAGCACGTTGCACAGTAACTACAGATTCTGCAAACTGCAAAACACAAAACGCTTTCTGTTTACTAGTCGCCATCTTTGCTACTACCGCTGTCTAGCGGATTGCGGCAGAAACATGGCACGCACATGCGCACTTGTGCCAACAAACAAAACTGTACGAGTTGCTTTTTCATTTGACATATCATTTATAGCTGTAAGTTGAATGTAATAAATATTATAAAGAGTTAAAACCCCGATATTCATTTATATACACCCTGTACAACAACCAAAATATTCGACGACAAAGAACGGTAAGATATTTGGGTATACTCATTGACAATAAATTACATTTTAGACATCATACTACGTGAGAGCAAAATCAGAATATATTATGATGAAATTAGCGAGAATAGTTCAATCTCAGATTAGAATTCCTTTTAATGCAGTAGCATAATACCATACCAGTATCTTCGCATCGATAATTGCTTACAGTGCAGCAATATGGGTACTCGTATGAATGATGTCATGATAACCTTACTACGAAGAACGCAGAGAAAGGTTCTATTAAGATACGAAGGAGTTACTAGCACTTCGCCTGCTATGGCATTATTAGTTGCTCTGGGAATATGGCTAATAGATTATTATTAAGCTATGGGGTGCGATTTTTTTTGGCTTAAAAACGTAATTTTGACAAAATAGGGTTATAATAGGTACACACTGCTACACGATAAAAGATAAACATTAGATTAAGAAGGCAGTGGCAAACTGAATGGGAAAATGTTGATGCGGGAAGAACTTTTCAAATTTTAATAATATCTCTGAAAGATTACAACATAGACACATCCAACCAAGTAACCAAGGGAATGCTTCATTACTTATCAGGACACGGACCCTATAAAACCTATTGGATGAAAATACGAAAAACCACAAACTATATATGTGAACAACGTGGCATACAAGACACCCCGGAACACGCCTTATTTGAGTGCCAAACTACGAGAGTCAAGTAAGTGGGGAAAGGGGAATTTTAGCTGGAAATTATATATCAAATTTTGAGGGACGAAATTTTATATAAACACTTGCATATTTTAGCAAACAGTAAATTAGCCTGGGAAGAAATATTCCCTGTAGAAGCAATAAATAACGATAATGTAGGAGATGTAGAAGTAAGGAGATCTACGAGAATAAGACATACAACAACAACCATAAATTAAATCAATTTTATCGTTTATAAATAACAGAATGGATAGTACCGAAATTATAGAAGAAGAGAGGGAAGACTAAAGCGGGGAGGGAAAAAGCATAGAAGATTAAAAATTAGGAAGTAATAGGGAGAAAGGGAAGAGACCAAACAGAAGAAGAGAATATGTGCTAGAAGAGACGGATATGGGAGAGGAGAAGAGGAGGGAAGATGGTGTGCAGGGATGAAGTTAGAAAATGAAGATTTGCAGTGAAAAGATGGACATTACGACCCAATTTGACATAATTATTGTGACATTAACTAACATTTACATTAGTACTTAAATGTTATTTATAACCTACAGACATGAAGAAAGAAGAGAAGCATAAATATATCACTAAACAGACTAAAATCTTTAACATTTATGCTTTATACATTTTTAACTTGTCATTAAATATACTTTGAAGTAATTTAATCAGTACTTATGTTGAAATAGAGTTACAATTAGTTTTCATTTACTAAACGGAATTTATTTTTCTTTCTTTAATTTAGGACATTTTGAGGAATTTAAATTCAGAATTTTAATGTTTGCGTAAAAAGGAAGTATTAAATTATAGAATTTAAATATTATGTTTTGTTTTAGTATAGATATTGTCACAATTAGGGTTGTGACTGGGGAGCATAGCGGTCTAAGGAAGCTTAAAGATAGAGACAACTTGCTGGGTTGTTTGTTGGCCCATTTATTTATAAAGGTGTAAGTTTACTCGCTAGGAGATGAACTTGATCTTTCACATAATATTAGTTAGTATTGTATGATGGCCCTTTCAGGCGCTTACCTTTGTATCGATGTTTGGTGGAGGTTGAGGGTTGCAGGGCCCTGATGCGTAGCGAGCTTGGCTCGCCTTTTACAAGCGACAGAGAGACCAGCCTCTCAACTCAAAATAAAGGACCCCTTACAGAAGACTAGGGCTTATTATATAGGGAATCACCGCCCACGGGTGTCCCGTTTAACATGGCGTACATTATGCCAAATAAGGCGAGCCAACGCCCGAAGCTTCAGTTATGTTGACCAATCAGAACCAAGCATTCCGATTGTTCTAGAAAATCCTGTCTGACTCAGGAGTGCCAGGATCTGGCTCAATGCCGTGCTCATTGGCACGTAGGCAACCGGAAGCTGTTGGCATAGTACATCCCATGGGATGGTCACAGGAAGTGGTAGCCCACGTTATTCCTGTTAAATGTCAAATACTGTTATCAGCCATCAGCTAACAAAGAGACTTTATTTAATTTAGAAAATATGTTCAGCACTCTAAACTAAAGAAATGTCTTCTACTCTAATTAAAAAAATGTTAAATAAAGTTCTGAATTGATGTAGGTTCTTGAGCACCCCTCAACAGTCAACGTGACAATATGTTAATTAACTATTATACACAAGTAAATTTTGGTAATATATACTTAATAGTTAATTTTATTAGTTACTGCCGGCTACCGGTAATTTAGTTTAATTCAGTTATTTAATTTCATTTAGTTTTTTTTTTTTTTCTCATTTCCCTTAGTTTAATTTTTCTTTTCGTTTTTAAACATAGGGATAAAAGGGTAGATAATTAAGGGAAGCTGGTTTCCAGCTACCCATTTTACTGGTTTCCAGTATACAGTTGTTTTTATTTTTTAGTTAATAGTTATTTAGTATTAAAATGCTTATACCTTTTTATATTATATATATATATATATATTATTATTAATTTTAAATATATATGTAAAATTATAATGTTTGTGTATGGTGAAGGTTTAATAAAGTTATAATGTGTAGATATACGTTCCGGTATAGGTAACTAGGTGCCGGGATGAAATATTGCATATTTTATTTATTTTATGTGGCGAGAGGATATTGTCATTCCTATACATCGTCCTGGCAAAGACCGGACCGTCCCATCATCTTACCGGCCGATTGCCTCATGAGGTTGTTTGCAAGACCTTAGCATTCGGTTTACCTGGTGGTTGGAGACGAACGACGTGCTGTGTTCCGCACGGATTTCGTCGCAATCGTTCCAGCATCGATAATCTGGCGCGTATGGAGGCTTATGTGCAGAATGCTTTCCTTCTGAAGCAGCATGTCGTGGGTGTCTTTTTTGACCTCGAGAAGGCTTACGATACTTCTTGGCGCTACGGTATTCTTCGTAGTTTGCACAGTTCCGGGTTACGTGGCAATCTGGCCCTGTTTCGGTGCAATTTTCTCCAGCTCCGCCGCTTTCGTGTCCGTATTGGCAATACTCTCTCGAAGGAAAAGATTCAGGAGAACAGTGTGCCCCAAGGTTCGGTTCTTAGTGTTATGCTTTTTGCTGTGGCCATCGACAGAATTACTACCGTCGTTCGTAGTGGGATCTCATCGTCACTAAATGTTGACGATTTTGCGCTATACTATCGCTCCTACAGCACTGATCATCTCGAACGACAATTCCAGCTCGCCATAAACTCTCTCGCTGGTTGGGCGCCTCGTAATGTTTTTCCCCTACGAAATCGCTATGCATACACTTGCACCGTCTTCGTGGAGTACACCTTCCTCCTAACCTTCACTTGAACGGTGTGCCATTGCCTTTCGTTCCGTCCTTGAAGTTCTTAGGTCTCCACCTGGACCGTGAACTTTCTTGGGTGCCCCACATTCGACACCTTCGCGCTTCCTGTGATCGATCTCTTCGGATCCTCAAACTGCTTTCTGGTGCGTCTTGGGGCGGTGATCGTTCCGTGATGCTGCATTTATACTGTTCACTCGTTCGCTCCAAACTAGATTACGCCTGTTTTATTTACGGCGCAGCGACCTCCTCTAAACGTCGCCTTTTAGACACTTCATCATACTGGTATATGTCTTGCTACAGGAGCCTTCCGCACTTGTCGTGTGGAAAGCTTGTATGCCGATGCTGGTGAACCCCACTGGCAGTGCGTCGCTCATTTTTACTTTGTTCTTATGCTGCTAGGTGTTCTGCGGACCCCTCCCATCCTTGTTTTAACCTTGTGTTACTCCCGGAGTATTCACACCGCTATCTGAGCAACACCACTGTTTCACGCACCTGTGGTATTCGGTTTCGTGAGCTGTTCTCCGATAGAAGTCTCAGATTGCCTCTTGTGGAGCACGCTTTTGTATATGTGGAATCTGACTGACAACTGAGGCGTCCCAGTTTATCTGAACCTCTCGAACCTTGTGAAACTGGACCGCTCCGGAGGTATTTCGGCACCTGTTAACGCACTCGCTTATGCACCGATATTCACTGACGGTTCCCAGCTGGGAGGAGCTACAGGTTGTGCCTTTTACTTCAATGGGGAACACACACAATTATCGCCTTGCGGACGCCAGTTGGGTATTCACCACTGAACTGTACGCTATCTTTTACTTTCTGGATTTTATCTCGCTTTTGGCACCTGACAGTTTTATTGTTTGCAGCGATTTCCTGAGTGCCCTACAGGCTCTGCAGCAGTATACCGGCTCCTCATCACTCGTTATGCGCATCAAATCTCGCATTTCCGAGTTGATTGATTTTGGCTACCAGTTCGGCTTCACATGGGTTCCAGGTCATGTCGGTATTGCAGGAAATGAGGTATTGGACAGGTCTGCCAAGGCTGCCTGCTCCTTGCAGGATTACTCGGAAGTGGCTGTGCTATCGGGGTGTTTCACGTCGCTTTCGTAAGTCTCTTCTTTTAGCCTGGCAGCAATCTTGGCAAAATTTAGTAGATACCCAGCTTCCCACACTCAAAGACACGGTACACCCATGGCTCACATCTTGCCAGCCGAACCGGCGCCGCGAGGTTATCCCTTAAGTGTCTTCGTATCGGTCACACGCGGCCAACACATGGCTACCTTCTACGCGCTGAGCCAGCTCCTATCTGTCAGACCTGCGATGTTCGTCTGTGGCACATGTGTTGCTTGATTGTCCGAAATTCATCGCGAACGGCAATCCATCGGCCCGGGTACCGCCTTACCTGTCATTTTATCGACGACGCCAATTCCGTCGATAAAGTGCTTCGGTTTGTTGCCTCTATTAGCTTCAGCAAAGACATATGACATGTTTCACGCGTGTGTGAAGTTTTAGCCTTTTTAACTTTTTAGCCCCTGTCTTTTACCACATGAGACCACTTTGTGTGTGTGTGTAGTTTTTAGCTTCTTTTTTTTTTTTTTTTTTTTTTTTTTTTTTTTTTTTAACCTTTAGCTCTGTTTGGATCACAGGGACCTTTTTTACCTGCGTGCCTGTGTAAGAGTTTTTAGCACTTTTTAACTTTTCGCCCTGTAGTTTTCTTTTTAATGTGTTTTCCTTTTTATTAACTTCTGGCCCAAATGACCTAGTTGTCGAGGGCCCTTAAACACCATTCAGTCACTCACCCACCCTATTCTCATTAGTCTCTTAGCACAAGCTCCATGTTCCACTGGTTTACCTAGATGGCGCTTTGATAGAGCCAATTTGTACATCTATTCCAGCTTGGCCGATTTCAGCACGACTCTGTGAGCCTTTTAGTCGAATACCCCCACAGAGACAATTCTTTCTGCTTCCGAGCTTTCTGTTCCGCGGTCATCTGGACAACCTCTACGTTTTCCTGTCCCATGGTGGACTGATGACTGCCGGAATGCTATTCGTGCTCGCAGACGTGCTTTCAGGGTTTTCCTGCATCGCCCTACGCTGGATAACCTCATACAGTATAAACAAATGGGTGCCCAGTTTAGACGAATTATTAAGGATAGCAAAATGTGTGGCCTCTTTTAATCGACATACGCCTTCCTGTGTCGTATGGGATAAGTTAAGACGTGTGGCAGAAAAATCGACCAATATACCCCTCGCCGGTCTCAAAACACCTGCTGGAGCTGTTGACACATTTGGAGGGGCGAACACCTTAGGCAGTGCATTCGCTCAGGTGTCTAGCTCAGACAATTATTTCCCTGACTTTCCTCCAGTTAAGGCTCAAGTGTAATCTCAAGGATTCTCTTCGTTCTGGAAACCTTGAGGATTATAATTGCCTTTTAACCTTGGCAGAGCTAGACAATGCGCTTTCATCTTCGCGACACTGCACCAGGACCAGATGGTATCCAAGTCCAAAAGCTGCAACATCTCTCTCCTGATGGTAAGGCTTTCCTACTCGTCTAAAATCGTGTCTGGGTTGACGGCACTTTTCAAGACAAGTGGCGGGAGGCCACAATCATACCCATTCCTAAACATGGAAAGGACCGCTATCTTCCTTCTAGTTACCGTCATATTTCCCTCACCAGTTGCGTAAGCAAGGTGATGGAACGCATGATCATTGGACGGTTGGTGTGGTGGCTGGAATCCCACAACCTTTTGACTAATATCCAGTGTAGTTTTTGACGACGTCGTTCAACAGCTGACCACCTTGTGTCGCTGTCAACTCGGATCATGGACGGGTTACTTAAGAACAGCCAATCAGTTGGGGTATTTTTTGACTTCGAGAAGGCCTATGATACCTGTTGGAGAGCGGGGATATCACGTTCTCTCCACAGCTGGAATATATGTGGCGCCTGCCGTTGTTCATTCAGGGGTTTTTGCGAGACCGCGTTTTTCGAGTAACGGTCGGGTCGGTTTCTTCTATCTCTTTTATTCAAGAGAACGGAGTGTCGCATGGCTCGGTACTGAGCGTGACGCTGTTTGCTATAGCGATGCATTCTATATCGCAATGTGTTCCCCCAGGTGTCTCGTTCTGTTTGTCTATGCCATTTTCTGTACTTCTCCGCGCACACAGTTTTTGGAACGCCGTCTCCAGTGGTGTTTGGACTATGATTGGAGCTCGAAACACGGCTTTCGCTTTTCAGTCTGCGTTAACTTCTGGCGCTGTAGGTGGCGAATGGCACCTACTCTTCAACTCGGGCCAGATTTACTTCCCTTCGCAGATGAGGTGATATTCCTGGGGTTGTTATTCGATCGGAAACTATGCTGGTCACCACATATAGCACAGCTTAGAGCGCGGTGTAACATTTTACGGATACTAAGTTGCAGATCGAAGAGCAGATCAAACTGTACTGCTGCGTATTTATCGTCTGATTCGATCCAAGTTGATTATGGCTGCGTTGTGTATTCTTCAGCACGACCATCTGTGGTTAGTCTGTGATACATCCATAACCAAGGCATTCGTGTGGCTGTTGGGGATTTAACAACCAGCCCAGTTGTTAGCCTCTACGCCGAATCGGCGGAACCACCTCTGCAATGTGGGCTTGATGTCCTCTTCACTGCAAGCGTTCGCCTTTTACATCCAATGAGCTGGACGGACGTTATCGCAACCTGTCACTTAGTGCACGGCCTGCAGGTTTCCGCTTTCGTGAGCTCTTACAGAAGGTCAATATCGAAATGCCTAGCGTGTTTTCCAGGAGGGAGAGAGTGCTCCCACCCTGGTTACGTGCTTCATCCCACGTCGATCTCGGGAGGACAGCCTACGGCAAATCTAGGCAGCCCGTGCCTTGTATCCGTACTTGTTCTTTTAGAATTGTTATCTCATTAAAGTGGCCGTATATTTATCTACACCGATGGAAGTAAGTGTACCGATGGCGTAGGATGTGCCTTTGTTATTGGATCCGACACCCATACTTTCGGTTTACCCAATAGCACATCCGTTTTTACTGCAGAACTGTATGCCATATATCGAGCCCTTCTTCATGTATGCCATCGAAACTTGTGTGACTGCTTATTATCAGTGATTCCCTGAGTGCCCTTCAAAGCATCCGGAAGCTGTATAGCCACCACCACACCGTACAGCGGATCCAGGATACGCTGCATATTTTGCACGTTTCTGGAGTTAATGTGGTCTGCGCCTGGACTCCCGGGCACGTTGGGTTGTCAGGTAACGAATTGGCGGATTTGACAGCAAAGATGACTAGAGAACCCAGAGTTTTCATTTATTCTGTAACGGCAGACGATCTTAAAGTTTTCTTGCGCCGGGCAATGGTTTCACGCTGGCATATGGAGTGGCCAGCTCTAGGCGGAAGCAAGCTTAGGGAGGTGAAGGACCTCCCTGTCCACTGGGTAACCTCTCGAGTGTTCCGCCGAGAGGAGGTGGTATTGGCTCGACTACGAATAGGTCACTGTAATTTTACCCACAGCTACCTTTTTAAACGTGAACCTGCTCTTGTCTGTGCGGCCTGTGGGGAGGCACAGTCAGTCCGTCATGTGTTGCTAGAATTTTTAGCACAAGTCTCTTTTACTTCAAGGTTTTAGTCCGTGGTTGCGGTATACTGTAATAATGTAGCGATTTTAAACTTTTAATCGGCCCATTTTTAATCTCTTAAGTTTTTATTGTTACTAGTGCCCTTGTGCAGCTCTAGCACAAAGCTGGCGATTATACCATGGCATTAAAACGGCTAAAATAAGACGTAAAATCCTGGAGAGAAAAAAAAAAACACCAAGCTAAAACAACGATCCACCCATCTGGTTCCCGAGACTGCCCCCGTTTTGCAGAGGAACGAGCGATCCAGGAGATACGGGTGAAAAAGAAGGTGTCCTTCTTGGAAGCCCGGAAGCTCCTGCGACTCCGCCAACCCTCTGCCCCGAGGTCCGGTACCTATAGCTCAGTTGCAGCTAAACCGGTACCGCGTCGGGAAATCGCAACACAGACCGGCGATATGAACGGGGCTACTATTGCGGAAAAAGTTATTTTAGCCCAAACGCTGCCAAAGCCTTCGACACCTACACCCAAGTCGGTATTAACATCTGCCAAATCCGCCAGCTTACAGAATAGTCCTGCACACTTGTCACCGAAAGCCTCGACCTCGGAAATTAAAGCTGGTAAATTCACGACGTCTTCTGCCCCGGAAAAACAGTTTAAGACCAAGTATGTACGACAAGACTTCTTGAAAGAGAATGTGCAATCTTCTACCAAGTCATCTAAGGGTAAGAAAAATACACGCTGCTCCCCACGTGTATCCTCCTCTGATGGGTCATCTGGGGAGGAGGGCGTGGATCGGCGACGGCCGTCTTCGCCGATCAGCACATCCAATCGGTTCGAACTTCTCGGACCTAAATTTGGTCTTGAAAAAGGGACCTCCCTTGTGGAGGAGATGGACCAGGAGGATTCTGCCGCCACTGCCAGAGGGACAGTGCGGAAACGGCAGGATCGTGCTCCTGAAAATAGTACTAGCCCAGCGCCTAAGAAGAACAAATTGAACCGACCAGCTAATCCCAATCTGCAGAAGCGTCTTTCGATTTGAAACTTGTCCCATAATATAGTCAATGGCTATCCTCCATTGGAACATACGCGGAATTCGACCACATCGACCAGAGCTTGACTTGTTGCTGCGCCAGCGTGAACCCTTGGGTGTATGCTTACAAGAGACGAAGCTCCGTCCACAGGACACTGTTACCATGAGGCAGTACTCCTCCGTACGATGTGATTTATCCCCGTAGGACGGTGTCCCAGCACATGGGGGCACTATGATGCTTATTCGAGATGATATTTTTGCCAACTCCGTACCCATACAATCTGCAATCCAGTCCGTTGCTGTCAGCATTAAGCTACCCTCCGCTTTATTCACCATTTGCAGTATATATTTGCCTCCATCTACGGACCTCTCGCAGTGCGACTTAGAACACCTCATTTCGCCGTTGCCACCACCCTTTTTATTGGTAGGCGACGTGAATGCCCATCACCCTCTTTGGGGCTCTCCTCGGGCTTGTGCGAGAGGTACGCTACTTAAAGACTTCTTGGATAGTCAGAATCTTGCTCTCTTGAACACCGGAGAGCCCACCTTTCTTTCTGACGCCTTTCATAGTTTTTCACACATTGACATTGCAATTTGTTCCCCTCAGCTAGCAGTCACGTTATGCTGGAATATCATCTCGGATTTGCATTCTAGTGACCACTTCCCTTGTCGTATTAGTGTCTTGATACCCGTTGTATGTTCGACCCGTATACCTAGTTGGTGTCTAGACCACGCCAACTGGGAACTGTACTCCCACTTGGCTGAATTTAGCTACGAAGAGCACAACTCTGTGAACCACTTGGTCGAAGATCTCACAGGGACCATTCTTTCTGCTGCTGAGCAATCCATTCCACGTTCGACTGGCTACAGCCGTCGATTTCCGGTACCTTGGTGGACCGATGCCTGTCGGATTGCTATTCGCGCTCGCAGACGAGCTCTACGGGTTTTCCAGCGTTTTCCTACACTGGATAACCTGATACACTATAAACGGATGGGTGCACATTCTAGGCGAGTTATTAAGGATAGCAAAAAGATGTCATGGAATAATTTCGTGGGTTCCTTTAATCGACATACACCTTCCTCTGTCGTATGGGATAAGTTAAGACGTGTGGCTGGGAAACTATGCCCATCGCCGGTCTCAAAACACCTACCGGAGCTGTTGTTGATATATTTGACGTGGCGAATGCTTTAGGCAGTGCATTCGCTCAGGTGTCTAGCTCAGGCAATAATTCCCCTGAGTTTCTTACAGTTAAGACTCAGGTGGAATCTCAAGGATTCTCGTTTCTTTCTGGCAACCTTGAGGATTATAATCGCCTTTTCACCCTGGCAGAGCTAGACAATGCACTCTCCTCTTCACGACACTCAGCACCAGGACCAGATGGTATCCACGTCCAAATGTTGCAACATCTCTCTCCTGATGGCAAAGCTTTCCTACTCGAGGTCTATAATCGTGTCTGGGTTGATCGCATTTTTCCAGACAAGTGGCGGGAGGCCACCATCATACCCATTCTTAAACCTGGAAAGGACCGCCATCTTCCTTCCAGTTACCGTCCTATTTCCCTCACCAGTTGCGTGTGCAAGGTGATGGAACGTATGATCAATGGACGGTTGGTGTGGTGGCTGGAATCCCAGAACCTTCTGACGAACATTCAGTGTGGCTTTAGACGAAGATGTTCAACAACTGACCACCTTGTCTCTCTGTCAACTCAGATTATAGACGGGTTTCTTAAGAACAGCCCCACAGTTGGGATTTTTTTTACCTCGAGAAGGCCTACGACACTGTTGGCGGGCGGGAATATTGCTTTCTCTCCACAACTGGAACATTCGTGGACGCCTACCGTTGGTCATTCAGGAGTTTATGTGGAAGCGCGTTTTTCGAGTGAGGGTCGGCTCGGCTTTTTCTAACCATTTTATTCAAGAGAACGGAGTGCCGCAGGGCTTGGTACTCAGCGTGACGCTATTTGCTATTGCGATAAATTCCGTATCACTATGCGTGCCTCCAGGTGTCTGTTCCTGTTTATTCGTGGACGACTTTTCCATCTTCTGTAATTCTCAGCGTACACCGTTTTTGGAACGCCGCCTCCAGCGGTGTTTGGACAATCTCTATGCTTGGAGCTCGAAACACGGTTTTCGTTTCTCCGCTGAGAAGACAGTCTGCGTTAACTTCTGTTGCCGTAAGTGGCAAATGCCGCCGTCTCTTCGACTCGGGCCAGATTTACTTCCTTTCGCAGATGAGGCGAGATTCCTTGGTTTGATCTTCGATCGGAAACTTTGTTGGGCACCACATATAGCAGAGCTTAAAGCACGATGTGATCGTTCTCTAAATATTTTACGGATACTAAGTGGCAAATCTTGGGGTGCGGATCGGACGGCATTGCTCCGTCTTGATCGTGCTGTGATTCGTTCGAAGTTGGACTATGGCAGCATTGTGTATTTTTCAGCCCGACCTTCAGTGCTCAGAAGGTTAGACACAGTCCATAATCAGGGCATCCGTGTGGCCATTGGAGCTTTTCCAACGAGCCCAGTTGTTAGCCTCTACGCCGAATCGGGAGAACCTCCTCTGCGATGTCGGCGTGATGTCCTGCTTGCTAATTATGGCTGTGGGCTGAAGTGTATGCCTGGGCATCCAACTTATCACGCGTTTTTCTCCCCTGAGCTGCACGAGCGATACTGCCTCCACTCTCTGAGCCTCAGGCCAGCAGGTTTTCGTTTCCGTGAGCTTCTACGCCAGCACCATTTTGACATTCCTCGGCTGTTATCCAAGGGAGAGAGTATATACCGCCCTTGGTTACGCGTTACCTCCCATGTCGATCTCGGGATGACGCTTTACGGGAAATCTGTTACGCCTCTTGATAGTATTCGTAGTTGTTTTTTAGAATTTTTATCCAAATACAGTGGCCGTATTTGTATTTACACCAATGGTAGTAAGAGCCCCGACGGTGTTGGATGTGCCTTTGTCACTGGCACCGCAACTTCTACTTACGGTTTGCCTAGTAGCACATCTATATATTCTGCCGAGCTATATGCTATTTATAAAGCCCTTCTGTATATTCGGCGTCGAAAATTAGGTGACTGCCTTATTCTTAGTGATTCCCTTAGTGCTCTTCAGAGCATTCATGAGCTGTACAACTACCATCCTTTGGTGCAGCGCATCCAGGACGTTCTCCACATATTGCACGCTTCTGGTTTTAATGTGGAGTGTGCCTGGATTCCTGGACACGTTGGCTTGCCAGGGAATGACACGGCGGATTTGGCAGCGAAATCGGCAGCCACAGCGCCCAGTGTTACGGTTACCCATTCTACAGCAGAAGATTTTAGAGTGGCTGTACGGAGAGCCGTTTTTTCGACTTGGCATGCGGAGTGGTCGGCTCTCCGTGGTAATAAGCTGCGAGAGGTGAAGGACTTCCCTGTCAACTGGGTAACCTCCTCTCGTTCATTCCGCCGGGAGGAGGTAGTACTAGCTCGGCTAAGAATTGGCCATTATATTTTTACTCACAGCTACCTTTTTAAACGTGAACCTGCTCCTGTCTGTGCGCTCTGTGGGGAGGCACAGACAGTTCGTCATGTATTGCTGGAGTGTGGTCACCTGGCACACATTCGGTCATCTATGGGCATGCCGGCCTCTGTTGCTGAGGTCCTGGCAGATTACCCAAGAGCAGTGGACAGGGTTTTTAAATGTTTAGCAACAGTTTCTTTTACTTTGAAGTTTTAGTGTGATAGCAGTTTTTTTTTTAACTCTTTTGGTTTTAATGTGTTGGTTTTAGATGGAGTTTTATATCCAGCTCTGGTTAGAGGGCTGGACAGTTCTGTTACTTCTGTTTCAACTCTTTTAGCTCTTTTACTTGTGTTTACTTTTTTGCCATGGTATTTTCTTACTGTCTATTGCCAAGTTTTAATCAAAAGGGCGCTAATGACCTCGGCAGTTGAGCGCCCTTAAACACCATTATCATCATTTGTCAGATTTTTGGTGATTAGCTTGGCCTGTGATTCAAAAACAATGCGAGACCTTCACCCATTTTACATCCAACGTGAACTGGACAGGATATGTGGCATAGTGACCAATGCAACCAGCACTAGAGACGGTACGTTGTTAGTTGAAACCAGGACCGAAGACCAGTCCAGAAAATCCTTGAAAGCCTGCTTATTGGGTTCCTACCCAATAACGGCGGCACCACACAAATCGCTTAATATCTGTAGAGGCGTGGTGACCACCTCGAGCTTAGACGGCCTTTCCGACGCTGAATCTCTCCGACCAGTGTGTCGGGCGTACTCTCTCGGCAAACGTAATGATGAGTCGGTTGCGTTACGGACAGTCTTCCTAACGTTTAAAGGTACCAGCCTACCTGAGGCACTCTACTGTGGATACGATCGCGCTGCTGCGAGGCCGTATATACCGAACCCTATGCGTTGTTGCCGCTGTCAGAAGTTTGGTCACACCCAACGCCGGTGCACTTTCGACGCTACATGTGAACGTTGCGGCCAACCTGCCCACGGAGAAACTGCTTGTGTTCGAGGCCCTTGTTGCGTCGATTGTAAGGTTAACCATCCATCTAGCTCCCGACAATGGCCACGTTTTCTCGAGGAAAAGGCCATCCAGGAGTTGCGAGTTAAGAAACGCGTGATTTTTCCGAAAGCCAGGCGTCGTTTCCAACAGCTGCAGCCTGCGACCATCTCAGGCTACGCCTCAGCGCTCCGTCGCACTCCTGTTTCCTCAGTGATACTGCAAACCGTGCTCGTAGCCGACGCGTATACGCAAACAGAACAGACGCCGATCACCACAACCTTGCAGTCTTCAACATCTATAGCTCTCACTGCCTCCTGTTCTAATTCTCCTGAACCGCTCGTAAGCCATTAGTTACAACGGCACCACCTGTCGCTCCTCATGAGTGGAGTCGCAAAAAACTCAAGGCCACCGATAGACCCTCCAAGTTCTCGTTCTAAGAGCCGTAGGGGATCTTCCGGATCCCGAACATCAGCGGATACTGACGATGAAAGTGGCTATACTATTGTGGGTCCTAAGTGTGCGAAGAACAAGAAAAGCCCACCTTAACTTCATTTTCTTCGCTCCCACCTGTTGTATTCATATCATTCTGAATAATAAATAATCTGTCAGGCCTCTAACTGTGTTCCATGGCTCTCCTGACGTGGAATATCCGCGGTGTCCGTACTCATAGGACCGAATTGCAGCTGTTACTACGGTCCTACAGCCCTCTGGTTCTGTGTTTGCAGGAGACGAAGCTTCGCTCCCACGATGTTTTTGCCCTGATCCAATACCTTGCAAACTGTTGCTATCCGACTTACGCTTCCTGGTTTCTCCTTTACTGTATGTAATATCTACCTTCTGCCTTCGTCTATCCTCTGCGTTGTTGACATGCTCCATCTTTTGTCGCAGCTCCCGACACCTTTTCTTCTGCTGGGTGATTTCAATGCGCACCATCCCCTATGGGGTTCCCCTAGGGCCTGCGCGCGGGGGACGGTTCTTTCTGACCTTTTCGTTCACATTAGTCTCGCTGTTTTGAACACCGGTGAACCAACTTAAATTTTCGATCCTTCTGCCACGCTATCCCACCTGGACCTTTCAGCTTGCTCTGCACAGCTTGCTCACCGCTTTCAATGGAACGCAGTATCAGACACTCACTCCAGTGATACTTCCCCTTGTGTCATTACTTTGCTATCCCACAACATTTCCTCCTCGCGAGCGAGTATTTGGAAGCTGTCTAAGCCAGGTTGAGCTCTTTTATCCACTCTGGCTGTTTTCAGCGACCGCCAGTTCGAATCCGTTGACCTAATGATCGAGCACTTCAAATCTGTTGTAATTTCCGCTGTCGAGGAGTCAATACCGCGATCGTCTGCCTACCCTAGACGATTACCGGTCCCTTGGTGGACTACCGAGTGCCGCGATGCTATTCGTGCTCGCAGGAGGGCTCTTCGGGTATTTCGCCATTACCCTACTTTGGAGCATTTGATCAATTTTAAAGAAACGCGCCCAGTCACTGCGCATTATTCGAGATAGCAAACGGACTTCCTGGGCTTCGTTGGTTGAAACATTCAGTCGCACACCTTCATCTGTTGTGTGGGAGAAACTCCGCCGTGTTGCCGGTAAACAGACTGGTACTTCCATACCGGGGCTTCTCGTAGGAACTGACATCGTCGTTGATCCGGTTGCTTTTGTAGACGCCCCTGGTAGCACGTTCGCAAACGCGAATTATCACCTGGTGTTTCGTGCCATTAAGGCAGATGTGGAGTATCAGAGGCCCTCTTTCCGGTCCTTGGATACTGAGGATATAACTCTGATTTTAGTATGCGGGAGCTGGATGTCTGTTTAACATCCTCTCGACACTCCGCTCCAGGACCCGATGGTATCCATATCGCCATGCTACAGAACCTCTCTTCTGACAGTTTAAAACCGGGGAAGGATCGTAGTTTTCCTTCCAGTTACCGTCCTATCTCCATCACCAGTGCTGTTTGTAAGGTGATGGAGCGCATGATCAATGGACGGTTACGATGGTGGCTCGAGTCTGAGAAACTTCTGTGCAATATACAGTGCGGCTTTTGCCGCTACCGCTCCACGACTGACCACCTTGTCTCTTGACTCATATCCTGAATGGTTTTCTTCGGAAGTGTCAAACTGTGGTCATATTTTTCAATCTCGAGAAAGCTTATGACACTTGCTGGAGTACTGGCTTACTGCGTACCTTGCATAGTTGGGGCTGTCATGGCCGTCTTCCTGTGTTCCTCCGGGAGTTCATGAAGGACCGTTTGTTTCGTGTGCGTGTGGGCTCTGTCTGCTCCCGTGTTTTTAGTCAGGAGAACGGAGTGCCTCAAGGGTTGGTACTCAGCGTCACTCTCTTCGCTGTTGCCATCAATGCCATTGTTGAGTGTGTTCCTGCTGGTATCTCCTTATTTGTGGACGATTTTGCAATTTATTGCAGTTCTGGGCGTACGTCCTTTTGGAGCGACGCCTACGGGCATGCTTGGAGTGTTACAAATAGCTTCCGTTTGTCTTCCGAGAAGACAGTTTGTGTTAACTTCTGGCGTCGGACACCATACGAACCGCCTTCTCTACATCTCGAAGCCGAACCGCTGCCCTTCGCCGAAACTGAAGTTTCTTGGCTTGGTGTTCGACAGGAAGCTTAGCTGGTCGTCTCTGAAGGCTAGATGTGATCGAGCACTTAATATTGTATGTGTTTTATGTGGCACATTCTGGGGAGCAGATCGCACCGTGCTAATACAGCTCTACCGTTCGCTTGTTCGCTCTAAACTTGATTACGGGTGTATTGTGTACTCTTCGGCACGTCCTTCGTTTTTACGTCGTTTAAACCCAGTTTCACATCGAGGAATTCGTTTGGCCGTAGGTGCTTTTCCAACTAGCCCGGTTATTAGTTTGTGTGCGGAGGCTGCTGAACCTCCACTG
Source organism: Hymenopus coronatus (assembly GCA_030762935.1). NCBI lineage: Eukaryota > Metazoa > Arthropoda > Insecta > Mantodea > Hymenopodidae > Hymenopus > Hymenopus coronatus. The sequence continues at coordinate 69,237,846 of CM060895.1, forward strand.
TGCCACAGGCGTGAGGTGCTTCTTTGCAGCTATGGTCTCCGCCTCTTTGACTTGCCAGATCACCCGTCTTTCAAGTTATTCTTTGACGAGTCTCTTGACCGTCAATATGCTGTCAGCGCGCGGGTTTTGCTTCCGGCAGGGGTTCGTTTTCGTCTGCTTCTTCGGCTCTTGGATGTTCGCCTACCGCCTGTGTTTCCACTGGGGGAATGTTCATTCCCGCCTTGGTTACTTTGCGACTCCCTGTTCCACCTTGGGTTGGCCTCTATGCCGAAGTCACCGACTACGTCTTCGGTCTTCCGCTCCGCATTTTTAGCTCTGCAGGCCGAGTTTCCTAACCATTGTTTTATTTACACAGATGGTTCCAAGGAAGACCGTGGCTTGGGATGTGTTTTTGTTTTTATTTCGCGGAGTTATACATTTCATCTTTCGGGGCAATGTTCGGTTTTTACCGCAGAACGTTTTAGTATCTATCAAGCTCTTCTTTTTATCCGGGGACAGGATTTTAGGCAGTGTGTTATATGTAGCGATTCCCTCAGTGCACTGCAGCACCTTCGTGAGCTGCATCCCTACCATCCTTTGATACAGCGTATTCAGCACCGTATGCACTCGCTCGCTGACGCCGGCGTCGGCGTGTCGTTTGTTTGGGTTCCTGGCCACATGGGTGTGAGCGATAACGAACAAGCGGACACCGCTGCCAAGTGCGATTGTATTGACTAATGTTTTTAGCTCCACTGTTCCTCCGGGTGATGTTGGTGCTCACCTGCGCTGGTTCGCGTAATGGTCCGGCGTGCGTGGCAACAAGCTGAGAGAAGTTAAGTCCTTTCCTATACCCTGGCCTACTTCTTCGCGAGCATGTCGCAGCGATGAAGTGATTTTAGCGCGACTGCGTATAGGGCACTGCCGTTTTAGCCACCTATCTTTAATGTGTGGAACCCGCACCTCAATGTGCTTCGTGTAACGAGCCTTTGACGGTGCGTCATCTTTTATTGGAGAGCCGCCTTTTTACTGTGCTCGTGCGTCCCTCTTTCTGCCCGCTGACCTTCCACCTGGTGCTTTTGAGGGACTTTTTACCTTTCTTCGCCGCTGCTAATTTTATCTTGGGTTTTTATCTTTTAACCGACTTGTCTTTTAGGTTACCTTTTCCTTTCCTTCAGTGGCGTTGTCCTTTGTGTCTGTTTACTTCCTTGATTTTAGCCTGGCCTTGGTAGCTCTTTTGTGCTTTTTCTCTGGTTTTAACTCTTGTGCGGTACTCCGTTTTTTGGTGGTTTTTCTGCTTCTAGCTCTTTTATTAATCCTAAGGCGCTAATAACCCAAGTAGTTGTGCGTCCTAAAGCCCCACTACCACTGCTACAGCTGCTTGGCCCAGATGGCATCTACGTCCAAATGTTTCAAGATCTGTGCTCCAGGTCTATAACCGTATTTGGGTTGACGCCACTTTTCCAGCACAATGGCGGGAGGCCAACATACCCATTTTGAAACCTGGAAAGGACCGTCATCTTCCTTCCAGCTACCGTCCTATTTCCCTCACCACTTGCATTTGCAAGGTGATGGAACGCATGATTAATGGGCAGTTGATTTAGCAGTTGGAATTCCACAATTTACTAACATCCAGTGCAGTTTTCAACGATGCCGATCAACAGCTGAGCACCTTGTATCGGAATGAGAACCACAGCAGTTAAAGAGTGTCCATAAATAATACGCCATTAAATTTCCAGATTTCTTTTGGTTCTGCCTATGTATACTAGATTACAGTCGTTGCAATCTATTTGGTACATTCCAGCTAACTTTTCTCTAGGAATAGAATCTTTGTTTTGTTGCACAGCAGTTTTCGTATACTATGGTGATTCTGGGGACCTAAGGAGATGTTTTGTTTTTTGAAGATTTTTTGGAACTTGAGGTGTGCCCAGGGGTGGTAAGTGAACTTTTTTGTTTGTGGTTTTTGTGTATGTTGAAGCATTATTTTCCAAATGTATTTATGTCTGTCAAATTTCTTAATCTTCTTGTCTATTAGGGTTTTTTGGCAAATGTTTTTTATGGCTAGTTGTATGATGTGTTAGTATCTTTTTTGTATTCCTCAATTTCCAGAGGTAGGTGTACCAATCTGTGGTTTGTGCTATTTAGGATGGCATGTTTGTGGATTATAGCTATTGTTTTTTATGTAGTTTTATATGTGATTAGGTTTTTTGAAGTTGCCGAAAGTTAGTTGGATCTCAAATCACATCACACCCAGCATAAAACTTTTGAAACCAATAAAAAACTCAACAAATTAAAAGCCTGAGAGTAAATTTATATACAAAAACACAAAGACCAAGTATGAATTTTGAATTACCGCTGCCAACTACCCTTGGAAGATTCATCACCATGTCACTAGTGAGCACCAGCAAACTACATTTCCCCAGATAGGAAACGAAAGTGACATGATCAGTTGGAAAACTGTTGAGGATGAGAACAATACCCCATCCCCAAAATGTGCCCAAGTAAGTGTTTTTTCAGTGATGCCGTGTAACCATTTGCCAACTCACTTATTATGACTATGCATCACATTTACTAGCTTCTATTCCCTCAAATCAGTGAAGATGAAAATTGGCTATATAGCTCCGGAATTCAGAAATATCCAAGTACATTTATGAAATTGACATTAAAAATGGAATTCATCATTATCCAAAAGCAAAGGAAATAGCAAGCAACAGGAACAAAGGGTATGTGACATCTCTAGGTTGTCACCATTACATGAATCCCTGATTACACTTGAAGTTTTTATATATATAACACGTATTAACACGAAAAAAGGATGTATTAATGACCCCTCTGCTGGCAAATTTTGTGCTGTCTTCAGTTTTTACCCAGATTTTACAGTGTGGACCTACTAATATAATGAATGGAACATTTAATAAGAAAGGAAAATTCCATTCTACTAATTTATTCACTTTCATCAATTTAGTACAATGTTACTTGCTGTCACTTCATGCAAAGTTACAATTTCTTTCCACATAATTTAGAAATCTGTTACCCCAAAACATAACTCAATTCATACTCAATTGTGTGTGAGCATCGCTTTGAGGATTGACACACAGAGGAATAGTGTGTGTTAGCCAGACATGCTGAAGATAACTTTTGGTGGGCAAAATTTAGGAGAAATATTTCGACAAGTCCAAATTCTGGTATTATGTTCAGCTGTTCTTGATGGCCTCACACACAATTGAGTATGGAATTGAGTTATGTTTTGAGGTAACAGATTTCCAAATTATGTGGAAGTAAATTGTGAATTTGCATAAAGTGACAGCAAGTAACATCATACTAAATTGATGCAAGTGAATAAATTAGTGGAATGGATTGCATAACGTGACAGCAAGTAACATTGTACTAAATTGATGAAGACAAATAAATTAGTGGAATGAAATTTACTTTTTCTTATTAAATCTTCCATTGATTTGTTTCCTATAGGCTAAATATAAGTAGGTCCACGCCTTCTATAGTAAAATCTGAGTAAAAACTAAAGGCAGCACAAATCTTTGTTGCATATTGGGAAGATGTTTAGCTTAAACAGTTTTATTATTTATACAACAATGTGTTTTTTTAGTTACACTGTATATAGATAAATCTTTTCTAAATATGCCTTTTTGTATTATCCAGGAGACTTACATGTGAAGTAAAATCTGAGTTTCAAATTTTTGAATGGAATAAACTCCTTGCTCTGTCTGCTTCACATTGTAGAGAAAGAAAAATATAAACAGTCACACAGTGATTCATGATACATAAGAGTTTGCTTAACTGTGTGTGTTTTGCATGTATTTAGAGAGATTTTATATCATATGCATTCTTTTTGGTATGTTTCAGAGAAAATTTGGGAAAGAGAGAAACTGAGAGCAATGCTTCAAGAAAAAGTGTTGCAGAAGCAAAGAGGAAAGCTGATAAAACAACCAGAAAGAATGATCATTCATCAGCATCAAAGAAAGATACTGCAGAAGCAGCTAATGGAAGCATTTCTACTGTTTTCCAGTTCAAAATAATCCTTAAGGATACCAGTCCGCTAATTTGGCGCCGTATACAAGTTCCTAAAGAATTTAATTTCTCGCAGTTTAGTAGAGCCATTTTAAATGGGATGGCGTGGTTGTCATCTTCACTGCTTCAGATTTCGTGGACGGCCTGCAAAAAGCTTCACAACAATTAGTCCTAAAACAAATTTTGATGATACTGACTGGCCACTGTCAGATGGGGACTTAAGTGAAGAGGATTTAAATGAAGAAGAAGAAAAATTGTGTTGACTATTTCCCCTGGGAAAAGATAGCAGAGTATGAATATGATTTTGGTGATCGTTGGGTGCATAAAATCTTGTTTGAACAAGAAGTGCCAGTAAGAGAAGGGGAAAACTATCCACAATGTATTACTGGAAAGAGGGCTTGTCCACCAGAAGACTGCGGTGGTGTTGGTGGCTATGAAGAACTATGCAAAGTCATGAGAAACCCTCGCTGTAGGAGCTTTAAGGAGACAGATTCTTGGCTGAAAGATAAATTTCGCAAAACTGAGTTCAATCCTGCTAAATTTGATCCAAAATCAGTGATCTTCTCATAAATATTGATGCATAATAGCTTTGGATGTTAGCAGAAAAATGTGTACATTAACTTGTTGCATTTTCTATTTTAGATTAAAACATTCAGTAACAGCCATGTATGGGTTTAGTATTGTTACTGTTAGGTACGAACATGCCAAGACAATATATATCTTAGTTGTGCAGCTCTGTCCTAAAGAGATATTCAAATCTTATGTTTTTAATTTTGGGTTAAAGATTACATTTAAGAGAAGGTATGAATCTGAATAGAAACATTTTCATTACTTACACTGTTTTGTTGTGTGACCAGTTTTGAGAAATACATTTTGCTCTCATCTTCAGAGACTGGCTGCTGTTTGCATCTGCTGTTTGTTGGTCATTTGTGTTGACATCTAGTGGTTGAAGTATGTACTTCCATAACTGATTAGGTGGTGAAAAATTCAAGTCATTAAACAATATTTATTGTTCATGATTAAAATATTTTCCCAAATATCTAGCTAGCTCTGCTGTATATTTTGCTAACTTCAAGAGTATAATGTTTGATGTGATGATGTGAAATAGACAGAGAGCTAGTTAGAATATATAATGAGAATATAATTGTTTTTTGATAGCTATTTTTTGGTTGGATGAAAATGACTCAGTTTTGGCTGGAATAACTAAAAGTGCTCAAATTCCTTTTTTCACATGATTATCAGCTGCTATGGCAGCTCTTTGGAAAAAGATTTTATTCATAAAGCATAAACACCAGTTTTTGCCACCACCAAATCAATTACAGAAGTACTCTTTCTACCACTAGATGTAATCACAAATGCCAAAAGCAGCCAGTCAGTCTCTGAAGAGAGCAAAATGTAGTACTCTAAACCAGTCAGCTTTGGAGTGTTAATTGTCTTGGCTTCAGAAATGTAAACTAGGCATATTAATGCTGCTCATTGTGTACCTGTGAGGAAAAACAAGAAAATTAAAAAAACTAAAACATGGAAACTTCAGAGAGCAGGGATATTTTTGTACTGTGAGATTTGATGACCAGCACTTTATTGACTCGCCCACCAGTGTGTTATAGCAGAGTGCTGTAGCTAACTACATATTATATGCATACGGTTATCGGTGGTATGAATACCCTTAAAGAACAGGCAATTTTGCCAAAGTTGCAAATACAATAATTTTAAATATTCTATTGATTGTGCACCAACATTGCATTTCCTTTGACCACTGGCATACAAATGGATATTCTGAATGAAAATAGGCACACAGGTCCATATTCTTTTAATTTATAGCCACTGATGTGCAATCTAGAAAATGTGCTATAACTTTGCAAAAAGGACAGTGGGTTCCATATCTCAAACTGTTTATCTAGGATCCCTTTACAATCCATCCAATTTGCATGGTCAAGTACAGGGACACCCTGGATATAAAAAAATGAGTGTAAATGAACAAATTTCTCAGTTTCATTGTAGCAAATCTGCAGACACATCGCGTAATGGAATGTTAAATAATTAAACACTTGCTCCCTCATCCTCTTGGTACAGTGGACATTGTTTCTTCTCGACAAAGTTACTTTTTTGCATAGCTGATGATTATTTGTATTGGAAAAATTACCCCAGTTAAAAGTTAGAGAATTTGTCTAAAGGATTATTATCTTGTTCAATTTAACTTTACTTGTATAGTTGGCATATAGTTATAACTTAAAAGTTTTTTTTTTTTTTTTTTATTTATGGACGCTCTTTAACTGCTGTGGTTCTCAGCGTCCCATTCTATACTGGGTGTGAAAGGCTGCTTAATTTTGCTCAGAGGCCTCTCTATCAGGCTTGAGGTTCTTTTACGTGCCGTAAATCTATGATATAGGACCCACGGCTTTACTTCCCTTCCGAAGGAAGCCATGCTAAGGATTTTTACGCCCGAAAAAACCCATCGCCCTCCGCCGGGTTTGAACCCACGACCTTAGGTATAGGAAGTCAGCATGGTAACCACTACACCACGGAGGGCGACAATATATATATATAACTTAAAGATCAAATTTTATGCAGATCAGCAGAAACTCCTGTTTCATGAGATAAATTACAGAAATATAGTAACATTCACATAAATGATAAACATGTGCATTGCACTATTGCAAAATATAGACTGGTTGTATAATGGAGTGGTCATATAGATGTGCAAATGTGGCCTGAATTTGACTACTGCACCATGTTTACCAAAATTTTTGTGTTACATATTTTTAGTTAGTATAGTTCTTAGTGCTTAATCTTTAGACAAGAGAATGTTTATGAGAGTGATTCAAATATAAATGCTGTGAGCGAACAAGAGGTTCCTTTGCCTATTGAGGAACACATAGTCTTGAACCAATGAAGGGGTTAAACCCTCAGAGATTTTAACTTGTTTCAAGGTACAGTATGGGGATGCTACACCATCCCTGAATCAAGTGTTTACCTGAGCCAAATAATTTAAGGAGGCCAAGGAATTGTGCTAAACAAAGGTCAGGCTCAGCACCCAAGATTATCTAACAGATGACATCTGAGCTGTTCGAGAGCTTATTGAAGGTAATTGCTGCTGCACTGTAGAAGAAGTCGCTTCAGAAGTGGCTGTCAGCATTGGGATTGCTCGTACCATTATCGGTGAACATCTTGGATTTAAAAATTAGTGCTCGATGAGTTTCAAAGTTGTTAATCAAGTAGCAAAAACAGGTCAGATTGGTGATATGTTAGAGACTTCTGAGTCAATTCCGACAAAAATGGGAAGATTTTTTTTAAGCGGATCCATGCATTTGTTGAGACATGGGTCCAACATTTCCTCTGGAATTCAAAATAGCGGGCAAGTAGTAACAAAAAAAGAAATGAAGCTTGCCCAGTAAAGGCCAAAAGCTGCCTCTCAGCCAGAAAAGTTCTTGGGATAGTGTTTTGTTTTTTTACTACAGAAGAGTTTTACTCATTGATTTTCTTCATGATCAATGTATGGTGAATGTGCTACTTATTGTCAGTTGTTAAGGTTACCAAAAGGTGCCAGGACATAGAGAGAGACAGACAGACAGACAGACAGACAGATAGATAGATAGCCTTCTCCAAGACAGCAGTAAACCTCACATCTCAAATTTGACAAGAGAGGTAATGCACTGGAAAATCTTTGAATACCCTCTTTACATTCCAGATTTGTACCCCTGCACAATTTTTGTTTGCACCCATGAATTTTTTGTTTGAATTGCTTGGAGTGGAACAATTCGAAACCAATGACAGTGAGGAACATGAGCACAATTGTTTAATAGCATGCAATCACACTGTATTTTAACAAGTAAAAGTGTGGAGTGTGAAGGAGGCTATGTAAAGAAGAAGAGAAGGTGTCACTTGTGTATATTCGAATCACCCTGATACAAAGCAGGTTGTAATTGGCGTCCTTAGAAAATAATACATGTGGGAACGGATGCCTTTGTTGACAGTGCTGCATGTATCACTTGGCTGACATCAGCATTGTTGCTTGTACAGATTTTGAAAATTGTTCATTTCTAAAAGAAAAATATATCCAAAATAAGAGAAACTGCCCAGTATCGTTCTTATGTTAAATATTGTGAAACGTAGAGAGTAAACAGTATGTGGAAAAAAATAGGTGGCTAAGATGTATAGTAAAAACTTATTTCTGAAAACCATTGCACTAACAAATATAGTACAAGAGGCATGATGTTCAATTGATGATAACCATAATTCAACCCCTCACTTGACTTGTAATTTTGATACTGAATGTGTTAAATAAATAGTTCTTTGTCTTATGTTTGTAGAATACTTATAATTGAAAAAGTTGTGTATCAGAGTTGTTAAACATTTTGTGCCAACCTGTGCTGTAACTACCAGGGCAGGATGTTATGCACATTATGTATGTTCATTTAACTCTTAATATTACAAATATAATATTTCATTTTGTTTGTCAATGTTTTTGTGTTAGGATTCAGTATTCACTTTGTTTTAAATTTTGTTATACCGTAGTGAAAATTTCACAAGTAGAAGTTTGTAGAGAATTAAACCAAGTGAGTGTTAAAAAGCATATAAAACTACATTAATCTTGATGCTATGGATGTGTCAAAGAATAACTGAACAGATATGTATTGGAACTATAAATCTGTTTATTAAGTCCCTTATTTTTCTTATCTGTTGATAACCTAATAGTTAAGCCGATCCCGGTGGCTGCGCTCGCTAAAGTGTCTCACTTTAGCGCTTCATGGTGCACAGGATCGTGGGTTCGAGTCCACCTTGGGCATGGGTGTTTCTGTGTTTGTAAACGTGTCTATGTTTGTGTATGTAAAAGGAAAACGATAAGAATAATGGGGTCTACTAAGGAAATATAGGAAACTGGAAAAAATGGGGAAAAAAGGAATATAGCGCCGGAGTCCTGACAAGCCTCCAGAACTGTATTTTGTATTAAAAAAAAAAGTTAATGGCAGACATACTTGTAGAGGTTTTGGCAGGCGAAAGAGCGGTGGCTACATTATTTCACTTTTTATCCTTTTGAATTTCAGGCTAAACATCTAATAAAAAAATATTCTTCCCGTCCTTTACAACTATTGCTGGGCCGGGAACTGTTGTCTAAAGTTTTACTGCCTGTTTGAATAAGGCTTTAGTTTTAGCATTTTATTCATTTTTAGCTGCTTTGTTTTACTGGTTTTATGTACTGCTGTACCTTTTGGTTTCCCCTAGGTTGGTTTTATTTTATCCTGGATTTTATCTCTTTTACGCCTTCTTTTATTAATTAATTTATTTATTTTTTAAGTTTAACGTCCTTAACCTAGTTGGTCATATCGGACGATAAATGAAATTGGTGAATGATCTCGGGGTCCAGGGAGCTTAAAGTTACTCGACATTCGTCTTCTCAGGATAAGGGAAAACCCCGAAAAAAACCTTATCCGCGTAACTCACCCTAAGCGAGATTCGAACTCACGACCTGTTGAATGTGAAGCAGACACGCTACCACCACACTACCCAGGCGAGCATAATTTATTTTATCTCTTTGTTTCCGGCACGTTTGTCTTTGGAGGGCGCTGATAACCTCGAAGTTGAGCGCTCTTAAACGCCACTCTTGATCGCCGATCAGTACCTCTAATCGGTTCGAGGTTCTCCAACCGAAGTTTTTATTGGAAAGGGGTGTTCCCCTGTGGAAGAGATGGAACAGGATTGTGCCCCCGCTGCAAGACGGACGGTGCGTAAGCGGTGGGATTCTGATCTTAAAAGTTTTTGGGCAACTGCCAAAAATAATAAATTGAACCGACAGTACCGCCCAATATTCAGAAACGGCTTTCTATTGAGCACTTATCCCATTAAATGGAAAATGTCTATCCTACAGTGGAACATACGCGGAATTACACAACCTCTACCAGAGATTGAATTGTTGCTCCACCAGCATCAGCCGTACAGTTGTATTCTTACAAGACACCAAGCTCCGCCCTCAAGACAATGTTACATTCAGGTAGTACACTTCTGTACGGTGTGATTTAATACGGGCGGAGGATGTTCCTGCTCATGGGCGTACCATGATACTTATGAGATATCTTCGCTGAATCTGTACACTTACCATCTGACATACAGTCGGCGTGAGGATTAAGCTGCCATCCATTAGCTTTACCATTTGCAGTATCAGAATGGTAAGAAGACATCATGGAGCAACTTTATAACCTCTTTAAATCGACATACACCTTGCTCTGTTGATTGTAATAAGTTTCGCTCTGTAGCTGGCAAAGCGACCCATATGCCAATTGCCGGTCTAAAAACTACCGCAGTTACTGTGGTGGCACTGTGGTTACTACGTTTGGTGTAGCTAACATTTTTGGCAGTACTTTCGCTTAAGGGCTAGCTCAGACAACTATTCACCTCAGTTTCTTGCAGTTAAGGATAGGGTGGAATCTCGAGGGGATCGTCTTCCGTTTTGGAAACATTGAAGACTGCAATCGGCTTTTCACCATGGAGCTAGACCAGCCGTTTCTTCACGAAACGCTGCACCAGGTCCATATGGCATCCAGGTCCAAATGTTCCAACATCTAAACGTAAGGATTTCCTACTCGAGTTCTATAATCGTATCTGGGTTGACTCTAGTTTTCCTGTTAAGTGGTGGAAGGCCACCATCACACCTGTTTTGAAGCCTAGAAAGGACCGTCACCTTCCGTCCAGCATCTCCTATTTCCCTCACCAACAGCGTTTGCAAGGTTATGGAACGCATGACCAATGGACGGTTGGCGTGGTGGCTGGAATCTCAATCTTTTGACCAACATCCAGTGTGATTTTCGAAGACGTCAATCAGAGGTTGACCACGTTGTGTCGCTATCGACGCAGATCATTGATGGCTTATTTAGAATGGTCAAACCGTTCGGATATTTTTTGACCTCGAAATGCGTATGATACCTGTTGGTGGGCTGGGATTTTATGTTCCCTCCACAACTGGAATATACATGGTGGCCCACTATTGTTCAATCAGGCGTTTATGAGGCACCGCTTTTCCGAATAAGGCTCAGATCGGGTTTTTCCAATCCTTTTCTCCGAAAGAACGGAGTGCCGCATGGATCGGTACTAAGCGTGACGCTGTGATTATAGTAATTAATAATGCTGTATTGCAATGTGTTCTTTCAGGAGTTGCGTCCTGCTTATTCGTAGACTACTTTGCCATCTTTTGTACTCGGCATACACTTTTTGGAACGCCATCTCCAGCAGTGTTTAGCAAACTTTTATGACGAGCTATTCGAAAGTACTAAAGCTAATGAAGTTAACTATTCATGAAAATGAAAGAGTATCTGCCAGCTTTAGTACTACTCTACCACAAACACCAAGTTTATCAGGTAGTGCACTTTCTTCGGGAATTATACTTTTCCCTTCCCCTCGTACATGAAAAAATCTAGTGGTAAACCATTCGGTGCTGCCATTACAAAATTCTTTAGTTCCAAGAGATGCGGCTTTCCCTTAACTTACTGTTTCATTTTTACTTTCCTATGGAATGAATCATTTGCTCGTCTATGCTAATATGTTTAGGTCTATGATTATTTTAACGTCAAACTTCCTGATTTCTGTCCCAGAACAGCCCAAAGACTTTCCTGTTAATTATACATGTCTTAAATTCATGTAATTGCTCATCTCTTCAAAGAAAGAATGTCTTGTATATCTGCTGAAGTATTCAAATGGGCTGTTTGCACTCTCATCAGATACTTCAGTCGCATTTGGAAGATTCATCTGAGAGGCAGGTCTGAATCTTTAAAAGAAAGAAACAAACAAACTATTTTTCATACTAATATAATTTTGATTAAAATCCTGCCACTCAGACTCTCTTGAGTATTGACTTTTATATTTGTTTAGAAAGTAACAATATAGCCAGAAATTTACTCATTTTTATGCTGCCATTATAAACCTCTGTTTCGGGAAGTTGGTTGTGTTGTAGGGCAAATTTCATCTTTCTTAGCTGAATCATCACTAAAATCGGCAACTGAATCAACAGTAGCATAATTATTTATGAGGGAATTTGGATGCGATATATCGTCATCCTCATGTTCTTCAAATATATCATCAGAATTTTTTGGATCCAACTCTGAGTAGTATTTGCTCAATCTCAGCATCAGATAAACCTAAAATCAAATTATAAAACACAAAATAAGTAATAATGATAACTGAAAATGTATTAATAACCATGTAGCAATTCTGCTCTAGGAAGTGCCAGCTTAATAAATTTGGGAACAAAAAATAGTAGAAATACGTATGCCGTATAGGTTATGAATCGAAAGCAGTTGTTGGGTCCTGCGGTATCACGTGTGATACCATGAGTAAAACTCTCCTTTGTTACGAGATACTTTGGTTTGAGGAACTTCATTATATTAAGCTTTATCCCTAACAGCGTTAAAAATATAGAATGAGTTGTCTTTTCTAATTCTACTTTTAAATGTATATTTACCTTTATTTCGTTCAGCTATGTTGAGGCAACCAGCTGTGTCCTTGACGTTACTGAGCTCTAGTGGTCAGCGTCGCAAGTGTGACAAAAAAAAAAGCAGCAGGTTCCGCAAGCAGTGCGAAGTTTGAAGCAGCAGCATCGAACAAAAATAAAGACTGAGGCATCACATGTGATACCTAAGGACTGAAGAGGATAGAACATCATCTCAAAGGTACTTATACTGGCACCCAAAGACACTATTCTTTATTTTTCTATATTACACCAAAATCAGAATTTTAACAATAACAGATTATTTTCAAAAATCAAATTTTCATTATTATTCACGACTTAATATATTTGTTCATCTGCAGTGCTTGCATTGGAAATATTTCCAAGTCCCATTCTGAACTATCTTGTTAAACACAACTCCTTTTCAAGATTTAAAGCTCCTAGCTTGGTTTTGTAGATCTGCACACACAGTAGTTCCTTTTGCATAGCAGCTTCTTTCTTTTTCTTTTTTTTTCTTTTCTTTTTTGGTCTCATTCCCTCCTTGGTCTGAAGTAGTTTCTGTTCCCTGAAATTGGAATACAAATGGTTAAAGTAATCAATGCAACTAATTAAAAAATAAAATCTGTGAACTACATCCCGGTGCTTACACCGGGGCAAATATCTCGCACCTTATTTTATGTATTAACATTTTTTTTTTTTAAAGTTTACAAAATGAAATAAGTATACAATTGTCAGATTAATAACTTAAATAAATTAAATTATACATCTGAACTTATATATTTATCAGAATTGTAATACTTAAATGTTTATGTATTACATTATTAATTACCTAACATTTTAAAATTATATATATATATATATAGGTATTTGAGCTGTTAATTAGCTCCCCTATTACAATTATTATTATTAATTATTTAGTAATGTAAAATTAAGAGTATACATATATGTAGTTAACTGAAAATTCAGCTGGAGAAGAAAGCTGACGCCAAGAGAGTCAAAGGGGATGAGAAGCTCTTTTGTCAAGTCACGTACACTTGAGCTAGGTCGGGGGTGAACTGAAAATATGGAAGATAGTAATTCTTCATTGTACTAGGCTTGTCACGTGAGGTTTACAGTGCATTCTGGGATAAGGAAATTGATTCTTGGGTAATATTGACGTCAATTGTGCGCCCTTTCTGTCCAATCAGAAAGAGGCCGCCATGACAGTAGTTTTTGTATATAAAGAGCCCAGAGGGCACCTCGGGAGCTCTGTTCTAATTTATCTGTTCTGACCTGTGCGTGAAAGTTGTCTGTAGCTGTTATGGTGTTGTTCGTCGGGCGGAACTACTGTACTTCATGTCCTGACCTGTGCGTGAAAGTTGTCTGTAGCTGTTATGTTGTTGTTCGTCGGGCGGAACTTAAGTACTTCATGTAAAGTAGACAACGCCAGTGACGAGTACTAATATATTACGTGTGTTCAGCCATGTTAGAATCGTAACAAGTGTGTAAGTGAACATTATAAGACAAATGTGCTTGTCTTGTCTCGTCTCTTCTAGGAAGGAATAAACTCAAGCAAAGTATACAACCTTATATTATTATAAGACCACTCTTGACCTACCCCCATTTGCTTTATCACCCCGGGTGAGCGACACCGAGGCAAACTCACCGGTAGTAGATTCACCGAACCAGGTAAATGGGTTTACTCATAGGTAGGGGAGTGAGTCTGGTCAACGGCTCCAATCTGCGCTCATTGCATAAGGCGTCTTAAATGTGGCGTAAGAGGCAACCCTGCATATAACATCTAACGTCAACACCATATCAACACCGCATATGGTTTCCAAACGCGGGGCTCAATAACGCTACATATTTAAAATTAGGTTATTATTTTATATTATTATTATTATTAATTATAATTAATTATCACTTTACAATATTTAATTATTTATTATCCTTTTATCAATTTATTTTGTTTTATTATTATTTCTTATTTTAATCGTTATTAAATATAATTTATTTTATCATAATTATATATAAAACTGCTTTAATATTTATTGTAATTATACCATTATTATTTATTTTGTATTTATTATAATTATTTTTAAATATTTTATTACTTTATCCCACATTTCTTATATATCTATAGTTACATAATGTGAGATAAACATTAAACTATTATTATAATTTAAATGAATAATTAATATTTTTAAATAACCTAAACTTAAATTAAAATGATAATTACAAACTACACTACTCTATAAGTTGCCGGCGGCACACCGTATTGGTGACCAAAACTACGTCTTCCTACCCTTTAACATCAAATATTTAAAGTTCTGCTTAATTGCTAAGTGTCCTACAATGTTATACCTAATAAAATCTTCTACTATTATTATTCTACTGCGCAATTATTTCTTCTGCGACTTAGTCCTATATATTAACCCATGTGTAATTATTTTTCTATTGTGTGTAATACTTAATTACATTAATTATCCTTTAGTTGTAAATTAAACTATTGACTTTCACTATACACTTTCATTATTCATTTTAAAAGTTATCACTTCTTTTGCACTGGTATGTTTTTATACGCGCTTTTAAGTCATAAAATAAATACCTCAATTCAATTTTAAGCTCTTATCCTACACTACACTTCAATAATTGTTTACTAATGGTTGTATTTAACGATAACAATTATCCTCAGTAATTTCTTTAAACATTATTCCCTCCTTATCACACTTATTCTACCTTTCCAGTCACTTCCCCTTCTTGCTTCATCCTAATCCTACATATTCTCATTTCATCCCTGACCCTGTATCTTCTTACTTCGTCCCGGAACGCCTTCTTCTGCCTTCATCCAGGTATCGCCATTTTCCATCTTCATTCCAATATCGCCATCTTGTTGCTTCATCCCTAACCCTGCATCTTCTTACTTCATCCATGACGCACCATCTTCCTACTTCGTCCCAGAAGGCCACCTTCCATCTTCATCCCAATATCACCGTCTTCTTGCTTCATCCCAAAACACCGCTTCCTCTAACCTGCATCTTCCAGCAAACTTTATCTTCTTCTCTAATTACATCTCCTTTCAACTTAAGGTCTGATAATATTGCCTTATGGTTAACTTGTTATCGTTGTTTACATGCTCTCTTCCTCTGTTTCACCTTCTATTCATTCATCTTATCGTCTCCCTCTATATTATCTTGTCCTTGAATTGGATTAAAATATTCCTGGGTCTTAAAACTATTATACTCTGCTTCTGGTAACTGCTGTCTGTTTTCTTGTACTCGTGGTATTATTTTCCCCCACATTTTTTTACTTATTAGCTGAAGTTTCTAAAAATCCACAGAGTTCTTTATCTCTTGATAATTCATTTATACTTGTTCATGCCAATAACGATCTCTCTTCCTGAATTTCTTCCATATGGTTACTGCATTCAAATAATACGTGTTCTGGAGTATCTGGAACATCACAAATCTCACATCTGTCACTTATTGATCTTCATATCTTGTGCCAATATGTAGTATAAGGTCCGTGACCAGTTAAATAATGAATATTGCATTTAGTTGCATTTACGTGCTTAATACTCAGACGTTCGCGCATGTTATCAAAAAATGAATGTGTTCTTCCTGTATCTATATTATTCCATTCATCTTGCCACTGATTTAATAATTTGTTTTCAATTTCTCTTCTTGAGTTACAATATGCACCAATAATTTCATAAATTTTATTTCTATTTCCCTTCTTTAGCTAATATAACGCTCCTCTTAGTTTCATAATTAAATCAATCGGCCATATTCCAATACTCACTAGCATATTCCAAAGCACCTGTAAAACGTAATAATGCCTTCCTCTGTGATCTTCCTAAATTTGCTCTAATTAGACTATTGTTTGCTCTGTGTACCCAAACCCTTGCTCCGTAGTTAATAATGGACGCAAAAATACTAGAATTGTATCAAGTTATAGTGTTTAATGACATTTTTAAGTTATATTGCACAATTCTTGAAAGTTTTAACAGGACACTTCTGCTTTGTTTCTGAGATACTCCACGTGTGTTTTAAAATTTAACTTCTCATCCATTTTAATTCCTAAATATTTTGTGGTAGGGCTATTTCTAATATTGTTGTCTGAGATTTTTACTGTGGGGTTGATTTTTAGTGTACCTTTAAGTAACATGTAAGCTGATTTTTGTGAAGATATTTTCATTTTAGACTCCTCACACCATTGGCTTAAAATTGCTGTTAGATTATTTCCCCTGTTTTCTAACTCTAATGTGGAATTCGCTTCAATTAAAAATTTTATATCAGCACGCTATAATCCTTGAACAGTTTACATCATTATACAATTTTTCCAACAATGTTTCCAATACGATGTGCCAGAGGGTCGGTCCTAGAACTGATCCTTGAGGGTATCCTTTTGTAATTTCCTTAATAATTTTATTGGTTCCACATAGGTATCGTTTCTATTTTGACAACAAAATGGCAAATTGTATGATGTTTTGGACAATTTGTACTTCTAAGCCGTTCAAAATGGGACGGCCACCAAAGGTTGTCAAAGGCGCCAGAAATGTCCACAAATATACCCATAACATATTTTGATGTTGAAATCTCTCCCATATGTATAACTGCATTTATGGCGTCTTCGATCGACCTCCCTTTCTTAAATCCGTACTAATTACAGTTTTTTTTTTCAACTAGTAATCTGTATTCCTTTATGCGTTTGTTTATTAAACACTTCAAAATGTTATCCATCGTGTTTAGTAAGCAAATTGACCTATACGATTTAGGACCAATGGGTCCTTGTCTGCACTTTTCTTTAGTATTATTAATTTAGATTCCTTCCAACGTGAGGGAAATATCCCTCTCCATAAATAGTCATTGAATACTTGAGTCAAGTATGTGTTAACTTGTCTATTAGTGCCGTTAAAACTTTACTTTTAATTCCGTATAACCCTGCTGCTTTCTTCTACTTTAAATTTAAAATAATAAACCGTGCCTCCGGGCAATGAAACGGGTAAATAACATTTTCTGATAATATACCATTTCCAGTCTGTTTCTTAGTTCTGTGTTGCTCTAACTATCTTACGTCAACATCTGGTAGTAATTTATAAATAAGCTCCTTTGCAAATTGTTCCCAGTCTTCTTTAAGGTACCGTCACTCTTCCTTAGCATGTTTAGAATTTCTGTTTTTTTTATGCGCTCCATAATTATTTTATATGCGACTCCCCATATATTATTGTTAATCCCTGAATTCACAAAATTACTCCAGGATTTCTCCCGCGTCTGTTTTAACCTATCTTTAATTTTTTGAAAATAACTTTTCTCGGGCTATCAGCCAGGTGAATTCGGGAATAATTTCCAAGCTTTCAAGAGCTAACGTCGCCCTCATCTTCAGGGAATGATGTAGAGACTCCGGGTACGCCTTATATATAGTAGTCCGGTGGGGGGGGGGGGAACCAGCCAGATGCCGCTCTGTGATTGGCCCGGGTCCCACA
Organism: Hymenopus coronatus; assembly: GCA_030762935.1. Lineage (NCBI taxonomy): Eukaryota > Metazoa > Arthropoda > Insecta > Mantodea > Hymenopodidae > Hymenopus > Hymenopus coronatus. The sequence goes on from CM060895.1 coordinate 69,255,746, forward strand.
TGGGAGGCGTTGACTAGGAACCAATGGTCTCCGTTGCCGGGACGGACTGCTCTGATTGGCCCGTTGCCAGATGTGAGCCTGTATTAAAACTAGGGCTAGCTTTTGGCAGTTTCACAAATCTTTGCGAGTGTTTGCTGAGCACCGAACTTCAAATGCCATTCATCTGCAAGCCGCTGTCTCTGTTGATGTTATTTTCTTCGTATTTAATAGCTATGGCTTCTTTGATGGAGCGGTCCCAATAGCTTGAAGACTTAAACATGGTGGTTGTGTCGCCCAGTCTCGGTCTGTGTCCTTCTTGGATGCAGTGCTCCACAAGACCAGATTTTTCTGGGTACATCAGGCGGATGTAGCTCTCATGCTCTTTGCATCTTTGTTCAATCGTTCTCCCCGTCTGTCCGATGTAGGCTCTACCACATTCACATGGAATGCGGTATACCCCAGGAGTCTTGAGGCCGAGGGAGTCTTTAACCTTTCTTAACATATTTCGAATTTTATTGGGTGGCTTGTGTATAGTCTTGATGTTGTATTTGCCCATAATTCTACTCAGTTTACCAGACAAATGACCTGTATATGGGAGGTAGGCTTTACGTTGTTTCTTCGTGTCTTGTGACTCATCTAGCTGGGATGCATTACGCTGTGCACAGTTTGTACTGACAGAGGCCCGTTTTATTGCCTTGTTGATGCTGCTCTTGCTATATCCATTTTTCTCTAGGCTGGTTCTGAGATACTGAAATTCTTTAGCGAGGTTTTCACTGTCTGAGATGGCTATTGCTCTGTGTGCAAGCGTCGATAGAACTGTGTTTCGTTGAGCTGGGTGGTGGCAACTGTTTGCGTTTAAATATAGATCGGTATGTGTGGGCTTGCGGTACACACTATGGCCCAGGGAACCATCGGGCTTTCGGCATATTAATATGTCCAGCAGTGGTAACTTTCCTTCCTGTTCAATTTCCATAGTAAACTTGATGTTTGGATGCTGACTGTTTAGATGGTTCAAGAAGTCCTGTAGCGTGTCTTCCCCATGAGGCCAGATGACGAAGGTGTCGTCCACGTATCTGTAGAAGGCTTTAGAGTTGCTGAATCTAAGGCCTGATGCTCAAATGCTTCCATGTAAAAATTAGCTATGGCTGGTGAGAGAGGAGAGCCCATGGCCACTCCATCTGTTTGCTCGTAATATTGTCCGCGGTAAAGAAAGTAGGTCGACGTGAGCGTGTGCTTGAATAATGCAATGACCTGCTGAGTGAAGTGCGGTTCTAGGAGCTGGAGAGAGTCTAGCAGCGGGACCCTGGTGAACAGAGACACCACATCAAAACTGACCAGTAAATCACTCGGTTTCACCCTTAATGTCTGAATCGTCTTTACGAATGCTGACGAGTTGACCACATGATGAGGGCAGGTTCCTATCAATGGCTGCAACAACTTGGTGAGGTGTTTTGCAAGGTTGTAAGTGGGGCTCCCAATAGCGCTGACGATTGGCCGAAGTGGCACACCCTCCTTGTGCACCTTGGGCAAGCCATATAGTCTCGGAAGAACAGCTGCAGGTGTGGTTAGAGCCTTGATGGTTTCAGCGGGAAATTGTGTCTTCCTCAGAAGAGCTGAAGTTTTCTTAACGATGGCTGTCGTAGGGTCACGTTTTAGTGGCCGATATGCTGGGTCCTGTAGCAATTGTGAAATTTTGTTATGGTAGTCCTCACAGGAAATAACCACTGCAGCGTTTCCCTTGTCCGCTGGTAGAATGAGTACATTCTCGTCGTCTCGTAGAGATTTCAGGGCTATTCTTTCCTCTTTGGTGATGTTGGATTTTGGCGGAGCTGTTTTCTTTATTGCAAGCACTGTTTCCTGCCTGATGTCATCTGCAATTTATTTAGGCAATGTTTGAATTGCCTGTTCTACCCCGCTGATGATGTCGATCACAGGAATTTTCCGTGGAGCCGGTGCGAAGTTCAACCCCTTCGCTAGTACTGCGATCGAGTCCGAGTCCAGTTCCTTGTCTGACAAGTTGATGACTCGATGATGCTCTAATGTTGCTGGGGGATCTTGTGTTACGGCTAGGCGCGCAAACTTCCTGGTTTGCCTGGCCGTTGATTTTGATAGCTGTAAGTCTGCGCGTGCTGTTGTCGAAGCATCGATCCAATCCCAATCCGATGGCTCAACGCGCGAAGCAATATCCAGGTGTAGGGCCAATAGGTCCCGGTCAATTTTATCCAAAACATATCGTGCATAATGCAGTCTCTCTCTTACCAGTGTCATGCTGGTGCGTCGAAGGATATAGCAAGAGCAGCATCAACAAGGCAATAAAACGGGCCTCTGTCAGTACAAACTGTGCACAGCGTAATGCATCCCAGCTAGATGAGTCACAAGACACGAAGAAACAACGTAAAGCCTACCTCCCATATACAGGTCATTTGTCTGGTAAACTGAGTAGAATTATGGGCAAATACAACATCAAGACTATACACAAGCCACCCAATAAAATTCGAAATATGTTAAGACAGGTTAAAGACTCCCTCGGCCTCAAGACTCCTGGGGTATACCGCATTCCATGTGAATGTGGTAGAGCCTACATCGGACAGACGGGGAGAACGATTGAACAAAGATGCAAAGAGCATGAGAGCTACATCCGCCTGATGTACCCAGAAAAATCTGGTCTTGTGGAGCACTGCATCCAAGAAGGACACAGACCGAGACTGGGCGACACAACCACCATGTTTAAGTCTTCAAGCTATTGGGACCGCTCCATCAAAGAAGCCATAGCTATTAAATACGAAGAAAATAACATCAACAGAGACAGCGGCTTGCAGGTGAATGGCATATGGAGTTCGGTGCTCAGCAAACACTCGCAAAGATTTATGTAACTGCCAAAAGCTAGCCCTAGTTTTAATACAGGCTCACATCTGGCAACGGGCCAATCAGAGCAGTCCGTCCCGGCAACGGAGACCATTGGTTCCTTAGTCAACGCCTCCCATGCCGGACCCGGGCAAATCACAGAGCGGCATCTGGCCGGTTCCCCCCCCCCCCCCCACCGGACTACTATATATAAGGCGTACCCGGAGTCTCTACATCATTCCCTGAAGATGAGAGCGACGTTAGCTCTTGAAAGCTTGGAAATTATTCCAGAATTCACCTGGCTGATAGCCCGAGAAAAGTTATTTTCATACCGCCGCCAGGAAAGCTTCAAGTCATGCTTTATTTTTTTGTTTGGCTCTTCTATATATTTTTAGTTTCTTTTCTTTTTCTTGTTCTACATATGATCTTTGATAAATTCTTCTTGTTTTTCTCATTTTCATTCTAAGTTTCGCTAACTCTTCCGTCCACATATTACCTGTGTACTTTTTAATTCTCTTTTTGGGCACGTATTTACATAAGGTTGAATGTATTAATGTTTCTAGTTTATTTACTTCTAAATCCAAATTTTCACCTTAGTAGTCCAAATATTACACTCATTTTAAATATTTCCCAATTTGCCCGATTAAAGGTGTGTTGTTTTTGTATTTATAATCTTCCCTGAGAGTTTATTTGAGTCACGTAATTGAAGTAAATTAGTCTGTGGTTGCTTGTTGAATACTGTCCCACTTTCCAGTTTTTTATTTTATTCCCCTTTCATCTTTAACATTATAATACCACCAGTTAGATTTAGCATTGGGGTCCATCGTAAATATTATATCACTATTCCAATAAGTTCTACTTATCTGCTCAATTTTTGTTAGGTATTTATCAATTGGTTCTCTAAACTGAAAATAAGAATTTGATAATATAAAGTTTCCATCTTCATGACCAACTTGGATACAATTTACGTGAGAGTTACTGTATTGTGTGAGATTAGTAATTTGCAGATGTGGATTATTTACAATTATTGCTGCCATCAGGAGTGGACCATTTGTAATGGCTGTTGCCATTTCCGGAATGTATATTAATTTATTATTGACTGTTATCGGCTCCGTAAACATAATATATCGATATTTAAATCCTCTAATAATTTCTTCAACTCGGACAAAACCAACCTGCTCCTTTGGGCGTTAATCTGGGCAACACTATGGTTCTCATTGTTCTCGTTTGCTTCATTATCATTTTGGCCAGTGGAGCAGCGACTTACGGCATTGTTCACGCTGTTTCTATCAGTATCTCTTTGATAAATAAATTCTAGGCCTCCATCCGGACTCCTAGTTAAAACAAAGCCCTCGGGAATGTGTTGGTGTCTGCCGGTTCTACCTTTAGGTTTCATTGTTCTAGACTTGTACTTATCCGTAGCAGTAGTTTGCGTATTTTTAACTAATTTTTATTTTTTGAGTTGTGATTTTGTACTGTAATCTACTGAAAATAAGTTGCATAACTTAGATTTCCCTAAGGATTTATGATTTGTGCTGTCTTTAGAAGGATGGTTTCTTAAAGGATTTGTGAACGTTTTGAAAGAAATCTTGGTTTTGATGTTCAATTTTGGGAATGATCGGGGTAGTTGATTTTTTAGGTGTAATTTTAGGATAATCAAAAATCATGCCGGATAACTGCATAGCAATTAGGCCAGCTTAAAGAACCATTGAATGCCAGTCTGCCGTAGTAGAGAACAAAATGTTTATATACGTCTTCTAAATCTAACTTTGCGCTTCTTCTCTCGTAAACTCTTTCTAATAGAATTATAACTCATTGGCATCGGTAGTAATACTTAATACTCCATAAGATCAATCGCATCAGATACTGGAAAGACAATTTTACCTCCAATTTTGTGTAGGACCCTTAATCACGTGCCTTAGTACTGCTGCGAGAATATGTTTTCCTTCCAATCTACTTAATTGTAGCGTTGTTTCAAAATCAGAGTATACGTTTCTGACCGCAGTGTCAGCCGATCTCCGGACAATGCCCGCAGCAAGAATTTCCTGTAAAATGCAATGCAACTGTAAAATGTTAAAGTTGAAATAGGACAAATTAATTTACCTCTGGTCTACAGCATGTTCTATCATTTGTAACAGTTCTCCACAGCATCGTTGTTAGTATTTTCTTGGTTCTACATTTCACATGTTTCAATACTCCCAAGCTGGTAATTAAAGCTGATTCTTTTCAATTATGTCGATGACTGTATGGGCAACTTCAGTTAGCTTGCATTTTTACCTCATCCAGCACCAGTTTTCCTTGCGTTGTCCAGTTTGGCCTGAAACATACTTGAAACTGCAGTTTTATGCCTATTTTAAGCTTTTAAAATAAAAATCAGTATTTAACAAACATGTGTAAATCTAACCTTAAGGTGGAAACATTGCATCCATGCATGTAGTAAAAGTGAAAATGTAAATAAATAATATTTATTTAGTACTTACAACAGTATTCTGCCATACTACATATGTAAAAGCTTTACTTTGAGGAATTAAGTTCAAAGACAATGCAACACTGTGAACATTTTCCCTCTTTTGTCATTGAAGGCTCCAACTAATATTTCCTGTTCTTCCTTTATTTTATTTGCTAGTAGTAGCGTGATAGCATTTTGTTGTTGCTTTGAATTTATGTTTAGCTCCATGTTAATCTAACCTGTACCAGAGAACAACAAACTTGTGCTTGCCTAATGGAACTTGTAGTAAACTATACCAACTTATCAACAGTAGAAAATCTCTTGATGAAACACAATTTCTCTACAGAATCATGAGTTGCTAGCTACAACTTGTAGCTTTATGAAATAGGCCCTTGTTTAAATGGGATGCTGCCTCTGACTATCCTCAGTATGGTCAAGCATTGGCGGTCCGTCATGTACTGGTAGAGTGTGATCGTCTCGTTACGAGTTTAAGAGCCATTCTGCGACTGTTGGCCAATACTAAAGAGATTTGTCGGATGATAACGGAGCGGTAAATAGGATTTTTAGGTTTTTATCTTCACTGCTTTTTTAGATAACGATCTAGTTTTATTTACATTTCCGTTCTGACAGGATTCCTGGAGTGATAATTGCGGGCTTTTACTGTTTAACATACCTTTCAGCATGGACATTTTGTTTTAATCAACCTTTTTGGCTTAATTGTTTTTAATCGGTTTTTGCCATGGGCAGTTTTATTTGCTTTGCATTTCTTTTGTCAGTTTAGTTATTTTTTATGATTCATTTTAATCCGTTTTATTGCTCTACTCTTTTGGTTTGAACATCGATTGTTTTGATAGGGCGTTAATAACCCTGCAGTTGTCAGCTCTTATCTTCAATCATCATCATGTGCTGCTGGAGTGTGTTGCTCTATCTACCCTTCCAGCAACTCTTCAGCTTCCGGTCTCCCTATTCGAGATACTCGGAGATGAACAACCACGTGGTAGATGAGGTTTTCCCTCTTTAATGCCAAGTGACTTTCCTGAAAACGTTTTACTTTTAAAGATTTTATCGTTAGTGGTTTTATCGCTTTCCCACTTTTAGCGATGGGGGTTTACTTTTAGGTCTATTTTTTTTACTTTCTCTAGCCCGCATGTACAATATTCATAGTGGATAGAGAAGGTATCTATTGTATTTCGCCCAAATATTTGATGTCTAGATTTCACCGGAAATATATGTTTTGGAGTCCCCTGTGTCCGAATAAAGCATTTTTAGAAAACGGTCCGGGTGTGTGTCTGTCTGCGGACAGAATAACTCAAAAACTAAAAGACCGTTAAATACCAAACTTGGTATTTGGGTTTGGTATCTTCCAAGAATGCGACACGAAGATTTAAAAACAAAATAACCCCACCACAAACTACCCCTTACATAGAAAAATGTTCGAAAATTTTGATTTTTTCAAAAATGGCTCTAGCAAGGTAGGTACGGGTTAGGCGCACCCGGGGTCCCGAGCCACCTTGACTACCTCTGTGGGCAACCTCAGAGTGGTGAGGGAGTCAGTAGGTCAAAATGCCCACCCTCGTGTAGGCCGTGCGTGGAGACCCGTGTCGGTGAAAAGGAATATCCTGGTTGGTTGAGGGTTGCGTACCTGAGCCTGGGCTTCTGTCTTTCAGTATCTGGGGAGGGTGCGCAGCCTAATACACCGCTTTGGTTTCTGATTTGCCTAAACGGGAGGCTAGGGACTAACCCACCCCTAGTCAATCGGCCAGGACTAGGTATTACACCGAACTCCAGGGTGAGTGGGACGGCGAGCCCGCTATATCCCCTGTGTAGCCCTGTCACCCCAGTGGGGTGACCCCTCGTTGGGCTCCGTGGTGGGTGGGGAGCACTGGGGGATGAATTTATACCATTTTTTATGGCACCAAAACCAAAACCCCTTAATTTAAATGCAGACGTTGGAAAGGAAGTAGTCGAGTCATGTGGTCCTCGCTACTTGGTTATTCATAGGACAGAGGAAGGTAAGAAGTTCCTTACGGAGAGCCCTTTTACTATCCAAAAGGGTCTCGATGCCATTGCTGGTCCGGTCAAATCTTGCGTTCGAGCTCGCAATGGTACACTTCTTGTCGAACCTAACTCCGCCTCGCAAGCTGCAAGGATACTTAAAGCCACCATGTTACCCAGCTATCCAGTGAAGGTCGAGGTGCACAAGTCGCTGAACTCCTCCCGCGGTGTAGTAACAACCCGCGCGTTGGATGGTTTGTCTATTGAGGAGATCCAAGAAAATCTAGCGACTCAGGGTGTCTCATCTGTTTATCGTGTACAACGTAAGGTCAACGGTGAATTCCTGCCTACTCGTACCCTGTTTCTTACTTTTGATCGGGTTGACCTCCCTCAAAGGATTAGGGCAGGGTATGAAGTCATCGAAGTTAGGCCTTATATACCCAATCCGCTGAGGTGCTTTAAATGCCAACGTTTTGGTCACACTAGTGAGTTGTGTACCGGCAAGTCCATCTGCGTCCACTGCGGTGACATCTCCCACGATGGGGCCTGTGCTTCAGCTCCATCGTGTGTGAACTGTAACGGGGAACACCCATCTAGTTCCCGAGACTGCCCCCGTTTTGCAGAGGAACGAGCGATCCAGGAGATACGGGTGAAAGAGAAGGTGTCCTTCTTGGAAGCCCGGAAGCTCCTGCGACTCCGCCAACCCTCTGCCCCGAGGTCCGGTACCTATAGCTCAGTTGCAGCTAAACCGGTACCGCGTCGGGAAATCGCAACACAGACCGGCGATATGAACGGGGCTACAATTGCGGAAAAGGTTATTTTAGCCCAAGCGCTGCCAAAGCCTTCGGCACCTACACCCAAGTTGGTATCAACATCTGCCAAATCCGCTAGCTTACAGAATAGTCCTGCACAGTTGTCACCGAAAGCCTCGACCTCTGGAACTAAAGTTGGTAAATTCACGACGTCTTCTGCCCCGGAAAAACAGTTTAAGACCAAGTATGTACGACAAGACTTCTTGAAAGAGAATGTGCAATCTATTACCAAGTCATCTAAAGGTAAGAAAAGTTCACGCAACTCCACACGTGTATCCTCCTCTGAAGGGTCATCTGGGGAGGAGGGCGTGAATCGGCGACGGCCGTCTTCGCCGATCAGCACATCCAATCGGTTCGAACTACTTGGACCTAAAACTGCTCTTGAAAAAGGGACCTCCCTTGTGGAGGAGATGGACCAGGAGGATTCTGCCGCCACTGCCAGAGGGACAGTGCGGAAACGGCAGGATCGTGCTCCTGAAAATAGTACTAGCCCAACGCCTAAGAAGAACAAATTGAACCGACCAGCTAATCCCAATCTGCAGAAGCGTCTTTCGATTTGAAACTTATCCCATAATATACTCAATGGCTATCCTCCATTGGAACATACGCGGAATTCGACCACATCGACCAGAGCTTGACTTGTTGCTGCGCCAGCATGAACCCTTGGCTGTATGTTTACAAGAGACGAAGCTCCGTCCACAGGACACCGTTACCATCAGGCAGTACTCCTCCGTACGATGTGATTTATCCCCGGAGGACGGTGTCCCGGCACATGGGGGCACTATGATGCTTATTCGAGATGATATTTTTGCCAACTCCGTACCCATACAATCTGCAATCCAGTCCGTTGCTGTCAGCATTAAGCTACCCTCCGCTTCATTCACCATTTGCAGTATCTATTTGCCTCCATCTGCGGACCTCTCGCACAGCGACTTAGAACACCTCATTTCGCAGTTGCCACCACCCTTTTTATTGGTAGGCGACGTCAATGCCCATCACCCTCTTTGGGGCTCTCCTCGGGCTTGTGCGAGAGGTACGCTACTTAAAGACTTCTTGGATAGTCAGAATCTTGCTCTCTTGAACACCGGAGAGCCCACCTTTCTATCTGACGCATTTCATAGTTTTTCACACATTGACATTGCAATTTGTTCCCCTCAGCTGGCAGTCACCTTATGCTGGAATATCATCTCGGATTTGCATTCTAGTGACCACTTTCCTTGTCGTATTAGTGTCTTGACACCCGTTGTATGTTCCACCCGTTTACCTAGTTGGCGCCTAGACCACGCCAGCTGGGAACTGTACTCCCACTTGGCTGAATTTAGCTACGAAGAGCACGACTCTGTGAACCACTTGGTCGAACATCTTACAGGGACCATTCTTTCTGCTGCTGAGCAATCCATTCCGCGTTCGACTTGCTACAGCCGTCGATTTCCGGTACCTTGGTGGACCGCTGACTGTCGGGATGCTATTCGCGCTCGCAGACGAGCTCTACGGGTTTTCCAGCGTTTTCCTACACTGGATAACCTGATACACTATAAACGGATGCGTGCACATTCTAGGCGGGTTATTAAGGATAGCAAAAAGATGTCATGGAATAAATTCGTGGGTTCCTTTAATCGACATACACCTTCCTCTGTCGTATGGGATAAGTTAAGACGTGTGGCTGGGAAACCGAACCATATGCCCATCGCCGGTCTCAAAACACCTACCGGAGCTGTTGTTGATACATTTGACGTGGCGAATACTTTAGGCAGTGCTTTCGCTGAGGTGTCTAGCTCAGGCAACTATTCCCCTGAGTTTCTTACAGTTAAGAACCAGGTGGAATCTCAAGAATTCTCGTTTCTTTCTGGCAACCTTGAGGATTATAATCGCCTTTTCACCCTGGCAGAGCTAGACAATGCACTCTCCTCTTCACGACACTCAGCACCAGGTCCAGATGGTATCCACGTCCAAATGTTGCAACATCTCTCTCCTGATGGCAAAGATTTCCTACTCGAGGTCTATAATCGTGTCTGGGTTGATGGCATTTTTCCAGACAAGTGGCGGGAGGCCACCATCATACCCATTCTTAAACCTGGAAAGGACCGCCATCTTCCTTCCAGTTACCGTCCTATTTCCCTCACCAGTTGCGTTTGCAAGGTGATGGAACGCATGATCAATGGACGGTTGGTGTGGTGGCTGGAATCCCACAATCTTCTGACGAACATCCAGTGTGGCTTTCGACGACGACGTTCAACTGCTGACCACCTTGTCTCTCTGTCAACTCAGATTATGGACGGGTTTCTTAAGAACAGCCCCACAGTTGGGATATTTTTTGACCTCGAGAAGGCCTACGACACGTGTTGGCGGGCGGGAATATTGCGTTCTCTGCACAACTGGAACATACGTGGACGCCTACCGTTGGTCATTCAGGAGTTTATGCGGGACTGCGTTTTTCGAGTGAGGGTGGGTTCGGTTTTTTCTAACCATTTTATTCAAGAGAACGGAGTGCCGCAGGGCTCGGTACTCAGCGTGACTCTATTTGCTATTGCGATAAATTCCATATCACTATGTGTGCCTCAAGGTGTCTCTTCCTGTTTATTCGTGGACGACTTTGCCATCTTCTGTACTTCTCAGCGTACACCGTTTTTGGAACGCCGTCTCCAGCGGTGTTTGGACAATCTCTATGCATGGAGCTCGAAACACGGTTTTCGTTTCTCCGCTGAGAAGACAGTCTGCGTTAACTTCTGGCGCCGTAAGTGGCATATGCCGCCGTCTCTTCGACTCGGGCCAGATTTACTTCCTTTCGCAGACGAGGCGAGATTCCTTGGTTTGATCTTCGATCGGAAACTTTGTTGGGCACCACAAATAGCACAGCTTAGAGCACGATGTGACCGTTCTCTAAATCTTTTACGGATACTAAGTGGCAAGTCTTGGGGTGCGGATCGGACGACATTGCTCCGTCTTTATCGTGCTGTTATTCGTTCGAAGTTGGACTATGGCAGCATTGTGTATTCTTCAGCTCGACCTTCAGTGCTCAGAAGGTTAGACACAGTCCATAACCAGGGCATCCGTGTGGCCGTTGGAGCTTTTCCAACGAGCCCAGTTGTTAGCCTCTACGCCGAATCGGGAGAACCTCCTCTGCGTTGTCGGCGTGATGTCCTGCTTGCTAATTATGGCTGTGGGCTGAAGTGTATGCCTGGGCATCCAACTTATCACGCGTTTTTCTCCCCTGAGCTGCACGAGCGATACTGCCTCCGCTCTCTGAGCCCCAGGCCAGCAGGTTTTCGTTTCCGTGAGCTTCTACGCCAGCACCATGTTGACATTCCTCGGCTGTTATCCAAGGGAGAGAGTATACACCCCCCTTGGTTACGCGCTACCTCCCATGTCGATCTCGGGATGACGCTCTACGGGAAATCTGTTACGCCTCTTGATAGTATTCGTCGTTGCTTTTTAGAATTTTTATCCAAATACAGTGGCCGTATTTGTATTTACACCGATGGTAGTAAGAGCCCCGACGGTGTTGGATGTGCCTTTGTAACTGGCACCGCAACTTCTACTTACGGTTTGCCTAGTTGCACATCTATATATTCTGCCGAGCTATATGCTATTTATCAAGCCCTTCTGTATATTCGACGTCGAAAATTAGGTGACTGCCTTATTCTTAGTGATTCCCTTAGTGCCCTTCAGAGCATTCGTGAGCTGTACAATTACCATCCTTTGGTGCAGCGCATCCAGGACGTTCTCCACATTTTGCACGCTTCTGGCTTTAATGTGGAGTGCGCATGGATTCCTGGACACGTTGGCTTGCCAGGGAATGACACGGCGGATTTGGCAGCGAAATCGGCAGTCACAGCGCCCAGTGTTACGATTACCCATTCAACAGCAGAAGATTTTAGAGTGGCTGTACGGAGAGCCGTTTTTTCGACTTGGCATGCGGAGTGGTCGGCTCTCCGTGGTAATAAGCTGCGAGAGGTGAAGGACCTCCCTGTCAACTGGGTAACCTCCTCTCGTTTATTCCGCCGGGAGGAGGTAGTACTAGCTCGGCTAAGAATTGGCCACTGTATTTTTACTCACAGTTACCTTTTTAAACGTGAACCTGCTCCTGTCTGTGCGCTCTGTGGGGAGGCACAGACAGTTCGTCATGTGTTGCTGGAGTGTGGTCACCTGGCACACATTCGGTCATCTATGGGCATGCCGGCCTCTCTTGCCGAGGTCCTGGCAGATGACCCAAGAGCAGTGGACAGGGTTTTTAAATTTTTAGCAAAACTTTCTTTTACCTTGAGGTTTTAGTGTGATAGCGGTTTTTTTTAAACTCTTTTGGTTTTAATGTGTTGATTTTAGATGGAGTTTTATATCCAGCTCTGGTTAGAGGGCTGGACGTTTCTGTTACTTCCGTTTCAACTGTGTTAGCTCTTTTATTTGTGTTTACTTTTTTGTTTGGTATTTTCTTACTGGCTATTGCCAAGTTTTAATCGTAAGGGCGCTTATGACCTCGGCAGTTGAGCGCCCTTAAACACCATCATCATCATCATCATCATTGAACACCGGAGAGCCCACCTTTCTATCTGACGCATTTCATAGTTTTTCACACATTGACATTGCAATTTGTTCCCCTCAGCTGGCAGTCACCTTATGCTGGAATATCATCTCGGATTTGCATTCTAGTGACCACTTTCCTTGTCGCATTAGTGTCTTGACACCCGTTGTATGTTCCACCCGTTTACCTAGTTGGCGCCTAGACCACGCCAGCTGGGAACTGTACTCCCACTTGGCTGAATTTAGCTACGAAGAGCACGACTCTGTGAACCACTTGGTCGAACATCTCACAGGGACCATTCTTTCTGCTGCTGAGCAATCCATTCCGCGTTCGACTGGCTACAGCTGTCGATTTCCGGTACCTTGGTGGACCGATGACTGTCGGGATGCTATTCGCGCTCGCAGACGAGCTCTACGGGTTTTCCAGCGTTTTCCTACACTGGATAACCTGATACACTATAAACGGATGCGTGCACATTCTAGGCGGGTTATTAAGGATAGCAAAAAGATGTCATGGAATAAATTCGTGGGTTCCTTTAATCGACATACACCTTCCTCTGTCGTATGGGATAGGTTAAGACGTGTGGCTGGGAAACCGAACCATATGCCCATCGCCGGTCTCAAAACACCTACCGGAGCTGTTGTTGATACATTTGACGTGGCGAATACTTTAGGCAGTGCTTTCGCTCAGGTGTCTAGCTCAGGCAATTATTCCCCTGAGTTTCTTACAGTTAAGAACCAGGTGGAATCTCAAGAATTCTCGTTTATTTCTGGCAACCTTGAGGATTATAATCGCCTTTTCACCCTGGCAGAGCTAGACAATGCACTCTCCTCTTCACGACACTCAGCACCAGGTCCAGATGGTATCCACGTCCAAATGTTGCAACATCTCTCTCCTGATGGCAAAGATTTCCTACTCGAGGTCTATAATCGTGTCTGGGTTGATGGCATTTTTCCAGACAAGTGGCGGGAGGCCACCATCATACCCATTCTTAAACCTGGAAAGGACCGCCATCTTCATTCCAGTTACCGTCCTATTTCACTCACCAGTTGCGTGTGCAAGGTGATGGAACGTATGATCAATGGACGGTTGGTGTGGTGGCTGGAATCCCACAATCTTCTGACGAACATCCAGTGTGGCTTTCGACGACGACGTTCAACTGCTGACCACATTGTCTCTCTGTCAACTCAGATTATGGACGGGTTTCTTAAGAACAGCCCCACAGTTGGGATATTTTTTGACCTCGAGAAGGCCTACGACACGTGTTGGCGGGCGGGAATATTGCGTACTCTGCACAACTGGAACATACGTGGACGCCTACCGTTGGTCATTCAGGAGTTTATGCGGGACCGCGTTTTTCGAGTGAGGGTGGGTTCGGTTTTTTCTAACCATTTTATTCAAGAGAACGGAGTGCCGCAGGGCTCGGTACTCAGCGTGACTCTATTTGCTATTGCGATAAATTCCATATCCTTATGTGTGCCTCAAGGTGTCTCTTCCTGTTTATTCGTGGACGACTTTGCCATCTTCTGTACTTCTCAGCGTACACCGTTTTTGGAACGCCGTCTCCAGCGGTGTTAGGACAATCTCTATGCATGGAGCTCGAAACACGGTTTTCGTTTCTCCGCTGAGAAGACAGTCTGCGTTAACTTCTGGCGCCGTAAGTGGCAAATGCCGCCGTCTCTTCGACTCGGGCCAGATTTACTTCCTTTCGCAGATGAGGCGAGATTCCTTGGTTTGATCTTCGATCGGAAACTTTGTTGGGCACCACAAATAGCACAGCTTAGAGCACGATGTGACCGTTCTCTAAATCTTTTACGGATACTAAGTGGCAAGTCTTGGGGTGCGGATCGGACGGCATTGCTCCGTCTTTAGCGTGCTGTGATTCGTTCGAAGTTGGACTATGGCAGCATTGTGTATTCTTCAGCTCGACCTTCAGTGCTCAGAAGGTTAGACACAGTCCATAACCAGGGCATCCGTGTCGCCTTTGGAGCTTTTCCAACGAGCCCAGTTGTTAGCCTCTACGCCGAATCGGGAGAACCTCCTCTGCGTTGTCGGCGTGATGTCCTGCTTGCTAATTATGGCTGTGGGCTGAAGTGTATGCCTGGGCATCCAACTTGTCACGCGTTTTTCTCCCCTGAGCTGCACGAGCGATTCTGCCTCCGCTCTCTGAGCCCCAGGCCAGCAGGTTTTCGTTTCCGTGAGCTTCTACGCCAGCACCATGTTGACATTCCTCAGCTGTTATCCAAGGGAGAGAGTATACACCCCCCTTGGTTACGCGTTACCTCCCATGTCGATCTCGGGATGACGCTCTACGGGAAATCTGTTACGCCTCTTGATAGTATTCGTCGTTGTTTTTTAGAATTTTTATCCAAATACAGTGGCCGTATTTGTATTTACACCGATGGTAGTAAGAGCCCCGACGGTGTTGGATGTGCCTTTGTCACTGGCACCGCAACTTCTACTTACGGTTTGCCTAGTTGCACATCTATATATTCTGCCGAGCTATATGCTATTTATCAAGCCCTTCTGTATATTCGACGTCGAAAATTAGGGGACTGCCTTATTCTTAGTGATTCCCTTAGTGCCCTTCAGAGCATTCGTGAGCTGTACAATTACCATCCTTTGGTGAAGCGCATCCAGGACGTTCTCCACATTTTGCACGCTTCTGGTTTTAATGTGGAGTGCGCATGGATTCCTGGACACGTTGGCTTGCCAGGGAATGACATGGCGGATTTGGCAGCGAAATCGGCAGTCACAGCGCCCAGTGTTACGATTACCCATTCAACAGCAGAAGATTTTAGAGTGGCTGTACGGAGAGCCGTTTTTTCGACTTGGCATGCGGAGTGGTCGGCTCTCCGTGGTAATAAGCTGCGAGAGGTGAAGGACCTCCCTGTCAACTGGGTAACCTCCTCTCGTTTATTCCGCCGGGAGGAGGTAGTACTAGCTCGGCTAAGAATTGGCCACTGTATTTTTACTCACAGTTACCTTTTTAAACGTGAACGTGCTCCTGTATGTGCGCTCTGTGGGGAGGCACAGACAGTTCGTCATGTGTTGCTGGAGTGTGGTCACCTGGCACACATTCGGTCATCTATGGGCATGCCGGCCTCTCTTGCTGAGGTCCTGGCAGATAACCCAAGAGCAGTGGACAGGGTTTTTAAATTTTTAGCAAAACTTTCTTTTACCTTGACGTTTTAGTGTGATAGTTTTTTTTTTTAAACTCTTTTAATTTTAATGTGTTGATTTTAGATGGAGTTTTATATCCAGCTCTGTTTAGAGGGCTGGACCGTTCTGTTACTTCCGTTTCAACTGTGTTAGCTCTTTTACTTGTGTTTTTTCCTTTTTTTTGGTATTTTTCTTACTGCCTATTGCCAAGTTTTAATCGTAAGGGCGCTTATGACCTCGGCAGTTGAGCGCCCTTAAACTCCATTATCATCATCGTCAAAAAACACAATTTATGTCCTTTACAATTTTGTTGTGGATGTAACCGTTTCCGAGATATTTCTTGTTATTGGCTTCAATTGTAAAGTACTTATATTTTTCTCAGGCGGGAAGTGTCAGCTTTTTACTTTCTCTAGCCCCGTATGTACAATGTACATAGGGATAGAGAAGTATTGTATTCCACCCAAAAATTCGATGTCGAGATTTCACCGGAAATACATGTTTTAGGATCCTCTGAAACCAAAAAAAGTATTTCCAGAAAAAGGTCCGTGTGTCTGTGAACATGATTACTCAAAAACGAAAAGTAGCTAAAATACCAAACTTGATATTTAAGTTCAGTATCTTCCAGGGATGCGACACGAAGATTTTGAGAAAAATCCCCCCACCCCAAACTACCCTTTACATGGAATGTTTTTCGAAAATTTTGATTTTCTTAAAAATGGCTCTAACGATTTTGATTAAAACATCATATATTAAAAATATTTACCTGACAAATGAAATGTATATCTTGAATTTTCTGTGAATAGCTTCTAAAGACCCGTTTATTCTGGATGAATTTTACTTAATTTGGCATAACTAGTAAACCGTAAGAGATAGACAAAAACTTACTATACAAAAAATGTAGGCCTTGTTAAAATACACAACTTACGTCATATACATTTTTTTCGTGGAGCTTACCGTTTTCGAGGTATTCATTGTTATTAGTTTCATTTGTGAAGTACTTATACTTTTCACAGACGGGAGTGTCCGTTTTTTCTTTTGTTCTACTCCTGGCCAAGAAAAGAAGCGATTTGTAATGACAATCGCATAACGACAGCTTTTGAAACATTTGACTATCGATTTAGCCTAGTGTATTCCCTTATTTTCTTCCTACTTATAAGGAACTAAGTAATAAGAACATTGTGCTAAATACCTCGATTAACAAGGTGCAGAAAGAAGAATAATCTTATGTAAGAAGTTTCTAGAACGTCTAGAGAAAGTCATGTGAGTGTGACACATCAGATTTTCTTTTATTCTGCTGGCCAAGCAAAGAAGCTATTTGCAATGACAATTGCATAACGGTGGCTTTTAAAACATTTGACTATTACTTTAGCTTAATGTATTCCGTTAGTTTCCTTCTACTTATAAGGAACTAAGTAATAAGAACATTTTGCTAATGTTTATCTGGATTAGCATGGTGTAGACAGAAGAATAATCTTTTGTAAGAAGTTTGTAGAGCAGTTAGAGAAAGTCACGTAAGTGTAACACATCAGATTTTTTTAGTTTTCATGTTCATCCCGGACTTAAGATCTGTCTATGACCATTGCCATAGATTCTTTTATTTACTCTGGGACTTTATTTGTGACGATGGACATATTTTATTCATGATTTCTTTTTATGTCTCATTTGCATTTTAAGGACGATAATAACCATGCAGTTTAGCGCCCTTAAACCCCATTCATCATTATCCTCATCATCATCAAATTTTGACTGCGATTCTCTTAGTGCCCTTCAGAATGTTCGGAAGCTGTACAATCACCATCCTCTCATGCAACATATTCAGAACTACCTACACATTTGTTCTCTCCTGGCATTATTGTGGAGCGTGAATAGATTCATGGTTACCTTGGTTTGCCGCAGATTTGGCAGCAAAGACGGGAACCACAGAACCCAGCGTTGCAATTACTTGGGTAACAGCTGAAGTCTTTAGGCTTGTTGTACGGAGAGCAGTGCTTTCATGCTAGCATGAAGAGTGATCAGCTCTCCGCGGAAACAAGCTTAGAGAAGTGAAGGACCTCGCTGTAAATTGAATAACTTTCTCTCGTATATCTCGTCGTGATGAGGTGATTTTGGCCCGGCTACTCTTTGAACACTGCAATTCTACTTACAGTTACCTTTTAAGAGGGATCCTTCTCCTCTCTGTCCGCTGCATTAAGCGACACAGTCGGTACGTCATTTGCTGCTAGAGTGTGTTGCTACACTTCAGCTGCTGGTCTCCCTTGCGGAGTTCCATACTGATGACAACAAAACGTTAGGTAAGCGACATTTCCAATAAGGAGTTAGACTTAGTTTCATTTATCGCGACGGATGCTAATGGAGTGGTAGGTATGGTTTTTAAATGTTTTATCACAAGTGCTTTTACTCTGAGGATTTAGTTTGTTATTTTTATATCCTTTTGGTTCGTTGTTAGATATAGTATTTTAGATTTATCTATGGTTTCCATTAATAGTTTTATTTAGACTGGTAAAGTTTAACTTTGGTTGTTATTTTATCTATGATTTACTTTTATATTGTTTTTATCTCAGGATTTTGCAGTGATTTTTTTATAATGGCGCTAATGACCTTAGAAGTTGAGCACCCTTCAACACCAATCGAAACACACATACACACGCGCGCGCACACACGCTCGCCGGCGGGCACTCAGGGATCTTTTCTTTTTTATTTAGGACTTTAGAACGTATGTTTGTAGTGAAATCTCAGTATCGAATATTTTGGTGAAATGCAATAACTTCTCTACCTACATATGTACTATGTCGTGCTAGAGAAAGTAAAAACGTTTTTTGTTGTATATAATCAGGGAACACTAAAACTTATATTTGCGGTGAAATATCGGTATTGAATTAATTTGTGGATGGATTGTAATCTTTTTGCTACTTATGCACTATGTATAGAAAGTAAAAACATTCAAGTGCGTGTGTGTTTAAGTATGTGTTTGTGTGTCCGCCTGTCTATGAACAGCGTAACTCAAAAACGAATATATAAGAAACTTATAATTTAGTTTCAATGTCCTCCAAAGATGCAAGACGAACATTTTCAAAAAAAAATCCACGAAAAATTAAACTTTTTAGGAATGTCTTTATTTTCTGAGTTCTCTAACGAATCTTATTAAAATACAGGTTGCAGCACGTAAAACCATGTCATAATATGGCATATTTGCTTATTTGCAATTATTTGTTTATATTCGTATATTGCGTTTTAGCAACGATTAAATTATCTTCATTCCTACCAGGAGATGGCACGTCGACGTACGTGGTCGTCACTTGCAGGCAGTTGCAGCCGCAGTCGGTGAATCTTGTCCAAACCTGTAGTGAAAAGGCATCGTTGTGTGAAGCCGGGTGTGAATGTGTGATAATGACGTATTCGATTCCCGAGCGTATTGCCATTGTTGAAACGTTTATTCGCACTGAATCTTTTGTGAAAACAAAGAATATACAGGACTTGATTAAAAATGGCAGCATAAAAGAGGAACCAAAAACTGAATCTGCAATAGTAAATGGTGCTTCAATATATTCTAATAATTATAAAACTAACGTTTTTTACTCAAATCTACCTAATTAAAATACTAATTTATTCCAATGAATTAACATTTTCCAGGATATGTTCAAAATGCTTCATCGGACCATCATCTGTCTGCACACCTGAATTACAGAGGTAGATGCAGGAGATGACAAGAAGTCCTTGTGAGTCAACTAGGAGATTTGAGTCAACAGTTCATGCGAGTGAGAGAAGCTGCAGACGTGTTTTAAGGGAACTGAAGTTAAAACCGTACCGGATAAGTGTTAATGCAAGAACTGAAGGAGCCTGACTTATAGAAGAAGATGCATTTCTGTTGAGAAAGCTGCCAGTGATGTCTTGGACCCACTAAGGCTCATCACGAGTGACGAGGCAAGGTTCCACCTGTCTGGATACATAAATTCCCGAAACAACCGGTATTACTCGACAGAAAATCCACACGCAATCCACCAGGTACGATTGCATGACGAGAAGGTTGGTATTTGGTGAGCCATTTCCGCCACACGCGTTATGAGGCCCTTATTCTTTGAGATGACAATGAATAGTGACGTGTATTTGGGAATCCTGGTGAAGTTTTTTCAAACTTGACAGAAGAGGAGCGTCAGTTACATTACTTTCAGCAGGACGTGGAAACATGCCACACATCAGTTGCATCATTGTCCCGTGTGCATGAGATGTCTATACCAGAGACGACAATCAGCAAAGGCTTGTGGCCTCCTCGGTCACCAGACTTGTTCACTCGTGACTTTTACTTGTGCGGCCTGTTAAAATTCACACACAATTGAACTCAAGACCAGGATCCAGGATGCTATCAATAGAATCACAACACAAGAACTGACAAGGGCATACATGAATCTCTGTAGGCGTGCTCACATGTGTCTTGAAGGTCATTTTCAGCTGAAAATGTCTACCGCCCCATCAACACCTACTATGAAGGTGAGTAATCACATTAAATACGTTACATTTCATTTTATGTGTTGACTTTATGGGGCGGTTTTACGTGCCACATCCTGTACCTTATAAGTGAAACATTCATATGAAGAATAAAAGGCATATTTTGAAAATTGTGGAAATACCTCTGAAGTTATTCATTTGGAAGGAAGTTTGTGTAACCGATAGCTAAAATACACTGTAAAAGAAGAAGAAGAGTAGTACTATTTAAAGCACAGAATTCATTCCAATTACTTTGAGTAGCATAAGCCATTTCCAAGATATTTGTTAATAATGGTTTGAATCTATACTTTTCTCATTCGTTTTAAGTCCCGTTCAGTTGTATCTCTGAAATGCAGAGATTGACATTTTTATGCCAATATAATCCGCCCAGTTCATATAAATCGTCGCCCTCCGTGGTGTAATGGTTACCATGCTAATTTCATATACCCAAGGCCGCGGGTTCAAACCCGGCGGAGGTCGATGGATTTTTTCGGGCGTAAAAATCCTTAGCATGGCTTCCTTCGGAAGGGAAGTAAAGCTGTGGGTCCCGTGTCGTAGATTTACGGCACGTAAAAGAACCTCAAGCCTGATAAAGAGAGGCCTCTGAGCAAAATTAAACGAGCTTTCACGCCCAATATAGAATGGGACGCTGAGAACCAAAGCAGTTAAAGAGCGTCCGTAAATAACAGGCCATTTTCATTTTTTTTTCAGTTCATATAAATTTGATTATCGATATCTTCTTTGCTTTTGTAACGAAGTGTGTAATATAACAATATCTGCTCAAGTTTGTCTCTGTTTAAATCATAGAAAAATAAGCTTGTTAAGGATGATTTAAACTCATTGATAAATTATGGGGGGTAAATAATGTCATTTGAATAAAACATAGATCTTTTCAATTTCTCTAGCACCTACTTAGTAGATGGAGAGGGTACCTATTGGATTCATTCCAAAAATTCGATACGCAGATTTCACTGGAAATTTGGGTTTTGGATCTCCTGAATAAACAAAAAAACGGACTTTTTAGAAAAAGGTATGTGTGTCCGTGTGTCTGTGAACACGATAACTCAAAAACGAAAAGTCGGTAATACACTAAGCTTGGTGTTTACGTTTAGTATCTTCTAAGGATGCGACACGAAGATTTACAAGAAAATCCCCCACCCCCAACTACCTTTGTTCCATTCACATGATTTTCTCTACATTCTGTAACAAACTATTTTTGCTCGCCTGGGTAGTGTGCGGGTAGCGTGTATGCCTCACATTCAACAGGTCCGAGTTTGAATCTCGCCTAGGATGAGTTACCTGGATAATTTCTCTTATCTTGAGAAGACGAATATCGAGTAACTGTAAGCTGATTATTTAAGCATCATTTCACAAATTTCATTCACCGTCCGATATGATCAACAAGATTGAAAGACGTTAAGGTAAAAAAAAAAATAAATAAATAATATATATACATATACATGTTCTTAAAAAGGTTATTCTTCTATCTACTTCATACTAACCGAGATAAACATAAGCAGATTACTTGCTTTCTTGCAAGTTGAAGGGAAGCGATAGTTAAATCTTTGAAAAAGTTGTCATGTGAATGAAATTCGTTACTTTGCACGGCCAGGAGTTGACAAATTCTCGCATTGAGAAAAATTTAAGCATTTTAAAATTGAAGCAAATAACAAGGAATATCTCGGAAATGCTCAACTCCACGAAAAAAATGTATATGGTAAAATCTTTGTTTTAACGAGATCTACATTTTGGTGTATTAAGATTATACATATCCCTTACGGCTTACAAGTTATGCAGAAGTTACTCAGAATGAGAAGGTCTTCAGAGGCTATTCCCAAGAGATTCAGGATGTATATTTTGTCGTGTAAATATCTTTAATATATGGTATTTTAATAAAAATCGTTAGATCCATTTTTTATAAATTCAAAATTTTTAATTTTTTTCCATGTAAAGGGTAGTTTGGAGTGGGGGAATTTTCCTCAAAATCTTCGTGTCACATCTTTGGAAGATACTATACTTAAATACCAAGTTTGATATTTTACCGCCTTTTCGTTTTTGAGTTACCGTGTTCATAGACACATGCGCATGCACGCACGTGCACATACACAGGTTTAAAACCTGTATTTCGATGAAATCTCGGTATCGAATTTTTGGGTGGAGTGCAATACCTTCTCAATTTAGTACTAAGTAGAAAAAGTAAACTTTTGTAAGAATAATTTGTTGCTGATTAGGTACATAGCTCATGTGAATGAAATAATTCAGATTTTTTTATCCTTTTGTAGTGATCCGTATTTTACTTCGTATTATTCAATAATAACTTTTCTGATTATTCGGATTCCCTACCACTTAGTATAAATGAGATTTTTGCGTATACTTGTATCCTAAACCTAAGTGTGAATAACAGCAGCCATATAGAAGAGTAATGTTTGTGTTTTACAAAAATGGAAATGTGCACAAAAAATCTGATGTGTTTCACTCACATAACTTCCTCTAACTGCACCATATACAAATTATTCTTTTACCTACCTACATCATACTAATCGAGATAAACTTTAGCAGAATTGATCTTATTACTTGTTTCCTTGTAAGTTGAAGGGAATAAATTAGGCTAAAGCGAGAAGCAAATCTTTTAAAAGACAATCGCCATGTGAAACAATTGAGGTTCGGTTCACTTTGCATAGTTCCCTTTGAGAAAAGTTAGGTAGTTTTACATTGAAACCAATAACAACGAATATCTCGAAAATGGTCAAATCTACAATTAAAACGTATATGGTATAACTTATGTGTTTTAACGAGGTCTACAGTTTTTGTGTAGTAAGTTTTGGTATATCTCTTACGGTTTAACCGTTATGAAAAATTCTGCGAAACTCATCCAGAATAAAGAGCTCTTGAGAGGTTTTTCCCAGCAAATTCAAAATATACATTTTATTTGTGATGTAAAATCTTTAATACACGGTATTTTAATCAAGATCATTAGAGCCATTCTCGAGAAAAACAAAATTAAAAAATTGTTTCATGTAAAGAGTAGTTTGTGGCGAGGGAATTTTGCACAAATGCCTACACCACAAACTACCCTCCACATGGAAAATACTAAACATAAATACCAAGTTTGGTATTTAACAGTCTGTTCGTTTTTGAGTTATGCTGTCTCCCCCTCCCCCACACGGGCCTTTTTCTAAATTGTTTTTTCGGACTCAGGGGACCTCAAATTATACCTTCGGTGAAATCTTGGAATTACATTTCTGGGTACAATATAATACCTTCTCTAGCTACTATGTACATTGTATGTACATGCGTGTTAGAGAAATTAAAAATCCTCTGAATAGAATATATCAAGCTTTCCTTTAATAGTATTGATACTTATTTGTTGTAAACTATATCTGTATTGTAGGGCAATAATATAATGAATAAATGCCTGTGCGGGTGTGCTTAGTTTGGCTTCGACAATGTCCGTCAAATTTCATTCCAGGTATCCTTGATAAGTAGAGGGGCAGGACACAAGGTCTTTATTCCGAGACATGGCTATAAAGTTCATGACTGACTTCAACATTGGATTGTCTTCCGGAAGCTGGCGAGGAGACTACGTCTCACTAACCAAGGTAAGAAAATTCTCCTAGTGCTTCCTCCCACTTTGTCACCAAGTCTTGTTTGCGAACATATTTTTTCTTCTCTTTCTTTCTTTCTCTCTCTCTCAAGTTCAAAATATGTTGATTTTTTCAATATGGATATAACACGTTGATTAAATAACATTTGTTTTAAGTTTTTTATGATATATATATATATATATATATATATATATATATATATATATATATATTCAATTTATTTCTTTTGCCGTAACTGTTTCCGAGATATTCCTAGTTATTGGTTTCAATTTTAAAGCACATTTCTCAAATGGGAAATCGTCATTCATTTTTATTTCTTTTAGTCAAGCAGAGAACGAAATGTCATTGCACCATATAGCGACCAGTTCCTGTAAGATTTGATTATCGCTTTAAGCGTATTCCTTTATTCCCGCGGAAGTATGTATATTCCATACAAGGAAGTATATAACAAGAGTGTTTATGCAAACGTTTATATCGATATATGTTTAGTGGATACAAATTATGCTTTTGTAGAAATGTGTTGTTGTAGAATAGGTAGAGTAAATAATGTGAATGTAGCACATCACGCCTAGAGGGGTATATAGCGTAGGTATAGGGAAGGTATTGCATTGCACCCAAAAATTCTGATACCGAGATTTCACCGGAAATATATGTTTCGGGTCCCCCTGCATAAAGAAAAAAACATTTTTAGAAAAAAATACCCGTGTGTGTCTGTGTAATACTCGGTATTTAAGTTTGATATCTTTCAAGGATGCAACACGAAGATTTTCAAATATCTTCTACAAATCCTTCTTATAAAAGCTAATTCTTTCTACCTACTTTCTTTCTAACCTTTCATTACACGCTTACTCATTCGTCGTTGGCATAAGAACTACACAGCTAAAGCGTCTTAAACTTTGCATGACCACGTAAAATGAAGAAAAGAATAGTGTTACAGTACAATAGTACAGTATGACATGACTTTCTCTACCCACCATCGTTTATTTTTAAATAGCTTATACAAACTCTCTTACGAAAGCTTATTTATTTATTTACTTTCTCTACTTATATGACCTTAGGTAGAGAGGTATTTCATTCCACCCAAAATTCGATATCGAGATTTCACTGGAATTACTTGGTTTAGGACTCCCTATGTCCAAAGGGCATTTTTAGAAAAAGGCCAGCACGTGCGTGCGTGTGTGTGTGTATGTATGTATGTATGTATGTATGTGTATGTATGTAAACAGGATAACTCCAAAACTAAAAGTCGGTAAAATGCCAAACTAGATATTTAAATGCAGCGTCTTCTAAGGATGCAACACGAAGATTGCCAAGAAAATCTCCCACTCCAAACTAGCCTTTATATTAAAAATTGTCATAAAAATTAGTACTGTATGTTAAAGATATTTAACTTAACTCCATGGCACGACAGCTCACGGGAAGCCTTGGCCTACCGCCCGGCCGCTGCGTCCCCCATCTCGGTTCACTACAGACGTCATGGATGGGGTGCAGTATTGGAGGGTGAGACGTGGTCAGCGCCTCGAGCCCCTTCCGGCCGGTTAATGCGGTCCTCACGACCTGGAGCCGCTACTTCTCCATCAAGTAGCTCCTCAATTGACCCCCCAGGGACCTCACGAGGCTGAGTGCACCCCGGTCCAGGTCTCCCAGCGGGGGAAAAATCCCCACGCCGGTACTGGGGATCGAACCCAGGTCTCCCGCTTGGTAGGCAGCTGCGCTACCACCGCGCTAAGGAGACGACCATTAAAGATATTTACATGATAAATAAAATGTATATTTTGAATCTTCTTGAAATAGCCTCTGAAGTCCTCTTTATTCTGAATACTTTTGCGTAACTAGTAAGAGATGGACCAAAATTTAGTACGCAAAAAATGTAGATCTCGTTAAAACACAGAATTTATGCTAATTGCTCTTCCTGGTAGAGTTAACCAACTTAAGACATTCCTTGTTATTGGTTTCAATTTTAAAATAAGTATATTCTCTCAAACAGGAAATCGTCATCCATTTTTCTTTCTTTTTACTCCTGTCTATGCAAAGAGAACCGAATTTCAAAGTCAATCGCACAGCGATAGCTTTTAAAAGAGTTGATATCTCTGTAACCAAGTGTATTCCCGTATTTCCCCCCTACTTATAAGGACGTAAGTAAAATATCATTTCTGCAAATGTCTATCGTTTATTAATATGAAATAGATAGAAGAAAATTATTTTGTAAGAATGGTTTGTTTGCATAACAGATCGAGGAGATCATTAGAATGGAATGCATTAGACACTTTTTTTCTATTTACTTCATGTTAATCGAGATATACCTTAGCAGAAATAGTCAATCTACATTCATTATAGTTATAACGAGATACAGGAAATGAATGTGGACTCAGGTATTTAAATCAGTCACTAAATTTTGGCCTTGAAATGCCATACATTTTCAATGCCATAGTGAAAAGCAGCTGATGAGTGAAAAATGATAAATTATTAACAATTTCAAACCAATAAAAAGGATATCTCGGAAATGGCACATACTGCGAAAAATATTGGAAACAAATTTAGTGTTTTATAGACCTATACTTTTTTGTCCAATAAGTTCTTGTCTATCTCTTATTTCTCTCTCCCATAGCTTACCCATTGTATAAAATCTGATGGCGTCCATTCACATGACTTTCTCTACATCTCTGTTACAAATTATTGTTAAAAAGCTTCTTCTATGTAGCTCATGCTAATCATTAGCAAACATGGTCTTATTACGTGCTTCGTGCAAGTAGAAGAGAAATAAGGGAATACCCTATGCTAAACCGATAGCCATGTGGTTGAAATCCGTTTTTATGCATGGCTAGGAGTTCACAAATTTCCGTGTGAGAAAAGTTTAAGTATTTTAAATCCGAAAAAATAACAGAAATGGTCAACCCCACGAAAAAACCGTATATGACATAAATTGTGTTAAGGGAATCTAAATTTTTTGTGTAGTAAGTTTTTGTCTGTCTTTTAGATCTACCAATTCACTAAAATTCATCTAGAATAAAGAGGCCTTCAAATGCTATTCCCAGAAAATTCAAGATATACATTATATCTCTAATATACGATATTTTAATCAATATCTTTAGAGTCAATTTTGAGAAAATTAAAATATATGGAATTTTTTCCATGTAAAGGGTAGCTTGGGGTGGGGGGATTTTCCTCAAAATCTTCGTGTCGCAACCCTGGAAGATACTAAACTTAAATACCAAAATTGGCATCTTACCGACTTTTCGTTTTTGAGTTATCGTGTTCACACACACACACACACACACACACGAACCGTTTTTCTAAAAATGCTCTTTTTTTATACATACGACCCTAAAACGCGTATTTCAGGCGAAATCTCGGTACCAAATTTTGGGTGGAATGCAATACCTTCTGAATACACTAAGTATATATTACGTGTAGAGAAAGTAAAAATCTGATGTGTTCCATTCACATGACTTTCTCTACATCTCTGTAACAAATTATAGTTAAAAAAACGTATTCTTCTATCTACTTCATGCTAATCGAGATAAACATTAGCACAAATGCCTTCTTGCACGTAGAAGGGAAATAATGGATTACACTAGGCTAAAACGATAGTCAAATCTTTTAAAAGCTGGTTGCAATGTTGATGAAATCTGTCTGATATTTTACCGACTTTTCGTTTTTGAGTTACCGTGTTAAAAGACACACGGACACATATACACACAGACCTCTTTTTTTTTTCTTTTTTTTTCTTTTTTTTTTTTAATTTTTTTTAATGCTTTTCATTGGATACAGGTGACCCTAAAACGACTACTTATTGTGAAATCTCGGTATCGAATTTTTGGTTGGAATGCAATACCTTCTCTATACACTATGTAATAGTACGTATAGAGAAAGTAAAAATATGAAAAATTACTTCCTTGTAAAAGTTAGTAGCCCGCATGGGTAGTGTGGTGATAGCATGTCTGCCTCACATTCAAAAGGTCGTGAGTTCGAACCTCGCTTAGGGTGCGTTACCCGAATAAGTTTTTTTTCTCGGGGTTATCCCTTATCCTGAGAAACCGAATGTCGAGTAACTTTAAGCTCTATGGACCCCGAGATCATTTGAGCATCATTTCACCAATTTCATTCATCGTCTAATATGACCAACCAGGTTAAAGGACGTTAAACTACCAAAAGAAAGAAAGAAAAAAGCTAGTTTGTGGTGGGAAAGTTTTTGAAAATATTCGTATCGCAGTCCTGGAAGGTGCTGGATTTTAATTCCAAGTTTGGTATTTATCCGAGATTTGGTTTTCGAGTTATGATGTTCATGTACAAACTCGTCAACACGCAAGGAAATGCACATTTTCGGTGTATCTGTAGATTGAATTTTGGGGTGGAATAGCGTTGTTCCTCTTGATACCTACTAACGGTAGGCAGTGGAGAAAGTTTGATTTTCTCTACCGCATATGTATAACGTACATAGTAGATACAGCAGGTATTGTATTCCACACAAAAATTTGATACCGAGATTTCACCGGAAATACATGTTTCGAGACCCGTTGAGTAAAAATATTTTCAGAAAAATTCCTTTCTGTGTATGTATGTGTGTGCATAGCTCAAAAACGAAAAGACCGTTAAATACCAAGCAGTTCAGTAGCATGTGCAAAGGATACGAAACGAAGCTTTTAAATAAAATTCTCCTTACCCCTAACTACTTTTTACTTTCTCTACATATACTATGCACATGGTGTATAGAGAAGGTATTATAATGCATTAAAAATTCGATACCGAGATTTCACCGGAAATATATTTTTGAGATTCCCTAAATCCAAAAAATGAATTTTTAGAAAAATGTCCGTGTGTGTGTGTCTGTGGGCAGCATAGTTCAAAAACGAAAAGTCTGTGAAATACTAAACTTGGTATTTAGGTTCAATAACTTCCAAGGATGCGACACGAAGATTTTAGAGAAAATCCCCCAGCCCCACTACCTTTACATGAAAAACATCTCGAAAAGTTTGATTTTCTCAAAAATGGCTCTAACGATTTTGATTAAAATATCGTATATTAAAGATATGCAGATCACAAATAAAATGTATATCTTAAATTTTCTGGGTATAGCCTCTGAAGACATCTTTATTGTGGATGAATTTTGCATAACTGGTAAACCTCAAGAAATAGGCAAAAAGCTTACTTAACAAAAAATGTAGAGCTCGTTAAAACACACATATACATATATTTCGTGCAGTTGACCGTTTTTGAGAAATTCCTTGTTATTGGTTTCAATTTTAAGATACTTAATATTTTTCTCCTACGGGAATTTGTCAACTTCTGGCCATTCAAAGGAACTTTAATCGCATAGCAACCAGCGTTTAAAAGATTTTACTAGCTCCAGACCATGGTACTCCCTAATTCCCCTGCTGCTTACAAGGAAGCAAATAATAAGAATTTTCTGCTATATTTTTTCTCAGTTAGCAATAATTGAATAGAATAATAAGCTTATTAACAATAATTCAATGCAGAGATGTAGAGATAGTCAAGTGAATGGAAACATCAGACTTTTATTTTCTCTAGCCCGCATGTACATATTGGATAGAGAAGATATTGTATTCCACAAAAACTTCAATGTTGAGATTTCACCGGAAATATGTTTTGGGGTACCTGAGTCCGAAAAAATCATTTTAGAAAAAGGTTCGTATGTGTGGATAGTAAAGCTCAAAAACGAAAAGATCGTTAAATACTAAACTTGATATTTAGGTTTAGTATCTTCCAAGGATGCGACACGAATATTTTGAGAACCCCCCCAAACTACGATTTACATGGAAAAAATTCGGAAATTTTGATTTTCTCAAAAATGCCTTTAAAGATTTTGTTTTAAATACCGTATACTAAAGTTATTTATATTCCATATAAAATGTATACTCTGAATTTTCTGGGAATAACCTTTAAAGACCTCTTTATTCGGAATGAATTTTGCTTAACTGCTAAACCGTAAGGGATAGACGAAAACTTACTGCACAAAACATGAAGATCTCGTCAAAACACACAATTTATGTTCTTTACGTTTTTGTTGTGGAGGTAACAGTTTCCGAGATATTCCTTGTTATTTATTTCAATTGTAAAGTACTTGTACTTTTCTCATACAGGAAATGTCCGTTTTTCTTTTGTTCTACTCCTGGCCAAGCGAAGAAGCGATTTGCAATGACAATCGCATAACGACAGCTTTTAAAGCATTTGACTATTACTTTAGTGAATTCCCTTAGTTCCCTTCTACTTATAAGGAACTAAGTAATAAAAACATTCTGCTAATGTTTATCTCGATCAGCATTGTGTAGAAAGAAGAAAGTTTGTTTGTAGAGGAGCTAGAGAAAGTCATGTGAGTGTAACACATGTCGTATATTAAAGATTTGAATGTGACAAATACAATGTTTATATTGAATGTTCTAAGAATAGCTTTATTCTACATAACTGGCAAACCGTAGATATGATACAAAACAATCGTAGGTTTCATTGTTATTGCCTTCAATTTTAAACTACTTAAACGAGAAATCATCATTGTTTTACTGCTGTGCTGTCCATCGAAAGAGAAATATAGCGGCCAGGTTTTAAACGTTTTAGCTATCGCTTTAGCCTAGTGTATAACCTTCTTTCGTTCTGCTTAGAAGGAAACGCGTAATAATACAATTTTTGTCAATGTTTAACTCGATTAGCATGATTAGATAAAAGGAAATTTTGTAAGAATAGTTTGTTTGCAGAACAGATTGAGAAAGTCATCTGAATGGAGCACATAAGATCTTTTTTTTTTTTTGACATGCTCTACACATTCTATGTACATAGTGTATAGAGAAGGGATTGCATTCCACCCAAAAATTCGATACCGAGATTTCACCGGAAATACACGTTTTATGGTGCCCTGTATAAAAAAAGGGTTTTTTACTTTACACACTTCATGGTAGGTAGAGAAGGTATAGCACTCCACCCAAAAATTCGATAACAAGATTTCACCGGAAATACACTTTTTAGGGTCCTCTGTAGCTAAAAGTGATATTTTTAGAAAAAGGTCAGTGTATCTGTGAACACGATAACTCAAAAACGAAAACTCAGTAAAATATCAAACTTGGTATTTCAGTTTAATATCTTCCAAGGATGCAACGCGAAGCCACTCCAAGCTTTCCTTTACATGGTAAAAAAATGCGGAAATTGTGATTTTCTCAAAAATGACTCTTCACAATTTTGATTAAAATATGATATATTAAACATATTTACATGGCAAATAACATTTATATCTAGAATTTTCTGGGAATAGCCTCTAAAAACCTCTTTATTCTGGATGAATTTATTCAATTTTGTGTAAATGGTAAACCGCAAGAGATAGGCAAAACCGTACTACACAAAAACTAAGATCTTGTTAAAACACAATTTATGTCATATACGTTTTTTCGCGGAGTTGACCGTTTCTGATATATTCCTTATTTGTTTCAGATTTATAATACCTAAATTTTCTCACACGGGAACCTGTAAACTCCTGACCATGCATAGAAGCGGATTTCAACCACATGACAACCAGCTTTTAAAAGATTTGACTACCGTTTTAGCCTAGTATATTCCCTTATTTCCCTTGTGCTTGGTATTTAAGTTTTGTATATTCCAGGGATGCGACACGAAGATTTTGAGAAAAATTCCCCCAACCCAAACTACCATTTACATGGAAAAAATTCGAAAATTTTGATTTTCTCACAAATGACCCCAACAATTTTGATTTAAATACCGTACATTAAAGATATTTACTGACAAATAAAATGTACCTATATCATGAATTTTCTGAGAATAGGTTCTAATGATCTCTTTATTATGGATGGTTTTTGCTGAAGTTTGCTTAACTGGTAAACCTTAAGCGATAGACTAAAGAAAAAGAAGTATCAGATTGTACGATCCAAACGGCGAAAAGGCGGCAATTTTAAGTTTAATGTACTATTCTTGGAACGGAAAGCGTTAGTAATACTGGGGTGGGATTTATAGTGTCAAAACGTATTTCCACTGAAGTCTCGTAATGGAATATTTCAGTTGAACGCAACGGTTTTTGACACATATTGGCCTTCAGGCCGGAACTAATTGGTCATTAGGGGAGAGAGAGTGACGTATTTAGAACACATGCCCGAGGCGGGACTCAACCCGAGATCCCCTGTGTCACAAAGCACCAAAGCTAGACACTTCAGCGAGTGCGGCCATAGGGACCAGTACTCCTCTACTTATGCCGAAAGTAATAACAGATAATCGATAGAGGGAGTCATGTGGGTATAATATATTTTAAAAGTAGCCGGTTCCTCTGGCCGCGCTCGCTAAAGTGCCTTTAGTGCTTCGTGGCGTAGGGCATCGTGGGTTCTTGTCCCGCCTTGGGTTTGGGTGTTTATATGTATGTTTGTAAAATGTGTGTATGTATTAGAAGCAAAAAAAGTAAACGGTAATCAAACAGAAAAACACAGAAAATGTTAGAAGAATGAAACAAGAGGAAAAAGGAATACAGCTCAGAAGTCCCGACCAGACTCCAGAATTGTGTTTTGAAAATAAACACTTAAATAAATAAAATCCTATATTATGCAGTATTCTAACGGTGCATAGCATTGATACTGTGGTTAAATGAAGGCTACGTTCACAGTGTGAAAGCTCCAAACCAACAAAGCTCACAGAAGATAAAGTAGCATCAGGATCTCTGTAGGCATTAATGATAGATACTGCGGATAAATGAAAGGCTACGTTCACAGTCAAAGCTCAAAACCAACAAAGATCACAGAACATAAAGGAGCACTGTGTACGCTAATAGGATTGCGCTCATGTACTTGCCTCAACCTACGTGACCCTATTACGAAATTATATCCAACGCATTGTTCTTGGAAAAATACCAGAGAAGTACATGCATTTACAACATGTGGTATTCATTTAGAGCTCATATTGCGTAATTAGCCACTCCTAGATCAATTCCCTGAGTAACTTACACATTTCAGTAAATCTGTTTTGAAAAATACAAATTCAGGAAGCTAAAGCACTATATATAGGTAGCAGAAGTAATTGTTGATGTAAAATAACATTAACCCTCTGTGAATATCTTAGCATTAAAGATTTTATGGTTTGACTAAGGAATAGTTTTTGGTTATTGTGTTTCTGTTCCTCTTTTTCTTCTGGATCGTTTAAATGTCCACGTATTACAACTCAATACTGAATAAAATGGGTAAAATAGTATTGAAATGAACCATTGAGCAAAGAGTTATCGTACATTTCATAGGCTGGTGTGAAAATTCAAGGGAATTTCTTTTCAGGCAACTGACTCAAACGAGATTCGATCCCAGACACTCCACGCTCTTAAGTGGTCCCCCAACTTCTCTCGTCGGCAATGTCTCTCTTTCTCTTCCTTTCCCTTCCTATGCACCTAGGTACACGTTTTTACTTTCTCTAGCGCGTGTATACAATAGAAAAGGTATTGTGTGCCACCAACAATTCGATACCGATATTTCACCGGATATACATGTTTTGACACTCCCTGAATAAAATAGATCTGTGCAAAATGTGTTCCATATTACATTGAAAAACGAAGAACTTGTAATCAAACCTAAACCATAAACATAAATTTAGGCTTTCCGGAATGGTGAAAAAATCACACATTTTTACTTTCTCCATACGCACTATGTACATAGTGTATAGAGAAAGTATTGCACTCCACCAAAAATTCGATACTGAGATTTTACCGGAAATATATGTTTTAGGGTCCCCAATATCCAAAAAAAAACATTTGCACAAAAAGGTCCGTGTGTGTGTGTGTGTGTGTGTGTGTGTGTTTGTGTGTCCGTGTGTCTGTGAACACGATAACTCAAAAACGAAAAGTCGGTAAAATACTAAACTTGGTATTTAAGTTTAGTATCTTCCAGGGATGCGACACGAAGATTTTGAGAAAAATTCCCCCACCACCAACTACCCTTTACATGGAACTTTTTTCGAAAATGTTGATTTTCCAAATTGGCTCTAACGATTTTGATTAAAATTTTGGATATTAAACATATTTATCTGACAAATGAAATATATATCTTGAATTTTCTGGGAATAGCCTCTGAAGAGTAGTTTATTCTGGATGAATTTTACTAAATTTTGAATAACTGCTAAACCGTAAGAGATGGACAAAAACTTACTACACAAAAAATGTAGAGCACATTAAAACACACAATTTATGTTATATACATTTTTTTCGTGGAGTTCGTCGTTTTTGTGACATTCCTTATTTTTGGTTTCTGCTATGAAAAAGTATACTTTTCTCATACTGGAACTTGTCAACTCCTATCCATATAAACAAAGGAACTTCATTGACATAGCAACCAGCTTTTGACTATCACTTTAACCTACGGTTGTCCCTTATTTCGCTTCTACTTACAAGGATACGAGTAACAAGACTATTTCTGCTAATTTTTTCTGATTAGCATAAAGTAAATAGAAGTATAAGCTTTTTAAGAATTATTTGTTGCAGGGATATGGAGAAAGTCATGTGAATGGTACACATCAGATTTTTAGTTTTGTTTATAACTTAAGTTATTGTTTTGTTTTCTCTCCCTCTCTCTGCAAGAAGCAGAGAAGGCTTTAAGAAGCATTACGACCAGAAGCGTATTGTATCGTTTACAACTTCCGGTAGGAAGGAAGGATCTGAAGGGTTGTTGCCTAGACCAAGTTGTGGCAGATACAGATAATCAAGTTTACAGAAGGAAACTCTCCTTCTGCACCCCTAGCACTCCTACTTACGAACAGGTCCGAACTCCCTGGTTCTTTACCAGAGGAGGAGGAGAAAACAGTTGCATAGGCACATTCACCACACACCATCAAACTACTCAGTCAAGCACAGTCCCCGAAAGCTGTGCTTCGTAGCGCTGGGGATCGTGGGTTCGAGTCCCGCCTTGGGCATGGGTGTTATATGTTTGTGTATATGTGTGTGTTGTAAAAGTAAGAAAACAGTAATAATACGGCAAAACAAAGTAAAAAGAAAAAGGTAAATATAAGTAGGGTATACAGTGCCGGAGTCCTGATCAGACTCCGGTACTGTATTTAAAATAATAAAAAAAAAAAAAAAAAAAAAAAAAAAGCTGGCATGAAATGAAATGATGGGGAATTAGGGACCGGAAAAATTCGTTGTATTAGGGTAACTCATCTCAGCATTCACCTGCCGACAAGGGGCAACCATCAAAAGCTCTATTCAAAGTGGAGGCTTGGCGGAGGATGGTTCAGCTTTAAAATGATATATATTTTTGTTTTTTACTAAATTTTAAATATTTTAAGCTATCTAATAAAGAAAGTAATGCTACGTAGGTGTGCCATCTCTTAAAAGTGATTTTCTAAACTATTAAAGCTAGAGCTTTAATTCTCTGTACAGACACCACTGGCAACAAAAGAAGTGTTCATACAAACTTTCATTAAATTCTAGACATATTCATTTATTCGATATAATTAGCTAAATCAAAATCTGTCCACTCCCACAGATATTGAGCTACATTGACAATTTTTTTTATTAACATTGCATTCCTTAATGGTCAGGTTGAATATTTTATAGTGGATAGTCTTTTTTAAAATAACCTTTAATATCACAAAATGGAAAAAACCGCAAGAGCATCGCGCATGGTTATACTAATTATTTTTTTAAACTAATCTATAATTTATTATACACTTTCAGACCTCTAGTTGTGTTTTGTGAGAAAATATAAAATAACAAAAGAATTGAGCCCTAAAATTGCTTAAAAGTTTGACATTTAGTAATTTAACAACAACGTTTTAAAATGACGTCCAAAACTTGTGTTACTGGAGAGTCAAAGATTGTAAATATGTAATTTAAAGTATGATTCACATTTTGCACCAAAAATCTACATATTTACCAAATTGGCCAAAAACAAAATGAGCATTTGTTTAGACTCTAATACACTGGAAAAGTAGCGGCTGCAGATGGCGTGGACCCCTTTAACCGGCCCTGAGGGACTGGGGTGCTAACCACTTCCCATCCTCCAGTACAAGACCTCACTATGACGCTGTAATGGCTAGCGGTGGGGGATGCAGCGGTCGGGCGGTAGGTTTTGGCTCGACTTAGGGATATTGCGCTCGGAGTTTAGTTTAATTTTAGTAATACAATGAAGACAATCTAAAAACACATGAAGAAATTGGGCCTCTACAGGGTGTTAACTACACCGAAATAATTTCAAAGATTGTAGACGTGTCTGAAATAAACGATTTGAGATAGGCAATGCATGGTACATGCCTAAACATAACGCATTGATATGGTGGTAAACACTAATATACCAGATGTTGATAAATCGGTGTTAAAGCAGACAGGTGAAAAATTTGTTCAAGTTGTCTTTATTGTTTAGATGTAATACGCTAGCCTCTGATTCCCAAGATCGAGGGTTCAAATCCGGGGGAGAGCGATTCTTTTCTTCTTCTTCAGGCGTAAAACTCCATAGCACGAATAAAGCCTTGGTCCATAGAATGGGGTGCTGAGAACTAAGCAGTTAAAGAGCGTCCTTTATTAGGCCGCGCCGAGCATCTGCCACCAAGTTGGCCCCGGCTTCGCTCCCAGGCGACTGCAATTGGGATTTGTGTGGATAAAGCGGCGCAGGTACGGGTTTTTCCCGGGTACCCCCGACATTGCATTCCACCGGTGCTCCATCTTCATACTATGTATTATTAGTGTCATCGCCTGCGGTGCCAATGTAGTAAACGCTGGCTTTAAACACTACAAAAAAAGTAAATACATTCAATTTAATTAATTTAATGTCGATTTTCAGCAGCTCGTTATTAGTGTACTCAATTTTTAATGCCACAAAATCTGTCATATTTTGAACTAATCACTTGACTGTGTGATAGTGAAAAGCGATTAACTGCTTTCTCATTTTATGTATCCTAAAGTAGTGTCTGTTAACCGCTCGTGTGGTTTAATGTGTAACGCCAAAAGCTGCTGTCCGAAGGATATAGGTTCGTTTCCTGTCATGTATCATTTTCACTTTATCTACACGTACTATGTACATAGCGTATAGAGAAGGTATTGTATTGCCCCAAAAATACCGAGATTTAACCGGAAATATGTTTTGAGACCCCCTGAAACCAAAAGAACATTTTTAGAAAAATGTCCATCTGGGTGCCAGTCGGTCAGTGTGTGTGTGTGTGTGTGTGTGTGTGTGTGTGTGTGCAGCATAGCTCAAAAACAAAAGTCCGTTAAATACTAAACTTGGTATTTAAATTCAGTATCTTCCAAGGATGCGACACGAAGATTTACAAGAAGTCCCCTACCCCTAACTACCCTTTATAAGGAAAAATTTTCGAAAATTTTGATTTTCTCAAAAATGGATCTAACGATTTTATTTAGATATCGTATACCTACTATAGGTATTTACATGACAAATAAAATGTATATCTTAAATTTTCTGAAATAGCCTCTGAAGACATCCTTATTCTGGATGAATTTTGCGGAATTTTACAAAACTGGTAAACCATAAGAGTTAGACAACAAATTACCTAATAGAAAATGTAGTTCTGGTTAAAACATACAATTTAAGTGTTATACATTTTTTTCGTAGAGTTAATCGTTTTTGAGATATTCCTTATTATTGGTTTCAGGTTTAAAACACTTATACATTTCTTATACGGGAATTTGTCAACGTCTGTCCATAGAAACAAAGGAACTTCACATAGCAACCATCTGTTGACTATCACTTTATCCTATGGTTACTCCCTTATTTCCCTTCTACTTACATGAAAGCAATAATGACACCATTTCTGCTAATTTTTTCTCGATTAGCATGAAGTAAATAGAAAAATAAGCTTTTGTAACAATAATTTGTTACAGAGATGTAGAGAAAATCAAGTGAATGGAGCACATCAGATTTTTATTTTGTTTACACGAAGAAATGTTGCGATACGTACGCTCAGGAGGCGATTCTTATTGGCAATGCAATAACACAACAACCATTTCCTTGATTCGGTTTATTGAGGTTAGCATGCTGAAGGACTGTGTGTGAGACAAGTGGAGAACATGTACACCTTCTTTGAACTTCCGATATGCACCTTGTTTACGGTGAACCAGGAAATAGTGGTTTAGCTACTGGAGCACTAACAGGTGCTAACCGCATAACTCCTTTCCAGTCCATCGATAGGCGTTTGCGATGGTGTGGAACCTTCAAGGTAAACAGGGCTGAAACACATTTGAGGAGAAGCTTCTGCCAAGAATTGCAGAATAGTTCTGTACCAACTTACGCGGCTCGTACATTGAACACTAATCATGCTTGCCTATGGACAGCTTACCACTTTATTTTCTTAAAATGTATAACTGTGCATTTGTCGGGGAATGTGGCTACATGATGATTGTAATTAGGTTATCCATGGTTAATTTCAACATTCCATTAACTGTGACAACGTTATGAAAAAACCCGTATGTTCCATTCACATGACCTTTACTTACTTTGCAACAAACTATTTTAAGAAGGCTTATTTTTCCCTCTACTCCATGCTAATCAAGAAAAGCTTTGAATTAAGGAAATAAGGGAGTAATATGGGCTAACGTGATTATTAAATTTATATCTTTTGAAAGCTGGTAGCTGTGTGATGATTTTCAAATTTAGTTATTTTTGCATGGCAGGAGAAAAAAAAAAAAAAAAAAAAAAAAAAAAAAAAGCTAACGCCGATTTCCCATTAGAGAAAAGTACCGTAAACTTGGGTTCCATTGTCCTACTTTTATAAAACATGTTATTTAACCCGACGCTCGGAAATAATAGATGATAATATATACTGAGCTTTAAGGTAAATTTTAGATTCTATATGCGTTTCTCTAAAAGGCTATAATATGACAAATCAACACTTTTAAAGTATTTTTATGAAAGTTTTTGTTTTTATTCTGGGCTAAAATAGACCATTCCTATCTTAAAATATTATAAAACATGATTGGTCCACTAAAAGCCGCTGGTTTAGATGAAAACTTGCTCTCAAATGAATACAAATACATACATATACTATTGATTCTCAATTCACGCTGAATACTGGTATTTCTTTGAGACAAAAACATTTTAACCAAATAGTAAATAAATAAGCAACCTCAGATGTTCTTTAAAGACAGGTTAGACAATATCAGTCTTATTGGAAATCTTACTATATGTAATCTTCCAGAAATCCATGTCTTATAAATTCATAAACAAGTTATAATTCTTGGTTTTCAATATTTACAGAAAAAGTCCGTTTTTCAAACTTTTGAAGGCTCAATCACTTTTACAATCAGACCATTTGTGGAAAAGAATATCCTTTTCTTTAGGCCACTTTCTAGTATTTTACGTGGGCTGCATGCAGTCCAAAATAGCACCAGTTACCACTACACTCATAACCAGTCCTGGAAAACATTTTCCATTCCAAGCAACTATTACAAACTTTCTTTCTGCTAAAGTGTTTCTTTAGATATGGATGTCAACAGATTTTGTTGGAATTGATTCCATTGACTCAATTACCTCAACAGATTTGTCAGTTTTGTCGCTGTAAAGCGCAAGTACTAGTTCATCTTCAGTAATGACATTTGGATGACCATGTGAGGAGGTATGCAGGTTCTTTAATTTACTTTTATAGATCTTCGGCAGGTCTTAAAAGGAGCCTTGACTCGTTTCACCTGATCTAATAGCTTCCAAGCAATCACTGAGGTTAGCTTCTGCTTTTTTTTTTTTTTTTTTTTTTTTTTTTTTGTAGTGTTTAACGCCCGCTTTTACTACTTACGGCATCGCAGGCGATGACACTGGTAATCTATGAAATGAAGATGGAGCACCGGTGGAATGCGATGGCGGGAGAAACCGGAGAAAACCCGCCCCTGCACCTCTTTGTCCACCACAAATCTCACATGCGGAAATCATGGTATCTTCTGCTGCCAGGTTGGCTCTTGTTATCTCTTGTATTTTGATGACATTTTTTGAACCTAGAAAAAATTGTAGAATGTTATAGTGCCTTTACTAA
Organism: Hymenopus coronatus; assembly: GCA_030762935.1. Classification (NCBI taxonomy): domain Eukaryota; kingdom Metazoa; phylum Arthropoda; class Insecta; order Mantodea; family Hymenopodidae; genus Hymenopus; species Hymenopus coronatus. Next base: position 69,295,547 of record CM060895.1, read on the forward strand.
ATAACAACGTGTTAAAATTGTTTAAATGCATTTTTTTTAAAAAACGACTTAGTACGTTTTTATTGTAATTCCAAGCGCTACTTTGGCCCGTTACAAAGTTACCCGTGTTTTAAAGTTATTTGCACAATGTTTTGTTCTGAGCTTATAACGAAACATCTTAATAGTTCAAAAGAAACCTAATATACATTCTTAATAAGATTATATTAGCTTTGTAATTTCATACCTAATAAATTAGAACACGCACTGGAATCCTTACACACATAGAAGTTGGACACCACCAAAGAACATGCCGTCAACAGAGTTACAAAATCGCACTGTAGTAACATATCGCCGATTATCGAAGGCGCGCTTACTTGATCAGTGCTGTGACCTCGTGGAATCGGCATTTAACGGCAAACTTGAAGCAATATAGTTGTTTTCATTTTTCGTTTTGGGACAAAGTAATACACAGGGCTGAGGTAACCGTGTTCACGGTATAAGAATTGGAAAACAAGGAATAATGAGGGATATCTTGGAAACGGTCAACTCAAAAAGTAATGAATATAAATTGCGTGTTTTAATGGGATCCAGGTTTTCTTTTACTCTTCTTTCTTTTGTTGTTGTTGTGACATGTTTGTCTATCTCTTACGGTTTGCATTAAGCAAAAGTCATCAGAGTGAATACGGCTTCAGACCTTACCCCGAGAAAATTCTAAATATCCCTTTCATTTGTGATGAAAATGTCTTAACCTTATGGCATTTTTATCAAATTCGTTAGAGCATTTTTGAGAAACCAACATTTTCGAAAAATGTTCCATGTAAAGGGTAGATTTGGGTGAAAATATTCGTTTCGCATGCATCCTTGAAAGATACCCAGCTTAGATATCGAGTTTGGTGTTTAACGGACTTTTCGTTTCAGAGTCATGCTGCGCGCGCACACACTCGCACACGTGCACCTTTTATTTAAAACGCTAATTTTGGATTCACGTGTATTTACACAAAACGTGTATTTACAGTGAAATCTCGGTACGAGATTTTTGGGTGGAAGCAATTCCTTCTTTGCCAATTAAATATGTGTTAGAGAAAGTGAAAACTGATGCTTCAAATTTTATTTCTGTAGTAAATGCAGCTTTCTGATAATTTCAACATGTCTAAAGTATTTGAGTAATGAACCCACGGATCGATAACATGGCAAAGAACATGTGATGCTATTTATGTTATTATACTGTCATAAAATTGGGGAACTTTAGTTAACAAGGCTAGTTCGGTTTGTTTCTAAAACAGTATCCGCAAAGATACCTTATGCAAAGAGCGATATAAGATTCGACGCTCGCTAGCCAGCTACCTTGTGGAGATGCTAAAGCAATGAGAGGACAAGGAAACAGGAAAAAAAGAACCGGAATAGAAATACAACATTGACCAGTAAAGCAGCGAAGAATAGGATGCCCCAACAGTATCGGTGCCATGAGAACCAGTACCAGCAGCTTCCTGGTCTGGAATCGAGTATAGAGTTTACCCGTAACCTCAAGAAGAACATTCTGATGTGTTACAGTCACATGGATTTCTCTAAATCTCTGTAATAAATTATTGTTAAAAAGCTTATTTTTCTATGTACATCATGCTAATCGAGATAAACATTGGAAGAAAATGTTCCCTTGTAAGTAGAAGGGGAAAAATCTAATGTGTTCCATTTGCATTATGTCCTCTAGCTGTTCGGCACACAAACCTTTTATCAAAAGATTAATCTGTTATCTACATCATGCTAATCAAGATAAACCTAAGCAGAAGTAAGTAGAAGAATAATAAAAATGCAGTTTCGTCCTTTAAAAGCCGGTCATTATGTGAAACAATTGGAATTCTAATCTCTTCGCTTTCCAGGAGTAAACAAACGAGTGGAAAAGTTTGAGAAAGTTTAAGTGACTAATATTGAAACCACTACTTCGGAATATCTCAAAAACGGTTATCTCTACAAAAAAAGTGTATGACATAAATTGTGTATTTTAACGTGATCTACATTTTTTGTGTAGTTAGTTTTTGTATATCTCTTACGGTTTGTCAGTTATACAAAAGTCATCTAGAATGAAGAGGTCTTCAGAGGCTATTCCCAGAAAATCCAAGAAATACATTTCGTTTGTCACAAAAAATCTTTAAAATAGGGCATTTTAATAAAAATCCTTAGAGCCATTTTTAAGAAAATTCGAAAAATGTTCCATGAAAAGAGAAATTGGGGGCGGGGAGATATTCTTGAAAATATTTGTCTCTCATCCTTGGAAGATACCAAACTTAAATACAAATAAACTGTATATATATATATATATATATATATATATATATATATATATCTTTCTGGGAATAGTCTCGGAAGACCTCTTTATTCTGGATGAGTTTCCTGAATTTTGCATAACTGGTAAACCGTAAGAGATAGACCAAACTTACTACACAAAAAATGTAAAGCACCCTAAGACACAATTTATGTCACATACATTTTTTCATGCATTTGGCCGTTTTCGAAATATTCCTTATTATTGGTTTCAGTTTTAAAATACTTAAACTTTTCTCACACCGAAACTTGTCAACTCCTGGCCAAGCAAAGAAAGAAATTCAATCCTATAGCAGCTACATTTTAAAACATTTTACTGTTGGTTTAGCCTAGCGTATTCTCTTCTTTTCCTTCTACTTATATGGAACTAAGTAAAGAGACCGTTTCTGCTAATGTTTATCGCGATTATCATGAAGTAGACAGAAGAATAAACTTATTTACAATAATTTGTTACAGAGATGTAAAGAAAGTGATGTGGATGGGACACTCAGTTTTTGTTTATTTACCTTCGAACTAACAAGAGATATAGGTATTGTCAAGTAATAAAACAAGAATATCATATGTACATATTATGGATACATTTATCCTAGGCAATACAAAGGTTTAGTTAAAATCATCTAGATTCAGTCTATGAAGCTAAAAACATATCCTTTTTGCGCTCGCGCTAAATTTGAAATAGAAATCTGCTCGTGCTTGTGCTCAGTTTGGAGTGCAATCGACTCTTATCTCAGGGCGTTTTAATGGGCTTGTTGGGCTTCACAGATCCAGACTACCTGGCGATTTCTTAAATAATGAATCACTAGGATTTTCTTTGTTGAATTGTAGTTCATTCACAATTATCTCGCACAATTCTTATATGAAACTGCAATCCCTCGATGTAATGTGCTTTGAATATTATCTCTCTCGCGCTCTAACCTTTTTATGAGTTCCGATGGGAAAATCTGATTCCTCGGAATAATACGCTTTCACTTTTAATACAAATCAGCGGAAATTACTTAACGATCCCGCTGCAAATATTTGTGCGTATATACTTTCTACGCGAATACTTTAATGTAGTGTATTCTCGCTAACGACCTCCAAGTGTCCTTTTTCATGCTTCTAAAAAGCCCCTTTTTATAATAAGTGGCTTCACAATCAAGAAAATCAACACATAACTATGATACTTGTTTATGAAAAACAAAAACGCACAGAGAAAATCAAAACACTTATACGTCACGAAAGCACAACGAATAATAGACATTGCACCCAGCGATTTCAACTTCGGAATGCCACAGAATAAAAGCATTTGAACATAAAATATTACAAAAATGACATGAAATTCACAAAATAACGGCATATTTTGTGGTTAGAATATAAATATTGCCTCAAGCTGTCTTCATTCTCGATAACTTTTGCATAAGTGGGAAACCATAGTGCACAGACAAAATTGTATTACACAAAAGCGTAAATTTTTTAAAAGACAAATTATATCAAACACTTTTTGTGGAGTTAACCATTTTCGAAATATTCCTTGTTTTTTGTTTAAATGTTAAAGTTCTTGTGCTTTTCTCAATTTTTTTCTTGTTCCTGTTTAAGCAAAGAGTAAAACGCATTACATAGCGACCAGCTTTTAAAAGTTTTGACTATCGCTTTACCCTAATGTAATACCTTATTCTGTGCTATTTAAAAGGAAATGTGTGTTATAAAACCATTTATGCAACCATTTTTCTAGATTAACGTGGAAGAAAATCCACCCCTTAAGAATAGTTGGTTGCAGAATAAGTTAAGAAAGTTATGGGAGTGTAACACATCAGATTTTTACCTTCTCTAGCACCTATGTGCAATGTACATAGTAGGTAGAGAAGGTAATGTATTCCCGAGATTTCACTGGAAATGTTTTGAGTAGCCATGAACTAAGAAAAGCCTTTATAGAAAAAGGTGCGCATATGTGTGTGTGTGTATATATATATACACACACACATACACCCACAATATCCCAGAATTCAACTGCATAAATTGACAGAATTGTGGAGGGGTCCAAGATAAACAGTTTGAGATAGCGAACCTATGAGCTATAGGTTCTAAATTCTTTGTTACAGCATAAAATGTATTAAGGGTTAGCACGCCACTGATAAAACCGCAGTGACTGTGACATGAACACCCGGACTTCGGAGAGCGTAGATATAGTGACTTTATTTAGCGCTAGGTCAGTGTGTGTAAGTTGTTAGGGAGGTTGAAGGTTCAGGCCTCCGCAGGTATCTTCATTTTTAAGTTGTCTACTTTCTTTGCATTTTACAATGACAATATTTTGTGTCATTACGCAATATAATTTTTGTACTAAAAAATAAAGTAAATGTAATGTACGATTGCATATAGGTGTATTTAACCCTGAACGGATACAATTCTCCATACCCCTCGAAGGAGTTTCTAAAATACAGCGTATCATTCAATGATGTTTATGTACGTACATATTACAATTTTAGGCACAATTTACAAAACAATATTATCGTTGTATCAAATTAACTGAAAATGAACAATTATTTCTGTAGTAAAACACGTAACTACATAAAAATAATTAAGAGTTATATGCTAGTCAGGAAAGTGCATTCTAACTTTTTATCTCTGCACCAAAGACAAATAGAAAGAGATTTCAAAAAATAATATAACATCTGAGGCACAAAATACAACAGCTTTCCAGAGGAACTGCTCGATGTGACGACCTACAATTTCCCTGCAGAGATTGTATCTACAAAGAAATGAAACTCGCATGCTGACAAAAATCGCGAGGCTCATAAGCATGCGCAATGGTACTATGTGGCATCAAAAACACATGAACTCAAGTTCGCAGCTCAGGTTACTTGAAGATATTAGTCTGTGTGAACTCTGTTTCGCACCTCGTGGAAACAATTGTTTTCTTACACATAATATGTATATGTTTACAATATGAATACAATGTTTATTAATTCATGGTTCTCACAGCAATCATTTGTATGCATTAGACAGATTTTCAGAAGTACAGTCTCGCAGGGCTACAATAGCTCAAATGGTTAAAACCGCATAATACCTACATGCGAATAAAATCAAAACATCGCTATGTTAGTAATAGTCGAGTTTCCTCACACACATACACACACTTCAACATTCTTTTAATTTACGGCCACTGATGTAGGATCCAGAAAACATGCCAACACTTTGACATTTAGCAATAGGTTCCGTATCTCTAACTGTGTCTAGAGCCCCTCTATAATCCTGCCAATTTATGCGGTTGAATTCTGGGACACCTGTGTATATATTAACACATATATACATACTATATGTCCATAATCCAAAAACCAAAAGTCGGTTAAATACCAAACTTGATAATCAAGTTCAGCATCTTTCAAGGATGTGATACGAAGATTTCATGAAAATCCCCCACCCTAAACTACCCCTTACATGGAACATTTTTCGAAATTTAGATTTTCTGAAAAAGACTAACGATTTTGTTTAAAATGCCGTATATTAACACATTTACATGGCAAATAAAAGTTATATCCTGAATTTCTTGGGAATATCCCTTGAGGTCTTTTTCATTCTGAATGGCTTTTGCATAACTGAGAAAGTATAGGTTATAGACACATACTTACAACACTAAAAGGTATATCTGGTTAAAAGACACAAATGATGTCAAATATATTGTTGTAGAGTTAATCATTTCCAAGATTTCTCATTGTTGGTTTCAAGTTTACTTTCCTCAAATGGGGTATCGTTACTCGTTTATCTTGCTCCTGTCAAAGAGTAAAATCCATTACATAACGACCAGATTTTAAAATATTTGATTATCGCTTTAGCCCAATGTATTGCTTTGTATTTATCTGGATTAATGTGAAGTATTTAGAAGAATAGTTTGTTGTAGAACGAGTGGGGAAAGAATAATTTTTTTTAAATCATGTTTTATGACTAGCGTGGCAATTTAGCGATTTGAAGTCGCATCAAGTCCTCACAGTATCTCAGCATTCTTTGGGTTTTATAAGATGTAAAACGTCACTTTTGAGGTCTTCACCGTGACCTTTCTGTAGTCACTTTCACTCGCATACCATCAGTTTGCGTCTTTTCTCAACAGTATAATGAATTACTAATCTAATAATATACGAAGCTTTATTGCCAATATATGTTAAGTTATAACCTTCCTCTTTGAAGCGATTGCATTTGTCTCCAACTCTAGACTCAAGGTCAGTAGGATCTGAGGACTGGCATTTTGAAATTAATTTTCTATCAAGCAGTCGCTGTATTAGTTCATCCAAACTCCGAACTTTCCTCATCAGGTATTTAAGGAAATTGCGAGTGAAGTTTTGACTACAGTTGGTCAAAAGACGAAAATTACATATTTATATAGCAAATAGTTGTTAGTACCTTCAATGGACACCCATTGAGAAGCATTATTTGGGTGTTATCTACTTGCTTCGGGTTCTACAAGCTTTTTAAGATCGACAATATACTTATTTCCTAGCACAGTTTCATAAAACACATTTTTTCTCATACTACATTTTCAAAATGTTCCACGCGTCTCAGTTTTTGTTTTAATTTTATTAAAATGTATCAGAACGTGCAGAAGTGTCTATTATAACAATTCAAGTGACAGAATTATTCTAACACTAATAGTAATTTTTAAATAAATATATTTATATGAAAAGTGTTTAATTTTAAAGATTAAAATTTCTAACCGTTTAAAACTGTTATAGTAATTCAGTAAACAAAGTTTTTGAAATTTAAACATTTGAAATAGTTGTGTGTGGTTCAAAGCTCCAATTCAGAAAATTCTAACCAATTTTTTAAAATTTTGAGGCCATAGAACATATTGATTATGTAATATAGTTACATAATATAATTTATGAAATACTTTATATATATATATATATTACAAGGTATTTATCAAATTTTAATGAAATATTAACATTACATAACAACAATGCAATCACATAAAATTTTTCAGAAATATTCAATTTAAAATTTCACTCCCACTGTCCCTTTACCACATCCGAACTCCATACCTTGCCCCAAACTGTCCAATGTTGTATTGCTTAACTAGCTGCAACCTGCGATTTACACTTGGTCAAACAAGTAATGTAAATAACAAATATCAAACCGAGCGGAATGGCTCCGTGGTAACGTGTGAGGCTCGTATTCATAAGGACCTAGGTTCGATTTCCTCGACTGTCCACTCTGGCCATGGGGTTTTTGTAGTTTTCCCAAAGTCGACAAGGCGAAGCTGAGATCGGTTTTTTCTACGACTTACTTTTGCATCATTCTTTCTTGTTTCACTTGCTTTTCATTTTTCAGATGTGCTTTCAGGTCATACATTGTCGCCGGTGCCGCACAAATGGCGCTGTTGCTTTGTGTCCTGGAAAAGATTCTCCCTGTGGACGCCAGAGGGAATTCTCTCGGCTTCTAGGAACTCTGTGCGGCTCTCCTGGGTTCGCTCTATTAGTAGTGCGTGGTGGTTCAGGCTTGGAAATGCTAGGAACCTCCGCGTATCTCTGTGGCCTGTCTGCCTGCGGCCTGTAGCCACCTAAAGTCCCTTAACTTAATCTGTGTGACCCCGGTATGTAGCTATAAAAGATCCATAATGGATCAACATGAGCAAGCTCCCGCCCCGCCCCCCCCCCTCTTCGTTACAATATCCTAATCCTAACACACGTCAATAGCCAGTGCACAACTGACCAAAAGTCGTAGTTTAGGGGTGTAACACAAACTAAAAAGTACTACTACCGTTATACTACAAAATATACTAGAAAGTTAATAGAACTATTCTTTTAAATATCTTAACGGAGAGAAGAGTGAACACAAATTCTTTAAAAATATAGAGAAACGATAATAACAATTTTCAGTTACGCATATTTTCATTCAAAAATAATTTTATATTAATAACAACATTTATTTTCTGATCTTATAATACTAAATTACTAAGGTATATAAAGTGTCATAATTTATAATCTCTCATAGCTTTTTAAACATGCTTCAATTACATAAACCGTTAATTTCGGATGACATACTATATTACTTTAACAATATATCTGAAGACACAAATAAATATTATACCTTATAAAGTCCGTTAAATACCAAACTCGATATCTAAGTTGGGTATCTTTCAAGGATGCATGCGAAACGAATATTTTCACCCAAATCTACCCTTTACATGGAATATTTTTCGAAAATGTTGGTTTCTCAAAAATGCTCTAACGAATTTGATAAAAATACCATAAGGTTAAGATATTTTCATCACAAATGAAATGGATATTTAGAATTTTCTCGGGGTAAGGTCTGAAGCCGTATTCACTCTGAAGAATCTTTAAACCAAAAACAAGCAAAGGTAAAATGGCGAAACAGGCAGCTTGAACATTTTTACTATTCCCACAAACGTTTAAACTTGTAAAATATACAATGTCTGAAAATTCAACAGGCATATAATTATCTTAAAATTTAAACAAAAAATAAAAATATCGTATTGTCAGAATTGCAAAATAAAACTCAGATTACATGTCTGCATAACTTATCTGTCAACTCATATGAGAAAGAAGTAAGAGAAACTAAAAACACATGGCAAAAAAGCATTTGCCAAAAATAAAGTATAGGAAAATATTTTAGCAGCATAACACTTTAAGGAATACCAAAAGCGTAAGCAGAATACTATTTTTTTTTACCAGCAAAAACTCAGAAAAATCGTTTTTACCCAGCGTTACTGATGATATACATTTTAAAATCTCTGCATGAAAAACTGATGTGTTCCATTCACATAATTTTCTCTGCCTGTTCTGCAACTAACTATTCTTACATAATTTTATTCTTTTGTTTACTTCATGTTAATCGAGATAAACATTAGCAGAAATGGTCTAATTATTGGTTCCTTTTATGTAAAAGAAAATAGGGGAATATACACCAGGCTAAAATGTTTTAAAAGCTGGCTGCAAAATGTTTTAAAAGCTGGTTGCTCTATGACTGAAATTCGGTTCTCTTTGCAAGGCCAGGAGTAAGGCAAAAGAAACAGGAATGACGTATTTTCGTTTGAAAAAAAATTAAGTATTTTAAAATTGAAACCAATAATAAGGAATATCTCGGAAATGGTTAAATAAAAAAGTGGATAACATAAATTGTGTATTTTAAGGAGGCCTACTCTTTTTCTGTAGCACGTTTTATATCTTATCTCTTACGGTTTACCAATTACGCAAAATTAATCCAGATTGAAGAGGGCTAGCAGAGGATATTCCCAGAAAATTCAAGGTATACGTTTTATTTGACATGTAAATACTTTAATGTACGGCATTATAATCAAAATCGTTAAATCAGTTTTTGAGAAAATCAAACATTTTGAAATTTTGTCTATGTAAAGGGTAGTTTGGGTGGGAGATTTTCTTGAAAAATCTTCGTATCGTATTTTTGGAAGATACCACATTTAAAATACCAAGTTTGGTATTTAATCAACTTTTCGTTTTTGTGTTATCGTATTCACAGACACAAGTTTTTCTAATTTTTTTTAATCAGAGGAGCCTTAAACGTGCATTTCAAGTGAAAGCTCCATATCGAATTTTGGGTGGAATGCAATAACTTCTCTACTAGTTCTATGTACGAAATAGAGAAACTAAAAAGTTCAAGCTGCCTGTTTCGCCATTTTACCTTTGCTTGTTTTTGGTTTAAAGATTCTTCTTTGTTTTTCTTTTTAGGTTTTAGTACGAACCAAAGGCCTAAGGAGGAAGTCTATTTATACTCTTGAATTATTTCTAAGAAACTAAAGGTTGGTGGGAGGCAATTAAATCAATGGGTTAAAGCGAGAATGAAAACTTCGTACCCATTTGTAGGTCTCCAAACAGAAGGTTAGAAAGATGCATTTTCCTCATCAATATAATTTTCATGAGGTTTTCAGCAAACTGCGTGAGTAATGGATCTCCTGACGTGTTGATCATCAGTCATCAGGTTACAAATCATATCTCTTGCTGCATGTTTCGAATAACTTACAGAGAAGCAATAATGAAGGCACTGTTTTTCCTTACACCTACTATCCTTACAAAATGATATAAGCTAACGCCTGAATTTAGTGCCACTTAGTTACATTCACATACTTTCTCTACCCATCCTGCAACAAATTGTTCTCAAAAGAGCTTATTCTTCTATATACTCCATGCCATTCTTCTATCTACTCCATGAAAAGCATTATAAGAAGTAGTCTGATTACTTTATTTCATTATAAGTACAAGACAACAATGAAACAATAGTCAATATCTTTTAAGAGCTGCTGACTATGTGAGTAGTTTCAATTCCGTTCTCTTGACACCTAGAGTAAAAATAAAAGAAAAACGAATGAGGACTGTCTATATACTGTAAAATATAAATCAATAGCTAGGTAGATTTCGGAAATAATTAACCACATACAAATATATGTGACGCTCCTACATCATCTGCTTTATGGATACCTCAAACACACACACACACACACACACACACACACACACACACACACACACACACACACACACACACACACACACACATGTTGCCTATCTCTTACGTTTACCAATTATGCAAAGGTCATTCAGAATAAAGAGGTCTTCAGGGGATGTTCCCAGAAAATTCCAGATATAAGTTTTATTTATCATGATAATATCTTAAACATATGGTATTTTAATCATAATCATATAAGAGAACATAAACATTTTCGAAAAATCTTTTTGTAAAGGGCAGTTAAGGTTGGAAGATTTTTTGTTTTGTTTTTTTTAAATCTTCATATCGCATCTTTGGAAGATACTATTTTGCTAATTAACCGACCTTTCGTTTTTGAGTGCTGCTGTTTTCACACACACACACACACACACACACGCGCGCGCGCGCGCGCGCGGACCTTTTTTTAAAAATCTGATGTTCTATTCATATGATTTTCTCTACCTATTTTGCAAAAAATTATTTATACAACAAATTATTCTACTCTCTACTTCATGTTAATCAAAATAAACATTAGCATAAACTGTTCTTAATTCTTAGTTCCTTTTAAGCAGAAGGGAAATGAGGGAAACCACATGACTAAAGCAATACTCAAGCATTTTAAAAACAGTCATTTAAACCCTCCTCTTAGAATGACCAAGATCAAAAATGCGAATAACGACTCCCCATTTGAAATTTTAAAACTAATAAAAAGAAATTCTCTGAAATGTTTTTGTCTTCGATGGTTCTCAAAACACGCATTTCCGGTGAAATATCGGTATCAAATTTTTTGGTAGAATACACTATCTTCTCTGCCTACTATATACATATATTGCACATATGCTAGAGAAAGTAAAACTTACTTTAAACTCGAAGTAATATGCAATAGTTCGCATCAAAATGAAAATATTTTAGGATGTTCTCCGTGCAAACTAACTTTTTGTTGACAGAATTTAACCAAATTTGAAATGCTTCGACAAATTTTCTCCAAACTGCTATATAAAATTTTTTTCAACTATTCTTGAGTTGCTTGTGCGTACGGAAAATAGGACAAATGACACTATTAGGTGCTCCACGTGAAGAATGCATCTAACAACCAAGGTTATACCGTCTAGGCCAATCTTCTATAAAGCAATAAGAAATTGCGTGTTTGAATTTGTACATTTTTACCACCCCATGGGAAAAATCTTAGCGATTCAGGCCTCAGTCACCGCGTGTCTTCATATTTTCCCACAGGTGTTTGACCAAATTCAGATCATGGTGCTCACTACCGGAAATTGTATGACTTTATAGCCACCTGATATGTTTCCTGCATTACTGTGTTGTATTCGTTATTCATGGTCAGCTACTTGGGCGATGTGAAGGATGAAGTAGGCGCTGCAGAAACATAATATACGAGTTTACATACATTGACTAACGGTTTGCATTGAACACTGTATGGTTAGAAACGTGAACCTATTTGACATTATTCCTTATGCCGTTACTATATGTATGTTTTGATTTTTACTTTCTCTGGCACATATGTCTAGCATCACTACGACCCGCTCTGCAACTGCCGGCCAGGATTTCGGAGGTGCTGGCCGATGATACCGGAGCGGAGGATAAGGTTTTTTAAATTTTTATCCCAAGTGATATTTGTCTTAAGAATCTAGTTTTATTTTTATTTTATAGTTTTGGGCTGCAGACAATGGAGTGATATGTAAGGCTTTTAAATCTTTTATCCCTTTGCCTCAATTTTAATCATATTTATATCCTTTTCTCTCCATTGTTCACTATGGTTTCGTAAATTCAACTATGACTTTGAGCGTTAATTGTTTTATTTATACAGGTTTTATGTCACTTTAGCTGCCTTTTTGTTCTCGGAATTATTTTTCTTGTTTCTTTCGGGATTTTATCGATTTCTTTTCAAGGTGCTTTTTATTTCTGGTTTTCCCCCCAGGGGCCTACTACGGTAGGTACGGGTTAGGCGCACCCGGGGTCCCGAGCCACCTTGACTCCCTCTGTGGGCAACCTCAGAGTGGTGAGGGAGTCAGTAGGTCAAAATGCCCACCCACGTGTAGGCCGTGCGTGGAGACCCGTGTCGGTGAAGAGGAATATCCTGGTTGGTTGAGGGTTGCGTACCTGAGCCTGGGCTTCTGTCTTTCAGTAACTGGGGAGGGTGCGCAGCCTAATACATCGCTTTGGTTTCTGATTTGCCTAAACGGGAGGCTAGGGACTAACCCACCCCTAGTCAATCGGCCAGGACTAGGTATTACACCGAACTCCAGGGTGAGTGGGACGGCGAGCCCGCTATATCCCCTGTGTAGCCCTGTCACCCCAGTGGGGTGACCCCTCGTTGGGCTCCGTGGTGGGTGGGGAGCACTGGGGGATGAATTTATACCATTTTTTTTATGGCACCAAAACTTAAACCCCTGATTTCAAATAAAGACGTTGGAAAGGAAGTAGTCGAGTCATGTGGTCCTCGCTACTTGGTTATTCATAGGACAGAGGAAGGTAAGAAGTTCCTTACGGTGAGCCCTTTTACTATCCAAAAGGGTCTCGATGCCATTGCTGGTCCTGTTAAATCCTGCGTTCGAGCTCGCAATGGCACACTTCTTGTCGAAGCCAACTCCGCCTCGCAAGCTGCAAGGATACTCAAAGCCACCATGTTAGCCAGCTATCCAGTGAAGGTCGAGGTGCACAAGTCGCTGAACTCCTCCCGCGGTGTAGTAACAACCCGCGCGTTGGACGGTTTGTCTATTGAGGAGATCCAAGAAAATCTAGCGACTCAGGGTGTCTCAGCTGTTTATCGGGTACAACGTAAGATCAACGGTGAATTCCTGCCTACTCGTACCCTGTTTCTTACTTTTGATCGGGTTGATCTGCCTCAAAAGATTAGAGCAGGGTATGAAGCCATCGAAGTTAGGCCTTATATACCCAATCCGCTGAGGTGCTTTAAATGCCAACGTTTTGGTCACACTAGTGAGTTGTGTACCGGCAAGTCCATCTGCGTCCACTGCGGTGACATCTCCCACGATGGGGCCTGTGCTTCAGCTCCATCGTGTGTGAACTGTAACGGGGAACACCCATCTAGTTCCCGAGACTGCCCCCGTTTTGCAGAGGAACGAGCGATCCAGGAGATACGGGTGAAAGAGAAGGTGTCCTTCTTGGAAGCCCGGAAGCTCCTGCGACTCCGCCAACCCTCTGCCCCGAGGTCCGGTACCTATAGCTCAGTTGCAGCTAAACCGGTACCGCGTCGGGAAATCGCAACACAGACCGGCGATATGAACGGGGCTACAATTGCGGAAAAGGTTATTTTAGCCCAAGCGCTGCCAAAGCCTTCGGCACCTACACCCAAGTTGGTATCAACATCTGCCAAATCCGCTAGCTTACAGAATAGTCCTGCACAGTTGTCACCGAAAGCCTCGACCTCTGGAACTAAAGTTGGTAAATTCACGACGTCTTCTGCCCCGGAAAAACAGTTTAAGACCAAGTATGTACGACAAGACTTCTTGAAAGAGAATGTGCAATCTATTACCAAGTCATCTAAAGGTAAGAAAAGTTCACGCAACTCCACACGTGTATCCTCCTCTGAAGGGTCATCTGGGGAGGAGGGCGTGAATCGGCGACGGCCGTCTTCGCCGATCAGCACATCCAATCGGTTCGAACTACTTGGACCTAAAACTGCTCTTGAAAAAGGGACCTCCCTTGTGGAGGAGATGGACCAGGAGGATTCTGCCGCCACTGCCAGAGGGACAGTGCGGAAACGGCAGGATCGTGCTCCTGAAAATAGTACTAGCCCAACGCCTAAGAAGAACAAATTGAACCGACCAGCTAATCCCAATCTGCAGAAGCGTCTTTCGATTTGAAACTTATCCCATAATATACTCAATGGCTATCCTCCATTGGAACATACGCGGAATTCGACCACATCGACCAGAGCTTGACTTGTTGCTGCGCCAGCATGAACCCTTGGCTGTATGTTTACAAGAGACGAAGCTCCGTCCACAGGACACCGTTACCATCAGGCAGTACTCCTCCGTACGATGTGATTTATCCCCGGAGGACGGTGTCCCGGCACATGGGGGCACTATGATGCTTATTCGAGATGATATTTTTGCCAACTCCGTACCCATACAATCTGCAATCCAGTCCGTTGCTGTCAGCATTAAGCTACCCTCCGCTTCATTCACCATTTGCAGTATCTATTTGCCTCCATCTGCGGACCTCTCGCACAGCGACTTAGAACACCTCATTTCACAGTTGCCACCACCCTTTTTATTGGTAGGCGACGTGAATGCCCATCACCCTCTTTGGGGCTCTCCTCGGGCTTGTGCGAGAGGTACGCTACTTAAAGACTTCTTGGATAGTCAGAATCTTGCTCTCTTGAACACCGGAGAGCCCACCTTTCTATCTGACGCATTTCATAGTTTTTCACACATTGACATTGCAATTTGTTCCCCTCAGCTGGCAGTCACCTTATGCTGGAATATCATCTCGGATTTGCATTCTAGTGACCACTTTCCTTGTCGTATTAGTGTCTTGACACCCGTTGTATGTTCCACCCGTTTACCTAGTTGGCGCCTAGACCACGCCAGCTGGGAACTGTACTCCCACTTGGCTAAATTTAGCTACGAAGAGCACGACTCTGTGAACCACTTGGTCGAACATCTTACAGGGACCATTCTTTCTGCTGCTGAGCAATCCATTCCGCGTTCGACTGGCTACAGCCGTCGATTTCCGGTACCTTGGTGGACCGCTGACTGTCGGGATGCTATTCGCGCTCGCAGACGAGCTCTACGGGTTTTCCAGCGTTTTCCTACACTGGATAACCTGATACACTATAAACGGATGCGTGCACATTCTAGGCGGGTTATTAAGGATAGCAAAAAGATGTCATGGAATAAATTCGTGGGTTCCTTTAATCGACATACACCTTCCTCTGTCGTATGG
Source organism: Hymenopus coronatus (assembly GCA_030762935.1). NCBI lineage: Eukaryota > Metazoa > Arthropoda > Insecta > Mantodea > Hymenopodidae > Hymenopus > Hymenopus coronatus. Next base: position 69,311,204 of record CM060895.1, read on the forward strand.
GATAAGTTAAGACGTGTGGCTGGGAAACCGAACCATATGCCCATCGCCGGTCTCAAAACACCTACCGGAGCTGTTGTTGATACATTTGAAGTGGCGAATACTTTAGGCAGTGCTTTCGCTGAGGTGTCTAGCTCAGGCAACTATTCCCCTGAGTTTCTTACAGTTAAGAACCAGGTGGAATCTCAAGAATTCTCGTTTCTTTCTGGCAACCTTGAGGATTATAATCGCCTTTTCACCCTGGCAGAGCTAGACAATGCACTCTCCTCTTCACGACACTCAGCACCAGGTCCAGATGGTATCCACGTCCAAATGTTGCAACATCTCTCTCCTGATGGCAAAGATTTCCTACTCGAGGTCTATAATCGTGTCTGGGTTGATGGCATTTTTCCAGACAAGTGGCGGGAGGCCACCATCATACCCATTCTTAAACCTGGAAAGGACCGCCATCTTCCTTCCAGTTACCGCCCTATTTCCCTCACCAGTTGCGTTTGCAAGGTGATGGAACGCATGATCAATGGACGGTTGGTGTGGTGGCTGGAATCCCACAATCTTCTGACGAACATCCAGTGTGGCTTTCGACGACGACGTTCAACTGCTGACCACCTTGTCGCTCTGTCAACTCAGATTATGGACGGGTTTCTTAAGAACAGCCCCACAGTTGGGATATTTTTTGACCTCGAGAAGGCCTACGACACGTGTTGGCGGGCGGGAATATTGCGTTCTCTGCACAACTGGAACATACGTGGACGCCTACCGTTGGTCATTCAGGAGTTTATGCGGGACCGCGTTTTTCGAGTGAGGGTGGGTTCGGTTTTTTCTAACCATTTTATTCAAGAGAACGGAGTGCCGCAGGGCTCGGTACTCAGCGTGACTCTATTTGCTATTGCGATAAATTCCATATCACTATGTGTGCCTCAAGGTGTCTCTTCCTGTTTATTCGTGGACGACTTTGCCATCTTCTGTACTTCTCAGCGTACACCGTTTTTGGAACGCCGTCTCCAGCGGTGTTTGGACAATCTCTATGCATGGAGCTCGAAACACGGTTTTCGTTTCTCCGCTGAGAAGACAGTCTGCGTTAACTTCTGGCGCCGTAAGTGGCATATGCCGCCGTCTCTTCGACTCGGGCCAGATTTACTTCCTTTCGCAGACGAGGCGAGATTCCTTGGTTTGATCTTCGATCGGAAACTTTGTTGGGCACCACAAATAGCACAGCTTAGAGCACGATGTGACCGTTCTCTAAATCTTTTACGGATACTAAGTGGCAAGTCTTGGGGTGCGGATCGGACGACATTGCTCAGTCTTTATCGTGCTGTGATTCGTTCGAAGTTGGACTATGGCAGCATTGTGTATTCTTCAGCTCGACCTTCAGTGCTCAGAAGGTTAGACACAGTCCATAACCAGGGCATCCGTGTGGCCGTTGGAGCTTTTCCAACGAGCCCAGTTGTTAGCCTCTACGCCGAATCGGGAGAACCTCCTCTGCGTTGTCGGCGTGATGTCCTGCTTGCTAATTATGGCTGTGGGCTGAAGTGTATGCCTGGGCATCCAACTTATCACGCGTTTTTCTCCCCTGAGCTGCACGTGCGATACTGCCTCCGCTCCCTGAGCCCCAGGCCAGCAGGTTTTCGTTTCCGTGAGCTTCTACGCCAGCACCATGTTGACATTCCTCGGCTGTTATCCAAGGGAGAGAGTATACACCCCCCTTGGTTACGCACTACCTCCCATGTCGATCTCGGGATGATGCTCTACGGGAAATCTGTTACGCCTCTTGATAGTATTCGTCGTTGCTTTTTAGAATTTTTATCCAAATACAGTGGCCGTATTTGTATTTACACCGATGGTAGTAAGAGCCCCGACGGTGTTGGATGTGCCTTCGTAACTGGCACCGCAACTTCTACTTACGGTTTGCCTAGTTGCACATCTATATATTCTGCCGAGCTATATGCTATTTATCAAGCCCTTCTGTATATTCGACGTCGAAAATTAGGTGACTGCCTTATTCTTAGTGATTCCCTTAGTGCCCTTCAGAGCATTCGTGAGCTGTACAATTACCATCCTTTGGTGCAGCGCATCCAGGACGTTCTCCACATTTTGCACGCTTCTGGTTTTAATGTGGAGTGCGCATGGATTCCTGGACACGTTGGCTTGCCAGGGAATGACACGGCGGATTTGGCAGCGAAATCGGCAGTCACAGCGCCCAGTGTTACGATTACCCATTCAACAGCAGAAGATTTTAGAGTGGCTGTACGGAGAGCCGTTTTTTCGACTTGGCATGCGGAGTGGTCGGCTCTCCGTGGTAATAAGCTGCGAGAGGTGAAGGACCTCCCTGTCAACTGGGTAACCTCCTCTCGTTTATTCCGCCGGGAGGAGGTAGTACTAGCTCGGCTAAGAATTGGCCACTGTATTTTTACTCACAGTTACCTTTTTAAACGTGAACCTGCTCCTGTCTGTGCGCTCTGTGGGGAGGCACAGACAGTTCGTCATGTGTTGCTGGAGTGTGGTCACCTGACACACATTCGGTCATCTATGGGCATGCCGGCCTCTCTTGCTGAGGTGCTGGCAGATGACCCAAGAGCAGTGGACAGGGTTTTTAAATTTTTAGCAAAACTTTCTTTTACCTTGACGTTTTAGTGTGATAGCGGTTTTTTTTAAACTCTTTTGGTTTTAATGTGTTGATTTTAGATGGAGTTTTATATCCAGCTCTGGTTAGAGGGCTGGACGTTTCTGTTACTTCCGTTTCAACTGTGTTAGCTCTTTTATTTGTGTTTACTTTTTTGTTTGGTATTTTCTTACTGGCTATTGCCAAGTTTTAATCATAAGGGCGCTTATGACCCCGGCAGTTGAGCGCCCTTAAACACCATCATCATCATCATCTTTTATTTCTGGTTTTAGCCGAGATTTTATTTTCTGAGGGCGGTAATAACCTTTGTAGTTGAGCGCCCTAAAACACAAATCATCATTATAAGGCACACATGTAAAATGTACTTAGTAGGAAGAGAAGGTATTGTATTCCAGTCAAAAATGTTATAGCGATATTTCACCAGAAATACATGTTTAAGTGTCCCCTGAGTAAAATAGCATTTTTAGTAAAAGACCAAGAGACTCCACTCCATCTTTCTTCTCTCTCTCTCTCTCTCCCTCTCTCCCTCTCCCTCTCCCTCTCTCACTCTGTGTGTGGGTGTTTAATTCTATTTTTAGTTTACGTCGCTTAACAACTTGGTCATATCGCGACGGAACTGTTCGGTAAAGTACCTTGTTGACAGCATATGGTGGACAGTAGCCTTTTAAAGTCTCTTCCCCGTTCCATATTACCTTCTTAGCACCAAACATTTAATGTTAAAAGTGCTATCCAGTCCAGCTGCTCTACTATCCGTAGCCAGATAGTGTCATCTGTAGTCAAATGCCAAAATGCAGCTAGCCTTATAAGGTCTCATCTCATCACACTTATCACTTAGCTCCGCGACAGGCAGAGGCGGTTAGGAGTGCCGTCCATTGCTTGCATTATCTGTAGATAGATGGCAGCGCAAAAGCATTTTCAATTTTCTATTGTTTTAGACTAAAGGCGGAACTTTGGGTCGTGGTATTAAGTATGCAATCCAGTATTTACATTGACGACTAAGGGAAACCACAAAAAAAAAAACAAAAAAAAAAAAAACAGTTTATCTAATATTCATTTTTTGTAGAGTAAACTGTGTCTGACATATTCTTTGTAATTGGTTTCAATTTTAAACTCCTCTCTTACTCGAGCTTTCGTTTCATCTCTCTTTAGTTTTACTCCTGATCATGCAAGAGAACCAAATTTCAATAATTTTACATGGTGACCAGCTTTTAAAAGATTTGAAAATCGCTTTTAGGTTAGTATATTCCCTTATTTCTCTTCTACTTATAAGAAACTAAAATAATAAGACAATTTCTGCTAATGTTTATCTCGATTAGCCTGATGTAGATAAAAGAATAATATTTTGTAACACTAGTTTGTGGAGCAGGTAGAGAAAGTTTTGAAGCTTTTAAAAGAGTTGACTATTGCTTTTAGCCTAGTGAATTCCCTTATTTCTCTTCTGCTTATAAGGAACTAAAATAATAAGCTCATTACTACTAATGTTTATCTCGATTAGCCTGATGTAGATAAAAGAATAATCTTTTATAAGACTAGTTTGTGGAACAGGTAGAGAAAATTATACACATTCAGATTTTTACTTCCTCTACTCTGAAGTAGTATTAAAATTATTCCGTTCAAAACTTGAGGTATCAATATTTCCACTGACCTCCAACATCGCAATTTTAGATAAGTTTCATGTGATTATGCATCATACACTAGGCTAAAGAGATAGTGAAATCTTTTAAAAACTGTCGCTATGCGATGACTTTGAAATTGGTTCCCCTTGCAATGGCCAGAAGTAAAGGAAAATAAAAACGGGTGACGACTTCCTGCATGAAAAAAGTATAAGCGATTTGAAATTCAAACCAATAACAAGGAATGTCTGAAATCGTTAACTTAACACAAAATGTATAGAACATAAAATATAGTGTAACGGATGAGCACGGGGCCGAACGACTTCTGAAGGAATTGGCCAGTCCCCATGGCCACGCTCGCTAAAGCGTCTCGCTTTGGTGCTTCGTGGGCAGGGGATCGTGGGTTCGAGTCCCGCCTTGGGCATGGGTGTTATATGTTTGTGCAATGTGTATATGTTTGTAAAAGAAACAATAAAACCAGTAATCAGTAAAATCTACGGGGGAAAATGTAAATAGGGATACAGTACCGGAGTCCTGATCAGACCCCGTTACTGTTTATAAAAAAAAAAAAAAAAAAAAAAGGAATCGGTGCTGACCTGCTCTAATAATAGAGTGAGCGGACACAACAGCCGGGCAAACAAAGGCCTCTGTGTCCTTCCCTGCAAGACTTCTCGGATATTCTTTATCTCTATGCCCAGAATATTCTACTTCCAGAGTAACATCTTTCTAAATGAATAAGGCGTAATTTTCCCGTAATTTCTATGACTGGAATTTTTGGAGCCCGGCTATTGGAGCATATATGAGAGCCGATACTGCCGGGTGTTAGTTACAAGTCGATCTAGTGAGTGACAAATGCTAAGAAAGTGACGTTAACGCAGTGAATCAGTTATTTGCGTACCAAAAGTGTAAAGTGTTGTAATACGTGTAGTGCCCTGGTGAGAATAAAGTGAATTTTACATAACTAGTGTTCTCATCTGCCACAATCTGTATATGAGATAAATGGCATGTTTTAGCGAGAACTCCATTTTTGTGAGGGTAATAAGTTATTGTCTGAATCTTTTGGGACTTTGCATGAGTCCTTTCCGAATGAATGGAACTTCAGAGGCTTTTCCCAGGAAATTCAAAATGTACATTTTATTTTCCATATAAATATATGTAATATAACTAAACTCCATTAGAGACATTTTTAGAAAATATAAGGGGTTCTATATAAGGGGTAGTTTGGGATGGGGAGATTTTCTTGAAAATCTTCGTGTTGAGTTATTGGAAGTTGCTGAACTTAAACATCAAGCTTGGTATGGATGGAATTTGTTGATGGAATGCATTACCTTCTCTACATATGCTCTACTATGTACGAAATAGAGAAAGTTAAAATGTCAAAATACATATTTAAATTCGGCATCAACGAAATGTACGAAGATTAACACACACACATACACTTACACACCACGCACGCACACACGCACGAACACACACACGCGCGCGCGCCTCTAACCTTAATAATCCTTTGCATGGCAATTTTTCCCGATTTTTTTATTCTACAATACTGGCTATTTTGATTTGAAACGCCTATTTAAAATATGTTGCATGACTAGTGAAAAATCGGTAATTATATTGTTGTTTCTGCGAATAACACAAAGTCCCCGTTCTCTGATTGAATTTTGTATTATTACTTTCTCTACACGTACTATGTATATAGCGTATAAAGAAGGTATTGTATTGCAGCCAAAAATTCAATATCCAAATTTCACTGGAAATACATGAAATTCATGAATAATAAAAAAGGAATTTCTAGAAAAAGACGTGTGTTTATGGACAGAATAGCCCAAAAATGAAAAATCCGTTAAACACCAAACTTGGTGTTTAAGTTCCAAGGATGCTACACGAAGATTTTCAAAAAATTCCCCTACCTCCAACTACCCTTTACAAGGAAACATTTTCGGCAATTTTGATTTTATCAAAAATGAAACGATTTTGATTAAAATATCATATGTTAAAGATATTTATATGACAAATAAAATGCATATCTTGAATTATCTGGGAATAGCCTCTGAAGATATTTTATTCTGGATGAATTTTACGGAATTTTGCATAACTGGTAAGCCGTAAGAGATAGACAAAAACGTGTTACACAGAAAATGTAGAGCTCGTTACATTTTTTCGTGCAGTTGACCATTTTTGTGATATTCCTTGTTACTGGTTATAGTTTTAAAATACTTATGCATTTCTAATTCTGAATTTGTCAACACCTGGCCACGCAAAGAATCGGATTTCAATCCCGTAGCAACCATGTTTAAAAGATTTGGTTATTACTTTAGCCTACTTTATTCCCCTATTTCCCTACTACTTACAAGTAAGCAAGTAATAAGACCATTTCTGCTACAGTTTACTTCGATTAGCATGAAGTATAGCTTTTTAACAATAATTTGTTGCAGAAATGTAGAGAGCCGTGTTAATGAAACACATCAGAGCTTAAATAACAAGTTTGGTATTTAACGGACTATTCGTTTTTGAGCTATGCGGACCACAGATCCGCACACACGGACATTTCCTTAAAAAAAAAAAAAAAATGTATTCAGGATCTCAAAACATATAATTCCGGAGAAATCTCGGTATCAAATATTTATTTAGGCGCATTACAATACCTTTTCTATACACCATGTACATAGTATGTGTAGAGGAAGTATAAATGTGGGTTCATTAAAATATATGGTTTGTGACAATTTTTTTTTTTCCTGCGTGTTATCTGTTTTCGAAATGTTTACGTTTCAATTGTCCCTCTGTCCTCTATTCTATCCCCTTATTTATGTAGAGGTTTCACTGGAAACACATGTTTTAAGGTTCACTGAGTAAAAAAGGGCATTTTTAGAAGAAAAAAAGGTCTGTGTGGACAGAGAGACAGAGAGAGAGAGAGAGAGAGAGAGAGAGAGAGAGAGAGAGAGAGAGCACAGTATAACTTAAAAACGAAAACTTGATATTTAATTTAATTTCAGGATGTGCAATAAGATTTTCAAGAAAATCCCCCCACCACAAGTTACCTTTACGTGGAACATTTTTAAGCATTTTGATTTTCTCAAAAAATAGCTTTCTCGATTTTGTTTATATTTCCATACTTATACTAAGGCATGAGAGTAGGGAAGTAGGTCATATGAAATGAAGGCAAAATGGATGATAGGAAAGGAAAGGTGATGATGGAGCTACTGGTGGAATGAATGGCGCGGTAAACCGGAGAATCCGGAGGAATCCCGCCCAGTTGCCGCTTTGCCTACCGCAAATCCCACGTGCAGACCCTGAGTTTGAATCCGGGCCACCTTGGTGAATAGCGAGCGGTCCCTGAGAAAATATAAATGAGGTTATGCTGCATCAATAAAATTGCTTAGATATAGGCAATAAACGTAAAATATAATTTTGGGAAGGCAGAACTTCGTAAACAATATTTGAAAGATATAGGACTTAATATTAGTTTGGTTTAGATCGGAAATTTACACTTTTGAGTAATGCTGTATACAGATCTGCAATAAAAATGATATTTCATCGAGCCATGACCATGAAGGCAAAGATTAACCTTGACCTCCATTGTGTCAGTACTCCGGTAAGTATGTGGTCGTCTTTTGCATAACCGGTAAACTCACTACACAAAAATTGTGGTCGTCTCTACGTTATTCAGTTAGTCTTGTATATGTGAACAGTTCATTCAAAAACCTTAACAAAACACAAGGTCAGCTGGGTGGTTATCCTCAAAAACGTATCATAAGATCAGGTTAAATTAAAGTGAGCCTTGAGATGTGTAGACATAAAACATTCTGTCGCATACTCAATTGTTTTAAAAATCAGAATGCTTTTGTAAGTTTATATACCTATATATCTTTGCATACTGAAATATGTTTTATAATGCAATACGCTATGACGATAAAGCAAATGAACACAACTGACGACACTGCCAAAATATCGAAGCATGGCATTTATTTGTATCCTAAGTAAGTACAAGGACATTATCGACCGGTAGGCAATGAAAAATGATAAGTTAGGCAAACCTGTTTGCAGATCCAACTTAATGCTCTGCAAGTTTCCAATATTGTGATAGAAAAAGTCATCGAGGTCAATATATACTTCCGTGACAAATGTCATGAAGTTATTTTAGCCAAATAGTTACTTTCTATACCTCGTGCATTGTACATCGTAGGTAGAGAAGGTATTGTATTACACCCAAAATTGAATACCAATACTTCACAGGAAATATACATTTTGAGGATCCCTGAATAAAATTCAGTATTAGAAAAAACGCAGTTGTACCGGAGCCTGTAAAGTACGAAATTTGGCATTTAAGTTCAGTATCTTCCAAGGATACCCAAGCGGCCGCATGCGGGATTCGTGGTGGACGAAGTGGCGTCTGGGCAGGTTTTCTCCGGGTCCTCCGGTTCCCCGTCACTCATTCCATCAATTGCTCCATCATCACCTTCCAATCATAAATGTTGCTTACATTTCATATCATCCACTTCCTCATGTTCATGCCTGGCTACGGGCCGACACCTCGTACCAGGTTCTTCATTCTGTAATTTCGTGCCGTTGGCTCACCAACAGGCTTCTGACCCCTAGGCATTGACTTGCAAGTCCTAAAGGGTATCAGTCTTACAAATACGAAAATAATCTTTCAAAGATGAGACATGAAGATTATCAGGAAAATCCCCACCCCTAAATACCCTTTGCATGGAAGATTTTTTTTTTCTTTCAAATTTTCGTATTTCACAAAAATGCTTTAACGGCTTTGATTAAAATGTCATATGATAAAAATATGTACATGGCAAATAAAATGAATATTTTGAGTTTTCTGGGAATAGTACCTTAAGCCCTCTTCATTCTGGATGACTTTTCATAACTCGTAAACCGTAAGAGAAGGCAAAAACTTACTATACAAAACATAGAAGCTGTTAATCACACAGTTTATGTCAAAAACTTGTTTTAGTTAACTATTCCCGAGAAATTCGCTGCCTTTTTGTACGAATTTCACAATATGCACACCTTCCTGAAATAAGTTGTCAATCATTTTTCATACTGTTTATGAAAACAGAATGGAATGTCATTTCAAGACTATGGGTTAGTGATCAGCTCTTAATAGATGTGGTTATCGCATTAGCCTATTGTATTTCCTTATTTTTCTTTAAACCATAAGAAAATATGCAATAAAAACGATTTTTAATATTTATCTTTATTAGCTTGAAGTAGATACAATAAATGTTTTTATAAAAATATTTTGTTGCAGAACGCTAAAGAAAGTAATGTGAATGTATTGCATATAACTATTTTATTGTTCAATTTATACCTCGCGTTAAACTGCAGTGATCATATCGGCATACTTTTACCTTTGGGTCATATTGCATGTTGGCAACGGTGTTAACTTCTGTACCAAAGTTGTCACCGGATTTATTTGGGTTATATAGATCACACACATTCACACTCACATTCACACTTCCAGACCTTGAGAGGCATAGAAAATAACCTCGACTAGAGAAAAATCTCTCCAGCTGGGAATCGAACTCTGGACCTTTCGCACAGTAGGCGAGTGCTCTACCGACTACACCAAGGGCCAGCCAGGCTTTAGCCAGATTGTATGTGTGTGTGTGTGTTTGGTAGTGTTTAATGCCCGCTTTTACTACTTGTGGAACCGCAGGCGATGACACTGGTGATACATGGAATGAAGATGGAGCACCGGTGGAATGCGATGGCAGAAAACCCGGCCACTGCGCCGTTTTGTCCACCACAAATCTCACATAAGGTCACTTGGGATCGAACCCGGGCCTTTTAGGTGAGAGGCGAGTGGTAAGGACATGGAGGAGAGGAACGTTCACGTCATAATACTCATAATCCATTCCCTATGAACAAGGGAAAACCGCGAAGAACACAGCACGTAACAGGCATCGAATCCGAGACCTCACGAATGCAGCCGGTCCCCATGACCACGCTCGCTAAAGTGCTTTGCTTTGGTCCTGCGTGGCGCAGGGGATCGTTGGTTCGAGTCCTGCGTGAACATGGGTGTTTCTATGTTTGCAAAATGTGTATGTGTGTATGTATTAGAAGAAAACGGTAACCAAACAGAAAACCACAGTAAATATTAGAAAAATGAAAAACAGAGCCAAAAGGAATACAGCGCCGGAGTCTTGACAAGACATCGGAACTGTATTAAAAAAATGCAAGTCCTTAAAATTGCTTCTTGCCATCTCGTTTAGATCATGTGCATACTTCACATGAGTTAGTCAGAGGAGATTCCTCCATAGAGGAATCGAACCATGGACCATCAATGTGAGAGCCGCAAACGAAAACACAGAGTCACTCCAGCGCCCACTTATTTTCGTGTTTTCTTTTTTTCTTTTAACTTTCTCTTCATGTCATTGCCCTTTATATATACAGTTTTGAAATGGATATTTTAATGAGGTTTCAGTTTTCTTTTTATTTATTTTTTTGTTAATATTGGTTACTGTGCGACTGAATTTTGAAGCCCTCTCATTTAGTCTGCATTATTCTGAATGATATGACTGGAGAAAAGGCAATAGGTAGAACGCTTTGAAAACCGTTAATATAGAATATTCTCATCCTTGAACTAGTGATCCGTTCTTTCTTTCTTTTTATTTTCTGCAGAAAGAAAGGAAAGAAAGTAATTGCACGGTGAGGAAATGAACTACATGGAAATGACCTTGTGTTGGTAATACGGCAAGATGTTTTACATAATGAAGGACGATCCTCAAGATTTCACACCTGTAATTTTTACCTGAGGTTACACTTAATTATCACTCTATGTTCAACCAGTTTTATTTCGAGTTCATCAGGAATCATGGGCTTTCTTGGAGTTTTCAGTAATAACCGATGTTGCAGTTCCATTCCGGTTGCGCACTGAAGGAAATGAACTAGCTAGTCTACTTTTAAGAGTGCTCTAAGAGCAATTTTAAAGTTTGAAACTAAATTCCGTAGATATTAATACAGAGAATCAATTAAGTATAAAGTGAATTGTTTAAAGACCTCGCCAATTGCCATATTCGTATCAGCGCCGCCAGTGTGCCAGAACTTCGTCCCGCAGTTCTTTTTCATGCCTGTGAATTTATCAGCATTTTAATAACATTTAAAAAGCATTGTCTGTGTCGGGTTTCAACCCACGACCTAGGAATCAGAAGGCAGCGTCTAACCAATTGAGCCACCCAGACCAACTAAATTAAGTCTGAAGAACATTGTATTCAAGTTAAGTTCAATTTTTGTTTGTGTTATTGTTGGAAATTCAGTTTTTGCGCAGGTAACGAGATAGGCTGTGGCGAGAGCTGAAGTCACGTGATTCTTCTAGTCCAGTCATGGCCTAATGAAGTAAAATTACAGTCGACTAACACATCTAAATTCTACACAGAAAAATACATTTTTTTGTTAAATTCGTAGAAAAAATGCAGCTAAAACATGGAGCTATTAAATGTTAGGTACGTTTAAAACTACCATTACTACGCAACACTGGGGCCGCGCCGTGACCGAGTGGTTACACCACTCGCCCCTCACTAGGCGGCCGGGGTGCGGTCTCAGGTGACCGTATGAGAGATTTGTGGTGGTAAATCGGCGCAGGGGCGGGTTTTCTCCAGGTTCTACGGTTTCCCCCGCTATCGTATTCCACTGGTGCTCAATTTTCATTCCATGCCATGAGTATCATCGCCTACAATGCTAAATGTAATAAAAGCGGCGTTAAACAACATCAGAAGAAAAACAAACAAACAAAAAAAAACAACAACGTAACATTGTTTCGTGCCGGGGGCCTATCTCGTTAGCTACGGTTATTGTCACTCGTAGATGCCTCAAAATGACCGAGCGAGATGGCTCCGTGGTAACTGTGAGGTTCGCGTTCTGGAGGATACAGTCGCGATTCCGTTGACCGCTCACTGATTTTGGCGTGGTTTTGCCGATCTTTGGCGAATGCCGGGATATTTTTTCACCTGCCGTGGCTTCCATTCCATCATTACTTTTCATTTCGTTTCCTTCTCGTGTTTCGATGTGCTTCTAGGCCTGTGGTGTAAGGCACAATGGTGAAATGCTTGTTCAAAGGAGCTGTTTGGTTGCCCTCTCTGGACAACCCAAGCAGAGGAGTGGGTCTTCGAGGCAAAACTGTTGGGGACTTTCGTGCGTCTCTATAGACTGCCTGCTGCCTGTAGCCTTTTGTGTATCTCCTTTACTTCATCCGTTCCCCCTAATGGGATGGTAGCCGCATTGCTCTCCCATTTCCAGCAGTTTGCGAGGTGTCCCCCTCCGTTGTATATTCAATACCGTAAAAACTACAGAAAAGGAAAGAGATTTAGAAACATGCCAGAATTATACATACCAATATTATAAAAAGAGAAAATTTATGCTTGCGTGCGTATCGGTTTGATCTCAAAAACCACTCTTCTGAATTAGATACTTCTTTCGCCTTTAAAAAGCGCAATTCACTTTGATGGACATCGGGCTATAGACATGTTCTAGTTTCGTTTCATAGATGTTCAAATGGTTAAAAAGTTTAACAAGAGTCATTGTTCTTGGCTATGAACACACTGAAGTTATAAAGCAATACCTATGCTTGCGAAGAAAACCTCAACATTTAATTGAGTGTGTCATGGAGTAGAAATTGTCTGTTGCTACTCTACAGAATATATAAAAAGTTGCTGCACAGATTTCTCTGTAATAATAAAACTTTTATTGCGGCTAAATAGTCATATAAAGAGATGTAAAATACATTTCCATTACATTAATAAGACAGTACACTCGCAGATTGGTTTGCATAATTTCTAATTGATTTTACTACTTTTTCTGCAGAGTTCTAAGTGATAGCGTCACACATCTGTCCACATAATTTACATTCACAGATTTCTGCTGGTTGATGAAAAGTTGACTTGATACAAATCATATGGTGAAAGCCATGTACTGCCGTTCTTGTAACACGTGCTTCATCTCGAAGTTGGATGATGTCCACGTCCGGTCTACCATAGCTTCTGTTTCATAGAAATCTGGAGGTATTTCTTCCCTTTTTCTTTTCAACGATTTTAGTAGTTTTCGAGGCTCCTGTGTTTGGTAGAGGCACAAATGTCCTGATGTTCTCGTGAGGAATCTTTCTCTTGCGAGGAGATAGACGATCTGGGTTTAGTGGTCTTTAAAACTTCAATAACTCTTTTGATCAATAGCGCTTTTACTATTTCTAATACGAATAGGTTCTTTTCGTTAAAGTATGACCATGTGACTTCTATTCCATAATTTAGGATTGGCATGATTTTTGATCTGAATAGCGTCCTTGCTGTCTGTAAGTTGAGGATTCTGATGTAGGTAATTTGAGCACCACCCTTATAGATTGTGCTACTTTCTCTGTAACATGCTTTGTAAAGCATTTGGCACTGTTTGTAATGTGATTCGCAGGTATTTGAATTCTTAGAATCCTTTGATAAATATTTTTGCCGAAGCTGGGGCTCGCCCTCCTTGTCTGAATATATCGATTCCGTCTTTGAAGTGTTCATTTCGAACTTGTGTTTACAGCATCGTTCTTCCATTTTGTTTATTGTGTTTTGTAGTTTTATGATGCATTTGAATCGACCGTATCGTACGTAGGCGTCCGCGTATGATACTCTGTCTCCCTTTTCAACTATTCTCAAAGGTCTTCTGCCGTCAGGATGAAAAGTAAAGGACTTAGCGGATCACCGTGTATACTCCATTTGTTTGGGGTTTCGGCTCCGAGAGGGAGAGGTTATCTGTTATCCTTATTTTGTTCCAGCGAAGTATTGAGCTTATTATTTGTGTCCATTTGTTGTTGCTAGGGCTTCTTAAAGTTCTCATACACTAGCTTCCGGTTTATGAGATCAAATGTCTTGGTGAAGTCTATAAATATTACATAAAATTTTTCTTTTTCTTCAAGGGCTTCCCATATTTTATTTAACAATGGCTATATTGCGTTTACGGGTCAATCTCCCTCTTCTGAAACCTAATTGGATTTCTGGGAGATGTTAATCGATTGCCTCCTTTATTCTTTTTGTGAGTACTTTTGTGAACACTTTGAAGAGGTTATTCTCCAGAGCGATGCCTCTGTATTTATGCCCTTTGGGGTCGCCTTTTCCTTAATAGAATGTTTTATTATTGAATGTCTCCACCTCTCTGGTATCGTGGCTGTCTCATTGAATTGGTAGATTTTTGTCCATGTAGGTACTAGCAGCTAAGTAGTGTATTTTAAATATTCACTGTATAGTTTGTCTCGTCCTGCGGCTTCGCCCCCCCCCCCCCCAAGGTATTTTGTTCATTCGAAGTCAGTGTTGTCCGTTCTATTGGAGCTTGTAGGCCGTTTTTTTTTTTTTTGTTTTTTTTTTAGTTTTCTGACGTATCTTTGATTCTTTCCTTGTTGAGGGTGCTACTGCAAAGGAAAGCGAATAATGGAAGAAGATAAGAAATACCCCTGTATCGGCCTACGGCCCAGGAAGCAAACGCAGACCCAGTATATTAGGCAGAGAGCTCCCTGTAATAAATGCAACAAAAGCCGGTTACGCTTTATTTTTATGCATTACTTTCTCTATACGTATTATGTACATAGTATGTGGAGAAGGTATTGTATCCCATCCAAAAATTCGATCTAGACATTTTACTCGAAATAGATTCTTTGAGATTCCACGAATCTAAAAAAAATTAGGAAAAGATCTCTGTGTGTGTCTGTGAACAATATGATTCACAAACGAAAAGTAAGTTAAATACCAAAACTGATAATTAAGTTGATATTTTAAGCATGCGACACGAAGATTTTCAAACAAATCCCCATTTTGCATTTCCGAATTTAATATTGTGTTTTGACCAGTTAGTTATCAATAAACTTTATTTAATTAAAATCAAATACATGAATAGGACATCATCAACATACTATAAAATCAGTTGACTTTAATGGTATTATAAAACTGAATTTAATTCATCAAGTAAAATGGTAAACACAATAAATAGTTTTATCTTAATTTTTTTTTCATTTTTCAATATCCTTGCATTCATTACATTTTAAAGAAATTGCCCCCTTATTAGGAAAGTCTGAAATGAGGAATAAATTAGTTTAATTTTATAATTGTACTTTAAAAGTTTCCAACCTTAATTCATTGCTAATGCATTGTTTACTCACACACACCGTATGAAGGTTAAAGTTCGTAAGATAGAATCAGACACAGCAGGGATTTGAACCACTGATCTTTGGCTTACCGTTCTGCTGCTGTAATTACCTTGGCAGCATACCGACATGACATTTAATTTCCCAACTCACATGTTTTCCGGTAAAACACAAAGCGTTTTCAAATTTATTTTGAGATAGGATATGGAGACTTATAGTCTCGAAGTGTTTTAAGTCCTGAGCTTTATAATCTACAGCTGTTAGGTCAATCAACGATAATTAAATGTTATTCCAGATTTCCAGGGTGTAGATTAAAGTTGGAAGGTAGAATCAGACTGAAAAAATACAACCCCATAGGCGGGATTTTAACCACATACTCTGACGTGTGCGGATAAACATGCACAGGTCAAAACTGAGAGAGAGGCATCAATGTGTGCACTGGAAAACTTAACGCATTATTCTTCGTTTTTTTTTACTTTTTCTAGCCCCAAATGTACAATGTACATAGTGGATAGAGAAGGTATAGTGTTCCACCCAAAAATTCGACACCGAGATTTCACCGGAAATAAGAGTTTGGGGACCCCCTGAATCAAAAACAAAAGAAAAAAGCATTTTCAGAAAAAGGTCCGCGTGTGTGTCTGTCTGTGGACAGCATATCTCAAAAACGAAAAGACGGTTAAATACCAAACTTGGTATTTAAGTTTGGTACCTTCCAAAGATGCGACACGAAGATTTTCAAGAAAATCCCCCACCTCTAACTACCCTTTACATGGAAAAGATTTCGAAAATTTTGTTTTTCTTAAAAATGGCTGTAACGATTTTGATTAAAATACCAAATATTAAAGCCATTTCTATCACAAATAAAGTGTATATCTTGAATTTTTTGGGAATAGCTTCTGGAAAACCTGTTTATTCTGGATGAATTTTACTGAATTTTGCATAACTGGTAAACCGTAAGAGATAGACAAAGGCTTACTATGCAAAAAAATGTAGATCTCGTTATAATACACACTTTATGTCACATCATTTTTTCGTGGAGTTTACCGTTTTCGAGATATTCCTTGTTATTACTTTCAATGTTTACTATACAAAAAAAAATGTAGATCTCGTTAAAATACACAATTTATGTCACATCCTTTTTTCGTGAGGTTTGCCGTTTTCGAGATATTCCTTGTTAATACTTTCAATTGTAAAGTAGTTATACTTTTCTCAGACAGGAAGAGTCCGTTTTTCTTTTGTTCTACTCCTGGCCAAGCAAAGAAAGGATTTGCAATGACAGTCGCATAGTGACATCTTTTAAAACATTTGACTATCACTTTAGCATAGCGCATTCCTTTAGTTCCCTTCTACTTATAAGGAACTAAGTAAAAGAACATTCTGCTAATGTTTATCTCGATTAGTATTGTGCAGAAAGAAGAATAATCTTTTGTAAGAAGTTTGTAGAGCAGCTAGGGAAAATCATGTGAGTGTAACGCATCAGATTTTTCTTTCATATATTTGTAGAAATTCGCATTTGAAATACAGAATAATTTGGCAGAAGACACTTACTGCAGATAGTGAGAATCCACGCTTTTCTTGAAAGGACAGGCGCGCCACAAGGCGCTTCGGGCGCGTTTTCAAGGTGACTGCGAAGATTTATTACATTACTTAGGTATAATAACTACTTCTAGAGGAAATCTCCCCGAGATCGTTCTTCCGGACATTTACAGCGACATTTTTGTTTAATGAATACACCTTAACGTTAATTAAACAGTATTAATTGTAAATTACGTATTCTGCACTTGTGTAACCCAGACCTTGTGGTGGCTTATACCGGGTCTTCAGATTTATTCGGCCTTTAGCACCAATGGGTTTAAATGCATCACGCTATTATTAGATCAGCGAACCCCTTGTCTCAAAGGGGGCACGAGATCTTGGGTTCGAGTCCCGCCTTGGACATGGGTGTTTGTGTTTGTGAATGTGTACATGTATGTGTATTTGTCATAAAACAGAAAACGGTAAACAAAGGACATTTAGAGAAAAAGGAAAAGAGAGGAATAAGAAATAGGGATACAGCACCGAAGACCCGACCAGACTCCGGAACTGTATTAAAAAAAAAAAAACAAAAAAAAAAACATGTTAATGTATTCGGCGGTGCAGAACTTTTTCACCAGAACATTTTGTGCGCTCTTTTCACTCGAGATGGAAGTGATCACTGATCACAGAATTTGCATGGTTGAGTGCTACTTCCGAACGGGAAGAATACGTTACCTATCGGCATAAATGATGCAATTTAAAGTTTACTTTACGTAAGCTAATGTCCCAAATGTAAATATTGGAAATGGTACGGTACAAGTAACATTTCACCAAGGTGGCCTCGAAACTGTTGACATCCACCACTTCTACCCATCGTTCGCTAGTCCTCTGCAAGATAAACTCACTACCTGTATTGACGTGATGTCCGGACAAACGACTGCCGACAAAGGCCGAAAAAATCTGAAAACCCTATATAGCCAGCTGATGAATTTCTAAGCATTTGTAACGACGAAAAGAAGACGCCATAGATAGTAAACCATACCTATCCCTGTTCAGTCTGCTGACGTGTGCAGAGTAACCACGAAACCTCGTTTTACTGCCATCAGTGACTCATGGTTGCTGTTCCGAACGCTGTTGTGCTGATGATTTAGTACAGCCAACTTGAAACCAACTCTTGATAAATCCTTAACCTGCTTGTAGTAATTAAATACAGAAATTGCACGTATTTATTGCAGCATTCAGTGAACATTTGAGTTTTATAGTTTGGAGAAATACAATAAATAAAATAAATTGTTTTATTTAAACATCCAATAAAAGGATGAAAAACGTTCTTTCATGCCGAAGAAATGTACAAGTGGTATCAAGGGGTATCGCAATTATTTAAGGTTTTATGAGGGAGGACGGTGTTGTAGCATCTTAACTCCAGTGTAAATTAAGTTGTATGCAGCATAAAAGTCATATTCTCCGATGAAAATTGAGTCCCATACGTGAATTATGCCATGAAAAGTACACACAACTTTTTTTGAGTTCTGCTAAAATAAACGTCCGCAAATGAATTAATAGTTTTCATTCACCGTTTTAGGGGTACAGAGAATCACCTCATAAGAGGTTTGGTATTTCTGCAGTAAACAATTAGGTACTATAGATTGGTGAGTACTTTGCAAGCAACTTTATGTACCGACTTTATGCAAATTTATGTGACAGTTCTGTTTATTTCTATATTTAGGCCGCATAGTGTTCATTACAGAATAAGCGTACCTATGCAGACAAAATAGATCAAGTTATGATATGTTACCACTTTTAACATCTTATTCTCCGGCGACTCCAATGTAAGTTCTTTGTCTTCTGAATTTAACGAAATATTCTGCAGCCCAGTAATTTCATTTTCAAGTACTAATGTACATTTTTATAAAATATTGACATTCGCTTGATAGAAAGATTGAATATTTTTTGGAAGTCTTTCCCTGATATTCATATAATGATGTAGTTCCTCAATTTGGTGATGTCACTTTACTCTTTTTTTAGTCACTATTTAGTTTTTCATACATGTGGCGCTTCGTTTCGCAAGTGCGCAGCTCAGTCTCTCTTGTTTTTCAGTCGCTCGCTAACATGTCAAACTCAGGACCTTTCTTTTCTCCTTGCCCACACAACGCAACTCGACTAGGACACGACTCCAGAGACTTTCTTTCTTTCTTTATTTCTCTTTAATTTTGCTTTCTTTATCGGGAGGGAAGTTAGAAAACCACGAGGTAGGAGGGAGCTTTCTAGAGATTTATACCCTCGCCTCAATATAAGATCCGAACAGTTCGATAAGATGGGAGCATCTCCTCCCCCGTTCTTCAACTAGCTACATGTCAGCCGGCGCCAAATCACGTCCTACAAAATGAGGACAAGGAATTAGAGGGCCCCTCACAGTATTCATTAGATTGTTCGGTTTATAGCTTTGTTACTCTTTCTCTATCTCTCTTTCTCTCACACACACAACATACACACATTTTTACTTTCTCTAGCACGTTATGTACAATGTGCATAGTAGGTAGAGCAGTATTGTATTCCACCCAAAATGCGATACGAGATTTCACCGGAAATAAACATATTGAAGTCCCTGAATTCATAAAAAGAATTTTAGAAAAAGGTCCTTGTGTGTCCGTTCGTTGCTATGTGTGGGTGCATGTTGGCACAAAATCTCAAAAATGTAAAATTAAATACCGAACTTAATATTTAAGTTTAGTATCTATCAAGTATGCGGCACGCAGATTTAAAAATCAAAAATCCCCCACCTCAAATTACCCTTTACATGGAAAAAATTTCGAAAATTTTTATTTTCTCAAAAATTGCTCTAACGATTTTGATTAAAATACCATATATTAAAAATATGTACATGGTAAAGAAAGTATATATATCCTGAATTTCCTGGGAATAGCCCCTGAAGTTCTCTTCTGGATGACTAATGGATAATTGGTAAACTGTAAGCGATAGACAAAAACTTATTGCACAAAAATGTAAATATCTTCAAAATACAAAATATTTGTCCTTCACATTTTTTTTTTTTTTTTTTTTTTTTTTTTTTTTGTGGAGCTAACCGTTTCCAAGATATTCTTTGTTATTGGTTTCAATTTTAAAATATACTTATTCTTTTCTCAAACTTGAAAGTCATCCGTGTTTCGCGTGTTTTACTCCTGGCCGTGTAAAAAGAAGCGAATATCAATGCCAATCGATAGTATATCTTTTAAAACATTTGACTACTGCTTTAACATAGCGTATTTCCTTAGTTTCCTTTTATTTATTAGGAACTAAGGAATAAGACCATTCTGCTTATGCTTGTCTCGATTAACATGGAGTAGAAGTTGTTTTAGAAGTGTGTAGAACAGGCAGAGAAAGTCATGTAAATGAAACATATCATAATTTTAATATATTAATTTACCCTTCGTGGTTCAGGGGTTCGACGTGCACTTCTGGTGAAATCTCGATATTGAATATTTGGGTGGAATGCAGTACTTTATCTACCTAACCAGGTGGCTCTGGCGTTTCGTTTGAAACTGGCATTCGGGAGGTCGTGGATCGATTCCCGCGGTCGACCTGTCTCACCCATGTTTTTTTCAAGGGGTATTCCCGGGTCACTAGGTAAATGCTAATGAGGTTCCTTCATTTCCCCGAACTTCCTATCCCTTCATTACATCTCCATTTCATCAAACCGGTCTCTTTCAAGGTTTTAAGTGTTTGCGAGGACTGCGGTGGTGGCGCCCTTCCATGGTGGTGACCACGCCTTGGGTAATACAGTTCTCGGCGGCGGGATGGCGTTGGAAGTCGTCTGTAGTCTCAGGGACGCTCCGCACGTCGAGATGAACTGCTTGAAAATGTTAGGGACCTTCCACTGTGGGTCACTCCCCCGCCCCCATCCAGTTTCAGCACCCGTTGTAATTTCTCTCATCTCATCCTATCCTCCTCGGGGTGTTCAATATTTAAAAAAAAAATGTTTCATTTGTATAACCCTCTTTAACACCTATGGTTATTTGTGGTTGACTATAAGTTCTTTAATATTGATTTCTTTTTAATCATTCATGTTTTTAAGCAACGCACATTCACTCTCATGTGCATACTATACTTTGTGGAGAACAGGGACTAGTTCCGGTTAAAGAAAACTTCCCCGCCCCAGCCGGGAATTGAACCCAAGACCACCGGATAAGAACGCAGTTCGCTAACCACTCGACCACGTAGGCAGTCATTTCGCAATAAAATGGTTCTAATAATATAACTAAGAGTTATTTCCGGGCTGTTTTTCCGTCTTCTGCTAGAGTAAGATTTCCAGACGTTTCGTCCACAACTGCGGTGGGCATCTTCAGTAGTGCGGTCGAAGTTTCCTTGGAGGTTTCGCTGCATCTGGAACATCTTACTCCAGTAGACCACGGCAAAACAGCCCGGAAATAATTCTAGTTATATTGACTCCGCCATGAAAGCCTACGTTCTCTCATGGTTCTATTAATGGTCATTAAAATATGATGTTTGGGATATTTGCTTGACGAATGACATTCTGGGAATAAGCTGCGAAGTTCTCTTTTTTCTGATTCAAATTTATATTAGGATACCACAACAGATAAGCAGAAACTCTAATAGGAAAAAAATGTAAAATGTTTTTCAAATGTTTTCGTAGCATTAGACTTAAACGAAATATTTATTTGTGTCTATATATGAAATATTATGAACATACGATAATGAGGACAGCATCGTGCGTGTTTTATGAGAAGGTGATTTTGCAAACAAACCACTTTCCCTTATGAGATAAGTCGTGGCTTCAGTCTGCTAATTTGGGA
This sequence comes from Hymenopus coronatus, assembly GCA_030762935.1. Taxonomy (NCBI): domain Eukaryota; kingdom Metazoa; phylum Arthropoda; class Insecta; order Mantodea; family Hymenopodidae; genus Hymenopus; species Hymenopus coronatus. Next base: position 69,332,876 of record CM060895.1, read on the forward strand.
CATTTCCAATATTTCTCTATTTCCACTTCCATGACTATTCATTTTTTAACAATTCATAACGTTGACTACAAATGTGTTTACATACTCTACCCAAGGCTAAGAGAAATACATTTAAACTCTTCTGGAAGTAAACACCTGATGGAGGCAAACAAAAATAAACAGGATTGCTGAACCTAGAGCGGAGATTGACGGATATTGTAAATACTGTTATTCAGTATAAGTTTTTAAACTTGTATGACTTTTTACTTGTTCTATGCATACTATTCCAGCATTGTATTCCAGCTAAAAATTCGATCTCGAGATTTCACCGGAAATATGTTCTGAGGTTCCCTGAATAAAACACAATTTTTCGAAAAAGGTACGTGAGTGTGTATGTGTATGTGTGTGGACAACAGAGATCAAAAACGAAAAGACCGTTAAATGCCAAACTTGGTATTTAAGTTTAGTACATATCTTCCAAGGGCGCGACCCGAAGATTAAAAAAAAAAAAAGTCCCCCACCCCAAATTACCCTCTACGTGGAACAAGTTTTAAAAATATTGTTTTTCTAAGAAACGGTTCTAACAATTTTGACTAAAATATCATAAGTATATTAAAGATATTTACATACAAATAAAATTATATCTGGAATTTGCTGAGAATAGCTTCTGAAGAGGGTTTTATTCTTGATGAGTTTTGCATAACTGGTTAAACTGTAAGTCAGACAAAAACTTGCTACACAAAAAATAGATCTCGAGTTTTAAACTACTTTAACTTTTCTCAAACGGGAAGTCATCCTTTGCGTTCTCTCTTTGTTTTACTCCTGGCCGTGCAAAGAAAATTGAACTTCAATTGTTCATATAACGACCAGCTTTTAAAAGTTTAGACTATCGCTTTAGCCTTGTTTATTCCCTATTTACGTTCTGCTTAAAAGGAAGCAAGCTATAAGACCTTTTCACGATTAGTATGATGTAGATCACAGAATAATCTTTTTTAATTGTTTGGAGAGCAGTTTTTTTTTTTTTTTTTTTTGTGCCAGTGTTTAACGCCCGCTTTTACTGCTCTGGCACCGCAGGCGAAATAGAACAGGTTAAGCCACGTGAATGGAACACATGAGCTTTTTATTAAAATATACTCTTACAGAGATTTACATAAATAGTGTCAGGCGGAGTCTCCAAGCTTGAAATAGTGTCATCCTTTCAACATGGAGGGTCCGAGTTTGATTGGGATGAGTTTTACGATTCTCTATCTCATAATAACGTACATAGTTATAGAGAAAGTATTGTAATGCACCCAACATTTTGATAACACGGAAATATATGTTTTGAACCTCCTGAAACCAAAAAAAAAAAAAAAAATTAGAAAAAGGTCCCGCGCGCGCAAGCGCGTGTGTGTATGTGTGTGTGTGGACAGCATAGCTCAGAAACGAAAAGACCGTTAAATACCAAACTTGGTATTTAAGTTTGATATCTTCCAAGGATGCGACACGAATTTTTTCAAGAAAATTTCCCCATCTCAAACTACCCGTTACAATGTACCATTTTTCAAAAGTTTTGATTTTCTCAAAAATGTCTATAAGAATTTTGATTAAAATATCTTATGCATAAAATATTTTTATGACAAGCGAACTGTATATCTTATATTTTCTGGGAATAGCCTCTGAAGATATCTTCATTCTGGATGGCTTTTGTATAACTGGCAAACCGTAAGATGTATAAAAAAAACTTATTACACAAAAAATGCAGATCTCATTAAAACATATAGTTTATGTTATATAGTGGTTTTTTTTTTTTTTTTTTTTTTTTTTTTTTTTTGTAGAGTTAACTATTTTCGAGATATTCTGGATTATTGGTTTCAATTTTAAGCATCTTAAACTTTTCTCAAACGGGAATACATTTTTTCACGTTTCTCACTTGTTTACCGAACCTCTAATATTTCACAAAGCGACAGGCTTTTAAAGGACGAGACTATTGTTTATGCCTGTGCATTTTCTTATTTCCCTTCTACTTACAAAGAAGCTAATAAGACTAATTCTGCTTATGTTTATCTTTATTAGCATATGTATATAACATATTAATGTTTTGAATAAAATGTTTGTTTATCAAACAGCTAGAGGATATTATATGAATGGAACACATTAGACTTCTTCCCTTCTACTTACAAAGAACCAAGTAATATGAATAACGTCTGGTAATGTTTATCTGAAGTAGATAGAACAATAAACTTGTAAACACTAATGTGCTACAGAGATGTAGAGAAAGTAATGTGAATGGAACACACCAGATTTTTTCTACTTATATCTGTAGTACGTTTGAGGCATTGTGTTCTCAAAAATGCGATAAAGAGTTTTCACCTGTAGTACATGTCACCTTACTCAAAACAATTGCTTGTGTCCGTCTGTCTGTGAACAGCTTAATTTAAAAAGTGGCAGTGTGATAATTAACCAAACTTGATATGTATGTTAAGCATCTTCCTAGGATACCACACGAATATTTAAAGAAAATACACTCACCTCAAAATACATAAGAGCCATTTTTTGAGAAATTCATAAATTGCGAATATCGTTCCAACGAGTTTGATTAAAATATCATAATATAAGGCGTTTACATAACCAATAAACATGTAATTCTTTTATTTTCTAGGAATAGTCAGTGAATTCCTCTTCATTCAAAGTAAATTTTCTATAGTTTTGTATTATTGTTAAATCAGAAGAGATGTACAAAAACGTATTATGCAAACAAGCAGGTCTCTTTAGAAAAATAGTTCAATTTAAATAACGTTTTTGTCAAGATATTCGTTGCTTTTGGGTTGAATTTTTCAATATTTCGTTATTTTTCCTTAGTAGATATAACGTGTAACATCATGTGCATTTAACATACTGTAGATAGAAAATAACATTTTGTAAGACTAGTTTATAGAAAACAAAAATAAATAGCACTAGAGAAAGTCAGATTTTTTAAGTGTTGTCGCCATTCGATGTTTCTTGCGATGTCATGCAAAGAGTGTGGGATTTGCTTTTAGCCACCGCTTTTTAAATATTTGGATTACGATTATACACGGACACCGGGGCAGAACATCGGATATAGGTTCCTGTGGCCTCTTAGGTGACCCCAGGGAGCGAGGGATGAGAGGAGAAACCCGAAGGGCAACAGATACGAATGAAGCTGGGCATGAACATGAAAGGCGTCCCTAACGGCTTCAGTTGAAATGCCTCCGACGCCACCCTAGGTACTGCTTATGGGCCTCGAATCTTCCAGTGGACGCCTAGAGGGAACCCCAAACCTTTTGGCAAGTCCCGACGACGTCAGGATAACCTTTCACAATGCGCAATCCACCATCCAGCCGCAACCTACCGAACACCTCGCCTGGTCCTTCAACCCTCAAAGAGAGATGATTAGCAAATGATGGGACCACGTAATTGTGGACAGAAATTCGGCGCATTACCTACCCAATATTCGCCTGGCGACCAAAAAAAAAAAACAAAAAAGACAGGGAAAAACCCATGGGTCAGGTAGGCCGGCAACAGGGATCGAACCCGCAACTTCCCAAATGCGGGTCATAAATGAAGCGCCTTGAATATTTGACTATATATGACTTCAGTTTCCGCCAGAATAGTTTGTAGAACCTATATAAAAGTAATTGATGGTGTAAGGATTACATTTGGACAGTATCAACAGTCACTGAGGCAGAATGTTTCGGAAATATTTGTTGTCATAAAAGAGTTATTGGTCATAACTAAATGTTGCATTTTAAGGAGACCACGTTTTGCATAAAGTATATTTCTGTCTATTTCTTAGGATTTGTAATTCATCTACAATGAAGAGGAATTCCCTGGTTAATCAAGGAAAAGTCAAGTTATGCGAAGATCCTAAACACGTATTTTAATCAAAATCATTAGAGCCAATTTTGAAAACATAAGAACTAACACAAATCGCCCATATAAAGATAGTTTTGACTGCGGGAGATTTTCTTGAGTCTTCATCTTGCATCTTCAGCACTAATTTTGATATTTCTAAAAGCAATGACTCGTTTTTCGTATTTTGTTCACACACATGTAACAATACGATAACCACAATATACAGTCAAGAAGGAATATAGCGAAGAAGTCATTCTAAAGAAGTTTAGGTGTAACAGGTGCCAAACCTGATTTTTTCATGGAGCTGGCTAATTCTAGCTCAAGACCATCATTTCGAAGTGTTTTGCTGTTCATTCTGGTCTGTAATTTTAACCAGGCTCTCCACCTTTGTTCAGAAGGGCAGTGAGTAGTATTGACCTTCGTACGGATAAATGTATTTGCTTTTTTCTGTTCAAGATATAAGTTGAAGGCAAAAGTGTAAGTGTAGCTACGGCTGAATATTAGATAACAAGTGTTAAACATGACTCATCACTAGAATCTCTATTATTGCAAAGAGAAAATCGATCCTCGGTAATATGAAACTAGTTCTCAGGGACAGAAATGTACTTCATAACGGTTTAGATAACAATCATATTAATATGTCAACTTCATTATTTTAATGCAGATGTACAGGTGAATATAGTATCATAGAAATTCTTGTACTGTTACTAGTTTCTGTATAGTATCAAAATGAATTGAATTTTATTTATGGACGCTCTTTAACTGCTACAAATCTCAGCGTCCCACTCTGTATTGTGCATGAAAGATCGCTTAATTTTCCTCGAAGACCTCTTTCACAGGCTTGAGGTTCTTTTGCGTGCCGTAAACACCGCCTACGACATGGGACCAATAGCTTTACTTCTCTTCCGAAGGAAGCCATTCTAATGATTTTTACGCCGGAAAAAGTACATCGCCCTCCGCCGGGTTTGAACCTGCAACCTTGGGAGCTAGAGGTTAGCATGTTATCCTAGGACGACTTCATACTTCATAGTATCACTGTCATCGTTAACACAATACAATTTATGTCACTACACTTTCTAATGATAGAGGAAATAAATACTCTTATTATTATAGATTCTCACAATGAGCTTAAAGCCTAGTGCACAATTGTTCGGGAACTGAAACGGGAAAGAAGTTAAAACGCCCTTGTTCAAAAATTTTGCACAATACACGAGAAGCTATTTGTAGCTCGGAAGTACCAACAGAAAGATTTATGGAAAAACCAAATTGGAATGACCCCCTATTCACAGTTATGTTTATACTGTACAACAATTTCATTAAGAATTGTAAACAATCATTATATCGTTTCTAAATATGTTTATGGTGTTGAATTTCAGAGTTGACAAGGCTGCACTGCAAGGATTTCGCGCATTAGTATTGATAGATTAATTATTGGCTTGCTTGCGCGTTTTCAATTCTGGATGTCTGTGAATAAAAATCTGATGTGTTTCATTCACATGACTTTCTCTATATCTCTGCAACAAATTATTGTTAAAAAGCTTATGCTTCTATTTACTTCATACTAATCCAGAAAAAATCAGCAGAAATAGTCCTATTACTTGCTTCCTTGTAAGTAGAGGCGAAATAAGGGAGTAGTATTATTGGTTAAAATGATAGTCAAAAGTTGGTTGCTATGTGACTGAACTTCCTTTGTTTGTATGGACTGGAATTGCTAAATTCCTGTATGAGAAAAGTATGCTTTTAAAGCTGAAATCAATTTTGATTTTCTAAAAAATGGTTCTAACGATTTTGATTAAAGTATCGTATATTAAAGATATTTACCTGACAAATAAAATGTATATTTTGAATTTTCTGGGAATAGCCTCAGAAGACTACTTTATTCTGGGCCAATTTTACGGAATTTTGCATAACTGGTAAACCGTAAGAAATGGACAAAAAGTTACCGCACAACAAATGTAGAGCACTATAAAACACACAATTTTTTTTCGTGGAGATGCTTGTTTTTGAGATATTCCTTGTTTTTGGTTTCAGCTATAAAAAACATACTTTTCTCATACAGGATTTTGTGAACTCGTGTCCATACAAACAAAGGAACTTCAGTCACATAGCAACCAGCCTTTAACTATCACTCTAACTTATGGTACTTCCTTATTTCGCTTCTACTTACAAGGAAGCAAGTAATAACTCTATTTCTGCTCATTTTTTCTCGATTAGCAGGAAGTAAATAGAAGCATAAGCTTTTTAAAAATAATTTGTTGCAGAGATATAGAGAAAGTCATATGAATGTAACACATCAGATTTTTGCGTTCTGGTTCCGTTCCCTAATAACCTTAGAATACATTGAAATTAGTATTGCTGCTTCTCGTTCCGTTCTCGATTGTTTGTGTGTGGCTCTGGTGCATTTCAGTGCATTCTTTACGTTTCCGAACTTTTTTTTTTTTGGGGAGGGGGGGCCCGTTGCTGGAAGTTTAACGTGCTTTAGCCTGGTAGTCCAAAGCGGGCGATGAATCGAAAAAAATGAGTGAACCCGACATCCTTCTTCTCAACATGAGGGAAAACCCCTAAAGAAAGCTTAATTGGGTAGTCATCTGATGTTTATTCTTCGTATAGACTAGAAATTTAGTTGGTGAAATCATTGGCACCACAGATTTCTGAACATTGTCCGTAAAATGCTCCAGGACGATTAAATAAGGTCACCCTAATCGAGATTCGAACTCGGCATCTCTTGAATGTGAAGTAGGTATGCAAATGTGTGCCGGCTTATCCAGTTTTTTTTCAATCCGAATATGTTTGAAAATGGGCTGGTTTACTCACATTCCTTCGGGTTCTCTTTACGTTCACGGTTTTTCCGATATTTTTCTTTCGGAACTTGTACTTTGGACCTTGGATTTCTTATACTTTTGTCATCATAGGTCCTGGAGGATTTTACTCACTCACAGGAATTGGAAAAGTAGCAAAATTGCATGTAATGTAAACACTTTATCTTTAAAATTCTTTTAAAACGCTTTATTTTTTCCATTAAAAACATTTAAAAGAAACGAATGAACTCTAAATAAATTACCAAAATGATACTTTCCTGTATGAATTTTTATGGAAGAAAAAAATCAAAATATCTAGAAAACGCCATGTGGGAAACTCAAAAATACATTTCTCCAAATGCACAGAGAAATGTAACTTTGGTCATTGCTGGCCCGGCTGGTATATATTACTTGTGTTCTCTCTCTCTCTCTCTCTCTCTCTCTCTCTCTCTCTCTCTCTCTCTCTCTCTCTCTCTCTCTCTCTCTCTCTCTCTCACACACACCCTCGCGCGCGCGCACACACACACACACACACACACACACACCAAGGATTTCTAATCAAGTACAGTTGAATGCCAATTAGGTTTTGGCACCAAGAACTGAGCATATCTACGCTATTCTTAAACATTCCGCTCTCGCTGCAATATTTTGGTAACTAAATTGGGCGTAAAAAAGACTAAAAGGGGCACAAAACTGAAATGTTCACGTACCGAGGAGAAAATAAAGTACACGCGGTTTTCGAAAAGGTTTTGATAGATAGATAATTGCACAATAAATTAGTTTTATATCAACCTCTTCCTTTCTACTTCTTCTACACATACTGTGTACACAGTATGTAATGAAGGTATCGCATTCCACCCAAAAAATAGATGCAGAGATTTCACCTGATATACATGTTTTGAGGTCCCTTGAGCCCAACAATGGTTAAAAAAAGGCTCATGTGAGTGTGTGTTAGAGAAACAGTGTAAATGATAAAGGAAAACTCCTTTAGAAAACTAAACTTGATATTTAAGTTCAGCATCTTTCAGGGATGTAACAGGAAGATTTTCAATCGGGGAGGGACCCCCCCAAACTAATCTTTACATGAAACATTTTTTGAAAAGATTGATTTGCTAAAAATGACTCTAATGATTTTGATTAAAATTCTATATGTTAAAGATATTTACATGACAAATAATTTGAATTTTCCAATAACTGCTTTGAAGTCCTCTTCATTCTGGAGGACTTCTGCATAACCGATAAACCGTAAGAGAAGATAGACAAATCTCTCTTCCTAAAAATATAGATCTCGTTAAACAGTTATGTATGTATGCTTATTTCATCTTTTGCATTACTTCTTTTATTATTTCTTTTTATTATACTTCAGAGTGTCGAAATGAGTTAGTTTCGCTATTTTTTGTTGTTTTTACACCAACAATTTCTACAGAACCGAAATAATTCTCAGCCATAGGTAATATTTCTCCAAATACCTTCGATAAATTTCGCCAGTCGAACTACACTCTGTGATGGTATGGCAATTTCTGCTTCTCCTATGACAAATCCATACCATTCCTGATTTGGAGTCCACATTTTTTCGAGGCCATGTAATTTCAAATCTGCATCGTCCATAAAATCCTAGCAGTATTTCTTCAATACAGACGGTTTCTCCAGTGCAGTAGAAATCTTCACTGTTTCTTATCATAAAATTAAGTATATCTGCAAATATAGCAGCAAGATCCATTTTTAATCTCTCATTCCTAGAGCTGGTGTCTTCAGACCGAAGAGAGATTAATAGAACTAATATACATTTCAATGACAAAGTACAGTAAAATATATCATAGCTATCGAAACGTCGATAGATTCTAAGAGAGATTCTATATTCTCTTTATTATGTTTTAAAAATGTGGCATAGTACAATATAACGAAACCCTTCATTTCTGTGAATGCAACATGTTTCAATTCATTTCTGGTTTGATCAGCATATCTGTTTCTAAATTATTGTCTCACTTGTGTGAGCTATAACTTCAAGTAGTATATCCTCAAAAAATGTATTCCCATATCTTATAATCCAATTTTAGTTTTACTTGTTCAGGAATAAAAATACAATGCGAATTATGCAGAAACTGGACATGAAAGTGAGGCCCCCATTTTTTGTGGTTTATGGGTATTTTCTTCTAAACGTAAACATTTATTAATAATATTATTACGATTAGAATTTATAGTTTTGACTTTGTTTATTGCTTTATATTATTATATAATTATAATAAATAGATAATTGTATATAACAATTTTTTTGTCTTTTGTATTTTTTATATTTTTTTCTACAGAATTAACAGTTTATTATTATTTTCGTTTTCTTTTGTAGCTTCCAATACCGCCAACAAACAGATTAAAATAAAATTTACCAGTGCACTTTGAAACTATGCAAATGTGCAACTGTCACATTCTGATTCTCATACGGGGTGGTTCAGAGTACCTGGGTTCAAAATAGATCATGTTGTTAAGGAAATAGATGCATTACCATCGTGTGTTATTGGCTGGCATTTCAGTTAGTCGTTCAGTGATTAATTTTTTACTTTTGTATGGGAAAACTTAGGAGAAGATACAAGCGAAATTGGATTCTGTTTATGGGGACCTTTTCCATCTATGACAACAGTTAGAAGACTAACGACTTTAAACATGGCCGAGCATTCGTTTTTGATGAGGAATACCCAGGACATTCGGCAGATGCATTTACCGAGGAAATCATTGAAGAAGTCCACGATATGATTCTCGCTGTTCGTCGGACGAAAGTTAAAAAAATGGGGAACGTAATTCATATTTTGCACGAAAAGTGGAAGATGAAAATGTTATCGGCCCGATGGGTACCGAGATAGCTCACAGTTGATAACAAGCGGGTATAGTTTTGAAGCCGTGTCAGGAGCAATTTAAGCGAAACCCGAAGGAGTTTTGCGTCGAATTATCACCGTTGAAGAAATCTGTTTCATCATAATACTCCGGAAATCAGAAATAATCAAAACAATGGTTTGCTTCCGGTGAATCTGCTCCAAAGAAGGCAAAGACGATCCCACATGTGGAAAAATGAGTGCGACGATTTGCTACAATGCGAAGGGTGTGAATTGACCCTTAGAAAAAGGAAAACGATTAATTAACAATCCTACTGTGAGTTATTGGCCCGGTTCGATTGCCAACGCAGGCGATGACACTGATGATATATGAATGAAGATGGAGCACCATTACGGCAGGGGAAACTGGGGAACCCGGAGAAAACCCGCCCCACTACAAATCTCACATGCGGTCGCTTGAGATCGATCACGGACCATCTAGGTGAGAGGCGAGCGGTCGGACCACTCGGCCATGCTACGGTCATAATGAGCATGCTCACGATTATAAAGGACACACTTAATTTGCTTTACAGGAACATTCAACCCAAAGACAGAAACTGAGCACCAAAAGTCAAACGATACTGGGCATTATTTTGGGCATATCTGAACATTCTCTCCCATACCTCTCAGGCAGTAATTGCAACACCTTCCGTTTATATCCTGAAAAGGGGGGGTATGGCTTTTAATTTTTTTTTCTATTTAAGTGCTATGGGTTCTATATTGATGATAATGTTTCAGGGATGACAGAGCTACGAACTCAAAAACCTCTGGCATACAAAAATATGATGCACTTGTTTATTATTGAATAAATAAGTAATTTAGAGCAGATTTTTAAATTAAAGATTTTATTCGTGAATTTCATTTTCCAAAGAAACGCTATCAAGGGATTCTGTATTTAATAAGCAAAGTTAATTGATTTCTAACAAAATGGTGAGATTTCAAAAGAAAGTGATGTTAAAGGTAAACAAGCTACAGATACGCTACTGTCATTGAGATCGAGACACGTATATAGTTGGAATGTACTAGATCTGAATTCCTCATACATCTGCTACCTCATACATCCCTAATACCTACAGGGATCATCTATATGGGTAAATAAAGAATATAAGTCTGGATTTACAACAGGCAGCAACGTCATCCTGGATCCGTTTAATGATTATAACTCCTATCTCAGCTTTAATTAAGTACACTTAATTATGAGTCGAGGATTTAATGAATAGATTTATGCCGAGGGCGATGATGATATTTAATGCCTGAGATTAAACAAATGTTTAATTTTATATCATAAAACTAAATCCGGTTTCGTAAACGTTCATAAGCCGAATGCATTGTTTTGGTGTGTTACCGTGGCAAATCCTTTATACCTGCTTGGGCGTAAACATCTTAAAAACCGAGGAGGATATTAGCCTTTCTTTAAGGTGCTTTACGTCTAAATATTAATAACAAGGAGTGTAAAAATAGCACTTGTACTTGCTATACAGACCAGTAAAATGCTTCTGGTCTTAATGTATGCAATCCGGTGGGTAGTGATGATAGAGTTCATGTCCCCATTTAAAGGGAGAAGACTAGGATGTGAACCTATATATATATATATATATATATATATATATATATATATATATATATATATATATATATATATTAGTTTAACGCCCTTTAACCTGGCTGGTGGTATCGGACGATGAATGAAATTGGTCAAATGATCTTAGGGACCATAGAGCTTAAAGTTACTCGACATTCGTCTTCTCAGGATAAGGGAAAAATCCAGAAAAAAAAAAAAAAAACAACTTATTCGAGTAACTCGCACAAAGCGAGATTCGAAGTCGTGACCTGTTGAGTGTGAGGCAGACACTCTACCATCACATTACCCAGGCGGGAGTACTTTGTATTCTTCGGTAATGGTTTTCACCTCAGCAGTAAACGTAAGCAACTAAGCAACCATCAAGGACAGTTATAATATTGTTTTTTGTGAAAGGCGGAATACGCTGCCATCAAGACCGAATGACCTTGATGTAGTTATTACGGGTTATTGTAAGCCATAGTAATCATACCTAATGTAGGTTCCAACCATGAGATTACATTTTATCAATTTTTTGCATGTAAGACCTCACTGGTTTTAAGCTTTGCCTTAATTAGTTTTTTGTTGTTTGTAATTGTTTGTGACATATAATAGAAAATTAATATTATTAATAATTGCAAGTTTATATTTTGAACAATACTATTACTTCAAGTTGAAGGAATACGAAGTCTTAGAGATTCCACCAAAATATACTTTTGAGTCACTATGAACTTTAAAAATTAATAGAAAATTAATATTATTAATAACTGCAAGTTTATATTTTGAACAATACTATTACTTCAAGTTGAAGGAATACGAAGTCTTAGAGATTCCACCAAAATATACTTTTGAGTCACTATGAAATTTAAAACAATATTTAAAAATAGATCGCGTGCGCGTTTTGTGTTATTAGCCTTAGTATTTTTAATTAGCTTTTTTATTTTAACAAAAAACGACATATTTTTCCTTTAAGTAACCTATATTTCAGACACTGTTAGAGAAAATGATATCACAATGCTGCTTTCCTGTAAGGCCTGTAATTAAATTATCTACTTCTAGAAAATCATATCACACAAACAGAAACTTGCTGCAGGGAAAATGCAGAGTTCAATAAAATATAAAAGTAATATCAGATAAACCGTTTGTAGTAATAATCGTCTTCGAAATATAAGTTTTAACATTTTGTGCTCTGATGAAAATGAGAGCTTTTATTTTTTCTAATATGTTAATTCCTAACGAAAATCTATCGTGATTTATACAATTCATCTTATTTATCTATTTTATGCTAACAATACTTTATTCCCTGGTATATTTTTGTCACTGACGTAGTATACCATACACTTGGTATTTAGGTTGAGTATCTTCCAGTATGAGACGTAAAGTTTTAAAGAAATCCCCCACCCCAAAATATCCTTTGTATGAAAAGGTTTTCACAATGTTTCATTTTTTAAAAAAAAAATGGTTCAAACAATTTTGATTAAAATATGGTATATGTTTAACACATTTAAATGGTTATATAGTCTCTCTCTCTCTCTCTCTCTCTCTCTCTCTCTCCCCGCCTCTGGAATGGGGGACCCGGGTTCGATTCTCGGTAAGGGCACATAAAAAGCATAGACATTCAAACGTATATAGCGATGCATTTTTAAATTTTGACCATCCTATTCTCTTTGTATTATAACCACATGTGGAAGTAAACTGTATATGAAGACGTATACTTGAATTAAGCTGAAGAATAAGGTTTTGCAATAATAGTTTGTAGAAGGTATATAAAAATAAACTATAATGAATAGGCAAGGTAATGCGAATATAATACTTCAGCATTTTTAAAATTGTTTCCGATAAGCAGTTTAAATTCGTTTGGAAGTTTATTGATAACATTTTATAGAATAGGTTTTCAGAAACGAGATAATCATAAAGATACAGTGGCCATTATTTTCGACATTTAAATAGCATTGATCTTACCAAAGACTATTATCCCTTTTATATGTTAATACACGTGTGAATCTGTCAAAAGAAACACATATTGAAATATTTAGTATCTGTTTTATTATTGTTTCATGGAGATTTAATTTACCATTGCTCACACCAGCAAATACATATATATGTTTGTAAGGCATGTGATTTACATTTATTGATGAAGAGTCTTAATCACTGGAAATGTTGAAATAGAGAAAGACTATCTGGATAGAAAACGGTATTGTTAGACATGAGGAAACATTAAGAACTAATCGTGATCTTTGATAGTAAGATTTGAGATCGGAAAAAAAAAAAAAAAAAAAAAAAAACTGGAGAAATATAAACAGTTTCCTGCTGCAAGTAATTCCTAAAAGTAAAAGAACTTTAAAATTATTAGACTAGTTAGTTTTGAAATAATGCAATAAATTAATTTTGTTTCAATTATTTCAGGAACGTGTTGCTGTTGTACAGCTGGGATTTAGCCAGGCCTAATACAGGAGCTGTTAAATAGCCAATTGTCAACGACGTTTCTTCGTAATGCCTTGTTCAACAACGCCCACCACCGCATTGGTCATTCTAGCTGTGATGGCCTCTATTTGGAGTATAGGCGGCATGCCCTTCTTGATGGACTACAATCCAGATACCCATCTTACAACGGTTGGTTTCATGTTATCCTTATATCATGCTAAGAACTTTCTGGTTCCAATAAATTAAATATTGCTTGGATTTAAAAAAAAAGATGTGGTTAAGGCTAGATTCACAATGAAGTGCAAGCGCAGACGTAATGCAGTATAAGCGCAAGCGCAGGGAACACCATTCACAATGCAATCGTAAGCGCAACGCAAGAAGTCACGGGTTTGTAGATCCGCAAGTTACATGCAAATATCTTCCAAGCTCTCCGCAAGTTACAAACTGAATAATATAACCAACAATACCACATAAGAAAATTCACTCAATCTTTTACAAGATAAATACATTATATACTAACAACTGACGCACGCGGCAGTGACGTCACAACAATTGCTCATTCAAAATTATGAAACTATAGATACCGATATCAGCAAAGACCGTGAATTCAATACCTGCCAAATTATACGTAAATCAGGGTAATTCTGTACCCTCTATTTATTAACCGATTTTAAATGACTTGTGTTTTCACCACAATCCGCACATATCACTTTTATTTCCAACTATAGATACCAACATGGTAGTTCCCGTTTTGCAGACGGCAGAATTAATAGAGCCGTTGTGCAGAATTGCCGAAAATAGTACAAGCATAGAGATTGTAGTAAGTGATAAAGCTACACATTTAATGAACTAAGAATTATCTCTTTGTGTCTTCCATTTATGAGAAGTAATAAATCTATACACAGAAGATAGTTACATCCATTAAATCAAAGAAGGATTCACAAGGAGACTGTCATAACCTTTTGAGGGAGATCAGAGATTGAGTGGCACGGCCAAATAGAAAAGCATGCATGTACAGCAGGCACTGTAAAATCTTGTGCGATCGGCTGTAATTGATTTCATAGGTAATGCATAGAGAAAAGAGGCAGACTTCATCCTCTTTGCACGCAACGCAAGGATAAATTTTGGAGTTTACAAGCTCTTGCGTTGCATTGCATTACGTTTCAATGTGAATGCTTACATTAAATAATAGGAGTCCAAACTCTTGCGCTTGCATTTCATTGTGAATGCAACATAATGCTTTTTCTCCCCGTGCGATTCTATAACTAGCTACACTAATTTATTAGTAATTTTATTTTGTATTATTATTATTATTATTGTTTGTTTGTATTTTCTTTTACTGGCACACACACACCCACGCATACGCAAATACACACAAACACATGCCCATGGCAGTACTTGAATCCTAAGGACATATGCCAGAAAGCACATGAACCAATGCTGTCATTCACACAGTCACACATACATGAATACATTCATAATGCATACACACATAATTACATCATGCACACTTACATGCATATGCATATACATACACACAAACAGAGAGAGAGAGAGAGAGAGAGAGTGTGTGAGCATAATAGGAGAGGACTATTTCCTTAAGAACACTGTGTGTATGACAATGCAGCTGTATTGTTCCAACCCACAATTCCCAGAGATATGCTATTAATTACAACACATATTTGCATAAATGTTTTAACGATTAGCGAGTGATCATTGCAATAGATATTTTCAGGCACTAATCCATAAATGTGGAAGGAAATCTGCATTTCTTAATTGATTACAGCAAGGCACACAAATAAGTAGATGAACACTGTTTTCTGTATGTCTGAAACATGTGTGTGTGTGTGCATGGGAGGGGGGGTGTACGCTTTTTATCCTCTGAAATGTACAAGAATGAGGTGTACCTGGGAAGACTAGCAAAACATTAGTTTACACAGTAGACAAATGAGTTAGGTAAACGGATAAATGCAGGTGGGTAAATCAAGCTGAACTGGTGTATTTATATAATATGACTAGCCAAAATGTTAAGCATTTTAATCTAATTGTTATCCACAAAGGCCATCTGTTACAATCACTGCTCTAAACTAATATTTGGATGCTACATATTTCAGCATTGCTATGGAAATTTACTGAGCGTGTCATACTAGGAACACATTGGAAGTATTAGAATAATTGTTGTTTTTTTTTTTCACACAAGCCGTGTGTAGGACAGGAGTTGGATAGGTAGAGTCAGACTGAAAAATCCAATGCCATAGCCGGGATTTGAACCACGGATCTCCCGATCTCTAGCCGGTTGCTCCGCCACTGAGCTACCATGACAACATGCCGGCATAGCGCCCCTAAGGAGAACCCGTCCTCCAGATTCAGAAATGACACTGATATGCTGCATTGTCTCTTTATAGCCTCAACTGATACAAAAATATGGTTATCCGGTGGAGACCCACACTGTGCTTACCGAGGATGGTTATTATCTCACCATGCATAGGATTCCTTACGATCGAAACAGCTCTATGGTTTCCAATCGATCTGTGGTATTCGTACAGCATGGCATTGTATGCAGTTCAGCTGACTGGGTGATCCTAGGACCCAACAAAGCTCTTGGTAAGTTTACCTACTTATTCATTTAATTTGTTTTAAGTATCCGAAAGGGATAATAAATGTAGATCAGTAATTTAAAACAGGTGTTAAATACCTAACTCGGACTGTAGAGTACCTCTCTGCTGTGCGAGGGGTCCCTTGTTCGATTCCGGCAGGGGAAGAATTTTTTTTCAAGCAAGATTGTTCCCTACCCTACCCGGAACCTCCTCCCTCCGCCCCAGGAACCTACTACGGTAGGTACGGGTTTGGCGCACCCGGGAGTTCCCGAGCCAACCCTGACTCCCTCATGTGGACAACCTCCGAATGGTAAGGGAGTCAGTCTATGAAAATGCTCACCCACGTGTAAGCCGTGCTTAGAGACCCGTGCCAGTGGAAAGGAATATCCTGGTTGGTTGAGGGTTGCGCATCTGAGCCTGGGCTTCTGCTCTTCAGTGACTGGGGAGGGTGCGCAGCCTAATACACCGCTTTAGTTTCTGCTTCACCTAAACGGGAGGCTAGGGACTAACCCACCCTTAGTCAATCGGCCAGCACGAGGTATTATGCATATATATATATATATATATATATCTATATCTGAGCCTGGGCTTCTGATCTTCAGTGACTGGGGAGGGTGCGCAGCCTAATACATCGCTTTAGTTTCTGCTTCACCTAAACGGGAGGCTAGGGACTAACCCACCCCTAGTCAATCGGCCAGCACTAGGTATTATACCGAACTCCAGGGTGAGTGAGACGGCGAGCCTGCTATACCGTCAGTGTAGCCCTGTCACCCCAGTGAGGTGACCCCTCGTTGGACTCCATGGTGGGTGGGGAGCACTGGGGGATGAATTTATACCCGTTTTTATGGGAAAACCAAAACCAACCTTTAATGTCCAAGGAAAAGAAGTAGTTGCCATTCAAAAGGGCTTAGATAAAAATTGCTGGTTCGGTTCAATACAAGCGCGAAACGGCACACTTCTGAGTGAAGCAGTTTCAGCATCCCAGGCCTCTAAATTAGTACGAGCCCCTATGTTAGACACTTACCCAGTTAAGTTGGAAAAGCATAAAACCATGAACTCCTTGCGCGGTGTTGTGCTTTGTGTCCCCGTGCTTTGGACGGATTGACCAAAGAAGAGATTCAGGTATAGGGTCCAACGCAAAGTAAATGGTGAATTCGTGCCTACCCGTACCCTGTTCCTTACCTTTGATCGGGTAAATCTCCCGTATAGGACAAGGGCAGTGTACGAAGCCATCGACGTTAGGCCCTACATTCCCAGCCCACTCAGATGCTACAAGTGTCAGCGCTTTGGGCACATAAGTATGCACAGACTGGTCAGTCTAGATGTGCCGTCTGTGGAGACCCACACACGATGGAATGTGTACTTCTACTCCATCGTACATTAGCTGCGGTGGCGAACATTCATCTAGTTCCCGCGACTGTCCCCGTTATGCAGAGCAGAGAGCGATCCAGGAAATCCGGTGTCCTTCTCGGAAGCTCCTGCGCACCCTCTGTCCCGCGCTCTGGTACGTACAACTAAATTGTAGCTAAACCTGTACCGAGGCGGGAAATCGCAATTCAAAACTAGCGATATTAACGGGGCCACAATTTCTAAAAAGATTCTGACGGCCACACCGCACCAAAGATCCTCAACTTCTACGACTGCTCCGGCATCAGCATCTACAAAACCCGCTAATTTAAAGAGTAGTACAGAGGAAGTGTCACTTAAGACATGAACCTCAGGGCACCAAGACCAGCTTACACGCTACCAGTTGTGCACCAGCTAAGACATATAAGACCAGTTACGTCAGACCCGACTTCTTAAAAGACCATGTAATGTCGCCTCCCAAACCATCGAAGGGATGGAAAAGACAACGCCCATCACCAAGTAGATCCTCTTCGGGAGAATCTTCTGGTGGGAGTATAGATCGACGTCGAACATCTCCGTCGATCAACACCTCAAATTGGTTCGAGGTTCTCGAACCGAAATTTTCTATTGGAAAGGGGTCCTCTCCCGTGGAGGAGATGGAACAAGAGGATTCTGCCTCCACTGCTAGACAGACAGTGCGGAAACGGCAGGATCGTGCTCCTGAAAACAGTACAAGCCCAATCCCGAAAAAGAACAAATTGAACCGACCAGCACAGCCCAATCTGCAGAAACGTCTTTCGATTTAACCTTATCCCATAATAGAGACCATGGCTATCCTACAGTGGAACATGCACGGAATTAGACCACTTCGACCAGAGCTAAAACTGTTGCTCAACCAGTATCAACCATTGGTCGTCTGCTTACGGGAGACCAAGCTCCGTTCCCATGACATCATCACATTCAGGCATTACTCTGCTGTACGGTGCGATTTATCACCGGAGGAGGGTATTCCTGCACATGAGGGCACTATGTTGCTCGTCAGAGATTATCTTTATGCTGAATCCGTGCCCTTACAGTCTGCCATTCAGACCGCTGCTGCCAGTATTACGCTGGCATCTATTAAAATCACAATTTGTAATATCTATCTGCTGACCTCTCGCGCATTGATTTAGACGACCTAGTTTCCCAGCTAACAACACCACTACTATTGGTGGGGGATGTGAATGCCCACCACCCACTCTGGGGCTACCCTCGTGCGAGAGGTCATCTAATTACCGATTTCTTGGACAGTCATAAACTCTGTCCTGAATAACGAAGAGCCAACATTTCTCTCTGACGCATTCAATAGTTTTTCACACCTTGACATAGCTGTTTGTTCTCCGCAATTTCCAGTAAATTTACTGTCATCTCTGATCTATACTCTAGTGACCACTTTCCAGCTTTTCTAAGTCTCTTATCACACGACTTATGTTCCGCACGCTTACATAGATGGCACTTGACCGAGCCAACTAGAATCTTTATACCCATTTGGTTGTTTTTCACCACTGCGAGCACGACCCGGCGGAGGTTTTAGTCGAACACCTCATAGCCACCATTCTCTCTGCTGCTGAACAGTCTATTCCGCGGTCGACTGGCCAACCTCGTCGATTTCCTGTTCCTTGGTGGTCGCAGATGTGCTTTACGGATTTTCCAGCGTCGCCCTCTGCTGATACATTACAATATAAAAAGATGTGCTCCAAATCTTGACAAGTTATTGAGGATAGCAAAAAGCAATCATGGAGCCAGTTTGTAGGCTCCTTTAACCGACATATAGCGTCCTCTGTTGAATGGGATAAATTAAGACTTGTGGCCGGAAAACCGACCCATATGCCGATCGCCGGTCTAAAAACAGCGGCAGGCGCTGTGGTTGATACGTTTGACATGGCCAACACTCTGGGTAGTGCTTCCGCCCAGATGTCCAGCTCATATAATTATTCGCATAAGTTTTTTCCAGTTAAGGCCCAGGTTGAATATCAAGGGTTTTCCTTCCGCTCTGGAAACCGTCTTTTCGCCATGGCGGAGCTAGACCATGCACTGTCATCTTCTCGAAATCTGCGCCAGGTCCAGATGGCATCCACATCCAAATGTTGCAACATCTCTCTCCTGCGGGTAAGGCTTTCCTCTTCGAGGTCTATAATCGTGTCTGGGTAGATGCCACTTTTCCAACTCAGTGGCCGGAGGCCACCATCATACCTATTTTGAAACCTGGAAAGGACCGTCATCTTCCTTCCAGCTATCATGCAATTTCCTTCACCAGCTGTGTCTGCAAGGAGATGGAACACATGTTAAATTGGCGATTGGTGTGGAGGTTGGAATCCCACAATCTTCAGACCAACATTCAATGTGGTTTTCGAAGACGTCGATCTGCGGTTGACCACCTTGTGTCGCTATCGACGCAGATCCTGAACGGCTTTCTTCGGAATTGTTAGACGGTTGGGATATTTTTTGACTTCGAGAAGGCTTACGATACATGTTGGCAGGCAGGGATTTTACGCTCCCTCTAGCGTTGGAATATACCTGGCCGTCTATCGTTGTTCATCTATGAGTTTATGCGGGACCGCGTTTTTCGAGTCAGGGTCGTCTCGGTGTTTTCTCACTATTTTAATCAAGAGAACGGAGTGCCGCAGGGCTCGGTATTAAGCTGTTTGCTATAGCGATAAATTCTATATGGCATTGTGTACCACCAGGTGTGTCTTCCTGTTTATTCGTGGACGACTTTGCCATCTTCTGTACTTCTCAGCGTACACCGTTTTTGGAACGCCGTCTCCAGCGGTGTTTGAACATTCTTTACGATTGGAGCTTGAAAAACGGCTTTCGTATCTCACCTGAGAAGGCAGTCTGCGTCAACCTCTGGCGTCGTAGGTGGCGAATGGCTCATACTCTTACACTTGGGCCAGATTTACTTCCTTTCGCAGATGAGATCAGATTGCTGGGGTTAATATTCGATCGCAACTTATGCTGGTCTTCATATATATCACAGCTTAAAGCGTGGTGTGACCGTTCTCTCAATATCTTACGGATATTAAGTGGTACATCTTGGGGTGCAGATCGGACAGTACTGCTGCGTCTTTATGGCGCGCTGATCTTATCCAAGTTAGACTATGGATGTATTGTTTATTCTTCAGCACGACCATCTGTGCTGAGACGCTTAGACACTGTTCATAATCAGGGCATCAGTGTGGCTGTTGGGGCTTTTCCAACTAGCCCAGTTGTTAGTCTCTACCGAATCAGCAGAACCCCCTCTTCGTGTGGGCGTGATGTCCTATTAGGAAATTATGGTTCTTCCCTTAAGTGCATGCCTTTACATCCGCCGTTTACCCCTTTCTTCTGTCCCGAGCTGGACGAACGATGTCGTAACCACCCTCTTAGTAAACGGCCTGTAGGCTTCCGTTTCCGCGAGCTTCTTCGGAAATACATTATTGTAGTGCCTCGCATGTTTCCGAAAGGGAAAAGGGTGTACCCAGCTTGGTTAAGTGTTACCTCCCACGTAGATCTCGGGATGACAGCTTACGGAAAATCTGCGTTGCCACTGCCTAGTATCATTACTTGTTTTTTTTTTTTTTCCCTTATAGAGGCCGATCTTTTATTTACACCGTTGGCAGTAAGTGCAGCAACGGTGTGGGATGTGCCTTTGTAACGGTTCCGAATCATATACTTTCAGTTTACTGAACACATCCATTTATTCTGCAGAGCTTTATGCCATCTACCGAGCTACTTTGTATTTTCGCCGCAGCAATTTGGGTAACTGCCTTATTTAACTGTTTCTCCTAGAGCCCTTCAGAGCGTTCATGAATTGTACATCAATCATCCTCTCGTGCAGCGAATCCAGGATCTCCTCCACCTTTTGTACACTTTGGATGTAAATGTGAAATGTGCCTGGATTCCTGGTCATGCTTGCCCGAGAACAAATTGGCTGATTCAGAGTAAAGACGGCAACTACAAAACCCAGTATTAACATCTCTTGTGTGACATCGGAAGACTTTAGACTTGTGCGGAGAGCGATTCTTTCATGCTGGCATGCCGAATGGTCTGCTATTCGTGGCAACAAGCTCAGAGATGTGAAGGACCTGCCTGTATACTGGGTAACCTCCTCTCGCTTGTTCCGCCGGGAGGAGGTGATATTGGCTCACTTACGTATCGGGCAATGTATTTTTATCCACAGCTATCTGTTGACAAAGGACCCTGCCCTATCTGTCCGCTATGCAGGCAGCATTTGACGCTCCGCCATTGGCTGGTAGAGTGTGCTCTTTTAGCACGTATTCGAGACAATCTGCTACTGTCGGACAATATTCACGAGCTCCTGACGGATGATGCCGGTGCCGTGAATAGGCTTTTTACGTTTTTACCTCAGTTGTCTTTTACTGTCAGGATCTAGCCTTTTTTAGTTCTTGACATACCTTCTTATTGTGGTAGCTGTGAGTTTGACATTTTAACACCTGTGCTTTCAAGGATTGATACATTCATTTTAATGTCTACCTTTTAGTTCCGACTTTTAATCAACAAGTTTTAGACCCCCCCCCCTATGGTTTCCCCCATAGTCAGTTTTAATTCTGATGGATTTTATTTTCAATTTTAAACATCCGTTCCATTGTCTTTTATCTATTTTATCTTTTGGTTTTAACACTGTTCTAAACCAGGGCGCTGATGACCCCGCAGATTAGCGCCCTTACACCTCACTTATCATCATCACCAGTAGGCATGCATAGATTAATTAGGAACACGTTGTGTGTTCTAGCCCTTACAGCCCGGCCGCTACATGTATTACTATTCCGCAAACTTCAACCCAGCTATGTGTACAATAGCAGTGCCATAGTATTGTGGTCCCATAAATCAAAATCAGAAATTGTGACCTCTTGCAGGAAAACTTTGTATCATAGTTCCCCACAAAATCGCGTAAGAGCATCCGTTCGATGTTGAAGCTTAGTGAATTAATGTTGCAGGCGAGTATAGAAAGTGTTTAGGCGTTGTAATAAAAAGAAAACATAGCACGTCACATAAAACGAAACATAGCACAAGATAGAAGCAAAGCGCATAGTTAGCGTCTGCACAGTCCAAAGTATAGCTAATGCATATCAAGGGCATTAACATGGTTTCCTGAAACTCGAGGAACAATTTTCGGTAGGATTTCAGATTGAGAAGAAGTGTTTTCGAATTTCTTGACATTTCCCAGGAGCTGTTAAAATTCCGTCACGCCGGTTCCCGCATCCTGACTACCAGTTATCGGGGGTTCCCTCCTAACCTACAGCGTCGGGGTTGACGCTACTTTTCCAGGAAAGTGGCGGGAAGCCACCGTCATCCCTATTTTGAAACCCGGAAAGGACCGTCATCTTACTTCCAGCTATCGTCCTATTTCCCTCACCAGTTTCGACTGAGGTAATGGAACGCATGGTCAATGGAACGGTTGGTGTGCGGTTGGAATCCCACAATCTCCTAACACTCAGTGCGGCTTTCGAAGACGTCGGCAGCGGCTAACCACTTTGTATCGCTATCAAGGGATCATGAAGAGCTTTCTGGCACTGTCAAACAGTAGGGATATTTTTTTATCTCGAGAAGGCCCATGATATGTGTTGGCGGGGGGGGGGGATATTACATTCCCTCCTCAACTAAAATATACATGGACGCCTACCACTATTAATTCAAGAGTTTATGAGAGACTGTATTTTCCGAGTAAGGGTCGGCTCAGTGTTTTCCAATCCTTTTATTCGAGGGAACGCAGTGTCGCAGATATCGGTACTAAGCGTGACGCGGTTTGCGTAAACGATTCACTCTATATTGCAATGTGTTCACGCAGGTGTCTTGTGCTTATTTGTAGACGTCTTTGACGTCTTTGTACTTATCAGAGAATGTAGTTTTTGGAACGGCGTCTGCAGCTGTGTTTAGACAACTTATCTAATTGGAATTCTCAAAACGGCTTTCGTTTCTCACCTGAAAAGTCAGTCTGCGTTAACTTATAGCGACGTATAAGGCGATTGGCGCCGTCACTTCGACTCGATCCAGATTTACCTCCAATTGCAGATGAGGCGAGATTCCTTGGCTTGATCTTCGATAGGAAACTTTGCAGGTCATCGCATATAGCATAGTTGAAAGCGCGATATGAGCGTTTTCTTGGTATTTTACGGATACTAAGTGGCAAATCTTGGGGAGCCGATGTTGCGGCGTATGTATCGTGCCCTGATCCGATCCTAGTTAGACTATGGATGCATTGTTTATTCTTCAGCATGTCCATCTGTGCTAGGAAGGCTCGACGCTGTAGATAATCAGGCATTCGTGTGACTGTTGGAGCGTTTGCGACCAGGTGTTAGCCTCTACACCGAATCAGCAAAACCTCCTTGCGATTTCGACGGGATGTCCTGCTAGCTAATTATTGTTGTAGTCTTAGGTGCATATCTGCGCATCCATCGTTTACTCCCTTTTTTAATACTGAACTGCATATAAACCTCTTACGAAATCCATGCCCAGCAGGATTCCATTAATTCGCATGCACAATCTTGAAATGCCTCTCATGTTTCCATAGGGTGCACCTAGCTTGGTCCCTCCCACGTAAATCTTGGGATGACGGCTCACGCGAAATGTGCTACACCTATGTCTAATATCTCTTCCTTCGTTTTTTTAAAATTTTTATTAAAATATAGGCATTTCAATATACCCCGATGGCAGTAAGTACATCGACGCTGTTGGATGTTTCTTTGTCACTGGGACCGAACCATATACTTCGGTTTGCCTAGTAGCACATCAGTTTATACTGCACAACTGTGTGCTATTTACCGAGCCATTCTCTATATTTGCCGTCGAAACGTCGGTACTATCTGAGTGATTCCTTTAATGCACTTTAGAGCATTCGTGAACTGTAGTTCCACCATGCTTTAATGCAGCGAATTCAAGACATCCTCCACATTTTGCATGCCTCGGGTGTTAATGTGGAGTGCACATGGATTCTTGGACAGTTGGCTTACCGGGGAATGAACTGGCGGATTTGGCAGCTAAGATTAAATGTTGTAACTGCCGAAAACTTTAGGCTTACTGTGCGGAGAGTGATATTTTATCGTGCTGGCATGGAGAATGGTCCACTCTCCGCGGTAACAAACTCAGGGAGGTGAAGGACCTCCCTATCCACTGTGCAATTTCCTCACGTCTCTCTCGTCGCTAGAAGATTATTTTGGCCCATTTGCGCATTGGCCACTGTATTTTACTCATAGACAGTTATTTAAGAAACAACCTGCACCTATCTGTCCGCTCTGTGACGAATAGTTTTCTTTCGACATGTCTTGGTAGAGGGTGCTCGTCTAGCACCACTACGAGCCAAGCTGCGACTGCCGGCCAGGCTTTCGGAGGTCCTTGCCGATGATACCGGTGCGCGGCGCAGGTTTTTAGATTTTTAGCTAAAGTAAAATTTGCTCTACCAATCTGGTTTTAATTAATTTTTATGTTTGACGGCGGACAACGGATCGGTAAGCGAAACTCACAAGCATACCCTGTGGATGCATTTTTAATTATTTTTATCACATTTCTCTCCTGTGTTTTTAAGCTTCATCTCTGGCTTTCACCATTAGTAGTTAAGTTTCCCCAGATTTTATACGTTACTTTGGCTGCCATTTTATTCTGCATTTTATTTTGATGGTGTTTTTTCTTTCTGATTACTGCCGGGTTTTTATCGTTTTTATTTTAATCTGGTTCTTATTTAAATATCAATAACCATTATCATACCTGCAAATGCGGTTCTAATACTACTGCCAACGTTTATCCCTTAACTATGTTCCCGCGTCAAGTTTAAGCATTTTATACGTAAGACCATTCTTAGCGTATTTTTTCCGAATAGTCTTCCATTCAGGGGGATAAATTACGTGAGACCAAACCGTTTCCTTTGCTCCTGAAAAATACTTTCCCAAATATCCGGTTGAGAGAGAGTTATCTTATCGAAGATTGGTTACCGTTGTTGATGTTTCCGGTTTTGCCTCTTCCTTGATTAAGCATTACCATTCTCATAAAATCTCCCAATGACTGCCAGGTATGTGCAATAACCAGGCTTTTGCACGCCAAGAAACTGGCTGACGGAGATCTACCGGGATTTGCGTGAGGTTTTTTAAACAAACGTCAAAGAGGTAAGAATATGGTTCAGCTAATATACGGCAAATTGGCCCCATAACAGCATCTAACGTTCCCGATATAGGTTGTTTAGCGTTTCAGACAAATACTTTTATTGCAATTAGGCTATTAATAATACTTTAATTTTCCTTAATTTGAAAGCTAAACCACTTCTAAAATATAAAATCCTTTTAATCAGCCGACATCAAAAGGTGAGTTACCAGTGTGGTTCAAGTTTTGTATCGAGTCCAATAGTCTGTATGCCTTAGATAATTGGTAGTGTAGAAGCGAATAGAATAGCATACACCACTAAAGCATGTTAATTATTAAATTAATGTATTTACGTCTTTTCTTGATACTACTACCTCTGACTCTGCTTCAAAGAATGTTGAGTTTTGTTTACGTTTTACCATGCGTTACCACATTTGTTTTAATACACAGCTTTCAGCATTGATTTGCTTTACTTTAGTAGTTAAAAATTAGGGCGTACATTTCGAGATTTCCCCAATAACAAAAAGCAGGCATTTCCAGGCTATCTGTTGGCGGACGCTGGATATGATGTGTGGTTGGGAAACGCCAGAGGAAACACCTACTCGCGGAAGCACATGAAATATGATACTAAAAGCAGCAAGTTTTGGGATTTTAGGTAAGTAATTCAGTGTAACAGAAAATTCACAACTTTATTCTTGTAAGTATAACCGTAAATGTAGCTGATAACGCTGATTGCTTTCAATATATATTTATTTAAATGTTTAATAATCATTGATGTCTATCCCGCTACGAAAGCGGGATCTGAGTTCCTGCTCTCTGGCCTCCACCACAGTCGTTAATTACAGGACACCAGGACCATATTCTTCTGATACTTAAACAGATTACTATTGCTATTGAAAGGCGGAGAAACAAAACCCAGTTGAAACGCACCGCTGATTTGCTGAAAGATCCATAGCTCTACAAGTGGATAAACCACTTTTAAGAATCTTCTTTACCTCTTCGGTATACCAGTTACCATAATTCTAGAAGGAATAATTGTTTTCGGCGGAGTTCTGTTCCTTCTTTCTCAATATGGAACTGCTCTCAGTTTGTCTTCAGTTTATAATGAACACGAGGGTCTTCCTTTCGCAGAGCTCATGGCGCAGGAACGTTTACTTATCGAAAGCCATGCGCACCAGAAAAGACAACTTGAACATTCACCCCACCACTCAGCCCCCAGGGGCCTACTACCTCGGTAGGGTTAGGCGCACGCGGGGTCCCGAGCCAACCTTGACTCCCTCTGTGGGCAACCTCACAGGGGTGAGGGAGTCAGTAGGTTAAAATGCCCACCCACGTGTAGGCCGTGCGTAGAGAACCGTGTCGGTGGAAAGGAATATCCTGGTAGGTTAAGGGTTGCGCATCTGAGCCTGGGCTTTTGGTTTTCAGTAACTGGGGAGGGTGCGTTGGTTTCTGCTTCGCCTATACGGGAGGCTAGGGACTAACCCACCCCTAGTCAATCGGCCAGGACTAGGTATTATACCGAACTCCAGAGTGAGTGGGACGGCGAGCCTGCTATATTCCCCCTGAGTAGCCCTGTCACCCCAGAGGGTCACCCCTTGTTGGGCTCCGTGGTGGGTGGGGAGCACTGGAGGATGAAATTTATCACCATTTTTATGTTCAAAATCAAACCCAAATCCAATTTCATATGCGGAAAAGAAGTAGTCGAGTCCAGTGATCCTCGCTTCTTGGTAATACATAGGACAGAGGAAGGCAAAAAATTTACATCGGTTAGCCCATTTACGATACAAAAAGACCTTGATGAGATAGCTGGTCCCGTGAAGTCCGGTACGCGCTCCCGTAATGGGACGCTCCTGGTTGAAGCCGTATCAGCTTCCCAGCAGCGCAATTATTGCGCGCCAATAAATTAGGCAGTTACCCTGTGAAGGTCGCTATGTACAAGACCTTGAACTCCTCGCGTGGGGTTGTCACCGTCCGCGCTTTGTACGGTTTGTCCAATGGGGAGATTCAGGAGGAGCTAGCAGCGCAAGATGTAACATCTGTATATCGGGCTCAGCGGAGAGTTAATTTGCGCCTACCCGTACCCTGTTCTTTACCTTTGATCGGGTAGATCTCCCTCAAGGTATCAAGGCAGGGTACGAAGCCATCGAGGTAAGGCCCTACATCCCGAACCCGTTGCGCTACCACAAGTGTGAATTTCATATTGGTCGGCCTACATGCGCCAACTGTGGAGATGTCACACACGATGGCGGTTGCACATCGACTCCATATTGTGTTTACTGCGGCGGTGAGCATCCAACCAGTTCCCGTGACTGTACCCGTTTTGGAGAGGAGGAAGCTCCTGCGTATCCGCCAACTGGTCCCGCGGTCTGGTACTTACAGCTCGGTTAAAGCTAAGCCAGCATCTATGCGGGAAATCGCAACGCAGACCTGCGATATCAACGGGGCCTAAATTTCAGAAAAGACTCTGTTAGCCAGATCACTAACCAGGCCCACAGCGTCCACTTCTACGTCGGCGTCAGCATCTCTTCCACCTTTGTAAGGCCAAATTCTGAGAAAGTGTCACCTAAACCTTCGACCTCGGGCAGTAAGTAAGCCGTAACTGTCGAGTATTCTGCATCAGCTAAGGTTTTCAAGACAAAATTTGTCCGGACTGACTTCCTGAAAGAGAATTTAAAGTCCCCTCCCAAAACATCTAAGGGAAGGTAAGGTCCCCCTTCTCCTCTACGTAGATCCTCTACTGAGGAGTCTTCTGGGGAGAGAACTGCTCGGCAGCCATCAGCTTTGCCGATCCACACCTCTAATCGGTTCGAGGTTCTCGAACAGCACAGCCAAATTTGCAGAAACGCCATTCCATTTAATTCTTATCCGATACCGTAGACCATGGCTATCCTACAGTGGAATATCCGCGGCATTAGACCCCGTCGACCAGAGCTGGACTTGTTGCTCCACTAGCATCAGCCTTCGGTAGTATGCTTGCAAGAAACCAAGCTCCTTCCCCAAGACAAACTTACCTTCAAGCAGTATTCTTATGTGCGGTGTCATATATCACCGGCGGATGGAATACTAGCACATGGGCGCACTATGATTCTTATGAGAGATCATATCTTCGCTAAATCTGTTCCCATTCAATGTGACATAGAGTCCATTACTGTAAGGATTAAGCTTTCTTTCTTTCTTTCTTTAGCTTCACCAAATGCAGTATATATGTACCTCCATCTGATGGCCTCTGCGCACTGATTTATAAGACCTAGTCTCCCAGCTATCAACACCTGTTTTGTTGGTAGGAGACCTGAATACCCACCACCCGCTTTGGGGCTCCCCTCGGGCTTGTGCGAGAGGTCAAATGCTTGCCGATTTCTTGGATCATATTAATCTCTCTCTCTCTCTCTCTCTCTCTCTCTCTCTCTCTATCTATCTATCTCTATCTCTCCCCAGGGGCCTACTACGGTAGGTACGGGTTTGGCGCACCCGGGGGTTCCCGAACCACTCGCCACCATATCATCCTCCCCATCGCCATCCACTGCGCCACGTTTTGTGTTCTTGTCTGCGTGTGTCTGTGCGCATTTGTTTGTGTATGTTATTGTTTGTGTGAGTTTACTCGCCTCATCTTCTTCCTCTTCTAGGCTTATTCCCTATATATTTAGTTTTAAGGCTTTAGATTTATGAACTCCTGCCTCACCAACAGGGAACTTTCTTCAATCTCCGTGGTTCCTGTCCCACGGTTCCAGCCCCCCAGGGGCCTACTACGGTAGGTACAGGTTTGGCGCACCCGGGGGTTCCCGAGCCACTCGCCACCTTATCATCCTCCCCATCGCCATCCACTGTGCCACGTTTTATGTTCTTGTGTGCGTGTGTCTGTGCGCATTTGTTTGTATGTTATTGTTTGTGCGAGTTTACTCTCCTCATCTTCTTCCTCTTCTAAGCTTATTCTCTATATATTTAGTTTTAAGGCTTTAGGTTTATTAACTCCTGCCTTGCCAACAGGAGATCTTTCTTCTATCTCCGTGGTTCCTGTCCCACGGTTCCAGCGCGGCTTCCAACTTGTGTGCTCTTCGGAGGTCTCAGGCGTGACGGTTGAGTGGACCCTTCACACTGCCCCTATGTGTAAGCCTTAGGTGCGGAGCTCGTCCATACCGATATGTACACTCACGTAGCTTCTCTGGGAGACCGACCCGTGCTAATCTCCCGACGAGCGCAGGTCGTCGGGTTAGAATCACGGGTCGGACGTGTTACCGCTATCGGAAACCCGGTGTAATCAACCACAATTCCCCTGAATCCATGGATGTGTCATTACACACCATGGCCTAAAGTGGGGGGCCACAGGTGGTTATACCTGTGGTAGGGGTATAAAGCCGGGTTGTGCATGGTTGAGGGCTTACCCATGTGGACCAGCAGTGTAGGCTGGAGGGTAACTCCTCCTAAGTACTCCGTGAGATCGGGCTGGTAGGGGTCTACCAGGCGGCACAGACCGGAATGTATTTTTGGTGTCTTTTTTCTCTTTCCCCCGGATGGCAGGCTGACGCCGACAGTGCCGGAAGGGGAGCTGATCATCATGAATTCTTCGCGCAGAACTCTTCCGTTTGGCCGCTTTTTGGTAGTGACTTTGGAGATATTAACCCGTTTTATATCCAACGGGAAATTGACAGAATCTGTGGCAAAGTAGGCAACGCAACCAAGACCAGAGACGGTACGCTGTTAGTAGAAACCAAGACCGAAGACCAGCCTAAGAAGCTCCTGAAAGCCGGCTTGTTGGGTTCCTACCCAATAAAGGTAGCCCCACATAAAACTTTGAATACTTGTAGAGGCGTAGTGACCACCAGCTGCCTAGACGGTCTTTCAGATGCAGACATTGTTTCGAATCTCTCCGACCAAGGTGTTTGTCAGGCGGATATGAACGTGCTGCTGTGAGGCCGTATATACCGAACCCTATGCGTTGCTTCCGCTGTCAAAAGTTTGGTCACACGCAAAGCCGGTGTACCTTCGACGCTACGTGTGAGCGTTGCGGCCAAACTGCTCACGGAGACACTGCTTGTGCTCGAGACCCTTGTTGCGTCCATTGTAAAGGGAAACATCCATCCAGCTCCCGGCAGTGACCGGAGTTGCGAGTTAAGGAACGCCTAACTTTTTCTGATGCCCGGCGTCGCTTCCAACAATTGCAGCCTGCGACCATCTCAGGTTACGCATCAGCCCTCCGCCGCACTCCTGTTTCCTCAGTGGCACTACAAACCGTGCCCGTTGCCGACGCATTTACACAAACCGACCAGTTCCTGACCACAACGACCTTGCAGCATTAAACACCAATAGCTTCCAATCCCTCAGTTGATCTTTCACCAGAGCCTGTTCGCAAGCTCTTAGTTAGGCCGACACCTTCTGCGGCTGTCTCTCAGGAGCGCAGTCGTAAAAAACACAAGACCGCTGATAAACGTTCTGAATCCCGTTCTCCTTCTATGAGCCGTAGAAGATCTTCCGGATCCCATACATCCACGGATAACGACGATGACGCTGGCTATACTGTTGTGGGCCCTAAGTGCGCAAAGAACAAAAAGCGTCTACCTTAACTTCGTCTATTGTTTGCCGCCATTTGCTTGGATCCCAACCGCATTCTGAGACTCTGATCCGCCGTTTCCCTATCACGCCTCTACTCCAGCTCCTTGGCTCTCCTTACCTAGAATGTCCGCGGTGTCCGTACACATAGGGCGGAACTGCAGCTTTTACTGCAGTCCCATAATCCGCTGGTTCTGTGTCTGCAGGAGACGAAGCTTCGCCCCTATGATACTTTTATTCTCCACCAATACCTTCCGGTGCGTTTTGACCTCCCACCGGAGGAGGGCTCTCCTGCTCATGGGGTTGTCATGATACTAACGCGCAATGACATCAGTGGTTAGCCGCTCTCGCTTACCACTACCTTGCAAGCTGTTGCTATCCGACTTACTCTTCCAGGTTTCTCCTTCACTGTGTGTAATGTCTATGCTCCGCCTTCGTCTATCCTCTGCGCCGCTGACCTGGTCCATCTTATGTCTCAGCTCCCGGCACCTTTTCTTCTGTTAGGTGATTTCAATGCCCACCATCCCCTTTGGTGTTCCCCTAGGGCCTGTGCGTGGGGGACTATTTTCGCTGACCTTTTGGATCAATATAGTCTCGCTGTTTTGAACACCAGGGAACCTACTTTCATTTCCGATTCTTCTGCTACGTTTTCTCACCTGGACCTTTCTGTTTGTCCAGCACAGTTTGCTCACCGCTTCCGATGGAACGTAGTATCTGACACTCATTCCAGTGATGTTTGTCCTTGTGTTCTCACCTTGCTTTCACACCACATTCCCACATCACGTGCGAACACTTGGCAGCTATCTAAGTCGGACTGTGCTCTCTTTTCCACTCTGGCTGTGTTTGGCTACCATCAGTTCGACACGGTTGACCATATGCTTGAGCACTTTAACTACGTTATACTCTCTGCCGCAGAGCAAACCATACCCCGGACATCTTCCTACCCTAAACACTCACCGGTCCCTTGGTGGACTGCCGAGTGCCGCGATGCCATTCGTGCTCGTAGGAGGGCTCTTAGGGTATTTCGCCATCACCCTACGTTGGAGCATTTGATCATTTTTAAACAAACACGCGCACGGGCACGCCGAATTATTCAGGATAGCAAAAGGTCTTCATGGAATTCATTTGTGTCTACCTTTAGTCGAACGACACCTTCATCCGTTGTGTGGGAGAAGCTCCGCCATGTTGCCGGTAAGCAGGCTGGTACCTCCATACCGGGGCTACTCGTGGGCACCTACACCGTAGTTGATCCGGTTGCTGTGGCACACGTCCTTGGTAGCACATTCGCAAATGTGTCCAGTTCCGCCAATTATCACCCGGCGTTCCGTGCCATTAAGACGGAGGTGGAGTCTCAAAGTCTCTCTTTCCGGTCTTGTGACACCGAGTGCTACAACACATCTTTTAGCATGTGAGAGCTGGATGCCTCATTATCATTATCTCGGCATTCCGCTCCAGGACCTGATGGTATCCACATCGCAATGCTGCAGCACCTCTCTTCTGATGGTAAACTATCTCCTGAGCCTATATAACCGTGTTTGGCGAGAGGGTGTATTTCCTACGGCTTGGCGTGAAGCCACGGTTGTTCCCATTTTAAAACCGGGAAAGGATCGTAGACTTCTTTCCAGTTATCGTCCACTCTCCCCCACCAGTACTGTTTGTAAGATGATGGAGCTCATGATCAATGAGCGGTTGCGATGGTGGCTTGAGTCTGAGAAACTGCTCTGCAATATCCAGTGCGGCTTTTGCCGATACCGCTCCTCGACTGACCACCTACTCTCCCTCTCGACTCATACGCTGAATGGATTTCTGCGCAAGTGCCAAACTGTGGCCATATTTTTCGATCTCGAGAAAGCTTATGACACATGCTGGAGGGCTGGCTTATTGCGTACGTTGCATAAGTGGGGCTACCGTGGCCGCCTTCCAGTATTCCTCCGGGAGTTTATGGAGAAGCGGATATTTCGTGTACGTGTGGGTTCTGTTTGCTCCCGCGTATTTAGTCAGGAGAATGGAGTACCCCAAGGTTCGGTTCTCAGTTGCACCCTGTTCGCCATCGCCATCAATCCTATCGCTGATTGTCTTCCTGCTGGAATTTCCTCATCCTTATTTGTTCACGACTTTGCAATTTATTGCAGCTCTCGCCGCACATGCCTTTGGAGCGTCGCCTTCAGGCTTGTCTCGACCGTCTGCATAGTTGGAGCGTTGCAAATGGTTTCCGTTTTTCTGCCGAGAAAACCGTTTGTGTCAACTTCTGGCGTCGGAAACGTTACGCGGCGCCCTCCCTATACCTTGGGCCGGTACCGCTGCCCTTCGCCGAAACTGTGAAGTTTCTTGGCCTAGTGTTTGACAGGAAGCTTAGCTGGTCGTCTCATATTTCTTCTCTGAGGGCTCGATGTGATCGAGCAGATCGCACTGTACTATTACAGCTATATCGTTCGCTTGTTCGCTCTAAACTTGATTACGGGTACATTGTGTACTCTTCGGCGTGTCGTTCAGTTCTACGTCGTTTAAACCCCGTTCACCATCGAGGGATTCGCCTGGCACTGGGTGCGTTTCCGACGAGCCCAGTTATTAGTTTGTCTGCTGAGGCTGCTGAACCTCAGCTGTGCCATAGGCGTGAGGTACTTCTTTGCAGCTATGCTCCCCGCCTTCATGCAATGCCGGATCACCCGTCTTTCAAGTTATTCTTTGACGAGTCTCTTGACCGTCAATATGCTGTTAGTGCGCTGGCCTTGCTTCCTGCCGGGGTTCGCTTACGTGAACTGCTTCGCCTGTTGGATTTCAGCTACCGGATCTGCTGTCACTGGGGGAATCTTCATCCCCTCCTTGGTTACGCTGCGACACCCCGGTCCACCTACGGTTGACATCCATGCCGAAATCAGTTACTCCGCCCTCGGTCTTCCGCTCCGCTTTTTTAGAGTTGCAGGCCGAGTTTCCCAACCATTGTTCTATTTTCACGGATGGTTCAAAGGATGACCGTGGTGTGGGATGTGCTTTTGTTTTTAATTCGCATAGTTACGCGTTTCACCTATTGGGGCAGTGTTCAATTTTTACCGCCGAACGTTTCAGTATCTATCAGGCTCTTCTTTTTATCCGGGGACAGAATTTTAGGGACAGTTTGTTATGTGTAGCGATTCCCTCAGTGCACTACAGGGCCTGCGTGAGCTGTATCCATACCATCCTTTGATACAGCGTATTCAGGATCGCCTGCATTCGCTCGCTGATGCTGGCGTCAGCGTGTCGTTTGTTTGGGTTCCTGGTCACGTAGGTGTGAGCGGGAATGAGCAAGCGGACGCAGCTGCCAAGTCTGCGATTTTAAACCCCACTGTTTTTAGCTCCACTGTTTCTCCCAATGATGCTCGTGTGTTCCTCCGCCGGGCCATTCTTTCGCGCTGGTTCGCGGAATGGTCCCTTCCTGTCCCCTGGACTACTTCTTCGTGTGCATATCGCCGCGATGAAGTGATTTTAACGCGACTGCATATTGGACACTGCCGTTTTAGCCATGAGTACCTTTTACGTGGGCCAGCCGCACCTCAATGTGCTTCGTGTAACGAGCCTTTGACGGTGCGTCATGGTTTATGGCTTCATACTGTGCTGCGTGCGTACCTATGGTTGCCTAATGACATCCCCACCCTTCTCGGCGACAATCCTGTATCTTGTGCCGGACATTTTAATTTTCTCCGCCGCTGCGAGATGTACCGTAAGGTTTAAATTTTTATTTGGGTTTTATCCTTTCCCGACTTGTGTTTTTAGTCCCTTGTTTTTAATCTGACTTAGGTAGCCTTTTTATTCTCTCTCAAGTTTTAACCCTTCTGTGGTAATTCTGTTTTAGTGGTTTTTATGCCTTCTAACTCTTGGCTCTTTTAACTTCTCTAGGGCGCTAATAACCAATGCAGTTGTGCGCCCTAAAGCCATACTGCTACTACTACTCTCTCTCCCTTTCTCTCCCTCTCTCTCCCTCCCTCTCTCTCCCTCTCTCTCCCTCTCTCTCCCTCTCTCTCCCTCTCTCTCTCCCTCCCTCTCCCTCCCTCCATCCAGAATACCGGAGAGCCTACCTTTCTTTCTGACGCCTTTAATACTTTCTCGTACATCGACATAGGCGCCTGTTCTCCACAGTTAGCAGTTTCCTTACTGTGGAATGCCATCTCGGATTTATGCTCTAGTGACCCCTTTCCAGACGTTATAAGTCTCTTAGCACACAATTTATGTTCCACACTTTTACCTAGATGTCACTTAGATCACGCCAACTGGAACCTTTACTCCCGTTTGGCTGTTTTTCAGTGCAGTGAGCACGACACAGTTGATTCCTTAGTTGAACACCTCACAACCACAATCCTCTCTGCTGCTGAGCAGTGTATTCCACGATCGGCTGGCCACTCTCGACGTTTTCCTGTTCCTTGGTGGACAGATAACTGCCGAACTGCCATTCGTGCTCGCAGACGTGCTCTCCGGGTTTTCCAGCGTCGCCCTACACTGGATAACTGATACAATATAAACAAAACAAAAAAAAAACTGCGTGCTAAATCTAGACAAGTTATAAAGGATAGCAAGAAGACCTCCTGGAGCAACATTGTGGCGTCTTTTAATCGACACGCACCTTCCTATGTTGCATGGGATAAGTTCAGCCGTTTAGACGGCAAAGCGACCCATATGCCCATATCCGGTCTAACAACAAGTGCAGATACTGTTGTTGATCCGTTTGACGTGGCTAACACTCTTGGCAGCGTTTTCGCTGACGTGTCTAGCTCAGACCACTATTCGCCTGAGCTTCTTCCAGTTAAGGCTCTGGTGGAGTCTCAAGGGTTCGCCTTTCGTTCTGGAAACCTTGAACACTATAATTGGCTTTTCACCATGGCGGAGCTAAATCACGCACTTTCATGTTCGCGAAACTCTGCGCCGGGTCCGGATGGCATTCACGTCCAAATGCTACAACATCTCTCTCCTGAAAATAAAGCTTTCCTACTCGAGGTCTATAATCGTGTCTGGGTTGATTCCACTTTTCTGAGTGGCGGGAAGCCACTATAATATCTATTTTAAAACCTGGAATGGACCGCCAACTTCCCTTCAGTTTCCGTCCTATTTCCTTCACCAGTTGCTTATGCAAGATTATGGAACACATGATCAATGGACGGTTGGTGTGGTGGCTGGAATACCACAATCTATTGACCAACATCCAGTGTGGTTTTCGATGACGCCGTTCAGCAATTGACCACCTTGTCTCGTTGTCAACTCAGATATCTGATGGGTTTCTGAAGAACAACCAAACAGTTGGGATATTTTTCGACCTCGAGAAAGTCTCTGATAGGGGTTGGCGAGCGGGGATATTACGTTCCCTCCACAGTCGGAGTATTAGAGGACGCCTTCCGTTATTACTTCTGGACTTTATGCAAGACCGCCTTTTCCGAGTGAAGGTCGGCTCGGTATTTTCTAACCTTTTTATGCAAGAAAACGGAGTGCCGCAGTGCCGGTACTAAGCGTCACGCTGTTTGCTATAGCAATTAATTCCATATCGCAATGTGTTCCCCCAGGTATCTCGTCCTGTTTATTCGTGGACGACTTTGCGATATACTGTACTTCTCAGCGTATACCGCTTTTGGAACGCCGTCTCCATCGGTGCTTGGACAATCTCTATGATTTGAGCTTAAGAAACGGGATTTCGTTTTTTCCTGAGAAGACTTCTAGTCTTAGCTTCTGGCGCCGTAGGTGGCGAATGGCACCTACTCTTCACCTTGGGCCAGACTTGCTACCCTTCGTAGATGAGGTGACATTCCTGGGGTTGGTATTCGACCGGAAATTTTGCTGGTCACAACATATAGCACAGCTTAAGACGCGGTGTGATCGCTCTTTTAATGTTTTGCGGATACTAACTGGTAAATCTTGGGAAGCAGATCGGACAGTATTGCTGCGTCTTTATCGTGCACTGATGTGATCCAAGCTAGATTATGGATGTATTGTTCATTCTTCGGCACGACCATCTGTGCTGAGAAAGTTAGATGCTGTCCACAATCAGGGCATCCGTGTGGATGTTGGAGCCTTCCCAGCTAGCCCAGTTGTGAGTCTCTACGCCGAATCGATGGAACCACCCCTTCAATTTCGGCGTGAGGCCCTGCTAGCAAATTATGGTTGTGGACTTAAGTGCCTGCCTGTGCATCCAACATTTCCCCATTTTTATTCTACTGAGCTAGACGACCGTTATTGTCGCCTAACACTTAGTCCCAAGCCTGCAGGTTTTCGTTTTAGAAAGCTCCTTCGGGACTACAATATCGTAATGCCTAGCATGTTTCCCGAGGGAGAGAGGGTGCACCCACCTTGGTTACGTGCTAACTCCCACGTCGACCTCGGGATGTTGGCATTTGGGAAGTCTATGATGCCCTCCATTAGTATCCGTACTTGTTTTTTTTTTTTTTTTTTTTTTTGGAATTTTTATCTCGTTACAGTGACCGAATTTGTATTTTACCTATGGCAGTATGTCTATCGACGGTGTTGGGTGTGCCTTTGTAACTGGCACCGAACCACATACTTTCGGTTTGCCTCTTCACACATCCGTTTATACTGCGGAGTTGTATGCTATTTATCGAGCAGTTCAGTACGTTTGCCATCGAAACTTGGGTAACTGCCTTATTCTGAGTGATTCGCTTAGCGCACTTCAGAGCTTTCGTGAACTGTACAGCTACCATCCTCTAGTGCAGCTCATTCAGGATGCCCTCCACGTTTTGCACGCCTCTGGCGTGAATGTGGTACTCGCATGGCTTCTAGGACACGTTGGGTTGTCAGGCAACGAACTAGCGGATGAGTCGGCAAAGTCAACAACCACGGAGCCCAGTGTCACCATTACCTGTTCAACAGCCGAAGATTTTGGACTTGTTTTG
The DNA here is from genome assembly GCA_030762935.1 of Hymenopus coronatus. Classification (NCBI taxonomy): domain Eukaryota; kingdom Metazoa; phylum Arthropoda; class Insecta; order Mantodea; family Hymenopodidae; genus Hymenopus; species Hymenopus coronatus. The sequence continues at coordinate 69,370,820 of CM060895.1, forward strand.
CGGAGGGCAGTGATTTCGCGCTGGCACGCGGAGTGGCTTGCTCTCCGCAACAATAAGCTAAGGGCAGTGAAAGATATTCCGGTACACTGGTCAACTTCGTCACGCACTTCCCGTCGTGAGGAAGTGGTTTTGGCTCGTCTCCGTATCGGTCACTGTTTTTTACACACAGCTACCTGTTCAAAAGGGATCCTGCTCCTGTCTGTCCACAGTGTGGCCAAGCACTGACTGTCTGCCATGTTCTGGTAGAGTGTGCTCCTCTAGCGCGATTACGAGCCACTCTACAACTGCCGGCCAGTACTAAAGAGATCTTGTTAGACGATACCGGAGCAGTAGATCGGATTTTTAAGTTATCATCATTGCCTCTTCATCTAAAATCTAGTTCAATTTTACTTTCCAGTCTGGTATGTTTCTGAACTGGTAGCTGTTGATTTTAGCTATTTTAGCCTCTCAGGGCTGGGGCCTGTTTTATTTAAAGCATTTAGATTCTGTTTTACCAGTTTTTAGCTCTATGGTTTATGCAATGGGCAGTTTTGCCTGCCATTTTATTTATTTTAATTGACTGGTTTTAACCTTTTATTGCGCTTTTAATTTTGTTTTAGCATGACTTGTTTTTATTGGGCGCTCATAACCATGTAGTTGTGCGCCCTTAAACTTTAATCATCATCATCATGAAAGCACCATGTGACCGTTCTCTAAATATCTTGCGGATACTGAATGGTAAAGCTTGGAGAGCGGATTGGACCGTTTTGCTGCGTTTTTATCACGCACTTATTCATTCCAACTGAGATTATGAATGTATCGTTTTTGCTTCAGCACGGCCATCTGATAGGCATTGTCCATAATCAGGGCATCCATGTGACGGTAGGAACTTTTCCAACCAGCCCAGTGACTACCCTTTACGTCGAATTGGCAGAACCCCTTTGCAATATTTCCATACCGAGCTGAACGAACGTTATAGCAACCTCTCACATAATCCAAGGTCTGCAGGTTTTCGTTTCCGAGATCATCTTCGGTTACACGATGTTGAAATGCATAGTGTTTCCTAAGGGAGAGGGTAACGTGCTGTATCCCATGTAGATCTCGGGTCAGCTCTTCGCGGAAACAGTCTAATGAAGGAGCTTGCTATAAACTGGGTAAATTGCTCTCGTATACCTCGTCGTGAGGAGGGTCTTGCAGAGATCCTGGCGGATGATAGCGATGGGGTACATAAAGTTTTTAAATGTTTATCCCAAGTGACTTTTGCAGTAAGGATTTAGTGTAGGTGTTTGATAATGGAGCGGAAGGTATGTTTTTAAATGTTTATTACATGTGACTTTGGGAATGTGGATTTAATTGTACCTATTATAATTGTACTATGTCAATGTGGACATAGTGCTCTAGATTCATCCAACTCTGGATGTTGCAAGGGATAGTGTTTTACACTCGATTTATACCTAATTTTAGTAATTATTTTACTTTGGAATAATTTTATATTAATTTTTATCTCTTGGCTTATATCACTATTCTTTTACAAGAATATATTATACATTCTAATAACCAACCAGTGTTCGCCCTAAAATACCAATCATTATCATCACCATCATCATCCCATTATTTGGATTTAGAAAAATAAAAACAGGGAAGTTTAAGTTACACGATCCCTGCTAAATATAGTTTCAACCTTCGATTTTATTAATCGTCGAGTGGTTTATCTAACTTTGTTAATTTTCTGGAATATTTCTCTGTGTTACAGTTTTCACGAAATGGGTATATACGATCTTCCGGCATCAATAGACTATGTTTTGGAGAAGACAGGACAAAGTCAGCTGTACTACATTGGCCATTCTATGGGCACTACTATGGCATACGTGATGCTCTCAGAGAAGCCAGAATATAATAGCAAGTTACGTCTTGTGTCCAGCCTTTCGCCTGTAGCTTTCATTCAACACACCAAAAGCCCGTTTAAGGCTCTGGTGCATTCAAAGCTTCCGGAATTTATTAACGTAAGTACCTATAATTAACAAGTATCTCCCATAAACTTAAAATTGCAGAAGATATACTTCCATGGTAAATTTCACGGGAGAGTAAAAATATAAATTATTTCTAGCACTGCTCATTGGAAAAGCAATTATGCAGTTCGCGAAGGGAATGATCAATTGTTTGAATTTCAATAAATGGGTGGTAGTGTCTGAATAAATAATAAATATGCAGTGCAACTAAAATAAATTAGGGCTCATTAATTTTAAAGAAAAGACATTCGGTGCGTTTATAACAGCCCAAAATTTGTGATTTTGCAATCAAAAATAAACCTTTAAGTACCTCTGTTTGTAAGGTCATGTCGGTGCATGTTTTATTTCCGTAAAACAATGGATTAAGCGTTTCCTCAAAAAATGAACCTATGCGTTTTTATTGTAATGTCGTTCAGTGCATGCACCCATAGGGGTGCAGTTTTTAAGCTCCAGTAAAAGGCTGGCGGCCACTCAGTGTCGCGAGGAAAGCGAGGAGCTGCGATAGACAGAGATCCTTGTCATAATAGTCCACATTTTGGCTGGGGGTGTGATGCTGGCCATACCACCTCTCCGTATCGGTCGAATGATCACCCAACCGTGTGTAATTGAGCGCGTTGGCAGTTGGTTTGATAGCCGTAGGCTCGTACATTGTTATTATTTTATGATGATGTTTATATTATTATTATTATTATTATTTTATTATTATTAGTCCACGGATTAGGCATCACTTACCTTGCAGCTAATAAAAATGCAGTCGTTCGTTGGTTGTGTTGTATTTATCTGGTACAAGGAATATGTGATTAAAGTCAATCAACGAACTAACTCCCCCCAGGGGCCTACTACGGTAGGTACGGGTTAGGCGCACCCGGGGTCCCGAGCCACCTTGACTCCCTCTGTGGGCAACCTCAGAGTGGTGAGGGAGCCAGAAGGTCAAAATGCCCACCCACGTGTAGGCCGTGCGTGGAGACCCGTGTCGGTGAAGAGGAATATCCTGGTTGGTTGAGGGTTGCGTACCTGAGCCTGGGCTTCTGTCTTTCAGTAACTGGGGAGGGTGCGCAGCCTAATACACCGCTTTGGTTTCTGATTTGCCTAAACGGGAGGCTAGGGACTAACCCACCCCTAGTCAATCGGCCAGGACTAGGTATTACACCGAACTCCAGGGTGAGTGGGACGGCGAGCCCGCTATATCCCCTGTGTAGCCCTGTCACCCCAGTGGGGTGACCCCTCGTTGGGCTCCGTGGTGGGTGGGGAGCACTGGGGGATGAATTTATACAATTTTTTTTATGGCACCAAAACTTAAACCCCCGATTTCAAATAAAGACGTTGGAAAGGAAGTAGTCGAGTCATGTGGTCCTCGCTACTTGGTTATTCATAGGACAGAGGAAGGTAAGAAGTTCCTTACGGTGAGCCCTTTTACTATCCAAAAGGGTCTCGATGCCATTGCTGGCCCTGTTAAATCCTGCGTTCGAGCTCGCAATGGTACACTTCTTGTCGAAGCCAACTCCGCCTCGCAAGCTGCAAGAATACTTAAAGCCACCATGTTAGCCAGCTATCCAGTGAAGGTCGAGGTGCACAAGTCGCTGAACTCCTCCCGCGGTGTAGTAACAACCCGCGCGTTGGACGGTTTGTCCATTGAGGAGATCCAAGAAAATCTTGCGACTCAGGGTGTCTCAGCTGTTTATCGGGTACAACGTAAGATCAACGGTGAATTCCTGCCTACTCGTACCCTGTTTCTTACTTTTGATCGGGTTGATCTGCCTCAAAAGATTAGAGCAGGGTATGAAGCCATCGAAGTTAGGCCTTATATACCCAATCCGCTGAGGTGCTTTAAATGCCAACGTTTTGGTCACACTAGTGAGTTGTGTACCGGCAAGTCCACCTGCGTCCACTGCGGTGACATCTCCCACAATGGGACCTGTGCTTCAGCTCCATCGTGTGTGAACTGTAACGGGGAACACCCATCTAGTTCCCGAGACTGCCCCCGTTTTGCAGAGGAACGAGCAATCCAGGAGATACGGGTGAAAGAGAAGGTGTCCTTCTTGGAAGCCCGGAAGCTCCTGCGACTCCGCCAACCCTCTGCCCCGAGGTCCGGTACCTATAGCTCAGTTGCAGCTAAACCGGTACCGCGTCGGGAAATCGCAACACAGACCGGCGATATGAACGGGGCTACAATTGCGGAAAAGGTTATTTTAGCCCAAGCGCTGCCAAAGCCTTCGGCACCTACACCCAAGTTGGTATCAACATCTGCCAAATCCGCTAGCTTACAGAATAGTCCTGCACAGTTGTCACCGAAAGCTTCGACCTCTGGAACTAAAGTTGGTAAATTCACGACGTCTTCTGCCCCGGAAAAACAGTTTAAGACCAAGTATGTACGACAAGACTTCTTGAAAGAGAATGTGCAATCTATTACCAAGTCATCTAAAGGTAAGAAAAGTTCACGCAACTCCACACGTGTATCCTCCTCTGAAGGGTCATCTGGGGAGGAGGGCGTGAATCGGCGACGGCCGTCTTCGCCGATCAGCACATCCAATCGGTTCGAACTACTTGGACCGAAAACTGCTCTTGAAAAAGGGACCTCCCTTGTGGAGGAGATGGACCAGGAGGATTCTGCCGCCACTGCCAGAGGGACAGTGCGGAAACGGCAGGATCGTGCTCCTGAAAATAGTACTAGCCCAACGCCTAAGAAGAACAAATTGAACCGACCAGCTAATCCCAATCTGCAGAAGCGTCTTTCGATTTGAAACTTATCCCATAATATACTCAATGGCTATCCTCCATTGGAACATACGCGGAATTCGACCACATCGACCAGAGCTTGACTTGTTGCTGCGCCAGCATGAACCCTTGGCTGTATGTTTACAAGAGACGAAGCTCCGTCCACAGGACACCGTTACCATCAGGCAGTACTCCTCCGTACGATGTGATTTATCCCCGGAGGACGGTGTCCCGGCACATGGGGGCACTATGATGCTTATTCGAGATGATATTTTTGCCAACTCCGTACCCATACAATCTGCAATCCAGTCCGTTGCTGTCAGCATTAAGCTACCCTCCGCTTCATTCACCATTTGCAGTATCTATTTGCCTCCATCTGCGGACCTCTCGCACAGCGACTTAGAACACCTCATTTCGCAGTTGCCACCACCCTTTTTATTGGTAGGCGACGTGAATGCCCATCACCCTCTTTGGGGCTCTCCTCGGGCTTGTGCGAGAGGTACGCTACTTAAAGACTTCTTGGATAGTCAGAATCTTGCTCTCTTGAACACCGGAGAGCCCACCTTTCTATCTGACGCATTTCATAGTTTTTCACACATTGACATTGCAATTTGTTCCCCTCAGCTGGCAGTCACCTTATGCTGGAATATCATCTCGGATTTGCATTCTAGTGACCACTTTCCTTGTCGTATTAGTGTCTTGACACCCGTTGTATGTTCCACCCGTTTACCTAGTTGGCGCCTAGACCACGCTAGCTGGGAACTGTACTCCCACTTGGCTGAATTTAGCTACGAAGAGCACGACTCTGTGAACCACTTGGTCGAACATCTTACAGGGACCATCCTTTCTGCTGCTGAGCAATCCATTCCGCGTTCGACTGGCTACAGCCGTCGATTTACGGTACCTTGGTGGACCGCTGACTGTCGGGATACTATTCGCGCTCGCAGACGAGCTCTACGGGTTTTCCAGCGTTTTCCTACACTGGATAACCTGATACACTATAAACGGATGCGTGCACATTCTAGGCGGGTTATTAAGGATAGCAAAAAGATGTCATGGAATAAATTCGTGGGTTCCTTTAATCGACATACACCTTCCTCTGTCGTATGGGATAAGTTAAGACGTGTGGCTGGGAAACCGAACCATATGCCCATCGCCGGTCTCAAAACACCTACCGGAGCTGTTGTTGATACATTTGACGTGGCGAATACTTTAGGCAGTGCTTTCGCTGAGGTGTCTAGCTCAGGCAACTGTTCCCCTGAGTTTCTTACAGTTAAGAACCAGGTGGAATCTCAAGAATTCTCGTTTCTTTCTGGCAACCTTGAGGATTATAATCGCCTTTTCACCCTGGCAGAGCTAGACAATGCACTCTCCTCTTCACGACACTCAGCACCAGGTCCAGATGGTATCCACGTCCAAATGTTGCAACATCTCTCTCCTGATGGCAAAGATTTCCTACTCGAGGTCTATAATCGTGTCTGGGTTGATGGCATTTTTCCAGACAAGTGGCGGGAGGCCACCATCATACCCATTCTTAAACCTGGAAAGGACTGCCATCTTCCTTCCAGTTACCGTCCTATTTCCCTCACCAGTTGCGTTTGCAAGGTGATGGAACGCATGATCAATGGACGGTTGGTGTGGATGCTGGAATCCCACAATCTTCTGACGAACATCCAGTGTGGCTTTCGACGACGACGTTCAACTGCTGACCACCTTGTCTCTCTGTCAACTCAGATTATGGACGGGTTTCTTAAGAACAGCCCCACAGTTGGGATATTTTTTGACCTCGAGAAGGCCTACGACACGTGTTGGCGGGCGGGAATATTGCGTTCTCTGCACAACTGGAACATACGTGGACGCCTACCGTTGGTCATTCAGGAGTTTATGCGGGACCGCGTTTTTCGAGTGAGGGTGGGTTCGGTTTTTTCTAACCATTTTATTCAAGAGAACGGAGTGCCGCAGGGCTCGGTACTCAGCGTGACTCTATTTGCTATTGCGATAAATTCCATATCACTATGTGTGCCTCAAGGTGTCTCTTCCTGTTTATTCGTGGACGACTTTGCCATCTTCTGTACTTCTCAGCGTACACCGTTTTTGGAACGCCGTCTCCAGCGGTGTTTGGACAATCTCTATGCATGGAGCTCGAAACACGGTTTTCGTTTCTCCGCTGAGAAGACAGTCTGCGTTAACTTCTGGCGCCGTAAGTGGCATATGCCGCCGTCTCTTCGACTCGGGCCAGATTTACTTCCTTTCGCAGACGAGGCGAGATTCCTTGGTTTGATCTTCGATCGGAAACTTTGTTGGGCACCACAAATAGCACAGCTTAGAGCACGATGTGACCGTTCTCTAAATCTTTTACGGATACTAAGTGGCAAGTCTTGGGGTGCGGATCGGACGACATTGCTCCGTCTTTATCGTGCTGTGATTCGTTCGAAGTTGGACTATGGCAGCATTGTGTATTCTTCAGCTCGACCTTCAGTGCTCAGAAGGTTAGACACAGTCCATAACCAGGGCATCCGTGTGGCCGTTGGAGCTTTTCCAACGAGCCCAGTTGTTAGCCTCTACGCCGAATCGGGAGAACCTCCTCTGCGTTGTCGGCGTGATGTCCTGCTTGCTAATTATGGCTGTGGGCTGAAGTGTATGCCTGGGCATCCAACTTATCACGCGTTTTTCTCCCCTGAGCTGCACGAGCGATACTGCCTCCGCTCTCTGAGCCCCAGGCCAGCAGGTTTTCGTTTCCGTGAGCTTCTACGCCAGCACCATGTTGACATTCCTCGGCTGTTATCCAAGGGAGAGAGTATACACCCCCCTTGGTTACGCGCTACCTCCCATGTCGATCTCGGGATGACGCTCTACGGGAAATCTGTTACGCCTCTTGATAGTATTCGTCGTTGCTTTTTTGAATTTTTATCCAAATACAGTGGCCGTATTTGTATTTACACCGATGGTAGTAAGAGCCCCGACGGTGTTGGATGTGCCTTTGTAACTGGCACCGCAACTTCTACTTACGGTTTGCCTAGTTGCACATCTATATATTCTGCCGAGCTATATGCTATTTATCAAGCCCTTCTGTATATTCGACGTCGAAAATTAGGTGACTGCCTTATTCTTAGTGATTCCCTTAGTGCCCTTCAGAGCATTCGTGAGCTGTACAATTACCATCCTTTGGTGCAGCGCATCCAGGACGTTCTCCACATTTTGCACGCTTCTGGTTTTAATGTGGAGTGCGCATGGATTCCTGGACACGTTGGCTTGCCAGGGAATGACACGGCGGATTTGGCAGCGAAATCGGCAGTCACAGCGCCCAGTGTTACGATTACCCATTCAACAGCAGAAGATTTTAGAGTGGCTGTACGGAGAGCCGTTTTTTCGACTTGGCATGCGGAGTGGTCGGCTCTCCGTGGTAATAAGCTGCGAGAGGTGAAGGACCTCCCTGTCAACTGGGTAACCTCCTCTCGTTTATTCCGCCGGGAGGAGGTAGTACTAGCTCGGCTAAGAATTGGCCACTGTATTTTTACACACAGTTACCTTTTTAAACGTGAACCTGCTCCTGTCTGTGCGCTCTGTGGGGAGGCACAGACAGTTCGTCATGTGTTGCTGGAGTGTGGTCACCTGGCACACATTCGGTCATCTATGGGCATGCCGGCCTCTCTTGCTGAGGTCCTGGCAGATGACCCAAGAGCAGTGGACAGGGTTTTTAAATTTTTAGCAAAACTTTCTTTTACCTTGACGTTTTAGTGTGATAGCGGTTTTTTAAACTCTTTTGGTTTTAATGTGTTGATTTTAGATGGAGTTTTATATCCAGCTCTGGTTAGAGGGCTGGACATTTCTGTTACTTCCGTTTCAACTGTGTTAGCTCTTTTATTTGTGTTTACTTTTTTGTTTGGTATTTTCTTACTGGCTATTGCCAAGGTTTAATCATAAGGGCGCTTATGACCTCGGCAGTTGAGCGCCCTTAAACACAATCATCATCATCATCAACGAACTAACTGACTGACTGAGGTTTCTATGACACAAACCGCCGCAAGTTCCTTTTTTATCGGTGGGACGTTCGAGGTCATCCTGGACATGCTTTTTCACCCATAGCACGGCTGAAAGCACGATGGACGGTTCTCTCAATATTTTACGGATACTAAGTGTCAAATCCCCAAGACAAGTGCGTTGGGTAGTGTTCTGCGTCTTTATCGTGCTCAGATCCGATTCAAGTTAGACTATGGATGCATTGTTTATTCTTCAGCACGAGCATCTGTGCTGAGAAGATTAGATATTATGCATAATCAGGGCATCCGTGTGGCTATTGGACCTTTTCCGACCAGCCACTTGTGAGCCTGTATGCCGAATCGGCAGAACCCCCTTTCGGCACTGCCGGGTAATGTCCTGTAGCAAATTATGGCTCTGGACTTAACAATATGCCTGCACATCCATCCCCTTTTTTATACTGATCTGGACGACCGTTATAAAAGCCTCTCACATACTCCATGGCCTGTAGATTTTCGTTTCCGCGAGCTTCTTCAAAAACATAATCTTGAAATGCCTCTAGCATGCTTCCCGAAGGGAAGAGGATGCACCCGCTTTAGTTACGTGCTACTCTCACATAGATCTTGGGTTGACGGCATACGGAAGTGTACCACGCCTGTGTCTACTATTCATACTTGTGTTTTAGAATTTTTATCACATTACAATGACCGCATTTGTATACACACCGATAGGAGTAAGTGCACCGACAGTGTTGGATGTGCCTTGTTTATTCAACCGAACTGTATATTTTCGGTCCACAGACCATTATTTATTCTGCAGAGCTCTATGCAATATCCCGAGCCATTCTCTACGTTCACCATCGAAATTTGGGTGACTCCCTTATAATGAGTGATTCCCTTAGTGCCCTTCAAAGCATTCGTGAGCGGTACAACTCTCATCCAATCGCACAGCGCATTAATTTTACACGTTATGCACGTTTCCGGCGAAAACTTGTAGTGGGCTTGGATTCCTGGTCACATTGGCTTGCCGGAGAATAAACTGGTGGAGTTGGTGGCAAAGATCTTAGCCACGAAACCCAGTACTGCCATTCATGCTGTAGCATCTGCAGACTTTGGGTTTTTTGCGGAGAGCGGTGCTTTCGTTCTGGCATGCGGAGTGGTACTTCTCCGCGGCAACAAGCCTAAAGAAATGAAGGACGTTCCTGCAAACTGGATAACCTCCACTCGGTTATCTCTCCGAGAGGAGGTGATATTAGTTCTCTTACGTATTGTCCACTGTAATTTTATCCACAACTACATTTTTAAGTGGGAGCTACTCCTATGGGCCGCTCTGTGCAACAGCGTTATCGTTCCGACATGTGTTGGTAGCGAGCGCTCCTCTAAACTACGAGCCACTCAACTGGTGCCGGTCCCCATGGCCGCGCTCGCCAAAGCGTCTCGCTTTGATGTTTCGCAGCGCAGGGGATCATGGGTTCGAGTCCCGCCTTGGGCATGGGTGTTATATGTTTGTGTATGTGTGTGTAAAAGGTAAAACAGAAATTCAGTAATCAAACAGTAATCAAAGTAAACAAATTAGGTAAATAAACAGTAGGGTATACAGTGCCGGAGTCCCGATCAGATTCCGGAGTTGTATTTAAAAAAACAAAAAAACAAAAAAAAAAAACTGGCATTTAACATTTTGGACACCTTGGCGGATGATATTGGAGCGGTATCTAAGATTTTTAAATTTTTAACCCAATTTCATTTTTCAATAAAGATATAGTTTTATTTTGATGTTTAATTACCTTGGTAGATACTCATGGATGTTAAGTAAGTTTATTTAACTTTTTATCCCATGTGCTTCAGCTCTACGGATTTCTTTAGTTCTCACTACAACATCGTTCCATAGTTTCCTTTAGTTTTATATTGGTCTCTTAAGTTTGGCATAGACATTTTTAGTTTTCTTTTTAAGCTGGATTTTATCTCTTGTTTTAGCTATTTTAATTATGCTTATTAATTTTTTTACACGTACTATGTACATAGTGTAAAAGAGAAGGTATTGCATTCCACCCAAAACTTTGATACCAAGATTTCACCCGAAGTACACGTTTTAGGGTCTCCTGTATTAAAAAAAAAAATATTTTTAGAAAAAGATTTGTGTGTGTCATGTGTCTGTGAACACGATAACTCAAAAACGAAAAGTCGGTAAAAATACCAAACTTGGTATTTAAGTTTAGTATCTTCCAGGGATACGACACGAAGATTTTGAGAAAAATCCCCACATCCCAAACTATCCTTTACATGGAAAAGAATGTGATAATTTTTATTTTCTCAAAAATGGCTCTAACGAGTTTGTTTAAAATACCTACTATATATTACAAATAAAATATTTATCTTGACTTTTCTGGGAATAACCTCTAAAGACCTCGTTATTCTGGGTGAATTATGCTGAATTTTGTGTAATTGGTAAACTGTAAGAGATAGATAAAAACTTACTATACAAAAAATGTGGATCTTATTAAAACACAGAATTTATGACATATACGTTTTTTCATGAAACTGACTAATTCTGAGATATTCCTTGTTAGCCTTTTCAGATTTAAAATACTTTGCTCGCACAGAAAGCTGTAAACTCCTGGCAATGCAAACAAATGGATTTCATCCATATGACATCCAGCTTTTAAAAGATTTCACTATCATTTTAGCCTAGTGCATTCCCTTATTTTCTTTCTACTTACAAGGACGCAAGTCATTAAGACAATTTCTGCTAATGTTTATCTTGATTATCATAAAATAGATAAAAGAACATGCATTTTAACAATAATTTGTTACAGCAATGTAGAGAAAGTCATGTGAATGGAACTCGTCAGATTTTTAGAAAAAGATCAGCCTGTGAAGACCTCTTTACTCTGGATGAATTTTGCTGGATTTTGCATTCTAATAAACCGTAAGAGATAAAAAAAAAACTTGCCACAGAAAAAAATGTAGATCTCATTGAAACACAATTTATGTCATCTACATGTTTACATGGAATTGAACATTTTTGGGATATTCCTGATTTCTTTCAGTTTTAAAATACTAAAAATTTTTCACATATGGGAATTTATCAATTCCTGGCAATGCAAACAAATGGATTTCATCCACATGGCAACCAGCTTTTAAAAGATTTGACTATTGATTTAACCTAGTGCATCCCATTATTTCCCTTCTACTAATAAAAAGGCGTTTCTGCTCTTGATTATCTTGATTAGCAGGAAGTAGAAAAAACTTAAGTTCTTTAACAATAATTTGTTACAGAGATGTACAGAAAGTCATGTGAATGGTACACATTAGATTTTTTTTTTTTAAATTGCTTTTATCTCTTGGATTTTGCCTTGCCTGTTTTATTTTTAAGGATGCTAGCAACCTAGCAGTTGAGTGTCCTTAAACCCCTGCCATGGACATAATTTCTTGTTTCTTTCTGTCCTCACGAAAGTTTCAAACAGCATACAGGAAACTTTTCAGGTAGTACTTTCATTATGTTTGTAGAAAATTCTATATGCTTTCGTTAGTAAGGACCTGCATCCCAAACAAAGGATTTTACAGGCTTACAGCATTATAGTTTATGGAATCATTAATTCATATTAGTTATCAAGCTCAGATATTTCAAAATATTCAATATGAAATAAGTATTAAGCAGTGGTTTTATTAAATTATAAAATTAATTTGTCACATCAGTGTGACACAGTCTTTTATGATTTTGGCTTGTGAAATTTTGGTATACGATTTTTAGCTCAAATGTAAATCTTCCTCTAATGTCAGCCTCTATATGTCTAAGCCCCTATGAGCGCCTATGATTCAACAGTGATAACAGAAAAGTGATCTATCTCTATAATGTGAAAACCAAGTATCAGTACTTTGTCTTTGTTCACTGGACTTCCTAGTTCAGTTTGTGCAATCATTAGGGTAATCCCAAACATTTTATTTGCAAAAATTCCTATGGATTATATCTACAACTTGCCACTCAATGACAACATCCATTATTTCTTTTATCATGCATGATTTCGATCTTGACTACTGCCGAATTTGTTTTGTGTCATCCTCTGTGACCTTGATTCTTAAGGTTGCAGGTTCACACCTGGTGGAAGGTAGGTGGAATTTTCTAGGATTAAAAAGCCTTATCATGGCTTACTTTGGAAGAAACATAAAACTATTAGTCCCAAGTCATAAATTGATAGCACATAAAAGAACCTCATGCCCCAGAGAGCTGCTTCTGAGTAACATTAAGCAATCTTTCACTCTTAGTTTAGAATGTGATACTGAAAGCCTTAGCAGATAAAAAGTATCTGTAAATAAGCCCAATTTATTTATTTATTATTTTGAAAATATTCTCTCCAACCACTTTATGTATTTTCTTGGTAGTTTGTGTCTAAAGGGAAGGGACTAATAATGTTTAAGGCTAATCTTTCTTTTGACAAAGGCTTTTCTTTGTTCACTCCAACCAATATTATTGTTGAGCCTTATTTCTAAGTGTCAAATTGCTTCAATTTCAATCATTTTCCAATACCATTTTTTTACAAATTTTTTTTTTTTTGAATACCATGGCTTTTTATCTACAAGTATTTATTCTTAAACGCAATTCCATGCAAAACTTGGAAATTACTGCACTAATTATTCTGATTTCAGTGTCCAATATTTGTAATTGACCTTACAATTAGGTCATCAGCAAATAGTAGATCTTGAATCTTAATATTTTTAATAATAGACATGTGCATATAGGTTTTACTAACTACTTCTAGTATCTTGTTAATGAATGAATTAAGTAGAATATGTCTTAGCTGACACCCTTGTCTAAGACCTGTTTTTCTTTTTTTGTAGCTTAACGTCCTTTAACTAGTCAGTCATATCCGACGATGAATGACAATTGGTGAAATGATGCTCAAATGTTCTCGGGGTCCATGGAGCTTAAAATTACTTAAGCTTAAAGCTTCTCAGGATAAGGGAAAACCCAAAAAAAACCTTATCCAGGTAACTCACCCTTAACGAGATTCGAACTCACGACCTTTTGAATTTGAGACAGACATGCTATCACCAACTACCCAGGTGGGCTAAGACCTATTGTGTTCATGTTAGCAGTCACATATATACTATCTTAATAAAATAGCTACTCATTTTCATAAAAAAAAACACTTTTAAAAGCTTCTATGAACTTATCAGATTTTGCTATTTTATTCAGTATTGACCACAAAGCATTGCAATTGTATGAAACATATTTTTGAAATCTTAAACGGCAATAGCCTTCCCTCTTTTATGAGCTAAATGTTTTTTTACCATTGTATTTATTATAAGTTCTTCTATTTTTCTGAAGCCTGATTAAAATTGCATGAAAAATATTTTAAAGCAATGGATTATATGCTAGGCAGAAACTTACAAATATATAACTATGCTATCAAAGGAATCAACACCTGAACTAATTTTACTATCTGAAAGATAAACATGCAATTATTTAAATTGTTAATTTAATATGTATCATATATCACAAACAATAGCTCCACCAGATAGCAATACTTTTTTTTCAGTTATGATGTAAAGAGACATTGCAGCATATCAGTACTATTTCTGTATCTTTAATTCTTAATTTCTATTCCATTTCCAGATTTATTTGTTGCAGAAATATTTAACATGGCCTAGCAGAGGAACAGGCAGTTTTACATTATGTGTTTTCTCTTATAACTCAATGGATAACCAAAACTGCATGCACATTCTGTTACTCTGACAGTGCTATTCAATAAACATGGATCACTAAACAGTCAATGTAGCTTTTTCAGTAAAAAGTTTTATAAAAATGATAATTATGAGGCTGCTAAATGTAAACTAAATTGCCACTTAGGATGTCATGGTCCTGTCCCATTTGTTCATTCCATAAAATATGGAACTTCAATATCGGTTTGGCATTGCAGAGGCTTTCAGGTAGTAAAAGGATCAAGAGTACACCAGAAAATGTTGCAATGCTGAGTTGTTGTAAACAGAAGACCAATGTACTCAACAGTGAAGCAATATCAGAGAGGACCGTAAGATGAATATTGCAATAGATCTTCATTTTCATCCTTACTGGCTTAAGATAGTGCACAAATTAAAGATCCTCCTTCGCTCTGTGGTGAAGCGTTTTTTGTTCGACATGTCTTGCTAGAGTGTGCCCGTCGAGCACCACTATGAGCCACTCTGCAACTACTGGTCAGGCTCTTTGATACCGGAGTGGCTTCTAAATTTTTATCTAAAGTGACATTTGCTCTAACAGTCTAGTTTCAATTAGCTGACAATGGAGCGGTAAGAGAAGCTTTTAAATTTTTATCACACACAAGCATGCCCTGTAGTTGCAGTTTTAATTATTTATATCACTCTTCCCCTCCATTGTTGTTTTTAAGATTCATCTCTGACTTCCGCAATTAGTGGTTATGTTTCCCTTGGTTTTATGTGTTACTTTGGCTGCCATTTTATTCTGCTATTATTTTAACAGTGTTTTTTTCTTTTTGGTTTCTGCCAGGGTTTTACTGATTTTATTTTCATGGTGTTTTTTTCTGGAGGAGTGGTCCTGGTTTTATCTGGAATGTTATTTTCTAAGGGCACTAATGACCTTAGAAGTTGAGCGCCCTTAAACACCAATCATCATCATCTGCCACCAAATAAGGACATGTAATTTTCTTTCACGAATAATATTTTGTGAAGAGACATTAAATCACATGAATGAAGATGAATTAATTGACGAATTATGGATGTCTGACAAATCACATTTTTATCTGAGAAGCCCATGGTAACCTTCTAGTCAAAGTTAAAATATGCTCCTTAATAGAACTCTATTTCATTTCATTTCTTTTTTTTTTTTTATGTAGAAAGTCATGTAAATGTAGCAATTAAATTTCTTTGCTTTCAGCTCATAGTTTGTATTTAATGCAGTAGTTAATTTTGTTTCAGAAAACAATGCAGAGATTGGGAATGTTTGGCTTTCTGCCAAATTCAGATCCTGTCTTTACAATGAGCAAGGAACTATGTCGAGCAAGACCTGTTGCCAAGTTTATATGCTTGAATATCATCCTTGGCATTGCTGGCTTTGACACTACCCAAGTCAATATGGTATGCTATGACTCTGTTAGACTTTCTATTAGTAAATAGACATGCTCGCTTCACAATCAGAAATCAAACAGGAAGCATGAAAAGCATCTTTGGGCAAATGGTAGTCTTTCATAAAGAAATAAAATCTAATGTTTTTAATGCTTTTGTATAGTATCAGAGCATTGTATAGTTACCAAATCCTTTATAAAATTGCTATTGTCATTGCTGGCTTTCTCTGTTAATTACAGAGTATTACAGAGTATTATTTTTTGTACATGTTTTGAGGACCATAACAACCTCCACACCCCAAAAATTAGAAAAAGGTTGTGTATACATTTACATGCATAGGTGTGTGCATGTGCGTGTGAAAGAGAGAGATAGAGAGAGAGAGACAAAGAAAGATAGAGAGAGATAGAGAGAGATAAAAAAAAGATAGAGGGAGATAAAGAAAGATAGAGAGAGATAGAGATAGGGAGAGAGAGACAGAGAGAGAGAGACAGAGAGAGAGAGAGACAGAGAGAGACAGAGATAGACAGAGAGAGGCAGAGAGAGAGGGGGAGAGAGAGAGAGAGAGAGAGAGAGAGAGAGAGAGAGAGAGAGAGAGAGAGAGAGAGAGAGAGAGAGAGAGAGAGAGAGAGAGAGAGAGAGAGAGAGAGAGAGAGAGAGAGAGAGAGAGAGAGAGAGAGAGAGAACAGTATTACTCAAAAATGATAGAACAGTTATATACCAAAATTGTTATTTAAGTTCAGCATTTACATTGAATAAATGTTGTTATTATTCATTTTCTTAAAAATACTGCAAAATTGTTCGTTACAATAAGATTCTTGGTGACTGATAAAATATATATTGGGCTAGTCGCACAGTTGGTACTTATTAATTAATCATATTTCCATGGCTGTGACCCTCATGAGCAATGAGCACTCTTCTACTTTTTATTACAAAAATATCATGTGGATATACCTTTTATTATATGTGTTTATTGCCTTTAGTAACTTTTCACAACATCATTTGCACCAACTACACATTGAAGTAAAAATATAGAAATCTAGTAAGTATGCCGCATACTGTATAGCGAATGTCAATCTAAATTGCTTGTTTCTTGATGAAGTTTCTAATTTGTAGGGCGTGAGGGCCTTGGATAACGTATTAATTACTATTCATGAAACAACAATTACACTCGGACTGTCGTGATTACTGGGACACCATGAATTCTTTAAGTTCCCATGTCTCTTTGCGTAACACATACATCTACTCCATGCAGCTTTTCTACTTTGACCCCCAAAGCTTTCATCTGGAAACTGGCTCTAGCAACACACACCTTGGGGGAAATGTCCCCTTACTTCGTTCAGCTGGACCATATGTCTGACAATCTGTCACCACCATCCCTGGGGCAGACAGGCATGCAGGTTTGCGTTATATTCAAGATTGTACAATTTTGCTGTTTGACAATTATTACTATTTTACCATTATTAATTACCTCAGTCAATAAAGAACTGTCTCAATATCTTGAACATTCAGCGAAAAACGTCGAATTCTCTTCCTTCTGAATGTATGTTTTATAATTTTACACATATAATTTATAAAATTTTAAAGAATAAAATACACAGTTTGTCAGATTTTTTGTGAAGATATTATTTGTTAATAGTTTGGGTTTTCAAATTGTTTATATTTTCTCTAATTTTAACCACTATTCATTTTCTTATAGCGATATAATGCAAAGAGTATAATTTTCTCACTTAAGCCTCCTGTATCTCTCTTTTACTTACAATGAGAAGTATCATACACATGTTTGCAAGTTTTTATCTTGATGAACAAGATAAAATAATAATTTGTGAAAGAGGGTACAGAAAGTCATGTGAATGCAATCATCAGCTTTTTTAATTTCATGTTCACCATAAAATTGACCCTTTGTCAGTCCTGAAAAATTGTTTTGTATCTCTGCTCAAGATTTGCTTAATTACTATAAGTAGCATGTAAACACTTTACACATAAACCATTTCTTTCTTGATCAAAAGGTGATGGGCAGATTTCCAGTTAACATTGAGAATGAAATTGTTTATTTGATAATCTACAGCAGGAAATATTCTCTTACCTCAGTAATGCAGTCTTTTTGTGTGTGTGGGTGTGGGTGTGGGTGCGGGTGCAGGCATGCGAGCGCGCGCGCGGGGGTGATCCTGGAGGAGATTCCACCCTGCGCGTGCACGTGCGTGTGCGTGCGATCCTGGAGGAGATTCCACCCTGCAGCCATTGACTTATTGTACGTTAGGAGAATAGGATGAGATTAGAGTAATTTACAATGGAAATCTGGAGCCATACTGCAAGGAGGGAGCCACTTTAGGGTTGTCTAACAGTTTCCAAGCAGTTCATCTCAACGCGGGAAGAGCTAGGAGCCTGCGGTCCAGATATGACCAACTCCCTGAGCTACAGACAAATTCCAACTCCATTCCGCCACCAAGAGCTTTATCACCTCCATGGAAGAATGCCATCACCACAGTCCTAGTCGACATCCACAACCCTGAAAGAGGCCAGTTGGATGAAATGGAGATGAAATTAAGGGACATGATGTTCAAGGGAATGAAGACACCTCCCCAAAATTCGCCTAATGTCCCAGGAAAACCCCCAAAAAATACATGGACCAGAGAGATTGGCTGTGGAGGAGACTAATCTCATGACCTCCCAAATGCCTGTCTCAGATAAAATGTCTGAGTGACTTGGCTCTGTGCAGTGAAATATCACATTGCAAAAAATGTTTGGGGATTCACCCAGGAACAGTTATTAAGGATCATTTGTTCCTTTCAATGACCATGTAGATGTCAAAATAAATTCCTCTTTTTGTGCTCAGAATAAAACAAAGTATAGACTCACAAAATTGCAAACCCTTGATTTATTTGGATGTTAATTTCTGTGTAGTGATGTTCACTAAATATATTCTGCTTATTATAATACTTTACTTACAATATGGTATCTATATTATTTATGCTTGTTTGCATTTTCAGTCAATGATACCTGTAATAGTGGGACATTCTCCTGCCGGAACTTCTGGAAAGACATTCCTTCATTTTGTTCAGATATTTAGACTAGGTAGGTTTTAATTAATGATATAAACCTTTCTGCTCAATGTTGCTTACGTCTTTGTTAAATTTTACATTTTAGTGATAGTTGCCTATAATTTATCATAGAACATAGTGTTATTAGCGTGTTCTCTAGTTTTAATTTTTTCCTTATACAAAGCACTATATATTCTTCATAAGCCATATGGCAAATTCAATCTTTCTTCCCTAGATACAGTTTAATACATTTTAGTCAATTATTATATTATTATTGTGCATTAAAGACAATTGGAAAATTAAACTACAGATTGCATTAAATGTTCTTCAGGTTTTGTATACTGAACTGCAGTGTAATACCAGTGTGTGCAATTTGATTAATGGCTGTATGAAATGTTAAATATTTATGGTTGCTGGACACTAATGCATTTTATAATATATATATATATATTATATAATATAAATAATATTTTGCCAAATGCAGCTTTTCATTTTAATGTTTTTCGCTAATCAGATTCCAAGAATAACTAAGAAAATAAATAAGTTCTTATGTATTTCCTAATTTTTCATGGTTAGGTTTCTTAGAAAGAGAATTCAATTTTTTTTGAAAATCAAAATGTCACAAATATACAATTCCACTTCTTAGTTTAATTCTGTAATATCTTGCCTCAGGGTACAAGTATTGGAGATTAGTAAGGGGTCAAGTATGAGTCTGCTGTACAAGCTGCATAACTTATCGCCAGATAGGGGTAAATGTAACAGAGGAAGTGATGCTGTACTTGAGCTGTAGCACAGAACAGACAAAGCAAATGGGAAGCCAGACTCATAGCATGATAATAACACTCAAGCAGCCAGATTTACCAGAGCAATAACATTCAAGCAGCCAAACTAACCAGAGCTATGTTACATGTCTAGCGTATAAGTCACAAAAACAAGAAAGACGTGGAAACCTTGGAGTTAAAAATAAATTAGACAACTATGAGTATATCATTACTAAGGATAATACAACTAAAAGTAAAAAGTGATGTGTGAAAACAATTAGTGCTATAGTTGAAAAGGTGGAAGTAAACCAACTGAATATATATAGTGTAAACAAGCTAGTGGTTTATTAAAATATTCAACAACCAATATGAAAAGGAGCTCAGAAACAAAGCTACATATTTGCTTCAAAAAAGTATATAATAAATGATGCTGCCACATTAGCTTTCGTTGTGTCACTTGTGACCATTCAACTTAGTGCAAGGATCAGAGTTTAAAAATCTTTCAACCCCTGTGGACTTGGTGCAGAATATCCAAATGTGGCTCTAGATATAGCTGAGATTCTGCTCATCTTACCACTATAAAAATAGAGAGGCTGACATCACTGACACAGTGAGAAGTATACTTATACTAAGAGTTAATCTTGCCGTGCTCAAAAAGTGAATTTGTTTACAAAGAAACATGTGCATGGATGATTTCCATAAAACAACTTATATTATGGTCACTGCATTGATAATTGTCAGCATTGGAAAATAGAAAACAGGGTCTTATTCATGCACCATTTACTGATAAAGAGAAAACTGGGCTTGAATGAGTTTAAATGCCCATTTTTATGACTATTAATATGCAATTCATACAACTGCATGTCCCTTACTTGGAACTTAGTAGTGATTCATTACCGTTTACAAAAGAGGGACCTTTTTGGGTAAATAATGCATTCATGTGCATATTTGAAACCTAAAAATCATTATTTTATTATATCAGAAGACTGCAATATTTTTCTTATTTCCAGATATGTTTATGCTATGTTAAATTATAAAATGCATTCAATTATTAGGTAATTAACAGCTGACAATCAGTTAATAGCATACTGTAAAACTTTAGAATTAGTTAAAGTGTTCATTGGAGAATGTTTAATTTGAAAATCAAATAGCAGAGTGGCATGCATTAATAACAATGTTAGTTCATCAGCCCTAATTCCTTGTAACATTCTCTTTTCTCCAAAGTTACAAGAATGCAAAAATCAGTGAAGGTTGACTGACAAATTTTTACATGTCCACTGTTGTAGAGCTGAACAAGTACAGGGTTAACCCATACTTACCAAACTCGTTGAGTCGAGTCTGTAACATAAGAGGGAGTCAAGTGAGTAGGCTTTGTGAACGGCCAGCAGTGGCAGTGAGCAGGCTTAGACAGCACATTTCTGATCTATAATGAGTATTCAATGTGCCAAAATACTCGCTGGTTGCAATTATATTTTTATTTTTTCTGTTATATGCAAATGTATGCAAGTTTTTGAAAAAAAGCTTTTTTTCTAATACTTTCATTTTATGGATCAGACATTTGTACAGATCTTTCAAGAGTCTTTTGTTTGTTTCCCAAACGTTAATTTCATTAAAAAATTAAATACCATAGCAGTGTAATTATGCCATTCCCGATTTTCAAACAGGTACTGACTATGTGTTTATTTGTGCTAGTTTAGCTCATATGGATTACTCCCATGGCCCATCATGCTTCGAAGTCCATGGTAAGAACTATAGGTCCTCCCAATCTGCCACTATACCCATCACTGTACCATTGGAAGTAATGGACACCATTCACTGGTTGCCTCCACCTCAGAAGTGGGTCCAGTCATCACTTGCTGGAATGGCATAACCCCCAAGGTTGCAGACAATATGGGAAGAGTTAGTAACTAACTGTATTGCTATTTATTTCACTAAATGGTAATTTATTTTAAATAATGCCAAGATAACTGATCAAAATAGAATATTAATTAAAAACGTGAGTATAGTAATATGTTTTGAAAATTTACAAAACAGATATCACACTAGGTGCTTCAACCTGCCACATCACCATCTCGGCACTGATTCTGGGCCCTCCACACCCTAAACCACAGGCAAGGTAGAAACACCCAGTAAGTGTAGCCACACTTGACAAGCAACATATTTCCAGTTGTGGAATAGAAGCTGTCTTAATGGCAGTTCCCTATTTTTCTTAAAATAAACCTGTTAGAACGAAATATAAACAAGATTGATCTTGCCATCTTAAAGTGTCACAACAAAGAAGATTACAAAGGATATAGCAATAAACAGGAGTATGGTTATGGCCAATATTAATCAATATTTTTTCAGCTTTCCGAAACTTACATTTTCATTATGTAAGGTAGATGTTTCTCCTTAAGTATTAAGTTATTATACTGAAACTTTGAAAGTATTTTCTTGATAAACTAATGCAATTTTATGTGGAATAGAAATTTTAAATCCTTTAGAAGGTTAAGGTATTCAGAAACAGATGTGACAAAAAGAATCCTAAAAGTTATCTACTTAATAAAATATTTTTAGAAAAATAACTAAGATCTTTTAATAAACTCTTGTTCCACAGCTTTTCTTCTTATCTGTATGTAGTGTCTTAAAGAAAATCCTAAAAGAATTGCTTCAGTAGTTTTTGAGAAAAATCACCCTTAATTTGATCCTGCATTTTAATTGTAATATTAATAAGTTATATGTAATTTACCACTTGTTTTTCAAATTTTTGAACATATTCTACTGGTATCCTTCCAAACTATTTTAAAATTTGTACAAGGCTACATTTTCGCCTACATCCCCACTTAAGTCTTTAATTTCACGACTTATTATTGTATAATCAAAGTTAATTTTACCTTAAATATGCCAAATACAGAATGCTTAAGTATAGCCCTAGAAGTATATCAGCAATGAAACATTAAAAAAACTGCAAAGAAAAATGCACTGTAGTTTTAAATCAATTATCATTTGTTGTAAAAGCACCCTATGTACTTATTATATTTTTATTGTCATGTTTTTATCCAATTTTTAAAAGCTTTTAGAAGATGTTGCTATTTAATAATTCCAAAAGTTGTTTTTACTTACTTTGTCAAGAACTAAATTAAATAAACTAATTATTAAATAGATTAATAGGAAAAGAACTGCTGTTTAGAGTATATCAACTCTTTATCTAGAGTTTGAAGTGTAGAGGCTTTACATACTCACCCCAATGTAGCAGCCACTATTAGTCCAAACATCTCTAGAACTAATTGGGTTCAAATAGGTTTAAAAAAAAAAGAGGGGAAGGGGGATATAGAGTTTTTAGTTTGCATATTGTGGCATAAAACAAACAAATGAACACAATTAATTAAATTCCTTCCTTAATTCATTTAAATGAAAAAAAAACAACACTAAGCACATAAATAGGAAAAACTAACACTTTACAATATGTTAGTATTAAGAGCTTTGACATGTGTTGTTTCATATTGTGGAAAATCATTTATAAAAGTATAAATTCTGCTTTGATATGTGCAGGACGTTTTGCACAATATGACTATGGAGATTTGGGGAATATGGAAATGTACAACTCTACATTGGCTCCTGCCTACAATCTGGATAACGTCTTAGCTCCTGTATCCCTTCATTACAGTGATCATGATGTGCTCTCAACTCCAAAGGTGAGTATGAAATAGCTTTCTTAAGTCCTGATTGTGAGGAAAGCTGATATTATCTTAGAATAAAGTAGTTTCAAGTTGGAAAGTGCAACAGTGTTATATAAACAACACGTCCAACATTTAGCTTAATGTATTATTACTCTTAACTTTTATTCTGTCTTTTTGCTTACAAACTCACAAATGATGATAATTCTGATTAGTATGTCATAATCTGTTCCATGTGTTAGACTTGAAAATTGCTCGTCAGATGTGATTACTGCTGCAATTGCTATCAAGCCAAGTTTTACCTCCTCTGCATGAGTGTTCCACCCTTCTATAGTTCCAGGCCTCTTTTTGGAATATTCTCTTACTGATATTTCTGAGTGAATTGGACAACAAAGAGCTTATTGAACATTCCCCAACATGCCGTAAATGGAAACGTTCCAACTGCAAGTCATTGTTCCTCCTTGTAGGCAAAGTTGCTTCTCAGCGGTTATGGAATTTATGTAATGTGGCTGGTGAACTTTGCTTTTTAAAACGCTTGCAGAACTGGACGACTCTGTGTTCTAATAGCACAGCATCACTTTTTCCAACCCTCTAGGGGCTCACTTACTGTGAGTACAGATTTCGTGTACCCGGGGTCTGAGTCACTCATCATCGTCATCCCCATTTTTTGGAGACATGTTCTTCATTAGTTAAGGCCTTCTCTTCTAAGTGTATTTTCATCTTATGTTTAAGTACTTAAAATTACGAACTCCTGTCTCAGCAACATAGACCTTTTCTGTCTTGTGATTTCTGGCTAGTTTCACTGCAGCATCCAACTTGTTGGCTCTCTAGCGGTCTCAAGCTTGAAGGTTGAGTGGACCCTCCTTGCTACCTCTTTTTGTGATCTAAGTACTTAGCTGTCCATTGTTATTAGTTATTACATACACCCAGTTAGTTCCGGAAGGCTGAGTTACCTTAGACATTTCAATGATTGCATGCTGTCAGAGTCTACAGGGGAATGATGTGTTGCTGCTGCTGCTGCTGCTGTTGCTGCTGTTGCCAAGGGCCTGATATAATTAACCATAAGCTCCCTGAATCTACCCCATTGAGGCTGCATGACCTAAGGAGAGGGCCTATAATTGGAAGTTTTAACAGAGATAAGTGGCCTATCTATGATGAAAGTGTCACATACAGACGGCAGTGACAAATGGAGGGTAAGTTCTCTGAGGTACTCCTTGAGATTGGGCCTAAAGTGGGTGCTTCTGGCCGCACGTGCCAGAAGTTTTATGCGCCATTTTTCTTTTATCCCCCAGATGGCAGGCTGATGCCGATATTTCGGAAAGAGGTACAATCTAAGCATAGCTGTCCTGTGCTCAAGAATATCAACAACCACATTTAATATTCATAGGAAAGTGTCAGTTTACATAGGAGTCTAAACTGATATCTCTGCTGAAAAAGTGTCTCTTCTACCGGATACTGTTCGAATCTTCCACGATATCACTTTCAGCTTCGGGTCCACCTCTGCCTTGGTCATTGGTCGATCAATCGCCAGTATCAATTTCCCATTCGTCATCAGATGGGTCGCACCTGCTCCCATACAGAACTCGAACCATTGCGAATGCGCTAGCAGCGATGGTGGTACAGGGGGCTTTGAGGTAGTCCTACTTAAAAGAAAAACGCTCAACCAACGCACACCCTCTTGTAAGTCGATCATCTATTTCTTCCCCCCAGGGGCCTACTACGGTACGTACGGGTTTGGCGCACCCGGGGGCTTCCGAGCCACTCGCCACCATATCATCCTCCCCATCGTCATCCACTGTGCCACGTTTTGTGTTCTTGTCTGCGTGTGTCTGTGCGCATTTGTTTGTGTATGTTATTGTTTGTGCGAGTTTACTCGCCTCATCTTCTTCCTCTTCTAGGCTTATTCCCTATATATTTAGTTTTAAGGCTTTAGGTTTATTAACTCCTGCCTCACCAACAGGGATCTTTCTTCTATCTCCGTGGTTCCTGTCCCACGGTTCCAGCGCGGCTTCCAACTTGTGTGCTCTTCGGAGGTCTCAGGCGTGACGGTTGAGTGGACCCTACACACTGCCCCTATGTGTAAGCCTTAGGTGCGGAGCTCGTCCATACCGATATGTACACCCACGTAGCTTCTCTGGGAGCCCGGCCCGTGCTAATCTCCCGACGAGCGCAGGTCGTCGGGTTAGAATCACAGGTCGGACGTGTTACCGCTATCGGAAACCCGGTGTAATCAACCACAAGTACCCTGAATCCATGGATGTGTCATTACACACCATGGCCTAAAGTAGGGGGCCACAGGTGGTTATACCTGTGGTAGGGCATAAAGCCGGGTTGTACATGGTGGAGGGCTTACCCATATGGACCAGTAGTGTAGGCTGGAGGGTAACTCCTCCTAATTACTCCGTGAGATCGGTCTGGGAGGGGTCTACCAGGCGACACAGACCGGAATGTATTTTTGGTTCTTTTTTCTCTTTCCCCCGGATGGCAGGCTGACGTCGACAGTACTGGAAGGGGACCTTTTTTATAATGATCCCTCTGCGCAAAACTTCTATTTTTGACAAATTTTTGGTGATGGCCTTGGCTTGTAATTCAAAGACAATGCGAGACCTTAACTCCTTTTACATTCAACGTGAACTCGACAGGATATGTGGAAAAGTGACAAATGCAACCAGGACTAGAGACGGTACACTGTTAGTTGAAACCAGGACCGAAGACCAGTCCAGAAAGCTCTTGAAAGCCGGTTTATTGGGTTCCTACCCAATAACGGTGGCCCCACACAAATTGCTGAATACCTGTAGAGGCGTGGTGACTACCTCGAGCTTAGACGGCCTTTCCGACACTGAAATTGTCGCCAATCTCTCCGACCAGGGTGTGTGTCAGGCGTACCGTCTTCTTGGCAAACGTAATGGTGAGTCGGTTGTGTTACGGACAGTCTTCCTAACGTTCAAAGGCACCACCTTGCCTGAGGCACTCTACTGTGGATACGAACGCGCTGCTGTGAGGCCGTATATACCGAACCTTATGCGTTATTTTCGCTGCCAGAAGTTTGGTCACACCCAAAGCCGGTGCACTTTCGACGCTACATGTGAACGTTGCGGCCAAGCTGCCCACGGAGAAACTACTTGTGCTCGAGACCCTTATTGCGTCCATTGTAAAAAGACCCACCCATCTAGCTCCCGGCAATGTGCACGTTTTCTCGAGGAAAAGGCCATCCGGGAGCTGCGAGTTAAGGAACGCCTGACCTTTCCGGAAGCCATTCGCCGCTTCCAACAGCTGCAGCCTTCAACCATCTCAGGCTACGCATCAGCGCTCCGCCGCACTCCTGTTTCCTCAGTGGCACTATAAACTGTGCCTGTAGCCGACGCGTTAACTCAAACAGAACAGACGCCGACCACAACAACCTCTACATCCACAGCACCCACTGCCTCAAGTTCTATTTCTCCAGAACCTGCTCGTAAGCCGCTAGTTAGACCGACACCATCTGTGTCTGCTGCTCACTAGCGCAGTCGTAAGAAACTCAAGGCCACTGATAAACCTTCCAAGTCCCGTTCTCGTTCTACGAGACGTAGGGGATCTTCCGCATCCCGAACATCAGCGGATAGCGCCGACGAAGGTGGCTATAATCTTGTGGGTCCAAAATGTGCAAAGAACAAGCAACGCCCACCTTAATTGCATCTACTTCGTTTCCGCCAGTCGTTTGCTTCCCAGCTGCAAACTCAGAGTTTGATTCATCGATAAACTTTCCCGCCTCTAACTGTGCTCCATGGCTCTCCTGACGTGGAATATCCGCGGTGTGCGTACCCATAGGGCCGAATTGCAGCTGTTATTACGGTCCTATAACCCTCTAGTTCTGTGTTTGCAGGAGACAAAGCTTCGCCCCCACGATGCCTTTGCCATGCAGCAATACTTTTCTGTGCGGTTTGACGTTACACCGGAGGAGGGCTCTCCTGCTCATGGGGGTGTTATGATCTTAACGCGCAATGACATCTGCGGTCAGCCGGTCACTACCTTGCAAGCTGTTGCTATCCGACTTACTCTTCCTGGTTTCTGCTTCACTGTATGTAATGTCTACGTTCCGCTTTCATCTTCCCTCTGCGCCACTTACATACACCATCTTTTGTCTCAGCTTCCGGCACCTTTTCTTCTGTTGGGTGATTTTAATGCCCACCATCCTCTATTGGGTTCTCCTAGGGCCTGAGTGCGGGGGACTATTCTTGCTGACCTTTTCGTTCAATCTAGTCTCTCTGTTCGAAACACCGGTGAACCTACTTTTCTTTCCGATTCTTCTGCCACGCTCTCCCACCTGGACCTTTCTGTTTGCTCTGCACAGCTTGCTCACCGTTTTCAGTGGAACGTAATGTCAGACACTCATTCCAGCGATCATTGCCCTTGTGTCATTACTCTGCTATAACACCACATTTCCTCCTCCCGTGCGATTTCTTGGCATCTGTCTAAGTCGAATTGGGCTCTTTTCTCCGCTCTAGCTGTTTTCAGCGACCGCCTGTTCGACTCCGTTGATCACATGGTCGAACATTTCAACTTTGTCGTGACCTCCGCTGCCGAGCAGTCCACCTCACGGTCGTCTTCCTACCCTAGACGCTTACCGGTCCCTTGGTGGACTACAGAGTGCCGCGATGCTATTCGTGCTCGCAGGAGGGCTCTTCGGGTATTTCGCCATCACCCTACCTTGGAGCATTTGATCAATTTTAAACAAACACGCGCCCGGGCACGGCGCATTATTCAAGATAGCAAACGGCCTTCCTGGGCTTCGTTTGTTGAAACATTCAGTCGCACAACACCTTCATCCGTTGTGTGGGAGAAGCTCCGCCGTGTTGCCGGTAGGCAGACTCGTACTTCCATACCGGGGCTTCTCGTGGGAACTCACAACGTAGTTGACCCGGTTACTATTGTAGATGCCCTTGGTAGGACGTTTGCAACTGCGTCTAGCTCCGCCAAGTATCACCCAGCGTTTCGTGCCATCAAGGCGGACGTGGAGTCTCAGAGTCTCTCTTTCCGGTCCTTGGATTCCGAGTGCTATAACTCGGATTTTAACATGCGGGAGCTGGATGCCTGTTTAGCATCCTCTCGACACTCCGCTCCAGGACCCGATGGTATCCATATCGCCATGCTACAGAACCTCTCTTCTGAGAGTAAGCAATATCTCCTGAACCTGTACAACCTCGTTTGGCGCGAGGGTGTGTTTCCTACAGCTTGGCGCGTAGCCACCGTTGTTCCCATCTTAAAACCGGGGAAGGACCGTAGTCTTCCTCATAGTTACCGTCCTATCTCCCTCACCAGTTCTGTTTGTAAGGTGATGGAACGCATGATCAATGGACGGTTACTATGGTGGCTTGAGTGTGAGAAACTTCTGTGCAACATACAGTGCGGCTTTCGCCGATACCGCTCCACGACTGACCACCTTGTCTCCCTCTCGACTCACATCCTGAATGGTTTTCTTCGGAAGTGTCAAACTGTGGCCATATTTTTCGATCTGGAGAAAGCTTATGACACTTGCTGGAGGGCTGGCTTACCGCGTACCTTGCATAGTTGGGGCTGCCGTGGCCGCCTTCCAGTGTTCCTCCGGGAGTTCATGAACAACCGGGTATTTCGTGTGCGTGTGGGCTCTGTTTTCTCTCGTGTTTTTGATCAGGAGAACGGAATGCCTCAAGGGTCGGCACTCAGCGTCACTCTCTTCGCTGTTGCCATCAATCCCATTGTCGAATGTGTTCCTGCTGGTATCTCCTCCTGCTTATTTGTGGACGATTTTGCAATTTATTGCAGTTCTCGGCGCACGTGTCTTTTGGAGCGTCGCCTACAGGCATGTCTTGACCGACTACATACTTGGAGTGTCACAAATGGCTTCCGTTTTTCTTCGGAGAAGACAGTTTGTGTCAACTTCTGGCGTCGGAAACCATACGAGCCGCCTTCTCTACATCTTGGGGCCGAACCGCTGCCCTTCGCCGAAACTGTAAAGTTTCTTGGTTTGGTGTTCGACAGGAAGCTTAGCTGGTCGTCCCATGTCTCTTCTCAGATCGCACCGTGCTATTACAGCTTTACCGTTCGCTTGTAAACTGGATTACGGGTGCATTGTATACTCTTCGGCTTGTCCTTCGGTTTTACGATGTTTAAACCCAGTCCACCATCGTGGGATTCGTCTGGCGCTGGGTGCATTTCCAACTAGCCCAGTTATTAGTTTGTCTGCGGAGGCTGCTGAACCTCCGCTGTCTCATAGGCGTGATCTGCTTCTTTGCAGCTACGCTATCCGCCTGTTTGCCTTGCCAGATCACCCGTCTTTCAAGTTATTCTTTGACGAGTCTCTTGACCGTCAATATGCTGTCAGCGCGGTTGCCTTGCTTCCCGCAGGAGTTCGTTTTCGCCTGCTTCTTCGGCTCTTGGATGTTCGCCTACCGCCTGTGTTTCCACTTGGGGAATGTTCCTTCCCCCCTTAGTTACGTTGCGACGCCCAGTTCCACCTTGGGTTGGCTTCCATGCCGAAAGCAACGACTCCACCTTCAGTCTTCCGCTCTGCATTTTTAGAGCTGCAGGCGAGGTTTCTCAACCATTGTTTTATTTATACGGATGGTTCTAAGGAAGACCATGGTATGGGATGCGCTTTCGTTTTTAATTCTCGGAGTTATACATTTCATCTTTTGGGGCAATGTTCGATTTTTACCACCGAACTTTTTAGTATCTATCAGGCTCTTCTTTTTATCCGGAGACAGGATTTAAAACAGTTTATTTGTAGCGATTCCCTCTGTGCACTTCAGGGCCTACGTGAGCTGTGTCCAGGCCATCCGTTGATACAGCACATACAGGATCGCCTGCAATCGCTCGCTGACACTGGCGTCAGCGTGTCGTTTGTTTGGGTTCCTGGTCACGTAGGTGTGAGCGGAAACGAACAAGCGGACACAGCTACTAAGTCTGCAGTTTTATTGCCTAATGTTTTTAGCACCACGTTCCTCCAGGTGTTGTTCGTGTTCACCTGCGCCGGGCCATTCTTTCGCGCTGGTTCGCGGAATGGTCCGGGGTGCGTGACAACAAACTGAGGGCGGTCAAGTCCCTTCCTGTCCCCTGGCCTATTTCCTCGCGTGCATGTCGCCGCGATGAGGTGGTTTTAGC
This sequence comes from Hymenopus coronatus, assembly GCA_030762935.1. Taxonomy (NCBI): domain Eukaryota; kingdom Metazoa; phylum Arthropoda; class Insecta; order Mantodea; family Hymenopodidae; genus Hymenopus; species Hymenopus coronatus. The sequence goes on from CM060895.1 coordinate 69,401,151, forward strand.
GCGACTGCGTTTCGGGCATTGCCGTTTTAGCCACCAGCATCTTTTACGTGGGGAATCCGCACCTCAATGTGCTTCGTGTAACGAGCCTTTGACGGTGCGTCATCTTTTATTGGAGTGCCACCTTTATACTGTTCTGCGTGCATCCTGTGTCTTCCTACTGACATCCCCCCCTTTCTGGGGACAACCCTGTATATTGTGACAGAATTTTTAATTTTCTCCGCCGCTGCGGGATGTACAGTAGGGTTTAATTTTATCTCTGGGTTTTAGTTTTTACCGACTTATGTTTTTAGTGTCTCGTTTTTAGTCTGGCTTTGGTAGCCTTTTTGTGCTTTCCCTGGTTTTAACCCTTGTGTGGTACTCCTGTTTTAGTGGTTTTTATGCCTTTTAACTTTTATCTCTTTTAATTACCCTAGGGCGCTAATAACCTATGCAGTTGTGCGCCCTAAAGCCATAATACTACTACTACCTATTTCTTCCTGCTAGTTTGCACTTCTTGTCATCTTTCTGCACCCAGAAATCCCTTTTCATCCTGATTTAACGTTCGTGTTTTAAGTCATGGATCCTTGACTCGGTCATCCGTTCAGCCTTCGCAAAGATTAATTTGCAGTTCGTGACTGTTTATTTACACTGACGGTGTAATCGATTTTTCATCTTTCATATCACTGTTCGATTTTCACTGCTGAACTTTTTTCCATCCAGCGAACTCGTTCTTTTATTAAGTAACGCGGTTTCCAAAATAGTATTTTGTGTACGGACTTCTCGAGCGCTCTCCATAGCTTTTGAAGCTGAACGGTCAACATCTCATTACTCAGCGTATCCAGAGTTGTATCCACATTTTTGACACTGTTGGATTTAGCTACTCTTTTGCATGGGTCCCTGGTCACTGTTACATTGCCTTTCGTTTTCCTCAGAAAATACTACCGAATAACTAAGTTCTAATAACCACACCTGCTAATTTGTACATAATTTCACTCGTTTCATTCATTTTCCACCCAACTAAAAGACTTTAATTTTTAAAAAATCCAGAAAGCAGTAATGTAATAAATGAATCGATACACGATAAAGAAGAAAATGCAAAGGGCGAGAGGAAATTTGTGAAAGTACACCATAGAACTGCTCAGAACTTTCTAAATGTTTTTTGCTACAATCATTTCGCTTTCTGAAACCATCCTACCCATCTATCCTTCCAACCCAACCAGTTGAGCGTTCCTTGTCAGATTCTAATAAATTTGTGTAATTTACTCCAGTCAACACTCAAACTCATGTCTCCAGAATACAAGATAGAATCATTACACCGAAATCATGGGTTTTGGTTTCATTTGTTTCTTTTGCATCACATTTTAACATACCTTTGCTCTAGCGTGACACATAAAAAGGAGTTAATTGCTTTCATTTATTTTCTCAGGCGGTAGAAGAGCTCAGATTGAAATTGAAACATGTGGTTGAGAAACATCGGGTGACCCTCCCGGGCTTCAACCATGTGGACTTCATGTGGGGCAAAGACGCCAAGACTCTGGTATATGATGTTGTGATGGATATCATGAAGAGATACTAGGTAGACTTCATTTAGGGTTGTGTTGAGCAGACAACCTCTGTTGTGCCATGGATCGTTCGTGGCTTCTAATTGGCAGATGCTGAGAAGCAGCAGCTAATGGAAGGCATGCAGACAACGATCTCAACGAGAGAGTATTTTCATAGTTTCCGTGAAACTAGTAGATGAATGTAATAAGTATTTCCTTATATGTATACCATTTGTAGACAAAGATTCATTAGAGTTAATTGTTGTTCACAGTTGCAGCAGAAATGTCATTAGTCATTTGGGGCCGTGTCGCTAAGCCATTGCAGGTTGCGCGCGGCCATTGTTTTTACTGTTAAGTCAACCTTTAGTTGTTGAGTTGTTTTACGATTAATATTTATAACTGAAAACTCAGGAACAACTTTGTTAATGTAAATAAAGTTTTAATTATGTTTTGAAATAATCTAAAGTATAACTGCCACACAACATCCTCTTTCCATTTCTCGTACTCTATATATTATTATTATTATTATTATTATTATTATTATTATTATTATTATTATTATTATTATTATTTTATTTTATTTTGTATAGTCCCCTTTGACTTCTATGGTCATATCGGGGGCTTTGACTTGAAAAATAATTCTATATTCACTATAGGCTATTTCCATTAGGTAAATTATTTTATATCATTCAACGCACGCACATTCACTCTCACATGCTTACTTCCAAACTCTGTGGGGATAGGGTATAATTCTGGTTAAGGAAAAATTCCCGCCTCCGGCAGGAATCAAACCCGAGACATCCAGGTAAGAAGTTAGCTCGTTCACCACTTGACAATGGAATATTTCATACCAATTAGACATGCATTATACATCTACAGATCAACCAACAATACTGGTGATAGGAGAAAGCTGCTGTGCCCATCTTATAGATGAAATAATAGAAGTCATTTGAAAAACAATCTACGAATTGCAGAATTTCTCTTCTGCAAACTATTCTTGTAGAAGTTTATTTTCCATCACTCCATGTTAATGGAGATACATGATTGTAGAAATTATTTCACTCCAGCTTTTTTGTAGAAAGGGGTAGGGGGCGAGTCAAAGAAATGGGGCATTTTGAAATATTGAAATGAAACTTCAGATATTGTATTGCATTAGCTTAAATATATGAAAATCTATAACACTACGCCATATGCATGTAACCATTTCTGGTTGAAAATGACGTTCTTAAAATGCCTTCCACCACTGTGCACACATTCTTGCAAATCGCTCTTTCAAGCTTTTCATCACACATCGACTGTGATGTTTCCAATTTCTTTACAAATTGCTGTCTTTATTTTTAAATGTTTTTCGGTATGTTTCACATACTTTACTTGTTGGGTACCCCCTTAAAAAGAAATCACATGCTGTTAATTCGGGGGATTGTGCAGCCAAGGAATGTCATTATTTCTTGATATGACAGGATTTTCAAACAAATGTCGCAATTCTGTTATAGAGATGCGTGCAGTGTTTGCTGTTGATCTGTTGTTGAAACGAAATCGTTCTGTTGATACGAACATTTCTTTCTCTCAATTGGCCACGTAAGAAATGCTGAATCACTGTGACACAATGAGCTGTATTCACCTCTGCGCGCGATCATTGGCACCCTCAAAAAAATAGGTATGGCTCAATAATTCCCTTATAAAGAGAGCACTCCGGACCGTTACCTAAGGGCCACTAATGAAGCTTCCAAGGATTTTCCTGTGCACAATACCCAAAATTATGCTTATTTACGAAACCGTTCAAATGAAAGTGGGCTTGATCAGATATAAATAAATTGGAAATTACACATTCATCATGTTCGATTTCATTCAAAATTGTTTTTACAAAAAATAACACAATTATTCAATTCCTGATGATTTAATTTATACCCAATTTGCAAATTGTCTGGGTAACATTTTAAATCTTAAATAATAATTCGTCGAATACTGGAGCGTCCGTGTTGGAGTATTCATTAAAGCATGCTAGCAATCTATTTTCAGGTGTACGAACTGCTTCTATTAATACCTTACCTGGAGATTTATTTTTTAGTGCTGAGTGTGTTTCCTCTAAATTGCGAAACCAGATGTTCTTTGCTTTAGCAGAGGGTGCAGAATCATGACGACATAGTTGAAAGTGGCAGCGAAAACCTTACGAACAGCATCACTCGTTTAGATAATAAAATATTACAGCAATTCTTCGTTGCTCACCAGTATAATTGTCCATGTTTAATAGCTTGGAACAATCAGACGAAACAATGGCGTGAATTTAAGCTTCTTAAATAATATCAATAACATCAAAATCAAAACTTCCCATTTCTTTGGCCCATCCTGTAGTAGACCATGTGTTGCTCGCTACTACATGTGGACTTTATGTAACATAACGAGAACATTTAAAATTTCACGAAACCATTTTAAAAAAGGAAATACTAAGTCATTATTCTCTTTCCTGCCTGCCTATCTGTCTGTCTGTGTGTATATGTGCGCGTGCGTGCGTGTGTGTGTGTGCGCGCGCGCGCGTGCGTGCGTGTGTGTGAATGGATGTATGTATGAATGAATGAATGGATGTATGGATATGTCTACAATTAGCGATCACCGAGTAACAACCATCAGTTCCATTCAAGTCGTTTAACATTTGAAGCGTACTGAGTTGATCGTACTGAGTTGGTCTATTTCAACCGTAGGTTATAGACCAACTTTCTCAACTAGAAAAAGTGAAAATGTTTTCTTTTATGGGGAATCTAGGAGAGATGTGGAATATGCTATTTTTCTGTTCGCGGAGAGGTTTCCTGATAGAAGAACTTCATCAAGAGCTTCATTTTATCGTGTCATAAAACAAATCTCCGAAGAAGGCAGTATCCAGCCAAAGAAAAGGAAGTGCAGGAGAACAACTACGGACGAAGACAGGGAGGTTGTGCTAGTTGCAGTGAATTATAACCTGTATATCAGTTCTTGCAAATTAGCAACCAATGTGGGAATATTCAAAAGCAGTGTTCCTCAGAACATTGAAACAATACGAATTCCATCCCTACCGTGTGTCATCAACAACTACATCAATTACATGGTGACGATTTTCTGAATAGACTAATGTTCTCTAGGTGGGCATAAGGCAGATGCGGAATACTAAATTTTTACTTTCTCTACACGTGTTATGTACATAGTGCACAGAGAAGGTATTGTAATGCACCCAAAAGTTCGATACCGATATTTCCCGGAAATACATGTTTTGGACCCTCTAAATAAAGAAAAAAAATTTAGAGAAAGGTCCATGTGTGTCTGTCAGTGTGTCTGTGCGTATGTCTGTGGGCAGCATAACTCAATAACGAAAAGTCAGTTAACTACCAAGCTTGATATTTAAGTTGAGTATCTTCCAAAGATGCGACACGAAGATTTTCAAGAAAATCCCCCCCCCCAACCCCAACTAATTTTTATATGGAACATTTTTCGATAATTTTGATTTTTTAAAACATGACTCTTAACTATTTTTGATTAAAATACCTTATGTATAAGATATTTTTATGACAAACGAAATGTAATTCTTGAATTTTCTGGGAATATCCTCTGAAGACCTCTTCATTTTGGATGACTTTTATAAAACTGGCAAACCGTGAGAGATAGTTATACTGAAACTTGCTACACAAAAATGTAGATCTCATCAAAACACAATTTATGTCATATACATCTTCTTTTGTAGAAATATTCGGGATTATTGGTTTCAATTTTAAGCCACTTAAACTTTTCTCAAACGGGAAGACATTTTTCTTCTCGTTTGTGAACTCCTGACAAGCAAAGAGATTGGGATTTCAATTGTTTCACATATCCACTGGCTTTTAAAGGATGAGACTATCGCTTTAACCTGTGTGTTTTCTTATTTCCCTTCTACTTACAAAGCTAGTAATAAAGGCTAATTCTGATAATGTTTATCTTGATTAACATGATATAGACAACAGATTAATGCTCTGCATAAAATGTTTGTTTACCGAACAGCTAGAGGACATCATGTGAATGGAACACATTAGATTTTTCCCTTCTGCTTACAAGGATCCAAGTAATAAGGACAATTTCTGCTAATGTTTATCTTGGTTATCATGAAGTAGATGGAAGAATAAGCTTTTTAACAATAATTTGTTACAGAGATGTAGAGAAAGTCATGTGAATGGAACATATCAGATTTTTTTCAGTTCGCATTGTTTAGTGAACAGTGTACTTCCATAAATCATGATGAAGTAAATAGACAATATGCATTATTGGGGTGTAGAAAATCCACACAAGTTACGCGAAGGGAACATCAGAGACCCCGGTCTGCTAATGTATAGTAGGATTTTGGGTTTACAAGGTAATTTGACCATACTTCATTGATGGCATCTTAACAGGTGTAAAATGCAGAACATTTTTAATTGAGGGGCTGCCGTTAATTTTTAGAGGATCATTACAAACCAGGTCGCAAATGTGGTACCAGCACGACGGATACCCTGCGCACTACGCACTTACTGCTTTGAAATTCTCGTAACAATTACCATGATCGTCGGAGAGGACGCGCAGCTCCAATTGATTGGTTAGCTCGATCTCCTGACCTTACATCAGCAGCCTTTTTTTCTTAAGGAATAAAATATATTGTGAAACACCGACTCTCCGGACAACGTAAGGCGCGCATATGAAATGCTTGTGCTAGTATTGAAAGAGACATGCTTTTACGGACACATTGATTATTCATTCACAGAGTTTAAAAATGCATTTAGGTAGAAAAGCAACATTTTGAACATTTATTACTCTTAAGATAGGTGGTGATATTCTGGGTACCTTACATCACCGTTTAATTTTATTGTTTACACCACTGAAGGTATCATGCACTATGTAGAATATGGTTTATAGAACTCTGATGTCACATATTTCTCTTCATCTCTGCTACAAATTATTCTTAAAAAGCTTACTTTTCTATCTACGTCATTCTAATCGAGATAAACATACGCGGAAATGATCTTATTACTTGAAATTCGGTGTTTTTTTTTTTTTTTTTTTTTTTTGGCATGGCCAAGAGTTGAAAAATTCCCGCATGAGAAATATTTAAGTATTTTAAAACTGAAAACACTAGCAAGGAAAAATCGCAGTCGGAGATTGTCAACTCCACGAAAAAATTTATATGACAAATTGTGTGTTTTAACGAGATCTACATTTTTTGTGTCGTAAGTCTTTGTCCATCTCTTACAGTTACCAGTTATGGAAAAATCATCCAGAATGAAGGGATCTTCAGAGGCTATTTTCAGAAAATTCAAGATATACCTTTTATTTGTCATGCAAATATCTGTAATATACGGTATGCTGATCAAAATTATAAGAGTAATTTTTGAGAAAATGAAAATGTTCTAAATTGTTGCATGTAAAGGACAGTATGGAGTGGGGGAATTTTCTTCAAAACCTTCGTGTTGCATCCTTGTAAGATACTAAACTTAAATACCAAGTTTTGGATTTTGCCAACTTTTCGCTTTTTGACTATCGTGTTCACAGACGCACACACAAGCGCGTGTGCGGATCCTTTCCATGGATGGTCCAACCATTCTGCACTTCGTACGCAATCATTCAGAATTTCCGTTGGCGTAAGAGAACTTCCAAACTTTGTTATACAAATGGTGTTTAGCTTTTTATGAAGAGTGAAAAATCAACATAAAAAGGTAGTTTTCCAAACAATTAATGGACCCTAAAATGATTTTCACGTCCTCCAAATAAAATAGAACTAATGACATTTATTTTCAGGTAATTCTTTATATTTACTCTCCTGAAAAATAAACAACTTGATCTTTATACGCTCCACTCAATTAAATCTTGTCAGTTCCGTCACATTTTCTTTCTTCAAACGAATAAAGTTTTATTCATTCTTTTTATCGCAGATGTATTGTTTTATGAAGAAGTTAGAGATCATTTTTAAGAACCACACAGAAAAGTTCAGTGCCTTAGCCGGGATTTGCTGGGGAATATAATGTCATGTCGGCATGTTGCCATAAAAGCTCACTAGGCTAGAACTGCTGGATGTAGACCGAAAGGTCCAGCATTTAAATCCCGGCTATGTCATTGAATTTTTCAGTCTGACTGTTATCTTTCCAAGAAGTTATTTTAAATTGAAAGTGTACTGTAATATGTCCAAAAACCATTTTAATAAAAGTTGTGAATTTTTTATTATGTCAACTATGTTAGAAGAAACTCCCGAAGAGCCTTTAAATGCTAGCGACCTTAAACAGATGTCATAGAATTAGGCAGCGTTTGACCACCTTTGCAATTTAAAGTTGCAAACATTTTCATTTTTTTAAAATGGTCTAGTAATCTATCTATCTTATATGTTCGTACTCGGAAGATATATGCAAAATCTTCGTTATCCATGACCCCATGGATGCTTTTAAAGCATGCGTCCGGTCTTTTTATTTCTAATCTTTCCTATACCTATTGCCAATAGTAGGATGTTTTTCATAACAAAAAATGACAGAAGTAGCACGGAAAATGGGTATCCACTGTTCTCTACATTAACATGTCCAGCACAAGGACCTCATCTGTAGAACAGGTTAGTTTATCAGCAGCTGTTGATGATATCTAAATGATACGAACCTTGATCTTTAGTTACCTTGGCGTTCCAAACTTCGCTTATCATTGTTTACCCAGCATGTTTTTTTCCACAACCTGAATGTTATCTTTTAACACATGAATTGATATATAATCACTTAAGCTCTGTTTGCATAACAAATGCGAAAATAATAACCAACAACAGTTGCTGCTACAGCGTTAAACACTACCAAAAAAAAAAAAACAAAAAAAAAACAGTTGCTACAAACAATTAGCACAGCAGCATAGGTTACAATGAACTTCTTATGCCGTTTCTTATTCATTTTGCCCATAAGCTTCTCTGTCGCGGTGGCTTGTCCGATTTTACATTTTCTATTACTTACCATTTTATTCCACCATACCAGATTTCACCGGTAGTACATACCTTGACGCGTCTTGAATCCAAGGCAGATAAGCAGGAAGTCCACCGAGCCAATTGGCTCAGGCGTTTAGTTGGGAGTGGGATTCGGGATGCCGTGGGATAGGTTCCCCGCAGCCGATCTCTCTGACCCATGTTTTTTAGGGGGCTTTCCCGGGTCACTAGGCGAATGCTGGGGAGGATTCTTCATTCCCCCGAATTTTCTATTTCTCCATTTTATCCCTCTGGTCTTTCTGTCAGCGAAACTGCGGTGGTGTCGACCTGTCGCGGGCTCCTAGCGCTCACTGTGTTAAAATAAACTGCTTGAGAATTGTTAGGGATTCCTCACAATTGCTTCCTGCTGCAGTTTGATTCCGGCTACCCTCTGTAATTGATCTCATCTCCTCTTATCCTCTCCTACCGGCCCTACGCACAAACTGCCTATCACAGGCTGAGGTGCGGAATCCCCCCGGTACTCACCATGGCGGAGCTAGGCAATGCCCTCTCATCTTCTCGAAACTCTGCACCAGGTCCAGATGGCATCCACATCCAAATGTTGCAGCATCTCTCTCCTGCGGGTAAGGCTTTCCTTCTCGAGGTCTATAATCGTGTCTGGGTAGAAGCCACTTTTCCAATTCAGTGGCGGGAGGCCACCATCATACCTATTTTGAAACCTGGAAAGGATCGTCATCTTCCTTCCAGCTACCGTCCAATTTCCCTGTGTCTGCTAGGTGATGAAACGCAAGATAAATGGGCGGTTGGTGTGGTGGTTGGAATCCCACAATCTTCTGACCAACATACAATGTGGCTTTCGAAGACGTCGGTCTGCGGTTAACCAACCTGTGCCGCTATCGATGCTGATCTTGAACGGCTTTCTTCGGAATTGTCAGACGGTTGGGATATTTTTTGACCTCGAAAAGGCCTACGATAAGTGTTGGCGGGCAGGGATTTTATGCTCCCTCCACAGTTGGAATATATGTAGCCGTCTACCGTTGTTCATTCAGGAGTTTATACGGGACCGCGTTTTTCGAGTGAGGGTCAGCTCGGGTTTTTTCTCACTACTTTAATCAAGAGAACGGAGTGCCGCATGGCTCGGTTCTAAGCGTGACGCTGTTTGCATAGCAATAAATTCTATATGGCATGGTATACCCCCAGGTGTGTCTTCCAGTTTATTCGTGGACAACTTTGTCATCTTCTGTACTTTTCTCTATAAAAGCTTACTACACAGAAAATGTAATTTGGTTAAAACACACAATTTATGTAAATTTACATTGTTTGTTTTTTTATTATTTTCTCTACACGTACTATGTACTTAGTGTATAGAGACGGTCTTGTATTCCACCCAAAAATTCGATGGAAATACATGTTTTGAGACGCCCTAAATGAAAAACATTTTTAGAAAAATTGTCTGCGTGTATGTGTCTGTCTGTCAGTGTGTGTGTGTTTTTTTTTTGTGTGTAGGCAGCATAGCTCAAAAACGAAAAGCCCGTTAAATACCAAACTTGGTATTTAAGTTTGGTATCTTCCAAGGATGCGACACCCCTCTACAAGGAAAATTTTTCGAAAATTTAGATTTTCTCAAAAATAGCTCTAACGACTTTGTTTAAAATCTCTTATATTCAAGGTATTTATGTGACAAAATGTATATCTTGAATTGTCTGGGAATAGCCAAAGACATGCTTATTCTGGGTGAATTTTGTGGAATTTTGCATAACTGGTAAACCATAAGAGGTAGAAAAAAACTTAACACACAGAAATGTATAGCTCGTTAAAACACACAATTTATGTTATAATTTTTTTCGTGGAGTTGACAGTTTTTGAGATATTCCTTGTTATTAGTTTCAGCTTTAAAGTACTTATACTTTTCTCATACTGGAATTTTTCAACTCCTGTCCATTACAAACAAAGGTACTTCAATTACATAGCAACCGGCTTTTGAAACATTTGACTAGCGATTTAGCCTATAGTACTCCCTTATTTCTCCTTCTACTTATAAGGAAGCCGCCAATAATATCCTTTCTGCCAATTTATTCTTGATCAAGTAAATAGAAGAATAAGTTTTTAAAAATAATTTACTGCAGAGATGTAGAGAAAGGCATGTGAATGGAACACATCAGTTTAATTAATTTAGTTTTTGTTTATTTGTTTATAGAGCTAATCATTCCAGAGATATTCCGTGTTGTTGGTTTCGATTTTAAAGTCGTACCTATTTAAACTTTTCTCAAACGGGAAGTCCTCATTCGTGTCACATCTCATTTGTTCCACTCCTGGCCATGAAAGAGAACCGATTTCAATGACAATCGCATAGCGATAGCTTTTAAAAGATTTGACTATCACTTTAGCCCAGTGTACTTCTTCATTTCTCACACTTATAAGAAACTAAGTTTTATCTTGATTAGCACGAAATAGAGAAGAATAGGCTTTTGTAAGAATAATCTGTTGCAGAATAGCTAGAGAAAGTCATGTGAATGGAACACATAAAACTTTTTAAAAACGTGACCGTCACTTTAGCTACACTATACTTAAACCTACAGCAAATGTATAAATGTATAATGACATTTTATTGATTAACAAGTAGATAGAGAATAATATTTTGTAACATTTTTTTTTGTAAAAACACATAAAAAAGTTGTTTAAATACCAAATTTAGAATTTAATTTCAGCATCTACCAAGGGTGTGGCATGAAGGTTTCCAAAAAAAAAAAAAAAAAAAGTTTCCCCCATCCTAACTGACCCCTAAATCTGAAAATTTTTCGCTGATTTTTATTTTCTAAAATCGTATTAAATTACCATGTGTTAAGGTACTCTCATGATAATATATATATACGCAATTTTCTTAGAATAAGTACGCTATGAAATCCTCAAGTTTGAGTTACTTTTGTGCAACCGTTATTCTGAAAAACAGCAAAAATCTTACTACGCCCCCAAAAACGTTCTTAAAATTCTTATTTATTTTTACGGTGGTAAGTCCCTATTTTTACTTTCTATGTCACATTCATATAGGGAAAAAATTCTATGTCAGATTTCAGCGGAAATATACGTTTTTAGGTCCTCTGAATAAAAACATTTAATAAAGAAGTTCAGAAAAACTCCTTGTGTGTCCGAGTGTGTCTGTGAACAGTCCGTTAAATACCAAATTTGATACTTAAATTCTGCATCTCCCTTGGATTCAACACAAAGGCTTTTCAAGAAAATTCCCCACCCCAAACTACCCTCTATTTGGATTTTTTTTGAAAAATGTTATGCACTTTTTGGCACTTTAGTGAGCGCGACCAGGGGGACCGGCAACTAATAGATAAACCAGTGAACAATTAAAGAAAGCGCAGATTGAAAAATGACGAAAATACGAAAGGATAGGCGTTCGACACTGAACAAACTTGTGGATGATTCACTTGAGTGACAGGAGGAGAGCCTTTTCTTTCGATACAATAAAGACGTATCGTGCAATTCACTGTAATGAATTCTGAGTGAGTTTGATTGATATATGCTCATTGTCTTTTCAGAGCTTTACACATTATTTACTGAATTTTTTGTATCAAGCTTTATATTTTATTTTCAAAAGTATAAGTCGCTTTTATTTGCTAACCATATTATGAAATAATTGGTTTATTGTTTTACTTTATTAATTAGAACAATGCATTTAATGTGAATACATGTAATGAGCTACTTTTGAAACAGATTATACTTCAACGGGTACATGTTTATGCTGCAAATCCCTCCCCACTAACCTTTCCTTATCCCGCTGACTACTCTGTGTTCGAATTGTGTGAGCTTCGGAACCCAAAACCGTACTAGAATTATCACGTGGCGATGAATTTGATATCGCTTAAGGCTACTGTGAACCAATATTACAAATATTTATCTAGATTAACTTGAAGCAGGTGGAGTATCAAAATCTTTATAGCCAGCTTTATAAAGCAAACATTAAAGCGGTACAAAGGGGATACAGGAAGCTGGTACGATAATCAGATTTGAGTAAGCGGCTCGCTATATGCTAGCATTGAATTTGCCTATTTGTATCATTACGAGAAATTCCATGGAGAGCATGACATTTCAAAGCCATCACATGTCAGTTTGCTTAAAAAATCTGACTATTCCTGTAGCTTTCTTATACTTACAACGAAATGTAAAATGCGCAATAAAGTTTATCTCGATTAACAAGAAATAAATAGAAGAATAAGCGTTTGGAAGTATATTTGCAAAGAGTGTGCAGAGAAAGCCACGTGAATGCAACACACCATAGTTTTTATTTTAAGGGGATATAAGCTAAGTTTTAAATTAAACCGTTCGTTTTCTTCCATTTTTTCTTCTTCTGACATTAAAGCATTTAAAACGCATAAAAACGAAAAAAGACAAATGCTTGCAAATCTTTATATTAGTTCTGAAATATTCGCAGCCACATTCTGAAACTCAGCATGCTCTCTATTACAATAAATCATCAATGTCAAGCAAGAATTTTCTCCACTGAGTGTAGAGAAAATGTACCTTTGGCAATGTTTTATTGCCATCTAATATTACTATGTCTAAAGGTATAAAACATAGAAGAATAAATCTAATATGTTCCATCACATGACTTTCTCTATCTGTTCTACAAAGAAACTATTCTTACAAAAGCTTATTGTTCTATCCACTTCGTGCTAAACAAATTAAACATTACCAGAAATACTTTTATTACTTAGTTCCTTACAGGTAGAAGGCTAATAAGGGATTCACTATGCTAAAGCGAGTCAGAGTTTCAAAGCTGCCTTGTTGATTAGTACGAGTATATAGGAAATTAATATTGATTACCGTTGAAATTCGGTTCTGTTTCCAGGCCAGGAGGAAAACAAAAATTAACAATAGGGAATATCTCGGGAATAATGGTTAATTTTACAAACAAACAAAAAAAAAAACCAACAAGAATGTACATGAACATAATTTGTGTGTTTTGACGAGAGCTACGTTTTTATGCAGTAAACTTTCTGTATATCTCTTATGTTTACCAGTTATATAAGTCATTCAGAATAAGGAGGATTTCAGGGACTATTCCCAAGATATTCAGAATATACTTTTTGGCATGTAAATGTCATCAAGTACGTCTTTTTTGAAGAGGACTTCAGGGGTTATTCCCAAGATATTTAAAAAAATATATATATTTTGCCATGTAAATGTCACCAATGTAATTTTAATAAAAATGGTTTGCCATTTTTAGAAAATCGAACATTTCGAAAACAGTTCCATGTAGATAAAGGGTATTTTGAGGTGAGGGCTTTTCCTGAAAATCTTCTTGACGAATACTTGGAAGACACTAAACTTAAATACCAAGTTTGGTGTTTAACGGGCTTTTCTTTTTTTAGTTATGCTGTCCACAGACAGACAGACACACATACACACACGCACACACGCACACGAACCTTCTTCTAAAAATGCTTTTTTGGATTCAGGAGTTCTCAAAACATGTTGAGGACATAAAAATTAATCATCTTTTTAAGTATATCCATTCGGATCCTCTGTTTTAAAGCATGGAATATTTATCCTTCTACCAGTTTTAGAGAAGCTTTTCTTGAAGCTAAGTGTATGGAATAGTACTAACGGGTTCGTTACGCTCTCTGTTTGTCACTACCATCTGTTTTTGCAACATGGGTTTATCGTATGAAATAAGTAACATCAACATGTTACGTAGTCTTCGGAGTTTTTTATGGCAACCTCAGATCCCAAAGCAAACACTACGTAATTCATTGCGCTTTCCGAAGCCATGAAAGTGAATTATATTAACACGAAAACTGTGAATCATGTCAAACATCAGAATGAAACGAACGGTGTTTCCTCTCGTTCTTCTGCTTACAGTGGTGCAGGGACTTGACATCCAAACATTCCTGGGAAAAGCTCGCGAGAATGATCCAGATATCGATTTGACCACAGTAAGTTTCTTTTATCATGATCTTAACAAGTTGTTACTTTCTCTAGCCCGTATGTACAACGTACATATTAAATAGAGTAGGTATTGTATTCCACCGAAAAGTTCGATGTCAAGATTTCACCGAAAATATGTTTTGGGATACTAAACCTACAAACTAGGTATTTAAGTTTAGTATCTTCCAAGGATGTGACAAAGATTTTCAAGAAAATTCCTCCACTACCAAATACCCTTTATGGAAAAATTACTAAATGAATTTGATTAAAATATCCTATAACAAAGATATTTACATCAAAACTAATAATAATGGCAATAATAATTATAATAATAGTAATAATAATATTAATAATAATATTAATAATAATAATAATAATAATAATAATAATAATAATAATAATAATAATCATATCTTTAATATTCTGGGAATAGCCTCTGAAGACTTCTTTATTCTGGATAAATTTTGCTGAAATTTGCATAATGGTAAACCGCAATAGGTAGACAAATGTTACACAAACATGTAGATCTCGTTAAAACACATCATTTATATTATATGCGTTTTTCTTCTTTTTTTTTTATACAACTGACCGTTTCTGAGATATTACTTGTTATTGGTTTCAAAATACTTATACTTTTCTCGAATGGAACCATACATAGCGAACCGAACCTCGATTGTTTCACATAGCGACGAGCTTTTAAAGGATTTGATTATCGCTTTAGCTAATGTATTTTCTTATTTCCCCTCTACTTAAAAGGAAGCAAGTAATAAGACCAATTATGCTAATTTTTGCTCGACTAGCATGTAAGAGTAGTTTGTATTTTGAACAGCTAGAGAAAGTTATGTGAATGGAACACAAGATTTTTATGACTATCTTTACCACGCGCCTAATAAGTAGAAAAGATATTGCATTCCACCCAAAATTTAATGCCAGATTTCATTAGAAATACATATTCTGAGGCCCCTACATAAAAACTTTTAGCGAAAGGTCCATCCGCACACACGTGCGCGTATGTATATATGGATTTTTTACGCCCATATGTTTACTTTCTCTACCATGTGCTATGTATTTACATAGTAGGTAGATCGCCCTCCGTGGTGTAATGATTACCATATACCCAAGGTCGCGGGTTCAAACCCGGCGGAGGACGATGGATTTTTTCGGGTGTAAAAATCCTTAGCATGGCTTCCTTCGGAAGGGAAGTAAAGCCGTTAGTCCCGTGTCGTAGATTTACGGCACGTAAAAGAACTTCAAGCCTGAATAAGAGAGGCCTCTGAGCAAAATTAAGCGGCCTTTCACGCCCAGTATAGAATGGGACGCTGAGAACCACAGCAGTTAAAGAGCGTCCATAAATAACTCGCCAATTCCATTTCCATAGTAGGTAGAGAGGTATTGTATTCCACCCAAAATTCGATTTACCGAATGTCACCGGGAATATATGTTTTGAGGACCCCTGAATCGAACAAAAGCACATTTAGAAAATGGTTCGTGTGTGTGTGGGCAGCATAGCTAAAAAATAAAAGGTCCGTTAAATACCAAACATGGTATATAAGTGTATAATCTTCCAAGAATGCAACACAAAGATTTTCAGGAAAATTCCCCTAACCCTAGCCTTTACTTGGAAGAATTTTGGAAATTTTCAATTTTCTCAAAAATGGCTCTAAAGATTTTGATTAAAAGACTGCATATTAAAGATAATTAATAAAATATGCATCTTGAACTTTTGTGGAATATCCTCTATAGTCCTCTTTATGCTGGATGACTTTTGCATAACGGATAAACCATAAGAAATATACAAAATCTTGTTGTACAAAAAATATACTCGTTAAAACATACACTTTTTCATATACATATTTTTGTAGAGCTAACCGTTTCTGAGACATTCCTTGTTATTGGTTTTAAAATTTCCCATATTTATAGCTTTCTCGAATGTGAGATCGTTATTTAATTCTTTCTTCCTGGTCATACAAAGAGAAGGGAATACAGCAATGTTAATGTTTATCTCGTTAATACGAAGTAGAGAGAGCTTTTTAGGAACAACTTATTATAGAATAGGTAGGCGAAGTCATGCGAATGGAACACATATGATTTTTTTAGTATGGAAATCATACTACAGAAAAGAAAGCACAAATCTGCTAGAGCTGCATTCACGGCATCTTTAACTTCTCTTTTAGAAATGTCTCACAGGAGGTTATTCTTTTATCTGTTTCATGTTAATTGAGATACAGTTTGCAAAAAATGGTTTTATGACGCCCTCGTTTTAGATATAAAGGAAATACAAGATACTGTATCGATAGTCGAATCTGAAAAACCCGGGTCGCGGTATACTGGCTTTAAAATGCCATATTACATCACGGAAAGGAAAAGAATATGCTTTAGAACTTTAAACTATCTTATGCGTTATATTCAAATGATTTGTCAAACCGCTATGTTCTACGATTCTCGTATTTTTATCTACAGGCTATTCTCGCAAGAGCTAATGATTTATTCACTTCAATCTAAACGAGATAAATGCTGTAAACATGGTTTTAGTCAAATTTCATTGTAGGTATAATGAGGCTGAAGCTATATTCATATCTTTTACTTTCTCTACAACGCACTGTATTTTCATAAGTAGAGAAGGTATTGCACTCCACCTAAAAATTGCCTGTACTCAAAAAAAATATTTTTATAAAAAGGTACACGCACATGCGCGTGTGAGTATGTATGTGTGTATGTGTGTGTGTGTGTGTCTGTCTGTGTGTGAACAATAACTTATAAACGGAAAATCGTTCAAATACCCAACTTGACAATTAAGTTCAGCATCGTCCAAAGATACGACACGAAGTATTTACATGGCAAATAAAATATATATCTTGAATAGTTTGGTAATAACCTCTGGAAACCTTTTCATCGCTTTTGCATAACTGGTAACCCGTAAGAAATGGACTAAAGCATACTACACAAAAAATGTAGATCTCGTTAAAAGAAGCAATTTATCATATACATTTTTTTTAATTACCCCTTGTTATTGATTTCAGTTTTGAAAAACCTAAAACTTTTCTGAAAACGAGAATTTGTCATTGCTTTTTCTTTTGTTTTACTTCTGGTCATGCAAAAAGAACCGAATTTCTATCACATAGCAAATAGCTTTCAAGATATTTCACTGTCGCTTTAGCTTAGCACATTCCCTTATTTCCCTTTTACTTACAAGGAGCTAAGTAATAAGACCTTTTCTGCTAATGTTTATCTTAATTAGCATATATGAAGTACGTAGAGGAATAAACTTCTCTAAAAGTAGTCTATTACAGAATAAACAGAGAAAGGTCATTTGAATGAAACACGTTAGATTTTCTTTCTTTCTTTTCATTTATTGTTTCATTAAAGTCCCCGTAACTTCTTTTTCATATCGGCGCCTTTGCCTTCAAAACAAGTATCGGAAGCTATAGTTTTCCCACGCTGAAATATAGGTTTCTAAAAGTTGGTTTTTATTACTTTTATGCCTTAAACACAATTGCATTCACTCCCACATTCATATTTCCAGACGCTGCAGAGAATATGAAATGTTAATTGCAAAAGAAAAATTCCCCGCTCTAACCGGCAATCGAACTTGGAACCTCTGATATGAGAAACTAGAATATTGATCACTCTACCACAAGTACAGTGAAGAGAATTCTTATCTACGGGGACAATGAAATTCCATATTCTTTCCATGACATTGCGAGGAACAACTGAAAAAGTGTTGGAAATAAGTTTCCAAGAAAATAAGGTTTAAAGTGAGAATGCCTATAAATATGCATACGTCTATCTATTTATACCTTCAGTTAATTGGTAGTTAAAGTACAACAAATCAGAAAAACGACATGTTTTCTTAAAGTTTACAATTCATACCATTTTATTATGAAAAACATGTTTTAATTTTCCACAGTTTTTGGTCAGATTTCACAAATTAAAGACTGGTTCCATCGAATTCAAAAGTTGCTGCTAAGGGGAATAAAATCATTAACTTTTTTACACACTACCCCTAGTTTGATTTTCCACAAATGTTCATTGTCGTCCTCGTAGTGTGTATCATTATGTATGTACGTGCTTGTTCGCGCACAAAAATGAACTTTTCAATAGACTCTTTTTTGGATTCGGAGAACCTCAAAAGATGTGTCTCCAGTGAAATTTTCAATGTCGAATTCTTGGATGGAATACAATACCGTCTTCCTCTACTCATTAAACAGGTAAGTAATAAAGCAATTAAAATGGTAAAAGACAACATTTTTTAATCTCAGCTCTCCTAATATGCCGATAATTGACGTGCATTAGGAGTTTTAAACAATTTTTTTCGTCTTTACAAGAGTGCTTCTGAAACGATATTACTCAGTAGCAATAGAGTTATGAATATAAATATATACAAGTGGGATCGAAATTATGTGGGCTTTCCTTATAAGCATGCTTTAATGGATAAAATATATATGCAGTTTCCGTGAGCAGAGGAACTGGCTGCTTGTTATATAAATATTAATTCACTCATTCTATTTTATTAATGAATAAAATTCCTTTCTTTCGCTTTTTTTTCCAGCCTCAGTTGGTGGAGAAAAACGGGTACCCCTCGGAGGAGCATCTGGTTTACACAGCAGATGGTTACTTGCTGACACTACATCGCATACCATATGGGAGAGATGAGGAGTCGTACACCCCGGGTGACAGAATTCCAGTTTTGCTGCAGCATGGACTTACATCTAGCTCAATAACTTGGGTGTTAAATGGAGTAGATAATTCACTAGGTGTGCATGTCATTTCAGTCATTTCACTATGTCCGTTACTTCGAGAACCATGCTGAATATAATGAATAAAAGAAATTTGGGACGTATGTGCTAAAGTCAGGTCCACACTGTTCAGCTTTTAACTTCATCAATCAACAATTAATAAAACGTTCGTTCAACGTCTTAAATGTATGGAACATGTAACTGTTAACTTTTAACATTCCATCCATTTTGGTTGGCTTGTTGGGACAAAAAATCTCTCGACTAAAAGCAAAATGTCTCCAGTGATGAGAATTTGAGTATTGCTATTTGTATCTCAAGATAAACCATTTCAATTCGTAGGTTTCTTAGGTTACATTTAGCAATTTTTGTTAGTATCCTCCTTAGTGCAATGAAACATTGACGCAATCTCCTTTAGACAGTCAGTTCTTTTCTCCCTGCCTCTGTAACTTTATCGAGTTAAATCCCACAATGTAGACCGTTCCTGAATTCCAAGAATTACCCTGTTTTTTTTTTTCTTCTTTCTTTCATTACATTCCATTGTGACAAAAACTTAAGCACATAAGCCACACGAAGACTAAAATTCGCTAAAATGGTGACTAGCGAGCGCGTGATTGAAAAAGAAACAGATGAACTCTGGCATATTCACTAATTACCGAGGAAACCAACGAACTATCATAACATAAGGCATTTTCCAGCAGGAAAACAGTTTCGGGTTCAACATTAATACTGCATCACGTTCAATAATATGTTAAGACAATCGAGTTTGTTTAACTGCTTTACAAACTGACCCAACATGCATATATTCAACTTCTTCATGTTAAATATTGAGTAGTATGAACCCCACTTAAGCCACCGACATTAGGTATCAAGAAAAACCTAATGCTATATTGTCACTGATAGCATATTGTGGTACCTCTACTTGCGTTATATTTGCAGCCCGCAAGTCACACTGGGTGCGAAGTTCTAACCCTTAGTCATGACCAACATTTTATTTCTATATCACATATAAATTACCCATGGGATACATAGTGCATAGATAGAAAAAGATTTCACTGGAAATAAGGTTTTAGGGTCCTCCTGTATCCAAAAATAGCATTTTAAGAAAAAGGTCCGCGCGCGCATGTGTGTGTTATTTAAATTTAGCAGTTCCAAGAATACGACACAAAAATGTTCAAGACCCCCAACTATTCTTTATGTGGAAAAAAATTCGAAAGTTTTGATTTTCTTTCAAATGGTTCTAACGATTTTGATTAGAATAACGTGTATTAAATATACTTATATGATAAGTAAACTATATATCTTGAATGATCTGTGAATAACCCCTGAAGTCTTCTTTATTCTGAATGAATTTTGCATAACTGCTAAACCGCAAAGTTAGCCAAGCGTTACTACACAAAAAATGTAGATCTCGTTAAAACACATAGTTTATATCATAAACAACTTTTGTAAGGTTAACCATTTCCGAGACGTTTCTTGATACTGGTTTCAATTTTAAAATGCTTCTCTTACTGGAATTTGTCAACTCCTGGTAGACAGATAGAACTGTATTTCAATCATCTAGCAATCAGATTTTAAAAGATTTGACTATCGCTCTAGCCTAGTATATTTCCTTATTCCCCTTCTACTTATGAAAAGCTAAGTAATAAGACTATTTCTGATAAAGCTTTTCTTGATTAGCACCAGGTAATTAGAAGAATTCTATTTTTAAGAATAATTTCTTACAGAGAGACAGAGAAAGTCAAGTGAATTGCAGTTATAATTGGTGCAGCATGTAATGATCACTCCTGAAGTTGCCATCGTGTCCCCCTCCATGATGTAATGGTTACCATGCTAACTTCATATACCCAAGGTCGCGGTTTCAAACCTGGCGGAGGACGATGGACTTTTTCGGGCGTAAAAATCCTTAGTATGGCTTCCTTCGGAAGGGAAGTAAAGCCGTTGATCCCGTGTCGTAGATTTACGGCACGTAAAATAACCTCAAGCCTGATAGAGAGGTATCTGAGCAAAATTAAGCGGCCTTTCACGCCCAGTATAGGGAACCACAACAGCTAAAGAGCGTCTATAAATAAAACATAATTTCATTTCGTTTAGATCGTAATTAATTTTATTTCAATATCGGCGAAAAACTTCGTAAATGTACTTTGTTAGACTATTCTCAGACAATTGAATGTGCTTAAACATTTTAATCAAAATCGTTAGAGTCATTTTTATATACCTATATAAAAAAAGAAGGAATGAAAAATTCTTCATGAGAAGGTCTTGAAAATGTCGTATTATTGGAAGACGCTGAACTTAAACGCAAGCATGGTGCGTATCAGTCTTCTCATTTGTAGTTATACTTTACACAGAGTACCCCTTTTTTTAAAAGTGCCCAGTTTGGTATTCAGGGGACCTCAAAAGATATTTGCGAAAAAACCTTTAAATCAAATTTTTGGGTAGATTTATGTGCTAGAGAAAGTAAAATTTCTGACTGCATGCACTTTAAGTGATATGCTTTAAAAGAATGCGTTGGAATGGACTTATTATGCTGTGACTTTTTAAAATTGTTGCTCTTGACTTCGATAAACCATCTTATATGCATAATCACTTAGCCCCTAAGGAGCTTGGGGAGGAGACTAAAATCTCTTAATGCTCGAGCTATAAGGATAAGCTTTAACAAAATTAACTTCAATAAACTGCATATATGCTAATCTTATGCGAATGTAATTAATTGAGGGGCTCAGCTCCAGAGGGAGCTATCCCACAAATAGCTAAATTTGAGAAAAAAGGAGTTTTATTAGAGTTGTTGATTTGGTGAAAAATGTAATATTAAGGTACAACTTTTTTTAATCTAGTATTTGATCCACATTTTGAAATGTCCTAGAAAATACAAAAAAGTGATATTTAACAGTTTTTTATTTATTTAGCACTACAAACCGTATTATTTACTAAAAATTTACTTATGCAGAGAAAGAAACTAAACATGATATTATTCATATTCCTCACGATTGTTTCTTTTTCATTTGACAACAACTTTTTTCCATATGTTTTGCTTGCATATTCGTTTCTTTCCATCACTAGCTATACTATTTACCTCCATTTTGAAAAACAGAATAATCTGCAGCATAGTATGATGCCTAAAATTTCAACTATTTACACAATATTCTTAAGGTTTAATAATAATCTTATATATTATTCTGTTTCACGTATTAAGGCCTAAAATCATTACTTCTTGGCCTATAGTTTAAACAATAAACAATACTATTAAAATAGTTAAAAGTTCTGTAAGTTTGGTGGCATTGTTCTTTAAATAGCAGGCAACTTCATAGTGGGATATCCCCATCTGGCACAAACTTTCTCACTTTGGAAAATTACACAGTTTCTGTAAGTTACTGTAGATGGCACTCTAAAACAGTTAATATTACCAAGATTTCTACAGACATGAGAGACGGCAGAAGCTGTCTAAAAACAAAAAAATCTCATTTTTTCACAATGTGTGGGATAGCTCCCTCTGGCACTGAGCCCCTCAATTGTTCCTTCAATCTGTACTTAATTCAAGCATTATAAAGTTAAACACTTAAGGGTAAGAATCTTTATTTAGTTTTATATTTTGTTTTTAGCCTATGAACTGGCGGATGTTGGCTATGACGTCTGGATGGGAAATGTGCGAGGAAATGAATACTCCAGATTAAAGACAGACATCAGAGATCCAGATACCAATGAGTATTGGCTGTTCAGGTATGGTAATATTTTGCCTGACTGTAAATTATTGTTTATGTTTATTTAATCAACAAATAACTACAGTGGTGAAATTCTCCTCCAGTATGTGTTTATAGCAGCTTAGGATGAAAAGTACGTAATATGTGTTTCTTTGAGGTAGGACTCTAACCAACAAAACCCCTAAGAAAATACAGTGCAGCTAATTATAGGTGATGATTTCCTCTTTTAGTTGGCATGAATGTGGAGTTTACGATCTACCGGCGATGATAGACCATATCCTGAACCAAACAATGCAGGAAAACCTTTTCTATATTGGTCACTCAATGGGCACTACCGTATTCTACGTGATGGCTTCTGAACGACCTGAGTATAACGACAAGATTCGGGCAATGTTTAGTCTTGCGCCTGTGGCCTTTATGTCTCATCTCACAAACCCTTTAGTGAAACTCCTCTCACCCTTATCCAATGAATTAGAGGTACGTATATAGCTAGTTTTTTTATTTATTTTTGTTTATTCTGCAATACTTAATGTTTTAACTTTGGGATATAGGGCTTCTGTACATTATTTATTCACTTGGGCGATGTATGGTAGATATACAGTGTGTTAATGAATTACACCGAAATAATTTAAGAGATTATAGACGTGTCTAATATAAGTAATTTCAGATAGGAAATGCACGGTTCACAGCTAAACATAATGCAGTTATGGTTTCAAATGCAGATAAGTCGATGTTAAATCAAAGTCAAATGAAAACCTGGCTTGGAACCTCTTTAAAATTGATACGCAAGGCTAGAAATATCGATTTTCAGCATCGTTATTCGCGTTCTCAAGATTTATTGCCATAAAACTCTCTCAAGTCTCGAACAGATGACTTGACAGTGCGACACTCTCCGTGAATTAACTTCCTTCTTGCGTTTAGCCTATTCTAGATTCATTTATTTAATTGCTCCTGTGTCTTAATATGTAATGCCTAAAGCTGAAGACCCGAAGGACATAGGATCGTTTTCTGCCATGTATTTAACTTTTTTCCCCCTTTCTTTTTTTAAGGCCATACGATGAAGTACTGCTTAATGGAGAGAGTCGAAATCGAAAAGAAATATCGTGCGGGTACACTCTCCAACGGTCCTTAGTTTTTGTTGTTGGTTCTCGAATTGTATCATTATCAACCACATCAGAGGTCTTCTATCTAAAATTACTCGTTCAAGACATCTCATTTTCTGAAAATATTTCGGTGTGCTTAATTAACATTCTGTAGTTGCATACACAGCTAAGGTCTGTTAATGGAACAATCCAGTTACGTATTTGCCTTCGTGTGCCATATGCCTGAGCAACTTGTCCATGGAGAATCTCACTGCTATATTTAACTTCGTGTATAATCTGTATCAATAATCTGTGATGATTTTGCTGACATATTTGACTTCCTGTGTCATTTGCTTGGTTAATCGTTGAGGGATGATCTCGCTGGTATAGTCTGGTATAATCTTCGTCTATAATTTGTACGAGTGATCTGCCAATATATTTACATTCATCTGCTTCAATAACTGTTGATGAATGATCCCGTTGGTGTATACACTTTCATGTATAACATGTATGAGTGATCTGCTGTAATATTGACTTTCTGTACCAACTGCTTCAATAACTGTTCATGGATGATCCCGTTGGTATATTCACCTTCGTGTTTAACCAGTATGAGTGATGTTCTGTTGTATTTAACTTCCTGTACCATTTGCTTCAGTAACCTGCTGATGAGTGATCCCACTGATATAGTCATCTTCGTGTATAATCAGTAGTGATCTCCTGTTACACGATCTCGCTGACATAATTGCCTTCCTGTACCTGTACCTTGAGTTACTTGCTGATAAATGACATTGCTTGCATCTTGGCTCTCTTGTATACCTTGTTTATGTAACTTATTGATAGATTGGCGCTAGTTCCTCGCTGGACTTCTTGAACAATCTTATTTTATTTGCTTTTATTGACTATACCGAACATGTTCTATCAGTGATTGACCTCACATGGGCGAATGAGGTAATGTGAATAATTTTTAAAGTAGTAACAGTGATAGAACTGAGCTATTCTTTGAGACATGCTTTATGTTGTCAATATAATGCTTAACATGGGCTCTAGTGACATAGTTTCCTTTCTCTCTCATTTATTTCATTTGGGTTTTCATGAATCTGCTATTGATAACTTGAGTCACGGTTACTGAGGTACTTACACAGTGCTGCCCTAAGATCTGTCGGACTTTCAATGCATATGATATTAAATAAACCATGCAAATCTATTATACATATATTCTGAAAGAACACAACAAATGCCACAAAATGAACATATTCTCATTCGAACTGATCGTCATGTGCGGTAACATACGGCAAAGACGTTGAGGCCACTTATCAATAGCTTCACGAATCATATCCAGTGGAATTTTCTTGACAGCTGATGTGATTGATTTTTTAGCCTCTCAATATTGCGGTGCCTCTTTTAACATGCTATTGCCTCGATCTTCTGCCACAGAGAATAATCCAATGGATTGAGGTCCTGCTAGGCCAGTCAGCAGCAGCGATGAACCGTGGGACATTGGTTGGCAACAACTGCTGCGTTTTTTGCTCTCCCCATATGTCGTTAACAAGATCGAACCTGGCGTATCTCCTTTAATTTTTCAGTTAGCAAATACCTTGTGTATCTTTTATGTATGTAAATCATCCTTCAAAATATGATATATAGTTCGTGAAGAGATGTTCATTTTACGAGACAAAATTATTTGTTTATGCAAAAGATTGCATGTTATGCCATCCTTGCACAAATAGCGTTCACAATTTCTTTTTGCATACACATCTAAAACTGCCAGATCTAATGCGACCAACAATTGCACCCGTTTCTTTAAACCGTGCTATTGTCTGAAACATAAATCGTTCATTGGTGCCAAGAGGTTTCAGCGTCGAAAAAATTTCCTTAGCTGGTTTTCCACAAAAAAAAAAAAAAAAAGCCAATGCAGCGATACGATGTATATTCCCCCACTCCATCTTTCTCTCATGCCTGTTTGGCATACTGCAAGCCGGTTACTCGCGGACAGCAGTGCCACATTTCTTCATTCACAATTTCTATTCTACCCTTAAATTTTACTGACAGAACTTATGGAAGTACTGTGTAAATTGGCGTGTCTTTAGCGTTAGAGATTGAGAGAGAGGGAGAGAGAGAGAGAGAGAGAGAGAGAGCAAACAGGAGAAAAATCATGGATTTGTCTCTATCAAAATTTTGAACTTGGGAGTTCCCCACAGTCACCACTGCCTGAGTCTTTTGTAATAAAGAGCTCTTTATTCAACGCTGCACCGCGCAGAAGCGGTGGAAGACGGTAACATTTATTCGGGGTGCATTTTCTCTTAAAATATATACGTAGACCCCAGACGTCCGGCTTAACAGTTTGCTTAAGTCGTCACCAACTCGGTTGATTTTGTACTGCAGAAAATAGGCTTACTCCGTGCATTCAGTGGGTAAACACGTGACAGCAGGGATTGTCTCTCTTCCTTAAAGAGTGCACCGTGTGTCAATTTATAATATCGAAAACAGAATGGAATCCAAAATGCAAGCTATCGACTCCTAAGTTTATGCTTGCCTAAGAGGAATCTTTCTTATGCATAGAAAGTGGCGGAATAAGCGTTTAGTTTTCGGCAATTATACATTCAGAAAATGCAATTTTCAGCGTCATTATGTAACCTATCAAGTGAGAGCGACAGTTACCAAGGTGAAGAGCATTTCTTTCGAATTGTGTTCGATCCCAATTAATTACCAAGATACCTGTTCATGTTCACTGCTAGAAATGGAAAAGTTTTTCGTTACAAATTAGTTCTCATAGTGTTGGCAATACAACGCGATTGCAATGATATTAACAAAGTTAAAGAGCTTGTTTTTTATGTTGTTATTATGTTTTGCAGTTATTTGTGTTAAAACTATCAATGACTACCAGCCTATGACAATAAGACTAATACTAATACTACTACTACAACTATGACTACTACTACTACTACTACTACTACTACTACTACTACTACTACTACTACTACTACTACTACTACTACTACTACTACTACTACTACTACTACTACTACTACTACTACTACCACCACCACCACCACCACCACCACCACCACCACCACCACCACCACCGCTGCGGCTGGGGCTGCTGCTGCTATTACGACTATTACTTGTTATTTTTTCAAAGCACATTGATCGGGCTGTTCTGTTGTCTTTGGTGCTCTATATTCTTTTTGTATTTCTATTTCGCTAAACGATTCCTTTTCTGTTTTTCTACTTTCATTTTACGAGGGGCGTTCAGTAAGTCCTTAGAAAATCCAAGAAATTACACTCGTAGCATCGAAAGTTTGTGTTTAGTAACCGTCGTCTCTTATTAGATGGAGTTAAAGTTTCAGCTATATCTATCTCGTGGCTTCGTTGCTATAGGCGATTGAATCAACAATCTTGTGCTTATTTACAAAGATGGGGAAGGGTGGCGAATTTCATGCGGTGATTAAACACTTGTATTTAAAGGCTTAACAACGAAAGAGACAGAAGTCGAGTTGGATCAAGTTCATGGCTAATTTGCTCCTGCGTTTGCATTTGGATAAATGAATTTAGACTTGGCGTATTCACAAATGATGAACATCGTTCCGGACGTCTAGTAAAAGTGACTTCATCCGAAATAATTGACAAAATCTAGGATATGGTTTTGAGTGATTGATGAATCAAAGTTCGCGAAATAGTAGAGACCACAGGCCACAAGGCAATGTTTTCAATTTTGCACCAAAAATTAGCTCTGACAAAGGGCTCGTCAAAATGGATGCCACGTTTGCTCTCAATAGAGAATAAACACAATCCTGTGATAGACTCGGAAGCCGCCGCAATCCTGACGAGTTTCTGCGTCGATACATAACTGTGGATGAAACATGGATACACTCTACACTCCAGAGACAAAAGTACAGTTGAAGCAGTAAGTTTTTAAAGGCGAACCGGCTCCGAAGAAGGCAAAGGTGGGGAAATCAGCAGACGAGGCGATGGCCTCGGTTTTTTGGGATACACACGAAACCATCTACATTGATTACTTGCAGAAAGGAAGAACGATATTGCACCGGTCGAACAGAGAAATCAAGGAAAACGACCCATCTGGCAAAGAAAAAGATTCTCGTCCATCAAAACAATGCAGGGGTGCACACCTGCGCAATTTCGTTGCCAAAATTGTAGAATTAAGGTTTGAATTACATCTACCTTATTCACCAGGTTTGACCCCCAGCAACGGTTTTTTATTTTCAAACCTGATAAAGTGGCTCGGCGGAAAATGATTCATGTCTAACGAAGAGGTCATCTCCCAAACAGATGTCTATTTTGAGGGCCTTCCGAAATCCCACTTTTTGGAAGGCTTAAAATAGTTAGAAAAATCGCTGGGGAAAGTGTAAAGAAGATTATGGAGGGGGGGGGGAAGGTGTACCAAAAATAATTTGTTTTTCTATCTGTTTCTAGGAACTTATTGAACGCCCCTCATATTTGTTTTCCCCGGTTTATTTCAGTCTCATTTTTCAGTTGATTGAATGGTTGGGATAAGAACCATGTGTTCCATTTATAACTGCATAGTTCGTTTTCACTGCAGTGACCTCGCTATTTTTTCGCACCACAGTAACAATGGATGATCCGTTTAAGGCAACATTTATCAACTGTATTATTCTGTATCAATTTTCACTACCTTTTCTATAACAAATATTTTTATAAAAGCCTGTTCTTGTATCTACTTCATGCTAATGGAGTTAAACACTAGCAAAATGATCATAGGTATTACCTACTAAAGTGGGCTAACGTGATAGCTAAATCTTTTAAAAAGTTTTTATGTAATTGAAATTCAATTTTGTTTTGCTTGTTTTTCTTTGTATGGCCAGGAGTAAAACAAAACAAAAAATGCCATTTTCCCGTTTGAAAAAAAGAAGTTAAGTATTTTAAAATTGAAACCATTAAGGAATATTTCGAAATGGTTACCCCCAATTGCGCGTTTTAACGAGATATACATTTTTTGTGCAGTAAGTTTTTATCTCTCTCTTACGATTTACCAGTTAACCGAAAATCATCCGGAACAAAGAGGCCTTTTAGGGGGCTATATGCAGAACATTCAGGATGTGCACTTTACTTGTCATATAAATATCTTAAATATGGGTATTTTAATCAATATCGTTACGTGCTGTTTTGAGAAAATCAGTATTTTCGAATATTTTTCCATATTTTTTTTTTGGAAATCTTATGTCACGTATCTGGAAAGTGCTAAATTTAATTATAAATTCTTGTATTTAACCGACTTCTCGTTTTTAAGTTATGTTTTTCACAGACACACACACGAACCTTCTTATAAATATGTTTTTATGGATACAAGGGACCCTAAAATATGTGTTTACAGTGAAAATCGGTATCGAATTTTGAATGAAGTGCAATGCCTTCTCTATCTATGCAAGTATCGAAATAGGCAGGTTTATGTACCATTTTAGAAGAAATTTCAGGCAGAAACATGTTAGATATCTGGTTATTATGTTTAGGACAACGGAAGTTGTGAAGTGAAAAAGAAATGTTCTAACAGTGGAAAAAATTACATATTAGTGCATCTTTTGAACGCTCTCCAATGTCTGAGATATGTTATCAGAGCAAATAGTTGTTTCAAAAGCCCTGGTCATAGAGCTGTTAAGCTTTTAAAATTGAGGGTGACTGTACATTCCTTGTATTCCTTGTCATCACGAGAAATGCTAAAAATCTGATGTGTACCATTCACATGACTTTCTCTATATCCCTGCAACAAATTATTGTTAAAAAGCTTATACTTGTATTTACTTTATGCTAATCAGAAAAAATGAGCAGAAATAGTCTTATTACTTGCTTCCTTGTCAGTAGAAGCGAAATAAGGGACTGCCATAGGTTAAAATGAGAGTCAAAAGCTGGTTGCTATGTCAATGAAGTTCCTTTGTTTATATGGCTAGGAGTTGACAAGTTCCTGTATGAGAAAGGTATACGTTTTTCATAGCAGAAACCAAAAATAAGGAATGTCACAAAAACGACGGACTCAAGAAAAAAATGTATGTAACATAAATTGTGTGTTTTAATGTGCCCTACATTTTTTGTGTAATAAGTTTTTGTCCATCTCTTACGGTTATTCAAAATTCAGTAACATTCATCCAGAATAAACTACTCTTCAGAGGCTATTCTCAGAAAGTTCAAGATATTCATTTTATTTGTCAGGTAAATATCTTTAATATACGAAATTTTAGTCAAAATCGTTAGAGCCATTTTTGAGAACATCGAAATTTTCGAAAAAAGTTCTATGTAGTTGGGGGTGGGGGGATTTTTCTCAAAATCTTCGTGTCGCATCCCTGGAAGATACTAAACTTAAATACCAAGTTTGGTATTTTACCGACTTTTCGTTTTTGAATTATCGTGTTCACAGACACACGGACACACACGCACACACACACACGGACCTTTTTGTGAAAATGCTTTTTTTGGATATTGGGGACCCTAAAACATATATTTCCGGTGAAATCTCGGAATCGAATTTTTGGGTGGAGTGCAATACCTTCTCTATACACTATGTACATAGTGCGTATAGAGAAAGTAAAAATGTGTCAATGCGATGGACATAATTTTCAACACAACTTATAATAAGATTATTACTAATTATAAGTGAATATTACTATCACTCATATCTAAGAGAAAATAAAGCAGCGGTGTTATGGAAAAACCCATAGAGTTAACAGAGTGCTCAATGCCTACTCGTGATTCGGAGCCAACGCATGGTACTTGCACTACAAACTAATTACATCACCTATCTGCTTTATTTGTTATGTAGGTGGTTTTGGATTCACTGGGCATTTACGAGTTTCTTCCTCAAGCTGACGAGCTAGCAAATATACTTAACAGAACGTGCAATGCAGGACTGTTTGAGGAAATTATTTGTGATGATGTTGCACACATGATATACAGCTATGATAAAGGCAATGTCAACGAGGTACGTATGAATTTTAAATTTAAATTTATTTAGTAACATACGTATAACTTTTAATGACCAATACTCTTCGACATATTTAGGAAAATTAGTTGGGGCGGACTTGAAGCGCATGTAGGATCCTTACCACTATGTTGAATAGTGTATTTCTTTATTCCTGTTAAATGAACTGATCTAAGAACTCTGCTATGGATGCTTTTAATTTATACAAGACATTGTTATACACGTTAAGGCGATAATAAATGAAAATTCTAAATTCTAATCTATAGCTTTAAAATTTTCTATACTTATTACTCTTGCTTATGTACTTACTCTATACAAAATTTCACGACCTACTCCTAGTAGTTCCCAGCTTTAGTAACTTTTTAATTGAGAGTTTTATTGTTTCATATAAAATGCTCCTTACGGAGCAGTTTTCATATTTCATGAATGATATTTGGTAAGAATGCTCTTAATGTACTTGCAAATAAGGCTTAGTTTGGATTTTCTGTTTAAATAAAGCAAAAGCTAAAGGGATTTTTGTGTCTGCAATTTTAATTTTTAAACAAAATTATATATTTTTTATAATTATTGTAAATGATTATCCTCAAAAACCAAACCAAATTATAAAAAAAAGGCTCTAAAGAGTGTATATTCTAACTTTTAAAACAAACTGCTCGAAATTGCTTCGCAAGTAAGTTTTTATACGAAGAAAACTGAAGTTTTGAGAAATTAAGAAAATAAGGATCCGGTCTTCATTAGAAAGTGCGTTCTAATGTTTAAATGACTACCGAGACAGTTAAAAACGAAGCAGAGTAAAAAATTAAACCACTTTTAAATAGAGAAAGAAAGAATGTTTTAATAATAAAAACAAAAAATCACAACTTTGGTCTAAGCCCTCAGATTTTCGGTTGACTTTACCTTTAATGCAGTTTAGTTATATAAGTATTGCATTTCTAGCTTGAAATTGTGTTATATTTTGTTGGATGTTGCAATTCTTACCTATAATTTTTTGCTTAGGCTATTTAACACATTTTCTTTATTACATCAGCTTCAAAATGACAAGAAGAAAGTACTTTAATTAATTTAAAACATTTATCCAACAATATTAGTTCAATCATACTGATTAGCAATCGTTATTTATTGTTAACAGATTACACTGCCTTATATCCTCAAGAACCTTCCTCATGGGGCTTCCACTCGCATGTTTGTCCATTATGGACAAGAAGTTAACTCAGGTGAGTAATAATTGCTACGCAAATGAATGTCTGGTAAGGAAACGTCGCCGATTTCCCAAAACGTCACCCTAAACTACATATCTAGAGCTCCCATCAAAACTGTCTAAACACAATATTCACATCTACGGTGTTTCAGTTCCCGTTCCTCTAATATTAACTAATTACACCTTAATTTTTCTTCGCATTGAAGTAATATTATTGACAATAATTGTCTTTAAAGTTTACAGCTATATCAGTTATTTTAGAAGTTCATATTTTCATACATCCCTGAAATCGATGCTTCTTTTCACTGTCATAATATAAATGCATAAATACATTAACGTTTTCTTGTTGTGAATAGTATACCTTATAAACAAAAAATAAAACATATATATCCATCGGATGTGTAAAAACCTGCTTTTAAAATTTGGATTCTTTTTAGACGTATTGATGAGTGTGAACTGCAAGACTGATTAACTTTACCCATTTTATGTGGGGATTTCTAAATAAATAATTAAATAGTTGTTTCGTTTCGTAATCGGCTTACCCTCCCCGTATTTGTAGGAATGACACCCCCATAGGACTTACAAGTCAATGCCTAGAGGTCAGAATATATCAGGGAGACAACGGCACTCAACAAGGCAGCCCGGGTTCGATCCTAGGTGTCCGCTTGTGGGATTTATGGTGGACAAAGCGACGTAGGGACGGGTTCTCCGGTTTACCCCGTCATCGCATTCCACCGGTGTTCCATCTTGATTTCATGTTTCATTAGTGTCATCGCCTGCAATGCCATAGTAGTAAAAGCGGCCGTTAAACACCGTAAAAAATAAACAGAGGGCGACTTTCTGGCAATAAAGTTACAGAAATTCCTGACCTTTGAGGAGACCTAGCGCACCAAGTAACTAGTCTACTGCCTCATGCACCCTATACTTAGGAAGGGAATGCCGTCTCTTCTAAAGCTACGTCTTCCCATAGCACTCATAATTTCCGTTCTGCCATGGACCGTAACCGAGGACTCCGGCCTGCTATGGCTACAAAGGGTGCAGAGTAAACATCTAAGAGTCATTTGTCCGTCATACATACATTTCCTTCCCGAAATATTGCTTCATGAGGCCCTATCTTTTCCAGATATGAAGGATGAAATTAGATGCCGTGCCATCGGAGTAACCTCGTTAAGTCTCTTGGAGATTACAGCCCCAGACCCAGCCTCTGAGAACGCCGAGTTCCCCGTATGGTACACGGGAACCTACAGTAACAAAGGAGCAATTCCATCACAGCAAAACCTGAGTTTCTATACAATTCTCCAAGACATACTCGGATTTGAAAATCTAACTTAATAACTCATATAATAATAATTTTGTAAAAGGAATCATACCAGTGGTGCAAAAAAAAAAAAAAAAAAAAAAAAAAAAAAAACCGTTGCACCCTACCCAACAACGTGAAAAAAAATCAAATTACCTCTTATCAATCTCTCTATCCCATTCCCATACAATATCATCCTACCCAATAAGCGCTCAAACACAAACCCATCACGGGTAAATAGTTTCCTAACACTCATTTGGACTTCAGTCTGCCAACGCTTGGTGTGGGTCTGGAATATATTCTATAACTGGTATAAATGTTCTTTGGCTTCACAATTCTGCTGAATATGTACTCCATGTTCTTAGAAATTGAATGTGTCATTTATTAGAAATGCTTATGTTCTGGCAACTGTTTACAGGTCGATTTGCACAATTTGACCATGGAATACTGAGCAATATTATGACTTACGGGAAACCACGATCGCCCTCTTACAACATTTCCATGATCACATCACCTGTGTCTCTTCATTACGGTGATATTGACGATCTTGTTAATCCCAAGGTAAGTAATAAATCATAGGTCTGTGTCGCCTAATTTGAAATAGTTTCTGGGTAAATAAATATGCCATCCTTAACTTACGGTGGATAAAATAATAATTTTTCTCATCATTGTGTAAAGTGAAACGGATATTTACCGTAAAGCGGTAGCCCACATAATTGCTTATTTATGTTACAGGACGTACGACGCCTATATAAGCAGTTACCAAACCCAATAGGGATGTTCCAGGTACCTCAAGAGAACTTCACCCATGTGGACTTCATCGCACATTTCAATGTTACCAACCTCCTATATATTCACATAGTGGAACTCATGGTGAAATATTGATGAGACAGAATAGCTAAGACAATACAAAGAAATTGACTTCAGTGGAGCAGAGAAACCATTGTGTAGATTCTGAAAATAATGATTCTGTAGCTTCGATACACGAATGTCTAAAGTCCGGAGATAGAATGAGCATCAAGAACTAAATATAAGACTGAATAAGCACTCCCTGGCCTCTGTAGGATCTAATTGGCCATACCTCTGAACAAAGGTCCTTGCATATTCTGGTGCAGTGGCAGGTATGATGCGCAACAGAATTTTCTTTTGTTCCTTATTGAAGCTCGAAATGACAGTTTTCCAGAAGACACCAATACTCCATCGCCATCAAATAATATTCTAGTCTAAAGCCATTCACTTCAAGTATCGGCCTATATAATTAAGCATTACGAATGTGTATAGGGAAACTGCATATCTTTTAGAACAAAATCATGAACTTATGCGCACTCTCCTTTAAAGTATATAGGGATCTCAAGGTTTTCTAATAGTGCCTTCTTTCTACATCAGGCTGTGATTTACATAACGAGTGCTGGATAGAATTAGAATTAGCAGGTTCTTATTGGGTGCGTAAATGATGGAACATTGTGCCCACGATCCGTTTTCTCAGATTCTTTTACGTGTGAGTTAACACCATAATGTTGTCATAATGAATCAAATGTTCAAAAGAATGATACAAAGAAAAATAGTTCTGAAACAATAAAGAGGATTATTTCTCATTACTTTCCTTCCAAAATAGTCCGTAATAAAGATGTATTTACCGAAGAACTAATTCCATCGATTTGAACCGGCAATCGTTGGAATTAGATACCACTACTCCTGGATGATTTTTAGAATAAAATAGGAATTTATGTAGACTTAAGATCGTCTGCTTTTATGCAATTCGACTGCCTTCCATTAGTTTCTGTCAAACATTTTAACAATTTTAGATTTACGGATGGATCCGTACTCTAAATTCTTTATTTATGGAATAACTTATGGCAAATATATGTGAAGTTAATGTGAACGAATTGAAATTTATCATTACCTATTGGTAATACCAGGTGAGCCAACTGTTTCATATTTGACGTGTGCAGATATCCCTTCAAGTGTTAAAAGAGTTGTAGAATTCAACCAGTCAAGTCGCACCAGTTGCGGGGGGTAAAACGTAACTCTTTTGCCAGTTCTCCGCTGGCAGGTTTTAACTTCAAATAGTCCCTTTGAGTTCTGCAACTCTTTTTAACGCGCAAAAGAATATCTGCGCACATCATATATGGGGCAGTTAGACCACCTAATATGGACGGGAAAAATTAACATGATATAAAACATATTATTTCTTAATAAAATTCTTCTGTTTTATTATGTGTAAAATCCACTCAGATTGTTTATAAACGAAGTTTATCTCAACCGTATTGAAAATCGTACAAGTTACGCATAATAATATATAATATATAATATTGTAATTCAGATTTTTTATATTTTTCAACATACTTTATGTGATTAAGAGTAATAATATTTGCGTAGTAGAAGAGTCAAAAAAACTAAGGTGCCAAAATAGATGTTCAAAAGAGTATAATATAAGGATCTAATAAATAATCCAGAAACAAAGAAAGGAGTGAACACGAGAATCAACATTCTCTTTCTATTCCCAGCCTTCCACAGTTAGCAGTATTCTGTTCTGACTTCGCTTTATTGGCAACTAATAATATGAGAGAGAGAGAGAAAGAGAGAGAGAGAGAGAGAGAGAGAGAGAGAGAGAGAGAGAGAGAGAGAGAGAGAGAGAGAGAGAGAAAAGCCCCGATGGAAATAATAGCAATAAGAATATTGCTCTGTAGCATACAGTTGCTGAAGTGGCATTATTGACCTGAGTCTGAGGTTATGTAATCATTTAAGTAATCTAGTTTAATCATATGCAGATTCATCTGGTTTATTTGTGGTTCTGCACGTGATTTCAAACTTTCACTGTAAACATAACTGAGAGGACTGGGAAGCTGCTGCAAACAATGCTAAGGATGGAAATGGCTCTACAAAATGGTTGGATACTATGTGCTGTATAATGCCTAGTAACAGCAACATCCCATAACAGTTATAAAAAACTGAATGCCACCAATGAATCGGTGCGACACGGTTGCAAAACTGCTGGATGTGTTCAATAATTTCGGAAGACATGAAACACTCGATCGAATGTGGCAAACCGTTTCCCGTTATGCGATATTGAGCGCTGTGCTTGGCAGCTGTCTAGAGAATTGTTTTTCTAACAGGTTACCAATTTCTGGGTAGACATCAAATCAAAATTAAGAGAAGCAGACTGTAGGTTGCTTCCTCTCACAAACGATGCTGACACAATAGTCACAGGCCAGGAAGGGGATCCTAAAACATATCAGAATTAAATTTTCAATAATATTCGTCAACGGTGTCAATTTTCGCTAGGATTTAAGTACACGACATCATCGACCGACTCGGCTCAGGTGTTTCGACTGATATTCGGGAGGTCATTGGATCTATTTCTACGGCCGACCTCTCTGGCCCATGGGTTTTTTCGGGGGCTTTCCCGAGTAGCTAGGCAAATGCTGGGGAGGTTTATTCATTTCCTCGAACTTCCTGCCCTTTCATTTCATCTCCATTACACCCAACCGGTCTCTTTCAGGGTTGTAAGTGTCGGTGAGGACTACGGTGGTGGCGCTCTCCCGTGGTGGTGACTGTGCCCAGTAAATACTGCTATCGGGGGCGGGATGGTGTTGGAAGTCATCTATTGACTCAGGGAGTTTGGTTAGATTGGGGCGCGAGTTCCTAGCGCTCCCCTCGTCGAGATGAAGAATTGCTTGGAATATGTTAGAGACCTCCATGGTGGCTCTCCCCTCCTGTCTGGTTTCGACCCTCCTTTGAAATTACTCTCATCTTATCCTATCCTACTGGGGTCTGATGTACAATAAACCCCTGAATGCAGTGCGGAATCCTCACCGACATTACACACACGCACACAGCACCGTTATCATCATATCAGCGTCACTGCATGGCTCTGTTGGTCCAAGTTTGTGACGCTCGCATGGAGAAGGCATTTAGTGACGTTTTCTCAAGGGCTACTAAAAGAGCTGAAGAAAATGCAGAAGGTATGACTACATTGTTAAGAGAAGAAGCATTTTGGCTGGTAAATAGTATATATAAAAATATATGTTACATCCACATGACTTTCTCCACCCATTTGCAAACAGTATTCTTATCTAAGTTTATTCTTCTACCTAATTCATACTAATCGAGATAAACATTAACAGAAATGGTCTTATTATTTATTTTCTTGTAGCTAAAAGGGAAATAAGGGAGTAAACTGAGCTAAAGCGTTAGTCAAATCTTTCAAGAGCTGGTCGCAATGTGATGATACACAAATTTGGTTTCTCTTAGAATTGCCAGGAGCCTCCCCAAAAAGCGAATGGCGATTTTTATTTGAGAAAAGTATTAGTATTATTAAACAAAAAACAAGAAATATCTAGAAAATGGTTAACTTCGGAAATACAAAATCTTACTGACATAAATCGTATGCTTAAACGAGATTTACTTTCTCTAGTACGGATATATACAATTCACATAGTAGCTAGAGAAAGTGTTGTATTGCGCCAAAAAATTTGATGTTGAGATTTCACCGGAAATAATGTTTTGAAGTCCCCTGAGTAAAAAAAAAGAATTTTTACTTTCGCTACATGTACATGTATACATAGTGTATAGAAAGTATTGTATTCCACCCACAAATTCGATATTTCACCGGAAATGCAAGTTTTGAGACCGCCTGAAAAAAAATTAGAAAAAACTCCGTATGTGTGTGTGTGAGATGTGCTGTGGGCTGTATAGCTCCAAAATGAAAAGTCCTTTAAATATCAAACTTGGTATTTAAGTTCAATATTTTCTGAGGTTGCGACACGAAGGTTTTCTAGAAAATCCCTTCACCCCCAACTATCCTTTACATGGAAAATTTTCGAAAATTTCGATTTTCTAAAAAATAACTCTAACGATTTAGACTAAAATACCGTATATTAAAGATATTTATATTATAAATAAAATGTTTATCTTGAATATTCTGGGAATAACCTCTGAAGACCTCTATATTCTGGATGACTTTTGCATAATTGGTAAACAGTAAGAGATAGGCGAAAACTTTCTACACAAGAAACGTCTCGTTAAAACACATAATTTATGTCATATACATTTTATCGTGTTGTTGACAATTTTCGAGGTATTTCTTGTTATTGAATTCAGTTTTAAAATACTTTGCTCATGGGAACTTGTCACCTCTTGACCATGCAAAGAAACGAATTTCAATCACATAGGAACCATCTTTTAAAACATTTGACTATGGTTTTAGCCTATTTTATTTCCCTTATCTCCTTTCTACTTATAAGAAAGTACTTAATACGACCATTGCCACTCTTTTCTGTTTATCCTGATTAGATCGAATAGAGAGATGAATGAGCTTTTGTAAGAATAATCTGTTGCAGAATATCCAGAGAAATTCATGTGAATGGAACACAACAGTTTTTTTTTTAAAAAGATTCATGTGTGTGTGGACAACATAGCTCAAAAACGAAAATACCGTTAAATACCAATCTTGTTATTTATGTTTAGTGCCTTCCAAGGATGCGACATGGAGATTTTCAAGAACCCCACCCCCCTATTCCAAACTACCTTTATATGGAAAACAAATTTAAAAATATGCTTTTGTCAAAAAGTAATTTAACGGTTTTGATTAAAATGCCGTATATTAAAGAGATTTGCATGATAAATAATATATATATATATCTTGAATTTTCTGGGGATAGCTCTGAAGAATAACCTCCTATTATGGACGAATTTTGCCAAATTGCAAATTTTGCATAACTGGTAAACCGTAACTGGTAAACAAAACTTACTACACAAAAACTTAGAACTTGTTAAAGCATACAATTTATGTCATGTAGGTTTTGTGTTTTTTGTTTCTGTTTTATTTATAGAAAAGTTGAG
Source organism: Hymenopus coronatus (assembly GCA_030762935.1). Lineage (NCBI taxonomy): Eukaryota > Metazoa > Arthropoda > Insecta > Mantodea > Hymenopodidae > Hymenopus > Hymenopus coronatus. The sequence continues at coordinate 69,440,325 of CM060895.1, forward strand.
TGTTCCCCATTCCTTATTATTGATTTCAATTTTTAATTATGTAACTTTTCTCAAACGGAAAGGCACCTTTCGTTCCATCTCTTGTTTTATGGCTGGCCATGCAAAGCGAAATGAGCTTCAATTGTTTCATATAGCGACCAGTTTGTAAAATATTTGACTATCGCTTTATCCTAGTGTATTCTCTTATTTCCCTTCTATTTACAAGAAGCAAGCAATAAGTCAAATTGTGCTACCTTTATCTCGATTAGCTGGTGTAGATAAAATAATACTATTTTGTGAGAATAGTTTATATGTGGAGCAGCTAGAGAAATGTATGTGAATGGAACACGTCAGATTTTTTTGTAGTAAGTTTTTATCTATCTTTTACAATTTACTAGTTCTACAAAAGTTATCCAAAATGGATAGGATTTCAGAGGCCACTCCCAGAAAGTTTGCAATATACATTTCATTTATCATGAAAACTCGTAAACATGTGTCATTTTAGTCAAAGTCGTTAGAGCCATGTTTTGAGAAAATAACAATTTTGGAAAATGTTCCAGTAAAGGGTAGTTGGGGTGAGAGGTTTTCCTGAAAATCTTCGTGTTACATCCTTGAAAGATACTGAACTTAAATACTAAGTTTGGCACACATACATAGGCCCTTTTACTAAAAATCTGATGTGTTCCATTCACATGACTTTCTCTACATCTCTGCAACCACTTATTGTTAAAAAGCTTATGCTTCTATGTATTTATTTCATGTCAATCGAGAAACAATTAGCAGGAGTAGTCTTATTACTTGCTTCCTTGTAAGAAGAAGATAAATAAGGCAGTACCGTAGGTTAAAGTGATAGTCAAAAGCTGTTTACTATGTGACTGAAGTTCCTTTCTTTGTATGGAAAGAAGTTGACAAATTTCTGCATGAGAAAAGTATAAATTTTTAAAGCTGAAACCAAAAACAAAGAATATCTCAAAAACAATCAACTACACGAAAAAAATGTATATAGTATTAATTGTGTGTTTTAAGGTGCTCTACATTTTTTGTGTGATAAGTTTTTGTCCATCTCTTACGGTTTAGCAGTTATGCAAAATTCCGTGAAACTCATCCAGAATAAAGTAGTCTTTAGGGGCTATTCCCAGAAAATTTAAGATATATATTTTATTTGTCAGGTAAATATCTTTAATAAGCGATGTTTTAATCAAAATTGTTGGAGCCAGTTTTGTAAAAATCAACATTTTCAAATAAAGTTCCAATGAAAGGGTAGTTTGGGGTGGGGGGATTTTTCTCAAAATCTTTGTGTCGCATCCCTTGAAGATAATAAGCTTAAATAACGAGTTTGGCATTTTACCGACTTTTCGCTTTTGAGTTATCGTGTTCACAGTCACACGGACACACATACGGACTTTTTTCTGAAAATGCTTTATTTGGATACAGGGAACCCTAAAACGTATATTTCCGGTGAAATCTCGGTATCGAATTTTTGAGTGGATGTAATACCTTCTCTATAAATTATGTACATGGTGTAGAGAAAGTAAAAAATCTGATGTGTTACACTCACACGACTTTCTATACTTGTTCTACAAACTTCTTACATAAGATTACTCTTCTTTCTGCACCTTGCTAATCAAAATAATCATTAGCAGAATGTTCTTACTTCTTAGTTCCGTATAAGTAGGAAGAAAATAAGGGAATATACTAGGCTAAACCCATAGTCAAATGTTTTAAAAGCGATCGTTATGCGATTGTCATTACAAATCGCTTCTTTTCTTGGCCAAGAGTAGAAGAAAAGAAACACGGACACTCCCGTCTGAGAAAATTACGCTTCTTTTCTTGGCCAAGAGTAGAAGAAAAGAAACACGGACACTCCCGTCTGAGAAAAGTATAAGTACTTCACAACTGAAACCAATAACAATGAATACCTCGAAAACGGTAAGCCCCACGAGAAAAATGTATTTGACATAACTTGTGTATTTTAACAAGACCTACATTTTTTGTATAATAAGTTTTTGTCTAGTTTACTAGTTATGCCAAATTAAGCAAAATTTATCCAGAATAAACAGAAGTCTTCAGAGGCTATTCCCAGAAAATACCAAACTTGGTATTTGAGTTTAGTATCTTCCAGGGATGCGACTCGAAGATTTTGAGAAAAATCCCCCCACCCCCAACTACTCTTTACATTGAACTTTTTTCGAAAATGTTCATTTTCTCAAAAATGGCTCTAACTATTTTGATTAAAATTTCGTATATTAAAGATATTTACCTGACAAATAAAATGTATATATTAATTTTCTGGGAGTAGCCCCTAAAAACTACTTTATTCTGGATGAATTTTACGGAATTTTGAATAACTGCTAAACCGTAAGAGATGGACAAAAACTTACTAAACAAAAAATGTAGAGCACGTTAAAACACACAATTTATGTTATATACATTTTTTCGTGGAGTTCGTCGTTTTTGAGACATTCCTTATTTTTGGTTTCTGCAATGAAAATCATACTTTTCTCGTACAGGAATTTGTCAACTGCGGTCCATACAAACAAAGGAACTTCAGTGACATAGCAACCATTTTTGATTATCTTTAACCTATGGTACTCCCTTATATCGCTTCTACTTACAAGGAAGCAAGTAAAATGGCTATTTCTGCTAATTTTTTACTGATTAGCATGAAGCAAATAGAAGTATAAGCTTTTTAAGAATAATTTGTTGCAGCGATGTAGAAAAGTCATGTGAATGGTACACATCAGATTTTTACATTTATGTTTGGTTTAATTTCCATCTGCAAGTGAAAGAGAGTTCTTCTTATTTCAATGAACACAATGAACCTCTTTTATATATAATAGTCGTCTCATAGTTACGGAATCGTGAGGTTGCTTCGTCTGCCATGTTGAAAGAGCCTGTTTTGACGTCCAAAAAGGAAAAACTATAACAAAAGAGTGCAAATTTCCTGAAAATAACCAGCAGACAATAAAATCCGTAAATGCTAAGAAAAAAAGCAAAATAAAATTAAGCCATTTTCGTTCATGTTTAGGTGTAACGAAATTATATCTATCTGGTATTTTTTGCGATGTCTCATAAAAAAGATAAGATTTCATCTACCGATCTTAACTTACAACTAGTTATGCTTTACTCGTCGGGAAGAACAGTGGTTTTGCTGGTGAAATAAATGTTATCAAAGTCAGTTGAATGACTCCAGCCGCATGACCGCACTCGCTAAAGTGTCTTGCTTCGTGGCGCAGGGGTCGTGGATTCGAGTCCCGTCTTGGTCACGGGCGCTTGTAAATGTGTATATGTGTGTATTAAAAGAAAAACGATAATTAAATAGAAAAACAAACGAAATGTTGGGAAAATGTAAAAAAGGAGAAAAAGGAAAAAGGAATATAGTGCCGGAGTCCCGACAAGATTCCGGGAAAAAAAAAAAAAAACAAAAAAACAACATGATTACAGAGATTATCCTGTATATAAATATTCACAAGTGCTCTCGTAGTATAATCATCATTGTAGACAGATGGATTATGTTTCAAAATGAAAATATGTTGCATAATGATGCCCAGAAAAAAATCTGATGTGTTCCATTCACATGACTTTCTCTACATCTCTGCAACAAATTATTGTTAAAAAGCCAATGCCTCTATCTACTTCATACTAATTGAGAAAACATTAGCAGAAATAGTCTTATTAGTTGCTTCATTGTAAGAAGAAGAGAAATAAGGGAGTACATAGGTTAAAGTGATAGTCAAAAGCTGGTTGCTATATGACTGAAGTTCCTTTGTTTGTATGGACAGAAGTTGACAGATTCCAGTGTGAGAAAAGTATAAGTTTTTCAAAGTTGAAACCAATAACAAGGAATATCTCAAAAACGATCAACACCACAAAAAGTATATAACATAAATTGTATGTTTTAACGTGCCCTACATTTTTTGTGTTGTAAGCTTTTGTCCATTTCTTACAGTTTAGCAGTTCTGCAAAATTCCTTAAAATGCATTCAGTCTCAGTTGTCTCAATAAAGTAGTCTCAGAGTATATTCCTAGAGAATTCAAGATATACATTTTATTTGTTAAGTAAATATCTTTAATATACGATATTTCAATCAAAATCGTTAGAGCCGTTTTTGAGAAAACCAAAATTTTCAAAAAAAGATTTTCTTGGAAATCTTCGTGTCACATCCTTGGAAGATACCAAACTTAAATACCAAGTTTGGTATTTAACTGTCTTTCTATGCTACCCACAGATACACACACATACACGCACACATAGACAGGCACACACACAAACATTTTTCTAAAAATGCTTTTTTTTTATTCCGGGGGACCCAAAATATGTATTTCTGGTGAAATCTCGGTATCGAATTTTGAGTGGAGTACAATACCTTCTCTATACACTATGTACAATAGCACTTATAGAGAAAGTAGGTAATAGAATCAGTGGCAATGTGCTCCCATAGAATAATGTGGTAGAATACCAGGTGGCCCAACTGCCCCGTATTTTACGTGTGCAGACAAATGAACCCTCTCAATCCGCCACCGTCTCCGGATAAGCAAGAGGAGTAAACCGAAGGTGGCTTAGCCAGTGCTCCAGTTATCGGTTTAACTTCAATAACCCCGTTGAGTTCTGCAATTCTTTTAGCGCACGAAGGAATATCTGCACAGGCCAAATGCGGGGTGTTTGGGTCAACTGGTATATAGTTGATTGGATTTTTATTTTTTTTATTCATTTTTAATAAGGTTTCGTAATTGTTCCAGGATAATTTTGGTCCAAAATTGCAAAGTATTTCAGATAGAGTATAATTTTTTAAAAAGAAATTGAAAGAAATTGTATTCGAAATTTTTAAAAATTGGCCACCGTGTTAAATTAAAGACAGTTAAAAGAGGTTTAAAATGAGCAGAATATGTCTTCCTACGGCCATTGGCAACAAAGTTGGGAAAAAACACTTTTAATTTACGTAATTCGACCATTTTCAAAATGCCACATGAAAGTAATGTGCAATTCTATAACCGCAAACATCTGCATTTTAAATGCTCTCTATGAACTCCATGATATAGTAAAATTTAATTTTATCTGAGAAGTGCACTTTTGGTTGATTTGATATAAAGTGGGCCTTTTTAGTAACTTATCATGAGATCGTACAGAAGTTTCGTAGTTTAAATTATGTTTAATTTTAAGTTGAGTAACAACATGAATTATAATCCTTTGTTTCAGTCATTTATACAACCAATAATTCTATACTCTAAACTTATAGTGATTCTCACATATCTTACTGAGCTTCTGACATAGTGATCTGAAAACTAATAGGTAATTGTTATTGATTATTTAATTCGCTTTATCATTACCTACTAGATACGTATTTAGACAAACAAAACACTCATAATGAAATATTAATAATTCCGGGTAGTAACATGATCCCACTTTGATCTTAAGGGGATTATATTCGCATCAATTGTATTTTGTACTCGCGATAAATGCAGATATCGAGATGTTGATGTTCGATTAAATAAAGAGCAGCCACCTTATCTTGAGATATCGAAAAGTATATTTAGGGATCTTGGGAGATGCACACTAAGGATACTGCAAGATGAACCACAAGCTCCTTCTTGTGCTGGTAGGCGGCTTCGTCAGTTGCATGACTGACTCGGTCCCGTCCGAGAAGGTCCGGGATCCTGACATGGACCTTACAGCAGTAAGTTCATTATAACTGGCCTTCCGAATTACAATTTTTTTTCATTTATATAGTCTCCTTTAACACCTTTGGTCATATAGGGACTTTGCTTTAGAAACAAATGCTAGTATTTTCTAGTGTTGGATGCTATGTTTCTAATGTTTTAATAACTTTTTCATTATTATATTACTAAACACACACAAATATACTCTCATATGCATACTGTCAGACGCTGATTCTTCATAAAAATGGAATCTATGAGTATAAAAATAAACTAAAAGTATTGTAAATGGGACCAATGTTTTCAGTTGTTCTTAAAAGTTTGGATTTTGGGTAAAAATTATTTTTTTTGGGAGGAAGGGCCTTTGTTTAATTTTACTCAATTCGCCCCGCACTTACAATCCAATTCACCCCTCACTTATAGTGAATTATTCTAGTTAAATAAAAAAAAATCCCGGCTTCCGGGAATCGAACCAGGGATCTCTGGTTGAGAAGCCACAAGCTGCCCACTCAACTGCAGAGACTCTACAGTATTTGTATGTTAAACTTGGGGACTTATAAATGGCAGTTGTTCGTACTGTCTTGAAGTCACTAATATTCTTCAAACGTTTCAGTCATACTAGTGACTTTGACTATGGAGACAACTATTTTAACTTTAATTTTGTATTCTGCTTCTTTGAAACACAGTCATTGACTTTCTGACTAATACTTTCGGACACTGGAGCCGTAAGATATAATTATCATTAAATAAAAATTTACCTATCCCAGCCAGCAATCAAACAAAGATACAATATTTTGGGCAGAACATTAGCAGTCGACATTCCATGGTTTGTACAACAGAGGCATTTTGGCAAAATAGGTCAATTCTTGTACAGCTCAGCACACGCATCACAGAACTCGAGCAGAGCAATCTGGTATTAAAAATAGGGCATATATTATGCAAACATACCCTAGAACAAAGTAAAATAGAACAAAATAGCTAATTTAAATGTCATATAATTTACTTGAACTTTAGTTTTAAATATAGAAATTATAGTTAGTGTAAACTGTGAATGAACAATTCCTAGTATTGGAGTAAAAGCTGATGCTACTCCAGGACGATTAAATCAAGCACATCATGTGATTCCCTTCAACTTACAAGGGACGAAGCAATAAGGATAATTTCTGCTAATGTTTATCTCGATTAGCATAAAGTAGGAGAAAGTTTAGTCTAGCTAAAAATAACTATAAAAGACAGAAACACATTCCTGGATAAAGGAACATTTGAAGTCTCATAGTCGTGATTCATTTAATAAGAAGTTGCCCGGAACATCAAACCTATTTTCTGCCATACTAAATCCATGAACACTAGTTACGTAAACTGCTTGTTCACATAACTGTGTGTATTTAATTTCGATGGTTAAATGAAGTAGTACAGAGTTTCGCAAAAAACAAGCAAACAAACAAACGGCCCGACATCAGAAAATACAAAGACAACAAAAACAAATAATTAAAAATAAGATAATAGCTAATGTAAAATGTCTGCACTTACTGAAATATCTTGCCTATTACAGTGGTGCTGAAAATGATCTTATGATTCGGTGCACTGTTATGCGCGCCTTAAAACATAACCATACATTTTGCGCTTCTCCTCAGCATCAGTTCTCAAAATGTCATATCGAATATTATCCCTCAGTTTTCTGTTGTGCCAAGATTTTTTTGTTTACACGTCCGTTTAGATTGTACTACAGATAGACCTGGTGGTCCTGTTGATCACAATTTTGAAGTACATTAAAAGGAATAATTCTTATTCACGAAGAACCAATATCAATAGCACGTGTTAACATTCCTTTCTTCTGTAAACACGAGGGTCCTCCAGAAAGTAAGGAACTATTTGGCATTACTAAATAATAATGAAAGGTATAAACACAACATTTTATTTACAAAATTACAGTAACTTACTCTATGTATCAACGTAATCGCATTGTTGTCATTTATTTTAACGTGGTACCAGTTTTTCAATGCCGATGATATACTTTTCTACCCCCAAAGACCTGATTCATTTTTGAATGCATAAAATATTCGGCCGGTCATCTCCTTAGCGCGGTGGTAGCGCAGCTGGGAGACCTGGCCCGGGGTGCACTCAGCCTCGTAAGGTCCCTGGGGGGGCCAATTCAGGAGCTACTTGATGGAGAAGTAGCGGCTCCAGGTCATGAGGACCGCATTAACCGGCCGGGAGGGACTCGAGGCGCTGACCACGTCTCACCCTCCAATACTGCACCCCATCCATGACGTCTGTAGTGGACCGAGATGGGGACGCAGCGGCCGGGCGGTAGGCCAAGGTTCCCCGTGAGCTGTCGTGCCATGGAGTTGTAAAATATTCGGCCAGTCGAAATTTATAGGCAAATAACGCAAGTGTATGGTGATAATGCAATGAAGGAGTTTTCAGTGAGGAACTGGTACATAATTTAACCATTGAAAGACCATTGTGAACGACGAAGACCGTGTGGGATGTGATCACTTGTTATTTAGGAGTAGAGAGCAAGTGAAGAAAGAACTCTGGAAATCCGACACCTTAAATGAGTTTTTGGGTGGAAAAGTTCCCAACCGATCCTCAAAGCAGCACCTATTTTGGCTCAGATCTATGGCGAAAGAAGAATATAACATCGGCACCACGTTCAATAAATGCAAGGGAGCAATGGAGATAAATTTGAGAAATAGAGTAAGATCTGTAACTTTTAAAATAAAGTTTTGAATGTATATCTTTTGTTATTATTTAGTTATTCCAAATCGCTCTTTACTTTCTGGACGGCCCTTTTATTTAATGAATTCGTAAAATTTAATCGTGTGAAGCGTGATAAGTCGCCCCATCCTGTTGAAAGCTAGCGTATTAGAATTTTCGGGGTCCTCAACTGTGCGTAAAGTTCCTCAGAACATTCCCAATACGTATTTATTTTGCTTCTCGGAAACCTCTTAAATATGTTAACTCCAATTTCTTTGCTTGCATTGCCCGAAGGGACAGGTTCATGTGAAATATCAGCGACGCATTGTTTTTTACTCGGAAGTCGCATGATGTTTAGCACCAGACTAATAAAAGTGTCGTTTTACAAAAAAAAAATATTTCACAAATGATGGAGAGTTGATAATACAATGCAGACAGAAACGCAGTGTTTTTACTCTCTCATTCTATTTTGTTTTCCTGGTGAGTTTCATTTGTGGGAATAGTGTTTTGCTGCCTATTCCCAATATAAAGAGGCCTTGGAAAATTGTAGATATCTTAATATTAATATTTAACATCTTGCTATAACTATGATCAACTGCTTCTTCATATCGATGTGTGAAACAGACAACAGAGAATACTACATTCTAATATAAATTCATTGCCTTTCTATGTATCTCAGTAGTGAACATTGAAAAAAGAACATGAAAATTAAAGATTGAAAACGCATATTCTTGTCCTAAATTTTCAGCCCGAGCTTATTACAAAGTATGGCTTTCCTATGGAAGAGCACGTGGTAACGACCGAAGATGGGTATGCTCTAGGTTTGCACCGTATACCTCATGGACGAGGTCAACAACGCGGCGAGCGTCCCGCTGTCTTAATTCAGCATGGACTCACTGCCAGTTCTGCCTGCTGGTTGCTGAACAATGTGGAAGACTCTCTAGGTGTGTATTGCCAGATCCTTATTTGACAATTGTGTAACGTTTGACAAACAATAGATGGGTACTAAAAATGGCCGATGTCATTTGTGTTAGGAAGGGATCATGTGTGCTATCGAGTGGTAACTTAATACGAGAAATTAAAAAAAGGAAATGTTTTATCAGTTCTAGAATTCGTCAGAAAGAATGTTTGAATGTTTAACACAAAACGTACAGTCTTTCTCTCTTTATTGCAGCTTTAACATATTTTACGATGTCAATCTCTATATTTTTGTCTTAAGCGATCCTTTATCTGCTTGCCTAGAATTCTAATGGTTAATACTCTTAAACATCTTCAAATGTATTGTGAATAAGACATAGTGCTCCTATATATTTTCTATGACTATATTTGGGTTCTATTCGTCGGGGCAGATAATTTAACACAACTTTAATCCATTTAAGGGGACAAAGAATTGTATTATTAGCGATTTTGGACAAACATGTGGATTTTTGGATCTACCGTGCAATACATACACCATGCTTAAAAGTAAATATTTGCAAATTTGATTCTCCAACAGCAGATGTAACACATGCTTTAGACGCCATTTTAAAGCGTTGCGCTAGTTAAATTACTCTATATAAAATTTTAAAATCCTTTTCCTCAAGTTCAATTTTTTATTTATTTTTTACTTATTTTATTTATTTTTTTGTCTTTTCCTACAAAAATAAAGATACAGATCTGAAAACTTTTCCCAAAGTACTGTGTGTACAATAAATATATCTATTAAAATATCAGATTATAATCATGCGCTGTTTTTGCAGCTTTTTCCACTTTGTGATGTAAAAATAATTTTATTTAAAAGATACTATTAATCTTAGGAAAATTTCAATCAGTAATCTGCCATATTAGAATTATTTAGTAATTAAAGTTAATTCATTATAAGTATGTTCAGCAGGAGGGAAATTATATATTCATTCAATTGATCTATTTATTTGGGATGAATATAGAACGGATCGTTTAGAAATTATGCTTTCTCATAAAATGATTGAATATGATTAGTTATGTTATTTTACAAAGTTATTAAGTAATGTAATTGTAAAAAGCAGTACATGGAGCTCAGTATATGTAGGAGAATATATATTCTTATTTACTAATTTAATAGAATAAATTAATGCATTCATAATGAGAATATACACTTGACTGAAACTTGACATGGATATTTCTTTTGTTGTCAGTATTGTCTGTAAGTATCGTAAGAGCTAAAAAAAAACATTCGGCGAGAAATTCATTCAATTTTGAATATTGGGCTTTCGAATGTGAATTGAAATTTTCTGAGAAGATGCCAGAAATATGTGCATATAGAAGGATATGCCCGACATTTCTTACGATAAAGAATGTATTTATTAAATTGTCATTCTAACTATATTATGAGAACATGAGGCGACTGCGGGTCGGTAGTTCTAGCTGAGACGCCCGGAGCTTGAGCAGCCGTTTGGTGGTCACAGTGTGAAGGTAGGTGCTCCGTAGGTGCTCCACCTAATCAAGAATAAATCAATTCTGGCTTGGACTTGCGTTCTTATCGTTGCTGATGACCACTAATAGCAAATCATTTATTACGGAACGCAGAGTTAATTTACCAATTTTCACATTTTTGTATGGATTTTCTGACAATTTTGCTATAATTGAATGTCATTTAGTTCATATGCATACCAAATTTCAGTCAAACTAGTTAAATACTTTCAGAGCTATGAAGTATTAAATAAATATGGTACATAATTTAAATGCGAGATAATTTGAGAAAATTGGTTGCAATTTGAGCTTTGAACCACAAACAAAATTTGTATGAAATATTTTAAGTAGTGAATAAAATATTGAGAAAATGTTGAATATTTTATAAAAATCCTTAATACAAATAATGTATGCACCGAAAACACAATTCTTTAAAATAATTATTATTATTAAATATTTTGTCCTATTGAATGTTATGGTGGATATTTTTACACATTCTAGTAAAATATAATGGAATTTTAACAGAAACTAAGACGTGTGAAACATTATTCTAGGAAACAGGTGTATTGTACACTTTTAAATACATGGGGGGGGGGGATTGACATGGATGCCCGGAGGTTCCAACAACCATTTACTACAAAAACATTTACTTTTTGACCTTTTTTGGGGAAAAATTGCACTCTCAGTGTCCTCTAAGATAATGCACTAACTCTCTAATCTCTAATGTTTCTTTGTTTTATGAAGATATTTGCCGACGCCATACTTTGTCGCGCAGTCTTTTCAAAATTAGTCCACCTTAGTGTTGGGGATGGCATAAACTTATCACATTCAATAGGTCCTGTGTTCGAATCTCGGTTAAGGGTGAATCACCAGGGTAAGGCTTTTTTGAGGGGGGGGGGATCCTTTATCCTGTGATGACGAATGTCAAGTAAAAGTTCTAGAGGCCCCGGGGCCATTGGCATCTTTTTAATAATTTCATTCATTCACCATCCGATGTGACCATTAAAAGAGTTATACTACAAGAAAGAAAAACAACACACTTTTTTATGTTCTGTATACGTACTAATGTACGTAAAAAATTCATTCCTGTTTAAAAAATAAACATAACATTTTGTTTTATTCGAACATTGAAAGGCAGATTGACGAAAGTCTAGTACCTATAATTGGTATTCTGATCCCTCGTGGATGAAAAGCAGAGAAGTTGAACAATAACATACAGTAGGTACATTATTTTTATGTTGCCTTCAATTGATAATCGTTATATTTGTCACATATATAATAATATTATAGGTATTTCATCTAAAATTGAACATTATTTTTTATCTAAAGAATCCTTATCTGTTTTTTTAAAATTTGCTTTAATAATTTAATTTGATTGAAGAGTTTTCAGTTCTTGATGCTATATGGGTTTTCTCTCCCTCTCCCGAAAATGAGAAATTGTCCCCCACTGCCTTCATGAGCCCTAATTCAAAGTATAATATATAATTTACCATGCTCACTAATTTATTTCACTATGCACAGTGAATGTCAAATGATTACAGTGCATGTCATATTTCTTACAGGGTTTTTATTGGCGGATGCAGGCTATGACGTTTGGCTAGGAAATGTCCGGGGGAATACTTACTCCAGGTTGTCCACTCCAAACAAGGACCCAAATGATAACAAATATTGGCTGTATAGGTAAATATATAACCAGTCATAACATATGACGACATACTGTAGCCTTAGGCTAGGTTATGACTTTACGAAGCGCGTACCAGATAGGCGTGGTGTGCGTGTGCGTGTGAGCGTGTGTGCGTGTGTGTGTGTTTTGGTAATCGACTATCCAATTAATGTCATTTATATTTATTGATTCATATACTTCAGCTATTATTGCTTGAAGGGTAATAACACAATTATTGAAAATATTCTAATAGTAATTATGTGTTTGTTCTTTCCCATAGTTGGCACGAGGGTGGAATGTATGATCTGCCAGCCATGATCGACCACATTACCAACGTAACGGGACAACAAAAAATATTTTATATTGGTCACTCGATGGGCACCACTATGTTCTACGTGATGGCATCAGAGAGACCGGAATACAATGATAAGATACGAGCAATGTTCAGTCTTGCACCTGTGGCGTATATGTCCAAACTCAAGAACAAGTTGGTGAGGATACTCTCCGTTGCGGCAACCGAGCTTGGAGTAAGTACCCATCAGATTCTTATTTTTTCCGAAGCTTCAATTCTCATTACTTTCTCGAGCCCGAATGTACGATGTACATAGTAAATAGAGAAGCTATTCTATACCACCCAAAAATTGATGTTCGAGATTTTATGTTTTGAGGTAGCATGAGTCAAAAAATAATTTTAGCAAACGGTTTGTATGTGTGTGTGTTTGTGGACAGCATATCACACTTATTATTTATCTTTAGCATCTTCCAAGGATGCGACACGAAGATTTTCAAGAACATTCAACCGTCAAAACTACCCTTTACATGGACATTCTTTTTTGAAAATTTTGCTTTTTTTTCAAAAATGACTTAACGATTTTGATTAAAATACGTATATTTAAGATATTTACATCAAAAAATAAAATGTATATTTTGAATTTTCTGGGAATAGCCTCTGAAGACTTCTTTATTCTGGATGAGTTTTGCAGAATTTTGCATAACAATTAAACTATAAGAGATGGACAAAAACTTTCTTCTAAAAAATGTAGATATTGTTAAAACACATAATTTATGTCACTTATGTTTTTATGTAGAGTCGACCGTTATTGGTTTCAATTTTAAACTGCTTAAACTTTTCTCAAACAAGTGACGTTTAGTTTCGTCTCTCTTGTTTTACTGCGGACCATGCGGACAACTTCAATTGTGACACGTGGGACCAGCTTCTAATAGATTTGACTATCGATTTAGCCTAGTGTATTCCCTTGTGTTCCTTCTACTTACAAGGAAACAAGTTACAAAACAACTTCTGTTAATGTTTACCTTTTGTAAGGACAGTTGTTTGTATAACCGATAGAGAAAGTCATGTGAATGGAACACATCAGATATTTTTAATAGGCTCTTCAACTTCATTGCCTCAAAGGTTTGATCTTCACTGCAATAGTCTTCAACTCTATGGGTTCTCCGATCAGTTCACTCTAAATTTTAATTTGTATACGTTTGAGATATCTTAATTTATCCTCTTCCCTTCTAGTATACTCTGTCCGTCTCAAAATCAAGTGTTGCACCAATTTAGACAAACTTGTATAAAACAGTAAATGAATTCCGATTCACAATGTTTGAGGAACTGCATGTAAACACATTAACACTTTTTCAATTTTTGTTCTAAAAAATTAATTTCTATTTCTTCTTTGCAGGCTATTTTAAATCTTATTGGTGTGTATGAATTTCTACCCGATAGCTGGCTCTACAAAGAACTGGGACAAGCATTTTGCAATAAAGAAGCAAAATACAAGGAGCTTTGTGATAATATCTGCTTCCTCATTCTCGGATTCGACTCTGAAAATTTCAATAGTGTAAGTACCCTTAAAATATTACATTATTTAAGTAAAGCCATAGTTATGAAATTATGGAATTATGATCAGTTTAACTTAAGTTGATGCGGCGTAATGTGAGGTTAAGAAATGATGCTAAATTAAGGACCACTATGCTGGGTTTACAATGAAGCGACACTGGTGGTGGACAAAGCGGCGCAGGGGCGGGTCTTCTCCGGGTTCTTGGTTTCCCCACCGCCTCATTTAACCGCTGCTCCATCCTCATTTCAAGAACCATCAGTATAATCGCCTATGGTGCCTATGTAGTAAAAGCGGGCACTCAAAACATTAAAAAAAAAATAAAAAAAAAAAAAGCGACAGTGGTAAAGCGACAACATGTTCTACCAATAGGAATTCAATGAACGCTACAAAATTTATGCGACGAAAATTGAACTAAACTTAGCTTGAACTGCTCGTCATGGCGGCATCTACAGGTCCGTGTGTTCTTGTTAAGATGACCGCGTTCGCTAAAGTACCTGCCTTTGGTGCTTCGTGGCGCAGGGGATCGTGGGTTCGAGTCCCGCCTTGGGACTTGGGTGTTTGTAAATGTGTATGTGTGTGTATTAGAAGCAAAAAGAAAAACGGTAATCAAACAGAAAAAAACAAAGGAAATGTTGGGAAAAGGGTGGAATAGGGTAAAAAAGGAGAATACAGAAAAAAAAAAAAAAAAAAAAAGACATCAAACACGAAGGAAGTTCATTATTTTTCAAACAAATACAACCCATGCTGTATGAATTAAATTAAAATACGTAAAAAATACTACGAAAAGGTTTGTCGTTTTACCCGAGCTTCGTGCGATAACGCCAAATCGTGTCGCCTTATTCTGAACGTAAATTTTGAGGAGCCACATTTCGGGTGGCCAATTCGTTCCATTGTGAATTGGGCATAGTACGTGTAGAGAAAGTAAAAATATGATGTACATTTTGAATATTTTGCGAATATTGGTGAAGTCCTCGTCATTCGGAATGAATTTAGTATAATTTTACTTCACTGGTAAATCATAAGGATTAGACAAAAGTTTATTGCACAAAAGACTAGATCTGTTTAAAACATAACATCGATTTTACTTTTTTATCGCATTAGGCAATTCTAAATTATTCATTCATTCATATTAGTCTGCATTTTTCAATGCAACTTGTTTGAAGTGCTGTCGCCATTCTCTCTGACATTGTCATAAAGAGTTTAGAATCTTAAAGCCAGCACATAACCAGCGGAGGTAGACTTTTACATTTGGAGAATGCAGTGAACGCCATAACAGAGTCAGGGAACACGTGGAAAGGCGGCTTTTAGACAGGTCATTAGACAGCAAACTGAAATGCTTTGTAACAGTAGCTTTACTAGATCCAGCACTTCTTTCACCTATCAACTGCTGTGCAAACTTGCTGTCAATATTCCTCGTTCAGATCAGCACTGCCTAGAGTATATATCATAATTATATTATAAATTCTCATATTTACTGCCGCTGAATATCTGCTTTGTTTTCTGCAGTCGCGGATTCCAGTATATTTGAATCATCTTCCACAAGGATGTTCCACCAGACAATGGGTGCACTATGGTCAGGAAGTGAGATCAGGTATTTGAATTTCAATTAAAATCTATATAACTGCATAACAAATTTGCTTTTGAAACATTCATTATTGATTAAACTAAATCTAAACAAGAGCAAATAGTATGACAGATTACATACTTTAGTGATTTACAACATCTTTCATTTGGTTAGAATTATACTTTTTTTAATAATACACCGAATTTCAACTATTTTGCTTGTGGAATTGATAAACTGTTACATGCATTTGGTGGAACAAATTTTCACAGAACATCTTATTTTGCGGTTAAAATCGACTAAAATGAAATGTGGAACCCAATATCGTTTTGAAGTCACTGTAAATCTGCTGAAAATCTTCTTAAGTATTTTTAAATGGGAAGGTAAATCATGCATCATGAATTAGATTGAGATTCATTTCCTTCAGAACCAAGTTAGATTGTTTACATTCTGAAATACGAGACTGAGTTAGCTTTTTTACATTGTGGAAGACGGGACTGAATTGGTTTCTGCTATGTTGACCTTTATCGGCCCAATTACGGACGATTAGTGATCACTGTGCAAGTGTTTTCTTTCATCACGTTTTTTTTTTTTTTTTTTTTTTTTTTTTTTTTTTTTTTTTTTGTTGTATCGATGCCTTCTATTGAATCAACCTGAGATAATCTCTCCTTTAATTTTCAGGTAAATTTGGACGTTTCGACTTCGGACCGTTTGTAAACTTATTCAAATATGGCAGTTTCTCTCCTCCTAGCTATGATCTCAGCAAAATCACCGCTCCTGTCTCTCTGCATTACTCTGACAACGATAGTTTAGCCGATCCGGAGGTAAGTGAAAATCTAGCAAACAGTTCGCATCATAATGGCTTATTACATTGAAAAGGAAGTTGGAGCAGGACTTGTTTGGTTTCAGTTCTACCCATGCTCGCAATTCCTACGCATTATCGCTTACACTCATCAGGTAAAAACAGTTTTCACCGTATGAATATGTCCTTATGCAAACAAAGCACAAAATGTATCCATCCGCTTTCTCTCTCTGATTTGAGGGATAACGGCACTACTTTCGTAACCATGTGGTGTCAAGGGAGAAAACCATATGGTACCTTGGAACTGTCATCGTTTTCCTTCAACCCGTTAACCCTTCGCGGGATCGTTTAGAAACACGCTACTGGGTAGATAAATTATTGCTTATAGCACTCCGAACTAAAAATATAAATAAGAACTGTAAAAAACACTATACGACAATACATACACGTGTTACACTCACATGGCTTTCTCTAGCTCCTCTAAAAACAAACTTCTTACCAATGTCTTTCTACGCCATACTAATCGAGATAAACATTAGCACAATGTTCTTATTATTTAGTTTCTTAAAGCAGAAGGAAAGCAAAGGAATGCGCTATACTAAACTGATAGTCAAATGTTTTAAAATGTTTTTACGATTGCAAATCGCTTCTTTGCTTGGACAGGAATAGAACAAAAGAAAAACGGACACTTCCTGTCAGAAAAGTGTAAGTGCTTAACAACTGAAACCAATAACAAGGAATATCTCGGAAACGGTTACCTCCACAACAAAAACGTAAAGGACATAAATTGTGTGTTTTGACGAGATCTACACTTTTTTTGTGCAGTAAGTTTTTTCTATCTCTATCTCTTCTAATTCTTCAAGATTACATTTTATTTGGAATGTAAATATCTTTAATATACGGGATTTTAATCAAAATCGTTAGAGCCATTCTTTAGAAATTCAAAATGTTCGAAAAATTTTCCATGTAAAGGGTAGTTTATGGTGGGAAGATTTTCTTGAAAATCTTCGTGTCGCATCCTTGGAAGATACTAAACTTAAATACCAACTTTGGTATTTTACGCACTTTTCATTTTCGAGTTATTGTGTTCACAGATACACGGACACACACGGACCTTTTTCTGAAAATACTTTTTTTGGGGATAAAAAGGACCCTGAAGCGTATATTTCCGGTGAAATCTCGTTAAAGAATTTTGGGTGGAGTGCAATACCTTCTCTATACACTATGTACATAGCACGTGTAGAGAAAGTAAAAATATATAATCTGAATCTAAAAGAAGTTGTATTCCATCCAGATCGGAATTCTGCTCCTCCCTTCATCTTTTTCTGCTTCCGTTTTGCTAATGGTGGTTTTTACCCAAAGTTGGGAGTATGTGTTGGTCAGACGCTGGGCTTCTGAATTCAAGGTCGTGGGTTCAAAACCGATCCAGACCGATGTTTTTAAGTAGGCTTAAAAGCGACAACCCCATATCAGTAAATTTATTGGCATACTAAAGAACTCCCGCGGGACGAAATGATCCTGACGATGTAAACAAAACAAAAAATACTGCTAAGGTGTGTGGCCTTCATTTATCTGTGTTTCGTCGAGAAAATACAGCTTCCGCCCTTCCTTTCTCTTCTCCTATCATCATATCTTCATGGTCGACAATGATATTCTTACCGTTTCTTTTCCGGAATTCGAAACCAATTGTAAAAAGATGTTTGCTTGTACGTAGGAAGGTCGAGGACTCGTTCACGACGGAAGTAGTTTATTGAATATGATTCCTTTGGAAGAAATTATTAATTTTTCGACACATTGTACTAAGAAATTCACTATTCTGAACTTATAGCACTGACATTTTACGTTTTCTTTGACTTGTGTATTTTTAACCTTTCACTGCGGACGGATTTATACTCAATGCAGACACACCCATGAACTTCGTTATTACGTTAGCAACATCCTTGAAGGCCAACTTGGGATATTTCTCACGTAGTGAAACACATTCAAAATTATAACTCTCACCACTCCTAAAAAGGCTTAGCTCTGCAACGGTTTCCAAATTGCATTTGTTCGGCCATGATGGTTTACTAACGGTCTCACCTTTCCGCTTCTATACAGTGTCACCAACCTTGACAGTTAAAAAACTGCACATGCATATAAAAATAAACCGTATTTCTGTACTGAAACCCGTAC
Source organism: Hymenopus coronatus (assembly GCA_030762935.1). Taxonomy (NCBI): domain Eukaryota; kingdom Metazoa; phylum Arthropoda; class Insecta; order Mantodea; family Hymenopodidae; genus Hymenopus; species Hymenopus coronatus. The sequence goes on from CM060895.1 coordinate 69,459,130, forward strand.
GGTGCCAATTTTTTAACAAAATATTCCAAAATGCACATTATGGGAAATCCCCTAAAAACGAATGCCAGTCCCAGACGAAACGCCTGAGCCACCTGGTTCTGTTCTTCGGTTATATGGTCAGCGTTCGCGCTTGTCTACCTAGCGGTCCAGGGTTCGATTCCCGGCTGGGGCGAGGGAGTTTTTCTTTAATTAGAAATTTTCTCTGTAGTCCGTAATGTGTGAGATTATATACGTTGGCGTGGATGGTAATGTGTTTCAAGTTAGAATTGATTAAACCCAAACCAGTAATAAAGAACTTGTTATTTCTCAGTCAATATTACTAGTGTTTGATTGCTTTATCTGTAAATTTCTGTCCATGGCATTGACAGCTACTTATATTTGGTAAACTGCTTAGGGAGAAGCAAAATACTTTATAGATATTCTTTGCTTCTTTCAGTACATTTACACTATGGTATTTTGCTCTGGGGTAACAGTGGGGAACCCAATCAAGTATTTTTGCTCCAGAAGAAGGTTCTGAGAATAATAAAATATTGTAATTCTCGCCAACATTATGGACCTATTTTTAAAGAATTTATAATTTTAACTGTGACATCTTTGTATATATTTGCATTCTTGAATTTTGTTCATCTCCAAAAGACAGATGAGTTACTTTTTTCTGACATTCATAACCATTATACAAGATGTAGAAATAACATGGTACCACCTAAATTTCGGTTACAGAAATCTCTTAACTCTCATCTTTATCTTGGAGTGAAATTGTATAATAAACTACATTTAAATACAAAACATTGTAAATGTAAATTCTTTTAAAATTAGTGCTAAAACTGAATTAAGCGACTTAATTTTACAACATACAAGAATATTTAAATATAGATGCATTTTAAAGACTTGCCGACGAAACCTATTGTATTGTATGTATGCCAAATGGAGAAATAAATAATCATCATCATGTTCGTAGTTTAAACGTGGTCTCTTCCTTACTGTGCATAAACATGGAGAAGTAACTTATAATTTCACCATAGCTATTAGTGATTAGCTCTCTTGCATATACGAATTGCCAATAGAACGTGCAACACTGTGCTGCTACCGGGTTGGCAGAGCCCATAGTATCTTAAACGGTAATAATATTCTGTGTAATCTGTATTCGGTGTTCGTGCTGGCATGAAGACTGGCTAGCTCTCTGCAGAAGCAAGCTTAGAGTAGATAAGGACCTTCCTGTAAACTGCGTAATTTCCTCTCGTATTTCTCGTTGGGGGAAGTGATATTGGTTCGGTTGCGCATTGGCCACTGTAATTTTCATAATTACCTTTTTAAGAGAGATTCTGTTCTTATCTATCCGCTCATTGTCGGTATGACATATGCTGCTAGAGTGCATTGCTTTAGCAGCTCTTCGAGCAACTCCACAGCTGCCGACCTTTCTCGCGGAGGTCCACAGAGCGGTAGATAGCATTTTTATATTTTTATCCAAAGAATATTTCCAATAAGGATTCAGTTTTAGTTTTATTTATGCCGACGGATGCTAATGAACAGAGTTGTGGGTTTTAAATGTTTTATGAGTGACTTTTAACCCAAGGACTTAGGTTTAGTTATTTTTGCATATTTTGCACTCCATTGTTGGATACATTCATATATTGATTTTACCACTAACAATTTTATTACTCTGGGTTTATAACTGACTTCAATTGCTATTTTATCTTTGCATTATGTTTTATTTTGTTTTTTACTTCTGTTATTTGTTGTGATTTTATTTAATAAGGGTGCTAATGACCTTAGTAGTTGAGCTCCGTTAAACATAATAATAATAATACTAATAATAGTAATAATAGTAATAATAGTAATCATCATCATGAGTTGCCCTCCGTGGTGTAATGGCTACCATGCTAAATTCATATACCCAAGGTCGATTTCAAACCCAGCCGATGGATTTTTTTGGGTGTAAAAATCCTTAGCATGGCTTCCTTCGGAAGGGAAGTAAAGCCGTTGGTCCCGTGTCGTAGATTTACAGCACATAAAAGAACCTCAAGTCTGATAGAAAGGCCTCTGAACAAAATTAAGCGGTCTTTCTCGCCCAATTTAGAATGGGACGCTGAGAACCTTGGTAGTCAAAGAGCGTCCATAAATGACACGCCAATTATTTTTCATCATCATGTATCGTTATAATTCTTAAATAAGTAAAAAGTGCAAAGCATTTTGTTGAGTTCTTCCGTAAATCACAATTTCAAGTATACGGTCATATTTTTCATTTTATATGTAACATTTTATTTCAATCTTAACAGAGTCTGGGTAATAAAATAATCTTATGTGTTTCAGGATGTATGGAAACTTTACAATCAATTGCCAAATGCTGTCGGCCTTTTCAGAATGAAACGTAAGAGCTTCAATCACTTAGACTTCATTGTAGCCAACGATGCGAAGGAACTTGTCTATGATCCTATTATAGAGCTCATGAAAACACTTTAACAACCTCCACTGAACTGCGTTAATGCCTACAGAGAGCGAATAACCTGAGCACCTCTTAACTGAACTTACAGATCTATTGGTTCCAGGCCAGAGAAGGCAGACGTGTTTCACCTTGAAACTCAGCAGAATACGGCGAACTGAAAGAGAGCAATGTTGCCAAAATTAAGGTTTTTGAATCACTTCTGCCATCTCCGCTAAGATCAAGGGCGACTAAGACAAATCTAGGTAACACGAAAAGAGACAGTTTGTTATCATAAGTAATATAACGAGAGCTCCAACTTTTATCGATACATTTGGAGAAACTTGTTGCGAGCGAATATATCTAGAGAAATTTGAAGCTTGAGTTGTATTTAATAAGACTATTTCGTGAATAAAATAACAATAATTAACCTATATGGACACAAAAATGGCCTAAAATCCCATTTGTCTTGACGTTCATTTGCGCCGAAATCACTGCAACTTGATGTCCATTTCATAAATCATTACCTCATATCTTACAGAATTCGAGTAACTGATTCCACACATTCTCTCTGCTGTTTTAGTATTCTGCGGCTTTGATTTTTCAATTAATATGCCTATTTCAGCGATAGACCTTTCCCCAAAACGTTGTGGAACTTCCGCCATTATTACAGGAATGTCACTGCATACTGATACTGTTATTGTGAGACGAACATTAGTACAGAGAGTAAATAAATGCACATGGGTGTGATAAATGTAGAAAAAGAATTGCACATGGGTGTGATAAAAACGATTAAAATGCAGAGATAATGAGTTCTGGGTTGGCCACTTCACGTGGCATGAAAGAAATAGCCACAATAAAGAGCAGAATTTGTAATTCATTGTACAATATGGATTTGCACATCCAACTTAACAGAAAACATATATGCATTTCTTATAAACATATTGGACGAGCTTTGTATATATGCCATGTATTTCTATTTTGTATATTTTCTTACCAATGTAAATAAAAGTTGTACAGTTTTATAATAATATGAACATATGTGCAAACATATTCACCACTTCCCGTCTAAAATATTTCCTATTTTCCTTTAATGTGCATCTAATGATATCTCGTTGCTTCGCATTAAATTCACGTTCCCTTTCTGTGAATCGAACCTAGATCTCCTAAACAAGAGTCAAAAATTCTAACTAAACACTGGACTAAGGTTTTCTGCAGTGTTTAGTACAGAGAATAGTGTAAATTCCAAAGTACGTAGATACTATTATTGTTACTCTTGTAGAAAATAATACAATTCCAGCTTCCTACAGCAGAGATTTGTAGTAGTGTTCAAATGCAACCAAGTACAATCCCAACATGTATTCATATTGACATATTCTCTCTACTACATAATGTTTACTTATTCTCTGCCACTTACTATGTCCATATGTTTAATACATATACTGGTATAAGAAATAAGGATGTACATTTTGAAGTTTCTGTGAATAACCCTGGGAATATCTGTTATTTGATTGAATTTTGCATAAGTTTGTACACCTAAGAAGCAATAAGTGACTGACGGAAAAATGTAAAGCTTATTAAAATAGAACTTCTTCCTCCTCTTTCGCTATTCACCTTCCTCATATGGATGACTTTCATCTCCTGAACTTAACAATCCAGGTGACAGATGCCTCTTGAACAGTCGGACTCTGGATCAGAGAGAGTAGCGAGGATGAGTCATCAGCCCGATGCCTGGTCTGAAAGGAGAAGGAAAATTATATGAAATGACGATGAAATGAATGAAAGTAAAGGTGATTATGGAACAGATGGTGGAATAAATATCGGAGGAAGTCGCAGAACCCGGAGAAAACTCCTATTTGTGGTCCCCTGGAATCGGAGCCTTGGTGAGAGGAGAGCGGTCTAACCACTCGATCACACACGGCCTTTATTTAAGTAAGTGGTGTTTTTTTTTTTCATAGTGTTAGCCGTTATCTAAATATTGAATGCTAGGCGTCATTTACTGAATATTCATAAAAGTTTGCAACTCATGTTTCCTACCTCTCTCACATTTCCTTTTCAGCGAAAGAGATTGCTGTAACTGAGATTTTCTAGCTAAATTTGAAATCATTCTAAGGTAGAAATACAACTTGCTTAACATACCGGGGATAGAAGAATCTCGATTTATAAGTATACTATACCAGCGATGCCCAATCTTCAGCGAAGGAGAAAGAAGATACACCTCCACCCATTTGTTCGCGGCGTGGCAATCCTCTGTAATGTCGACATGTAAGAAGACGCACCAAATACCGCCTACCCAAAGATGCCTTGGGCTGGTAGTTTCTGCCGCTTCTTCCTTTACAAACCCTAACCTGCCAAGTTAAGCAGTATTGGGCCTGGTCACGCCTTCGCTGGGTGACCACCAAGCCATACACCGGCCAGTTGCGTACTTCGCCAACCCCCATCCGTTCCCTTACTCCTGTAGTTTCCCCTGCTAGATGACATTGCTTCACTTGACAGTCCGCAACCGGCTGACCAAATTAAGCAGCCAGGAGCAGGAACTAGTCGCCCGAGTGTACTCGGGCGGGGGCAAATCACCACGGTACCTATCCGCTTTTCTCGCGGATTTACCCGTGTGATATAAAAGATGTAGTCTTGTGCAAGCGTTTATGTCTGTGTCGAAGTAATGTGGCAGGGTGTTTCCCTCTGTGCAGCCGGCGCGAGCTGGCTTACCTACCTGAGTGGTCACCCACCCAGAGAGGGACCAGGCCCGATGCTGCTTAACTTGGCCAGCCGCTTGCGGGCTGTCAAGGAAAGCAGTGCCGGCTAGCGGGGAGAACTGAAAGGATGTAGGTACGGGGTGGGGGAAGCCAGTGTGCATAGGGTCCAGTCACTACTTGCATGGGTGATCACCGACACGCGCCAATAGCACTAAGGGAGACACCTACCTTTCAGCACGTGACACAGACAAAAAACACAGGGTAGTTTTATGATTATGCATGCTTTCATCCAAAACTAGAGAAACAAATGCTAATGATATTTTGTCCTTTAATTGTCTTTCTGTCAAGTCCCAATTCTTCTAAGTGTCTTATCACGGTATTTGGAGATAGATTTACTGACATAAAAGTATGTATTTCATTATGAAACATTTCTTCGGCTGCTATAAACAACCTTATACTTACTCTCCTTCATTAAAATACTTCATATTCTTTGCTTTGTGTACAGCAGTTCTATAAGAAACTTTAGCAGCATTGTCAGAACGAAGCCGTCAGAAGTCCTTGCTTTTATATTTTTATGTCTGTAGTCTTGCTTCACCTGCAAGTAAAATGTATTACTTTGACAATCAATTCAAAAGTTAGCTGATATATTCACGATACCTGATAAAATTGTTTGCCATAATCAGTATGAAGATATGTTTTCAAAGTGTCGTTTCAAATCAAGAACCCCGTGATAAGTTACGTTGCAAATAAAACATTTCACCGTGTTTTCTCTTCAATCAAAAATACTCCTCATCCCATTCTTTCTGGAATACGCAATGTTTGATTAGCTGGAATATGCCATTGTGTAGATGCGTCACTGAGTGAGTGAAGGGGAAAGCTTATGCCAGGCATGGACATTCTTGGCCACACGTGTCACTGTCAAGCGACTTGCACTTCATACCTTACGTTTGTTTGCAACACATAAACAAAGCCGACACCACCTAAAGAGAAAACCCTGACATCAAACATTAGCACATGTAATAACTCCAAACTGTTTGGGCGTTGTAATACAGTAAGTACGTGTTTAAATTTTGTGTACAGTTGTGGGAATATTTTCATATTGGTGGTTTCAAATTCTGTCCTGTTGTTAATGTTTCAGAAGTGAATTGTAATGGTAATTACATCACGTAAACTATTCAAAAGCGAGTGTGTGTGTGTGTGTGTGTGTGTGTGTGTGTGTGTGTGTGTGTGTGTGTGTTTCCGCGTTCCTTAAGATAAAGATCTGAAATGCAATAATTGGATTACGGCTATTCATACGAAGAATTTTGTTTCTACAGATGATTCCAAGGAACGTAACATATTCTTTTTTATGATACTTTTAACATTTTATAAGGTTTGGCAAGTTCTAAATAATTAAGTAAACTGTTGGGAAGTGCTGCAACACCTCTTCCTGCAGGCATTACTTTGCATTGAATATGTTTTATGTTTGTGAACTTCACTTTAGAGAACATGAAATCAATGTATTACTATTTATAAATGAAACGTCATACGAGAGTTATTAAATATATTGTTTATTTTATGCCAGTCCTGCATGGTATGAAGGTAAAAGGAATGCTGTAACAGAATGTGTAATTAGTAAACTCAGGAATGATTTCATACTGTCGCAGAATAGTCAGGCATAATAAAATAATTCCGCATTTGCTCAAATGTTCTGCTTTTTAATACGTTGCCAGTTTTTTTTTTTTTTTTTTTTTTTATAAATTCGTGATAACGACAGTACTGCACCGCAGACCACTTTTGGCTCTAGTAGTAAAAATTGAAACGAATACATTAAAAGCACGTTAATATAAAGAAAAGGTTAACTTTTGTTACAGTAGGTATCGGTGTGACGTAGTACATCATACTGCAAGGCTTTCTCCTTAGGCGGTTTGGCAAAGCGTACATCAGTGTTCAGCCAGTGGCGTAACACTACTGTACGCAATTACGAGATACATTTCACACTAGTTGCTCGGACATTCAGGGTAGACTGGATTCTTTCTTATGGGGGAAACTCAATTTGGTAATCGTAATACTTATTATAATTACCAGATTGAGTTTCCCTCATTTAGAGACTACTATAAACAAAGCATACTAAAGAATAAAGACATATAAGTACCCAAATGAAACTCTAAACAATACAAATAAGTGTTAAGAAGGTTGCAATTGTGTAAAACAATACCGGAAAATAATTATGATCTACAAATACATAAATAAATGACGCTTATCAAAAACAATCTGATGCGTTCCATTCACATGAATTTCTCTACATCTCCGCAACAAATTATTGTTAGAAACCTTATTCTTCTATCTTCTTCATGCTAATTGAGATAGATATTAGCAGAAATGCTTTCTTGTAAGAAGAAGAGAATAATGCAATACACTAGACTAAAACGATAGTAAAATCTTTTAAAAGCTGGTTGTCGTGTGGATAAAATCCGTTTCTTTGCATTGTCAGGAGTTGAAATGTCCGTATGTGAAAAGTTAAAGTATTTTAAAACTGAAACCAGTATCAAGGAATATCTTAAAAATTGCCAAATCCGCGAAAAAAATATATTACATAAATTGTGTGTTTCAACGATATCTATATATTTTGTGTTAGACGTTTTTGTTTATCTCTCACGGTTTATAGTTATGCAAAATCCAGCAAAATTCATCCAGAATAAGGATGTCTTTAGAGCTATTCCCAGAAAATTCAAGGTATACATTTTATTTGCAATGTAAATTTAAATCTACGGTATTTTAATCAAAACCGTTAGAGCAATTTCTGAGAAAATCAAAATTTTCGAAAACATTTCCATGAAAAGGGTAGTTTGGGGTGGGGGACTTTTTTCAAAATCTTCTTGTATCCTTGAAAGATACTAAACTTAAATGCCAAGTTTGGTATTTCTGAGTTATCATCTTCATAGACACACGGTCCTTTTTCTAAAAATGTTTTTGGACACATGGGACCCTAAAACGTGTATTTCCGGTGATGTCTCGGTATCGAATTTTTGGGTGGAATGCAATACCTTCTCTATACAATATGTAGGTTCAAGTAGTTAGAAAAAGTAAAAATGCTTTTTTGGGATACAGGGGACCCTAAAACGTCGATTTCCGGTGAAATCTAGTATCGAATTTTAGGTGGAATGCAATACCTTCTCTATACACTATGTACATAGTAGGTACGCGTAAAGAAAGTAATAGCTTTGTTTATAGGAGTAAATTAATTTACGTACAATACAAATTGTTTTTCAGTATAGCTAGAGCACCTTAATACCATTGATGGCCACTGCTTTGTTAAATTTGTATTTTATGCAATATGATACAAAAACATGAGATGGTACCCCTGCCTCCGATTAGTAAGCCAACAACATTAGTTGAAGCAAGATGATATTTATTTTATGCAAAAGCTTTAAGTATTCACTATTGTTTGTTCATATTTTCTGCAAGTTTATAAGCGATATCATGTTTATTTCTTAAGTTTGATGAGGATATTTTGAGTTTCAAACCTCTATTGTATGAAAATAATCTTATAGATTCGGCGCCCTTAAGCCTTAAGCTTTACATCTCTCTCTCCCTCTCTCTCTCTCTCTCTCTCTCTCTCTCTATTGTATGAATAAAGCATTTTGTCATTTAATGCATATTTACATTTTAATAAATACGTAGTAATTTATAGCGTTTTCCAAACTAAGAATTGCATTATATTATTCGAAGGAGGTGTAACTGTTACGTCATCCTGCCCTCCCAAGATGTGACCCGCATTCACATCCTGCACAAAGCGAAGGAGGCGGAATAAAACAAGGTGATGTCATTTGCTCATACGAGAACGGGTATGCTACATAACGGACTACCCATCTATAACTACTAGAAGAAGCATTGTACTCCAGCCAAAAAGATATGATGCATTCACTGGGAATACACATCTACAGACTTCGGAATTCAAAAGCAGCATGTAAAAAAGGTCAATGTGTGTGTGTGTGTGTGTGTGTGTGTGTGTGTGTGTGTGTATGTGTGGTGTGCGCGCGCATGCCTGTCTTTGAACAGCAAACACTTCTTTTTGTTCTTCCGCTGTTTATCCTCTTCTTATGTAGGACTCAAATCTTCCAGAACTTACAAGCCAACGCTTGGGTTCATATACCTGTTGGGCAGTAGAGGGACTCTGGATCAGAGAGAAGCCAAGAGAAGTGATTAGCATGTCTCCCAGAATAAAAGTGAGAAAGAGGATGATATGAAATAACAGTGAAATAAATGAAAAGAAAAATGACTGCGGTGGTGAAATGAATGGCAGGCAAACCGGAGAACCCGGAAAAAATCCGCCGCTTAGTCTGCCAAAAATCCAGATACGGTCTCCTGGGTGAGAGGCGAGCGGTCTCAAAACGCCGCCCCAGCATAACTCAAAAACGAAAATTCTATTATACAGAAAAATACTGTTTTAACGATCGCCACTTTAACGAGCATTTCAGTTCAACATTCTATGTTAATTTCAATTGTACGAAGGTCGGTACTACGAAACTTTCAATGTAACTAAAGTAAAATATTTCCCTTAATTAATATAATATGACGCGTTGGACGAATTTTGTAAACGATTTATTGACTTACTGAAAACAAAGCTTCTGCTTTTTAATCGTGTTTGGGAAAAGGCAGAAATATCAGACGTGTTCTAACGATGCCCTCGGACATTTAAAATACTCTGCCAAGGCCGCCTGCGGTGCCATGGTAGTAAAAGCGGGCGTTAAATAACACATGAGATTCTTTGGCTGTTCCACAAACACACTCTCCTTACAAGATTCCTCTTTTATCCACACCATGCTGATCGAGATAAACATTAGCAGAAATGGTCTTATTTGCTTCCTTGTAAGTGGAAGAGAGATAAGGGAATACACTAGGCCAAAGCGATAGCCAAATCTTTTAAAAGCTAATGCTGTATGAAACAATATAAGCTTGGTTCTCTTTTACATTTCAGAGAGTAAAACAAAAGAGATGAAATGAAAGCTGACTTCCCGCTTGAGAGTATTTTAAAATTGAACCCAATAGCAACGGTTAACTACATAAAATATTGCATATGACATAAATTGTGAGTTTTAATAAGATGTACATTTTTTGTGAAGTAAGGTTTTGTTTTGTCTATCTCTCGCGGTTTGCGAGTTATACAAAATTCATCTAATGAGGAGGTCTTCAGACGTTATTCCCAGAAAATTCTTTATGCACATTTCGATCCTCATGCAAAATTTCTTAAACATATGACATTTTAATCGAAATCGTTAGAGCCAATTTTGAGGAAAAAATCAAAATTTTCGAGAAATGTTCCATGTTTCTAAACGGTAGTTGAAAATTTTTATGTCCAATCCTTGGAAGATACTGAACTTACTCGTAAATACCAAAATTGGTATTTAACCGACTTTTCGTTTTTGAGCTATACTGCCTACACACCCGGATATTTTTCTAATATATCTATTAGAAAACAAAATGGGGAGCAACAGGAAAAAAACAAGTATGGAGACAAGAAATGTAATTACTAGATTGCACAACCAGTGTGTCTTTGATACAGATATCGGAAATTGATAGAACTCCTTCAACTATAGTCAATAATTGACAGATGTTGAGTGCCTGTGTACTAAAACGTTTGTTTCCGGTGAAATCTCGTATCGAATTTTTTGGTGGCATACAATGCCTTCACTGTCTACTATGTAAATTGTACATTCGTTCTGGGGAAAGTAAATGCACTACAATCATTGTTGCAAGTGCTTGAATGGCATAAAGTAGATAGCAGAATAACATTTTGTTGCAGAATTAGTAGGGGAAATTATATATTTTATTTATTGTTGTCCAAAATCAGTATCTGACTGCTATACACATAATCATACAATCGTGGTTAAAATAGATATACATTCACATGCTATATTTACAATAATAATAATAATAATAATAGCAATAATTTTTATTCACCATTTAGATCATGTTACATGATATAGGCTTCGTCATCAGAACAATAATTATATACAACTTGCATAATATTTATACAATGTTTATAATGTGTATTATTTACAATTGAATTGTCATATATTCACTTACTGAATACAAGGTATGCTGTAGTAGAAAGGATTTGACTTCTTTATTAAATTGTTTCATGTTTGCTATTTTTTTTTAATGTTTGCTGGTAGTTTATTATATAGTTTAATTCCTAAATTTGTGAGATTATTTTTTAGAATGTTTATTCTGCATATCTGAACATGAAGGTCATTTTTTATTCTTGTGGATATCTGTATTTGTGCATAATTCGTCTTGATTTTTCTTAATATGTTTTACAACTTCTGCTATAAATATAGATGCTAATGGTAAAATGTTATGCTTCCTAAAGTATGGTCTACAGGATGTACTGTTGTCTATTCCACTTAATTCTGTTATAGCTCTCTTTTGGATTATAAATATTCTCTCAGATTTTTCTCCCCAAAATGTAATACCATATTTTAATCGATTATGAAACTGAGCAAAATATACATTTTTCAGTCCTGCTAAGTTTAGTGTACCTTTTAGACATTTGAGCATATAAAATATGGAGCCAAGTTCAGTAGCTAATTGACGAGTGTGACTATTCCATTTAAGATTTTCATTCACGTATATACCCAAGAATTTTGTTTCTCCTTTATAGTCAATATTTATTTCATTTAAGGTTTGATGCTGCTTTTACACTGCCATATACGAAAAGCCATTGCAATAGTTTTTTCTTTGTTTATAATTATTTCATTTGTTTTAAACCAGTTGCTGAGGTTAGTCATTATGGTGTTTACTTTATTTCGGAGTAAAGTTACATTGTCTCCTTTAACAAGAATATTCATAGGTAATGCGGCAGAATACTATACACAGCAAAAACATTATATGTTTTAAATAAAATTAAGAAAAAGAAAACAAATATAAATCTACTGCAATGGCACTTACCATGTGTAGTCTAGAAATCCACTAATACTATAATAAAAAAGTCATGTCCTTTAATAAGATTTCTAGATATGTCTTAAACTGCTTTATGGGAAATAGTTGGATACTATGGGATAATTTATTAAAGAGCTTAAAACCTGTGCATACGTAGTGATTTTGAGTCTAAAATATGGCATTTCTACATTATTGTTGTTTCTAGTGTTGTAATTGTGTACAGTATGCCTGGATATAAATATAGATTGTTTAAATATGTAAGGTAGACTATATGATGTAATCTTTCATGTAAATAGCAAATTTGTAAAGTTGCCGCTTTCATTTATCTGTAGGTTTAAATCAAGGCTGCCTTCCTGCGAGGTCTTTGTTCTCTTGGTTTTCCCTAGTGTTTTATTTTCCTCGTTCGCTTCCCGAAACAAGCCTCCCAACGCAGAGGGGAAACTGCGAAAGCTGTCAAACCGGGCCTAGTCGCAACATAGGGAAACTGCTCAGTTGCTGCGGGTGGATCAGACAGACAGGATGCCGATAGTGGTGCAGGTCGTTATTGCGTTCCTCTGCATTCTGCAATTAGTGCAAGGATGTGCCAATACAGCAGGGAATAATCGCAGAGAAGCTTACTATCAGAGCCAGTATGGCACCATCAAAGGATCTGACAACCGCGGCAGCAAGTACAGGTAAATGTCAAGTTGAATATTGGAATGCATAGCCATATCTGTAGCCGACAGCTCCCTCCCACATGACCTGTCCCTCTGTATCGTTTGTTTTGAGAGGTTAAGATGTGCGTATCATAGGGCAACCATAAAAAATAGTGAATTAATTGCATTATTAATTTGGAATTGTTATTAATTACGGTATGAACTATACATTTATTCATATTTCACATACAGCTAATGCAAAAAGGTGTTCGTACCCTTGGAAGCTGAATTAAACAGAAATGTGGATTTGTAACAGAATGAGGAAAAACAAGAGAATACACCAGGCTAAAACGAGATTAAAAAGCTGGTTGCCACGTGGATGAAATTCGTTTCTATGCATTGCCAGGAGTTCACAAATCCCGGTATATGAAAAATTTTAAGCATTTTAAAACTGAAACAAATAACAATATCTCAAAAAGTGGTCAGCTCTATGAAAAAAAAAAAAAGTCATTATGTGTGTTTTGACGAGATGTGCATTTTTTGTGCAGTAAGTTTTATCTATCTCTTATGGTTTACTAGTTACGCAAAATTCATCCAGAACAAAGGTCTTCAAAGGGTATTCCCAGAAAATTCAAGATAATACGTTTTATTTGTCATGTAAATGTCTTTAATATATGGTATTTTAATCAAAATCGTTGGAGCCATTTTTGAGAAAATCATTATTTTTCTAAAATTTTTCCATGTAAAGGGTAGTTGGGTTTGGGGGGATTTTCTTGAAAATCTTCGTGAAGCATCCTTGGAAGATACCGAACATAAATACTAAGTTTGATATTTAACGGATCTATTTTTGAGCTATGCTGTCCAGTTTTTTTCTAAAAATGCTTTTTTTTTTTGGTACATTTATTCATATTACACGTACAGTGAATGCAAAAACTATTTGTACACTTTGGAAACTGAATCATATGGATGGGTTACAGAATGAGGAAAAATAAATAACTCGTTTATGAACAACTAGTTTAAGCTTTAACTTTGTTCATGTGACGTAAAAAATAAACACAACAAATTAACCTCCGTTTGTTAAACATAAATATACTGCTTGCCTTTTTATGCACAAAAAATGATTGCGCAGCTCTTATTTAAATATAATTTAAACAACAAATGTTTATAATATAATATTTAGTAGGAACCCTTTTGCTTTAATTAGAGACTCTAGTCTCCGGAGCTAGGATTCTACCAAATCTGTTGCGTTTTGGGGTCAATTAAATTTCATTTCTGTTGAAGAGCTTGTTTTAACCTTGCTTTAGTACGGAAGTTGAGATTTCTGGGCTTCTCCTCTAGAATACACCATAATGATGCATAGGATAGGTGTCAGGAGACTGGGGTGTATCAAGTTGTTTTGGTGTATTGTAAAACATCCATAATAGAGTGTTATAGATGTATGCTTGGGATTCTTATCATGCTGAAACATAGACTTTTCCAGCCTCGTATTTTGAACACTAAAGTAAAGATCTTCTTTCAAAATGTTCAAACACATTTTGGTTTCATTTTTCCATTAATAAAGTTATTTTAAGTGCTCATAGACCCCCCCATACTAGCACTGAACTATCGCTATGTTTTACTGTAGGTAAAAGATTTCGTGGATCCAATTCTGTATTCGTTTTCCTCCATGTCATTCGTCCACCATCGGGATCAAAAATATTGAACTTGGTTTCATCTAAGAATGTTACTCGTTTTTAGAAGTGTAGTCCTTTATTTTGGTACTGTGTCGAATTTACACAATTTTTCTTATGCAAACTTTCTTCCGAGGTACTCCGATGAAAGCCTTCTTTGAAAACGTTCGCATTGTGCTGGCTGATCTTTTTAACCCACGTCATTCTAAATTAGTTGCCAATGTAACTGCATTAACCTTTGAATCCTTTTTGATTTCCCTGATTTGTTTGTTTATCCTTCTTGTCTTCCCGTTCTTGGCCTACTTCGCAATGTCTGTAAGCACGCAAAATCCGTCAACTATTGACTGCACAATTGAACAAAGTATATCAATTTCCGATATCTTTCTCAAATACTTATACTGGTTGTGCAATCTAATAATTAGTTTTCTTGTCTCCACACTTGTTTCTTTACTGTTGCTCCCTATTTTGACAATACTACGCCGTGTTGTTGCATCTTGTTAGTGTTGCACAGGGGCAGATTATAAAGGTTGTCGAAAGCCGCCCTTTGAACCCCTTTTTCAGCTCATGTTTCCTGGTGTATGATCCCTTTTTGTACCTAGCCTGTTTGCATTACCATTTTTTTTTTTTTTTTTGTAATCACATATTATACATGATGTATTGTATGTTATCCAATATATTAGTATGATTTGTATTTTAATATTTATATTTTGTACAAAATGACGTTGGTTAGACCCCACATTTTCCTTATGGCCCAGATGTAACTAAAATTTACGTACAAAAAGGTACGAACACTTTTTGCATTCACCGTAAGTTTTTTGTGCACGTTATTATAAATATGCCTAAAGAGAGTTAAAACCTCGTGCTGCAGATAGCTTTATTTCTTTTTATTATCTTTGCTATATACCAGCATTATTACTTTATTTTTATCAGCATGTATGTACAATTCACATAATAAATAAAGTATTCCTCCCAGAACTTCAATACCAGATTTCACCGGAAATAAATTTTATGAGGTCCCTTGAATCCATAAAAGCTTTTTCAGAAAAAATTCCATGTATGTTTCCAAGATTATAACTCTTAACTCTGTGTGTGTGTGTGTGTGTGTGTGTGTGTGTGTGGGGCGCAGCAAACACACATAAAGAAAAGTCCGTTAAATATGCCGAATTTACCAAGGGTGCGAGACAAAGATCTTCAAAAATAACCCCCACCCCAAACTACTCTTTTTATAGAAAACTTTTTGAAAATTGCGGGTTGTTAAGCAACCCAATGTTTTGGAATATTGTTAGAAATCTAGTTTTGGACAAATTTTATTATTTTGAGAGGATAAGCCTTTGTTCTTTTTTAATTGACCCCTTACATACCGATCCAAAGATGACTAATGATTTTAATGGTTTTGTTTAATATTAAAGATAGTTAAATGACAAATATAATGTATATCTTTAATTTCCTGGGATAAGCCTCTGAAGTCTGAATGATTCTTGCATAATTGGTAAACAGTGAGAGAGTGAGAGAGAGAGAGAGAGAGAGAGAGAGAGAGAGAGAGAGAGAGAGAGAGAGAGAGAGAGAGAGAGAGAGAGAGAGAGAGAGAGACGCTTGCTGCATAAAAATGTACAGCTCGTCAAAATACCATTTATGTCCTATTGTAGATCTTGTCAAAACATGCAATTTATGTCCTATACATTTTTGTTTTGGGACTAACCATTTCTGCGATATTCATTGTTATTTGTTTCAGTTTTGAAACACTTTACTTTCTCAAACAGGAAGCCGTCCGTGTTTCTTTTGTTTTACTCTTGGTCAGGCAAAGAAGCGAATTTCAGCGATAATCGCATATCGATAGCTTTTAAAACATTTGACTATCGTTTTAGCCTAGTGTATTCCCTTATTTCCTAACTACTTATAAGGAATTAAGTAATAAGACCATTCTGCTAATATTTATCCGATTAGATGAAGTAGAAAAATCGAAGAGTTCCATTCACACAACTTTCTCTAGCGTCCGCAAACAAATTTTTTTTATAAAAGATTATTCGTACCTACATCATGCTAATCGAGATAAACATTAGCAGAATTGGTCCCATTACTTGCTTCTTTGTAAGTAAAAGGGAAATAAGGGAATACACTAGGCTAAAGCGGTATTCAAATCCTTTAAAACCCAGTCGCTATGTAAAACAATTGAAATTCAAGGAGTAAACAAGAATTACCTCCACTTTAGAAAAGTTTAATTAGCTTAAAATTCAAACCAATAACGCGGAATATCTCGGAAAAGGTTAGCTCTACAAATGAAAAAGAAAAGAAAAATGTATATCCATAAATTGTGTTTTAACGAAATCTACATTTTTTGTGAGTGAGGTTTTGTCCATCTCTTGCGGTTTTACCAGTTATATGAAAGTTATACAAAACTCATTCAGAATGAAGAGGTCTTCAGGGTTTTTTCCCAGAATTTTCAGGATATACATATCGTTTGTCATTTATATGTCTTAAACATGCGGTATTCGTTAGAGCCATTTTTGACGAAATTAAAATGTTCCACAAAGTTCCATATAAAGGATAGCTGTGGTTAGGGGATTTTCTTGAAAATCTTCTGTCGCATTCTTGGAAGATACTGAACTTAAATACCAGTTTGGTATGTAACCAACTTTTCGTTTTTGAGTTATATATGCGCGCGCACGCGCGCACACACACACACACACACACACACACGGGCCTTTTTCTAAAAATGTTTTTTTAATTCAGAGTCCCCTAAAACATGTACTTCCGGTGAATCTCGGTATCGAATTTTTGGGTGAAATACAGTACCTTCTTATCTACTATGTACATACGTGCTAGAGAAAATAAAAAAGAATGTTTTGTATGAAGTCTGTTTGCAGAGCAGGTAGAGAAGGGCATGTGAATGGAACACATCAGATTTTTAGAAAAGGGCCTTGCACGTGCAAACCAATTTCGAGATTACGAAGAGCTTCACGTAACGTCACGTCACATCATGCCAAAGCCTAACACATTGCATTAGATGGAGCCATTATGGATTGATTAAACCAGACTGAATTCATAGAGTGCGACCTAACTTATGAGTTTGGGAGTGTCAACTTTTCCTTTGGGTTATGTTAATTTATGTCACATGATAGTAATCGTCCTCCGTGATCTGGGGGTAACATACTAGTCTCTGGTTCCCAGGATCGCGGGTTCAAACCCGGCGAAGGGCGATAGATTTATTTTTCGGGCGTAAAAATGCTTAGCAGTAGTTGAAGAGTGTCCATAAATAAAACTCGATTCAATTTGCCAATAGTAATTGGAATTAATCGATATGAAGTAATGAAAACTACCCATTAAGAGTAGGTAACTAATGTTATGTTAAGTGCATCCTAATAGGTCTTAAGTTAGTATCATATGTTATTTCACTTTACGTCCCGTCACCTTAAGTTCCTCATAATCCCAGCTTATAACTAAAAAAATCTTGTGTGCTACATTCACATGACTTTCTCTAATTAGCTACAGCAACATTTTTTGGCTTAACGTCCTTTAACTTGATTGGTCATATCGGACAATGAATGAAATTGATATAATGATGCTCAAATGACCTTGGGGTCCATGGAGCTTAGTTACTCGACATTTGTCTTCTCAGGATAAGGGAAAACACTGAAAAAAACCTTATCCGGGTAACTCGCTCTAAGCAAGATTCAAAATTGTCACTTGTTGAATGTGAGAGAGACATGTTAACACCGCACTACCCAGGTAGGCAAGTAAAGTATTCTTCTTTTATCTACATGATGCTACTCAAAATGAACGTTACCTGAAATGATCTTATTACTAATTATAAATAGAAGGGAAATTAGGGAATACACTATGCTAAAGCAAAAGTCTTTTAAAAGCTGTCGCTATGCAACTGTCATTGAAATTCAACATTCTTTGCATGAAAAAGACAAAAGAGATATGAAATGAATGTGGACTTCTCCTTTTAAGAAAACTTTAAGTAGGTGTTTTGAAATTGAAACAACTAACCAGAAATATCTCAGAAACGGTTAATTCTACAAACTATATATGACATAAAGGTGTGTTTTAACAAGCTCTAAAATTTTTAAGCAGTAAGATTTTGTCTATTTATTATGGTTTACCAGTTATGCAAAGGTCATTCAGAATGAGGAGAACTGGAGAATATTAATAAGAAATTCAGAATATATACATTTTATTTGCCATGTAAACATATTAATCAAAATCGCTAGCCATTTATTAGAGAAAGGAACATTTTGAAAAATCTTCCATGTAAACGGTACTAGATTTACCTAAGAATCTTTGAGTCACATGCTAGGAAGATGCTGAACTTGCATACCAAATTTGGTAATTAATCAAATTTTCATTTCTGAGCTGTCCACACGCACATGCACGTGCGCACCCACACACACACCTTTTTGTAAAACTGGTTTTTTGTAAATTCACAGAGGGTATTCAATACAATTATTTCTAATCAACCAAGTCAGAAAGTAATTGATATCATTGGTATTTGTAATGACAATGAAAGTGACTGTGGCTAGAAAGAAAATGAATGTGTTTACTGTTAGGAGAATCACAATGAAACTAAGAGAAAATGATTAGATGAAGTGTACAAGATACTCCCATGGGACTCGTGAAGGCTGCATAAGATTTAATAACTAATCACTGTGGAAAGCAAGAATTAATAAACACATTTTATTGCATATTATAAAGCAAAACCCACAGTTAACTTAAAAATACAATCTCTATTGTTAAAACATTTTTGGGCTATATCCGTAAGAGTGAAAATTGGTCCTTTCTTATTTTATAGCTTAATTTCGTGTAAAATATGATGGTCCATCTAACCCATTACCATTGAGATAGATAGAACAGGTTTTAAAAAACATGTTTTGTCTCTTACATTTCTAATGTATTGATAAAAATTGTGAACTATATTGTCCTGCAATACTAGAAATATTAAATAAAATGTGGTCCAACTTAACTGGATTTATCTTATATTAAGGTAGTACTTTGGCATTTTCAAACTCTAGCAATTGAATTGGTATACAAATTTGCTATTTGGTTCTCCTGAGCTGCAGTGTTAATGCATATCATTCATTGCCTGCTACATTTTGAAAAGTATTGTGATTGTTATCTGTTGGATATACATCTGCTTTTCAAAGGCTTTATAACCCAGAAAAATAGATTATAGTTTATGAATTGTCATAACAGAGGCCGAAACTGAGAAGTTGGCATTGCACTACCTGTTTTGTCAGCCTTATATTGGATGTTTATAGCCTATGACATATAGGCAAACAAGTTGATTGCTGTCAAATAATTTCCATGGAATTCCATGGAGTATGAGTATACACAGTTTAGCCCAAACACCATCAGTATTTCACCTGGAGCATTGTTTGTAAAGGGAAACATGTTTTTTTTAAAATGATACAACCTGATATTAACGATCAATATAAGATCATAAACATTAAAAGCCAAAGATATAAATACAAGCTAGAGGATCTAGTCACTGCAGGTGGCGTCAATTCAACAAATTGGAAGCATTAGGAATGTGGCTTAATAAGAATAGATGAGAATTTAATATATGGTTCCTTTTTGACTGAATCTATTATAAATTAGATTTCTTTGTTCAAAATCCATGCATTTATCAATGGACCTACTTAAAACATACTATGTAAACCAGAGTTGAAGGCCCCTCTGTCAATACAGGCCTCTAAATGTTGGAAGTCCATATGTCAAACATCAAATTTTGCAGTCATTTTTGTATCAGACATGCAGAATTTACTAAACCACCTACATTCATAATACATTTATATTCTCACAACCTATTTAGTTCACATTGGATACCTGTAACTCAAAATTGTGATTCCTTAGCATTGTATTTCGATTTGTACAGCCCCTCTCCTTTTATGAAACCCTTGAAGGACTTTATATCCTTTCATTTCACCTTGAACAATCATCAGCTTCAAAGCTCTTGACATCTGCTGCCAAAAAAATTCTCTGTACTGTCTACTTAACCACCAAGGAATACACCATGAACGAGTTGTAGTGTTCAACTCTGCTGATCCAGACTGGCAGGCAAGTGCAATGTTCTGCAGAAAGTTTGCATTTTTGAGATGCAATAGTGGACAAGGATGCCTGCATGGTATAAAAGTGAGTACCTCATGTATCACCCTCAGCTATATAAAAGCAGAGATATCAGGTCCTCTGGTTGAGTCATTGTTGTGACTTCCAAGATTGAATAAATAAAGGTGTTATGCTGATGGTTTCTGTTGCTAAGACTCTGAAGCCCATGCTGCATCGCAGAATGTACTTCCTCGACAAGCATCATTCCATATACACTAGCCTGAGTTTTTACTAAAGAATAAATTACGAGGCGCATGTGGAAATTGGAGGAAAAGGCAAGGTTACTACTTCGTAACTCTGCTCAATCATCTATCTAAACTTGCCAAACATCTTTGTAAGGGTCAGTCATACAGGAGTATTGAAAAAGAGTTTTGCCTAAGAAGCATCAAGGTCATCTTGCAAGAATACAAAACAAAAATTTATGCATTATGCTTTGGCTAGATGACAAATTTTTATTGTGTAATGCAAGTATATTAAAACATTAACTTGCAAAATTGGTTTTAGCAATAACCATAAATATTTGCATTAACAAAATTTCTTTCTTTCATGTACTTTTTTTCTACCTGCTCACACTTCCCAAGGTACCACACACAACAATACCTCACTATCCCATCCAGTGACTAGCTAACAAGATTCTAACAAGCAAAAATCTCCACAGCCAAAGGGGACGTAACCTTGAATTGCTGCTGACTCATCGTCATATCGACGTAGGCTAGGAAATGCCCATGCAAAAAGTTGAAGCCATAGCTAGTGTCAGCTGCTGCCAACTTCATCATAAATCATCAAAATACACAGTATATATTACAATGAACAGGCTGGCCATGTAAATCTGTACAACAAAAAGGATTAGGGCAACAAATATGATGTGACTTGGGAGAAAAGAATTCTGGTAAAATGTAACAGATCATGGGGGGAGGTTCCAAACTGGAAGAATAAATACAATAATAATAATGATAATGGTTGATTGATTGAAGTTATTACATAAGTTAGAATGTCCTTAAATTTGGCCCTGGCCAATAAGAAAATATCATAGCACAAAGTAATAAATGAATTCTCCGTGTATCCCTACTCTACTCATATATGGAGAATTTCTGAAATCTAGTGTTACTGTTTCCCAAACTCCTGTTTCCAGGTAGAATAATGAAGGGGCTTATCTGCTTATCTAAATAGAGAAAGCATTATTCCCAGTTTTACTACACAAGTTTCAAAATAATGACCTAGAGCAATTTACCCCTAATTTATTGCTTTGGTTTAATAAGTGACTAGAAATGTAAATAACATTTATCATTAATTACAGATATGTGCGAAGTATTGTTGATGATACTGATATCAGATACACCCTGCATGAAGAGGAAGTGAATTGGTTTGCTGCAAATGACCGCTGCAACAGAGAAGCCTCTCATCTAGTTGTAGTAAATTCGCAGGAGGAAGCGGAGAAAGTATCACGACTTTTATCTCCTGATCGCCGATACCATGCAGGATTTCAGGATCTAAGCCAAGAAGGACAGTATGTCACTGTCACAGGTAAATGAGTCTCGTGTTTGTATATATCACTACTATAATTGTTGTATTATAACTTTTTCCCTGACACAGCTGAGTAACAGTAACATTATTGCAACTATGGTGTAACAGCCAATCAATCCTGTTGTTACCACTTGACCCCTCTGCTGTTGGAGTTAGTTTGGGGCTTGGTTTGAGTGAGTGGGGTTTAAGGACCCGTCAACAACTAGGTCATTTGGCTTGAAGTTGTTAAAAAGGAAACCTATTAAAAATATAAAAATTAAACAGGTTAAAAAGTTAAAAAATACTAAAAAAAATAATGCATGCTGCTGTTTCTATGAACTAGTACCAGTGGAAAATGCTGATGCAAAGCTCCTTGAAGAAAAAAATTATACAAGCTTTCTCAGAAGACGGCATACATGTGGAAATACTTACAGAAAAGCTTGTATGATTTGGTTCAGATGGAGCAGCAGTGTTTACTGGTGAAAAAGGTGTAGCTAGGATTAGGAGAAACATCTCCACACCTGATTAGTGTTCACTGTATAGCTCATAGGGTCGACCTTGTTTCTGAACAAGTTTTATAGTGACGTCATTGCTGTACATACTTTGAATGCTTGCTAAATGGGCTTTATAAAATTTTCAGTAAACCGCAATTTAAAAGCTGTTTCATATTCATTGGATTTCTAGTGAGAAAGATGCTTTGTTGGCTGTATTCAATAATTTGTTGTTGTATCTTACAGTTCCTAAACTTAGAATCTGGAAGCTGTGAATTAAATAGAGATTGTTGTAAATTGGCAGAGCTTTATAAAAATGTTCACTGATAAAAAATATGCTATTGCTGGGTTTCATATTTTTTAAATATATAGTGTGTTCTGTCTCTAATTAGTATAACAATGCTAAAAGAGTCTGTTTCTTACAATGAAATAGAAATTAAGATTAATTCTGCAACACAAACTCTTAAAGAAATGCATGTTAATAAGGATGATCTTTGAGTCTTTGCAAAGAAAATTACTTAACAAGAAATTATTCAAAATTCTGGGTGAATTAAAATATAAACTTCAGGATGTCCAAAAATCATACTGTAAAATTCAACCTAAGAGGAAGGTGAAAGTGGAGAGTTTGCCAAAATAAGAGGACAAATATTTCAAGGTTTAATTAACTTGAAAGCAAATTTCCTTCAAGTGAAGTGATAAAATGCTTCTCAGTTTTTGAAGAAAATAAAACTAGCGGTAAAAGCGATTTGTATGGTAATTCTGACGTATATAAAGCAGCTGAGTTGCTTGGTTTAGATAGTGACACTGCTATGTGAACAAGGTTTCAGTGATGCTCATAGCTCAAAACTGTCAAAAGAAATTGTTGGTGAAAACGTTACAGTTTCTAATGACCAACTTAATGGACCACCATTGAATTTGTCTCAGTTAGATGAGTCACCTCTAGACATCATTCGACAGATCAGGCTTACTTGCTAAAGGAAAGGAGGGAGAAGGAATGCCACCTCAAAATTATTCTTTAAGGTAAGCTTAGTTTTATTCAGTAGCAGTTCCAGATGATATTTTAGTTGAAGTAGTCCCTGCATAGAGGTAACAAGAACAAACCCGGGTCCAGAATTTCTATATTTACAGTCATTTACTTCACCTATTTTACCTTGCGAACCACAACTGCTTTTATTTGACATATTTTAACATCTATTTTTCTTTTAAAATGGAAATATAAAAATGCTTACCCCCACCAGTTTTTAATGATTTCACTCCCTGAGTTAAATTCACACTTAGTTTAAGGACACTGACTCCATCATGCCATCAAATTAATCTACCAGATCCACCTAATGCAGAACACTGCCTTCTATCAACTGAGACAGAACACTGCAGAGCTGTCTACCTCCTCTCTTTCAGTGTTTTCTAAACCGTTGACACTGCTGCCTCTGTCCATATTTTCTTTGTTTTTTTTTATATGCCTGTATAAATGGAAAATGAGACTTGAAATCAGACCTAACAGGTTGTAAGACAGACACATCATCCCCACATCATGAATGCAGGTTACAATGTATTCACAAAATGAGTGCACATAGGTCATACCAGAGCAAAGTTTGCGCATTATCAATGCTATGTGATAGCAGTTCAGAAAGATTGTATAATCTCTCAAAAACTTGGCAAGCTGTGTTTTCCTCTTTTTATACTATCAAAATTCATGAACAAGAAAGTTTTTTTATCTTTGTACTATACATACTTTCACTGTATCATATATGGTATAATACTATGGGGGAACTGTGAAAATGCCAATATTATATTCAGGTTACCACAATGTCGCGCAATATTAAAAAACTATTTGCAGAGCACTTTTCAAAGAATTAAATGTATTGCCTTTACCTTGCTTGTATATCCAGGGATCAGTTACCTTTGTTAAATTCAACATTCATTCATTCATTTATACACCACAAATTCACAAATGCATGCCCAAGATACTAGAGGAAAGGAGCAAATAAGTATAATCCCTTACAATGCAAGCTTATATGGTAGAAATTTTGTGTATACTCAACTTTTAACTCTATAATGGCCTACCAGAACATTAAAAAGCATATCTGCATCTCATAAATTTAAATTAGCTGTCAAGAAGTTCCTGTTAGAACATTGTTTTTACAGCCTAGAGGAATTTTTATAAAGTGTCAAATATAAATACTAGAGCCGGCTGATAAGTACCGGGCCTCTCAATGAAAACAGCATTAAAAAAAATATGTTTTTACTTTATTTCTCAACATAACCTGCAGAAAGGCTAATACATTTATCATATCAGTGTTCTAATTTAATTAAACCATCTCTATAGTGCGGTTTATCAGGCCCTCAAAATAGCTGTTTACTGCATCAATGACCTCGTTGCTGTGAAATCTTTGTCCTCCAAGATATTTTTTAAGGTTTAGGAACAGGTAGTAGTCACTGGGTGCTAGATCTGGATGTTCAAACTTTAATTTGCACATTTTTCCCATTGCAATGACTGAACAATGGGCCAGAGCATTGTTGTGATGAAACAAGTTTTTTTTTTATGCCAAATGAGGTCTCTTTCTTTTCACCTCATCACTCAAACGTTGCAGTAACTTGTGTGGTAGTCACCAGTGATACTTTCATCCTTCTCCAAGTAATCAATAAAAATAATTCCCTGTGCATCCCAGAAAACACTTGCCATAACCTGGTTAGCTGACAAAATTGACTTTGCCTTTTATGGAGTTTGGTTCACCTGGCGCAATCCACTGTTTTTACTGTGATTTACTTTCTGGAGTGTAGTGATGTATCCAAGTTTCATCCATGGTAATAAGCCATCCCAAAAATTCACTGGCCTTTTACAGTAGAGCTCCACATTCTTAACAGAAACCATTTTTCTTTGCAACTTTTGATCAGGTGTCAACAAATGTGGCACCCATCTTGCACAGATCATGTGAAAGCCCAAAACATTACTTAAATTATTACCTGCACGTTATTTTGATATGTTTACAGCCTCTGCTATCTCAAACATTTTTAATCTGTGATCTTCCAGTACTAAATAATGAATTTTTTCAATGATATCTGGAGTTTTCATTTCTACAGGCTGTCCAGAGCGAGTCTCATCGCTAGTACTTGTACGTCCCATTTTAAACTCTGCAACCCACCGTTTAATCAGTGAATATGAAGGGGTAGAGCCTTTTAATGTGCTATCCATTTCCTCCTTGATTTCTTTAGGCGTTAAGCCTTTTAAATGGAAGTGTTTAATCACTACTCGTTTTTCCCAAATCCTCCATTTTCATGAAAAATCTGAATTTGTCTTGTTCAAAATGCTGTCATTCGAAAACTAAACACCTATTGACCTGTAACTATGGAAACAAGGTGTCTAGAGTTAAATTATACGATGCTACCTATGTGACGCCTGACATTTATCAGCCAACCTTCATAACCTATATAACAAAATGCATTCTTAACAACTTTGAACATATATTTACACTTTGAAACATAGTTTGTATATAGCGTTTCTTGTTTTTAATCTTGTTGTATGTATCTATCAATGTGAATCCTAGTTACAAGTTTTTGACATGTCCTACATCATTCACTATGATCAAACAGATGAATAAATTTCTATTCTATTCAGGTAAAAACTATTCTTTCGGTTTATATCGACAAGTAGTCTTTGTGGCTTTAGCTTAACATAAGGAATGTAGGAGAGAAAGTATGATTTTATTTGTCTGCTTTATGATTATATTCTTCTTCTTTTTTTTTATAGGTCACCCTCTGGAACAGATAGGATACAGACGATGGAGTGCAGAGGAACCAAGCAATGGCTCAAAAGAGGATTGTGGTGCTTTAGATGGCTTGGGTAAACTTTCAGATGTTGATTGTCATGAAAAATTGTATTTTATATGTGAGGCAAGATCACCAGCTGTTTCATGTTGAAACTTAATTATTTATTTTGTTTATCTATTTTTTTACATTTATATAAACATGGAAGAAATACATATAAAGTAAAGGTTTAAAATGTGTTTTATTTTAACAGTCACAAAAATAATACATTAGTTACTGCGTTACTGGTCATTTCTAATTCTGCTTTGTGGTATGAGCAGTAATGCTACATAGTATGATGTTGCAAAATTACAGATGATGTGAACAATCCAGAAAATGTTAACACTTGGACTCGTATATCAACACTATTTACTTGGGATATAACACACCTTCTCTATAAGCATGTATAGGTTGATTTTCTAATTGCTTTTATGTTCTCAAGCCAGTTCTGCTATACCCACAATCTCTGTTCCCCTGTCTCTCCACAGATCAGAACAAGTTCACAAGTTGTGTTCACTAAGCCTGTTCACTAAGCCTGCTGACTGGGTTTAGACTTAATTAAAACTTTTTTGCTGGCCTGGACTCTGGTTTAAAAATAAAGAAAAAAATTTGAAGTGTTTCATTCGCATGACTTTCTCCAGCTGTTTCAAAAACAAACTTTCTTTACCAAAGATTCTTTTATCTATGTCATGCTAATCAAGATATAAACATTGCCAGAATTGGTTTTATTTCTTGCTCCTTTGTAAATAGATGGGAAGTAAGGGAATGCACTATACTAAAGCGATATTCAGATCTTGTAAAAGCCAGTTGCTAAGTAAACAATTGAAATTCAGTTCTCTTTGCTTGCTAGGAGTAAACAAAATAGAGACAAAAAGAAAGCTATCTCCCATTTGAGAAAAGTTTTAAATACCTTAAAACTGAAACCAATAACTCGGAATATCTCAAAAATGGTTAACTCTACCAAAAAAAAAAAAAAAAAAAAAAAAAAAAAAAAAAATTGACAAATTTTGTGTTTTAATGAGATGCAAATTTTTACTTTCTCTACCACATGAGTACATACAATGTACATAGTAGCTAGAGAAGATACTGTATACCATCCAAAAATTCAATGACAAGATTTCACCAGAAATATATGTTTTAAGATCCCCTGAGTCTGAAAAAAACATTTTTAGATAAAGGTCTGTGGACAGCATAACTCAAAAATTAAAAGACTGTTAAATACCAAAACTAGGTACAATCTACCCTTTACATGGAAACATTTTTGAAAATTTTGTTTTTCTCAGAAGTGGCTCTTACAATTTTGATTAAAATATCATAATATATTTAAGATACTTTTCACAACTAAATATATATATTTTGAATTTTCTGGGAATAGTTTCTGAAAATCTCTTTATTCTGGATGAGTTTTGCAGAATTTTGCATAACAGTTAAATTGTAAGAGATAGACAAAAACTTATACACAAAAAATGTTAAACACAATTTATGTCATATACTGATTTCTGTTTTCTTGCAGATTTGACCATTTTCAAGATATTCCTGGATAGTGATTTCAATTTTAAATTACTAACATTTCTTAATCGGGACCTTGCAAAGCAAACCAAACTTCAATTGTTTCACATAGCTACCAGTTTTTAAAAGATTTGAATAACACATTAGTCTAATGTATTCCTTTATTTCCCTTCTACTTACAAGGAAGCAAGTAATAAGACCAATTCTGCTAATGTTTATCTCGATTAGCATGATGTAGATAAAAGAATAATAGTTTGAATATGGAATATTTAGAAAATGTTATGTGAATGGAACACACCAGATTTTTTGTGTAGTAAGTTGCTCCGTATCTCTCACAGCTTACCAGTTGTGCAAAGATCATCCAGAATGAAGGGGTCTTCAGAGGTTATTCCAAGAAAATTCAAGATATACATTTCGTTTCTCCTGAAAATACTTTAAACATGACATTTTCATAAAGATCTTTAGAGTTATTTTTGAGAAAATCAAAATTGTGGAAAATGTTCCATGTAAAGGGTAGCTGGGAAGGGGGAGAGATTTTCTTGAAAATCTTTGTGTCGCATCCTTGGAAGTTGCTGAACTTACGTACCAAGTTTGGTATTTAATTAACTTTTCATTTTTGAGCTATGCTGCCCACACGTACATACACACACCACATGCACACAGTTTCTAAAAATGCTATTTTTTTACATCTATTCAGGGGGTCTCAAAACGTGTTTTTCCAGTGAAATCTTGGCATCAAATTTTTGGATGGAATACAATACCTTTGCTATTGACTGTGTAATTGTGCATGCAGGCTAAAGAAAGTTAAAATATATTTAACCCATTCAACACATGCACTTTGTCATATAAATATCTTGTACCTACCTATCCTATACTTATTCCTGTATCTCCCACTGGAGCAGATGGCAGAAGTAAACCCTGTCTATTGGCTCTGATTTTTGGCAAACAGTTCTCTCAAAGATTTCACACAGCTTCAGCCTCTGCGACAACTGTTCTTTTCCACCCCTTTGTCTACCAGCTCCCTGTCTATCTTGTGGGTTCTGTCCAGTGCTTTCTTTTTAATAGCTACCTCCAACTTTTAAAGTGTGTGGCCAATTAAATTCCATGTATGAATTAGAATTTGCTCCCATAGGTTGCTGTTGTGTTCTAATGCATAGCTCTTAGTTTGTTATAATCTCAGGCCATGTGATATTTATTCTTGTGCAGCTATTTGTGAATGTCTGTAACTGTTTTATAGTTCCTACTGTTATTTTCCATGTCTCACGCTCACATTGATTTAAAAAATTGTATTTCTTCATATTGGATGCAGTTGTGCAATGGCTCCATTTACTTTCCTTATCCCTTTACTACTACTACTATTATTACTACTACTACTACTACTTCTACTTCTTCTTCTTCTTCTTCTTCTTCTTCTTCTTCTTCTTCTGTAGTAACTATACTACATATATAAAATAATGTTTGGACATCCATTATTTTTTTGTAAATATCTTGGCATGTGGTATTTTATTAAAATAACTTAGCATATTTTTGAGAAAATAAAATACAGGAATACTATTACACATACTTGGCTTACACTCATATGGAGGACTTGCATATGTGTGCCTAATGTCAGAAAACCAGTTGGGCCGTGCTGTGGTCGAGTGGTTAGACCACTCGCCTCTCACCTAGACGGCCAGGGTTTGATCCCAAGTGACCGCATGTGAGATTTGTGGTGGACAAAGCAGCACCCACCCCAGGGTTTTCTCCGGGTACTCCAGTTTCCCCTGCCATCGCATTTCACCGGTGCTCCATCATCATTCATGTATCATCAGTGTCACCGCCTGCGGTGCCATAAGTAGTCAAAACAGGCATTAAACACTACCAAAAAAAAAAAAACCTGTTGAGAAGCCAGTGACATTTAATCTCGGAATTAAGAACCCAGAACAAGGGATCAACCTATAGCCATGGATCAGAATGAGGAAATATCTGCTATGAAATAAGGGTAATACTGGAGCTATTTGTGTAATGAATGGTGGGGGAGACTGGAGAACAGATTCTCCTTTAGGGTGTGAGGTGAGTGATTAACCACTTATCATGGTGCCACCCATATAAAGGGAAAATAAAGATAACAAATCTAATTTGTTACACTCATATGACTTTCTCTAGCTGTTCTAAAAATTTCTTCCAAAACATTATTCACTCTACATCATGCTAATCAAGATTAGCGTTATAGTTGTTGCTATATGATTGCCATTAAAATTCACTTCTTTGCTTGGCCAGAAGAAAACAAAAGAAACAAAGAATTTTAAAATTGAAGCAAATAACAAGAATATCTATAAAAAAAAAAAAAAGTTACCTCCACAATAAAAATGTGAGGCAAATAAATTGTGTGTTTTGATGAGATCTAAATTTTTTTTGCAAGTTTTTCTCTATCTCTCACTGTTTACCAGTTATGCAAAAGAATGAAGAGGTCTTCAGAGGCTAATCCCAGGAAATTTGGTACATAGATTTTATTTCTCATGTAAATATCTATCTTTGTAGTATTTTAATGAAAATTGCTAGACCCATTTTTGAGAAAATAAAAAATTTCAAAAATTACTTATGTAAATGGTAGTTTGCGTGGGAGAATTCTCTTGCAAATCTTTGTCTCTCATTCTTGAGAGACACTGAACTTAAATATCACGTTTGGAATTTAACAGACTTTTTGTTTTCGAGTGTCTCTCTCTCTCTCTCTCTCTCTCTCTCTCTCTCTCTCCCTCTCTCCGTCTCTCTGTCTCAGCTTC
Organism: Hymenopus coronatus; assembly: GCA_030762935.1. NCBI lineage: Eukaryota > Metazoa > Arthropoda > Insecta > Mantodea > Hymenopodidae > Hymenopus > Hymenopus coronatus. The sequence continues at coordinate 69,489,648 of CM060895.1, forward strand.
CTGGTTACATATGATTCTCAAAAAATCAATGATGACAGAAAATTACCAGATGCTGCACCTAGCAAGTTCAGTGTATACATTTTATTTATGGGACTTCACCTCTGATAATCTCATGTAAAGAATCCCAAGACCCAATATGGTTCAGAATCCACAGTAAAAACTGTCGTCCCCTTCATTCCATCATTTATCCTCATCATAGGTAACAGACTCTGCCTTATGGATGCCTTCAGTTAAAAATGGGGTTCTTATATTGCTTGGTGAAATGAGATTTTCCCATTTTGTCACGCTAATATCTCAAACATATATATTGTAATCAAAATTAATTGCTTTTGAGAAAATAAAGCATAAAACTTTTTGATTTTATTAGAAGTTTGTGATGACAGTAATTTTAATGAAATATTTACATTGCACCCTTGAAACATGCTGGGCTTAAATTGAAGTCTGGTATTCATTTGAGTTTACATTGTTGAGTTAAGGAATATTTACTAAAAATGATAATATTTTGAAAGTTTCAGAGAAAATAAAAATGCGAGTGAAACAGAATACTGCTCTGCTTACAATAAGTAGGGAAAAGTACAAAGCATTGTCATAGAAGATGTAGAAATCCAGTGAGAATATTGTATAAGAGAGAGATGAGCTGAGAGGAGACACCAGGTTGCAAGAACCAGGAGTGATGGCGCAGCAGTGGCAGGATCCATTCAGTTTCCAGATTGATTTGCCTTATTAATTGGACAGGATTCAACAACTTTGCCCCAAGGGACGATCTGTATATCCTGGCCACTGGCCGAATATCGATGGAAGAAGAAAGTTCCACAGAGATTATTGGTTTTCCATACCATGCTGCACCATAACTCCATCAAGACACTTTCAACCCTGAAACAGACTAAAGGGGTGAAGGATGAATGAAATAATTAGTGGAATGAAATGAAGGGGCAGAAAATTTGGGGGTTGAGGAAAACCACTCCAGCATTTACTAACAACCCAAAGAAATTCCAATGGTCATTGTGAGCTTTCATTAAGAATTAAATTGCGACCCCCTATGTGAGTTGCAGATGTTTCTGTGGCACTGCCTCCCAAGTAGAACGAGAGAGAGAGAGAGAGAGAGAGAGAGAGAGAGAGAGAGAGAGAGAGAGAGAGAGAGGGGGGGAGAGAGACTCATATTATTATATTAATTTTATAGGTTTCAAGTGAAACAAATAAATGCTATTACTAATTGAATCAATAATATTTTAAGTTTAGCAAAATCCAGTTACAGAAAGATAGGCAAAATAAATTATATTTACAATGACGGAGTATATAATTAATTTAATAACAAATGGGCCATTATACATTGCACAGTACCACGAATAACAAATACAGATACAGGATGAATGATAAAAACTAGGGTAGTTTTCACCTATTATACTGGAAAATTTTTCAACAGCTCTCGGACTAATACATCAATAGCCAGTTGCATTTCTTCACTCTCTGCAAGATTGTGGATATTTTGAAACAGAATTGCATGTGTTAACTTTTGGCTAACTCCCTCTATTGTAAACTCTGTAAGCAAGAAACAAAGTTCAGGTGATTAATTGCAAAGGAATCTGTTTAGAGAAGTACTAGAATCAAAATTACTAGCTTGACAAGTAAAACTGCTTCAGCTACCATTGCATTTGTGGAGAGAATGTTTTCAAAAGACTGGAATGATTTCTAGAATCACAGAAACTTAATTTTCCCATACAAAGCAGGATTTAGGAAATAGCATTCTATTAATGAACGAATTATCTGGCTAAGCCAGAATTCATAGATTTTTAAGTCCTCTTACACCTCTGTAAAGAGGAGTAAACTAATAGCAAATTTATAACATTTTTGGATTAAATGGATATCTGAATTTATTAAACAAAGATTATGTTCAACTAAATATTACAATGCAACTACTTGTAGACTTTCTCAGGATGTAATTTTAAGCAAAACATTGTTCAACGTACTTATATAAAAATTACCTATTCAAAATCAAAAAACTCTGGTGTGGAAGTAGCAAGCTTGGCAGATAAGAGTTATTTTGTCCTCCAAAAAATTGACAAGCGTACAAATAACTGGTAACTAGTTAATAATACTTCACTTCCCCTAAATTCTTTGCTTATTTATATTAGATATTACTAAATCTTCTCTGGAAGTTCTAAAATTATTAAGCTTAAGAAACCTAAGTACAAAGAAAACAAACACACACATTCTCATTAGCAAAGTAATCAGTATTTTAGCCATAATGTAAAATAAACAAGATTGAATTACAAGAAATAAAGAAAGAAAAAACAGCAAAGAAGGAACAAATATTTAGGATTTATGTTTGACAATAACAAGTATATGTGTAACAGAAAAGACCACTAAAAGATTCAAAATAAGAAATTCTGTGTTACAACATGATTTTCTCTATCCTCTATTGTTTATTTAGCTATATAACTAGCTATATAACTGCTGTTATGGAAGCTTATTTTCTCTCTACTGAATTTTAATCCAGATAAACCTTGCAGAATTAGCTACATTACACATTTCATTATAATACAAACGGAATAGCAACAGTCAAATATTTAATGACTAGGTTCTGCATACCGGAATTCAAATGCTCAATATTAAATGCCTGGCCCACAAAGTAAATAACCTATAAAATACACTGTATATAAAGAAAGGAGGAAAAGGAAATAAATTGAGTTTTATTTATGGATGCTTTAACTGTTATGGACCCTGATCCCCTTCAAAGTAATGTTGCTGACTGAGGGTGTATTTGTTGCAAAATGTCAAACAGGCAACCTTTGCACCAAAAAGGGTGAAACATACATTACGGAGCATATAGAGTTGGTACTAGCAATTTGTTGTTTATCTCAGACTTAAGGGAGGTGAGCAAATAAACATTCATTGATCTATATTAGGAGGCAGTGCAGTCATAGGAGGGTGCAGAAACGCTTGAAATTTTCTGAGTGTGTTGTATGTACAAGAATTCATGTTTAGTACAAATCTTGGGCAAATGTTTTCCACTTCCTTCATTGACAAGTGATTCCATCCCTGTCACATCTTTCTCCATCAAGAGCTGCATGCAAACATTTTGAGAATTGTGTTAACTTTTGTACATGGGCATAAAACTTAATACTCCAGCTTTATCATTATCTTGTTTAGTGCTGAAGTAATATTTACTAAATGTGGCCAGGTAAATTACAGAACTGGATGGTTTGCGGACAATACCTGTTGGCTTCATCAGGAAGAGCACCAGCATTCATGGAGTTTAAACTTGCGGTGTGGGATAGTATACCATCAGCTCATAGGTCCTTTTTTCATAGAAGGAACCCTTAATTTGCAAAAAAATATTGCACCTCCTAAGAGACCATCTTCCACAGATGCTAGAACGTGTCCCTGCAGTTTAGGAAGAAGCTTTAGTATCAACATAATGACTATCCAATCCTAGAGATATGTGTCCCTGCAGTCTAGGAAGAAACTTTAGTACCAACATGATGGCTGTCCAGTCCTAGAACTAGAATGTATCCCTGCAGTCTAGGAAGAAGCTTTAGTATCATCATGATGGCTGTCCAGTCCTAGAACTAGAAGGTGTCCCTGCAGTTTAGGAAGTAGCTTTAGTACCAATATGATGGCTGTCCAGTCCTAGAGCTAGGTGTCCCTGCAGTCTAGGAAGTAGCTTTAGTACCAACATGATGGTTGTCCAATTCTAGGGCTAGAAGGTGTCCCTGCATTCTAGGAAGAAGCTTTAGTACCAACATGATGGCTGTCCATCCCTAGAACTAGGTGTCCCTGCAGTCTAGGAAGAAGCTTTAGTACCAACATGATGGCTGTCCAGTTCTAGAGCTAGAAGGTATCCCTGCAGTCTAGGAAGAAGCTTTAGTACCAACATGATGGCTGTCCATCCCTAGAGCTAGAAGGTGTCCCTGCAGTCTAGGAAGAAGCTTTAGTACCAACATGATGGCTGTCCATCCCTAGAGTTAGAAGGTATCCCTGCAGTCTAGGAAGAAGCTTTAGTACCAACATGATGGCTGTCTAGTCCTAGAGCTAGAAGGTGTCCTTGCAGTGTAGGAAGAAGCTTTAGTATCAACATGATGGCTGTCCAGCCCTAGGGCTAGAAGGTGTCCCTGCAGTTTAGGAAGAAGCTTTAGTACCAACACGATGGCTGTCCAGCCCTAGAGCTAGAAGGTGTCCTTGCAGTCTAGGAAGAAGCTTTAGTACCAACATGATGGCTGTCCATCCCTAGAGCTAGAAGGTGTCCCTGCAGTCTAGGAAGAAGCTTTAGTACCAACATGATGGCTGTCCAGCCCTAGAGTTAGAAGGTGTCCCTGCATTCTAGGAAGTAGCTTTAGTACCAAGATGTTAGAAGGTGTCCTTGCAGTGTAGGAAGAAGCTTTAGTACCAACATGATGGCTGTCCAGTCCTAGAGCTAGAAGGTGTCCCTGCATTCTAGGAAGAAGTTTTAGTACCAACATGATAGCTGTCCAGCCCTAGAGCATGAATTATTACTACTGGTCTTCATGGATTGTTTCCAAATCTTTGGATTGGATGAAGAGGACCCATACCTTGACCAGTTTGTTCACTGAATTTGACTCCCTTAGATTTTTTGTGGGGAAATCTGGGAGACTGTCTACAAGGACATACCAGATGCTATTAAATGCTGTTGCTTGCACTGAAATGCTAGAATGTGTGCAGCAATCATTCCATAGCAGATTGGAAGCATGTAATGAAGCCGGCAGTAGTCACTTTGAATACAACCTTTGAAGGTCAATCTTCTCTTTACTTGTCAGAATCCCAAAATAGTAGGTATTTTTTTAATTTGTGCTACCACAGGTATATAAGTATCGGTGTGCAGCATTTTTAAAATAAGATTTCTTATAAACTGATTGCACTAGACTTCTGCAACAAACAACATTGAATTCTAATTTACTCTGTTTATTTTGTTGATGTTCAATTTAAAAAATTGTATTTTAGTTCAAAAAATATAGTTGTAAAGCATTATTAAAACCTGTATATAGGCTGCAAATATGAGCCACTGAATACATATAAATTTTGTGAAAATCGCACATCAATAGCACTATCCATTTCTGAAATATTTGAAGTGCAAGTTTAGGTTATTCACCCGGTATACCTCCAAACAAGAGTGCAAGGGTATATTAAATTAACTGTTCAGATTGTGACAAAATTTATAAAGGCAGAACAAAAAGAAATATGTACACCAAATTAAAGGAACACTTGAGGCACAGCTGATAAATCTGCAGTTACACATCACTTTTGGATAGCCAATCCCAACATCTCACCAAACACAACGCTCTTAAAACCTACAGAATGCGCAACAGAGTTGGATATTTTGGAAAAACTTTTAATTATAAACCACAAACACTGCTAATTGAATTTTGAATTGCCCCCACCAAATGAACTATGTACATCATTTCACTACTAGAAGTAAATTTCAAACAAATACACACTACACAACAAATACAACACCATAAATCATTTGGTCTCTACTGATGATGACAGAAACCAGCCTAGCATTAAAAATGTGAGTAATGTATGCATTTCCATTTTGACTTAAACTTTCCTTTAAATTTGAATTCACATCACTGTTAGGCTGTGCTATGGCCTAGTGGTTAAACCACTCACCGAGGCCACCCAGGTTCAATCCCAGGCGACCACTTGTGGGAGTTGTGGTGGACAAAGTGGTGCAGGGGAGGATTTTCCCCGAGTTATCTGGTTTACTCTGCCACTGCAATTCACCAGTGTTTCATCTTCATTCCATGTTATCAATATCATCGTCTACAATGCCATATGTTGTAAAAGTGGGCATTAATCACTATAAAAAAGATTTAAAACATCACTGATACTAGCTTATTCAGAGGTTTCACACATGTTAAGTTACACCCTGCATGTTTTTCTTTTTGGGACTTCATTTCTGTTACAGTTATTCAGTAGATAACAAAACTACCATGGCAAAAGCAGAAAAAATACAAAACTTATAAACCGAAAGCTACCTCAAGACTAAACACAGCTCTGCAGGTAGAATACACCTGAGCCAAACAGTGAAGTAAAAGATAAAGTAGATTTTATAAAAAACATCTATGTGGGAAAAAAAAAGATACTTTTTCCTATAAACTTGGGATATCTGAATGTTCTAAATGAACAAGTTTTACCTTTTTCTGGAATGTAAAGAAGTTGTTGTCTTTTCTCCATGCTTTTCTCTGTGCGCCTTAGAGCAGCTTTAAGGAGTTGAGCAGATACTGCTGTAAAAATATTATCCAGATCACACTGATCTGCATTGACCTCTTCTTCATAAACATCTATTAGAGAAACAGGTTCCCTGAAGACAACTTCTGCTAGTTCAGTTAGTGATGGCTAGAAAACAACAGACATTAGGTGATTATGTATTTTTGCAATAGTATCATTATCTTATCTATTTGTTTTAATGTTAATGTCTCTCCTTAAACATTTTGATGCTTTTAATACAAGGATTATAAGATTACAGTCTTAGTAATATGGAAAAAATCTGATGTGTACTATTCACATGACCTTCTCTATATCTCTGTAAGAAATTATTTTCAAAAGCTTATTCTAGCTACTATATGCTAACCAAAATAAACATTAGTAGAAATAGTCTTATTATTTATTTCCTTGCAAGTAGAAGGGAAATAAGGGAGTATAGGTACTAAGCTAAAGCGAGACAAATCCTTTAAAATCTGATTACAATGTGAATGTAAAAAATGTAAAAATAAGATTTGGACTGGAAATTAATTCCAGAAATATATTTTGCATAACTTATAACCAAGTGTTGTGTTTCACAAATTCACTTAGAATTGCTAAGTTAACATCACATAACCCTTTATAAATTTGCAATATGTACCTTACAAAATGCACATATGACTGCTTTTTAGACGTTGGATGTTGCTCAAGGCTAGTGAATACTCCTGCCTTATAATGAGTGTGCATGGAAACTATTTTAGCCAACATTTAACATGTTCCAATATCATATTTAACAGGAAAAAAAAAAAAAAAAAAGGCTTTTGCGGAGGTGGGAATAATGTTTAGATAAGCTTTGAAAATAAATATGATAGAGTAAACTCTATGAGATTTCTAATAATATATTCTGCCACTTTTTTTTTTTTTTTTTTTTTTAACTGCTGTGGTTCTCAGTGTCCCATACTATACTGGGCTTGAAAGACCGCTCAAGTTTGCTCAGAGGCCTATTTTACCAGGCTTGAGGTTCTTTTATGTGCTGTAAATCTATGACACAGTACAAATGGCTTTACTTCCCTTCCAAAGGAAGCCATGCTAAGGATTTTTATGCCTGAAAAAAATCTGTTGTCCTCTGCCAGGTGTGAACCCATGACCTTGGATATATACAATTAGCATGGTAACCATTACACCACAAAAGGCAACTCTGCCACTTTCTGTAAATAGACTGCATGTGAACAAAGTTAAAGCTAAACCTCCTTTTGCTGCTGTGATTACAACGAGGGATTGCTAAAATGCTAGAAGAGGAAGAAGAAATTATATGTTGACTTAAAGGATTATAGATACTTACAACAGGTGTTGGAGGTCTTTCCTTAGTGGAACGAAGCTCACCTGGGACTAAGATTGCACCAATTGTTGTTGCCGAACCAAAGCTATAAAGATTGGAACATCTCGTTAAGAATGTGCATAAATTCACTCCCTCTCTCACACTCCCCCACCCCTACACTCTCCCTCCCACTCTCTATGCCTAATTATGATTAATAATCACATATTGTTTTGCATTGAAACAAAGAAAATATATTACTACAGCATAGATGGATGTGGGGAGCTAGGCAGTATGTTAACTTCTATGGTCATGGACTTTGACTTGAAAAACAACTGATGGTTTTATTATTTGCTGAACTGTAGGTTTTTGCATTGGTTTATCAATTCTTGTCTTGGTGAGCGCTTGCATGCACTTCTATATTCACACTTCCAGAGAGGGAATGGTTTTATACCCTCTCCCTAGCATATTTTTCTTTAATATTATGTCCACTTTAGCATGCATGCATTTAAGTTAATATTAATATTCAGCTTCTAAATATGGTAGTGTTCTAGATCAGCTGTCATTTTCTGAAATTATCCTTGTATTTTCAGTTGTTGTTCATCTATTGTGGCCCTCAATTAATGTTTGATATGGGTGGTTATGTGAATTGTGTGTATTATGGTATCAAATAAGGATAGGATTTAAGTTTAGATGATTGTTCAATATGGCTGTAGGGAATAATCTTGTATAAAATATTCAACAAGAATTTTTAGGTATTAAAACTTTTGTTTCTTGTATTTTAGCTAATATCAAGGCATATTGTTGCCTTGCATCGATATTCATAGAGGTTTGCATAACTCTTTAATTATGAATTTTGTACCCACATTTTATAGCACTTTTTTCTGCTTTCTATGTGAGGATTCCATTACTGAAGTTTTGCCCTTAAGCTCTGATATATTCTTAACTGAGAAGATAATTATGAGAAACTGGTTTTTACGAAGTATAGGTTTCTAAAGCATAAATGCATATATTATTTTTTATTTCATTTTTTTAAAAGGTACTCTATAGAACAAATCAATAGACAATTAGCCCACCTGTGTAGTGTGGTGGTAGTGTGTCTGCCTTACATTCAAAAGATTGTGAGTTCGAATCTCACTTAGGGTGAGTTACCTGGATAAGGTTTTTTTTGGGGGGTTATCCCTTATTCTGAGAAGACGAATGTCAAGTAACTTTAAGCTCCATGGACCTCGAGATCGTTTGAGAACATTTCACAAATTTCATTCATCGTCCGATATGACCAACCAGGTTAAAGCTACATTAAAAATAAAAATAAACAATTAAGGCTGTTCAGTTGAACTAATTAATGGAAATATTACTTCATGTACTTTATATGGAATATTTTATTTTCCTCATTGAGGATTATTATTCTGCTACTCTAATGGTTAACATGTGCTTGGCTTTGATGATTAGAACATCTCAGATAACATACACCACTTGCATTGTTTGTTCTTAGAAGTTGATATTTCACATTGTACCAATGAACATGTCACTTCAGATAATGAAATCAAAGAAATCACAAATGGCATGTAGTTAACTCCACATAAAGTGAAATGCAGCATTGCAGCATATCCTCCATTTTCTCTCTCATTTTTCTTCTAGGAATAGTGTTCTAAGAAAAAATGTCCTACATGGACTGTGAATACTCGCTTGGAGAAAATGTAATTTACTTTTAGTGACGTTAAATACCTTCATCTTCTCACCTGGTTTAGATTCACCATATGTTAATGATTAGTATAGCACAATAATATCACTTAAAACTGGCAGTTGATGTTTTGGATGTGGCTTCCTTATACTGCATTGGAGGAATTTCAAGGTGGATTTTGGCATGAGTGGTCTGATGCTTTCCTTTTTATTAGATAAGTACTTTATCTAAATATGTGTTAATATTTATGTAGTTTTTTATTTTCATAGTTGTTTTATAATAGAATAATGGCTGCCTCAGCAGTCAAGTGGTCAGATTCTGTCTTCTCAATCCAGTGCTCCTGGGTTTGATTTCAGGTTGGGGCAGAACATTTTTGTTTAGCTACAAGTAAAATCATTTCATATCCCCCACAGAGTTTGGAAGTATGAATGCGGAAGGGAGAGTGTGTGTGTGGGTGGGTGGGTGGGTGGGGGTGGGTGTGTGTGTAACTAATGTTAGAAATCTTACAGTTCAACAAGAAAAACACAAGTAATTTCTCAAGTGAAAGACCACATGATCTTAGAAGTTAGAGGGGAATACATAGTCTTTTTGTACTACCCTACCAACAGGTAAGAGGCCTTAGCCCTTACAGATGAAACAGGCTAATAAATTTAATAAGTACAAATTAAACCATTAAAAAATATTAACTGAATTATGTACAACTGGGTAAACAGCCTGTGAGGAATTGAATCACAGCTACTACATCTAATGTTACCTACATTAAATTAAATAAATAAGTTGAAATAAACACTAGTTAATGAATAATTATAGTTGTAAAAGGAAGTATTAGCCTTAAAGTGATTATTATTAACTAGGATAGCAACTTGGGGACCAATATCAAGACACGTGCAGATACCAGTTGCCTACCTACTGAGTAAAGACTGACCTGCATTGGCGACTGCATGCACCACATGTATTTACCTGTATTAAAGTGTTGGGGAACATAGTTCTGCATAGCAGTATATTATGTTATACTGTTATTAAATACTGTTTTTCAGGTAATTAATGCCTTTGATGATAGTGCATGCTCTTCAATCAAGATTGTAAATTTCTTGTTTCAAATGGATTGCATGAAGATTTGCAATTCATACAGAAGAACTTTGCAGATATATCTACGACATTAACACATATTTGGAAACATCAAATATTGAAATGCCTCAAACCCTGAAAGTTGTAAAACTTGTGCAAGCAATTAATCAAAAACCTGTGACATCTGTTTTGGATTGTGTGAAAAAGAAAGTGAAGAAAGTGTTTGGAAAAAGTTGGATTTTCAATAATGCATGAAATACAAAATATACTATAAGGTGTTGCTACGGAAATAATTGCTGATGGAGATCTTGCCCAGTAGTCAATGATGTGTCCTATTTCCGTTTTGCTCCAATCACATCTTGTGACGTGGAGCAAAATTTTTCACAATATAAAGCCTGTATAAATGCCAATCGGAGACGATTTACATTTGAGACATTATGATTATATGTTGTTGTGCATTGTAATCTGTGTATCTTGAGAGAAAATTAAACAGATAATGATGCTGATGACTTGTTGCACAATAGCAATTGAATATATGTATCAAAACTGCTAATTCCTGTAAATCAGTAGTATTTATGTTTACCACCTACCAGCCTTAATCACTTTCCACTGCTAGTGAAAACATCACAGTCTATCATTGTCCCATTTTCCTTCTATTAGTAACACTACGTACATACTGCATTGTCAACACACCACAACTATACTCTATGCTGCACTGACTTTGATTCTACCCTGCTATCAGTCCCTAAGTTGCTATCCCTAATTATTTGCTTTTAATATTTTTTTTTTTATTTTTGAATTACATCTGATTAGATCTCTTAGCATTCTATACATTTGGATAATAGTTGGGCTTTACAATGTAAAGCTTATCAACTACAATTATTTCATTTGCATTATTCAGCAAATGCACACATTGCATTTCTATATAAATGCGATTAGTGTTGGTGTAATTATTATCTAGTCATCTACACAGCATATATCATTCATATTGTCATTATTACTGTTCAGAATAATAAGTTGTGCTACACTGTGGAGCTCTATATAGCATGATTGTTTCATAATCCATATCATACTCGTAATTCTCATTTGTGTTGATTTCATAGCTGCAGATTTACTTACCTCACGCTTGGTGCTAGCCCATTTCCTTTTTTAATCATGATCTGTAACAGAAAGGAGCTTTAGATAGTAGTTAAAGCAATAGGAGTTTATTACAAGCATTAATAGTACCTATCTAATCACAAGTTTTTTGTTTTTTTTAAATTATATTTTGCTTTGTCACTTTAAATGTTCATATCACAATGGAACTGTTTGGTAAGACACCTCATTGATGGTATGTGCTGGTCAGCAGTTTTTTTAAGGTGCTATTCCCAAACCATACTATCTTCACTTAGACCAAGCAGAATGAATTAGGGGGCGTCCAATCCAGCTGCACTACCATCTGTAGTTAGATGGCAAAGTACAGCTAGCCTTTTAAGGTCTCATTTCCTCATACCTTTCTTACCACTTAGTTCTATAAAAGGTAGATGAAGTTAGGGTGCTGTCCAGTCTACTGCTTATACTATATGTGGATAGATGGAAGCACAATCACAATTACCATTTATTTTCAGTTTTGCTATTGCTTTAGAGTGAAGGTGGAACTTTAGTTTGTTGCATTAAATATCCAGTCCAGTGTTTATTTACCTTGGCGACTGAGGGACATCACAAAAATTCAAATCCATCCCTGGGATTTGAACCCAGAACCTCCCAAATATGAGTCACAGTTGTTATCGCTTCAGGCATCAAGCTTGGTAAAATAAATCTTGCAATGCATAGAGTTTACACAGGAGTTTTTTGTTTCCTCTTGAATTACAGTTTATTGTATCATGCTTTACAAACATTATTAATTAGTCCAGCAAAAGCACAGAAAATAAATGGTAATAACCCTATAAATCCCTTAATAATGCTCAAGATGCTGTGATAACATATTATACAGGTTTAATTTAAATTTTGGAAATATGCAAAGAAGCTTAAGACAGTGATGTGATTACTATTAAATGAAAAGAATTTGAGTCAGTTTTTTAACACAAAATATCTTTTAGTAATTATTTACTAGGACCAGTTTCAGGAACACTTGTGCTCATTTTCAACCCCCAATTCTGACTAATCTCGCTTTGTTGGTGTCAATGATGAGATGCAGGTGCATCACTTGTGGAGGCATTGAACTTCCAACATTTGCTGTATGGCAGTAAATCAAAATTCATAACATAGTTTGTTTTCTTTATGATGTAGATATTTTAAACATCTGTGTGTTTATAAGCTGGTTTTAACAGTTTTATTTTAGATGTGATTTCATGTCTTCATGACCAGAAATGATGGACAACTGCTGATTTTTATGTTTGTATTTTAGGTATTGCATATGTTCTTTTAATCTGGTTCCCTAACTTCTTTTTGTCCTTCCTATGTATATTACATTACGGTCTGAGCATTCAATTTCATAAATTCTCAGTTTTTTGTTGCTACTAAAGGATTCTCTTTCAGCAAACAAAAAAACTGGGTACTTTAAATATCAAAAAGCTATTAAAGATATTTCTACGCTTAAGAAAATAAAAGATAATTACATTTTTAAAAAATTTACTTATCACCCTTGGGCAAATAACAAATTCACAAATATTTTCAAAGAGCATGGCAAATAAATACAGTATAAAAAATTTGTTAGGCTTTTCTAAAAAGGATGAAATTTCAAAAAATAAAAAATCTGGCATTTATCAATTAAACTGTTTAAATTGTGACCTTGTTTATATTGGTAAGACTAAACGTCATTTGGAAACCAGAGTAAAAGAACACTTTAGAAATATTAAATACAAACAAATTGATAAATCAGCTGTAGCAGAACATTTTTGGAAATTTAATCATGAAATAAATCCAGATGTTAAATTATTAAAACACTTAAATGGGCCCATAGATTTAATGGTTTGGGAGAAAATATTTATATTAAAGTATAGAAATCATGCAATGAATTTTGATATACCTCCAATTGACACTCTTACCAAATTTGTTTTGATTCCAGTAGTTAGCAATGCATTAGTACACAATCCATCTAGTAGCAGTAACCATAACAGTGTAAATAAACAACATCAAAAAAGAGACCAAAAGGATATGTTGATAATGCAATGAAATCGTTGCGAAACTAGTCCAGGCAAGGATTTCAAAAGATAAGTGATTGGTTACAACTATTATTTTTATATTAATAAAAAAACTGGGAATTTATGAAATGAATGCTCAGACTGTAGTGTAGTATACATTGTGTGGCCATCATCCAGATATCAAAGTTTTCATGAATTTATCCTATGCTGTCTGTTGGTAAAATAGATTATTTAACAGTCGTGCACAGGACTTCATACCATGTCCATATTGCTGAAAGGGTTAAACAATAGTTAAGAACATATTACACAAAAAATATAGATCCCTTGTAATGAAGAAAACCAGTTTATTTGAAATAAGCTTTTCTTGGGACATAAGCCATTTTCAAGGTATTCATTATTAATGATTTGAATTATTCATATTTTGTCATTATTTTACATTCCTGTCAATACATGTTCAGCTGTTTCTTGAGACTGGAAATAGTGTCCAATCCTTAAACATTTAACTATCCCTATTCTTTTTGTATATCCCTTTGTTTATCTGGATTAAAATGAAACAGAAAATAATCTTTCATAAGAATAGTTTGAATGCCCACAAATAAACTGAGCTAATTATAATGTTGGCACAATAGCTAGGCTAGCTTTTTCATGTTCACATGCATGTAGTTGAATGTATGCTGTCAAATGTCAGTGTGCCATTCATGAGTTAAAGGAGACAGATTATTCCCAAGATAAAGCGACTTCTGAGCTGTAATCAAGGATGGAGCGGCCCTCTCTCAGCAATGTCGAGCCATCAGTGTGGGTTTTCTAACCTGGTTTGGTATCTTGCCATTATTCTCATTTTGGCTTATGTGAGCAAATGTAATTTAAATGCATAGCAGTAAGCTGGCAAATTCTGATCCCTGAACCATGGTTGTATCATTAACATTATTATAGCTATTTTGGATGACATTATTTTAAGCTGAAAGTTCTGGGCTTGATGTATTATTACAATGGCTACCATGCTTATGGGCAAATTGGACATGATATACTGGCATCGGCTGTCCTTACTTTCATACTTCATACTGTTGTAAACCAAATAATGTATTGTAGTAATCCAGGAACTAGCCTTTACCTGGCATACACTGTGAATGAACATGAAGTGAACTGTATGAAGCAACTGTATCATTGTGCATGGTTAATATGTTGTTAAATTAGCAAATACAAATCAGAGGTATATTTTGGTATTTTAAAGCTATTCTTCACAGTAAATACATTATCATAATTGTATCTAGCTGTATAACTTCTTATATTTCTTCATTTTATATCAAATTGTAGTAGATATTCAAATTGAGCAACATTTCTATTCACTAAACATTCTTTACCCAAAAATTTCAGCTTATATGTCCCATTCCTACCTTGCTACTGGATAACTGTTGCCTTGAAGAGGATTTTATACTTGTTCTTTGTTTTATACCAATCAAAGCAGATTTTGAAAACTTCACAGAAGATTTCTTGAACAGTGTCTGCAAACACAGGAGAAACGCTTCATTTTCTTGTATAATAGCATGCCTGTTTATTATGCACTTACATTGTCATAGTGTATTTATTAGTCATTATTCTCAAAGAAAAGAGACTATGTAGCTCCAAAAAAGATCATAAATGCACACAAAGTATTACATTTCAGGTGTGGATGCAACATTTTGTGACTTGCATTCTGATATTTATTTAGTAGACAATTTAGGAAAAAATCTAAAATGTACATTTTTAACAGACTCCTCTTATAAACTAATAAAAGTTCTATGAATTTTAAACATTTTGCTTAGCATTGCTTTACCTTCTATCTCTCCCATATTAAATTTGTCAATTTCTATGTACCACTACCACCAACATCCCCTCCAGCTGCCACCACAACCCCCACCATCGCTGTCACTGTTGCTACCACCATGCACTCACTATCACCATATATTTTAGTAATACTACTATTACCATTACACTACTTTAAGTTGGCAGCCTTTTGAATTACTGTTATTATAAATTATAGTGTTGCTTGATCTTATCATGAGTTTCCAAAAACAAAGTAACAACTGGAAGAATTTTTATAATCCAGGTTCAGGAAATCCTAATTAAGTAAATGTACTCACCTGCTTTGCTTTATCCAAAACACTATTCAGCAGGTCAAAAACATTTTTGTTGGTATATGTTATCATAACATTTTCAAGAAGCATGTTCATGGCACGATTCACAGGCTCTGGCTGAAATAAAAGTTGTTACAGATCAATTTTTGTCCAGAAAGAATTGCATTAATATAAATAGCTTGTCTTTACACCAGCAGGTGCTTTACCTGTCAATGAAACAGGATGCTAATCTGCTGGAAGAAAATTAATAACCTTTTTTTATTCCTAATTTGAATATAACTTTGTATAGGGCTTACAAGCAGCATTCTGCTATCAAGTACAGCCCCTGATCACAAATAATTTACCAAAACTACCCTTTTATAGGGGGTGAATTCAGACAAAATTAATACTTCTCCCTTCTTAGTAGATTTTCACAAATGTTGTATATGGGTTAGTAATACCATTCTGATATTATGTACAAACCCAGGATACATTTGGATAAGTGAAACTATCCCTTCATAGCAGGTTTATTCAGACAAAATTGTTAACTTCTTTCCAATTTAACAGCTAGAGGATGAGTTTTAACATTTTATCTCACCTCAATTATTAGGTGTTGGTGAAGGGAGTTTCTGGATTATGTGAAAATTGTGTTGCTTTTATAATATTGAATGACTATGACACCAAAAAGAAGATACAAAGTTTTAAAATTTAATTTCCTATAATTATCTAAATAATTGCTTTGCCATTCTGCCAAGGATTCTTCCATCACCATGCATGTGTCTACACTATGTAATATTTACAGAAATTTTGAAGACTGTCGAGAGGCAGATCAAGGAAGTCAGATTTTCTGCCAGTGTTTCATATCCTGTAAAATGAATATTGGGAACTTTTCATCCATTATTTAGCATAGTCAGGACTGTGAGAAAGTAAAGTTATAAGGGGTATAAGGAAGGAACCACTCTAATACCTTCTAGATAAATATAAATTTCATAGAGAGAGGGAATTGAATGTATATTAAAAAAATTAATTTGTCTCTGGAGTTTAAAAAGCAAACCATGCAACATTGGTTAAGCCGGCTATTATTTTATTTATAGTTAGACATAAGCGAGTTAAAATGTTGTATATTATTATTTAAGGTCAAATTAAATAATGCAGAAATTTGGAACATGAAGGAAGAGAACAATGCCTGATTGTATGAGGGATAAGCCTTAGCTTGGATTCACCTGTGCAATGGTAGTAGCTCTAGAAGCTTACATTGTCAATAGAAAATTCTCCAGAGAGCAGTGCAGTGTAGTGATGGAAATTTGATCAAACTGTTTTAAGTTATAAGAGGATATTCTACTAGCACTTACTCAATCACATCCTTTAAACTAATATGCCCTTACATTTTTACTGGAACTGACTTGCAGAAGAACCTTAAAAAGGTTGTGACAAAATTAGACAATATTTGAAGAAATACTTGAAGCAGAATGAAGATACTTTAAATAGGGCAAGAATTGGCTGCCAAGACACAGGAGCTCGCTTCATGGAATTTTTGAATGTGGGGGATATTTAAAGGAAAAGTTTATGCCACAATCCAATAAATATACAGTATTTATGGGATTTGACTAAACAAGAATGTGAAAATATTTTGAGTAATAAATGGGTACTTGTGTAAAGGAAGGTATGTAATCCATGTCTGAACAATGTTGGAAATACCACCTACCACTGTAGGCTACTGTGAAATATTTTTGAAGACTGCTTCTCAGTAAACCATTTATTATTATTATGATGATGATGATGATGATGATGATGATGATGATGATGATGATGATGATCCTTAAATACTGTTTTTCTTGGTGTTTTCACTGAACTTGCTTTATTATTTTTAATATTTTCTTTTGCAATTTAAATAGAGCATATAGACTTGTGGACATGCCCCATACTGGAATACCATAGGTTAAAATGGAATGAACGTATCCAAAATACATAGATCTTAACACACTTGTACATACTTAACTTGCTACTCTGAATGTCTAGCAGATTTTGGACAATTTGCTGGCTTGATAATCAAATGATACACTGTAATACATATGTCACAGTCTGACAGCCTATGTATTAGTTCAGCACACCATTCCATGTTAGTATTGATAGTAATTGCTTTTGTATGCTTCTAGCCCCTATCTATAGTATGAGGAGGTTCAGTATGTACCCATGTTTTAAAATAAGGTTGCTAAGACAAGTTGATGTTATCATTGTGTACTGTCATTTGTTACATGTTGCCAAAATAAATTTGGTACTAATTCTAGGTTAGTTTTGATTTGGAAGGTATTTCAGTTAGTCATTCAATGTAATTTTGCTAAAATGGAAAAAGTGCAGTATCATTCAATGATCTGCTTTTTACTGTTGGATGGGAAAACTTGTGAGGAAATAAATAGAAAATTGGATAGTGTTTATTGGGACCTTTTGCCATCTATGATAACAGTTAGATATTGGTTCAATGACTTTAAATATGATTCAACATCCATTTTGCATGAGGAGTGCCCAGAATGCTCAGCAGATATGGTTACTGAGGAAATCATTAAAAAATTTCATGATATGATTCTTCCTGATCATCAAATGATGTTGCCAAAAAGGCAGAGGCCTCTGGTGGGAATGACAATTCATATTTTGCATGATAAGTTGGAGATGAAAAAGTCAATAGGTGCCGTGATTGCTCACAGTAGACAACAAATGGGTGCAGTTTTTAACTTGGAAACTGTGTTTGGAACTATTTAAGTAAAATCTGAAGGACTTTTTGTATTGAATTGCCACTGTTAATGAGACCTGGATTCAATTTTATACCATGGAAACCCAGTAACAATCAAAACAATTGGTTGCTTCTGGTGAATCTGCTCCAAAGAAAGCAAAAACAGTCTCATTGGCCAGAAAAGTGATTGCGATGATTGAAGGGTATTGTATGCATTGACTTCTTAGAAGAAGGTAAAAGGTATACTGGACAATATACAGTGAATTATTGGCCCAATTCAACAATAAGTTGAAGGAAATATAGCCCCATTTAGAGAGTGCTGATGCTGATGTCTCTGCATGAATTGTACTATGAATTGTTGCTGTACCCCCCATTTTCACCTGACCTTGCTCCCTGTGATTTTTGTTCCGAAACATGAAAAAATGGCTATTGGGAACAAAATTTACATTAAATGAGTTCATCATCAAGATAAAAGCATATTTTGGAGAGCTTAACAATTCCTTTTTTTGAAAAGGTTAAAAATAATAACAGGAGATGGGAGAAGTGTATATCCGTAAAAGGAGACTATATTGAGAAATAAATAATTTGTGTGTGCATCTTCATTCCTAACATGGATACTTATTGAATAAAATATGATTAAATAAATCCCATTCAATAAAATAAATTATATTATTCGTAATACAATATATACTAAAAATAAATCTTAATAAAATATAAATATTAATAGAAAAATCTAATAAAACATAATGCCAAATATATCACAACCTAAGATAACTTCTTATATCTATGACACCACAAATCATAATTTTTGTATTAAACTTATTGAATCACCCTTGTATATCATAGTCCTTTTAATTTGAAATGCGACTTACCCCAGTTTTTAACTTGTCTATTACAGTTTTTGCACCTTCTAGAATGTGAATTGGATCCTTTCCTGAAAAACCAAATTAAGTAAATTTGTATAAGTATAATTTTATTTGTTAAAAGCAATAGGTTAATGGCATCCTTAGAAATTATTCCCCCCCCCCCCAAATTAAACTTCTATGTTAAATTGCACATTCCTGTAAGAATGTTATGTTTAAGGCTTTTAGGCGTGTAATCTTCAGGACTAACAGGAAAGAATGGAGTTCTTTTGGATTACTTGTCCTGTTGATCGACATCATGTGCCTGTAGCCCAGTAAAACTGAATGAACTGATTTTATATCATAATGCAATAAAATGTTGTTTGTAGCTACCAAGATTAAAAACCTTAACTATTACATTAGCATTATATTATACTTATTAACTTAATAGTATAAAGACCTATATTTAATTACACATTGAAAGGCATTTTATCCATATCATCTATTCATTTTCCTCTGCTATGTTTGTGATTACTGTTCTCATGTCTAAACTTATTTGTAAGATCCATTAAGGTAGCAACATTTTTAAATCAGGCATGTAGCATTTTGATTATACATTTAGCATTTTGAGGTATTTATATATTTCCAATTTAGCATTTTGAAGAGAAAGATATAACTGATAAACAGGCAATTCTTTTGATATAGTGTTAACGTAAAATTAAAATTAAATTTGTAAAGGATTAATAGTGAAATAAAAATGCTCATTTTTACTTTTTCTACTAAGTATAGTAAGTAAGGGAAGTATTGTATTTCACCCAAAATTTTGATGAGTAGATTCACCAGAAATATATATTTTGAGGCTTCCCTAATTAAAAAAAAAAATTACATAAAATCTCTGTGTGCATGCATGTATGTGTGTGTGTAAACAATATAACTCAAAAGTATAAAGTCAGTTTAATATTAAACTTGGTAATTAAGTTTTTTAAGAATGTGACGCAAAGATTTAAAAAAAAAATTCCCCCACCTCCACCCCTCCAGGATGCAATCTACCAGGCTGACCAATCAGCTTCTACACACACACACACACACACACACACACACACTGGCAAATAAAAGACCAAGTCACCATGGCTGACAGAAGTCTGCAAAGAGCTACAGGAACTGGAAGTAACAGAAAGAGACTTAAAAGGCCAAGCTTTTATGAGGATTGTGGTAAAGCAAACCTGAAAGAAGACAAGTGCCCTGTGCATAAAGGAAATAAAAGAGCAACACAGCCAGAGGATGCATTTGTTTTATTTATTTATGGATGCTCTTTAACTATTGTGGTTCTCAGTGTCCCATTCTATACTGGGCTTAATTTTGCTCATCGGCCCTTTATCAGGCTTGAGGTTCTTTTATGTGTCAAAAATCTATAACACTGGACCAACTTCCCTTCCGAAGGAAGCCATGCTAAGGATGTTTTTGGCTGAAAAAATCTTTCGTCCTTCACCAGGTTTGAACTCGTGACCTTGGGTAACCATTACACCACAGAGGGCGACCAGAGGATGCAAACAGCAAGATCCATCCCAAATGCAACAGGTAAATGTTAAGGCCCTAGTTGGCTTATACAAAATAAAAACAAGATAAAGAAAATAGTAGCAATGTAATTAATATGCCTATATCTCCTTCATCTGGCTTCATGGATCCAAAATATTAAGTACAGCAACACATTGCTCTTTCTTAAATGTTGCAATTTTTGAGGGGAGGGAGTAAGGATAAAGCCTTAGGTCCAAGCTTAAGCATCATAAAATAAATCAGCCTTTATAAGTAGTAGTGTGAACTTACCTACACCAGGTTTTAAGGAAGCTATCACTTCTTCAGCAATTGAAGATTCCACATGTCCCTGTGCAGAAATACTTTAAAATACATTTTTGTCTTCCTTTCTTTTTTCCTCTTCATAACCTTATATTTTTATTCTCATAAATATAATACATTTCTCATCTTTTCAGATTTGTCTTGGTTAATAAGAATTAAACAATTCTAGTAAGATATTTAATTATAGTGTGATAAAAAATTTATACTGAATAGAGAACTAGACAGTGCCATTGTAAAGCATATATTATCTCTAATAGATACTGAGTGATAATGGGCCGCCTTGTATGCATGCAATAGGGTTGCCATATTTTGAGGATGTTGGATTTGAGTACATGTTTGTAGAAGAAGCATCCATTAAACTTAAAATTTTGTCTTCACTTCCATCTGTCCTAAAACAGTCTAAATGATGTATTCATACAAAGTTCACATTTTGAAACACTATCATAAAAAATTTGTGATGTTTTGCCTATCCATTACTTTTTAAGGTACCTACAATTATTGAGATGTGATTAGTGAAAATGGGCATATTTGTTTGTTCTCGCATAGTTGTTTTGCCCATTGAGTTCCATGGTTATGTTTAAGATTTCTTGTTTAATTTTATTTGACCACATGGCCAGTATCTAAAATAGTAGAGAACAAATTATATAAAATCAATTGGATAAACTGTACTATAAATACTTAAAATATTTTTTGATAATGCAGAAACTATTTTGTTGAAAACTGCTACTCTAGTAATGCATGTATTGCACTCTAAACATCTGACTGACTGCCTTTGCCACACAGTATTACTATACAAGTATAATTATTGTGTTCTATTGGATATTGTCATTGGAATATAAGTTTTAACTCATCTTCTCAATTTTTTGTTTTTTGACATTAAATTTAAATGCTTCACAATCCCATGATCCTTTTAACAGATTTTGAGTCTTACAAACAACATAGGTGAGTCATTTTACATCAAAACAAACAGACTTCTGACCTCAAGTTTTTCAAAATGTTTTGTAATTTTTTGTATGCCTTTTTTATGCAAATGAAAGATACTCCTATATTTTTGTTTTGGCCAAATTTCGTTTTTTGGGATTTTTTGCAACATCAAAATTCTGGAAAGATGCACACTAATGTATGCATTTGCTCATTTCCTACAGTATATTTGTGTATGAAGCTGAGACAAATTTTATTTTAAAGCTTAAAGGTTGTACTTTCAGGTTATATATTAATGTTTCAGTAAAACCTTTATTCACTTCATTATAGTTATGAAGTAAACAAACCTTTCCATATTGTTTGCACTACTTTAGCTATAATTTAAAAATAACATATCATCTTTATGGGTGAAACATTTTGGGTTGGAACAGCAATAATGTTGATACTAATGGCCAGATGACACATCACTTCCATGGTACTAATATTTTCCTGGGAAATGTATGGTATGATATCCCTCTCATTGTATTATTTCTAAAATGCTTATTATGTTTCTTTATTTACACTAAAGAAAGAAATGGCATTTAACTGTTGTGGTTCTCAGTGTCCCATTCTATATTGGGCGTGAAAGACTGCTTAATTGTGCTCTATCAGGCTTGAGGTTCTTTTATGTGCTGTAAATCTATGACATGGGACCAACGGCTGTACTTCACTTCCAAAGGAAGCCATGCCAAGGATTTTTAAACTTTGTTTACCCTGTCCCAAAGAAGAAGGTATCATAATCATTCTCAGATTGCTACTTTTAGTCAGTCATTTTGGATGGCAGCAACAGGGCAAGCAAATGACAGAATTATAGATTGGACAAGAAAGAATATCAGTGCAATTAAAATTTTCTTTGTGACAAGAAAAGGGTTATAAAAGTGGATGTGAGCTACTACAATTCCAATATGAAAAAATAAAAAACCCGAGAAACTGAAAAAGGAACGTTGCATGCTTTCATAGCAGTGTCAAAATTGGAAGCATTAGTTAGAGACTATTCTTTTTATATGAAAGTAATAGATCATTCTTTAGAACTCCTTTAGTAATTTTCAAGCCTTAGAGCCCTATGTTGCAAACTATATTTAAGTAGCTTTTGTTTAAAATATGTGTTCATAGTAATTCCAAAGGATGTGTACCTAATGGATAAAGTGATACTGTAACACCCATGCACCATGCAATGAGAAAGTTTTACCATGATGCTCCAACAGCCAGCTGTCAGCATATATTCTGACACAAAATCCAGTATGCATATGTATAAAACAACGAACGTTGTGATATATTTAAAATTCAAAAAAGAGTACAAAATGAAATAGCAATTTAAAATTATATTATTGAAAACTTTAATTTAATGTGTGTGTTATATCAAAAAGAAGATTTTAAAAACGTTAATTATTGTCTTGCAGAGAAGCCAAAGTTTAATCACATCCAATAATTAGAAGCAGAGAAAAACTCATTAGTATACAAGGATGCATGCAGAAATACATAAATTTTGATACTGAATCTTAGTGAAAGTAATCACTATAATTTAATTTTAAAAATTAAAAAAATGTATATTTGTTTGTAATGTTTTCAGACATTCTATGGAATAAAACATTTTAGTAAAAATCAGCTACTTGATGATAAATTTTTGTTTTGATTCACCTGGTTTGATGCAAATGACTTATGTGGGAAGTGTTTTCTTGCCTGGCAAGAGCTGTTTTGACTGTGAAATTGTCTAAGTGTCATTTGGTCAGCTCTCATTTGTGAGCAACATCATTTTTCCTTTATCATAGACCCAGCTTATACTTGGATATTCAGGGAATACCCTCCTCCATGTACATCAGTCACTTTTAACTTTTTTGATCATGCATTATTAGCAGATTTATTTTGAATTTTGGTGCTTGTGCTGAATCTCTCTATTCTTTTTGTCAGAAATGCGTAAAATTTAGATAGGTATACCAGCAACAGGTAACATGTAACGTTTGTTATAATGAGCCTTTCCATGCTCACACTTGGGGATTTTGATAGGGACTTTATACTTCAGACCCAAACTTCCACAGCAGCTATTAACATGATTGTCATCCAGCAATATTATTTGCATTGTGCATTTTACAGTTTGAGTGTAAGTGCTCCATGCTTGATCTTAAGGCTCTAGCTTTTTGTTAAGGTGAAGGAATGTTTTCTGTACTTTGAACACCTCACTTCAGGCTAGAATGCGATAATCAACTGTTGACATGGACTTGATTCCTCATAAGGTCATTTGGTTGATTAGGTGGTTCATCCATAAGTGCATTTAAATCTGAATGGTACTGTTTGCAGTTTTGAGGCAGTATATGCCTTCACCAATAAGTTTGCAGATTTGCAGTTGCATTTGAAGGTTTTGCACCTCAGGTCACATTGCTCCAAATGTTCTCTGAGGCATTCTCTTCTATTACAGACTCCAGTACCAAGACAGTTTTGTCTCTGGCATCATGGCAAGGTTGGGGCAGGTTCAGGCATTTCACTCGTATTAGCTTTGGAGCAACATTTTTTGCTGCAAGTCCTCTTGAGACAATCAGTCCAGTCTGAATGTTCTTCTAGGGTTTTTGTTTTTTTTATGTATAGCCCCCTTTAACATCAATGGTCATATCGAGGGCTTTGACTTGTGAAACTGTCGGTTCAGAACATTAGGTTAATAGACTTTATATTACTAAACACACACATTTACTCTCACATTCATACTTCCACATTCTAGGGAATAATTCTGGTTAAAGAAAAATTCCCCCACCCCAGCCGGGAATTGAACCTGGGATCTCCAGGTGAGAAGTCAACTCGCTGACCACTCAACCATGGAGGCAGTCATTTTTCTAGGTTTTGTTGTGTAGTTGTTTCAAAGCAGGTACAGGACCAGTTTATTACAATATAGCACAATATTATTGTTAAATAATGGGTCATCTGGAAGAGATAGTAACTGCAATTGCTTTTTTAAATTGTATGTTAAAGATTGTTACAAAAAAGTTAATTATGGATATGTATGCTAGTTCCTTTATCATACCTTCTTCCTCTCCGAATATAGACATAATGCAACTCATGGCAATGTGGAATATAATTAAATAATATACAAATTGAGGCATGTATTCAGATCTACCACTCCTGATGTCATATTATGTAATAAAATGGGCACTAACACTGTTCAAACTAAAGGTTCACTCAAAGCTATTTTAAAATTAGTTACAGTTACAAGATGTAAGCTAACCTTTGTTGCTTTAGTTATTGCTTCAGCAATGGCCTTTTGCTTCATTTTTGCAAGGGATTCCATTTTCCTCCTCTCTTTTATCATTAGGCGCTCAGCTGTAATGTAGAAAATTGGAAAATTAGATAGTTCTTTAAAACTTTTTAAAGACTATTTTACTGTAAGGTATAAAAAATTGAAAGTTGCTTATACTTTTTCTATTTTTTTTTCTCATTTCATTTGTAAAGCCCTTACAAAGGACATATCAAAACCCTTCATGCTAAAATGTTGAAGCTGCTATAAGTGAAATGATGTAGAATAAGGTCATTAAGAATAATTATCCTGCAGTTTCAACTATAAAATGGAGCCTGGAATCATGCAATTGCAATATAGTATGTGACACAAATGAATATTCCTGCTTGAAATAGTGGTAGCTGTACCCATTACATTTCAAGGCTCTTTTTTGCTACCAATGCAGCCTTTAAGTGGGTAGTCAGCATCATCCATTTGTGGCGGTTAGTACAGGTATTGCTACCATATGATTTAAATGAGTCATATATTCTTCATTGTGCAAACTTTGAGTTAATATTAGCAGATCATTGTCTGCATTCAGACATTTTATAAAAAATCAATTCCATAGGAAGCAATGGGTAAATCTTTAGATATGCCTTTGTAACAGTCTGTATAGAATTACTCTAGGAAATGATTTACTAAATACATTTTTGTTTCATGCCCTTTATTAACAACTACAGAATCTTATTTATGTTTACATTATCCTGATATCTGTTGAGGCTTCTCTTTCCCTTTTACATCTCCTTTTCCTTCTATTTTTCCTATTTTTCTTTACATTAAAGTTATATTAAAAAGAAAAATTGCATTGGTCCAGGATTATTCCCCTCTTCCTTAGAGTAGAGAGAGAGAGAGAGAGAGAGAGAGAGAGAGAGAGAGAGAGAGAGAGAGTGAGTGAGTGAGTGAGTGAGTGAGTGAGTGAGTGAGTGAGTGAGTGAGTGAGTGAGTGAGTGAGTGAGTGAGTGAGTGAGTGAGTGAGTGAGTGAGTGAGTGAGTGAGTGAGTGAGTGAGTGAGTGAGTGAGTGAGTGAGTGAGTGAGTGAGTGAGTGAGTGAGTGAGTGAGTGAGTGAGTGAGTGAGTGAGTGTTTTTTTTTGGAAGGGGGGGCATGCGTAATGTTTTCAAATTAAGCCTAACATATACACAAATAAATCCAAACTTATGCAATAGTAAATGAGTGACAATCATTGCCAATGGTTCCAAAGATAAAACTGTAAGACCTTAGATGTTAAAGGCAGCAGATAAATTTGTTCACTTTTTGGCACATTATAAATATAAAAATATAATATTTGACTAAATATGCATTTTATTACTCAATAAAGATAACACCTAAAAGAAAACTAAACAATATAAAATAGTTTTAGTGTGCAAGAGATATGTACCTTTTTGTTCATATAACAAAATAACAATCTTATTCAACACAAATTTATGCCTATCTGTCTTAGTATCCCTTGACCAGTTGGACAGTGGTGAATGAAAGTATTAATGAACTCAGATCAAAAGTGCCCCAACATGCTGAATTATCTATGACACTTTTCAGAAAAGCTGGATTTTATATACACCTATTTAGTTCTTGTGCTAAAATCTCAGGCATCTGACAGTTGCAAATATATAAAAAAAGTTTTACTTTTCTCAGAACCAAATATTGGCTGGGTTATTTAACATAATCACAGTTATTTATACTTAACTTCCATCCGTGGTTCCACTTTTGATGCCTTTTTAATCCGAGCCACTACATTCACATGCTGATCTTCACGAAATACTTCCAAAATATCTTCATTCCTTTTCCTTGCTATAATCTGTAGGTTGGCTTTCATATTCCAATTGCGTATTTCCTAAACATAAATATGCATTGGCTATGAAAATTGAGTGCTAAAATATAGATATGATCATTTTATATTTTGAGGTCAAATAAAATTATAAATTCATGTGTGAAGTTCATATATTTATGATATAACCTTTTATTTTGTGCAGTCTTTATCTGTGATCTTATATATAAAAAGCTGTTAATAATTTATTTTTTTTTACCACACATGGACCCAGGAAGTAGAGGAAGTATTACATTACATACAAAAATTCACTGTCAAGATTTTGTGGAAATACAAGTTTTGAGGATCCTGAATATAAAAAAAAAAACTGTATGCACACATATTTGCTTGCATGTGTGCATGCATGGTGGCCTCCCCCCTCCTTTACAAAAAAACTAGATCCACCCTTGAGAAAGGGTATAAAGCTAATGTATAGCTATTCACTTTTTAAACTTAAGCCTGCTGTATCCCTCCTGTACCTGCAATGACATTTTTAACAAAAGCATTTCTACAAATATTCATCATAATTGGCAATAAATAGATAAAACAACAAGAGCGTTTTGGAGAAGAATGGGTAGAGATGTGAACGCAATTTATATTTATTAAACATGATTTATGGTGCATATAAATGCAAACTTTTACAATTCTTAATATCCTTATTAGTGAATATTTTGTGCTTTTTTATTTTTTCCAGTAGGTAGAGGGAGTATAAGATTACATCATAAAATTTGATACAAAAATGTAACAACATTTTCAATTAATTCCCTCCAACCCAACTTATTCTTCACATGGTAACTTTTTTTTTTAAAATGCTCAAACTATTTTGATTAAAGTACAATAATTGGTATGGAGTGCCATGACAGAGGATTAGATCACTTGCCTTCAACCTTTCATCCTGGGTTCAATCCCAGGGGACCACATGTATGATTTGAGGTGGACATCTGGGCTGGTTTTCTCTTGGTTCTCTGGTGTCCCTCACTGTTCTTTCCACCAATTTCTCCATCATCATCCTTTACTATCATATACAGCCAATTTAAACTTTAGAACAGTAATGAAAAACATAATAAATTGTTTATTGTCTCCTTTCTCAAGTAATACCTTAATTTTACTCCCTGATAAAGGAAACTGTTAACCATTTTTTTACTATTTTTCAGGAATGTTCTAAATTTAAATTGGCTGTATCTCAAAATAAGATTTTTGACTTGCTGACTTGTCTGAACACATTGCAAATTTTTTGGAAAACAAACTCAATAATGAGCACCCATCTGTGTGATATTGTCAAACCAGTTAACATTGATTTTAACTCTTCACCAACAACTTCCTTTTGCTCAACACTCATTCTACATAGGATGTACAACAGAAACAATGTTGCTATCACAAAAGATAATTTGCTGATAAATTTAAACTTATAAGACATCATGCAGAATTTTCCAAATTGGAACATTTGGCATGCAGTTTATTGTCTGTACCATATACAGAACTAAACGGGAAACTTTTGTACTGTTCCAATTAAAACTGTACATCTGGCAAACCTGTCTAAAGCCGATGTCCCACGATCAAATATTTTGGTCCAATACTCTTTAAACTGCAAATTGGAGCATGGGACATCGGATAATTTGATTGTATACAATTACTGTCCTATTTTTTGGTACAATTCCAGTTTGCTACAACAGGATACAGTGGTTTCTAATTTTTGGTCCAAACATATGAAATGAACCAATGAGTAACCTGGTGGTAATGATGCAATAAGATGACAGCTACCACTTGGTCTTCCTTCCCACCAATGTGATTGTTTGTGTGAAACTTTGCTGTATCTTGTAGATTTTGTCCTAAATAATAGGGATATAGTAGCTGAGCAATGGTTGAAATACATATTTTTTTGTGTGGCAGAGATTTATGAAATAAATGACTAGGATATTTATAACCCCTGCAAATATATTTTATCAGATCCATTTGTTCCTAACCTCATTTTCTCAACAAAATATAAAAACGCTACCTTTGATTTACTGGTAAGGACTGCTTCATATTTGTGTCTTGGCGAGTGATTTTTGCCTCAACTATGGACAGCAACTTTCCAAATAAATGTTTCTTTCAATTATAATATGCTCTTGCAATGGATACATAAACGTAAATAATTGTGGATCAGCAACCTCCATCATTTTCTATCAGCTATTCTTGTGCATGTGAGAAATATTTGAACCACTACACACTCCCATGGGAATGGTACGGAGAAAGTGTACAAAACGTTCATGTTGTATAAAAAAATTGGACCAAATTTTGACCATGGGACATCGGCGTAACTTGTAATCTGTAAGAGATGGATAATAGTTTACTGTATAAAAATGTAGATTTGTTTAAAACCTGTAATTTTTACTTTCTGTGCTATGTATGGTAAATAGGGGAAGTATTTTATTCCACCCAAAAAATTGATATCAAAATTACACTGGAAATATGTGCGTTGAGGTCCCCTTAATTAAAAAAAAAAATTAGAAAAAGGTCCTTAAGTATGTACTGGTGTGAGAGAGAGAGGGAGGGAGAGGGGGAAGGGGAGGGGGAGAGAGGGAGAGGGAGGGGGAGGGAGAGATATGCAAGGATGTAACACAAAACATTTTCAAGAAAATATCTTCCCAACCTAAACAATCCTTTACAAGGAGTACTTTCGATTGTTTTACCCTTCTTAAAAATAGCTCATTCGAGTTTAAATAAAATACCCTATGTTTAAGATATTTTCATGACAAATAAAATATACATCTTCCATCATCTGAAAATAGCCTCGGAAATCCTTTTCATTTTGGATTACTTTTGCATAACTAGTAAATCATAAAAGTTAGACAAAATCTTACTACACAAAAAATATAGATCTCGTTAAGATACCAATTTCATGACAAATGAAATGTGTATCTTGAGCATAATACATAAAAGATGTTATGTTCTGTCGAATTAAGAATACTGCTGAGAGTTTGAGTCATGGATAAGGGTTTTTCCAGGATTTTCCCTTATCCTGAGAAGATGAATGTTGAGTAATTTAACTTCATGGATCCTAGGCTCATTTGAGCATCATATTATCCATTTCATTCATTATCCAAAATAACCTACTAAGTAACAAAAACCAATCCCTGCAGTTGTTATAACAGTTGAAATAGTGAAAAACTTTATTAGATTAACTGGACACCTGTTTTACTCGCCCCATTAATTAACGTTCATATTAGAGTGCATTCGCTGTGAATACATTCAAGGGAATATGTTTAAAACAAATTTAAATAGTGTCCCCTAGTTAGTCCGTGTGTGTGTGCACATGTGCATAAATGCATACCTGATAGAGAGAAGCATAACCTATAAATGAAAAGTTTATTAAATACCCAACTGGATATTTAAGTTCATTATGTTACAAGGATGCAACACAGGCATTACAAGAAAATATCTTCCCAACTTGAACAAGGAGTATTTTTGAATGTTTTAAACTTTTCAAAAAATGGCTCAGTTGAGTTTGATTGAAATACCATGTGTTTAAGTTATTTTCATGACATATAAAATGTATATCTTGGATTATCTGGGAATAGCCTCCAGGCTCCTTTTCATTCTGCATGACTTTGGTATAACTAATAAATCATGAGTTTGATAAAATCTTGCTACACAAAAAATTAGAGCTCATTAAGGCACCAATTTCATGCCAAATGAATGTGGAAATAAAAGATGTTAAATTAAATTATATTAGAAAATATATTGTTTTCAAGAATGTTATTATTCAATAAATTCGTTTCAAATGAATAAATTTTACTTTTGTTGTTTTGTTTTTATGCTAGACAAAACTTTGCACATTACTAGCTCAAACATAAACTGTATGCATACATTTTCTTTTGTTATTATTGTTAACGTAAGAATGTATGTAGATAGGACTTCTTTTGTAATTCATATTTACTTGACAATGACATGAATTAATGTAGATTGGCAAATAAATATTGAAATGATAAAACTTCTGGCTCATAGGTGTAAAATTGCACTCCTTGAATCTACTAACCTGCCATTGCATCTTTGTTACTAATATGTTAAGGTTTACTCTATAAACTTCACAAGTTTATAGATCCTAAAACTTTAACTTGTCAATAACAACAATAATAAATAGCATTAATTGTATCACAGATGTGACACAGTGACATAATCTAATTTAGAATGCCTATTTTAAGAAATGGTTTCCTTTTATGTTCTCTGAACTGCACCTAAACAGTGACTCCAAAAGTTTCTGGTTTTGTGTAGGTATTACAATATGAAGACCAGATGAGCTAAATGGGAATCTTATACAACACTTGCAATAAATATTTCAAACTTATTTCTCATACCTGAGATCTCTTTTTAATAAGTTGCTCCTTTTTCTGTTGTATAAGGCGTTGTTGTTTGATTTTATCAACTTCTCTCCATCTTCTAAAAACTAGAATTTTACGATGATGCTCAATCTTCTTAGCAGCTGCTATTCTGTTCAAAATTCTTTCATCATTCTTCTGAGCTTTTTCTTTTCTTGCAAGTGCCTCTTCTGCTCTTTTCTCTTCAATTGCCTTAAGTTTCATATAATATTGCTTTCTCTGAGCTCGCCAACTTGAACATAGAACATCAAAATGCAAAGAATATAAATAAATAAAAAGAAAGTATTAATTACTATATCAAACACACAATATTTTGACTGTAATTATTTATAATTCAATTCCCTTATTTTAATTTTATTTCTGATCTATGTATTTCCTTATCCTTATGACTAAGAGTTGCTTGTTCCAATGCTGAGTGACCGCTATAGAGTAGAACAGGTTTCACGGCTCTTAGCCAGCTGGTGGTTCCACTTGCTATGCACATTGAGCAGATGACACGTCCACAGTAACCTTACTACATTGGTCACATAAATTATATCTAACAAAGAAACCAAAAGTAGACACTAAAAATCTGATGTGTTACACCCACATGACTTTCTCTAGCTGCTCTACCAACAAACTTCTTACAAAAGATTATTCTTCTTTCTACACAATGCTAATTGAGATAAATATTACCAGAATGTTTGTATTACTTAGTTCCAATAAGTAGAAGGGAACTAAATAAATCTAAATGGTGTGTTATTTATGGACGCTCTTTAACTATTGTGATTCTCAGTGTCCCATTCTAAATTGGGCTTGAAAGACCGCTTAGTTTTGCTCAGTGGCCTATCAGGCTTGAGGTTCTTTTACGTGCCGTAAATCTATGACACAGGACTAACGGCTTTACTTCTCTTCCAAACGAAGCCATGCTAAGGATTTTTACACCCGAAAAAAATCATCGTCCTCCGCCAAGTTTGAACCCGTGACGTTGGGTATATAAAGTTAGCATGGTAACCATTACACCATGGAGGGCAACAAAAGGAATTAAAGGAATGCACTAGGCTATAATGATAGTCAAATGTTTTAAAAGCTGCTGTTATGCGATTATCATTACAAATCATTTTGCTTGGCCAGGAGTAGAACAAAAGAAAAGAGGACACTTCCTGTCTGAGAAAAGTATAAGTACTTTACAATTGAAACCAATAACAAGGAATATTTCAGAAACAGTTATCTCCAAAACAAAAACTTAAAGGGCATAAATTGTGTGTTTTGACAAGATAATACATTTTTTGTGTAGTAAGTTTTATCTACTTCTAATGATTAAACTGTTAAGCAAAATTTATATGTATATAAAATGTACATACACATACATTTTTTCCTGGAATTGATCATTTCCAAGATATTCATTTTTACTGGTTACAGTTTTCTCATATGGACATTTCTCAACTCCTGGTCATGTAAAGAAACGGATTGGTCCCATAGTAACCGGCTTTTAAAATATTTGACTATCGGTATAGCCTAATTTATTCCCTGATTTCCCTCTACTTACAAAGAAGCAACTAATAAGACTATTTTTGCTAATGTTTGTATCTATTAGCATGAATTAGAAGAATAATGTTTTGTAGGAATAGCTTGTTTACAGAATAGGAAGAGAAAATCATGTGAATGAAATACATCAGATTTTTCTTGGTGTTTAATGGACTTTATTGTTTCTTGTACAGGAGGTAAATACAAGTCAGGTGTCTTCATATATTTAAAAGCTATACTTTTCGTTACTGACCATGCCAAAGATGTATTTTATACAGTCAAGCATAAAGTGAGGCGGCGCCGTGGGTGAGTGTTTAGACTGTCCGCCTGCCATTAGGCCGGGTTCGATCCTAAGCGCCCGCATGTAGGATTTGTGGTGGACTAAGCGGCATTTGGGCGGGTTTTCTCCGGGTCATCCGGTTCCCCCCGCCATTCATTCCAATCCATCATCACCTTTCTAATCATCAATTTCGCTTAATTTCATATCATCCCACACATGCTACGAGCCGGATCCTCGTAACAGGTCTTTCATTCTGTGGTTTCGTGCCGTTGGCTCCCCGATAGGCTTCTGACACCTAGGCATTGGTTTGTAATTCCTTGGGGGGAGGCATTAGTCCATAAGGGGAGGGTAAACCGATTACGAAACGCTTCAAGTAAAGAAACTACGTTTGTGTAAAGTAACCACTACTTCTGAACTTTGAAAACAACTTTAAAAATCGCTATAACACATACATACAAACAACTCAAAATTAATTTAAAGAATCCATAGGTAAATAGCTAGAGCAGAGACGCTACATATAAACAAATAAATTGTTATTTATCATCATAATTTTATGCATTAATACAAAAATTGTCTTGGTTCGAGTTAAACCACCGCATAATCCTTATATACCTACTAATTCCCGACCTACTAATTTTGTAAATAAAAGTTTACTCAACTCTGAATCAACTAAACCGTTTAGAATGTCAAGAAATCCAGCAAGGCCATCCATTGCAGTCATCAAATGCCACTTCGAACTTGAATCTTCGAAAGAATTTGACCGCGCTCGGACATTTTAGATTACGCGTTCCATTCTTAGGTTTTGATGGTTGCACAAGCAGCAAGGTTCACGTACACCCGTCTTACATAACAGATTTCCTTAAATAGACCACAATACCACCAAATTCTTGAAGTTTAAAGAACGAAAATGCAATGGTTTAATTACACTATATAAATATGATTAAGATGTAAATGGATTTTAACTGATTTACCGTCTCAATTTCAAACATTCTACAACATTATGATAAAGTCTTGAACAATTGCAACCATTAAATTGCAATATTCCGGAAATGGCTTATAGTACAAAAAGCTATTAAGAATAAATTGTGCGTTTTAAATATTCTAAATTTCTTGTATAATACGTTTTTGTCTATCATAAACGATTACCAGTTATTTACAGTCAAGAGAACTTCAAAGGCTATTTCCAGAAAATTGAAGGGATACATTTTATTTGACTTGTAAATATCTATAATATATGGTATTTTAATCAAACCCGTTAAGAGTTATTTTGAGAAATCCAAAATTTTTAAAAATATTCCATACAAATGGTGGTTTTGGTGGAGTATTTTTTTTTGAACTGACAATACTGTACTTAAATACCAAATTTGGCACTATTCGGTGTTCAGTTATGCTGTTCACACACACACAAGCGCGCGTGCGCGTGCAAATGCAATTTGTTCTAAAATTGATATGTGCATTAACCTCTTCCAAATATTCTGCTTTGAGATGATTAGAATGTGGAATTTTGTAAAATTACGTTTCCTTGTTTCGGATAAAATATATAGGTTTAGCTATAGCTGAAAGCTTGGGATATCATTCCTCGATCACCATTGCACTCTGCCCCCCCTCCCCTTTCACCTCCTTTCACAAGAGAAGGTATGTTATTCAGTTGTGTTATAATCTGCTTTAATTTATGCAGCTTTTGTGTTGATATTTTATCAGCACATTAGATAGCATATAATTTTGAATAGTTTTAAGGTGGAACAATTTACTTCCTTCATTGCTCAAATTGTTGGCTCTTTTCAGCTCTGCATTTAACTAAGGACCACAAAATAAAAGATTTTTAAGTTACTTCATTTGAACTGCGGCACAAGCCCTTAATATATGATTATGAAAAAGCATCAGTCGTATTTTTGCTCTAACATACCCAATATAATTCTTTAACAATCCAATGCTTTTATTTACATGTCATAAACCACTAACTGTTGATGTTTAGAAATGTGCTAAATAGCTTTGTAAATTATTGCTTGCTTTTAAGTTTTAATGCTCTTTAAAGTATTTAATTTTAGGTTATATGCCTATTAAGCGTATATTTTTAAGATTTATATATATGCATTTATATTGTAGGAATTTTAATGGCGCATGAATCCTCGAACTAAACATGGCAAACAAAACGGAAACGTCAAACTCTATTGTAATATAATAAAGCATTAAACTATATACCGTTCCTCTTCTTCTTTTTGTTCCAAAATTCTCTGCAGTCTTGATTGTCTCATCTTTTCTTCTAGCCTGGAGTTCTTTATCTTTCTATCTATGTCTTTCCGAATGTAGGTGTACGCCTGCTGGAGCAGGCGCTTTTCCTCGGCTAATCTGTCCTGTAATTTATTGTATCGTTCAGAAATTCTCCAAATTATAGCCAAGAAATATGTATAAGAGCATACAAAGTAAGAATATCACTGGGAAGCATGATTTATTGCTTATATTATTAGGTGAGCCACCTGAAAACATTAACTCGAGGAGTGCTATCGATGCACTGTTTTCATGGAATTTAAACTTCAGACACTCATAATGAAATTCTTCTGCAGACATTATTTTTTGTATTTTTTAAAATGTAAAATGTCTAATGACTTCTAAAGAAACACTGGATTATTTTAGGATGTTAGTGGTTTTTCCATGCAAAATTATCATCGGAATAGACATATTACCAAATGAATGAAACGTTTAGAATGCCTGGCTGCAACATTTATCAACTGCTGCACAAGACAAGGAATGCACTAAGGATTTGTGTCTACCGTGACAGCAGTAATTATGTTTACATATTTGTTTTCTTTCTGGATTATAATAATGTCGCTTGTTCATATTTGAAAATGCTGGTTGCTGGATAAGCCAGAGAAAACTGTTTTCACAAATGCCGAAAAAAAAAAACAGACTTCTTGTACCTACTTCAAAAAATATGCAAAAACTACAATTTGAGACAAAGGGCACGTGTTTGGCATAACTACAGCTAGTTTATAAATTTAATCATGTGATTAAAAATATTTATTAATTATGTCAATGTGCTTATTAAATCGTTCAACCATTGACTCTGTGTTGTTCTAACCAGAGGGATTCGTCTATACACATGCCTTTCTCTGCTTAAAAAAGTTAAAAACTTATTTTAAAACCCTTTCTTTCTCTACTTAATTCATATTAACCGAGATAAAGCTCGCAGAAATTGTTATAGGTAGAAGAGGTATACAGGAGCTGAAGCGATAGTGGAATTTTTAAAGCAAATTGCTCTATGTTAAAGTTTTAATTCCCATACCGTTCGCATAGTATCACGGAGGAGAAACATGAGAATAATTGACCTAGAACTTATATTATAAGTACGAAATTTAAAATGAAGTATAGAGCCGTTTGATTTTAAAAGATTTGACTGGAAAAACGTAATGATATTCAGGAAATAAAAAATAAAAACTTGTGATATTTTAAACAATTTTTCATTTTTCGTGTGGTAAGCTTTTTTTCTGTCTCATACAGTTTACAGGTTTTAAAAATACATATATCCAAAATTCGTTCAGATTTTACAGGCTGTTCACCGAAAATTCAAAATGTTTCATTATTCGCGCAAGTATCTTTTAAATACGGCAGGATGTTCACCGAAAATTCAAAATGTTTCATTATTCGCGCAAGTATCTTTTAAATACGGTAAATGAATCAAACTTGCTGCAGCCTGTTAACAAATAAACAAGTAATCAACAATTGCCAAAGTAGTTTTGAGTTGGACCGACTTTCTTCGTGTGGCTACCTTGGGAAAATCTGACCTGAAATACCAAGCTTTGTATTTGTCTGCCGCACATTGAAGTTCGAATCTCGGTTGGGGTGAATTACCCGAATAAGATTTTCTGGGGGTTTCCCTTAGCCTGAGAAGACGAAAGTTGGATAACTTTTAAGATCCATGGACCCCGGGACCACTTGAGCGTCATTTCATCGATTTCATTCATCGTCTTGTATGACCCAAATCTTGATATTGAATATTTTGGAGTACAATATAACTGTACTTCCGCTACCTAATATAGGTAGGTGGTAGAGAAAGGGAAAAAGTAACTGCGTTACAACGTCCTGTGAGATAATTGTTGGAATCATTATATGGATCACGTACATTATCCATGTCTCGTTGGTTTACAATATTTCAACTAAATCTACCTGAAAGCATTGCATCAATAACACCCATCAGTTTAGAAGTATCTACTCACGGAATTAACTTTGGCTTATTCATCCGGTATAATCACGAGTTGCCCATTTCCAAAACTTATTTAGGCCACTCAATTTCAAAACATATAGATACTCCGAATTAAATATTTTCATTGTTTGAAACATTTTCAAAGTTAATGCTTTACAGCTAAAAGTCACACTGCTTACTTTACCACTAGCATTTATTTAATACTCTTGTATAAATGATTCATGTAACTGTTTATTTTTCAATCTACTTCCTGTTAGTTAAGACGAATATTTGCAAAAATGATTTAAAAAAATAGACGATCTTTAATTCCGAGGTTATTAGCGTCACATTTTATGTTGGGCGTAAAAGACAAGAAATGTTGCTCGGAGGCCTCTTTATCAGGATTGAAATTATTTTATGTGGCGTAAATCTACGATAGGAACCACCAGCTTTACTTCCCTTTAGAAAGAAACGGTATAGTTTCGATATACTGTAGGTGCGCAAGAGAAAACAGAGCCTTGGGTGTCGGTCAAATGTTCAGAAAACTTGGTAAATACTTTGCTGATTTGGTGAATATTAAATCCATACTCTTTGCATGACCCGAAAAATAAAACTATTATTTAGCTCCTAATTTTATTATTTAATTTTGATAAAAATCAAAAGAATATCAGAACATATTTCTGAAATAATTAATGCTTCAAACATTTTTATTTAACATAAATTAGGTTAACCTACTCTTATTTACTAAAACTTCGTCTATATCTCGTGATTTCTCGGATATAGAAAATTCTGTAAGAACAAACAGGACTTCACGTGTTTCATTACATTATAGTTTTCCTTTTCTATTTTATAAGCAATTTCGTTAAATGAACTCAGTTATGGAAATGGACAGCCCATATATTAGCCTGAGAAATATCACAGCAGAAGAAAGGTGCTTAGCCATTCTTTTCATGTCATGCCTTATGGAACATACCTGAAATTTCCTCCAGGCGTTCACCTGATCGAGGTATTCCTTACTCAAATATCGACGATATTTGTTGAACTGCGCAAGTGAGCATATTACATCACC
Organism: Hymenopus coronatus; assembly: GCA_030762935.1. Taxonomy (NCBI): domain Eukaryota; kingdom Metazoa; phylum Arthropoda; class Insecta; order Mantodea; family Hymenopodidae; genus Hymenopus; species Hymenopus coronatus. The sequence goes on from CM060895.1 coordinate 69,527,970, forward strand.
ATCGCGAGTGATTAATCCTTGCTTATACAGCTTCTCCCGGTTGGCAGGCTTTGCAAAAAATGGTCTCAGATGTTTGTCATGGAGTGAATTGTAGGCAAAGCATGTTTTGTGACAATATGGATCACCCAAATCAAAATCCAACTTTTCTTGAGGAGCCCACAGCTGCAAGAAAAGACATTCAATAATGCTTTCTGTGAATTGTATTATCTTTTTTCACAACGATACTTTCACTAATGATTTAGTGCACTGTAGCTGAACATATTTACGTTTAATGACGATCTGTAATATGAACCAGAGCATGCTGCAGCATTTCTAGGCAATGAGGAATTTAAACATATTACTAATATGAGGGGTATAATTTCCATTACAGAAGTGAGTATTAACCTCAAGAATGGGAATAAATGCTAAAACATGAAATTCAACTGAGTCAGCTGTCCCTTAATTTGAGACTTAAGCAAACCTCAATTTATCATCAAATATTAGCTCATGGAATTTCTGAATGTATTGACAAAACGCTTAATGGCGCGACCGAAGCATTTGTTGAATGCAACCATGCAAGTGTATAAAGAAGTGAGGTTAGAGACAACAGCTTAAAATTTAGATAGGCACATTTTACACACGCACATCATAGCCACTGATCAAAGCTTACCTTTTGACCCAGTTTTCCAGTGGTGAATATCACAGCACCTTCAGGTGCTTTAATGATTGGTAATTTATCTTCCAAGCGTAATATTTCCCAATTCGGGAGTCTTCGCTTTGGCAGACTACAAACTGGTTTCTGTACATTTGAAAATAACTCGTCGACTTTTGTCGGCCTATGGAGAGTTAAAAGATCAAAATGGGTGTAAACCATGTTGAATAGCTGAGCTTCCTAGCTGCAGTTTCTGGCCATACAGATGGATCATGATGTATTAAATGACGCTAAGATAAACATTGTTGACCTTCCATCTTTCGTAGTTTCTTAATTTTTGATCTCAGCCACCTTCAATTTTAACTAGGATATATTTTATACATAGAACATGCAAAGTTCACTGTTAGTTATCTATGGCATCTAACTAGGAGCAAGAATTTAATACACTGAAATTACTCAAGAATCAACTAAACATTGCCCCATTGCATTTCTTGTTAACCGAGATACACATTTAAATATTTTGTTATAGCTAAGGAGGATGCAGTAGGATAGAGGGAGTCACTTTTTTTTTTTCGTTCTTTCTTTTGTAAATAAGCGGATGAAAGGTGGTGCTGGAGCCGAGTGGGTAGACCATTATCTCTCACCTAGGCGACCCGGGTTCGATACCAGGGGACCACATATAGGATTTGTGGTGGGCGAGGCTCTGGGCTGGGTTTCTCCGGATCCTCCGGTTTCCCTCGCCATTTATTCCATCAGTTGATCATGATGATCTTCCTTGTAATCATTTTATCGTTATTTCATATCACTCATTCCCTTTCTTTCATATCAGGCCTAGGACTGATCACCCATCCTGACTTATCTCTGATCCAGATCCTCTGCTACTCAACAGGCGTCTGACCACGGGTGCTGGCTTGTAAGTCCTGGGGGGGGGGCTGGAGGTGTAAGCCCTACATACGAGGAGGGTAAGCAGAGAAAGACTATAAACTAGATTAACTGATATTTTTAGAATGTAAATATGTGGTTACTTTTCCACGTTTATTTATAGTCTTTTGCAAAATAGCCAATGAAAATGAATTATTTTACACAAAATTAAATTACATATAGTGTTTAATTAATAAATATTCTGGTTGTTCCATTTACATCAATTTATTTAGCTGTTTCACAAACTATTCTTACAAAATATTCTTTTATCTACACCATGCTAATCGAGATAAACATTATTACTTGTTTCTTTGTAAGTAGAAGGAATAAAGAGAATACACTACGCTAAAGCGATAATCAAATCTTTGAAAAGCTCATCGCAATGTGAAACAGTTAAGTACGGTTCGCTGTACATGGCCAGCAGTAAAATACGAGAGATGAAAGGTGGCTTCCCGTTTGATAAAAATTGCGTACTTTAAAATTGAAACCAATAACAAGGAATATCTCACAAACAGCCAACTCTACAAAATAAAAACGTATATAACATAAAGCATGTGTTTTAACGTGATGTACATTTTTTCTCTTTCTCTTAGTTTAATATCTATGCAAAATTTAGCAAAATTCATTCAGAATAAAGAGGTTTTTAGAGGTTATTCCCAGAAAATTCAATACATACATTTTATTTGTGATGTAAATATATTTAATATACGGTATTTTAATCAAAATCGTTGGAGCCATTTTTAGAAAAACAAACATTTTCTATGTAAAGAGTAGTTTGTGATGGAGGGAAATCTTCGCATCGCATTTGAAAGGCACTATATATAAATACCAAGTTTGGTATGTAGCGGCCTTTTCGTTTTTGATTTATGCTGTCTACACACACACACACACACAGAGTCAAGCGCGCGGATCTTTTTACAAAATTCTTTTTATGGACTCATGGGACCTCTTAACACATTTCCGGTGAAATCTCAACATCGAATTTTGGGTGAAATACAATACCTTCTAGAGGCTATGTTACTATGTATATTGTATGTGCATACGTGCTAGGGAAGGAAAACATGTTATGTTAAAGGGATTCAATATTCATTAAATGGTTATTTGTCTAGTTTGGATCATAAGCCCAAATTTCCTGAAGTGTATTACAATTTTATAATAATTAGGGCTCGGATGTTCATGCATTTTCATATCCCCCCGTGTATAATTACAATTCTGGTAAGTTATGTGCATGGTAAGTTTTTAAATTTATTAAATCCAATTTTATGCTGGATATAAGTGCATATTTTGGCTTTTCTGATAAAAACATCACATTTCTGTCACTTTATTACTCTTGTGGCATAAAAGCGTCTTTTCTTAGAAAATTATATTGAGCGTTGGGGAAGGCCCGAGTTATCTTAAGATAGTGTGCTGCATAATTTATTGCATAACCTGCATAGGCGTCTCTTCACGATCAGCTCAATATAATTTGCTCCATGTGCGGTCATCATATTGTATTCCCATGATTGCTTTGTGCGTATTACTTTTACTAGTTTAGAAAAAAAGTGTCTTATCAGCGGTTTGTATTTTTCAGTGAATATATTAAAATAGCCCGTCCCGAAAGCATAAACTCTTGAGTCATTGACTTAATCTTCAAAATGAATTTTCGAGTGATCTGATTTATAGACTGCACAATATTGTTTTGAACACTGAAAAAACGCTTTCGTTACCCATCATTTAAACTCAGCAAAATATATGCAATTCTTAGTCGAAAAAAAACAACGAATCTACACAAAAGCACTGGGGAATATTTAGGTAACAAACTAGATTAATTTTCTTATGGCCACCTCCGTAGTGTGGGGATAGCGTGTTTATTTCATATTCAAGAGGTTGCGAGTTCGAATTTTGCTTATGATAAGTTATCTGGATAATGCTTTTATTCCTGAATAGATGAATGTCGAGTAACTTTAAGTTCCATGGACCCCGAGATCGTTTGAGCATTATTTCGCCGATTTCATTCGTCTGATTTGACCAAACATAAACTAAATAAATAAACAAAAAGAGAGAGATAAAAACTTTCTTCGTATACACATCATATACCTGGCGAAAGCACATTACGAAAAACTTATGTCAAACGTGTGTTCAACAATGTTGAATCAAGAGTGTGAGATAAACCAGAAATGAGTTTATTTGGATCTCGATAGATGAAACAACAAATTCTGAGAGTAGATTTATTGCAAATTTAATTATTGGTGTCCGTAATAAGCAGGATTCAACAGTGTCATATCTTCTTAATGTTATATATTTTGAAGTCACAATGTAATAATAAATCAATCTGTAGTTTATTCTTTAAAATTAATATGGTCAAATGGAATTAAATATGACAGATATTTAAACACAGATGGCGCTATAATTAAATCAGGACACACATTCAATGGTATTTTCTCTAATTTAATACGTTTAACGTGCCTCGCACAAGCTCTCCACCGAATTTGTGAACAGATACTGCAGAATTTACTTTAGTGTAATGGTTAGTGGATGTAGTAAAAAAAGTTTCATTTTCAAAGCTCCATCGAAAGTTCAATTACTTAGATCCTTAGCACCATCAGTTCTACTTCCTCCTGAACCAATATTAACACGATGGGGAACATGGGTTGATGCTGCCTTTTACTATACAGAGTATCTACAGTGAGTCAAAGAGGTTCGTAACTCCTTAGATCCTATTGATGCTGTATCCATTCTTAAAGTCCATAATGTATTGCCTAGCTAAATTCGAAGCTGCTCTTGTTATTTTTGTCTGCGCACTTTTCTGAGCTACTTAAAGCACTTACTTCCTTAGAAACAGAAGACCTAGCCTTAAACGAAGCACTCTAAGTGTTTCAAGAAATAACATCCAAATTAAGTTCTGTTTCCGGTAAAGTAGGGAAAATATTTAAGAACAAAGTGAAGGTTTTAATGTAAAAAAATTCTAGATATGAACAGAGATCTAAAATTGGAGGCTGCAAATGGAAATACTACAATTAACTTACATAAATTGCTTTTTACTGCCAACCAGTTAGTGTCGTTTAAGTATGCGCCAGTATTATCCTGTGGTGTAGAGAAAAGTTTCTCAAGATATAAATCCATTTTCAGACATGACAGACATTTTTTGCAAGTTTGAAAACCTCCGTCATGTGACTGTTTTGAACTGCAATTTATCACTTCTTTCTTGCAGTGAATTAGAAGTGTCTACTTCTCAACAATAAATATAGATTCAATTTCATCTACCTTTGTTTACAGTGAAAAATATTACAGACATACAGTATATTTTAAGTGAATATTTATTGGCATTTTTTCCAGTTTTTAAGAACATGTTTGCATGCAGCATACTTCATGACCTTTTAGAGCATGAACTTCCGGGCCCTAATAATAATAATAATAATAATAATAATAATTAATAATATACACATTTCCTTGCGTACGTGTGCGCGAGCGAGATCCGTAGGTTCGTGGTGAACCTAGGTGTTGTTGCTGTGTACCTACTATGGTAAGGGTTTATGCACAGGAATTGTATTTGAGGTTTCGGGTGGCATGTTAAGGAGGTAGCGCTATATAGGCTCCTCGAACGGTTGCATTTTTCAGGAGCAGCATCCTTTCCTCCGCTCCGCTGATGTTTAATTTGTGAAAAATTGTTTTTGTTGGATAATTTTGATTGACCACTCCCAGGTATTTTGCTATCGAATATTTCCTTGCCTTAGGTAGGGATAGTCACTGGCCAGCAGGTACATACGTAATGTGCTCCTATTCTCTGCAGTTTTTGATAAAAATCATACCGCTAACAAGGAACTATTCTCTCTTTAGGTGAATAAACATTTCTATAAGCTGCAACTACAATAACGAACATAACATATTGTTTGCAAAAGAGGCCTATATGGTAGGTATGGTTTTGGGGTTCCCGAGCCATTCGCTGCCACTTCATCCTTACCATCGCAATCCACTGTTGCTACGTCTTTTGTTTTCCTTTATTTCATTTCTTGTTTACTTTTTATTACCCTCTTCCTCTTTTGGGCTTATAGAGATTATTAGTTTATAAAACCTTAGGATTAATAACTCCTGCCTCACCAACAGAGATATTTTAATAGTTTCGTGGTTCCTGTAACATGGTTCAAGAGCGGCTCCCAATTTGTATGCTCTCCAGAGGTCTCAGGTCTGAAAGTCGGATGATGACGATGATAGGTAGGTTTTAAGGGCGTTCAATTGCAAGGTTATTAGCAACCTCTTGAAACTTGATGCAAAAGCCAAGAGATAAAAAATCTGATGTGTTCCATTCACATGGCATTCTCTACATATCTGCAACAAATTATTGTTAAAATGCTCAGGCTTCTATTTATTTCATGCTAATCGAGAAACATTTAGCAGAAATAGTATTATTCCTTGATTCCTTATATGTAGAAGCGAAATAAGAGAGTACCATAGCTTAAAGTGATAGTCAAAAGCTAGTTGCTATGTGACTGAAGTTCTCTTGTTTGTATGGACAGGAGTTGACAAAGTCCTGTATGAGAAAGGTATGCTTTTTTAAAGCTGAAACCAATAACAAGGAATATCTCAAAAACTATCAACTCCATGAAAAAATATATAGGATATAAATTGTATGTTTTATCGCGATCTTCATTTTTTGTGTAATAAGTTAAAACATGCAATTTATGTCATATATATTTTTTTCATGGAGTCGATCGTTTTTGACATATACCTTGTTATTGGTTTCAGCTTTAAAAAACATACCTTTCTCATACAGGAATTTGTCAACTCCTATCCATACAAACAAAGGAACTTCAGTCACATAGCAACCAACTTTTGACCATCACTTTAACCTATGGTACTCCCTTATTTCGCTTCTACTTATAAGAAAGCAAGTAATAAGACTATTTTTGCTAATTTTTTTCTCGATTAGCATGAAGTAAATAGAAGCATAAGCTTTTTAACAATCATTTGTTGCAGAGGTGTAGAGAATGCCATGTGAATGGAACACATCAGATTTTTTATCTCTCTACACATGCTATGTACATCGTGTACAGAGAAGGTATTGTAATGCATCCAGAAACTCCATACCGAGATTTCACCGGAAATAAATGTTTTGGGTGAATCCAAAAAAAAGTATATCTGGAAAATGGTCCGTGTTTGTGCGTCTCTCTCTCTCTCTCTCTCTCTCTCTCTCTCTCTATATATATATATATATGTGTGTCGCTGGACAGCATAGCTCAAAAACGAAAAGACTTGGATGCTAGATACGAGTGTTGCAGAGATGTAGAGAAAGTCATGTGAATGGAACACATCAAATTTTTGAGCTATGATGTCCACAGACATACACACGGACCTTTTTCCAAAAATAATCTTTACTTTCTCTACACGTACTATGTGCTTAGTGTATAGAGAAGGTATTGTAATGCACCCAAAAATTCGATGCCGAGATTTCACCGGAAATACATGTTTTGGGTGCCCCTGAATCTAAAAAAAACATAGATAAAGGCCCGTGTGTGCGTGCGTGTGTGTGTGTGTCTGTGGACAGCATAGCTCAAAAACGAAAAGACCGTTAAATACCAAACCTGGTGTTTAAGTTTGGTTCTTGCAAGGATGCGACACGTAGATTTTCAAGAAAATCCCTCACCCCTAACTACCGTTTTACGTGTCAAATAATATGTATATCTTGAATTTTCTGGGAATAGCCTCTGAAGACTACTTTATTCTGGGTGTATTTTACGGAATTTTGCATAACTACTAAACCGTAAGAGATGGACAAAAACTTTCCACATAAAAATGTACAGTACATTAAAACACACAATTTATATTATACATATTTTGTGGAGTTGATCGTTTTTGAGACATTCCTTGTTTTTGGTTTCAGCTTTAAAAACATTATATTTTTCTCATACAGGAATCTCTCAACTCGTGTCCATACAAACAAAGGCACTTCAGTCACATAGCAATCAGCTCTTGACTATCAGATTAACCTATGGTACTCCGTTATTTCGCCTCTACTTACAAGGAAGCAAGTAATAAGTCTATTTCTGCTATTTTTTCTGGATTAGAATGAGGTAAATAGAAGTATAAGCTGTTTACAACAATGTGTTGTTGAGATGTAGAGAAAGTCAAGTGGATGGAACACATAAGATTTTTTTGGATTGAAGGGGGCCCAAAACATGTATTTCCGGTGGAATCTGTGTATCGAAGTTTTGGGTGGAATAAAATACCTTCGCTATACACTATGTGCATAATACGTGTAGACAAAGTAAAACATGACTTTCTGTATATCACTGCAACAAATTATTCGATTTACTTCATCTAAAGGAGCAAAAATTAGCAGAAATAGTCTTATTACTTGCTTCCTTGTTAAAGAGATAGTCAAAAGCTGGTTGCTCTGCGACTGAAGTTCCTTTGGTTGTATTGTTGTATTGACACGAGTCTAATCTAAAAAACAACCAACTCCACGAAAAAAAAAAAATATATATATATATATATAAAACACAACTTGTGTGTTTTAAGGTGCTGTACATTTTTTGTGTGGAAGTTTTTGTCCATCTCTTACGGTTTAGCAGTTATGCAAAATTCTGTAAAATTGACCCAGAATAAAGTAATCTTCAGAGGCTTTTCCCACAAAATTGAAGATATACATTTTATTTCTCAGGTAAATATCTTTAATATACGATATTTTAATCAAAATCGTTAGAGCCATTTTTTTAGAAAATCAAAATTTTCGAAAAAAGTTCCATGTATAGGGTAGTTGGGGGTGGGGGGATTTTTCTAAAATCTTCATGTCGCATCCCTGAGAGATACTAAACTTAAATACCAAGTTTGGTAATTTACCTACTTTTCATTTTTGAGTTATCGTGTTCACAGACACACACATCGAATTTTTTGGTGGAGTGCAATACTTTCTCTATACACTATTTACATAGTACATATAGAGAAAGTAAAAAACAAAAGTTATATATTTTAAAAAGGTGAAATAATAATGCGGCCTCCAAGATATAAAAATCTGATGTGTACCATTCACATGACTTTCTCTATATCCCTGCAACAAATTATTCTTAAAAAGCTTATACTTCTATTTACTTTATGCTAATCAGAAAAAATGAGCAGAAATAGTCTTCTTACTTGCTTCCTTGTAAGTAGAAGCGAAATAAAGAAGCTAAAATGATAGTCAAAAGCTGGTTGTTATGTCAATGAGGTTCCTTTGTTTATATGGATAGGAGTTGACAAGTTCCTGTATGAGAAAAGTATGTTTTTCATAGCAGAAACTAAAAATAAGGAATGTCTCAAAAACGACGAACTTACGAAAAAAAATGTATAGAACATAAATTGTGTGTTTTAACGTGCTCTACATTTTTTGTGTAGCAAGTTTTTGTCTATCTCTTACGGTTTATCAGTTATACAAAATTCAGTAAAATTCATCCAGAATAAACTACTCTTCAGAGACTATTCCCAGAAAATTCAAGATATACATTTTATTTGTCAGGTAAATAACTTTAATATACGACATTTTAATCAAAATCGTTAGAGCCATTTTTGAGAAAATCAAAATTTTCGAAAAAAGTTCTATGTAAAAAGTAGATGGGTTGGGGGAATTTTTCTCAAAATCTTCGTGTCGCATCCCTGGAAGATACTAAACTTAAATAACAAGTTTGGTAGTTTACCTATTTTTTCGTTTTTGAGTTATCGTGTTCTCACACACACACACACACACACACACACACACACACACACACACACACACACTGACCTTTTTCCGAAAATGCTTTTTTTTTTTTTTTTTTAGATAAAGGGGACCCTAAAACATATATTTCCGGTGAAATCTCGGAATCGAATTTTTTGGTGGAGTGCAATACAGTCTCTATACACTATGTAAATAGTGCCTATAGAGAAAGTAAAAAACAATTTAAATCCGCACTGCATAAGTTGTAGTTGCTAAAAAGTTAAAAACCCTATCTAGCGCTCTGTCATTGTCCGCCAAAACTTCCACTAGGCTGGCCGGAGGTGCAAGGATGTCCGAATGTGTGCTAGAGGTACACACTCCAGCAACACAGGAAGGACCGCCAAGACTCTCCGCAGAGCGGACAGATGCTGGAGGTTCCTTCATAAGCAGATACCTATGAGTAAAATAACAGTGTCCAATGCGCATTCGAGCCAACATTACCTCCTCACTCGAGAAATGTGTGAGGAAGTTGCCCAGTGTGTTCTTCACCTCCCTTAGTTTGTTTCCGCGGAGAGCTGACTACTCGTCACGCCAGGACGAAAACCCCACTCCCCGCACAAAAAGCTCAAAGCCGTCGGATGTTATGCAAGTAATTGTAACACTGGTTTCTGTGGTCGCCGTCTTCGCTGTCAAATCCGAAGTTCATTACCCGTCATAAAAATCAACTATCTAGAGGCATGTAGTTGCCTAAATGGTTGTGCCACCGTTTGAGTACCACTAAGACAACGATAGTTTTAATAACTTCTAAAAGCTAAGCCAATCATCCCAAAGTTGTAACAGTTTTCCATTAATTTAATGAACTTGCATAAATAAGGTAATGTATAAGTAGTTTTCTATTTATGATTGCCACACAAAGAAGCAGAGCATTGTCAATACATCAAACTTGTAGTAGGTTATGTATCCTCCTATTCAGCAATTCTGAAGGGAAACATCTCATGTACATTTAGACGCAGCCAGGCTACAAGTAATCAGACAGGTGACGGCTGATAATGCTCCCAGTATTAACATGTGATACGTCATTCAATGTGCAGCGCCAATGTTACAACTAGTTGCTCACTTGCGCCCTTAATTGAGTTTAACCTTGAACCACTGGTCTTAATCTACATGCTCTCTGTGTGGAGTTTTGCCTACTTCTGTACATACATATCAGTCTTAATCTACATTCTCTATAATTAATCTGTGTGGAGGGTTGCCTACATCTGTATATATTTATGTTTTAACCTACATGTTGCTCTGTGTGGAGTGCTGCATATCTCTGTATATACCAGTCTTAATCCATGTGGAAGGTTGACCACCTCTGTGAATAAGTATAAGTTTTAATATACAAGATACTCTGTGTTGAGGGTTGCCTACATGTGTATATATGTAAGAGTCTGTACATGTTACTCTGTGTGAGGGGTTGCTTACCTCTGTATATATGTATGAGTTGCACATGTTACTCTGTGTGAGGGGTTGCTTACCTCTGTATATATGTATGAGTCTGAAACATGTTACTCTGTGTGAGGGGTTGCTTACCTCTGTATTTATGTATGAGTCTGCACATGTTACTCTGTGTGAGGGGTTGCTTACCTCTGTATATGTATCAGGCTGTACATGCTACTCTGTGTGAGGGGTTGCTTACCTCTGTATATATGTATGAGTCTGCACATGTTACTCTGTGTGAGGGGTTGCCTACCTCTGTATATATGTATGAGCCTGCACACGTTACTCTGTGTGAGGGGTTGCCTACCTCTGTATATGTATGTATCAGGCTGTACATGCTACTCTGTGTGAGGGGTTGCTTACCTCTGTATATATGTATGAGTCTGCACATGTTACTCTGTGTGAGGGGTTGCTTACCTCTGTATATATGTATGAGTCTGAAACATGTTACTCTGTGTGAGGGGTTGCTTACCTCTGTATTTATGTATGAGTCTGCACATGTTACTCTGTGTGAGGGGTTGCTTACCTCTGTATATGTATGTATCAGGCTGTACATGCTACTCTGTGTGAGGGGTTGCTTACCTCTGTATATATGTATGAGTCTGCACATGTTACTCTGTGTGAGGGGTTGCTTACCTCTGTATATATATATATATATGTATGAGTCTGCACACGTTACTCTGTGTGAGGGGTTGCCTACCTCTGTAAATATGTATGAGTCTGTACATGTTACTCTGTGTGAGGGGTTGCTTACCTCTGTATATATGTATGAGTCTGCACACGTTACTCTGTGTGAGGGGTTGCTTACCTCTGTATATATGTATGAGTCTGTACATGTTACTCTGTGTGAGGGGTTGCCTACCTCTGTATATATGTATGAGTCTGTACATGTTACTCTGTATGAGGGGTTGCCTACCTCTGTATATATATGTATGAGTCTGCACACGTTACTCTGTGTGAGGGGTTGCCTACCTCTGTATATATGTATGAGTCTGTACATGTTACTCTGTGTGAGGGGTTGCTTACCTCTGTATATATGTATGAGTCTGCACACGTTACTCTGTGTGAGGGGTTGCTTACCTCTGTATATATGTATGAGTCTGTACATGTTACTCTGTGTGAGGGGTTGCCTACTTCTGTATATATATGTATGAGTCTGCACACGTTACTCTGTGTGAGGGGTTGCTTACCTCTGTATATATGTATGAGTCTGTACATGTTACTCTGTGTGAGGGGTTGCCTACTTCTGTATATATATATATATATATATATATATATATATATATATATATATATATATGTATGAGTCTGCACACGTTACTCTGTGTGAGGGGTTGCTTACCTCTGTATATATGTATGAGTCTGCACACGTTACTCTGTGTGAGGGGTTGCTTACCTCTGTATATATGTATGAGTCTGTACATGTTACTCTGTGTGAGGGGTTGCCTACCTCTGTATATATGTATGAGTCTGCACATGTTACTCTGTGTGAGGGGTTGCCTACTTCTGTGATTAGATCACTCGCCTCTCACTTAGACGGCTCGGGTTCGATCCCAAGTGACCGCATGTGAGGTTTTTGGTGGACAAGGTGGCGCAGGGGGCCGGGTTTTCTCCGGGTTCTTCGGTTTCCCCCGTTATCACATTCCACCGGTGCCCCATCTTCATTCATGTCTCACCAGTGTCTACGGTGCCACAAGTAGCTAAAGCGGGCGTCAAACACTATAAAAAAATGTGTGAAAATTAGCCCATACTTATTCTGTTGATAGGCTAAGTTTAGGCTTGTGAGAAACCAAGTATAGGCTAATTTTTTGGCTTGTAATAGGCTAAAAAATAGCCTAAACTGAATATATCGCTAGCCTATCCATAGGCTCTACTTATTCCGATGATAGGCTGTTTAGGCTAGTGGCAAAAAAGAAAACCAAGTATAGGCTGATTTTGGGCTTGTGATAGGCTAAAATAGCCTAAACTGAGCATATCGATAGCCTTAACCTAGCCTATATCTAGTAGTTAGCCTATACTCTTTTTTTTTTTTTTTCCTTTCTAAACTTAGCCTAGCACTAGCTTGTACTAGGCCTATCATTAGTCTGAATTTGGCGTATCAACTGCTAATACTTGGTTTATAACCAGTTTGAACTTAGCCTACGAAGTGCTTTCGTTTTTACTAGTCTACACACACACACACACACACACACAGTCTAGCACTAATCTATGCTCACCATATATTTAACCTCTCAGTTGCCTATATTTACCCTATTAGCCTAATTCGGCGGTTAGCTTTTGCTTCCCCCCCCCATGAAAAAACCAAGAGGTGTTAGCCTCATCCTTTACTCCCTCCCCCTATTTCTATAAGGGTCTAAGAGGAAGTTAACTTTCCCAGCCTTTTGACTCAATTCTCTGCTGTCCCTTTTTTTTCTTTTCCCTCTAAGATATATACAGCATATTAGACTATTGCAACCCTTAAGCTTAATCCTGCGGTTTTTTCCCTAGCAAATAAGGAGAGCACGTTAACACTATATCAGTGTTGTACTTTTCTTTTTCTCTCTGCCTCTAAGATGTAAAACAGCAGCTAGAAAAGAGGGATTTTAGACTAATCCGACTTTTTGCCTAACCTTCCGCTGTTGCTATAAATGTGTTTGTGTTACAGCGCCTCGTAATCCAAGATATGAGAGCTAGCAAGCCTCTACTAGCATTGCTTGTAAATGCTAACATAAATATAACAATGCAATAAATTAAAAGTAAAACTTAAAACATCTAGGGGGTTAGGCTTCTTTACTTATTCTGCTATTTAGCTATCTCATCTTATTTTTTAAAGTTGTTACACTTACTATTACGCATTAAATTCGAATAAAATACATTGGTTTAACCCTCTTCATGCTCTTGCTATTCTTACCAGTTGTTTCGCGAGTACAAAGCTTTATCCCTATCTCACAGGCACTACTCAAAGGATGACAGGGGCAGGGGCTTATGCAGGCGAATATTTCGCCCTAGCTTTATTGAGAAGCTCTTCCTCTGTTTTTGATGTACCTTTTTAGCAATCATTCGGAAATCTGACAACGGTGAATATAGGTTCGACATGACCGCCTTTTATTGGCCACTTGCCTAAAATTAAGTGATGTGCCTTGACTAGATAGAAACGAAGAATAATCTGCATACCTGTATACGACGAATGCTCTCGGCGCAATAATGACCTTTAAGAAAAATTATGGGCTAGCATTTGCATTTCTTTGCTTAGCACTCACGTCACAAATCTCAATTTAAATCGCTTAAATAGCTGGATAAAAATGTTACAATGGAAGCCCAACCATAAGTGCGAGGCAGCCATGAAGCTCAGTACCTCATAGACGTTTCAGTAGGCCCACTGTGTCTTAGGACTAATAGGGAAACACAGAAGGGCAACAAGATATGGATTACGCTCTACGCTATCCAGGAAGCGACCCTAACGATTCCAGATTGGCACTAATCCGGATGGCGACACCATCCATCCATCCATCCAAGTGATAGGGAGACTTCATTTGTACAATACAAACCCATAATGATCCTGCCATCACGCACCAATCGTCATCGCCTGGTACTGCAATCCTGAAACATATTACGATAATACAAAAGTCAATATATTTAATGAAATCTAACCCAAGTATTGAAGGTTTTTTTCTAAGCAAATCATAGCACACCAGGCCAGGGTGACCAGCCTCAATGTGATTCGAGCACGGGACATCATATGTTGTCACAGAACCACCTACCTCGGTATGCCTTCCTCAGGTTACACTAGCTTGCACTTCAGGTAAGAGTGTACGGTGCTCTGGAAATTCATGTACTTTTGTTCAATAATGCTAGTGAGCGTGCTTTTGTTGTTTGCAACTGTTTTGTAGGGCAAACTCTTGCAATTCACAACCGCTTCTGGTTTAGTTTTTCTTTCAACAGTTCTTATTTTGTATTCCTATCATATTTCACATGTAGCCTTGGAGTATTCTTAAGTATGTTTCCTCTATTAGCAATATAAAACAAAAACTGTGTACTGAAGCATACTGTGATAAATAGAAATAAGAATATTTTACATAATTTTACGCTACTTAATGCAATTGTATTTCACGTATTCCATCGACTCCTGGTGCACGTAGATCTTATCTCCTCATATGGAGGACTTACACCTCCTCCCTCCCAGGACTTAATAAGAATGCCTGGACTTAGATGCGTGTTGAGGATTAATATTTTGTTTGTTAACAACGCTGTCAATTGCCAGGATCATATCAGCGCCGCCGGTGTGCCAGAATTTCGTCCCGAAGGAGCTGTTTACCATACCAGTCTGTTGTTTTAAGCATCCTTAAAAATCATCGGTGTGAGCCGGGTTTGAATGTGTGGCCTTGAGTTCAAAGGCCAGCGACTAACCTACAGGTGGTCTATGGATCAGATGCAGTATCCAGTGATGAGGTAATTAACTCATTTCGGATTTAACGTGGTGAAATGAATGATAGGTAAGATTATGATGGAGTAATTGGCGGAGGGAGTGGCGAGGAACCACGAGAACCCGGAGTAAACCCATCCAGACGCCGCTTCTTGCACCACATGTGATCCCATGGGCAGTCTATGTGGAAGGAGAACTCTGATAAGGCGGCGGCACTATAAAATATAGAATGCAACAGTCAAAATACTGGGACCCTTTAAATAATTGTCTGCAGGCAGGTTAGATCTGTTAAATATTTTCAAGAAGCCATGTTATAGTAAATATATTTGCCTAATTCTTTATACTTAAATATCGATCCAATTTATATAACAAATCAAATAATCCACTTATGTGTTTTGATACAACGCATATCAATGTAAAATGAGTCGAATTAGAGAAATATTTTAAGACGAAAATAGCTTCTGAAAGTAAGTTAATTTGTTGTAAAACAACACTACGTAGGGTTACTAAAGCACCACTAATTCAAACACACATTTTGGTTCACAGCCTCGTAGCCAATTTTAACCGCTCCAAATCTCTTCTGGGCACATCTACCTTGCATAACATAAGTCCGCACTGGAATTGGAATTAATAAATTTAATAGTAAGACATCAATAATAATAAACTAATGCATAATCCCAATATCAATTCATAAGGTACTCAAAGAAGCTATTATCAGGTATCAATGTATCTTCCTATTTAAAACTTACATACCAATTTTACAGTGTCTTTCATTGTAAAAGGCAGATAATTTATCCTGATTACAAATCATATTAACACATAATTTCGAAAAATGTTGGCCACACCAAGGACTTGATACAATTTCAAAGATGGCGTTATCACCATCTAAGACAGGACTTCTTAGGATGCATGCGCCGGGTCATTGTACGTTCAAACTTAAAAATCTGATGAGCTCCATTTACATGAATTTCTATATATCTCTGTAACAAATTATTGTTAAAAAAACTTATTCTTCTACATACTTCATTCAACTCGAGATAAAATTAACGGAAGTTACCTTATTACTTGATTCCTTGTAAGTAGTAGGGAAATAAGGGAGTACCATAGGCTAAAAGCTGGTTGCTATGTGATTGAAATTCCTTTGCTTGTATGGATAGGAGTTGACAATTTTCCGTGTGAGAAAAGTATAAGTATTTTAAATCTGAAACCAATAACAAGGAATATCTCAAACGGCCAGCTCTACAACAAACATATACAAACTATGTGTTTTTTTACGAGCTCTACATATGTTTTGTGTAGTACGTTTTTGATATCTCTTACGATTTACCACTTATGCAACATTCAGCAAAATTCATTCAAAATAAAGATAACTTCAGTGGCTATTCCCAGAAAGTTCAATACATACATTTTGTTTCTCATATACGTTATTTTAATAAAAATCGTTAGACATTTTTGAAAGATCAACATTTTCGAAATTTTTTCCATGTAGAGTTGTTGGGTTGGAGGGGGGGTTCTTGAAAATCTTTGTGTCGCATCCTAGGGAGATACTAAGCTTAAATACCGAGGTTGGTATTTGACAGATTTTTCATTTTTGAGCTACGCTGTCCACAGACATACACAGACTTTGCTCTAAAAATGTGTCTTTTATTCAGGGGGTTTCAAAACACGTATTTCCGGTGAAGTCCCGGTATCTAGCTTTTGGGTGTAATACAAAACCTTCTCTATACATAGTACATCTAGAGAGAATAAAAAGACGTTTCCACTAATTTGACAGCAGTGCAAGTCATCACACAATAACCCCCTCCCTCTGTTCTTGCGCCTGTCTTCCTTATTCGAAATAGGCAGGATTTATGTTCTCCAACCCTCCCCTCCACACTACCTAGTGCAGACAGGACCTACCAACTACTATATCATCCTACAACAACTGAAACCTTACTGGATGTACAATGACTGCGGTTAGCCGTCTAGAATTCTACTCGGATATCAAATAAGCAAGTGCTTACTTTAGAGGTAGGTGCATTAGAAGTTAGTAAAGTCTAAAACAATTCCTATACAATCTTCACCATAACTTCATACATGGTATGATACCTTTGGAAACTAGTAGTGAGAATGGCTTTTTCTATTTCGAAAGAAGGCTTTTAAGTAGTTTTCCACAACTTTAAGTTTAACGTTTTCAACTTCAATTCGTAGTATACACACTGTCTAGTAATTTACACGTTTTCTATGTTTTAGGATTTTAAGGTAATATAAATGCTACGATATTTTACAACTTATAAGTTATTGGGCCTCTTCCCGCTGCTTATAACGACGGAGAGGAGCATTTTGCCTTTTATACAAATATGGATTATTAAACCAGCAGCGCAACGCCTTCAATACAATTGACATGGAAAACAAAAAAAAATCCAGTAAGCAATTTTGAAATCCTTAAAAAATTTCCAATGTCATTTATGCGCTTTATTAAAAGCACACATTTTGAAAGGCTGTAACCTAGTGATTTATTTTTACTTTGTCTACACATAGTGTATAGAGAAGGTATTGCATTCCACCCAAAAATTCGATACCGAGATTTCACCGGAAATACATGTTTTGTGTTCCCCTGAATAAAAAAAATTCAGAAAAGGGTCCGTGTGTGCGTGTGTCTGTGGACGGCATAGCTCAAAAATGAAAAGACTGCTGAATATCAAACTTGGTATTTAAGTTTGGTATCTTCCAAGGATGCGACACGAAGATTTTTAAGAAAATCACCCCACCGCCAACTACCCTTTACATGGAACTTTTTCCTCAAAAATGGCTCAAAGGATTTTGATTAAAATATCGTATATTAAAGATATTTACCTGAAAAATAAAATCTATATCTTGAATTTTCTGGGAATAGCCTCTGAAGAGTACTTATTTTGGATGAATTTTACGGAATTTTGCAAAACCATAAGAGATGGACAAAAGCTTGTCACACAAAAATGTAGAGCACGTTAAAACATACAATTTAAGTTATATAGGTACATTTTTTCGTGGAGTTGAATGTTTTTTGGTTTCACCTTTGAAAAACTTAACTTTTCTCATTCAGGAATTTGTCAACTCCTACCCATACAAACAAAGGAACTTCAGTCACATAGCAACCAGTTTTTGACTATCACTTTAATTTATGGTACTCTCTTATTTCGCTTCTACTTACAAGTAAGTAAGTAATAAGACTAGTTCTGCCATTTTTTTTTCGATTAGCATGAAGTAAATAAAAGCATAAGCTTTTTAACAAGAATTTGTTGTAGAGATGTATAGAAAATCATGTGAATGGAATGCATCAATTTTTTTCCACACAAACCCTGTGTAGGACAGATGTTGACTAAACTATGAAGCCCAGAAATTAAAGCACTCACCATTCGACTGTCATCTCAAAAATAACTTACATCACGATGCGTTTTACCGGGAGTCACTTGAGGAATTTAATGCCTTATCGGCATATTGCTATGGTAGTTCAGTGGTTAGAGTAAGGCTAGAGACCCGGGGATCCGTGATTCAAATCACATATTTAGCATTGAATTGTTCTCTTGAATAAAAAGGTTCGAAAAAACCGAGCCGACCCTTACTCGGAAAAGGCAGCTTCTCATGAGCTTCTGGATGATTAACGGTAGGCGTCCACGTATATTCCAGTTATAGAGAGAACTTAATATCCCTGCTCGCCAACAGGTATCATAAGCCTGCTCGAGGTAAAAATATCCCAACTTTTTGACAGTTCTTAAGAAAGCCATCCATCATCTGCGTCGATAGCGAAACAAGGTGATGAACCGCTTACTGGCTGTTCGAAAACCGCAGTGAGTGTTGGTCGGTAGATTGTGAGATTCTTGTACCACACCAACCGTCCACTGATTATGTGTACCACCACCTTGCTAACAGCAGCTGGACATAAAAATAAATCCCTTCCAGATTTCAAAATAGCTATGAAATAAAATAGAGCTGTATTTCTGGACGCTCTATAATTATGTGGTTCTCAGCGTTTCATTCTATGTTGGGTGTGAAAGACTGCTTAATTTTGCTCAAAGGCCCCTTTATCAGGCTAAAAGTTATTTAGCGTGCTATAAGTCTACGACACAGGACACACGGCTTTACTTCCCTTCCCAAGGAAGTCATGCTAAGGATTTACGCCCGTAAAACACCATCGTCTTCCGCCAAGATTGAACTCGTGACCTTGAGTATATGAGGCTAGCATGGTAACCATTACACCTTGGAGGACGACTTAAAAATAAATTCATAAAATTATTTATATATAACAATGAAAAAACTAAATAATTGGTTGAGGGTATCAACCAGAACTTTTACAGGCTGGTATTTATTTATTATTTTATACTTTATTTTCAAAATAGGTATGATGGTGGCCTCCAGCCACATTCCTGGAAAAGTGGCATCGACCCAGATGCGATTACAGACCTCGAGCAGGAAAGCCTTACCTTTAAGAGAGAGCTGTAACATTTGGATTTGGATTCTATCTTGACCGGGTGCAAAGTTTTGCGAAGATAAAAGTGTATGTTCTAGCTCTACCATGGTGAAAAGGTGATTGTAATCTTCAAGGTTTCCGAAACGAAAGTAGAACCCTTCAGATTTCACCTGGGCCTTAGCTAGAAAAAACTCAGGCGAATAATCGCCTGAGCTAGACACCTGAGCGAAAGCACCGCCTAAAGTGTTAGCCATGTCAAACCTATGAAAACAGCTCCGGTAGAAGTTCGGATATTAGCGATTTTCCAACCCACGCCTCAACTTATGCCATACGACAGAGGAACGTGTATGTTGATTAAAAGAGATTACAAATTTGCTTCATGACTGCAGCAGGAGGAGGACGAGGAGTAGTGGTCGACGCCGTAGTAGTAGTAGTCGTGGTGGTGGTAATGGTAATGGTGGTGGCGGTAGTTGTGGTGGTGCTGGTAGGAGATAATCCAGCGTAAGGCGACGCTGGAACGCCCTGAGAACCCTGCTGCACGAATGGTGCTCCGGCATTCATATCTCACCATAGAACCGGAAATCCACTAGGTTGGCCAGTCGACCGCGAAACAGACTGCTCAGCTGCAGAAAGAATGGTTACTATGTGTTCGACTAAAGAATCCACCGAATCGGGCTCGTTGCAACTAAAAACGGCCAACCGAAATAAAGATTCCAGTTGGCGTCAGTCTAAGTGCCATCTAGGTAAATATGTGGAACATACATTTTGCGCTAAGAGACTCATAAGAATAGGACAGTGGCCACTAGAAAGTAAATCAGAGATCATAGTCCATTGTAAGGCAACTGCCAATTTTGGAGAACAAGCAGCTATATCCAGGTGTGAAAAACTATTGAAGGCGTCAGAAAGAAGTGTAAGTTCGCCTGTGCTCAGGAGAGAGAGAGAGAGAGAGAGAGAGAGAGAGAGAGAGAGGGGTCATTAGTGTCCAAGAAACCCGCGAGTTCTTTACCTCTCGGGCTAGCCCAGGTGAGCCCCAAACTGGATAGTGGGAATTCCGTCCCCTACCAAAAGAAATGGTTTTGGTAGCTGGAAATCAAGCTCTTCTAAATCACTGCTCGAGAGGTCATTAGATGGAGGCAGATATATACTGCAAACGGTAAATCTGGCCGATGGCAGCTAAATTCTTACAGTCAGTGACTGGATGATGATATTTAAGGGCGCTCAACTGCCAAGGTCTTTAGCGCCCTTATGATAAAATCCTGACAATAACCAGTAATAAAACACCACTGAAAAATAAAACACAGGTAAAAGTGAAGCTAAAAAGAGCATAAAGGCAAAATAAAATAACTGTCCAGCTCTGAAACCAGAGGTGGCGATAAAACTATGGTTAAAACTGGAACATTAAAACTGAAAGATTAAAGACCAAGTATTTAAAAGTTAAAAATCCGCTCCACTATCACGGCATACAGCTACCATAGACTAAAACCTCAAGGTAAAAGAAACTTAAACTAAAAATTTAAAACCTGTGTCTTGGACCTCGGCAAGAGGGACTGGCATTCCCATAGATGATGTAATGCGTGCCAGGTGACCACACTGTAGTAACATATGGCGAGCTGAATGTATCGCCCCCCCCCCCAACAGTGCGCACAGACAGGAACAGGTTCGCGCTTAAAAAGGTAGCTGTGGGTAAAAATACAGTGACCAAGTCGTAGTCAGAGCCCTTTCTTTCAGGCTTGAGGTTCTTTTACGTGCCGTAAATCTGCTTTACTTCCCTTCCGAAGGAAGCCATGCTAAGGATTTTTACACCCGAAAAAAATCCATCGTCCTCCGCCAGGTTTGAACTCGCGACCTTGGGTATAAGAAGTTAGCATGGTAACCATTACACCACGGAGGGCGATATGTGAGCACTTATGAATAACCATTGCCATGAATGCTGCAAGTCCTATATTATAAACCTACACGAAGGGGATATCTACAACGGCTTATGCCATATTGAACGATTACAAAAGAAGACAGCGGCCTCTCCACATTGGCATTCCTGAGGAGATGCCGAAATTCTGGCGTTGTCTCGGATTCGACACCATAGCAAGACAACCCAAGTAGAACGTATCATGAAACGTACAGCCTGGCACTTTGAAAGAAATGTTGTCACTATTTTTATATTCTTTTAGACATATTATCCAATAAGTATCTGAAACTGCACTTTGATTTCTAAACAAAGTTCCGGCCTTTTAACCTTGAGTGCATAGAGAACTCGATCACCCTTTTCTAAAAATGCTCTTTTTGGGAGAGGCCCCCCCCCCCCCGGCAAAGACGACAGCCACGGAACTCAGACCTGAAATTCATTGTGAAACATCTGCAGATTTTAGACTTGGTATGCGGACAAGGTGCTTTCGAGCTGGCATGAAGAGTGGTCAGCTCTCCGCGGAAACAAGCTGAGATGTAAAACACCTCCCTACAAACTGGATCACTTCCTGTCGTCTTATCTTGCCTGTGAGAGGTGATGCTGGCTCGATTAGACAATGGTCACTGCACTTTTATGCATAAATACCTTCTTAAGAGAGAACCTACTCCTATGTCCACTCTGTAGGCAATAACTGTCAGTCCTTCGTGTTTTGCTAGGCGCATTTAATCATCTTTAGACATGGGAGCCTCACTTGCGGAGGTCCAGGCTGATGATAGCGGTGGATATGGTTTTTAAATTTTTATAAATATTGCTTACATTGAGGTTTTAGTTTGATTTATCTGATGTGGTAGTAGAGCAGTTGGTATGTTTTTTTTCTTTTTCTTTTTTTATCACCATAATCTTTTGAAGAAAATTTTAGGTGTTCCTTTAATGTTGTTTTATCAGAGGATAGTATTTTTACCTTATATTTTATACATCTTTTTAGCTCTAATTTTATTTATATTGAGTTTTATCTCAGCCTAATGCCATGTTCTGTACCTATTATAAGGGTGCTAATGACCTTACAGTTGCATGCCAATATCATTATAGAGCATTGTGTTATGAAATAATTTCTTGACCACAGACACGGTACAAATGGTTACAGTTCATCTACTCTGGTTGCCTAAAAATGACCTGACATTTCAAAGAGAGTTGGGGGGATGATCAAAATACCTGGCTGATGGAAAGGTAGGAACAGACTGAAAAATTCAATACTATAGGCGGGATTTGACCCATGGATATTCCAGTTTTCATCTGGTTGCTTTAAGCTAAACATGCCAACTCAATATTAACTTACCAAACTTACTTGCATTTTTCTGATAAACCACAAGGTGTCAAAATGTAATTCAGGGAAAATAAGAGTCAGTTTAGAAATGAATGTTATGCTGAAATTTGCCATGGTAGCTCGGTTAGAACAACTGGACAGAAACTAGAATGTTCAAAACCCAGCTATTCAATTGAATTTTTCAGTCTGATTCCACCTTCTAATCTTGTCCTACATGGTTTGTGTAAAAGAACAATTGATTAACAAATGCTAATATTTCATTCCTGCTTCTGCAAATATTAACAAATTTTGTCCATTTTTATGAATGTTGTGGATTTATAAGAAATTACAGTCCAAAGGGACAAAGAGGAGAATTCAGTATAAAAAAAATCTTAGATGAGTCTGTAATATACATATACGAGGTACGTCCAGAAAGTAAGTTCCGTTTGGTAATAAAATTAAATTGTGTACAGATACAGAATAATTATTTATTACACAAAATTCTACAACTCTTAAACTACTTTTCCACATAACTGCCGAAATTTTGCAGGCATTTGTCATAGCGTGGCACAAGTATTTATATACCTTCTTCATAGAAGTTTACCGCCTGTGTCTTCAAAAAGTTGGAAACATTTTCTTTCAGCTCTTCGTCATTGTTGAGTGTTGACCGCCAAGGAAAGACTTGAGATGTAAGAACAGATGAAAGTCGCTAGGAGCGAGGTCAGGGCTGTACGGAGGACGGTCAAACACGTCCCAGCCAAATCCCTGTAGGAGGGTTTTCGTCACATTTGCAGTGCGTGGTCGTGCGTTGTCGTGAAGAAAAACAACACCTTTTGACAGCAATCCTCGGCGCTTATTCTGTATTGCGCGGCGCAATTTCCTAAGTGTCTCGCAATAAACACTGCTTTGATTGGTTTCACTTTCCTAGCATTCAGAAAACGAATCACAGATCTGATTTCAAAAGCGGCGGGATTTTCAATCAACACCGACATTGTAAACAAGCACAACAAAGCGTATGTGGCGGACAGCGATCTCAAATGGCGCACGTTTCTTCTCCTTGATACAGAGCTCTACCGCGCATGTGCGGAACTGCGATCGCAGCGCTACAGCGTAGATAAATTGAAACGGAACTTACTTTCTGGACGTATCTCGTATATATACATATATATATGTATATATATACATATATATATGTATATATACATATATATGTATATATACATATATATATGTATATATATATATATATTTTTTTTTTTAATTTTAGTGATGAACGGTAGCATTCATGCTCTAAAGTACTCTTTTTGTTTTGAATCTGAATTGTGTTTGACCCAAAAATGTGATACCATGATTTCACCAGCAATGTACGTCTTTGAGACTCCCTTAATAAAGAAAAAGCATTTTTTTTTTAAAAAAATGGGCTTTTTGTGTATCAACTACCCATTTTGTTATAAGTTCAGAAAATTCCATAGAAGTGGTACACTTTTTTAGGAAATCCCTCCTGCCAAAATACCTTTTAGATGGAAAAAATGTTCATAATTTTTACCTTGAATTTTCTTTGAATAGCCTGTAAAGACTTCTTTATTACTGGTACACTATATGATATACAAGATCTGTTAAAGCTCACAATTTTTGTCATATACAATTTTTTATGACATTCATTTCTAAGATATTTTATGTTATTGGTTTGACTTTGCATTTATTCTTATTCTTTTTTACAATTGGAAGCTGACTATCTTTTTCTCATAGTTGTGCACATTGCAATGAATTTCAAAACCATCACATCAAGAAGACTTGTTTTTGTTGCATTTGTACAGCAATGTAACTTCTATATTATCAGCTTTAAACTTGGGAAACAACTGATGATGTAATCTGATTGAAGGCTCTTAATGCTTATTTCATTCATTTTCGCCACACCCAATTTCACTCTTCCCGACTAATGTCTGGATATCATGGGTTAATTGCTGTTGGATGCTGGAGGTCTGCCCAATGTAAGGTACTATAATGTATTCAACTCAAATCACTCTTGGTTAACTAATACTTCTTTTTGATTTGTATTTCCAGATATAACATGCTAAGATATTGATAAATTGCAGATAAGTACAAACTGTTAACATATTAAAACATTAATTTTTTTTATTGCAAACATTGCTGTAATCTATTTACATTGTCACATAAATCAGTACAATAAACAAGATTAAAACAATCTTCCCTCACCATAGGCCTCTATATGATTTGAAATATTTAACATGTTGACTATGGCTATTGTTGGGGTTATCATCTCTCATTTACTGTATTAGGTCTCCAATATGCATGATTTTATTATGGTACTTGACACCAGAGTACAATATAGCTGACTGCATGTAATGCAGTCTAGGGGCATGTAGATTTGTTATAGTGAAAGTTTTTTGTTCTTGGTATAACTTACAACATAGATGACAGTTGCTGTAGAGGTGGTGTCGGTATCTGGAGTCTGATATTGTACACATGTTTTTCAATTATTTAGTGATATACTATTGACACCACTCAGAAATATATTATTTATTGAATTCTTACTAACGTATTTGTAAACAAATTTCATAATATGTATTACTTCAGTCTCTTTTAACAAAATAACAAATAGTATGCATTTTGTAATTAACCAATACTTAACAGGTCCTCATATTGATTTGCTTTTATTTTTATATTTTATGAAACTTACTGAAAAGACAAAAGACAAAATCCAGGCTGTCCCTCACAATCTTCATTGAATCTTTCTGCAGTAACTATATAAAAATACTGAGAGAGTTCTCCACTTGGTATAAAATTTGAGAACATTTTTGGAAACATTTATTAAGTTAGGCAGAGGATGGAGAGTAAATGTTTCCCAAGATAAGTGGAGATTTTAATATTTTAATAAGTGACTCATGAACATGATTAACTGTATTCTTTGTTTTGTTTTAACTCTAACTTATAATTTCACAGTAAAAATAATAGGATTTCAATAAGAATCCATGATAAATAAACTGTATCACAATACTTAAGCTGCCCGCCTGGGTAGTGTGGTGGTAGCGCGTCTGCCTCACATTCAAAAGGTTGTGAGTTCGAATCTCGTTTAGGGTCAGTTGCCCAGATAAGGTTTTTTTTCGGGGTTTTCCCTTATCCTGAGAAGACAAATGTCGAGTAACTTTAAGCTCCGTGGACCCGAGATCATTTGAGCAGCATTTTACCAATTTCATTCATCGTCCGATATGACCAACCAAGTTAAAGGACGTTAAACTACCAAAAAAAAAAAAAAAAAACAAACAAACAAACTTCAGCTGCAAACAACGGGGTTATGAATTTTGGGATAATTGTTCTTTCCTATGTTTTCCACATAAGTCTGTCCTTGACTTGCCTTAATCCACTGTATTCCTCCTGATTGTTTGAATTTATCTGCCTACTGTGTCTTTGTTACTAAGCAATAATTTACAAAATTAATTAAATATATTTCATATGTTCAAAGTATCTCTTGAGTTCTCAGATTATACAAAATTCATAGCAAATGTAGAGGACCTCCCAGCCCATTATATGACACAAAGATAAGGACAATAGAAGCTTGTTTGTAACTTGTATTTCTATTTAAAACACAAGTGTCCTGTTGTATCCAGCTTATAGTTAGGGCTCATCTTGAGATTTGGAAAAACTAAAACACCACCAGACAGGCCTATGATTTTATTTTTGGCAGGCAGCAAACTAAGTCAGGTCTTCTGAAACTAACTAGAACCAGGCTCAGAGTGACTGATTGTTGGCTCTCTCACTGGGCACAACTCTCTGAGAAGACCCTTTTGCATAATGGGGCTAATTGAGGACCTCATGTGTAGGAAATGTGGGATGGACTTTGAAACTTACCAGCACAGTTTATGTGAATGCGAAACATTTGCTTTTCACAGATATGCAACCCTGGAACCCTTCATTTTGGAACCTGGGATTATAAGAGAGGCAGATATTAGCGGTGTGGTCTTGATTTATTGGGACCATCAGACTTGATTGAAGCCCAGTTTACGAGGCACAAAGGGTTCTAGGAGTCTATGCAAGGTACTTCAGCTTTCATCATCATCAAATCAACTGACATGGGGCCATTACTTTTAAGCACACTTAAAAACCATTGGTAGGCCAGCACCTAAACAACTGAGTCACCCAGAATGACAACTGACAATGGAGATGAATTAATTTCAAAATATCTTCCTTGTGAACTTAGTAAGTGAAATTAAAATGTCCTCAATCCACTCAAAATTTCAATTTGATCCTTCCTTCAACTTTAGTTAGCTGAGAAGGTGTTAATTATGAACAATGAGAATATTGGTGCAATTGCCTGTAATGTTTTATGCTTATTTTACATCTGTGCCAGCACTAAATGTTCTCAATCAGGGCTTCAATTTATGGATATGCTAATACACATTTCTTGAGCAACTGTCATTCTGCCTTCAGTGCATACTTTTGATACTGTGTTTCCAGGAAATATTAAAACTTTTATGCTGAAAATTCTCAGTAGTTAAAGTAAAAGTAGTAATGTATGATAATGCCATATCAAATAAATTAGTTATGGTATTATCATATATTACCATTAGCTATCATTAGGGTTCGGATTTTAGGTGCTGAAAACTTAGGAAATATTTATTTTTTATGCTCTAAAAATATGTGATAAAAAGTAAAAAACATGTGCCAAAACAAATTAAATATTTTTTTAAAGATCTGAATGGCCGATCTAATAGAAATGTACGTGGTACTCACCAGACATCATTCCTGGAAGGGATCACCAAATACTGTAGAGTTACAGTATAAGGCCACATACTCCCTTAAATTTTCCATCCTGAAAGAGTGACGATTGTCACAAAGAAGTGCCTTGAATTTATAAAATGGTCACTCCACGTTACAAGAAGTAAGTCTAGCATAATTATAACATGGAATGTCACTCACACTCACGTCAATAATTTCTTCATGTTGCCCATCCAACACATTTGAAATTTTACACATTATGTTAAATGCACTATTATTTTCGAACACTTCCTTGCATTTTCTTTTTAAATTTTGTTTTGCAGGACCAGAAATAACATTCAGCTTATTTTTTTTTCACATCCTGAACTACTTGAGCTGCTTTTCTCAAATCATTAAAACTGGTTCAAGTTTCTTTATGGAATCACAAAGGAAACACAGATTTGCGGAAATGTATGCTGTCATTTCTTAACACACTGTCACTTAAAAGTTCTTGAAGAATTTGAACTGGCTCTTTACAATTAAGTTCAGCTATGACAGCAGCATGACCATCCAGGTTTTCTGCGTACTATTGAACTACAGCCAACCATGTTCCCCAGCGAGTCACCATAGGCACACGAGGCAGCAGGGTGTTCGGATTTTTGTTCTGAAAAATTTCAATCCTTTTAGGCGGCTTGATGGAACATTTTTTTCCCCATTAGTAATCAATTTGTCAATGTCAGGATACATGACCCTAATTTCCTCACATATATTCTATGCAATCCTTGCACAATACATGTAACATGAATCATTTTAGGATAACTAACTGCAAGTCCTGCTGCTGCCTTTTTCATATATGGTGCAGCATCAGCCTAACAAAACATTGTCATATCATCATATCATACACTGTTTGGCCACAATATCTGCATTGCTTCATTAAATAATCCGGCAAAAGTCACATGGTTATCAGCAGGCATGTCTTGGCAGGTCAGTAGAAAAGATGACTTTAAAATTTCAGAATCATTCTTCAATACCTCTATAACATTTCCAATTTTCCTGGCAGTATAATCTGCAGTTTCATCCATGCTCATCCATATTTTTTCATTAGCACAAATTTTACGTATATACATCACAGTTTCTTCATAGCACTTGGGAAGGTAATGTTTTCACAAAGTGATTCATCAGGTGTGTCAATATTTGTATATTTTGTCAGGAATGTTTTAAACTGAGTTGGTTCACTTTCAAGATGGGTATGTCCGCTGAAACTAATGCACTGTACAAATCCTCACAATACACTGAAAATTTAAAAGGCTCTGTTGAAGTGTTTGGCACTGGATCATTAATAAAAGATTATTTTTTTGTAAAGCACGAAATAGCTGCCTTATGTTTGTTACCACTTAAATGTTGCATCACTTGCGAATGTTGAACTGCCGTTATAGCTCTCCTACATGGCTCACAATACAGGATTTTACCATTAAAACTGAAACTATCCTTAAATTCCGCAGCATATTGTTGCACACGATAACTTGCACTACTTTTCACTCTGGGCATGTTTAATCCACTTTGAAGTCAAAACTGTCGATATGTAATTTCCCAACACAACTTTAAGGTTGCCTTAACTTTACAAATTCACAAATGACAAAGGAGTGACTAACTGACCATACAGTTTAACAAGTATCAGTGCATACTCCCATTATCTTCTATGTAACTAAGGAAAGCAGGATGTTTATATTTTCTTCAGACTGAAGGAATACTATAGCTGACATATCAGTTCTTCCAATTATTAACAACAAATTGCATTGTCTGGCATGCATAATTGAGCATTACAGAAGTGTATAGTGACTTGTTAAAAGTAATTCTGCTGCTCCTTTTGTGATTTTATGAAATTATGTGAAAATTATTTTAAAAGGTTTTCCTTTATGCGATTTTTGTGTAATTTATGTGAATACCTGAAAATATTTATTTACATAAAAATATCAGAAAATATGCATTTTTATGAGCAATAAAACTTAAAATGTTTGGTCTAGTGTAAATATCCAGAACATTAAACTCAGTTTTAAGTTCAAATTAGGACGCAAACAAAATATGTATTTACCCAAAATCCGAGCCCTAGTTATCTATTCATTGTTTTCAAACCAAAGCTGGAATACTGCAAATGAATTCCCTCCTTGAATGAATGGACC
This sequence comes from Hymenopus coronatus, assembly GCA_030762935.1. NCBI lineage: Eukaryota > Metazoa > Arthropoda > Insecta > Mantodea > Hymenopodidae > Hymenopus > Hymenopus coronatus. The sequence goes on from CM060895.1 coordinate 69,557,582, forward strand.
TGTACTACTGCATGATTCACTCTCTTGTTACTCCAGCAGTTGCTCAAAGCTGTTCAACCCAGTTATTTAGTGCATTAGTTTTCCAAGTGTGAATCTGAACTTGATTTTTAAGTCTTGCAGTCAAAACCGACTGTTAACTTTTTAATGTATACATTTGATAATTAACTGTTTTTTTCCACACCATCCATGTGCAGGGCAAGAATGGAAAGGTAAAGTCAGACTGAAAAATTCAATGCCACAGACAGGATTTGAACCATGGATCTTACAGTTCCATCCTGTCTTTTTAACAGGAGCAACATGTCAATAAAACATTTAATTCCCTAACTGACTTGCATTTTTCTCAGTACACCACAAAGTCTGAAATTTGTTTTGAGATAACATACCCCATTGGTGAGTTACATAGTTTAACCAACTATTAGATCAATCAATGATAATTTTTTTTCTCAAAATTCTTATGTAATACCAAATGTTTTAATCTGGCTCTACATTTTCAATTCTGTAACTGAAATTTCAAGGTAAGTTTTGGCATGAAGTGTTAACTAGAGAACTAGAGAAAATATCAGACCAAGAATATCTGTTCCAGAAAAGAAGGTGTACAAAAGAATCAAAGCAGAATAGTCCTATGTTAATCCACTGTTGGCTTTTCTGAAGAAACATGCTTTTTAAAGGAAGCAGCAATTTCTTTAATGGATGCCATTCCATCCTGTAATGCGCTCATTGCTTCAGAATGGCTCTCACTGCCTGTTTCTGCTGTTAAAAGTTTAAGAACCAAATCTGAAACAAAAAAAAAGTAGTTGTGGTTGTAAATAAAAAAAAAAAAAAAAAAAAAAAAAAAAAATGCAAAGAAAACAGAATGTATAGAAAATGTTTAGCAATAAATTGAACCCACAAAAATTGATTTTACTCACAATAAATGTTGAGTAAATTTGATTTTATTAAGCGTGGGAATATAAAATCAAGGGGTGCTAAGCCTACAGTGAGAGAGGAAGCTCAAGTCCGTTCTGTATACTTTGCCCTCATATTTCTTAATTGTCACTGCACTAGTTACTTCTCATTGGCTGCTGTTGTTGAGCATAATGCAATTCAAAATAGTTCATTATTTAACATGATCATTTATCTTAATATACTTGAAAGGAATTACCAAATTTCATAACTGCATGAATAAAATATTATATAATAGCTAATGCATCTGGAATCCATGTAAATTATTATCAACAACTAGGACTCTTTGTTTTAAACTTGCCTTTCAGGATAACAAAAGCACATGCATCTATCATGACAGTGTGTTTATATCATTTTTATCGCCTGATCTTGTAGTGAAATGATGCTGTAAAAATCTCTTGCAAAATTGAAGATGGATGGATGGATGGATGGATGGATGGATGGATGGATGGATGGATGGATGGATTGGATGGGATGGGATGGGATGGATGGGATGGATGGGATGGATGGGATGGATGGATAGATGGATAGATAGATAGATAGATAGATAGATAGAGAGAGAGATAGAGAGATAGAGAGAGAGAGAGATAGATAGATAGATAGATAGATAGATACGATAGGATAGATAGATAGATACATAGATAGATAGATACATAGATAGATAGATAGATACATAGATAGATAGATAGATAGATAGATAGATAGACAGACATATAGACAGACAGACAGACAGACAGACAGACAGACAGACAGATAGATAGATAGATTTATTATCAGCCTGAAGAAATACAGATTCTATGGCATCGTCAAAATATAATGAAAACTATAATGGAACTAATCTATAATGGAACTATTAAGAGAAAAATTGAAAATGATGATTAAGAACATTAAAGAAAATGTAAGAGATGAAGTGCAAGAAGCAAAAAGGGAAGTATATGTAGTCACAGAAAGACTGGAGGTAAGGGAATAAGACTGAATTTAGTACAAAGGTAAGCATAGTGTTGATAAACCTAATAGCTACAGAGGAATTGTATTACTGTTAAATATAGGCAGCAAAGTATTTACAGTAGTTTGAGTTCTTAAAACTGCAAAAATATACAATTGGATAATAGCTACTGCAGAATCTAAAGTTAAAAGTAGAATTTCATATAATATAGTGTCTATCCCTTCTATAAATTTACAAGGAGAAATTGATATATTGAACAGTGAAAGAATATAATTTTCTTTTGAAGCTCCAGATGGGTTTTTGAAATGGGAGAACATTCAACAACTTATTTATTACAAAGACTATTTGACAATATTTAAAAGATAAAAGGCAGTAGTTCTATATAGCATATGACCGAATAGAGCTACAATTGTGGTATAATTTATCGAGCAAAGGAGAATAACAAATGGTAAATCTCTTTACACAATGCTCTAAGGATAACACCTTCTGTATAAGAATGAAGGAAGATGTAACTATAGAAATCCAGCAAAAGAATATACTTAGTTAAGTGTGTAAGTTAAGCCTACTCTTATCCAGTTTATACATAGGTGATAAATTGGATTACTTTTCATAGATGACTATGAATTGAAACAGGCTTTGCAAGGCATAAAGAAACACCATAAAGAGTCAAGATAAGGTGCAGATTGTAATAAGAAAGGGGGAAATTGACTAAATATGAAAAATGGAAAATTGAAAGTAAGGAGTATACAACAGTGAAATGGTGATGACGATGAATGTTGTTTAAGGGTGGCTCAACTTCTAGGTCATTAGCACCCTTATAAAACAAATTGTGGCAAAAGATAAAAATCAATATAAAAGTCGTTATAAATAAAAAATAGCCAAGACATATAAAATCCAATGTAAATAAAACTACCATGGCAAAAACCAGAGATAGATAAATCCATAAAACTATTGGAACAATGAGCAAAAAGGATTAAAAACAACTAAAAATAAATCCTCATTATAAACGTCATTGGTGATAAATTAAAAAACTATATTTACCATTGGTCATGATAAATATGTAATTAAAACTAGATTCTTATTGTAAAACTCAATTTTGATAAAAATTTAAAAACCAGATCTATCACTCTGTCATCATCTGTCAGGACCTTTGCAAGACAGGACGGCATTTGCAGAGATGAATCACGTGTGCTAGAGAAACACATGCCAGACTGAGGGTACAGATAGTGGCAATAAATGGGAAAAAACAAAAGAAATTTGCACTGGAAAAAAGAAAAAGGGCTTTATCAGAAATTGCAAATACAGAATTCCTGATATAAATATTAAATGGCTGCAAAAAGTATATAATATGGTGGTCAAGGCAGAAATGCTCTATGTATAGAAGTGTGGGATTAGGAGGAGGATGGGAAATCATTGACAAAGTACATAGATGTTCTGTAGAGAAATATTTGGGATACAAAATACAACTGCAGTGATTCAAATAGAACCGGGCAGAGTGCAATTAAGGAAAAGATTTTGAAAAGAGCACTGATATATCAGTTCAGTATTCTGAACTCAGAAGAAGAAAAATATTTGTTAAAATAGCATCTAGAATATCAAGGGAAAACTTAAGAACAATGAGTGGGTCAATAGTCTTTAAACACAATGGATTGGGACATATACAGAAAAAATGGAAAAATGGTGTGATTAACTTCTGGAGAATGGCAAAAGCTGGATTTCAAGGTGTAGAAATACCAAAACAATTTAGTGAGATAGCTGAAAAAAAAATGTTGGGTTTTCTAGGAATGAGAAAGCATTGCAAGGGTAAGAATAGGAGTTTGGAGATTAAAAAGGTTAAAGAAGACTATTCCACAAACTCAATTCTCACATATGCTAGAATGAAAATGCTGAACATATGTTTAAATAGAAAGGCATTAGAGAAGAGAGTATTAAAAGATTTTGTTTATTATTATGATTGCAATGGTTCACAACTTTGGGCAATATTTGAACAAAGTGAAGAATAAATGGTTTTGGACAATGAAAAGATAACAAAATACTAACTTCTAGCACTCTATAATCAAGAAATCATTATTAAATTTAATAAAGAAAACAAGATAGTAATAGCACTTCCAGATAAAAGTGAAGTTAGGATGACAAAATGTAAAATGGAAGAGATAAAAGAATAAATAAATAAAAATAAGCATATAAATGGAAAGAGGATATAGCGGGAATTTCATAGGGCTCAAGTCAGAGGCATCGGCAGTTATACAAGTGAAAGCGAAATCTTTTAAGAGCTGGTTGCTGTGATTCCTTTTGCATAGCTAGGAGTAAAACAAAAGAAAAAGTGACAAATACCTGCTTGAGAAAGTTGCAAGTATTTTAAAATTGAAACAAATATAACAAGGAATATATTGAAAATGATTAACTACAAAAAAGACATAAATTGTGTGTTTTATTGCAATCTATGAAAACTTAATATACATTTCTTGTATAGTAAGTTTTCATCTGTCTCTTACAGTTTACCAGTTATACGAAAGTCATCCAGAATGAAGAGGTATTCAGAGGTTATTCCCAGAATTTCAATGTATACATTTTATTAATCGCATAAATTTCCTTTACATACTATATTTGATACAAAATCATGTCATTTTTGAGAAAATCAAGATTTAAAAAACAAATTCCAAAAATGAGGTGGGAGGGTTTTCTTGAAAATGTTGTCGCATCCTTAGAAGATGCTGAACTTAATATCAAGTTTGGCATTTAAACAACTCTAAGTTTTTGAATTATGTTGTTCAAAGACACATGCACATGGAGAGACCTTTCTCTAGCAAATGCTCTTTTCTTGGGATTGTAGAGTACTCTAAAATGTGTATCTCCAGTGAAATCTCAGTTTCAAATTTTTTGATGGAATATAATACCTTTTCTACCTATGTAGTACATTAGGGAGGGTTTCAAAGAAATCATGGAAGAAAACAGGGGAATGATCAGGATAGACAAATTAAACAGAAAGATATAACAGATTATTAAATGTAAAGAAAAAAATCTGAAGTGTTTCATTCACATAACTTTCTCTAGCTGTTTCAAATACAAACTATTCTTATAAAAGATTATTCTTTTATCTGCATCATGCTAATCGAGATAAACATAAACAGAATTGGTCTTATCACTTGATTCCTTGTAAGTATAAGGGAAATAAGGGAATAGGCTAGACTAAAGCAATAGACAAATCTTTTATAACTGGTTGCTATGTGAAACAATTAAAGTTCAGTGTTTATGAAACAAGTACTATAGCAACAATGCTAGTGAAATGTAGATTCAACTAAAATTTTGTTTTATAAAATGATCATTTCACCTCATTGCAAAACAACTTAAAAGTTTTAACTTATATTATAATTTTTGGTATAGACTGCATATTTCAGACATTGAGGATAGCAACATACATAGGGTATTTGATATTTTGTTTGAATCTCCAGTATCAACAACTACAGGAAAACATGGATTAGAAAAATGGCAAAATAATGAGTCACAATTGAATTGCAGATTAGGTAAGTATGAATTTTTATCCAAATCAAAATAAGTGTAGATGTCCACATAACCTACTATGTTCCACTTGTGTTTAGGAGCCACCAATTGACAGCCTCCTGCAGTACAGCTATTTTCAACATTTTCCGCAATACGAATGTACTTAACTTACATCATACTTAACAGAGTTTTGACGAGTCACACTTATTTACTCTCATCCTCACTTTTTAATTGTTGGAAAAAATAAAAATGATTTCAGGGATATTTGGTCCTCATCTTCGTGGCTGGGTGACTGAAGCCCCCTTTTTCTTGCTTCCTATTCCTGCTGTAACCGATCCTGTTGCCATTTGGTGTTAGGGCCACAAAAATTAACCTTTATTCAATGGTGGGATTTCAAAATTTATTACACCCCCCCCCCCCCTGCTAACATCCTGCTGGGTGGGTCATACCGGATGATTGGTGAAATGATGCTCAAATGATCTCCGGGACCATGGAACTTAAATTTACTTGACATTTGTCTTCTCAGAATAAGGGAAAACCCTGAAAAAAATACCTTATCTGGCTATCTCACCCTAAGCGAGATTCAAAATCATGAATCTGTTGAATAAGAGGCACACATGCTACACCAGCTACCCAGGTGGGCTTTATTATGTTGTTGCTATTTTTTATGAAGAGCATTTTTTCCTGGATGTCCAATTCTAATGGAGATATAAGTGATTCTAAGTTTTCTATTTTTACCAAAACTGTTAAAACCACTTACATCTCCAACAGAGTTAGACAGCTGGAGGGGAGGGGCACATCATCAAGAACATAAACCATAAAACAAAGGGTTAAAATTTTATATCCCTAATACCAGATGGCAATAGATCAGTTGCAGTGGGAAGAGGAGTAAGCAAGAAAGAGGGAGTTTCAGTCACTCAGTTGTTGAAGATGAGGACAAATATCCCTGAAAACGTTTAGATGTTTTCCAACAATTAAAAACTGAAGCCAGTGTAAATAAGTGTGATTTATCAAAACTCCATCATGAATACTTCACTGTTAATAGTGCTTCTGCTTTTAATCTTTATTGCATTGCACTTATCACATTATTCAGGGAAGCCATTTGCTAGCAAATTTACAAATAAGCATATTCTTCTGTTGTTATACAATCTCTGCAAATGTATTATATGATATAAAGATATGGGAAACAGCAGCAAAGGCATATATGGTTCGTTTATTCTTTTTGCAAAAGAATTGCATTAGGATAATGAACAATATGCAGTCCATAGAATTATGTAGAAATGCTTTTATAAACAATACAATATTTATACTCTCTTCAGTAAGAGTAAGTGAGCTAACAGCAAACAAACACCTGCAAAACTATAACAATAGAAATAAATCTTTAAAGCAGCTACTTAAAAGGGTATACATATATGGGAACTATGTTGTATAACAAACTGCCAACATAAATCTAACTTTCAAATGGAATAACCTACAAGAATGAATTAAAATTGTACTTAATTAAGAAACATATGAATTCACGAATGAGCTGTAAACAAAGTTGTATATGAATTAAAAGTAAACATTGAGTCGATTAATGACACTAAACAACACTCACATTTAAATTTCCTAGAGTATGTTTAGCTTCTTCCATTGTTAACTGGATATTGACTGACCATGGAGGAAACTAATCTCCAAAACATGTTCCGGGAAATTTAAATGTGAGTGTTGATTAGTGTCATTAATCGACTCAATTTTTACTTTTAATTCAATCTCAACAACACTGTCATCAACTTCCAAAATAAAAAAGTAAAGTTGTATACATTTGTGTATAAGAATTGAGAATGCTTTCCTTGCAGTATGAAAGCTTCATTCTTTTTCAGACATTATTTAATAGTACATGTAAAACATATCTGATTTGCCTATCAGATTAATTACAAGTTACTGGAGCCTCTTTTGACATATAATTCACCACTGTAATAAATAAATTCATTCATTGACAATTAAGTAAATAGAAGTGTTGGTTTTGACTATTTTAAACTAATACAATTAACTTAAAATAAGAACTGAAGCTTTCCTGGCGACGTGTTAATTCCAAATCTTCTCGGGCTTCTAGCCAGGTAAAAACTTGGCTTGACACCAACGTTTCGAAGAAGTGCATCTTCCTCGTCTTCAGGAGGAAGATGCACTTCTTCGAAAAGTTGGTGTCAAGCCAAGTTTTTACCTGGCTAGAAGCCCGAGAAGATTTGGAATTAATACAATTAACTTGTTTATTTTTCTGTGATTCTCCCTGAGACTTTCTATGGATTGAATCTAGGCATGAAAATACTTGCACACAATTAGAATGCAGTAGGTTATGTGGAAATCTCAACAGCACTACTTGATAGAGACACAAAATATAACAGGTTATGTAGAAATCTTAAAATTGATATGTTCCGAAAAACTGGAGAAATGCATGCCATTCTTTGTTAATTTAATGGATATCTTGTTTAAAAGATTCTTGAGAATTTAAACGTGATTTCATTATTATTTTGTTAGATCACTGGGTATGGTTTGGGAGAATGGCCTGGGCTAGAATTTATTCATACCGTATACAACAATTAAATAATTAACAAATAAAGAAAACTAACCATGGTATCTTTGCAATGTGTTGAATGTTTCTGCTGTAAGATGAGGCTGCAGGAATGTTAAAATGTGAGACACAAAACGTCCTGAGGCATGTAGAATACACTGTGTAACACCTTGAAACAGTATCAGTGTAGTTAAATGAAGAATTAATGCAGGATCCTCTGAACTTGAAAGCTGTTCCAACAAAGCCTGTCGATGTGCTAGCAACTGAGGTCTGCAATATTAAAAATATGTAAACAAAAATATAAAAACATCAATAAAAAGATTGGCTTTAAAAGAAAAATGCAGTAAACTGATGAAAAACCAAAACAGAGAAAATTTAATTTTTTGGCTTACCTTTCCTTCTTTTTGTCATGTTTACGCAAAATCATATCACATACACCTGGTCCAAGTGCATTTTCAATAGTGCCCAAGAATTCTTCAACAGAAGTACCAAGGGATTTGTGCAATTTTAATAATGGTTCTTTTGCTTCATTTGGAAAATCATTCAACAACTTCATTCTGACCTATAAAAAATAAGGTAGGCAAAAAGAAGCAAATGTGTCACTGAATCAATCAATCAATCAATCAATCAACTAATTCAATTATGAGCTGGTAGTGTTTACACTTGTAAAGTACAACTACAAATTCAAACAATTCTAAAATGCTTAAGGAACTCTGGAGCTGAATTTATAATTTTAAAGCTATTAAGTTAAATTGTCAAATAATATAGGTAATGAGAAAAAATTAAAATTTGTATGATAGTAAGCAATTATTCTCAAAGATAAGAAATATTTTATAACATATATGAAATACTGCAACAAGAAATTGCTATAGATATGCATTTTTCAGATATTACTTTTACTTTCTTTAGTATCACACACCCATGCACGCACACACACATGCCATAGGCAGTTTCACTAAAAGTGCTTTTCTTGAATTAAGGGGGTCTCAAAACATGCATTTCTGGTGAAATTTCGGTATCAAATTTTAGGGTGGATTACAGTATCTTCTCTTTACATAAATGACCTAATATGTATAGAGAAAGTAAAAATAATTAAGGATTGTGAACATGCTAATGACAATGTCACAGAGCCTACAAAGTGAGGGGGAGAGAGAATGAAGGGGGAGGGAGGAAGAGAGACTGTTTGTGGTATAGTAATATAAAGCCTCTTCAAATGAGAGAACGAGTTTAGGCAGTTTACACTTCATATAAATATTGTAGGTTACCTGATATGGTAATTTTGAATAAATTATACTTCATTTAGTAAGAGGTAATTTCAGCAATTGATATTAGTGGCAAGATGTTGAAATGCTGACATTGCTGTGCCCTCCTAAAGCAATGCTAGCATAACCATGGGTTTTATTATAAAAGCTTCAAAAACTAGGTCAGAAGAACCATCTGAGCTGCTAATGTTGCAAAATTTGCAGTCCGATGCACGTACTGATGGCATAATGTAAACTGCAAGATCTACAATGTACCAGGTAAGTTAAGTGAGTTGGTAACCCTTAGGTTCTCTCATCCCTAACCATACTTTATTTTTTAATAGTAAAAGCCCTTTGTCTCCTTGCACCGTTGCACATTTATTTCTGGCTCCTAATCTTTCTAACCAAATATACACCCCCCCCCACACCTTAAATTCTGAAGCCGCCTGCTACTTTGTCGCAGGCTCGAACAGCTCTACCTCTGAAACTATCACCCCTAGTATGCACATTGGAGGGGGTGATTCCTACCCCACACTGGATATGCTGTATATCGAAACAAGACATGTCTGTAGGGACATCTGTATGCAGAACATAGGGTAACTAAGGGAACACATTTCTAGATATATGCTCATAAAAAAGATATTAGAGACACTTCATTACATTGCAATCTGTGGATCCTGTTTTGAGATTAGATACAAAGTTAGGATGTAGATCATCAGAAACACATTTATTGATTACTCTTGATAATTATTAATATATTTATTTATACAGATTAACTCTGATATTGAATCTTTCAGGTCAATTTTGAATAATTTATAATCACATGTCATTTCCAAAAAACCAATTTGTACAGTATGCATTTTTAGAATATTCACATGTATTATATTTACAACGGTGAATTGATTATTACTAGAATTTTTTAATTGAATGAAATCCTCCACTGCATAGAAGGTGTGACTAATAAGTTATCTTTTTAATTCCCAAATTTGTGCATATGTTGGGAGATAAATATTTTTGTATGGTCACTTAAAAATGTCTAACATAATTGCAAATATTAATTTAAACAATGTCTCTTATAAGCCAATCATTCCACAATTGGATGCAATGGCATTAATTCTATTTCCCTCTCTATTGTGTGATATTTACATATCATGCAGGTGTAAAATTTTCACTTTTTAAAATACTTATTTGAAATTTACAAGATATATCTCATTACCTCTGCTGTTATTTCCTTTGCTTGGTCATACTGTATCATGTTTTCTTGTGCCACGTAAGAGAAAATCTCATTTGTAATGTCTGTACATAATGTTTTCAGAAGATATTTATTCAACTGCTGCTGAACATCTTTGTCACCAAACTGTTTCAGACCTTTCTCAAATAATCTGACATCAGTGTACATTGCATTTATTTTGTCTTGGAGCTCACTGTGCGTTTTGCGTCGGGTTTGTGCTGTTGACACAATTTTACTTTCAAACACTATTTGTGCAGCAGCAAGAGCAGATTTATTTAGAGTTCTGAAAAGAAAAAACAATTAATCACCTCTGTTTCCAAAAGATTAGCAATATAGAAATGATTCAGAGAATACAGTACACCATGGATTTTTCAGCAATCCTACATTTTGAATAAAAATCAGAAGAGCCATTTTTGAGAAATCAACATTTTTGGAAAATGTTCGCCCAAAAGGAGATTTGGGGAAAATACATCCTTGGAAAATACTGAACTTAAATATCAAGATCGGTATTTAACCAACTTTTCGTTTTGAGCTCTTCTGTTTATAGAAACACACACATTGATCTTTTTTTAAAGATTATTTTTCTGGATTTAGGGGACCTCAAAACTGTATTTCTGATAAAATCTTGATACAAAATTTTTGGGTGTAATACAATACCTTAAACATTTAGTAAATAAACATTTAAACAATAACAACGAATATTTTGGAAATGTCATGGCAAAATGGATTTAAAATGAAACGTGTGTTTTAAAGACATCTACTTTTTATGTAGCTTGTTTCTGTGTATCTCCAATGGTTGTCATAGTTTGAAATGAGTTTTGAGATATAGCCAATTGATTCTGTCACCAAATTTGTTTTAATTCCAGTAGATGGCAATACCATAGCATACAATCCATTACCTAATGGTAGTAACGTAATTACGTAAATAAACAAGAAAGCTGATAATATAATCAAGTTTGGATTGCAAAATATGTCCTTCTGAATTTAATTATAAAGATAAGTGAAGTTCTGTCAATAATTATTTATTGTTATATTAATATTTATATTACTTCACTGCTACTAACATCAGTTTTTAAGTATTATAAGAGAGCATTAGGCTGTACTTACGGGTGAAGATGTTTGGCAACTTCAGTCAAAAGCTCTTCATTGTCTTCTTCCTGCAGAAGCTCATCTGCTGCCAATATTTCTTTAATTTCTTCCACAGTCAACAATTCTAGTTTACTTCCTTGCTGTTTATTCCCAGTAACTGTCCCTTCATCATCTGAATCACCTGCTGCAGCTTTCCCACGCATATACTTCTTCTTCGTAGACTTTGTTTTTGTTTCTCGACCCTTTAACAGAAAAGGATTATTGATTACTATTCAATGTTAGCAACAGCTTCCCAAAATTTGTATGTTTAAATCTAAGTAACTCATAAGCTTTCTTCATTTGATAAATTATTTTCTTTTGAATTAAGTCACTTTTTCCACGCATACCAATACCGAAACTAATACATCTGGCTTGACTGTTTATACTTAGCACCACAAATTATTGAGGATTTCAAAAAGCCTACATTGATCAATTGTACTTAAGTTTTCAGAATAAATTCTACAAACAGAACAGATCTAACTCTGGGTAGTTCATTATCTCTGTTTTTAGCTAACCTATGAGTTTTTTTGAAATACATATTAGTAGATCCTTCACCCCACATCTTCACAGTTAGGTACAGACATGTAGATGATGTATTCACCGTAGTTAATGGAAAACTTGCATACAATACATTTAAATTACTTAATCTACAGGAACCAAAAATAAAGTCACAATGAATTCAAACAAAATGATACAATTAGCTTTCTTAAATATCAAAATTATGAAAAATAATGGTAAATTAACATTTGGAATTCACTGGAGGAAACTCACATTTGATAATTACACTAAGACAAATAGTTTCAATTCATAACTCATCAACAAACTGCATTTATTAGCTTCCTCAATAGACTTGTAAAAATACCTCTCCAAATCGACAAGTGTAAAATAGGATGATGGAAATTCCATCAGGGCACACTGCAGAGGGTAACTGGATCCTTTGGATGACAGATATGCAGGTGTGGAAGATGATATGCCCAAATAACAATAGGGAGACAAACACGCTCTAACAACATGTAGAGTTCACCAACAGTGGAGGGGCTACTTTGGGTTGATGGCTGGAGAATTTGATGCCCTTCTGGCAGTAAATCATTCTGTGCTCTTCGTAAATCCGGACAAATGTGCACATGAATAATATTGAATCTTGCTGGCAAGTTCTATAGCATTGCCTATTCAGCAGCGGCATTTGACACAAGCATTTAAATGCTCATACTATGAATATTTGTGGCATACTGACACCAAAACTCATTTAGCAGACCCTTTTCAGCAACTTGTACAAGACACTAGGCAAGCATACCCCTATGGTGTTGAGATTAGATTTACACTAGGCTTAGTTAACAAGTGAGTTAAGTGATATGGGGACAAACAGTATAGATCGGGTTTAGGTTAGGCTTTGCTAACAAGTGAATTAAGTATTTAATATACATAGCTAGTAATTTAGGGACAAACAAGTGTACATAGTTTAACAGTTAGTGCAATAGCTAGCCATTGTAATTTAGAGACCAACTGTATGGTTAGTAAAATTTATTGATGATAAATGACTTGGCTGCCTTGCACTGCATTCTTTAGAGTGACTGACAATGCAATAAATAAGTTATGTTAAGAAAATGTTTTCCGGCATGAAATCATAGTAAAAAGTGATTTTAAATCTATTGGATAACAAAATGTAAAGTCATACTTAGAAAAAATATTCCATTCATGTCAGACTTAAAAAAATTGTGCATCACATATTGAAAAGAATAACCGACAATTCACTGTTGAAGCTTGATGATACATAAGTGTTATAAAATTATGTTAAAATATGTAAAAATGAAGCTAGCAACAGTGAAGCAACACAAATATTAAAATAACAATACATAATCTGGAACAAAACTTCACTTACCTTTATGAATAAATTAAATCAAGAGGACTATTTTGTTCAAATCTGGACATCTATTTCCAACATGTGCTCCACTTGATCATAGTGTAGATGGAGTACCCTGGACACATGTTTCAACAATCTTCGTTATCATCCTCTTGCAGGTTAGCAGACATCAACGCAAGTTTTAACAACCTTCGTTGTCATCCTCTTGCAGGTTAACAGACATCAACGCAAGTTTTAACAACCTTCGTTGTCATCCTCTTGCAGGTTAGCAGACATCAACGCAAGTTTTAACAACCTTCGTTGTCATCCTCTTGCAGGTTAGCAGACATCAACGCAAGTTTTAACAACCTTCGTTGTCATCCTCTTGCAGGTTAACAGACATCAACGCGAAGTTTTAACAACCTTCGTTGTCATCCTCTTGCAGGTTAGCAGACATCAACGCGAGTTTTAACAACCTTCATTGTTGAAACACGCATCCAGGGTACCCCATCTACACCATGACCAAGTGGAGCACGTGTTGGAAATAGATGTCCATATTTGAACAAAATCAACAGCTTCACTGTATCTAATGGCTTTTTTAACATTTTAAAATCAAAAGGACTAGTTTTGTATTCCAAAATTTCTAGTATTTATCAAATTGTTTAAAGTATGATCTTGTTTACATTGGTAAGATCAAACGTTATTTGGAAACCAGAGTTAAGGAGCACTTTAGAAATATTAAATGCAAACAGTTTTATTATTCAGCTGTGGTAGATAAGAAAATACAGAAGAATTGATTCTGTCATCAAATTTGTTTTAATTCCAGTAGTTGGCAATACCTATTATACAATCCATCACCTAGCAGCAGTAACCTTAATGATGTAAATAAAAAAATTTGAGCTGAAGATATAATAAAATTGTGGATTGCAAAACTAGTCCTCTTGATGTGAGTTTATACATACAGATAAGAAAGTTTTGTTGCAGATTGTTAAATTTTATATTAATAATTATGTAAACAGCTTAACAAACAAAATGTTAAGAGTATTTTTAACATCAGTAGCCAAAACCAATAGTATGATGAATTTTACCTGTGTTCCACCACCACCTTTACCACCAACTGCTTTCTTGCGCCTTTCTTCTTTACGATCTGCTTTGGAAACAAAGTCATCTTGTTCAATGTTCACTTTGCTATTCTGAAATTTATCAGCTTGTGCAAGTAAATATGCACCTGTAGAAACAACCTATAAAAGGATAAGATATATTTCAAATTCAAACAACAAACAGAGTACAGAGATAGTCCAATAAATGTTATTAATATTGGGAAGGAAGGGAATACTAAATATTACTTTGAATACAGAGTATGATAAGATTAGTGATGGAGAGGAAAGCAATAAAACCAAGAATTCAAATGGAATGGTGATTACTCTGACCCAATTGCAATTAAATATTAATTTGGAATGCCACTTATAAATCTGATGCGTAAACATGCACATGATACTAAAATATTAAGATTTATTGGCCTTAGTAATTCAAAATTTAACACATCAGGGTATATGAATAGCTTTGTATTTACAACCTATAAGCACCAGCCAAGAAAAACATGAGCCGCAGAGAGGGAAGGAGTGTCTGGCAGCCTGGGAGTTATCACCAATAAGGAGACTTTTATTATTAAGGTTTGCAATTGTGATGGTGTTGCTGGCGAGATAACAATGTCTAAGTATACTTTCTACTTTGCTTTCTTCATTCTATGCCTTTTAGATTGTTCTAACTTGCACAAATGGCATAAAGTTTGTTGTCACAAAACACTTCATTGAAACACTGCAGGCTTTGATGTTTGCTCCATTTTTTAAACAATTAAAACAACGACTTTCTCCATTAAGTTGTTGTATATTCTCTCAATTTACAACATGTGCTGCATGTGTGTAACTGCCAGCGAACATTTACTGCTCTATAAGGTCACCCTCCTGCCCATCTCCTCTCCAAGCTCATTATTAGCTAATAGGAGAACACTCCTCCAACCTCCATTGTGGACACAGTAAATTACTTGCGGATAAGTGAGAGTAAAAAAAGAACAAAACCTCACATGATAGAATACAACTGATATTTCAAAATCACCTGAAAAATTAAATTCACCCAAAAATGTATTTAAATATGCTGTCCAGGGTAGTTTTACCAGTTTTACAGTTGAGAGTGAGTCAATTAAATTTAAACGTTGCTTATTGAAAATGTGACCAAACATGCAACTAAAGCTGTATTTGTGTTAAAACAAAAATAAATTATGTTTACACATTTAAATCATTTAAATGAAAGGAAATATATTTAAACTCAAAATGCTTACCTCCTCAGCTTTAGTTTGAATTATAGCTTCAAATGGTTTTGTCAGTTTTTGCATAAACTGATCAGTTACAACAACAGAATTGCAAAAAATGTTCACATTTTGGCCCTGAGATTTGTTTTTGATGTTCTTGAGTACTTCATTAAGTATTTCTTCAGCATCTTCTGGCTCAAACAGTGAAGGCAACATGGTCTGTAAGAATCCAATAATACTTAGGAGTTTCTGCACCCTAAAATATGAGCTTTATGCTTTTGGAATAAAACTATGTATATGGGTAAGGCATACCTTGAACATTTCACTACCTAGGTTATATTCCATCTTGTTTGTGGATAAGAACTGGATGTTTCAGCTGGATTTAACTCCAAACCACAAAGTAAGGTCAATGCAATGCTAGTTGGGGCTCAAAGTGCCCATCTCCAAGTATGATGGAGATGAGCCCTTCAGAAGTTCCAACCTTAATCCATGAGCTATTTGCTTTGGTGTTGAGGACCTGATCAAAAGCCCCTAAAAGCACCTTTGGTAAACAAAGTATACTCAGTTTCATTAAAGCCAACACCGTAGCACATCGGAAACAGTATATTCAGGATTGTATGTTTCATGTCCATCTATTGCATAGAGCGTAACAATAGGTTCAGCTGAGAGCAAAAGCATCCTGATGCTTTAGGTTCACTTTTTGTCTTTAATGTTGGCATATTCCACACCTAGCTAGACTCAACCTCTTATTGGATTTAACAAAGTGAGTGAAAAATTATATACATATAATTTGAATGAAACAAAGGTCAAGGACACTGAAAATTAATCTCTTATTGAGCAAGAGTATAGGGATGCATAGCTATATGGAGTATTTCTAAGAGCAGGGCTAAATTGGTGGAAGAAATCCTTGAACAAGTTTCTGGACAAGTTTTATATTCCAAAAATAAAGTAAACAATCATGGTAAGTATCAGTAATATCGCACAAATTAATAATGTAAAACTAAGAAGGATTACAAATTCCTTGAAAAGGCACTTCTTTATAATCATTATCTTGTA
This sequence comes from Hymenopus coronatus, assembly GCA_030762935.1. Classification (NCBI taxonomy): domain Eukaryota; kingdom Metazoa; phylum Arthropoda; class Insecta; order Mantodea; family Hymenopodidae; genus Hymenopus; species Hymenopus coronatus. The sequence goes on from CM060895.1 coordinate 69,574,326, forward strand.
ATTCTCTGATAATAAAATTGATTCAATTCTGAAGTAATTTTGAAAAGGTAGAATTGGAATAAAAACTTAGCATTATGGTCAGGATCCAAACCACCTATATTCAGCTTCCCATGTTGCTCCTCTATCTCAGGCTACAAAATCAATGCTGATAGGTAATGAAATTTTCCATGCGATCCAAAATTTTCCATAAAAAGCAAGGCATTCTTAACTTCTCTTGATATAACACACCCCATTTTCAACATTTTCATTCTGATTTAGCTTTCCAGCTTATGAAAGAACAATTAATAAAACTACATTGACTATGCCTTCTCCATGAGTCTAAAACTGTCTTTGGTCTCTAGCCTATGGTGCATCTCTGCCAGTATAAAAGAAAGAAGAAAAAAAAATGTTATACCAATTGAACATCTGGCTAGAAACCAGGAGGAGCCATGAATGTGTGAGGAGCTGTTTTACTAGACTCTTACCATCTTAACACATGGCTCATTATTTCAGCACATCTTTTTGCTCTCAACTTTACATGATGCAGTCCTTGTTAAAATAGGGAAAATTATAAAAAATTTGGATTGTTAAGCCATAGGAATAAGGTAAAAATAAAGTGGAATTGGACAATGAAGAGAGAGAACACAAATAGTACCTATAATACAGAGTAGATCTTAATAATCAGAAAAGCATACAAGTCACAATGTAAGAGCCTGGTTAAACACCACGACATATTCAAATGTAATTCACTTAGCAGTAAGTAAATAAATAAATAAATAAAATATGCACACATTGGGCTTATGAGACTGTTGACCAAGAACCTCCAGAACTGTACACCTAAAAGATGATTTTAAGAACAGTCACTTAGATAAAGAAACCCAACATGCACATTGAAAAGTTACAACACATAATGCTTGCTTCAAAGATATGGGTGCATCAAGTGAAGAAAAGAAATCTAAAAGAAAGGCCCACATCCTCTATTATAATATAATCTCCAAATTCTTAATGGAAAAAGAAAAGAAAGAAAAAAAAAACCTAAATTTTTATCACCCAAGAAATTATATCAGTATATCAGACCAGACTGGTTAAGGATTCTTGGCTTTAAAGACAGCTGGGTCTATAAAATCCCATGTCAATGTCAGAAGGTTTATATTGGACCAATTGGCAGCAGCATTGATGAGAGGTGTGCCATATAAGCACAATACTCAATTACTTCGACCAGAAAAATCAGCAGTAGTGCAACACAGCTTTGTAAATGACCACAAAATTTTATTTCATGAGGTCACAGTACTGCACTGTAGTAGCTAATATTATGAAGGGCTAATAACAAGAGGCAACTGAAATTAAGCTTGAACTCAACAAACAATAATTTTAATAGGGATAATGGCCTATGGCTGAGCATATCTTGGATGAGGGTCTTAAAATATGCTGGTGCAACAACTGGTCACCTTTATAACCTCCTAACACCTCCCAACAGGCCAATTAGAGGTGATCTGCTCTCCATTAGCCTGCATCATTTAGCCCCACCCCTAGGGGCAAAAAAGAAGTTTGGGCTACAAATTCATCCTGAAGAGGGCCACAGAGCAAGGATGGCTGAAAGCTTGAGTAAATTCATTGATAAACTGTGAAGTATTTATCAACACATATTCACTTTCACATGCATACTTCCAGACTTTGCAGGGTTAAAGAAAAACTCTGCGCTCCAGCCTACTCACGATATATTATTTAAACCTCATCAAGTAGGTTATTTATATATCAGAAGAATCAGGCATCTCCACTTTTTTCCCTCCCAGTTTAATGATTTCACTTTTCTTTCTGGCCCTCCAGCATATAAGCACCTAGTAGGATAGGATGCTATTATGCCACACATTGTATCTGATATGCTCTAAGCCAAAAAGAAAATGAAATCATTATTCCAAAAAGAACAGGAGGTTACAACAATAAACGTCCCCATCCAACAAATAAAAAAATAACTGACATGACTGTTACAGCAACACTGCAGTACTAAGAATCGAATCTGGGTGAGAAGTCAGCTCACTACCATTCAACCACAACATATCATCTTTTCAAAAAATGTAAGCTCCACCATGAAACTCGTAATCCTAATCATGATGTGTTATTTAGCATATCAAGAGGATGCTTATTGTAGTGCCCAAACCCAAATGTATATTGCAGTATTAATACTTCATCAAGTACAGGCACCTCCTTTTTTTTCTCCTCCCAATATAATGATTTTACTTTTTTTTTGCCTTTCAGCATATGAGCACCTAATGAGATCCTATTATGCCATACACTGTATCTGATATGCCCTAAGCAAAAAAAATGAAATCATTAGTTCAGAAAGAGCCGGAAGTTACCAAAAAAAAAAAAAGTCTGTGACTGTTACAATAATACTGCAATGCGACTTTATCTAGAGAGACTCTCTTGCTATGAACTTACAGACATGTTGAATAACGTGTAGTGATAGCTGCATTCAGTTTCCTCATTTACTTCTTTCCAAAGAACTCATAACAGAAGATGTTGCTCTTCCATTAATGAGTATTAACTCTTATCTCAAAAAATATTGATTTTAGTATTATTTAGTCTAATATTCTTTTCTTATTTTGATGCATACTATCTCCCCCAAAATACTGAAATCTTTTTCTCAAGGCACCCTATAAACCCAAAATTTTCCAAAGAAAATCTAGCATGGTGAAAAGTAAAAAAAATAATAGGTTCACATATTCTAAATGTATATGCTAAGCCATTCTGACAAGCAGATAGAAAGACACATGAATTTTCGTTTTCATATATGCATTTTCTTACCATAACATCTGTCATAGTTCCTGTGGAAAGTGTTTCTTCTACTGCAGCTTCCACCTGATCAATAATCTGCTGTCCAACAGCACATGAAGGCAACAGCATTATTTTCTCATTTGGAAAATGTTTTCGAACAAATGATTGTGGATCTGACAGTCCAAGTCTTGATAAGGCATCATATTCTGAAACATTGTTTTAAATGAGAACATACAAGAATTTGGCAAGGTATGGTTTCAAGGCTTATGGACCATCATCTAACCAGGTCTAGACACAGCTGCAGTGTCCATCTTCAATTATGTGTTCATAGGTTCCTTCAAAGGGCTCAGAGGTGACTATTCATGTACCTGTTTGTGCCGGTTTATGTACATGCATGGGTACACCATTAATCAAATACAAGAACACATTCTATCCACTGTACCATAAAATAAAATATGCTTGCATTGAAAGGCTATACTGAAATCTACAAGAATAGGTGTAATTTCAGCAAGGAGGAAGACTTGAAACTTAATAACAGCTGATATTCTATAGTCCAGAAAACAAAGACAAAGAAGCACTAGATATTCTTATAGTTATGTACCCATGGCATGAATAATGAACCAATGCAAAGATGCACAGCGAGTTCCTTGAAGAGAAAATCTATGAAAATACACCATTGAAGATGGATGCTGCAGGTGCTCTGAAATATCTGAAAGGATTTATCCAGTTAGACCACTGCCCACAAGCCCAGAAACTATATTTTACCGCATTGATATTGGCCAAGAGAACCTTCAAATCTTGACAGAACAATCTTTTTAGATGTTCCCACAATGGAAGATGAAAGAAGAAAACTTCTTACAATGCTCATTAAGAATGTCTTGGAGCTACATGGACAAATTCAAAAATGATACTTCATTTACACAGACTTTATTGTAAAATTTGGTATACTTAAAAGCTGTGAAAAAAGTGTTACAAACATGCAATGCAGTAAATGCTCATCTCCAATTCATTTTCATACACTTTTTTATACGGTTTTAAAAATTTTTCTTTTGCAAAAACATAGCAGAGATTTATGATAAACTGATATAATGTTATGAATTTTGAGCTCCAGCATTAAGTTATCATCACATCACCATATGTCTGTTAATTTATGCAGGAAGTTGGATGGGAATGTGTAATAGAAATGAAATAGAATGAGATAGACAAGGTGCAAGTCTGGAAAGATGATATATCAGGGAAAAGGGTTTCAAATAGAAAAGATGCTATAATATACATGAAATGGAAGGATGCTGAGGAAAGAGGCATGGCACAACATGATAGGTGACAAGGCAAAAGAAAAGGTAGATGGAGGAAGTGAAGTTAAATGAAAGAGCCAAGATAAATAAATTGTGAATCATGAAAGTGAAACATAGTGTAAGAAAGGGAAGAAGAGGTAAAAGGGAAGGGATAAACGAATAGAGGCAGGAAAAGTAAGAGGGGAAGCAGGGGTTTAAAGCAAGGACAAATTTAGGCATTTCAAGAGTAGAGAGGAGCTATTAAGTAGAAAAGTGATGAAAGGGAAATCAAAATGAGAGATAAAATTCATTGGAAGCTATGAACACTAAGGAAGGCACAAGTACAAGCTGCAATTGTATTTAAAATTTGCAGAGGGCTGTCCAATGGCAGGAGGCAAGAGCTCAAATTTCAAATGCCCAAGATGTATTTGATCACAACTAATAAATTGATTCATTCACTCATCAGTCCACTTAAATGCCATCGATCTATCTGGCACTCAGGTGAATCAACAAAGCTACAGTAATTCATGTGATATGATCATCACTAAGTTAAAGTGGCCCTAAATAAGACTAAATAAATCACACTATAAATAATCCAATCATGCAGGTTTTTCATCATCTAATAAGAACAATCTTTAGGTAGAAGGCGACAATTATATATATTTTTAGAGTTAATCTTACCAAGGTATCCATTCTGCTTATAAAAACTGTTCACCCAGTCATTTTGGGATTTAGAATAAATTGCAGGAATGTACATGCTGGCACCACCTTGTTTGCCAGACACAATCCCAGGCACTTGTTTCATTTCCATGAGATTGTCGAGTATTGCTGCAGAAATATCAAACAACTGATTAAAACTATTATCTAGATAAGGAGAAATTTGCTACAATAAAAAACATTTCAACTCTCTTTTAGCTATGGCAATTTACAAATGACACTCACAATAAAACAATCTCTCTTCAACCCCACAGTGACTCAGTAAAGTGGCAATTGGAACTGGGCGCATTACTGCAGCTAAAGCCCCTCTTATCCGTGCCCTATTTCTAGCAACATAAGCTTCTGTAAAGAACACTTGAGAATCGGTTCTATCTTGTTTGCCATGAATTATTTTCCCAAGCTGCTTCTCAACAACCTGAAAAGAACAGAACGAGGTGTGAAGTATATTTGCTTTAGTCAGGTATAATCATTCTACACATAAATTATTAAGTTGTGGAAAAAAGAATACCAATTCTGCACAAATCACTTAAGAAATACCTAATCTATACATATAATAAAACCTTAATGTAAACGTTTCACAGATTAGTAAACATTTCTTTTAATATGTAAAATAGAAGCTAGTAACAGTGAAGTAACACAAATATTAATATAACAATAATTGTAACAATTCTTCACTTTTCTGTTTTAAAATCCAAGGGACTAGTTTCGTAATCAAAAGTTCTATTGCATCCTCAAATTGCTAAATTGTTGAGGATGCAATAGATCTTTTGATTGTGAAATTTCTCCTGTGGATTTAAAACAGATAAGTGAAGAATTGTTACAAATTACTAATTGTTATATTAATACATTTCTTACTTATCATTACAGTATTTACTATGTATCCTGATGCCCAACAGACTTAAACCCTGAGATTGTCAAGCTACGGACACCAGTTATAAAGTGTCTTCATCAGAAGAAATCCGCTAAAAGCCTGTGAGTTTTCTAAGAGGACCATGCTCAGTATAGACTAAGCTTTGTGCAATACTTCCCAAAGAGTCAGTGCTCAAGTTCAACTATATCACAGTTTAGTTTAGTATAAGATCCATAAAGAAGCTGAGCCAATCATATTTCATCTCTTGGTTGGCACCACCCTAATGGCCATCTACATATACATAGAAATGCAATTCTTCCCTCACAGTTCAGTTTCCCTAAAGATGAAGACAATGAAAGTCTTTGAAATGTTGAAATTTGAATCATTCACCACTTGGCTGGAAGACCAAGAACAATGGATATCTTGGTGAGGTTGGAGTTAAATTGCCACTATTTGCAATTACATACATTGTCTAACTGCACTTACAAGGAAACCTATCACTGTACTCATATTGCAAATACCTCAAAAATGTTTCTGTGTCATCTGTATGGTATAAGAAGTCCATGCTTCAAATATACACTGCTTTATCACCTTTCTTAATCACTTTTAAAGCACTTAATTCATAGTACCTGTTCCTGCCCATGCCAGGCCCTCCTTTACATTTTGTCACATCAATGTATTTCTCCTGCCCCTGTCTTTCTTAAAACTCCTGCAGTATACCAGAGAGCTCTTATCTCTTAACCTCCAATATATTTCCTGTTTCTCTCTAGCTCATCAATTCTTGATTTTACTTTATTTCATAAACTTAATCTATTTGCTGACAGTTCACTATCTCTCCCATTCTGATTTCTCACACAATTTCCTTCACTCAAGATAATCAACTGCTACACCAATTTGCTTTCTTGTGCCCTCAGACAATTTTGACAATACTTCCATCTTCCAATTCCTGGATTCTATGCAATATTTTCCTATATGTTTTACTGTTAGGATTTTCCTGAATACCCTTCACAGTTCAGGGCTGATTCTGGTAATCCCAGTATTACTTTGCAAAATGCTCTGGGAATCTGATTTCAACATTCTCATCCTTTCTCTATCCCCCACATTTCTGTATCATGCAGCATTCTTGATTCATAATATATTGATAGTAGCCGTACATATTTTGACAAATGTCTCTATTGACTTAAAACTTGTTACGATAAATTTTTTAATTCAATGCAGCAAACAATTCACTCAACGCTTTGACAGTAGACAGTTGATGGCTTTCTCATGTCACTGTTCACTCTTATGCTATTATTAGATAATTTCCCCTTTGCTACCACATTTTTCCTTTCTCCACTTCCCATTTTTATTTAATCTTACCCCCAGATAATACATTTCTTTACCACTTCAATCTCGATACCTCTAGGTTTGTCCCCCTTCTTACAAACCATAATCTTGGATTTCCGTTTATTTATCTAACTAATCACTTTCTTTAAACCACTGCTTGTAACACTGCTGCTACTAGATAGTCTCCAAAAAGCAGGCATGGAATATCCTTATTGATAAACAATTGAATACCTCCCCAGAACAACGTTGTATAATCTGTTTGCTCTGTTTTACAGGAGACAGTGAAATAATAGCATTCAGTATATAACCATAAATGCAGAACAAACATTATTTCATGCTATTAAATTATTTCTATTTTATTAATATAGCAAATCAACAGCTCACATAATAAACCATGCATACCAGTATTATATCTCAAAATGATAAGAATGTTGCATATCCTTATCCAGAATTTAAAGTGTACTTGAACATGAATATTATGACACTATTTACTTATAACAATATAAAATAACTCTGAAAACATTTTACTTTATAAATTATATTGACTTTTATTTTACTGACGTACTTTCAATAAACTGGACACACAACCAATTAAATTTTATCTTCTTGCAGACATATTTCAAGGACCAGAGTCTTAATACTTTAAGTTTTAGTAGAAGCTTCTATATTGAGGTTCCAGATAGCCACACATGGCCATCAGATCAGACTTTTTCTCCTTATTGATTGGAAGAGCATCTTCATAAGCTGGATGGAGTTGCTTGACTGGATAGATTTGATGTGGTTCATACATATTCATTTTACCTTTGCCCCTTATACGTTTAGTTGTACCAAAGGCACTCCAGTGCTCTAGTACATTGTGTGCCTTTCGTAATTGAAGTTTGTAGGGTTGCTAGATGATATTTGGAGTCGCATAGCTGATGTAATTTTGCATGTACATCTTTCTTCAGATTTTACTCCAGAAATGAAACATTTAAAAAAAATGTGCTCTATCCATTTCCATAATAAAAAATGGATTACTTGGATGTGCTGACTCAATAACATGTTTCCATTATTCAGGGATATATACAGGGCAAACTCTCTTCCTTTTTTCAACCAATGCAATATTCCTGTCACATGGTAGGAAACTATGTCCACTGCACAGGAACTTCTGGTTTGCTTCTGTGAAATATATCAGTCCCACTAAATACTGGAGGAACACTACCACTCGCCAGTTATTGTTTATTGCCACACAACGGTCGGACCAGAGTATGTTTTCTCTCCCGCAACATTTATATACGTATATCATTTGCAGGCTTCTTCTCTGGTACTTTAATGTTCTTTTGAACACTATATTCCTGCTCACTATTACTTAGCATTTTGTTTGTCACATTCTTCCAATTCTGTATATTTACAGTCTGACACCTTCCTTTATTTAAATGATTTACAGAGCTGCATGATACAGAAATACTGTTTATGCCCGCGATCTTTCTCAGCATATAATAATAATAATTTATTATCCGTCATTAGGTAATTACATGAATTACAATAGACTTTGTCCTATATCCTAAATAGAGCTTAGAAACTATATACTTATAGACTATGTACAAGACATCCGACACAATTCATTCTGACATTCCTGTAAACTATAGAATGGGTATTCTATCAGCCATTTATACATTCTGTCTTTAAATCTATTTAAACTGTAGTTTTTTATTTCAATGGGAAAGCTGTTATATAATTGAATTCCTATGGTTTTATAAAATTTGGCTGTTTTCTGGAGTCTCTGAAAAGGCATTTCTATTTTGTTATTATTTCTTGTATGATATGTATTTCATTTCTTTTTGTGTGCATATCTACATTTTCTTTAATATAAACTAAAACATCATATACATATAAGTTAGCAATTGTGGGAATTTCAGCAATCTTAAAAAGAGGTTTGCAATGCTCTTTTCTGTGGGAAGAAGTTAACATTCTCACAACTTTTTTTTGAATAATAAGTACCTCAGAAATCCTGGAATTGATATCCCATAGTATTAAACCATATCTATATATACTTTGGAAAAAGGAAAAATAGGCTGCCCTTACATATTCTTTTGGCACTAATTTGTTCAAGTTAGCTAGCATAAATACTGTACAGGATAGTTTACTACAGACGAAGTCAATGTGTGTGTTCCAAGAAAGATTATTGTCAATATTTATTCCCAGCAGTTTTACATTTTCAGTTGTATTAAATTTACCCCTGCACTTTTTTAGTGTAAACATGATGTTTTGTGTCTTGTTTTCATTGAGGTAAAAACCATTTAGATCAAACCATTTCTTTACCGGTTGCATGTTTAAGTTTACAGACTGCGCAAGTAAATCCAAATCGTTACTTATGTTGAGGAAAGTTGTGTCATCTGCATAAGCAACCATATGAGAGACTGAGCATTTCTGAACATCATTCATCATTATTAGAAATAACACTGGCCCCAACACAGAACCTTGTGGTACTCCAATATCTACATCAACAACCTGAGACTCTTTACCTCTTATTACTACCTTCTGCTTTCGATCATTTAAGTATGATTTAAATATATTCAAGGACACTCCTTTTACCCCATATTTTTCCATTTTCCTAAGAAGAATGTCATGTTGCACACAATCAAAAGCCTTAGTTAAGTCACAAAGAGTTGCCTGTGCCGAACTACCCCTTCCAAACACTTCCAAAATATTCTGGATCAAAGTGTCCACTGCATCAATAGTTGATTTGCCTTTACAGTACCCAAATTGATTGTGTTGTTCAAAATATTGTAGCAATTGATTTTTTAAAATACTTTCCATAATTTTAGCCACTGTTGGAATTATTGATATTGGTCTGTAGCTACTTAACTCATTTTTACAACCCTTTTTGTAAATGGGAATCACTCTCGAATACTTTAAACATTTTGGAAATTTCCCTTCATTTAAACATTTATTAATGCAGAAGGTGAGAGGTACAAGAAAATATGGTAATACATCTTTAAGAAGATTGTTAGATATGTCATATACATCTTTAGTTTTGGAGTTCTTCAATTTCTTAGAAACATCTTGAACCTCATCGCATGTTACTGTTCTAAGACTAAAACTGCAAGAGTCATTAATCAATTGTGACTGATCTACATACTTTATGGCTTCTTCAATGCAATACTTGGTTTTAGTAGATATGTTTTTTTACAGACTCAATGATAAAAGCATTGAATTCATCTGGAGCTATATTATCGTTGATGGTATTCGTTTTATTTTTGCCTGTTGCATGATTAATTACAGACCATGTGGCCCTAATTTTATTGTCAGAAGTATCGATTAGTTTTTTATTGGCCTCCTTTTTAGCTTTGATTAGGCATTTTCTATATTTATTCCTACATTCCCGGACCTCATTTCTCAGCCTATCAACTGGTGTCCTCCTTAGCATATCTTGTAACATGATGAGCTTGTTTTTCTTATGTCCTAAAGCTGCATTATACCAGTCAATGGCATTAATGCTTTTAACTTTGCTTTTGGGATATATTACTTTTGTCTTTTTTTGACAGATGCTATTAAATAAGGCTAGGAATGTATTGAAAAAAAGTTCAAATACTTCCTCTGCTGACCCAAGGTTGTTATATAACTTTTGTTCCCAATTACAAGTAACTAACAAGTTCTTTAATTCATTTATATTATCTGAGCCTAAATCCCTAATCTGTATTACAACTTTTTCTCTTCTTATCCCTGACTTATGATTAACCTTCATCCCAAATAGTAGTGGCTGATGATCAGAGAGCATATAGCTCAATGCATCTACATTGTAATTCCCCTTATATACACAAATCACTTTACTGTTAACTCTGTTACTGAATTCACTTAATTCTTCCACTTTTGTTCTGAGACACTGTATGTTCAAGTAGAGGATTTTTAGGCAGCCCTCTTCTTCTGCGGCCACACTCACTTGAGCATTCCTAAAAAATGTTCCGCAAATTTTAGTGGGACCTTCTTCACCCTTGTAGGCCTTTCTTCATTCACTTCTCTGGGTTCCTGTCCTTGCAGTCGTTGTTCTTCTACGCCTGACTGTTGGTCTTCCGCCTCAGTCCTGTTCTGCACAGCTCCCGCCCCATTTGATACTTGATGCATTTGAACTTGCACCAGCTGTTCTTCCACCCCTGTATGATCTTTCACCTCTGTCCTTTTCTGTTCTTCTCCTGCCACACTTGATATTTGATGTTTATGTATTTCCTCCTTCTTGATCCAAAAATCTAGTGATCTTTGTTTATAACTTGCTGTTTTTTTATTCAACTTTCTGGGAGTCTGCTTCTTTTCTGCACACTGTTGCAGAGAGGGCAGCTTCTTTCTAGTATTTTCCTTTATGAGCTCTATCCATTTATTGGCTAGTTTCAGTTTGCCAGTCAAGTTTAAGTGTAGACCTTGTGAAGTATAATGATGTGTCTGCAGATTTTCTATACCAAAGTTTATTCTAAGATTGCTTGCATTTTTTTCTTCAAATTCATTTACCAGCTTATGTAGAAACTTATTAACAGAAGCAATTTCCCTGTTTACTTTTCCCTCTAAATCATATCTGTACGTTGTGGGATTGATTATTACTTGACATCTTTCTGTTAATGGTAAAATCTTCTCCACTGCTTCTTTCATTTCTTCTTTGATATTTGCATTCCTGACATTGTTTGTTCCTGCCATTATGATTATTGTATCCTTAGGCCGAAAATTTGAGGTTAGTTTGTTTACGTTTTTCACTACTTCACCGATAGGAGCACCCGGTTTTATAATGCTTTCTACCTTGTGGCTTTCATGTTTAACTGTTTCTAGCTTTTTACTCATTATTTTATTCATGTTCCTTCCGTGGCTATCCATTAACAGAAGGATTCTCTTTGCACTTGCCTTATCCTGTTTACTAATCTCTAGCCTTATTTTAGTATTGTACCTGCTTCTCCCTTTTTGAACAGAGATTTTGTTGCTTCATTTTGTCTGTGTGTCTGAAAAACTATTTTCATCCTGTAATGCTTCAAATTTGTTAGAGAGAACTATTTCAGGACTCATACTCGTACTACTCCGGCGCCCGTTATTTCTTTGTCTTACTCGCCGCCATTCTTGCTTCTCTTGTTTGCTTCCGTCGCCGCATTTCTTGAGGGCTTCATTTTCTTTCCTTAAAGCTTCATTTTCTTTCCTTAATTCTTCTATTACACAATTTACTGCTTGTAAGTCCCTATTTATAACATCAATTATCACTTGCAGTGATGAGACTGTTTCCTTCTGGTTATTCTCCATGCTTGCGTGCTTTGTGATATTGCTTGCCAGATTCCCTTGCACAACAACTTCACTTATCTTCTCTTGCCTTGCTATCTTCATTTCATCTTCATTTTCACGGTTACAGACCTTACTTGTGACCTTTTTACGAACATTACTGTTTACGACACCTTTATTATTACTTCAAAATTATTGTAGGGACTGCTGACTTCTGAGCATCATAACATCCTCCATACATAATGTTTCAGTAAATTACAGCTACAGCGGTGTCAGGAATGGAACATGCAACATTATTCTGAGGAGGTATTCAATTAGAGTTTTCCCTCCTATTTTACTACCTGTACATATTTTACACTATGCTGGTATCCACTGAAGGCCTACAGTTTTATTTAATGTATATTGCAGAATATAAATTTTCTATAACAACTAATGCTGATGTACATAACCATAACAAAAGATGGAAAACATCACTCCACATTTTCAAGCCACAGAATGTACCAATAATGTAAATTTAGACTATATAATGCTCTACCTATAATATATTCAAGATCCAGTTGAAGCACAAAAAGCTTGTCAATCATATATGAATATATAAATTAAAGCAAAATATTTTTAATTGTATAACATGTAACCGAATACATGTAAATGACCATTGTAAACTGACTGATTTGCTGATTTTTGTAACAATGTAAGTTATTATTGTGATGTACCATGACTGCCACCACCATCATACCCTGAACCAAACAACTAATTCCTAATATAAGATCTTGGTTGAAGTAAAATCATGGTCAACTGCACTACCTTTTACCTGAACCAAGTTGTTACAGGTCACAGATGTTTTAAATATTTACATTGTATTTTATATTCAAACATTGGTAGTTCTGAATTTTGCAATATAAATGCTAACTATGAATGATATAAGGGATTTGAATGCTGCTTGTCCAATAATGAAACAATTTAAATTGTTGTAAGAAACTACAGCAAACAAATTACTTGTGGTCAAAAGGATGCCGGAAAACCTTTTTGTAAGATGGCATAGAGAGAAAAACAAAATAAGGAAACTTAACAGAAAGTTAAGAGTCGGGGTTGAAATACATACATCAGTTACATTATTTGTACCTGAATTGTTTCAAGAGCTGTTGCTCTTATCTTCAGAGGAGTCTGATTGGATGCTGGTGTTGGCATCCATAGTGTGGTGGTTGTTTGCGTTGACATCTGTGGTGGAGTGAAGTGCTTCCAAAGTTGATTTCGTGGCAGCAGTTCAAAATTCATCAACCAGTGTTTGTGTTTTATTATGAAATTTTTTTTCAAATATCCAATTCTTCTGTGTGTTTTGTAGATTTCAATAGTATAATATTTGGTGTGATGTGATTGGTGGTCCAAAAGTGGTGTGAAACTGAAGATTTATCAGCCTGTTTGTACTTGATGTGTCTCATGTGCTCTTTCAATCTTATTTCCAAGTTTCTTTTCATTTGTACTATATATATTTTGTCACATTCTGTGCAATTGATTTGATAAACTCCTGCTTATTTGTTCTATGGTATTGGATGCTTTAAATTGTTGCAGAGTAATTTTTCTATGCTATATTTATTTTGTAGAGCCAAGCAAATGTTTTTTGAAGATATTGTGGAATTTGTAGTGGGTATTCAATTCCCGGACGTAAAGTTATTAGGTTCCAAAACAATATCAAATTTGGGATTTACAGGAAACCTACATTTGGATAATTACATAAAAACAATAGTTTCAACCTGTTCCCACACAACATGCTGCCCTAAACACTTTAACCCGTAGATTGGTGTACTTTCCATTAACAGAAGATGAATACGAAACCTTTTGATTTAATCGTCCTGGAGTAGCATCAGCTTTTACTCCAAGACTAGGAATTGTTCATGAGTGAATTATATCGGCACAAAGTCAACACAGCAATATCCAATGGCTTCAATAAACAAATCAACAAAAAAAAATAACAAAATTAAAAAAAACAAAACCCCATCTCAAAGATACTACTAAACTCACCCTACAGAAAACCAAAACAATATTCAGAAAATTTGCCTTCCACCCAAATTCCGCAATATCTTCAAAAAATATAACATTAGCTTGGCTGCACAACATAAATACAGCATAGAAAAATTATCAAAAGAATCAAAATATTGGAAGTGAAGTGTATATACACATTGGTTATAAAAAGAGTCTAATTTATACTTGAATTGCTTCACTAAATAATAAATTACCTGAACATGTTTCGCAGGCACATGTTAGCTAAATCAACAGATTTTGACTGGCAGGCCTGCTATTGGAATCTTCTGTGGACTCCTCTTGTTTCTCTGGTGGCTGATAGATGAACTTGTAGAGCAGGTTGTCTTTGGCAAGCTAGGTTTCTACTTTAAAATAAAAATCTTTTCCCATACATTCAATTCTAGCAGTTACTGTACTGATTTTAACAAGTGGACATTATTTTCAACCCTATGGCTATTGTCCCAAGCATGTGAGGCCATGATTAATTTCTCTATTTGGTTGTTTCTTAAGTGTCCCAGATGTTCCCATCAATGACAACCTGCTCTACAAGTTCACTTATCAGCCACCAGAGAAAGGAAAGGAGTCCACAAAAGATACTAACAGCAAGCCTTCCAGTCAAAATCTGTTGACGATGTAGGCAACATATGCCTGCAAAGCATGTCCAGGTAATTTATTACTTAGTGAAGCAATTCAAGTGTAAATTTGACTCATTTTATAACCAATAGAAAAGTTACTCTGCAACAATTTAAAGGACCCAATGTCACACAGCAAAAAAACATGAGTTTATCAAATCAATTGCACAGAATGTGACAAAATCTATATAGGAAAAATGAAAAGAAACTTGGAAATCAGATTGAAACAGCACATGAGACACATCAAGTACAAACAATGGATAAATCTGCTGTTTCACACCACTTTTGGATCAATCACATCACACCAAACATCACACTACTGAAATCATAAACATGCAGCAGAATTGAATACTTGGGGAAAGATTTTCATTATAAAACATAAACACTGCTTGATGAATTTTGAACTATTGGAACCAAATCAACTATGGAAGTATGTCACTCCATCACCAGATGTCAATGCAAACACCCACCACACTACAGATGCCAACAACATTATCTAAGCAGACTCCTCTGTATATAAGAGCAACAGCTCTTGAAACTGGCTAGGTACAAATAATGTAAGCAATGTATGTGTTTCAACCCAACTCTTAACTTTCTTGTAAAATTTAAATTCTACACCACTGTTATTAGCTTGTTCAAATATTATACAAATAAAGAAAAGTTACACTGACAAACCTTGTAGATGCTGTCAATGTAGAAAAAGTCACAGAGAAGAGAAGAGAAGAAATCAGTAGAAATTACTAAAAATGAAATGCACAAAAATCAGTTTATTGACACCCACACACAAACCTAGACCTAACACGGCACCTTGTTCACAAAATACTGGCCTCCGCCAAGAATTGTGGGATTATACATCAGACTAACAAACATTATATCTACTTAGAGAAGAGAAATGAATGATACACAAGGACAATATTGATAGATACCTAGCAAACAATCATCCACAGCCACTTCTTCTTGAAGTAGTACCGACAGGTGGTCCCAAGAAGCTAACCATGGTTAACAGGGGTGTTTTAGTTGGAGAGAAACCAACTCGCCTTTTGGTGTTTTTCTAAGATTTCTTCCCTGCCTAAAAACCACTACCACCATTTTCTGTGTCAGAGTACATATTTCTTTTTCTTCTAAGTAAGTTGTCTGTGCCTGCCAGTTTGGGAGCCTCTAATACAGAATACAGATAAATGGGATGGATTTTATAATACATTTTTAAAAGCAGGAAGTAGTCACTCTATTTCCCTTCCTTGGGGTTCTTAAAAGTTTAAGGGTATAAGTTCCTGAATGGTCCTTCAGAAAAAGTGCCTTGCTTATAACAACTCAGGTCTGAAAGATGGTAAATGAAATGGATGAAAGAGAATGCTCAAATGAGTCTCAGGTTCATAGAGTTGAGAACTATTTGGTATCTATCCTCTCTGGAGAAGAGAAACCTAAAATAAAGTTCAGAAAGTCAGGATATATACACGTTCAAAAATGGGCCCTTCAAATTAGAAGATGCACAGTATTTCACACCACGAAACAAAGGTTCCACAGATAATACTTAACGTTACAAGGCAACAGCTACTGCCAAGTTTTTCATCCCTTTTCTTTTTTATTTCATTATTTTCTAAACTAAGTTTCTAAGTCACAAAACTGATTATCAACATTTACGAGGGGCATACTGAGTCATGAGCAACACTGTTTTACAATCTTAATATTTATTTTTAAGCCAAACCAAATACATCATCATAATCTACAGACTTTCTTTCGCTTTTCGACATAGTCTCCATTGTTTTGCACACATTTTTCCCATCATTCTACAAGTTTGAAAATGCCCTTGTGATAGAACTCCGTTCCAGCTGCCCGCAGACCCTGGCGCACTGCTTTCCGAATATCCTCCAGCGTCTCATAGCGTTGACCACGCATCTGCTCCTTCACAGAACTGAAAAGATGGTAGTCGGAGGGTGTCAAGTCGGGACTGTAGGGAGGATGTGGAAGAGTTTCCCACCCTAATGCCCTGATCTTCTCCATAGTGGCACGGGCAGTATGCGGACGCGCATTATCCTGTTGAAGGATGATCCTCTTTCCAGGGCGTTTATCATGCAAAGCCCGACGGAGCTTCAGAAGTGTCTTGATGTAACAGAATTGATGGTTTGTCCAGGTTCAAGAAAGTCAACCAGAATGCAACCTTGTGCATCCCAAAAGACACTTCCCATAACTTTTCCTACAGACTGCACTGTCTTCGTTTTCTTCTTCGATGGTGAGTTCAAGTGGTGCCATTCCATACTCTGACATTTCGTTTCTGGCTCATAGTGATGGAACCAGCTCTCATCTCCAGTCACAATACACGTCAAAAATTCACCATCTTCATTATGAAATCTGTGAAGAAGGTTTTGTGCAATGGTTCTTCTCTGAAGTTTGTGGTCTTCAGTCAATAAACGGGGGAACCAACGGGCACAGACCTTTCGATAACCCAAGCTGTGGATCATTTCTTGCACTGCACTATGTCCTATTCCAAGTTGCGCAGCAATTTCATTTACAGTGAAACGCCTATCTCCTGTAATGAGCTCATCAACTCTTTCCTTGTTGCGTTCTGTAGAGGCAGTTTGAGGACGCCCGCTACGAGGCGCATTTTGCAGACTCGTGTTTCCATCTTTGAAATGTTTCACCCATCTTCTAGCACTGCTGACACCCATGCAGACACCTCCATATGCACGTTGAAGTCTGAGATGAATTTCAGGAGCAGATTTTCCTTCTTTCACAAGGAATTCAATGACAGCACACTGTCGAAACGAAAAATCAATGTCAGCGATTTTTCAAACACCGTCTGTGGTCACGTGATAGAAGCTAATGACGTCACAATATATCAACATGTGGTTTAAAGTCTGTAGATTATGATCCTGCAATTCGTTTCGTTACATTGTTGAAATTTAAATTTTTACAATGGGTTGCTTATGACTTGCAGTATGCCCCTCGTATGATTAAAACTGTGCTAGTTGGAAAACAAATGGACAAAATACTATTTGAGGCATTGTGAAAATTGTTTGCAATACAATACAATTAAAAAGAAATTGAATATATATTAAAAATGCTGCATCTTTAGTAAATAAAAAATAAAGTGTCTGAACTTACCGACTGCAAGAAATCACTTGGCAGATCATACTGTCTGGAAAGTTCACCAATGGTGACCTGACCATGCTGCTGAAGTTTTTCATTTATTTCCTCTGATATGTGGTTTAAATAAGTCTTGTCAATTAGCTGACCAAGAACTAAACAGCAGTTTTGATCTGTTCGCTCTATAACAGCTGCTCTAGTTGATATTTGGTTCAGATCAACATTAAGTATTTTTGCCAATTCCACAAGATTTATGCGACCTGGCACAAAAAGACATGATTAAATTTAACATGCAATGTTATAAGAAATACTATGCATTATTAAGACCATAATTGCAACTTTTAAAAATAAAATATAGTGTTGAGGTATGATGGCTTATTCAGTCTCATAAGTTATATTCTAGGATCCTGTGAGATTTCTACTTGGTATTTGTGTTATAAGGACAGTTTTTGTACATTGTAGATCTTAAAGGTGAAAGTTTATTCCAGGCCTTTATTTTCTTAAGAGTGTTATTGCCTTATTATTAATCCACTGAAATGCTTACTGACAAATTCAAACTTGAATAAAGATTTTTTATGTATAATACAAACGTAAAACCTGAGTCATGTAGGTAGGTATGTGAAAAATTTCAGCCCTAATAATCTGATTATATCCACTTCTGGGTAGAGACACTGTGAAACGTCTGGTTTATGGCAACAGGATCACAAACACTATACATAAGAAGTGAAAACACAAGTTCTATTGGAGGACAAAATTGGTGCATCATTTGAATGTTTTCCTAAGAAGTCTCCAAGCCATGTTTCAGAAAGTGGGTGCTTCAAAATCTGTGTTCCAACAGCTACTAAACTTTTAAAATTGAAACCCTACAGAATGGCTATAGTTACTGAACAATCAACTTGTGCTGATGAAAAATGTGTCAACTATATTTTGGATTTTACAAAATATCTTTGATGATGCTATTGACCTACAGCTAACACAGACAGTAAAAATGCTACCTGCAACAAAATTTAAACAAAAGACTGATTAGTTGCAACACCACATTCTGTTCAAAAGCTTTTAGATATTAATAAGAATAATAATTTTAACAAATAAAAATATACAATCATTATTACTATTTATTCCACATTTAAGTAACAGATCATCCATATTTTTAATATTGCATTAAAGCTGTATTGATTTGATTGTATATAATATTTTTATTGATTTTGTTAACTAATTGCTAATTTAACTTGGTAATAGAACACAGTATTTATAATTTGACGATCATTGTTATACCCCAATGTATTTTAATTTGTTGTACATAGTATTGTATTTGTTTCCTGATGTCTATTGATGTACATGGCTTAATGACAATAAACATCTATTATTGTTGTTGTTATTATTATTATTATTATTATTACACTTATTAACTTTTTCAGATGTGGTATGGTTTCAATTAAATTTTGTTGCCTCACAAAACTACAGGTATTGGACACAGAGAATTCTAATTTAATTCATGAAGTGCTGTAACATATCAAAATTAGTATATGGTGACATATAACAACAAAGCGAATAAATAATAGGGCTAATATTTTTCAGTGATAGCATAAATTCCGATAGGTACAGTAGAGATTAGTGCCATGCAAAACACATTCTGTGTTCGGTTAATGTTCTTGAGTGCGACACCTACTGAATTGCTTGAGGAGAAGCAAACTTTGTTTGTTTGTTTGTTTGACTTTGCTCTTTGTGTTATTGGACGACCTTCTCTCTCTCTCTCTCTCTCTCTCTCTCTCTCTCTCTCTCTCTTTCTCTCTCTCTCCCTCTTTTACACGAACACTCAGTCACAGGTAGAAAGAAGTTTTGTATAACTTTCAGAGAAATGTATAATCAAGTTCATGGGCTGCCATGCATATTTTTAGTGTCTAATGTACAGAAAATAGATACAAATTATTGAATTGTGCTCATATATGTACATTAGAAGCTATATGTTTCACTACTGGCATTACCAAATATATATTTTATATTAACACAAACACACATAAATTAATGAAACTAAAATAACCATTAGTTATGAACTCTAAGATAATGATGGTGCAAATTATTAAGTCATTATAATACATAAATATAGATAAACATCTCAAATTATTTTAAAAAAAGTCTGATGTACTACACTCTCATCACTTTAATTATTTTGCAACAAACTACTCTTACAGAAGTTTACTCTTTTCTCTACTTCATGCTAATCAAGATAAACATTAAAAGAACTGGTCTTATTACTTATTTCCTTATAGGTATATGAGGAATAAGAGAATACACTGTGGTAAAGCGACTGTCAAAGCTTTTAAGAGATCTGGTTGCTTTGTGATACTGAAATTAGGGTAAAAAGAACAAATGACACTTCTCATTTCAAAAAAGTATAAGTATTGGGAAATTTAAACCAATAACAAGGAATATATAAAAAATGGTTTACTCCACAAAAATCTATGGACAATTGGACATAAAATGTGTAATTTGACAAGATCTACTTTTTGTGTTGCAAGTTTTTTGTCTATCTCTTACAATTTACCAGTTATGCGAAAATCATCCAGAATGAACAGAACTTCAGAGGCTATTCTCAGAAAATTCTAAATATGTATGCATTTCAATTATATTATTTTAATGAAAATCATTAAATATTTCTTGAGTAAATCTACATTTTCAAAAATGTTTCATGTAAAGAATAGTTGGAGGTGGGAGGATTTTCTTTAAAATCTTTGTGTCATATAAGATGCAAACTTAAATATCAAGATAGGCATTTTACAACATTTTTGTTTCTAAGTTATACTACCAACTCTCTCTCTTTCACATCTTTACTCTAAAATTAACCTATATTTTGGATACAGGGAACCTCAAAACATATATTTCCAGTGAAATCTCTCAAAGTTTGAATTTTTGGGTGGAATACATGACTTTCCCTACCTATTCTGCAACAACTATTTATTCTTACTAAAGCTCATTATTTCGTCTGCTTCATGCTAATCAATATAAATATTAAAAGAAATGGTGAACACATCTTCTTATTTCAAGGGAAAACACTAAGCTAAAGTGATAGTCAAATCTTCCGAGTCAGTTGCTATGCGACAACATTGAAATTCTGCTCTTCTTGCATGACCTGGATAAAAAATGTGGCAGCACAATTTTTAAGCTTCTGCAAATGTTTCTCCTACCACAGTAATTTTAACAAATGTTACAATCTCAGTAATGTCCTGCCTGAAAAGTTTGAACTTATAATAGTTACTTTTACAAATTTTCAAAATAGAACAAATTTTTTTTTTATTTAAGAGATGTAAACAAATTTTTTGGGAAATCTGCTTTGAAAGCTACAAACTTTTCGAATACAGTAGTTCAATAAACTTTAGTTCTTCTAAATCACAAAATAAAGTTTCCATTTGGCTCCATTTGTAAAGAGTCAAATATCCCATTCTGGGATCATCCAATTCCCCTTCCCAACATTACTTTCTAGCTTCCTTCCCATTTGTGTTACTTTCTTCTGGTGTTGCATATTATCAACGTGGTTACAAGAATCTTGAATGAAATAAGCTGTCTCTTTCACTTTTGCATTGCAATAATTTACATCAAAAGTCTTTTCTGGGAAATATTGAATAATGCATCAGTGAGAGCAAAAATATGTCTAAAAATTTTCAATAGCAAAGAAAAGGTGAAATCCTTCAGTGATGTTAAATATCAACTTGGACAAATAAAAGTGCCGCTATCCCAAGAATCTGGGTAATCAACAATATCCCACAGAATGAGATCAGTTCTGTCTTATTTTCATGGATAAGTTCACAATCCTAAAGTTGTAATTCCAACATAACTGAGACCAATGTTATCTTTCCCTAACTTCTAATGTATTTAGTGCTATTATATGCTTTGTTGAATCAGAAAAAAATGAACAAACCATTCAGTGTCTTAAAATATATTTACGTTCCTTTATGAATTGCACAGACTGTGACTAAACTAAATTAAGTAGATTAATATAACAGGGGACAAAGAGCACATTGGAAAATGTTTTCTTCACTATTAAATGACCAAAAAATGCTGTAGACATTGAGCTGGTTCTCAGACACAGGCTCAAAGTCTGAAAGAATTCTACATACATGCCCACTTAATGCAACTGCAACTTATTGCTCACCCCAGTAAAGCCTAAAAATTCTGCTAAATTTCACCCTCTTTTACATAATAGTGGAGAGTCAAAATGATTTTACAACATCTGTCATGTCATCCAAAGTAACAAAAGGGCCTCTTTTAAATAGGCCCTTCTGAATGATTGCACAGTTTATGCAAAATCCAACAGGGTCAGGTTTCCCAAAGATTAGTTGTGTGTTGCCCTTCATTAGTTTGGGTTCAGAGGACAGTACACACACATATGGTGTTTCTCTGGCAAGTGTTTGTCAAACTGTACTTTGTATTATATAGGCTATAAATGAGGTTATGTATTATCAAATTGAGAAAAGATATTTTATTATGTGTCAAAAGCTTCCAATTTGGCAAGAGTGAGTTGATGATACTTTTATAAAATGCTTTGATGACTCCAATAAGCATGGAGTGATTTTGTGGATCACTGCACATGCTCAAAGCTCCTTAGTTGTATTTCCATCTGACCTTAAATATCTTCTTCCACTTCCTCCTTTTTTTCTATACTTGAGTTTTTGTCACATGCTTTAAGCATGGCCTAATGTCAAACACCCTAAACCACAAAGCATAGCCAAGGGATGGTATTTAGAAGAAGAGGAGTGGAGTAGTTAGGCCACAATTGTGGAATGACAAAAAAGTTCAGCCAAGAGATTTGCACAACTAAAACCCTATCTACAGTGTAAGGAGTGATGATAAGTATGGGAGAAACTCTTCTCCTTCTTTCATATTAACTTAACCTTTTTATAAGTGCAGCTAAATCACAAGTACCAACATTTTCTTTAAAAAAATAGAAATTCATCCCACTTGTGAACTTGCTGCTTGTGTAACATTTAACCTTTATGAAATGGGTACCCAGTATACCCCTGACATATCAAAAGTAACACAACTGCATGTATTTTGGGTAACTTCTACAGGTGATCCAGAGTTGGAAATGTTGTAAACATTAACACGTTCAGATCTGAAATCTGCGAGATTGCCAAGATTCTGCTTTTTCCTTGGGATCGTTAAGTTTTAGCTTCACAGATGCTTGGGTTACGATATGCGGCTTAGGGCCGTAAAAGTTTATAACAGACCAGTAAGCAACTTCAACGCGGCTATAATGGCAGAATAACAAAAGTACAAAATCTGGATCACCTATGAAAATAATGGTTTTGAAGTGTCAATGTGATCTGAGGAACTGTCATTTCAACGAGTGGCAAATACAATAAAATTACCTCCATGAACATACAGTTCATCCCGAATTTCACGTGTCAGCTGCTGAGGTGTAACATATTCTTTTCCGTCTGTTGTGAATACCACATCAAGAAGCTTTAGGTCTATCAATCTTGAAATTATTTCAATGCAGTTTCTTTCTGAAAGCCTATCAAGTTAAAATGGATTAAAAGACAACGCACATGTTTTAATTTGCATATATATGAGTCGATATTTCATGACAGTTGATATTTTTCATTATTTTATGTTACCTTTGTATAGTCGAGCTTAGCTGAGCCCTTTGAAAATCCGCCGCTAAGCGTTTAACTTCATCCCAATCTACAGCACTCATATTGTACCTGAAAGTATTTGGTACACTTGGCAGCTGAAAAGTTGAATTTTACATTCGCAGAAGCTTGCTCTTTTGTTTTCTAAATCATACCGGAAGAGCCAAGTGGTATGAGAAATTTTACGTGCATTAATTTCCTGTTTAGTGAATTTAAGTATGTTCATCAATGCTGGGAAATAAAATGACCTTTTTAAAGCTACTCTGGCATGCAGCCTATGAAATATCATCATTATTTGTTTAGGATAAATAGGTTAATTAGTTTTTACGTGGATCATGCTTTCATTGAATTTTCTATTTTGAGCAGATTCCTAAGGATCTAAATTCTCATTTGGCAACGTAGCATTGCAGTTGTCTTATGAACACGAGGAGGATTTTCTAGGGAGGAACAGTGTGCCAAATATCTATTTTTAATTTCGGCAGCGTTTATCACACCGTGCAAATGGCTAGCACCGACTGGGTAGCCAGATTTGAAAATCGAGCTGCAAGTGCCGAAGAATTCATAAAAACATTAAAACGTGAGGTAATTCCAATCTATTATATTTGAGGTTATATTAGACCCATTTAACTCCTTGGAAACAAATGATTTAATACTCATTATAGAACAGTAGCGTGTTATTACTGTTGTTTTAGCCCATCTCAAAGAAAATATTTAGATATTTCCTTTTTGTTTTTAATTTTCTTTAACCAAATCCTGTCAACTGACATAGGCAATACACATGTAAAATATTTTAGAGTAAATAAACACATTTGTCGTAGCCTGATACAATCCATCTGCCTTATTTTACTTTAAAACACATCAACATAATTGAAATAGGTAACGAAGATGAAACCAAATACCAAAATGTTATCATCTAGTGCAGGTAAATTATAGGAATGAGGATATATAAAAAGCATAAATTCAGTGTCAGTGGTCTGGTTTTGGAACTTTGTTTGTTCTGTAAAGCCCATAATCAATAGGTCTTGATTTCTGAAATCTTAGGTATCTATAAATAAATAAATTAGGTAAATAAATTAAAAATATAATTAAATTAATACAGCTAAAACAATAAATAACATTTCTTCCTCACCAAAACTACACCCTCATGCGATTAAAGGGCATGTCATATCATTTATGCATTACCTATATTATCATATTCTACATTTATTAAATTATGTAGTTGTTTTAGCAGTGATTAATGCTTTATATAATATAGATCAATTGTGTATAACACAACAATTGCATGAGCACATTCATTATTCAAGCAGATAAAACAGATTTTATAGTTATGCTTAAGAGAGGTCATAATTTCAACAGAATAAAAGACCTCCTCATAAAGTGTATTTTAAGAGCAGGTAAGAATTTTTGGTAATTATTTGCCGCTAACTCTCTTCGCTGCGACTTATGCCAGTTTTGCACTCTAACGGGACCGGTGTGGTTAGAGAGGGATTATGAGTGGGGAGATGGTTTAAAAAACTAATGTTGTATCCACTGCGCTGTTAGGAGTTGTTGGAAATATCGATAATGAAAATATAAAATTAGAAAAATAAATGCATATACACACACTAACCTAAACGAATTGGAACCTAACCTCGCGCTAAATTTGAAATTCACAGGCTTTGAAATTGTCATCATAAATACAAAGTCAATCAATCGCACTTAGTTTCATTTGATTTCAGAGTGGCCGAAGTTCTGCATAATAAAATTCACTGAACAGCTGTATCTATGTGAAACATACTTGTCATACATCAGCACAGCATCTAGCGACATATGCCAGTGTTGCATTCCACAACACTGTTCGCCTATCGCCGACAATAAAACTTGGGTTTTAGGCACTTTAGTGTGTAGTATTATTATATATTTACATTGCAAAAGTACTACAAGACTTCTTTATTTATATTCTACTCCTTCTAGGCAGCATACTTCATAAATACTCACAAAAAAGTATTGCTATGCGTACGTAATAAATTAGCATTTAACTTAATTACGGAGCTTTTCCGATAAAAAAAAATTGGTGAAAACGTAACAAGTATAAACCAAACTTACAGTCAAACCACAATTTGTTTAATTTCTAGAGGGGCCCAAGTTCTCTATAATTACTGAATTTTGTTGTTGTTGTTTAATCGGTAGCTTAAGGGTAAGATGGATTCATGATAGACACACACACACTCTCTCCCTCTCTCTCTCTCTCTCTCTCTCTCTCTCTCTCTCTCTCTCTCTCTCACACACAAACACACACACACACACACACACACACACACATATGCTGGTTTTTCAGAATTGTTTTAAACTTATTTATTCGTGGTATTTCAAAACATTACATTCCATGAAGTGAAAAGGGTTGTTTCATATGTTGTGCTTCTAAATATTATTAAAACAATTGATTTTTTTTTTTTTTTCAGCTTGAAGAAGTAAAATCAATTGCTGTTCAACAGTATAGTGCAGAAAAAGTCAAAGAACTTCAGAAAGAAAATGCTGAATTAAAGAAAGAAGTTGAAAAATGGAGAAATAAATTGATAGAGCTAGAGACAAATAATGGGATAAAACAGGTACCTATTTTATGTTAGAATTCATGCATGTTTACTTTTCAAATAGCACTTAGCTTCTCTCTTTCTCAGTAATTACAATGCCTTCAGAAAATAAAGCTATCTGTTTTTGTGTAGATATCCCTTGTAACAATTTATTTGGAATGTAATCATATTGCAGACAGAATTTGTGAGTGGGCAGATAACATTGTCACATGAAGGTTATATATTGATCATGTGTGAAACATGTGCATTTGATTTGATAAGGTAAGAGAGCACTTACGGCTTATGGGCTTGTTTGAATCAAGGAAATATATTTCTGGGTATAGGTACTTCATATATCAGTGTAAATAAAAATTATTTATGTAATATCTGTGCACATTCACATATCTGCACTGAAACGATGTATTCATATGTATAGTATCTAGTCTGGGAAAATAAGGAAAGAAAAGAAGATATTATAAACAATATTGGGGAAAAATTGCAAAATTTTGATGCCTTAACTTAGAGGAAATAGATTGTGTGTTTTGACAGGATATACATTTGTTGTGTAGTAAGTTTTTGTTTAACCTTTACAGTTTACAAATTATGCAAATTTCCCAGAATGAAAAGTTCTTCAGAGGCTTATTCTCAGAAAATGCAATATATAAATTTTATTTGCCAGTAAATATACTTTTCTTTCAATCAAAATCATTAAAAACCATTTTTGAGAAAAACAAAATGTTCAAAAGATTTTCCATGTTAAGAGTAGTTTGATGTGGGAGGGTTTGTTTGAAAATCTTCATATTGTATCTTGTAAGATACTAAACCTAAATACCAAATTTGGTATTTAACAGTCTCTTGTTTTGAGCTATACTGTCCACAGACAGACACATACATACGCATATACACTGACTTTTTCCTAAAAAATTGTTTTTATCAACTGGTCTCAGTTGAATCGGTGGAATCTCAGTATCAAATTTTTGGTAGAATACAATACTTTCTCTATAAACTATGTACATGGTATGTGTGCAGAAAGTAAAAATGGGAAAGCACCAGTACAGAAATTTTAAAAACTAATATAATGAAGCTAAAGAATTTAGGGGATATAAAATGCAAGGGAAATTCATGGGAACAGCAAGAAAAAAATAGTACAGAAAAATAAAAAGAACATAAACTAAGCTAAGATCCACTGTGCCATGGATCAAGGTAACTTTTGCTCCAATTGACCTTTTGGATGTAACCACAATTATCATCTTATCCAACCTTAATGCCATGACAACTGCTTTGGAGAATTTCATCACAACATTATTCTTTTTATCACTATACTTATGCTGTTTTTTTTTTTTTTTTTTTTTGTTTTTTTTTATAGCCCCCTTTAACATCAATGGTCATATAGGGGGCTTTCACTTGTGAAACTATAGGTTCAGAACATTAGGTTAAACTTTATATTATTAAACACACGCACATTCACTCTCACATTCATACTTCCAGACTCTATGGGGGATAGGGAATAATTCTGGTTAAAGAAAAATTCCCTGCCCCAGCCGGGAATCGAACCCGGGGCCTCTGGGTGAGAAGTAAGCTCACTGACCACTCGACCATGGAGGCAGTCTATGCTGGTCTTCAAAACTGGCTTTTAGTAATCATCCTGTATGTGTATAATGCAGCAATGACAAAACAAGCATATATTTATGACTTTAATATGTGATCATCCAGCACTAGGATTGGAACTAATGCAAAATCAGATTTACTAAATATATTTTCTATATTGTTAATTAAATTCAGCTTTATGCTATTATAACTAATTAAAATGTCTGTTCTCTGTGTGTTGATAGTTGGAGATAATAGATAACTCTGTAGATGAAAATGTATCGGCAAAAGCACAAGATTTGACAATCTCAAATGAACATCCAGTAGAGAAAAAAGCAAAAGAAAATGTGAGAAACAAAATACCAAAAAAGGCTAAGGAAGAGATTGAAGAAAATAAGGAAAAGGAAGTTGCAGAGGAAGCAGGGGATAAGAAAGGGAAGAAATCTAAAGCAACAGAAGGAAGAAAGAGCAAAGGAGGCGGAGGAGAGAGTGCAACAGAGGAACCTCCAGTTGATGTTGGCAGACTTGACTTTAGGATTGGGTGTATAGTATCTGTTAAGAAACATCCAGATGCTGATTCACTCTACGTGGAAGAAATAGATGTTGGAGAACAGAAACCTCGAACAGTGGTATGTACTTATGCACTACCATTATTTAATCACATTTATATAATCTTCAATCTAAATGCTTATTAATGGAACAGGGTGGAAAATGATTTAGAAAAAAAAATGTAACAGCTATCCATAAAAAGTAAAGCTAAATTTTAGTGTTCAAATATAACTGTGAATTAGTCCAAACTTAAATAAAATATACTCGAGCATATAATTTTAAATAATTTATACATCTCACAATTTTGTTGCTTAGTGCCCTAATGAAAATAAAACAATAAAATAGCTGTTATTTTAGCCATTTTGGCACTGTTATATTATTACTCAGTCTAAAGTGATGCACCCAAAAATCTCAATGACTGACAGTACAAACCACATAGGTAATACTGAGGTACAACCTAAAGCATTATACAACACTAAGAATTTTTTTTTAATTATATTTTTTGACCTATAGAAATTGCTTCTACACCAAAAATTAGAGAGTAACTTTATATTGCATTTAGGAAATGATTAAAAAAAAGAGAGAACATTTATTTTAAAGTCTCCACTCATTTTTAAAACTTCTACTAAAAAAATATGACACATTATCTCAACCTTATTGCTCATTTTGCATAATGCAACAAGGAAATTTAATGTAATTTAGCTAAATGCTTCAGCCGCCATATCATTTGTTTAGCTTTTATCTAATGCTTATTGTGAATAACTGTTTAGATTTATAATGATGTACCATTTTAATATTGTGTTTGTTTACTTTGAGCAAAAAACAAAACAGTTGCATTATAATGCATCATATAATCTGTTTCAAACTAGTGCGATCTTGTAAACATATGGGAGGGAAGAAAGAGGGCCTCTGTTAACAGCTAAGTTTTCATAACTTAAAGTTTCCCTAGTTACTTTCTCTATATATACTATGCATGTAATAGGTAGAGAAGATGTTATATTCCACCCAAAAATTCAGTGTCAAGATTTCACTGGAACATGCTTTGAGGTCCCCTGGATCCCCAAAAAATATGTTACACTCACATAACTTTCTCTAACTGTTCTGCAAACAAACTTCTTACAAAAGATAATTCTGCTTTCTACGCTATGCTCATTGAGATAAGCATTAGCAGAATGTTACTACTTAGTTCCTTATAAGTAGAACTAAAATATAAAAACTAAAGGAATGCACTATGCTAAAGTGATAGTGAAATGTTTTAAAAGCATTCACAATGTGATTGTCATTGAAATTTGCTTCTTGGCTTGGTCAGGAGTAAAACAAAAGAGACACAGGCGACTTCCTGTCTGGGAAAAGTGTAAGTGAAAAGTAAAACCAATAAAAGGAATATCTTGGACATGGTTCCTCTACAGCAAAAATGTGATGGACATAAATTTTAGTTTTGATTAGATCTACAGTATAAGGTTTTGTCTATCTCTTGTGGTTTACCAATTATGCAAAAGTCACCCAGAATGAAAAGGACTTCAGAAGCTATTCCCAGAGAATTTGAGATAAACGTTTTATTTGTCTTGTAAATATCTTTAATGTATAGTATTTTAATCAAAATCATTAGAGCCATTTTTGAGAAAATCTAAATTTTTGATAAGTTTTCCATGTAAAAGGTAATATGATGTAGAGCAATTGAAAATCTTGAAAATCTTTGTGTTGTATCTTGGGGAGAATGCTAAACTTAAAACCAAGTTTGGTATTTAACAGACTTGTTGTTTTTTGAGTTATGCTATCCACAGATACATTTATCAAATTGAGTAAACGTTGCTTTATTAATAACTATTGCATGAATATTTCATTTTTGGAGATGAAATTGTATTTTTTATTTGGATTGTAAGATAAATGTGAAATATATTTAATTGACAGCATAACTCAAAAACAAAAATCCTGTTAAATACCAAATTTAGTGTATAAGTTTAGTATCTTCCAAGGATGCGACACAAAGACTTGCAAGAAAATCTCCCCCCCCCCGCCCATCCCAAACTACCTTTCACATGGAATATGTTTGAAAACTTTTTTTTCACCTCAAAAATCACTAATAATTTTGGTTAAAACCATATATTAAGTATATTTACATGAAAATAAAATGTATATCTTGAATTTTTGAAAATAGCCTTTGAGACCTCTTCATTATGGATGAATTTTGCAAGAGATAGACAAAAACTTACTACACAAAAATGTAGAGCTCATTAAAACACACAATTTATGTCATACATTTTTATAGTTAACTGCTTCCAAGAAATTCCTTGTTATTGGCATCAATTTTAAGCTACTTAAACTTTTCTCAAATGGGAACTTATCCTTTATTTAATCTCTCTTTTGTTTTACTCTTGGCCATTCTAAGAAAAACAAATTTCAATTGTTTCACATAGTGACCAGCTTTTTAAAAGATTTGACTATCGCTATAGCATTACCTTATTTCCCTTTACTTAGAAGGAACTAATACAACCATTTCTGTTAATGTTTCTTTTGATTACCACAATGTAGATAAATAAATAATCTTTCGTAACAATAATCAGAAGCATAAGATATCCCCTCAGATCTTCTTTCATTGTTGGGAAAAGATGGAAGTCAGATGGTGCTAAATCAGGACTGTATGGAAGATGCTGAATGGTTGTGGGATCCAGTCTCTGAAGTTCTGCTGTGGTGGCATGTGAAGTGTGTGGTCTGGCATTGTCATGCTGCAGGAAATCCTTTCTCTTTTCCTTTTGGACCCTCGTTAGCCGTCATTTCAAAGTTC
Organism: Hymenopus coronatus; assembly: GCA_030762935.1. Lineage (NCBI taxonomy): Eukaryota > Metazoa > Arthropoda > Insecta > Mantodea > Hymenopodidae > Hymenopus > Hymenopus coronatus. Next base: position 69,605,311 of record CM060895.1, read on the forward strand.
ACAGCATTGTAATGCTCTGAATTTATTTGTTCCATGTTCAAGGAAATCAACATGAAGAACACCATCTGCATCCCAGAACACTGTTACCATAATTTTTCCAGCTGAGGGCTATGTCTTGAATTTCTTTTCTGTGGTGAGTCTTTGGGTCGATATTCCATAGACTGACTCCAGATAATAATGATGTACTCATGTTTCAGCTCCTATTCACAATTGAATTGAAAAGGCACCACCTTCATTCTCTTATGCGAGAGAAGTTCCTGGCAAATTTTAAGCCTGAGTGCTTTCATTTCAAGTATCTGCAATCTGGGTGCCCTGCACAAATCTTCCAATAGCCAAGCAAAGCAATAATGTCACCCACACTTTCTTGTGAAATATTGATTATGCTTACAGTTTCTCTTTGAGTGATACAATGATAAGTCTGTCAACTTATTGTTTGTGAAACTCAGTGGTTGCTGTCGCAGGACATCCAACTCTTTGTTTGTCACACATGTCAGATGTTCCCACCCCAATATCTTTAAATTTATTCACCCAACAACGCACATCAACACAATGACCATAAACAACTTGCAGTCTCTGATGAATCTCACCTTCTGCTGTTAAGAATTTAATGACTGCATGTTGCTTAAATCGCATTGACCAATCATTTGCACAAGGTTTCATACTTTACACTTTAACAACACAATTGTTCAAGGCTTCCCACCAACTGGAACTGTAGAGTTACTGAACAATCAGTACCTGCCATGTACCAGTGCTGCCATCTGTTAAGTTACAAAGGTGCATTACTTTTTATTCAATCATTTTACTTAAGAACCTAAAGGGCTATATTTGAATGTTTTCTTTTTTCTGCTCCCTCCTATCAGCATCTGTGTTCTTGTTCTCTATAATATTTTGCCTTTCATCTGTAATTTTTAACAGTATTTTTGGTTTGCCTGTCCTTTTTTTAACATTCATTTTAAAATGCATATAATCCTAACATTAAAATAATAAAACAACAGAAACTATCCAAAATTTGGCAGCCGATAATAAACAGTTAAAAAACATGTCTACCAACAGCTTGAAATTTTTTTTTGCCAAACATCTTTACATTGAGAAAAAGTAAATGTTAACCAGAAGATAAGAATGAAACAATGTTTGCTGCAACCATAAATATAACTATGGATTTTGGGTTTTAGTTGTGGTTGATCATAGTTGTTCTTTGATGATAGCATTGTGTAGACTAAGGTTAGAAAATTGAATTGGATTTTAAAAATTCAACGCCTAGACTGAAACTCAAACCTAGGATCATTAGTTTTCTTAGCTCAAGCTATATGTTAGAGTGACTGGGATTACCTTTAAAGTTTATATATGAATCAGATGAGAGAATTTAATTAGAATTCAGACATTTTGTCATTATAGCTCAGAGTAAAGCATTGGCATGAATTGAGGTTGAATTCTGTGACATTAAATTCTACAAATGTAATTAGACTTTCCAATTATATTAATAGATATGTGTATACTTTTTAAAAGCAATATTTTCAATTATTCTCTTTTTGGGAAAACACACTGAAGCTTTTTTGACATAAATTTAAACGTTATTACTAAGACCTATAAACTTTAGAAATATGCATCCATTTATGCCATAAAATTGCCAAGTTAGGACCTAAATCCTGTAAATATGACCTAAAAGTTCAAGGAAAAAAGAAACTGAAGAACAAATAGTACTTCTAATAGTTTTATATATTATATAATTCTTACATTTCTTAGCCATGATTTTTTGCAGAGTTGCATTGACACTAGTTACTGCTGACACTATTTCTTATTTTCTTCATTGTATCATCTTAACAGTAACTCAGAGGGAATAGGATAAGTGGTGTATTTCTGTAAGAAGTTTTTGAAAATAAGTACCTTAGGCTTTACTTTATGCAAAGGAATGTTTGATAAAACCAATCATCCTCAGAAAACTGAGAATATGCATTATCAATTGAACTGCTGTGTTTTACAAAAAACATCTGTACTTTCCATGCCCTAACTGTTGCGTTTAGTAGTATTGTAATGTTCTTGCCTTGTAAAAAGTTTTAGCTGTAATTTTCACCTCTCACAGTTTACAATATAAAATACATCCATCAGTACTAGCTTCCACCAAAATCCTTAACAAAAGCTCGGAACCTATCAGAGCACTTCACTTAGGCATCCTGAAGCTATACTGAACTTCTTATTTATTAACATTCGCAAAGGATATTGTACAGGAGCATAGACAGTATGTAATTGAAATTTCACTATCACTGTGCAGAACAAGGAAACTGAACATCGGCTATGGGTAAGGGAGAAGAAAGAATGCTAAAGAAAAGTAGTTATTTGTTTTATGTTCATGCACAACAAATTGTATTTTTAATGTCTTTATGGGCTCTTAAGGGAGAAGAAAAAATGATAAAGAAAAGTAGTTATTTGTTTTATGTTCATGCACAACAAATTGTATTTTTGATGTGTTTATGGGCTCATGCAATTCCAGGTATTAGAACCTTTCCCCTTAGACTGTGACAGAAGACACTTATTTCCTGCTAATTCTTGCTACATCAAGTGAAGGCTCCTGAATGAATTTCCTTACGGTCAGCTGATGTAAGCATTATGAAATTTTACAGCAACATCTGGTAAAATGTTAAATACTATAAACAAGACTAAAATATGCCCTTCTTATATTTGGGCAAAATATGGTTTAAACAGTAAAATATGGCTAACTATGTTTAATAAAAACTGCTTCATTGTGTTCACAAATGTTTGGGTTATGCTTAAATTAACCAGCCATGAAAAAATAACCCAAAATAAAAATATGACATGTCATAGAAATCTGAGTTAGTTATCGTTCTTGTTTCACTGCTAGCTGGAATGTTTCAAAGATTGACGACTCCACCAGTCTAGACTCATAGTCACACTTCTTCCTGTAGCTAAAGCGACTTTAAAAGTTAATTTTCTTTTCCAACTGATGATCTGTGATTTAACATGCTTTGCAAGATTTCTATTTCTTTATAATATTATATAGCATATGGTTTATATACTTACACATATTCATTCTTGCAATCTTCACATCCAATTCATAAATCTGCTCAAATATTTTTCTTTGTGTTGATTATCTGGATAACAATCTCTTAAACATATTCTAATGACATTTTTACAGGTATTTGAATGAATAGTTTACAGAATTGGGTAAAAGAATATAATATTCTCTCTGAATTTCAAATGGGTTTTCATAGAGGGAGAAGAACTGCTGACAATTTATTCATAATTAAAACATTAGTGGACAAATACCTAAAAGAAAAAAGGGGTAAATTGTATATGGTATTTGTAGACTTAGAGAAAGCATACGACCGTATTGACTTAAAACTGTTGTGATATAAACTATTGAGCAAGGGAGTAAGTCAACATATGGTAAATATTCTTAAAGAGAATACATTTTGTGTGAGAGTAGGAGTAGGAGTGGTGACAAAGAAATAAATCAAAAGAAGGATTACAACAAGGGTGTAAGCGTAGTCCTGTACTATTCAATCTGTTCATAGATGATATACTAATTGAGATAGGAAAAAGCAACAATTGTTTGGCAGTAATAAACAATGTCACAAACCCTGGGTTTCTTTTTGCAGACAATTTAGTTGTAGGATCTATTTCAACAATTGGTCTTAAGCAGTCCTTGCAACAAATAGACAATTATAGCAATGAATAGAACTTGATGGTAAACCAGGAAAAGACTCAAATTATGGTATTTAAGAAAGGAACAAAATTGAGCAAGTATGAGAAGTGGAAGAAAGAATATAGAGTGGTTAGAGCTTGTATATATTTAGGGGTCAAAATTGATGGGGGAGGAAAATGGGGGAAACAGAAGAAGTTAGCTTTGGCAAAGGGAAAAGGAGCACTGACAGCAATTAGAGGGTGTAAATATAAAATAACATAACTCCATGGCACAACAGCTCACGAGGAGCCATGGCCTACCGCCCGGCCGCTGGGTCCCCCATCTCGGTCCACTACAGACATCATGGATGGGGTGCAGTATTGGAGGGTGAGACGTGGTCAGTGCCTCGAGCCCCTCCCGGCCAGTTAATGCGCTCCTCACGACCTGGAGCCGCTACTTCTCCATCAAGTAGCTCCTCAATTGGCCCCCCAGGGACCTCACGAGGCTGAGTGCACCCCGGTCCAGGTCTCCCAGCAGGGGAAAAATCCCCACGCCGGTACTGGGGATCGAACCCAGGTCTCCTGCTTGGTAGGCAGCTGTGCTACCACCGCGCTAAGGAGACGACCGTAAATATAAAATATCAAGTATAAATGTCAACTGGCTAGAAAGAATGTATAATATGGTAGTTGAAGCAAAACTGCTATATGGAATTGAAATATGGAGACTAGATAGTGGTTGGGAAGTTGTAGATACAGTGCACAGGATGTTCTGCACGGAAGTGTTAGCTCTGCCAAATACAACAGTAGAGGACAGTTGCTCAAATTGAAATGGGACAAGGGTAGGAAAGGTAAGGTGTGATTACAGAGAGAGCTCTTAAGTATTGGTATAGAATACTAAATCTAGATGAAAACAACTTGTTAAGGCAATGATTAAAATATCAAGAAAAGAATTTGAGGAAAAAAGGGTGGAGTTATTTAATACAAACTAATCTAAAAATAGTGAATTGGGGAAAATTTGGAGAAAGAAGGAAAACAATGCAAATAATTTTTGGAAAGGAGCTAGGAGGAGATTTGAAGATTTAGAGATACAAAAATTGTTCAGCAATATATCATGGGAGAGAGAAATGTATGTGGATAAATTAAATAAAGAACAAAGGGAGAGTATTGCTTGGGTATGGGTGGGTGTGTGGAGAGTAAAGGAAATGAAAAAAGGACTCCAACAGAATCAATGCCCAATGTGTGGTGAAAAGGAAAACATGGAACATTAGTTTTTGACTGTAAAGGTACAGAGCTTTGGAGGAAACAGTGTATAAATGGTAAAAAACTGAAAATGGACAGAAAGATAGCCTTAGGCGAGTATTTGGCTAAAGTAAAAAAGAAATGATTGTGATCAGCAAAAAGAGAAGTAGATGGAACTTAAGTTTATACATTGTTTTAAGAAATGTTAAGCATGATTGTTGTAAAATTTATTATTATTATTATTATTATTATTGTTGTTATTATTATTATTATTATGATCATCATCATCTTTATGATTAAAATAAATGTGCTAGATTATAAGGAAAACTTGGCTAGGAATATAGCAAGATAACAAGCCTGGGCTGATGTGTAGCCATATTCTATATGGGTCTTAGTACAAACAAATAAATTAATTAATTCTAATGTGTTCTAGTGTGGAAAGTGAAGCTAGATTAATAAAAACTCTTGATTTATTAATATAAATGTTTTCATTTTAAATTATTTCAGGTAAGCGGATTGGTAAAGTTTGTATCTTTGGAGGAGCTTCAAGGACGTTTAGTGGTACTGTTATGCAACCTGAAGCCAGCAAAAATGCGAGGTGTGATGTCAGAGGCTATGGTGATGTGTGCAAGTACTCCAGAAAAAGTGGAAGTGTTGGTACCACCTGCCGGTAGTGCACCAGGTGATGAGGTGCATGTTGAAGGATACCCAAGAGTGCCAGATGCAGTTTTAAATCCAAAGAAAAAGATTTTTGAAACTGTTGCACCAGACTTAAAAACAAATGATGCTAAGGTTGCATGTTATAAAGGTGTAGCACTTGCAGTGCCTTCTAAAGGTCCAGTGACTGCACCCACATTAACAAATGTTAATATAAAGTAATACATTCAAACTGTTATGTTAATAAAAAGTTTTCATTTTTGGCAGTTACTTTCTTTATTACAGACATTCCCCTCCTATATTTAATATAAAGTGCTATGAGAAGGTTTAAGCCCATTGCACAATTTCCTGGAAATGGGTACCAGAATGAGAAAAAAGTTAAAACATTTCTTTCTAAATGTAAGCATGCATATAACTAGACAATTGATTAAGTTTTAAGTCTCCTGCTCTCTGTCAGGAAATATGTACTCTTATTGTGCACAACTGTTTTCATTGAAGAAGACACTTAACAGCTGATATACCTCTCTAGAGGCAAGCAATAAAAAACAAAGCCAGAATTAACTCCCAGTAATGCTTCAATTCTTGCTACCATTTCTGTCATTGTCAGATTAAAAAATATCATTGGTTCATTATGATCAAATATTAGAATGCACAAAAAATCAATGTTCCATGCTATTAGTATGCTAATGGAATGGCCCCCCCCACTTAAATGGAAACCATTCCAAAAAAAATGTTTCATGTATTACAGTCACATGACTTCCTTTACCCTTTCTTCAGTAAACTACTTTTAAAGAAATCTTATTCTTTTATCTACTTCACGTTAATCAAAATAAAAATTTGTAGAAAAACTTTTAATACATATTTCCTTTTAGCTACAATGGGAAAAGTGGAATGCACTAGGCTTAAGGGATAATCAAATCTTTTAAGAGTTGATTGCAATAAAGGGTTTTGAAATTCTGTTTTCTTGCTTGACTAGGAGAGAGAAAAATGAATAACTTCCCATTTGAGAAAAGTATCAGTATTAAAAAATTTAAACAAATTGGAAAGAGCTAACTCCACAAAAGCAATGTATTTGACAAATTATGTGCATTGATGAGATCTACAATTTTTGTGTGTTAAGATTTTGTATATCTCATTCGCAAAAGGCACTTCAAAGGCTATTCCAGAAAACTGAAGATATACATTTCACTTTCCATGAAAATATATTAAATTGTGCTATTCTTTTCAAAATCTTTAAGAACCATTTTTGAGAAAATCAACATTTTCACAAAATGTTTCATATAAAGGGTAGTTTAGGATGGGAGGATTTTCTTAAACCCTTTGAGTCACAACCCAGGAAGATGTAGAACTTAAATATCAAGACCTTTTCTTAAAAATATTTTTTTTGGCTTCAGAGATCTCAAAGCATTTATTTTTGGTGAATGAATTTTTAGGTGGAATACAATACTTCCCCTACATAATATGTATAGTAGTTAAAGTATTATTACTTTATAGGTCCAGTTATAAAATTCCTAAATAATAGTCCAGCAAACATGGTCATTCAGTTATTTTGTAAACAATTCCAGAAGTAACATTCATTGCAGAGAGTACAATATGACAGTTACAAGTACGTATGTGATGCAAGACTTTGAAACGCTCCCAGTTTGAAATTTCAATAAAGGGCGATGTCCATTAGAAGTCCTACAGTCAATCAAGTGAAATTATGCTATCAAGCTCATTATGCATTACCATGCGAAAACTAACCAAAATGCTATTCTAGACCATAATTATGAGCATTAGCATAATCGAAGCTTATATAAGATGATTTCAATGAAATTTTATTTTTAACCTAAGTTAAGTGAGCAGCAATTATAGTATGTATAATCAGTAGTAATAGTCAAACCTTGATTTATTATTTTGCGATAGAGTGAGTTTAGCACTTTAGGTAAATAAAAGAAATCTGCATTTCACTCAAAAGTATAATATCAATATTTTGTCATACATGCATGTTTTGAGATCCCTTAAATGTAAAAATGCATTTTTAGAAAAATGTGAGGGAGGGAGAGAGAGAAAACAACTTAAATAAAATAAAAAAAATATATATAAAATACTAAACTTGTTATTTAAGTTCATGTTTAAAGGAAGTAATACAAACATTTTCAAGAAAATTCTTCCCATAAACTAAGCTTTACATATAATTTTTTTTTTATTTTCTCAGAAATGGCTCTAATGATTTGTATTCAAATACCATATATTTTAGATATTTGCACAGAAAACAAAGTGATATTTTAAATTGTTGCAAATAGCCTGCAAAATCCTCTCTAGTCGGAACCAGTTTTGTATAACTGTTGCAGAAATGCCTATTTTATTGAAGAAAATAAAACCTCTCTAAACGTTAAATTTTAATAGTCAAAGTACATAAGTAAATTCATGCACAGCATGACATATAGGCAAAGAGGCTAAGAAGTAAGATTTTCAGTTTCTATTGTTTTTGATTCAAAAGGAACACTTAATTTTCTCCTGTGGTGTAGGAGATTGTCATTAAGGAAGAAACCAGTTGTAACAAATGACCTGCATTGAATCATCTGACATATAACAAAGAGACAGAAAAGAGAATTGCATATTATCACTCTGAAAGTAAGTAGATAGATTCTTATTAATTACTAGATTTGGCATGTTCTTTGATATTCTATATTTAATAATCGTCAAGGCTAGAAAAGTTTTTAGAGAGAACAAATGCTTTGAGAAAACCTGATCTTAGCGGTACACTTATTGATTCTGTGCAGTGTCATGACAAAGTTCACCAGTGTTTAATGACACTGTTAAAATATTTAAGCGCCTAGGAAAGATTGCTTTGATCTGCTGTGAAGAAAATGGATTACACTTCACAGCTTGTGTACATTTATTATTAATGAAACAATGGCAAGGGTTCTTTCACAATGGAAAGGAAAGAAAAGATTTTTGCTCCAGTATAAAGCAGGATACAAATTTTGGCAGGCGGTATTCAATGTGTACTTGAATTATGAGCAATACCATACTTGAAAAATATTTATTTGGCAGAACAAATATAGACAGTAAAAATATTTTGTCATGAATGGAAATAAGCTAAAATCGAAGAGTGAAAAAAGTATTTATTGGTGGGAAGCATTTATCTCTGCTTGGCATCATTATTTGTCAACCACTACAATTCCAGGTTTACAGAACGTTCATAATGCTTCTGGGCGATGGGCATGCACCATGTGGACTCTATTGTTTCTACTTGGTTTTGTGTGTACTGTACGTGATGTGTACACTACAACTGCAGAATATCTGGCTTACCCAGTAATCACTTCCATGACCATGGACCAGGCAGCATCCTTATCTTTTCCGTCTGTCACTGTCTGTAATATGAACCGAGTTCATTGCTCACATTTGCGTAATCTTACTGCACAGCATTTTGGCTCAGAGCTAGGTACACGCCTGCTCAAGTTGCATGACCTTACAAACTGTCAGTTGGACTTTTCTTGGGATTCTAAAAGAAAGGAGGATGAAGCAGCAGCAGCATGGACTATAAATCCTATTCAAACTACTAGATCAACCAGAGGTGCCCCAGCAGGATCAGCATTTACTAAGGTATTATTATTACTTCTTTCTACATTATAAAAACTAAACATTGGAGGCAGCACCATTCAGCATCTGTCTGTAGCCTCAAATAATAGTACACTCCTAGTTTTAAAGGTGGAGGCATCTGTCAAGCCAGAATGACAATGGACTGTACTTAACATGACAGGATGAATTTTTAAGAAATGCTTCTAAACTGAAGACCTGTTGTGATTCAGTTAACGTAACAGGAATGACTCCTCATTGGTAGCTGTTATTGTTTCATTTTATTGCTTCACGCTGACTGATTCTAATTACCATGTTATATCACTTAACAGGAAGAAAAAGCTTGGCACTGTCAAACATCATATTAAGTCAATCCTAAATAGCTCCATTTGCTATAATGTTAGGCTTTCATGTATGTAAGTACATCATAGTTCTGGCATTACCTTGGCTGCCATCCTCAAGGTGACCATTAGCACCTTGGATGGTCTTGTAATTACCAAGTGGTCATGCTGTGGCTGAGTGGTTAGACCACTTGCCTCTCACCATGTGGAATTTGTGATGAGCAAAGTGGCACGGGGGCAGGTTTTTCCAGTTTACCCTGCCATCGCCTTCAACTGGTGCTCCATCTTCATTTGCCATATTAAAAAACCTGCCAATCATCAGGGGCTGTCATATCTTGGTGTCGCACACACTGTCAACAAAGGAGTAGGCAGCTTCCTGGGACAAGTAACTGGGTGGGAAGGTTTACTAGAGCTTTGTTCACCAGGTGTCAATTACCAAGGTGAATTCTTGCAACTTTTACTCTGGTTGTTGCATCTGTGACTGAGTTGAGTACAATAGGCTTTGGCCAAGCAATAGTTCCTGAACTGGTTTTTGAGGTCCTCCTGGAAGTCTCACCACTGCCAACTTCAGAATTGTATTCAAAACTTCTGTTGCCCATCCCTGGAAGCCTATTAGCTATGCATCTTCCTCCTCTGCTGACCATTGGTTGTGAGTGTGATGGTAAATTGGTAAAGGAAGACTTTTAATGCTATGTCCTATTGTATTTGGATGGTTTGCTGTGCAGATGTTGGGTTGTATCCTAGCATCTCAATTTTCAAGTCCTTAAAGCCTTTCATCAAGCTTTTCCTCCATCATGATTTTCAGCTCCTTGGCACTGCCCTCAACTCTTCCCTCCAGGGCACTTCTGAAGTCCTCCAGGCCATTAACACATTGTCAAAGTCCTTCACCTTTCTGCCAATTTCTTCCATATCTTTCCTTATGTCAGTTAGTTGTTCATCAATTTTGATTGATAGCTCTGCCGTTATCTTGGGCATATCTGTCTTCATTTCTGTCTGCATCTTCTGCATTCTAGATTCAATGTTTGCCTCCGTCTTCTCCATTGGAGAATTCACTGTCATTATTTTACTTCCCATCTTATCATTCTGATATCCATCTCTATTTTCCTCATGTCATATTTCATTTCCAACTCCATCTTCTTCACTGCAGAATTCAGTGTTGTTAGTTCACTTCCCATCATTCTATCTTTTCCTATAATTTTTAAGCATTTCTTCCATCTTGGCTTTTAATACTACAAAGACAGCACAGTTGCAATATACTTATCAGGATGTCTTTACAACTGAAGCACAATACCAATACAACAGTTATGTTTAATGTAAAACAGTTTTGTCTCATTTCTTTCTTGGTTGGATAAATTTAGGATTGCCTTTCCCTAGCACTTGGTTATCTACAAGGGCAATACATCACATCACCTTTGTTCCTTTCATCTCATAAAGTTTATCCACAAAATAAATTTAAGTCAACAATGCAGTTAATTTTCATTTATTACAGTGACTGAATAATAGAGCAGCTGATGAAGGGGATTGCACCTGAGCCATTTCAGTGATCATGCAGGCTTAAAATTATTGAATTAATTAAACCATGATTCATCAATGCAATCTATTTTCAAATTAATAATTTAAGCTGTCTAATAGGCTCAACACTGCAATAATGAAGTTATTCTGTCTTGATTACATTTTAAATTTAACACTCCTTTTCTTGCATACTAATTTTCTCTAATGATTTAGTTCTTAGTTTACTTATACATATAATTTCTTATATAAGTGCTTTTATTTCATTTTGAATTCATCTTTTTCTTGTAGTTTCTTGCAAACTAAATCAGTTGTTCAGTGCTAATTTTTTCATGCATAAATACAATAAATTGACTTTTTATATTATATCATTAATAATGGTAGCTCAAGTTACAGTAACTCAAACATAAGCACTAAAAGAGATACCATAAAGTTTTGCTGGAAGCAAGGCAATAATGTTTCTCAAATTTAATTATTATGTACTGATGTTGGCTCTTTGAAGATAAATCCAATTTAAGCCTGAATTGTTTACCAAATTAAATATAGCAAGTTTACTATAGAGTGTTATACACTTTCACATTAATTTTAGTCTAAGAAACTTAAAACTCAATTATTCTTCTTACTTGTTATGTTTGCATATATGAACAGGTGGACTCAGAGGCAGAGGTTGGTACAACAGCTACACCTCGTGCAAAACGGAATGTGACACAAACAAAATCTTTCAATGATCTGATGCACTTTATGGTTCTGTACACTAATTTTTCAAATGATATAAGGAAAGAGATTGGTCATCAATTTAATGAGTTTGTTCGCTCTTGCACCTTTAGTGGGAAGTCCTGCCTAAATGAAGAAATGTAAGAATAGTTTACAATAAAGGTGAAATATACTGAAGATGTGGTAAGGCTATATAGTTTAGTAACAAATTTGTTAAATATAGTATAACTTTTTAATGTAGTGGAGAGGTGTAACCAGGTTTTTGGGAAATATCTGGTATTTGCATTTTACAGATTTTTCCATCTGCAGATGCTTTCACAGTTCCTCTGTATTAAAAGCATGTCGGTTTATTACAATCCATTTTAGATAATCATGTTATCCAGACTAGTTGGGACTGAAGGTTATCCAGATTAACAAAAATCTGGATAAACCAGAACTATTAATTGAACACAAACTCTGACATATAAATTGCAATATTGAAATTGGATCACTGCAAAAGCAGAGGAGAAAAGAATTGAAAGCTGTCTAGATTTGACATCTAGAATAATTTGTTATCAGGACCATCATCATCACCACCACCACCACCACCACCACCACCACCACATTTGTTATTGTTGATGTTGTTGTTGTTGTTATTATTATTATTATTAGTATTACATATGATGTATGTTTAAAATTGCTCAATGGTGAGGTCATTAGTGCCCTAAAAATAGATAATGGCAAAAGCCAGAGATAAAGATCAGTATAAAATTATTTGTTACAAATTTATATATAAAGTTTGTGAAATTTCTTTGAAAATGAGTCAGTAATTTTGAATGTGTTCATTTGATAATCCTATAGAACCATGCTGTTTCATTTATTGATAATTTCTGTTATCTTCGTAGATTTCAGTCTTCTACTGTGTACATTGTCCAAGCTATCACAACCACATTTAAACTCTGTGGTCCATTTGGGAATGGTTGAAAATGAAGGTGCAAAATTCCGTAAAGCACTTGTCATATCAATATGAATTTATGTTCCATTCATACCTTCCCTTACAAAGTAGGTACTTAATAATGTCTCAATATTGGATATTTGCCATGTTTACCATTTACACATACTATACTGTAAAAAAAAAAAGATTCTTGAACAATCTCTATGTTATTGAACAGATGTTTCCATGATAGATGGCTGGCTGGTGTTGAAAACAATTTTTTTTTTGAAAATGCCTCTGCAATCTTTGTATCATTTCGAGAACTTTTCAAATTATCCTTGTAAAAAAAATCTTTATTCAGTTTTATGCAATTTTTATGAGACTCAATCAATCATATATAACATATTGTTGTGGCAGGTTAAATGAAGTAGGAGTGTTTGAAAACTTCAGAATATAAATTTTCTAGTTGCTCTACCCTTGAAAAGAAAACTAAAGTGAAATTAAAAGGTTCTGCATTACTCCAGTTAAATCTTACTGAAACTTTGTTTCACCAAGCTAAATTTTCAAATAACAAAATCTACAGCTGTAGCTCCAGTTTGTAAGTTTATGTTTGACTAGACTTGCCAGATTTTTAGGACGACAATATGGGACACTCATTCCACCCCCGATTTTGAAGGCCAGAGACAGTACTGTAAATTCAAATTGAAAAAAAAAACAAGAAAGAAATACATCACATATATAACATTCAAAACAATATTTTTACACTACAGTTATTTATTTTGATAACAGAAAATTAACTGTAATATACTATTATTTAAGTCAATTGTAATGGAGTATCATACTTGCAACTTTCCCTTGCATTGAAAACCTTCTACCATTCTTAATACTGCTATAAAACAATGACAAGCCACACAATACTATACCTTATTATTAATTTAAAATGTTTACTATCTTCAAGGCTCAGTTTTTTTGTTCTAAGCAGCCTTTTGTTGTCATTGATTGTTTAGTTGTACAAGTGAATGAGGCAATTTGTGAAAGCAGACAGTTCACAATAAGAATAATTTGTGAAGAAAAAATTAACTCAACACATGCAAAAGCACACTAATGACTACATTACACTTCATTGTACTCAGAGCAGACAATTCTACTAGCTTGCTTCAAGCTTCATGGGCCTTAAGTTCGTGGAATCCAGAGAGAGGATAGATCAAGGCTCATTAGCTGATTTCTGGGTAAATGTTCAAGAACCAGTGATGATTATACAAGGCAACTAAACACACAACCACAACATCTAAATGGCTTTTATTCCCTCTTTTCTGGTAACAATACAACATGGCTTGGCTATTCGAACTCATGACGTGACCATGCATACTACCTCACTACAGCATAAAAATGTGATCAGTAGTTACCAATATCATAGTAACAAATAAATATGCGTGCATTTCTCAAGCCTAAAATGCAAGAGACCTCTGAGCAAAATTGAACAGTCTTTCACACCCAGTATAAAATGGGATGCTGAAAACCACAGCAGTTATAGAGTGTCCATAAATAAAACTCCATTTCTATTTTCGCGTACATTTCAAAATGCAAACTTTAAGCAGAGCAAGAAATACAGGATTTTTGCCATCCTGTATGCTGGTAATATTGAATACAAGATTTCTTCCTCAAATATGGGAAATTCCATACAGAATGGAATGTCTGACAAGTCTATATGTGACCCCTAGTGTCAAATGTAGATTGAAGGAAAAATAAAGTGAAAACATAATATCCAAAAGTAAAAATATTCTTTTCAAAAGAAAATACAATTGTGTAGATAGTGTTAAAATTCTGCACAATCAATAAAATTTGATTTGTCATAGGTATTAACAAAAATAATTACTATTTGATATTATGCTTAGTCAAGTATCTTTAGCTTATTCTTCTAATAATTACCATGGACAAAATGTGTGATACTTAATTATAGTGTATTTATTATCTATTAGGAATGCAAAGGGAAAAGCAGTGTTAATAATTTGCATGCCTTATGGGATCTTTTGAGCTCTTCTTTTGCCAGAATGAATCAGATTTTAGTAAATTACTTGATTGGTCAGAATACTTTTATCAGAAATGAGATACCTGTGTGTTGGGATAAATTAAATATAGTTTTTCAAAGAGTAACTTTTAGGACGAAACACTAGGCTGGTCAATAAAAATGTTAGTAGGTATTCACATCCTATTAGCAATTAAGAGTTTATAGTAAAGTTGGATTTTCTTTTGTGATCATACTATTGAATCTTCAGTAGAATTTGAATGAACCATTAATACAAATTTTACTTGCAGGTACTTTACTCATATTATTAACAGTGCATATGGAAACTGTTTTACTTTTGCCACTGATAGAAAAACTGTAATACCGGGAAAAGATTATGGTAAGTCTCAATGTTTAATATATACCTGAAGTGAAAATGATCACAACTATTTTTTTCCCATGTATAGCCAGTTTTAACATCTAAGTCATACCAGCAGCTTGATTTTTTTTTTTAAACAATTCCTCAAGGAAATGGCTATTGTTTATGTTATTTTATGGGTTATTTACTATCTTTAAATTCATATGCACACTTTCACACTTTTGTTCATATTTTCAGGCTTTTCGGAGAATGGAAATAATTTTGGTCAGAAAATATTTTCACCCTCAGCATTCTAGTTCTGACAAATATATTTCTCCATAACATCCAAATTTCCATATGCAATATTTAATACTTAACAAAGTCTTCTTTATATACAGATAACACAAATTGCACTTAACAAGATGCAGAATTTAGGTATAATGAAGTATAATCTTAATATTTAATAAGTCAGAGTGTATACTTTTAGCTTCAGCTATTAATTGCTAGCATTATTGTAAGATCTGTTGCTTCCATTGTCAGTTAAGGACCAACTGGAATCAGGATGTGCTTGTGGACAATGAGGTGAAACTATAGCTGCCTGGAGCATAATGAATCTGCTCTTCTCTATACCCAAGCACAAATTCCAGCAAAAAGTGAAATATGGCACTTAACTCATGAGTAGGAGAAGCAAAGAGAAACATAGAAATCTACAGCATATGCTGTATTAAATGCAAACAGACAGATAAATCAACAGTAGAAAATCTTTGTAACAAACACCACAACATAAACCCAGATGTTGAAATCTTCAAACATGGCAATTACCCTTAGTACTCACAACATGGAACGAGTTTATATTACCAATACAGTGATCGACAATGAACTTTAAAATCTTGGCAAGAGATTAGCATAGATAACTTCATTGAAAACATTTGATTACTCCATTTTTGCCTCATTGTCATGTTATACAAGATTCCATACCCTGGTTTAATTGGTCCTTAGCTGATGTTGGGACTCGTATCTAAACTAGTCCTAGTAATTAATAAATAAGTGAAGTTGAAAGTGGTATTCATTCATGAAATATTTTGCATTTAATATTTCTCATTTAAACATTTGAATAACATTTAAAGTTTAAATCTTTGAATATTATAATCGTTGGGAATTTATAATAATTAAAGGTATAAAAAATAAGATTGAATTGATATAACTAGGGCAATTACACCTCCTAATTTATTAGGAATAGAATGTAAGATAGCATAAGCGAACAAAAAGAATCATTCTGTTAAATATGAACTGGAGTTTGATGTGACAACCATAACCTGAATCATAGATCTTGTGAACCTGTGAAATTCTCTTCATTAGCAAGAATACTTCTATCATTTTGCATTATTTATTAACACTAAGAAATAAACAAAAAACTTACTACACAAAAATCATAGATGTTTTGAAATACAATTTATTTCAAATAACTTTCATATTCTACCAGCTGTTTCTGAGATATTAAGTATTATTGGTTGCCATGCTGCTGTTTTCATTATCTCACAGAAAAGTATGATATTTCTGAGCCAGCAATTATAAACATTTGACTAATACTATTATTATCCATATTTTACTATGAGTATAGCAAAATGTATAATTTGACTATTTCTGCAAATGCTTATCTAGATTTATATGAAATGGATAGAAAAATAGGCTTTTGTAAGAATAGTTTGTAGAAGCTATGTAAAAATAAATGCTAGTGGGTAGAGAAAGTCGTGTACATTTCTTTCTTATTTTTATGTTTAATGTTTGAAATATTTTTGCATATATTACTTGTATTTACAACAGTTTATTCAACTTTATTTATTATGATAATAAAATAAATCTGGCACTATAACCTGTATGATGTTAGCATCACGCATTCCCCAGCCAGGAAAATGACTTTCTTGGCTGGAATCTCTATCTATTACAGCTCCTCACTTTCCACACAATGCTGAGTGGATTTCAGTCCTTTAATTGGGATGTAAAATCTGCAACCCTATTGGTGAGATCGAACCTGGGCATATCCCTTAGCCAGGAACCAGAACACATGTCCACTGCACCATGACTCAGGACCTATTCTAATAAAAAATCCTATTAACGACCACCATGACTTGACAAAACTGCTATAATAATCTTTTACATTAATTAAAAAAATCTTATGTGTTCCATTCACATGACTTTCTCTACATCTCTGTCAAAAACTACTGTTAAAAAGCTTACTTTTCTATTTACTGCATGATAATTGAGATAAACATTAGCAACATTTTACTTATTACTTGGTCCCTTGTAAGTAGAAGGGAAAAAATCAAATGTGTTCCATTCAAATTATGTTCTCTAGCTGTTTGGCAAACAAACCTTTTATTCAAAAGATTAATCTGTTATCTACATCATACTAATCAAGATAAGCATATGCAGAATTAATCTTATTACTAGCTACCTTGCAGAAGGGAAATAAGAAAATGCACAGACTAAAGCAATAGTCTTGTCCTTTAAAAGCTAGTCGTGCTGTGAAACAATTGAAAATCCAATCCCTTTACTTGCTAGTGGTAAACAAACGAGAAAGCTTAAGTGGCTAAAATATCTCAAAAACAGTTAACTCTTTAAAAAACTCTATGACATTAATTGTGTGTTTTAATGAGACCTACATATTTTGTGTAGTAAGTTTTAGTATCTCTCTTACAGTTTATCAGCTATACAAAAATCATCAGAATGAAAAGGTCTTTAAAGGCAAGATATACGTTTTGTTTGTTATAAAAATATCTTAAACATAAAGTATTTTAATCAAAATCGTTGGACTCTTTTTTGAGAAAATCAACATTTTTGAAAAATGTTCCATGTAAAGGGAGTTGGGGGATGGGGGAATTTACTTGAAAATCTTTGTGTCGCATCCTTGGAAGATACTAACTTAAATAGGAACTATTAAGTTTGGCATTTAATGATATTTTCATTTTTGAGATATGCTGTGCAAGCACGCATGCACACCCCCCCCCCACCACCCACCCCCACCCACCCCCACCCGCGCACACGCGTACACACATGTACAATGTTCTAAAAATGCTTTTTTTTTTTTTTTTTTTTTTTTTTTTTTAATTCTGGGGGTCTCAAAAGATGTATTTCCGGTGAGATCTCTGTATGAAATTTTTGGGTGCAATACAATACTTTCTTTTTACCTATGTACATAGTGTGTGTAGAGAAAGTAAACATAATTCTAGTGACACCATCTTCTGATTTTCATACTGAAGAACGATTTAATAGTTATTCCAAAAATAAAGTTGCTTATATTGAATTTCCTTTTTCTTTTTATTCAAGGGCTCTCAATGGAATTGTATTTAGATCAAAAAAATTACTTGGGAGCTGGCCTCAGTCCTCAGGCTGGTGCACGAGTTGTTGTCCACACAAGCGAGCATCTACCTCTACCAGAGGAAAATGGTATTACAGTACCACCACATATTGCAACAAGCATTGCTCTTCTTGAAGTGAGTTCCTTCCATAATTATTTTAGGTCATATTGTGAGAATCATTATCTTTGATAAAGGAAACACTATGACTAAACCTAGTTTACAGGGACAAAATATTCAGCCTTCAGGAAATAAAGCTGTACTCTTTAGATATCATCTGGTTCTAAACAACTCTGCTTACTCAAGGCTTACATTTAAGCATGTTATCTGCAAAGAAACCTGTAGTTTAATGCACAATGTTTTTGCATCTATAATGGTTGATCTTATTTTTCAGGTCAGGATAAAAAGATTGAAGTTACCTTATGTTAATAATTGTTCTTCAAGTTGGAATAATACATGGTATCTTGCTGAAGTGAATAACCTATTTCCTTATTCTTCAGAGGTAATTTTTGCTTTTTGTCTTATTATTCAAAGGAACTTAAACATTATGGTTATAAATAAAAGACATCATGAAACTGAGTTTGCTGTACTATAAAATTATGAATTAATCCATTCCATTTCTCTAGCATGTATGTACAATATACATAGTACATAGAGAGGGTATTGTATCCCATCCAAAATTCAATACTGGGATTTCACCAGAAATATGTATACAAGCATTTTAGAAAAAGGTCAGTGTGTATATGTGGGTGTGTATGTGTTTGTGTCTGTGGACAGCATAACTCAAAAATGAAAAGTCTCTTAAATACTACATTTGGTATTTATTTTTAGTGTCTCCCTAGGATGTAACACAAAAGATTTTTCAAGAAAATGCCCCTCCCCAAACCACCCTTTGAGCTAACTGTTTCAGAGATATTCTTTGTTATTGGTTTCAATTTTAAAATACTTACATTTTTTCAGACAGAAAGTCATCCATGTGTCTTTTGTTTTACTCCTAGCCATGCAAAGAAGCAGATTTCAATGACAAAGTATTACAATCAATACAAATGATACTTAATCTTATTTTCGCTTTATCATAATGTATCTCCATTCTATGTATAAGCAATAAGTTCAATCATAATGTATATCTTGATTAGCATGATGTAAATTAAAGAATAATCTTTCTAAGAGTAGTATATATGCAGTGCAGATAGAGAAAGTTGTGTGAATGGAACACATCAGACTTTTAAATTATGTGCAATGCCTTCTCACAGACAAATTATAAAAAATAAATCCATTAATATTAATAGAAGAAAATCAGAATATGTTTTGCTACTACCAGTGCAGTGTACAGTGTGCAGTGGCAGAAAAGAAATGAGCCTAATTTCTTATTTCCTTTTTCAGCGTTGCCAAAGAGTGTGTCTCCAATTAGCTTTTGAAGAAAAGTGCAACTGTTCACATCCTACTTACATGGATCTGAGTACAGGTTTTGGTCCATGTAACCTAACTTCACAAAGTAAGTTGCATTGCTTGCTTTTAAAATCTTATATTTAAAACACAAAATCTAACCCTATGAGTCTTAAATGTGACTTCTCTGAGAAAGCTTGTTTGCATATTCTACTGAAATTAAGACAAAAAACTTACTAGTTTTGAAACTGTCAATTTTCTAGATGGTCCAATCACAATATACTATGCAAATGATCATCATTTGAGATATTATGATTGAGTTAAAAGTTTAAGAGTATTGGTAGATTAAGTCAATAATGTAGTCCATAGTTGAGTGTATACAGACTGAGACTTGGAAATATTGTTTTCAAAAAGGAAACAACAGTGAAATCTAGTTTAAATTTGCTTGTATTGCTAATAAATACATTTTAAACTTTTTTTTTTACATATATTGTTAAAATTTAATAAGGCTGGCTTGAAATGACATAATTGTCTCAAAGCTGTCAACAAAGTTTTCCCATCATCTCAAACAGAAAATCACAGCTTCATGTAAGACAATGCTATGGCTCCACAGCAAAGCATGTGCATGTAAAGTTTACAAAACATTAAAAAGACAATCTGAAAATCCAGCAGATCCAGGTCAGAATCCTATTTGGGTTAAGCTGTGTGGCTGAACTTTTATTCAGGTATTTTTTTCAGTGCTTAAGATAATTATCATCATTTAATTAGTGTTTCTTGAGGTTCACGTTTCTTTCATCATGTGATATGAGTTGTGTACTCTATAAACAGTATGCCTAAAAAAAGAAAACAAAAGCAAAAAGATCTGATGTTTGCCATTCACATAAGTTTCTCCGTCTGTTCCAAATATAAACTATTTTTACAGATTGTTTTATCTACATCGAAATAAATAGTAGCATAATTGGTCTTATTACTTGTTTCCTTTTATATATAAGGGAAATAAGGGAATACATCAGCCTAAAGCAATAGTCAAATCCTTTAAAAGCTTGTTGCTATGTGACAATTGAGGTTCAGATAAGTATTTTAAAGCTGAAACCAATAACAAGTAATATCTCAGAAATGGTTAGTTTTACAAAAAAAAAAGTATATGACATAATTTGTGTATTTTAATGAGGTCTGCATTTTATGTGGGGTAAGTTTTTGTCTATCTCTTACAGTTTCCAGTTATGCAAAATTCAGCAAAATTCATTCAGAATAAAGAGGTCTTCAGGGGCTATTCTTAGAAAATTCAAGATATACATATTATTTTTTATGTGAATATGTATAATATACAATATTTTAATTAAAATCATGAGAGCCATTTTTGAGAAAATAAAACACACACACACACATGCACCCATGCACGCACTCACACACCCATGCATGCATACACTTGGAATTATGCTCTATATGCCGTAAATGTAAGTCAAATGAGTTCATTTGAATCCAGTAGATATTTAAACACAAGTGAAGGCTACTTAAGTTCCTTTTTCTCCATTTACCAAGATTGTATGTTTCATTGTCATTAGTGTTTTCAATCATTATGAGATAGATATCTTGCCATTCACCATATATTTTTCAGACTCTTTAGGCCACTTTCTAGGATGAAATTTTCTCTGTCATCTAGTTTCTTTAATGGTCTTACAGTATGAGTTTTGCAGTTTTCTCTTCTGCTTGCATTGATTTCAGTACATTTTTTCTCCAAAATAAGCACACAAAACTTAGAATACATTAGAATTGTCTATATGAGAAGAAAGCTATAAGAGTACTCAAATGTTTTCAGAAAGCACAAGGACAGTGAAATTTGTTTACTCCATAAGTTGAAGGTTGTTTAAAAATAAGGTTATTATATTATTTGCAAAAATTCTGGTGTCCAACTTCATCTTAGAAATTTAATATTCTTCCCCCCTATCATTGTCACTATATCCACTACTGCACCTTCACCTCCAATGTAAAATAATATAGCTACTGATCAAAAGAATCAAAATACTGGAAGTGGTACACAGTGAAGCAATTCAAGTGTAAATTAGATTCGTTTTATCCAAAGTGAATATAGCTATTGTTATAATATAACAAATTTATGTCCTACACAACCAAAACTATAAACACCCTCTGTTCAGGAAACAATTAAAGGTAAGAATCAGAAGTTGTAATCCAAAATGTTTGCAAGACATTTGATAATAATTTCAGAATGCCTCAGTACGTAAAGATAAACATTTTCTGCTAATGATTATACTTTTTTTTAGTATACATACTTTTTATCACAGTGAGGAGGTTTAATCCTTATGCCATCCTTTCTCCCTTTTATCTATCAGAATTTATGACTTTGCTAATTTTAATTATACTCCACAGGCCCTGCTTTCACTTGTGCTTTGGAAGTTCTTGAAGAGTTTGAGAATCAAAATCGAACCTGTAGCTGTAATATGGATTGCAGGTATGAAAAATATTTCTTTTGATAAGAAAAATATAAACATAAATTATATATGGATAGCATTTAAAATTACCAAATTGAGAAAGATACACTGTGTTTCTCTCAATTTACAGGGAAATAACTTATGAAACCAGGATTTCTACTGCTTTATGGCCAACAGATAATTACTGGGTAAGAAAAATATGTTCATGTTATTTCTGAATAGCCTGTAAAGTCTTCTTAGTTCTGATTGAATGTTTTTCTTTTGTTGTTGTTGCTGTTGTAAGTTGAATGTCCTTTAACCTGGTAGGTCATATCAGATGATGAAGAAATAGATAAAGTGAAGCTTAAATGAGCCCAGGAGCCATAGAGTGTAAAGTTACTTGACATTTGTCTTCTCAGGATAAGGGAAAACCCTGGAAAAAACCTAATCTGTGTAACCCACCCTCTCCAAGACCTCTTGAATGAAAGGTAGACATGCTACCACCACACTAAAGAGGCAGGAAAAGATAGACTGCTATATAACTAGAAAACTATAAGAGTTAGACAAACACTTACTTGCCTCAGGAAAATTTAGTGTTCATTAAAATATTTAATACAAATTTTGTAAAATAGTTTTTTTTTTTATATGTATTTAGTGCTGTGTATTTAAAATGTGCAAATTTTTAATGCATAGAAAAACTTATATGATTGTACCAAATCAGACGTTTTGATGTCATAAAAAGCAGTGCCAAACACTACAGTAATCCTAGTAAGCCAATGTATGAGTTGTGGTTACCATCCATGGTCTCATCTAAGGTTGTTGCACCTCCAATGAACAGAACATACAGAGTGGACCATTTAACTTGAGATTGTAGAACATCTCCAAAACTAAGCATTGTAGAAAATAATGTCTTGAATAAAAGTTGGTTGATATAATGGGGGAAAGTAAATTCCATTTGTTGTGTTTTAATTGGAAAAAATTTGGATGGTATTTTGAGGTATGTTTTTTTAATTGGGACCCAACATTTTTTATTTTATTTCCTTATTACTGGTCAAAAAAATCAACAACTTTTGTGTCAACTATTTTCTTGTATAGAGTTCTTTTACTGGTGTAGACAATTAAACATTGATGAAAGGCAGATGCACAGAGTATCACCACTGCACAGGTTTGGACAGTATTATTTCATAAGCATTGTACTTAGTGTAATAAATGCTCAAAATGATGTCCTTCTACCTCAATGCATTTTCCAACTCTGTGAATAAACGATTGCTGTGTCCGTAAACTCATGTCTCTTCCAATATTGGCACAAGCAGCAACATTTTAAATGCTGATGGCAGCATTAGCTCAATTTGCAGAAAAATGGACATACTTTGTTTTCTCCCAACACCTTTCATATTTAGTATTTATAGATATTTATTGTACAAAAAAAATCTGTTTAATCTAATCCTATCCAATGGATTATACTACAAAATGTCTTAAAAGTTAATTGTTAAAGTTATAATATTATAAATAGATATATAAACAAAATGCAGCTAAACAAATGAAAAATGTAGTAATACCAGAAGTACTATTAACTGTGCAGTTATTTTCATTTTAATCTAATTTACTTTTAACATATAAGGGTCACAAGATAAGTATTAAGACAGCAAATGATAAATACTCATAGAAATTTTTTGTTTATCCCAGGCACTGTATGCAGCGTCCCATTCTCTGAAACCATTTCTGGAAACATCCATGTCACTCGGTTTTTGGCACTGGAGATAATTCCTCTTTGTATGCTGCAACAGCTTCTTGAAAAATAGAAAATTGGAGACTTTGAAGTCAGTTCTTCATTATAGGAAATCACATGGTGCTAGATTGGAACTGTAAGGTGAATGCATCAATAGTTATACCTCAGTTCCTTACAGAAAATTCATTGTTATATAAGTGGTTTAAGCTGAAGCATTGTACTGATGCAACAAAATGGCCCTTAGTGCTGACCAAGGATCTTTTCTTGGATTCTTTGAAACACTTTCGGTAGGAAAATTTCTTTCTAAAGTAACAGTTTTTTTTATCTTTGAGTACAACTATTGCTAAGTGACCACTTATGGAGAAGAAAGAAGTAACCATTTTCTTTCTGGCACTCTTTGTTCTCTTGGGTGGTCTGGCACTCTTTGACGGGTGGTTGTCATCTGGGAACACCCAAATGGAGGACTGACGTTTTGTTTTTGGGTCAAATTGATATATCCATGTTTTTTCACCTGTAACAATATCTGGAGCATGGTAAGATTTTCCTCAATTAAATCTTTGCAGCATTTCTTGGCACCATTCTACCCTATGGATGGAGCTCTGGTACTTCAGATAAATTAGGGGGATATATCTTGAAGAAATTTTTCTTACGCATAAAGGTATTCAAGGTTAAAACATTTGGTGAACTAGTACTAATGCCTGCTCAATATACTTGTAGGTTAGTTCTTGGATCTTTCCACAATGGTGATGTTTCACATCTGCTGTTGGTCTGCCACTCTTCTCTTCATTTTTAAGAGATTGCTGATGCCCCTTGATTCTCTGAACTAGTGGAACATGTGGTATGTGATGGCAAAAAATCTCTAAAAACCCACCTCAAATGCTCAAGTGACTGCATTTTATTTAAGCCACATTTGAAGTTACACAAGAACATTGCATGAAAATGCTCTCTCTGCATCTCCACTGCACTTGTAAGAATGTCCACATTTTCCAAACTTCAAGCATAAAATGAGGGAGAATGATGCAACAACAATCTGCCTGCTACCATTGCCTTATCAATGAGTCAGCTATTTCGACATTGCAATATTACTTTCCCCAAGAGTGACCAATATTGTTACTTATCTAGTGACCCTTGTATTAACGAGTTTAAGTGTGAACAATGATTTCCTAATATTTTAAAAGTAAATTAAATTGAAGCAAATGAAAAGTAAGAAATCTAAAGTATGAATGCCTCTTTTGTATTCCAGTGCAGTGTAGCAAGCAGATATTCTTTGGTTGAAGGTTGCAGAGCATCAGATGATGAGTATGGAGGAGAGCTGCATCATCAGGACAAAGAAAGGGTCCAAAATAACCTTCTTAAAATAGATATATACTTTGAGAACCTTCGAGTGAAGTCTACTGAGCAAAGTCCAACCTACAAAGTACGTATGTATCTTAATATTATTGTATAACATGCTACCACAGACATTTTCTCATGTTATATTATCTTCAGAAGAATATCAATAGTTAAATGTGACCTGTAATTTGCAAGGTCTGTGAAGTCCTTCTTAGAAATGTGAACAGCTTTATGATGTTGAGCTTGCATTTTGACAATTTTATATTAACAAAGAATCACTTTTTAAAGAAAGAAATTATCATGAAAGTTTATTAGCTGTTGCTCTACATAACAGCAGGTTCAACAAATTAACTGGTTAGTTACAGCAATGATTTAGAGTAACTCTTTAGGATGTTCTTCTTGTAGTTGTCAAAATATCCTCCTATTCTCTTAATGACCCAAGATAGCTATTTCTATTGCATTGATTCTGGTGTTTTCTTGAAGCTAAGTGCTGCCTTTTTGCTTTCATTAGCTCATTTGTGACATTATTATATACAATGGTTATACTAGATGAAAAATGCACAAAAACTTTTCACTAAAATATTTCATCCCCTGTTCAAAATTTCACCTTAGTAATCAGCATATTAATTCTAAGAACAGCTCCAAAAGGGTAAGTGTAAACTAAGTATAACTCCATTCATTGTAATAAATGTAAGATATTAATAGTTATATTAGCAGGGGACTTTTTTCTACAAGTGTTCACTGTAACCAAAGATTAAAATAGTGCAATTTAAATTGTTCCTATTGTTTTTCAGCCGCAAACATATGTAGGCTCTCTGGGTGGAGCTCTTAGCCTGTATCTGGGAATCACCTTACTTATGCTTGTTGAGGCACTAGAGGTGATGTTTCGCTTACTTTTTGCTGTCATAGGGCATTATTACCAGAAAATAGCAGCCCGAGTGAGTAAAACTTCCTCCAAGAGACCTCAGTTTCTGCATAATGTAAAACTGAGTGGCAGAATAGAAACCAAACTTCCTCAACCAGTTATTTTTACTGGTAAGTATTTTATACTTGTTATATAATTTGTCTCTCCTGATGTGAAGAGTTTGTTTGCCAACAAAAATGTGGCAAGTTTGATGAAACAAATGCTTCAGAAATCTTGCACTGGCCATGGAGAACCAGTAACAGATTTCTGCCAAGATTTTGGAAAGACTGGTAGATAGATA
Source organism: Hymenopus coronatus (assembly GCA_030762935.1). Taxonomy (NCBI): domain Eukaryota; kingdom Metazoa; phylum Arthropoda; class Insecta; order Mantodea; family Hymenopodidae; genus Hymenopus; species Hymenopus coronatus. The sequence continues at coordinate 69,631,687 of CM060895.1, forward strand.
TTTGAGGGACAGGATGACAGATATGTATATCTAAATCAATATGCCTATAGATCAAGATAATCCATGGAGTTGGCACTCCACCAGCTTGTGGTCAGATTGGAGGGTGTGCTGGATTCTGAGTAATTGGATATGTCAGTTTTTCTGGACATTGAGAGTACCTTTAGCCATATGCTTTAGGCAACATTAGGAAATGTCTGCAGAATAGGAATATCAGTCTAGAGGTTATAGTCTGAAGTATGACCTCCTTAGAAAGTCATATCAGAATTAGTGACTCTGAGGGAATTGATACCTGGTGCTGCCCCCAAGGAGGAGTTCTGTTACACTCCTTGTGGTGTGTGGTGGTAGATGAACTGAACTGGCTCAGTGGCAGGGGGGGGGGAGGGATGGGTGGGATTCATGCTCAAGACTTTGCATGTAACAAAATTCCAGACCACTGTCTCTGAGCTCATCCAGGACTCCTTGTGCACTCTGGAGGAGTGGTGTAAGGAAACAGTTAGTTCAAACAAAAGTGAGATCAAGCCCGCCTGGGTAGTGTGGTGATAGTATGTGAGCCTCAAATTCAACAGGTTGCAAATTCGAATCTCACTTAGGTAAGTTACCTGAATAAGGCTTTTTCCAGAGTTTTCCCTTATCATGACAAGATGAATGTTGAGTAACTTAAACTCCATGAGCCCTGAGATCATTTGAGCATAATTTCACCAATTTCATTTATCGTCTGATATGACCAACCAGGTTAAAAATGTTAAGCTAAAAAAAAAAGTGAGATCATGGTCTTGACAAGGAAAGGGAGGGTGACTAATTTGGTATGGCCCTTTTCATTTCAGAAGAAATTGAAGCTATCCAGTTCAGTCAATTATTTAGGTGTTATCCTGAGCACTGATCTGAATTAGTAAAAAACAGTGGAATACAAAGTAAAGAAGGCATACTACATTATAGGGCCTGCAGGTGAGGCCTATGATCAAAAGTGGTCAAATGACTACACACTTTGGTATCTTATGCAGCATTGGTTTGGTAGTCTATCTCTGAGGTGAAGGCAGTGGCTGCTAAGAATGTTTGGTATGTTTGATCATAATTGAGGCATAGTGGACTACCCCACAGTCTGCCCTTGAGACCTTGCTGACCTTCCTCATTTGCAGCTGTTTGTGGAGGAGGTTGCAAGTTCATTACGCACTGCCTTAGGCAATAGGGGATAGTGTTTTAAGCTACCCTACAAGGGACATTCACTGATTCTCAGTGGACTTCAGGGGAGGAGTCCTATTATCCCGGTAGTAGGGGACTAGACATAACCTAATTCCAGCGCATATAATGGTGATTCCTCCAGGGAAGAGTGTGGCCCAGAATCAGGATTTCTCCTGAAGACTGGGAAGCAGACAATAGGGGCAGGATGGGGATTGGAGCCTGGGACCCTGGAACCAGCTTGCCATTTCCCTTGGAAATTTTGCTGCTGTTTTTCAGGCTGAGATATAGGCAGTTTTAGTCTATATTATGCATATTGTTAATATGCCAGGCAGATAAGTGAAGGTGATAGCCTGGCAGCTTTGATGCCCTTATAATGTCAAAACGATATCGAAACTGGTGTGGCAATGCTGAAGAATGCTGGATAGAACTCTGTGCCTACTCTCAGGTTATCCTTGTTTGCAATTAGAGAGCATATGGGAATTAGATGCTTGGAAAGAGGGGTCTTGAGTTTGTCAGACTGAGTCCATCTGTGTCTTCCAGAAGTGTATGCATGAGATAACTCAGCTTATTGTTGATTTGTTGGAAGCTAAACATGTGCAAGGATCTGCTCTCCATTCACATGCACTTTCTTAACTGCCAAACACATTTCCAGCTATGATGCACAGGGTGTTCTATTGTCCTCTACATGAGTACTAGGTTTTAAAATTAAAATATATTAAACATTTTTTTTAAATAATTAGTATTTGGTGAAATGTAAAGTTAGATATTTTGCTCATCTAGCACCCCAGGATTAAAGTCATTTGTTTACTGAAATTAGTACACATAATTGGTAAACAAGTGATTAATAATCAACTGTTTAACATATTGTCAATATTATTATTATTATTATTATTATTATTATTATTATTATTATTATCATTATTAATTAATTAATTTGTTTATTTCAGGTAGATTTACTCCTCCACATTATCCATTACTGCGGCCAAGATATGTATGGTAAAAGATAGCAGAATTATGTTTATTATGCATTGAGTAGAATATGATTACCTAATATAATGTATGAGTAGTTTTAAAAACAGAAATTAATATAAAAATAATATTACTATTTGCATTCCATCTATTTCTATTAAATAACCCAGTTTTGCCAAATAATTTAAAGATAGCTGCTACAATTAGCATTTGGAAGCTCATATTACTGTATACATTTATTAAAAATACAGATTTAAATGAAAGTCTTTGTAACATGACTTGTAGCACATATCAGATTTACTTTGTGCATCTTTATCAATTCATGAGGTGTCTAGCAACATGGGCTGGTTTAACAACATTAAGATCGTAATGTTGTTTATTTTCTACTCCCTTATAATACCTTACCAACTATATATATTTCTTGAATTAGTCTTATTGTTAGTTAGAACTGATTATATCACATTACATTGCATTGAAATCTGTGGATCCTGTGTTGAGATTAGATACAAAGTTCAACTCTAGGATGTAGATCAATTCAGAAATCACATTTATTGATTACTTATCATAATCATCTATTTATACATTTATTTACAAAGATTAATTCTAATATTGAATTTTCAAAGGTATCAATTTTGTATAATTTACAATTAATTACATATCATTTCCAAAAATCAATCTGGGAATATTCATATATATTATATTAATAACACTGCATTAATTATAATTAATGTTATTTATTATTATTATTAGTTATATTATAATTATTATTAATATTTTTTAATTGAATGAAATCCTCCTCTGTATAGAAGATGTAAGTAATGAGGTATCTTTTCAATTCTGACCTAAATTTGATTTTGTTCATTTGTAATCCCTTTATAGGAGATAAAAGTGAATTAAAATAAAGCTATACTGTGTAGTAAACCCCACTTTGGAATGTCTGCAAATTATTTGTTGGTCTAAGAAAGTCCTGTCTGTGTCTAGTCTCTTTGTTATGCATTTCTGCATTTTTTTTGCAAACTTTTCTGGATTATTTATTACAAATAATAATATGGCTAGAATATATGTACAAGCAAATGGAAAATTTCCAAACATTTTGAATACTGGTTTTTGGTAAGTTAATTGTCTTGCCCTTGGCATTACTCTTATTACCTTTTTTGCATAATAAACACTTATTTGGCATCTACTGAATTATTCAATTCTGACTGCAAGCCTGAAATGTTTTTTGCTTTTTGCAAAAATTAATATAATAAGGTTTTGCAATATTTATACAAATTTTGTAATTTTCAAACCAATTATGTAGTATGCATACTGAAGATTTTGTTAGTTGAATCTGGGAGCTGACTGGTTTTGTGTTCTTTAATTACAATACTTGTATATCCACAAAAATAACTGGATAAGCATTGAATACATAAAATAAAAAAATATACTCCAAAAGATTAGCAAAGGGTCTTAATTTACTCCTCCATGGCCAAAATGAAAACAGAAAATATGTGAGAACTAATCAATAAAATGGACTAACAGATGTTTACTTTTTCAAAAATAAATAAATAAATATATATATATATATATATAATTAATATCCCTAGCAGGCTAGCAGTGCCAGTTTAAATTCATAAAAGGGAGGATGCTACAGTAAAAGAAATTGAGTTTCTGCTCAATGTATAGATTGAGGTGTATTTTTGTTTAAACTAAAATTAAATTAATAGATCCAAAGCTTTAAAATTAAATTCAAGTATGGCTGTATAGAGTAATGAATAAACTGGGACTGATGTCCTTCTTGTATGTTTCAACAGTGTCCCTATTTGAGAGTTATAAAGAACTTAGTTTTATTGATTCTAAAGTCTTTTTGTGCTTATCTTAAAATTAAACTAGGTTTTAAGGGAAGTTTTTATAGTGACGGCACCTATTCCAGAAATTTTAAATAGATGTTAATTGCAGTCAATGTCCTAAATAAAAAGTGAAACCAAAGAACAGTTTTTTTCTTAATGTATATACTATCAATAAAACCTACATCAAATTAAAGCATGTAATCTATAAATGTCAAAGTTTATTTTGTGGGGTATGGTTGAAATAACATGAGAAACCAGTGAGAGAACATATGTCTTACTGCATATGCAACTAAAAACTTGCAAAAGTGAAGCAAGTTTGTATAGTATGGTCAAAGTGAAAGTTAGGGCCCACCTAGTAGATTTGTAACTAGCGGGGAGAGGGGGGGGTGTTCTGGGGATTGGAACTCCCCTTGCTAAAAATGTAAAAAGTAATAGCAACATTTAATTTTAATTCCAATAGCTGTACCTTAATCTATGAATTTAAAATCAATTGTTTTTTTTAAATATTTTAACTCAGGATTATTTATCATATTTATATTTATCATTTTATTCTATACAAATTGATTAAAAATGAACCCCTGTACATAAAGCCCTCTCCCCACACTCTATAATATTTTTCTGCCTATGTTACTGTAGCCTAGTTTCTCTTATTTAGTTGTGACAGGCAAGCTTTAATGATTTAATTGCTCATATTGACTAGATTCATATGTTGAACATGAAATGAACAATGAGTGATACACAAGCTATTTAAGCCTCGTAATTCTGCCTTTTAATTTGTTTTTAATAGGAAAATAAATCTGTGAATAAAGTATGGGAAGATACTTTTCTAGGCCTCTATCCATCTAGGATTTCACCTGACAATTCTGGTTTTCCTATACTCTAGAATAAAGCCCGGGGTTGAAAAATTCATGGGTTTCAAAGATAAAATAGATATTGCACTGAACATAAAATTGAAAAATTGTCTTTTCTTTGGCAAAAATGAATATCCAATTCTTAAACATTTGACTATCCCTATTACCTTTGTGCTTATACTGAAATGTGCACTGCAGCTATTTCTGTAAAGGTTTATCTTAATTATTGTGAAGTGCATAGAAATATAAACTTTTGTAAGAATAATTTGTACACCCCAAAATTAACGATAGAGAATAGACAAAATTCATGTGAATATAAAACATCAGATGTTTACTTTCTCTACCACGTACATAGTATGTAGAGAAGATACTACATTCCACTCAAAATTCGATACTGTGACAGTGCCGTCTATATGCTAACTCTCTCAGATTCATTTTCGTATGAGTCGGCGCAATTGGAGACCTTGGGATGCGTGACAACACAGCAGGGAAGTGCAGAGCGACGGTAATCAGAGGCTTCGGAACTAGACATGTCTAGATTCTTCCAGAACCTTCGCTTTCCACAAGCTTCCAGAAAGTTCTGTGTCGTAATTTTCTAGCTATAAAAGGAGGAGGAATTGCAAATCAGTGTATGTGTGTGTGTGTGTGCGAGTGTACTGAATTATAGCGAGTTGTAAATGACTAGAGCATAGTGGCATGCAACGTCAACAGTCTACGCGTCGAAACGCCAAATGAATTATTTGCTGTAGTGAATTAAAGACTTTATTGTAACCTATTTTAAGTCAATAAAGACATTTGTTACAATACGTCTTAGATGATATCGGAAAACATGTTTTGAGGCACCCTGAATGAAAAATGTGTTTTAGTTAAAGGTCCGATGTATATGTGTGTGCGTGCGTGTGTGAGAGAACAGGATTGCTCAAATATGAAATGTTGGATAATTATCAAACTCGATATTTAAATTCCGTAATTTCCAAAGATAAACACGAAAATATTAAAGAAAATCCCCTCACATCAAGTTATCCTTTACATGAAATATTTTTCAAAATTATTGATCCTTTAAAAATTGATTATAAGGATCTCAATTAAAATATAATATATTAAATCTATTTACTTGTACATGTCAAATAAAATTTATATCTTGAATTTTCTGTGGATATCCTATGTAGTCCCTTTTTTTATACTTTTCTGTAATTGGTAAATGTTAAGCAGTAGATGAAAATGTAGGTACTACACAAAATATGTACATTTTTCATCAAATTTCATTTTAAATAAATTTTGTTTGATGGTATAAGTCATATCCGAGATATCTATTATTAATAGTTCGATTTTGTTGTTGTTTTTGTTTTTTACCTTGACATCCTTTAACCTGGTGGGTCATATCGGGCAATTAATGGAAATTGGTGAAATGATGCTCAAATGATCTCTCGGTTCATGAAGACAGTCGTCTTCTCAGATAAGGGAAAGACTCAAAAATCCCATATCCGGGTAACTCACCCTAAGCAAGATTCGAACTTGCAATCTCTTGAATGTGAGGCAGAAACGCTACCACCGAGGTGGGTTGCTTCAATTTGTTCAAAACGTTGTCTTTCTTTAAATCTTGTCGATTTCCATTGGGGGTCCTTGTGTAATGTCTGCATTTCCTGCATAAAATTCAAAATAAAACTTCCTTAAAAAGTAGACATCTTACCCCGAAAATTTACTGACATCTTCCTCAAATGTCGGGGTAAAATGCCTAGTGGCGTAGCTAAACCAATATTGAGATACAAGAGTTGGGAATGCCCACAATATAAGCTTTAAGACCTTAAGTACACATTGCACAAAACCTTTATGACAATGATACAAAATTCAAGGTATTATAATAATTTTAACATATCTATTCAAATAGGCATCTTACCCTGATAATCATCTTCCTCGGATCCACGCTATATAGGAGTGTCCATGTAGAAAGTATCACTCAAAAACGAAAATGGTTAAATGCTAAACTTGGTACAACATTTTAAAGAAATTCCCACCCCAAACTTCTTGTTATATAGAAAATGTTTCGAGCATTATCTCTCAAAAATTACTATAACAGTTTTTATTAAAATGACCAAAACGTTTAAAATATTTGCATGCCAAACGAAATTGTATTTGTATGAAAAATAAAATGCATACCTTTAATTTTCTGGAAATTGCCTCTGAAGTCCTCTTCATTCTGATTTACTTTCGCATAACTGATATTCCCGTGTGCCTACAAGGAAATGTAATAAAACCATTTGTGCAAACGTTTATCTCGATTGTAATGAATTCATTCAGAATAGTTTGAAGAATTGGTGGAGAAAATCATGTATATGTAAATCATGTACATGTAACGCATTAGAACGAACACCACACACACACACACACGAGGGAAGGGGCTTAAGTCATGGCAACTATTTTTGTGAGAATACCAGTGAGTGTGGAAAATATGAAATATACACACAATAGAAGAGGGCTTAACAGTATGGATAGTGAACAACAGCTCAAAATAAGTGTGCTTCACATATTATTATTATTGTTAAGGTAGTTGACATGTCATTATTAGTTTTATATTTTGCACTTATTATAGCGCAACACTGTTTACATACCCGTTCTAACGTCTCCCAAATTATCTCCTGGAATATTCACAACACGCTGTGTACGACATGGGTGGTACTGAATACCATATGCCTCGTTTTCCATCCATATGGAAATCTGGTCATCTGTATCTTCACAGTATTTCCAGTATTTTCAATATTGAAAACTGCCTTCATGCAATGGTTCTTTTGCCTTACTATGAGATCTTGAGGCCATATAGAAACAGATTAGGATGGTTAATACTCCAACAACTCTGCGTAGTAACCCATCTCACGACAGTCTGGTATGGCAGGGCCTTATTCCCAACGGCTTCCACCAATTCCCTGTGGCATCTTTTGGCAGTTCTCTCACTGAAAATGGCTGTTTTGATGTCTGCGTGTTGTCCAAGTTACATCCATCTGGCATGGCAGACGCAGGGCAGCTGATTTGACCTTGCGCTCCTGCAGACCATTCCAGCATCATCTGACGTTGCTATCACACATTAGAACTGCTCTCTACCTGGCGACTCATGCTATTTGGTGTGCCAATACCAGTTCGTCACACAAATAAAATAGTTGCCATGACTTATTTTCTTATCCTCCCAAAATGGTCAAATTTTGCCAAAAATTAAATAGAATGGTTGGTTGGTATGTGTATTTTAATAGTGTTTAGCGCCCGCTTTTACTGTATATGACACTGCAGGCGATGACACTGCCAATCTATATGGAATAAAGACGGAGCGCCGGTGGAATGCGATGGCGTGCGAAACCAGGGAACCCCGGAGAAAAACCGCCTCTGCGCCGCTTTGTCCACCACAAATCCCACATGCGGTCACCTGGGAGCGAATCCGGGCCGCATTGGTGAGAATCGAGTGGTCTAACCGCTTAGTTACGGCGCGGTTGTGTGTGGACAGTATAACTCTAAAACGAAAAGTTCGTTAAATACCAAACTTACTGTATCTTCTAAGAATACGACACGAAGATATTTCAGGAAATTCCCCTCACCCCAAACTACCTTTACATGGAAGATTTTTCGAAAATGACTCAAACGATTTTGATTAAAGTAACGCAAATTAAAGATATTTGCATGGAAAATAAAATTTCTATCTTTAATTTTGTGGGCAAAGCTTCTGAAGTCCTCTGAATGTCTTTTGCATAGCTGGTAAACTCTAAGGGATAGGCAAAACACTTTTGCACAAAAAATGTGGATCTCACTAAAAACACACAATTTATGTAACCTACATTTTTTGTAGAGATATTCCTTGTTATTGATTTCAATTTTAAAATAATTATACTATTCTCAAACGGTAGGTCGCCATTCATTTCATATCTCCTATGTTTTAATTCTCGGCATGCAAAGAGAAGCGAATTTCAACATCATCGCATAGCGACAGTTTTAAAAGATTTGATTATCGTTTTAATCTAATGTATTTCCGTAGGTATTTCTCTTACTTACAAGGAGCTAAACAAGAAGACCATTTCTGCTAATGTTTATCTCGATTAGCATGAAGTAGATAGAAGAATAATCTTTTGTAAAAATAGTTTGTTTGCAGAAGAGTACTTCATTGCCTTACAATTATTTGAATATACCTCCTGAAGTATCATTTACTATTGCAGACTCAGTTTTCGGCTCAACTTTTTACTTTCTCTAGTCCGCATGTACAATGTACATAGTGGATAGAGAAGGCATGGTATTCCACCCAAAATTGGATGTCAGCATTTCGCCGGAAATATATGTTTTGGGGTCCCCCGAGTCCGATAAAAGCATTTTTAGAAAAAGGTCCCCGTGTGTGTCTGTCTGTCTGTGGACAGCATAGCTCAAGAACGAAAAGACCGTTAAATATCAAACTTGGTATTTATGTTTAGTATATTCCAACACGAAGATTTTTTAAAAAAAATCCCCCCACCACAAACTAGTTTACATGAAATTGTTTTTGAAAATTTTGATTTTCTCAAAAAGACTAACGATTTTGATTAAAATGCCGTATATTAAAGATATTTACATCCTATTTAAAATATATATCTTGAATTTTCTGGGAATAGCCTCTGATGTCCTTTTTGTTCTGGATGAATTTTGCCGAATTTTGCATAACTGCTAAACCGTAAGAGATAGAGAAAAACTTACTACACAAAAAATGTAGATCTCGTCAAAACACATACTTTATGTCGTTTACGTTTCTGTTTGGAGGTAACCGTTTCTGAGATATTCTTTGTTATTGGTTTCAATTGTTAAGTACTTATACTTTTCTCAGACAGGAGGTGTTCGCTTTTCTTTTGTTCTACTCCTGGCTAAGCAAAGACGCGATTTGCAATGACAATCGCATAACGATAGTTTTTACATTTGACTATCACTTTAGCCTAATGCATTCCCAAAGTTCCCTTCTGCTTATAAGGAATTAAGTAATAAGAACTTTCTGATGTTTATCTCGATATGTATTGTCTAGAAAGAAGAATAATCGTTTTTAAGAAGTTTGTAGAGCAGATAGAGAAAGCCATGTGAGTGAAACACATGATTTTTTTTGTAACCAGTTCTCGCTGGAGCTAGTACCAAACTTTTAACAGACCGAAATTTTTAGACACATATATATATTTGATCCAGTAGGGTAGAGAAGGCTATGTGAAGTAAATATATCTGGTTTTTTTTATCGCACTTTATTCCTCCGGAGGAGAACGCTGACGAGATCTGCATTTCATTGTATAACTATATGAAATAAGCGGGTGTCGATATATGAAGTTCGTCTCATTACAGATTTATTTTTGTGGCTATCCGGTGTCCTGAACTTAATTCCGCATAAATAACCACATCATATGGCCTAGTTTCTCATCCGCGGCTGGGGTGGGGCATTTTTGTTTAACTAGGATCATTCCCTATCCTCACAGAGTCTGGAAGAACGCATGTGAGAGTGAATGTGTATGTGTTTAATAATATAATACAACTTAAAAAAATCTGATGCGTTACACTCATATAACTTTCTCTAGCTACTCTACAAACAAACTTATTACAAAAGATAATTCTTCTTTCAACATCATGCTACTCGAGATAAACATTAGCAGAATTTTATTACTTAGTTCCTTATAAGTAGAATGGAACTAAGTAAATGCACTAGACTAAAGTGATAGTCAAATGTTTCAAAAACTGTAGTTATGCGATTGTCATTGCAAATCGCTTCTTTGCTTGGCCAGGAGTAGAACAAAAGAAAAACGGACACTTCCGTCTGAGAAAAGTATAGGTACTTCACAATTGAAACTAATAACAAAGAATACCTCGAAAACGGTAAGCTCCACGAAAAAAAAAATGTATATGGCATAACTTGTGTATTTTAACAAGATTTACATTTTTTGTATAGTAAGTTTTTGTATATCTTTTACGGTTTAGCAGTTAAGCAAAATTCATCCAGAATAAAGAGGTCTTCAGAGACTATTCCCAGAAAATTCAAGATATACATTTTATTTGGTATGTAAATATATTTAATATACGGAATTTTAATCAAAATCATTAAGCGCCATTTTTTAGAAAATCAAACTTTTCGAAAAATTTTCCATGTAAAGGGTAGTTAGGGGTGGGGGATTTCTTGAAAATCTTCGAGTCGCATCCTTGGAAGATACCAAACATAACAGCATTTTCGTTTTTGAGCTATGTTGTCCACAGACACACACACTCAGACCTTTTTCTGAAAATGCTTTTTTTTTTTATTCATAAGGTCCCAAAACGTGTATTTCCGGTGAAATCTCGGTATCACATGTTTGGGTGGAATTCAATACTTCCTCTATACACTATGTACATAGTGCGTATAGAGAAAGTAAGAAAACTAACGTTGTTAAATCCGAAAATTAAGCAAGAAAACATCAGCAGTTGTTTCTAAAGCAAAGCCCCCGATATGCCCATACAAGTTAAAGGGGGCTATATAAATGAAACAATAAAAAGAGAAGCAAAAATAAAAGATGAATTGGGCCATTTTTCTTACGATGCAGGCGATGGAGTGTGTAAATAATCGATAAACAGTGAGTGCAGTTTCATTATTTTTTATTTCTATAACAGTAAGTTTAATGTTGGATCCAATTGGATATTCAACTTGAATCAGCTGGTATTGGTGTCTGCTAATGCTGTTGATTGTGTGTTACTAAGTACGAGATTTTGGCCAAATTCGCTGTTTCTCTTCTTCGGTGTTGTTTACACAAACTGTCTATTATTGCCTAGTTACTTTTATCTGGTCGTCTCCTTAGCGCGGTGGTAGCGCAGCTGCTTACCAAGCGGGAGACCTGGGTTCGATCCCCAGTACCGCCGTGGGGATTTTTCCCCCGCTGGGAGACCTGGCCCGGGGTGCACTCAGCCTCGTAAGGTCCAATTGAGGAGCTACTTGATGGAGAAGTAGCGGCTCCAGGTCATGAGGACCGCATTAACCGGCCGGGGGGACTCGAGGCGCTGACCCTGTCTCACCCTCCAATACTGCACCACATCCATGACGTCTGTAGTGGACAGAGATGGGGGACGCAAGGTTCCCCGTGAGCTGTCGTGCCATGGAGTTATTTTTTTACTTTTATCTGAGTCAGGTCATGGAAGTTAAATAAAGTCACATGTTTAATAAACAAACAACAATAGTGTATAAACAACAATAATGAAGTCATTCACTAATTACATTTGTACGTAGCTGGTCCACTTCTCAATATCTCGGATCACATATTATTTCTTCTTAATTCCCCGCAACTTGGTCAAGATCTGAGTAGAATCTACATCCTAGTTCACACGCTTCTCATCCTCACAAGCCGTTGTAAACTCGACCTTTTAAGTTTCATAATAGGAAGATAATTTCCCAGAATTGTCCATATTTATTTTATACTCTACCATCAGACACTTTCCACTATAATCTATAACATGCGTTCCTATTGGCTGCCTTATTTGGTAAAATAAAATTATTCATCCATTTTTTCTGTGGCAAAATTTGACTACTCTGGGAATTTTGAGTTGCCTCGGTCTCTTCTATCTTGGGTAAAGGTTCCGCAGGACGTCCAAAAATGTCGTGTTATTTATGGTCGCTCTTTAACTGCTGTGGTTCTTAGCGTCCCATTCTAAATTGGGCGTAAAAGACCGCTTAATTTTGCTCAGAGGCCTCTCAATCAGACTTGAGGTTCTTTTACGTGCCGTAAATCTACGACACGGGACCAACGGCTTTACTTCCCTTCCGAAGGAAGCCATGCTAAGGATGTTTACGCCCGCAGGACGTCCAGATTGAAAATGTTGAACATACTAACCTGAGTTATAAAAAGCGCATGGAAGGTATGTCTTGAAATAAATATGATCACTTTGAGTTTGTGTCTCACCCGCCCGCCATAATTAAGATATTTTCTTATATACAAAAGTCGTCGAAAAATGTGAACAACATACTCCATTTTGTAATTTTTACGAACGCACAACTACGTATACTGCCAACATATTGTTGTCACGAAATCCGCGAGTCTTCTGTTCTGTTAAGCATGTGTTGTTCGTATGCTCTGGCGAAACCACTGGAAAAGCCTAAAACTTGAATAAAAAAAAATTAATGTACACATTAACCTAAACCTAAGTAATAGAGAGAATAACTGCTTTCGTTCGCATACACTAGTGAAAGCAGCGGAAGTTACTAAAAGCAAATTCACGAAAATCAGTCTATTTACACACACACACACACACACACACACACACACACACACACACACACACACACACACACACACACACTAACGTATGGTTAAGCGAGTGCACACGAGCATGCTTTGATAAATGTAGTGGAAATTACACACCAACCTAGAGCTAACCGAGCGCACGCTAGCTTCGCTCGCATTCTTTGATGAAATCAGTAGAGATTAATAAAAACAAATTACCCGAAAATCAATCTATTTGCAGACACAAACACTAACCTAGAGCTAAGCGAGGGCATGCGAGCGAAGCGAGCATGCTTCGATGAAAACAGTGAAAATTACTAAAATCAAATTACAGAAAAATAAGTTTATTCACATACACCAACCAACACACGCACACACACACTAACCTAGAGCATGCGAGCTTTGCTCATAAAACAACGAAAATTACTAAAATCAAATTACACAAAAATCAGTTTATTTACACACACACTCAGAGTAATTTAGAGCTAACCAAGCCAATGCTCGCTGCGCTCGCATGCTTTTTTTAAAAATAAAACAAATAACAAATACACATTTAGGCACTCTAAGCTACACCAAACGAAACCAGTGGAAATTACTAAGACTTACACGAAAATGAATCTATTTACAGTTAACACCACTACATTTTAAAACAAATGTCCAAATTAAAATAAACACAAGAGAACTTCTATAAGCTTATCTTTCTATGTGCTTAAAATTGTACAATAGTCTCAAAGCCCCTAGATGTCAGTTTTTACGACAGCTTGTCAGCTCGCGGTATTATTTTTATTAATGTCGGCAGCCACTGCCTTAATGAGTCATAGAGACGGAAACAACGAAAACCTTGTAAACAACTACACGAGCGCTCCTAATAGCCGAATAATATACTACGGAATTTAGATCCCCAAAGGAATAAAGACCTTATCTTGTTTCAGTCGATGTATACCCTAACTCCTGTATTTTTCTATAATTTATTCAGTCTATCCCCTATATTTTTAGGCTGATCTGTGAGTTCCAATTTTTAATTAACCTTTTCTGTTAGCTAACTTTCTGTAAAAATACTATCCTATAGAATATTTAGTTCTGTATGCATACATAATATTCTTATACTAATTATAGGTATATTTATTTACTACTAGCTGCTCGCCCTGGCTTCGCACGGGTGGTGTATCTAATGAAAAAAACTCAGACAAAATCTTCCATTTACAGTACGACCATGCAATGAAGTAAAATTACAATTACATAATTTGACAATACTTTATTGTAATGCCTTGTAATGTACAATTTTCCTTCCGGAGAGAAAAAAAATTGCGCCGATGGTTTGCCGACTCTCGAGCACGCAACGTACAACTTACCCATGCGAAAAACACGACAATTCAAGGTATATTCCACACATTCCTAACGATTGACCTTGGGATTTATTGTCATTGCGAATGCAAGAAAATAAAAGGAAAGTCGGTTGATATTAGTGGTATTCTTGGAATAAGCATATCCTCGTCTTTGAGCTTTCTTATGTTATTGTGGCTTAAATAAAAATTTTCATAACTTTTTAACAGTGAGTTTTGTCACGCTGCATACTTTCGGCTGATTGAGATTGCGTAGCATAATTATAACCGAGTCAAACTTGAGCTGTAAATTGTGTGGCGGTAATCCTGGCAAATCCAATGAATTTAGTAATTCAGTAAGATAATTGATGACTTCATTTGGATTGGTAGTGGCATTGATCGACTTAAATAAATGCATTTGTTCATCAATTTCAACCTGAATTTTTATATTCAAATAATCTACATTCTTATTAGTTGCTGGTAAAATGGCTCGTTCGCTCAATCAAGCATAATTTTTGTAATTTGAGCAAATATTCGGAAAAACTATCGATATTAATTCTTCCTTTGACGTTGTGAATGACAAAACTTTGATGGAAACGAAATGAGGCCAGTAGAAGTGTCAACAGACATTGCAAATGTCTAATAATGCCTTTGAATCTGAAAAGCGCAATGAAGCGCTATGATCTGCTCAATGTAGCATATATAGTTGGTATTGCGAAAAGGACGAAGTCAGAGCACCCATAAGGTATTGTGAAAAGGATAAAATATGCAGTTATCAGCGTGGGCAACCAAGATGTCATTAACATAATGACAATAATAGCATCCCTTTATAGGTGACGGGTAAACGCTGACGTAAGTCACAAAGTAACATTCATGCTTCTTCCGTATCTCTTTCTTACCTTTACTCCTAATGTTTTCCACCTCTTTCTTTATTTTCTCCTATGTCAAAACAGTCATTTTTGGGGCTAACAATGACATTACTAAAGAGCAAGTAAATCTGCTTGGGCATTTGACAAGTTTTTATTTTATGATAGCTTTTGTGTATTAAATTTCTCCATTTAACCCAAAATATAACTCGATCAAATATATTAAGAGCACCGCAATTGCAGTGTGATGGTGGCGCAGGTATCTTACTGTTCTTTTGCTAGCTCATGTACCACATAACGTCAAATAACCAACTTCTGCAATAGGAAGTTAAACCTAAAACGGCTCCCGTTATTTCTCCGCCATTTTCAGATTCCAAGAAGGGTTAATGATTATGTGCATTGTTTATAACTTGTTAGTTTTAAAGAATTACAACAAAAATATACTTATTTCTGTATTTAAACGATGTGACCAAGGGAACCATAGTTAGTACATAAGAAATATATTTGATTTTCACAGATATCTTGCGTCATTGTCTCCATAACCGGGTGCGTTCCCTTAGCATCGAAGAAGAAAAATAGAGCAGTAGGTACTACGGCCATCTGGTGGCAAATAATAAGTACGTATTTTAGGCGTTCGTCGTCAGGAAAGTTTCTTTATTTTAAACGATAGGAGTAAGGAAAGGACAGTTATTACATAAAAATGTATTTGAATTTCACTACTGTGTTGTTTCATCTCGATAAACTGTTGCGTTACCTTAACATTGGATGGGGAGGGAAAATACCACTATAGCTACTCTAGTGGCAAATAAATAAGTACTTAGTCTCCAGGAAAGCGTCTTCGCTGCTTTGTTTTAAACAATAGGAGTAAGGAAAGGACACTTAATATATAAACATGTATTTGAATTTCACTGCTGTATTGCGTCATTGTGCCGATAAACTGGTGCGTTACCTTAACATTGAATGGGGAGGGAAAAATATAGCAGTACTACGACCATTTAGCAACAAATAACCGTGATACCACTGTCATCTGATGGCTATTAACCGAAATGCGTTCGTTTGGCATGGTTTTTATTCATATTATGATATTTTAAATACTTTCCCATACTGTTTTTAAACATTTTCTTTTCCACAAACCTTGTCGTGACAATAACGAACACAGCAAAAAAAAAAAAAAAAAAAAAAAAAAAAAAAAAAAAAAAAAAAAACAAGAATTGTTCAATTTGATGCAGTTGATCGGAAGTGATACGCGTACATACATTTCAGCGATTCATTTATTGTTATTACAATTCGCTTCTTTTCTTGGCCACAAGTAGAACAAAAGAAAAACGGATACTCCCGTCTGAGAAAAGTATAAGTACTTCACAACTGAAACTAATAACAATGAATACCTCGAAAACGATAAGCTCCACGAGAAAAATATATATGACATAACTTTTGTATTTTAACAAGACCTAACTTTTTTGTATAGTAAGTGTTTATCTATCTCTTACGGTTTACTAGTTGTGCCAAATTAAGCAAAATTTATCCAGAATAAACAGGTCTTCAGAAGCTATTCCCAGAAAATTCAAGATATTCATTTTATTTGCTATGTAAATATCTTTAATATATGATATTTTAATCAAAATCGTTAGAGCCATTTTTAAGAAAAAACAATTTTTCCAAAAAAGTTCTATGTAAAGGGTAGTTTGGGGTGGGGGGATTTTTCTCAAAATCTTCGTGTCGCATCCCTGGAAGATACTGAACTTAAATACCAAGTTTGGTATTTTAGCTACTTTTCGTTTTTGAGTTATCGCGTTCACAGACACACGGACACACGGACACACACACACACACACACACACACACACACACACTCACGGACCTTCTTCTGGAAATGCTTTTTTGGGATTCAGGGGGTCCTAAAACATGTATTTCCGGTGAAATCTCGACATCGAATTTTTGGGTGGAATATAATACTTCTCTATCCCTATGTACATTGTACATACGGGGCAAGAGAAAGTAAAAAATCTGATGTGTATGATTCACATGACTTTCTCTATACCCCTGCAACAAATTATTCTTAAAAAGCTTATACTTCTATTTACTTTATGCTAAACAGAAAATAATTAGCAGAAATAGTCTTATTACTTGCTCCCTTGTAAGTAGAAGCGAAATAAGGGACTACCATAGGTTAAAGTGATAGTCAAAAACTGGTTGCTATGTCAATGAAGTTCCTTTGTTTATATGGATAGGAGTTGACAAGTTCCTGTATGAGAAAAGTATACGTTTTTCATAGCAGAAACCAAAAATAAGGAATGTCTCAAAAACGACGAACTCCACGAAAAAATGTATATAACATAAATTGTGTGTTTTAATGTGCTCTACATTTTTTGTGTAGTAAGTTTTTGTCAATCTCTTACGATTTAGCAGTTATTCAAAATTCAGTAAAATTCATCCAGAATAAACTACTCTTCAGAGGCTATTCCCAGAATATTTAAGATATGCATTTTATTTGTCAGATAAATGTCTTTAATATACGAAAGTTTAATCAAAATCGTTAGAGCCGTTTTTGAGAAAATCAAAATTTTCAAAAAAAGTTCCATGTAAAGGGTAGTTGGGGGTGGGGGATTTTTCTCAAAATCTTCGTGCCGCATTCCTGGAAGATACTAAACTTAAATACCAAGTTTGGTATTTTACTTACTTTTCGTTTTTGAGTTATCGTGTTCACAGACACACGGACACAAGGACACAAGGACACACACACACACACACACACGGACCTTTTTCTGGAAATGCTTTTCTGGGATTCAGGGGGTCCTAAAACATGTATTTCCGGTGAAATCTCGACATTGAATTTTTGGGTGGAATACAATACTTCTCTATCCCTATGTACATTGTACATCTGGGCAAGAGAAAGTAATAATAGAGAGAGTATGTGGAACCATTCAACGAATTCTGTAAGCATCGAGATCTCTTGCCAGACACTCCAACGTCAGGACAAATGAGATTTTATTAATATTATTCTTCGAGTCCATATAGACTAATCATTGTTATTTTATTCACGAAATAGAAGTATTAAATATAGCTCGAGCTACAGCTTTTCTCGTAATAAGTTGCTCTCGAATTTATCGATAAAAGTTGGAGCTCTCGTTTATATTACTTATGGTAAATAAAATGCAATCTTAAATTTTCTGGGAATATATTCTAAATACATCTTAATTCTGGATGAATTTTGCATAACTGCAAAACCATAAGAGATAGACAAAAACTTATTTAACAAAAACTGTAGAGCTCATTAAAGTATACAATTTATGTTATATACATTTTTTCGTGGAGTTGACCGTTTTTGAGGTATTCCTTGTTATTTGTTTCAGTTTTAAAATGCTTAAACTTTTCTCATACAGGAATTTTACAACTCCTTGCCATACAAACAAAGGAATTTCAGTCACATAACAACCAGCTTTTAAAAGATTTTGACTATCGCTTTAGCTTATGGTACTCTCTTATTTTTCTTCTACTTACAAAGAAGCAAGTAATAAGACCATTTCCGCTAATTTTTTCTCGAAGTAAATAAAAGGATAAGCCCATTAAAAATAATTTGTGCAGACATGTAGAGAAAGTCGCATCCTTGGGAGATGGTAAACTTAGGTACCAAGTTTGGTATATAACGGAATTTTCGTTTTTGAGTTATGCTGTCCTCAGACACACACATACCCTTTTTTAAGACTGCTTTTTTATTCAGAGGTCTCAAAACATGTATTTCCGGTGAAATTTCGGTATGGAATTTTTGATTGGAATACAATACCTTCTCTACCTATTATATACGTGTACATATGCACTAGAAAAAGTAATAACTGCTAGTTATGAAACTTGAAATAATGACGATGCATATTATCAAGTTGTTATAACACATAAGTATAAATAAATAGCTCAAAATTAATAAAACCATGTGCTCCTTACTCAATATCATATGCAAGAGAAATACCTAGAGTAGAGATGCTACTTAAATGGTGATCAATTAAAATTAATTATTGATTATCATAGTGTTATAAATTAATAAAACATCTAATATGTTCCATTCACACGACTTTCTATAGATGTTCCACAAACAAAATTTCTTTACAAAAGATAATTATTTGATCTACATCATGCTAATCGAGACAAACAGTAACGGAAATGGTCATCTTACTTGCTTCCTGTAAGTACAAAGGAAATAAGAGAATCTAGGCTAAAGCGAGTCAATTCTTTTAAAATCTATCGCTGTGTGAAACAATTGAAATTCAGCTCTCTTTTGCATATCAGGGAGTAAAACAAAAGAGACGAAACGAAAGTTGACTTCCCGCTAGATAAAAATTGAAGTAGTTTAAAATTGAAACAAATAACAAGGAATATCTTGGAAACCGTTAACTCCACAAACAAAAGGAATATGAAATAAATTGTTTTAATGAGATCTACTTTTTTACATAGTAATTTTTCTCTATCCCTTAGAATTTACGAGATACACAAAAGTCATCCAGAATGAGGTATTCAGAGGTTGTTCCCAGAAAATTCAGGATATACATTTGGTTTGTCATAGAAATATCTTAAACTTACGAAATTGTAATCAAAATCGTTAGAGCTTCTTTTGACAAAATCAACAAGTTTCGAAAAATGTTCCTTGGATTGGGAGTGGGGGGATTTGCTTGAAAATCTTCGTGTCACATCCTTGGAAGATAGCGAGCTTAAATACCAGGTTAGGTATGTAACAAACTTTTCGTTTTTGAGCTATGCCGCATACAGACACACAAACACAAATGACAATTTTTCTAAAAATGTTTTTTCTATTCAGGGGATCTCAAAACGTATATTTTCGGTGAAATATACCTTTTGGATGGAATACATTATCCTCTCTATTTACTCTGTTCATATGTGCTAGAGAAAGTAAAACGTCATTGACTTGGTCTGGGTTAAACCAATGCATTATCAATTTTATACGAACAAGCTGAGCTCTGAGGTCTGAATGAACTACATTGTTTAGAGAATCAGTTACTCAAACAAGGCAATTCATTCCAGTATGTAAATGTCACTTCGAAGGAATTTGACCTCTCGGTTATTTTAGATTACACGCTTCACGTATACGCTTTGATGGTTGCATATGCATCAGGGGCTCACGTTTCCTCATCTTGGTTTCCCCTCTCTTTTGGGGGGGGGGTGACATTGCAGGCCATGTCACATTTCGACACCTAGAGTATCCGTAAATGGGGGAGATCCAAGACAGAGGGGTCCGCTTTTCCAACTCGCACTTTCCAGATAAAAAGCTGCAAGTCCGGTCTCTTCAACTAGCAGCATCCTGTAATATGTGGCAAATATGATTGATATATGTCAGGGTATCCAACAGAGCCGGTCCCCATGGCCGCGCTCGCTAAAGCGTCTCGCTTTGGTGTTTCGCAGCGCAGGGGATCGTGGGTTCGAGTCCCGCCTTGTGCATGTGTATGTGTGTGTAAAAAAGTAAAACAGAAATTCAGTAATCATACAGTAATCAAATTAGGTAAATAAAAAGTAGGGTATACAGTGTCGGAGTCCCGATCAGACTCCAGAACTGTATTTAAAAAAAAAACAGCTGCTTGTTTACCTATTGGAATTCCAAGGTCAAATAGTTTTCTCGGAAAGACACTTGTGCTCCATAACAGATGGCACAGATTCTGTCATATTCCCAGTCCTAACTATAGCGCACGAAGGCGCAGTCCATTTAGGTTCAGCGTTTCCACTTCACAAACAAACATTCTCATGGGGCAGATAAAAATGTGATTTTTTTCTTCCTACATGTTTGCAATGTAAAAACAAGCGCTTATACAACATTTTATAACGCGAGTGCGAATACTTAGCGAGTTAGTAACATATTAATAAGAACGGATGAGAGGGTGACGTTTAGTTTCATGTGAGAAGAAATCAAATTTCTTACCTTGATTAAAGCTTCTCGGGAGTACTACACATCTCCAAATGCGGTTAATATTGCGGAACATATACCCTACAGTAATGATATCCCACAAAAAAGTATGTAAAACATAATTTCGCTATATACCATCCACACCTAATAAATGCCACTTTATTCCATGTATCATACAGTCCTTCCAAATTCTTAAAGCAATAATCCGTTGTGTTTTGGAAATAGTTTGGTTTTTTTTTTTCCTGATAGTCCATCCAGCAGCCAACCATACTGAAAGGGCTATATGATAAATGGGATATAGGGGCAGTTATTAGGTGTGGATGGTGTACAGTGAAATTATGTTTTACACACATTTTTGTAGGATACCATTATTGCAGGGTATATGTTCAGGAATAATAACCACATTTGGAAATGTGTAGTATTCTCGAGAATCTTCAATTAAGATAAAAAATTTGATTGCTTCTCACATTAAATTAAACGTCATCCCTCCCCCGCTTTTATTAGTATGAAACTATTTGCTTGTCAATACAGCGGGAGCAGAGATTCGATTATTTATTTTTTAATGTTTTTAGTGCCTGCTTTGACTGCATAGGCGCCGCAGGCGGTAGGTAACACTGATGGTACATGAAATGAGGATGTAGCACCGGTGCAAAGCGATGGTGGGGGAAACCCGAGAATCCGGAAAAATCCGCCCCTGCGACGTTTTATCTACCATAAATCCCACATGCGGTCACGTGGAATCTGCCATGCGCCACAATTTGTCCGCTGTGGGTACAACATCATTATGAGCAAAGTATACTGCAGCCTTCCAGCCACCTCTATCCTTTCAGTTCTTCCCGCTAGCTGGCACTGCTTTTCTTGACAGTCCGCAAGCGGCTGGCCAAGATAAGCAGCATCGGGCCTGGTCCCTTCCTGGGTTGGTGACCATCCCGGAAGGTGAACCAGCCCGCGGCGGCAGCACTAAGGGAAACACCTAGCCCAGCATAGTGACACAGACACAAACGCTTGCAAAACATCTACTATATCGCACGGGTAAATCCGCAAGAAAAGCGGATAGGTACCGTGTCGATTTGCCCCCCCCCCCCGACTATGCTTGGGCGAGTAGTTCCTGCTCTTGGCTCCTGGGGATCTTCAGTTCCTAAATTTCTTCCAAATGGTGCTCCATCGTCACAGCGGATAGTTCCGTTGCACCCGGGGTTCATGCACGACACTCTAGGTTCATTACATCCCCGAAATTTCCTGTTCTCATCATTTCCTAATCAGCTCTCTTTGAAGGTTGCAACGATGTTGGGCGGGTTGCGGCTGGATGATGAACAGCGCGTTGTAAGTTACCTTGGCGACGTCGTCGGGCCTGCCTTCAGGTTTTGGGCTTCCTCTGAGGGTCCAGTGGGAGGCTCAGGGTGCGCGAGCAGGGCCTAGGGAGGCGTCGAAGTCGTTCCAGTTACTGTATCCGTTAGAGATCCTGCCCATTTTTCTGCCTTTATTCATCCGGATCTGGCGATTCTTAGGTCTCTCCCCTCATCCCTCCCTGGGGTCACATAAGAGGCAAAGGGCCACAAAAATCTATATCCTAGTTATCTGGGAGCCACGTCCGTGTCTATCCTAAGCTCTATGGACTCCGGGATTATTCGAACATCATTTCACCCATTTAAATGGCCTCCCAAGTCAAAGAATATAGAACTTTAAATAAACAATCTGTCTGTAAGTATGTATTAACGTGAAAAAGGTAAAATTAATCAGTTTGATACTGAGTTAGGGAAGTGAATTCATAACTGTAACGATACTTGCTTCCCTGATAACCATCACCTTTCCACTCATAAGCAACTTTTTTACAGGCTAAGCATTAAATTTAAATGTTAGTTTTTCACAAGAATGAAGGCAAAGGAAGCACAAAATTACATATATTTCTCATTTGAATACTGAAATATCTGTTATTTGAAAAGTAAACCTATGTAAAACGTCACTAATATAAAAAATACGTATATGCTCAATGTAAAGTAAGAAACTAACTAAATAAAGATTTAAAGACCAAGCAAGATAATTGCAAAATAACATCCATATTGCCCTAAAAAGAAAATATCAGAAAATAACCCATAAGTTGAATATATAAATATAAATATGAATTTCCATAATCTATTAGCTGTGATAAGACTTTATACACATTAGCAATGCCTATGTTGCAAGAATTAAAACAAATCTTATGAGTTCCGTTCACATACCTTCTTATAAAATACACGATAGCCTCAAGTTCGCGGGTTCAAACCCGGCGAAAGGCGATGGATTCATTTGGGCGTAAAATCTTAGCATGGCTTCCTTCGGAAGGGAAGTAAATCCGTTGGTCCCGTGTCGTAGATTTATGTCATATAAAAGAACCTTAAGCCTGATAAAGAGGCCTTTGAGCAAAATTAAGCGGGTTTTCACGCCCAGTATAGAATGGGACGCTTAGAACTGTAGCAGTTAAACAGCGTCCATAACTTTTATTTTCAATTTCATTGAGATAATCGAGATAAACATTCACAGAAATGGTCTTACTACTTGCTTCTTTGTAAGTAGAAGAGAAATAAGGGAATGCACTAGGCTGAAACGATAGCCAAATACTTGAAGCGGTTGCTATGTCATGCAATTGAAAATCGGTTCTCCTTGCATTGCCAGGAGTAAGTCAAAGGAAATATGCAACGAAAGATGACATCTCTTTTGAGAAACCAATAACAAGGAATATCTCAGAAATGGTCAAATACATAAACAATTATATATATGACAAACGGTGTGTTTTAACGAGATCTACATTTTCGTGTAGCAAGCTTTCGTCCATCACTTACGGTTTACCAGCTATGTGAGCCATTCAGAATAAAAATAATTTCAGAGGCTATTCCCAGGAAATTCAAGATTACATTTTATTTGTTACGTAAATATCTTTAGTATACGGTATTTTACTCACAATCGTTAGAGCCACTTTTGAGAACATTAAATTTGTTGAACATTTCTCCTTGTAAAAGGTAGTTTGGGGTGGGGAAATTTTCTCGAAAATCTTCGTCGTGCATCCTTGTAAGATGAACTTAAATATTAATTTTGGAATTTAACCGACTTTTCTTTGTTTTTTTGAGTAATGCTGTTCTCACACTCGGGAAACACGCGCACACACATACACACACTCACGCACGGACCTTTTCTAAAAATGATTTTTTTGTATTCAGTGTAGCCTAAAACGTGTATTTCCAGTGAAATTTCGATATTGAATTTTTGAGTAGAATGCAGTACTTTATCTATGTGCTATTTACGAAGTAAAAAAGTAAAAATGACATCAGAATCCGTTCCCTGCTTAATATGATCGGACGAACGTGATATAGGTCATTGCGCGTAGTCGCTAATGACCTTAGAAGTTGAACGCCCTTAAACCCCAATCATTGCAGTAATCTTTTCTAAAACTACTCCGAGCTGTCTTGATTCACGCCGAAAGCATTTAGAGCCAAATTGAAGAGCCTACTCCAGTTTCTTTGCTTGCCTGCACAATGCACTTATATATTCCAATAAAGCGCTACCTTTTTGGATTGGTGCCATATGATGTCATGGATGTACGACCTTCGAGTAAATGTAAATGATCGCTGTGGGTGCTTCTCCCGCCGGCCGTGTGGCGTAGTGGAGGCGAACATGGCGCTAGCGTGTGATCATGTGGCTCAAGACAACGACAGCGCGACGATCGATAAACCTAGGTCAGGTAAAGAGCCTAACCTCTGTTAACCAGTGACTGACATTCGGAAACGTTACCATGTGTTCAACATCCCGTGTGCAGCTGTCATAGCATGATTTGTTTGTTCTCTGACTGCATAAGGAGGATAGTTAGCTTCGTTATATTCCCTTTGAAAAACATCAACCTGTGCTTCAAACGTGGTGCAATTTTCAGGTGTAAACATCAGTAGAACAGTGATGTAGTCAGTTTAAAAGGTTAGGAAACTCAAGAGTATTTAACATACATAGTTTGTCCTTGTCATTGCATTGCCTAAGCTGGGACTGTCATAACCTGGCACAAAGTGATTTTTTTTCAATGTGTAATAGCATTTCAGCACGCCATCAATTTAGTTATTTGTAGGAGGTTAGTGTCATACCTAAGCGTTTTAAGTGAAGTCGGCATTAATTTTTCTACATACTTTTCACAGATATATTCATCGCAATTATGGCAAAAATCACTTCTCATAATCCTATGTAATACATTAACTTTGCAAGAAAATAATTTTCAAAATGTGACGATCCAGTTGCATTTAAAGTGCAGCAGAAATGTAAATTTCTAAATTTTAAACTCTACATAGAATTTCCTCGAATATAATTCTATACAGTTAAAGATTAGGTTTTATATAACATTAAAACTTTTTCATGGAGTAAAAGGAAAAACATGCAATACTTTTAATTTTCTGAAAAATCTATCACCTGAATATTAAAACATGAAAACCCTAAATTCAAAACTATTGTTTATGTCAAGAAAAGGCGTTTCAGTCTCTTTATGCCCTTCAAGAAACGTATACTGAAAATCTCAAAATAAAATACATCGTTGAAGCTTTTTAAATTGGCAAAAGCATAGGAAAGTAATGTTCGCATAATTAGGTCACCTGCTTACTCGCATACACATGCTCATTTAAATGCTGCGTATGGTCATTTAAATGGCCAAAAAGACAAAACCGCAATTGGATCCCTATGCCACCATGTTCCAGGAAGATTTTAATAAACATTTTTAGTTTCTCTACACGTACTATGTACATTGTGAATAGAGAAGGTATTTGTAATGCTCCCAAAAATTCGATACCGAGATTTCACCCGAAATATATGTATGTTTTGAAACCCCATGAATGCAAAACAAATAATTTTTAGGAAAATGTCCGTGTGTATGTCTGTCTGTCTGTCAGTGTGTGTGTGTGTATGTGTGTGTGTCTGTAGGCAGCATTGCTCAAAAACGAACTTAGTATTTAAGTTCAAGGATGCGACACAAAGAGTTTCAAGAAAATCTCCCACCCCCAACTACCCTTTGCATAGAACATTTTTCGAAAATTTTGATTTTCTCAAAAATGATTCTATCGATTTTAATTAAGATATGTTTAAGATATTTATACGACAAATAAAATGTATATCTTGAATTTTCTGGAAATAGCCTCTGAAGAATACTTTATTCTGGGTGAATTTTGCGGTATTTAGTATAACTGGTAGACCGTAAGGGATAGACAAAAGCTTACTGAAATACAGATAAAACACACAATTAATGTTACATACATTTTTTGTGTTGCTGGTCATCTTTAAGATATTCCTTGTTATTGGATTCGGCTTTAAAATACTTACACTTTTCTCATACGCGAATTTGTCAACTCCTATCCATACGAAGGAACTTCACTCATATAGCAACCACCTTTTGCCTGTCACTTTAGCCTATGGTACTCCCTTATTTCCCTTCTACTTGCAATCAGGCAAGTATTAAGACAATTTCTGCTAATTTTTCTCGATTAGCATGAATTAAATAGAAGAATATGCTTTTTAACAATTTGTTGCACAGATGTAGAGAAAGTCATGTGAGTGGATCACATCAGATTTTTAAAAAAGCGATACTTTGCAAATTTTATCGAGAATTCTGTATTGATTATGCTTAGATGGTCAATGTCTCATTTCTAGAAGGATAATAATAATAATAATAATAATAATAATAATAATAATAATACAATGAAAATAATGTTACATGCATTTTATTGTATACATAAACGAGTAATACAATTGTTACCGAAGTATTTCCGGTAATTTTCGATTTTGGATGAATAATAGATACCAAGAGTATGAAGGGTCACATTGAAGCAAAATATAGCAGTGTTAAACATACAGTTTTTACTTTTGTTTATTTTAGTTAATTATTTATTGTTGCTTTATATATTTATTTTTTATCTTTTCACAACAGAATGTCAAGATTAGTTTTGGGTGTAGATGTGATGGCATTTTAATTACTTTCTTTAAAAAATTGGGGTTGTAGGTGTTCTAATAAGCCGGGAAATTAAACATCGAAATATTATACTTATTGTTCAGTGTTTTCAAAAGTTTGGATAACAAAAGTGTATAAGCAATGTGTTTCAATATTCCTAATGTATAATATCCCGATTGAATGACCAAGAAATTATACAAAGTGTTGGCGATTGTTATTTGTGTACGTAAACTAATCACCTAGCGAAATAACATAGGATTGTAATCTCATCGTAAGCAATAGGAGGTGGCACAAACCTGTGTCTTGTTAAACCTTTCACGCTTTAATTTGTATTAATGCTCCAAAGAAAGGTTTTATTACCGGTTTTCAAAATGTAACATTGCATTCGCAATTTACACAGGTGAAGAGTGATGAAGAGAAGCCAACCTAGGAGGAAAGGGAGGTTAATATCAATACATTTATATTGTTTCAATATGTTCCTCACATGTACTAAACCTGTCAGCAAAATTCTTTCGATCGTTTTGGAGTTTTGGTTTCCTAGTGTGTGTGTGTGTGTGTGTGTGTGTGTGTGTGTGTGTGTGTGTGTGTGTGTGTTTTATATATTGCACTAAAGAACGTTGACTGGACACTGTTCTACGTTAGATATATTATTTTCCATAATGAACAGACACTTTCTCAAAAGGAGTGCAAATGAAGTAGAGTTTTCAAAAAATAAAAATATCTCGCTTAGTATTGACATTTATGGAAATTTTACACTTTATAAGCAAAATGTTTCTGACAAAGACTTTAAGCTAATGTTTAAAGAATACATTCCCGGATTTGATAAAACTAGCAAAACAACCTGATGTGTTCTATTCGCATACTTTCTTTAGCTGTTCCGCAAAAAAGCGTTTCTCACAAAATAATTATTTTCTGATACATCATGGTAATCGAGATAACTATTAACAGAAATGGTCTTATTACTTGCTTCCTTGAAGCTGGAGCGAAATAAGGGAATGCACTAGGCTAAAGCATAGTCATCAATTTCATTGGACTAGATCAATACTTGAATAGAGGATAGCAGGTAGTAAATTAGTAATTGCTGTAGCCCTCAAGAGGATATACGTCCTCAAATCTTTTAAAAGCCGATCGCTAAATGAAGCAATTGAAATATGGTTCTCTTTGCTTGCTAGGAGCAAACAAAGAGAAACGAAAAGAAATATGTTTCCCATTCGGAAAAATTTAAGTAGTTAAAAACTGAAACCAATAACACGGAATATCTCAGAAAAGGTTAACTCTACAACAAAAATACTTATGGTATAAAATGTGGGTTTTAATGATATCTATATTTTTATGTAAAATTTTTTTGTCTGTCTCTTACGGTTTACCTGGTATACAAAAGTTATAAAAAGGTCATCCAGAATGAAGAGGTTTTTGGAGGCCATTCCCAGAAAATCCAATACATGCCTTTTAATTGTCATAAATGTATATGGTACTATAATAAAATCGTTAGTCACTTTTTTTTGAAAATCAACAATTTCGAAAAATGTTTCATATAAAGAGTACTTGTGGAAGAGGATTTTTCTGAAAATCTTCATGTCACATTTTTTGAAGACACTGTATTTAAATACCAAATTTAGTTTTTAACCGAAATTTCGTTTTGCTGTTAACGAACGTCCACCCCCACACAAACATACACAGACACACATGGAGCTTTTTCTAAATTTTTTTTTTTTTTAGGTTCGAAGGACCCTAAATTTCCGGAGAAATCTCTGTATCAAATTTTTGGGTGAAATACAATACCTTCTTTATCCACTATGTATGTACATTGTACATATGTGTTAGAGAAAGTAAAAGCAAGTATTTCATTCACATAACTTTCAGTTCCACATACAAACTGTTCTTACAAAACAGTATTCTTTTATCTACATCATGCTAATGGAGATAAACATTAACAGAAACTGTCTTATTACTTGCTTACTTGTAAGTAGAAGGGAAATAAGGGAAAACATTAGGCGAAAGCAATAGTGAAGTCTTTTAAAAGCTCATCGCCATGTGAAACAATTGAAATACGTTTCGCTTTGCATGACCAGCGGCAAAACAAGAGAGATGAAACGAAAGGTGACTTCATGTTTGACAAAAGTTACGCACTTTAAAATTGAACCAATAACAAGGAGTATCTCGCGAACGGTCAACTCTTAAAAAAAAAAAAAAAAAAAATGTTTATGACGTAAATTATGTGTTTTAACGAGATCCACATTCTTTGTGCAGCTAGTTTTGTCTTACTATTTAACAACTATGCAAAATTCAGCAATAAGGAGGTCTTCAGAAGCTATTCCCAGAAAATTCAAGGTATATATTTTGTTTGTGATGTAAACATGTTTTATATATAAATGCCGGTCCCCATGGCCGCACTCGCTAAAGTGTCTAGCTTTTGTGCGTGGGTTCAAGAGTTACCTTCGACCTGGGTGTTTGTTTGTAACTGTGTGTATGTGTGTGCATTTGGAATTAAAAAGCAAAAGTTAAACAAATAGATCAGCAAAGGAAATGTAGGAAAAATGATATATATATATATATATATATTTATATTTTAAATTTGTTTTCTCAAAAATGGCTTTAACAATTTTTATTAAAATGCTGTGTATACGTATTATACACGAGAAAAATAAAATTTAAAACATTTGTCCCTGTAGAGGATAGTTGGGGTGGGGGATTTTCTTGAAAATCTATGTGTCCTATCCTTGAAAAAAAAACAAAAACAAAAAAAAAAAAAAACAACATAAATCCCAAGTTTAGTGCCTAACGGTCTTTTCGTGTTTGAGCTATGCTGTCCACAGATACACACACGGGCTGTTTTTGGACTCAGGGGACCTCAAAACATTGACTTTTGTAGAATTTAATACCTTATCTGGGTACTATGTACATTGTCTGCACATAACCTACAAGAGAAAGTAAAATGTTTATTTAATTGTTTAGTTTTTTATTACTATTTTCTCTTCTTATCTAAAGTAAGTAGAGGAAATATTACATTGTACCCCTATATTGGATACCGAGTTATCAACAAAAATATAAGTTTTGAGGCTCCCTGACTCAAAAAAGAAGTATTTCTTATTTTTATAAAAAACGCCTGTGGTTTCAGTAGATACTCTATCTACTATGTGCATTGCAAATTCGTACAAGGTAAAATAAAACTGCTCTCGCAGTTTGGTTGCTCTTCGCGATGTTGTGCAAGGAAAATGAAATGTGAAAACTAGTATGTAATGAATGACCCACTTTATTCAGATCTGATTATCGCTTCAGCCCTCTGTAA
Source organism: Hymenopus coronatus (assembly GCA_030762935.1). Classification (NCBI taxonomy): domain Eukaryota; kingdom Metazoa; phylum Arthropoda; class Insecta; order Mantodea; family Hymenopodidae; genus Hymenopus; species Hymenopus coronatus. Next base: position 69,662,060 of record CM060895.1, read on the forward strand.
CCACTTCGACTGTTCCAAGTCAACTTGTCTAAGCAAGAGTAAATGCGCGCACTCAACCACAGAACTCCGAGCAGAGGGAAAGGGGCATGGTAGCCAACACGCCACTGAGCAAAGGTCACCGTAATACTAGCGACCTGCCACTTTAATTCTAATGCTTGATTCAGCGTTATGATAGCTTCCCTCAACGCTGCGCCGTATTGCATGTTGCAGGTATACCTCCTGTGAATGACGAGCTAATCACTGCTACTCTGGCGCGCACCCACCTGGAAGACCCTGGCCTATGAAATGTAATAACAGCGAAATGTGTATAATGAAACTATTACTGCAAAAGTTTATACCAATAAACTAGATATAAACATCGCATGTGTTACATTCACGTGACTTTCTTTACCCATTTTCAATAAAATATTCTTCCAAAAGCTTATTCTTCTGTCTGCTTTATATTAATCGAGATATGCAACTGAATAAATGGTTTGTGAGATATCGTTATTATTATTATTATTATTATTATTATTATTATTATTACACATATATATTTCCTTATAGGCATGGGAGTATGGGACTATAGTAGCTTAAAATATATTCAATTTTTAAGACCTGGTCGCTATGTGATGCCTATGAAATTCCATTCTCATAGCATGTACAGGAGGGAAAACAAAATGTCTGATGAGTTCCAATCACATAACTTTCTCTACTACTGTGCAAAAAATATTCTTAAGTATGTCTCAAAAAAAGCAACTAAGGTTTGGCAATTTTAACTGAAGAGTATATGGGTTAACATGCTTCCGATATTCTTAGGCCCTTGAATGATATAATAGGTAGCATGCCCTTTAAAATTCCTGCAGCGTCTCCACTTTAAATTTATTCTTATCAAAACGATTTATTTCAATGTTATATCTGGGGGGATTAGCTCCATTACTAGAAAATTCTCCAAATAAATTACAATCCAATATATAGCCTACATTTTCTTTGATTTTTGTTCCTTTTTTCTCTGACAATAGTGAACTAATTGTAGTGAAACTTTGCAAGAAGACGTAAACATAATGTTTGTTTATTTTGAGCTACAATTATCTATCTTGAATAATAAGGACATTATTGAATATTATATTTAAAAAGAAAAATCTGCATTCTTTTCAAGCATACCTTTTTGTTTGTTTTTTTCATGAATTACGGTTTTTGTGAGGGTTATAATTAAGGTATTGGATTCTTTCTAATTTGCTTTGATTAGAATATTGCTGAGAGTGTCTGTACTAAACTTCAAAGTTGTATCATCGACAGTTTCTGCAAAAAGGAACATAACATTATAATTAAAAACATAAGCTCAGGACAAAAATTGCTAAATGAAATATACTTATCAGATACACACCATACTTATAGTTTGTATGCAGCAGTAACTATTGTACATTGCATATGAAATTTGATGAACTCATCTGCAATGGTTTAAGAGATTGGTATTTTACTAAAATGATACTCCGCCTTTTTCGGTCACCTATTTCCCCTTAAAAATGTTAACTGACTACTGATTCCGTTTATTTTCTGTTTAAAGAAGTAAATGCTTCAGATCGCTAAGTGCAGCACTTGTAATGATCAAGACAGAATATGATTGAACACCTTGTAAATAATTACAGCATTGGGATCTATAGAACAATTTTCTCGAAATCCAATATCACTGTTTATTCTCCCTATAACTTTTATTTATTTATGCTAAGTCAATACATGTAGGCATGACAATGCGTTTGAGCCTAGACCTATAGCCAGTCACACTCAATAAAACTATATACTTTCTATATACAAATTATAATGAGTTCCTAAAACTACAAGAGTATTAAAATATACCATGCAGTTATTTGCGCTACCCCTCTTTTAACAGACCAATCTTTCATTTCTGTCATTGTTTAAGATTTGTCCTATGTTTACACTATCCCTTCTGAAGATTTTGAACAGTCCCTTTACACTCAATATATGTTCAATAATTTCATTCATTTTGAAATAGTCTACTGATTCTGCTGGACGCCCTTTCTTTGTCCTTCTAATTTCTATGCATCTGCTCTTATCCATACAATAGCCTCTCTTTATAAATGATACCAATTTAGTGAGATTATTGGGTCTATGATTTCGAATGAATTAAATTTCTACTAATACACTGTTTTCCAAGTTATTTCGAAGACTTAGTACTTCCAGAATTCCTTAGGTATATTTATACTCTAGGCAGTCTCTTAGTAAGCTAAATTCAAGTTCATGAACAGTATTGAAGAACCTGTTACATAGCCATGCCTTTCTTTGACATTTCCCAGTTCCGTTTGGGCCATTTTCTTTACATTCGCATAGCCGTAACTACTTCCCTGCAAAAATCCCTGTAATATTTATGAATTCCTCTCCTCAATCTAGTTGCTATACACAAATATCATATTGGTTTGGATTCAGTTGACATATATAGATTTTTCTAATCATTTGACACTTGTATTAGTTGCTTTGTATTTTCAATTTTTGATATATGGTATAGCTCATTTTCCTTTTGTCATTGTTAATTTGTTTTATATCTCTAGTTTTCCATACCAACAATTTTAATTTCTAAATAAATACATTCTGAACATCGTTATCTTTCCTCCACTTTTCGTGCTTTCTTTTTTAAAATATTACTTTCTCTAGCCCCATATGTACACTGTACATAGGGATAGAGAAGTAGTGTATTCCACCCAAAAATTCGATACCGAGATTTCACCGGAAATACATGTTTTAGGACCCCCTGTATCCAAAAAAGGCATTTTCAGAAAAAGGTCCGTGTGTGTGTCCGTGTGTCCATGTGTCTGTGAACGTGATAACTCAAAAACGAAAAGTAGCTAAAATACCAAACTTGGTATTTAAGTTTAGTATCTTCCAGGGATGCGACACGAAGATTTTGAGAAAAATCCCTCCACCCCATACTACCCTTTACATGGAACTTTTTTCGAAAATTTTGATTTTCTTAAAAATGGCTCTAACGATTTTGATTGAAATATCACATATTAAAGATATTTACCTAACAAATAAAATGTATATCTTGAATTTCCTGGGAATAGCTGCTGAAGACGTGTTTATTCTGAATGAATTTAGCTTAATTTGGCATAACTAGTAAACCGTAAGAGATAGACAGAAACTTACTATACAAAATATTTAGGTCTTGTTAAAGTACACAAGTTATGTCATATACATTTTTCTCGTGGAGCTTACCGTTTTCGAGGTATTCATTGTTATTAGTTTCAGTTGTGAAGTACTTATATTTTTCTCAGATGGGAGTGTCCGTTTTTCTTTTGTTCTGCTCCTGGCCAAGAAAAGAAGCGATTTATAATGTCAATCACATAACGAAAGCTTTTAAAACATTCGACTATTGGTTTAGCCTAGTGTATTCCCTTATTTTCTTCCTACTTATACGGAACTAAATAATAAGAACATTGTGCTAATGAGTACCACAATTAGCAAGGTGCAGAAAGAAGAAGAATCTTATGCATGAGGTTTGTAGAACAGCTAGAGAAAGTCATGTGAGTGTAACACATAAGATTTTTACTAATTAAATTTACTCTTGATATACTTTTAAGTCCTTTCATTGCAACATTTGTCTATTTCTTGAAGAGATTCCTTTAAACCATTTACTGTAATTGTTCCCGTCGTCAAATCGAATAATAGCCCATCTCACTATATTATGATATGATAGTAATCTTGTCAGTAGGAATTATATCTAAGATATGTTCAGAGAATGTACGTTAATTATTTTAGTCATTAATTTTAATTAATTATTTTTAGTTTCTCTACTTAATACATAGGTCATAGGTAGAGAAGATATTGTATTGAACCCAAAAGTTCGATACCGAGATTTCACTGGAAATACACGTTTTAGAATAATCTAAGTGCAAATGAAGCATTTTTATAAAGAGATCCTTTTGCGTGTGTGTGTGTGTTTGTTTCTTTGTATGTGTCCGTCTGGCTGTGTGTTTATGAACATCATGATTCAAAACGAAATGTCAGTTACACATCAAACTTGATATTTAAGTTCAGTATTTTCCGAAGATGCGACACGAAGATTTTAAATAAAACCACCGCCCCAAATGTTATTAGCCTTTACATGGAACATTTTTCGAAAGTTTATTTTTTTTTTAAAAAACGGCTGTAACGATTTTGATTGAAATACCTTATGTTAAAGATATTTACTCGGCAAATAAAATGTATATCTTGAATTTTCTGGAAATAGCCTCTCCTCATTCTGGATGACTTTTGTATAACTTGTAAACCATAAGAGATAGACAAAATCCTGCTGCACAAAAAATTGCAGATCTCGTTAAAATACAAAATATATGCCATATATATATATATATATATATATATATATATATATATATATATTGCAGAGCTAACCATTTCCAAGATGTTCATTGGTTTTAATTTTAAAACACACAGTTTCTTCAATAGGAAGTCACCACTCGTTTTTCTTTTGTTTTATTCTTGGTCATGCAAAGAGAACCGAATTACAATATCAATCGCATAGCGACAGTTTTTAAACGATTTGATTATCGTCTTAGCCTAGTGTAACTCCCTTATCTCCCATCTATTTGTAAGGTCATTTTGCTAATGTAAGAATACTTTTTTGTAAGAATGGTTCGCAGAACAGGTAGAGAAGATCATATTTTAGGAACCCATCAGATTTTTATTTGCTAATTTTCTCCGTCCTTCTTCTAGACACCGAGAGTCGCCACTTAATAGCTCAAGGAGGTCCCATAGAATATAAGCTGTCATTAGGCTACCATAAAGCCGAAAGTGCATTTAGTGTGCAGTAGGTTATTAAAGTGAATGACACAGTTGATTAGAAAATTACTAGCAGTTGTCATCAAGTACTTTAGGCGTAATTAACGGGAGCATCGCCCGTGTTTTTGAAACCTGTATGACGTATCTTAATGAACGTGAACTGCGTGTACAAAGAATAAGAATAATAATAGTATTATAGTAATAGTATGTATCTCGGAGAAAAGAAAACATGCTATCTTTAAAGATGCGGAAAAAGAACAATAAAAATTATATATTTTGTTGTAATTTGTATAATTTGGGAATTAATAATTCAGTTTTAAAATCTCGAATTGCAGCGACACATAATGTATGATACTTATTTGAAATGAAATAGAGTTTTACTTATGAACGCACTTTTACTGCTGTGGCTCTCAGCGTCCCGTTCTGCTTTGGGCATAAAATACCCTTAGTTTTGTTTAGTGACCTCTTTATCAGGCTTGTGTATTTTTATGCGCTGTAATTCTACGACACGGGATCACGGGCCTTACTTCCCTCCCGAAGGAAGCCATGATAAGGATTTCACGCCCGAAACAAACAATCGCCCTCCGCCGGGATTGAACCCGCGATCATGGGAATCACAGGCTAGCATGTTGCCCCTAGATCATAGAGAACGGCGTTTGAAAGTTCGACGTATGTAACATGCGGGACATTTATATTAAATGCACAAACATGTTAATATTATATCACTTAACCATTGTTGCCAAGAACAACTCATCGAAATTACTCCAACATTTAAGCATTTTGAGAAAATAAGAATATAAGGAATTTAAATATAAAATACTTGTTAGTCGAATATTATAAGGATCTAATTCATTTTGAGGAATTATATGAGAGTCGAATTCAATATATATATAGTTTTCATGAACTGTAGAATATTGATATAGGCGGCCGAATTAGTTAAAGCACAGGCTCGTAGGTAGGGCTACGGTTCAAATCCAGCCGAGATTATCTTCCTTGATTAGGATTTTTTCCCAACTTGCCCTCAGCCCTCGAAACTGGCAAATGCTGGGGCCTGGAACGTTTCCTTTCCAAATTACCTTTCCCAACTATAATTTCATTTCATCATCAGTGATCACTGCCTGTGCTGTCGTATACTCTTATGGACGGTATCTAATCAGAACTCATCGACCAGTTGTTGCACATTTTCCATGAACAGAATGTTAAATGAATGGCAATATATTTTATGGCGCATTAGTTTCATATTGAATACTTAATGCTTAAATAGAGATACATTAAAGAATTTAACTTTTGGCAAAAATACAAAACATTTACATGGTAATCATTGGACTAATATTCTCGTATGCAACGGCTTCAGCAGTCATCCAGGTCTCATTCCTATCCTACACCAGTCAGATATCTAGGAAGTGATTCCAGCTTGTGCACCACTAAACGAAGAAGAGACCGCATTGAATATTCCAACTATTCTTTGGTGAAAATCTTTAGGAGAAAGAACCACGTGGTTGTATCGGTGGCTACCACAAAGAGCCGACACACGTAGTCAACTTGGCAATCGTTTTCCACCTTTGCACTTTAGACTGTCTCAAAAGACTCTGATCAAAGAAATCTCCATGCCTACAGAAGTCGGTGATTTCCAATTGAACATTACTGGCAAAAATCTTGATCCCCCTTATCATGAGAAGACGAAAATGGAACCTTATGGAACCCTGGACTCATATGAGCTTCATATCATTAATTTCATTCATCGTACGAGATGATCTACCAGATTAAAGGACGTTAAATAAAACAAAATACTTATTCTTCGAATATACTTCATGCTTATCGAGATAAACAGCGAAAATGGACTTGTTATTTAGTTCCTTGTAAGCAGAACGGAAATAAGATAATAGGATAGACTAAAGTGATAGTCAAATATTTTAAAAGCTGCTTCCTATGTGTTTGAAATTCGATGCTCTTAGTGTAGTCAGGAGTAACAAAATAACAAAAAAAAGTATGTGTTGCACTCACATAACTTTCTCTAGCTGTTCTATAAACAAACTTCTTGCAAAAGATTATTCTTCTTTCTACATCATTCTAATCGAGATAAACATTAGCAGAATGTTTTTATTGCTGAGTTCCTTATAAGTAGAAGAGAACTAAAGAAATGCGCTTTGCTAAAGTGATGGTCAAATGTTTTAAAAGCTGTCGTTATGCGCTTGTCATTGTAAATCGCTTCTTTGCTTGGCCAAGAGTAGAACAAAAGAAAAATCTGATGTGTACCATTCACATGACTTTCTCCATATTTCTACAACAAATAATTCTTAAAAAGCTTATACTTCTATTTACTTTATGCTAATCAGAAAAAATTAGCAGAAATATTCTTATTACTCGCATCCTTGTAAGTAGAAGCGAAATAAGGGACAACCGTAGGTTAAAGTGATAGTCAAAAGCTGGTTGCTATGTCAATGAAGTTCCTTTGTTTATATGGATAGGAGTTGACAAGTTCCAGTATGAGAAAAGTATACGTTTTTCATAGCAGAAACCAAAAATAAGGAATGTCACAAAAACGACGAACTCCACGAAAAAAATGTATATAACATAAATTGTGTGTTTTAATGTGATCTACATTTTTTGTGTGGTAAGTTTTTGTCCATCTCTTACGGTTTAGTAGTTATTCAAAATTTAGTAAAATTCATCCAGGATAAACTACTCTTCAGAGGCTATTCCCAGAAAATTCAAGATATACATTTCATTTGTCAGGTAAATATGTTTAATATCCGAAATTTTAATCAAAATCGTTAGAGCCATTTTTGAGAAAATCAAAATTTTGGAAAAAAGTTCCATGTAAAGGGTAGTTGGGGGTGGGGGGATTTTTCCCAAAATCTTCGTGTCGCATCCCAGGAAGATACTAAACTTAAATACCAAGTTTGGTATTTTACCGACTTTTCGTTTTTGAGTTATCGTGTTCACAGACACACGGACACACACACACACACACACACACACACACACACACACACACACACACGGACCTTTTTGTAAAAATGCTTTTTTTGGATATTGGAGACCCTAAAACATATATTTCCGATGAAATCTCGATATCGAATTTTTGGTGGAGTGCAATACTTTCTCTATACACTATGTACATAGTGCGTATGGAGAAAGTAAAAAACGGACACTTTCTGTCTAAGAAAAGTATAAGTACTTCAAAATTGAAAACAATATCAAGGAATATCTCGGAAACAGTTACCTCCACAACAAAACGTATAGGGCATAAATTTTGTATTTTGACGAGATCTACATTTTTGTGCAATGACTTTTTGTCCATCTCTTACGGTTTAGCAGTTAGACAAAATTCGGCAATATTCATCCAGAATGAAGAGCTCATCAGAGGCTATTCGCAGAAAATTCAAGATATACATTTTATTTGGGATGTAAATATCGTTAATATATGGGATTTTAATTAAAATCGTTAGAGCCATTTTTTAGAAAATTTCGAAATTTTTTCCATGTAAAGGTTAGTTTGTGGTGAGGAGATTTCCTTGAATATCTAAATGTCGCATCCTTGGAAGATACTAAATCTAAATACCAAGTTTTGTATTTAACAGTCTTTTAGTTTTTGAGCTATGCTATGCACACATACAAACACACACATACATACACATATACACACACGGGCCTTCTTCTAAAAACCGAAGTGTTGCATTCACATGACTTTCTCTACATCTCTACAACAAATTATTGTTGGAAAGCTTATTCTTATATTTATTGCATGCGTGAAAATCGTCTTATTACTTGCTTGCATGTAAGTAGGAGGGAAATAAGGAGTACCATAGCCTAAAATGATAGTCAAAAGCTGGTTGCTATATGATTGAAGTTCCTTTGTTTGTATGGACAGGAGTTGACAAATTCCCGTATGAGAAAAGTATAAGTATTTTATGGCTGAAACCAATAACAAGGAATATCTAAAAAACGATCCACTCCACGAAAAAAAATGTGTATAACATTAATTGTGTGTTTTAACGAGCTCTACTTTTTCTATTAAGTAAGTTATTGTCTATCTCTTTCGGTTTGCCAGTTATACAGAATTCCGTAAAACTCACCCAGAATAAAGTAGACTTCAGAGGCTATTCCCAGAAAACTCAAGATATAAATTTTGTTTGTCAGGTAAATATTTTTAATATACGATATTTTAATCTAAATCGTTCGAGCCATTTTTGAGAAAATCAAAACTTTCGAATTTCTGTCAATGTAAAGGGTAGTTTAGGGTGGGAGAATTTTTCTCAAAAATCTTCGTGTCGCATCCCTGGAAGATACTAAACTTAAATAACAAGTTTGGTATTTTATCGATTTTTTGTTTTTGAGTTATCGTGCTCACAGATACACACACACACAGACCTTTTTCTGAAAATACTTTTTTTGGATACAGGGACCTAAAACGCCTATTTCCGATGAAATCTCGGTATCGAATTTTTGGGTGGAATGCAATAGCTTCTCTATACACTATGTACATAGTACATGTAGAGAAAGTAAAAACATTATGTTTTTGGCAAATAGTGTTTGACAATTTATTTGTTCCCTTATGTTCTCATTCCCTTCTTACCATACCATGGTTATTGTGAAAAATAAAGCCTAAAATGTTATCAGTCACTATTGTGCAAGGTGACTTAGCAGCAAACACCAAATTTTATCAGAGATTCAAAATTGTGTCAAGTATAAAACTGTTCTTAAGTATTCCTAACGCACGAACTTTGTTCACATTTACGATTTCGAAAAACAAATCTATGTGTAGCAACAGACTATTCTTACAAAAATTTATTCTTCTACTTCATGCTAATATAGTTAAATATTAGCAGACACGGCTTTATTACACATTTCCTTGTAGATACAATGGGAATATGGGAATGCACTAGTCTCAAAGGATAGCCAAATTTTTAAAGAGCGGGTTGCTAAGTGTGGATGTTTAAATGTTCTTCTCCGTCAATGACCAGGATGAAAAATATAATACAATATACCATTTGAGAAAGGTGTAAGTATTGGAAATTTTAAATAAATAACAAGAAATATCTCTTGAGTGAAGTGCCGCTGGCATTCCGATTTATGACTGAACATTTAGCTCTATTATTATTTTACATGCTTATTTTTCTATAATTTCTGTATACTCCATATTTTTATCATGACTATCGCGAATGTTTTTTTTTTTTATTGTTTCATTTATATTAACTACTTTAACTTCTATGTTCATACCGGGAGCTTAGGCTTGAAAAGCAACTGCTTATGTTTTCTCACTGAACTGTAAGGTTTTGTTAGCGTTGATTGTTTCAGTTTTTATACTATTAAACACACACGTTCACTCTAATTCATACTTCCACACTCTGTGGGTGAAAGGGAATGGCTCTAGTTAAAAAAAATTCCCGATTCCTAAGACCTTTGAGTGAAAAGCCAGAAAACTGACCACTCGACTTCAAATGCAGTCAACTACATGCTGCATTGCTGTTCTGAGTTTGTTCTAGCTCAACTGTGATCTACCTAACTGAACAAATAAATAATTATAACAATTAAAATAATTCTAAATAAAACAGATATCTCGGATGTGGTTAACCGCGACAAAAATCTAGTATAAATTGTCCAGTTTAATGAGATCCACGTTTTTGCGTAGTTAGATTTTGTCTAACTGTTACGGTTTACTATTTTGCAAAAGACATCCAGAGTGAAGAGGACTTCTAAGCGATTCTCAGAGCCCTCAGAGTATACATTTCATTCGTTCTCTAAACATCCTTAATATGATATTTTAACGAAAATCGCTCGAAAGTTTTAAAAATCTTTCATGTAAGAATAGTTTGGGGTGGGGTATTTTTTTTAAATAACCCTCGCGTCGCATCCTTGAAAGACATTGAACTTAAATATCTGTTATGAAGTTCCGTATTTAACCGATTTTTCGTTGTTTACTTTCTCTATATAGTATATGGTACATGTGTGCCCGTGTGCCTATGAACACGTAACTCAAAAACGAAAAGTTGGTAAAATACCAAACTCTTCCAAGGATGTGACACGAAGAATTTGAGGGAATTCTCCCCACCACAAACTGCCGTTTACGTGGAAAAAAATTAAAAAACTTGATTTTTTTTCAAAAATGGCTTTAACAATTTTGACTAAGATAACGTATATTAAAATGTTTACATTACAAATAAAGCTTTTCTGAGAATAGCCTGTGAATACCTCTTTATTCTGGATGAATTTTGCTGAATTTTGCATGATTGGTAAACCCCAAGAGATAGACAAAAACTTACTACACAAAAATGTAGATCTCGTTTAAACAAACAATTTATATCATCCATATATATTTTTTTCTTGGAGTTGAAACATTCCTTGTTATTGGTTTCTGTTTTAAAATAGTTTTCGCACACGGAAATTTGTCAATTTGTCCTGGCAATACATAGTAACGGATTTCATCCACATAGCAACCAGCTTTTAGATGATTTACTTTCGCTTTAGTGTAGCGTATTCCATTATTTCCCTTCTACTTACATGAAAGACAATTTCTGTTAATGCTTATCGCGATGCATGAAATAGAAGAACAAGGTTTTTAACAATAGTATGTAAGTGATTTGTAGAGAAAGGCATGGGAATGGAACACATAAGATTTTACAGTTATGCTCTTCACAGGCACACACACACACAAACACCCATACATACCGACCTTTTTCTATTTTTTTTTAAATTCATGAAGTTTCATAACGTGTATATCCGGTGATATCATCCTATCGAGGTTTCGGGTGAAATACAATATTTCCTCTCCTTACTATACGTAGTAGAAACAGTAAAAGCCTAGCGAGAAACTAATTTTATTCTCCTGCCTAGTTGTGCTTACTCCATTCCAGATCTCATTCCATTACCATATTACATCGCATTTTTTTATATGCTTCAATGGTATTTAAATGTATATTTCAATCAACCTGCTTGCTGAAAGACATCTCAGTTTCCGCATATCCGTTGAAAACGCGACGATGTTTCAAAAATCTGAAGAGCGGTATTTTTAGCTAGCTCAGTTTTATGAAGGGTTCCATAGTGCTTCTTTTCGTGGCGAATTATCATCTATCCTCTTGTAGTGCAAACGTTCTTATCAACTCTTGGACCGATCTGCAACACAGACCAGTTTTGTGCGTGTGCGTGCGTGCGTGAGTGTACGTCTGTGTGCAACATTCCGGAGGGGTTTCCACATGCAGCCATAATTGTGTTATTGTACATCAGACCCCAGGAGGATAGGATAATATGAGATTATTACCGACGGGCGGCCGAAACCGGTAAGAGTCTAACATAGTCGAAGCATATGCTCATCTCAACGCGGGAGGCGGAACGCCAGCCTCCAGACAATTCCAAAGCCATTGCGCCACTGATAGCTATTTTTCCAAAGCGCATATACACCAGAGAAAGGCGGGAATTCATCACCCTAAAAGAGACTGGTTGGATGAAATAGAGATGAAATTAAGGATAAGGAAGTTCGAGGGAATGAAGAAACCTCTCCAACAATACCTAATGACCCGTGAAAAGCCCGAAAAAAACCATGGGTCAGAGAGGTCGGCCACGGAAATCGAACCACGGCCTGCCGAATGACAGTCCCAGACGAAACGCATAAGACGTCCGGCTCGGTAGATCAGTAATAAATTCGGGGGAGACGAATTGCAGATAGAATTCACAAGGAAGATTATAATTGCTCGGCCAGTTCAATAGCTAATTGTGCTAAAAGCTTGATTTTTACTTTCTCTAGCCCGCATGTACAATATATTGTATTCCACCCAAAATACGATTCCGAGATGTCACCGAAAATATATGTTTTGAGGTCCCCTGAATTTCTAAAAAAAGTTTTTAGAAAAAGGTCTATGTGTGTGTCTATCTGTGAATAGCATAGCTCAAAAACGAAAAGTCGGTTAAATATCAAACTTGATATTTAAGCCCAATATCCTCCAAGAGTGCGACACGAAGATTTTCAAGAAAATCCGCCTACTCTTGGGAGGGATTGACTCTTAACGATTTCGATTACTGTACCGATTATTAAGATATTCACATCAAAACTAAAATGTATATACTTGAATTAGCCTCTTAAGACCTCTTTATTCTGGTTAAGTCTTGCAGAATTGTGTATAACGGTTAAACCGTAAGAGATAGAAAAAAACTTACTGCACAAAAATTAAGACATCGTTAAAACACATAATTTATGTCATATACGTTTTTTCTTGTAAAGTTGGCTATTTTCGAGATATTCATTGTTATTAGTTTCAATTTTAAACTAAACTTTTTCTAAAACGGGACCGTGCAAAGCGAACTGAGTCTCAATTGTTTCTCATAGCGACCAGCTTTTAAAAGAATTGACTATCGCTTTAGGTTAATGTATTCGTTTATTTCCCTTCTACTTAAAAGGACGCAAGTAATAAGACAAATTCTTATAATTTTAGATTAGCATGACGTATATAAAATAATAATCTCATATAAGAACAAATTGTTTGTGAAACAGCTAAAGAAAGTTATGTGAATGGAACACACCAGTTTTTAAGCAAAGATACAGAGGAAACTTATCTCAGTTTCTCATAAACTGTATATAGACTGAGCAGCACTTTTATTACTTACTCAAATTAATGGCTTAACGATATTCTAATACAACATTGTTATACAGAATCGTTATTTATGGACACCTGCATGCTTTCCATCATATACTATATTACAAGGTAAAACGGCATTTGATGATGATTGATACATTTCTAAGAACTCTTCTCACGTGTGAAGAGAGTGTAAATACAGACTACTGTCGATAATTTTGGGGGTCGAGCATTGTGATTGATAAGACGTGACGCTGGGAGATTTATCTTTCAACTTGTTTACAGGAAGTAATGATAGCGCGCAGCAATTTCTGAAGAATGAGTAAAAGGTAAACTTTCAACATTTGGGAGCTCTGAAAGGAAACAGTGATGTGTTACATTCACGCGTCTACAAACTATTTTGTCAAAATATTAATTCCTAATCTGCTCCAGGTTAATCAAAATAAACGCTTGTAGAAATGGCTTAATTATACATATATGTTGTAGCCTCGAGGTGATTCAGGAGGCCAAAGCTGTAGATAGATTTTTAAAAAGCGGCTTGTTATAAGTCCTTAGAAAATCCAAGAAATTTCACTCGCAGCATCAAAACGAGTTTGTATTTAGTAACCGTCGTCCCTTACTAGACGGAGTTAAAATTTCAGTTATATCTATCAAGTGGTTTCGTTGCCATAGGCAATTGAATCTTCAATCTTGTGCTTCCTTAGAAAGATGGAAAAAACGAGTATTGTGCAGTGTTTAAACATAAGAGATAAAAATCAAGTTGGATGAAGTTCAAGGCACATCTACTCCTGCGTTTGCAACAATATACAATTGGATAAATGAATTTAAACGTCGCCGTACATCCAAAAATGAAGAACATCGCTCCGAAGTGACTTCCTCCGAAAATATTGATAAAATTCAGGATATGGTTTTGAGTGATTGATGAATCACAGTTCGCGAAATAGTAGGGGCCACAGGCATGTCACAAGGTACAATGTTGTCAATTTTGCACCAAAAATTAGGTCTGACAAAGGTCTCGACAAGTTGGGTGCCGCGATTGCTCTCAATGGAGAATAAATGCAATCGTGTTATCGATTCGGAAGCTGGTTTGGCACTTTTCCGTCTAAATCATGACCAGTTTCTGTGCCGATACATACTACCTATGGATGAAACATAGATACACTTCCACACTCCAGAGACAAAAGTATAGTCGAAACAGTGGGTTTTTAAGAAGAAGGCAAAGGGGATAAAATCTGAAAACAAGATGATGGCCTCGGTTTTTTGGGATTCATGCGGAATCATCTACATTGATTACTTACAGAAAGGAAGAACGATAAATGGAGGGAATTATGTATCGATATTGCACGGGTTGAAGGGAGAAATCAAGAAAAAACGACCTCATTTGGCAAAGAAAAACTTCTCTTCCATCAAGACAATGCAAAGGTGCACACCTGCGCAGTTTTAATGGCGAAAATTGTAGAATTAAGGTTCGAATTACTACAACACTCATCGTATTCATCAGATACGGTTCCCAGTGATTTTTATTTTCTCTACACGAAATAAAAATGGCGTGGTATTTATGGACGCTCTTTAACTGTTGTGGCTCTCAGCGTCCCATTCTATACTGGGCGTGAAAGACCGCTTAATTTTGCTCAGAGGCCTCTCTCAGGCTTGAGGTTCTTTTACGTGCCGCAAATCTGCGACACGGGACCAATGGCTTTACTTCCCTTCCGAAGGAAGCCATGCTAAGGATTTTTACACCCTTGAAAATCCATCGTCCTCCGCCGGATTTGAACCCTCGACCTTGGGTATATGAAGTCAGCATGGTAACCATTACACCACGGAGGGTGATACTACACGTACTATGTACATAGTGTATAGAGAATGTATTGTGTTCCACCCAAAAATTCGATACCGAGATTTCACCGGAAAATTCACGTTTTGGGTCCCCCTGAATAAAAGAGAACAAGCATTTTTGCAAAAAGGTCCGTGTGTGTGTGTGTGTCTGTGGACACCATAGCTCAAAAACTAAAAGACCGTTTAATACCAAACTTGGTATTTAAGTTTGGTATCTTCCAAGGATGCGAAGATTTGCAAGAAAATCCCCCCACCCCTAACTACCTTTTACATGGAACTTTTTTCGAAAATTTTGATTTTCTCAAAAATGGCTCTAACGATTTTGATTAAAATATCGTATATTAAAGACAAATAAGATGTATATCTTGAATTTTCTGGGAATAGCCTCTGAAGACTACTTTATTCTGGAGGAATTTTGCATAACTGTTAAACCGTAAGAAATGGACAACAATTTACCACACAAAAAATGTAGAGCACATTAAGACACACAATTTATGTTATATGATTTTTTTTCGAGGAGTTGATCGTTTTTTGAGAAAGCCCTTGTTTTTTGTTTTAGCTTTGAAAAACTTATACTTTTCTCATACAGGAATTTGTCGATTTGTGTCCATACAAACAAAGGAACTTCAGTCACCTAGTAACCAGCTTTTGACTTCACTTTAACCTATGATACTCCCATATTTCCCTTCTACTTACAAGGAAGTAAGTAATAAGACTATTTCTACTAATTTTTTCTCTATTAGCTTGAAATAAATAGAAGAATAAGCTTATTAACAATAATTTGTTACATAGAAGTAGAGAAAGTCATGTGAATGGAACACATCAGATTTTTTTTATTTCCAAACTTGAAAAATGGGACCGACGGAAAACGATTCAAGTCTAACGAAGAGGTCATCTCCCAAACCGATGCCCGGTTTGAGCACCTTCCGAAATCCTACATTTTGGAAGGTTTAATACAGTTGGAGAAGCGCTGGGAAAAGTGTATCAAGCTAAAAGGAGATTATGTTGGGAAAAAAATCTATCAAAAATTTGTTTTTTTATCTTTTTCTAAGGACTTTAAGTTTTGAAATGCCAGGCGAATGCAACAAATATACAAAGTAAAAAATGCACAGGACTTCAAAAATGTAACCTGTTAGGAGGTTCAGGCCAAAAGAGCGAATATCTCAGATGTGACTGGTCTAACAAGAAAAAAATCTGACATGTTTCATTCATGACCTTCTGTACCAGTTCTACAAACTATTCTTACAAAACTTATTCTTTTATATGCATCATGTTAATCAAGATAAATATTAATAGAAATTATCTTATTGCCTGCTTCCTTCAAGCAAAAGGGAAATAAGGAAATACAATAGATTAAAGCTTAAGTCAAATCTTTTAAAACCTGATCGCTATATGAACAATTGAAGTGCAGTTCGCTTTGCATGACCAGCAGTCAAATAAAAGAGAGATGAAACGAAGTGTGGTTTCCCATTTGAGTAACTTGCATAGCTTAAAATTGAAACAATAACAAGGAATATTACGGAAGTGGTCAACTCTACCAAAAGAGTATATGACAAAAATTGTGTGTTTTAAAGAGATTTACATTTTTCATGTAGTACGTTTGGTCTATCTCTTACGGTTTACCATTTACGCAAAAACCTCAATGAAGAGGTCTTCAGAGGCTTTTCCCAGAAAATTCAAGATACACATTTTATTTATTATTAATATCTTGAATATACGATATTTTAATCAAAATACTTAGAGCCAGTTTTAAGAAAAATAAAATACTCAAACTTTTTTCCATGTAAAGAGAGTTTATGTGGGGAGGGTGATTTGTCGAAAATCTTCGTTTCGCCTCCTTTGGTGTTAAATGGCCTTTTCAAATTTTGAGCTATGCTGTCCACACACACACACACACACATACACACACACACAGGGCTGCGCCGTGGCCGAGTGGTTAGACCACCCGCCTCTCACCTAGACGGCCAGGGTTCGATCCAAAGTGACCGCATGTGAGATTTATGGTGGACAAAGCGGCGCGGGGTTGGTTTTCTCCGGGTTCTCCGGTTTCCTCCGCCATCGCATTCCACCGGTACTCCATCTTCATTCAGTATCATCAGTGTCACCGTCTGCGGTGCCATAAGTAGTTAAAGCGGGCGTTAAACACTACCAAAAACACACACACGCACACACACACTGAAACGGACCTTTTTCTGAAAATGCTCTTTTCGAGTTCAGGGTACTCGAAACATGTATTTTCGGTAAAATCTCTGTTCGAATATTTGACGGAATACAATACAATACATCTCTGTCTACCACATACATAGTATATAGTGCTATAAAATGTAAAAAGGTACTTGACACAGTTCGTGTTAATGGGATCTATTACTTTTCCCAATATTTGATGATTTACGTAACCTAAAAGCATATAAAAATCATTCCGAATGAAGAGGACTTCAGGGGCTAGTCGCAGGGAATTCAATATATAAGAGTATATTTCATTATTCGTACAAATACCTTCAACGTAGATCTTTTATCAAAATCGCTATAAACGTTTAAATCACGGGCCACCAATTGGTTGTCCCTTGAAAAAAATCGAAGAGTAAACTTGCCTGATGCTCCTGCGATTTTTCTCTGTGCACTGTGCGGCCAACTGCACCGAAAGCAAGAATATATAGTTCCTTCAGCGCTTGGCAGTATGAAACATTGTAATCCACCTTTCATAGTTAATAGACCTATTGTAAACTCATGACTAGTAGAATAATTGCTGTATTACGTCTCTTGCATTAATATGTATACTTCGGATATGAACATATACATATTTGCACATGTTTGATGGTAACTGGTATTTATAATATAAATGATTGCAAATAAAAGACAATTATTAGGGTATTAAGATAATAAAACAACATATTCTATAACTTGGTAAATACCATTGTACAATAATTGTATTGTATCGCCAAGAGTATGAGAATTAATTTGTAAAGAGAATCATTCACATTTATAGCAGTGAATATGAACAGGCATCTTGGTAATTAATTGGGATTAGATTTGAAAGAAATGCTATTTTCCTTGGTAACCGTCATACCCCCTTGCTTGGAATGCGTAATCACGCTAAAAATTGAATTTTCTGAACGCAGAACTTTATTACAAACTAAACACTTATTCAGCCACTTTCTATAAATAATAAAATATTCCTTTTAGGCAGGTATAAGTGGAGGAATCGATAGCTTGTTTGTTGAATTGCTTTGTTCCCGACATTATAAACTGATGCACGACATCTATCAAGAAAGAGAGACAATCTCTGCTGTACGTGTTTAACCCTGCATACACGGAGCAAGCTTATTTGTTACGGACAAAATCAAGTGAGTTGGTGACGCCTGACTTAAGTAGGTAAATAAAAATAAGGAAAAAGTACCCATGTAGGGCGTCATTTGCGTTATGCTATTCACACACAGTGATAAGACACACTCTTAAACAGGAGATCCGCAGTTCAAATCCCGCCAGTCTTCTCTGATTGAGGCTTTTATTCCACGTTTTCTTCAGTCCATATAACTGAAAAATACGGGAGGTGCTCTAAACTTAGGCCCGGAATGTTTCCTTCCAAAATACGATTTATTAATTTCATTGAATGTATCATCAGCGTGCACCAACTGTGGTGCTGCATGTATTAATAACAGGCGTTGAACGTCTACCCTTTCGTATTTTCGACATTTTACAATCTGCGCTCTCTTTCAGTGTTCACTGATGTACCTGCTAGCAGGAACTGAAAAGGCCAGGCAATGAGCAATGCTAGATAGTGCAACACGTTTCGAAACGGGTGTAGAGATCACGCCTACTCCATCATATCATAGCTATACTCTGTGTGCTAGAACCTTAATCCTCAATTTCGTGACCCGTTCTAGTCAAGTACATTCTCTTATTAACTTTGTACACACAGGTGAATAAGTAAAGAGTCGGTTTGGGTAGTTCAGTTAGGCGCTGACCTTCTGATCTCAAAGTTGCGGGTTCAAACCCAGTGGTTTTTAAGCGTGTATAAAATCAACAGCAACAGCCCCAGCATGTACAAGAATTCCTGCGGACGACATTCCGGCACACCGGCGGCGCTGAATAATTTGTCTATATTGGATATTATTCGATAAACATTAAATACAACTTCTAAACATCACATTAAAATTAGTGAAAAAATATTGTTTATAAGTTTTATCTAAAACATTAATGTTACAATTAAACATGTTTTAAACAATGTATATGTATATCAGCAAAGTTTTAATTTTTCATCGTTTGGATCATTTTTGTTTACCATTGAAATAATTACACAATTAATAACTTAAAACCCACTGGAGATGTTGCAATGAAAATGTGTATACTGTTTATGACTTTGTGTGTTACATGCTTGTTATATGTCAATAAATATAGAATTAAGACTAATGGCCTCTGGGTACCTTTAAAGCGAAATGGATAAGAAAATAACCTTACGAAAGTAAAGTTTATATATCCACTAATGCGTGGTAGAGAATAGAAAAAGCCATAAATGTAACGCATCAGATTTTTTTTGATACGACATTCAAAAAATTATAATTCCAGATGTACGATGATGATGATTATTATTATTATAATTATTATTGCTATCATTATTATTATTATTATTATTATTATTATTATCAGCAAATACTTTTATATACGTTTGTCAGTGCGTGCTTGCACCTTACTTGGGATGTTTACTTTCTCTACATACTATGCACAGTGTATAGAGAAGGTATTGCATTCCACCCAAAAATTCGATACCGAGATTTCACCGGATATAGACGTTTTAAGGTCCCTTGTATAATTTTTTTGGGGGGAAAAAGGTCCGTGTGCGTGCGTGTGTGTGTCCGTGTGTCTGTCAACACGATAACACAAAAACTCGGTAAAATACCAAACTTAATATTTTAGTTTATTATCTTCCAGAGATGCGACACGAAGATTTTGAGACAAATCCCCTCATCCTAAACTACCCTTTACATGGAAAAAAATTCGAAAATTATAACTTCCCAAAAAATGCTCTAACGATTTTGGTTAAAATATCGTATATTAAAAATATTTATATGTCAAATAAAATGTACCTATATCTTAATTTTCTGGGAATAGCCTCTAAGACCTCTTTATTCTGAATGCATTTTACTGAATTATGCGTAACTGGTAAACCATAAGAGATTTTCAAAAACTTACCACACAAAAAATTTAGATCACGTTAAAACACACAATTTATGTCATGTACATTTTTTCGTGAAATTGGCCATTTCTGAGATATTCCTTATTATTTTTTTTCAGATATGAAATAAACTTTTTTCACATGTAAAGTTGTAAACTCCTGACCCTGCATAGAAATAGATTTCAACCTATGGCAACCGAATTTTAAAAAAATTGACTATCGTTTTAGCTTAGTGTATTCACTTATTTTCGCTCTACTTACAAGGAAGCAAGTAATTAAGACAAGTTCTGCTAATGTTTATCTCGATTATTATAATGAAGCTAGAAGAATAAACTTTTTAACGTCAATTTGTTACACAGATGTAGAGAAAATCATGTGAATGGAACACATCAGATTTTTTACTTTACTACCGCCTATTTATCTAGTATGTAAATAAAAGTATTGTATCCAAACATTTGATACCGAGATTAAAGCGCATCGCACATTTAGGTATCTACCCTCTGAACCTACCTAAATATTTTTACGAAAACGCCCTTATATCTGTCCGTCCATCCGTGTGTTTAGGCACACATCACTCATAAACTAAAGTTGGCTTAACGCCAAACGTAATTCAGATCAGTAGCTTCCAAGTATGCGATTCAAAGACAATTCGCTTTCCCAACTTACCTTTACATGGATACATTATCGCTATTTTTTATTTTATAAAAACATGGAGCCCTACGATTTTTATTAAAATACCACATGCCTGAGATATTTGCAAAGAACTTCCTGATTTTTCTGCGAATAGCCTTATTCATTTGATGGATTTTGTGTAACTTCTAAACCCAACGCTTGGACATACACATTCAGATACACTAAAACATTCAAACAATGACAAATACAGGAGTTGGATAGGTAGAGTCAGACTGAAAAATGCAATGCCATAGCCTGGATTTTAGCCACGTATCTCCTGATCTCTAGCCGGTTGCTCTACCACTGAGCTTCCATGGCAACATGCCAGCATAGCATTGAATTTCTCAACTGACTCGCATGTTTCCTGGTAAACCATACAAGGTGATCTCAAATTATTTTGGGATGACAACCTTAATGGCGACTTACAATGTTGTAAGTACTTTAAGTCCCAGGAAGCATAGTTTTAGTCAACTATTATGGACAATTGTGTTCGCACAGAAACTGGCATTGAATTTTTTCAGTCTGACACTACCTATCCAACTTCTGCCCTATATATGGTTTCTGTGAGAAAGCAATTAAAATTATGACAAAAAAGTTTCATGGCATTTCCACTTTTGAGGCATTATTTGTTATTGATTTGAATGTCCAAATATTTGTTATTTTCTCTACGCGAGTACAGTGTAGGTATTCCACCCAACATTCAATGTCTGGATTACACCGAAAATACATGCTTTGAAGTCCCCAGAACTTAAAATATTTTAAGAAAAATACGCGTGTTGGTATTTAGCTTCAGAATATTTCAAGAATGTGACATGAAGATTTTCTAGAAAACCCGCCGACTCCAAGCTACCTTTGAAATGGGGTATTTTTCGAAAAATGTTTGCTTTCTCATAAATGGCTGTGGCAAATTTAATAAAAACAGTATATGTTTAGCATATTTTCATGAAAAATTAACTGCATACCCTGAATTTTCTATGAATATCCTCTGAAGACCTCTTCAGTCTGGATTACTTTTGCATAGCTGGTAAGCCGTAAGAGATAGACCAAAACTTACTTTACAAAAAAAAAATGTAGATCTCGTTAAAACACACAACTTCTGACCTATTTGTCATAAGTTGTCGAGTTAACCATTTCCGAGATATTCTTTGTTATTGGTTTCAATTTTATAATATTTAAACTTTTATGACAGCAAGTCCTTTTTCGTTTCATATCTCTTTTGTTTTACTCCTGACCATGCAAAGAGAACCAAAGAGAAGCAAACTTCTATGTCAATCCCATAGCAATATCTTTTAAAAGATTTGACTATCTCTTTAGCCTAGTGTTTCTCTATCTTTCAAGGAACCAAATAATATTAAAAGGAAGCAAATAATATTAAAAGGAAGCAAAAAATATTAAAAGGAAGCAAATAAGACAATTTTTGCTAATATATATTCGATTAGCATGATGTATATAAAAGAATAATCTTTTGTAAGAAAATAGTTTGTTTAGAAAACAGGCAGAGAAAGGTTTATGGATGGAACACATCAGATTTTTCGTCTCTTCTGATGTCATATAAAAAATATAATTTCAAGGACATGACATAGATTTTTACAGATTTAACAACAGAGTAGAAGCCTCCTTTTTAATAGTGTTAAACATTCATTGTGGACATTGGTGATAGATGCATAAAATGAAATGGCAATCGAGGACGAAAACTTGGGAAGGAAACATTTCGGGGCTGAGTTTTAGCTGCCTCCCCGGCATGTGCTAGCTATGAACATTCAGGAAAACCTTGAAAAATGCTTATCGAGGAGAAGGTCATGGCGGGATATAATCCACAGACTTCCGTTCACGAGTTTTAAGGACCACGGTCATCCGTATTGGCATATAGCCTTCTCTATCTCGCTTGTGCGTACCACGAAATGTGTAATAAAAGCAAATACTTATCTAGGGTAGCAAGAAGTACAGAGAAGACAAACTATAGTAATAATATACAGTAGAAGAAGAGTGGATAGAGAAAGTCGTGTAAAGCAACAGCATATTTTTGTTAAGTTTTTTCCAGCGTAATCCGTAATCAACGAAAACAAATTTTGCAGTTTATCTGAGACCCTTATAGTGAGTAATTTCATTTTTGAATTATGCTCACACTCAAAAACATACATGGAGCTTTTTACTTTATCTGCACGTTCTATGCATATAGTAGATAGAGAAGGTATTATATTCCACCCAACAATTCAAAGATTATGTCCGCTGAATATAAAAAAAATCACTTTTAGAAAAAGGTACATGTGTGTGTGTGTGTGTGTGTGTGTGTGTGTGTGAACAGCATAGCTCAAAAAAACCAAATTTGGTATTTAAGTTTATTATCTTCCAAGGATGCAATACGAAGACTTTTAAGGTAATTTTGTCACCCCATACTATCCTTTACATTGAAAAATATGTTTCTCAAAGTAGGCTCAAACGATTTTGATTAAAACGTCCATATTAATAATATTTAAATGACAAATAAAATGTCATCTTTTAATTTTCTCGGAATAGCCTCTAGAGACCTCTGCATTCTGGATGAGTTTCGCATAAATATCTTAAATAACATAAATATCATGTAAATATTTTAAATATAAGCAATGTTAATCAAAATCGTTAGAGGCATTTTTGGGAAACCAAAATGTTCGATTTTTTGTTTCTATGTAAAGGACTTTTCTTGAAAAACTTCGTGCCGTATTCTTGGAAGATACTGAACTTAAATATCAAGTTTGGTATTTAACGGACATTTCATTTTTGAGTTATGTTGCCCATAGACACACACACACACACATACTCACTCACTCACTCACTCACTCACTCACTCACTCACTCACTCACTCACTCACTCACTCACTCACGGACATCTTTATAAAAATGCTTCTTTTGGATTCACAGTAACCCAAAACATGTATTTCCGGTGAAATCTCGGTATCGAATTTTTGGGTGCAATACAATACCTTCTCTATATATTGTATAGACAGTACGTGTAACGAAAATAAAAATGCATATGAGATAAATTATGCGTTTTAACGTTTTGCTTTCTCTACACGTACCTACCTAGTACACAGTGTGTAGAGAAGGTATTATATAGCTAAAAATCGATAGCAAGATTTCAGCGGAAATATATGTTTTGGGACCCCCTGAAAACAAAAATGAAATTATTTTTAGAAAAATGTCCATTTGTGTGTGTGTGTGTGTGTGTGTTTGTTTGTGTCTGTGGGCACCTTAGCTCAAAAACGGAAAGTCCGTTAAATACCAAAATAGATATTTAAGCTCAATATCTTCCAAAGATACGACACGAAGATTTTAAGGAAAATCCCCCACCCCAACTACTCTTTAAATGGAAAAAAAATCGAGAATTTTGATTTCTCAAAAATGGCTCTAACGATTTTGATTAAAATCTCTCATGTTTAAGGTATTTACATGGCAGATAAAATACATATCTTGAACTTTCTGGTAATAGCCCCCGAAGACCTCTTTATTCTTGATGAATTTTTCTGAATTTTGCATAACTGGTAAACCGTAAGAGATAGACAAAATCTTACTATACAAAAATGTAGATTTACAAACACACACTTTATGTCATATAATTTTTTTCTTGAAGTTAGCTGTTTTGAGATATTTCTTGTTATTGGTTTTAGTTTTAAAATACTTAAAACTTTGCTCATACGGGAACTTGTCAACTCCTGGTCACGCAAAGATTTTCAACCCCATAGATACCACATAAAAACAATGACTCGGTTTAGCCTAGTGAATTCCCTTATATCCCATCTACTTATAAGAAACTAAGTAATAAGATAGCTTCTGCTAATATTTATCTCGGTAAGCATGAAGTAGATAGTATAACAAGTTTATTAACAATTATTTGTGGCCCGCCTGGGTAGTGTGGTGGTAGCGTGTCTGCCTCACCTTCAGAAGCTCGTGAGTTCGAATCTCGCTTAGGGTGAGTTACCCAGATACGTTTTTTTCGGGGTTTTCCCTTATTCTGAGAAGACAAATGTCGAGTAACTTTAAGCTCCATGGACCCCGAGATTATTTGAGCATCATTTCACCAATTTCATTCATCGTCCGATATGACCAACCAGGTTAAAGGACATTAAACTTAAAAAAAAAAAAAAAATTGCGAATGGAACACATCAGATTTTCTGTGAGTAGACTTTTTGTCTATCTCTTACGGTTTACCAGTTACGCAATATTCAGCAAAATCCATCCAGCATAAAGAGCTCTTCAGAGGCTATTCCTAGAAAATTCAAGATATACATTTTATTTGTCACATGGCATTTTAATAAAACATTTTTAAGAAAATCAAACTTTTCAAACATTTTTCTATGTAAAGGGTAGTTTGGGATGGGGATATTTGCTCAAAATATTTGTGTCACATCTTGGAAGATACTAAACTTAAATACCAAGTTTGGTATTTTACCGATTTTCTTTTTTGTGTTCATGGACACACACACACACACACACATGGATCTTTAAAAAAAATAATGGGTACATGGGACCTTGAAACGTGTATTCCAGTGAAATCTTGGAATCGAATTTTTGGGTGGAATGCAATACCTTCCCTACTTATATACCATGTATTATTTAAGAAAGTAGAAATTGTAGATCTCGTTAAAACATCCAATTTGTCATATACATACCACTTCGGAGATATTCTCTCCTATTGGATATAGTTGTAAATACGTAAGCTTTTCTCACAGGAAGGTTCTCATCCGTTTGATATCTCTTATGATTCACTCCTGGCCATGGAAAGAAAACCGAGTGTCAACGTCAATCGCATAACTAAAACTTTTAAAATATTTGCTATAGTTTTAGCCTAGTCTATTGTCTTATTTTCCATCTACTTATAAGGAAGCAAGTAATATGATCATTCTTGCTAATGTTTATGTTGATTGTCATGTAGATTAAAGTATAGTAAGAATGGTTTGCAGATGAGATAAAGTCACGTCAGATTTTTGGAATAGATTCCTGGCGAAGTTCAGTTTATCTACTTCGTAATAATTGACAGGCTCTCTGAACAAGTTTTAGTAATTGCTTATTTATTCTGCTCCTAATGTTTATTGCGGCTGACATATAATACTCAGAATATTTTATTTATTAGTTTACCAATTGCTAATGAATTTGATCCCAGTAAGGGCAATGCAAACGAGCTTCATAACAGTCTCATCAATTACATTGTTGCATTTTCCCGAGAAAGGTGATGCTGCGATAACGTGTGCGCCTCGCATTCGAGATGTCTCGAGTTCAAACCCATGGGTCTATCAACCTGTCGGAAGCTTACCCCTCCCGGATTTTTTCCTCTCCCCTCCCCCTTTAGCTTAACGTTCTTTTAACCTGGTTGGTTCATATCGGAAGATGAATGAAATTGGTGAAATGATGCTCAAATGATCTCGGGGTCCAGGAGCTTAAAGTCATTCGAGATTCGTCTTCTCAGGATGAGGGAAAACCCCGACAAAAATCTTATCCAGGTAATTCGCCCTAAGCGAGATTCGAACTCGCGACCTGTTAAATTTGACCTTCCGTTTTCCTCAGTCACTAAGCGAATGCTGGGTTTTATAATTTGATCTACAAAATTTCCTATCATCCCTTTCATACATTTTCTTCTTCCTCTACTTACCAGGCATTGGACTAGTCACCCTTATCGTCCTACTGGTCTGGGGGTAAAATGTTAGCCTCTGGTTCCCAAGGGGGCGAGTTTAAACCCGCTGGAGGTCGATTGATTTTTTTTCGCGGGTAAAAATCCTTAGCTTGGCTTCCATCGGAAGAGAAGTAAAGCCGGTGGTCCCGTGTCGAAGATTACCTCATACATGATAAAAATTAAGTGGCCTCTCACGTCCAGTATAGAATGGGTAGCTGAGAACCATAGTAGTTAAAGATCGTCCATAATAACACTAAACTTAAGTTGGATAGACTAGATTCAAAGTTTCTTGTTCCTCGACTGTCTGCTGACCCAAAGCATTGGCTTGTAATGCTGGGATTACAAGCTGATTGGTGTCACGTTTTCCCTTCTTATTATGCTTAGCGATGTCATATGGTAATTAGAACAAATCGGCGTGAAGCAGTTGCATGAAGTAATTCGAAGAAATTATTGCATTTTTTCATCACGTTCCTGTTTCGGTGCAAGTCACCCATGCAGATGATTATTCTGTACTAGTTACATATTTGGAGTAAATAAAGAAGTATTGTACTGTATCCAAAATTTTGATATAGATATTCCCTCGGAAATATCCATACATCCACCCACATTGGTATTTAACGGATTTTTGTTTTGAGCTATGCTGCACACACACACACACACACACACACACACACACACACAGACGGCAGACGCACACACGGATATTTTTCTAAAAATGCTTTTTTTTAGAGTCGGGGATCTCAAAACATGTATTTCCGGTGAAATCTCGCTATCGAATTTTTGGGTGCAGTACAATACCTTCTCTATACACTATGTACATAGTACGTGTAGAGTAAATAATATGAGTAAATATGAAGTTTATTATTTAACTTTAAGAGATTCTACAGAAACACCAGCATTGCAAATTGTGCTTCATATGGAACACTTTTTATTGCTTTCTCAAAAATTGTTGAAACCAGTTTTATTAAATATAATATTTTAACCCGGAACTAACTGAATTATTAAACGAAACACAGCACACGTTCTAGCGCGTAAACACTGGGATCTACAAAGGGAACGAAACCTTGGCATTGAAGCCACTCCATTTCAAGGTGTACAACGTATTTACGTATATACATATGTCAATGTTGCCCTTTTACTCTGCTTCCGAAATGGCAGTCGCCCTCCGTGGTGTAATGACTTCATACACCCAAGATCGCGGGTTCAAACCCGGCGGAGGACGATGGATTTTTTCGGGTGTAAAAATCCTTAGCATGGCTTCCTTCGGAAGGGATGTAAAGCCGTTGGTCCCGTGTCGTAGATTTGCGGCACGTAAAAGAACCTATAGCCTGATTAACAGGCATCTGAGCAAAATTAAACGGTCTTTCACGCCCAATTAACATTCGTCTTCTAAAGATAGCAGTAAACCCCGAAAAAAACCTTATCCGGGTAGCTCACCCTAAGTGAGATTTGAACTCGCGACCTGTTGAATGTGAGGGGACACGCTACAACCACATTAACACACTACCCAAGCGGGCTTCCTTGTTATTCGTTTCCGTTTTGAAATACACTTTTCTCAAAAGGGAAGTTGCCAATCGCTTTAAGTATATTTCTTTTATTTTACAACTAGACAAACAAAGAGAACAGCGTTTCAATTGCATCACATGACAACCAGGTTTTAAAAGATTTAATCTATCGCTTTAGCATAGCGTATTCTTTTAGGTATTTCCCTTCCACTTACACTGATCATTTCTATTCTTGTTTATCTCGATCAGCATGAAGTAGGTAGATGAATAATATTTTAAAGAGTAGTTTATTTGCGAAAGTTATGTAACTAAAACATGATTTTTATCTCTCTTCTACAAGTTACTTTGTTTTAGCTACATATAATAAGTAGGAGAAATATCGTAGCACACCCTAATGACCGTTGTTGAGGTCTCACCGAAAATGTATATTTTGAGGCCCTATGGATCCATAAAAGCATTTATAGAAAAAATTTCGTGTGTGTGAGTGTGCAAGAGTCTGAATTAGCATAACTGAAACGAAGCATTGCATAAATATTAACTTGGTAATCAAATGTAGTACCATCCAAGATGCGACACGAACATTTTCATGAAAATCCCGCAAACACACTTTTTTATTTTTATATTTATCCAAACCTTTACAAGGAACAATTTTTTAAAGTTTTGATTTTCTGAAAATGGTCGAAATAATTTTGATTATTATTAAAGAACTAGTATATAAAACAGCAAAAGAAGTATTGGGCACAAAAAAGAAAGAAAGAAAACACTCAGAAGAACAAAGAGGCTAAAAGTGTGGGATCCTGAAGTACAGAAACTAATGAAAGATAAAAAAGGAGTATATTTAAAATACTTAAATGAGAGAAACGAAAAAAGTAAAATACTTCTAGAATACAATACAACGAGAGCACTAGTTAAAATATATACACGTAAACTGAATAGAAAACATTTGGATAAGTGTATAGCAGACATGGAACATAGTTTACATGGACAAGACAGAATATAGAAGTTCATCAGGAACCTAAACTCACAAGAAAAAGATAAAGCAAATCTACAAATCATAAAAGCATTAGATTTAGAAAACTATTATAAATATCTCTGGACAGAGAAATAGCCTAATAAAGAACAAGAAGAAATGAAGTCCAACACAATGGTAGATGAACTAGAATTAGAAATAACAAAACATATGGATTAGATAAAATTAACACAGAACTATTAAAATATACTCCAGAAAAATTTCAAGAAAGATTGTTAAAATTATTTAATAAATGTTGGACAGAAACCAAAATTCCAGAAGAATGGAAAATAGAAAAAATCGTATTATATCCGAAAATGCGATAGAACAAAATCTGAAAATTATGGAATTACGTTACTCTGCTCAGCACACAAAATCTATGTGAAAATCATAAATATTAGAATGTAAAAAATATTAGAAGTACCTTTAATAGAAGAAAAGACAGTATACAGAAAAGGACGAAGCTGCATATATAATAGCATCTCTTTTAAATAAATAGTAGAAAAACGAAAAGGGTTCAATTTAGAAAGACGCTTTCTTTTTATAGTTTATAAAAAAATCTTTGATAACGTATTTATATCAAAATTTTGGGATACATTAGAGAAGAAAGCAATACCAAAATATTTAATAAATGTAATTAAAGGCCTATATGAAGAAACAAAAATCAAGATAGATAAACGAGAACCAATATTGATTTCAAAAGGGGTCAGACAAGTGTTCCAAGTCAACCAATCTTTTTATTTTATATATAGACAGCATGTTAAGATCATGGAAACAACAATCGAAACGGGAATTCATTTAGGAATAAGAATAGTAAAAACAATGGTTTTAGCGAATGATCTAATCTTGATAGCCAAAAGAGAGGACGAACTTCAAAAAATGGCACATAAGTTATATCAAATAGCAAAATCATAAAGCCTTGAAATATCTATAGAAAAGACAAAGGCTATGGCATTTAAAGGTATTCATCCAGTTCAGTCCAAAATAGTCCTAAAAATTCAACTACCGAACAAGTGTCAAAGTTTAATTTCCTCCGATGTGAAATAACTCAAGGATTAGCAAAAGATATTGATGGAAAATTAAATACATTTAGCCATATAACAGGTACAATAAAAGAGCTTTAAATAATAAAACAAGAAAAGATTCAATAATAACATTGTACAAAACAACGAATATCCCAATTATAACATATGGTTCAGAAACATGGACAATAACAGCGTAAAACAAAAGAGGCATTCAAACGGTGGAAATGAAGTTCAGGACCATATCTGGATATGCTAGAAAACAGTGAAATACGACACAACTAAAAATAGAAGAATTACACAAAATTGAAGCAATACTTAAACAGAATGAAAGAAAATAAAATTTCAAAGTTGCATATATTTACCAGCCACAAGGACGAAGAAAACTGGAACGTTCGAGGAAAATATGGAAGGAGCAAGACTTTGGAGCCGGCTAATAGCCTAAATCATGTTGTAGATGAAGATATTAAACATGCTCACGTGACAAATACAATATATATCTTACATTTTCTGGGAATAGCCTGTGAAGTTACTCTTCATTCGGAAGGGGCTTTGTCGTACGTTTTCGTACGAGTATAACTTAAATGAGCGATAGATGAAAAGGTTCGACATACCCTCCCCGTATTTTAGGACTGACACACCTTAGGACTAACAAGCGCATGCCCAGAGGTCAGAAGCCTGTCGGGGAGCCAACGACACGAAGCCACAGAATGGAGAACTGGAACGAGTGTGATGAAAACATACTGCCCAAAAAATCTATATCTCCCTAAAACACATAATTTATTTCAAATACATTTTTTGTCTCATAAGAAATCTACGGAATATACATTATTAATGGTTCAACATTTTCAGTCCTTGGTAATTCCTTTAAAGTCCTTTCTATGTTCAATAGTTTCTCGGATAGCATGCAAAATGCATGGAATTTTAAAGTCAGGGTATAGTGTCCAGTTCTTAAATATTTGACTGTCGCTATTTGTATCTATAGCGAAATGTGTACCGAAGTTATTTCTGCAATAATTTTGAATTAAAGTGAAGCAGATATAAATATAAACTTTCGTAAAATACATGCACTATTTATATACACTAGCATATATTCATATATACACTAATAAGCCATAGAGCACATGGGAAGGTTCGCCTCTGTGGAGGCATTAGACTGCCTCCTTGACTCACTCCACTATTTTCACTTTGTTTCTCTGGCACAGTGTTATGGGCAGTGCATCAAGGATTTCTACTGTCCATGTTAAGTTCCACATAAGATGTGAACAGCTAGTTTCAACAATGAACCAAAGTAAAAACGAAAAGAAAAATATCAATAGTAGGTAGAGGCAGTAGAGTGCTTGTTGTGAGCAAGCGCGCTATTCCGACAGAAAAACGTAGTCTTAATGTCCACATGTTGACTTAAAATACTTATGTGTAATTTCTTACATTTCCAAATGATATCTCTTTTGGAGCTTTAGAATACCATTGTCACTGTGCTGATCCAAAATAGCACAGAATGCAATTTTTACAGGTTAATGATTTATTCTTTTCGTAACACTGAATTGTTTTCTCGGTGAATTTCAAATCTGGGGATAATTTGTTACAGCTATGAAGTAAACTCTTATAGGGCAATTCAAAGTTTTGAATACTTAACAAGCTGCACCGGTCAAAGTCATGTTGGAAACAGATGACCGAGTAAAATATTCACTCGCCAACCAGATCACAGAGGCAGTTCCAGATAAGCCTAGCCTTATTGAATTCTGAAGAAAATACAGGATCCACCAAAAAAAGTGTACACATACCGTTATTGTGTGTTACTATTGATACAGGCTTCTAGCAGCTGATCAGCAAGTTTACAATTTCTATTAACGGAATACTTATCACCACGGCGAATGGCTACTGAACAGCGATGGGCAAGTCTTCAGGGAATTCCCGCACATACTGTTGAAATTTCTTGACGAAGGAAACCCTTCAATAGATTGTTTCCTGAGATATACGGTCGTCTGATAAGTCCCGGGCCTCTCAATGAAAACAGCATTTAAAACAATTATTTTGCTTTATTTCTCAACACAATCTCCAGGAAGGCTAATACATTTGTCATATCGGTGTTCTAATTTAATTAAACCATTTCTGTAGTGTGATTTATCAAGGTCCTCAAAATAGCTGTTTACCGCACAAATGACCTCCTCGTTGCTGCGAAATCTTCGTCCTCCAAGAAACTTTTTGAGGTTTGGGAACAGGTTGTAGTCACTGGGCGCTAGATTTGATGAATAGGGTGGGTGTTCAAGCAATTCGAACTTTAATTCGCACATTTTTTTTTTTCCATTGCAGTGACTGAACGATGGGCCGGAGCATCGTCGTGATGAAACAAGATTTTTTTCAGAAAACATTCCCACAACCTTGTTAGCTGACGAAATTGACTTTGCCTTTTTTGGAGGTTCACTTGGTGGAATCCACTGTTTTGTCTGTGATTTACTTTCTGGAGTGTAGTGACGTATCCAAGTTTTATCCATGGTAATAAGCCGCCTCAAAAATTCACTGGGATTTTCACGTAGAGCTCAAACTCTTAACAGAACAGTTTTTCTTTGCAGCTTTTGTTCAGATGTCAACAGACGCGGCACCCATCTTGCACAGCCTTGTGAACCCAAAACATTACTTAAAATATTACCTGCACGTTCTTTTGATGTGTTTACAGCCTCTGCTATCTCAAACAGCTTTAATCTGCGGTCTTATAGTACTAAACGATGAATTTTTTTCAATTATCTCTGGAGGGCGTCTAGGGCGAATCTGCCGGTCCCCATGGCCGCGCTCGCCAAGGCGTCCCGCTTTGGTGCTTCGTAGCGCTGGGGATCGTGGGTTCGAGTCCCGCCTTGGGCATGGGTGTTATATGTTTGTGTGTGTGTGTTGTAAAAGTAAGAAAACAGTAATAATACGGCAAAACAAGGTAAATAAAAGTAGGATATACAGTGCCCCGGAGTCCTGATCAGACTCCGGTACTGCATTTATTAAAAAAAAAAAAAAAAAAAAAAAAAAAAAAAGCTCATCAATAGTGCTCGTACGTCCCATTTTAAACTCTGCAACCCACCTTTTAATCATTGAATATGAAGGGGTAGAGTCTTTTAATGTTCTGTCCAATAGAGTTAAATTATACGATGCTACCGTCTAACTGGCCTAGTGGCGCCATATCTGTGTGAGGTCCGGGACTTATCAGCCAACCCTAGTAAGGCATCTTCAAAGTCCCCAAAAAGGTAAAACTCCGCAGGTACTAAATATGACGAACGTGCTTAGAAGTCAACTGGCCTTTTCCATACTAACCAATTCTTGCCGATTCTCGTCTAAGAAAGCATCTCGATTGTAGGTGGAGGTACTTCTTGGTATAAGAACTCACTGTTACCATAAAGTGCATTTCTAACTAAAAAAAGGGGATGTGTTCCATTAACATTTTTTGTCTACATCTCTCAAATAAATTACTGTTCAATAGCTTACTCTTGTATCTATTTCATGCAAATCGAGATAAATGTTAGCAGAATTTGTCTTTATTACTTGTTTCTTTGTATGTAGGGAAAGAAGGGGATATACTAGGCTAAAGCGATAGTCAAATATTTAAAAAGCTGGTTGCCATGTAGATGAAATCCGTTTCTTTGCATTGCCAGGAGTTAAATCCCTATATAGAAAAGATTTAAGTATTTTAAAACTGAAACAAATAACACGGAATGCCTCAAAAATGGCCAATTCCATGAAAAAATGTATTTAAAGCAAATTTAGTGTTTTAACGAGATCTACACTTTTTGTGTAGTAAGTTTTTGTCTATCTCTTACGTTTTACCAGTTATGCAAAACTCAGAAAACTTCATCCAGAATAAAGAGGTTTTCAGAGGCTATTTCCAGAAAATTCAAGATAATAATTTTATTTGCAGTGTAATTGTCTTTTTATATACGGTACTAATCAAATTCGTTGGAGTCATTTCTTTGAGAAAATCAAAATGTTTGAAAAATTTTTCCATGTAAGAGGTAGTCTTGGATGGGAGGATTTTTTAAAATCTTCGTGTTGATTACTTGTAAGATACTAAACTTAAATACCAAGTTTGGTATGTTAGTTTCTTTTCGTTTTTGAGGTATCATGTTCGTAGACAGACATGCGTACGGATCTTTTTCTAAAAATACTTTTTGGCTAAAGGAGACCATGAAATGTGTATTTTCGATGAAATCTCGGTATCAATATTTTAGATGAAGTCCAATACATTCTCTATCTAAGCACTTTGTAGACAAAGCAAAAATCGATATAATTACCTTTCCGGATATCTGGAGTCAAACACTGCACCTTCAAAAAATAAGTTGTCTATTAAACCCCAAATCAGGAATGTGCAAAGAAAATTTAGTAGCTAAGGTCAGCATATTTTAAGGATGCGACACGAAAATTTTCAACAAAAAACTCCCCCCCCCCCTAAAGTAACCTTTATATAGAAGCTTTTTTCGAGAATTTTAACTTTCTCAAAAATCGCTCTTAACGATTTTGATTAAAATATCATAATATGTTGAAAATATTTTCATAAAAAACAATATATATATATATATATATATATATATATATATATATATATATGCACATACATATACATACTGTCAAGAAAGTACAGGGAATTTATCATTTAAAAATCCTGTTTAAAGGGGGATTCGAAATTATTGTTGTTACTTAGTTGGTATAACTTTCCTCGATACCCTAGCGGAGTTTGATTGTCATCTACCATCTAGTTTGTTTACAGTACGTCATTTTGTTAGTTCATCTGAAAGGTGATTTGCGATTTTACGATGGATGCAAATATTGAACAAAGAATCTGTCTCA
Organism: Hymenopus coronatus; assembly: GCA_030762935.1. Classification (NCBI taxonomy): domain Eukaryota; kingdom Metazoa; phylum Arthropoda; class Insecta; order Mantodea; family Hymenopodidae; genus Hymenopus; species Hymenopus coronatus. The sequence continues at coordinate 69,697,091 of CM060895.1, forward strand.
AATTTTGCATTTCAAATGGTATTTCGTGTGCCGAATCGCTGAAAATGTTACAGAGGGCTTACGGTGAATTGACTTTATCAAAAACACGTGCATATGAGTGGTACAGTGCATTCAAAAGTGGTCGAAATGGGGTGGAAGATTTGCCTCGCTCTGGTCGGCCATCAACGGTTTCAACTGAACTGAACATCCTAAAGTGAAGAAAATAGTGTCTGAAAATCGTCATTTAGGTCTGAGAGAGGTTGCCGAACTTTCTGTGTCTCACGAATCGATTCGTACCATTTTAAACGATTGTTAGGGCATGACACGCGTTGCAGCTCGGTTAGTTCCGAAAGACTTGAATTTTCTACAAAAACTCATTCGCGTAAGGATTACTGAGGACATGCTAAAACTAGTCATTCCGACCCCACATTCATGAAACACATTGTAACTGGTGATGAGACGTGGGTTTACGAGTTTGACACTCAAACCAGTCAACAAGCTTCCGAATGGCTCCTTCCAACTGAACCGAAACCTAAAAGGGCACGTCAAACTCGATCAAAACTGAATGTCATGTTGACAGTTTTTTTCAATTATCGCGGTGTCGTGCACTCAGAGTTCTTGCCAGAAGGTCAGATGGAAAATAAAGACTATTATCTGAGCGTTATGCGGCGTTTCAGAGAACAAATACGGCGAAAAAGGCCAGATTTGTGGAATGACAACTCATGGATTCTGCACCACGATAACGCACTAGCTCACAAGCCTGTTATTGTGAACGAATTTCTGGTCAAAACTCAACAAATTTCATCGAACAACCACCGTATTCACCTGTTCTGGCTCATGCTGATTTCTTTCTCTTTCCAAAACCCAAGTTACCACCTCGAGGCACCCGTTTTCAGTCGATAGAAGACATAAAGGAAAATTCGCGGCGACAATTGACATCGATTCCTAAGAGTGCCTACAAAAATGTTTTGATGATTGGATTATTCGTTGGTATAAATGTATAATTTCAGAAGGGGCCTACTTTAAAGACGATAAAATAAATTTGGATGAAATATTCATTTTTTGCATTTTATTGGCAAATACCCGGAACCTTCTTGACACAGTAGTATATGCGCATATTATATATTGAATTGTATGGGAATAGCCTCTGAAGTTCTCTTCATTCTGGATGACTTTTGCATAACTTGTGAACCGTAAGACATGGATTAAATGTTACACCACAAAAAACTTAGATCTCGTTAAAACACAGAGTCTATGTCCAATTGAGTTTTTTGTGGATTTTGTAGAATCCTTTTTTTTTTATTTTTACTTTCTCTATACGCTCTATGTACATAGTGTATAGAGAATGTAATGCACTCCACCAAAAAATTCGATACCGAGATTTCACCGGAAATATATGTTTTAGGGTCCCCTGTATCCAAAAAAAGTATTTTCAAAAAAAGGTCCGTGTGTGTGTGTGTGTGTCCGTGTGTCAGTGTGTCCGTGTGTCCGTGTGTCAGTGTGTCCGTGTGTCTGTGAACACGATAACTCAAAAACGAAAAGTCGGTAAAGTACCAAACTTTGTATTTAAGTTTAGTATCTTCCGAGGATGCGACACAAAGATTTTGAGAAAAATCCCCCCACTCCAAACTACCCTTTACATGGAACTTTATTCGAAAATTTTGATTTTCTAAAAATGGCTCTAACGATTTTGTTTAAAATATTGTATATTAAAGATATTTACCTGACAAATAAAATGTATATTTTGAATTTTCTGGGAATATCCTCTGAAGACTGCTTTATTCTGAGTGAATTTTACGGAATTTTGCATAAGTGCTAAACCGTAAGAGAGAGAGAGAGACAAAAAATTACCACACAAAAAATGTAGAGCACATTAAAACACACAATTTATGTTTTATACATTTTTTTCGTGGAGTTCATTGTTTTTGAGATATGCCTTGTTTTTGGTTTAAGCTATAAAAAATTATATGTTTCTCATACAGGACTTTGTGAACTCGTGTCCAACAAACAAAGGAACTTCAGTCACATAGCAACCAGCTTTTGACTATCTCTTTAACCTATGGTTCTCCTTTATTTCGTTTCTACTTACAAGGAAGCAAGAAATAAGACTATTTCTGCTAATTTTTTCTCGATTAGCGGGAAGTAAATAGAAGCATAAGTTTTTTAAAAATAATTTATTGCAGAGGTATAGAGAAAGTCATGTGAATGGAGCACATCATATTTTTTTAATTTTTAATTCTCAAAGGGAAGTCGCTATTCGTTTTTCTTTATTTCATGATAACTCTTAATGAAGCTGAGGAAGATTTTATGTTTACAGTCATTTCATTACGTCGCATAGCGGAATGCGCTACTGCTTACTATGTTGAACGACTAACTGAATTGCCTGCCAAATCCAAACTAATCTGTGTATCAGTACCAAATTTGTTTTGGTGGCATGTACTAAATGGCAGTACACGATGGTAGCCCCAACTTGACTTAGTAACACTATCCATTTTAAAACACAGGTACTTATTGAACCACCCTCATATAGGTGTTTCAAAATTGAAAGAAATAACAAGGAGAATCTTGAAAATGGTAATCCACAAAAATTGCATTTGACATAAATTTTGCATTTTGATGAAATCTGCATTTAATATTTTGTCTATTACTTGCGGTTTAGTAGTTATGGAAAAGTCATCCAAAATAAAGTTAACTTCATATACTATTCTCAGATAATTCAAGATATATATTCAATTTGTCATAAAATGTTTTAAACATGTGGTATTTAATCAAAATCATTAGAGGAAATCAGAATGTTTTAAATATGTTTCACATATAGAACAGCTGGGGTTGGTGGATTTTCTTGAATATCTTTGTATTGCATACTTGTAAGATCCAGAAGTTAAATATCAAGGCATTATTTAACTGATTTTTCGTTTTTGAGTTATGCTGTTTACAGGGATAGACACACACAGATAGACCACACACGCGGAACTGTTTATAGAAATGCTTTATGTGTTTTGGAGGTCCTTAAAAATATATTTCCGGTGAAATGGCCACATGGAATTTTTGGATGGTACACGATACTTCCCCACGTAGTAAGAAATAAAAATACTCAGAGGGTGTAAAACTTTAAAGTTTATCTGTATTATAGTATGTTATAATGATTGCTTTTGGAAGGTGATATTATACACTCTGTTATATTGCCTACATATGAACTCATCTGTAAGTGAATGCAAGTAACAACATTCATTTTTTAGTCGTAAGCTGCTTGTCTTTATAATGCATTGAAGATAGCTTACGTGTGTGTAAATTCAAATTGGCACTGTTCATTCCATATGGTTATGATGCAATTAACATAGCCTATTATTTATGAACAAATTTACATTTAAGTATACTTTGGTATGTTTATCCTTGACAATATCTTAGATTGAAGCTATTAACATCGCGCTTTTCTCCATCATATTTCATTAATGCAAATTAACAAATTGACAAAAATAATTATAAATATTATATATGCATATTAAGTTGTCTCTAAGAAAGGAAAGGATGTTTGTGGATTTTTTAATAGCTGTCACTAATATAAAGGATAAATAAAACATAAATCTGATGTGTTTCATTCACATGAAGTTCCCTACCTATTCTGTAACAAAGTATTCTTACAAAGGCGTATTCTTTTACCTACTTCATACTAATCAAGGTAAACATTATCAGAAATGGTCTGATTACTTAAAATTGGGTTTTTTTAAATTTATGGACGCTCTTTAGCTGCTGTGGTTCTCAGCATACCATTCAACATAGGGCTGAAATATCGCTTAATTTTGTTCAGAGGCCTCTTTATCACGCTTGAGATTCTTTTCCGTGCCGTAAATCTACGATACGAGACTACTAGCTTTACTTCCCTTCCCAAGGAAGCCATACTAAAGAATTTTACACCAGCTATGTACGTCTGTGTGTGTGTGTGTGTGTGTATCAACGTACTTTTTTTTTTTTTTAATACAGTTCCGGAGTCTGATCGGGACTCCGGCGCTGTATACCCTACTTTTTATTTACCTAATTTGTTTACTTTGATTACTGTTGGATTACTGAATTTCTGTTTTAGCTTTTACACACACATACATACACAAACATATAACACCCATGCCCAAGGCGGGACTCGTACCCACGATCCCCTGCGCTACGAAACACCAAAGCGAGTCGCTTTGACGAGCGCGGCCATGGGGACCTGCGTTGAGAACCTTAAGTGTTAGCTCTAGACCACGGAGGACAAATTCTATTACTTACCCTCTTATAAGCAGAAGGAAGTATGAAAACATACTGAGCTGAGCTAAACCGAATTTCAAAAGAAAAATGAATGTTACCTAAGCTTAGGTGTTTTAAAATTGAAACAACGGAAATGGTTAACTCAGAAAAAATATATATGACATCAATTGCGTGTTTTAATAAAATATGTTTTAGTAATAAGATTTGTATATCACTTACGGTTTACCAATAATGTAAAAGGCATCCAGAATGAAGGTGTCTTCAGAGGCTATTTCCAGAAAATTCATTATATAAATTTTAATTGCCATGTAAGTATCTTTAATATACGCATTTTAATCAAAATCGTCAGACATTTTTGAGAAAATCAAAAGTTTAGAAAATGTTTCCATGTAAAAGGTAATTGGGGTGGGAGATTTTTTGGACTTTTTTCGTGTTGCATCCTTGGAAAATGTTGAACTTAAACATTAATTTTAGTATTTATCCGACTTTTCATTTTTGGGCTGTACTGTTCATAGACACATACACACGTGCGCGCACACACGAGCCTTTTTCTATAAATGCTTTTTGTATTCCAGAAGTGGCAAAACATTTATTTCCGGTGAATTCTGGGTATCGAATTTTTGCGTGAAATTTTTTTTGATAGTGTTTAACGCTCGCTTTAACTACTTATGGCACCACAGGTGGTGACATTGGTGATACATGAACGATAATGGAGCACCGGTGGAATGCGATGGCGGGGGAAACCGGAGTACCCACAGAAAGCGGCCTAATGGGTGAAGTACAATACCTTCACTACTTGCTATGAACATTGTATATACGCCGTCCAGAAAGTAAAAATAAAAGCCACTAAATAAACGTGGAGTGCGTTAATTACATACTTTCCCCTTTAATGCAGTATGTTTTTCATATCTGTTTAGTGCGGCCTGATCAAGTCATTATTCGACATGTCTATGTGAAAGTATCGCACATGTTTGCTTCAGGACTTCAAGTTCACGGATACTGTGTTTAAACCCAAGGTAACAGTGGCGACAAATATCTATACTTCCGTAAAATAATTGTTAAACTTTTCCTATAACCCAGTTTATAATAACATCGTTTGAGCCCCAACCCCTCCACCAAAATAGTTTCTTGGTTTTTGTGCTCAAAATCATGTCTGGCATTTTATATCCTTTTTCTACGCACACTCTCAGAATCTGTCCTCACCAAAGCTAGCGCTATCTGTTTATTGTTAATCGCACTAAACGTTTGTTACACTTTTATGCATTTCGTCATAGTTGTAATAAGAATACATTAGGCTAAAGCAATAGTCAAATTAAAAGCCGGGTTGCTGTAATGGCTATGAATTTCTGTTCTCGTTTCATGAGCACGGAGAAATACGTACAGCGGATTACTAATTAAGAAATATTAAATATTTGTAAATGCAAACCAGTGACAAAGAATATCTTGAAAAGGGTTGACATAAATTGTATGGTTGAACAAGATCTGCATTTTTTGTGTGAAGATTTTGTTTCTCTGTTACGGTTTAATAGATATACACGTCACTCAGAGTGAAGCAAGTATTCACAGGTTATTCCAGAAAAATTCAAGGCATTCGTTTAATTTTTCATTATTATATGTTGAACATATAGTAATTTATGCAATATATTTTCTTCCACGTTTCAAAAATAAAAGATAACGACAGTTTTTACTTTCTCTACACGTACTATGTGCATAGTGTATAGAAATGATATTGCACTCCACCCATAAATTCAATACTGAGATTTCATGGAAATATATATTTTAGGGTCCCCTGTAACCAAAAACAGCTTTCTCAGAAAAATATCTGTGTGTGTGTGTGAACACGAAACTCAAACATGAAAAGTCGGTAAAATACCAAACTTGGTATTTAAGTTTAGTATCTTCCAGGGATGTGACACGAAGATTTTGAGAAAAATTCTCCCGCCCCATACTACCCTTTACATGGAATTTTTTCGAAAATCTTGATTTTCTTAAAAATGATTCTAACGATTTTGATTTAAATGCCGTATAATAAAAGATATTTACCTGCCAGAAAGCATGTATATCTTGAAATTTCTGGGAATAACCTCTGAAGACTACCTTATTCTGGATGAATTTTACGGAATTGTGTATAACTACTAAACCGTAAGAGATGGACAAAAACTTACCATACAAAAAATTAGAGCACGTTAAAACAGACAATTTATGTTATACACATTTTTTTTCGTGGAGTTAGTAGCTTTCGAGATATTCCTTGCTATTGGTTTCAGCTTTAAAATACTCATACTTTTCTCATATAGGATTTTGTCAACTCCCGTCCATACAAACAAAGGAATGACTGCCTCCATGGTCAAGTGGTCAGCGAGCTGACTTCTCATCCGGGGGTCCCGGGTTTGATTCCCGGCTGGGGCGGGAGTTTTTCTTTAGCCAGAACTATTCCCTATCCCCACAGATCTGGAAGTTTTTATGTGAGTGTGAATGTGTGCGTGTTTGAGTAAAACAAAATAAATTAAAGCAACATAAAAGTACGTACAGACAACGAGTTAATCAAGCCATTCAAGGACTATTATTTACTGTTCTATTAGGAATTTATTTTACTCCGATATGACCTTAGATGTTAAAGAGGGCTATATAAATGAAACAATTAAAAAAAAAAAACAACAACAAAGGAACTTCAGTCACATAGCAACCTGCTTTTGGCTATCACTTTAACCTTATTTCGCTTCTAATTATAAGGAAGCAAGTAATAAGATTATTTTTGCTGGTTTTTTCTCGCTTAGAATGAAGTAAATAGAGGCATAAGCTTTCTAACAATAATTTGTTGCTGAGAAGTAGAGAAAGTCATGTGAATGGAACACATCAGATTTTTATATATAGGGAATGGTTTGGCATGGAGAGAATTTCTATATAGACATTGAACTAAAATACCAATTTTTATGTTTAACCGGCTTTTCGTTTCTGAGTTATGCTGTTTAGACACTCAGAAACATACATATGCACACAAGCACACACACAAACAAATAAATTCGTATACTTCTATGGGTCCAGCGGATCTGAAAGCATATTTTTCCAGTGAAACTTCGATATAAATGCTTGGTTGGAATGCAATACTTTTCTATTTTTATCGGTAAATATTAGAGAAAGTAAACTATATATAATCGCATTAATATTCTAGAATATCAAAAAGAATTATATGCAAGGATTTCTCTTTTTTTCTCTTATAAGATGTAACAATTGTAGGATTGCAAAGTAAGATGCATGTGTTCTATTAGTTCGCCTCTTACAAAACCCTGAAAATAACTGAAACCCTCGAGAAACAACAATTAAGATGAGAAATCTTCATTGATCTGACTATTAGTTAAAAGGCTACAAGGCAAACTTAAGAATATATGGAGCATTTGATAAAATTTTTGGGTAGTATTATCTCAGCACCGAAAACGCAATTCTAATGATATCTATAAAGCATATACATATTACATAATGCAATGGTATTGGATCCTGTGATGACTTTTGGAAACCTGGCGCATCTAAGAAGGTTTACCTTAAATTACTCTTCTTTCATTTATTGATAATGAAATTAGAGGAGTGGGAGTGGAGATTATTTCGGGGTAAAACTTCAAACTTCAAGTTAGAAAACGTTTTTCTGCTTTATGTCAAAGGTTACCTAATTAAAATTTGGTTGGATTTATATTCACCACAATCAAGCAAGGTAAATTTCACATATGTTGAGTTTTACATTCACTTGGGCAGAATTTCATTAACTATTGGGTAGTTCACTGTACTCTCGGGTTCCTCTTACAATATGGGCCTGAAATGTTTAATTTTGGTTTCATGTAGATACACTACTACATGCTGTCAAAATAGTGCATCTCAATTTTTCAGTCAGTATATAGGTATAATTGTTTTAATCCTGTGGTACCATTTCGGCTGTCAGCCACACCCTATTTACACATGACAAACAACATCACGCTTCCCCCAGCTAGAACGTTAACTCACAAGACCAAGATTGCCAATCGCCGTTCCACATTTTCTTCATGATGCTGAGTAGGCACCAGTCATTTTACCCGGGACTTAAAATCCACTTTCCCATGAATGGGATCGATCCCGGGTATATTCAGCAGAACCTTCAGTCATTGATAGGAGCAGTTTTTACTTTCTCTACACATATTATGTACATTAAAAAAAACATTTTTTAGAAAAAAATCCATATGCGTTTTTGTCTGTGAATAGCAATAGCTCTAAAACTAAAGGACCGTTAAATATCTAACTTGGCATTCAAGTTTAGTATCTTTCAAGAATGCTGCACGAAGATTTCCAAGAAAATACCCTCATTTAAATTACCCTTTACATGGAACATTTTTTTTAAATCTTTGATTTTCTCAAAATGGCTGCAACGATTTAATTAAAATGCCACATATAAAATATATTTACATCACAGATAAAATGTATATCTTGAATTTTCTAGGAATAGATCCTGAAAACCATTCACGCGGGATGAATTTTGCTGAATTTTGCATAACTGGTAAACCGTAAGAATTAGACAAAAACGCATAACACATAAAATGTAGATCTTGTTAAAACACAAATTATGTCATATACATTTTTATTATGGAGTTGAATGTTTTCAAAATATTACTTATTATTGAGTTCAATGTTACGTAACTTTTTCTCTAGCTGGATCATCTTTCGTTTCATCTCTTCTTATTTTACTGCTGGCCATACAAAGCGAACTAAACGTAAATTGTCCACATAACGAGCAGCTTTCAAAAGTTTTGACTATTTTGCCTAATCTATTTCTATGTTTCCGTTTTGCTTAGAAGGAAGCAAGTAATAAGACCGTTTCTGCTAATGTTTATCTCGATTAGCATGATGCAGTAAAGAATAATCTGTATTAAGAATAGTTTGTCTGCAGAACAGGTATAGAAAGTCATGTGAATGGAACACACCAGACTTTTTTGATTGTAAAACATGTAATGAAAATTCTTAAAAGGTCTACAAAGTGATAGATGACAAATTGCAGGCTTAGTTTGAATACCATACTTGCAGTGCACAGCATGCAGAACTATAGATTCCATATTTTAAGTGTTAGCTCTTTGAAGGGTGGGGGAAAGATACTTAACTTTAGGTTTTTCTGCAAATATATGTAAATAAATACATGATTTGCAAAGGATTATTTGACCTGCTGCATCTATGAGGCACATGCTGAATGCCCGCATAGACCGTTCGATAGTCCACGAAGTAACCAATTGGTGAATCGTGGAGTACTGTACTAACCTCGTTTTACTTTCTCTACACGTACTATGTACATAATGTATAGAGAAGATATCGTATTGAACCCAAAAAATTTTTATCAAAATTTCACTAGAAATACATTTTGGGACCCCCTGAATTCAAAAAAAAGCATTTTTAGAAAAATGACGTGTGTGTATGTGTGTGTGTCTGTGTCTGTGGGCAGCACAGCTCAGAATTGAAATATCTGTTAAATACCAAACTTGATATTTAACTTCAGTATCTTTCAAGGATGCGATGCGAAGATTTTCAAGAAAATCCCCCCATCCCTAACTACCCTTTACATGGCAAATATTTCGAAAATATTGCTTTTCTCAAAAATGACTAAGGATTTTGATTAAATTCCTTGTATTTATGATATTTAAATGACAAATAAAATATGTATGTTGAATTTTCTGGGGATAGTCTCTGAAGATCTCTTTATTTTTGGATGAATTTTTCTGAAATTTGCTTAACTGGTAAACTGTAACAGATAGACAAAAGCTTACTACAAAAACTGTATATCTACTTAAAGCGCACAATTTGTCATTTGCAGTTTTTCGTGGAGTTGACCGTTTTCGATATATTCCTTGTTATTAGTTTCAGTTTTAAAATAGGTACTTAAATCTGTTCCATATGAGAACCTGTCAACTCCTGACCACTCAAAGAAACGGATTTCCATCCTATGGCAACCACATTTTAAAACACTTGACTGTCGGTTTAGCCTAGTGTATTCCCTTATTTCCCTTCTATTTTAAGTAACAAGTAATAAGACCGTTTCCGTTAATGTTATCTCTATTAGCATGAAGTAAATAGAAGAATAAGATTATTGGCAATAATTTGTTACAGAAATGCAGAGAAAGTAATGTGAATGGAACACATCAAATTTTTTTGCGAGAGGAAGAATGGTATTATGAAGATTTTGCGTTTTAAACTTACATTGAAAAAATGAATTAACGATGAATGCTACACATTGCGCAAATTGTACTTTTCTGATTATCATTAGAGAAACAATCAGTTCTTATCGCATATCATTTATAATTAATAATGAAAAATGTGTGAGTGTGTGTTATTAAAGCATTAAATTGTATTTTAATTTCTATTAAGATCCCAGAAAAAGATCCCAGATTTTCAAACCGTTATAATATGACGTTATGTTGCAAAGAGAAGTGGGAAGGAGGAGGTAGAGGGAAAGTATGGAATGGTGAAAGGCAGAGGGTAAGACAGTGAGAGACAAAGTTATTTATCCTAAATCCAAAATTAACAAAAGTAATGTTATAGCTTTTTTTTTCTTTTGGTAAATTTTTCTATGCATACCATTTATATAGTTGGTAAGAAAGGTATTGTATTCCAAAAAAAATTCGCTGTCAAGATTTCACTAGCAGTAAAGGTTTCGAAGTCCCCTTAGTCTAAAAAAAACAGTTATGAAAAAACGTTCGTGTGTGTGTCCAAGAGTCCACAATATATCAAGTTCAAAAAGTTGGTTAAATACCAAAATGATATTTCCCTTGCATGAGATTGATTTTCTCAAAAATGGCTCTAACGATTTTGATTAAAGTACTGAGTATTGAAAATACTTATATGATAAATAAAATGTATATCTTGGATTATCTAGGAATTGTCTCTGAACTACTCTTCATTCTGAATAACTTTTGTATAATTGGTAAACCGTAAGAAATGGACAAAAAAGGTACTACACAAAAAATGTAAATCTCGTTAAAACAGACAATTTGTCATACATAATTTGTTTGTGAATTTAACCATTTCCGAGAAATTCCTTTTATTGGTTGCAATTTTAAAATAATTTTTCTCATATGGAATTTTTCAACTTCTGGTAGACAGACCAAACCGAATTTCAAACACATAGCAACCAGCTTTTAAACTTTTTGACTACCGATTTAGTCTAGTGTATTTGCTTATTTCCCTTCTGTTTGTAAGGAACTAAGTAATAAGGCCATTTCTGCTAATGTTTATCTTAATTAGCATGAAGTTAATAGAAGAATAAACTTTTTTAAAAATAATTTGTTAGAGAAAAGTAGAAAAATCCTGTAAATGGAACACATCTGAGTTTTTATAACTATATTTTGAGGTTAGATTTAATATGTAAATAACAGTTACAAAAGTGAGGACCTGCTATGATGTCGAATGGTTTCTCACGTACTAAGTGTAAATAGAGCCACGTTCAATTGTCACGTGAGTGTTCTTTGGGTTGCAGTTATCTGGCGGTAGGCCGCGGCAGCTATCATGAATACTCACACAGTCGGTCCGGTCAGTCACTTGCTGTGCGCTCGAGCACTAGTGTAGACCACGCGATGGAGACGAAACCGGAGACCAACCACCGCTGCAAGACGGCAGACTCCACGGGACCTCCTGATGGAGGCGCCAGGGCTTGGTCCATCATGCTCGCCAGCTTCCTTTGTAACGGACTCATCTTCGGAGTCATCAACTGCTATAGTGTCATCTATGCCGACCTTGTGGACAAACTCGAGGCCACGGGCGAAACAGGAGCGGCTTCAAAAGCATGTAAGTACTTGACATGTGTTTTATTACTTAATTGAGCAGAATCGAACCACAATCCTCACCATAAAGAATTCCATCTGGCTGCTTTAAAAAAATCTGGCAGACAAATTAACACAGAAATAATTCCAATTTTTGTTACGCATAATGAGCAAATGGTATTAGTTACTGTTGTGTTCCGATGCTTATTTGTTTTATAGATTATTTTAAAATAAAAAGGTTTTACTTTCATTACTAATTGACTATAGTAAATAGAGGAATTACCTGCTGCATTACACCCAAAAATTCGATACCGATTTCTCATCGGAAATACACTTTTTGAGACTATTAATAAAACACATTTATAGAAAAAGGTCTCTATGTGTATATGCGTGTATGGGTCTATGTCTTGTCAACATGACACAAAAACAAATGATCTAACTTAATATTTAAGTTCGGTGCCTTCCAAGGGTAGGACGAACATTTTCAAGAAAATCTTCCCACCCCAAACTACCCTTTATATAGAAAACATTTTGCTTTTCTTAAAAATAACTCCAGTGACTTTCATTAAAATATGACATGTTTAAGAATTTGAATGGCAAATAAAGTGCAAGTATGTTTTAAATTTTCTAGGAATAGCCTGTGAAGTCTTCTTCATTCTGAATTACTTTAGTAAAAGTGGGGAAACTTGTAAGGTATTGTCAAAATATTCCAACAAAAATATTAGATTTCGTTAAGCACACAATTATATTTCAAATTGAAATTTGAAGCATATCCGAGAAATTATTATTGGTTTGAGTTTGCAAATACACTTTACCATTTTCAACTAAAATTTTATCTAGGCTAACAAGAACACATTTTTTTAAGAATAATTTGTAGAAAAATGAACAAGAATGTTATGTGAATGCAATACAACTGATTTTCAGTGTCTTCGTGCATGGCATTTACAAATTTGTTTTACCCTGATCGAGATTCGAACACTTGAATGTGAGGCAGACCACGCTAATCCCACGCTACAGATGTGGGCCAGCTGAACGTTTTAATCATCTTATATGTGATCAGTCCCATAATCCATCGTATAAAGTAATCTCTAAGAAAACGTCAACAGTAACCGTACTAGAGTATTTGATTTATATGGAAAAAATCGAAGCTAAATGGGATTTAATTCACTATCTCATGACTGAAAGAAAGTATAAAAACCTGAAAGAAATTAAAGCAAAACCTTAACTAACTAACTAAATGAATTGACTGAGCTGCTTCCATATACGATTGTTTTTTCTCCTGTGTTTGTTTTGGTGAATCTAACTTTGAATATCCATGCGGAAAACACATGGCGACCGCAAAGAATACAACAAATGCTAGAGAGATGGTATATCTGGTAACAGCCACGATTAGTCAAAAGTAGTATGTCCGTAGTAAGAATCGAGTTAAAGGTAAACGCGTAAGAAGAGGCACTTCTTGAAAAATAGAGTAGTATGCAAAGTATACCCTTAAATTATGAGTAGCGAAATTCGTGTGATTGTTATACACTGGAAGTTTTATACCTAATTTCCTTCCATTACCGCTTTCTTTTCTTTTTACTTTTAGCTAGATTGTTCAAATCGGGCGGTTAATAAATGAAATGGGCAAAATAATGTTCAGATGAGCCCGGGATCCATAGAGCTTACAAGCTAACATAAACATTTTCAGGATATGTGAAAACTCCGCAAAATTCTTACCTAAATTATTAAAAACCGAAATTAAGACATCTGAAATATGTGACACACACAAGGACCCCCATACTACGAGGGTGAGCTCTTGCTGTTCATTTATTTGACGATTCCTATTGAAGTTAGCTTTGTGTATAATTTAGAACCCCCTATTTAAACTAGGGATTCTGACATTTAGTACGTGTATCGTCAATGCTACGTGAGCTCCTGCCGAATGATACATAAAAATTCGCACAGAAACAAAAGTGTGAATCAGGAATTAATTAAATTTGTATAGTTAATAGCTTTCAATGTCTTTAAGTCCAGGTACTTGAATCAGGAATACATATTTTCAAAGATTATGTATTCATTCTCTATGAATGGGAGTAGGGTACGAACCTTATATCGATTATTGCACCTGTGCCTCAGAGGGAAGCCCCGCGTGAGAGGAGTGAGGCGAAAGGATAAACCGGGTGGCTGAAACCAGGAGCAACGGACTAAAAATGACCGGGTCTCTACAGTTTCCAGTAAACCGTGGATCCCGCTCCAAGGTCCGAACGCCCCTACCAGGGGCAGTCCTCATCCCAGCATCCAACCAAAGTCGGGGGATGGAGAGAGAGTTCTTTACAGCTACCCAAGAATAATAGACGAATAATAGTCATTGTAAAGATTATTGTGGGTTTTTACAATATGAATAGACATTTATGAATATTTTGACCAGATTTGTCTATTGATGTTCCATTCCTGGACCTACCTCTGCTAATTTTTCTAGATTAAGAAAATTCCCATAATGTGGCCTAGTAGGTATGTTTCTATGTAAGTTTTCTGCTGTCATATAATTCTCGCACTCGTCTTTATCTCACATCTCTAAGCCTTCCAAACGGCCCTACTTAAGAATTCCTTAACGTCAGAGAAATTGCGTGTCAAATGGAAGGGAGGAAGAAAGAAAGATAGATAGAAATCTGTGAAGTTGTAATATTTCTCTACCGACTATCACTTATATCCTATGATTATAATACATTATTTATATATATATATATATATATATATATAGACTTTTTTGTCTATTTTCTTTCTGTTAAATGTTGACAGAAATTATTTAAACAAATGTTTAGTAGCCGGTACACATACCGGCTCTAATAAAAACCTGTCTTGATTTCACATGCTCTTTGCATGAATTCAGAATAAACAAAAGAATGGTAATGCTGATGGGTATATTATTTGAGAGATACAAGGAAATTTAAAACAAAAGTAGTGATAGCTTCAAAATCGGCAATGTTACAAAAATTATGTGACTCAAAGTGAGCATTTTGACAATCTAAAATTAAGTTTGTCTTTCGCTTATGTTATCTGATTTAAATAAATGTATATATATATATATATATATACACACACACACACACACACACACACACATGCACAGCTATGAAGAGACAGCATTTTTTATCGGTGGGTTCACTGACCTGATGGCCACCGATACATTGTCGTGGTCTGAACCAGCAATGCTCCCAAATTGTACAAATGCCCCAGCACACGCGATGTTATATCTAATAGGCCAGTGAAAAATGACCAGTAGAAACCATTTGGAAACATGTAACTCTATATTTAGAAGTTTAGACCTTGAATCTACACCATTCTCATAGAAGTTTAGATCTTGAATCTGCACCATTCTCAAAGTTCTAGGTACAAAGTTATAGAACTATTACTGAATACTAGAGATAGACAAGATATCTAGTTAGAGATAAACTGCTGACAGAAATAAAATTGCGTGTTATCTATGGACGCTCTGTAACTGCTGTGGTTCTCAGCGTCCCATTCTAAATTGGGCGTGAAAGACCGCTTAATTTTGCTCAGAGGCCTGTCTATTAGGCTTGAGGTTCTTTCACGTGCCCTAAATCTAGGATACGGGACCAACGGCTATACTTCCCTTCCGAAGGAAGCCATGCTAGGGCTTTTTACACCCGAAAGAATCCATCATTCTCCGCCGGGTTTGAACCCGCGACCTTTGATATATGAAGTTACACCATGCAGGGCGATAACTGCTGACAGTTTACCTCAGTAGCAGAGATGTGAGATTGCCGAGTCATCTTGAAGTACTAAAATACTTTTGTACTAAAAAAGTTCATATTCCCTTTGGGAATAAAACTGACGTGGAGTACAGTAGCGATGCGGCCAATGAGGTTCGAAAAACCAGGTATTTAAATATATTTTATCAAGCTGACAATAGCAAAGTCGGACATTGACAAAGGGGTAATGTACAGAAGTCAGCACCTCCGATATCATCTGAACTTCCACGTCGTCACGGTAATAACTTTCATAATATTTCAAACACACCATTAGAGCTGATTTAGAGGAAATAAATTTGCAACGCAAAAGGTAATTAGAGAAGGGGTTTTATTTTGAAAATCCTCGTCATGCATTCTTAAATAATAATTTACTAAAGAAAAGAAGAGGTAGGAAAACCAGAAATATGAAAGAGAAAGGGGAAACATTCTTTGTTAGATTTACATGTCTTTCCTATCCATTCTTCACAGAAATTTTTCTCAAATAAGCTTATTCCATCTACTTTTAATTCAGATAAACGTTTGTAGACATGCTTGTATTGCATATTTCCTCGTAGCGACAGTGGGAACACAGTAATATGACAGGCTTAAGCGATAGTCGATGTTTCAAGAGCCGGTTGCTCTATAATGGTTTTGAACTTGCGTTCTCTCTGATTGGTCGCGAGTAAGAGAAACAAATAATAACTTCCCATTTGGGAATAGTATAAGCATATTAAAATTGAAACCAAAAATAAGTAATATATCTGAAATATTTAACTCTACAAAAAATGTATTTGACGTAAATTGCACACTTTAACGAGATCTACATTGTTTATGTATTAAGGTGTTGTACCTCTTACGCTTTACCAGTTATGCAAAGGTCATCCAGAAGGAAGATGACTTCAGGTTATTCTCAAAAAATCAAAGATGCACCATTTATTTCTTATGAAAATGTCTTAAACATATGGGGTTTTAATCAAAATCGTTAAAAAAAAATGTGATACACTCACATGACTTTCTCTAGCTGCTCTACAAAACTCCTACAAAAGATTATTCTTCTTTGTACACAATGCTGATCAAGATAAATGTTGCAGAATGTTATTACTTAGTTCCTTATAAGTATGCTAATGTGATTGTCAAATGTTTTAAAAGCTACCGTTATGCGATTGTCATTGAAAATCACTTCTTTGCTTGGCCAGGAGTAGAAGAAAAGAAAAAACAGACACTTCCTGTGTGAGAAAAGTTTTAAGTACTTCACAATTGAAACCAATAAAAGGAATATCTCGAAAACGGTTACCTCCACAGCAAAAACGTAAAGGACAAAAAGTGTGTGTTTTGTCATGAGGTACATTTTCTGTGCAGTACGTTTTTCTCTATCTCTTACGGTTTAGCAGTTAAGCAAAATTCATCCAGAATAAAGAAGTCTTCAGAGGCTATTCCCAAAAAACTCGAGATATACATTTTATTTCGGACATAAATAGCTTTAATATACGGGATTTTAATCAGAATCGTTAGAGCCATTTTTAGAAAATTCAAAATTTTGGAAATGTTTTCCATGTAAAGGGTAGTTTGTAATGGGGGGATTTTTTTTGAAAATCTTCGTGTCGCATCCTTGGAAGATACTAAATCTAAATACCAAGTTTGGTATTTAGCGGTCTTTTTGTTTTGGGGCTATGCTGTCCACAGGCACACACACACAGACACACGGATCTTTTTTTAAAAATGCTTTTTTCGGACTATGGTGACCACAAAACATATATTTCCGGTGAAATCTCGGTATCGAATTTTTGGGTGCATTACAATACCTTTCTATCCCTATGTACATTGTGGGGCCAGAGAAAGTAAAAAATCGAAAATTGCTGTATGTAAAGGATAGTTTGGGATTGACAGATTTTCTTGAACATTTCGTATCGCATCCTTGGAAGATGCCGGCTTTCAATACGATTGCTGGAATTTCATTTTTGAGTTGTGATGTTTACAGGTATAGGCGCATGCACATACATATAAAAATGTATCCCAAGCAACCGCATGTGAGATTTGTGGTGGACAAAGCGGCGCTGGGGCGGGTTTTCTCCGGGTACTCCGGTTTCCCCCGCCATCTCATTCCACCGGTGCTCCATCATCATTCATGTATCATCAGTGTCACCGCCTGCGGTGCCATAAGTAGTTAAAGCGGGCGTTAAACACTATCATCATATAAAAATACTATTTTTTACACCAGGACTTCAAGGCATCCTTTCTAGAGAAATATCGATATAAATTTGTAGATGGAATGCAATACATTTCTACCTCATGGTAGAGAAGATATAAGGGTAAAGGATAAGTACTGAGGGGACTCAGCACCGAACCAGTGCGATCATTGTACCTATCCCAAAGGAGTAGGGTCTTCCCGGAAGGGGCAAAAGGTGACACCAGTCATCCGGAACCAGGGGCAACGACAAAGCTAATGACAGAGTCCAGATTGAGACGCCCCTGGCAGCCGGATAGGCAGAGCGAAGACCTTGTGCCCCACCGGCTCATCACTCTCAAGAGATGGCCTAGCGAAATCCCAAAATCGAGGGATGGTAAGAGTTGCTTAAGTATCCCTTTTCCCTGCTACGCCGCACCGAAGTACCGTTGCCGTAGCTTGTAACCCTTAAATATACTAGCGTGGCAACTTATGAATGAAATAATGAATTGGAAATGTGTAGGGACGGAAGTTTTGGGGATAAAATAAACCACGCCAGCATTCGCCAGCTCATCGTGGTGGAAAAAGTAAAAAGAGATTGGAGTACGATGTAATCTGAAGAACAAGACAAAAGAATGTTGTCAATTACAACATACTGCGGAGAAATAAAACGGTATTAGAAAATGCTGAAAAGATAATTGCAGAGAAATACTGTCAAATGGGTTCAGAAAACCAGTTCCTTTATGTATATTTTGCAACATTTGCAGCATTCCCGCTTTGAGAGACCACACACACACACGTGTCTCGAGTTTGCACTGACCTTCCTCAAGTCGCGTAGCTCGCTCGTGAGGTTAAGGACAGCTGACGGTGGCCTGTTTGCATTAATGTCTGACAGCCTCAGTCGTCTACGGTGTTGAACAGCTTCCAGTGGTTCCTAAACCGTGTAGAATGGGATTTGACGGGTTTAAGGAGAGCAAATGACACTTACACAAAAGTAAATCTACTGATGCTTAACTCTCAGGACTTTCCCCATCCATTAATGTTTATTACTTTCTCTACACGTAAACATAGTGTATAGAGAAGGTATAGGGTTTCACCCAAAAATTCCTTACCGCAATTTCACTGGAAATACATGTTCTAGGGTCCCCTGTATTAAAAAAAAACCTTATGTGTTCCATTCACATGGCTTTCTCTAGCTGCTCCGCAAACAAACCTTTTATTGAAAAGATTAATGTTTTAGCTACATCATGCTAATCAAGGTAAACATAAGCAAAATTAGTTTTATTACTTATTTGCATGTAAGTAAAAGGGAAATAAGGGAATGGACAGGCTATAGCGATAGTCAAGTTCTTTAAAAGGCGGTCTCTATCTGAAACAATTGAAATTCCATTCTCGTTCCCTGCCAGGAGTAAACAAACAAGAAACGAGAAGAAAGATGTCTTTCCTTTCGAGAAAAGTTTAAGTGGCTTAAAATTGATATCAATGATCCGGAATACCTAGAAAAAAAGAAGAAAAAAAAAAGGAAATAACATTGTGTGTTTTAATGAGATCTACATTTTTTGTGTACTGAGTTTTTATCTCTTATGGCTTGCCAGTTATACAAATGTTACCCAGAATGAAGAGGTCTTCAGAGGCTATTCTCAGAAAATTCAAGATGTACATTTCATTTATCATAAAAATATCTTAAACACATAGAATTTCAATCAAAATCGTTAAAGCCAATTTTTGAGAAAATTAACATTTTCGAATAATGTTCCATGTAAAGGGTAGTTGGTGTGGGGGGGGGGAGGTTTGTTGAAAATCTTCGTGTCGCATACTTGAAAGATACTCAACTTAAACACAAAATTTGGTATTTAGAAAGAGATTACTCTGGAAGTGAAATTTTCTGAATGTGGAGACAAAGAATGTCCGAGAAGTCTTGCAGGGTCTTTGTTTGTCCGGCTATAGTGCCCATTCGCTCTATTGTTAGTCAGGTCCGAAACTGTGTCCTCGGGAGGTAGAGAGACTCAGCCGTCGTTACATATGTTTTTCTTGTTTTTTCATTTATTTAGCCTCCTTTAACATCTAAGGTCATATCGGGGGCTTCGAATTAGAAACAACTTGTCTGTAGGTTTACGTTGACTTTAAACTATTTTATTTCCTCAAACACGCACACATTCACTCTCACATACATACTTCCAGACTCTTTTTGAGATAGGGAATAATTCTGGTTAAAGAAAACTTCCCCACCCCTTTACATATGTTGTTTATTGTCGACGCTATCAATTGCGAGGATCATATCGACATGCCAGTAAATCTACTGACATGAGGATGTCACTTTTAAGCACGCTTAACACCAAACCATCGGTTTGAACTAGATTTGAACCGCAAAATTTCTGATCCCAAATTTGGCAGATATATTAAACATAATTAGCAATTTCGATATTTATCTGACATTTATTTTTGGTTATGCTATTCACACTTACACGTGGGCCTTTTTCCAAAAACATTTTTACTCAGGACGTTCAAAACATGAATTTGGAGTGAAATATAAATGCTGAATTGTTGGAATGCAAAATTTCATTCACATATTACGAGGGCGGTTCTATAAGTACTGTGGTTCAAAATAGAGGTGTTGCTGAAGTTGGTGATACCATCGTGTATTATCTTTTGTTACGCGTCCCTAAACAAATTTTGTTCTGATTCGTAGTTTAGTTTGGACTGGCAGGTATTTGAGTTAGCCGTTCAATGTGTTTTCAAAATAAAAAAGTACAATATCGTTTAGCGATTCAATTTTTATTTTTGGGTGGGAAAACTTGAGAGGAGATAAAGCGAAATTTAGGGGGACCTTTCGGCATCTATAAAAACAGATTTTGGTTAGATCGAACATCAGTTTTTGATGAGGAGCGCCCTAGAAACCCAGCAGTGTGGCTATCGAAAAAATCATTGAAAAATCCACGATTCTCGATGATTGTTGAACGAAATTTTGTGAAGTGATAGAGACCATAGGTGTCTCAACAGGAATTTGCATGATAAGTTGGAGATAAAAGATGGAGTGTCTTGATTGCGCATATTAAACAGGTGGGTGCGGCTTTCAACTTTGGAGCTGGTTTGGAGCTCGAGGGCCGTTTTTTTTTTTTTTTTTTTTTTTTCCCAACCTTCGATAGGCTATAAATAAAAGACAAATGCATAGAAAACAATTATTTTATTACTAATTTTTTTTTTTTTACACTTTTCAACATAATCACCGAAAAGATTGAGACATTTATCGTATCTGTGCACAAGCTTTGCAATACCTGCTTCCAAAAATGTTGCCGCCAATGATTTCAAATGAGCATTGACGCTGTTTTGAAGATCTTAGTTGGTTTGAAAGTGCTGCCCGCCTAGCCACGTCTTCAGTTCAGGGAAAAGGTGAAAGTCGCTGGGTGCCAGGTCAGGACTGTACGGCGGATGATCGAAAATGTCCCATTGAAATTGTTCCAGGAACCGATGAGTTGTGCCAGCAGTGTGTGAACAAGCGTTTTCATGGATCAGCACAATTCCTGAAGTTAACATTCCTCTTCATTTGTTTTGAATGGCTCTCCGCAAACGTCGTAAAGTACGAAGATCTTCAAAACAACGTCATTGCTCATTTGAAAGAATTGGCGGCAATATTTTTTGAAGCGGTTATTGCAAAGCTTGTGCACAGGTACGATAAATGTCTCAATCTTTCGGTGATTTATCTTGAAAATGAACCATAAGTGTACAAAACTTTTAGTAATAAAGTAATTGTTTTCTATGAACTTACCTTTTATTTATAGGCTATCGGAGGTTGAAAATAAACGGCCCTCGTCTTTAAGCCAAATCCGGAGGATTTTTTTTCATGGAGTTGTCACCTGGGTACATTGTTATACTCCGGAAACTAAGTAACAATCAAAACAATGTGTTGCTTCCGCTGAACTACTCCAACGAAGTCAAAGGCCGTTCCACCATACGTAAAAATGATGAGACTTTTTAGCGTGCAAAGATTGTTATATTCGTTGACTTCTTAAAAATAAGAAAAAAAAAAAAAAAGATTAATGGACAATACTAGAGTTAGTTATTGGCAAGTTTTGACAAGAAGTTGGAGACACGGCCCCATTTGGCGAAGAAGTAAGTGCTGTTTCACCATGCACCTTCATCCGGATTGTTGCTGCTAAATTGCAGAAACTGTGCTGCAGCTCTCATATTCGCCTGACCTGGCTCACTACGATTTCTGCTCATTACCGGACATGAAGAAATGGCTCGCGTGAACAAAATTTAGATTAAACAAGTAGGTTATCTCGAGACAGAGGCATATTTTGCATAGCTTGACAATTCCTCTCTCATGGAGGGATTTAAAATGGCAGAAACTTTTGGTGAAGTGTATATTCCTGAAAGGGGATTATATTAGAAAAAAATAATTTGTGTTTGACAATAAAATGGCGTTTTCATTCCCTAATATGGGCAGTATTGAACTGCCTTCGTAGATACGAAAGTAAAAACAAACACAGGATTGATAAACATAAATTAACGCGTAGTAGCTTTGATACTAATTTTCGTACACGTTGGATATTTAATAGTAGGTATTGCATTATTAAAAAGTAATAATAAAGAACATTGAGCTTGCAATTGGTTGTATTGTTAAAAGCCAGCATTTCTATAAAAACTGAATTTCATCTTAAATCATAAAGATTGATTTGCAGTTTACCGCAAATTTATTAACCGATAATGCGTGTAAAATCACTCTACCGTGCGATACATATGTGTGTACGTGTTAGGTATGTTTTGGCAAATGTAGAAGCCAATAAAAATGATGATGTAAATACACAGGTCATATTCCACACATTATCGTTTATTATGTATCTTAACTATTCTAAGAACGTTTATTTTCCTTATTTCATTTTAATACAAACACACTGCAAAACACTGATGTGTTCCATACACACTGTTCTGCAAACAAACTATGTTTATAAAAGATTATACTTTTATCTGCATGATGCTAATCTAGATAAACATTAGCAGAAATGGTGTTATTACTTGTTTCCTTCTAAGTAGACTAGACTACTTACGCTAAAGCGATTGTCAAAATCTTTTAAAAGCTGCTCGCTCTGTCGTTATGTGATACGGTTGAAATTCACTTCTTCTTGCATTGACAGAAGTAAAACAAAAAAGATTCGAAACAATTGGCGAAGTCCCGATTGAGAAAGGTTAAAGTATTTTAAAATTTAATTCAACAACAAATAATATCTTGGGAATGATTAACTCTACAAAAAAAGAAGAAGAAGCGTGTGACATAAATTCTGATTTTGATTAAAATGCCAAATGTTTAAGATATTTTTATGACAAAGGAAATGTATAAGAACTATAGCTTTCCTGGCGACGTGTTAATTCAAAATCTTCTCGGGCTTCTAGCCAGGTAATAACTTGGCTTGACACCAACGTTTCGAAGAAGAGGAAGATGCACTTCTTCGAAACGTTGGTGTCAAGCCAAGTTATTACCTGGCTAGAAGCCCGAGAAGATTTTGAATTAAGGAAATGTATGTATATATTTTGAATTTTCAAGGAATAGTCTCTAAAAATCTCTCATTCTGGATGACTTTTGTACAACACGCAAACCGCGAGAGATGGACAAAAGCTTGCTGCATAAAAAAAAAAAAAAAAAAAATCTTATTAAAGCACATAATTCATGTTATACGATATCTATTTTTTGGGTAACCGTTTCGGAGATATTCCTTGATATTGAAATGAAATGGAGTTTTATTTATGGACGTTCTTTAACTGCAATAGTTCTCAGCGTCCCATTCTATACTGGGCGTGAAAGACCGCTTAAATTTGCTTGGAGGTTCTGCCAGGCCTCTATCAGCCGTAAATCTACGACACGAGGCCAACGGCTTTACTCCCCTTCCGAAGGAAGCCATGCTTAAGATCTTTACGCCCGAAAAAAATCCATCGTCCTCCGCCGGGTTTGAACTCGCGACCTTATGAAGGTAACTACCACACCATGGAGGGCGAGTTACTTTTATTTGTATCACTCTTAAACTACTTAAACTTTTCCTTAGCGGGAAATGAGCTTTCGTTTCATCTCTTTTGTTTTATCCCTGGGACGCAAAAGAGAACCAATTTCAACTGTCTCACATAGCGATAGTTTTTAAATGATTTGAACATCGCTTTAGCCTAGTCCATTCCCCTATTTTCCTTCTACTTAAAATGGTGCTAATAATAAGACCATTTCTGTTAATGTTTAACCCAATTAGCATGAAGTATATAAAAATAATATTTTGGAAAGAAATTTTATTAGCGGAACAGCTAGAGAAAATCACGTAAGTGGAACACACCAGATTTTTTTTCAGTTAGGGGAGTCGGTAAGTTTATAGGGCAGATTTTCGTCGTGTAAATTAGCGGTCAATTTATACAAGTAGTTTAAAGGTCGTTGTTGCAATTCGATTATAGAACCAAATAACTAGGCAAATCATTGTGAAGCAGGAGTTGTGCTGCCCGTTTTGGAAAAAAAAAAAATAGACGAATTTAAAATACTGTGCACAAAACTGAAATGTGTAGAACTTTCTAAATAGTAGTAACAAAAAACGTTCAAGATAAAGAATAACTTGTATATTCGAATTTTATTCTTACGGGAAAAGTAAAGAATCAACAAATTATATGAATAATACAATGAGAACGCGACGCAAATGTGTCACCGACCGAGGTAGTAAACAGACATTAGTATACGCTGTGTAAAAAAACGGAAGATCTGGGCAGCGTTTGTAGTGCTACGAGTTGGATGCCATTCAAGATGTTTGTTATGCGGTTGCCAGTCAAGGACACTGTAGGTATTTATCGAGACACGGACCTATCTATTGTGTATATTCATTCTCTCAAAAGTGTTCATTTATTATTCAAACCCTAACCCTACTGACCGAAGATTGTTCAGGTAGAAATTCCTTTCTCAAACAGGATATTCGAACTAGAAACTAGACTTTTCGTTCATACAATAGAATTGACAAAACGCTGCCAATCTTTTAAATGCAACTTAACATCTTAAGTTATAAAACGTTTATCATTTTTCACCATGTTGTTAGTTCAAATCTAAAAGTTGGGGGAACATTTTGGTGTCTTGCAATTACATTACTTTCTCTACCTATTATAATTGATTTTCATAACTATTCTGCAAAACTATATTAAGTTTTGAAAGAGAGAACTATGTGTGTGCGTGTGTGTGTGAGTGTGTGTGTGTGTGTGTGTCTAACAAGGAATCTATCACTGTACTCATCGCAAATACCTTAAATGATTTTTTTTATGTTCCATCTATACCCTGCCTTTAACTACATGGTCCAACCAGCGGTACTTCCCTATGGAACATATCGTCTATTGGCAATTATGTCAACTCGTGCATTGTAGCTTTAGGTTTCTATTCATCTTTAATTTTTATTAGATCAAAAATCTTTCATACTTTCAACTTGAACCTGAAAATGTTGGCTCGAAGCAGTGAGACATCAGGAGATGGGGATCCGTTACCTGCAGGCCGGCGTTCCGGAATGCGCGGATACGACCGTCCTGATTAGCGTCTTTTAAGGACAAAGCGAAACAGAAGTGGTGATTTGTTAGTGTAGCGATTAAGTCACGAGTTAGTTTGGCACCATGTACAACAAATAATCGTATCATGTGTACAGTCTTCTTCACGTGTTAGCTGTGTTATGTTATGTTTTCTATATGTTCCAAGATATTTGCAACTCATCTGAGGTAATTTCAAGTTGCATATATTTAGAGTATAAACTTCATATACCACATTAATGACTCAGGAAACTTTTGAGCTATTTGCGATGTGTACAGTGATAGTTACTTTCACTATTGAAGAGTACTATTTTTACTTTCTCTACGCGTATTATGTAGATAGTGTATAGAGAAAGTATTGTAATGCACCCCAAAATTCGATATCAAGATTTCACCGGAAATACATGTTTTGGGTCCTTCAGAATCCAAAAAAAAAAGTATTTTTAGGAAAAATCCGTGTGTGTATGTATGTGGCCAGCATAACTCTAAACGAAGAGACCATTAAATACCAACTTTGGCATTTAAGTTGAATATCTTACAAGGATGCGACACGAAGATTTTCAAGAAAATTCCCCCATCCCCAAACTATCCTTTACATGGAACATTTTTCAAAATTTTGATTTTCTTATAAATGCCTCAAACGATTTTGATTAAAATGACTTATGTTTAAGATATTTTTATGAAAAACGAAATGTATATTTTGAATATTCTGGGAATAGCCTCTGAAGACCTATTCATTCTGGATGACTTTTATATAATTGGCAAACCGTAAAAAACATACAAAAACTGACTACATAAAAATATAGATCTAATTAAAACACACAATTTATGTCATACTTTTTTTTTTTTTTTTTTTTAGAGTTAACCGTTTTCGAGATATTTCGGATTATTGGTTTCAATTTTAGCCACTTAAACTTTTTCAAACGGGGAGACATCGTTTCTTCTCGTTTGTTTATTGCTGGCAAGCAAAGAGATTAGAATTTCAATTGTTTCACTTAGTGACCGGCTTTTATAGGCCGAAACTAATGCTTTAGCCCATGCATTTTCTTATTTCCCTGCTAGTTACAAGGAACCAAGTAATAAGGACAATTTCTGTTAATTATCATGTAATAGAAGAATAAGCAGTTTTCCGGAGTCTCATAATTGCTAAATGCCTAGGAGGCACCCTTTATTTTGCAATTTTAATTTGGTGGCATATATTAATTCACCAGTGTCCATCGCCTTTAGCACTTTACTGTGAACATGACATGTATTTAATGATTCCCAATCCAAGTGACTATAAAGAACTTGCAATCATTTAAACTGGGCTACTTGAAGGAAGGAGGAATTCTATATCATGTTGCAATGTTTCAATTTCCTACTGTACTGTGTTATCAAGAATTGCTTTTGGTGTGATCTTGACAAAACTGGTACACCTGCATTTTAGAATCTGAGAATAAAGAAATGAAAACAGCTACTCTTTTCTGCACTTGCATTTTAATCACTAGTTCAAAAGTAATACTCTTAAACCTATCTAGACAAAATTGTACACTTAATAGTACTATACCCAGAAAATATTATAAGTAGTGAACGAATCTTCATACAATAAACGAAAAGTTTCGAAACATACGTCCGATACGTGATGCCAACAAGGTGGAGGCGTAACATAATCGGATATTGCGAAAATGGTTCTATCGTGTACTAAGTACAGTATTGCGTCAATTGTATTAGGTCCTAAAAAAAGAGTACGGCGTTGTGCTTTACGAGTAAACACATGACCACCTATGATTGTAAACAATTATATTTTCATTTTATCTACACTCAATTTAGTTAGCAGATTATGGTATGTGAAGAAATTTCTTTGCGAGTCCTTTGAAGTAAGTATTGGTTGCTTTGTTAAATGTAATGTAATATTTAATCGTCAGTTTTCTTGATTGCTCTTTAATGGTCAAAAACTTAATCTGCTGAATGTGTTTTTTACTATCGCAGTGTCTTTTATTGTTCGTCTAACAATACCTGTTATCTTTATCTACTTTATATAACTGACAATCAATACTGGCACTATTTGCAGTAAAATATTCACTCCCAAATTCTTCTATAAGTTCAGCAATATGTATATACAGGATGGGAGGTGAACAAGTGCAAATATTTGTATCAGCGTTTGAGGATATGTGTCAATTTTTTTCTTTCGCTTT
This sequence comes from Hymenopus coronatus, assembly GCA_030762935.1. NCBI lineage: Eukaryota > Metazoa > Arthropoda > Insecta > Mantodea > Hymenopodidae > Hymenopus > Hymenopus coronatus. The sequence goes on from CM060895.1 coordinate 69,724,671, forward strand.
TTTTCTAAAGTTAGTTCACGAAGTTTTTAGGATAGCCATTAACCCCTGCTTCAGATATTGGGTTGTTTATGCAACAGGTCACACGGTTGACCCTCTTCTGCCCGACTATAGGTGGTGGGATGTATGTAAACGCAGCAGAGACATAGCTCATAGCCGTTCGAAACACATTACACCCTTCGTAATTTGGGCTTCATTTATGACAACGCCATTATTAAGCAGACAAATTAAGATACCCTTCCTTATTCAGACATTGAGCCCAGTTGTGTTTTGCTGTGACTGCACCCTTGTATCACATTATGCGCACGTCCCAGGTAACTTGCAGTCGGTCTATAACCTTTCGAATCCTAATTATAAGGTATGTACCTTGCAAGTATCAAAAGATACCCATTATGTTGAACTCTGTAGCGCTTAATCCACCATGTGGTCAAATTAGAATCTGTAATTATACTTATATTACCTTACAACGTTACCACAAATGTCATTTTAATGCCATAGCGCTCTCCATTTAAAAAGCTATCCAACCGCTTGTATATAAAAATGCACCGCTTGTCCAATTTGTGCACTTTCATTAAAGGACTCGATAATAATAGTATAGCTAAAACACGCCGTCCTTCTTCTTCTTCTTCTTCTTCTTCCGTATTTGTATAGGAGTTTAATCATGTTCCACGCCAAAGGTTTATTTAAATTAATCTTTCCACTTTGGTCCTTCCATATCTTCTCGTCCTCCCTTTCGATAATAAATAAAACCTTTCTTCGGTAGCCTGTCAGAGAGCATTCGTATATCATGCTCTTGTCAGTTCTTTTGATATTCAACTGTCTCTGGTACTATGTTACTTTGGTGTTTTGTTTTTTTCTAATATCTTCATTTCTCATTCTATCTCTTGTAGATACTCGTATTACTCTTTTCATGAATATCATTACCGCACTTTCAGTTTTATTATTTTCTTTAGCAATACAATGCACATAGTTGATAGAGAAGGTATTGTATTCCGTCCAAAATTCGATACCAAGATTTTACCGGAAATATAGGTTTGAGACTCCTTGAAATCCAAACAACATTTTTAGAAAAAGTTCAGTATGTGTGTGCGTGCGTGCGTGCGTGCGTGCGTGCGTGCCTGTATGCCTTTCTGTGTGTATGCATACGTGTGTGTGTGTCTTCAGGCTGCATAACTCGAAAACGAAAAGCTCGTTAAATAGCAAACTTGGTATTTAAGTTTAGTATCTTCCAAGGATGCGACAGGAAGATGTTCAAGAAAATTCCCCCACCCCCATATTTTCGAAAATTTTAATTTTCTCAAAAGCAGCTCTAAGTATATTGATTAAAATATCGCATATTAAAGATATTTACATGTAAAATAAAATGTATATCTTGAATTTCTTGAGAATAACCCCTGAAGTCCTCTCCACTCTGAATGAATATTCCTTAGCTGGAAAACCGTAAAAGATAGACAAAAACTTACTGCACAAAAACTCTAGATATCGTCAAAACAAAAAAGTTATGCCCTTTACACTTTTATTGTGGAGCTAATCGTTTCCAAGATAATCCTCGTTAATGGTTTCAATTTTAAAATGTTCATATTATCTCAAAAGGAAGTCACCTGTGTGTTTTTTTTTTGTTTTTTTTTATTTGTTTTGTTTTACTATTAGCCATGCAAATAAGCCATAAATTCGCTTATTTGCATGACAATCGCATAGCGATAGCTTTTGAAACATCTGACTGTTGCTTTAGCATATTCCCTTAATTCCTTATGAGTAGACGGGAACTAAGCATTTTGCTAATGCTTATCTCGATTAAAATGGAGTAAAACAAGAATATTCTTTTGTAAGAAGTTTGTAGAATAGATAGAAAAAGTCATGGGAATGGAACACGTCAGATTTTTTAACTTTTGTTTCCTCATAGTCCAAGTTTCACTACAGTCAAGAAGCATTGGTTTCGACGTAACATTATCTAGTCTCAGTTTGACTTCCTTCCTCATTGGTTTTCCCAAGTATCTATTAATATATCCATTTATTGAATTATATTGTATTACAGTGTTATTGATTTACCGACGGAGGTGGCGAGTGCGCGACTCGCATTCGGAGGTCGCGGGTTCGATCTGCGTAGACGCGCACTCTGACTTAGGGTTTTTCTTGGCTCCCCTTTGTCATTTAGGCGAACGCTGGGGGCCGATGCGTATTCTCCATGGCTTCCTTTCCACCATTTCCCTTCATATCATTTCCTTGACATCTTTCAGGTGTGTGTGTGTGTGCGCGCGCGCGCCTCTGGGCTTGTGGTAAGTGGAAATGGCTGTTCTCGGCGTTGGGGTGTCGTTGTGGTCACTCTCCTTGCTGCCCTAATCTTATTTTCAAAATTTACTTACAAAATGTATTCAAGCAATGCCAATAGACAGACAGCTACTTACAAAAAGGTAGGTTTTTGGTCTTCATGTTATTAAATACGGTAAATGTTGACCGAAAAGTTTTAATATACATCTTGCTAAAGATGCACAGTAACACGAGGGAGACCAGTCAAATGTTCAAAATGCAATTTCTTTATTGAGAGCTATAGGGAGGGGGGGGGGTAATTTAACGTGCTTTAATCTGGCAGATCATATCGGAAGATAAATGAAATCGGTGAAATGATGTCCATAATTAGCCCGGGTCCATTGAGCTTAGTTATTTGCAATTCACCTCTTAGGATAAAGGAAAACGACGGAAAAACTTATCCGGGTAATTCACCCTAACCGAAATTCGAAATTGGAACTTCTTGAATGTGAGGCAGACACTTTCTCACCACACTACAAAGGCGGCATTACGAATTTGAAGAGTATACGCATCTCTTTTGCTCTCTTTTAATTTTAGCATGATTACACGAAAGAAAGACCTTCACTACATACAGTGCGATCCATATAAACCTGAACCATTTTAATATGCCATAATTTTTCTCTGAAAACTCGTAAAAATGTGAAATTTGTTTTAATGATTTTAGTGGCCCAGGAAGAATCGACAACAATCATGGCAACAATCGGTCAATACCATCTGTGACTCTGTTGATGATTTTGATGGAAATTACGAGCATTTTCATGGCATTGTAGACAGTCTTTAGTTTGCAGTAATAACAGCAACATACAGTACTCACTTTGACAGCCTGTTTTCTTGTGAAAACATATTGGAAGACTTCCTTGGCAACAACACAACGGGAATTTCGAGGGGAATTTAATGTACAGGTTGTTCCGACAAAGGTAACAATTTTATCGCTAGCAAGAAAGCTGGAGACAACTGCTATACCTGTTAGTGAAAGTGGAAAACATAGACCACCATTGAGTGCAGTGACTGTTACAAATGTTCGAAGAAGGCTAGTGAATTCTCCAAACAAATCGTTGCGTTGAATGAGGCTATTCATATGGCACCTGCCAAAAAGCTGCGACTGTCTACAATGCCATGAAAATGCTTGTTATTTCCATCGAAAGCATCAATATAGTCAACAGATGGCATTGATCGATTGTGGGAGGAGTATATTCGGAATTGAATTTCTAACTATTAGCCGTTCAATATTTTGAAATGATTTTCTTTGTATAAAGAAGTTGACTCTGTTTTTATAAATATCAATATTCTTAACAATAAAATTAAACTAAATATAATATTGCGTTTAAATATTAAAATTACTTTGAACTCGCTTCGAGGACTTAACACCAATTTCATAACAAGAGGGAAATGGTTACGACCAGGTAAAGCGGGGTTCACCAATGTGATTAGCTATTTATTATGCCAATTTTAAAACTGACTCAGTGTATACGATAACATAGTATTTGTAAATCAAATATGAAAATAATATGAATAAAATAAAAACATTTATAATATATATACATTTATATATATTTAAAACAAGTAAATCTGCAGCCAAATTGCAATATTATGCTTATTAATAAAAATAAAAAGAGGTACCTACATTCATATAACTTTCTCCAACTGTTCCATATATAAACTATTCTTAATAAACATTATTTTATCTACATCATGCTAATCGAGATAAACCGTTGAAGAATTGGTCTTATTGATTGCCTTCTTGTAAGAAGAAGGAAAATAAGGGAATTCATTAGGCTAAAGCGATAGTCAAATCTTGTAAAACTGGTCGCATGTGAAACAATTCAGGTTTCGCTTCGCTTTGCAGGAAAATTAAGTAGTTTAAAATTGAGACCAATAACAAGGAATATCTCTAAAACGATCAACTTTACAAGAAGAAAATATGTGACAAATTATGTGTTTTAATGAGACCTACGTTTTTGTGTATTACGTTTTTGTCTGTCTCTAATGGTTTAAGTAATGCAAAATTCTGTAAAACTCATCCAGAATAAAGAGTTTTTCAGAGGCTATTCCCAGAAAATTCAAAGTATACCTTTTATTTGTGACGTAAATATCTCTTATATATGATATTTTAATCAAAATCGTTACAGCCATTTTTGAGAAAAACAAAAATTTCGAAAATGTTCCATATAAAGGATAGTTTTTGGGTGGAGGTTTTCTTGAAAGTCTTCTGTTGCATCCTTGGAAAATACTAAACATAAAAACCAAGTTTGGTACTTAATGGTCCTTTCGTTTGTGAGCTATTCACAGAAACACACACAGATTCACACACATATACACACGGACTTTTTTCTTAAAATGCTTTTTTCTAACTCAGGGGACCTCAAAACATATATTTTCGGCGAAATGCGACATCAACTTTTATGGTGGAATACAGTACCTACCTTCTCTATCTACTATGTGCATTGTACATACGGGCTAGAGAAATAGGAAACTACAAGAAGAATATTGCATTTGGGGATCAGAAATACATTTGAATAAAACAGAAAACTCGAATGTGGATAATGATAAAATTGTAATTGAAAAAAAAAACTGAGAAAGTTGAAAAATGAGTATTTGAAAAGATGGATCGCTAAACTAAGAAATAGACAGACGCCTATGCTAAGGAAAATGAGCTATTAGAATGCTAAATCCATTACTTTGTTGGTAGTAATATTTTGACTGAAACAAAGAAAATAATTTATAAATAACTAGTGAGTGTGATGCTTTATGGGACAGAAACTTGGATAATAAACAGACTACAGGATTGAAAATTGACAGGTGTTGAACCGGACTTGTTTAGGAGCTCAGTAAGGAAATATAGAATATTTAATGAATATAGAAAAGATGTAGTTGAGGTGCCAAACGAAAACACATCTTAAAGCTAATATAATTAGAATGAAACACGGAAGACTGCCAAAGGAAGAGATGAGATGAACTCCAGATAGAAGAAAGAGAAAAGGAAGACCAAATATAAATTAGAAAAATGGAACAAGAAAACGTGCGTAATTGAAATATCTTCAGAAAACAGTTGCCTTGGTTAGGGAACAGTTGAGAAAGAGAATAAAGGAATGAATACATTAGTACTATTATTAACTTTATTTGGATGAGGAAAACTGCAGCATTATAGAGTTCTAATAAATAAAACATAACATTAAAACAAGCAAAATATACATTACATACAAAGAAAATGATTAAATTATTATAAATGTACTTGTAGTAATCAATTCTCATACAAAATTGGTACACTTTCTGACAGCAGAGAAAAAATATACATTTGCATAAAAATCCTGTCCCTATTAATTCTGTTCTGCTTCTTTAGTAATGAATCCTTGAATTGGTTTGCAGCGATTGTCCATTCTGGTCTTCTCTTTGCTTTCCTTTTTAATTCTTCATGCGTTGTGCAGTTTATGTTCTTAATTTGTTCCATGTATTGTCATCTTGTTCTTCCTTTGCTATTCTTGCCTTCAACTGTACCTTCGATTATGATTTGCAAAATCCTTTGGAGTCTTAATAGATGTCCAATAAATTTTATTATTTTTTATCTCATTCGGTTCCAATTTTTTTTCTTTCATAAACTTGACATTGGTAAGTTTTATCTGTCCAACACATTTTCAGCATTTTTCGATGTTTCAAATACCTGTATTCTTCTTGCTGCTGTTTTACGATTGAGCATGTTTCTCATCCATATAACATTAAGATTCATACATTGTACATTTTCAACAAATTCTTCCTGATTTCTAAGCTAATATTAGTGGACGTAAATAATTTACTTTTCTTACTGAAGGCAAGGATATAATTGTAGAGGCAATTTCTTTAGGAAATTTAAATTGCTTGACATATTCTAATTCCTTTGTTACTTCTTTCCTCAGACGTTGTTTTACTACTTAGGTATTGAAATTCTTCAGCTTCATCTAATAATTTTCCGTTTAATCTAATTTAAGTTTCAGAGTTTCCTTTGTTTACTTTCTCTACACATACTATATACACAGTGTATAGAGAAGAATATTGCACCCAATAATTCGATACCGAGATTTCCCCGATTCCAAAAAAGACATCTTTAGGAAAAAGTCAGTGTGTGTGTGTGTTTTTTTTTTTATAGTGTTTAACGTCAGCTTTTACAACTAATGGCACTGCAGGCAATGACACTGATGATACATGGAATGAACATGGAGCACTGGTGGAATGTGATGGCGAGGGAAACCGGAGAACCCAGAGAAAACCCTCCCCAGCACTGCTTTGTCCACCACAAATCCCACATGTGCCCGCTTGGGATCGAACCCGGACCGCCTAGGTGAGAGACAAGTGGTCTAACCACGTGTGTGAGTGTGTGTTTGGACAACATAGCTCAAAAACGAAAAGCCCGTTAAATACCAAACTTGGTATTTAAGTTTAGCATCTCCCATGCGACACGAAGATTTTCAAGAAAATCCTCCTAATTCAACTAACCTTTAAAAAGTTTTGCAAATTTTTATTTTATCAAAAATGGTTCTAACGATTTTCATTAAAATGTTAAATATATTGGTAAACCGTAAGAGATAGACAAAACCTTTCTACAAAAAATATGTTGATCTCGTTAAAGCGCATAATTGATGTCATAAAAGAGTTTTGAGATATTCCTTGTTATTGGTTTCAGATTTAAAATACTTCCGCTTTTATCATACGCAAATTTGTCAGCTCCTAACCATACTAACAAAGGAATTTCAGTGTTTCAATGACATAGCAACCAGCCTTTAAAATATTTTACTATTCCTTTATACCTCTTCTACTTACAAGGAAGCCAGTAATAAGACAATTTCTGCTAATGTTTATCTTGATTAACATGAAGTAGATAGAAGAATAAGCTTTTCAATAATAATTTATAAAAGATGTAGACAAAGTCGTGTAAATGAAACACTTCAAATTTTCCTAATCTTCTTTTTGTTTTCAAACGTTATTTCTACTTTTTCTATATGTGCTATGTACATAGTGTATAGAAATGCACCCAAAAATTCGATACCGAGATTTCACCGGAAATACATGTTTTGAGACCTGAATCCAAAAAAAGTATTTTTAGAAAAATGTTCGTGTGTATGTGTATTTGTGTGTGTCTGTGGGCAGCATTGCTCAAAAACGAAAAGTCCATTAAAAACCAACTACCCTTTCCAAGGAACTTTTTTCGAACATTTTGATTTTCTAAAAAATGACACTAATGATTTTGATTAAAATATCGTATATTAAAAATATTTACCTGACAAATAAAATGTATATTTTGAATTTTCTGGGAATAGCATCTGAAGACTGCTTTATTCTGGATGAATTTTGCTAAACCGTAAGAGATGGACAAAAACTTAACACACAAAAAATGTAGAGCACGTTAAAACACACAGTTTATGTTATATACATTTTTTTTTCGTGGAGTTGATCGTTTTTGAGACATTCCTTGTTCTTGGTTTCAACTTTGAAAAACTTATACTTTTCTCATACAGGAATTTGTCAACTTCTGTCCATACAAACAAAAGAACTTCAGTCACATAGCAACCAGCTTTTGGTTTTCACTTTAACCTATGGTACTCCCTTATTTCGCTTCTACTTGCAATAAAGCAAGAAATAATACTATTTCTGCTAATTTTTCTCGATTAGCATGAAATAAATAAAAGATAAGCTTATTAACAGTAATTTGTTACAGAGATATAGAGAAATTCATGTGAATGGAACACATCAGATTATTACTAATGGATCACAAAACTAATTATATATTGAACTTAAAAAGAGTTTTTGTTATCTTTAAATCTATATTTGCTTTATTATACTCTTAATCCCTAATAAAGTTTGAGATAATATTCTATAAACAGGATTACGAAGAGGAATGTTCCTCTTTATTGTTTCAAAAGCCTTTTCTTTCATATGGTTCTTTTGAACGTCCTAACATAAAAGACTTGCTCCTGTTGTTTTATTTATAATTAATTTTATTACACTTTTATATATTCTTTATTTTCCATTAAACTTTCAATTTCACCTTCAAACGCAGCACGTTCAGTTTAAATCACTGTAATTATTATACCAATATCTATTTTTACTTTCTCTATACGTACTATGTACATAATGTATAGAGAATGTATTGCACTCCACCCAAAAATTCGATACCGAGATTTCACCGGAAGTATATGTTTTAGGGTCCCCTATATCCAAAAAAAGCATTTTCAGAAAAAGGTCCGTGTGTGTGTCCGTGTGTCTGTGAACAATATAACTCAAAAACGAAAAGCCGGTAAAATACCAAACTTGGTATTTAAGTTCAGTATCTTCCAGGAATGCGACACGAAAAATCCCCCCACCCCAAACTACCCTTTACATGGAACTTTTTTCGAAAATTTTGATATCCTCAAAAATAGCTCTAACGATTTTGATTAAACTGTCTTATATTAAGTATATTTACCCGACAAATAAAATGTGTATCTTGAATTTTCTAGGAATAGCCTCTGAAGACTACTTTATTCTGGATGAATTTTCCGGAATTTTACATAACTGCTAAACCGTTAGAGATGAACAAAAACTTACCATACAGAAAATGTAGAGCACATTAAAACACACAATTTATGTAATATACATTTTTTTCGTGGAGTTAATCGTTTTGAAGATATTCCTTTTTTTTTAGTTTCAGCTTCGAAAAACTTAATTTTCTCATACAGGAATTTGTCAACTCCTGTCCATACAAACAAAGGAACTTCGGTCACATAGTAACCAGCTTTTGACTGTCACTTTAACCTATGTTACTCCCTTATTTTGCTTCTACTTGCATGGAAGCAAGTAATAAGACTATTTCTGCTGTTTTTCTCGATTAGTATGATGTAAATAGAAGTATACACTTTTTAAAAGTAATTTGTTGCAGATCTTTAGAGAAAGTAATGTGAATGGAACACATCAGATTTTTTCAATAGCCTCAATTAATGTTATTTATGTGTGTAAATTGAAGAACATTGGTGAATGCACATCCTTGTCTTACGCCTTTTCCTATATGAGCTATTTCCTGACAGTTTCCACAGTTTATAATTGGTTTTTCATCCTTATATAAAGAATATTTCATAATTTATGCATTTTATGGAACAAGCATATTACACAATTATACGTGAAATTTTCTTCTATATTTAGATATTCCATTTTCCACATTGCTCTGTCGTAAACATTTCATTTGTATACAATGCTTCGCTTTCCTTAGCAGTTGCAAGGATTATACAGAATAAATACAATGCTTATAATATACTTTTAAAAGATAAAATGGCTCAGGAGATACTTGGGCAAAAAGCGGGGTTTTGTTTTTGAGCATTCCATAATCCAAGTTTGCCATTGTGTACACATCGCTGACTAAAATTAATGAATTTACCGGCAGAGCCCTTCACATTAAGCCGTTGAGTGATGACGTAATGAGGTGCTTCTGGCACTCTCCTCCCCTGCCAACTTCCTCGTACTCGCAAATTATCGCATCATGCAATTTTTACTTTCTCTATTTAGTGCATAGGTAGAGAAGTATTACATTCTACCCAAAAATTCGTACCAAGATTTCACTGGAAATACACATGTTAGAGTTCCCTTGTATCCAAATAGGACATGTTAGGAAAAGGTCCATGTGTGTGTGTGTGAGTGTGTGAGTGTGTGTGTGTGTGTGTGTGTGTGTGTACGCTCGCGCGCATACCAAGTTTGGTATTCAACAGTCTTTTCGTTTTTGAGCTATGCTGTCCACAGACATACAAACAGACACCCACACACACGGAACTTTCCAAAAATGATTATTTTATTCAGGGGTACCCAAAACATGTATTTCCGGTGAAATCTCGGTATTGAATTTTTGGGTGTAATACGATACCTTCTCTATACACTATGTACATAGTACGTGTAGACAAAGTAAAAAATGTGTAAACTATGGTGTGCTAAATTTTGTACTAACGATGGCAAATTTGTGAAAATCGTCAAATAAATATTTAAAAGGTTTTAATATTTTAAATGTCATACTCTTTTCATGCAATTCCGAAAAACCACTGCAAATTGAGAGCACTTCAAATTTTATCAATTTAATATTTATCAATTTATTAATTTAATATTTATTTAAGTTTATCAAACGAAATAGATATATATATATATATATATATATATATATAGATAGATAGATAGATAGATAGATAGATAGATAGATGGATGGATGGATGGATGGATGGATGGATGGATGGATGGATGGATGGATGGACGGACGGACGGACGGACGGACGGACGGACAGACAGACAGACAGACAGACAGACAGACAGACAGACAGACAGACAGACAGACAGACAGACAGACAGACAGACAGACAGACAGACAGACAGACAGACAGACAGACAGACAGACAGACAGACAGACAGACAGACAGACAGACAGACAGACAGACAGACAGACAGACAGACAGACAGACAGACAGACAGACAGACAGACAGACAGACAGACAGACAGACAGACAGACAGACAGACAGACAGACAGACAGACAGACAGACAGACAGACAGACAGACAGACAGACAGACAGACAGACAGACAGACAGACAGACAGACAGACAGACAGACAGACAGACAGACAGACAGACAGACAGACAGACAGACAGACAGACAGACAGACAGACAGACAGACAGACAGACAGACAGACAGACAGACAGACAGACAGACAGACAGACAGACAGACAGACAGACAGACAGACAGACAGACAGACAGACAGACAGACGGACAGACGGACAGACAGACACACACATAGATAGATACATAGAGAGAGGAGGGAGAGAGACAGAGAGAGCTAAAAGAAAACTAAGACTAAACGGACGTATAATACAAGCTGTTTCCAAACGATTTTGAACGAATGTAAACAGTCTTATAGTGTGTGCTTCAACTAGACCAACTCTAGCTTCGAAACTCTTTTACGTATGTCTTATGTCATATTTAAAATTGCATACTTTTGGAATTAGGCAGTTACGAAGCTTGAATGTGTGATGCCCACATAATTCGCACTTCAGAGGATGTTCTTGGTAAGCATATGTTCATGAAAACAAACGGGTTTATCCTTTTCCGTTATCCGCAAACCTGCTCTAGCTTCTTTAAAGATTACTTATCAGTCGGACGCTATTGGTCATAGGTATGGGTTAACCTTGAATACCCTAACCGTGTGTATCTTGTGATTATTATTATATTATGTTGAATCACCTAACTACTTAATGTAGATATTAACAAGATCTTGCTGTTTAACGTGCAAATGTTTCGTTTAGTATTACAAATAAATACATAAAATAAACTTCTTGTGTCACAGCAAAGACGCTTTATTTTTATTTGACTTTATCTGCAATCCTTTGGTAGTATTTGGATAGTGCCTATTCTTGCCTTTGCCGTCACTGCCTCCATCCTATTAAATCCTATTAAAAGACAGTAATAGCGGCGTATGTATCCCAGCTTATGTTCCTAGTTGTTTTCATTCATTCACTGTCTGTCACGATTAAGTTTTATTTTGGAAGAATACACAAATAACTAAAGGTTCTTTTGTGGGGTATCGTAAGACGAGGAGTCCCATAAGTTAGCTAACCACTGTACAGCATGGCAGTATGTTTTCGAAAACACTACTAAGGACGCGACTCAGTGCTTCCCAAGTATCCTGTGTTATCTTCTATAGACGGGCAAGGACGCAGTTTTGTTCATGGATAACTGTTTAACCTACTCTGCTTTTCCTAGTTTATTACTATGTTTCTTATTGGTAATTTCTCATTTAACAATATTTATATCAGTATTGGGGGCAAATTTGATTATTTTGGTAGATAGGCCTTTGTCTTTTATACTTTTCTCTAGCCCGTATATACAATGCACATAGTGAATACATAAAAGGTATTATATTGCATCCAAAAATTAGGTATCGAGATTTCACCGGAAATACATGTTTTGAGACCTTCTGAATAAAGAAAAGCATTTTTAGAAATATGTCCTGTGTGTGTGTGTGTCTCTGGGCAACATAGTTCAAAAGCGAAAAATCGGTTAAATACCAAACTTGGTATTTAAGTTCACTATCTTCCAAGGATACGAAGATATTGAAGAAAATACCACACCCCAACTATCCTTTACATGGAACATTTTTCGAAAATTTTGATTTTCTCAAAAAAAGGCTCTACCGATTTTGATTTAAATGCCCCCCATATGTTTGAGGTATTTTCATGACAAACGAAATACATATCTTGAATTTTCTGGAATAGCCTCTGAAGATATATGGATGATTTTTGTACAACTTTTGCATAACTGGAAAACCGTAAGGAGACAGACGAAAACTTACTACACAATAAATGAAGATGTCATTAAAATACATAATTTATGTCATGTACTTCTTTTTTTGTAGAGTTAACCGTTTTCGAAACATTCTGAGTTATTGAGTTCAGTTTTATGGTTCTTACACTTTTCTTATACGTCAGACATTTCTTTTCTTTCTTCGTTTGTTTATTCCTAGCAAGCAAATAGAAATTAATTTCAATTGTTTCACTTAGCGACCGGCTTTTAAAATATCAGACTATCGCTTTAACTTGCGGTATTCCCTTATTTTCCTTCTGCTTACAAAGAAGCAAGCACTAGGACCATTTCTGGTAATGTTTATCTTGATTAGCATGACATATATAAAATACTCTTTTATAAGGAAAGTTTTTATAGAACAGTTAGAGAAAATCATATGAGTGGAACACATAATATATTTATACTAATATACTCATGAGGCATGTTGCTAATGTATCTCTACAGAAGTATTTAGCTTTGAAAACAATATTTTACTATCTCACAGGATCTGAACAACAATGAACATATCTTGGTTTGGTGTCATTTTGAAACACTTTGTGTACGAAACTACAATAAAAATGTTAAGCCTACCTTCATATTGGCATATGTAGGTACAAGCTCTGGCGAAAAAGAAAATAAACACAATCCTTATCAGGAAGAAAAGTATAAACACAGTTTAGATAAAAATCTTGCCTTCGTTCTTCTCAGAAATGTTTAAATTTATGCCGACAAGTTTGAGAAACATAGTTATAGAAAGTCACGGTTATTTACTACACGCGTTCGGTATTACTATGAAGGTAAAGAAATCTGCAATTCATATGCCAGTGGTAATCGTATAAGCAAGTAGTATTTACACTGCTCACGTGTGCACGTTATCGGCTCTTAAGGTTGCCATTAAACCATTAAATTCGATTAACACAAAGTTGCTTTCTACAAGGCCAAGAAAATCGCTGAACCACGATTATACCCGTTAAGCACTATGGTGAGGTCTGTAACTGTCTGCTTGGTAGCTGTGAATTGAAATAAATAAAGTTTTGAAGTTTTATATTCACATGACTTTCTCTAACACCTCGTTTATTTTTATACAGCCTCTACATTTATTCTTACTTATTTAGCTATGTACTTCATTTGAATCTAAATAAACATGTATAGATATTAGCTCACATTTCGTTGAAGATACAAGGGAGAAGAAGAAACCAATTAGATATCGGTGTTGAAAAGCAAGTCGCTACACTTTATGCTCGCTTAGAAATCTCGTGCTTTTTCCGTGCCATCCGAGAAACAACTAAACAGCACTTTAAAAGTATAGATTTTGAAAAAAGCAGATCAATAAATGCGAATATCTGGGAAATGCTAATGCCGTAAAAAAGTCATTTAAAACAAATTGCTTGTTTTAAAGGCATATACGTTTCTTGCACAGTATATTTCGCTCTCTCTCTCTCTCTCTCTCTCTCCCTCTCTCCCTCTCATCTCCTATCAGTTACATAAAATATATAAAATTCCTTTCTAATGAAGATGCTACAGGCTATTACTAAAAATTTCAAGATATGCATTTTACTTGCCATGTAAATATGATAGTTCTCTTTTTGAGAAAATCGAAAGTTGCGAAAATTCTTCCATGTAAAGTTAATTTGTTGTGGTGGATATTTTTAAAAATCTTTGTGTCATATCTTTTGAAGATGCTAAACTTAAATATCAAGTTTGATAGTTGTAGTACATTTTGTTTGGGATTATACTATTCACAGATATACAAGCGTGCTCGAACTGGTTTTTTTCTATAAATATTATTTTTTAACTCAGGAAATACATATACGTCTGATGAAATCTCGATGTCAAAATGTTGGTTGGAATGCATTACCTTCCCTGCTTGCTAAATATATGCTAAAGTGAAAATCTGTGCGTTCCATTTATATGAATTTCTCTCTCTCTTCTGCAAACGAATTATTCTTACATAAATTATTATTTTATTACATTATGCTAATCGAAATTAACATTAGCAGAAGTTGTTTTACTACTTGGTTCAATGTATGTAGAAGGGAAATAAACAAATAAACTAGGCCAAAGCGATAGTCAAATATTTTCAAAGCCGTGTGATATAATTTAAATCCGGTTCTCTTTGCATGGCCAGGAGTAAAATAAAAGAGATATGGAAAGAATGACGACTTTCTGTTTGAGAAACGTTTAAGTATTTTAAAATTGGAACCAATAACAAATATATCTTGGAAATTGTTAACATTATAAAAATATATCCATAAATTGCGTGTTTTACCTAAATCTAATTTGTCTCTAGTGGTTTACCAATTATACCAAAGTCATCTAAAATGAAGAGGCTCTCGGAGGCTGTTCCCAGAAAAGTCAAGATGTGCATATTTTCATTTGTCACAAAAATATCTTAAACTGATGGTATTTTAATTAAAGTCGTTAGAGCCTATTTTCAGAAAATCAAAATTTTCGAAAAATCTTAGATTTAAAGGATCATTTGGGTTAAGGAGATTTTCTTGAAAACTTTTGTGCCACACTCTTGGACGATACTGTGCTTCAATATTAAGTTTGGTATGTAACCGACTTTTCGATTGTAAGGTGTGCCTGTTCACATACACACATTTTTCTATTTTTTTTTATTTAGGTGGCCCTCAAAACATATATTTCCGATATTCTTTGGTCGAAATACAATATTTTTTCACTTACTATGTGTATAGTAGAGTTCCATTCACATGACTTTCTCTACATCTATGTAACAAATTATTGTTAAAAAGCGTATTCTTCTATCTACGTCATGCTATTCGAGATAAACATTACCAGAATTGGTCCTATTACTTGCTTCCTTGAAAGCAGAAGGGTAATAAGGAAATACACTAGGCTAAATCAAATCTTATAAAAGCTATGTGAATGAAATCCGTTTCTTTGATTGCCAGCAGTTGACAAATTCTCGTATGAGAAAATTTTAAGTATTTTAAATTTGAAATCAATAACAAGAAATGTCTCGCAAATGGGCAACTGCAGGAAAAAATTATATGACATAAATTGTTTGTTTTAACGAGATCTTCATTTTTTGATCATTACGTTTTTGTTTGACTCTTACGCTTATCAGTTATCAAATGGTCATCCAGAATAAAGAGGTCTTCTAAGACTATTCCCTGAAAATTTAAGATATACATTTTATTGGTCATGTATATATCTTTAATATTCCATACTTTAGTCAAAATCGTTAGAGCCATTTTTGGGAAAATCACAATTTTCGAATTTTTTTTCCACGTAAACGGCAGTTTGGTTTAAGGGTAGGGATTTTCCTGAAAATCTTCATGTCCCATCCTTTGAGCATACTAAACTTGGTTTGTTACCGACTTTTTGTTTTTGAGTTATCGTGTCCACAGACACACGGACACATATACACAATTGGATTTTTTTTAAGATACAGAGAACCATAAAACGTGTATTTCCGGTGAAATCTAGGTCTCGAATTTTTGGGTGGATTGCAATACATTCTCTACCTATGAGCTATGCACTAAGTAGAGAAAGTAAAAATGGATGGCTCAACACAACCATGTAATATAAAGGCAAGTTTTTTTGTAATCCTTTAACCTGGTTGGTCATATCGGACGATGAATGAAATTGGTGAAATGATGCTCAAATAATCTCGAGGTCCATAGAGTTTAAAGTTACTCGACATTCGTCTTCTCAGGATAAGGGAAAACCCCGAAAAAAACCTTGTTTGAGCAACTCTCCCTAAGCGAGATTCGAACTCAAGACCTTTTGAATGTGAGGGAGACACGCTACCACCACACTAACCAGGCGGGCTAATAGCAAGTTTTGTTCGAGGATGTCTCGCGAATTACTTATCCGAATTTAACAATTTGTTTAGAGTTGAAAATTTTAAAAATTCTTTTGAGTAACAAACTATAGTTAACTCTGTAAAGGTTTTCTGTATTGAAAAGAAAGTTAAATAATTAAAACGACGGTAGGGAAAATTTCCGACCTGACACCGAGATGAAATCCGCGCATTAAACAGAAAGGTTCTCAGTACGATCACTTAGTGTTGTTGCACTCCGTAGTGTAATGCTAACTTCATATACCCAAGGTCGCGGGTTCAAACCCGGATGAATTTTTTCGGGTGTAAAAATCTTTAAAATACCTTCTTTCGGAATGGAAGTAAAGCCGTTGGTCCCGTGTCGTAGATTTACGGCATGTAAAAGAACCTCAAGCCTGATAGAGAGGCCTCTGAGCAAAATTAAGCGGTCTTTCACGCCCAATTCAGAATGGGACGCTGAGACCCCCATTAGTTAAAGAACGTCCAAAAATAAGACGCCATTGTCATTTCCATTTTTTTACTTTCTCTATACGCACTATGTACTTTATCTAAAAAATCTGATGTGTACCATTCATATGACTTTCTCCATATCCCTGCAACAAATAATTCTTAAAAAACTCATACTTCTATTTACTTTATGCTAATCAGAAAATAATTAGCAGAAATAGTCTTATTACTCGCATCCTTGTAAGTAGAAGCGAAATAAAGGACAACCGTAGGTTAAAGTGATAGTCAAAAGCTGGTTGCTATGTCAATGAAGTTCCTTTGTTTATATGGATAGGAGTTGACAAGTTCCAGTATGAGAAAAGTATACGTTTTTCATAGCAGAAACCAAAAATAAGGAATGTCACAAAAACGACGAACTCCACGAAAAAATGTATATAGCATAAATTGTGTGTTTTAATGTGCTCTACATTTTTGTGTAGTAAGTTTTTGTCCATCTCTTACGGTTTAGCAGTTATTCAAAATTTAGTAAAATTCATCCAGAATAAACTACTCTTCAGAGGCTATTCCCAGAAAATTCAAGATAAACATTTCATTTGTCAGGTAAATATGTTTAATATCTGAAATTTTAATCAAAATCGTTAGAACCATTTTTGAGAAAATCAAAATTTTCGAAAAAAGTTCCATGTAAAGGGTAGTTGGGGGTGGGAGGATTTTCTCAAAATCTTCGTGTCGCATCCCTGGAAGATACTAAACTTAAATACCAAGTTTGGTATTTTACCGATTTTTCGTTTTTGAATTATCGTGTTCACAGACACACGGACACACGGACACACGGACACACGGACACACACACACACACACACACACACACACACGGACCTTTTTGTGAAAATGCTTTTTTTGGATATTGGGGACCCTAAAACATATATTTCCGGTGAAATCTCGGTATCGAATTTTTGGTGGAGTGCAATACCTTCTCTACACACTAGGTACATAGTGCATATGGAGAAAGTAAGAAAGCAGTTTCACAAAAATGTCCGTGTGTACGTGCGTGAGTGTGTCCGTGTGTCTGTGAACACAATAACTCAAAAACGAAAAGTCGGTAAAATATCAAATTTGGTATTTAAGTTTAGTATGTTCCAGAGATGCGACACGAAGATTTTGAGAATAATCCCCCCTCCCCAAACTACCCTTTACATGGAACTTTTTTCGAAAATTTCAATTTTCTCAAAAATGGCTCTAACGATTTTGATTAAAATTTTGTATACTAAAGATATTTACCTGACAAATAAAATCTATATCTTGAATTTTCTGGGAATAGCCTCTGACGAGTAGTTTATTCTGGATGAATTTTACTGAATTTTGAATAACTGCTAAACCGTAAGAGATGGACAAAAAGTTACTACATAAAAATGTAAAACACGTTAAAACACACAATTTATGTCCTATATATTTTTTTCGTGGAGTTCGTCGTTTTTGAGACATTCCTTAATTTTGGTTTCTGCTATGAAAAACTTATACTTTTCTCATACAGGAATTTGTCAACTGCGGTCCATACAAACAAGGGAACTTCAGTGACATAGCAACCAGCTTTTATCACTTTAACCTATGGTACTCCCTGATTTCGCTTCTACTTACAAGGAAGCAAGTAATATGGCTATTTCTGCTATCTTTTTACTTGATTAGCATGAAGTAAATAGAAGTATAAGCTTTAAAGAATAATTTGTTGCAGAGATGTAGAGAAAGTCATGAGAATGGTACACATCAGATTTTTTCGTTTAGATGTCATAAAAGATAATTTCATACACGTGCTTTCGTTTGTTGTGTTCTTATACTGCTAAAAAATAAAATACATTCTCGCCGGCCTTAAAAGCGAACCTGGTGTAAAAAAGGCGCGAAATACTGGTCTGCATACTGTACTACTACGCCCTGGGCGAAGCATAGGTACTCGCTATCTAAGACACGTGCTTGACCTGAATCACCTGACTGGCTTAAATGCACGTCAGTGGTGTTTATATTTTTTTTTTTTTTTTTTTTTTTTTTTTTAAAAACAGTAACGGAGTCTGATCAGGACTCCGGTACTGTATCCCTATTTACATTTCCCCCCGTAGGTTTTACTGATTACTGGTTTACTGGCTTTACTGTTTCTTTTACAAACACATACACATTTCACAAACATATAACATCCATGCCCAAGGCGGGACTCGAACCCACGATTCCCTGCCCACGAAGCACCAAAGCGAGACGCTTTAGCGAGCGTGGCCATGGGGACCGGCTATTTTCAACCAGGCCAGAGCTATATACAGCTGAACGTACTGGGAGTGGTCATCAAAATTCAATATCATACAATTACTTTCTTTTGTATGTATGTACAATGTAAATAGGACACAGATAGATAAGGTATTTGTACCACCAACAAATTTAGTAGGTACCGAGATTTCACCAGTAATACGTATTTTGAGGATATAAAAAACATGTTTACTTTCTCTACACGTACTATGTACACAGTGTATAGAGAAGGTATTAGATTCCACCCAAAAAATCGATACCGAGATTTCACCGGAAATATATGTTTTGGGTCCTCCTCAATCCCCCCGAAAATATTTTTGATAAAAGGTCAGTGTGTGTATGCGTGTGTGTGTCTGTGTGTCTGTGGACAGCATAGCTCAGCAATGGAAGGACCGTTAAATACCAAACTTCGTATTTAAATTTGGTATCTTCCAAGTTCCGTTTACATGGAAAACATTTCGAAAATTGTGATTATCTCAAAACTGGCTCTAACGATTTTGATTAAAATGTCTTATATTTAAGATACTTACATGCCAAATAAAATGTATATCTTGAATTTTCCGGGAATAGCCTCTAAAGACCTCTTTATTCTGGATGATTTTTATTGAATTTTGCATAACTGCTAAAGGTAAGAGATGGACAAAGACTTACTACACAAAAACGTAGATCACGAT
Organism: Hymenopus coronatus; assembly: GCA_030762935.1. NCBI lineage: Eukaryota > Metazoa > Arthropoda > Insecta > Mantodea > Hymenopodidae > Hymenopus > Hymenopus coronatus. The sequence continues at coordinate 69,744,509 of CM060895.1, forward strand.
AAAAAACACAATTTATATCATAAACATTTTTTTCGTGGAGTTAATCGTTTTGAGATATTCCTTGTTACTGGTTTCAGCTTTAAAAAGCTTATACTTTTCTCATACCTCATACATGAATTTTCAACTGCTGTCCAAAGGTACTTCAGTCACACAGCAACCAGCTTTAGACTATCACTTTAACCTATGGTGCTCCCTTATTTCGCTTCTATTTACAAGGAAGCAAGTAATAAGACTATTTCTGCTAATGTTTTCTCGATTATCATGAAAAAAAATAGAAGTATGAGCATGTTAATATAATTGCTGCAGGGATGTAGAGAAAGTCATGTGAATGGATCACATAAGATTTTTAGAAAAGGGTCCGTGTGTGTATGCGTGTGTGTGTGTGTGTGAGTCAAACATGAAAAGTGAGTTAAACCCCAAACTTGGTATTTAAATTTAGTATCTTCTAAGGATAGGACACGAAGGTTTTCAAGAAAATCGCCATTCCTCCACCCCAACTACCCTTTATATGGAAAAGATTTCGAAATGTTCGATTTTCTCTAAATGGCTGTAATGATTTTGATTACATTTCCATATATTATAAGTATTTAAATGACAAATAAAATATATATTGGCTGCCTCCGTGGTCTAGTGATCCGCGTGTTGACTGCTCACCGAAGATTCCGGGTGGATTCCCTGGACTCACCATGAGTCTACCAGACTTTCATCGACGTCATGCTAAATTTCGAAACCAGGTATAGTTGACACGTGCTTTTGTTTTGATCAGGTTCCCTTTTAAGGCCGGCGGGACTGTAGAAGAACCCGTTTTCATAACAAATATAATTAAAATCAGAGCTGAAGCTTTCCTGATGACGTATTAACCCTGAGTGTTCTCGGGCTTCTAGTCAGGTAGGTAGATGATAAGGAGAGTCGAAACGCCCTATCTTGCCAATGTTAAAGTTTGATCCGTTATCTCAGGATCTATTTAAGATAATGCACCACATTTTTCAATGTGTATTCAGCAATATCTTTATTGTTGATTGATGAAAAATAGAATATTTCTGTTGATTAGAAGGAAAGGTATGCTTTTTTTAAAATAAAACTCTTAAAATTGTATTGAAAAACGATGATTTTTAAATTAAAAAAGCAACTACTTCATAAGTATAAAAAAATTTTCGTTAAGATAAAGTCTATTTAGGTCCAAATATGTAATAAAGACTTCAGTCCTTAGTTTCAATTAGTTTTTAAGATAATGGGTCATTTATCTTATTTCTTCAGAAATTGCTTTCAAACATAATTTTTTAAAAAGACGTAGCTTTACTTTCCAAACATAACTTCGCAGTATTTCGAAAGTTTTACAGGATGTCAATGATGCGAATAGCTAAAGTAAAACTTTCCATAAAAAAATCTCTTCTGTAACAAACCTATTGATGTTTTACCAAATGAGTGTATCAGAATGTTGTAAAAAAATTATTACGCAGGATTATTTACAGCAATACTTTTAAAATATTTACAATAACGTACCTCTATGAAAGCTATACCAAAATAAGCGGGAGACTCGAAGTATTCAATTAAAACATGAAAATGGGAAAAAATTATAAAAATCCAATTTAGATAATTAACTTAGCATATACTTCTCGTAGATTTAATTTACAAAAGGAATAAAATATAATAAAATTAGTGCTAATCTAACCTCATAAGAAATTGTTTGTGCTAGATAAATCATATAATCCTACTGAGGTTACAATAACGGTAATAACAAATATTGAATTTAAATGCAAATAAAAATATTGAAGCCCTATTTGCACGAAGTGATGTGAGAGTATGAAAAAAGCATGCTAGTCTTAGAAGATGGACAGTATGACAGACCAATATGGTGGACAGAAGTCAGAAGCAACCGCAGCAAAGTGAACAGCTGGTTTAAGAGAAACAAACATATTCAGATTTTCCTCCAAAAACGGATAAAATGGAATACCAGGTTGGGAAAATTTCCAGTTAAAAGTATTCACACCAACGAAAATTAAAAAATATGATGTGCTCCATTCACATTACTTTCTCTCTGTAACAAATTATTGTTAATAAGCTTATTCTTCTATCTACTCCATGCAGATAAATATTAAGATAAACAGTAGCAAAAATGGTCTTATTACTTAGTTCCTTATAGGTAGAGGGAAAACAAGGGAATACACTAGCTAAACCGGCAGTCAAATGCTTTAAAATGTGGTTGCTATGGAATTGAAATCCGATTCTTTGCGTGGTCAGGTGTTGATAAGTTCCTGTATGAGAAAATGTATTAAGTATTTTAAAACTGAAATCAATAACAAGGAATATCTTAAAAACGGCCAACTCCAGGAAAAATATACTTATAACATCAATTGTGTGTTTTAACTTGTTCTACATGTTTTGTGTAGTAAGCTTTTGTCTATCTCTTGCGGTTTACCAGTAATGCAAAATTCTGCAAAATTCAAGATATACATTTTATTTGTCATATAAATAATTTTAGTATACAACATTTTAATCATAATTGTTAGAGCTATTTTTGAGAAAATCAACATTTTCGAAAAATTTTCTATGTAGTAAACGTAGGATAGTTAGGGTGTGGGATTTTCTTGAAAACCTTCTTGTCGCATCCTGAAGATACTGAACTTAAATACCAATTTTGGTATTTACAATTTACTTTTCATTTTAGAGCTATGCTGCCCACAGACACACATAGACAGACACAAACGCTAGAAATGCTATTTTTTGGATTCAGGAGGTCCCAAAACATGTATTTCAAGTGAAATCGCGGTATTGAATTTTTGGCTGAAATACAATAGTACATTCTCTATACACTATGTACATAGCACCTGCAGAGAAAGCAATAAAAAGAATAAAATTAGTCCTAATCTAATCTCATAAGAAATTGTTTATGCTACGTAAATTATATAAATTATATAATATTACAATAATGGTAATAATAAATATTGAATTTAAATGCAAATAAAAATATTGAAGCCCAGTTTGCATGAAGTGTTCGTTGATGTGGGAGTATGAAAAAAGCATGTCTAAATTAGATTGAAGATGGACAATGTGTTAGATCACAATAGCGGACAGAAATCAAAAGTAACCGCGGAAAAGTGAACAGCTGGTTTAAGAAAAACAAACATATTCAGATTTTCCTCCGAAAACGGATAAAATGGAATGCTAGGTAGGGAAAATTTCCAGTTAAAAGCATTATCAACCAAAATTAAAAAGGAATTAGAATGCATTTTAGGAGACTTCATCATTTTCTAGCCGAAGAAATGTGCTGGGTGTTTAAACGTGGCGGCTCTTCTAGTTTTGAACGGTCAATTACTGACTGAGGAAAACATCGTGAAAATCGTTTTAAATGGCGCGAATCAAGGTGATCGGCTTGTTGATGTTGCAATATCTCATTTAACGTCTCTGGGGCGTGCATTTGTAATCAGAAATCTAGTTGCCGCTTCGTTGTTAATAGAGTCGGTCCCCATGGCTCGTTAAAGTATCTCGCTTTGGTGCTTCGTGGCGCAGGGGATCGTGGGGTCGAGTCCCGGTATGGGTGTTTATATGTATGTGAAATGTGTGTGTATGAATTGGAACAGAAAAATGGTAATCAAACAAGAAAACAGTAAATGTTAGGAGAATGCAAAAAGAGGAAAAAGGGGTATACAGCGCCGGAGTCCCAACAGTTTACAGTTTAAAAAAAAAAAAAGAAAAAAAAAGTGTCATAGGAATGAAGAATGAAAGACAATTTCCCGGCTTATTGGCCATGGTCTAAAGAGGAGAGACGCCGGCCATGAAACCCTTGACTTGTATTTCTCAGTGTACCAGAGTGCATTAAAGTATCGAGGAAACAAATTCGCCACCACTTATTAAAGACACACTAGAAAATATGGCTATAAGAGGATGAAGGCGATCCAGAGAAGTCTTGGTGTTTTACCTCAACAGGAAAGGTGCTGCAAGATTTTGTGTTCACAATTCTTTTAAAATGTGCATTAATAGTTTTCCGTGGTGGTGTTTTGTATTGAATATTTTACCATTTAATTTCTTTCTAAATAATTAATGAGAATGATAGGCTGAATTGCCAGGATCATATAAATGCTGCCGGTGTGCCGAAATTTCTCCCGCAATCGTTTTTTAGATGCCAGTAAATCTGCTTACATGGAGGTCATTTTTAAATACATTTAAAACCATCGATTTGTGTCAGGTTTGACTAAACAGGTCACATTTAGACAAAGCTATATGCAGTAAACCTTTAAATTGCCGTCTACTGTATCTCTATTATTGGGATCTATGGGTTCTGCAAGTGCACTTACTCTGCTTCTATTTGGCTCTCGGCGAGATAATACGCGATGAAAACTAAAACAAAGTCATAAATGTGTGCAATATTAGCTTTGTTTAATGTAGAACATACTTTTTCTTGCTCCACAATCGGCTTACCCTCCCCGTATTGGTAGGACTGACACTTCCCTAGTCTTACAATTCAATGACTAGGGGTCAGAAGCCTGACGAGGAGCCAATGGCAGGAAACCAAGAATGGGGAACCTGCTACGAGGAGTCGGCCGTAGCTAGGCATGAACATGAGACAGTGGATGATGAAATGTAAGGTGAGCATGGAGCAATTGGTGGAATGAGTGGCGGGGGAAACCGGAGGAACCGGAGAATACCCGCCCAGACGCCACTTCGTCCACCACAAATCCCACATGCGGGCGCTTAGGATTGAACCCGGGCCGCCTAGGTAGGAGGTGAGCGGTCTAACCAATCACCCAAGCATCGCCCTTTTTCTTGCACGGTACCTTATTTTAGTATCTTATATTATAACTGTCAGCTTTTTTCGTTGAAATTCCGAAGAAGATTGTTTCACAACTTCTAGCTCCAGGTGTGACGTCGTAAATATTAAATTAAGGTTTTATTTCTGATGCAAAATAAAAATGATATTTCATATTTATTGTTAGAACAGTCTTCTTGAAAATATGAACAAATTCTCAAACAATTGCGAAAAAAATTAGCCTATAGACATCATTCCAAAAGTGTTAAAAACATACAAAACATTGTATGTTTAAATTCAACTATTTTCTCAATTATCGTTAAAAACAAAAACTCTTACCAATGGCGATGATCACTGTTTTCTAGAATGTCTGGGTGCGGTGTCATTAGACTTCTTCGAAAAGGATAAAACCATCAACGGAGCCCTATACAACTTTTCCGAGTCACCTAAAGGATTCTATGAAAGCCAAATGTACGCATTTGTTAAACAAACAATGTCCAATCAATACAATTCATCGACGCAGGTTTGAATAATTGCGACTATAAAAGTTGCATTAAATGCGCTTTGAGCTGTAACCACATGCACCATTGCCTAGATTTCACGCTCAGTAGCTCAAATTCGCACGCTCAAATTCGCACGCTCAAATTCGCAAATCTGAAGAAACGGGTCTCTGAAGATTAAGCTCAGATGGAAGATCATAAGTTAAAAAGTTCTTATTTTGTAGGGTTATAACATCATTTTATATTGAAGATATGGAGTAGGTTCCATTGCATCAAGTGTATAGAGTTGAAAAAGTATGTTAAAATCTTTTTCTTGCTCAGGCAGGATACTTTCCAAACAATCCTTCCAAACAATATTTTGAGGCATGAACATCTGTGCTGAATGGTGATGTTCCACAGCCATCTAGTCTTCCTGAGTTTTACAATGTTGATAAGTTTGTTTAGTTCAAATAGGATGACAACGTTGACAAAACCACAAGAGTCAACATAAGCTAAACGAGGGATATATTTAAAATAAAAATCCCCTCTCTGATCTTATTGAGTTGTTTATCGTTGTAGAGTAATAGGCACAGTGCCTTAGGGCTTATTAAGTATGCAAATGCTACAAAATGCATACAAGAAAAGCAGTGGCACTACCTTGATGCACTTCCATGCAAGGACAAGTAAAATGCTTAATAATTAAACAGTCTAGCTCCAGAAAAGTTCCATCAGGTTTATCTGATGAACTATTCAACTAAGTAGTACGTATTTTGGTAAAGATGAAATTGGCTTGAAAGACTCAGAGGCAGGCTTAGTAATTCTTAAGCAGTTGGCATCAAATTATCTGCACTCAAATCATGTATCAATACAAAGAGTATAAACAACAGTGGCCAAGGGTCTCTGATGGGCAGGTAAACATGGTCTGGTAAGTGCTGTCCTCAAACCAAAAGGCTGTGCGAGGGCTGGGATGATTTATTACCTGAGTAGTCCCTGCCTTTAAGTGTAGTGATGTTCAACTTTTTACTTTCTCTAGCCCGCATGTACAATGTACGAAGTGGATAGAGATGTATTGTATTCCACCAAAAATTTGATGTCGAGATTTCACCGGAAATATATGTTTTGGGGTCCCTTAAGTCCGAAAATGCATTTTTAGAGAAAGGTCCGCGTGTGTCTGTGTCTGCATAGCCCAAAAACGAAAAGACCGTTAAATACCAAACTTGATATTTAGGTTTGGTATATTCCAAGGATGCGATATGAAGATTGTCAAGAAAATTCTTCCACTACAAACTACGCTGTACATGGCAAAATTTTCGAAAATTTTGATTTTCTCAAAAATAGTTCTAACGATTTTGATTAAAATCCCGTATAATAAAGATATTTACATCCTAAATAAAATGTATATCTTGAATTTTCTGAGAATAGCCTCTGAAGACCTCTTTATTGTGGATGATTTTTGTCGAATTTTGTTTAACTGATAAACCGTAAGAGATAGACAAAAACATACTGAACAAAAAAATTAGATTTCGTCAAAACACACAATTTATGTCCTTTACGTTTTTGTTGTGTAGGTAACCGTTTCCGAGGTATTCCTAGTTATTGGTTTCAATTGTAAAGTACTTGTACTTTTCTCAGATAGGAAGTGTCCGTTTTTCTTTTGTTCTGCCCTTGGCCAAGCAATGAACATCGCATAACGATAGTTTTTAAAATATTTGACTATCACTTTAGCATATTACATTCCTTGAGTTGCCCTCTACTTATAAGGAACCAAGTAATAAGAACATTCTACTAATGTTTATCTGATTAGCATGATGCAGAAATAAGAAGAATATTTTATAAGAAGCTAGAGAAAGCCATGTGAGTGCATCACATCAGATTTTTTCTTTCGTCCTGGCTGCAGCATAGTTCCTTAGTCTGCTCATAGGCAATTCAGCAAGATGAATGTTTCAGAGTGAGAGTCTACTTCTCAGCAAGAGGTATGCCTTTGGTTATACAATTAAAGCAGCGAACAAATTGATGCATGAATAACATTTTACCGAAGTGTTACTTGGCGTTATTTCAAATTGCACCATTTAGTAGCAAGAAGTTAATTACTCCAACTTCAGGAACGAATTTATAATCTGAGTGGTAATTTTACTATCACACAAAGCCATGAAATCGCAGGTGTAACACGTTTGTTTTCGATGCTAATTTCCCTACATTATACAACAAGACTCGTTTTGTGCCAAAAGTAAAAAAAAATGTGATGTGTTACAAGATGTTCACCACTAACTCTTCTAAAACTATTTTTACAAAAGTTTTTATTTAACTACTTTGTATTAATTTAAATAAAACATTTGTAGAAATGGTTTCATTGCACATTTCGTTTAGAACGTTTTGGTGACTGAAATTCCGCACACTATGCACGGCCACGAGAAATAAACTAATGGCAACATAGTACTCCAAAATAACACACTTGAACATTCAAACTAAAAATACCGAATACCTTGTAGATTTTTAATGCTGCAAAAATATTTATTTGGTGCAAATTGTGTCTTTTAAAGCAATCTAAATTCTTTGTGTATTATGTGTCTCTCTGTCTCTCTCCCTCACTTTCAGGATTTACCATTTTTCAAAATTAAACCAAATTCATTCAGAATGAAGAGGCTTAACAGAGTATTGCAGAAAGCATTAATATATACATTTTATTTGGCATACAAATATCTTAAATCTAGATTAATTGAATAAAATAATTAGAGCTAGTTTGAGAGAATTAAAATTAGCGAAGTCTCCTATGTAGAGTAGGTTGGGACGGGGATTTACTTGAAAATATTTCGTGTCGCATTCTTAGCTGACATCATGCTTTTGAGTTATACTCTTCTAAAGCTATTTTTGGAATCAGGAGACTTTAATACTAGAGCTTCCCATGAAACTTCTGTATCGCATTTTTGGGTGAAATACAGTACTCCCTCTGTTTACTATTAAATAAAAGCGCCTTGGCGCAGTGGGCTAGAGTGCGTACTCTGGTTCCGGCCACAGAATGCGTCCAGATTCGATCCCTATCATTTCATTTTAAAACCCGGGTTGTAGGATCGGTGCTCACTGAGCATCGTGAGAAAATTCAGGAGCTGAGATAGGCAGCAGTCATAGCAAAGTAAGCCAACTTTCTGGCTGAAGGGAACGGACTGCTGGTCTCTCACATCTTCCTTAGATGAACGTTAACCTCTGCCTTTTAAGTGGGCGAAAGGCTGGCTGTCGGATCGGTAAGCCTAGGTTTTTCGTGAGCAGTAAGGTCATAAGAAGTATAAATGGACCTGTTTGCAGGTTATTTATTGCCAGAAGCGCGAGTCGCAGCAGGCTCGATTTTTTTTAAACACACATATACATTAGGCGTGAACTAATAGCCCATCAGGGGAGAGAGAATGATTTAGATAGAACACAACACCAAAAACACCCAGGCCCAAGACGGGACTCGAAGCCAAAATCTCCTGCACCAGGCTAGACACAACAGTGAGCGCGGCCATGGGGATCGGCCAGGCATATCATTATAAGTACTTTTTCACAACTACGGAATGATTAAGATGTTCGAATCCAACATTACAAATTCATTGGCAACGGCCGGTAGTTGAACTACCCATTGGTTTTTCAGTACCGATGGTCTACCATTGAGCTACGCATTAAGTCGTCTCAGCTGATTCATGTATCCTAAAAGACCTTCAACCTTCGGAAGGAAGCGATGTCGCTAGTCCTGATTGCGGTTATAGAAGACATAAAGCCTGATAGTGGCTACTGAGCAAAATTTCCGGTCTTTTACGTCCAAAATATGATGCAACGTGAGGGACCATGGTAATTAAAGGACGTCCATAAATAACTAAATTTCATGTTAGGTAGACCTTCAAAACAATCTCAGACTACTAAAAAAAAAAAGTGTTCTGCTACGTTAAGGATGACTGGTTAGTTCAAATAAAGAAGTGGTAACTGTAGTTTTACATTTACATTTTACATACTGCTTAAATGCTGGCTTAGAACCAGACTTGTTATAAACAAGGCATTTTGTATTCATCCGCGTTAAACTTCTATCAGCTGCGAGGGCAAACAAACTAAAACCACATGGACTCATATCTCGTGTTAATCCAAACTGAGGACTGTTCTAATTATGATAATAATATAACAATATAATAAACAACTAAATAAAATTGAATTTAAATTAAATACTTTTAATTAATTATACAATACATTTCAATTTAGTTTAATTTATCCTATTGCGCTATTCAGACTATTGATAACATTATAGAAACATTGGCTTGCATACAGAACAAAGATCATAACGCACGAAACGTGAGATCGACCTCGGCAGGCTCCTCTGAAAGGAAGTGGCATAATCAAACATTTCTGCTTCTGTGTTGGTGGAAGATGATGATGAGGCAAGATATTCTGAGGTAGCTGACTGCATATTCTAATAGGAAGCTGTGATGTCTTACTCAAAGAAAGAAAATGCGCCCGACACTTTGTATAAATTGCGGAAGAACCTACAAGTCTGCTTTGGACGAAATCTTCAATGATTACCAGGGTGCATGGAATGCAAGTTGCAGAACCTTATTTTGGAAAGACTGGAATGATTTTATTTTCTTGGAGGCTGTACCACCCCAAACTGGACAGGCACAAGTGAGAATGGAACGAAGAATGCATTTGAAAAGCAAACATGTGTTGCTTAGGGAGAACATTTACGATTAGAGGATAAAACTGTGACGTACAAGAATGAGGCTAAGTTGAGCTTAATATTTATGTGAGATTTCCAGATGAGGCGAAGGTCAGTATGAACTCCTAGGTATTTTACCATTTCATTAATTTGGAAATTAAATACAGAATAATTAAAATAAAATGCTTATCTGTAGCCACATCATAGGTATAATATCTGTGACTACACCACAAGAAATCTTCTCTGTCAATAATTATTATATTTGCTTCATTTCTCTTCACTAACCTAAGCGCAATTTCTAGTAATACTTTATGGTGTAGCAATACTTTATGATGGCTTAAAATGTAGAGCATTATTGATAGAATTTGCCTAACGTTGGCTGTTCGTTAATAAAGAAAAGCTCCTCTACTTTCCAGCAAATAGAGCTTTTGGTAAGATCATCTATTTTTCTAATTCTGGCTTGCATCTGTTTCTTTTCTCCTTTGGTGTTTGCAATGTTTTCTATGCACACGCAACGCTCCACACGGTAAACACCGGTGTATGTGCAGTTAGTTTAAAAATATGTGTTGCATTCACATGGCTTTCTCTAAATTTCTGTAAAAAATTATTGTTAAAAAGCTTATTTTTTCATCTACTTAATGCTAATGGAATTATTACTTGATTGCTTGAAAGTAGAAAGTAGGAGGTAAATAAGGAAATATATTAGGCAAAAATATTGTCAAATATTTTAAACGCTGGTTGCCATGTGGATGAAATCCATTTCTTTGCATTGTCCATTGTCCATATGTGTCAAGTTTTCAAGTATTTAAAACCGAAACAAATAACAAGAAATACGTAAAAATAGACAAATTCACGACAAAAGTGTATATGATATAAATTGTGTTTCAACGAGATCTACATATTTTGTGTTGTAAGTTTGTCTCCCTTATGGTTTACTAGTTATGCAAAGTCCAGCAAAATTCATTCAGGTATTTTACTCAAACTTGTTAGAACAATTTTTGAGAATATCAATATTTACGATAAATGTTCCATGTAAGGGCTAGTTTGGGGTGGGGAGATTTTCCTCAAAATCTTAGTGTCGCAAACTTGGAAGATAACAAACTTAAATACCAAGTTTGGTATTTTATCGACTTTTGGTTTTTGAATTATAGTGTTCATAGACATACGGACGTACACGCGCGGACGTTTTTCTAAAAATATACAGGGGATACAGGGGACCCTAAAATAGACATTTTTGATGCAATCACTATGTACATAATACGTGAAGAGAAAGTAAAAATGTTATCCACAACGACAGCTGGCACCCCTGCATTAGTTTGTTAAAAGCATTGAACTTGATTCGTGTCTTCCTATCTTTAAAGCGCTACACTGTTTCACGTTTATTGCCACTCAGCAGGCTAACAGGACTAGCACAAGTTTAATCGCCTTGCTGACTACTTATCGTTATCGCATGAATGTAGAAGAGGGGCGAGCGACACTAAAGAACAAAGCGAATTTGCTTTAATTTAAATATACATATTATTTACGTACTATCTCAAGTTAATCAAAGGTTTGAGACTGTGTTAAATTAACATACTTCTTGAAAACCCACACATAAGCACAAGTATTTAAGCTTGTATATGTTAGTGTGTGGCTTAGCTTCCCGCATATTACGGTTAATTAACGACGTCATTTGTTTAAATGAGGATTGATTATGAGAGTGGAGCAATATTATAAGATCCATAAGCCCGCTTCTGCAGTTTGGTGGTAGCGTGTCCACCTCACATTGATGAGGATCTTTTAGTTACGGTTAGTTATCAGGATATGGTTTTCCCTGATCCTGAGAAGATGAATTTCGGGCAACTCTAAGCTCTATTGCTCCGGGCTCATTTGAGCATAGTTTCATTAATTTAATTCATCCATCATCCAATTTGACCTACCAGGTTAAAGGATAACCCCCCCCCCTGGATTCCGTAAATGCCCATAATTGTTTAATATGATTTTTACAATGCTACGAGGAAGTTAAATTGCTTAACCACATTATTCACTGCCAATATAATTCCAGAGCGAAAGCTCCCACATTTACAACCCAGTAACAAGATCGTTTGGAGTGGCTAGGTACTTTCCAAAAGAGATTCCATTGTAATGAATTTTTGTAATTGCCTTTTTAACTTCCTCTTCTTATGTTTACAGAAAATACATGTCTATGTCGGAAATGCATGTTTTGGATCCGTATGAGTTTGTGTGTGCTTGTCAACAGGATAACTAATAAACGATAAATTTCAATACGAAGTTTCTATACTAAGTTCGTTCCTAAGATGCGACGAAGATAACAAATGAAATCTTTACCCCAAACTGTATTTTATGGGACATTTTTCTAATTTTAAAAAATGGCTTCTACGATGTTGATGAAAATACCATATATTTTCTATATTTACATGAGAATAAATTTATATTTTTAATTTCCTGGGAATAGTCTAATAAGCGCTCCTCATATTAAGGAATTTTGTATAACTGGTAAACCATAAGAGGCATAACAATATGTATACTACACAGAAAATGTGGATCTTTTTAAATCACAGTATTTATTTCAAATAACCGTTTATTGGTTTGAATATTTCAATAGGTACTCTGCCTATTTTAAAGACGCTATTCAGTTCTTTTCCACCATTTCGTGGAAGGAATATGGCATTTCTAGGCGATTTTTATCCCATATAGCCTGGTGTAGCGAACAAGGTTTTATTAAGGTTTTGTATTTAAATGAATTTTTCTTCAATTTGTTATTTCACTAAGCTTCAGCCATAATGCTCAAGTATTTACAGATTTTATATTGTAAAAATATAAAATATTTCAATAAAATTGTGATATATGTCGTAATTTTTTATTTTTTCCAAAACGTTTCAAAGATTTTGATTATAATTTTAAGAATTCACATGGCAAATTATATATATATATATATATATATATATATATATATATCTTCATATGGAAAGAATTGTGTGTAATTATGTATAACTAGGTAGGAGAAAGGCATAGAGTTTCTGCACAGAAACGTTGGATCTCTTTAAATTAAAGGATTTATTTCAAATATTTTTTTCTGTGGCATAAAATATTTCCGTTATTATTTAATTGAATTTTTCAATACTTTGTCGTTTTTAAAAGTCATTATTCAGTTGTTTCTTGCGATGCCATGATAGTATGAGATTTCTAAGTGCCTTTAATCATCAGGCTATCGATTTTGTTTCCTCTATCTTTCTTGCACCTTCAGCGAAATGTATAAGAAACTATTTCCGCAAATGTTTATCTAGTTGATATGACATGTATCTGTAGAAAATGATCTTTTGTAATAATTGCAGAAAGTATGTAAAAATAAATGATAATGACCGGAAAAACCATGTGAGTGTAGCACAAGATCCATATCTTTTTTGAATCAGTTCAGTTTTTGGAACCGGTTCCTCATAGCTCTTCCATTTTCCTCCTCCCAGCTCTAATTGGGAACAACCCGCATGGAAGCTTGATAGCCCAGCACAGTTTGTTGTATTTATAGAATATCAACTTACAATCGTCGAGCCAGACGGAAACAAAAGCTAAACGGTATGAAACGTCAAAGAAGTTGAAAATGTGCCAAAGAAACGGCAGCAGGAAGTTTATCTCAGGAAAACGCGTAGAAAACATGGCATACACAAGGCAACATTCAAAACGTTTTCTCTCTAAAATCCACACGGAAGTGTCTACGAGCGACAGAAGCATAGATCATGTGTGCTATACGAACATCACAGACTGCAATACAAATGTTCATTTCAGAGGCAAAAGCTCATTTTACTTTCTCTACACATACTATGTACATAGTGTATAGAGAAGGTATTGCATTCTACCCAAAAATTCAATACCGAGATTTCACCGGAAATACATGTTTTGGGTCCCCCTGAATCCAAAAAACAAATGTACATAAAGGTCCGCGCGCGTGTGTGTGTGTGCGCGCGCGGACGCGTGAGTCTATGGACAGCATAGCTCAAAAACGAAAACACCGTTGAAATCCAAACTTGGTATTTAAGTTTGGTATCTTCCAAGGATGCGACACGAAGATTTTCAAGAAAATCCCCACCCCCAACTACCCTTTACATGGAACTTTCTTCGAAAATTTTGATTTTCTCAAAATTGGCTCTAATGATTTTGATTAAAATATCGTATATTACAGATATTTACCTCACAAATAAGATGTATATCTTGAATTTTCTAAGAATAGCCTCTGAAGACTACTTTATTCTGGATGAATTTTAGAGAATTTTGCATAACTGCTAAACCGTAAGATATGGACAAAAACTTTCTCCTGTGACAAAGGAACTTGTCGCATAGCAACCAGCTTTTGACTATTACTTTAACCTATGGTACTCCCTTATTTCCCTTCCCAATAATTTGTTGCAGAGATGTAGAGAAAGTCATGTGAATGGAACACATCCAACTTTTTACGAAATTGTTTCATTCAAAATTTATGCTTTCTTTATAATTTACAGTAAATAGAGGAAGTATTACATTTCGCTCGAAAATTCGACCCCAAAATTTTACAGGAAATACAGATTTGAGGCTCCCTGGATAAAAATATTTAGAAAAATCTAATGTGTTCCGTTTTCACGGCTTTCTCTAGCTGTTCTGCAAACAAACTTTTCTTACAAAAGATTATTTTATCTACAGAATGCTAATCGAGATAAACATTAACAGAATAATTGATCTTCTTGTTTGCTTCTTTGCAAGTAGAAGGGAAATAAGGGGATAACGCGATAGTCAGATATTTTAAAAGCTGGTCGCTATTAGGAACAATTGAAATTCAGTTCTCTTTGCTTACCGGGAAAAAAGGCGAAAAGAAAGATTACTTACCGTTTGAGAAAAGTTTAATTAGCTTGAAACTGAAACCAAACTGCATGTCTGAAACATAAAAAAAGGTATCACATAAATTGTGCGTTTTAATCATATCTATATTTTGTGTGCAGTAAGTTTTTGTCTGTATCTTACGGTTTACCAGTTATACAAAAGTAATACAAAAAGTTATTCAGTATAAAGAAGTCTTCAGAGACTATTCCCGGAAAATTCAAGATATACGTTTCGTTTATCACAAAATATCTTAAATATATGGTATTTTAATCAAAATCATTAGAGCCATTTTTGAGCAAAAGGCTAGTTGGGATAGTTTGGGATAGTTTGGAGTGGTGGATTTTCCTGAAATTCTTCATGTCGCATCCTTGGAAGATACTAAACTTAATTATGAACAACGCTATCCACAGACACACACACGCGCGCGCACGCACACACAAGTGACTTTTTCTGAATAACTTTTTTTTTTTTTGTTTAAGAGGACCCTAAAATACGTATTTGCGAAGAAATCTCTTTATCGAATTTTTGAGCTGAATAACCATACTTTCTCTATGTTCTATGTACATTACACATACGTGCTATAGTAAGTTGAAAGATCCGTCCGTGCGTCGTGTGTGTGTGTGTGTGTGTGTGTGTGTGCGCGCGCGCGCCTGTAAACAGAATGACCAAAAACGATAATCCGGTTGAATACTAAACTTGGTATCAACGATTTCCAACTATGCGACACGAAGCTTTCCGAGAAAATCCCCCACACATCCTTTACACCAGGCTTGGGGAGCCTGCTCACACGTGTACTCAAACGTCACCCCTTCCTTACGACATAGTGACTGCTTACCTGAGTACATGACAAATAACAACAGAGAGTAAGGTTTCATTGTGGATGGCACTCGAAAATGCTGGATAAAAATTTTGCCTAGATTGGGAAATTGATTGTTTCTGCGCTGAATGGTAAAAAGGCGGAATGTTTATTGTGTTCTAAACAGTTGGACTGCGTGAAAAATATAACATTAATTCTGCACATATATAATCAGCATGGAAGAGCTAAACTTTCAGGTATAATTATAAAAAAAAAACTGAAGTATACTAAGAGTTTTTAAAACAAAAATATTTGTTAATGACTCTTCAGTTGCCAGGATCATATTAGCGTCACTGGTGTGCCGGAATTACGTGGCGTCAGTAAACTACTGACATGAGACTGTCACTTTTAAGCACACTTAGAAACCATCGGCCGGACCGGGTTTGAACCCGCGACTTAGAAATCAGAAAGCCTGCGGCTAACTAATTGAGCTACCCAGATCGTGTTAACGATTCAGCTTAAATGGATATCAATACTACGTCTCTCTGTGTTTACTATTAAACCTGGCATTGATAAATTTGTGTCGAGAAAAAGTGTCAGCGTTTTATTATACACCCCTAAGAAGTTTTTACAGCCTCATTTGAGGAAGAAAGTCTGCAAAATATATTAGGCCACCTGCCTTTAAAATTGGCTAGCTCCGCCACTGTTGTACTTTCCATGCCGAACAGTATTCTTAAAAGCAACTGCAGGTGGAATGGGAAGACATCACACTTCCCCTCCGTTTATCAGCTCCTTAGGGTAATAAAGCATTTTTAATATTTATAATACAATAATTAAAATACCAAATTAAATCTTTTAAATTGGAGATAAAATATATAATTTATTTTAGCTTAGACGGAACATTTTCATTTCCGTTTATTTTTCAAATGGCAGGTTGCTGGATGGTGCAACCTGCCAGGGTTATAACAAACTGATGTGTATTGTCATAGGTGCTTATGAAGAAGTAAAAGGGCCCAAGACACAGATATAAGTGTTGCCTGAAGCTTTTTTTGGGGAGGGGGCGCAATCCTCATCCGCATCACGAAAGATGCACACCGCCAAAGGAAGCCTCTATCCTCGAGCTGTCACCAAAGACGTAGCAGCCGATATTTCCTGGATCGTTACAGTATTTCAAGAGGTTCGCGATCCAGTGTTTGAGAGCCAGTGCACACTTCAATTGAGACACATGTCTGGACAGCTGCGGGACTAGTATAAAACGTGTTTCCACATACCAGACCATGGAAAGCTTCTAACACAGTTCTTTTTGCAGAGATCTGGCTCACTGACAAAGGATCTCCAGCAGATGAAGAATAAATCCAGGTTTCACATCTGTTAGAGTAACTAGCATGTTTTGAGCACAGAATCAGTATAGTAATAGCTCCAGCGAAAACTAATAATAATAATTAGTGCTGGGTGTAACACGCGAATGGCTCAGGAATCTGTATTCCTAATATTATCTACTCCTGAGTAAAGGGATAATTTGAAGAATTGGAAATCAGTTCAATCCTTTAACGTGTAATTATATAATATCAATATTGAAATTTTCCCAAGGATAGTTTCTTCGCTACAAATCAAGTATTTCGCATTCTTCCCTTATGATTTCCGCACCGGTTTCTACACCCAAATTGTTCCTAATTCCTGAGTAACTGTAAAATATTCCAAAGTTCCAATATATGCGATTGTCCCTTATGTGAGACATATTTTTGGCTGTTGAGACATTAAATAATCGGTTCCACTGCCAGTCCAAAGCAGACTGAATTAAAAGGACGTTGCTACAGGCAGCTCTAGAATTTTACAGGTTAAAAAAAACTCAGAACAATGTTTGGGTTTCACAAACATTGGAGGACTTGTAGGATAGCTTGTATCCGTTGTTAAGCTAAAATCATTAGTGGTTCAATAATGTGAATAGGTAAATTTATTTGGCTACATTTATTTTGCAAAGCTAAGAACAATTTATGGTGATTAATTTTAATGGCTAGAATTTAAATTCAATGCTTAAAAGAATATGCTTGCCATTAACTGAAGCAACTTATAATGTCTCATTTTTACAGAATAGTTTACTTCGTTTAGGACTTCAATAATATCTTTTGGACAACAAAGTAATTACCCTTATGATAGCTGAGAAGGTTTTCTTTCAGGGTTTTTCTATATCAAGTTTTCTTTCTTTTTTTTCGGTTTGTTTTGTTTACTCTCTCTCTCTTATTTATTTATGTTGCTTTAACTATGTAGTCATAGCACGCACCTTCTACGTCTCCTGTACTATGTCATCTTGCATTGCCATAAGTTCACAGAAGCCTTAGCTGCACCTGGGTTTCTTCACGTGCCTGTCAGATGGCATTATTTAAATAAGGTTTCTCGGTACACCAAGAGTCTGGAGTGAGAATGTGACGGAGTTTATGTGTAAGTTATCAACTATTTAATGACCAATTAATAATATTTCAGGATTTCTGTTTGCATAACCCTGAGCACACGTGACAAGTCATATAATTATAACAGTTAATCATCAATCACAATAACTAAATATATGCCAATATCACAAATAGATACAGGCCCTAATTTTAACAAAATTAAAAACAAAAGGACAATCGATGACATTATTCACTTTGTTCTGAAATTAACATCTGAAGCTTTAAAGGCAGGAACATATTTCCAAAATAATATTATTACTGGTAATTAATTGCGTCTTTAAAGAGTTTGTTTAAAGCTTAAGCAGCAAATGACGTGATTAGTACTTTAAAATGATTATGAGTTTATAAAATAATTGTGATACAATTTATGTCAAATACATATTAATTATTTTAGAGATTTTAGAGATATTCCTTTTTGGTTGTAAGTTTCTCAAACTTTTCTCAAATGAGAATTCGTCATTTGTTTTCCTTTTTTAATTATTTTTTTCATCCTGATCATGCAATTAAACCATTATATAGCAACTAGCTCTTAAAAGGTTTGACTTATCGCTTTAACTTATTGTATTCCCTTTATCTTGTACTTGCAAGGAAATGTGTAGTAAAAGTAGTTCTGCTAATTTTTTACTCGATTAGCATGAAGTATTAGAAGAATAAGCTTTTGTTTGAGTAGTTTGATGCATAACAGGTACAGAATGAATGAACATTTCAGATTTTTTGGGGGGTTATGGCCTTCTGGAATGAAGATACAATACAGTAGTTAACCAAAATCCTTTTAACATCTGTAGATTAAATCGGGAGAGTGAGTTTTATGCAGCTCTAAACAGTTTTTGAACATGAACTGTTTGAAAGTTACGCTTTACGGAGCCTGGCTATTACAAATTAAAGCTGTAGCAGGGTAAATGCGATTTTTATTTGAAGAGGTCAGTAACAAGTTGCACGAGACAAGAACAATACAATCAACACGTGTCGTAAGATTACATTAACTGGACGCGATCTGCATAGTTACGAGGCTGTCAGCCTTGCTCCCAACATACCATACTGGACCGAGAGGTTCACAGCGGTCCAACACTCGTGCTAAACAGTCACATTTTTTCCTTATACATACACCTCTAGTCCTAGAAACACCCATTTACTTTCTCTAACTACTTATCTATAAAGAAACTTTAACTCTTTGGTTTTAATTACAACAGCTTAAATGTTGTTATATCATATTTGTCAAATATGTTACAATCTGTTTTGATAATGGGCAGCAGTCGAAAATGAAGTTAGTGGAGCGATGTCCCACAAGGAGCTGTCCTTGGACCATTATTTTTACTTTTACAAGCAGGTATGTACAATATACATTGTATGAGAATGTATTGCATTCCACCCAAAATTTCGATATCAGGATTTCACCAGCAACACTGAGGACCATTGAATCCAAAAACAGTATTTTTAGTAAAGGTTCCTGTGTGGACAGTATAACTCGAACGAAAAGACGGTTAAACACAAAACTTGATATTTAAGCGCGCCATCTTCCAATGATGCGGCACGAAAATGTTCAAGAAAATCCCCCGCTCCAAACCAAAGTACCCTTTACATGGAACAATTTTCGAAAATTTTTATTTCCTCAAAAATGATTCTAACGTATATTAATGATATTTACGTGACAAACAAATGCATATTTTGAATTTTCCGAGAATAGCCTCAGAAGTACTCTTCATTGTGGATGGCATTTACAAGACTGGTAAACCTAAAAGTTAGATAAAAATCTACTACATGAAAATGTAGATCTCGTTAAAACGCGCAATTTATGCCATAAACATTCTTTTTAGAGATAACGATTTCCAAAGTACTGGTTTACCTTGTTATTGGTTTCAATTTTAAAATATTTTTCTCAAATAGGTTGTTGTCATCCGTTTTTGTTTTGTTTTACTGCTGGCCATAAAAAGAGAACCGGATTACAAAGTCGACAGCTATTAAAGATTCGTTTTACATAGTGTACTCCCTTATTTCCCTTCTGCTTATAACAAATTAACTAATAATACCATTTCTATTAATGTTTATCTCAATTACATGAAGTACTTAGAAGAATAATCTTTTCTAAGAATAGTTTGTTTGCGGAACAGGTAGAGAACGTCATGTGAATCTAACACGTAGGATTTTTTATTATGATGATAAAATGGGTTGTCATGAATCAATATATCAAACTTTTAATTTGGTTATCTTGGATATAAAAATCTGATAAAACTGCGTAATTTTGTAGTCAAGAGAAATACACGTGACAGAAACTGGAAAAATATAAAAGCGCAGGTACTAACGACTAAAACGATTAAGAGTAAGTAACATTTAAATGTGGATTTCTCGATCAGATAAATTAAAACGTATTCATTATATTTGAGAGATAAATTGCAATGTTTAGAGAAATGAAACGTGTTAACAGCCAATAAATAATAGAAACAAAACATACAAGAGATCATAATAAATTACAAACGATCTGTTAGGCAAGTTATAAGGAAAAATATGATGCCATGTGCTTTGAATCGGCGATTTGCCGGTCCCCATGGCCACGCTCGCTAAAGTGTCTTGCTTTGGTGCTTCGTGGGCAGGGGATCGTGGGTTCTAGTCCCGCCTTGGGCATGGGTGTTATATATTTGTGCAATGTGTATATGTTTGTGTAAAGAAACAGTAAAACCAGTAATCATACAGTAAATTTAGGGGGGGAAATCTAAACAGGGGATACAGCGCCGGAGTCCTGACCAGACACATTTTTTTCGTGGAGTTGCTCTTTTTTGAGATATTCTTTCTTTTTTATGATATTCTTTCTTTTTTGTTTCAGCTTTAAAAAACTTACACTTTTCTCATACAGGAATTTATCAATTCCTGTCCATACAAACAAAGGAACTTCAGTCACATAGCAACCAGCTTTTGGTTATCAATATATGGTACTCCCTTATTTCGCTTCTACTTACAAGGAAGCAAGTAATAAGAGTATTTCTCCTGATTTGCTCTCGATTAGCATGAAGTAAATAAAAGCATAAGCTTTTTAACAATAAGGTGTTGCAGAGATGTAGGGAAAGTCATGTGAATGGAACCATAAGATTTTTCATCGTGCTTTATCGCTGAAACTCCCCCTGCCTCGAGGATGATGAAATTGCCACATCCAGATCGGGGTTTACTCATGGAATACACATGTCTCATTGGCTAACATTAATCTTGAACTGCTGAGAATCTCCTCTAATAGCGAGTCTGGACAGGGATCTTGTTTTGACGTCTGTTCGTCTCATTTATGTGGGTGCTTACCAGTAAAGAAATATTTTGTATATTTTTTAACTTGTAGTGTGTGACTCACGTGTTTTTGTTTCGGCAGGCTGGTGCTGAAAAGCATGTTTAGAAAGAACGTGTGCTCTATGTAAATGTTAGATAAAATCTCATTTCCTTTGTGTTGTGCATTTCATCTCAAGGTTCAGAAATTCGAAGAATAGAATGGAAGTGCAGTAAAGTCAATGACGAACGTTATCGTACATGACAATGTAGTTTTTCTTTCATTTGGCCTCATTTGGACGGAAGGACTTGTGGTCCCAGCAAGACTGCAACCAGTCATTAACAAAAGTGGATGTGGATAGTGGACATCACAAAGAAATGGGGAAAACTGCCATTCGGTCACTCTGTGGTAATAGTTCTTCCATCGACAAAGCGTTTTGGGAGGAGTAATTACAAAATCCTCTTATGGTACTCCAAGGTTTTAAAGCCACCTTCACGAATTTGAAGCACATTCTGGACACAAACACGATATTGAAACCTTCGAGCAAACTCGCAGCCACTACCGTCTGTTGACTGCTGCTCCGATTGTCCCCAGGATGAAAGAAAAACATAGAACATTATCTGGCAGAATATATTCTGTAAGCGTATTCCAACTGAATGGCAAGAAACGGCACATGAAGTGTTAAAACGAGACTATACCGACATGAGTGAGCACAATTCAACTAGTGTGCTTTCTGCTCAGAAATTGATACGAATGCCGTATTACATCCTATCGGCAGGTTGCTGGATGGTGCTCAGAAGCACCAAATAAAAAAATATGCGAAAAAAATAAAAAAGGTAACAACTTTTTATTGCGGAAAAAGTTTCACCGCCTTCACGTATCGGCGACTAGAAATGCCAGCCAAGTTCTTGTAATTTGACGCTCTGTAATAGTTTTCTTTGGTTTTATTGTTTTTAAATGCTTGTTTATGTCGACAGTTCGCGAACCACAAGGATAAGTTCCGATGAATGTTTGCTAATAATGATCGACCAATGCGAGGGAAGGTATTCAACAATTTCTCTCAAGAGGGAGACTGTACCAGCAGTATGATATTTATTTGACACAGTGTTCCACGGATCTCCCTGTCTCTAACCGGTTGCTCGACCACTGAGCTACCATGGCAATATGCCGACATAGCATTAAATTCCTCAACCGACTTTTCAGTCTGACTCTACTTATCCGACTCCTGTCCTACAAGACTTCAAGCACTCACGATATTGTAAAGTCGCCATTGGGGTATGTGATCTCAAATAATTTGAGATCACCTTGTGGTTTACCGGGAAACATATGAGTCAGTTGAGAAATTAAACTATGCCGGCATATTACCATGGTAGCTCAGTAGTTGAGCAATCGGTTGCGTGGTTCAAATCCAGGTTAAGGCATTGCATTTTTCAGTCCGACTCTACTTATCCAATTTTATTTTAATATAAATATTAAAAGGAAATAAAACAGCGTACAATGTTAATGCACTGTGTTTATATTTAAGGCATGAGCACGTACTAGCGAGTGGATAAAAGATAACCACAAACGTTTCAGGTGTGATCTTATGTGTTCCACTCACATGACTTTCTTTGCACCTTTGTATTAAATTATTATTAAAAAGCTTATTGTTCTATCTACTTCATGCTAATCGAGATAAACATTAGGAGAAAGCAGAAGGAAAATAAGAGAGTACACTAAGCTAAAGCGATATTCAAATCTTTTGAAAGCTGGTTGCTATGAGATCGAACTTCGTTCTCTTTGCATGGCAAGGAGTTCACAAAATCCTGTTTGAGAAAAGTTTTGAGTATTTTAAATTTGAAACTAATAACAATTAATATCTCTTAGAAATGTATATGACATTACTGTATGTTTTAATGAGCTCCTCATGTTTTATTTAGTAATTTTTTATCTATCTCTTACGGTTTATCAGTTGTGCAAAAGTCATTCAGAACAAAAAGGACTTCAGAGGTTACTCCCAGAAAATGCGAGATAAGCATTTTATTTGTTATATAACTATATTTAATACACGGCATTTTAATCAAAACCGCTAGAACCGTTTCTTAGAATATCAAAATATTCTAAATTGTTTCCATGCAAAGGGTAGTTTGGGGTGGGGGAACTTTTTTTAAATTCTTCATGTGATATCCTTGGAAGATGCTGAAATGCAGTATCAAGTTTAGTACTTAACCGACTTTTCGTTTTTGAGCTATACTGCCCGCAAACGCGCACACATACACATACTCACACATGCACACATACATTGACAGACACTCACCAATATATTTTTTTATATTGCCTTTTTTTTTTTGGATTCAGGGAATCTCAAAACATGTCTTTCCGGTAAAAACTCGGTATCGATGTTTTGGGTTGAAGTGCAATATCTTCCCTATAATCTAAGTTCATAATCTTCCAAGGATACAACACGAAAATTAAAACAAACAAAAAACTCCCACGCCATGAAACGTTTTTCGAAAATTTTGATTTTTTAAAAAATGTCTAACGATTTTGATTAAAACAAGATGTTCAAGATATCTTATGACAAATCAAATGTATACCTTGGATTTTCTGGGAATAGCCACTTAACTGGATGTTTTGTTAATTCTGGATGACTTTTACGTAACTGTAAACCGTAAGGGATAGACAGCATGTTACTATCGAAATATATAAATTTCGTTAAAGTACATCATTTTCAGATATACATTTTTGGAGTTAACTTTTACACAGATATTCCTTGTTGATACGTCTAAATACTCCAAAGAAACACACGGCTATTGGACAATCAAGTTAAATGTGGTAAGGATAAACCGTCAAACCACGGACAAGGCTATGCATTTCAGCTAGTATCTTTAGTATATGTCATTTTAAACAAAATCGTTTGAGATTTTTTGAGGAAACGTTAAATGTGCTATTTCTGAAAATATCAGACTATTCGGTTTTGAGTTATGCTGTTCTCATACAAACAGAAACACAGATACATACATACACACAAGTATACTTTTTAAGCAAGCTTTTTTGGATTAAGATTCTCAGACATGTATTTCCGGGAAATCTCTGTTGTAATTTTGAATAGAATGCAATATATCTTTACCTACTGCGTACATTGCACGTGGTAAAGAAAGTAATAGGCTTTTGTAAGAATAGTTTGTATACTCATTAATAATTGATAGAGAGTGGAGAATGCCATGTGAATGTAACACATCAGGCTTTTTCTGTCGCATCGTTTCATTCTTAATTATTTTAATTGTAAGAGGAATGCAAATATACCTCTTCTCCCCCGGTATAGGCGGTTGTTTGTTAGAACAGAATGCTTCTGAAATATGTTCCTCAAATCGAAAACGGAAGAATGTCGCGAGGACATAAATCAAGCCTTAAATTCGTGGCCTTCTTTAGGGTACTGAAGAACTTTGCGGTTCAGCCACAAGGCCTAAAACAAGACCCACAAATAACGGCACATATTGGTCAAATCAGGGCTCTATAACATTTTTGAGTACTGAAGATTTTTGCGGTTCAGCCACAAGGTGTAAAACATGATCTACAAATAATTGTACGTGTTGGTAAAAAAAAAAAAAAAAAAAAAAAAGGTCCATACAGCTCTTAAGTTACTGAAGAACTTAGCGGTTCAGCCACAAGGTCTCAAACAAGGCCCACAAATAATGGCACGTGTTGGTCAAAAAGGGGATATACAACTCAATTCCCAATGAGTTTCCAGTACCCTGATCAAGGCTACAGGACTATACTGTCTGAAATTTCGACATCTGGAGTCATAAGGATCAGCATCGAAAATGCCTTACATTTTTTAGTTTCTCTAACACACATGTACAATGCACGTAGTAAATAAAGAAGGTATTGTTTTCCGCCCAAAAATTCAAAACCAGATTTCAACGGAAAGACATGTTTTAGGGTCCTCTGAATAATAATAAAAAGAATTTAAGATAAAGGTGAGTATGTCTGTGGATAGCATATCTTAAAATTTAACTCTGTTTGATTTGTTTTAAAAAATGCTTAATATATTTTTATATAAACAAACTGTATAACTTGAATTTTCTGGAAATAGCCTCTGAGGAACTTTTCATTCTGGATGATTTTTGTATAACTATTAAACCGTAAGGGATAGACAGAAACATACTATACAAAAAATGTAGATCCCATTAAAACAAACAATTAGTATCATATACATTCCCCCCCCCCTACAGAGTTAACCCTTGCCGAGATATTTCGTGATATTGGTTAAGTTTTAAGCTACTTAAACTTCACTCAAGTTTACTCAAACGGGAAAAAATCTTTATTTTGTTTACCCCTAGAAGCAAAGATAACCAAATTTCAATTGTTTCACATAGTGACCGGATTTTAAAAGATTAGACTATAGCTTTAGAGTAGCGCATTCCCCTATTTCCATTTTACTTACAAAGAAGCAAGTAACAAGACCAATTCTGCTTATATTTATCTCATTAGCATGATGTAGGTATAAGAGTAATCTTTTATAAGTACAATTTATTTGCGGAGCAGCTAAAGGAAGTCATGCGAATGGAACATTTTTATTTTAAGTATGGATCATACTTTAACAAATCGGATCCAAACCTCTGAAATTAAGAACTATTTCAGTCAAACATTTCTATAAGCATGCTGTATCATAAATTATAACAGACAATAATGGCATGGAGGATGCTGCACTACTTCATTGTACAGACGATAGGATACCAGTGCACAGGAAACCATTACTGTCAGATGGTGATATCACTGAGGTTATGGAAGCTGAGAACAGTCCGACCATAGACAACGCTCGTAATATGTCCACGTCTAACAAGTCGCCCACCCCACATTGAATGATGAGGACCAACATAAGTTTCCTGCAATCGGCTGAGAATCAAATTGGGTCGCTCATCACGACATGGGCTATTCTCGTTGCCCTTATTGAGAGAGATCCGCGTTTGGACAAACATCTCCATGAAGATTTTAGTCTACCTGATACAAAACAAAAGAGTCGGTCAGGAAAACAGATGAAGATGCTACAAAAGTGGCGTTTGATTCTATCAAATCCTTGTAAACAATGAACGATATTGTAGTTTGGAGTATTTTTCTTTTGGTTTTGTATAATGATGGCTGAGCCATAGCTTATAACATCATGACCAACATCATTTTGTAATATTCAAAACAGAAAGAACAATTAATATTAGATCAAGTTCTTAGAGCTACGGGTATTGATATATAATTACTTCAGGAGGTTAATTCTCGACATACACATGCCATTTCTGATGACATTATATTGCGAATATGACTGAGATTGTATAGCACTGGTACAGCTATGTTTTGATTAAATATCATATGTAGTGAGAGAAAGCGAGTGTTGTATTTTATACATGCGAGCATTATTATTGCTAATATTAATTTTGTAAATGTTTATATTGCTGCGGGTTTACTGAATATGAATCTCAGATTAATTCTGTATAG
The DNA here is from genome assembly GCA_030762935.1 of Hymenopus coronatus. Lineage (NCBI taxonomy): Eukaryota > Metazoa > Arthropoda > Insecta > Mantodea > Hymenopodidae > Hymenopus > Hymenopus coronatus. The sequence goes on from CM060895.1 coordinate 69,771,214, forward strand.
GGTATACTGGTTTTATTTTCTCAAGCAACTCTCACACTCTTGGGGGATGGGTTCAGTTTAACTTCACTCTGCCTCTCAAAGATCAGATTAGTCTTCCTAATTCCTACTCTTCTATTGAACCACTAGTAATGGAACTGAAACTTTCTGTTATCCAAGAGCCGAAACACAAAACTGCTATCCTCTAATGTATAGAAACGTATCTGCATCTAGACTGGACGGTATGTATATATTTCGATATTAGTGTCAGCTTTGCGAGGTGGATATTGGTGTTATAGAACTCTTCAATCATTGAGATTACTGTTAGAAAGATTATTGTTCTGCAAAGAATAACATAGAAACACTGCGTAAAAAGGCGTAGCTGTTGGGGACGAACTGAATGCAACAGGTGGATATATGTATGATTTGAGCACGCCTTCCCATTTTGAAACAAATTTAGTTCAATGTTACACTATAAGGAGCAATGGCGCGATAACTGTAAATATCATCGTAGCTTAACAGATGCAAGCGGTAGAAAAGTTAGACCCGAAGGCCATCACACAAGAGATGCATGTATATTATTTTTTCTAAGCTAAATTAAGCTACAGCAGATACCTGCTTCTTTGCTGAGCGGTACTCTGATATGATATACCTACTGACTGACAGAACGTAACTGTCATCTTAAACTGTGGAGCATTATTGGTTCTTAAGTAATTAATCACCGCCACAACGGAGCCACGTGGCCAGTACACCGTGGGTGGTATAACACAGTAGCAATGTGCACAGGAAAGTAATCTCATGCTAATAATCTAAATTTCAGGATGAATTTGTTCCTAAATGCTATATTCTTTTATAAAAATACGTAAAAGTTTAATTAACACTGATTTATAACATTAAACAGAGCTACAAATACTAATTCGTTTGAATGTTGTTTGCAACAGTTGCTGTTGTTGCTGTTTAGAATCATGAAACGGTCGTCGTGAATTTGGTCTTGCGTCTTCGTCGAGTTACGAAAAACATTGGACTGATAAATAATCGACGAATGGTGAAAAAAAAAAATACTGTGAATATTTTACAAGCTTTGTGAGAAATATCGAACACTTCCCATAAAAGAAGTGGTGAAATTAACTTTTGAGTTTACCGGTGTTTCAACTAAAAGCATAAACAGTGCTCGTAAAGAAAAATCAGCAAAGTTGATTTAATTGTGAGGGTAGGCCTCTGCTTCTTTTTATTTAACTATCTCCCTCGTAAGAAAAGTGGTTACACCTGGAGAAAAAAGAAAGCGTGTGAGATATTCGAAGCAAGTATGTGATGATTTTGCTAAGCATGCATTTCGCACCATAGTGCACAACCTTTTTTTTTAAAAAAAAAAAAAAAAAAAAAAAGAGCCTCCAACAGTTGATAAAGTGCTACAGGAAGTTAATGCCGAATCATATTTGGCTAATTTCAGAAGAACCACATTTCACAACATTTACATGAAATTGGTTTTGAATTTAAAAGAAGGTGAAAAAATGCTTAATGTCTCTGTCGTTTCTCATTACATGTCGTCTGTATTCGTTATTGTTCCTGAAAGTATAATAGTACTTATTGCGCGAAAGGCAGATAGCTACATTATAAGGGTGCACTGTTGGTCTGTCCCCCACCCCCGCAAAATATCACCCCCGGGAAATGTGCCTTACCTATGAGAGGGTATATTCAGTTTTTGGAAGCTGTAAATGGAAACCTTTTGGATGCTTTTAATCACTTACTGCACAAGCCAGAGATAGCAAATGCCTCCACTGCAGACCCAATTGTATAACTCTAAAAATATAAAACGCGATAGCGTTAACGTTGCAACTCTATTTCGCCTTTGCAACATTTTCATGCGACGACGCAACCGTTGGATGTGCATAATGACAATAAACACATCCAATCCAGCAATGTGCTACAACCAATGACAAGTCGGCCTCCGTGGTGTAATGGATGTTCGGGCGTAAAAATCCTTAGCATAGCTTCCTTCGGAAGGGAAGTAAAGCCGTTGATTTACGGCACGTAAAAGAACCTCAAGCCTGATAGAGAGGCCTCTGAGCAAAATTAAGCGGCCTTTCACGCCCAATTTAGAATGGGACGCTGAGAACCATTGTAGTTAAAGAGCGTCCAGAAATAACACGCCATTTCCATTCAACCAATGCCAATTTTTAATGGTATCACCATCAGTGCAGTTGGAGGTGGCATAAGTAATACATCATGGCTAAAAACAGCAATATGTTGAATTCACTGTTAAGTTAATTTCACAATCCTGTTTTCGATAAAATCTCTCGTCAGTTCCTGTTTAAGACCAGAAACGCATGGGTTTGGCCATTAAATTCAACTACTGTAAACTTATTAGTCACTGCCACAACTAGGAATTGGATATAAATAGTTTATTTGCTTTTACAAGATCCATTCGTCCATTTGTTCGTCAAGGTTGCTCTCGTCCACGCACTAGACCCCTACTCCTTTGACTTCATGCTCTTAACAGGAATGCAATTTTTCCCTTGTTTCTCCGGTTTCTTTATGTAATGCTCATCAGTGTATCACCCAATAATGCCTACTTTCCGATACTTTATTGAATGAGGCTGAAACTAAGGCAGCTGCAGTTGGAAATTACCCAATTTAAACACAAATTTGATTCAAAAGATTAAACACGTAAAAAACTGCCTTACATTTTCCAGTAAAGTAACGTTTTTTTATTCGTAACCTAATCTGAAGTCTGTTAAATGCCAGTGAACTTCGGGAATTTGATCTTCTCCAGAGAGTCCAATGTTTTGGGGTTTTCCTTCATTCATAAGTGGATGGTTTATTTGACAAGAGCATACCTGTGGATTGGCAGAGAAAGTAAACTTTACCTATGAAGAAAAGATTAGTGATGTCTTTAAAACCACAAAGCAAAGCAGACGGTTTCTTCAAGAAATATAATGTGAAACATCTGATTGTCGTTGTAGATTCTGATAGATAACAATCTCTTGCTGTTTGAATTTTAGAGACCAGATTTGCGAATCTGCCTGATCTGCATCGACTTCTTCAACAAATACATTTTCAGCGCTTGATAATTAAACAATGAGTTGTTATTCATACCTGACTGACAAAGATGCTTATTGTTCAAAATCAACGGTTTGCCAGTAGCATCATTAATGAAACAAAATTTAATATCCATCGGGCCAACATTTGGAGGAACCTACAGACATCACCCACAATATAGATCCGTTTGTGGTAAGTGAATAATGTCTTCCTTCAAATCCCATGGCGTTACAGCTCGAGCACGTCTGGGCCTGTTTACCAAACTCCCCACCTCGTGCCTACGTATACATACCAGAGGAATTGTGTTTGCACCCCGAGAGGAACGGATGAGGCTAGATGACGTATGGACTATAGGCCTACACAGACGGCAGAGACGAGCAGAGTTCACTAATAGTTCCAGTTTGTAGCCATCCGACCACGAGAGGGTCGCTCTATAACGTTCCACTAGCGGGACTGGAGATCACAACTCTGCATTGAATACCGACAGACTTACCTATGATAGGGTCGAAAAGAAGTTGCAAGTATCAAGCCCTTGCCCCATGTGCCCGCCACCGACCGAACTGTAGCTCCATAGTCAACCTGAAATATGAAACGCAAATGAGAGGGAATCACAGGGAGGAGAATCGTGTTACAATCACTACTCAGCATTCGCATTGGAGATCAGAGGAAACCCCCCCCCCCAAAACAATGGTCAGGGAGAGCGGAGATCGCGCTCGGGACTTCCCGAATGCAGGTCACAGATGCTATCGCTTGAGTCATCCCGCATTATACAAACTTCCTTCCAAATGAAGCACTTAGAGGCAAATCGCAGAGTATCCAGGATATACATTTTATTTGTCAGGCAAGTGCTTTAAACAAGGTCAGTATATGTTTGAACAAATTAAATTAACGACAAAATTCCCAGTGGTTTTTTTGAAAGAGAAATTTTTGGAAACCTTCGTGTCGCATCCTTGAAAGATGCTAAATACTCAGCTTGGTATTTATCCTACACCTCAGTTTCGAGATATGCTGCTCTCTCTCTCTCTCTCTCTCTCTCTCTCTCTCTCTCTCTCTCTCACACACACACACATACACACACAGACATACACGCATGCGCATAACTCTGTAATTTTTGTTCAGCAGACCTCAAAATATATGTATTTCCGATGAAACCTAATCTCGGATTTTTTACTAGAATTCAATAATTACTAATTCTAATTATATTGTACAGATAGTTCATATTATTGTGAGGGAGAGAGAGGGGCAAAGCGAGCGCGCGAGGAGGGTTGAGAGAGAGGGAGAGAAAGGAAGGAAACATATTTGCGATTAGAGCTGCGGGTTCTGCTAATGAATAATTATTATAACATATAATAGAACGTACTGTGGATGTATATTTGAGTCTATTTCCCAACCCTCATACAATACATTATTATATGGAGACTTATTTTACCACTACGCTTCGCAGCAAACAATGTCGCTTTGATAAGGTCTTGTATTACACCGCAGCTGGTGTGACCTTAACCTCAAAGTCGCCACATCCTGTGGTTTTGTATTGATGTGTTAAGGCACGCATTACCATAACACGCTCTGACGGCGTTCTTGCTTGTGACAGTCCATAACCGTTGACTGAACGTCAACTTTAGATGTATCCTTCAGTGCGTTTTCTTGATTCACATCTTTGTAGGGCTTTTGATGTGCCGAATTAGAGTTGCAGCATTTCTTTCTTACATAATATATACTGCTTACGAGGGCGACAATGAAACATTTTAGAATGTCATATTTCTAAAAACAAATGACATTTGTTTATATCTGACTACTACTTTCTAATGTTTCGCCAGCTGATGATTTTTTTTATGTTGTTTGTTAACAACGCTGTCAATTGCCAGGTTCATATTAGCGCTGCCAGTGTCTCGGAATTTCGTAATTGACGTGTAGTGTGTTCATGTGTGCTAATAGTCATTTAAAGATTTAGTGTTGATCCAAAAATGAATATGACTAAAGAACATCTCCAGGTTATGATATTTTTACATTTATAAATCTTCATTAACGCCTAAAAATTGATGGCCTAGAAATGCATTTAGCAAAGAAGTCCATCTAAGGAACAAGTTATAGTCGATAGACTTCTCAAACTCACTCTCGATCAAAAACAACGTATTGACTGGTGCAGAAAAACTCAGGGGGGGGGGGGAATCCAAGGCGGCAGTTCAAAAGAGGTTTGCAATATCGTCACGGTGATGAATGTTGGATTCATTATTATGATCCTCAAAACAAAAGTCAATCGTCTCAATGGGTCTTTCGAATAGGACCTAAGCCTACGGAATTTCAATTAATCTGGTAAGAAGGGATTTGCTAGTTTTTTTCTAAAACAAGCCATTTGCTACTATAGCATTGGAGGATAGAAGTAAGGGCACTACCGATCGATACACAAATATATTTTACCGCAAATCTTTGAAAAAGTTCGTGAAAAACACCCAAAAGAAAAAAAGTAACTTTACATCATTACAATGTATCGTCATATACAACAAAACTAGCAACTGAGTATCTGGATTTCCTATGGACCTTCCACCATACAACCCTGGCTGGCCAAACACCTTGTGATTTCCAAAAAATAAATATATAATTAGAGCGGAATCACTTTTTCGTCATCACATGAACCAATTAAGACTTCTGAAGTGTTTCTGAAGTGGCTGATGAAGGGTGTCATAGTTGCTTTAAGAACTCGATTCATCGAATTCAAAAAATATATTGATGTTAAAGCGGAATATTTTGAAAAACTACAACATGAGATAAATGTTTCACACTAATCCGTGTTTTGTTCTTAAAATGTTTATATATAGACGTAATGTAATAAAGCTTTGTTCAAACTTATCTCTGAAACTACTGTCTCGAATTGAACCATTTCTCCAATGATGGCTAGCTTAGACCTTTATCTCATATATGGGCTGTTGATTTTTAAAAATATCTTCTTATTTAAGATATACAGGGTTACTACAAAAGAAATAGACAACTTCAACTGCCTGTAAAACAAAAACTATTAGAGATAGCAACCTAATTATTTTGGAGGTATGTTGAGAAACTCTCAAAGTTTCGTTTGTTACTATTGGTAACGCTGTAGTGTTTTGTTTGTTGTTGCAGACGGTGAAATGGCGGAAAATCCTGTGGAAAAGGCATGTTGCGTGTTGGAATTTGCTAGAAGGCAATCAACAACTGTTGTCCAACGACATTTTAGAACACGTTACCACAAAAATGAAATGATGCGCTCACAAGAACCAGCATCGTCTTCATCATGTCGCAACACCTCGATGCAAAAGTCACGCCGTATGACCTTATCTTCTTCACTCAGAAACTGCAACATCTGTAATCTGTAAGGCATCATGTGCAGTCGCTTCCGCAAGATTTTCCATACAGTTTGCTGTGGAATTTGTAATTGCATGCTTGCCCTAGATGTCGATTTCTGTGGGCTTCTTATATAGGCAGAACGAACACGTTCAACGTTTTCTTCCGAAACTCTTGGTCTTCCCGAGCTCTTCCCTTTGCACAAACATCCCGCTGTCTCGAATTCTCTATACCAGTCGTAGATTGACTGTCTAGTCGGTGGCGTTCTGTAGTAACGTGTTCTAAAATGTCGTTGGAAAACTGTTGCTGATTGCGTTCTAGCAAATTCCAACACGCAATATGCCTTTTCCACAGGATTTTCTGCCATTTCAGCTTCTGCAACAACAAACAAAGCACTACAGCGTTACCAATAGTAGCAAACAAAACTTTGAGAGTTTCTCAACATATCTCCAAAATAATTAGGTTGCTATCTCTAATAGTTTTTGTTTTACAGGCAGTTGAAGTTGTCTATTTCTTTTGTAGTAACCCTGTATATTAGGAGCTACCAACGCTAGGCCAAGTAATGGTCCATCAAGATATTTTAAAAGACCCGCCGATATCCCGAGATACCTACATATACGTATACTGTTAAAAATTCTTTCTCTTTCGAATCGGAAAAGAGTCTAATATTCATAAATACTTCTCATCTTTGCAAATGAAAACAGAAATTCGAAACCACCCAGTACTTTGTGTTAATTTAAGCAGAGTTATGGATGAGCTATTTCATTATTCAGACGGTTTCCTTAAATTCATAATTTTGTTCTAAGCTCGTGTCAGATTTGATTGGACATTCATTAATGAACAAACCTTTTATGCTATCAATGTTGTTAAGAATAAATTTCACTCAACTGTTACAGATGCACAGCTTAGTTATATACTGCTTCTGTGCACATAAAAATGACACCTTATATTGCGAAATAGAAATGAATAGCAAGTTCAAAAGTCGTATTAACATAACAGCTCTTCAGGATTCATTGTAATTTTATTAAATAGTGTAACAAGGAGTTTTTCCATTATAGTTCAACGTTTTTCACTTTATGATAATTTTAAAACGGTTGCAAACTTACGAGAGATGCTTTTCAAGTACGGTCATTACGCATAAAATAAGAACTGCTAATTATTTTGGATACTTAATTGTTTCTTAATTTTGCACACCTTAAGCTTTCTTTGTACAACAATTAAATCTTGTCTAGAAGTATTTTAGTGGCCTCTTCTCATGGAAGTTCGTCGCCAGGCGTATCATAGGTATAACCTTCGTGTACTGTTTCGGAACATTCATTTTTCTGTATTTAAGAAGGTATGACAAAAAATATATTATTGGTATTTTGATTCTAAGAAGGGGTTTGGAACTGGTGGTGAGGAAGTTCGATCTTCGACACAATTGTTAAGCTGATGCTCATCAAAGTAGTTAGGCCATTATTTAGGTCCTTCAGGAAGCTTCTTTTTCTGTGCACAAATATCCCATAATTTTGTCTAAACTATTTTTCAATATGCAGAAAGTTTTAAGTCCAGAAACAGCTACGCGTGTCCTAAATGGGCTATAGCGGAAGTCTCTGACGAGCTTCTAAAAATGTATCCTACATTAAGATAAGTGTTGCAGATAACTTAGATTTTAAAACATACTTTAAATATCGGCCTACTACTACTTTTACCTAAATACCAAAACTTAACATAAATACTTTGGTTCAGATACAAAATAGTTATTAGTATAACTTTTATTAGACTGTCCTTCAAAAATTGTTATCAAATTACTGGTCAAGCTCAGAATAGGTTGGCTCTAGATTGTAGCAGAGTAAATATTTAGCACATTTGATCTGTTACACGATTACATGAGTTGGATAAAATTGTTATGCTAGCCTAGGGTTACAAATTAATAATCAACACCAAGATTAGAGAATTACATTTTATGCGATTTTTCCTATTCGAAAAAAAAAAATTATTCCTTGGCATTACAACGACAGGAATACACTTATTTAATTGGTTGCAGAACCGTTTTAGTTAGAAAGGAAAGACGGATTTAATATTCCGCTATAACTAAAAATAAAATTGATCGCCATTTTTTCAGAAATTAAAAAATAATGACGTATCCTTGTAAACTGTAGTTTGAAGTAGAGTTTTCTTTTTTTAAAAGAAGTTGATTTTAAATACAAGGTTTTATATTTAGCCGACTTTAATTTCTAGGTTATACTGTTGAAACAAATACATAAACCATCTTTTTCTAAAATACATTAATCTTGGGGGGGGGGGCATTGAAACGAGTGAAAATGTTGGTGGATACAGTGCTTCCTCTTCTCACGGAATGTAAGCAGTACAGAAAGTAAAACTGTTTTTGTATATTCCGTACGATAATTAGAATTAATTAGTACTCTTAATATAATTTAAAGACTTTAGCAACTCAAAATCTTATATGTTTATTATATCTTGTAGCAGAACAGCACCAATTTTTTTTTATTTTATTTTTTTTTTATTTTTTTTTTAGCTTAACGTATTTTTAACCTGTTTTGTCATATCGGGAGTTGAATAAAATTGATGAAATGAATACCCAAGGATGTCAGGGTCAACGAGCTTAAAGTTATCCTGAGGAGATGAATGTCAAATAAGGGAAAACCCCGAAAAAAACCGTATTACGTGTAACTCATTCTAAGCGAGATTCGAACTTGCGACCTGTCGAATGTGACGCAGATACGCTACCCCCACACTATCCATGCGAGCTTTTAATAATATTATTCACATTACTAGTTATCAGATCATTTGTTTTATCTAACTAGGTTGTTTCATCTACTTGGAAATCTCTCTCACGGCCCCAGGTGAGCTTTCCTCTATTTTGGGAATAACTGTGCTTGTGGATGTCATTTTCATCATTTTAGTTTCTCTAGCACGTATGTAAAATGTACATAGCAGATAGAGAAAGTGTTGTAGTGTGTGTGTTTTAGTGTTTAACGCCCGCTTTTACTACAAATGGCACCGCAGACGATGACACATGAAATGAAGACGGAGCACCGGTGGAATGCGAAGGCGGGGGGCCCGGAAAATCCGGAGAGAACCCCCCCTGCGCCGCTTTGTCCACCACAAATCCCACAAGCGGTCGCTTTGGATGGAATCCGGGCCGCCTAGGTGAGAGGCGAATGGTCTAACCACCTCGGCCACTTCGTGGCCGAAAGTGGTTCTTTTTCTACCAAAAAATTCGTTACGAGATTTCACTGGAAATACATGTTTTGAGAGTCCCTGAATAAAAATCGCCTTTTTAGAAAAAAAAATTTAATGTCTGTGTCTATGTTTTGTGTGTAGGTATGTATGTGTGAGTTTACCATAACTCAAAAACGAAAAGTCGGATGAATTATAAATTTGGTATTTAAGTTTAGTTCTTCCAAGGATGCGACACGAAGATTTTTAGAATTGTCCCCCACCCCAAACTACCCTTTACATGTAACATGTTTCCAAATTTTCGATTTTCTCAAAAATGGCTCTAACTACACAAAAATGGAGATCCCATTAAAACATACAATTTATGACACAGATGTTGTTTCTAGAGTTAACCGTTTCCGATATTTCCCTTATCATTGGTTCCCATTTTAAACCCTTAAACTTTTCTCAAGCATGAAGTCAACTGTCGTTTTATCTCTGTTACATAGCAATAGCTTTCAAAAGATTTGACTATCGCTTTAGCCTAGGCATTCCATTTATTTCCCTTCTACTTCAGGGAAGCAAGCAATAAAACCATTTCTGATAATGCTATTTCGATTAGCATGATGTAGATAAAAGAATAATCTTTTGTGTGGAAAGTTTTCTGTGGAACAGCTTGAGAAATTAATATGAACGGAACACATCAGATATTTTAAATTGCGCAGCTCTGTGTCTGAGGACAAGCGAAGATAACGAGGAGCAAATGAAGCGCAACAGATTTTTATTTTTGGAAAGTTCAGATTTCTTCAGTGTCCTTGCTCTAGATTGTGAGTGGGCGGTAAAATCCTGTGTACGGTATCATGTGCATTACTGTTTTGGATTAACTTCGCACATCAGCATGCTCTTATCAATCAGTTGTTGGGGTCAAGTTCTAGGTTTCTCGTTCACGTTTTCGTTGCCAAGTAGTCAGAAACAGTTGGGCAGATGAGGGCAATAGTCTCCTAACTCCTTTATCATTTTGTATTAGGTCATATAACTTGCTCTGATCTCAATTATTTCTGTCCTCATTAGACTAGACATTTTCGGGATTGTGGCAGACCGTTAGCTTCATTTGACGGTTATAACTGTCAGTTACGTTTCATTAAGGATTATATTTCACTATTGACGGCTTAGTTTGGAACTTTGTGATGGTAGCTAGCTGCTTATGTGTGTATTTCATGAAAATACACACCTATTTCCTTGATTACTCTAATTCATTACAATAACTGTATTTGGAATTAAAATGTTTCTATGCGAGATAGGTTTGCGGTGATAGTGAGGCTCGCAGTCGGGAGATCCCGGCTTCAATTCCCGTCAGACCGGCCACCCTAACCATGGATTTATTTCATGGTTTCTCCGGGCCGGTTGAGGAATGCTGGCGAGGTTTCCCTTCAACCGAATTTCCACCCCATCATTTCTTGTTCCCAATCATTTCCTTTCATCTGTTTCAGGAGTGTAGAACCAAGCGACGGCGATTGTGTTTTGCGGCAGGCCGGTGTACTTTTTACTAGATTTCTCCATAGTGCCTGGCGCGTCAATTGGGAGCGTCTCATCTTTGCCTGGGACCCCCACGTTGCGGATGGTTCAAGCTGCCCTAGATGGATGAATTTAAGTTCACGTCTTTCAGAATGCCATACGAAGATTCCCAACTAAAGTTCTCCTTAAAGTCACCAAGCTACCCTTTATATGGACAATTTTTCGTTATTTTTTATATTCTAAAAGTGGCTCTTAATGATTTTGTTTAGGCATTTGTATGGTGCCTATTGAATATAAAAGAAATAAAAAATCGTTAATTGCTTTGTGCTAAATCTATAGAACACTGTGGATTGTCACCACAATCTGAATGAATTTTAAAAATACACCTTTTCAGAGCGGTTTCATGAAATTTACTACCTTGGTCCAAAGCTTTCTTTTGCTATGAATTAAATTATGTTCAACTATTATCACCCTCCGAGATGCAGTGGTTAGCGTGTTAGCGTCTAGAACCATGTTTGTGGGTGGAAGGATGGCTTTTTTCGGACGTAAAAATCCTTCCTTGGGACGGTAAGTAAATCTATTGGTCCCGTGGAATATTTATTTGCACGTAAAAGAACCTCATACCCTGAAAGAGGTCACTGGGAAAAATTCCACAAGTTTCACATCCGAAATTTATGTTTTCATCCTATGTTGCCATCTACGGGTGAATTGATTCCTCGTCGCATAGTGGTGAAATTACGAACTAGAAATTCCACTCGCTAAATAAAACACCATTAGGTGTCCCAATACGTCGACATGCGTGACGGAACTCGAAATGCATTGAAAAATGTTCAAGTATTACAAATGTAATCTTTTTACTACAGTTTCTGCGCATATAAAATGTTATGCCTAGAATTGAGAGCTTTTACAAATGAAAAGCAAGTTGAAAAGTCAAATTAACAATAGGTAAAACTCTTAAAAATGCATTGCAATGTTTTTATTTGGTAGCATTAAAAAGAGAATTTCCATTATAATTCATTGTATTTCACTTTATAATTTTAAACGAAGGTGTAAAGGCATGTTATGTTTTTCAAAATAAAAAAAATAAGTAATAAAAATAGTTACATGACATTTAGAATATTAAAAACTAAATATCGAATAAGCTACACTTAGAAATACTCTATTAATTCTTAAGTATACTTTATTGTAGATTCGAAATAGGTATTAATATAAATTTAGACGTGACCCTTTAAAACATTCTATCAATTTACTGGCTCAAATCCAAAATGGGTTGGCCCCTCCTGTGCAGATAACAAAAGTACGTGTACATTATACTAAATGGCGCATTTGCTCCGGCTAGAAAACAAATATAGCCAACTATCCAAGCAATAGAATGCACGCAGGGCTTCCTTTGTTTAAGGGACAATATCAACGAGTTACCCAGATAAAGTGTTTCCAGGATTTTTGCCCTTTCCTGAGAAGACGAATTTCGAGTAATTTAAGCTCATTTAAACATAATTTTATTCATCTCATTCGTAGTTCATTCCTTACCAGATTAAAGGATGTTAAACTAATCATAAATAAATAAAAAATAATATATTAAAACCACCACTGGTTCAGAGAAAATCAATAAAGAAAACTCATTGCTTGTAAGTTCGCAACTGTTTAGCATTATCGGCACGGCGAAAATCCAATTTAAAAGTTTTCTACCCTGATGATCACTATAGCCTATAAACGTCTTACAATTTATATTCAACATAGTTGTCAATAAAAAAGAATAATATCGAACAAATCATTCAGAATATCACGTTTTTGAGCTCATTATTTTATGATTTGTTGTTCTTTTTATCGGTTCTGATAATAGCAGTCACGCAAACAATTCCTGCCATGCAGATACATATCTTGAACTTCACGTTTTCGATCACATTTCCAATTTCTGTTTGGGTTCGCTTTATGATTCTGATAAAGATAGTTAAAAACACCCACTAATGTGTTATCAAAATGTGGCTAAGCCACGTGAGTCATGTGAAGATCTGCTCCATCATTGTTTCAGGGCCTTGTTATGCCATCTGCAGCTGTGAAGCCCAAACATATGTTCTTTAAATTTATCTCTCACGTGCATTGATATCGTATGATGGTATCCAACAATCAGAGTTGCTGAGTGCAAGCACAGAGTTAAAATTACAATAGCTTCTACTATAAAACTGCGTTACTTGTATTGCAGAAAGGGTTACTTTCTAACTTCTAAAAACACCCTACACTTGATCCGATTATTATTAAACTTTCGTTGGGACGCCGTTAATTATGGTAGTAATGTTTACTTTCTCTACTACTGACTTAAAATAAGAAGAGGAAATATTATACATACTCGGACAAAAAAATTCGATACCAAGATTTCACCGGAAATTCACGTTTTGAGGCCCGCTATATACCCACAAAATTTAGAACGCTCTGTCTCTCTGGGTATCTGTGTCAACAGCATAATATAAAAAAGAAATAAAAATAAGTCGCTTAAACACCAAACTAATATTTAAGTTCTACATCTTTCAGGGATGCGACACGAAGCTATTTTACAAGAAAACTCTCCCAAATTAGACTATGCTATATACAGAAAACATTTCCTTATTTTATATACTAAAAATGTATTAAAGTTTGTTATGTTTAAGGTATTTGAAAGACAAAATGCATGCATATCTTGCATTTTCTAGGAATCCCCGTGATATACGGAATTTCAAAAGCATTACATAGAGACCCACCTTATGATTTGGCTATTGTTTTAATTTACTATATTTTTCTTATACTTACAACGAAATGAACTTTGTGTGTAATGAGGATTTAACTCTATTAATAGGAAATAGAAGAATAAGCTTTTGTATAAATAGACTGTAAAAGAGTGATCAAAGTAAGTTATATATGCAACACATCCGATTTTTTAAACAGTTTAATTTCGCAGACGCTTATTTGAATGTAAGTTGTTCTGATGTTGTTCAGTAAAAAGTATTTTATTGTTTTCAGTGATAGTCCTCAGACATATTAAAATGCCTACTTTAGATCTCATCTAAGCTATCAAATGTATTATCATTATGACTGTTGTAGTTTGAAGTCCTTTAATCTGGTAAACCACATCAGATGATGAATGACCTAGATGAAATTAAATCCTTATGAGCCCGGGGTATATAAAGTTTAAGGGTTGTTCGGCATTCGTCTTTTCAGCATAAGGGGAAACTTCGGAGAAAAACCTTATCCGGATAACACAGCCTAAACGAGATTCAAACCCGAGATCTCTTGAAAGGTGATGCTTTACTACTACACTACAGAGATGTTCTGAGTTTATTTTTAGGTTTACATCTGTCTATAAAATTCCTACCTCTCTAATTATGGTCGTTGGGGTGTGCATGTCCTTTAGGTATCGCCTCTCATTCACAAACTGCCACTAGAAGCCATGCCATTATGCAGCAGAATTGAAAATTGCACGAGCCTTGTAATCTTGTTTAAACGAATATAAATAACATATTTACCAAAACAGCGAATTCTAAAATCGTATCCAATAGACCTCAACAAGATATGCACACATAGTGATATATTTCATTTTGGTCATGCGCTCTGATACTTAATATGCTTTCAGGAAATAGTCCTAAAATGTAAATATTTTAGCAATCTCTGCAATTAAACTATTTTTACAATCTCTGCAATTAATAAACTATTTTTACTTTTTCTACACTTACTATGTACATATGTACAGAGAATGTAATTCGATACCAAGATTTCACTAGAAATATATGTTCGAGACCCCCTGAACCCCAAAACAGCATTTTTAGAAAACTGTCCGTGTGTGGGTCTGTCAGTGTGTATGTGTGGGGATAGTTCAAAAACGAAAAGTCCGTTAAATACTAAACTTGGTATTTATGTTCAATATCTTCCAAGGATGCGAAAGGAAGATTAAAAAAAATCCCAACTACCCTTTACATGGAACAATTTTCAAAAATGTTGATTTTCTCAAAAATGGCTCTAACGATTTTGATTAAAATATCGTATATTAATGATAATTTGCATGAGAAATAAAATGTATATCTTGAATTTTCTGGAATAGCCTCTGAAGACAACTTTATTCTGGATGAATTTTGCATAACTGGTAAACCATAAGAAACAGAAAAATGCTACACAAAAAATGTGGAGCTCGTTAAAATACATAATTTAGTCATATGCATTTTTATCGTGGAGTTGACCGTTTTTGAGATATTCCTTGTTATTGGTCTCAGTTTTAAAATACTTATACTTTTCTCCTACGGGAATTTGTCAACTCCTGGCCATATAAACAAAGGAACTTCTATCTCATAGCAACCAGCTTTTGAAACATTATATTATGCTTTAGTTATGGCACTCCCTATTTCCCTACTACTTGCAAAGAAGCAAGCTATAAGACCATTTCTGCTAATTTTTTCTCGATTAGCATGAAGTAAAAAGAAGAAAATTTTCTAACAATAATTTGTTGCAGAGATGTATAGAAAGTCATGTGAATGGAACACATCATATTTTTAAAATTCTAGTGATTTAAACAAATTACATACAAGAATATTAACTTACCATTTTATAAGACTTTCAATTGCTTGTCCCTCATTTAAATAATACCGCCAAAACTGATGTCTTTGCTATATATATAACTAGCTGCCCGCCCCGGCTTTTCACGAGTGCTGTACCTAACGAAAAAAAACTCAGACAAAATCTCCCGTTTACTGTATGACCATACAATGAAATAAAATTGCAATGAAATAATTTGACAACAGTTTATTGTAATGCCTTGTAATGTACAATTTTTCTTCTAGAGGGAAAAAATAGTGCCGATAGTTTGCCGACTCTCGAGCACGCAATGTACAGCATGCGAAAAACGCAATTCAAGGTATATTACACACACTTCTAACGATTGGCCTTGGGAATGCAAGGCGCGCTTAAATTCAAAAGGAAAGTCGGTTGACATAATGGTATTCTTGGAATTAGTATATCCTGCCTTTGAAATTTCCCATATTATAGTAACTTAAATCAAAATTTTCATGATTTTTTTAACAGTGAGTTTTGTTCCGCTGCTTAATTTCGGCTGATTGAGATTGCGTAGCATAATTATCACCGAGTCAACCTTGAGCTGTAAATTGTGTGGCGGGAATCCTGTCAAATCCAATGAATTTAGGGTTTCAGTTGGATAATTGACGACTTCATTTGGATTGGTAATAGAGTTGATCGACTTAAATGAATGCATTTGTCCATCAATTTTACCCTGAATTTTTACATGAAAATCATCTACATTCTTATTAGTTGCTGCTAAAATGACTCGTTCGCACAACCAACCATAGTTTTGATAATTTGCACCAATATTTGGAAACACTTTCGATATTAATTGTTACTTTAACGTTGTGAAGTGACAAAGATTTTGATGGAAACGAAATGAGGCCAGTAGAAGTGTCAACAGGAATTTTCCCATTGCCAATGTCTAATAATGCCTTTGCATCTGAAAAACGCAACGAAGAGCAATAATCTGCGCAATGTAGCATATATAGCTGGTATTGCGAAAAGGACGAAGTCAGAGCACCCTTAAGGTATTGTGGAAATGATGACATGCAGTTAGCAGCGTGGGCAACCAAGATGTCATTGGCATAATAACAGTAATGGCAGCGCTTTTATAGTGTGACGGGTAAACGCTGAAATAGCTAATGAATTACATTAAGGAGAAAGTCACAAAGTAACATTCATGCTTCTTCCGAATGTCTTTCTTTACTTTACTCCTGTTTTCCACCTCTTTCTTTATTTTCCTCTATGTCAAAACAGCCATTTCTAAGGCTAAAAAGGACAACTAAAGAGCAAGTAGATCTGGTTGGGCAATTGATAAGCTTTTATTTTATGATAGTTTTTGTGTATTATATTTCTCCATTTAATTCAAAATATTACTTGATCAAATATATTAAGAACACCATAATTGCAGTGTGGTAGTGACGTGGGTATCTCCATGTTCTTTAGCTAGCTCTTGTACCATATAACGTCAAATAACTATCTGCAATAGGAAGTTAAACCTAAAACAGTTCCCGTCATTTCTCCTCCATTTGCAGATTCCAAGAAGGGTTAATGGTGATGTGCATTGTTTAGAACTTGTTCATTTTAAAGAATTACAACAAAAATATACTTATTTCTGTATTTAAACGATGTGGCCAAGGGAACGATAGATGATACATAAGAAATATATTAGAATTTTCACATTTATCTTGCGTCATTGTCTCCATAGCCGGGTGCATTCCCTTAGTATTGAAGAAGAAAAATAAAGCAGTAGGTACTACGGCCATCTGGTGCCAAGTAATAAGTACGTATTTTAGGTGTTCGTCGCGAGGAAAGCTTCTTCATTTTAAACGATAGGAGTAAGGAAAGGACAGTTAATACATAAAAATGTATTTGAATTTCACTGCTACGTTGTGTTATCTCGAAAAACTGTTGCGGTAACTTAACATTGGATGAGGAGGAAAATACCACTATGGCTCTCTAGTGGCCAATAAATAAGAACTTATTCTAGCTGTTAGTTGCCATGAAAGCTTCTGTGCTGCTTTATTTTAAACAATAGGAGTAAGGAAAGGACAGTTTATATATAAAAATGTACTTGAATTTCATTGCTGCATTGCGTCACTGTGTCGATAAACTGGTGCGTTACCTTAACATTGAATGGGGAGGAAAAATACAGCAGTACTACGACAGACACTATTTTAGCGACAAATAACCATGGTACCACTTCCATCTGTTGGCTATTACTGGAAACACATTCGCTTGGCATGGCTTTAATTCATATTATGAGATTTTAAATACTTTCCCGTACTATTTTTAAACATTTTCTTTTCAACAAACCTTGTCTAGACAATAACAATCACGATAAAAAATGAATTTTCAATTTGATGAAATCGTTCGGAAGTGATACGCGTACAAACATTTCATCACGTTGTGTGATAGGCAAGAATTCCTCTACGTTTTGTTTACTTTAAAAGTAGCTTTTATATTGTTTTAATTCTTGAAGTTACCGTAAGGTGCGACAGGGAAGTCGGGCGCATGCCGATGGATATGATAGATATATTTTGGAACAACTAAATCCATAACAATACACTTAAACTAAATTGAGTAGTTTTGCACTTAGCCAAATTGTAAATAATTAGAAATAGTTTGATTCGATTAAGGTATGATAATATGACAAACTAAAGGTTTAATATTCGGTGTGGAATCAGCGGTTCTCCCGCTTGAGTACAAACCATTTTAGTCACAATGGAGCAATTGTTTGTTGTAGGAGTTTATGAATACACTAAAAATAATTCGCTCACTCTCCTGGATTCCATCATAGTTTTATTTTTCTTCTAATGGTAATAAAATTTAACAAAGGTGAAACGCAGCTTTATTACCTTGCTCCTTGCGTTGCAGTTATCTACATATTAGGTGTTTTATAACTAGCAGTATGTCTTGTAGCTAACAACGTTTCAGCATTTAGCCTCGGTTCCGATTTATTCGGCTGCAACCTCGATTGAAAGACCATTATCATAACTACCCTTAATTTTCTAAACTACCCTTAATTTTCTACAGATTTCAATCAAATTTGGAGTGTGTCTATTTTACTTCAAATTGCTGTACTATATTCTTTTTTCAAGGATTAGTTACAGCTCGGTCCGGAGTCACAACATTACCGGATTGAGGTTCGGTGCACACAGAGTATAACTGTGACGTGATGGAGTAACCCGTTTCCAAACGTGTTGCATTATGCCTGACCTCGTTCAGTTCCTGCTATTTTTGTTTCACCTTCGTTTCTTCTTTTTTATATTTATCCTTACGTTACTGTTTTCCTTTTCTACATACGGTTGTATCGACATGTACACATTTACAAACATTCATGCCCGAGGCGGGATTCGAACCCGCGATCTCCTGCGCTACGAAGCACCAAAGTTAGACACTTTAGCGCGGCCATGCGGATCGGCAACTAGCAGATAAACCAGTGAACAATGAAAGAGAGCGCAGATTGAAAAATGTCGAAAATATATAGGCGTTTGACATCGAACAAACACTTGTGGATGATTCAAACATATTATAGTGACAGGAGAGCCTTTTTTGTTTCATACAGTAATGATGTATCTTGTAATTCACTGCAGTGACTTCTGAGCGAGTCTGGTTGATTTATATTGATTTCTTTTCAAAGCTCTGCACATTACTTTCCCGTATTTTTTTGTATCAAACTTTACATTTCATTTGTAGAAGCACAAGACATTTTTATTTGACAATCATATCATGAAATAATTGTTTTGTTGTATTACTTTATGAATTATAACGATGCATATCATGCTATTAAATTTAATGAGCCATTTTTGGAAGGGATTATATCTCAACGTGTGCACGTTTACGCTACAAACCCCTCCCCACTACCCTCTCTTTATACCGCTGACTACTCTTGAGTGTTCGTAACTGTGTTCGCTTTGGAACCCAAAACCGAGCTCTAATTATAACCACCTGTTCCGGCTCCTATCGGCCATCCACCTCTTACGAGGTCTTCCCAGACCTCTTTCCAATTAACGGATAATTTTTTTTTTTTTTTTTAAGTTTGGTAATTTATTTTCTATCATTATATCAACGTTGTTCTTCCATTTTATGCTGTTTTCTTCTATGATATTACAAACTGAACATATTTTAAAATCTAATCTTATTGTTTCATTCCTTATTGTATCCATTTTGGTGCATCTGCATACATGTTTCATGAACTTCATCTCTGCTGCCTGTTATTGTCCATTGTTGTTATTCTTCATAATTCGGAACTACACTCAAGAGTAGGCACATCCATAACTTTATAGAATTTTTTCCTTCCCAAAGTTCTTCCAATTGTTCCTTGAAATCTTAATCTCAATGTCTTTGTTGTACTTAAAACTAATATCGCATCCTAGATAATTGAAGTGGAGTATTTGTTCTAAAATTTTCTCATTTATTATAGTTTTCGAATCTGACAGGATTTTTCCCTTTAAAAGCCAATATTTGTATTGCTATAAAATATAAATTGTAAACACCGTAATTGAATCTGTTAGCGAGCAAGATACATAAAGCGATGCTGTAATTTTTGTCACGAACGAAGATGATGGATGACAGTTGCCGCACAGAGAATTGCAAGGAGAGGAAAGAGGAATGATCACAAGCAGTGACAGTTTGATGTGAATTGGGGCTTTCACCTTTCTGTTCATAATTGTTAATTTAGTGCATAATTCGTATCTTGTTTTAACTTTCGTCTTTAGATTCTCTATCAGAGTTAGAATCCCAAAAATATCCGCACAATTTAGAAGTCTATTTTTTAGTTCGAAATGAGGCAAATACCCTCAAACGCATTATCAAACAGACATCTGATTGGCAAATGTGCTTAAGGAGAGGCTAAATTGTGGAAATATTATTAAAAAAAAGGAAGTTTAGTTATGTCTCATTTTTGTAAATTACAATTTCCTGTTTAATTTGATACATAATTTATATTAAAATGTAACAAATGTCTTTATTAACTCAATATTGATTACAAATAAAGTCTTGAGCTCAGTGCAATTTACTCGACGCTTCGAAGCCATTGCGTGTTAACATTCGCAGTCGAATTTGACGACGACGAGCAGTTGGCGGGCCGAGGGCAGCTCGAATGTACCTATTCTTGCTAGAACTTAACCACGTCCTGACGGGAATGTGAGGTTTGCAGGGTGTAAATGAGATTGGAGGCGACCGACTAGGCTTCCAACTCTTTCTTATATAGCCGTGAATGACGACACAAGTTTCTGGAAGCTAATGGAAGTCGAAAATTCTGACGTGTGCCAGTAGCGTCGATGTCTCGTATTCCAATGTTTCCGGTTACGGCGCGTGGCTTCCTGTGCTTACCACATTCCAAGGCATTAAGCCCCGCCGCTGCACATACCAAGGGAAACGTAAAAATGGCCGCACAAGGCACCGTCACAATATATTTTTACTTTCTCTGCACGCACTATATGTATAGTGTATAGAGAGGGAATTGTATTCGATCTAGAAATTCGATACCGATATTTCACCGGAAATAGACGCTTTAGGATCCCCTGTATCCTAAAAAGAAATTTCTAGAAAAAGGTCCGTGTGTATTTGTGTGTCTATGAACACGATAATTCAAAAACGAAAAGTCACTAAAATATCAAACTTAGTAGATAAGTTTAATATGTTCTAAGGATGCCACACGAAGATTTTGAGGAAAATCCTCCACCCCAAACTACCCGTTACATGGAACAATTTTCGAAAATTTTGAATTTCTCAAAAATGACTCTAACGATTTTGATTTAAATACCGCATAGTAAAGATATTTAAACAACAAATAAAATGTATATCTTGAATTTTCTGGGAATAGCCTCTGGATGAATTTTGCTGGATTATGTATAACTGGTGAACCGTAAGAGACAAACGAAACTTACTATACAAAATATGTCATATACATTTTTTTCGTGGAGTGACAATTTTTTAGATATTCCTTGTTATTAATTTCATTTTTAAAAAACTTTTCTCATATGGGAATTTGTATCTCCTGTCAATGCAAAGAAACGGATTTCATCCACATAGGATCTAGCTTTTAAAAGATTTGACTATCGTTTTAGCCTAGTGTATTCCATTATTTCCCTTCTACTTACAAGAAAGCATTTCTACTAATGTTCATCTCGATTAGCATGAAGTAGAGAGTAGAATAGGCTTTTTAACAATAATTTGTTACAGAGATATAGAGAAAGTCATGTGAATGGAACACAGATTTTTAAAAGTGGCACTGCAATTGCCATTTTGCACTGGGAATTCTGCACCAATTCGCACTCACAAGCACTCACATACAAATTATAACTCCTGCATATTTTGGAGTAGAGAGGTCAACTTTAGCTCATTTTAGCAGAGTTTTTATTCCAGAAATTGGTACTTCTGTTTGATATGGCAGGTTTTGTGGTCTCAGACCATTACATTTCATTCTTTGCAAATACATGCGTGGTTTTGTTTTCTCAAAGTTTGCTTTGAACAGATTTTTTTTTCCTGTGAATGGCACCTTCGGTATAAACAACCTTTTTTCTCAGAAACTTTTGAAATTCGTTATGCTAAATATTAATATGTTAAAAGCAACCTCTAAATGACGCTGAATGTCTATGTCATTAAAAACTCTGTAGCCATTAAAAACTCTGACAAATCAATCAAATAATGGTATAGTTGAGGAAAACATTCATATGTTGCATAACAAAATTATTCTATAATAGTATGACTATTGAGTTTAAAAGGTATGAGTCTACACGCCCAAAATGTTCAGTCTGATTGAGATAATTTAGATAATGGCTTATGAATTTAGCACATTTAACATTGGCGGGATAGAGCCCTAAAACTTTTCCATTCCACTCCCCTTAACGTAGAGTGGATGGAAAAGTTTTAGTGCACTATGGTCATATCTGTGAAAAGGTAATGAGTAGAGAAGGTTGTGCAAGCGTTGTTATTTCCTATAATTATAGCTTTCCCGTCCTTAAATATGTTTTCCTGTACCAAAATAAAATATTTTAAATTCTATAGTGTTCCTTGATCACATAATTATATACCAAGGGAATAACATCATAAATGAACGTCTTTCCCTCGCACTTTGTATGACCAACTTAAGACATCATTTACATTCCGGCTGTGTTAGTGGTTTCAATGTAAAACTGCCAGACGATTTATATCTACGCAATTACTGCTTGCTGTAACATTTATCACATGATAATGGCGCAGCAGTTCGCCACGGATGAAGTATAAATTTACGGAATAAGTAAGTACTTGAACCGCCAGCTGGCTGCAAGAATTCGATTGATGAACCTTTAAGGTTTCTTCGATGATGGTCACACCTCTGTTATACAAGGTGTGATTATATAACGGAACTTCGCTTGCCAATTGTAATCATTCGCAACAGACAATATCAATAAATCGATGCACTTGTAAATAGGAGTGTCTTTATCTCTGTCTAAATGTCGGTATCACAAATGTCGATGTGGGCATTTTTACTTTCTCTATATGTACTGTGCACATAGTGTAAAGAAAAGGTATTGCAGTCACAAAAACATTCGATACCGAGATTTCACCGGAAATATATGTTTTAGGGTCCCCTGTGTCCAAAAAAAAGTGTTTTCAGAAACATGTCCGTGTGTGTGTGTGTGTGTGTGTGTGTGTCCGTGTGTCAATGTGTCCGTGTGTCTGTGAACACATAACTCAAAAACGAAAAGTCGGTAAAATACCAAACTTGGTATTTAAGTTTAGTATCTTCCAGGAATGCGACAGGAAGATTTTGAGAAAAATCCCCCCACACCAAACTACCCTTTACATGGAACTTTTTTCGAAAATTTTGATTTTCTTAAAAATGGTTCTAACGATTTTAATTAAAATGTCGTAAATTAAAGGTATTAATCTGGCAAATAATACGTATATTTTGAATTTTCTGGGAAAATGCCCACACTCTTTCCATGGAAAAATATCGAAAATTTTTATTTTCTCAAAAATGGCTCTAACGATTTTAATTAAAATACTGCCTATTTAAAAATACTTCATGGCAAATAAAAGTTATGTCTTGAATTCCCTGGGAATATCATCTGAAGTTCTTTTCATTCTGAATGCCATATACGTTTTTAGTGTTAACAATTTCCAAGATATTACTTGTTTTTGGCTTCAATTTCAAAATACTTAAACGTTTTCTTAAACGCAATTTTTCATATTTATTTTTTCCTTTATTTTTTTCCTCTGGCGATGTAAAGAGAACCAAAGTTCAGTCGCATGCAATATATTTTAAAAAATTTGACTATTACTTTAGCTTAGTTTATTCCTGTATTTCCTTTCTACTTATAAGGAACTAAATAATAAAACTTTTCTGTTAATGTTTATCTTGATTAACATGAAATAGGTATATTAATACGCTTGTGTAAGTATAGTTTGTTTACAGAATAGGTAGATAAAGGCGTGTAAAGATAACACATCCGATTATTTTCTGTGTTTCATGTTAGTTCAAATAAATATTCAGAGCAATAGTTTTATTACTCATTTGAGTGTCGGTTCAAGGGGATTACAAGAGGAGAGGCTACAGTGATAGCCAAATAGTTTAAAGCTCTTACTACAAGCAGTACGCGTAACGTTTCAGCCGGAAAACAGGGGAATGAGGCCGGCAGGATGCGAGGTAAACAGCGGCATTGTAGATGCGTAATTTCCCAAGTATTTTTCAGTCGATATTTAAGTTATCTATATAATTAGTTTAATTCATACCCACTTTAAAAAAAATTCGAAAGCAGTGCACAAGAAAACACGTTTTCTTACTCTTAAAACTGTGCAAAGCAACGACCGGTAGCTTACATCCTACCAAACTCGTATTTTATGCAAACACCTTAACTTTACTAAGCATTCAACACACATCCCCACGCAGCATTGAAGGAAAATGACGGCAAATGGAGCGTTGTTGTTTACATCACGTTCCACCGCCTTTCTCAGATTAAACGTTACGTGCGCATGCTGTATTTTTCGGCTTTGAAAATTCATATCGAATCAACAAATACTTTTAAAATGTTGATATGTTCCATTCACATGCCTTTCTCTACCTATTCGGCAACAAATTATTCTTACAAAAGCTTATTCTTCTATCTGCTTCATGCTAATCGAGATAAACATTAGCAGAAATGGTTTTATTACTTATTTCCTTGTAAGTAGAAGGGAAATAATGGGAATACACTAGACTAAATTGATAGCCAAATCTTCTAAAAGCTGTCGCCATGCAATGACATCTATTTGAAAGGTCAGAAGTAAAACAAAGGATATGAAAAAAATGAGGACTTTTCTTTTGAGAAACGTATTTTAAAACTGTAACCAATTTTAAAAAAATATCTCAGAAATAATTAACTCAAAAAATTATGCGGCACATATTTTGTTTTAAATATATCTACATTTTTTGTCCATCTCTCCCGGTTTAACGGTTATTCAAAGGACCCCCAGAATGAAGATGGCTTCAGAGGCTATTCCCGGCAAATGCAAGACATGCTTTTATTTTTCATAAAAATACCTTACAATGCGGTATTTCAATCAACATTTTCGAAAAATGTTCCATAAAAAGGGTAGTTTGGGTTGGGGATTTTCTTGCAAATCTTTTGAGTCACATCCTTAGAAGATGCTGAGCTTAGGAGTACCAAGTTTGATATTTATCGGATTTTTGTTTTTGAGTTATGCTGTTCACTCACTCACACACACACTATACACTCGGACCTTTTTCTAAAAAATAGTTTATTTTTATTCAAGATAATCCTAAGCGTGTTTTTCAAGTGAAATCTTGGTATCGAATACCTTCTCTACCTACCATGTACGTGCTAGAGAAAGTAAAAATGGCAACGATACATAAATTTAATGCGTCATAAATGTGCGTATTAAGGAGAACTGCATGTTTTATGTAGAAATAAGGTGAACCAGATAATATTAAATTCATTCAGAATGAAGATAACTTCGCAGTTTATTCACCAAAAATTCAGGCAGGATATACAAATATTATGCAAATAGCATAATTGGTGGTACATTAGTTCCAAATTGTTTGAATAATTTTAAAGTACATAAGAAATAATTATATAATATTGTATTATGTTCCATGTAAAGGCTAGTTTGTGGTGAACGTTTCTCTCTCTCTCTCTCTCTCTCTCTCTCTCTCTCTCTCTCTCTCTCTCTCTCTAAAATCTACATATTGCATATTTGGAGGTTATTGAATTTAAATAACAGATTTAGTATATATCCGAAATTTCTTTTCTGGGTCAAACCACGAACAGTTTTATAAAAAGGGTTTTAAAGAGGGAATTCAGGAAACACAAAACGGGACACTCAAATAGATTTTTTTGCCAACTTGATAAATAAATTTCTCCCTAAAATTACATTGCCATGCTATGCAGTTATCTAAAGAGCAATATTTTACTGCTTACTTAATTTGGAGCATCATATCTATTGCATAAATAATCAATCAAACTCCTGTAAAAGTTCTGCTGGTGGTCTTTTTCTGTTTGAACTTTAAACGCGGAAGAAATTTAACTCTGTTAATGACAAGTGAATGAACTTTCTTGACTCTTAGGCAACAGAAGGAAGCCACTCCATCACGTGATAGGGATATAAATGGTGGGCCAATCAACAAAAGTCCGAACTAATTACCATCTTGATAAATTAACAACCGTGGAGAAGAAAATTTAACAGAGTGATTGAGGGTTTCATCTCCACTGAGTGAATGCCAACATTTGTAAAATATATTTTGTTCTCGATTATGTCATCTTGTATTAAAATTGTATGTGTTTTGGAAATTTATAATAGAAGAGTAATTTTTACACTTTTCATTTATTCTATATGAACCAAACACTAAATCTGAAATAGTAAAATTGTGCTTCGAAATGCTCATATACTGTAAAGTAGTAAAATAAATGCTTAAAAGTATAGTAAACATCAATTATTATGTAGCTTGATTATAATTACTTTCTAATAATACATTATGACTTCGTGTAATTCCTGAAGGTAATAAAGTAGCAATTTTATTTGATTCGATATTAGCTTCAATATTAATATCACTGAATACATTGAAATATATATTACGTTACTTTATATTTCTGTATATGAGCGAGAAAGAGGGAAAGGAAGGAGAAGAGAGTTCTACAACCAAGTGGGGTTTTCCAGTTCTTGAAAATTAAGAAGCCCCCCCTTACCCAGGAGCAGGAATGGAAGTATATACTCCACTTAGGCTTGTCAAACCTAATGAAAGATCACCGAAAAACCTTGGCAGAGGTGACAGTGACTCAAGCACATATTCTCTCAGCTCTTCAGGCTGGTACCAGAAAACATTGAGGCATCTCAAAACTCCACCCAAAGACATATTCAATCTCCCACTTGTATCAGGATCACTGCCCCACCGAGTCCAACCTAATCTGAATCCCCCTAAGGCAGGTGTTCAGACATTCGACCCGATGTATTTTAGTAAAGTGTTAAGGATCCGCAGCGCCCGCATCACGGCAGCTGCAGCGGTAGAACTCCTTCTCCCCCATGGGAAAAATGAGAGGGTTATGTACAGTGAAATTGAAGCTGTGTTTTATGTATGGACGCTCTTTAACTGCTATAGTTCTCAGCTTTCCATTCTATATTGGGCGTGAAAGATCGCTTAATTTTGCTCAAAGGCCTCTTCTTCAGGCTTAAGGATATTATATTCAGACATGGAACTGCCAGTTATACTTCCCTTCCGCTGGAAGCCATGTTAATGATTTTAATGCCTGAAGAAATCCAGCGTCCTTCGTCGAGTTTGAAATCATGACGTTGGAAATTAGAGGCTGGCATATTACTTACGTATAAAGAGGTCTGTGAACAACAAATACGAAAAGTGAAGTAAATATCATAGTACGTACTGTGTTCTACTCTAGCCAATCTCTTGAATTCTAGGCAAATGAATTAGCCTACATACAGGGATCAGATCAAGATGAGGGTCGAAAGGAGGAGCAGTAAACATTACATCTGAGTGGCTGGAAGGCCACCAAGACACTACACAGCAGCTCCTGGATGAGGCTTTCTCGTATTGGTTTGAATGTCAAATAACCAGCACTCTTAACTATGGACATAGATCGGTTTCAAATTCAGAAGCGAAGTAAAAGGGTGCGGGGTGAGGAAGACAAGTGTTAAAGGGAATCGAAGTGATAAAGATGATTTTTTTAAAAGTATCAGAGCTACGCGTTTTCTTTTCTTTTGCACAGACATTACTAGCAATTAAAAATGTGTATGCAAGAATTCAGTTCAATATCTAATTTTTCTTGATATATTGTTATGCAAGTATCAATTATATTAGCTATAATCAGAACATAACTTCTCCGGTGGATATTGAATAGTTTTTCTTTAAAATATTATAAAGCAGAAAATCTGAAGTCATAAAAAGAGTGCATGCTTATGTTAATTAAATATGTTTTAAAATAAACTATGACTGATAACAAAATTCTAACTAGAAATTCTATTAACCACATTCTTTACTGCATTGTGGAACTTTTCAGACATCTAAGTAAACTTTTGAGGGAGAAGATAGATTTTGAAAATGAGAAAATAACAATGCATCTGAATTTGAGTAAATGGCACATCGTTTGCTTAAATAGAGTGCAATCTAAATAGCGCGGCACGTTAAAAATGACCTTCAAACGTGTTACATCCCTCTTCGGATATTAAAAATTCTTAGATATGTATTTTGGTGGCTACGATTTTTGCACTAATCAAAAAATATGTTGTTTTTTACTTTCTCTATACGTACTATGTAGATAGTGTATAGAGAAGGTATGGTAGTGCACCCAAAAATTCGATATCCAGATTTCACTGGAAACATGTTTTGAGACTCTCTAAATCAAAAAAAAAAAAAAAAAAAAAAAAAAAAAAAAAAAAAAAAAAACATTTTTAGAAAAATGTCTGTGTGTGTCATTCTGTCTGTCCGTATATCCTTCTGTATGTGTCTGTGGGTGGCATAGCTGAAAAACGAAAAGAGCGTTAAATACCAAACAACTTGATATTTAAGTTCAGTATCTTCCAAGGATGAAACACGAAGATTTTCAAGAAAATCCCCCCACACCAAACTACTTTTTACATGGAAAAAGTTGCGAAAATTTTGATTTTATCAAAAATGGCTCTAACGACTTATATTTAGGATATTTACATGCCAAAGAAAATGTACATTTTGAATTTTCTGGGAATATCCTCAGAAGACCTCTTAATTCTGGATGATTTTTGTTGAATTTTGTAAAACTGGTAAACCGTAAGAGATAGACAAAAACTTACAATTAAAACTCACAATTTATGTCACGCATATTTTTTTCCTGGAGTTGGCTGTTTTCGAGATATTTCTTGTTATTAGTTTGTTTTAAAATACTTAGCCTTTTCTTATACGGGAATGCGGTTTGGCCACGCAAAGAAATGGACTTCAATCCCATAGCAACCACATTTTAAAACATTTGGCTGTCGGTTTGGTCTAGTGTATTCCCTTATTTCGCTTCTATTTACAAGGAAGCAAGCAATAAGACCATTTTCTGCTAATTTTTTTCTCGATTAGCATGAAGTAAACAGAAGAATAAGCTTTTTAACAATAATTTGTAGTAGAGAGGTAGAGAAAGCCAAATGGATGGAACCGTCAGATTATTTTGATATACAAAAGCTAAAAAAGCAGTTGTGTGTCTCCTTAAGTGAAGTACTAGAACCAGGTGAGGTCTGGGGTCTGAGCATGATTTATTATTTTTTTAACACCATAAACTACTGAAGGTTTAACTATACAGGCACGATCCCATGTATTCAGCTGTGTATGCTCACATTTGCAAACGAGCGTTTTAAGGTCCTGCCTTGGTTCCCGTTTCCGTTCCCATACCAGAACAATTGAGCACCATGCCTCAGCTCCTTACTGGGATACAGTTGGAAACGCGAATGCTAATGTCACAAGAGTAAACTTCCCGAAGCAAGGCGTCTCGCGATAGAGTTGCGTTTACTATTATAGTAGAGGTGAGTGGCATTAGAGGCCCACCCACAGGCTGCAAGTTCTATTTTAAGGCAGACTCGGCGTCCATACCGACGCTTCCTGACTCATACCAGAGTAGGACAGTAGGTGAGAACAGCGCATTGCCCTGGCACATGCTCTGCTATAAACAGAGAGCCATTTCCTAATGCATCCAGGTATAGAGGCTGACCCACTTAAACAGAAACAAATTTGATGTGTTCCATTCACATGCCTTTCGCTACATCTCTGTAACAAATTATTGTTAAAAAGCTTATTCTTCTAACCTCTTCATGCTAATCGAGATAAAAAAAAATCTGATGTGTTCGATTCACATGGCTTACTCTACATCTCTTCAGCAAATTATAATTAAAAAGTTTATTCTTGCAGCTGTTTCATGCTAATCGAGATAAACATTAGCAGAAATTGTATGATTGCTTGTTTCTAGTAAATAGAAGGGAAATAAGGGAATATACTAGCTAAAGCGATATCAAATCCTTTAAAAGCTGGTTGCCATATGGTTGGTATCCGTTTCTTTGCGTTGCCAGAGTTTATAAATTCCTGTGTGTGAAAGGTTTTAAGCATTTTAAAACTGTCACCAATAAATCTGAATGGTTACTACATGAAAAAAAGTATATGACATAAACTGTTTTAACGAGATCTACATGTTTTGTGAAGTAAGTCTTTGTCTATCTCTTACGGTTTAGTAGTTACACAAAATTCCGCAAAATTCATTCCGAATAAATATGTCTTCAGAGGCTATTCCCAAAAAATTCAAGATATACATTTTATTTGTCATCTAAATATCTTTAATATACGATATTTTAACCAAAATTGTTAGAGCCCTTTTTGAGAAAATAAAAATGTTCG
Source organism: Hymenopus coronatus (assembly GCA_030762935.1). NCBI lineage: Eukaryota > Metazoa > Arthropoda > Insecta > Mantodea > Hymenopodidae > Hymenopus > Hymenopus coronatus. The sequence continues at coordinate 69,801,599 of CM060895.1, forward strand.
AACTTTTTTCCATGTAAAGGGTAGTTGGTGGTGGGGGCATTTTCTTGAAAATTTTCGTGTCAATCCTTGGAAGATACTGAACTTAAATACCAAGTTTAGTAGTTAACGGACTGTTCGTGTTTGAGCTATATTGCCCACAAAAAAAAAACACACACACACACACACACACACTGACTGACAGACAGACGGATTGCCTGACTCACAAGGACGTTTTTCTAAAAATGCTTTTATCTAATCATGGAGTCTTAAAACATTTATTTCCAGTGAAATCTCGGTATCGAATTTTTGGGTGCAATACAATGCCTTCTCTATACAATAGTACATAGTACGTGTAGAGAAAGTAATTATCAGAAATTTCCTTCTTGTAAGTAGAAGGGAAATAATGAAATACACTAGGCTAAAGTGATAGTCAAATCCTTTAAAAGCTGGTTGTCATGTGGTTGATATCCGTTTCTTTGCATTGCCAGAGTTTACAAATTCCTGTGTGAGAAAGGTTTTAAGCATTTTAAAACAAAAACCAATAACAAGGAATATCTCGGAAATGGTTACTCCACGAAAAAAATGTATATAACTGAATTGTGTGGTTTAATGATATCTACATGTTTTTTGTAGTAGGTGATTGTATATCTGTTACGGTATACCATTTATGCAAAATTCAGCAAAATTCATCCAGAATAAGGAGGTGTTCAGTTGTTATTCCCAGAAAAATCAAGATATACACTTTATTTATTATGCAAATATCTTTAATATAAGATACTTTAATTAAAGTCGTTAGAGCCATTTTGGGGAAATCAAAATGTTCGGATATTTTCCCATGTAAAGAGTCGTTTGGGGTGGAGGGATTTTTTTTTTTCAAAATCTTTGTGTCGTATTCTTGGAAGATACAAATCTTAAATACCAAGTTTGTTAGTTCGCCGAATTTTTATCATGTTCATAGACACACGGACACACACGGATCTTTTTCTAAAACTACTTTTTTTGGTAAAGGGGGCCCTAAAACGTGTATTTCCTGAGACATCTCGGTATCGAATTTTTGGTGGAATGCAATACCTTCTCTACTATGTATATGTAGAGATAGTAAAAATCTGATGTGTCCCATTCACATGACTGTCTTCCTGCTCTGCATTTCTTACAAAAATGTATTTTTTCTACTTAATGCTCATCGAGATAAACATTAGCAGGATGGTATAGAAGGAAATTAAGAGAATACCATAGGTTAAAACGATAGTCAAATATCTTAAAAGCCGTCGCTGTGAAATTTGCTTGCTTGCAAGAACGACTTCTTGTATTATAAAAGCAAAATTATTTTAAAATTGAGTCCAATAACACGGAATATATCGGAAATGGTTAACTCCACAACATAAATGTTTTGCACATAAGTGTGTATTTTGACGAGAGCTACATTTTTGTGCAAAAATGTTTGTTTAAAACATATGCAAAAATCATTCAGAATGCAAGAGGTCTTCAGAGACTATTCCAAAGAAATTCAAGGTGTACGTATTCTTTGAGATGTAATTATATTTAATATGCGATTTTTAATTAAAATCGTTAGAGACAATTTTTAGAAAACCAAATAGTTCGAAAAATATTGCATGTAAAGGGTAGTTTGGGGGGGATTTTCTTGTAAATCTTCGTATCACGTCCTTCAAGGGTACTAAACTTAAATACCAAGTTTGGTATTTAACGGACCTTTTGTTTTTGAGTTAAGCTGACCACAGACACACGCACACGCTCGCACGCACACACACACAGTGGGGCCATTTTCAAAACGTTTATTTCTGCTGAAACCTTGACTTCGAAATTTTGGTCGGAATACAATACCTTCTCTACTACCTACTATGTGCTTAGTACGTGTAAAGAAAGAAAAAGCTTATTCTGCTATCTACTTCGCATTAATTGAGATAAATGTCTGTAGAAATACTTTTATTGTACATTTCCGTGTAGATATATGGGGATTAAGGGAATACAATCAAACCTTTAAATAGCTGCTCGCTATGCGAGGGCTTTGAAGCTCCGTTCTCTTTGCTACACTTGACCTTTCGTAAAGAAAGAGTCGGGTTATTTGACCTAAACACTGAAACCTATAGGTTTTTAGTACTTACCTCCTTTCTTTAAAGTTTTAGTTAATCTTGTATCTCTAAGAGGAAATAGCTTATTAACTAAATTTTCTTTAGGAAGACCATCTTCTGAGTTTATTAAGCCCAACAACTAATAACTTCTCCTACCTTTGGATTTGAAGATTGTTGGACACTGTTTCTTCCTCTACATTGCACAACCTACATACTCGTTCTTCTTTGAAGATTCCCATTGTCTGTAGATGTTTCCTTAATCTGCAATGTCCGGTCAATAACCCTGTTATCGGGTTTATTTGGTATCTGTTTACTTAATCAGTAATAAGAAAAACGAATAACGTCTTTCGATGTCAGAAAAGTGTAAGCATGAAAATATCGAACCAATAACAAGGAATATCTCAGAAATGTTTAACCCTGTACAAAACATAAATAAATAGATACATATATTTGATATGTTCCATTCGTATGACTTTCTCTACATCTCTGTAACAAATCATTGTTAAAATGTTTATTCGTCTATCTACTTCATGCTAATCGAGATAAAAGTAACAAAAATGGTCTCATTACTTGCTTCCTTGTAAGTAGAAGAGAAATAAGGGAATACACTAGGCTAACTTTTAAAAGCTGGTTGCTATATGATTGAAAATTCGTTTCTTTACTAACAATGGTGCAAAGGGCAGGAAAATAATAAAATGATGTAAAATCGAGAAAAAAGTTCTAAATTATAAAGCTGACCTAATAAGGACGCTTTTTAATAATTATGGTACTCATAATAAGCATTTATGAACAAGTTAGTAACAAAAGATGACATACCATCATAATCTATGCTCTGGTATACCTATAACTAGCAGAAAATAGGTTGATAAATAAATTATTAAGTCATTTTTAGAAAAAAATGTATATATAAACTATTTAAAAACTGTATTTTCCGGGCTGTTGTGCCATGGTCGTAGGTTAAAATCTAAACTAGAAGTTTCGCCGACGCCTACGGCTAGCATTTTCAGTGGTACAACAGTTCGGAAAATATAGTTTTTAAATATGACGACACCAGCTGTGAAAATAACTAAGATACTCTTTAAATAAATTATTATATGTTTAATTCATTGCCTTTGCCCTGAGAAGACTGTGCTTTCTGCCTAGCTATTGCGCCATGAAATAGTTTTGCACAAATAGTGTGTTAAAACAAGATACTTTGACCCATTTAAACCGTATCCATTCCATAGTTCCAACATCAAACTTTCGGCTTAACTGGGTTAATGGTTTGGGTACAAAAGAAAGACTACGTCAATCAGAAGAGGCCATGATCGTGAATTAGAAAGATTGACCTGTTTGATAGTGCTGCAGGCTGTCACGGCATGCAGTATTTATGTACTTAACTGTCAACGGTCGTTAGTCCTTTGTCTGTCTTTTATCGAAAGATAACGAAAAACAAGAAACGCTACTCTCCAGTAAACATAGAGTGTGGTTGAAGAAATCCTATGTTACACTCAATTGAATCTCTCTATCCACTATAGTATATTACAGTATAACCCCAAAAAGCGTTTTCAAAGGGAGATTGCTAAAATAAAGTATAAATGAGAAAAAAATCTGATGTGTTACACTCACATGATTACTCTAACTGTCCTACAAACTTCCTACAAAATATTATCTTCTTTCTACACAATGCTAATCGAAATAAAAAAACTCTGATGTATTCCATTCACATGATTTTCTCTTCATCTCCACAACAAATTATTGTTAAAAAGCTTAAGCTTCTATTTACTTCATGCTAATCGAGAAAAAATTAGCAGAAATAGTCTTATTACTTGCTTCCTCGTAAGTAGAAGCGAAATGAGGGACTACCATAGGTTAAAGTGATAGTCAAAAGCTGATTGCTATGTGAATGAAGTTCCTTTGTTTGTATGGACAGGAGTTGACAAATTCCTGTATGAGAAAAGTTAAGCTTTTCAAAGCTGAAACCAAAAACAAGGAATATCAAAAAGATCAGCTCCACGAAAAAAAGGTATACAACATAAATTCTGTGTTTTAATGTGCTCTATACATGGGGGAATTTTTTGGGGTGGGGGGATTTTTCTCAAAGTCTTTGTGTCGCATCCCTGGAAGTTACTAAACTTAAATACCAAAGACTGAACTGAAGACGTGGCTAGGAGGGCAGCACTTTCAAACCAACGAAGATCTTCAAAACAACGTCAATGCTCATTTGAAATCATTGGCGGCAACATTTTTTGAAGCGGTTATTGCAAAGCTTGCGCACAGGTACCATAAATGTCTCAATCTTTTCGGTGATTATGTTGAAAAGTAACCATAAGTGTACAAAACTTTTAGTAATAAAATAATCGTTTTCTATGAACTTGTCTTTTATTTATAGCTTATCGGAGATAAAAAAAAAACGGCTCTCGGTACATTTTGGGGTAGTGAGTCTCTTACTGTTTAGCAGTTAAGCAAAATTCGACAAAATTCATCCAGAATAAAGAGATCTTCATAGGCTATTCCCAGAAAATTCGAGATATACATTTTATTTCAGCTAAAAAAAATTTAATTTACCAGATTTTATCAAAGTCGTTAGAGCCATTTTTAATGAAATCAAACTTCTCGAAAATGTTTCCATGTAAAGGGTAGTTTGTGGTGGGGGGATTTTTTTTAAAATCGTTTCACATTCTTGGAAGATACTAAACTAAATACCAAGTTTGGTATTTAATGGTAATTTCGTTTTGGGGCCATGCTGTCCACACACACACACTCACACACACATACACACACGGATACACACATGGACCTTTTTTTAAAAATGTTTTTTTCGGACTCGGAGACCCCATAACATATATTTCCGATGAAATCTCGACATCGAATTTTTGGGTGCATTACAATGCCTTCTCTATGCCTATGTATATTGTATATATGGGGCTAGAGAAAGTAAAAATAAAAGTGAATATTCTTATGGAATTGAACTTGTTTAGTAGACTGAGCAAGATGTCGCCGCGGCAACTCTTGCACTCTGTTCATTCCCAGCAACTGGTAATTTAATCTTTTAATCATTAATAATGGATCACAAATCTAGTTATAATATTACATTTAAAAAAAGAAGTAAATTTTATCTTCACCTACTCTAGTCCATTTTTTATGAAATCTCCTGGTCGTTAGGCGAATGCTGAAGTGTTTTCTTTCATCCAAAGTTCCTGTCCCTCCATATATTTACATTCGTTCTTCACCCCGTTTGGTTTGTTTCAAGGTTGGAAATGTCGACGATGGTGTTTCGGTGCAGTGCGGCGGGGAAAAAGGACGTTCTCTGTGGAACTTTCTCTTACACTTCGGCTGGTTACCGGGATACACGGACGGTGCTCATAGTGTCTTCACCCGCAACTACATAACCAAAAAATTTCTTCTGAAATTGCCTTCATACCTATCTACTTGATTCGGTGTTTACTTATGTATTGTACATTAAAATGCATTTTTGAAGCTGGAATTTCTCGGCAGTAACTGGATTTTACAAAATATCTTTAACGGTATTGTTTAATACATTTTTCAAATGCGGGCATAGTTTCATTTAATGGTCATGCTACATCATAGAACAATAGTAAACATTCCCACACCATAGATGAACTTAAGGATAATATAAAAACAGAAAGTACAAACATTACGCAAGTAGAACATGCGTGAGAATGGAAATTTCATTCAAGTTGCCTTGTTTTCACGGAAATGCACACCGCTTTCAATACAATTTATAACAATGTTAGTATTCGTTAATCGTTCACATTACTTCACTTGTGTGTAGGTAAAGCGGGACTTAGGAACAGAAAAGCCCCGAGTAATAGACAGTATACACGATCCACGGCTTCACATTATAAAACGTATTACAGTCATTAACTTATTACGCGATAGTTATATAGTATAAATGCACGATTCTATCAGACCATGTAGGTATTAAATGTACATTTTGAATTTTATGGGAATAGCCTCATAAATTCTCTTCATTCTAAATGAATTTTGCGTATCTAGTAAACGTTAACAGATAAATGAGTAGTACACAAAACCGAGCATGAACTGAACATCCAAACTAAAAGTCCTACGAAGTGAGAACCAATCGTATAGTACCTTTCTTGAGTCCAGAAAGGGGAATTAGGTTTCGTCACCTCAGTCTTCTTCATGCTTTTATACAAACTGCACATCGAAAAGGTATCTGGCAAATATACCAAGTCACTAACTTGAAGATGGCATAATAACTGAGTTTCTTACCTTAGTTTTACAGTTTGTATCATGCATTTAGTAGGTATTGCATTTCACAAACAAATTGAAATTGAGATTTCACTGGAAATACACGTTTTGAGGTCCTGCGAAGAAAACATTTTAGAAAAAGGACCGTCTGCGCTGAGAGAGAGAGAGGGGGGGGGCAGAACAGTATAACTCACAGACGAAAATTCTGTTAAATACCAAACTTTCTATTTAAGTCAGCATCTTCCAAGGATGCGACATGAAAATTTTCAAGAAAATATCCCATCCTTTCTAGAGTTTACATCTCCCTGTTCCTTTAAATGGAACATTTTCGAATTTTTTTATTTTCTCAAAAATGACTAACAATTTTGATTAAAACATTTTAAGAATTTTCTGATGTAGATGTACCTTGAATTTTCTGCGAATAGCCTCCGAAGTTCTCTTCCATGTGAATGGCTTTTGCACAACTCCTATAACTGTAATTTTTACAACGCAAAAAGTGTAGATCTCGTTAATGCACAACTTTATGTGAAACATACCTTTTTGGTGAAATTGAACACATCCGAGGTATGTCTTGTTATTTGTTTCAATGTTAATATATACTATTCTCAAATGGAAGGTCGTATTCGTTTTTATATCTCCTGATCTAGCAAAGAGAACAGCATTTCAAAAAAATCACATAACGACCAGCTCTTAAAATATTTGCTATCGCTTTGATCTACTGTATTTTCTTATTTTCATTTATGTAAGATAAATAAGTAATAAAAGCATTTCAGTAAACCCACTATCACGGCGATAGAAGAATAGGCGTTTCTAAGAATAGTTTATTGAAGAATGAGTAAAGAAAGTCATTTGAAAATAACATATCAGAAAATGTTAGAATAACTAAAAAAATAAATGATGAGTTGTCGCATAAGCGGTGCGCAACAATTTTTCCAGCGCAGCTGATACCATCCACAGACTCGGACCGGATTCCTGTGGTGAGCAGCAATAAAAGCACTCAGACCGCATTCAAACACTAAAACAAGGTTTTTAGTCAACTTCCTAATTATATCTGTTTACACAGCACATTGACGTAATTGCGCCGACAATAAGTGCGGTTTCATGATCCTGTGGTTCTTCAGGAACTTCTGAATTGACTTCGTCTGCTTTGAGTTTTATCATAAATAGGTTAGATGAAAAACTAGTTTTCATATTATCTTTCTTTCCATCGGTTTTTTGACCTATTTTTCCCCAGCTACTTCTGTTACCATCCTCAGTCTCCTTCAATATCTCTCTACTCCCTTATTTTCATTATTTTTGAATGGGTAAGAAAAATAGAGCAGTACTGCGGCCATGTAGGGGCAAATAAATAAGTACGTACCCTAGGAGTTCGTCACCAGGAAATCTTCTTTCCTTTCTTTATTTTAAACGCTAGGAGTAAGAAAAGGACAGCTAATACATAAACATGTATTTGAATTTCACTGATGCGTTGCATCATTGTCTCGATAAACTGGTGCGTTACCTTAGCATTGAATGGGGAGGAAAAATAGAGCTCTCTTACTGCCATTTAGCAACAAGTAATCGTGGTACCACTGCCATCGGACGGCTATTGCGTTCCCTTGGCACTGTACATCGATTCATATTATCAGACTTTAAAAACTTTCCCGTCCGATTTTTAAACATTTTCTTTTACATAAACCTTGTCGTGACAATAACACAACAAAAAATAATTGTTCAATTTGGTGCAGTTGTTCGGAAATGATGCGCGTGCGGCAATTCATTATATATAGGGTAGATGATAAATTGGTTTTCATATTATCTTTCTTTCCATCGGCTTTTTACCTTTTCTCCTTGCTACTTCTGTTACCGTCCTCAGTTGCCTTCAATATCCCTCTACTCATTTATGTTTTATTATTTTGTACATTATTTTCTCTCCTGTTTTTGCAAGGTTCAATATTCATTTCCCTGAGTTTCCCGGAATTTTATATCCATTTTCTAGCTTTTACATGACCAGTCATACGAGGTACGTCCAGAAAGTAAGTTCCGTTTGGTAATAAAATTAAGTTGTGTACAGATACAGAATAATTATTTATTGCACAAAATTCTACAACTCTTAAACTGCTTTTCCACATAACTGCCGAAATTTTGCAGGCATTTGTCATAGCGTGGTACAAGTTTTTTTTATACCTTCTTCATAGAAGTTTGCCGCCTGTGTCTTCAAAAAGTTGGAAACATTTTCTTTCAGGTCTTCGTCATTATTGAAGTGTTGACCTCCAAGGAAAGACTTGAGATGTAAGAACAGATGAAAGTCGCTAGGAGCGAGGTCAGGGCTATACGGAGGATGGTCAAACACGTCCCAGCCAAATCCCGGTAGGAGGTTTTTCGTCACATCTGCAGTGTGTGGTCGTGCGTTATCGTGAAGAAAAACACCCTTTGCCAGTAATCCTCGGCGCTTATTCTGTATTGCGCGGCGCAATTTCCTAAGTGTCTCGCAATAAACATCTGCTTTGATTGTTTGACCACGCGGTAAGAAACCAATGAGTAAGATGCCTTTCCAGTCCCAGAACACTGTGCACATAATTTTTCGAGGTGTCAAGATTTGTTTCGGCTTAACCTCTGCTGGGGATGAAGTGTGCCTCCATTCCATTGATTGCCGCTTACTTTCAGGGGTGTCGTAAGAAACCCAAGTCTCATCTCCTGTGACTATCTGTGTCAGAAATTCTTCGCCGTCTTCATCATAACAGGTTAAAAACTGAAGTGCACTACCCATCCGTTTTGTTTTGTGTTGCTCAGTAAGAATATTCGGTACCCAACGTGAGCAAAGTTTACGAAATTTCAGTTTTTCGGTAACAATTTCATGAATTAGTGATCGTGAGCTTTGGGGAAATTCCATAGCTAGAGCACTAATTGTAAACTTGTGGTCTTCCTGGATCTTGTCATCAATCGCGTGAACCAGTTCTTCTGTAACCAAAGATGGACGCCCACTTCGTTCTTTATCGTGCACTTCACTACGTCCTTCATTGAACTGTCGGACCCATCTTCTCACCATTGAATTACTCATCGCATTTTGTCCGTAAACTTCGCAAATTTGCCGATAAATTTCTATTGGTTTCACTTTCCTAGCATTCAGAAAACGAATCACAGATCGGATTTCTCAAGCGGCGGGATTTTCAATCAACACCGACATTGTAAACAAGCACAACAAAGCGTATGTGGCTGACAGCGATCTCAAAATGGCACACGTTTCTTCTCCTTGATACAGAGCGTCTACCGCGCATGTGCGGAACTGCGATCGCAGCGCTGCAGCGGAGATAAATTGAAACGGAACTTACCTTCTGGACGTACCTCGTACATGAATTTGCATTGTTAAGTATTTCCATACTGGATAGCTAAATTGAAAAATTCAATGCCATTGCATGTTGACATGGTAGCTCAGTGATAGAGTAACTGGCTAAAGACGGAGATCCTCAGCTCTCGGCTATGGCGTTGAATTTTTCAGTCTCACTCTACCTATCCAATTCCTGTCCTACACACGGCTTGTATGAAAAAACAAATTAGCACTATTTCCATACAATTTGAGATGGAATACTGTAGGTAGCCTTTGTTTTGAACTTGTGGACAGTCTATGATAAAGGTGTTGAGCGGGAGCACGGCTTGATGTTTATACACAGGTTCATGAGACAAAAGATGGAAGTGTGCTTCCAATGCGCAATCTGGTTATAACGACCTGGTCTTGACGCTTTTTTATTATTGTTTATTTGTATTTAGAGTGATTCTTTATTATTATGTTTTTATTTTGGGGGGGGAAGGTGAAAAGGAAGGACCAAGGGGGGATTATTTATTTTATCATTTTTGTTTGTTTATTTCATGTCATTTTATTTTGTTTACTTCACCATTGTGGTCAATACTATTTCACGTCTTGGGGAATATTGCTCTTATCGTTGGTTGTATTTGTAATTTTGAACAGCAGCAGGAAGCTTAAGCCAACAACAATGCCAGTGCTTCGTTGTGTTGAGGTGATAGTCAACAGAGAGCTACAATATTAGTTGGTAACTTCAAATCGGGCGATAAATGGCTGCATATCGCCGATAGATCCGAACTTCATCAACTTCTAGCGTTCTTGTCTCAGGAAGCCGAACCAGTCCTCCCTCTTTGCCACAGTTCCAATATTCTTTTTCAAAATCCAGTAATGAATTTCAAATTGTAGTGAGCACACCTGAAATCTTACAATTAATTTTTATTTCCTAACATCGCAGGAGCCAGTGCCGTTACTACGGCTAAACAATTTAATGCTGTTTCGCATGTTCTGTGATACAGAGTACTTAATTGCCGAACATATATTCCTAGGTAAAATATATCATGAGTAACATAATATGGATAGAAAGCTCATATTATATTATAGCGGATATATGAGAATTAGTCATGGGTTGATGAAGTTGTACCACAGTACCATAATCTTTTTAAGATGGAGTTCGAAAAACTTGCTAATTTCTATTATACAAAAATGGCTCTAACGATTTTATTAACATATCGGAGATATTTGTTTCCTGTGAGTAGCTTGATAAATCATAATCATAGTCATTATTATTCTTAATCTCCTTCTTCTTCTTCTTCTTCTTATTATTATTATTATTATTATTATTATTGCATTGAACTTTATGTTCCTTAGAAATTTAAAATATAGACAAATACGAAGAAATGCAGAGTTAATTAAAACATATGAGTTGTGTCTCAGCATCAGATTTTCAGATGTTTCAAAAAAATTCGTTGTTAACTATTTTATGTTTACTCAAAACTCTGATAGGGCAGATATAAAGCATCTTTGAGGATATTTACCTCTCCTTTTTTTGGCTACTCATAAACAAAATTTGACAAATACAAACTTGAATATATGGAACATTTGAGTACAAAACATAACTCTCTTATCGCAAATCACATTTTGTAAGTAAAGAGCAATCCATAAAAAACAATTGCATATTTTCAGATGTACTTAATACGTACGTATATGTTGCACCAGAGCTCAAGCTGGGAAAACTTGAAAGGTGCAATAACGACTATTTGGGACACTGCTGATGCTAAGAAAAAAATTGTATTTTAATGAGTTGTATATGTTTTCCCTGTACAATGTTCAGTTACATAACATTTAATAGACATAAAGAAGGCTTCACAGATTATTCACAAGGAATTTTATTGTGTGTGTGCTTCATGTAAGTATTTGAAATATAAAATTTGTTATTCAAACTTTCGCAGGTCATGTTTGAGAAAGTAAAACTTACAAAAAAAGTGTCCTATTATTGGGTTGCTTGATGTGATTTTCTTAAAAGCATTGTGATAAAAATGACAGAGTGAAAAGATTTGAATATACGGAATGCGTAATGGTCTATCGATCTCAAAACATATTTCCAGTGGAATCTCGGTACCAAATTTTTGAATGAAATAAAACAGGCACTTCCTCTACTTACCATTGGTAAATGGCAGAGAACGCAGAAATTGATCTGCACGCATCCCAAATTCGTTTACTGCAAACACGTGCTTTAACAGATGTAGAGTCAAGGGACATCCGCTGGGCAATGCCCTCCTCCCTTCAGTGAACTGAGATGGTTTTTCTTGACCCTAAACGGCAGCTGAGGGCACCCTTGATTGCCGAGAATGCCCTGGAGCCGGAGTTTTGTCCTGCCGGAAGTTAGAAGCGTACCGCTAAATGCTCCCCAATTATCGAGAGGGATACAATTGACCCCAATTACGTTGCTTAATTCCTTCATCTATATGGTAACATAAAGGCAATAATGAGCGGTATTGCTAAGCCTACTTTCTCTGACACTTTCTGCTGCTAGCGAAATACATTCTATTGTACACCTTTAAGAAGTTCACAGAAATAAACATAACATTACATTTCAGATTCATTCCTAATATTTATGTAGTGCATTTCACTGTTCAGGAGTCACTTGAATTTTAAGAAATGGTCCTAGAAGTGATGCGTTTTAACCAGAATCTCCATATAAATTACATCTACGAAAATGCGTTTAACAGTTGTTAATGTTCTTTACTTCTTATTTTCACATGTTCTCTCTGCATTTAAATAACACTGACGTAACCGGTATGTCGTTTCCTTATACAGCACGTATGTAGAATGTACAAAGTATTAGACAAGTTATTGTATGGCACCCAAAAATTCGATACAGATATTTCACCTGAAACATCGGTATCATCCAAAACAAAACAAAAACACATTAGAAAAAGGTCCGTGAATGAATGTGTGTGTGCGTGTGTCTATGGGCAGCATAACCCAAAAACGAAAAGTTCGTTAAATACCAAACTTGGTATTTAAGTTCAGTATCCAAGTATACGAGGATTTTCAGTAAAGTCCCCCCCACCCCAAATACTCTTTATATGGAACATTTTTCGAAAATGTTGATTTACACAAAAATGCCTCTAATTTTATTGCAATACTATTCATATGTTTGAGATATTCTCATGAGAAACGAAATGTATATCTTGAATTTTCTGGAAATAGCTTCTGAAGACCTCTTAATTCTGGATGACGTTTTTATATCTGGTAAATCTCAAGAGATATATTAAAACATAGTACAAAAACAATATAGACCTCATTAAAACCCATAATTTGCAGGTTATTTTTTTTTTATTTGCACAGTTAGTAGTTGCCTGGACATTCCTTATCATTGGTTTCATTTTTAAATTATTTAAATGTTTGTCTCTAAGGGGAAGTCATCTTTCGTTCCATCTCTCTTTTGTTTTATTTCTGGCAATATAAAGAGAACCGAATTTCAATTGTTTCATTAGCGACCATCTTTTAAAAGATCTTACTATCGCTTAGCCTAGTGTATTTTCTTTCTAATTACAAGATGGCAAGTAATAAGACAATTCCTCCTAATGTTTATCTTGATTAGAATGAGGTATATAAATGAATAATATTTGCAGAACGGGTAGAGATAAGCATGAGAATGGAACATGTCAGATTTTTTTTGCATTGTGTTAGTAAGCAGTGACCAAAATTATGTCTCCTGTACTCTTATTGTAAAATTACAAGAATAGAAAAAAATAACATGTACGACCATGTAATTGTTAATTTGATAGTGTAATATTAAACTGTTTGGCAATGAAAGGTCCTCTATTAATAGGTAATTAGAGGAGAGACCAAATCATCAATTTGTAAATTATATAATTAAGTGGAGAAAATATCTTGTAAAGAAATGCAGTGCATTTTAGTGCAGGTTCTTACATTTTGGTTACAAGCCAGGGTACCTCAAAGTGCCCGATAATCGCATGAGTCTGCCTGCAGCATACAATACAGACCGTAATTGAGGGTCAGCTGTCGTCACGCTGAATTTAGTGTTGAAATGAAGTGGTAGGAAGCGCAAACACTATCACCCTCCCCTCCAGCTGGGCTCCGAGTAGGGTGTTGCTGTGCACGAGCGAATACTCTGATTCAACCGAACAAATTTAGAACAACCTGCCATAGAGTATGTAAAAGTAAGACTAGTTGAAAGTAACGCATCCTATCCTTATGTTCAATGGCCGAGTGGAGAACAGTGATTAAGCTGAATAATAAATTCTGTTCCATATCATTTTGGCAGTATTGGCTGCTGTCTTGAAATGGTTGTGCGATACAGCTGGTTCCTAATTTAACATTATAATTTATCTTAATATACTCTAAGGAATTTATCAAATTTACATTTCCATAACGTATTTTAAAAATAAAACGTAACAGAATTAATGCATCTGGAATGCATGTTAATTCTTATTAACAAAAGGTAGAAGGATCCTTCGATTTATATCTGCCTCACATGATGAAAATACGTGCGTCTATCATAATTATGTTTATTATTTTTATACTTAGCACTAGAACACAGGTAGAGAAGGTTTTGCATTCCACCCAAGTTGAAGTTGCAGTTTTAGAAAAAGGTCCGTGTGTATGTAAACAGTATAACTCAAAAACGAAAAGTTAGTTCCATACTAAACTTTATATTTAAGTTCAATATGTTCCTAGGATACAGCATTAACATTTTCAAGAAAATTCCCCACCTCAAACTATCCTCCACAAGGAAACGTTTTCAAAATTTTAATCTTTTTAAAAGTCTTAACGATTTTGATTAAACCATTGCTTATTAAAGATATTTACAAGGCAAATAAAACTACTTTTAAAATTGTATAACTGTAAACCGTAAGAGGTAAACAAAAACTTACTATACAAAAAGTGTAGATCTCTTCAAAATACACACTTCACGTCTTATAAATTTGTGTTATGAAGTTAACCACTTCCGAGATATTCCTTATTATTATTAATTTTAAAAACATTTAATTTTCTGAAACAGGATGTTGTCATCCGTATTTATTTCCTTATTTTGTTTTACTCCTGGTCATGCAAAGAGAATCGAATTTCAAGTCAATCGTATGGCGACAGGTTTTTGACTATCGCTTTATCCTAATATATTCCATTAGTTCCCTTCTACTTATAAGGAACTAGTATAAGACAAATGAACATGAACTAGATCGAAGAAGAATCTTTTGTAAGAGTAGTTTGTTTGTAGAACAGCTAGAGAAAGTCCAATACATCGCACAGACCCTGTTTGTCATATATCGCCATTCAAAGGTTTAGATTAGTCAATCGTGGAAAGTGGGAAGAAAAGAGAGAACGGAATAATGCAAGTCAGTGGAGCAAGGTTAAAATAAACGGGATTTAGTACACGCACTTCACAAAGATAATACGACTATCTTATCTCTTGGAATCTATATGGATAGAATGTCCAATTTTGCAAATGTTACCAACTTTGAACTGACTTTACAAAATTTTCACTATGCTTTATTAAAGTTCTCTTTCAAAGAAGGTGATTTTTGTTCCCTCTTAAAATTACGCAGTTAGGTCTTGTAATATATTTGTTGGCAGCCGCTAAGGTAGCTGGAGGAAGAGTTTATTTGGTTACCAAATATGCACTAGGAAGTGTTAGCACAACTCCCAAGAAAAACACGTGGCATTCTTTTGTGTCTATTATCGGTCAAGGACATTAACGTTTACTCATTGTTTACAAGACAACTATTGAAGCTGGCGAATTGGAGTATCTTTGTAAGACGAGTATGCCGTAATTTGGCATTTATAGAAAGTGAAATCATGTGAGTGTCGTGCAGCAATTTTCCCGCCAACCTCTGACCCTTGATATTAGTCAATGTTGTATCTGTCGCAGTAATCAGCCATTCGTCTTGTCGACAGAGATACAGACTCCTTCCTATTTATCCTCTGTTTTCTTTCATCGCAGAAAAAACACCTCAAATGTATAGATTATTTGCTTTTAGCAATTGTTATAAAGGATTATTAGCTAGAACTGTTTATCAGCCTCTTTGTAAATAAAAATATACATTTTTCTAATAACTTTCTACAGATGAAGGCAATTTTTCAAGAAAATATGTACCTATCCATAATCCAAAGAGAAACTGACGATAACTGTTACTGCAACTTCCCATTAGACTTATAACTGCATCCGAAGACCTGCTATCTTTGCTTTTTAATTTCTCTAGTGATTGCATATTTTAGAGAGATTATTTTACTCGATGCAAAATTCAATGTTGCTATTTCATCAGATATCAGACTTGCGAAATTCAGATACAGAACCATATGAATGTTAGTAGATCGGGCTTTTTACTTTATATGTACTATGTAGGTAGAGAAGGCAGGTATTGTATTCCACCCAAAAATTCGATACCGAGATTTCACCGAAAATATATGTTTTGAGGTCTTCTGAATCCAAAAAAGCATTTTTAGAAAAAGGTCCACGTGCATGTGTGTCTCTATGATCAGAATAACTCGAAAACAAAACTCGATTAGATACCAAACTTTATACTCGTATCTAAGTTCAGCATCTTCCAAGGATGAAGCACGAAGATTTTCCAAACTCCCTTCTATGTGAAAAATTTGTCCAAAATTTTGATTTTCTCAAAAATGTCTCTAACGACTTGATTAAACTGTCGTATAATAAAGATAATTACATAACGAATAAAATGTGTATCGTGAATTCTATGGAAATAAGTGAAGTCCTCTTCATTCTAAATGACTTTTGCATAACGGATAAACTCTTAAGAGATAGATAAAAATTGATACACAAAAAAAAAAACTGATGTGTTCCATTCACATATCTTTCTCTACCTGTTCTGCAAAATATTATTCTTTTATCTACATCATGCTAATCGAGATAAATATTAGCAAAAAATATATCAAATATTTTAAAAGTTGGTTGCCCTATGAATAATGAAAGTTCAGTTTGCTTTGCATTGCCAGTCAAAAGAGAGATGAAACGAAAGGTAACCGTGTTTGAGAAAACTTCATACTTTAAAGCTGAAACCAATAACAAACAATATCTCGGAAACGGTTAACTCTATCACAAAAAATTGTGTGTTTAACGAAATCTACATTTGTTGTATACTAAGGTCTCTATTTTTTTAAGGTTTTCCAGTTATGCAAAATTCAGCAAAATTCATCCAGTATGAACAGGTCTTCAGAATTATTCCCAGAAAATTGAAGATAAACATTTTATTTGTGATGCAAATAACTTTAATATACGGTATTTTAATCAAAATCGTTACAGCCATTTTTCAGAAAAATAAAAGTTTCAAAGCTTTGTCCATGTAAAGGGTAGTTTGAGATGGGGCGATTTTCTTGAAAATCTTCGTCTCGCACCGTTGGAAGATACTAAACTTAAATACTAAACTTGCTGTTTAACGGTCTTTTAGTTTTTGAGCTATGTTGTCCACAGACACACACACGCACACATACACACACATGTACACACGGACCTTTTTCTGAAAATGTGTTGTTGTTTTTTTTGGACACATTGGCCTCAAAACATATATCTCCTACAAAATCTCGACATCGAATTTTTGGGTGGAATAGAATACACAATTTATTCATCCGTTGATGATATGAATCCCTCAACCGTTTCATATTTTTTTATTTTACTCCTGGCCATGGTAAGAGAAGCAACTAATTTCAATGTTAATCGCATGCGACAGCTTTTAAACTTTAAAGGATTTAACCACCTCTTAAGCCTAGTGTATTCTCTTATCCCTTCTACTTGCAAGGGAGCAAGAAATAAGAAAATTTCTGCTTAGGTGAATCTCGATTAGTATGATGTACATAAAAAATAATGTTTTGCAAGAACAGATTTTGAAGAGCAGATAGAGAAAATCATGTTAATGGAACACATAAGATTTTGTTCTTATCATTGGGTTTGTCAGCGCATGTATCAGTATTCATTTTTGAGTAGAATGAGGATTTTATAATGCATAAATGTGAAATTTCCGCGAGACAATGACAGATGTACAGTTTTCTACCTTACTCATAACTTCCAAGTCACTGGTATTAACCACTTCCTGTGTGTACATGACCGAGCAGTTCCTCTTTAATAATCTGCATTGCTCATGCAAGCTTGAATTGCCATATTGTACTACCGTGAAGTGTGAACACTATGTGTTTAGGCTGTCTTTTCAGACGTACATCATTATCTGAGCAGGAAAGTAGAATACCCTCAGAAAAGGAAATGCATGTATACAAGGGCTATTCGAAAACTGAAAGGCAATAAACTCGTCCACAAAGTACATTGCCGGTCAAAACCTAATGAAAGTAATGCAATCCAGCGTTGTTTTTTTTTCTTTTTAATTGTTATTTATTCCACCTAAGTACAAGGAACCCAAGAGCCAATGTTCAGAATGCAATATTAGTTTTAAAAACGTGAGAATAGTAATATATTTCGAAAATCTTCAAAACAGGTATCACACTGGGTATATCTACCTGCTCCTCATCATCCAGACATGCAGTACCACCGATTATTTAATCTGGGCCCATTCCACCGTAATCCACAAGCGAGATAATGCAGCCAGCTGATCTAGCCAATTTCAACAGCATATGTCCATCCATGAAATAGAGGCTGTCTTAACGGCAGAGAGCGATTTGATTCGTACCAAATGCCTTGCACTTTTCAGCCAGTGTACACATATATCGTAGGAGTAAGATCGTCCATGAGAGTTGTCAATTATAATGAAATTAATTAAGAGAGAAATAAACTACGATAGCATAAAAAAAGTAATCAACATTTTATGTGAAAAAAGGTGTTAAAATTACAGAAAGGAAATCATTACTTTTACTGAATATCCGGAAATGTTTGAGAGGCAGTGTATATGCACATGGTGTAATGTTGCATGCATATTGGAGACCCAAAATGTATTGCTCGACTACAATAATAAAGCTAATAATTTACAAGTTATAGCAATTAAGCTAATCAATCAAAAGGCTTTATAAAACATAACAGTTTAGCTCTATGCATTTGTTAAATCGGTGCTGGTGACACCTTTTGAAGGTCGGCGCGGTTACCTGGCTAAAGATCAAGTGCCGCTGTTCCTCACAGTCTCAAGTCGCACTGTCCTCAACCAATGCAATACGCTGTGTACCTAGCGCTAAACTGTGATTGAATGTCACGCATTTTCTTTGATTTACTTTTTAGAGGTATATCCTGACAACTATTACACGAAAGCACACGGTTCGTAAACTTTCTGTCACCGGTTTTTCCATATTGGGCTGTAGAATCACTATAGAGGATTTCACAGGCTATTCGAAAAAACTTCAAGGTATACTTACAATTTATTAGTCTATGATGTTTTAATTAAAATCATTAAGGCTTAATATTTGAGAAAGTTAAGGAAAATATGACGATTGTTCCATTAAAGTAGCTTGGGTTGGGGAATTTCTAAAAAGCTTCGTTTCGCACCCTAGGAAGAGACTGAACGTAAATATTAAGTTTGATATTTATTCCATATTTTCGTTTTTGAACTACACTGTTCACACACACAGACACATACACACACAAGTATGTTATGTTTGAATAAAATTGTTAGAATTGTATTTTTTACAAAATGAAATTAAGAATAGTTAGGTTTAGTCATTTTGGTGATGGAATTTATTGAAAACATTTTATTGAATTATTGAAAGATGCTGGACAACTGCATCAAGTTTGGTGTTTTAGTTATAATGTTCACAGCCACGCATGCACATACGTACTCACACATGCACAACCACAACATATGCAGAGATGTTTATTTAGAAATGATATTTTTAGTCCAGAAAGAGAGAGAGAGAGAGAGAGAGAGTGTACGTGTATTTCCAATGAAATTTGAACGCTTATTGATCTAATTAATTCTTGTTAAATTCACATGTATTCATTTCGATGAAAGCATAGAGACGGATACGGTAGGTAAAGTCACCTTTAAAGAGCTTGTTGCTACGAGATTGGATCAAGTACCCGGGTATTAAATGATGCTCAACAGACCCCCGCAAATGTTGTTCTAAAACGTTTTTACTTTCCGCATGTACAATGTACATAGTGAATAGGAAAGCTATTGTATTCCACCCAAAATATTGATACCGAGATTTCACCGGAAAATTTATATTTTGAGATCCTCTGAGTCCAAAAAAAAAAAAAAAAAATAGAAAAAAACTCCATGTGTGCCTGTGGGCAGCATAGCTCAAAAACGAAAAGACTGTTAAATATCAAAAATTGGTATTTACATTTAGTAACTTCCAAGAATGCGACACGAAGATTTCTAACTAAATCCCCCCATTCAAAACTACCCTTTACATGGAAAAAAATTTAAAATTTTGTTTTTCTTAAAAATGGCTCTAAAGATTTTGATTAAAATATCGTATACTAAAAATATTAAATGTATATCTTGAATTTTCTGCAAATAGTCTTTATTCTGATATTTTGCTGACTTTTGATAACTGATAAGCCGAAGAGGTAGACAAAAACTTACTACACAAAAACTGTAGATCTCGTTAAATCACATAATTTATGTCCTTTATGGTTTTCTTGTAGAGTTGACCGTTTTCGAAATATTCCTGTTTCAATTTTAAACCACCTTAACTCTTCTCAAACAGAAAGCCTCCTTTGGTTCCGTCTCTCTTAGTTTTATTACTGATAAGCAAAGCGAACCGAACTCCTATTGTTTCTCATAGCGACCAGCTTTTAAAAGATTTAACTATCGCTTTAACCTATCTTCTGTTTATCTTGATTAGCACGAATAAACTTTTGTAAGAGTAAGCTGTTGCAGAACAGCTAGAGAAAGTCATGTGAAGGAACACATCAGATGTTTTTATTCCTTTAATTGCATGGTCCCCTGTGTAACGGATTGCCTATTGGCAATGATGTTAACTCCTAAACTATTTTCTGTAATTTTATTCATTAGATCAAACACACACATACATAAATATTCCCTCTCTTTTATACTTCCAAATTCTGGGAAGGATAGGGAATGATCTGGGATAGAGAAAAATGCCTTACCTCCAACCGGGAATCGAACCTGAGACCCCTAGCACAACAGGTGGAGCTCTAGCGACTGATCTATGGCGCTAGCCAATTAAGTTATTGCTTCTCATGTTTATTGATTTTATCTCCCAGTACAATGATATTAACAGGTTGAATTACACTTCGACAGAAATACTCCAGTACTCTGTATCTGAAATCTTAAAGGGACAAGTAGTCTGAACATATGGAAATTACATCTTAAGTAAGTCGAATTGCCACTGCTGTTAAAGTATTCAATTGTTTTTCCAGAAATTTATATGAATTATTCTATAAATTATGGCTATTATTTCAAGTGAATTTTTTCATAAATAGCTTATGCGGTTGAGTCTATAAACAGCATTTCAATCAGCAGAAAAGTAACAAAAATTAGTTCTAAAACATGTGAATTCGTGTACCTTTTTCTCTGATACTGCTTGCAATACATAATCATACTTTTGCATGCTTGTTCTTAGTATAATCAGCTATCTTCTGAACCTCAATTATTTAGCTATGATACAATTTCAGTAGAAGTTAAAAAATAAACATGTTTGCAACTTCAAAAAAGTAAAAATTTGGAAAATTCGCAATATTGTTATTTTCTCAATATGATCAACATATACTATAACATCAGGATTGTGGTTCAGAAAGTTCAACTACGTGTTTATATATATGCGCTAAAAATTTCAGCTTTTCAGCTTTCCAGCTCTCATAGTTTCTGAGAAAAAGGTAAAAAAGTATCCAAAAATGCTGTTTTGAGAAAACTGAATTTAAAGATATAAATATTCTGCTTTAAAGAAGTGCAGATTAGCATTTAAATTATATTTAAATTGAATAAGCCACCAAAAGTACACATTTTCTGAAACTAGAAATAATAGAGGTTTTATTAGTGTCTAAAACAAAAAAATGTTACTTTTTACCATTTTAGAGTCCCTTGTCCCGTTAACATATTGGGTAATAAAACCCTTCAGTTGAAGTCTGGGCAGTAAGAAACTTGCGTATATTTTATATAGGTAATTGAAACTCGATATAGAGCCAAACTCTGCCTTGAAGTATCAAGATAAAGCAATAAAAGTTCGTGCATTGCAACAACACTCAGGAATGTGGTAAATCCTGTCTAAAATGATCTCTTATCTGCGAAATCGAAATACTCTGAGACCTTTATATTTCGGTCCTTTTTCGAAAGAATTTCTCGGTAGTATACAGTGAGTAACTGTTGCACCATATGTTAAAAAATTTTATGTGTTCCATTCACATGACTTTCTCTACATCTCTGCAACAAATTATTGTTAATAAGCTTATTCTTCTATATATTTAATGCTAAAACATTAGCAGAAACGATCTTATTAATTAGTTCCTTTATAAGTAGAAGGAAAATAAGGAAATACAGTAGACTAAACCTACAGTCAAATATTTTAAAATGTGGCTGCTATGGCATTGAAATCCGTTTCTTTGCGTGACTAAGCGTTGACAAGTTGCCGTATGAGAAAAGTATAAGTATTTTAAAAATGAAATCAATAACAAGGAATATCTCGAAAACGGCGAACTCTACGAAAAAAATGTAAATGACATAATTTGTGTGTTTTATCGTGATCTACATTTTCTGTGCAGTAAGTTTTTCTCTATCTCTTAGGTTTACCAATTATGCACCATTCAATAAAAATCATCCAGAATAAAGAACAATATGCATTTTATTTGGCATGTAAATATCTTAAACATAAGGTATTTTAATCAAAATCGTTAGAGCCATTTTTGAGAAAATACATTTTTTCAAAAAATGTTCCATGCAAAGGGTAACTGGGGGAGGGGTAATTTTCTTGAAATTATTCGTGTCGCATCCTTGTAAAATGCCAAACTTAAATACCAAGTTTGGTATTTAACGCTCTTTTTGTTTTTGAGTTATGATGCTTTTCTTTTTTTATTCAGGGGGTCTCAAAACACCTATTTCCGGTGAAATTTCGGTATAGAATTTTTGGGTGAAATACAATAACTTCTCTATACACTATACATAGTACATGTAGAGAAAGTAAACGTCTAATGTGTTCCATTCACATGACTTTCTCTACATCTTTGCAACAAATTACTGTTAAAAAATTATTCTTTTACTAACATCATGCTAATTGAGAAAAAAAAAAAAATAGCAGGAATGATCTTAATACTTGCTTCCTTGTAAGTAGAAGGGAAATAAGGGAGTACTATAGGTTAAAGCGATAGTCAAATGTTTTAAAAGCTGGTTGCCATGTGGTTCAAGTTCCTTTGTTTGCATGGCCAGGAGATGACAAATTTTCATATGAGGGAAGTATAAGTATTTAAAACTGAAATCAAAAACAAGAAATATCTCAAAACTGTCAACTACACTAAAAAATGTATAACAACATAAATTTTGTGTTTTAACGAGCTGTAAATTTTTTGTTAATTAAGTTTTTGTCTATCTCTTACAGTTTACCAGTTATGCAAAATTCCTCCAGAATAAAGATGTCTTCAAATGCTATTCCCAGAAAATTTAAGATATACGTTTTATTTGTCATGTAAATATCTTTAATGTACGATATTTTCATCAAAATGTTAGAGCCATTTTTGAGAAAATCAAAATTTTCAAAAACATTTCCATGTAAAGGGTAGTCGGGGGGGGCGATTTTCTTGAAAATCTTTATGTTGCATTGGAAGATACTGAGCTTAAATACCAAGTTTGGTATTTAACGGACCCACACACACACACACACACACACACATACATATACACACACATGCTAACAGACACAGATATTTTACTAAAAATGCTTTTTTTGGATTCTGGGAGTCTCAAAACATACATTTCCGGTGAAATCACGGTCCCTTCTCTAAACACTATGTATATAGTACTGTAGAGAAAGTAAAAAATCTTATGTGTTCCATTCACATGACTTTCTCTACATCTCTGTAACAAATTATTGTCAATAAGCTTATTCTTTTACTCACTTCATGCTAATCGAGATAAACACTAGCAGAAACGGGCTTATTACCTAGTTCCTTATAAGTAGAAGGGAAATAACGGGATACACTAGGCTAAACCGACAGTCACATGTTTTAAAATAAGGTTGCTGTAGAACTGAAATCCGTTTCTTTGCATGACCAGGAGTTGATAAGTTTCCTTATGTGAAAATATGAAATGTCTTAATACTGACCCAATAAAAAGGAATATCTCGAAAACTGTTAACTCCACACAAAAAAAAAATGTAAATGATATAAATTGTGTGTTTTAAGCACCTCAACAATTTTTGTGAAGTAAGTTTTTGTCTAGCAATTACGGTTTATCAGTTATGCACAATTCAAAAAAAAATCATTCAGAATAAAGAAGTTTATTTGTTATATTTTGTTTCGTAATCGGCTTACCCCCCCCCCCCGTATTTGTAGGACTTACAAGCCAATACTTAGGAGTCAGAGGCCTGTTGGGGAGGCAACGGCATGAAACCACAGAATGGAGAACCTGTTACGATGGGTCAGCCCGTAACCAGGCATGAACTGAGGAAGTGGATGATAGAAAATGTAAGCGAAATTGATGATTGGAAAGGTCATGCTGGAGCAATTGGTGGAATGAGCGGCTGGGGAAACCCAATCCCCGCTTCGTCCACCCTAATTCCACATGCGGTGCTTGGGATGGAACCCCGCCTAGATGGGAGGCAAACAGTCTAACCACTCGACCGCGGTGCCGCCTATTTGACATATAAATGTCTTAAATATAAGGGATTTTAATCCAAATCGTTAGAGCCATTTTTGAAAAAATCAAAATTTTCGAAATTTTATCCATGTAAAGGGTAGTTGGGGGAAGGGCGATTTTCTTGAAACTCTTCGTATCGCATCGTGGGGGAGATACTGAACTTAAATATCAAGTTTGGTATTTAACGGAATTTTCGTTTTTGAGTTATGCTGCCCACACACACGGACCTTTTTCTAAAAATGCTCTATTGTACTCAGGGGGTGCCAAAACATCCATTTCCGGTGAAATCTCAGTATCGAATTCTTGGGTACAATACAATACCTTCTTTATACACTATGTGCATAGTACGCGTAGAGAAAGTAAAAAGTATCTCTACTTCGTATAACGAACAAGCATTCTAATCTAATTTTATTGACATCGTTTAGCTGGAAAAAATATGTTTTGAGCAATGTGCATGGGTATGATTGCTGTACCAAAGGGCGCGAATTCTTCCTATGGACACTTCTTCTGATATACTTTTCATGATATATCTATTTTAAATTGAAATACATATTTAGTAACATTCATTTTCGGAAAGAAACTTGACAACCCTGGAAACGTATTCGTGCATAGTATAAACAAGTTTTATTTTCTGTATCCCCTATTTACATTTCCCTCCCCCTGTATGATTACTGGTTTTACTGTTCCTTTGCACAAACATATAACATCCATGCCCAAGGAGGTACTCGAACCCACGATCCCCTGCCCACGAAGCACCAGAGCGAGACGCCTTAGCGAGCGTGGCCATGGGGCCCGTCAGGTTTGGTATTAAGGGAATAGGATGTCATGGAATTTAAAGAGGGCTGAATGGCGGAATTCTAATTTGGGGGAGGGGAGGGGAAAAATTATATTACTTTTTCTTTTGAAGGTTGAGCTTAAGAATTTCTTCAAAGAACGGTTCTGAAGTATAATTTTCGGTCTCACCATACCCCTAACGTTAACATTGCCACAATCATACAATACGTGGGGAAAAAGTCGTGAATTAGTCCACCAAACAGTACCTACTGATTTCTTTAAGACACTGTAGAATTAAGTTAATGTAAAATGTGTATTACAAATTAAGATCGATTACAGAAATATACCCCAAGAATATTAGTGAGTCAGTTCATGAGGACCGCATTAACCGACCGGGGGGACTCGAGGTGCTGACCACGTCTCACCCTCCAATACGGCACCCCATCCACGAGGTCTGTAGTGGACCGAGATGGGGGACGCAGCGGCCGGGCGGTAGGCCAAGATTCCCCGTGAGCTGTCGTGCCATGGAGTTATGTTAATATTAGTGAGTAATTGCATTAAAAGTGCTGTACTTTATTGTAGGTATGCCTATCACATACTTTATAGTGTACTGTAATTTATTATTGCACGAACGTTTTCCTCCATCTCCGCAGGGTCGATTTTTATCACTTCTAAGCTCACATTTCGATATACCGCGGAATCGAATAACGCGGGGATATAGTACGTCTCCCATTAACCACGTTATTTCCGGCTTATACTGTTTTAATAAAGATCATTAATTAACTTATACATGTGTATGATTTTCAACCTAAATATTGAACGTACATGGTTATTAAAAGCTGCACTGTGCATTCTAATATATGATTATTATATTTTCAGTTTACTGTTACAATTTTATATTCGAGCAAAATATTGCAATATGCTATGTTGTTTCGTTTTACTTTCTCTACATATACTATGTACATAGTGTATAGAGAAGGTATTGCATTCCATCCAAAAATTCGATACCGAGATTTCACAGGAAACAGACGTTTTAGGGTCTCATGTATCAAAAAAAGAGCATTTTTAGAATAAAGTCCCAGTGTGCGTATGTGTGTGTGTCCGTGAGCACGATAAGTCAAAAACCAAAAGTCGGTAAAATACTACACTTAGTATGTAAGTTCTTTCAGGGATGCATCACGAAGATTTTGAGAAAAATCCCCCCATATATTTTGAAAAAATAAACCTCTTTATTGTGGATGAAATTTGCTGAATTTGGCATAACTGGTAAACCGTAAACCGTAAGAGATTGATAAAAACTTACTACATGAATAATGTAGAGCTCGTTAAAACACACAATTTATGTCGTATACGTTTTTTTCTTTTCTCGTGGAATTGACCATTTTTGAGATATTTCAAGTTATTTGTTTTAGATTTAAAATACTTAAACTTTTATCACACTTTACTTCTGCCCATGCTTAGAAATGGGTTTCAACCACATGGCAACCAGCTTTTAAAACATTTGACTATCACCTTATCCTAGTGTATTTCCCTATTTTCCTTGTATTTACAAGGAAGCAAATAATTATGACAATTTCTGCTAATGTTAATTTCTATTATCATATAGTATATAGAAGAATAAATTGTTGAACAATAGTTTTTACAGTGATATAGAGAAAGTCATGTGAATGGAACACATCAGATTTTTTCCAGTTCATAACTTATTCATCTGCTTTATGTTCCGTTCAGCATATCGAAATCCTTCAGATGTCATTTTGTGCTTTGAATTTAACACTTGTTTCCACTGCACACATAAGCTTGGAATAATACAGGGTTATATAGATTGATTGGTTCATTGATTGGTATATGACGCCTTGTAGCACATTTATTGGTCTCATCAGATGACTGACCTCAGTGACATAACCTGTCACGTTCACAGTGACCAGATACACACACCGGGGCTTATCACGAAGCGCTACTTTGTTTCAAAACAGTTCATTTCACCAGGCATGTCTTGCAGGCTTATCACCTATGAGGAAAGCACGCAAGCCTACAAGTGTGTGACCTGTAGAGTAAACGAGTTCAAATTCGGCTGCTCAAAGCGTAAAGCATAATTTACATTTCGTATCCCAGTACAAAACCAAGATAATTACAAAGATCTGACGTATTCCGTTCACAAGACTCTCTACATCTCTGTAACAAATTATAGCTAAAAAAAGCCTACTCTTCTATTTACTTCATGCTAATCGAGATAAACATTAACACTGACCTTTTTGCTTTCTCTACACGTACTATGCACATAGTGTACAGAGAAGGTATTGCACCCAAAATTCGATACTGAGATTTCCCCGGAAATATATTTTGAGACCTCCCTGAATCAAATAAAAAAAAAATTAGAAAAATGTTCGTGTGTATGTATGTGCGTGTGTGTGTGTGTGTGTGTGTGTGTGTGTGTCTGTGAGTAGTAGAGCTCAAAAACGAAAAGTCCTTTAAATACTAAACTTGGTATTTAAGTTCAGTATCTTCAAAGGATGCGACACGAGGATTTCTAAGAAAATCCCTCACCCCAACTACCCTTTACATGGAACATTTATCGAAAATTTTGATTTTATCAAACATGGCTCTAATAATTTTGATTCAAATACCATATGTTTAAGATATTTTCATTACAAACGAAATGTATATCTTGACTTTTCTGGTAATCTCTGAAGGCCTCTTCACTCTGGATGACTTTTGTGTAACTGGTAAACCGTAAGCGATAGAGAAAAACTTACTACACAAAAATATAGAATCTCGTTAAAGCATACAATTTATGTCATATAAACTTTTTGTAGAGTTAGCCTTTCCAAGATATTCCTTGTTATTGGTATCAATTTGAAACTATTTAAAATTTTTCTCAAAGGGAAAGACATTTTCGTTTCATTCCTAATTTGTTTAATCCTTAGCCACGCAAAGAGAACCGAATTTCAATTGTTTCACATAGCGATAGTTTTTAAAAGATTTGACTAACGCTTTTGCCTAGTTTATTCTCTTATTTCCCTTTTGTTTACAAGGAAGCAAATAATAAGACTATTTCTGCTAACGTTTATCTCGGTCATCATGATATAAATGAGTAATATTTTGTAAGAATAGTTTGTTTGAGAACAGATTGAGAAAGTTATATGAATAGAACATGTCAGATAAGTTCCTTAAAAATTATATCAAATGATTTGGTTTTGTTTAAATGCGAGAAAATAAGCGAAGATTTTAAGTAAAGAATGATAAGAAATTCTAAACAAATTTATGGATGTTTATAATTTGTTTTAAATTGATAAAGGTATAAGAGAAGTTTATACGGAGAGCCTACTAAAAGGTATGATGTCATTGGAAGAATAGGCACAAAATACTGCAATGCAAGCACCAGAAGAATAAATCTGTTTGCATTTGTGTCGTTCTCTGCGGCCGTGGGGTAACACTCTAACCTCTGGTTCCCAAGGTCGCGGTTTCAAACCTGGAGGAGGGCGATGGATTTTTTAGGGCGTAAAAATCCTTAACATGGCTTCCTTCGGAAGGGAAATAGAGCCGTTGGTTCCGTATCGTACTCTTTCGACACGTAAAAAGAACCTTAAACCTGATAAAGTACAAATAAGCGGTTTTTCATGCTAAAATGATAAAAGAGAACTTAGTCCGCCGACCCCAGCGTAATAATTTGTGGTGCAAGTGGGACGCTAAGAACCGAAGAAGTTAAAACTCCATAAATAAAACTCCCATTTAATTTACATTTGCGGCAATGTCTGTATCTTATCTTCGTTCTCTACTTCTTATATTGACTTATATTTAAAACAGAAAAATCTTATGGGTTCCATTCACATAAATTTCTGTACATCTCTACATTAAATTATTGTTAAAAAGCTTATTCTTCTATCTACTTAATGCTAATCGAAAAAAAAAAATAGCAGAAAGGGTCTTATTACTTGCTTCCTTGTAAGTAGAAGGCAAATAAGGGAGCACCATAGGCTAAATTGATAGTCAAATATTTTAAAAGCTGGTTACTATGTGATTGAAGTACCTTTGTTTGTATGGACAGGAGTATATAAATTCCAGTATGGACAAAGTATAGGTATTTTAAATCTGAAACTAATAACAAGGAATATCTAAAAAAAAAAAACGGCCAACTCCACGAAAAAATGTGTATAACATAAATGTGTGTTTCAACGAGATTTAAAATTTTGTCAGATAAGTTTTTGCCTATCTCTTACGGTTTACCAGTTATGCAAAATTCCTCATAATTCATCCAGAATAAACATCTCTTCAGAGGCTATTCCCAGAAAATTGAAGATATACATTTTATTTGTCATGTAAATATCTTAAATATAAGAGTTTTTAATCAAAGTCGTTAGAGCCATTTTTGAGAAAATCAAAATTGTCGAACTTTTTCCATGTAAAGGGTAGTTGGGGTTTGGGAAATTTTCTTGAAAATCTTCGTGTCGCATTCTTGAAAGATACTAAACTTAAATACCAAGTTTGGTATTTTAACGACTTTTCGTTTTTGAGCTATCGTGTTCACAGACACGCGGACACACACACGGACCTTTTTCCAAAAAATACTTTTATTTTGGATTCAGAGGACCCTAAAACGTGTATTTCCGGTGAAATCTCGGTATCGAATTTTCTCTATACACTATGTACATAGTATGTGTAGAGAAAGTAAACATTTACGAGATTGTAGTAAATTGCCATGTGGAAGTAAGGACCATAACGCGTTTAATAAAAGGTCCGCTTCAGTCTGAGTCGGCCTCCAGCAAACATCGTTTATCAGTACAAGTGGTTAATGCAAAGGTCACTGTGATAACTCCTTATGTAAGTTGCCATTACTAATTGAAAATAATTCTTATTTAGATCCGTTTTTTTTTTTTTTTTTCGTATATATTCTGCCGCTAAAATGATAAAAGAGATCATAGTCCGCCGACCCCAGCGTAGTAATTTGTGGTGCGAGACGCTGTTATCAGCCTCATGTCCTTGTAAAATACATCTTATGTGCTTTTGGGTCGAAAAACATTCTGGGTACTCATGCAACGTGCTATTAATTTCGCATTCCAGAGCGTGCAATGCGTGATTGCTATGATAGGAAATTACCGGATAAAAATAGTTCACTCTTAATGCTCATTAAGTGGCTTATATACATTAGGGTAAACAACTAGTAGTATTTTCTATTTTCTCTATCGCTTAGGTACTGAAGGTACAGAAAATATTTCTTAGTCATATTTTATTGTGTATGTTCCTTACGCAACGTTATATATGCTATTACAGGTTATGTTTGCATTACATCACTTATTATTATAGATGATGTATAGATAGGTAATGTCGGCTTTTGAGCAAAACATTTTAAATGTGTTGTTACAGGAAATGATTAAAATCTTCAAAGTAAAGACAATAAGACTGTACAGTCCTGGGCTACCTTTCAGCAAAATTTACTGTCCTCAGCGGTTTCTGATGCGAAGATCTTGTCGATACCCATTTCAGCTGCTTCAATGTTTTCAACATTTTTTTTTTTTTCGCTTAAGAAATGAACCATGGATCTAAGCATATGGTAATATGATGGCGCAAGGCGGGGGCTATATGCTGGATATGGTAACAGTTCGATTCCTTCCAATTCCTGAATTTTGTCCATTATTGTTTGAGATATATGAGGTGTGGCATTATCCTATTACAAGAGAACTCTTTATTTATATTAACTAGTGCCGGGAACTTCATCCTCAAAACTGATGAACTCGTTACAGTTGTTGAGAATAAAGATTCTCATTGAGTGCATGTTCATTTGGAACAAATTCCCAGTAAATCACACCTTCAAAACTCCACCAACCCATATCATTATTTTGGGGCCGAACCAATGTTTAACAACACTTACAGGCTGACGGTTTCGACCCACTGTTTCGAAGCATTGAAGGTTTGCGGTAATGCATCTACTTTTCATCAAAATTGACAATTCTCCTAAAAATCTATCATCCGAGGTATTGGCGATAAGCTGATGACAGATAATCACTCTACGTTGAGCTTGATCACGTGTCAATTTACGTTGCACGGATTTACAGTCTCTGAACGACTTTTAAGTGTCTTAATATAGTGATGTATGGTGTATTTTGAAGCCCCAAGTTCTTCTGACAACCTCCGAGTGTTTTTCTGTGGCTTTTCTTCTAAAATTCTGCGTGTATTCTCAATATTCCATAACTTGAGTCGTCCAAGATGTTGTAAATCTTTAATATTTTCGTCTGCATTATTGAAATACTGGAATTATCGTTGTGCTACTCGCCCACAACGACATTTTCACCTTTGACTTTGCATATTCTTCTTTGCACGTTCGATATAAACCTAATTAAAAACCAACATTACTTATGAGACAACCTAATGATAGTACAATTGTCCTTAATTATGTTCTGCTCTATACATGCAATATTCTATTTAAAGTTTTACAATTAGAGAGCATCGAAGTCCAATGTTTTGGGAAAAAAAAATATTAAAAAGCCTCAGATGTTTATTTATTAGCAATTCCTCTGTCACTGTCAATTGCTTTTCTGGAGTTCTGTATCTTGTTTCAGGGGTTACTTTCCTTTTGTAGTTTTGGAAATCTGTTGAATGAAGTGTTGTACCGTCTGTTGTTCTAGTAGACATGAACAAGTGGGTTCATCTATTATTCGTATCTTGTATAAGTATGCCTCGATTTTCCCAATGCCGCTAATAATTGCTGCTAATGCTGGATTGATTGGGATATATTTTCATTTTTGGACTACAGATGATATAAAATTTCTGCATGTCTTTGGTCCACTCACGTTGCATCGAAGAAGTCCTTTCTACTTAATTTTTCGGACGATTGAAGTTTTAGGTTCCTTATCGTAAGCTGTGCTAGGACAGCAGTGTTCAAGAGCATATTTCAGCTTCCTTGTATTCAACCCAACAATAAGAATGAATCAGAAGAAAGACTACTAAAAATTTAACAATAAAGGTATATAGTGATCTGATCCTCGCTCTTATGTACCATCTTCTTCTTCTTTCTCCGTTGTTAGGCTCCTTGCCTTCTTTGGTCATATCGGGGCTTTGATTTGAGAAACAATTGAGGGAAGTTATTGCTCGTTTTAGGATTGTTTAACATTGGGTTTATCAGTTCATATTCTGTTAAACGCACTGACATTCCCACTTCCAGATTATGCGAGGATGGGGAATGATTCAAGTGGTCAAAGAGAAATTCTGTGCTCCAGCCGGAAATCAAGCAGAAGAGAAAAACTAAAGCGTTGACCACGCGACCGCAGCGCAGACTCCTTTGTGGAAGCTTAGCTATTGTTATAGGAGAATTAGATAGAATATGGAGGAGACTCGCACCTAGTGGTGTTTTTGTACCTAAGCACTAAGAGGGGGTGCCCCGGAAGGGTGGAAGGGAGGTAGGAATGAAATGAGAGGAATCACAGGACGGCCAGAACCAGGAGCGACAGATATTACAGGGTCTCTACAATTACCAAAATGAGACTTTCCGAAAGTTGGACAGGTAGACTAGGAACTCCGTCCCACTTAAGGTTCAACGCCTCCAAGGGGAGTCTTTATACCCCGGCAACTACCTAAGAGTTAGAGTGAAGATCCTTTATCCCAGCCACGCCGCACGAGCGCCATCGCTGACACTTCCAGCCCTGAATGAACCCAACAGAGTTTAGGAGGAATGAAATGGGAATGGTAAAGACGTGGAGGGACAGAAAATATGGGGTGATGTAATGAACCTTCCCCGCATTCACCTGGTGACCCGGTGAACCCTCCGAAAAAAAAAAAAAAAAAAAAGAATCATGACTCAGAAAGACCGGCCACGATCCGGCCGAACCCACAACTTTTCAAACGCGGGAAATAGAGGAAAGCGCCTGTGCCATCTCGCTCGGTAGCTATTATTATTGTTATTAATGCTTTTAATGAATAGTGTTTAACGCCCATTTTACTATATACGGCGCCACAGTAATTTTCAGAAATGATGACCCTGCTCCACTTTTTTTCTAAAGTCTGCCTGAGTTTAAAGTTTGCGGTTAGGAAATTTGCGGTTGGAAACTTACCCTTGCTGTTGTCAATTCTTCCACTTACTGGTCTCATTACTGAGGTGCGATTCTCGACTTGCAAGCAGTATCTCCAGGAAACAGATTTTACCATGTTGCCTCTCACCCCTAGTATAGGTTCGTCTTTTGTTTGCTAGTAGTTATTGCCCAGTGGTAGTGGAGAGCGGTCGCGTTTGTGGGCCATCATGTTTTGGAGAAAACTATATCTATATAACTACACGAAATGAAAAGATTCTTGTGAAAAGAAACATTCCAGGCCTAAATTCAAGATACCTCCACGGTGTTTGCCCGTTACGTGGGATGAGGAAGACCTAGCATAAGCCTCAGGCAGGGAGGGCTGTTCTAAAGGGATTTGAATCGTGATCCTTCATTGTCTGAACGACTTCGGCCACTCTTGTTGGTTGAATCTTGGCTAGAAATTCCCCAGTTTGCGACATTGCATCCAAGTACGACTTCGTTCCTACTAGAATCTAGAAACTATGCTGATAAAGTTCCTTTCTTAATAATTATGCTTCTCTGCATACTACCAGGATATGACTCCATCTTTCCCTTTAAGTGGACATATTCTTGTTGTACTTCCGTGCGTTTAATCTTAGCCATGCTGATACTTCTTTGTTCTCGTGTAGTCATCTTAAGACTCCCTCCTCCAACGTCACGCTATTTGACACTAAAGTTGAGCAGGATTCTCCCTTCCTCTGCACTCTGTGTCTTATAGTTAGTCCATCAATATCACATAATCGCCTCTGAATTACTTTCCACCAGCTACACCACAATACTGCGTTTAGAATAGCGTCTGAAAATGTATTTATTTATTTCCAAAAGTTTAGTCTATGTAACAAAAGCATTCTAGGACTTTAGTTTACTACAGCAATATCAGATTTCAGGTATAAATTATTAATTAAGTATATGTAAAAGCAACTGCATAACAAACTTGATCTTGGAAAACATGATTAATAAATTTATTAAACTCAAAAAAATAACATTGTCTTTTGAATTTCTGGGCTATAGGTGGTGTGTAAGATATTTGGAAGAAGTTAAGATATTCTAAATTATATCTCTTTACACATTAAAATACTGAAAATTCAAAAAATAAATGGATGACATTTTGACAAAAATTTAGACAAGACCATAAAATTCATCTGAATTAAATATTTTAAAACATTCAAAATACGATTTGAGTTTTCCATGTCCAGTCACAAACTGAGTTAACTGGAAAGAAAGTTCATAGTTTTAACCTTAAGTCTATCTGTTAACTAGTTAATTGACTTTGTGAGCTGGCTATTATTAGTATTCGTTTATAATACATTCTATTCATTTACTATGTGTTCGTTTTAGTATTTAGCGACATTTAGCTAATCCTTTAACGGCTTGAGTATTTTCTCCGTTACACCCGCAGAGATTAGCTGATTTTTAAAATGCCGACAAAACTTTACTTTGAAAAGACGTAGATTGAAATTGCTGTCCATGGATGAACGCAAATGGACTGGAGAGTAATAAGAATGGATGGCACGCATCCTAACTGTTGTCTTGTGGTTGGAAGGATATCAAATGGCCGTCTTTGGGCAAATCAATTGTGACGTTAACAAGTCTCAGCACAGAGAACCGGATCCGCTAAGATCAAGTCTGCAGATTCGTCTTACCTGCCCGCTTCCATGTCGCTGCTTGACGCTGTATGAGATAAGACCATTCAGCAGAGATGTAGACAGAGGCACGAGTTTCATAATCTGTAACTTGCTTGTGGCAATTTCCTAAGAGTACTGCAAGTTCTAAATTGAATAATATAAAACAGTAATTTTAGTTTGAAAAATTATCCACCATTTATAAAGATATAGAACATAAAGAGCGTTATACCAACTAGGGCCATATTTAGAGGAGAGGGTTTTAGGGTCAACCCTTCTCTGAAACTTCTGACACGTTTTATTTATTTAAATTCATATAAAACCAATATGGGAAAATGCCATTATAAACACAAGACTGGGCCGCGCCTTGGCCAAGTGGTTAGACCACTCGCCTCTTACCTAGACAGCCCGGGTTCTATCCCAAGCGACCGCATGTGAGATTTGTGGTGGAAAAGCGGTGCAGGGGCGGGTTTTCTCTGAGGTCTCCGATTTTCCGCGCCATCGCATTCCACCGGTGCTCAATATTCATTCCATGTATCACCAGTGTCATCGCCTGCGGTGCCACAAGTAGTAAGAGCGGGCGTTAAACACTAAAAAAACAACAAAACACTACTGCTAGTAGCACATTTACAAGGAAAAGGTACATAGTAACCGTAGGGTACTATTAAGTTTAGGTGTATTTATGGAGCCCCCTCCCCCGCAGAAATTTGTTCTTAGTACGAGCGTAGCACCAACCAAATAACCGATCAGTGTCTGCCACGGCGAATTGGAAGAGCCCATGACTGTGTAGTAGCTGGCGTAAAACCTTTGCGATCGTGTTATGCTGGTAATACACGAGGAAAGAAATCAAGAATAATTTTTCCTCTATGCACACAAACCAAGTAACCGGAATTTGCAATATTTTGAGTTACGTAGCATCTTATGTAACTGTTCGATGTTACCAATTAAACATGAGTTATTACTACAGTTGACTTCACAGGATAGCAATCGAGTTAAATTGAAATCGAAAGCTTGGATTTTTCCAATTCCAATTTAACTCGGTAGCTATCCCGTAAAGTCATCTGTAATAACCAACCCCGAGAAAGCTTCAAATCTTTGATTACTTATTGCCTTTGCATGACTTTCTCTGCTCACTACCATGCAGTTTTATATCTCTAAAATAAATTAGTTTTTTTAATTTTTAGCGAACGTCCTTTAATCAGGTAGATCATATAGGACGACAAATGAAATCAATGATATGATGCTCAAATGAACCCGGGGTACACGGAGCTTAGAGTTACTCGACATTCATCTTCTCAGGTTGAGGGAAAACTTAGGGGAAAATCTTATCCGGGTAATTAACCTCTTGAGTGCGAGGTTATTTTTCTATATATTTTATGTTAGAAATCTCGCTTGCAGTGAATTACCCGGATAAGGTTTTTTGGGGGTTTTCCCTTATCCTGGAAAATGAATGTCGAGTAACATTAAGTTCCCGAAATCATTTGAGCATCATTTCACCTATTTTCATTCATCGTCCGATATGACCAAACAGATTAAAGGACGTTAAGCTGAAAAAAAAAAAAGTAGAGTCCACTTCATTCCAAAGGAATGTTGTATAATCTTGTATCTGTTAAATGTTAAGCGATAGACGAAAACAAACTACTCTTAAACATCTATCACTATTCCCTTTGTATTTGTCAGGAGATGTGTTATGCAGCTATTTCTGTAAGGTACTTCTCGGTTAAAATGAAGAGGACAGAAAAATAAGCTTTCGTAGGAGCGGTTTCATACACAATAATAAGCGATATTATAGGGTAGGGAAAGTCTCGTGAATGTAACCCGTCGATATATTTAGTAGGTTATAGTATCCGCTTTTATTGTACGCACCACCAAGGCACTGCATATAGCTGATGAATGAAATAATAATTAAGCGGGACATTTTCCGTGCCTGGTAATCTCCTGGTATATGCAGTAGTGAAGTCTGCGGAAAACCTGGAAAAAACTTCAAGTCAGGAAGCACGGAGGCGGAATTTGAACCAAGACTTACCATATATTAAGGTCTTACCTTTTTCATTAGGAATTAACTGAGACCCAACACTTTCACCGTAAAAGAATAAGGTTTGACAGACCTAGTTTTATTTGTCTTAAAACCTTAAATTAATAAACCATGTATTAAATTTTCGGCAGTTGAAAACATCTGTACTTTACTACATTATAATTAAATATATTTTATTTTAGTATTTCCACTATTTTATTAATATCTGACCTTATTTTTATCCTGCCACTCCCAAAATCTATAATATGTGAGCGTCATTGCTGTTCAATTCAGTCGAATTTTGCCACCTCGCCTTAAGAAAAAATTTGATGTGTCCCATTCACATGACTTTCTCTTCCTATTCTGCAACAAATTATTTTTACGAAAAATCATTCTTCTCTCTACATCGTACTACTCGAAATAAACATAAGCGCTGGTCGCTATGTGATGCCATTGTTATTCCCACCTCTTTGCATGACCAGGATGAGAAAGTGAATAAGGACTTCCTATTGGACAAACATCTTAAATATTGGAAATTTTAAAACCAAAAGAAAGGATATCTTGAGAATAGTTAGCTCTACAAAATAGATGCATAAGATATAAATTGCGTGTTTTAACTAGATCTTCATTTTTATATAGTAAATTTTTGTCTATCTATTATTGTCTATATTTCCAGTTATACAAAAGTCATTCGAATGAAGAAAACTTCAGAGGCAATTCTAACAAATTCATACACATATTGTCATGTAAATATCTTTAACATATGGTATTTTAATCAAAATCGTTTGGGGCAATTTTGAGAAAATCAAAATTTTCAAAGTGTTTTCTTATAAAGGGTAGTTGGGTGGATTTTTCTGTCGCATTTTCTGTCTTCCTGTCGCATCCTTGGAATATACTTATTTTATATACAAATTTGACATTTAATGGAATTTTCGGTTTTGAATTATGTCTACAGGTGCACACACATACCACATAGGGAGAGAGAAAGAGAGAGAGAGAGCCATACCTTTTTATGCTTTTCTTGGATAGAATACAATACCATCTCTACCTAATGTGTACCTACATGTACTGGGTAGAGAAAGTAAATATTTTGGCGGCGCGGTCTTATTTAAGGAATGGCCACAGCCCAGCTCTTTCGCTACTCTTTTGCGGCTCCTCAAAAATCCTAACAATGAAATAGTAAATTCATATAGCTTCTTATTATTGCTGCAGCTATGTCAGACACATTCAGGTTGCGCCACAGTTTGTCAAATTCGTTTATTTTGACATGGATAACTTAGATCTGAAGAAAGAATACTTAAACTTCGTTGCATTAAAAGAGAGTACTCGAAGCTGGCATTAAGGAAGTTCTTGGTTATGTGCCTTGTAAAGCTCCTACAGACATAAAAATATGTTGGTATTGTTAATAATGAGGCCTCGGCTACGAGAGGTAGCAAACAAAGATTATTGGGGTTTTTAAATTGTGGTGGATCATATCTGATTTCATATTATCCATCCACCTATTCGCTGCATTTTTCACAGGGAACAATTAGTACTATGTGTCCACAATGTTTAGAATATCAAGAGAAGAGTTTAAGAAATAGTGGATGGGCTAATAGTCTTCGAAAAAACTTGAAAATAACGTGCTTGGAGAGGTTAAGGAGGAAAGGAGAAAATGACATAAATGGGTTCTAGAAAACTACAAGAAGAAGATTCAGAAATATATAAATAAAAACCATTTTTAATGCGGACAAAAGTTCCTTGATGTTTTGTGTGCAGATAAAAAGGTCATGGGAAAGTGAAACATTATAGACCAGGTTAACATAGATGAACCAGAGGGCATTGAATGGTTAAGAACTGATGTATGAAGACTAAAAGGGTTTATAAATGGTATACCACAGAACCAATGTTCATATGTGGTGATAGAGTGGACATTGAACACACTGTGTTTGATTTTAAAGGGACTGATATGTATATGGAGAAAAGCTCATCTTTCCATAAAACGGTTTAAAATTAGCAGGAAAAGCACCATAAGTGGATTGTTGAGCAAAGATAGTAAGAAAATAAGTCCGTTTTTTTCTTCTTTTTCTTTTTTTGTCGCCCTCCGTGGTGTAATGGTTACCTTCGGAAGGGAAGTAAAGCCGTGGGTCCCGTGTCGTAGATTTACGGCACGTAAAAGAACCTCAAACCTGATAGATAGGCCTCTGAGCAAAATTAAGCGGTCTTTCACGCCCAGTATAGAATGGGACGCTGAGAACTATATCAGTTAAAGAGCGTCCATAAATAACACGCCATTTCATTTAAGTCAGTTTTAAATAAGGTGAAAAGGAAGTGGAATTGGAAAGTGAAATGAGAACATAAACAGTGTTTACAGTACAGGATCATAATAAACAAAAAAGTGCATAAGTCGCAATGTAAATAGAATATGACTGCGCTAAGCGCCATGTCATATTCGAATGTAATTTGCTTAACAATAAATAGAGTTTTAACTAGGGAGTGTGGCATCTTATGAGCAGATAGGGGTTTAGCTAGCGGAAAAAAGTAATGTCTACTTAGTGTGAAATATGTGCAGCACGTGTTCAGCATATGGTGTACATTTCCCACCAACTTAGAGATAAGCCACCCCAACCCCTTGTTAAAACGTCGCTGTACAGTAGTTAAATATTTCAAATATAAATATGTTATGAAAGAAGTTCTAAGAATTAATTATATCCACTCAAGTACAAGAACGCACCAATATTTTAAATCTTTCATTTAAGAAATTGGCAAGATGATGTGGCGTTGCTTAGTGTCTGTAGGTATCATTCTCGATTATTTTTGTTCATTGCCAGAACCTTTTAGAACATTCCTTAAAAAAGGGGCAAATCTTTCCCTCAACTTGATGTCTCTTAGTGGTTATTTGACATTGCATTTTTCACAGGTTTAATAGGAAGTTCAAAATTAGCTTATTTCAAACTAGACAGACTGGATTAAACTTCCGGGGTAAAGTATCTTTCAGAATTACTTTAAAACTAAAACATTTGCCTATTTCACCTCTCAGAAAATATTTTTGTAAATATTTTTGAAATTGAAGTCGAAAGGAGATTATGAAAGTAGATTAAATATCTTGGTAGAGTAAATGAATAATAGTTATTGGTCTTATGCAGGGTACTCGGACTTTCTTTAGAGTTTCTGGAAATTCCTCTCTTTTTGGCATAATGAAAAATGGTTGCCCTGTTTCAAGGCCGATTGTGATTGATTCTATAACTGTAGGGCTGAAATTACTGGAGACTAAACAGAATGAAGTACTAATATAATTAAAAATGAGATGTTCAAGTACCAGAACAAAAGTTTCAAAAATTAAAAGAATATGCTGAGACATCTGTGTCTTTTGGAACAACCTATTCGTGTGAGTCATTGCATTTGACACTTAAATTCGTTAAAGCAAACTTAACAAGTCACTAGCCAGATTTAGCAGCTTACGGTTTATATGGGCCCCTGGAAACATGTAACGTAATTTTTAGCTGTAAAAATGTTAAGTAATTTATTTTTCATGATCTGCGACCTAAATATTTGGCAGTTAAAATATTATTGGGCATATTATGGATGTTTTTTAAGTTGCAACACCCGAAATTAATGGCGACTTTCTCTAAGTTTGTCCTTTAGACTGTAGTTCCCAAACGGCAAATAATTGGCCACCCCTGTATCGACTTCTATACAAGGCTCTGAGCTTATTTTATTAGCCATAATAAAGTATATCTTATCTTTGATTTAGTTTAACGAGGAAGATAATTAAAGTAGCGTGGTTTTGCCTAAAGTTATAGCGAGAAATGAAATACCTATAAGAGCGTCTGTTCCGGAAATGTATGTTGGAGCAGGATAGAACATTCAGAACCTGTTAAACAGCGAACAAACGTGTTGGCCACGACTCTCGATGGCAGACTGCCAAGCACGTGGTATTTCCGTGCCCCACGTGGATGGTCCTCTTCTCATTTGTTTTTGGTTGGATGTTTCATCTGTCGGTTTTCCTGTATCTACGGATGCTGTATTATGATTGAAACTGACTAAGACCGTCATTTCAATTTTTGTTTGGATAGAAACGCGTCTTTTATCTCTCAAATGCGAAGTATTTGTATTAGAAGTATAGTTATAATATTTCATTGACTGGCTCCGTAGCTCAGTTGGTAGAGTACCTGCCTGCTGTGCGAGGGGTAGCGAGTTCGATTACCGGTTGACCCAGATTATTCCCTATCTTCTCCAGAGTCTGGAAGCATGAATATGACTGTGAGTGTGCGTATGTGATTTAAAAAAATATCTAACGTGTTCCATTCACATCACTTTTTCTGTATTTCACTGTAACACAATATTGTTAAAAAGCATATTGTTCTGTATACTATATGATGCTAGAGATTAACATTAGCAGAAATTTCTTAATTAGTTGCTTCCTTGTAAGTAGAAGGAAAATAAGGGAATACACTAGGCTAAAGTGATAGCCAAATCTTTTAAAAGCTGGTTGTCATGTGGTTGAAATCCGTTTCTATGCATGGCCAGGAGAATAGTGTGATAAAAGTTTAAGTATTTTAAATTGAAACAACTTGAAATATCTCAGAAATGATCAATTCCACGAAAAGAACTTGTGTGTTTTAACGAGATCTGCATTATTTATATAGTAAGTTTTTGGTCTATCTGTTACCGTTTACCAGTTAAGCAAAATTCAGCAACATTTTTCCCGAATAAAGAGGTCTTTAGAGGCTATTCCCAGAAAATTCAAGGTATACATTTTATTTGTCTCGTAAATATATTTAATATACGGTATTTTAACAAAAATCGTTACAGCATTTTTGAGAAAATCAATTTTTTTCCCCCATATAAAGAGTAATTATGGAGTGGGGGGCATTTTCCCTCAAAATCTTCGTGTGGCAACGCTGGAAGATACTAAACTTAAATACCAAGTTTGGTATTTTACCGACGCTTAGTTATCGTGTTCACACACACGCATGGACCTTTTTCCAATTTTTTTATACAAAGGACCCTAAAGCGTTTATTTCCGGTGAAATCACGGTATCGAATTTGGAGTAGAATGCAATACCTTCTCTATACACTATGTACTTAGTACGTGTAGAGAAAATAATTAATAGAAACCTAATGACTATAGTACCTGCACGAGTTAACACTATTGTGAATAAGCAATATATTCCATAGGAAATGCCGCCAATAGGACCTTGCCGTTAGAGACTGGAACAAAAACATTTATTTGGTATAGCAATTATAATCAATATAATTAGAAGCGGAGCAACCGATATCCCTGCATCCTTTATGACACCCCTGAATTAAAAAAAAGCCGCGTGTGTGTCTGTGGGCAGCATAGCCCAAAAACGAAAAGTCGCTTAGATACCAAAACTCTTCCAAGGATGCGACGAAGATATTCAAGAAAATCCCCTTACCTCAACTACCCTTTACATGGAAAAATTTTCGAAAATATTGTTTTTCTCAAAACTTGTTCTAACGATTTTGAATAAAATACCATATTTTAAGATGTTTTCATGATAAACGAAATGCATATCTTGAATTATCTGGGAATAACCTCTGAAGAGCTCTCCATTTTGGATGATTTGTATAACTGGTAAATCGTAAGACACGGACAAAAAGTTAGTACGCAAAAATTAAATCTCGTTAAAATACGCAATTTATGTCGTACCTTTTTGTAACATTAATCGTTTCCAAGATATTCCTTGTTATTGGTTTCAATTTTACAATGTTTAAATTTTTCTCTAGCAGGAAATTATCTTTCGTTTCATGTCTTTTTTTTTATTTTACTCCTTTCTTTGGAAAGAGAATCATATTTCAATGGCAAATGCATTGCGAGAACTTTTAAAAGATCTGACTATCGCTTTAGCCTAGTGTATTTCCGTATTTCCTTTCTTCATGCCAAGAAGCAAGGTATAATTCTGCTAATGTTTATCTCAATTAGTATGATGTGGATAAAAGAATAATCTTTTGTAAGAATAGTTGTTTGCAGAACAAGTAGAGAAAATCATGTGAGTGGAACTCATCAGACTTTTCAAGTTTTAGTTGCTAGTATACATATATCGCCATACCATGCACGATGGACTTGATTTTCTTAATGTGATACAATGAAAAATAAAAAAAAAAAGGCAAAATTAAAAAAAGATATTTTCTTTCGTAATAAGTTATAAGAAGTCAAACCTTTTTGCAGCCCTTTCCCCATAATCAAAACTCTCCACACATTGCAATTGTTTTTTAAATTGTTTCAAAAGGTTTGCGAGAAAACAAAGTTTAAAGTTGGGCGTGTCTATTAATAAACATGTACCTGCCAAATTATAGCTTCAGTTAATTAGTGATTAAAGTGCACCAAATGGAAAAACAAAATATTTTCTTAAAGGTATTTTGCTAAGCCTATTACTCCTTGTTACCTTGCTAGAGAGTAGGATGCTTTTTTTTTTTTTTTTTTTTTAACGCGTTAATTTCTTCTTGAACGTATCGTGACGGCTACTCTACATAGGTGAACTTCGTGATAGAAGGCATTAGTTGCATAATTACTTTTTTACACTCTTTAGTATTATTTTACTTCTGTTTCGTTTGTTTTGCAGGCGAAACTCTGATTGTAGTATTCAATTTCCACTGTGGTATTTTTTAGAGTAAACCATGTAAAAACCCAATCAGATTAGCGGTTCACGCAATTTGAAGCCGTGACCTTCTAGGGCATGCTTTTCTAGCAATAAATTAAATTTCTTCCAAGAGATTTTTCAGTAACTCAGTAAATTTGCCTTCAGGACTTCGCTTAAAGGAATGCTATATGCAATTTTGCTGGAAAGCTCAACTCGTTGCTAATGTAAATATCAAGAGGATGGAAGGGGCGGAGCTGGTGCACAATATGAAAACTATCATCATACATGAAATGTAATTAAATCATTATGAAATATGCCTTTTTACACACACACTCTCTGTCTCTCTCTCTCTCTTTCTCTCTTTCTCTCTCTCTTTCTCTCTCTCTCTCTCTCTCTCTCTCTCTCTCTCTCTCTCTCTCTCT
Organism: Hymenopus coronatus; assembly: GCA_030762935.1. Taxonomy (NCBI): domain Eukaryota; kingdom Metazoa; phylum Arthropoda; class Insecta; order Mantodea; family Hymenopodidae; genus Hymenopus; species Hymenopus coronatus. Next base: position 69,845,356 of record CM060895.1, read on the forward strand.
CTCTCTCTCTCTCTCTCTCTCTCTCTCACACACCTACGTATAGTGGGTAAGAGGAAATATTGATTACACCCAAAAATCCGATGTCAAAATTTTACCGAAAATACGTGTTTTCGGGCCCCCAGAATGAAAAAGACTATTACTTTCTCTAGCCCGTATGTGCAATATACTTAATGGATAGAGAAGGTATTATATTGTACCCAAAAATTCGATAGGTATCGCGATTTCACCGGAAATACTGCTTTGAGGCTCCCTGAATCCAAAAAATAAGCATTTCTAAAAAAACTGTCCTGTGTGTCTGTGGGCAACATAGCCGAAAAACGAAATGTCAGTTAAATACCAAACACCTGACTATTGATTCAGTTTCCTCTACCCTTCTTGTACCTTTAACAATAGGTGTATTGAATCTATTTCTGCAAATGTTTAGTCTGAATTAACATAATTTACATAGAAAAAATAGCTTTCATTAGTAGTTTGTAGAAGTTATTTAAATATAAACAATTTTAGATATAGAAAATTATATGAATGTAATATTAGATAAATTGTTTTCTGTACTACATAAACTATACATAACACCACCCAAACATTTGCTACAGAGAGTTGACCAGAAATACATGTTTTGAGGACTCCTGAATAAATCAGTTTAAAAAAAGCATGTTTAGAATGTGTGTGACTGTCAACAGCTTAGCTCAAAAGCGAAAAGTTAGTTAAGTTGGTATTTAAATTCAGTGTCTCCTAAGATTTTCAGAAAATACCTCCACCTCAAACCACTTCTTTACATTGAATATTTTTCAAAACTTTTGATTTTCTCAAAATGGCTCTAACAATGTTGATTAAACTTCCATTTTGAAAATAAGAGTAACAGTGAGTTGCATACTTGAACCAATCAGCAATCTTTAGTGCCTGTATGTTTTATTCTTCAATAATCTCTTCATTTACAAATATGAAAGTCTTAACCACACCATTTATTTATTAATTCCATAACTTGTAATAGCAACCCATATATTTTGATGTTTTATAAGCTTAATTTCTTATTATTGTGACCCTTTTGGAAAAAGAAGAATTTCAGAGGAGATTAAAAACCCTGTCATGCCAATATTAAACTCACTATCCCAAACTGTGTAAATACCAAACAGGATTGTAGAAAGAGTCTCTGAATGTGAAACTCTTTTATGGCATGTGATATGTAAAGAAAATGTACACCTTTGCAGTACTAGTCACTGTCGCTAAGTGTGTCTGATGTTCAATACCAGATGTATGACACAGTAATACCTAATGCTCATCCTGTTTAGTACAAAGAGTACAGTAAACACATGTAATGGTTAGCCTCTCATTGAGTACTGCACTCATTAGTTGAGATTATATGTACATAATTGTCATACAAGACATTTAATGAATGAAGATATTTTATAAGGGGAGATCTCAAATATGTTCATTCAGAACTCCTGTCATTAAAATACATCTGCAATCTATTGTTCCTGTCCATGAGATGGTTTTTGGTGCTACCTTTCTATTATTTCTGCATATTGCTTTTCTGCATCCTGTATACTAATATTTTAACTAGACAGAGAGAACCCTAGGTTAATAGATTTACTGGCCTGTAAAAGAACTCCTGCAGCTCGAAATTCCAGCACACTGGCAACACTGATATGATGCTAACATTGTCAGCATTGTTAACTAACAAATTATTATTATTATTATTATTATTATTAAAGAATCAATTTACTCACCTTCTCAATCATACAATTACATTTGTATACTACTACTACTATTACTGTTACTAATACTACTGCCACTGTCATTACCACTACCACTACCACTACCCTACCACTACCTACCACTACCACTACAGCCCAAAGGAGCCTAGGCCTAATAACCCAACTGCTGGCCACATGCATGGTAGAGCTGGGCGATCATATAACCGATATGGAGAGGTAATGTAGCCAACATTGTGCATCCTGCAGCTGGAAAGTTGGCTTTCTTGGCCAAGACTGCTGCCTATCACAGCTCCTCACTTTCCTCACAATGCTGTATTAATTTATATTTTATTTAGGATTAAAATTTTGCTTTTAAAGATTTAGTTAAGTAAGTAAATAAAAGTTATTAGAAGATTTTAATTCCTATTCCTGTGAATATAAGTTTATATTATTAAAATATATATATATTAATGTTTATAATATTAATATTGACTTGTATTGATTTCCAAAAATATTAAAAGTTTTCCTTATTTTTCAGCTCTTGTTGGATCTGCAGCTATTGGTACAACATTCTTCTTTTCACCAATAGCTGGAATATTTGTGGATAAGTTTGGAATAAGAACCACAACATTTGTTGGTGGAGCTCTGGCATCAGGAGGAATGCTTCTTTCTTATTTTAGTAACTCGGTAAGTCACATTTCAATTACTAAAGCACATAATAACACAATTTTAATGCAATTTTCCTATTTATGCAATATATAATAAATATAACTATAAATATAACTATATATATCCATGATTTTTCCTGCATCTATCTTTCTCTACTTCACTATTATTACTACCTCTTTATCTTCTCTCTCTCTCTGCCCTTAATTAACACTCTCCTTCTGTTTCCCTCATTCCCTTTCCTTCCTCCTCTCTGTGTAATTTAGATGTGATATTTAAATAATCAAAATATGTTAATTACTATATTCTTCCTATTAAATATTGAAACATCCAAATTCTGTTTTACATATTTTCTGTTATGAATTTAGATTTTAAGTCAAAAGATAAATGATTGCATAAGGTAATGGCTTGAATTCGTAATGAAAGGCTCAAATTCCTATAAGATTTTAATTATTTATTTTTTATAATCAATTATTTTTATTTATTATTTTGAGTTATTGTGAATATTACATTGCATGTTTTGCAGATTAAACATAATTTCATTCTATTTTTTTATTTTTTGAAGGAAAGCTAATTCCCATATTAGTATTAATTTATTTTTGGGTGAGGTTCATTGTTCTAAGTGTTAATAACAATTAAAAGACAAGTAAATGGTTTAACAACACACAAACTTGTTAAATATTCATCCTATCAACATTTTGTACAAACAATAAATCTTTATAAACTTTTGCTATGCAACGGTTTCGAAAACCTAAATAATAAGATGTTCCAATTTTTTTGATTTTGCTCCTCATTGTAATTCTGTTTTGAGGCAAATAATGAAAATGTTATAATAATCAGCTTGGCTATTCTTTTATACATTAATTATGCAGACAAATAAAAATGTAAAAGTGTACAATTTTGGTTTTGAGTAATCCATTAAATCTTGTAATGTTATTCATCTTTAATGTAATATCACAAAAAAAATTTAGTTGTTCAAGCAAAACACACAAATCTAATCACGCAGGAACTGTATGTGCTAGTGGTGAAATAAATAGTGATACATTTCATCTAGTTTAATGATTACTATATTATAATTGTTTACTTAAAATAACTTCGGGAAATTTCATCACTGCAGGATAAAATTTTCCAATTACTCATTTTTCCTTTGTTTTACTAGTATGGTACTTTAATAAAATGTATAATCCCTTATGTCTTTAGGGACTCCTGAACTGCCTCCAGGCCCACCATGATTGAGTGGTTAGACCACTGCCTCCCACCAAGACAGTTTGGGTTCGATCCCAGGTGACTGCATGTGGGATTTGTGGTGGACAAAGTGGCCCAGGGGTGGGTTTTCTCTGGGTTCTGTGGTTTCTCCTACTATCGCATTCCACTAGTGCTACATTTTCATTCTTTGTATCATCAGTGTCATCACCTGCAGTGCCATAGTAATAAAAGCAGGCGTTAACACTATCCAAAAAAAATGAGTGCCTCCACAAGGCATACTCCCACTATATATTGACCCTCACTCTCTGTGCAATAAAATGGCTTTATTTCAAGTTAAATGATCTAACTTTCAGCCTGAACTATGTTTCAGATAGAGATGTTGTGTGTTACCTATGGTTTCATTTTTGGAATTGGTGCTTCTCTTACATACACGCCATCGCTAGTGATACTGGGACATTACTTTAAGCAGTATCTTGGTGTAGTGAATGGATTTGTAACAGCAGGAAGTTCAATATTCACAGTGATATTGCCGTTTATTCTGTATGAAGTGCTTCATGCTGTTGGTATTGATGGAGTAATGCTGTTTCTTGCTGCACTCATGGCCCTGTTGATGGGATGTGCATTGCTTTTCAAGCCTTTGAAACCATTAGAGTCAAAGCCAGTTACTAATAGTAGAATACCTACAAGTGGCCCAAGAAAATATCTGGAGAAAATCATTAATGTGAACATATGGAAAAATAAGAAATATGTAATATGGGCTGTTGCAGTTCCTTCAGCATTGTTTGGCTACTTTGTGCCATATGTACATATGGTAAGTACCAATAACAAATTTTCATTCAAAAGTGATATGTAGATACCAGAAAATTGCTTAGGGGTACTTTTCACATTACTTCATTTAATTCAGTGATCCAGAAAGTTGTTTCAAAGATAGGTTTAACATGTGTGTGCTGGTGTGTGTAGTGTGTGTAGCATGTGTGGGTGTGTGCATGCAATGCATTTTTTTCTTTCTTTCTTCTCAAAAATGACTCTTAACATTTTATTAAAATACTGTATATGTAAGGTATGTATGCAACTAATAAAAGAATTCTGAATTACTATAAATTAGGATGCATTTTGTATAATTTTTCATATTGTCAAACCATAAGAGAAAGACCAGCTTTTACTGCTTCAAAATGGAGAGCCATTAGATAAATGCAGTTTATAGCATTAGCTACATCCATTTCGGTTCTGTAAATGTTGCTTTTATATGACATCTAAAAGGTGTTTTCTTTTTGTTGTATGGGCTCATACACATTTGTTTTGGATGTGTGTGTGTGTGTGTGTGTGTGTGTGTGTGTGCGTGCGTGCGTGCGTGCGTGCTTGCGCGCACGTGCTAGTCTCATAACTTAAAGAACAAAACATTAGATAAATACCAAAGTTCTTATTTTTTATTTGCATGGGTACCATCTGTAGAAGATGTATATTTTTTTGTGATTAACCCACTTTAACTGGGTAGGATATATAGCATGGTGAATTAATGTAATGGTTGAAACCATACTGAAATGGTTCCAGTCCCTAAAGCTTCAGTTACTGAAAATTCATATTTTCAATAATAAGGAGACAGCTGAGATAAACCTTTCTTACCCTTACTGATATTCAAACTCAGGACCTCTTGAGTGTGATGTAGGCATGCTACTGCCACACCTCGGAGTTAGGCTAAGATATTTAAAAGATAATAAAGCACAAATCTTAAATTTTCTATGAATAACATGTGAAGCCTTTATATTCTAAACAAGTTGTATATAACTAATAAAGAAGGAAACAAAATTTGTTTCATAAAAAATCTGATGTGTTCATGACTTTCTCTATATCTCTGTAACAAATTACTGTTAATAAGCTTATTCTTTTACTTATTTCATAATAATCAAGAAAAATTAGCAGAAATAGTCTTATTTCTTGCTTTATTGTAAGTAAAAGCAAAATAAGGGAGTACCATAGGTTAAAGTGAAAGCCAAAACCTGGTTGCTATGTGACTGAAGTTTGTTTGTTTGTATGGACACAAGTTGGGCAAATTCGTGTATGAGAAAAGTATAAGTTTTTCAAAGCTGAAACAAAAAACAAGGAATATCTCAACTCCACGAAAAAAATGTATATAACATAAATTGTGTGTTTTAACGTGCTCTACATTTTTTGTGTGATAAGCTTTTGTCCATCTCTTACGTTTTAGTAGTTATGCAAAATTCATCCAGAATAAAGTAGTCTTCAAAGGCTATTCCCAGAAAATTCAAGATATAAATTTTATTTGTCAGGTAAATATCTTTGATATACAATATTTTAATCAAAATCGTTAGAGCCATCTTTTAGAAAGTCAAAATTTTCGAAAAAAGTTCCATATAAAGGGTAGTTGGGAGTGGGGGGATTTTCTTTAAAATCTTCGTGTCGCATCCTTGAAAGATACCAAACCTAAATACCAAGTTTGGTTTTTAACGGACTTTTCGTTTTTGAGCTATGCTACCCACAGGCACACGCACACACACACACAGACCACAGACATTTTTATAAAAATGCTTTCTTTGGATTCAGGAGGGCTCAAAACATGTATTTCCGGTGAAATCTCGGTATCAAACTTTTGGGTGCATTACAATACCTTCTCTATACACTGTGTACATTGCACGTATAGAGAAAGTAAAAATTATAAAATACAGTTTAGTTGAAATAACTTTTTTTGTGACATTAGCTTCTTCCATGATATTCATTATTACTAACTTTAATTGTTCAATAATTTATAATTTTTTGAAGTCTTGTCACCACACAGTTTGTTCTTGTAATTTCATTCAAGATTTTAGAATTTCAAAGCCAGTATTAACAACCCATATTTTAAAGATGTGACTATCACTTTAGCCTTCTGTATATCTTACAATGAGACGTGTAATGAATTAATTTAGTATAAGTTTGTCATGATTAACATGAAAAAAATTTTGTAAGAATGGTTTATGGAAAGTATTTAAAGCTAAATCATAAGTAGCCCTGAAGAAAGTCAAGTGAATATAACATATCAGATGTTTTTCTTAGTTCATTCCTTTCTTGGAAATAAGTTTATAGTTGTAAACAGTAGTGATACTGAAGGGTGTCTGAGAGTCTCAGGTACCCAAACTAAATGCAGATAAATTGTATATTAGATGTAAATAAGAAGAAAAAAGTGTCTTAAAATTGCCAATTACTTAATTGTACACTACACTTTAGAGTCTGGATAACACCAGACTCTCCCATGCTGGCACAAAGGAGGAGTTTATTAGATGTTGCTAAGCAGGTTACTGTAGTGCTCTTAGGCATTCTCGGAGTCTAGACTCTGGCTTCCAGTACATTGTACTGTAGATTACAAGGTATGTTAGTTTTCTATTATGCTGTGAATTCAGCTGCTGGATCCATTTAAGAACTACACACTATGACAAGTTGTTTGTTAAAATTTAGTTGAGTCGATTTTGTAACACTACATCACTTACTTTTTTACTTCGGAAAACATGTTTCAGAAGCCATGTGCTTCCATTGACAATTCCTTTGGTCCGAAATAAAAAAGTAAGTGATGTAGTGTTACAAAATCGACTCAACTAAATTTTAATTGTTAAAACACATCACTGTCTCAAAGTCCACCATATATCAGGATAAGTTGTTTGTTCATAAATTGTTTACAAATTCATTCATTCTTTAATTGTACACTCTGAAAATATAATGGATTCAAGGCCATTATCCAAAAACTATTTTAGCAGCATTTATGGTGGTAGATATTTTGTTTCATGTACTCTTGGGAGTTGATCTACAAGAAAATCTAAGGTACATAAGCCTCAGACTCCCCAGTTAATTATGTCCAACTTCAGCACATTTATAACATGTCCTAAAGAACTCTTTGTGCTGTATGAGAGGTAAAATCAACAAAGTTAACAAGTAGAGATTGAAGTACAGGCTATTGTGCATCAGCCTTTGTTTTCTCTGTTTAGATCATTGAGCTCATCTTTATTTCTCCATTGTTTAAGTTCAGATAAGAAGATTAATAGGAACTTGACATGTTTCATTTTGTCAAAATCAACAATGAATCAGCTGCAGTCACTAAATCAAAGAATATTGCTCCAAGACATTTGAAATACACAAAAACACCATGGCTTGCCATTAAAGTGCAATCAGTTATTTGCACTTCTCTTTGGTTTGATACCTACAAAAGATCAGGATTATGATGTTTCTAATGCAGAACATAACTGCTGGGAGGGAGAATATATCTTTTACTTTTTCTAACACTTATCTGTGGTAAAGAGACAAAGCACTTCCAGAAAAAAAATTATTTTGAGATTTTACCACAAATTACATTTCCAAGTCCCTTGATTCCAAATAGAAGAGAATTTTTCACATAAAGATAACTACATGGGCAAAATAAAATTCAGTCTTCTTGATAACCCTCCCCACCCTTAATAGTAACATACCAAATGAAATGCATATCTTACAATAAATATGTTGTTTATATCCTGGGAAGTCCTCTTTATTTTGATTATATTTTACATAACTTGACTGTAGGAAATAGAAAATATTTACTGCTATATATAGATAGTTTTGACAAATATCTTTTTCATAGTATTGACCATTTGCAAACTATTTTTTAGTTGGATGTTTGCATTTTCTCAAGTAGCAATTCGTCAACTGATGGAATACTCTTTTTTAAATTTGCAGTTCTCTTTTCCTTTGCATAAGTTTTTACTATAACTTGTGATGTAAAGAACTGAATGCAGTTTCTGCATGTTATGTGTAACCTAATCTAGATATGAAATCAAACTAAGCAATATGTAGACTGCAGAAAAAAATCTTAAATTTTCAAATGTAATCATACAGCTTACACTATTTCAAAATTGGCTGATGCCACAAAAATATTATTTTATACTAAATATTAAGTTAATAGCTCTACATTTTTTTTCTTGAGTAAATTTGTGTTTATCTCTGATAGTTTCCTAATTATAAAAGTTATACAAAACTCAATAGAATGAAGGGATCCTTACATGCTACTCATATACAACTCAAGATATACATTTTATTTCTCATGTGAACATATCAAACAATATACAGAATGTCCAAGTATTCAGCCACACAAATTGGGAGTATTGTAGAACGGTTCTAGATAAACACTTTGAGATAGGGAACCTATTGTGCCTTTTGCCAAATGTCAAAGTTATGGCATGTTTTCTGGATCACACATCAGTGGCCCTATATAAAAAGAACATAGACGTGTGTGTCCTATTTTCATTCAGAATGCCTTATTTGTATGCCAGTAGTCAAAGGAATGCAGTATTGGTCCACGTACAATGTTTTAAAATATTGGACTTGCAATTTTGGCAAAATTGCCTGTTCTTTGAGGATATGCATGCCCTGATAACTGTTTGGTTGATTTCAGATCACATTCAGTTAGCTAAAGCAATCAGCTATAACATACCGGTGTGTGCTGGGCATCATATCCTATTACAGTAAGATCACACCGCTCTCTGAAGTTTTTATGTTTAGATTTTTCACTTTGTTGTGTTTCTCATTTTGACCAGCACTAATACAATTAGTTTACATTTTTGAAGTCGACGATGAACTCTCCACGAAAATTACTTTCAAAAGACTAAATGAAATCTACGTAGCATTCAATATTCAATGCTGTAATTGTTTATCAAGGAATTTGCATAGATTAATTTAATAAAACAATTAGATTTGTTGAAAACACTTATGTAATGTATGCTTTGAAATGTAGAAACTAAACTATGATTTTAGCAGTGGAATAAAAATGAATATGCTATTGCTAGGCTTGGTACAATATCTGCAGGGAAGATACAGGTCGTCACATTGAGCACCCCAACTGGTAACCTGTTGTATTTTGTACTTTGAATACTGTATTATTTCTCAAAGTCTCTTTTTATTTGCCTTTCATGCATAGATGAAAGGTAAGTGCATTTTAATTTCTAGAACATAGTTCTTAATTAATTTTATGTAGGTACTTGTTTTACTATGGAGATGATTGTTTGTCTTTAATTTGTTTTGAATTCCATTTGACACAATGATAATACTGTGCCTATAATTGCAATGTGTATGTACATGACACGTCAATGTGTGATACACTGTATTTTAGAAACTTCTTCGAGAGGTACAGAGAAGTGTATTTTTAGATGTTTGATACAGTTGTTATTGAAACATTCTCTATTGCACCCATATGATTGTACATAAAACTTATTTTATTTGTCAGCATAAATAAATAAAATTGAGTAACGCAGCAAAATAAGAATGGCTCATTATAAAATTCAAGCAAAAGAAACAACTTAAAAATAAAGGTATCTATGGAGACTTGAACCTCCAACTCCCACAACATCTTAATCCAATGCCCCCATGCTAACCACAGCGCTAAATAATGCCCCCAAACTTAAACTCTCAGAAATTGGAGTGTTCAGGTCATGGACCATGGTGGTTTGATCAGTGGCATGCTAAGCCTTAATATATTTTATACTGTAGCAAACAGTTTAGAACCCAGGGCCCATAAGTTTCTTATCTCAAACTATTTAGCTTGGATCCTTCTACATCCTGCCAAATTGTGCAGTTGAATTCTGGGACATTCTGTATATTTTCATCAAAATCATTGAAGTGATTTTGTAAATCTAAGCCTGCAGAAATTGAGACATGCAGTTCGAATGTTTGCAATTTTTAACTGTTGCAAAAAAATCAAGGAAGCATTATGAAAAATAATATGTGAAGTTCAAAATATTTCACTTTCTACAAAAATCAAAATGGCAAGAACTTAACAGCATCTTTTGCCCTACTCACAAACACACTCAAAGTCCTCCCATCAGTGCCATTTATTACATACAATTAACAAGGTAAGTACCTGTTCATAAAAACTCCTTTTATAAACATAATCACAACTTAATTATACCATTATTGCATAATCTATTTTGAGACATAATTCAGTTAGGTAGGCCTGAGCAAGGTTTGCCCTTGCAATTGTGCTCTTGACCTTGACAAAACTAGAACTGCAAAGAGGTAATGTGATGCATGATGGAGAGCAAGACAGAGACTTCAGTATCAGACTAGCTACTATTAGGTAATCTGTTCAATTGCATATTGTCATTTATTTTACTGTTGGAGTAAAAAACACTCTTTGACAGATTCAAGGCACTTTCACATTACATTATATATTCACATTAATAATTATAGTAGTACAGAAAAGACATAAAGTTAAGGTGTGGTGCAGCCTTACATTTTACACCTAACTTAGTAATATATAATTATTGGTGCCAAATATAAAATAATAATTCATTGCTGAACACCATAACTCATCTATCCATTTTGTTCTGTTATTTGTCAGCTTAGTTTGCAGCTATATATCAGTTTAGGGATAAGGTTTTCATTAGCATGTAAATGCAGGATAAATTCTAAATATAAGTCTCACAACTGAAAAGTGTGCATAAATGACTAAGTCTTTTTTCTGTGTTCTGTTAGTGCAATTTAACATTAATGACTCCAGATGGAATTTCACTGTGGTAGCAATTAAGGTCACTGGAGGACAGCAATGTTAATGCTTCTTAGTACTGTACTTCTTAATAAAGTGCTGTGGCTATGATAGTGCATTAATCCTGCCATTTTCTGACTCTGTCAGAAGTAGGTAAGATACACATAAACGAAAGTTCATATTTCAGACTACCCATATTTTTTAATTGCAACTTAATTTCCAAATTACTTCATTCTTACCTTAGAACACTGCACTTAATGATATATGCAAACAGCCACAAAACTACACTTTCTTTCACAAGAAACTTATGCAGAAATATCATCGTCAACATCCTCTTGTTGTTGTTGTTGTTGTTGTTGTTGTGGGAGGCTACAATTGTATCAACTTGTTCATAATCATAACTACATATTATGGAGCAGATGCTATTCACATTTCTAGGAGTATTGAACTCTCAAACTTTTGAGAACACCTAGAATATATACTCACAAGATGCTACTGAGTATGTTGGGCCAAATATACTTATTGTTTTAGCTGGGTGAGGGTTTTGTGATGTACCAAAACATTTTGCAACACCATTCACTTCTGTGAAGAAGAAATCTTTGTATTCTTCCTTGAAGACTGGAGTCGAGGACATCCATTTAGTTTTGCTGGAACTTAAGCTGACACACTCCTTGCTACCACTAAAGTGGTTCTCTGCCAACATACTCTTGCATGGGTCTAGTCTTCAAAAGAAGCTATGGCATCTGTCAATTTAAAATTGTTATTTTATAGCCCTGTTTCAACATTACTATTTCTTTCATTTACCATTTTAACATATTTTCTGCTGTGGTATTTGTTTCAGATCAAATATGTGGAAGTTAACTTCCCACAGGAAGATGGAAAGTTCCTGGTGATGTGCATTGGTGCAACATCGGGTGTAGGAAGGCTAATATTTGGCAAAATTGCAGACATTCCTAAAATCAATAGATTATTACTTCAACAGGTGAGAATACTAAAAGTTTTATTATTCATGCTTACTAGAATTCTAAACAATATCTATTTACATAAAACTCTCACATCAGGTAGTCCTCTTTGGCTCCAGTAATGTTTATATTGAATAAATCCTTAAAGCTTAGTAGTTTAATATTAAATTTTCTGATACTATCTCTTTGAGTTGTGATTATCAGTGGTAGAAGTTCACTTACTGTTGCACTGTATGAATACATATACAGGCCTTTTCTCTAAAAACTGAAAAAGTTGTCATGGATAAAAAAGTCCCTTACTTTTGTCTCTTGGTATAAAAACTGATTGAGGAGTTTTGCTTCAAATATGTGTGTGTTTTAAAGCTATGTCTGATTAGGGAAAAAAAATTACTTCACCATCTCATTATACATTTGTTTCTCTTTTTACTTTCTCTGCTACTTACAAAGTAGAGTAAGTATTGCATTCCACCACCCATTTCAACCGAAATCACATTTTGAGGCTTCTTGAATCCAAAAAAGGCATGTTTAAAAAGAGAAAGACAGAGTATATATGTATGTGTGTGTGTGTGTGTGCGTGGGTGTGTGGGTGTGGGTGTGTGGGGGTGTGTCAAAAATGAAAGTTTGGTAAATACTTAATTTTGGATTTGAATCAAACATTGTTTAAGCATATTAGGTGAACATATTCAAGAAAATCCTTGATCCTATAAGATAATATTTTATTTTCCATTTTCTCAAAATGTTTATAACAATTACTCTCTCTAATATGAATTTCCTTGAATCTTTAAAACCTTGGCAATAGGCAGGCAAGCTAGTGGGTACTTTTGAATAACTGGGAGATTATAAGAGATAGACAGAAACTTCGTTATCAATTAATTTTTTCATAGTATTACAATGTATTTCCACAGATAAGGTAATAGTTGAATCATAAAAAAAAAAAAAAGGCTCCCAAAGTTCAAGGCCATTTTATAGGAAAGATACAAAAAAAAAATATTAAAAAATTATATAAATCAGAACCATTATCACCCACCAATATATTTAAAATCCTCACATTCATCACTAACATTGAAGCCTCTGAAGTTGCAGATTGTGTGTTGCTCCGACTTCTAGTTCTCTATATTTATTTTATGATGCCATCATTATTTAAAATTTATTATTTACATTTGCTCTGGCTAGCTGTGTTCTTAGATTGAGCAAATATCCCCTAGGCAGGGCATGATCAGTATAAGAAATTATTTCATAGATAACACATTAGTAGTTTTTAGTTTGAGAATTTATTTCAAACCACTGCCAAAGAAATTTTCACAATTATGAGTATTATACACTTTATATGTATATCCTAGCTGAAACTATATGTGACCTATGCATTCACTTACTAATGAAGATTAAGATTTTACCTATCTCATTACTTATGAAAATAATATCTATCATGACAAAGTAATAAGAAGAACAACTGAAGAACTAGTGTGTAGAAGTAAAAATGTCTCTCATTTCCTTAGAATAGGTGTATACCAAATACCATGGTTTTACCGAAACCTTTAAAACTAAGTTCTGATTGGCTTATCTTGGCATTTAGTGGCATTTATTTTCATAAACCAATCACTACCATTTTAGCTTTTCTTTTAGGTGCTAAGGCCAAATTAACTTTCATATTCCTATGAGATTGTCATCCCCAATGGCAATCTTTGATTTAAAGTTTTTTTTTTGTATATTTAACACCCCTCTTTGTAACTATTATTTAAAAGATCTTGTGAACAATTTCTCTTTCCCCTGACAGTTTCAACTTTTTTCATATTCATCTCTGTTCTAAGCTTATACTAACATACATCTTATGATATAATCAATTCCATCTAAATAAATATCTGTTAAAGCTATTTATTTCATTAGATTATCTTATTAATTATGTATGAATCACAATTTACAACTTTTATACTGATTACACTTATAGCACAAATTGTTTGAACACATGACACTACCTACACTGAAACCTTTGTGATTCGGCACATGCTTCTTAAGACAAACATGTAACAATGCTGAAGGAGGCTTTTCCTTTATGTACGCAACTGTAATTATTTTCATTGCATTTTTAGATTGTGCAACAATAGCAAGGCAGTGCTGCCAGATGCAAAAAAATAAGATTTGTTCATTCAAATAATTATAAATAGGACATCATTCTATATTTGCTATGCAGTATTACTATCCAGATGAGATCATGGATCTAGTTAAATTAAATTCACAGACCATTGATAGTTTAGGATCATCTTATTGGATAGATACCTGCTAAAAGTATAGAACTTATTTGAAGATTGTCTTATGTGTGACACATAAGGTACCTGGCCATTTTTTAAATATTTCATGTTGGATATTTCAAAAGCAAGAATAGAAGATGACTAAGAGTTTCTAATTCTTCTTTCTGCTTTTCTTATGACTTTTTAATTCATTCCTCCACATTTCTGATAAACATTGAACATTGTTTCTGCAAGTTGTATATAATTAAGTGCTTATTGATTAATTTGAAACAATTTCTAGAGACAAATTGTATCATGAACAAAGTAACAATGATATAAGAATATATTTAATGAATGCTGTAATATATAAGCTACCTAAATCTGTGAATATTGTAATGAGTAGAGTAAGTGTATGGTCATCATCTTAGTGTGGCTTCTTACCAAGTGGGAGGCCTGGGTTCGATTTCGGGTACTGGCATGGGGAATTTTCTTACTAGGAGACTTGGTCCAAGGTGCACTCGGCCTTGTGAGGACCATATGCTTATGATGGGCAGAGGTGGGGGATGCAGCGGTCAGGTGGTAGGCCTTGGCCTGTCTTTGGGCTGTTGCACCACTCAGTTTAGTTTAGTTTTAGAGTAAATGTATGATCATATATCAGATTTTAATTACGTTTTATTACATCACAAATGATTTTCATAATTTCTGGTGGGAGAGAAGGTCCCAAGTCCTTAACTTTATTTCAGAGAAATCACCATCATCACCACCACCATCTTCTTCTTCTTCTTCTTCTTCTTCTTCTTCTTCTTCTTTTGTGGATTACCCTCCTCTTTGTAGGGGACTTACATCCCCAAGGACTTATTTACCAGTGAGTTGGATAAGTAGCCTTTCGAAGAGCAAGTAAATTTTGATCATGATTAGCCATGCCTGGTATGGCAGTGAAGAAAAAAGAAATAAAATGAAATAATGAAAGGGTGATAGAAAAATATGCAGATCAAATTATCCAACCCAATATTCACCTAGTGACAAGAAAACTGCAAAGCACCTTTGGTCATATTGGTCATAGGCTTGAACCCTGGTCCTCCTGAATGCAGGCCACGTGCATTACATCCTGAGCCACCCTGCTCTTAAAGAAATATCTTAAATAAATAATTTATGCAATAATTTACACTTACAATTAGCAATATCCTGTTTTTACCTTTAAGCTGCATCATACAAAACTATGCCATAATGGGATATTTATGAATACTTGGCCAGATAAGTTTAAAAAATTATTTTTAATGTGCCTTAAAATATTTTAAGCAAACTTAAAAGCATTTAAAATTTATGAAAAAGTTTAGCTCAAGTAATAGTTAAACATTACTTATTCTCAGAGTAAAAATATTAAAATTACAATATAACAATTTTAATGTTTTTGTTTTTTTTTTCAGATTGCATTCTTTTCCATTGGTGCATTGACAATGCTGGTTCCAGCTGCAAATTATTTTGGTATTTTGATAGCTATATCACTTCTTATGGGTTTGTTTGATGGATGTTTCATCAGCCTTCTAGGCCCAATTGCATTTGAGCTGTGTGGTCATGAGGGTGCCAGCCAGGCTATTGGGTTTTTGCTTGGACTCTGCTCTGTCCCTCTGACAGTTGGTCCTCCAATAGCAGGTAAGTTATACATTGTAATGCCAGATTTAGCTTTATTTTCTATTGTCCTTAAGAGTTGTATTATAAATTCTGTTCATCTTACTTTTGGGTTATTACGACTTAAGCAGAAACAGAATGAACTACAATGCAGCTCCAATTTAAACACATGTGATTTAAAAAATCTGATGTGTTCCATACACATGACTTTCTTTACATCTCTGTACCAAATTATTGTTAAAAGCTTATTCTTCTATCTACTCCTTGCTAATCAAGGTAAACATTAGCAGAAATGACCTTATTACTTGCTTCCTTGTAATAAGAAGGGAAATAAGGGACTACACTAGGCTAAAGCAATAGTCAAATCTTTAAAAAGTTGGTTGCTTTTTTTTAATTCAGGGACTTCTAAAATTGTATTTCTGGTGAAATCTTGGTGTCAAATTTCTGTGTGGAATACTATGCTTATATACCTAATGATGTACTAAGTAGAGAAAGTAAAAAACAATTTTGAGAAATTTAAAAAGGTTTTTATTCAACACATGGGTATGTGGGGACATACGTAAATCAAAATGGTGTTTAGTTGGCAATGTATTCAGAAGTTTAAAACACAAAAGAAGTTTGATGATTTTGAATAACATTTAAAAAAAGTTCTAAAAAGGAATGAAATAAAATCCATCTTACAAATATACTGATTCCTTTAATGATAAAAGTTAAGAGGAGTGGCTATGCAATAAGGAATAACGTCCTCCAATAAGTGTTGTCCTTCTGATGGTGAAATAATATGAATGCAACCAACAAAACTGTTTCCATGGCAGGAAATTGATGAAGAAAATGTGAAATTACAACTGTTTTGGTTAGAAAAGCCTGATTTCGTATTTAGTGTTGCCAAGTAGAAGCAAAATTTCACATCATCAACATAAATACAGAAGCTACCAAATTTAATCATTTATAAGTGCATCTGGAGCCGCAATTCGTAGAAAACATATGGGATTTGGTTGCTAGTTCGAAACCTAATAATATTCCATAGCAAAAGAAAGGATTTTAGAAATGTTCAAAGAGAGCATCGAGTTGTCATTGAACTAAAGCAATAGATGAATTGCCTGAAGCCTGTAAATTATAGCCAAAAAACTTCAACTATCCACAAGGATCTCAAAAGTACAAATAACATGTTTGTCAGAATTGTTAGGGTAGAGAGGGACTTACACAGCCACATGAAGATCCCTATAAAGTGATTGAACATTCACCAAAGTTTTTCATCCTAAAGATTAAATATTAACTGATCAACATTTCTATTGACTGACTCAAACTATCTCCTTTCTAATGACAATACACATGAAGATCCAAAATATAGAGCAGCTATCAGTCAACTTAATTACAAAATGTACCCCAAAAGACCACAAAATCAGGACATACAGTGAAATTTCCTGCAAAGTATGCAGTCATCTTTAAGTGACACACTGAGGGGGGAATGACGTGGGGACATGCTTTGGGAAACATTTATTAGCCATGATAAGAGATTAAATGATCCTGGAAGATCTTTCTGTAACTTCTATTGTGGAAACTGATCATAGCTTTAGAAGATAGTAGGGGATGAATTGATGTTGGGGATAGTAGGGGATGTTGGTTTTGTCATTACATGGTCCTTGTTTTTCAAAATATGTATTTTCTCCTTCAATGAAAATTCTGATTGGATATTTAATGATTTTAAAAATTTCATGGCTGGATTATTTTACATTTATAAGACCATAAATGGGTGCCACTACTGAATTAGACATGGTCCTTGTTTTTCAAAATATGTATTTTCTCCTTCAATGAAAATTCTCATTGGATATTTAATGATTTTAAAAATTTTGTGTTTAATGTTTATAAGACCATAAAAGAGTGCCACTACTGAAATAGCTATTTGGTTCTTATTATTCCTAAATGCTCCTTTTCTCTATTTCTAAGTTCCAATTTGTTTTCTATATAAATTTGGTTTTAATTACAACAGTTAATTTGATATAGATACTGTTGAGGACTTTTGTCTATCAGTTACCTGACTTTTAAGTTTCTAATGCTATAGGTACTTGTCAGATGATCCAGCAAGTAGAAACTCATGCTAGGATCAATTTTATTTATTTTAGAAATATATTTGATCTCATATAAGAGAAACAAATAGACAAATTCTGAAAAATTTATCATCAATTTAGTTTTCCATATAATGTGAATATTCTTAAAGATTAAATAGCTCAGAAGTTTGAGACCAGTGAATTAATTCAAGTATAATAGTTAAAAATGAGTTGGAAACATGTCTTGAAAATTGCATTTTAAGTGAGGTGTGTATCACTATTCTGACTCATTTTTAACTATTAAATTCTTAAAGATGTTTAAAACTTAACCAAATGTGTGTTTAATTACTCTTTTAATGCCAACATTATCAGTAATTTCATATAAGTGTAGGTATTTCAATTTGAACAAATAAATATTTACTGTAAATGATATGCCTAACATGACATATTGTAATTTGTAGCTTTTCATCAGTACGATTAGCATCCCATTCCTTTGCCCAATTTTAAAATGCCAGAGAGACCTAAAGTTAGCTTGAGTCATTTTTTGTAGTTGAAGGATTTTATCTGCTATTTACATCAACGCAATCATTATTCTTTCATCTAATGACGCTTATCACTAGAACTCATGTCAGGTAAAATGTTTTTTTATTGGGTGGTAATAAATCAGACGTTATTTAGATATGACCTTGTTTTTAGGTTGGTATTGAAAAGTTAGTTTGCATTATTTTCTCTAGATGTATGTACAAAGTGTATATAGTAGGTAAGAAGATATTGCATTCCACCCAAAAATTTGATATCACTATTTCACCGGAAATATGTGGTTTAGGGTCCCCTGTATCCAAAAGATAAACCATTCTTAGAAAAAGATCCCTGTGTGTGTGTGTGTGCGTGCGTGCGTGCACGTGTGCGTGTGTGTGTGTGTGTGTGTGCGCATGTGTGCGTGTGTGAACACAATAACTTAAAAACGAAAAGTCTGTAAAATACCAAACTTAATATTTAAATTTAGTATTTTCCAGGGATGTAACACAAAAGATTTTGAGGAAAATCCCCCCACCCCAAACCATCCTTTACATGAAAAAAGTTTTGAAAGTTTTGATTTGCTCAAAATTGGCTTAATGATTTGACTAAAATACTGTATATTAAAGACATAGACAACACCATGGCAGAGTGGTTGAACCTCTCGCCTCCCACTCAGGCAGCCCGGGTTCGATCCCAAGTGCCTGCATGTAAAATATGTGGTGGATGAGACAGCATCTGGGCAGATTTTCTCCAGGTCCTCCACTTTCCCCCCACTCATTCCATCAATTGCTCCATCATCACCTTTTCTATCACTAATTTTGCTTTTATTTCATATCATCCACTTCCTCATGCTCATGCCTGGCTATGGGACAACCACTTGTTCCAGGTTCTTCATTCTGTGGTTGTGTGTCATTGGCTCCCCAATAGACTTCTGACCCCTAGGCATTCACTTGTAATATCTAGGAGGGGTATCAGTCCTACATATGGGGAGGCCAAGCTGACTACATAACATAATATTAAAGATATTTTTGTGGCCAATAAAACATATATCTTGAATTTTCTGGGAATAGCATCTTAAGACTTCTTCATTCTGAATGACTTTTGTACAACTATTAATCCATAAGAGATGTAGATCTTATTAAAAAACACAATTTATTCATATACATTTTTTTTCGTGGAGTTGACCATTTCCAAGATACTCCTTTTTATTGTTTTTTTTTTTTTTTTTAAATACTTAAAGATTTTCTCATATGGGAATTTGTCAACTCCTGGCCATGCAAAGAAACAGATTTCAATCACATAGCAACAGCTTTTAAAAGATTTGACTTGCTTTGTATTCTCTTATTTCCCTTCTATTTATTAGCAAATAATTAACGTGAGATATAAAATTATTTTTTGTTATCTTTTATTTATCTTAATTAGAATGAAATAGAGGATAGAATCAGCTTTTGTGAGAATAATTGTTAGAGAATAGCTAGAGAAAATAATATGAATGGAAAATATCAGATTTTTTTTCATAACTTGACTTTTTAAGCTGTACCTGCTTATTTAAATAATAAATTAATTCACTTTTCTTTTGTGGAAGTTTGAAGACAATGTTGTTATATTCATTTATTTGAAAATGAGTCGATTAATTACACTAAACAACACTTACTTGGGACTTTTGCTGGAACATGTTTCGAAGGACTAGTTTCCTTCATCTCCACTCTTCGATGTCCGGTTGAAAATTAAGCAAACTAGTCCTTCGAAACATGTTCCGGCAAAAATCCCAAGCAAGTGTTGTTTAGTGTAATTAATCAACTCGTTGTCAAATAAATAAATTAATTGTTTAATTGTTTGCACAATACCATTACAAATTATTTTTAATTTTTCTACTTCATTTGGGGAACTATAGATAATAGTAACCCTTCTATCTTGAAACTTGGCTACCTTTTACATTTGAATGTAAAGCTTAATGTTTGCAACTGCTAACAATATGATTTCTTCTTAAAACGTGTTTCCTAGTATCAAGAAGTATTGTAGGGAAAATATTTTGAGGAGTAGTAATGTCAATTATTGCCACATAAAAGCAGATGTAACATTATTTAACAATGATGACTAAACTCAGTCAACCATTAAACATAAGCTTCATGGTTATGTCAGTGAATTTGATGCCCATGTATTTTCAATTAATGGAAAAGTTTTAGGTATTGTGCAAGGTTTGTGAGAAGACAGTTAATCATAATTAGTCAATGCATGCTCTCACTTCAGAGAGTGGTGACAAGAGAATAAGGCTACTTCCAACAGCCCAATGGCAATCCACGTCTAGCAGTCAGAGTTTACATGTGACAAGTGTAAATCTTATGTTGTGATGTTGACAGCAGAATCTAACACAAGAACATCTACAACAAAATGTTGTGGCAATGTGCAACAATAAAAATATATAATTTCTGTGATTTTAAATCAAATATTTGTTATTAAGTATATTATGATTAGGTATTTTTAAAATTTATAATTTTTTTAAATTTATCATGCCTTTTTTAAAAATGTTTTACTGTCTTATTTTGATTGCTGTAAATCCCTGAACAACTGGGCTCTAAATAACAGTTTAAATTTCTATTTTAGGAATGATTTATGAACAAACAAAGTCATATAAACTCCCATTCCTTCTGGCGGGAATTCCACCAATTGTTGGAGCAGCAGCCCTGTTCTTTGTGCGTTGCATTTCTGAGGATACCGAAAGCAGAAAACAACCTTCTGTTTGTTTAGTGGAAGCTCCTCTTAGCGATGCTACCATCCCACCCTTGCAGACATCTGAAGATAATGAGAAGAAAGCACCTTTAATTAATGGAGACTTACACAAACCCCCTTACTACAATGACACAACAGGTATGTGGGTTAAGGTGTTATCAACCTCAGTAAATGTTCCTTCTCACATTCCCGAGTCTCGATACTTACTGAGACAACAACAACACTCTTCATCTCTTAGTGATTATTTTGATAGCAAGCAACGATGTTACAATTATTCTGTACTATAAATTTTAGTGAAAATATTATAGAACTGACATTACATGGTATTAAAAATCTGTAACTGAAAGCCATTAATGAGATCCACTAGAAGGTATGGGAAACGTGCAAGATGATGGTACTGAAGAAAAATGTTAGTTAAAAGATTAACAACTTAAGAGTAGCATTCAATAAAGAACAATGCAAACATTTTAATTTATCACAGCATTAATTATCCTTTCCAGATCCTACTGTTTATTTGTAATGAAAACTAAGCATACATGTAACATAATTTAAAAAACAACAATGAATTAAAACATAAACTTAGAAGCTTATGAGGGTCCAAGTATTCAAGTTTATGTCTATCTCAAACATAAGAAACTAATCAATCAGAGAGCAGTTCTTATCACAAAATTTCAGATAAGGTTTTCATTTATCCATATTTGACTCACTAATTATTTTAATACATAAGATCATGGTAGAAGAGTCATTGGTATATCTATAATAATCACAGTGAAAATTCTTTTGTCATGTGTACTGTTGGTGGTTCCTTCACAGTCTGCCATATTAACTCAGTTTATTTCACGCTCTCTTACAATTTGATGTTACGTATGTTTCCATTTGTAATTATGAATAACAACATATTATGTTAAATTTATGCTTACGTTTTTCATTATTAACGCATGGTTTTCATTGTGAATGGGTCCTTGCAAGATATTCTAGATTTTGAAAGTAAAATATTTGGACACGATGCAAAACTCACCAAAAATGTTAATTCCACATTTTAAAAGAAATTGACAGAATGATTCACACATATATATTTTTGACAATGAACTGAATGGTTTCTAATAATTTTCAAGAAGAAAAGGGTCATGACAAAACCAGTTGTATATAAACTTTTGCATCATAGTTGCGCCACTGGGCACTCCCCCCAAATTCTTTAAGTAGCCCACACAAGCCTTTTTCCTCCATCTTATGACATATTAACACTGCAGGTATGGTTGGTTCTGCATTTTTATGGAGAAGAATTTGTTACCAGAATTACCTGTTGCAATAAACAAACTTTAAACTCATCTGGAAACCATCAACAGTACATAGCCTTTATTGTTCTTAATTTATAAATAAAATCTCTTATCAAGAATCAGATACATCCCTTCTAATTTACATGGCCACCAATGATGGGTTTATTTTTGACAAATTTTTATCTCATCAAAATTGTTTATGTTATGCAAACACTTGTTCCTGAAGCTTTCTAATGAGGATTTTATGTACTTCTTACTCACTGTGCACCAGACAAAAATCAAATTTATTTATGTTACTAGAACAGCAATAACTCTGTATGCCCACTATTCCCATTTCAAAGTCACAAGTTGTCACCAGTGGAAAATTCAGTTTTATATTTGTTCCAATCTTGTATTTGTATTGTACTGTGAAATGACTTATTTTGCAAAAAAAGATAATCAGTGGTTGAAAGAATCCTGCTCTAAAATTAAACTATAAATCAAAATGAGTACCACAAGTCAAAGTTGAATATAAATCAACATCAGTGAAGTTGTTTGTTTTTAGTGAAATCTTTCTCTCTATGTAGCCATGTTCACTTGTTTATTTTAATTGAAAATATGAATATATCAATAGGATTCAAAAGACATAAAAAGTACTGTTTGACTAGGGACATACTGGTCCATTTTTTGAATGCTATCTCTTTAGTTGAAAATATATCAGATGGAAGAGGTTAGATAACATTTATTCTCTTAAAAAGTGATTCAATGCACAAAACAATGAAAAAGGATAATAACATTATGAAATAAATTGTCCATACTATTTTGTTGCATTATAATTCAGACACAGAAAGATGAAAGTATGTCTTATTGAGGTGCCTAATATATTATTAATTGATCTACATCTTTAATAATCTTCACTTTCTTCCTTAGGTGTCTCATTTAGCACAATTAAATAGGTTTGTTTTGTATCTTTCTGCCCTTACAGTGATAGATGACAGCATAACTCATGTTTTTCAAATTGGTGGTTCTGGATGAGATATCTTCTTGTAATTTAAACTGAGTTATAAAATTGAACAGTGATTGAACAACTGCCATACACACAGCTGTGGTTATCCTTTTAATTAGTATTATGTATAAACATCTTCAGTATGGACATTATTAATAACCTTATAGGTATCTATTTTTATTTCCATATATTGAAACTCTTCTTCTTTGTTTCTGGATTATCCTCATCTTTGTAGGACTTATACCCCCAAGAACATACAAGCCAAATGCCTTGCATTGAGCAGCAAGCAAATTCTGAAATCACATCATATCCAGGATGGGTGATCAGTCCAAAACCTGGTATGGTGATGAAGAATAAGGAAATTAAATGTGGTGGTGAAAGTGATAATTGGAAAATTTGCTGATCAAATTATTTATCCATCCTAGCATTCACTTAGTCACTGAGGAAAATATGAAAATACCTTCAGTCAGATTGATCACCTCAGGGATTTGAGTTGCACATGTTTCTGCAGCACCATCTTGCTCAGTTTATTGAAATTCTAGGTAAAAATAATAAAGTTTAGTAAATGTTTAAATGAAATAATTTACATTGCTTTATTACATTTTCTTAACTTCTAAAATAAATACATTTTATATATTTTTCATTTATACGTCTTTAACTGCAATGGTAATAAGAGTAGTCTTTTACCTGTGGAACATATTGGCTATTTGCAATGGTGTTAAATCATTTACTGTAGATGGCCATTGGATTTCAGCATTTTTTATTATACTTTGGTTTTATTTTTCTCATATCACACCCTCAATCAACTTCCTGACTTAGGGGAGAATAGGAAATTTTCTTGACTAGAGAAAAATTCCCACCCCACACAGCCAGGAAACGAACCCAGGAGCCCTACACAGTAGGGAAATGCTCTTATCTATCTTATTTGTTCACAACAAATGTTTCAATGAACTTTTTTTTTTTATCTAATAGCTATAAAGTACCACACATATGTACCTATTTGATGTTTTCATTAAGCGCATATTAAAAAAAGCTTTAAATGAAAATAGGTATTGTATCTTTTATACAGCTTCATTCAAACTGAAAAAAGTGCATTTGGTTTTGTTATTTTCACTAAACATTACACATTGTGCTGAAAGTATGCAAAAGAACTATCTTCGAAATGAAACACTACTATAAATGTTAATTGTGTTTCTATAATGCAGCAACAACTTCACAGCAGTATCAGAAAAAAAATAAAAAAAAAAAACTTACATTTTATTCTGCGTACTGACCTTACAAAATGAGTGAGATCTTCCTATTCAACTTCAAGGGAAAATATGCTGTTGCTATATATTTCTTTTAAAATGTTTCTGTCTTCCTATGAACAATAGGAAAAAATGTTCATATGCCTTTCCAGAATACTTTTTAAAATTTATCTCTGGTTGAAAAGGATAAATCTATACCCCTTCCATTTGGTATATACCTCCTCATATGGAATTTGGTGAGTAAATACATACTAAGGATTAGTTTAAGGTAGATATTGCATACTTTATAGCTGTAAATGAAATTTACAGTACTGTATTGCAATTGTAAACACTTAAGCATATGTTCTTCCTTTCTGCACTATATCATCTTTGCATGTGATAAATAAAAGGAGGTGATGCATACCTGCTTCCATTGCTTAAGAATGTATGCTTGAAAATATGTTTCCTCTTAAACACAAATCAACGAGAGTGCCTCTGTTGAATTTTCCTGCAGTACATTAAATTTGATCAAGACTGTGTACATATATAAAATGAACCACTATTTGGAGCATCTTATATATTTGTATCACTAATTTATTTGCATAAAATATGCTTATGATGTATATAAAATGAAAGAATCTTAAAGATTTCTATTGTGATAAGAATGATAGTTATTAAACTGTTTGCCTGAATGTTAAATTCTTAGACTATGTTTGAATTTCCAGTAGGACTATTATCTTCTGGTGTTATTTTCAATGATAGGATGCCATGCACCTCTCAGATGATATTTGTGCTCCTCTATCAAATTATTCATACAGAGTATAATGTCATTCACTGGTAACTGAGGCAGAAGTGTCATTTCATAAATACTATCTATACAGATTTTGTTTTTTGAATTTACTTCCTATAGAACATTTTTTCTTACACAAATTTACATCCAGCAATGGAAATGCAAACATAAAACTTTTTAAAAAACTCAATTTACTCTTCATATGCTGCCTCAAAAATAACATTTAGCCATGTTGCTTTTACTTATATTTCCAGGTGAAAGTAATTGAATTTCCGCTAAAATAAAGCATGTTTTAACCTCTTAACATACAGAGTATGCTGTTTCTTTTATCACCATTTTGTTTTTAATTGAGAATGAATATTCAATTAGGTACAATAGGTATGATAGTCACAATGAAACTCATTTTTAAGAGCTTAACAATGGACATTTTAATTTCTGAATATCCCATTGATTAAAATCCCAAATATACTCATTGTATGCTTTATTTTCTTTAATTTTCATATAAAAATTTAATACTGCTAATTGAGTAACAATAACAGAGCTACAATACTAAATACTATATTGAATTCTGAATTTCTTGTTTTCATTAAGCATAAAGCAATCATGTATAAAACTCTGCAAGATCCAGTTGAAACAAAGACTTCTATCATTAATGAAACACTGGAAGTATACTTTGATTGAACAGGCTGCCAATACCTGTCAGCAGAAATATATATGCCAAAAAGAAAGAGAGAGATTCTACCAAAATTTATATAAAGTATGAAGTAGCTAGCAAAAATAGAGACAGAATGGTTCAATTCAGCCATTTAAAATATGTCACTCAGAAGTGATATTCTTGATTATTATTTTGCCAAATTAAAAGTTTGAATATACTCAGCATTTATGTTAAGAGGTTAACCTTTTATACTACTTTCCATACCTAAATAGATGCAGCTTCTCACTACTAAGAAAAGAATAGCTAGATTCATTCACATACAGAAGCATTATATATAAAGACAATGCTAGCCCCATTTGACATTTAGGATAAATTACAAAATAGAATATAGTTTCTCCCTTACTTATATTGTTTTGATGTGGTTTATTATATCCTGGTTTCTGAATACCATCTTTATTATTCATCCTCTATTTGAAGGGTAATAATTAATATTGTTAAAGAACAGTATTGCAAATTTCTAGTGTTTACTTCTCTCATTTGCAGCAGTTTAATTGCTACTGAAAATCACTGGATTTACTGAAAAACCTATTTTATTACATTTCTATAAAAAAAATAAAAGTAAAAATCTCTAATTTGCATTACATACAGTACTGTCATGGTACCCTCTTTTATTTATTTGCTTATTTTTTTTTTGCCAAGCACTCTCATTCCTTTTGGGGGGGGGAGGCATAATCTCCCATTACTAGTAAATATCTCCCATTCTCAAAGATTGTCTTCTAGGTAATTACATTTTTATGAGAAATTAATTCAGCAAAACATCATAAGTGCTACACTACTTTCACTTTATTCAGAGTAATCTTAATGTTCTTAAACAATATTATAAATTACTATCACAATGCAACATTTTGTGACTTAAATTTCTTTTTTAATCAATTTATTTTATATCATTTTAACTATGTGGTTATGTCGCAATCAGATCTATCAGGCAAAATATCTTACTGATTGGTATATTCTGGACAGTTCTAATTCTCATCCCTGTACTATAGCACTCTTTGCTTCATGCCAATCAGATGTCATCTAGTATAGAAGCTTTCACCATCTGTGAATAGAGGGCAGTCTATAGCTAGCCTTCTAGGTCTCATTCCTTCATACAACTTTGTTCCATGCCAATGGCATTTGTGTGCCATGCAGTCCAGCTGCTCTTACTATCTGTGGATAGGTGTTATTTCAATTACTATTATCATTTATTTTTATTTATACTGTTGTTTTAGATTTAAGGAACTTTGGGTTATTACACAATCTGGCAACTGAAGGAAACCATGAAAAAAAAAAAAAAAAACAGACTAGTTGGTTCATGGAGTTTGAACCTAGGATATCATAAATTCGGGCCACAGACATTATCATCTGAGCCAAGCTCTGTACCTAACAAAATTATTTGGCTAAAGTTTAAATCACTTATATTAAAATATAATTTGCTATCCTTCCATTTACTTAAGGGAAGATTATTAAACAATGTCACAAATGGATTTCTCGTACACTTTTGCCCTCTTAAACCCTGGAGTACCTTGGCATTTTGATGACATTTTGGTTGTTTTCTAATTATTTCTAAGGTAGCCTATTTATGCATATGAATATTATTTGTGATATAAGTAGTACTTTAACCAAACACTTCACGCAATGAAAGCAGCACCAAACAAGCAAACATGTATTATGTTTTGATGGTAATGTGGGAGTTGGAGTCGTAGAATGTTACAAAAAAAAAAAAAAAAAAGTATGCAGTATAGGCTTAAATTTTCTCTTGCTCATACACTCTCTCAATCAATTTTAAGCATCCTATATGCTATGTGCTCCCATATGGCTATCATGACAGCACTGATTATGTAATATAAATAAATGATATAAAAACTTTTAGATGTAATTTACATTTTTGATTCAGCAACCTTTTTATAATGAACTATTCTGAAGATCAATTTTCTGCTCAAAAGAGATAAAATAAGGCATTTATTTGATGATATATAGAAAAAAGTATAAGTAGATTAGTTCCTTAATTAGTGTTTTGATGCTTATTTCTAGGGAGAAAGATAAACAACAATTATGATAACAATTTAATTAACTAGCAACACAAATTATCTGAGAAGATATTGTTTTCCTGCTGTTAAAACTCTGTGAAAGAATCAAGGTTCTAGGTAGGCTCACATTGAAAATTCTCTGCTATGTATCATAGTAGAATTGTTAATAATTATGAGTGCATCAGACTGTGAACTTTTGTGTGTGTATCTATATATGCATGTAAACTTGTGTGTGCATGTGTAGTGTTATTGTGCTTGTAGGTTTGTAGAATATGTATATTAGGGAATTTATACATCTTGCTGTAGTACTTATACTGTGCATGAGTAGACAGAATGCATTTTTCTGATTGTTCTTCAGAACCCATTGATTGCACATAAGCACTTGTTTAAAATGTGCATCCATTTCAAAAGTTTATGATTATTTAAGCACCAGTGATCTCAGAAATGTTCCTCTGCTAAGTTTTATTTTGCATTGGAGATTTTTACTAGCAAATGCTGAATCAGACTAGTGAAATAAACATTTTAAGCAAAATATAACAATTTTTAGTGCTCAGTTTGTGTTATTCTTTAAGAAAACAGAAAACATTCCTTCTCTGGGATTTATTTACCCAAACTTGAATTATAAAAATATAATATATTGCTACAGTTATGATGCAGCTTATGAAAGAAAAAACATTATCTTTAATATATGGCAGGCATGCTTAGTTTTGCTGAGGAGCATTAAGATTATGAATGTTCATTCATTAATCATTTATTATAAGAGTTTATAGTTAAGGCGATACATCAGTGAAAATTGACAAAAAATCACATAAATTTAGATTTTATTTGTTGTTCTTTCTAAAATGCTTATAATTATCAAGTTCTTTCATGCTGTACATACAAGTACGATTTTAAGCCTTAAATGGGTTCATATTCAATATTAAACTTGGAATTCCATTTGTCTTAGTTTATTTGTTCATTTGTATCCCTCTCCCTACTGTTCAAAATACTCTTAAAACAGCTTTTAATGTACATATCTGAAACTTTTAGGAGAGTTTCAGCAATATTTAAAAATTATTTTGCATTTTTTAAAAACTATAACATGGTTAATTTGAGATTAATATTTTCCTGTTTCAAGTTGGTAAATTTTAAAAGTTCAGTGACATTATCTGATTAAAAATTCTAAGTTAATTAAAAGAAAATTGCACCTGTCCATTTTTCACAGATGTATTGCCCTAAGAAAACAGTACAGTTTTTGGTAAAAATGTTGCCACATAACTAACAGTGAATGCAGCTGTAGTAGACTTTGAATACAGTGTAATGAGTGTATCTACTTCAGATTTTATACCACAATGATTTAGGAGTTTTTAAGCAATATATGGTTTTTAAATAGTAACTCATATATAATATTTGGAATTATACTGGAACTAATACTGAAGGCACAAATCAATGGATGTAAAGGACAGCCCCTTCTTAGAGCATCCTAGCAAATTAAAAAAATAAAAACAAAATAATGAACTTTGATGTCCCATTTGAAAAGGATCTCAGTACAATATACCCAGTCAGAAAATGCCTCTATGAGTCACAGGAGGAAGCAGTAGTCGCTGAAATATGTTCCAGTAAGTTCTGGTTAGAAAGCAAACTCTTTCTTGCTTCACTAATCAGCTTTTCTGAGTTTTAATAGTTTGTGTGTGCTTCCTGTATTTGATTCTATATTGCAAAATTTAGAAAAGAAATTGTTTGTAATAAATACATTTTACTAGAACTATGTATTGCCTGTGATATACAACACACAGTGCAAATTCTTGTCTTAGAATAAGGAGTAGGTACAGTAAAACTAAAGCCCATATGACCTGTACTGTTTTCTTAACTGTAAATGTTCTATGATTATATTGATTTTTCAAATCTTTGCATGTTTCAAAAACCACTTCTAAAGTTACTTTCAAATAACTTTAAAATTATAGTCTTAAATTTTACACATATATGCAATAATGCAACTAAATATACAGTTCTACTTATATTTTAAGTTTAAGTAAATGCATCCCATAAAAGCTGTATAATAGTTAAAGCTATTAAGAGTTCTTCTAGTTTAATTTCTTCTTCTCTATTTATTATGTGCTGTGTATGTAGTTGCTTGTATTTCTATTTTATGTAAATAAACCAATTTGTAAATATTTTCTGTTTATTGCGATGCTTCATTTTCCTATCTTTTCCTGCTACAAATAACACAAATCATGTTCATTTTAATGGCCATCAATTTTTCTGCAATAGCCAAAAGAATACCTATTTTAATTTCAGAGAGAATGAACCATATATAAAAATGACAGTTATTATCGCATCTGAAACAAATCTTTGACTTTTTATGCCAATGTAAAGCTACTTCAATCTCAGATTCTTCTCCCATCAGATTCGGCATGTCGTGAAAATTTGTAAGCTTATCTTCTCAGCAGCTTCACAAATAAATTTTATATTATATTAGATATATCAACCTTTAAAATAGCCACCTCTTGTATTGCAATAGTAGTAAAACAAAATTATTCATAACCTCAAAATAGAGGTCCCACATTTTAGGCTAGAAGATGGGAATTTTTCTTTAGCCAAGATTATTTGCTACCCTCCCTAGAACCCGGAAGTATGAAAGAGGGTGAGAATGTTGAACGTAAATTTAAAGATAATAACTCAAAGATTAAATCAAATAGTAAATGACTGAACACCATTATTATAAATAATTGTTTAAAGGTAAAGCTGCTGATATGACCTAGATAATAAAGGTGGAAAAATAACTTATCAAAGAGAAATTTAAAGTGAACATAACTAAGAGATAGTAAAAAAAAAAAAAAAAAAACACAAATTCTTCTGCAGTCTGTTAGTTATATTCTAAACACAACTGCTATATGCTGAGTACTGCACTAACTTAAACTTGCTACAGAAATAATTTTGCATGCATTTTAGCACTTGATACCATTTGCATTATTATTCTCTTTGGCATAGATAGCTTATTTTTAGAAATGCTTAGAGATGTGTTTTGGTGGTGGTGTATTGATAAAATCACCATAGGTAGTTGATTTATTAAAAGTGAATAATTTGTAAACTTTGTGTCTACGATAAGCTTATTGCAATGTTTCTTCCCTTATGATACACTTTATTTAGGATTGTTGATCTATAGATCTACTGAGAACATTTATAATTGTCTTAAAGGGCAGTAGCAGCTGCTGTGTAAGAGCACAAGAGCATGTGAACACCACAACTTTTGACACGTTACAGACTTATTGTTTTTTGTTTTCTTTTCTGTTTGTTTTTTTTATGCTATTAAACATAACATATACCGATATGGTAATTTAAGGATTACTGCATTTAAATCTGCATATTGCGCCATCCTCTAAACTTGATGAAATGTGGCAACAGGAGCATTAGTACATTTTTGATTTGTACATGTTTTAAGAAGCTTTTGCACATACTCGACTGGTATGATGTAATTACCTTGTGGGTCATACACACTTGAAGGTGTTCATGAAGCTTCTCCTACACTTTGTTTCCATACTACCATTACAATTTTACATTAATTCCATTAGCTGATAGCTCATTATGGCAGATATTAAGAGTCACAGAAGTAGGTAATGTGCATGAGCATGGAAACTTCTCCATACCATCCATGCCATCAATAACATTTAAGTTATACATTACTTTGTTCTTGCCTAGCTTGCTGCGCTTTCTTTCATAAAACAACTTGTGTATCATTTTTATTATTATTACTATTATTACTATTATTTCTATTATTACTATTATTATTATTGTTGTTGATTTGTTGTTGGAAAAGGAACACCGACACATTAGACAAAACTATGCTGATGTTAGAATATATCAAATAATACCAATAAATTGGAAACACCATCTTAAAAGAAAGAGTTCAGATCGGATCCCCAGGGCTGTTTATAACTACATACCAAGAGGACATGTCTTGGTTTTCTCTCTCATATGCCCAAGTTTGAACATAAAATATTTATTAATTACAAATTAGAATGATTCACTAATAATATCCAATTTCTAACATATATTGGTATTTAAAGTTCTAAAGGAGAGAACTTAACAAAAATGTGCAATTTTCCTCTCTTTGTTTATTTTTTCTTGGAGGAGCCATCACTGGGGAAAAAATGAAACATAATTGCAGCTAATTTTGCTTTCATAACATAAAGTCTTTGTTGTAAATTATCTTTGGAGTAGCCTTGCACATAGATACTTGTAGTGTCATTCATTGTCAGTGCCTGGCATAGCACCAAGCAGTTGTATGTTGGGCAGAAGACTTTGACTTAAAACTTTACTAATATTTTTCCACCACTTTGGAACCCTATGGGAGAGAAGGCTAAGATACAGGTATTTTTATTTTTGAGCTACTTTCACAACAAAACTTCCCAGTTCAATCCGTACATCAATGCGACAATGGTGCCTTGTAAGATGAACTACAAATACAATTCTAAAATGGTAAAATTTAGCAGCTGAAAATTGAAATTTGGGAACAATAGTTTTATATTAGGAACCAGAAAAGTGAAGAAAATAGAGATGAAATATGGGAAACCTAGTAACCTTAATATTACTACTGGCCAGGAAAAGCTAGACAACTTTATACACCTTAAAAATAATAGCTTCCATTCCCAGACATTGATGTGACTTACAGTTACAAGACACAGTTGCCAGTAATTATACAAGATCTCATCATGTGTTCTTCATTTTCTCTGCATATTCAGATTAGAACACATAGTTTTATAAGTTAATTAACTAATATTAAAATACATTCAAAATAAATACACAATGTATCTTTATTTAGAATTACAGGGTAAATTTTGAAAAATACTGCTTACTATTTTGAAAATCCAATGTATTACACTCTCATGACTTTGTCTACCCTCTATAATTTACATAACTTATAGAAGTTTATTTTTCTATCTATTTTAATGAAGATACACTTTGCAGAAATAGCTATATTAAACATTTTAATATAATTGCAAATGGAATAGCCATAGTTAAATGTTAAAAAAATCAATGCTAGGTATATGCTGACCTTAAAACTCTATAACCATTCCATGCAATCATAGAAACAATTAAATGTCAACACAACTTTAAAAGGTTCCAAGTTTGGATTTCAGTTACAGTAAGTTACCTGAATAAGCATTAATTTAACTGACTAATAGTGGACTAAACTATGAAGCCCGGGACTTAAAGTACTTACGACATTGTAAGATGTCATTGGGTTATGTCATCTCAAATGATTTGAGATCACCTTGTGGTTTATCTGGTAACATGCAAGTCAGTTGAGGAATTTATGCCTTGCTGGCATGTTGCCATGGTAGCTCAGTGGTTAGAGCTACAGGATAGAGGCCAGGTAATCCATGGTTTAAATCCCAGCTATGGCATTGAAATTTTCAATCCTGCTTCACCTATCCCATACCTAGATAAGGTTTTGTTGGGGGGTTTTCCCTCATCGTAAGAAGACGAACACTGAGTAACTTTAAGCTCCATGGAACCCAAGGCACGCACAAACACACACATGCTAGAGTGCATTGCTATGGCGGCCCTTCATTCATCTTTGATGGTGCCGGCCTCCCTTGAGGAGGTTCTTGCCGATGATCATAGAGCAGTAGAGGCTTTATCTTTTTTATCTCAAGGGACATTCCCAATAAGAATATAGGTTTTAGTTGTTTTATCCTGACAATTTTAATGGAACAGTCGTTGTTGCATTTATAATGATTTACAGTGACTTTTAATCTAGGGAGTTCTTTAAGCCACTTTTTGTGTCCAGTTTGCTTTTTTTTAAATCTGTTTTGATTTCAGCTATAGCCATTGCCATCAGTAGCTTTACTTCCTGGATTTTATAACTCATATTTTATTTTAACTTTGTTTTGGTTTTTAAATTGTCTTTCCCTCTAGTGTTTTTATTTGACCTTGTTTTTATAAAGCGCAAATGGCCATAATAGTCAAGTGCCCCTAAACACCAACCATCATCATAATCATCATCATCACCACTCACACACAGAGATTTTTTTCTAAAAATGCTCTTTTTGGACTCATGGGGCTTTGAAATATGTATTTGTTTTGAAATCTTGGTAACAAATTGTTGGAAGAATCCAATGACTTCTCTACCTACTATAACATATGTGGGTTACATAGTATGTGAATAGTAGTTAGAACATGAAAACATGTTTCTGAAGCTATTCACTCTGATCATAAGGTGACCTAAGCAGTTGACCAGAAACTGATGATAGGAGTGAGTAGCTCCTGAAACACATCTTCCTTTTTTTAAGCTACCACAAGAAGTGACCCTGGTAGCTAATCAGGTGCTGATGATAGGAGCAAGTAGCTCTAAAAACATTTTTTCCTTGTTTAAATGACACATAATGTAAATATTTCAAAGAGACTCAATAACTCGGAATGATTAGTGAATATCACTTTACAGTTACTTACTTTTACTTTACTTTTACACTTTACTTAATTTTAAAGTTAAACCAGTAAATCTACTTTTCATGATCAGTTTAATTTTTCCTAACACTGAAAACTAGTAACATAGGCTTGTAAGTCCTAAAACAGAGAGGGGAAGGGATAATTTGAGAAAAAAGGAGGAGAAAAAGACTACTTTTCTAGAAAATTTTAATTGAGATCAACAAAAATGAAAATTGACAAAGGAAGCTTTAAGTGCATATATTGAGCCATTAAATATAACTTTAACTAAATAAACCTATGAAATTATATTTTTCACAAACCTTTGGTTTTAAGCAGTACTGCATTTCTTAAACAATGCTTTCTAGTTTACAATCGATACCATAAATATTTCTGAGTTTATCAACATATAAGAAAATAAATCGTAGAAGTTTGATAGAAACATATTCTTATGAGATTTGTTTTTCCTGATATATAAATACACCACTTAATTTTATTTGTAAATAATAATAAAAAAAAAAAATTAAAAAGTTTATCAAAATATTTAAAATATCTAAGTTTAAGTAGTTTATTACCATGGCCTTATAGCAGCATAAGTATAAGTTAATTAGAAGTTGCATATTAAAATCAATGTTATGAAATGTTTTAATGGAGCAGCAGTTATTGCATTTTAAATGCTTTATCACCAGTGACTTTTAACCTACGGACTTGTTTCATCAATATTATACACAAGCGGCCACATGTGAGTCTGTGGTGGGCAAAGCGGTGCAAGGGC
This sequence comes from Hymenopus coronatus, assembly GCA_030762935.1. Lineage (NCBI taxonomy): Eukaryota > Metazoa > Arthropoda > Insecta > Mantodea > Hymenopodidae > Hymenopus > Hymenopus coronatus. The sequence goes on from CM060895.1 coordinate 69,880,715, forward strand.
AGGTTTTCTCTGGGTTCTCTGGTTTCCCCCGCCATCACATTCCATTGGTGCTCCATCTTCATTCCATGTATCATCAGTGTCATGCCTACGTGCCTCAGAAATAAAAATGGGCATTAACCAATATAAAAAGAAATAATAAAATAAGTATTATATACAGTATTTGACATAGTTCTCCTGCTTACAAATCTCTTATAGGAATTTAAAGACAGGCTTCATAAATTATCATAGAATCTATTGGCTATGTAAAAATGTATTTTGTCGTCTTGCTATATTTACATTTGCTTAAATAAATATTGTTTCTGATTTGCATTCAAATAATATACGATGAACAATTCACATTGTTCTTTAAATAAGTCCTGGCATACATAAGAGACAAGACAATATGTACACTGGTGGTAAAGTAAGTATGCCCAAATCAACAAAAAGTGGCTTACAGTTTTTCTCAAAGGTGTTAATTTCTTTGTTGCTTTTATTTGTTTTACCAAGGTTTTTAAATAATTGTTACAACTGTTTTCTAACTATAGAGTCACTCAGTCATTTCTTTATTCTTCACATAATACAACAACAAGCAAACATTTTACTATAACCAATATGACAGCTTTTATAATACATTTCTTTAATGGTAAAACGTTTTCTTTACAAAAACTATCTTCCAATGCTCTCATATTATTAACATATCTTTAAATTTATTGAAATTCAGATGTACCAGTAATTTTATGAATATTACCCAATTGACTGAGGGAGAATAATTTATTTCAAATTCTCCACTCTGGTATATTTCACTCAAATAATGGAATTTCATTTTAGTGTGTCATGTTCCTAATTATAACAACACTGTTTTCAAACTTCTATGATAAGAAAAGTGAGGATTGAATATATCTTTATAATGAACACTACCCTTCTTCTTTTGGTAGTCTCATATCACAAGACAGGCTTTACATTTGTCATTGCCTTTAATCTTGAAAATTCATTTAGCTGTACACAGTTCTTTATCCACAGTTTCATTGTTGTCCACTAGTTTCCAGGTCTTATTAGTGATCAACAAATATTTTTGCTCTTCTATTGCTTTTTGCCATTTCTCCTGTCCGGACTCAGCATTATTTCATTGTGTTTCAAGCACACTTCTTCATCATCACCTAGCTATAATCTTCAAGCCTTTTAGGTTTCTGGAGACCATCTGATGCGCTCAGATTGTAGCTTCTTCTTTCATTTTCAGTTCCAGCTTACTTTCATTTCTTACTTCTTCTGGATGTTGTTCATTTAATTCATTTACCTCTTACTTCTTGTTGTTCTTCATTTATCTCTTTTTCATTTTCTTCAAATATTTGTATACTTTCTTCCCAATGCTTTTCATTTTGATACAAGATTAAGGAGGATTATTATTTAACAATGATTAACATAGTTAATTGAAAATTATGAAACCTGGGACTTAATGACTTACAACATTGTAAGTTGCCATTGATGTATGTCATCTAAAAATAATTTGAATTTCCTTGTATGGTTTACTGGGAAATATACAAATCAGTTGGAAAATTTAATGCTGTATCGTCATGTTGCCTGGTAGCTCAGCAGTTAGAGCAACTAGATGGGAACTAGGAGATCTGTAGTTCAAATCCCAGTTATGGCATTGAATTTTTCAGTCTGACTCTACCTTTCCATCTCCTATCTGTACACAGCTAGTGTGGAAGAAACAATTATTTAACAACTCTTGTTGTTGGTGGTTGTGGTGGTGGTGGTGGTGCCACCAGCAATGGTGGCGGTGGCAGCAGTAGCAGGCAACCATGGAGGTGGTGGCAGTGGTATTTACTCATGTGTTTGATCATAGTGCATGGTGCAGGTAACATCAAATAGTTACAACTAGAATTAGAAGTATTGAATATATATATATATATAAAACAAAATTAAAAAACAAAAAATATACAGACAAAAAATATATAAAATACTTTACCAGTGTTATAAAGTTATATGTGAGCAATTCCACAGAAATGTCATATTAAGGAGTAAAATTTTATTTCAGTATTTTGATATTTTAAGTAAGTATATATGATTCCTCATATAAATTAAATATCCATAACGAATAAGATAATTTAATGTTAAAGATCTTGGGTGAAGTAAAATTCAATGAAAAACTCATCAATTTTTCAGTTTTCTAAGCACAAATTTTACAAGCTAAATAATAGAACTCACTTCAGATTGTTTTCCCTTGCTTTCTTCATCAGACATAGTTGTCTATCTCTTATGGTTTACCAGTTATGCAAAAATGAATAGGACTTCAGAGACTATTCTCAGAAAATTCAATATTTCCTTTGTCATGAAAATGTCTTAAACATTTGTTATTTTAATCATAATTGTAAGAGCCATTTTTGAGAAAATCTCAATTTTGGAAAAATATTCCATGTAATGAATAATTTGGTATGGATGGATTTTCTTGAAACATTTTTGTTGCATCCTTAAAAATTTGAGTTACATATTTAATTGGCTTTTCTACATAATCTCCTGATTTGAAAATAACACTTAGCCCAGCATATTGGCAGTTTTTTCCTCTTTGTAAAATGAGCAGCATCTCACATCCACCAGTTGCACAAAAGCCTTCCATACCTGCATCATTCTCAAGTTATTTGCAACCTAGTGTCTCTTGAGTAGTCCAAAGGGATGAAAATTACAGGGCATTAAGTCTGGACTGTAGAGAGGATGGTCAAGTAATGTCCATTTCATTTCTTCAAATTCAAACACCATAGAAGAATGACTTTTTTTTATGGCTGCACATCATTTGTGCATCATGAGCAAGTCAAACCTCACTTAAACATTCACAAGAATATACTGGATTGATGGGTGACACTCGTGTAGAAAATCAATAATCCAAGTGCCATAACAGTTGAAAAACACAGACAAGCACCTTGCTAACAATAGAGACTTGGCTCTTATTTTTGACCCATTCACAGACTTCTTTGGAAGCCACAAAACCAAGCAAACACACAAGACTTTGAAAGTATCTGATCATCAAATTATATCAGTCTCTACAAAAATTCTGCCAGAGTAAAAGTAATAAAATTACACTGTTTACCCTATCATGATAATCCTTTTAAATCAGGCATTTTACTAATTTTTATTTTGATATACTCTTTCTTTTTAGAAAAATTTTTATTCATTGGAATAGATTGTAACTTTTGTAAATTTATTTTTTAGTAAGGTAGATTTGGGTAAAAAATGCACTCATATATAATAACTTAATAGAATATATTTATTCTATTTATATTGTCGCACTTTCAAGAACAAGTATTTTATGATGATAGATTGTGCAGTGGAAGTACATACTGTTCAGAATCTTGAGCAGAACTAACAAATGGTTCTGTGGAAGCCAACAACTCCTCATCCCCACTCTTGATAGTGCCATACAAACCATGTAGAAATCACAGCATGCTCTGTTTGAAATTACACGCTCGGAACAGAAAGGCTCATTTACATTTGATTCACCTTTGTATTCTTTCTGTGAGCCTGCTAAAAACAAGATGGTGAAGGAATTGCTTACTTCAGCATATTAGCTACAACACGTAGGCTGAGTTTTATCAGAAAAAATTTGGTATTCCATACTCACTGACTTTTTATATGTTACAAATCTATTAATATAAAAAACTGATTCTCTAATTTACATTAAATTATTAGCAAGAAATGTTTGCCTATAATTGATTTCATATTATGCAACGTGTATTTTATTGTATGTATATGAAAAATACAGCAAACTATTTACAGTGCAAGTCAGTTTTGTTACTAATATCTGGAAAAAAAGAAGAATCGCATATTTTAAACTGCTATAAAGATGCTACATCAGGGAAAAATTAAAACAAATATGTAAGATTAGCATTTTGAAAATGGGCAAATCTACAAAACAAAACAAAAAAAGTACATAAACTACATACTTTATTAAGCCCGACATTTTTCCTACCCTCTGTGGTATAGTGGTTACCATGCCAGAATCTAATACCCAAGTTTGTAGGTTCAAACCTGGCAGAGAGTGATGCATTTTTTGGCTGAAAATTTTTAGCATGGCTTCCTTCAGAAGGGAAGTAAAGCTATTGGTTCCATGTAATATTTATTTGTAAAAGAATCCCATAACTTGATAGGAAAGATACCTGGGCCAAAATAGTCATATTTCATATCTGCAATTTACTTGAATAGTATTGCATTCATGATTCTTACTTGTTTTTATGCATAATTTGTGCATATTTATTTAAGTTTACACTGTGAATGTACTCTACTTTGTAATCCTAATGAGAGGTTGCGATATAACCTTGTAGTTAAAGCAACCTTAAATAAATAAATTTAAAAAAAGTAATGATTCCATCCTATAATGGCATCTATGGGTGATGAGTTGTACTGCCAGCATGCACATAGTGGCCGATTCACAAACAAGAAATTTCCTGATCAAGAAACTGCAATATGCCAACATGACTATGCTTAAACTGAATAGGTCATAACAAATAATTTTTTAATCATGAATATAAAAAATAATTCATGGTTATTTTTTTAAGATGTAAAAACTTTCTTAAAAATCCTTTAATAATCTCTGAACCCAAGTATAAAATTTGGTATTCATCCAACCTTTTGGTTCTTTAAATAAAGTTTTTGGTTCTTTATGCCTAAGCATGGCACCATTTTCTTATGTATGACTAAAAAGAGATTAATGTTTCAGGCACAGTTGAAGATGAAACTGTATCTTCAGAAGAGAACAAGGAAACTGAAGAAATGAAGCTTGAAGATGCAGAAGAAGAAAGTGAATCTCTGTTAGATGCCATCAATAAAGTAACATTAATAAAAACGTGACAGTGGTTATTTATGTGTATATCAATTGCATTTTAAAACTTAAACACTAGAATTGAAGGACCACCTCGCTCACATTTGTGTCTTAATTTTTTCTCACAAAAACTTATGAATTTATGAATGATTATTAAAAGTCAATTGAAGTATGATATCATCATGAAATTTGTGGTAAACTCAATGAAGTGTTTACATCGTTAAACAGTGGAAAGATTTATTTTTGTGTTCACAATTTAAATGTTATAGATTTTATATAGGGGTAAAGATGGAGTTTAATACTCCATTGTTTTGCTGAGAGTGTGAATAAAACTTTGAGGTTCTTACTATTAGCTCACAGTTGTGAGCAGTTATAGTATATGGATAGTAGAATTGCAATTCAACCATCATGTGTATTTTGAATTTGTACATTATTTTAACATACAATGTTGAACTTGTAAATAGCTATTGAGCATTTTATAATTTGTATCTATTGCAGCTTATACTACAATAATATGTATTTATTACATTTCAGTTTAATACTACTTTGATTAATTGTGCTCTAAAAATTTCTGCTGAAGTTCATAAAGCATTGCAGATGTGTTTTTCTTTCAGCAATTGTATAGTAATAATGAAGGTATCTAACATTTTGTAAATGTCAGCAGTTTGTCACTCCTGCTTTCTAATAGTACTATTGATTTCTGAGAAGGGTTTGTTACAGAATGCTCATTCGTACTTATGAAATTAGACTGTTATTGCACAGACTGTCAGTGGACTGGCAGGGTTTCAAACCTGAAATCATCTACTGCAGATATTCTCCTTGAGAAGAAAGTTAATCAAGCAAGTGATAGAGAAATATGACTACTCAACTAAGGCCATCTTTCTATTAAAAACTGAATCATGTGTTGCAAACAATCTACAGATAACCATTCCAATACATCTAGGTACTGAAGTAACATTAAATACACACAGGCACAAAGAGCTGCAACATCCAATCTCCACAAGAAATTAAAAACTCTTTTGTTTTTTCTTGCTTTATTCTTTCTTTCTTTCTCATTTTTTCCTCTTTCTTGTTTTCTTTCTTTATAGCTTTCAGAGCTTTTATTCCTTATATTATACATTCCATTCATTACTTAGAGGGAAGACTCCAACTTGACAGACCTGATTTCTGCATAAATTGGTATATAAATAGATTTTTGGTCTATTATCATGGTAAAAGTCATTCCAGTTGCTTTTTCGACCGATGTAAAGTATTGTGACTTCAAATTTCTACTTATTCCAGAATTGATCTGACATGTAAAGAGTACAGAATAGACTGACTCATTGCTCGTTTTGAACTCTTGGAAAGTACAAACTGATAATGCCATCTGTAATGATGAAGTAACAAAAATGTTACACTATAAGAGAACTGAAACTCAACTCATTCCTCCAAAAACCATAGATTTGTGCAATCCATAGATAAATATTCTTTTAGGTAGTATAAATTGTAATCCAAAAACTGGAAGAATTGTTCAGGAATAAAATAAAAACTATGCAAAACCTACATGATAAAGAGTTTTATAGTGAAATTGCATTCTGTTGTGTACCACCAGTTTGATTCACCAATCTTGAACATATACTGATGTATGCATTGCAAAACTGTGCCTGCATTATTTAAAAACACGAGCAGACATTTTGAAATGTTTTCAAAACAATGCTCTATATTATGCATTTGTGTGTGATGTGTGCATGCATGTGTGAGTGTGTGTGCACTTGTTTCAAATCCACATTACCACTGATAAGTTCAGTGATTAAGATGGTCTTAATATAATATCCATGCATAACAGTTAGCAAAAGCTCTACTGTGTTAATATGATAGCATGAAATCCAATAAATAAATATAATATATAGCCATAGCTGAGGTGCATGCTATGTGAATTTAATTTGAAATCACAGTATCTCGCAACAGGTGCAAAAGCTAGTGGTATGGATTTTAGAATGTTTTTGTTGACAAAAAGTCTACCTATATAATACAATTTACAAAGAAATCTGGCCTATTCCCATTGGAGTAATTCCCTTGTTAGTGGGCTGAGATTATGCTGATTTTGAGACATGCTTTTTTTGCATTGACTCTACTGATATGAATTTAGTTATTTTTGGACATAGCAGTGATAAACAGAATCTAGAGTGCATTTGTGTGGAAAAGTGGCATAACAGAGTAGGAGTATCCTAGAAAAGTTACAATTGCCAACTGTGCAATTAAAGTGAAGAGATTTGAGGTTAAAATTCTAAGATCTCCACAGAAAAAAATCTGATGTCTTAAATTTGCATGGCTTTCTCTATCTGCAATATACTATTATTACAAAATATTCTTCTTCTATTTCATGTTAATCTAAACATTAGCAGAAATTGTTTTATTATATATTATGATAACTTGTTATAGGTTTAAGGGGAATTAGCGAATATGATAGGCTAAACTGATAGTCAAATATTTGATAACTACATGATGATGGCCTTGAAATTCTATTCCAATAGTATGACCAGGATAAGTAGATAAGTGAATTGTCTGGCTGAACTGAAATAGAAGCTTTATAGGGAATGTGTTGAGATTGAAAAGTATAAAGAGGTTTCTTTTACAAAAATATAGTATATTTCAAGATAGTTTGTAAATGAATAGTCCAAAATTTGAAATCAAATTAAAGTTTTTCAGGATATTATATTATCTAATTAGATATCTCTAACATGAGGATGTTATTTTATAACTTATTGTATGTTCCTGGCTCATATGATTATGCAGAGGGACTATTCTCAATCAAACAAAAATTAAACACTGAAAGAAGTAAATGTTTCTTGAATTTATAAAATGTGAAATTAAAGTGGCACTGACTTATAGTGTGCTTGTCAGGATTAAGAATAATACATTTTTCAACATGAAATGAAAAATGTGCAAGTATAATAGTCCATCAAAATATACAGATGACAGTTATTGTATATTAAAAAGCAACATTCCTTTATCTATTTTTCAACATAGTTACCATCATTGTCCAGGTATTTGTCATAGTGGGTAATCATGTTTTGTTTGCACTCTTCAAATAAAGCTGCCACCATGTTTTGTGGAAACACATCACTTAGCAATCTTATTGTGAATCCTCTGATTTCATGAATTGTCTTATTCATTTGTTCAACCAAACCATCGGTGACAACAGAAGGCAGCCCACTCCATGCTTCATCATTGAATTACCTAACCTACTTTCTCACTAGTCCATCTGTCACTACATTTTCATCACAAATCTATCTCTACAAGTTGACAATGATGTCACATCCTTGGAAGATATTAAACCTAAATATCAAGTTTGGTATTTAGCAGTCTTTTCATTTTTGAACTATGCTGCCCACAGATGCATACACAGACAGATAAACACACACACACACACACACACACACACACATGCCTTTTTCTAAAAACGTTTTTTTTTAGACTCAGGGGAGCCAAAACATATATTTCCGGTGAAATCCTGACATCAAATTTTTGGGTGGAGTACAATAACTTCTCTATCCACTATGTACATGTACATCGGGCTAGAGGAAGTAAACTGAGGAATGAAAGAGGTTGCAGCTTTAAATTCATAATGCAAATCAAGGCCACAGAAGTAAAATCAGCTGACTCTGCTATAAATAAATGAAATTTATATTGTGTATCTAATTTAAGTGTAAAAGTATATTGGTTATTTCAGGACATGTAAATTTATAACCATGTCTTTCACCTTTTCATTGTACTTTTGTAAACATGTGAACTCAATTCTTATAACTTGGAATGCAGCTTCATCATTTTGATCAACATATTTTAAACACGTCTTTGGAAGTTAATAGAGAGAAAAAGTCCTGATCTTTTAACAGGAAATGCAGAACAACATACTAAGTGAATTCTATGGATGTTGTCAATGCCACACAAAAGTTAAATCTAACTTTTGTTGCACAGACTTTGTTGCTTTCATGTTGAATTCTTATTAGAAAATTGTTTTGTCATTCATGTTGTGTTACCGTATCACTATGACCCAACAAATAATATACGGTTGAGGCTCACTTTAACATTTCTTGATGCAGTTGTATAACAAAAATCTGATGTGTTCGATTCATATGACTTTCTCTACATTTCTGTGGCAAATTATAGTTAAAAAGCTTATTCTTCTATTTACTTCATGCTAATCGAGACAAACATTAGCAGAAATGGCCTTATTACTTGCTTTCTTATAAGTAGAAGGTAAATAAGGAAATACATTAGTCTAAAACAATAATCAAATCTTTTAAAAGCTGGTTGCAATCGGATTGAAATCAATTTCTTTGCATGATCATCTGGGCCGTGCCGTGGCCGAGTGGTTAGATCACTCGCCTCTCACCTAGACGGCCTGGGTTCGATCCCAAGCAACCGCATGTGAAATTTGTGGTGGACAAAGAGGTGCTGGGGTGGGTTTTCTCTGGGTACTCCGGTTTCCACCGGCACTCCGTCATCATTCCTTTATCATCAGTGTTACCACCTGCGGTGCCATAAGTAGTTAAAGCAGGCATTAAACACTATCAAAAAAAAAAATTTGCATGATCAGGAGTTGTCAGGTCCACATATGAGAAAAATGTTTATTATTTTAAAACTGAAATTAATTACAAGGAATATCTTGGAAACTGTCAATCCCACGAAAAATATGTATATGACATAAATTATGTGTTTTAATGAGATCTACATTTTATGTGTAGTAAGTTTTTATCTATCTTTTATGGTGTACTAGTTATGCAAATTTAATTAAGAAAAAATGTCTTCAGAGAACTGAAAATATACAGTTTATTTGTCATGTAAATGTCTTTGTATATACAATATTTTAATTAAAATTGTTTTTGAGAAAATCAACATTTTTGAAAAAAGTTCTAAGTAAAGATAGGGTTGAGGGGATTTGTTTGAAAATCTTTGTGTCGCATTCTTGGCAGATACCAAACTTAAATACCAAGTTTGATATTTAATGGTCTTTTAGTATTTGAGCTATACTGTCCACAGACACACACATAGATCTTTTTCTAAAAACTTTTTTTTTAATCAGGGGACCTCAAAACATATATTTCTGGTGAAATATCTGTATCAAATTCTTGATTGGAATACAATACTTTCCCCTATACACTATGTACATAGTATGTGTAGAAAAAATAAAAATGTGTCTGTGCAACATTGAATTAGACAGCTATGTTTAAGATAATTTAGAAATTAGAGATGAGCAATCTATTCAGTGATGCCAAACTTTACTGACATAATAAATGTTAGATACCTTCTTTGTTTAGAATTTTCGCAATATTTTCATGAATTTGTCAATAAACTGGGGAAGAAATTATCAGTTGTTAATATCCTGTGTGTGATTTAATGGAAATTCAGGTATGAATAGAAATTTTCTTAGCTTTAAGGTTATACTTAAATTTAACATATGCATAGTATGTGTCTAGATAAATGCGAACATGAATAATTTCTGATATCAAAAAATAACAGTCTGTTCAGTCATTCATTTGACACACCCAGGATTTAATTATTCAAATACAACCTTGGAAAGGATAGCCACAAGTGCAAAAATCTAAATGTTTTCTGTGATATTCAAATTTCATAGCAGTTTCCTTACTCATAATTATTTATTTTTTAAGTTTCCATTAAGGAAAACTTATCTTTTGACTACTTCCTGTAATGAATATATGTTTGCATAAATGATCTCAATATACATTTTATTGTAGGTATATGCTCCTTTGATACTACATAATATGCATGCCCTGGTAAGAAATATAGAATGGCACTTAAAAGGATACAAATTTAAATATTGAAACATTTTAAAAGTTTACATTGAAATATTGAAAATTATTGAACTTATTTTGCACAAAAAATGTTATGAGGTCTGTACTTTGCTCTTAATGTTAAATTATATAGAAGATAATCACAATGAAGAAAAATCCATTGAAAATTCAGATCTACTTTCATTTGTCATGTAGACATCTCAAATATAATGCATTTTAATCAAAATCTCTAGCACCACTAAAAAAAAATCATGCAGCAGCTGTTTAGGAAAGGGAGAGTATCTTGAAGAAACATTACTTTGCTTCCTTGAATTTTGCCAAATATAAAATTTAGTATTTTTCCAAGTTTTCCCTTTTGTACATTCACCAACTTATACAGTTTTCCCACAAAATGTATGGGAGTGGAGGTTTCTTTATCATTTTTATGACAAAGTAAACATGTTTATGACATTATGAATAAATTCAAAGAGTTACGATTTTCACTATGCACATGGTAAAAAACAATAAATGCCATTACATTCTAATTCAAGATTACAGACAATGCACCATGTTAATTGGGAAGAAGTGAATTGTAAAGATAATTCCCTCAAGTAAATTTCACTTTCCCTTATTAAAATATGGACTAAACCTTGGGACTAAATCTTGTTTCTTATAAACTTGTCCTGCTTCTGCGCATAAAACTCTTTGCCTTTCCCCTGATTAGCTAAGTACACCTTTGAATGGAAATAAACTATGTGCATACCTTTTCTTGGCACTCAGCTTCGTTCAGTAGGTTTCACACAATTTTGGAAGCATAGCAGAGCAACAACTTTGAAGCATGAAGAATGCCATCACCTGATATCTAGTGGCTTCAATGCTAAGGTTCTATTCTGTCTGTAAATGCATAGTTCACGCACAGTGTTTTTTTGATAATTCAGCTAATTTGCAGTAAATTAAATAATCTATTCATTATAATGGCTGAAGACATCAAAAAAAAAAAAACTTTCTTTGGTTGACAGCACTACAAAAAGAGAGGCAGGCAATCTCTCTCTTCTTCCCCTCGATTCTTGCTTCTCACTTCCTCATAAAACTAGCACCCAAAAAAATCTGCACGCATACTACAAACCCTACCCAGAACAAGGTCAGGTGATAGAAGCAATATAAACAATCTGTTATGATAGATGTATGTGCTTTCATCATTCAAGAGGCAGGTGTTTAAAATGAAGCATCCTCCTATATGTATTTATTGATAAAAATGTATCATATTTTAATGAATTAACCTTGTTACATAATAGATTTTATTCATGTGGCTTTAAAATGGAAATTTGACAATTCTCTTCAGAGACATAAATGTAAATATTCAAGTTAAATGAGGAAATATTTTGTACCACACAACCGTCTATTCTGCCACATACTAGAGGTGGCTAGTCATGTGACAGTTAAGAGATACCGGGCAAAATTATATGGAATGGACCTTATAAATTTGTACATACATAGGAAATGATAGTTTGCTGTGTCTTAATTGTGGTATGTACCATGTCTGACAGAAAGAAGCATAGCCAGGTCTGTAAGGATTCTTATGAAATAAAATTCCTATTTATTTTACCTGTAAATTTTGTGCATTTACTGAATTGAACATTTTACACATTCTAAATCTCATATCATCATAAATTATGCTTTGTTCTTGATGAATGTGAAAGTTTACAGGTTTCAGTTACAGGAAGTTAGTAAGCATGCATTTGATGTAGGTACCTATGCTGTTCACAGATGGACAGACATCTGTGAACCTTTTATAAATGTGCACTTTTTGATTCTGGAGATCTCAAAAATTTCCAGTTACCATTTTTGCACTCTTGGCTCTTTCTTTTCAAAGTGTGACATAATGAGGAATGCCCCATTACCTTTGGGATGCTCTCATTTGTATATTTTAGTATACTTTTGTAAAATCAATCTTGTATTTGTTATAGCTTCGACCAAAGCCTACAGCTTAGAGAGTAGTTGGTAATTAATCAGTTTGATCCAGGTATTTATAGTAACATAGAGTTTTTATTTTTAAGTAAACTATCCCATAAAATTCCAACACTCTTCACCCTGATCAAGTTATACAGATATTAAGAATAAGATTATGAAAGATGTCTTAATTCTGCTTTTGAATAAATAATGCTATCAAGTTCCTCTCTAAAATGTTATGGACAGAAGAAGCAAAACTTCAAAACATTGGAGAAGCAGCTAAAAAGGTACACATGATGTTTAATTTTTTTCTCTTTGTTTTTAAATGGCCTAAATGTAAATACATTATAGTCAACATTTAATAATTCTTTTTTCTTTCTTTTTACCACTGTGGTAAAACTGACTTTCTTGTGAATGTATTAAAAGTACCTATATAGGTTTCAAACAACAACAATCAAAACAGAAAAGGAAAATTGTTTGATTATTTCATAGCTGTTTTTAAATATATTTTATATTGTATTTTGTTAAAAAAGAAACATTGAAGAAACTTATAATCTACAAAAATTAATTCTACAAAATGGGGGAAAAAACAAACTTTGTAGAATTATAATTGTTCTTTCACACGAGGCCATTAGAAGGACAAGGACGAAGAAGGGATGAAATGTAGAATCAGACTGAAAAATCCAATGTCACAGCTGGGATTTGAACTGCAGGTCTAGTTAGGGAATTTAAGAATTTAACACTGTATCAGCAGGTTGCCATGGTACCTTTGTTGGTTAGAGCAACTGAATGGACTGGAAAACCACAGTTATGGCATTAATTTTTCAGTCTTACCTTTCAACCAACATAATCTAAAAGTTATATTAAAATGCAACTTTCTGATATGAAGTATATCAGAAGCAGTCACCAATAAGTTATGTGATAACTGCATGATTTATCACTGCCATGTAAACAGGAAAATCCAAGATATGCCCAAATAATGTTTACTGTTGTTAACACAAGTAACAAAAGGAATTGAGTCATATAGTATTGCTTGATATGGTAAGTGTTCCATGGGCTTAAACAGAAAAGTTAGTTAATATATTACTGCAAGTGTATTTGCAACAAAAAATATAAAAGCCATTTACACGCAGAATTGCTCTTTCAACAATAACATACAATCATGCCATAGAGCTTTGCATGAGGCTATAGAATAAAAAACAAATAAATAAGAAATTATATATTAGTTCTGTAACTGAAATTAAAAGAAAATAGCTTCTCATGGCCTTCATAACCTTTTCAACTCTTTTAATATAAAACCCCCTTTATCACACTTAAGAAGCAACCTTCCAACCCACACCATGCTGATATAGGATCATACTTACAGGGAGCTTAGGATCAAAATCCCCTCCCAAAACTTCTGACACATTTTATTTATTTAAATGCCTATCAAATCAATATGGGAAAGTTTCATTAGATAACAGAAGGTTTGTTGAAGGTGATTTAAAACTGTTCTTCATAATAAAATTGTTTATTAAAATATAATTCCTTAAAATTCACATTAATTATTTATAAAGCTTAATTAAAAGATAAACAGGTTGAAATATAAAATGAGAAAAGAAGCTTTTGGATTAACCTCTTCTCTCTTGGACCCTAGAACTGTACTGACAAACACATAGGTAATTTTATTTTCCAACCACTCCCATGGTTAAGCTGGGGCCTCGTTAATCATGAATCTATTGTAATATGAAATAATATGCTATGTTTTATGATTTAACTACAACAAACATTTGTTATAGGTTTATAACTTAGAAAAGAACCTTGAGAAGAAAGTTACTATCCACATAAATAGATGAGTGCAGTGTAAGCATGATGCACAGTGGCATGATCTGATTGCTACTGACAGCAGACAAGTAATAAGCATCAGTCTGCCCAGCACCATGGTAACAGGACTATCGTTCCACATGGAGTATAGAGGAGGTAAAAATTTACCAAACTATGCCCCCAGTTCTTGGTAAATTACAGGAAAATATCTTGAATAGCTTAATAGGTGAAATTACTGGTAATGTGTATCTATTCATGATGAGGGGAGCTGCAGAGGGGCCCCTGTTAAATTTAAGCCTGTAAAAAACTGAGTAGCAGAAGTCACCGGTGAATCCTTTAGTTAAGTCTATAGAATCAATGCTGAATTAGAATACATTCAGAGAGCCGAATGTGGTCTTTCTTAACACTCATAAAACAAGCCCAGAAGATCAAGAAATGCTCATTTCAATGACTTTAATGGGTGTATTGTTTGCCATACAAGAAAAAAGAAAAACTATACTTAAAAGGTCCAGGCTAAATTGAAAAACATCAATTGGTTTCGATGGCAGTGCATTTCAGAAGATTCTACATGCTACAGTTAACAACTTTAGTGCATATTTAGTTCATATTTTCAAAATCATAGAATGTATGTTAAAAATGTAATAGCATAAATGCACACAAACTAATATCTACTTATCTATGTGTTTGTTGTGTTGTGTCATTCTGTCCCTCTTGTGCTATGTTCATGCATTTGCATACTGCATACAAGCTCCGCCTCTTACCTTTGCTCCTGGTACTGCGCAACTAGACTGCTCTCGTCCATTTTCATGGACTATACCATTGCTTCCCCCACTCTTGTCTCTCCCTCCCTTTTCTGTCTCCTACTCTGTGCTGGCCACCAGCCAGTTACTCATTGTCAGTCAATGTCACTGTACTCACTGTTTATGTGCTTGTGCCTAGTAGAGGAGAAGGTGAGTAGTGGGGGAAATATTCTTCATACTTCAGGTATGCTTGCGCAGAACAACATTCTTGCTTCTGTTGTACACATTTAACTAATATTTCCTATTCTTAAACTTTTTAAATAAGTAGGTTTCTATGATATCCCAAATTGCACCAAAAATGTAATTAAGGTTTTTTAAATGACCGAATGTTGAAAGCATTTTGTATAATAAGATGAATATTGTTGTTAAGTTTCTGGAAAATCATCCCATAGTTTTCATATGAAGATATTATCTTTTCAGTGTCAATGAGCCATATTGTTAAGAATTGTAAAGCTGATTATGCTTTGAATCTTCATATATATCAGGACTGTCACCCTAAATAGGTAATATTATTATTAAAACATTGTAATACTGTGGCACTTCATTCTTATAAGATATTGAACACTTTTTTTTGTCAAGTCTGATAAGCGCCTATACATAAATAGGGATGCAGCATATACTCTTTATTCTATTATTTATAGCAATTAAGATTTTTTAAAAATGTATGTCATCTTACCAATTAAGACACCTTTCTTTTTAACATACCTAATGGCTATTCATCTCTATAGAGACAAGAAATAAAGCAGTGATTACAAAAACTTAAGCAAGTCTGGAGTCAAAGAGCAGAGAGTCAACTGAATGCATCATATCAAAATAAGAGAAACTTAGGCTCTCTGATTACCAGGCAGACATTACACATAGAGATGGGCTTTGGAGCTCTTAATAAATTTCTCTATAAAGAGGATAAGGTTCCAAATACATATCAACTCATTATGATTGACAATATTTCTTATACAGAATGTATACATCATTGTGAAGAAAGTTTAAGAGTTATGAAATAATAATATTTTAATGTATATAGCAAATATATTTCTCATTTTTCATATTCTTCTTTTTAGTTCAGCTATCTCATTTTTCTACCAAACTTTTATTTCTTCTGCTCCCCTGTATAAATTAGAAATCTGAAACCCTGTGTTGCAGTTGAATGTACTTTATATTTTTAAGCTGTTCATATGTTGTAAGTTTGGTTTGAGTAGATCGTGGAAACTTATGTTGTTTGAAGGAATACAGGTTGGTTTTGATTCCATGTTTGTAAGCATGCTTTTTATTATATTTTAAAATGTTCACCATTTATAACAAATATTATTAAATTATTATTTTATAATTTAGCAATAAATTTATATTTAATACATTTGTTTCATTCTGTCTTACCTAGTCCCTCTATCCATTAAATATTGATGAAACAAATTACTCTATTAAAACATTAATGGGAATGCACAGTGAAGTAACTAATTAAATAGGAGTAAAAACATAGATTACACTCAAACTTCACTCTTGAAATAAAGTAACTTACTTCGGACATGCTTCGGTGGCTTTTGCCACCATTTTCAACGGAGATTCACTGATGAACTTGTGGTAGTGGCCTGTAGAGGTTTCTCTTCCAGATAGATGAATTTTGAGATGAGTCCATTTGTTTGTGGAATGTCAAAATTTATGACCTTGTTTTTGTTTTTTAAAATTAATAGATTTTCACAAACCGTTAATCCAATTGGATTCTGTATTAATTTTAATAGCTTGGGCTTGCTGTGAAAATTATCGTTTTGAGTCCAAAAATGATGTGCAACAGCTGAATTATCTGTCTGTTTGTATTTTAAATATCTCATGTGTTCTTTAAAATGTTGTCCAATGTTTCATTTTGTTTTTTAAATTACCCTATCTCCTAATGAGACCGTTAGTCGGCCTCGCTACTATGATTATTATTATTTCTGCCAATTATCAATTACCTAATGCATTTAAAAGTGTTAATTATCAATCATTTAATGTATTTAAAAGTGTAAAGCTGGCTTCTAGCAAGCACAGCTCAGAGTTGTTTACCAAACTTGGCTATTGGAGAGGGGAAAGCTCTTTGTGAAAAATAACTCTATTGTTAGTCACGAACTCTTGTGCATGTGCATGCAATAGAGGAATAAGTGAAGACGCAATCTGGTAAAGAACCGAATTGCAGAGAAATTAGTTTTTCTTCATTGTGTGGTGATGGTCACGAGGGGTTTATGATGCATTCTGGGTAAAGAAAGATGCTTATGGGCTACCTAGACGCCAAGTTCGCGGTTTTTTTGACCAATCAGAATGAAGCAGCCATGATAGTAGAATCTACTATACAAGTAGCAGATTGTTGGATGTCAGGGCACTTGATCAGTCACTTAAGGTCATATATGCATAATTGCTGTTGGGCAGTTAGTAAATCACTTAAGGTCATGTACACGCAATTACTGTTGAGAACACTCACGTATAAGTTCAAGGCGCATACTCATCAGATTAGTATACAGTGTAAAAGTAATAAGCGATAAAGCAATCAGTTTTATGAGTGAAGTTAAGTTTCGTTGTTAAAGAAAGGAAGGGTCTTAGAAAGTATCATGATCAATTAGCTTGTAAAGCAAAGTGCTTATCTACATATGTCTTACTTCTAGTCAAGAATAAAACGAATAGAAATTGAACGTATGTTAACTATTTTGCAAGATCACTTCTAACTACCCTCATTGTCGTTACCACCCGAGTGAGTCAATCTTCATGCAGGCTGAGTTACGCCAGAGGCAGCATCATCGGTAGTGGATCTTTAAAATCAGGTACGTAGGAGATCTACTATCTTGATAGTGGAGTGAGTCCAGAGACACCCATCAACGTAAGAGTAAAATGCTTCATAATTGGTTCCCATCACATGGGACCACAATAAATACCCTGCATACTTGGCATACACAACATGAGGGGTTATACAACTGCACTAAATATATAATAAAATTGTAACAAAGATGTTTCTGGTAATTAATGATCTTTTGAAATAATTGATGTTTATGATGGTCTACTTTGAAATAAAAATATATATTTTAAAACTATTTGGTGAGTGTGTGAGGCATACATGTGTGCTTGCTTGCTTTTTACCTTTTCATGAAAGGTACAGCTAGAACAGCTATATGAGATAAAATTGATGTAATTATTCAAAGTTATTTTGGACAAACATGAGAGGATACACAGTAAGTTTTAGATAAAAAGGGATTATTTGTAGAAGCGGAGAGACCTTGTATTTAAAACTTTTTGCATAGAGCTGAATCAAAATAAGTATGAGTGTTTGTACTGATTTCACAGTTTCACTAATATTAGCAAATGCCATTATTTCTATATTTTCACTTGAATTCACCTTGCACACCCCCCAACTTTCTATACCAAGCCATTCCCAGCTTGGTAGCATGCCAAAAGAATAGTGAGTTACAACTCATTGAGGGCTATCTGCATTATGCAACACAGCTCAGCATTGAGAACAAACTATCTTCAAGTGTTGGAATAAAATAGTAGGAAGTGCTATATTGTGCTTGAGCTTTGACCAGCAGTGATGCATTGGCTATCATGTTCACCTTCCAGCTAGGCTCTTAGATCTGTGATTTGAGTACATTCGAGTGCTCTATCTCAGATGAGTTCAGTTAGAACAGCCTGTTCATACCATATATATAGAAAACATATGTATTTTCCTAATCTGTTGAATAAGATCACAGAGGCCATGAACATCCTAACTTTTGACATCTTGCAGATTTATTGGTTACTAGCTGAAATACCAGCCTTACCAATGGTTTGATGGTTTTATTCTTACCACATTTTGCCTTAGGTTTCACTTGTCCAATAGCCTGCACTTCTTGGACATATTTAGAAATTATTAAACAACACACTCCAAAAATAGTTAATTAAAACTCAGGACACTACAAAGAAAGAAAAATAACTGAGAAAACAATATACAAAAGTATACTTGAACAATCACAAGTATTACAATGTTGATTTCTTGTGAATGCAGCTCTGACTCCCATTGTCATATTTGGGGTGACTCATTGATATTTACAGGGAAAATCTCAGTTGAGAGGAAATAATACCAATTTAAATAACTCAATACATCCTTGTTTATTCTCAGTGGCCAACATACATAAAACTACTAAGAATAAGCAAGAAAGAAAAAAAGAACTACCAAATGAATAATTAAAAGAGGTACTTCTGATTTATTTTTCTGCTTATAAAACATCACAAAACTTCCTGGAGAGAAAGAACCCTGCTGATTACAACAATTGAGAAATTATAAATTATGAAAGGTGAGTGTCCAAACAACAGAGTATGAGCACAGAATGTGTAAATGTTAACATTGATATGTTTATTACTCTGTTAGAGTGCTTGAGCACCATAGAAATGTTATAATGAATGCAATTACTCTGAATCCTTTGTGCTATTTTATATCAGTATACTATTTATAATCATATAAAGATAAATAAAATGATGATGAACTATTTTGCCTAATATAATGCAGTTTAAACATTTTTAAATTTTTCAACCATGCAATTATATCACCTTTATATTAGTGCAAGCATAACAGCTGTTTGTAATTACTGTATGATTAATGTCAGTTAGTAGATTAACGAATAATATGTGAACTCGCTGTTATTTTGTGGGGCCATGAAAGCTTAAGTAGGTAATTATTTTTCTTATATTGATATTGTTGGAGTTATTTACAATTCTGAGAAATATATATATATATATATATATATGGTCTTGTGAGCTTTTGTAGACATTACATGAAATAATCAGTCCTGTGAAATGGGACAGAATTTGGAATTCTAAGCTAGACAGTTATTTTTGCCTGTGCCAAATTTTATCAAAATCAATGTAACAGTATAGAAGCCCATAAAAAACATAACATACATACTTGTAAATATATACTGACTTTTGGTATTAAGATCTTGTTCTTTAAATTTAATTATATGTAATGTATATATGGTAATTTAAAATCCACAGTATTTAAATCTATTGCACTACTACTTTTTTAAACTCAAAACCTGACAAAAGGCTGCTAGCACATTTTGGTTCATGCCTGCTTTAACAGCTTTTGCGCTTGAGCAACTGGTATGGTGTGATTATCTTATGGACCGAATACATATGGGTTGCATACACTTGAAGGCATGCATTAGTGTGCTAAGCTTCTCCTGCACTGTTTCTATATTATAACTACAATTTTAAATTAATGCCACTAAGTGGTAGCTCACTATGACAGAAGTTGGTATCATGCACAAGATGGAAACACCTCTTTTCTCCTTCTCTCAATTACTATTTAATTTACAAATTACAGTAAAACCCCAATTATCCATGAATGCCATGGAAATATTTTAGTAATTATGAACCTCAAAAACCAACTTTAATCCAAGCCAACAACAGTGAAAATACAATATGTCCTACAGTGGAAAGGTAAAAAATTACTGACTGATTTATTATGCATCGTTTCAGTGCTTAAGTTCAGTGTTTCATTAGTTCTTGAAATTAATAATGGCTGAAAAATGAAAAAAAGGTTTTGTTAACGATTATACAAACACCTGGAATTATTTCTAAAATAGAAAATGGCACTTTAAGGAGGTGGAAATGTCAATGTAAAGAACATAGAAGAGTGGCTGGAATGCGATGCAAGTGAGCTGTGGTTTGAATAATTGGTCGATGTTAAGATAACAGACAAAGCAATGGGAGTGAATGACAACAAAGCAGAATTCTATCATGTTAGACATATGTGCACAACTGTAATACTAGAAGTTGCACTTGTATAGAAGTATCTTATCAAAGACTAATTATGTAGTTCTAGAAATCATTGTAGTCAAAACAAATTACCTGCATATATCTTTAAAGCTAGATTATATAAGCTGTTAGCAAATAATCATGTTTATACTATTAATGGATTCTTTGAAACTGAATATCCTGTATTTTAACTTGACATTGTTTATTGCTGTACAAATGAAATTATATTTATTTATTTATACACTTTTAACACTATATTTTGATACTCTTTGTTTTTATGTGCATCCAAAAAAATATTCTGTTGTTTTTGTAACCTATGCTTTTAGCACTAGAGCTTTATACATTTTTTTTCATAGTATATAGTATATAAACATATGTATACATGTATATGCCTTGACAAGTTCTATGTTCAGTGGCTTTCTGGCCTAAACGAACCTACAGAATGCTTTCTAATCTAATCTAATCTAATCACAAGTTAATGTCAATAAAATTTATTATTATCATCATTATTATTATTTATTATATTCTACAATGTTCTGGCGGAAATATTCACAGAGGCTAAAGTCATACCCATTGTCGCCCTCCGTACTAACTTCATACATTCAAGATCGTGGGTTCAAACCTGGCAGAAGACCATGGATTTTGTCAGGTGTAAAAATGCTTAGTATGGCTTCCTTTGGAAGAGAGTAAACCCATTGGTCCCGTGTTGTAGATTTACGGTACATAAAAGAACCTTAAGCCTGAGCTGGTCTCTGAGCAAATTGAAGCTGTCTTTCACGCCCCATTTAGAATGGAACCCTGAGATCCACAGTAGTTAAAGAGCATCCATAAATAACACGCCATTTACATTTATTTATTTATTTATTTCCATGCCCATTAAAGTGCTGTATTCAGTTTTTTTTGGGTAGTGTTTAACGCCCATTTTAACTACCGCAGACGGTGACACTAATGATACATGAATGACGATGGAGCACCGGTGGAATGCAATGGCGGGGGAAACCGGAGTACCCGGAGAAAGCCTGCTCCAGCGCCGTTTTGTCTACCACAAATCTCACATGCGGTCGCTTGGGATCGAAACCCGGCCGTCTAGGTGAGAGTCGAATGGTCTAACCACCGATTGGACTTAAACAATATAGGTAGCCAATAAGTCATAGGCTGAAATGCGCATGCAGAAATGACGGAACTACGTATTGAAACGGAAGAACAACAACACACCGGTACATTCATCCGAATTTTTCGCCGCCAAAACACATGAATTGCATTATATTGCTCCCGCCACCCCCATATTCCTCCGACCTGGCTCCCTGCAATTTCCTCTTATTCTCAATCATGAAAAATGGTAACGGGGGAACAAAATAAGAAGGTAACCGTCGAGATGCGTATTTTGCAGAGATTGTCACTTCCTACTTTTTGGAGGAGTTAAAAATGGTAGGAACGTTTGGAGATGTGTATATCCCTAAAAAGGGACAATATTGAGAAATAAATTATTTTAAAAAATGGCGCCCTCATTCCTAACATGGTACTTATTGAATCGCCTTCGTATTGGGTAGTTTGAGAGGGGCATGTTCTTGAAAATGTTGAACTTAAATGTGTAGTTTAGTATTTAAGTTTTGTTTTTTAAGTTATGTTGTTCACAGTTAAACACACATACATCCCAGAGAGAGAGAGAGAGAGAGAGAGAGAGAGAGAGATCGTGAGAGAGGGGGGAAGCTATATCTAGGTTGTTGTTGTTGTTTTTTTTTTTTTTTTTTTTCAGGGGTCTGAAAATGTATATCCGGGAAATCACCGAGTCAATTTTTGAGTAGAATGCAGTTCTCTACTTATGTAACTTACCACAGGCAAGAAGTAGAGCACATAAAAAAGAACCTTCCATGTACGGCACTGTATGCACCGCCTATGTAGTAAACTGGTGCATAGGCATACGGTATTATTTTCCGATGCATGCATACTTTTCACTTTATTTCTACTCATTTTGAATGTGTTAACGCCCGTGCTTAGGCATACGGCATCACAGTGAGTGGGTTACTGATGAAGTATGATAAATGAAGTGATAATTTAGAGAAGAAATTTGAAAAGGAAATATCCATGCTTAAGTTTAAGTTTCCACCGCACATTTGCCATTTATATGCTGTGACGGTTCGCATCTTATCGTTACCATTGTGTCTTTAAAATTTTTACAACGAAAATAAAATGATATGTCTGAAAAGCTATCAGTTTCAAACGTTACTTCTATCCATAAAATCTATTTTAATATTTTACATAATATATTTAATATTTTAATAACAGAATAAATCCCCGTGGCATCACTGTGATTACAAATAATAATAATAATAATAATAATAATAATAATAATAATAATAATAATAAAAACCATAAATTTACTATGAGTGATTTTCTAAACCTAAATATTTAATACTTGCGGCTTTTGTCCATAACAGGAATGCCCCTGCAATGCAATGATAAAAGAAAATCCAAAATTGCAACGCTACAGCATTTTTAAATGTAAAACATGAATGAACGCATTATCGAATGAACTTTAGTAATGAAAAGTAATTATGAATACATAGAATTATACTGGCGCTGTTTGTTCATAAATGCTGCAAGTGTTAGTCTTGATTTTGTGCTAGAGCAAGCAGCTTGCTCTGTGCATACAGTGGATAATCACGTGACAACAACAATCTCTCTTTTCTTGCAGTGTGTCGTGTGTCATTTTATGCAATGACCGGAAGAAAAAGTAATCTAAACACGCAGGCTGTCGATTCCTACGTTTATGCCTGCATAGGAAGAATCTTTCTTATTTATAGAAGGTGGCGAAATAAGTGTTTAGTTTGCGGCAAAGTTCTGCACTCCCAAAATTAAATTTGCAGCGTAATTACGCAACCCATGCACTGAGTATGAAAGTTACCAACAAGGAGACATTTCTTTCGAAGTGTGTTAGATACCAATTAATTACCAAGATCCTGTTCTTATTTATTGCTACAAATGAAAAAGTTTTTCGTTAAAAATGATTTCCCTTGTTGTTAGTGTCACGATGCCTTTGCAATAGTATTGACAAGTTAAGGAATTTGTTGTTTTATATCTTAATACTATAATAATTGTCATTATTTTTGCAGCTATTTGTTATGACTATCAAACTTATAAAAATGTGTATGTATTTATATTTCTAATATGAGCAATATTAGAAATATAAATACTAGTGTAAGAGACATTATAATAAGACAATTGTTGTACTGAGCACGAACCTACAATTATAGGTATATTAATTACGAAAAATTTTTATTAACCCAAATTTTTCTTTATGGGGATCATAATTTTGATAAACCCAAATTATAATCTCCACAAAGATAAATTAGTTAAATAAAGGGACAGGATCTTTTAACTAAAACAGTACAACAAACCTAAGGTTTTTGTGTTAAGGGCAAGTTTTTAACTAAAACAGTACAACAAACCTAAGGTTTTTATGTTAAGGGCAAGTATTCCCAGACTCCATCACTGCCATAATCAAGTCAAGTCAACCTATGAATTGCATATACCAATCGCAAAATGTTGTTACTGCCGCCACTGCACTGAAGGAATTATCTATTCCTGCTTTCCGCGCAGCTGGTCACGCAGTGCACAGTAGACGATTCACAGGAGCATCGAGCAAAGAAGCTTTACTGTTTCATTCAATGAGCAACGTGTTGGTGACGAATGACTAAAATTTATCTAAGTTAAGAATCTAATATGCACAATATTGACCTAATATGTCGGGCCCGAGAGCGAGAAAGTTAAAACTTTGCCAAGACGTCTTTGCCGCTCACGAGATACTGGAGAGTTTCCCTTCGATTATTGTGAACGTTCGCATTAAAATACTTGTTTTTCAACTTCGTCGTTCTCGTTTCTGGTTACCATTCTCGGTTCAGTATGTGACAAGAAAATTAACTTATTTAAAATTTGCACTGTTTTATTGCTTTTATCCTCACAAATATTAATCCCATTCAATGTCGTTAAATCATTTTACCTCTTCTTATGTTTGTATGCTATGTACGAGTTTTTTTCCCCCCTCCCCGTTATATCATTTCTTCTGAATGTAGTTCTTAATCATTTTTAACGCTAAATACCTCACATTCACTCTTACATGCATTATTCCAGATTCCTCGGAAGGTAGGGAAGATTCTAATTTAAGAACCATTCTCCTGCATCAATTAGGAATTGAATCCGGTTATTCGTGATTGACCCTTCCCTTTTTTCTTTTTTTTTTTTTTTTTATAATAAAATACAGCTCCGGAGTCTGATCGGGACTGATCGGAAGATTTTCTTATTCAGGGATGGTGATAGAAATTGCCTATTATTGTTAATATTATAATTCCTACTTTTCTACGTTAAATTAAATGATTGTGATAAAAACTATCATCAGAACAGTCAGGCGGTATTTTAGCCTTGCCTTGTGCCTTGTGTTCATAAATCTGTGAGTCTTTTTTCTTTGAAGGTAGCCTATTTTGTTGTGATTGTTGTTGTTATTATTATTATTTCTATTATTATTAGCAGTAGTGTTGGCGTTGTTATTATTATTAATTAATTAATTAATTTATTATTATTATTATTATTATTATTATTATTATTATTATTATTATTGGAGTGGCTATCCTAATCATTGTGCATAGTGTCTTTGGGAAATGTGTCAATTTTCATAATTTTTCTTAGTAATATCAAATTTCGCTTTATGCGCAATGCCATTTCTAATTGCTTTTTATTCAAATGGCATAATTTTGGAGGTGTTTTTTTTAAGAAGTTTAAAAGTATGTATGTATTTTTCTTAATTACTTAGAAATCACACTAAAAGCTGATGAAACACATGAAATGAGTGACAGCAAGAATAGTAATAAATATTTATCAAAATACCTGCGAAACACAAAAGTGAGTGTTGGTCTGTTGCGTTGATTCTAGTTTTAAACAGTAACTTTCCTAATGCAATTCATATATGGTCACAAAATTTCAATAAGAGTTATTAGTTACGCAGTGTCAAATATTTTCAGCCGTATTTTGTTTGTACCATGAGCGATTTGACAGCACCTCCCAACACAAGGAAAAGAAAATAAAAGAACCGCGTTGTACGCAATAGACATAGGTAATTCATTGTTATCAAAATAGATGTTATTCTTAATCCTTCACATCCTATTTTACCATTTGCATCGAATTAAACCATGTGGTTCCGTAAATAATAACTACAATAGCGGGAGCCCCATAATTTCATTCCTCAAAGTAAAAATGTTCCAGAAAGCACGAAAACTCGACTGTTAATATGAAAACTTGATACAAGTTCAAGCAATACATTGGTTGATTCCTAAGCAATGGATAACAGAATAATCTCACCGCTTGCTCACAACATGGGGATGTAGCTCAGTGGTAGAGCGTTCGCTTTGCATGTGAAAGGCCCCGGGTTCGATCCCCGGCATCTCCAATGTGTTTTTTATTTTCGTTAGATGGAATCATATTTCTATTGTAAATGTTTTCTGAACTTTGAGATACATCCAGTGCTAATTTAAAGCATGATATTTTTATATATCAGATCCCCAGCAATGGTGTATCAGTGTTGATGATCTGGAATCTTCGTTATTTATTGCCTCTTGTCCTTCTGGTACACCCACATTTCATTCAACTATCCTGACTTCGATTTCTACCTGATCTAGAAAAAATTGATTTCATGATGAAGACTACTCGGTATTTCTTCTGGCGTCTGAATGTGAATGCATGGTGGGTGATCCGTTGATTTAGCGCACATCAGGACCGACTTTGGTAAATGTTCGGCAGTTACTCTACTTGATGCATTTGTCATATCATAATGGCCACTAACTGTATGCCAGTTAGAACTGTGCTGTAAACAAGGGTTCCGCAGAAAATGTTTAAGAACGGCGCAATGTAGTTTTAAAGGTACATTGTCATTAAAATTTAGTTTGAAAAAGAAAAGTAAATATATAACAATGGAAAATCAATATTTTAATGAAACACGCTTAAACCATTTTGATTAAATAAATAACTTTTCTTCATAGCATCCTTATTAACGCGGCATTTTAAACTAAATGCCAGGCTGTATTTGTGATTCAATATAAAAAAAATCCGATGTGTACCATTCACATGACTTTCTCTACATCTCTGCAACAATTATTGTTAAAAGCTTATACTTCTATTTACTTCATGCTAATCAGAAAAATAGCAGAAATAGTGCTGTTACTTGCTTCCTTGTAAGTAGAAGCGAAATTAGGGCGTAGCATAGGTTATAGTGATAGTCAAATGCTGGTTGCTATGTGACCGAAATTCCTTTGTTTGTATGGACAGCAGTTGAGAAGTTCCTGTAAGAGAAAGGTATAAGTTTTTCAAAGCAGAAACCAAAAACAAGGAATGTCTCAAAAACGATGAACTCCACGAAAAAATGCATATAACATAGATTGTGTGTTTTAAAGTGCTCTACATTTTTTGTGTGGTAAGTTTGGAGTGGGGGGATTTTTCTCAAAATCTTCGTGTCGCATCCCTGGAAGATACTGAACTTAAATACCAAGTTTGGTATTTTACCGACTTTTCGTTTTTGAGTTATCGTATTCACAGATACACGGACACACGGACTCACACACACACACACACGCACATACACACGGACCTTTTATTGAAAATGCTTTTTTTGGATATAAGGGACCCTAAAACATATATTTCCTGTGAAATATCGAATTTTTGGGTGGAGTGCAATACCTTCTCTATACACTATGCACATAGTGCGTGTAGAGAAAGTAAAAATAAGCACTTACCTTATTCTACTGTGATAAGATTCAGTGAATGTCTGATTTAATAATTATCATAAGAAATGTATTGTTACTATTATACCATTATTATTATTATTATTATTATTATTATTATTATTTTTTTTTTATCAAGCCATTATGAATGTAATGCTTATTTAACTGACAAGGTACTTACAGCTTTCACATTACATATTAGACAGATGAGAATTAAAATATTCATTAACATTGTGCATAGAGGTATTTTAGGAACTACATTTTCGTTTCTCCAGCAATTGATGTGGAAAACAACAATTTATAAGACTTTGGTGTAGTCTTATGCAATCTAACCTGAGGTATCTGTAACAAATAGATCGTTATAGTTCCATAAGATTGCACAAGATTAATTTCGCTATAAAGATTCAGATTATATCTTATATGTAAAACTAACTCAAAATGTATATATTTATACTTCTGTACATATTTAAAAGTGGTTTATAATGAACATTCTGTTCTGATTTCTAAGTATTCCTATAATGCAGATGTGGTCACATCGCAATAATTTACGCAACAAATAATACCATATGCATATTATTCAAGAAAGAAAGAAAAAAAAAAAAAAAAACAAACAAGTGGTTTTATATTGGTGAGCTGCAATAGTAATATTTCCTAATACCTATAATGCTGCTGATTTAGCACTTAAATATGTAATATGCTTGTCTCTGGTTAGCTTCTGATGAAGGTAAACCCTAGGAACGCAACTTCATTGTTACTTGTTACTAGCATCAGATACTGTGAATTGTTTATACACCAAAAAATAAATAAATAAATAAATAAAACTGTGTTTTTTTCTTGGTTTAAAAATAATCAGTAAGAATTAAAACTGTCACACTATTCACTGCAACCCTGGTCATGTAATTCCTCTAAATAAGAAATTCTATTGGTCAGCATTGATATGCATTAAAATAAATATTAATTTAAACTGAAAAGAAAAAGACAAATCTGCCATGTTCCATTCACACGATTTTCTCTATCCATTTCTCAAAAACTATTCTTACAAAAGATTATCTACATAATGTAATCAAGATAACCATTAAAAACTATTCTTACAAAAGATTATCTACATAATGTAATCAAGATAACCATTAAAAACTATTCTTACAAAAGATTATCTACATAATGTAATCAAGATAACCATTAAAAACTATTCTTACAAAAGATTATCTACATAATGTAATCGAGATAACCCTTAGCAGAAATGTTCTTATTACTTGCTTCCTTGTAAGTAGATAGAATGAAAATAGGGAAATACACTAGAAAACGATGCTTAATTTTTTAAAAGCTGTCCCAATGCGACTGACACTGAAATTTGATTCCCTTTCCATGGTTCAGGAGTAAAACAGAAGAGATACGAAGCGGAATAGGACTTCCTGTGTAAGAAATGCTAAAGTATTTTAAAGCTGGGACCAATAACAGGTAATATATCGAAATCGTTAAACTACAAAAATGTATATTACATAAGTTGTGTGTTTTAACGAGGTATACATTTTTGTGTGGTGCGATTTTGTCTCTCTCCTACGGTTTATCAGTTATACAAAATTCACCCAGAAAGAAGTAGTCTTCTGAGGGTATTCCCAGAAAATTCAAGATATATAAATTCAAGTGTAACTATCTTTAATATACGATAGTTTAATCAAAATCGTTAGAGCCATTTTTGAGAAAATCAAAATTTTCAAACATTTCTCTTCAATAACAAGTTGATATTTAACCAACCTTTCATTATTGAGTTTTCGAGTTCAAGCACAGACGCGCACACACACACACACACACACACACACACACACACACACACAATACACGTGTGTGCGTATACATACAGACTTTTTTTCTAAAAATGCTTTCTTTGGATTCAGGGATTCTCAAAGAGGTATTTCCAGAGTATCGAATTTTTGGGTGGAATACATTACCTTCTCAACTTACTATGTATATAGTACGTGTAGAGAAAGTAAAATGGTCCCAAAATCGAATTGTGGAGGACTGCATACTTAACTATAGTTATTACCCACTTTAACTACTTGCTTTCTTTAATTTAAATTCGACTTTAAAAGTTAAAATTCCTCTTACCATAAAATTGCAATTTATTTGCATATAGGATGTGATACTGAGTCAAAATCTTTTATTAAATCACATAAATCCGGCTTATTTGAAATGCTTCTGTGGCATATGCCAATTTGGAATAACAATTTTCTAGTTTAAGAATCACCCAAGTTACATATCTTCCAATTTCTAAATAGTTGATTTCATTTTAAATATCCTATTTTAAAATAGTAATGTGCCATTTGTCTCATAAACTGCACCTTATTTATTTTATACAAAATAAAATTGAGGAAAGGTATAATTATTCTCCAGCAGACATCTTTGACAGTAAAACATCAGAAATTAAAAACCAAACTTATAGGCACCTACATGGAATAAAATTAGTCAAATGTCTTAAATGCAAAATAGTATTTCATAAAAACAACTGTATCTTTGGAACTACGCAACGAATGCAAAATTATAATTAAAATAGAGTGACCATCTACATAGATGAACAATGAGGGTCAATATTACCAAAAACGATGCATTTCAGAACTTCTAAGAGACATAATAAAATATAAATTCAATGTGTCTCTTCTGAAATAAAAACGGAACTTCTTTCATTACACAGATTTAATTTTACTAGAGCTAGAAAAGAGAGCATTTCACAAAAGCACTAATAGAATATAAATTATTATTATTTTAATTGAGGACCAAGCAATATTTTTATAGGCTAATTTACTGCTTCTTTGTTAAAAGTTCGTAACAAAATTTAACAAAACCTAATCCAACGAGTAAAACCTCCATCAGTTGCTTTTTCAAGTTAAAGCCAGATATTACCATACATTTCCATATATAATACAAATAGGTACAAATTCCAAAGAAGACAAAAAAAAGTTGTATTTCTAAGCCCAGAGTACCTTTTTTTTCGGAAACTGATTTAATTATTTTTTTTCTGACGAAAAAGTTTCTTGTTGCTCCTTTTGAGTGGTTCAAATCCCGGCTATGGCAATGAATGTTTCATTCTATTTTATCTATTTTTACAAAGAGTATTATTCTAGTTAATTCTTGTTAGCCCAGATAAAGTTTCAGTTCATTTTTACACATTTTGTTGTACGATAAAGTAGGTAAAACAACGACCAAAGTTTTAAAGAGCTTATCGGTATCTACTGGGTCTTTCCATGGCCACGAGAAAAAGTTCTAGATTAGATTAGATTAGAAAGCATTCTGTAGGTTCGTTTAGGCCAGGAAGCCACTGAACATAGAACTTGTCAAGACATATACATGTATACATATGTTTATATCCAATGGAAAAAAAATATATAAAGTTCATGCTTAAAGCTTGGGTTACAAAAACAGCAGAATAGACATATAATCACACCATTTGTATTTGAGGCATCTACTATACTTATTGCCCTCTATAAAAGCACATGAACTTCCTTTCCTTTTTTTTTTTTTTTTATATATATATATAAAAACAAATGTCATTATATGTAACACTAATGTAATGTCAGATGATAGCCTTCTAATTATCGACATAATAGTTACAACTAGTAATATATAAAACTAAAATATGATTATTGTATTATGTACTCTTCATAAATGTCAACAAATTACAATACATATTTACAAATATGTTATAGAATTTCCAATGCAAAAATTTACAATTATGCACTAGATTGTAAAATATCAAAGCATCAGACTTTACAGACCTTGTGTCATTGCTAAATACTAAAAATTGACACATTCGTCAAAGTATACATCAGTTTAATTTGAATATAAAAC
The DNA here is from genome assembly GCA_030762935.1 of Hymenopus coronatus. Taxonomy (NCBI): domain Eukaryota; kingdom Metazoa; phylum Arthropoda; class Insecta; order Mantodea; family Hymenopodidae; genus Hymenopus; species Hymenopus coronatus. The sequence continues at coordinate 69,912,192 of CM060895.1, forward strand.
ACACTAATATACACAAAATGCAATACATTATAATACTTATAAATACAATGATTGTTTACAGTATTGTCAGACAGATATTCATCTACAGAGTAAAATGATTTATTGCAAAGGTACTCCTTAAGAGAGGCCTTAAAAGCACTGAAATTTCCAACATTTTCTTTGAGATTACAGGGGAAGAGCATTAAATATCTTGATTGTTTCATAATATACACCTTTCTGAAAGCAACGAAGATTGGCATTGGGACGATGAATATATCCATTTTGTCTAGTATTAATGTTATGAATTTCCATGTTTGTTATAAAACTATGTAGATTAACTGCATATAATTTTAAAATGAATAATATACAAACACAAGGTAAGGTGAGTATGCCCAAATTTTAAATAGTTCTTTGCATGACTGTCTGCTATAAGAATTACAGATTATTCGTATAGCTTTCTTCTGTATCCGGAATATGCATTTACTATCCACTGAATTACCCCAGAATATTATTCCATAATCGATGATGGAGTTAAAGTAGGCAAAATATACCAATTTAAAGTGTATCGATTGAGTGAAATTTAACCAGTGCTCAGAGAACATAACAGCTGAGCTAAATTTAGGTGCGATGTAGCTAATATGTGACTTCCAGTCCAAATGCTTATCTACCTGAAGGCCAAGAAATTTGACTTCATTTAGCTGTTCTAACAATGTATCATTAATTCCTATTTCTATGTGTGTTTGTGGTAAGCAAGTAGTTATAAATTTAATTGTTTTTGTTTTCTCAAGGTTTACTGAGAGTTTGTTTGCTTTGAACCAATTTGACATACAATTTAGAACATAGTTTAATTTTACTACACAGTCATTGAAATAGTTACTTGTTACTAGAACACTAGTGTCATCTGCGAATAAATAAATACTTGCAAAACTGTTAATGTATAATGGGAGATCATTTATGTAAACCAAGAACAAAAGAGGCACTAAGATTGATCCCTGGGGAACACCATGTTTTACTGATTTCCATTCTGAGGCACTATTTTGATACCCATTGTTGTTATTAATTTCAACCCTTTGTTTTCTCTTCTCTAGGTATGAAATGAACCAATCTAATATGTTATTCTGTATTCCATAGTTTTGCTATTAGAATCCCACAATTCACACAGTCAAAAGCTTTCGCTAGGTCACAAAAGATTCCACCGACATGTTCCTTTTCATTTAGCGCTGTTAACACTTTATGCGTTAGCTTGTAGGTTGCATTATCTGTCGCTACTCCTTTTCTAAAACCAAACTGTTCTTTGGCAAGTAAGTTGTTCTTTTCTAAGTAATAATAAAGTCTATTAAACATTACTTTCTCAAACACTTTTGAGAAAACAGACAAGAGAGATATAGTAAGAACTGAAGCTTTCCTGGCGACGTATTAATTCAAAATCTTCTCGGGCTTCTAGCCAGGTAAAAACTTGGTTTGACACCAACGTTTCGAAGAAGTGCATCTTCCTCGTCTTCAGGGTGAAATAAACTTAATGCTGATTCTTTACATCCATAATTTATTTTTAATTTGTCTGTTACATTCAAAAAGAAATTGTTAAAAATATTTGCGACCTTTTGAGGATCATCAATTTTTTGATTATCGGAATTCAGTGCAATTGAGGAGTTTTCTTGGGATCCTTTACCTTTTTATTATACTCCAGATAGTTTTATGTTATTATCAGAATTTGATGTCTCTTTATTATAATGCAATATTTTAACTGCTTTTATTGTTTCTTTTAGAATTCTACAATACTTTTTGTAATTACATTCTAAGTTTGGGGTCTTATTATGTTTCAGTTCTTGGTATAATTTTCGCTTGCGTTTGGAAGAAGATTTAATGCCTGTTGTAATCCAGGTGTTATTTTCCTTCTGATTATGTATTTTACGATATTTGACTGGAAAGGATGCTACAAAGTGAGAGTTGAAATGTTGTAGGAAATGATTGAACTTGTCATTTACTCCATTTATTTCATAAATTTCAGTCCAGATTCTTGTTGAAGGGCATACTTAAACAATGTGAGAGTGCTTTCATCTACTTTTCATGTTCTACAATATTTATAGTTTGGTTTTAACTTTAGGTTAATTTCTTTAATGAGAAGTATTTGTGCCTCATGATCTGAAAGGCCATTTGCAAATGGTAAGGTTATTGAAGTTTTAATTCTATCTATATTTATGAATATAATATAAATAACCACTTTTTGCATGACCACGAGAAAAAGTTCTACGCTCTTTGCATGATGTCTTCCCATCTCAGAAAAATATAAGGATTTGAAATTCAAACAACGATAATTCGGAAATTGTTAACGCCACAAAAAAAAATAAATAAAAGTAGGTTATATGATAAATTGTTTGCTTTAACGAGATATACATTCTATTGCAGAATGTAGAGGACTTCAAGCGCTATTCCCAGAAAATTCAAGATATGCATTTAATTTGTCATGACCTCATGAAAATACACAGTGCTTAAACTCGTATTTTAAACAAAACCTTACAGTTATTTTTGAGACAGTCAAAGTGTTCTGACAGGTTTCTCATAAATGGTAGTTTGGGAAAGGGATTTTTTTAAGTCCTCTAACCTGGATGGTCATATCGGACGAGGAATGAAATTATAGAAACGATGTTCAATGGCGCTTAAAATTACTCGACATTCGTCTTCTCAGGATAAGGGAAATCCCTGAAGAAGAAGAAGAAAAAGAAGAAACTTATCCGGGTAACTCACCCTAAGCGAAATTCGAACATGCGACCTGTTGAATGTAAAGCAGACAGGCTACCACCACACATCCAGGCAGGCTAGGTGAATTTTATAAAAACTGTTTGTGTTATATTCCTGGAAGAAGCTGAACTTCAACAGCTAGTTTGATTTTTAATCTTTTCCTTTTTGAATAACGCTGTTCTCTATCTCTCTCTTTCTCTCTCTTTCTCTCTCTCCCTCTCTCTCTCCCTCTCTCTCTCTCTCTCCCTCTCTCTCTTTCTCTCTCTCTCTCGCTCTCTCTCTCTCTCACACACACACACACACACACACACACAGAGTTTTTACTGAAAATATTTGGAGGGGAGGTTTCAGAGAGCTCTAAAATTTGTTTTTCTTTTTTTCGATGGCATCTCGGTATCGAATTGTTGGGTGAAATAAAATTTTCCTTACATGCTTACGATAAATAAGCAGTAGAAAAAGTGAAAATGATGTAACTAGTTACAGCTAGAGTTCCAAAATAACAGTCCTCCAAGTTTCACTTGCGCTATTACTCAAGTAATGTTCTGTTCGTGGAGAGTACGTTATTAATCAATTTATTTATTTATATTAAACTAGTACATGTGTATATGTCTTGGCAATAAGTTTAGCCTCTAACTTACGTAGGTATATAGATTCTGTTTGCTTGTTAAGCATACAAAAATATTAAAACTAGCGTACAATTATGGTCCTGTTATAACTCTTTCAATTGTTCAGTTCCATTTATTTTTTCACTTTACTTAGAAGCTTCGTTTCATCTGATAATCATTGTTAAACTGGTTTTCTGTTTAGTTTAAACAATTTATGAGTTATAAACCCTTTTCTTCAAAGATCACCCCTAAACATTCAAATATAATATCCTGAATGACATTCTCTCCACAAATGGAACCTTTGGAACACTTTTCTTAGTTAGTCTTCTTAGTCTACTGTTCATATTCATGTTATACCACCTTTTTTGTTCATTATTTAAATTATCAAAATACATTTCACATTATTATTGAAGTATAAAATATTAGAGAACTATGTTCAGTTATTTTAATGAACAGTTTTAGTATTTCTATATCCTCCAAATTTCCACTCTGCTTTCGTCCACCTTTTGGTACTATTATTTCAGCTACTCTATATATCCCCAATCATTATTATCTAAGTTATTTCAAACTTACAATTAGTTTCATTGCTTTTCCATATCTCCCTCACTCTCTATTCTCTAGAAGAAAGGAAGAAAATGATTGGTTACTTGCTGCTCTTATATAGAGAGCGTCGCCAATTTAGTATCAAAACTTACTCAGTACTCACTCTAGTTACATTTTCAAGGATTCTGTACACATTACGCGATACCATCTCTGTCACCATTATTCAGGTATATTAAGTCAAACTGCAATCTACCTGCTCCCAGTTCTGAAAAAAAAGATGAAGAAGAAATCGTGGACCTCAGTGTTTGAACGCACCTGTAAACTGGGCTTTTATTGATGGGATGAATAATCACGACTGAATGCGGAAAAACCGAATCAGGCAAGAGTATCAAAGGTATTTTGGTGTTACGCTAAATGATCGTGGACTTGAAAGTTACTTCGAAATGGTTATTTGGAACCTAATATGTTTTGTGAAAGTCTGCTGCTGTAACACTCGCTTGATCCGATGACGTCACGTATAGAAAGGTCCAGACTGGTGCATTCTTAGGTCACTCCTGTTTGCCAGTAAACATATTGAAGACACATTTGATTTAAAATTTTCATGAAATGATCGACTTAAAACGTTAATGGAGATGCCGGGGATCGAAATCGTGGCCTTTCACATGCAAAGCGAACGCTCTACCACTGAGCTACATCCCCACATGAGTGTTCGTACTTAACGTTTACTATATGCTTTAAGCTTTGACATTCCTATCGTGTGTTTACTAATGTCTGTGCCCCACATTTTGAATAGACATATTGATGACTATTGATGCAATTCTGTAATGTTTACCATAAACAATGTTATAAAAGTCTAGTTTGATAATTATCCCACAACACTGGATTGACCTAGGCGCCCACAATAATGTCATGGAAAACAGGCATCAACAAACTCTCCCATATCATTAGGCACCGGAAGGAAGTGAACCATAGGCTCCGACTTGTTATACATTTAGGGAGAAGAATTGTACAATAAAGATATTTTCAACTGCCTGAAAATTAAATAAATGGTTCAGTAATAACGGTCTATTGAATTATCTTACTGTATCAGTTCTCGCGAGGTCGAGGTCGTTAAGATATTGAATCGCGAACGAGAGGTCCTCGGTAGCGATGGGCACTATCCAATGTTTTCGACAATCGAGTGTGTTAAGATAGTGAGAATGATTCGGTTTCTCATTCGGATTTAAAAACAGATTATTTTCGCAAAATGCATGAAGCAGCAGTATATATAAGATATTTATTTTGAGACCCTCTGAATCCAAAAAGAAATTTAGAAAAAGACCACTGCGTGTCTGTGGGCAGCATTGCTCAAAAACGAAACGTTCGTAAAATATCAAATTTGGCTCTTAAGTTTTGTATCTACCAGGGATACCACACGGAAATTTTCAAGAAAATCCTCAAACCCAAAATACCGTTTGCTTGGAGAAATTTTCGACATTTTTATTTTCTCAAACATGGCTGTAACAATTTTGATTAAAATGTCCTATATTAAAGATATTTACATGACCAAAATAGGTATTTTATTTTGGAAGAATAGTTATAGCTGGTAACCCGTAAGTAATACACAAAAACTTACACACACAAAAGTAGATCTCTTAAAACGCATTTTTTTTTTTAAAAAGCTGGCCGTTTATGAGACATTTCCTCGTTATTTGGTTTCAAATTCAACCTCTGGCCATACAATCAAAGTATTTCAATCTCATAGCAACCAACTATTAAAATATTGTCTAACGCTTTAGATTAGTATACTCCCTTATTTCCCGTTTACTAATAAGGAAGCAAGAATAAAAACCATTTCTGCTAATTTTAGCTTGAAGTAGATAGAAGAATAACTTTTTAACAATAATTAGTTACAGAGATGAAGGGAAAGTCATGTGAATGGAATACATGAGATTTTTAGAATGGTGACTACAATGTTCAGCCCTGTAAACAGCTGTAAAAAGTAGAATTATGGGATTTCAAACATTTTAAGAAATAATTATGGGCAGAAAAGTTATATCATTTCTTAATTCAAGTTACAATGTTGTTTAGCTGGCGCTTCAATTAATGTAATGCAAAGAATGTACAGAATATGTCTGTTATTCATCCCACAAGTCACTGGGTAGAATTTCCAGGCAGACAAAAGGAATCACTCATAGAAAACATGCATCAAAATACTCCCATATATCAACAGGCACCGGAGGGACTCGAACCCTCGATCTTCTGTTTACTAGACAGACGCTTTCACCGACTAAGCCGCGACGCCCTCTTTTGGCTAGTCTCTCCTGATTTAATTTCATCCTCATTTACTTATTCCATTATTTTCGGCTAAACTGCGGGATGTTGCTAATATGCGGAACATATCTGCTTGCATCAGAGTGATAAAATATTAAATAACTACACAGAAACTTCACAGTTTTTAGTCAGTTTTTAGTCAGTTACGAAAATATATATTCAATTGCAATATATTTACGGGTTACCTCCAAGAGCTTAAAACGGTAAATTGGAGGGGAGTGAGCACAAAACAGGATGGTTCAGAGGGTTCCATCATTGGTCCACATTTAGGAGTTCGCGGGTTCGATCCCTGTAGCCGACCTACTTCACCCAAGGGTTTTGTCGGGATATTCCCGGATTTCCAGGTCAAATCCTGGGTAGAATACTTTTATTCCCCGAATTTTCTGTCCCTCAGGTCGTTTCCATTGTTTTTTTTTTTTTTGTTTTTTTTTTCATTCATTCCTCATTCTGCTGGTTTCCTTCAGGAGTGAAGGTGTTGGAGATGGTGCTCGTGCAGCATGGCAGGGAAAAGGGATGTGCAGTGCGAATCTCTCCGCTCCCCGACTTCTGCTGATTGCCCGGATGAGAAGCACCGCTGACGTGGAGTTAGACCCTTATTGGGTGTGAGTCCCTGTCGTACCGTCCGACTGCCGTGTGCTTCAATCGGATACTCTAGGGACTATGGCATTTCTTTGCCGTCGCTCCTCGTTCCGGCCGCCCTGTGTATCCTCTTTCCTCACTCCTCCCTGTCGGGATGTCAGACGCACCTAGGCTTAGTACCGTATCCTAATCCTAAATGTGTCGAGGACTAAGAAAATCTGTTCAGGAGACTTTTTCTATGCGCTTCTCGTATAAGAATCGCAACATAGCTAGGTGTCTCAGGAGGTTTCGTCTGTAACTGGCATTTGGGAGGTCCGGGTTCGCTCCCCTTCGACCGCATCTGGCCCTGGGTTTTTCTGTGGTTTTCCTGGGCCGCTTAGGTGAATGCTGAGGTGTTGCTTATCTACCACGGTTCCATTCCTTCATTTCTCTTCAGTTCGGCGGCATATGTGGCTCGAGGTTTAGCAGGCAGATGGCACGGTTGTTTGCTCCGAGTAAAACTCTCTTTCCCCTGGTTGTGCTGGTTGAGGCTCGGTGCCATTGAAGTGGCATTCTTTTCACGGGCTCCCGGCGGCTGTATAGCCTCCGTGGCACACGAGGGCTGCCATCTAGTGAATTGTATGGGACTTCCGCGCGTCTCTGCACTTAGCTCCGTCATTTCCTGTGTGCTGGCCTGTGGCTTCTCTTCCTCTCATCTCTTCCCCCGGGGGAGACAGGGCGCAATAGATCAATACCTGGTCATAATTGCGGGTTTTCCCCCGCCACTAATAATATACCATGAGCGGAGCTAGGAAGTTCGTACCGTTCGCCGTTACGTATATAGGTTGCGACCGACCGTCTCGCCGCATCAAAACAAGTTATTGATAAGGAGGCACGGTGGAGAGGTAAACAAACCTGTTGGCAAGTAAACAGAACTGTTTCCAGAGAACAAAAATGACTTACAAGACATTCGTAAAAGCACGCCTATTTTGATAATTATATACAACTTACAAATTGTTGCACATTTAGGACTGACTCTGGCGGATTTCCTCTTTACATCTGTACACTATGAAAACACCCATGCAATTATAACACGGATTGTAATATTTACTGATCGAATGTAGAATAATATCCAAATAATACAATTAATTTCTTAAATATCTTCAGACTCTTACTAGGTAAAAACGAAATCAGGAATTAAACTAAATTTTTATACATATGCAGCTCTATTACCGAAAACTATATGTATTTCTGAAACCTTTCAAATGAAAACCTTATTAAACGTTCCAACAAACAAGATTTGTAGTATAAAAAAGTTCGGTCCACTTCGCATGATGTTATCAGGATATATTTGAAATATTTAATCAGTTCCATATAAGTATCACCAAGCAAATAGTATTTGTTGGGATATAAAAGTGCAGGTTGTATGCGATACATCACACTGAAACCTCCATTCTTTTCAATTACATTTTTCATTTTCATCTTTATTTCAGGTAGAATGCTCGTAGATTGGTAGACCAGTCTTGACAGTTCTTCTACATGTCGCACAGATTCAGTTCAGCTCCATGCCTCTGCACCGTAACAGTGTGATTGTTATGGGTAACTTTTTGAACAAATTTGCAAACAATAATATATTTCTATAAGCTGTTCTGTTACTAAATGTTTGACAATTTCAATACTAGAACTGCCATGGGTTTCTAAATAAGTACATGAATAGGTATACTGCCAGAAAACTTACTATGGTTGTAAAACAAATTAATTTTGCTCACATTTGAGCAGAAAAAAGGTGTTATCCGTATGCCTTCCTTCCTACCGAGGTGGATCTGTATCATGCAGTGATAGCTGTTTTGCAGTAATGGGTTGCACTCTAAGGTGACCTTTGCTCACACAAGTTGCGCCGCATGGTATTGCCAAACTGGCCGCTCTTACTCTGCATAAAGACATTGGTACCTACTTCCTAGCTCTGCTCATAAGTGTCACAAAAGGTCAGATTAGTATATTTGCATATGAATACAGCAAACTGGTGCGTCGTTTGGCCACTCCTATTTCAACATCTCAGAGAAAAATAATGAGATCACATTAGGCGTCATAATTACCCTGAAATAATCTATTTAAAATGTTAATGGAGATGCCGGGGATCGAACCCGGGACCTTTCACATGCAAAGCGAACGCTCTACCTCTGAGCTACATCCCCACATCTAGGTATTTAGTGCGGCTGGTAAGTTAACTGTTTCTAAATTCTTTACCTCCTGAAATAGTGTTGTGTGCGTTTTAACGTATGCTGCGTACATGGAATCTCTAATAGAAAACAGGCGTCAAAATACTGTCGTGTACCATCAGGCACCGGAGGGATTCGAACCCTCGATCTCCTGTTTACTAGACAGGCGCTTTAACCAACTAAGCCACGGCGCCCCACGTCTTGCTTTGAGCTTCTGCATTATTTACCTATACGTTGTTTTCGATTAATTGTGGAGCTAAACTGAACTGGGCACTGCAGTTAGGGGCTAAACTACATGTTGGCAATATGCGGAACATATCTGCATGCATCTGGGTGTGATAATATGAAACGAACTACACAGACGTGTGACGTCGAGTCAATTTTATTCAGCTACAAAAAAGTACCAAACGATAGATTCAATCACGATATATTTACAGCTTACTCCCAAAAAATTAAAACGGTGAATTGGTGGAGGACCAAACGGAATGTTTCAGGCGATTTCATCTGTGGTCCGAATACCGGAGTTCTCGGGTTCGATGCTCATTGCTGACCTATTATGGACCATTGGTTTTATGGATGGTTTTCCACGGTAAATGATGGATATGTTTCTTTCATTCCCCGGATTTCCTGTCCCTCCACGTCGTTTCCATTGTCATTTCATTTAGCCTTCATCTCAAAGGTTCTTTTCCTGTTTGGAAATGAGCGATGATGCTCGCGCAGCGTGCCAAAGAAAATGAATGCGCACTTTAACTTTCTTCGTCGGTTAAATGCCGGGATCAGAAGCACCCCTCGATGGAGCATTGAATACGGTGTGAGGCGAGGTTCTCAGTTTGCCTGACTGACAGTCGGGGTGATTCACTGGAAGCGGTAGGAACCCTGTCATTACCTTGCCGTTGGTCCAGATTTCCGCCTGCCAATGTATCCTCTCACCTCATCCCTGCCTCCCGGGGGGCGCCACCTCGAAAAGCGAAGCTACAATAGCCTGGGTGCCGTTGCCCGCACCTAAACATAATAAAAGGGGAAGGAAGAGAATCTGTTCAGGAGTCTGTATTCCACACGCTAGAAGTGTCGTAAAAGTTTCGATTAGGAGCATTTGAGGATTTTAATCTTGAAGATATATTAAGTAAAGTAAGCATTATAATTAGTTAATTGACTTTCGGGGATTGGAAACCAAACTGATCCATGAAAGCATATTAATAGGTAAGAGACATATTCGAAAACTAAATTACCTAATCAGAATTACGCTGCACGTTGCCATATTAATTCATACGTTGATCAGATGACATCGCGCGTTGAAGTGCCTTAATCCCCAACTAGTGTTAGACCACTGTCAGGAAAATTTAATGGAGACACACTTAAAATGTTAATGGAGATGCCGGGAATTGAACCCGGGGCCTTTCACATGCAAAGCGAACGCTCTACCTCTGAGCTACATCCCCACATATGAGCATTTTGCGCGACTAGTAAGTTAACGAATTCTATTCTTTACGTCCTGAAATAGTGTTGTGTGCTGTTCATTAACGTATTGAATAGCAATGTTGACAATAAACTTATTTGCCTCTTTATTTATATGCAATTGAAGAGTCGGCTGGAACAACGCTATCATGATATATCAATGTGCTCTGTTCCATGAGAGCACGTTGAGTATAATTACTTTCACCCCCCCCCACTACCTTAATATGATAAGGCTCCTTTCACGTAGCAAATTTAATTCAAAAGTTTACTATCTTGGTACAACGGTGTGTGTGTGTGTGTGTGTGTGTGTGTGTGTGTGTGTGTGTGTGTGTGTGTGTGTGTGTTTGTGTTTGCAATTTAGTAGTCGCAGGGAAAATGAGTGCCACAGTCATCCTTAAAATATTTAAATAGATGTAAAAAGCTGGAGTGTATGTTGAAATATGGAAGTAACACTCAATAAGAAGTGTAAGTATGCTGGTATGTAATATGTCAATATCAGAAATGTCCTTAAAAATCACTGTAGTGTTGTAATCAGGTGAGTAGAATAGCATTGGACTTACATAAGTATGGCTTTGTCTTACGGTTAAATTGATGCAGATTCTATTTCACTGCTCTGATTAACCCTTAATGAGAGCATTATATGGAGAACTTTATTTCCTTAAATTCATGACGAAGGCTACTGTTTCACGGTAAACAATTCTCTAAATAGTATTAATGTAATTTTCTCTCAGTAATGGATGTTTTGCTAAAGCATCTTATCCATAGTAAAATTACATTTAGAAAATGAAATTCTCTTCAAAAATGTACTGTAAACGTATTAGAAGTTTCTAAACTCATTACACTTCCATAATATTCCCGCAAAATAACAAATTGTTTCACAGAACAAATGTTTATAATATTGTCAGTTTTAATTGTGAACATAATGTGCAGCCCTTAAGCTGTTAACAATGGTAAACAGCTGTAAAAAGCAATATTTAAAGATTTCAGACAGTTACTTAACAATTACTGTTTTAATGCTACTTGTAAGTTAGCGACGGCCCCTCGTCTCTGTTGCTTTCTCCTGATTTGAACTTCTCCATGTTTACTACTTATTCCATTGTTTTGGGGAGTTGCACTGACAAGTTAGCGGTCCAACTGTACAATGTTGCCAATATATGAAACATATATGTATGCATCAGGGTATTATAATGTGAACCGAACTCTCAGAAACTGTGACAACGAACCGTTTCTAACCAGTTACGAAAAGTGCGAAAAGATATATTCAATCACAATGTCCAAAAAATCAATATAATGTTGATAAAGAATTGGATCTCCACTTCCAACCAAGATTGAAGAATGAACTAATGCAGATACAGGTGTATGAGCTGCTATAGCAGCCGGCAATCAATGTTTTATTTAAACTATGTATATAAACAATTAATATGTACTGTTTGTTCAGCGGTGTTGTAGCTAGTGGGTTGGAGTGGCTTATCGCTAAAGTAACACTTTAGCTTGCGGGAGGGGTACACGTATCCTGAACTCGTGCCGCGCGTGGCAAAACAGTCAACAGTGTTGCAACACTTTTCTCAGAGTCGGATGACGAGTCTGCAAAATTTACAAGAGTCAGACAGTACATAGTGAACACACAAATAGTATCGGCAACAGTGCTTCCTTCTTCCACTCTGTCACATGTCTTTACATCTCGCTTGCTTCAGACTATGAAAACAATACCTCCTTTCAATTGCTACACCCTTACCTACTTTGAAGGGCTCCCCAACCCACTAGCTAAAACACCACCGAACAGACAGTAAATGGGTTTTAACCATATTTACGACATACCTGCGAGAGCTTAAGAGGTTAAGTGGGGGAGGCAGAGGATCAAGCGTTATAGTTCAAGTGCTTTCGTCTGTATATCACATTCTGGAGTTCTCAGTTTCGATCCCCATGCCTAGCCTACTTGTACCATGGGTTTCATCGATGGGTTGGAATTGTGGGTGATGGTGCTCGTGCAGTGTGATTGGGAAAAAGGAAGCCCATTGTGACTTTCTCAGTCCCCCGACTTCGGTTGTTTGCCGGAATGAGAATCACTCCTGGCGAGGGCGATGGACCATATGTGGGGCGAGGTCACCTTCTGCCTTTTCGACTGTCGGGGTGCTTTAATCTGGAAACTGTAGGAACCTGCCATTGCTGTCCCGAGCTCCTAGTAGCGGCCACTAGGTGTATCCTCACACCTCATCCCTCCCTACTTTGGGGGCCCTCTCGTTGGGAATAAGTACAATAACACTCTAGGCAATGCGTCATTCCCCTCTGTATTCTAATCCTAAAAGTGTGGCGGGAGGAAAAAAAGATGTTTAGTTGCTTCTCTTCGAAGCTCTATGATTTTCGCAAACGCTTCAGATTAGAGTACTTAATTGTTATGAGCACAGCAGAACCTCAATTGTGTGTCTGATTTAGATTTTAATTTTAACCACTTATCAAGGTTAGCATTTTAACTAATTAGTAACGAAAGGTCTCGTTGTGGTCTATTCGACTTTCAGGGGTTGTAAACCAAACACATTATTATGTAAGAGAAATCAATCACCTACGTCACCATACGCTGCTCAGATGATATCACGCTTAGAAATACCTTAAACCTCAACTAGTGCATCGTTAGAGCACTCTCACGGAACGAGTGGTCAGCTCTCCGCAGGAACAAGCTTAGGGAGGTCAAGGAGCTCCCCGTACACTGGGCAACCTCCTCACGCAAATCTCGACGTGAAGAGGTTATGTTGGCTCGATTGCGCATTGGCCATGTTATTTTACACATAGAAGGAGCCTCCGTCTATCTGTGCACTCTGTGGAAAGTCGTTGACCGTCCGTCACGTGTTGCTAGAATGTGTTCCTCTAGCACACATTCGCACATCCCTGCAACTGCAGACAAGCCTAGAAGAGGTTTTGGCGGACGATGACAGAGCGGTAGATAGGGTTTTTAGCTTTTTAGCAAATGTAACTTTCGCACTGCACGTGTAGTTGTTGTTAAACATTTTGGAGGCCACTTTACTGTTTTGCCTTTTTTAAAATGAGTCGCTTTTGTGTTTTATATTCAATGCTTCGTTTTAGCAGCCCTTTATGCCTATTTTAGACCCATTTGGTTTTATTACTCATCTTTGGTTGTTATTTAATCGGCTTTTAACACTCAATTTTACGCATCGTTTTAGCTATTGTTTTACTCCTAGTGGTTTTAGCTTCTTTTTAACTCTTTTTTTTTTTCTTTTTTTTTTTTTTGGCCACAGGATTTAGAAGGGCGCTAATGGCCTTGCAGTTGGGCGCCCAAAAATCCCATCTATCATCACACACACTCTCACGGAAACATATTGTAGATACATTTGGTTTTATAATTCCCCTAAAAGAGTGACTTAAAATGTTATTGGAGATGCCGGGAATTGAACCCGGGACCTTTCACATGCAAAGCGAACGCTCTACCTCTGAGCTACATCCCCTTATGCGAGATCTTCACGCGACTAATATAATTAACATTTGTATAAATGGTTTAAACCTTGAAATACGTATTGTGCTTTCTGAATTTGGAATAGAAATGACAATAATCATATTACCTCTTTATTTATATGCAAACTATGCGTCAGCTGGAACGTCGTAACCAGCAAAATACCGAAGTGTTCTTTTACCATGAAACTACAGTTTATGATTTTTAGTCATTACTTCAGTATAATGTAGCTCCTTTCAAATAGCAAATGAAATCATATGTATGCAACGCCATGTGTAGTTGAGAGATGGATATGGAGGGGAAGTAACAGTATCATAGTCATCTTTATATAATCTAAAGACAGGTACAAAATGGAAGCGTCATGTGGCAATTTAATGTCATCAAGAAGTGTAAAGTTGGTGGTATGAAATATGCACCCGCTAGAATTATCTTGGAAAAGAAAAGAAAAAGAAAAGTAAAGAAAACATTTGAGCCACCTGCGTGGGGAGAACAGCGTTGGAACTTGCGTTTGTCTTTTGTCTCACACCTAAACTGATATAGGTTTCATTTCACTACTTTGATATATGTATAAGGACAGCACTGCAAGGGTGTACCTTTCTTTCTGTTAAATTCATGACGCAGACTGCTGTTTAATAGTAATCTCTTATGTAAATTGTACCACTTTCTCCTGACTTCAACTTCTCCATCATTTACCTATACCTAAGTTTTCGGAAGTTCGCACTGGCGATGTTGCCAATATGCGAAACATAATCTGCGTGCATCAGGGTGTGATAACATGAACTACACAAAACTGTGACTGTGAGTCACTTTACGAAAATTTACGAAAAGTACGAAAATATTTATCCAATCACATAATATTTACGGCCTACTTCCAAGAACTTAAAACGGCAAAGTGGGGTGAGCACCAAATGGGAAGCAGGTTCCATCTTTGTAGCAGGCCTACTTTACCCATGCTTTTCTTCTTTTCTCTTTTATTTTGTTATTGCCTTCAGGAGCTAATTATTTGGCCATCAGGAGCTAAATGGATATTTATGCAGTGAGGAAGGTTATATGTTTAAATTGCAGTCATTAAGAAATTATTATTGCATGATAAACTGGTTTTTTGCAAGGATATAATATAGTACTTATGCTGGTGGGATAAGGGATGCTGTGTTTAGTCGGGGTATTACCGGATTTCCAGGCAAATGCTTATGTCCCGAATTTGCTCTCCTTCTATGTCGTCTCCATTGTCTTCTCAGACATCCTTCATCCCGTTGGTTTCTTTAGCGATAGAGGTTGTGGCGATTGTGCTCGTGCAGCATGGCAGGAAAAAGGATGTGTGTACATACTTTATGACTCTCTCCACTTCCCAGGATGAGAACAACCACTGGCGTGGACGTTGGACCCTTTAGAGGTCAGAGGCCCTGTCTTACCGTCCTACTGTCGGTGTGCTTCAATCCGGATATTATAGGGACTATGACATTTCTGTTCCGTCGTTCCTGGTTCCTGCCGCCCAGTGTATCCTCTCACTTCATTCCTCCCTCCCTCCTAGGTTCAATACCGTCACCATATCATAATCCTAAATGTGTATGGGAATAAGAAAATATGTTCAGGATCCTTTTTCCATGCTCTGCTTGTATGAATGTTACAAAATGTTCCGATTAGAATACTATACCTATATGAGTACAGCAAATCTTGATTATGCATTCCGTTTAGATTTTAATTTTAATCAATAGGGATAGCATCTTGGGGACCGATAGTGGAGCACATGTGGATACGAGTTGCATACCTATTAAGCAGAGACCGACCTGCATTGGCGACTGCACGCGCCGCATGTAAACAACCGGTAGTATACTATGCTGTATATTACAATATGTTTTATAGGCAATTAGTGCTTTTGATGATAGTGCATGTACTTCAATCAAGATTATAAAATATCTTGCTTTAAATGGATTGCATAAAGATTTGCAATTCATACAAAAGAACGTTGCAGATTTATCTACGTCAATAACACGTATTTGGAAACATCGAACGTTAAAATGTCTCGAGTCCTGAAATCTGTCGATGAACTTGTACAAGCAATTAATCAGACACCTGTGGCTCCTGTTTTAGACTGTGTGAAAAAGAAAGTAAAAACAGCGTTAGGAAAAAAATGTCGGATTTACAATATTACATGAAATACGAAATGTGCTAGGAGGTGTTGCCACGGAAATAGTTACGGTGGAGTATCTAACTCAAAAGTCAATGATGAGCCCTTATTCTGTTTGGCCCCAATCACAATTTGTGATGTGGAGCGAAGTTTTTCACAATATAAAGCCTGTTTACCTGTCAATCGGAGACGATTCATATTTGAGGCGTTACGAATGTTTGTTGTGCATTGTAAGCTATGTATCTTGAGAGAAAATGAAACGGATAATGATGCTGATGACTTATTGCACAACAGCATTTGATGTGCGTAAATATAAAGTTCCCGGAAATCAGTGGTATTTATGTTTACCACCCACCCAACCTCAATCATCTTCCACTGCTATTGAAAACATCACAGTCTACCACGCAACCACTGCGCCATTTTCCTTCTATTAGTAGGTACCACTCGTGCATAATGTACACTGTACACATCACAACTATAAACCATGCTGCATCAATTTCGATTCTGTCCCGTTATCGGTCCCCAAGATGCTATCTCTAATAATCAAATGTTAAGTTGGTAAACATATTAATTATGTAGTTAGTAATCAAAGTTCACTACATGTACGACCTTCAGTAACGAAAATCAAGCTGAACCCATAGAGACCAATTAATAGGTAAGAGAAATATAGGGAAATGATATCAATCAGGTCTACACCTTTGCTACACGACGCCATATTGTTTCATTAGCTTGTAAGACGACATCACTATAGAAATGCCTTAAACCCAAACTGGGGCATCGTTTTTACATCTCAGAAAAAAAATCTGATTTGTTCCATTCACAGGACTTACTTTAGCTGTTTCACAAACAAACTTTCCTTACAAAATATTATTTTATTTACGTATTGCTAATCGAGATAAACGTTAGCAGACGTGGTCTTATTCCTTGCTTCCTTGTAAGTAGAAGAGAAACAGGGGAAAATGAAATGGAGCTTTATTTATGGACGCTCTTTAACTTCTGTGGTTCTCAGCGTCCGATTTTATATTGGGCGTGAAAGGACGATTAATTTTGCTCTGATATCTTTTTATTATGGCTGAGGTTTTTTTACTTGCCGTAGATCTACGACACGGGACCAACGGCTTTACTTCCCTTCCGAAGGAAGACATGGTAAGGATGTTTATGCTCGAAAAAAAATACAGTCCTTCGTCGGGTTTGAACCCGCGACTTTGGGTATATGAAGCTAGCATAGTAACCATTAAACCACGGAGGCGATTGGGAATAAGGGAATACACTAGGCTAAAGCGATATCAAACGTTTTAAAAACCCATCGATATGTGAACAATTGGAATTCGGTTCTCCTTTGCAATCCCAGGAGTTTTTATTATAAAAATGTTGATGTGCTACATTCGTATACTTTTCTCTAGCTGTTCCATACCCAAACTATTCTTATTAAATATTTTTATTTTATTTGCATCATGCTAATCAAGATCAACATTAGCAGAATTTCTCTTTTTACTTGCTTTCTTGTAAGTGAAAGGGAAATAAATGAATGCATTAGCTGAAACCAATAACAAGCAATATCTCAAAAACGATCAGCTCTAAAAAAAATACATTTTTTGTGCAGTGAGGTTTTGTCTATCTCTTACGGTTTAACCGTTATGCAAAATTTAGCAAAATTCCTTCAGAATAAAAAGCTCTTCAAAGGCTTTTGCAAGTAAATTCAAAATATATATTTCATTTTTGATGTGAATATCTTTAATACACAGTATTTTAATGAAATTCAATCACAGCCATTTTTCAGAAAAATTAATTTTCGAAAGAGTAGTTTGGGGTGGGACGATTATATTAATAATCTTCGTGTCGCATCCTTGGAAGACACTGAACGTAAATACCAAGTTTGGTATTTAACCTACTTTTCGTTTTTAAGCTATGCTGTCCACGGACAGACACACATGCAGACCTTTTTCTAAAAACGCTTTCACGGACTCTGGGGACCTCAAAGCATATTTCCGGTGATATTTCGGTATCGAATTTTTGGGTGGAATACAAAACCTTTTTATCCACTATGTACATTGCACATGTGGCCTAGAGAAAGTAAAAAACTATTCCCAGAAAATTCAAGTTTACATTTTATTTGTCACATAAATATCTTTTAATATATGGTAGTTTAATCAAAATCCTGTGAACCATTATTGAGAAAGTCAATATTTTTTAAAACATTTCCATTTAAACGTAGTTTGGCGTGGGGAATTTTCTTGAAAATATTCGTGTTGCATCCTTGGGAGATACTAAACCTAAATACCAAGTTTGGTATTTAATGGATGTTCGTTTTTGTGTTATGCTATCCATACAAACTGAACTTTTTCTAATATGATTTTTTTTTAATTCAGGGGCACTCAAAACAAATATTTCTGATGAAATCTCGGTATCGAGTTTTTGGATATATTACAACTTCACCACCTATTATGTACGTTATACATATGCGATAGAGAAGGTAAAAATATCACAGACATTTTTGGTGTCATGGTTTCCCTGAAATGATCTACTTAAAATGTTAATGGAGATGCCGGGGATCGAACCCGGGGCCTTTCACATGCAAAGCGAACGCTCTACCTCTGAGCTACATCCCCAGATGTGAAACCTTCATGCGAATTGTATACTTAACATTTTATTGATACTTTAAGCCTTGAAATACGTGTTGTGTGCTGTTTTCTAACGCATGCGTCATATTTCAGATAGAAATATTGACAATAAACATACTTCCATCTCTTCATTTATTTCATTTATACTTAAGCAATTGATGCGTTGACTGGGATAATGTGGTAACCAACAAATTAACGAAGTGCCCTTTTACATGAAAGTATAGTATGTGATTTCTACTTTTATTGCTCTATTACTTTAGCATGATGTGGCTCCTTACACATAGCTAATTGAAATCAAATGTTTGCTATCTTGAAACAACGTTGAGTGTTTGCGCAAATGGTGGATTAAAGGGAAGTAACAGCATCACGGTCATCTGTATACTATCTGAATACAGGTAAAAAGCCGAAGCGTCATGTGGAAATGAAATGCCAATTACCACGTTTCCATGGTGAATTGAAATCGATTTGAGGACACTTACCGTATTGAATACCACATGGAAACATGGATTCAAATCGTATTGTATCTTGGATCTGATCCTCTTAGAAAGTGGGATCGAGATGAGATCGTGTCGAAAAATGTTACAAGGAAAGAAATCGTTTTGAATACGGTAAAGAAACTTTTTTTTTACTTTCTCTACACGTACTATGCACATGATGTATAGAGAAGGTATTTTAATGCACCCAAAAATTCGTTACCGAGATTTCACATGTTTTGGGATCACCTAAATAAAAAAAAAAAAAAAAGAAGAAGCATATATAGAAAAATGTCCGAGAGAGTGTGTGTGTGTGGGGGGGGCACTATAGCTCAAAAACAAAAAGTCCGTTAAATACCAAACTTAGTATTGAAGTTGAGTATCTTCCAGGATGACACACGAAGATTTTCAAGAACCCAACTCCAACTACTCTTTGCATGGAAAAAATGTTGAAAATTTTGGTTTTGACAAAAGTGGCTCTAACGATTTTGATTAAAATCTCTTATATTTAATATATTTAGATGACGAATAAAATGTATATCTTGGATTTTCTGGGGAAAGCCTCTGAAGACTCCTTTATTCTGGATGAATTTTTCTGAATTTTGCAAAACTGGTAAACCGTAAGAGATAGACTAAAACTTACTAAAAAAATGTAGAACTTCTTAAAACACACAATTTATGTCATATACAGTTTCTTGCAGTTGACTGTTTTCGAGATATTCCTTGTTATTAGTTTCAATTATAAAATTCTTAAAACTTTTCTCATGCGGGAAATTATGAACTCTGGTCACGCAAAGAAATGGATTTCAATCCCATAGCAACTACATTTGAAAACATTTGACTGTCGGTTTAGCCTAGTATAATCCCTTATTTCCCTTTTACTTTTAAAGAACTAAGTAATGACTTTATTTCTGCTACTGTTTATCTCGATTAGCATGAAGTAGATAGAAGAATAAGCTTATTAACAATAATTTGTTACAGATATGTAAAGAAAGACATGTAAATAGAATACATCAGATTTATTCTACTATACTCGTTGTACGCTAGTCATAGTGTGTAAATGCTTTTTGTTTACTACTCTGTGGTAAATTATAACAGAATGACCTTTACGCTTTCTAAACATAGTTTGCAACGTATTCCAAATATAATTATTTGACTCCAAAACCATCTTATAATATATAAATAACAAGTAACCAACGCAATACCTAAAACATAAATGGATGAATAAATTTACTCTCGAAGCTTGTGTATTCAAAACAATCTCAATTCGTATTGAATTTAACTTGTGAAACGCGAATCGTATTGAGATGGAATTGGACTCAAATTAATTTCAATGGAAACTTGGTAATTAAGATGTTAGTATGAGATATACACTTGCTAGGAATATCCTGAAAAACCGTTTACTACGACCTAATCAGATGGGTGGAACAGCGTTGGAACTAACGCTTGTCTCCGTCTCATGTCTAAATTGATTTAGATCTCATTTCACAGCTTTGATATATCTGTAATGAAAGCACTATAAGGGCAAGGTTTTTTTCTCTTAATTCATGATGAAGATTGCTGTTTGAAGGTAAACTTATCTTTAAATTGTATATGTTAGTGTCGTATTTTCTCACAAATAATGATTGTTCTATTAAACATTATAATCCAAAATAAAATAGAGATATAGCAAATGAATTTCTCTTTGTAAATATACCGTAAACGTATAACCAGTTATTTAACTGATTACACTTTCTAAATATCCCAGCATAAATGTTAATATAATTGTCTTTTTACTTTCTCTCCTCGTACTATGTACATTGTATTCCACCCAAAATTCGATACCGAAATTTCAACGGAAATACATGTTTTAGGTCCCTCTGAATCCTAAAAAAGCATTTTTACAAAAAGGTCCGTGTCTGTGTGTGCGTGTGTGTGTCTGTGGACTGCATAGTCAAAACAAAAAGACCAATATACCAATATATATATATATATAATTATATACGAATCTTGGTATTTAAGTTTGGTATCTTCCTAGAATGCGACATGAAGATTTTCAAGAAAATCCCCCCACCCCCAACTACCCTTTGCATGGAACTTTTCTCGAAAATTTTGGTTTTCTTAAAAATGGCTATAATGATTTTGATTAAAATGTCAAATATTAAAGATGTTTTCCTGACAAATAAAACGTATATATCTTGAATTTTCTGAAGATTGCTGTATTCTGGATGAATTTTACGGAATTTTGCATAACTGCTAAACCGTAAGAGATGGACAAAAACTTCACACACAAAACATGTAGAGCACATTAAAACACACAATTTTAGATATTCCTTGTTTTTGGTTTCAGCTTTGAAAGACTTATACTTTTCTCATGCGGAATTTGTTAACTCCTGCCCATACATACAAACAAAGGAACTTCAGTCACAAAGCAACGAGCTTTTGACTATCACTTTAACCTATGGTACTCCCTTATTTGCCTTTTACTTGCAAGGAAGCAAGTAATAAGACCATTTCTCTAATTTTTCTAAATTAGCAAAAAGTAAATAGAAGAATAAGCTTTTTAACTATAATTTATTGCAGAGATGTAGAGAAGGTCATGTGAATGGAACACCTCAAACTTTTAATAATAAGATATTTACAGTCCTTACCACTGTTAACAGTCTCCACGATTGTAAAAATCTGTGATCATTCACATGAGTTTCTCTATATCTCTGCAACGAATTATTGTTAAAAAACTTATTTTCCTATATACTTCATGTTAATCGAGAAAAAAATTAGGAAAAATGGTTTTATTACTTGCTTCCATGTAAGTAGAAAAGAAATAACTGAGTACCATAGGCTAAAGTGATAGTCGAAAGCAATTCCTTTGTTTGTATGAAAGTATGAGAAGTATGAGAAAGTATAAGTATTTTAAAGCTGAAGCCAATAACAAGGAATATCTATAAAACGACCAATTTCACGAAAAAATTAAGATATAAACTGTGTGTTTTTAACGAGCTCTACATTTTTCTATTCAGTAAGATTTTGTCTATCTCTTACGGTTTACCAGTTATGCAAAATTCCGCAAAATTCATCCAGAATAAAGATACCTTCAGAGGCCATTCCCAATTGCCTTGTAAACATCTTTAATATTCGATATGTTAATCAAAGTCGTTAGACGCATTTTCGAGAAAATCCAAATATTCTAAATATTTTCCATGTAAAGGATAGTTGGATAGTTCTCGTTTTTAATTATGCTGTCCACACACAAACCTTTTTCTAAAATTATTTTTTTTTGGATTCGGGGTGTCAAAACATACATTTCTGGTGATATATCGGTATTGAATTTTTGGATAGAATATAACAACTTCTCTAGCTACTATGTACGTTGTACATACGCGATAGAGAAAGTTAAAACATTGGAGATATTTTTGGTTTCACGACTTCCCTGAAATGATCTGCTTAAAACGTTAATGGAGATGCCGGGGATCGAACCCGGGGCCTTCCACATGCAAAGCGGACGCTCTACCTCTGAGCTACATCCCCATGTACAGTCACTTGGCGCGAGTGTTATAGTTAATGCTTTCTAAATTCTGTAAGTCCTGAAGTACATTTTGAATAGCAATGCCAATAATCTTACTAGCCTCTTTATTTAAGTGCAATTGAAGAGTCGGCTGAAACAGCGCTGTATTCGACAAAATACACTGATATGCTCTTTACCATGAAACACATTGAGTATGAATTCATTCACTACTGCCACTATCTTAGTATGATAAGGATCCTTTCACGTAGCAATTGAATTCATAAGTTTGCTATTTTGAAAAACGTCGAGTGTGTTTACATTATGAGTGACGGAGGGAAAGTAACGATATCATCTTTAAACTATCTAAATGGAGGTAAAAAGCAGAAGCGTCACGAGAATGAGGGAGTGAAATTTCATTAACAGGGTAAAGTTGCTGGTATGTATCATGCTACTACCAGAGATGTCCTTATAAATCATATCAAAGATATAATCAGGTAGATGAAACAGTGTTGCAACTTACAATTATTCACGCCTAAGTTGGTACACGTTTCATTCCACTAATTTGATATATTTAATGAAAGTACTATAAAGGTAAATGTTTTTCTCTAAAAGTCATGATGTAGACAGCTGTTTAACAGTAAACTCTTCTGTAAATTGTACCTGTTGGTGTTGTAATTTTTCACAATAAAACTTAAATTAATAATAACATTCCTCTTTTAAAATGTCCTGTAAACGTAAGTAGTATAGTTCCTTAACTTAATACAATTTATACATTTTCCAGCCAAGTTGATAAATAATAAACTTGTATATGATTTGCTGTTGCAAATGACAGATATTTATATAATTGCCTTTTTGAATAGTAAATATAATGTGCAGTGTAAACTGTCAACAGAGGTAACAACTGATTTAAAGTAACATTAAAGGACTTCAGACACTTTTATTAAGAGTTACGGACAGAGAAGTGTTTAATGCTACTCGTAAGTATTCTTATGCTAGTTACAATATTGTTTCAGCCAACGCTTCATTTAATGTAATGCAATTGAGCTTAACAAAGGAATGCTATATCTATTACTCTTCCCATAATGCACTGAATAGAATTCCCAGCCGCGCAAAAGGAATTTCTCATAGAAAACAGGTGTCAAAATACTCTGCACCGGAGGGATTCGAACCCTCGGTCTCCTGTTTACTAGACAGGCGCTTTAACCAACTAAGCCACGGCGCCTTGCCAGTTTCTCCTGCTCTGAACTTCTGCATCATTTACCTATACGTCGTTTTCGATTAGGAGCTAAACTACTATATGTTGGCAATATGCGGAACATGTTTGCATGCATCTGATAATATGAAACGAACTACACGGAAGCTGTGACGTCGAGTAAATTTTACCCTACTACAAAAATGTACCTAAAGATTCAATGACGATATATTTACAGCTTACCTTCAAGAGCTTAAAACGGTGAATTGGTGGGGGACAAAGCGGAATGTTTCAGGCAATTTCATCTGTGATCCGAATTCGGGAGTTCTCGGGTTCGATCCTCATTGCCGACCTACCCGTACCATGGACAATTGGTTTTATCGATGGTTTTCCTGGGCAAATAATGAATAGGTTTCTTTCATTCCCGAATTTCCTTTTCCTCCATGTGGTTACCATCGTCATTTCATTTAGCCTTCATCTCAATGGTTTCTTTCAACCATGATGGAAGTGTGGGCGATGATGCTCCGACAAAGAAAAAGAATGCGCACTTTTACTTTCTCCGTCGGTTGAATGCCGGGATCAGAACCACCCCTCGAGGGAGCATTGGATACGCTGTCAAGCAAGGCCCTCGGATTGCCTCACTGAAAGTCGGGGTGATTCACTGCCTTGCCGTTGCTCCAGGTTCCGCCTGGTGGTGTATCCTCTCACCTCATCCCTTCACCTCGTAAAATGTAGGTACAATAGCTATCTAGGTTGGGTGCCGTCTCCGCATCTAAACCTAATGGTAGGGAAAGGAACAGAATCTGTTCAGGAGTCTGTGTTCCTTGTACTACGAGTATCGTAAAAGGCTCGGACTAGAGTACATAATTATAAGCATAGAAAATCCTAGTTATGACTTTCGTTTGAATTTTAATATTAACGATTTATTAAGCAAGGTAAGAATTATAATTAGTTAATAACCAAAGCTGCCGATGTGGTCTATTGGAGCTTCGGGGGCTGGAAACCAAACTGTAACTGCACCCATTAAAACATATTAGTAGGCAAGAGATATATTCAAAAAACTAAACTAATCAGATGATATCGCATTTAGAAAGACCTTAAACCCCAACTGGTGTAGTGTACGACCACTTGCGGGAAAACATATCGAAAGTACATTCTGTTTTATAATTTTCCTGAAACAATCGACTTAAAATGTTAGTGGAGATGCCGGGGATCGAACCCGGGGCCTTTCACATGCAAAGCGAACGCTCTACCTCTGAGCTACATCCCCAGACTTGAAAGCTTCACGTGATTTGTTTACTTAACATTTAAAATACTTTAAGCCTGGAAATATGTGCTGTATGCTGTTCTCTATCGTATGGGTCATATTTCGGATAGAAATATTGACAATAAATATACCTCTTTATTAATTTCATGTATATCTATGCAGTTGACGTGTCGGCTGGAACAATGTGGTAACCAGCATAATATCGGAATGCCCTTTTACATGAAAGTATAGTATGTGATTTCTACTTTTGCTACTCTATTACTTTAGTTTGATGTGTCTCCTTACACATAGCTAACTGAAATCCAAGGTTTGCTCTCTTGAAACAGCGTTGTGTTTGCAACATGGTAGATGGAGGGGAAGTAACAGCATCACGGTCATCTATAAACTATTTAATACAGGTAAAAACTAAAAAGCCAAAGCGTTTCCATGGTGAACTGAAATCGATATGAGTGCCATATTGAATACTTCATGGAAACATGGATTCAAATCGTATTGAATCTTGGATCCGATCTTCTTAGAAAGTGGGATCGGAATGAGATCGGATCGAAATATATTACATGGAAACACCGGTAAAGAAACTTTTTTACTTTTTCTACACGTACTATGTAGATAGTGTATAGAGAATGTATTGTAATGCACCCCAAAATTCGATGCCGAGATTTCACATGTTTTGAGATCACCTGAATAACAATAATAATAACAATAATAAACCTTTTTAGAAAAATGTGTCTGTGTGCAGCTTAACCCAAAAACAAAAAGTCCGTTAAATACTAGACTTGATGTTTAAGTTCAGTATCTTCCAAGGATACGACACAAAGATTTTCAGAAAAATCCCCCCATCCTCAATTACTCTTTACATGGCAAACAATTCAAAAATTTTGTTTTTCTCAAAAATGGCTCTACCATTTTTAATTAAAACCTTTCATGTTGAAGCTATTTAGGTGACATATAAAATGCATATCGGTATTTTCAGGGACGAGCCTCTGAAGACCTCTTTACTCTGGATGAATATTTCTGAATTTTGCCCAACTGGTAAACCATAAGAGATAGATAAACTTTCTACATAAAAATGCTGATCTCCTTAAAACACACAATTTATATCATACACATTTTTTTTTCGTGCAGTTGACAGTTTTCGAGATACTCATTGTTATTGATTTCAGTTTTAAAACACCTGAAACTTTTCTCATACGGGAACTTGTCAGCTCTTGGCCACGCAGAAAAAAAAAAATAGACTTCAATCCCATAGCAACCACATTTTAAAACATCTGACTGTTGATTTAGCCTAGTGTATTCCCTTATTTTCCTTTTACTTATAAGGAACTTAGTAATAACACCATTTCTACTAATTTTTATCTTGATTAACATGAAGTAGAAATAAGAATAAGCTTATTAACAATAATTTGTTACAGATACGTAGAGAAAGACATGTGAATGGAACACAACAGATTTTTTTCTGTTAAACGCGTTGTACGGCATAGTCATACGCATGTTAAAGCTTTTTGTTTACTGTTTTGTGGTAGATTATAATATAATCACTTTTATGCTTTCTACTGTTTGCAATGTATTCTCAGATATAATTATTTAACTTCAAAACCATCTTATAATATACAAATAAGAAATATGTGTTTAACAGTTGGCCAACGCAAAACCTAATTGCTCAACACAAATGGATGAGTAAACTGTGTATTCAAAGCTTGAGTATTTAAAACGATCTCAATTCGTATTGAATTTAACTTGTAAACGTGAATCGTATTGAAATGGAATTGGATTCCTATCGATTTCAATTGAAACGTGGTAATTAAGAAGTGTAAAGATGTTAGTATGAGATATAGCTTGCTCGAAATATACTGAAAACCCGTTGCTATGACCTAATAGGTGGGTGGAACAGTATTGGAACTTACGCTTGTCTATGTCTCACTGCTACATTGATATAGATTTCATTTCTTCTTTAAATTGTAGCCTGAGTTTCCTGTTTTCTCACAATAATAGTTGTTTTATTACAACTTATAATCCAAAATAAAATAGGGATACAGCAATTGAATTACTCTTTGTAAATGTACCGTAAACGTATAAGCAGTTACTTAACTTATTACAATTTCTAATTACAATTTCCCAGCCTAAATTCAAAACAAGACACTTGTTACACGGAACAAATGTTAATGTCATTGTCTTTGTTAATAATAAATATAACATATAAACCTGTCAAAGTGAAATGGAAATGGCGTTTTATTTACAGACGCTGTGGTTCTCAGCATCCCATTCTAAACTGGACGTGAAAGATCCCTTAATTTTGCTTGAGGTTCTTTTACGTGCCGAAAATTTACGACACGGGACTAACGATTTTCCTTCCCTTCCGAAGGAACACATGCTAAGGATTTTTACGCCCGAAAAAAATCCATCGAAAGTCGCTACCACTGTTAAAGTGGTAACGACTTTAAAAAGTAGCATTAGAAAATTTCAGACTGATGAATCAGGAACTACGGCAGGAGAAGTACTTTTAATGCTAGTTACAATATTGTTTCAGCCGATGTTTCAATTTTTGTTACGAAATTGAGGTTTACACAAGGAATGTACTAAATTACTCTGTTTATTGGTCACACAAGGCACTGATTAGAGTTGCTAGACGTGCAAAGAGAATCTGTCCCAGAAAACACATCAAAATAGTTCCATTTATAATAGGCACCGGAGGGATTCGAACCCTCGATCTCCTGTTTACTAGACAGGCGCTTTAACCAACTAAGCCACGGCGCCACTGTCAGTAGATGTGCTCTCTCCTGATTTGAATATAGGTCGTGAGGTGAGATATGAACAAATCTTGCGCATAGGAGAAGTTACTTTCCTTCCGTCCCTGTTTGTAACAGCTGTGAGGGAGCGTATCGACATTGGGGGATGTAGCTCAGAGGTAGGGTATTTGCTTTCCGTGTGAAAGGCTCTGTGTTCGACCCTCGGTATCTCTATTAGCATCTTAGGTCGATTATTTTAGGGAAATTATAAAACAAAATATGTCTGCTCGAGAAATGCAAAAACGAGTAGTCTAGCAATGCACCATTTAGAGTTTAAGATCCTTTTAGCCTTAGCTAACCAACGCATATAACATATGAAACAAAATGGCGGAATGTAACATATATGTTGATTGATTTGATTTCATTATTTTTCTGTTTCCATGTATCCAATCATAGCTTGATTTACAAACCCGTAGGTCGAACAGACCAGATAGCTTGGGTTACCAGTTACATACTATGTTTACCTCACTTAATAAGTGATTTAAATTAAATTCTAAACATATTCCTAATTAAGAGTTCTATGCTTATAATTACGTGTTCCAATCTGAATCTTTTGCAACATTCATAGCTCGTTGAACAGATGTTCCTGAACAGATTTTTTTCTCCCCTCCTTAGGATTAGGATTGGACGGTGGGGTGACGTCACGGGAGCGATGAAGTGAAAGGATAATACGGATGACAGGAACCAGGAGCGATGGTACAGCAATGATGGAGTCCCTACAGTACCCTCCACCCCGACTCTAAACTGTTAACAGTGGTACGTTACGTAGTCGGCCTATCCTGCCCATATGTAGACCTGGCACCACCCTAGGTCTTACAAGCGGGAGCCCAGGGATCAGAAACCTATCGGGGAGCCAACAGCACGTAACCACAGAATGAAGAACCTGGAACGAGTGAGAATGAGTGTGAGGAAGTGGATGATATGAAATGAAAGCGAAATGGATGATAGGAAAGGTGACGATAGAGCATTTTGTGGAATGTCTAGTGGGGGAACCTGGAGTACCCGAAGAAAATCCGCCCAGACGCCGTTTCGTCCTCCACAAATCCCACATGAGGGCGCTTGGGATCGAACCCGGACCGCCTAGGTGGAAGGCGAGCTGTCTAATGTCTCTGCCACGGTGCCGTCCGTTAACAGTAGTAACGACTTTAAAAAGGGGCATGAGAGAATTTCAGACTGACTAATCAGGAATTGAGCTAAAATTCTACGTTTATTGATCATCCCAGGATGGAGTTCCCAGACTCGCCAAGGGAATCAGTCTTAGAAAACACACTCAAAATACTCACGTTTAACATTAGGCACCGGAGGGATTCGAATCATTGATCTCCTGTTTACTAGACAGGCGCTTTAACCAACTAAGCTCTCCTGATTTGAACTTCTCGAGCAATAACTTACAGGTTGAGACATGAACAAATCTTACGCGAGCTGACTTCTCACCCGGGGGTCCCGGGTTCGATCCCCGGCTGGGGCGGGGAATTTTTCTCTAGCCAGAATTATTCCCTATCCCCCACAGAGTCTGGAAGTTTGTATGTGAGTGTGAATATGTGCGTGTTTGAGTAAAAACAAAATGATTTAAACCGACGTAAAAAGAACCAACAGACGAGTTATTTCAAGTGGAAAGCCCCCGATATGACCTTAGATGTTAAAGGGGGCTATATAAATGAAAAAAAAAAAATCTTGCGCATAGGGGGAGTTGCTTTCCTTCCCTCCCTCACTGCAACTGTTATGAGGGGGAGCATAGGTGTCAGCTTGGCGTGATGTATAAACATAATCATAACAGTATAGAGCGTTAAACAATTGCAGTTCACTGAAAGCAACTGTTGGCACACAACCATAACTATAGTGAACTCATTTTGTTCGCTATAAGGCTAATTTTACTTTCTCTAGCACGTATGTACACTGTACATAGTAGGTAAAGGTATTTATTTCACCAAAAAATTTAATATCGATATTTCACCGCTAATACACGTTTTAAGGTCCGATATACATATGTATATATAAAAAAGAGCATTTTGATAAAAGATCCCTATTGTGTCCGATAGCTCAAAAACGAAAATTCGGTAAAATACCAAACTTGATAGGTATTTAAGTTTAGTATCTTGCAAGGAAGTGACAGAAAGACTTAAAGCTACTCTTTACATGGGAAAAATGGGAAAAAATTTGTAAAATTTTGGTTTCCTCAAAAATGTCTCAATTTTTTTTTATTAAAATAAAACATGTTTACATGGCAAATAAAATGTATATCCTAAATTTCTGGAAATAGGCTCTGAAGACCTCTTCCAAAAGTCATTCATCCAGCAAACAAGTTGTTTGCAAACCAAGCTTATCACACAATGGGTTGGCAACCATGAATCCAGCACACAATACGTAATGTTACTGTACTCACCATATTTTTCCACAGCTCATTGTGCATTATCTTGCGTAAACACTAAAGAATGCCTCACTATCGTACTTCACTCCTCGTGGACAGAAACGCCATGACTTCGGTGCATGCATGTTGACGCCCTTCAGGTAAAGAGTTGCCACTGCGCAACTTGCGGTGTTGCTCTTTTCTCCACTCACGAGCTTATACCTTTGTTTTCAGAAATTAGCATTAAGTGATGTTGCCAATATGCGAAATATATCTATATGCATGAGATTGAGATAATATGAAAGAACTACACAGCAATTGCGACCACTAGTCATTTTTAGCCAGTTCGAACATTTATATTCATTCACAATATATTTAGGGCTACTTCCAAGAGCTTAGAACAGTAAAAAGGGGGAGGGATAAAGAGGGGTAACTAAGGCAGTTTCATCTGTGGTCCACATTCAGGATATCTCAGGTTCCATCCTCATTGCTGGCCTACTTGTGCCATGGACCATTGGTTTTATCGATAGTTTTCTACGGCAAATGATGGAAGGTTTATTTCGTTCCCCGGATTTCCTGTCCCTCCTTATCGTTTCCATTGTCATTTCATTTAGCCTTCATCTCAATGCTTCCTTTCATGGTTGGAAGTGTAGGCGATGATGCAGCTGACAAAGAAAAAGAAAGCGCACTTTAACTTTCTCCTTCTCCCGAATTCGGTGAATACCAGGATCAGAAGCACCCCTCAAGGGAACATTGGATACGGGGTTCTCGGTTTGCCTGACCGACAGTCGGGGTGTTTCACTGGAAGCGGTAGGAACCCTGTCCATTGCCTTACCGTTTCTCCAGATTCCGGCTCCCGGTGTATCCTCTCACCTCATCCCTACCTCTCTGAGGGCGCCACCTCGTAAAGCGTAGCTACAATAGCTATCTAGGTTGGGTGCCGTGGTCCGCATCTATACCTAATAGTAGGTGAAGGAAGAGTATCTATTCAAGAGTCTGTTTTCCATGCGCTATGAGTGTTGTAAAAGGTTCGGAGTACGTAATTATGAGCATAGAAAATCTTAATTATGCATTTCGTATGAATTTTAATCTTAACGAGTTGTTAAGTAAAGTAAGCATTATAATTAATTAATAATAAAAGCTCCCGATGTGGTCTATTCGACCTTCGAGGCTGGAAACCAAACTGTAACTGGACCCATGAAAACATTAATAGCTAAGAGATATATTCAAAAACTAAATTAACCAGAATTACACCTATTTTACACTTGTCATATTAATTCATATGCTGATCAGATGGCATCGCACATAGAAAGGCCTTAAACCCCAACTGGTTTTTTTTTTTTATTTTTTTTATTTAAAAATACAGTTCCGGAGGCTTATCAGGACTCCAGCACTGTATTCCTTTTTTCTCCATTTTTTCCAGTTTCCTATATTTCCTTAGTAGACCTTATTATTCTTAACGTTTTCCTTTTACATATACATACACAAACATAGAAACACCCATGCCCAAGGTGGGATTCGAAACCACGATCCTGTGCACCACGAAGCGCCAAAGCGAGACACCAGCGAGCGCGGCCACCGGGATCGCCATAATATTTTTGGCTTCACGATTCCCCTGAAATGATCTGCTTAAAACGTTATGGAGATGCCGGGGATCGAACCCGGTTCCTTTCACATGCAAAGCGAACATTTTACCTCTGAGCTACATCCCCATGTATACATTAGACCACGTCGCCTTTCGTAGTGTAATAATTACCATGCTAACTTCATATACCCAAGGTCGCGGGTTCAGATCCTGTGGAGGACGAGGGATTTTTTCGGGCGTAAACATCCTTAGCATGGCTTCCTTCGGAAGGGAAGTGAAGCCGTTGGTCCCGTGTCGTAGATTTACGGTAGTAAAAGAACCTGAAGCCTGATAGAGAGGCCTCTGAGCAAAATTATGTGGTCTTTTGCGCCCAATATAGAGAACCACAGCAGTTAAAGAGCGTCCATAAATAAAACTTCATTTCATTTCTGAAGAAAATATATTGAAGGTATATTTTGTTTTATAATTTTCCAGAAATGATCGACTTAAAATGTCAGTAGAGATCCCGGGGACCGAACCCGGGGCCTTTCACATGCAAAGCGAACGCTCTACCACTGAGCTACATACCCATATGTAAACAAAAATACATGGTGTGTGCTGTTTACTAACGTATATGTCATATTTCGGATAAAAATGTTGACAATAAATGTAGGTATATCTCTTCATTTATTTCATTTATATCTATGCAATTGATGAGTCGGCTGGAACAATGTGGTAACCAGGAAAATATCAAAGTGTCCTTTTTCATGAAAGTATAATACATGATTTCTACCTTCACTGCTCCATTACTTTAGTATATTGTGGCTCCTTACACAATGGATAATTGAAATCTCGAAACAACGTTATGTGTTTGTAACATGGTAGATGGAGGGGAAGTAACAGCATCCCGGTCATCTTTAAACCATCTAAATATAGGTAAAAACTAAAAAGCCGAAGTGTCATATGAAAATGAAATGTCAATCACCACGTTTCCATGGTGAACTGAAATCGATTTGAATACTGCATTGAAACATGGATTCAAATCGTATTGGGTCTTGGATCCTATCCACTAAGAAAGTGGGATCGGAGAGAGAACGTATCGAAATATGTTACATGGAAACACCTCCGTATTCAAATCTTCTGCTTTCTCTATACGTATTATGTATAGTGTATAGGAAAGTTATTGTAATGCACCCAAACATTCGATACCAGATTTCACTGGAGATACATGTTTTGGGACCACCTGAATCCAAAAATAACATTTTTAGAAAAATGTTCGGCGTGCGTCTGTCTGTCTATTTGTGGGTTTGTTGTGTGTATGCGTGTGTTTGTGGGGAGCACAGTTCAAAAACAAAAAAGTCCTTAAATACCAGACTTGAAGTTTAAGTTCAGTATTTTCCAAGGATGCCACACAAAGATTTTCAAGAAATTCCTTCCACCTCCAGCTGCCCTTTATATGGAAAAAAATTTCGAAAATTTTGATTTTCTCAAAAATGACTTCTACTATTATGACTAAAATCACTTATGTTTAAGATATTTAGATGAAAAGTAAAATATATATCTTGAATTTTCTGGAAATAGTCTCTGAAGACCTCTTTATTATGGATAATTTTTTCTGAATTTTGCATAACTTGTAAACCATAAAAAATAGACAAAAACGTACTTAACAAAATATGAAGATCTCCTTAAAACACACAGTTTATGTCATATACATATTTTCGTGCAGTTGACCGTTTTCGAGATATTCCTTATTAATAGTTTAAGTTTTAAAAAACTTAAAACTTTTCTTATACGGGAACTTGTCAACTCCTGGCCACACAAATAACTGTATTTCAGTCCCATATCAACCACATTTTAAAACATCTGACTGTCGGTTTAGCCTAGTGTATTCCCTTATTTTCCTTTTATTTTAAGGAAGTAAGTAATAACATAATTTCTGTTAATGATTATCTCGATTAACATGAAATAGATAGAAGAATAAAATTACTAACAATAATTTGTTACAGATATGTAGAGAAAGAGATGTGAATGGAACACATCAGATTTTTTTTTTTTTTCTGTTTTGCTCGTACGCGGTAGTCATACTATGCTAATGCTTTTGTTTACTGCTCTGTGGTAGATACATAATCACTTTTATGCTTTCTATAGATTACAACGTATTCTCAGATATAATTATTTAACTTCAAATCCTTTTTTTTTAATTTACAAATAACAAATATATGTTTAACAGTTAGCCAACGCAATTCCTAATTGATCAACACATATGGATGAATAAATTGTGTATTCAAAACGATCTCAATTCGTATTGAATTTAACTTTTATTTTTATTATTATTATTATTAATATTATTATTATTATTATTATTATTATTATTATTATTATTATTATTATTATTATTATTATTATTATTATTAAAATAAATTGATCAGCACGTTACCGTGCTATACAAATTGCAGATATATAGAAAATGAAGGAAAATATCACACTAAAGAGCACAAAGTAAAGGTGATTGCCCGATGCTAGTCCCCCAAAGAAGAACATGAATATATAATGAGAAGAGAACAGAATGAAAGAAATCACATTATAGTGTCTTTAAGGGCAAAGATGTTCTGCGGCAAGCGCAGCTTCAGTGGATGTTCTGCACCCGAACGGCGACCCAGATAAAGTATGAAGCACCAGCTCTATGCACCAGATACTTTAGGAAGGTGAGTAATGATCTTGCGGGCTGCCGGCAAGATGTGCTCCCGGATGTCAGCTATTCCCAATTCACGGTGTAGTTGTGCATTCCGGATGTACCATGGGTCGTTCACAGATATACGCAACACGTTGTTCTGGAATGCCTGAAGCCGTTTTATCTTAGTAGAAGAAGCAAAACCCCATACCGGACAGGCATACAGGAGAAGTGGTCTCAGAATGCTTTTGTATAGGAGCAGGGTACAGTCAACTCGTAGGGAGGATTTGCTGTTTATGACTGGGCAAAACTGATGGAGACGAGAATATGCCTGATTGAGCTTCATGTTTATGTGAGCATTCTAGGTTTACCGATGATCAAGGTGAAAAACAGGATACTCAACCGCTTGATCAGAAGGTAACCAGTACACCTCCGTGTCTTTGCTGGAGTTGAAGGTCTACGTAAGAGAAGAGCATGATGAGAGTTACTAGGTAAAGCAGCATTGGGCATGGCCATCACTTGGATGGGTGACCACTAAGTCCATGAGAAACCAATGATGTCTCTGCTAAATGACAACGCCCTCTCTAGTTAGAGGGTTAAACACAACTAATAACTAATGACTTCGCCAGACAGGGCAGCAGTAGTTGTAAAAATATAACTAGCTTAGAATTTATACCAAATTGAAATATCTAAATGACTATGTCCTTATGTTACAGGGCTCCAGACATATGAAATGTACCAACGACTTTACCCGAAAGGGCAGAAAATGTTATACTGACTGCGTCCTTTTGTTACAGGGCTGCAGATATATACACACACACAATATGTACTTATTCCTCACCACAAATCTTCCAAGGGCGCAATCAGGGCTCCGGTCATGTTTGCGTCCTGGCCCTCACTCTCTCCTGGCTATGGCCTTTGGCTAGCCATAACACCCGCTCCTTGAATCCGCAGGTGCAACAAGCGGTACTGCAGCATTCCTACACCCGAATTCTCTCCGGTGGAGTGGTTTTTTAGTGGGTATTGCCAGTTTAGGGCGACCCCCACACTTGGCAGAGCTATCCCCTCTGTCGCCTGTAGATTGGGTTTTTCCACTCCACTCGAAAAAAAAAAAAAAAGAGTTACTGAGGTTGAGAGCATTCCGCCAGCGAGCTAACCAGTGAAGGAAGATGTCCAGTGAAGACTGTAGGTTGATGGAGCAACAAGTGCTGTACTTGCTGTGGGTAGTGCAGGTAGATCAGCAGTATACGAGATATACTGCTGTATATGCTGTAGAGAATGGGGGGGGCAAGAATACTACCGTGGGACATGCCAGATTGTATGTTACAGGGAAACGAAAGTGTCGCGCCAAGACACACAGAAAGAATTTAACTTTTGAAACTGAATCTATTGAGGTGGAATTGTACTCAAATTTATTTCAATGGAATCTAGTAATTAAGAAATATAAAGACGTTAGTATGAGATGTACACTTGCTAGGAATATCCTGAAAACCCGTTGCTACGATCTAATCAGATGGGTGGAACAGCGTTGGAACTTACGCTTGTCTTTGTCTCACGCCTAAATTGATATAAATTTCATTTCACCACTTTGATATATCTGTATTGAAAGTATTAGGTATAAGGACAAGGTTTTTACTGTTAATTCACGACACAGACTCCTGTTTAACAGTAAACTCTTCTTTAAATTGTACCTGATAGTGTCGTATTTTCGCACAATAATGCTTGTTCTATTAAAACTTATAATCTAAAATAAAATTGAGATATAGTAAATAACTTTCTCTTTGTAAATGTACCGTAAACGTATAACCAGTTGTTTAACTGATTATGCTTTCTAAATATTCCAGCCCAAATGCAAAATAAGAAGCATTTTACACGGAACAAATGTTAATATAATCGTCTTTTTGAATAATAAATATAATATACAGTCCTGTAAACTGTTAACAGAGGTAACGACTTTAAAAAGTGGTATTAGAGACATTCCAAACAGATTAATCGGGAATTACGGAAGAAGTACTTTTTAATGCTAGTTACAATGTTGTTTCAGTCGACGCTTCAATTTATGTAAAGCATTTTAGCCTTACACAAGGAATGTACTAAAATACTATGTTTATTGGACATTTATAGAACAATGCACTATATAGATTTCCTAAACACGCAAATAAACTCACATCAAAATACTTTCGTTTATAATTAGGCACCGGAGAGATTCGAACCCTCGATCTCCTGTTTACTAGACAGGCGCTTTAACCAACTAAGCCACGGCGCCACGGCCACTGCGCTCTCTCCAGGTTGAACATCTCCAATAATTATCCTACATAAGCTGTGAGGTGAGACATGAACAAATCTTGCACCTAGGGAAAATTGCTTTCCTTCCCTCCATCTTTACTACACCTGAGAGGGTGAATGTCGATATTGGGGGATGTAGATCAGAGGTAGAGAGTTTGCTTTGCTTGTGAAAGGCCCCGGGTTCGATCCCCGGCTTAGGTTACCAGTTACATAATATGCTTACCTCACTTATAAGTGGTTTAAATTAAAACCTAAACGGTATTCATAACTACGTATCCTGATCTAAATCTTTTGCGCCATTGATATTGGTAGCTCATGGAAGAGATGCTTCTGACCAGCTTTTCTTCCTACCCGCCATTTTTAGGATTAGGATATGGACGGAGGGGTGACATTACCTATTGTGGGGTGGGAACCTCTGGGAAAGGTGGTTTGGGGAAAGGTATATAGCTACAGTACCCTGCACCCCGACTCTAAACTGTTAACACTGGTACGTTACGTAGTCTGCTTACCACCCCCTTAGGACTTACAAATGGGTTCCTAGGGGTCACAAGCCTATCGGGAAGCCAACGGTACGTAACCACAGAATGAACAAATTGGAACGAGTGGTCGGCCCGTAGCCAGGCATAAACCTGAGGAAGAGGATGATATGAAATGAAAGCGGAATTGTTGATAGGAAAGGTGACGATGGAAGATACGGAGAAAATCGCCCAGATGCCACCAGAAATCCCACATGCGTGCGTTTGTGATCGGACCCGGACCACCTATTGGGAGGCGAGCTGTCTATCCACTCTCCCATGGCGCCCATTAACAGTGATAACGACTTTAAAAAGTGGCATCAGAATATTTCAGATAGATTAATCGGGAATTACGGAAGGAGAGATATTTTTAATGCTAGTTACAATGTATTTTTAGCCAACGCTTCAACTTATGTAACGCAATTGAGCTTTACACTAGGAATGTACTAAAATACTATGTTTATTGGTCACCCCAAAAGGTATTAGATAGAATTCCTAGACGCACAAAGGGAATGTCTTAGAAAACACACATCAAAATACTCTCGTTTAACATTAGGCGCCGGAGGGATTCGAACCCTCGATCTCCTGTTTACTAGACAGGCACTTTAACCAACTAAGCCACGGCGCCTCGGTCTCCCCTGAACAATTATCCCGCATAGGTCGTGAGTTGAGATATAAACAAATCTTGCGCATAGGGGGAGTTACTTTCCTTCCCTCTCTCTCTCTCTCTCTACAACAGCTGAGAGGGA
Source organism: Hymenopus coronatus (assembly GCA_030762935.1). Lineage (NCBI taxonomy): Eukaryota > Metazoa > Arthropoda > Insecta > Mantodea > Hymenopodidae > Hymenopus > Hymenopus coronatus. Next base: position 69,950,149 of record CM060895.1, read on the forward strand.
GAATTTGACTTTGGGGGCTGTAGCTCAAAGGTAGGGTGTTCGCTTTGCATGTAAAAGTCCCCGGGTCCTATCCCCGGTATCTGCACTGACATTTTAGGTTGATTATTTTAGGGAAACAGAGTGGTCTAACACAGCACCAATTGTAGCTTAAGGTCTATTTACGGCTATCTGATCATGATATATTATGTAAAATATAAAGCAATATGGCGTCTTGTAGCATAGGGATAGGCCTGATTGATTTGCTTTCATTATTTTTTTTGCTACCTATTAATTTGTTTCTGCCTATCCAGGCTTAGCTTGATTCACAAACCTGAAGGTCGAACAGGCCACATGGCTTTGGTTACTAATTACATAATATATTTACCTCACTTAAAAAGTGATTTAAATTAAAACCTAAAGGGTTTTTCTATGCTCCTAATCTGAATATTTTGCGACATGACAATCGTAGCTCATTGAACATATGCTCCTGAACAGCTTTTCTTCCTCCCCTCTTTAGGATTATCATATGAGCGGAAGGGTGTCGTCACGTGTGGGAGAATATCACGGACGACCAGTACCAGGAGCGATGATACAGCAATGACAGAGTCCCTCTAAACTGTTAACACTGGTACGTTACGTAGTTGGCTTGCCCTCCCCTATGTAGGATTGACACTCCCCTAAGACTTACAAGCGGGTGCTCAGGGGTCAGAAGCCTGTCAGGGAGCAACGGCACGTAACCACAGAATGGAAAACCTGGAACGAGTGGTCCGCCCATAGAAAGGCATGAGCACGAGGAAGTGCATGACATGAAATGGATGGTATGAAAGTTGACGGTGGATCATTTGGTGGAATGGGTGGCGAGGTTATCAGGGGTACCCGGAGAAAATCCACCCAAGCGCCGTTTCGTCCGCCGCAAATCCCACATGCCGCGCTTGAGATCAAACCCGGACTGCCTAGGTGGGAGGCGAGCTGTCTAACCAATCTGCTACGGCGCCGTCTACTAACAGTGGTAACGACTTGAAATTGTGGCATTAGAGAATTTCAGACAGATTTATAAGCAATTACGGAAGGGAGAGTTTCTTTAAATGCTAGTTACAATGTTGTTTCAGCTGACGCTTCAATTAATGTAACGCAATTGAGCTTTACACAAAGAGTGTACTAAAGGCATTGGATAGAATTCCTAGATGTGCAAAGGGAACCAGTAATAGAAAACACACATCAAAATACTCTCGTTTAACAATAGGCACCGGAGGGATTCGAACCCTCGATCTCCTGTTTACTAGACAGGCGCTTTAACCAACTCAGCCACGGCGCCACGATCCTTCAATCTCTCCTGGGATGAACTTCTCCACAATTATCCTACATAGGTCATGAGGTGAGATATAAACAAATCTTGCGCATGGGGGAAGTTGCTTTCCTTCCCTCTCTCTCTTTGAAACATCAGGGAGGGAGCATGTCGTCATTTGGGGATGTAACTCAGAAGTAGAGCTTTCACTTTGCATGTGAAAGGCCCCTGGTTCGATACCCGGTATCTCCAATAACATTTTAGATCGATGATGTTAGGGAAATTATGAAACCATATGCATCTGCAATATGTTTAATCGAGATGTGCAAAAAGAGTGATCTAACAATGTACCAGTTGGAGTTTAAGGTCTTTTTACGCCCTAACTGATCATGATATATTATGTAACGCATGAAACAATATGGCGGCGTGAGCATAGGGGTAGGCCTGATTGATTTCATTGCATTATTTTTCTGCTGCCTATTAATTTGTTTCTATGCTTTGGTTACTAATTACATAATATGCTTACCTCAGTTAATTAGTGATTTAACGATATTAGTACTTCAGACTTTCTATGCTTATAATTACGTATGCTAATCTGAATCTTTTGCGACATGGCAATCATAGCTCATTGAACAGATGCTCCTGAACAGCTGTTTTTCCTCCCCTCCTTAGGATTAGGATATGGACTGAAAGGTGATGTCACGGGCGGGATTACGTGAGAGGATAACCCGGACGACCGGAACCAGGAGCGATGGTACATCAATGACAGAGTTTCTATAAGTAACCAGCATCCCGACTCTAAACTGTTAACAGATTGGTACGTTACGTAGTCGCTTGCCCTCCCCGTATGCAGGACTGACACCTTCCTAGGACTTACAAACGGGCGCCTAGGGGTCAGAGGCCTATCGGGGAACCTACGGCACATAACCACAGACTGGAGAACCTGGAACGAGTGGTCGGCCCGTAGGCAGGCATGAGCATGAGGAAATGGATGATAAGAAATGAAATCGAAATAGATGATAGGAAAGGTGACGATGGAGCATTTGGTGGAGAAAATACGCCCTGAGGCCGTTTCGTCCACCAAAACCCTTACCTTCTAGATGGGAGGCGAGCTTTCTAACTTCTCTGTCACGACGCCGCCCGTTAGCAGTGGTAAGGACTTTAAAAAGTGGCATGAGAGAATTTCAGTCAGATTAATCAGCAATTACGGAAGGAGAGATACTTTTATTGCGGCTTACAATATTGTTTCACCTAACGCTTCAATTAATGAAATGCAATTTAGCTTTGCACAAAGAATGTACTAAAATTCTACTCTACGTTTATTTGTCATCCCTCAAGGAAAGAATTCCTAGACGCGCAAAAGGAATCTTTCTTGGAAAGCACACATCATAATACTGTCGTTTATCATTAGGCACCGGAATGATTCAAACCTCGATCTCCTGTTTACTAGACAGGCGTTTTAACCAGCTAAGCCACGGCGCAACGAGCCACTGGCTCTCTCCTGATTTGAACTTCAACAATTACCTATATAGGTCATGAGGTGAGACATTAACACATTTTACGTATAGGGGAAGTTGCTTTCCTTCCCTCCTTTACAATAGCTGTGAGGGGGGGATATAGGTGCCAGCTTGGCGTGGTGTCTAACCTCCTCAGTCCCTGCATCCCCTATAGAGGTCATAGAACATGCACTTTTAAAAAAATCTTGTGACAAGATTCTAGGGTTGGTCATGGTGTTAGGCGCTTCAACGCATAAATGGAAGAGGCAGCACACACTGGAAATGAAACAAGTCGTACCAGCTTGCCTTTTCTTTGTTTTAAGGTAATGACAAAATGGCTGACAAATGGCGTTTTTCAATAATTACAATGTTTCTTTTGATTCAGCTATATTGCTATATGTTTAAACTAAAAGATTACTGCCAAATAACATTCAAAATAAGTTTTGTATATACGTACCATGCCACACATTTTCAATGCCTCCTGGAGGGGACAATGGGTCCCAACGCTATAAAAAGTCGTGTTTGTTTTTCTTACATTAGAAACGTATTGGTCAAGGTTTCTTGAATTTTAATTCTACTTTGTGCTGGGTTTCGCAATAAAAACATCCAACAATTATAAAATACGTGTTTAAAATACACAAATTGTAAGCAAATTGTCTACATTTCCTGAAATTCTTAAAAGTTCAGTATATTTTGTGTTTTCCCTTTTAGATTTAAAAGAGTTTGAGGATTTTGTAAATGAAGTTTTGGAGATGATAATGACGTGGGACTCTCTGATGATAACGATGATACATTTGCAGATTTTTGGATCACTAATACAGATCTTGACAATGAAAATGTTGATAGCAGTGAAGAAGAGGAAGATGCACAAGAAGAATATAATTCCATTGCTTCTAACCAGTCTCCCAATGCAAGAACATTCCGGAAAGAAAAAAAACCAACATTTGCTCCACTCCTACCAGCACTTGAATACGAGCAACCAGAAATAATTCCCTTAACAATACGTTAATACATATATTCCTGAAGATATTTTTGTTACACTGACTGTACTAACAGAAGATATTTAAAAGAAACTGGAAAACCTCTGAAATGTACAATTGCAGAAATAAAACATTTTTTTTCTGCAACAATAATGATGTCATGTGTCTAATATTCCAGGATTAGGATGTACTGGGCCAAGAAAACTAGAGTAAGTGCTATTGCAGAAAATATCAGCCGTGACAGATATTTCATGATAAGGAAGCACCTGAAACTTGTTGATGGCGACGAAGTGCCACAAACTGATAAAGAAAGGAACAAGTTTTGGAAAATTCAACCCATTTATCAATGTGTTATAATGGATGTAGATTAAATCCAAAACCTCCAAAAGTTGCAGTGGATGAGCAGATGATCCCTTTATGGGACTATATACCAGCCAGACAGGTTAACAAAACAAAGCCAAACCCCTGTGGTTTAAGAATTTTGTCTTAGCTGACCCAGATAGACTACCACTGGATTTCCTTTTTCATCAAGGGAAAGGTGATCCAATAGTATATAATAACCGTTATAAAAATGTGGATGTGGGTGGCAGTTTTAAAACTTGCAGTAACTCTTCCTCCAGGAATAACAATATATATGGACAGAAAGTTCACGTCTGAGCTTCTTTTGGATATGCTGTGCTACATGGTGAAACTGAGTGTCAGGGTACAGGAACATTGCAAAAAAATAGAATTCCTCAAATGTCCAAGATTATGTGAGACAAAGAGATGCGGAAAAGGGAAAGGGGTCCAATAGATCAGTTAGTTCGAAATGATGAACAAATATAATTTGTGAACTGGTTTAATAATCGTCCTGTAGTGCTGATGTGTAGAAGAAGGAGTGGTCCAATAGTTCAGTCAGTTCGAAATGATGAACAAATATCATTTGTGAACTGGTTTGATAATCGTCCTGTAGTGCTGATGTCTAGAAGAAGGAGTCGATAATGTTGGCAAGTGCCGAAAAAAAAAAAAAAATACATAGAAGTGAACTATCCTCAAATCGTAAAAGCATACTACACAAATATGGGTGGTGCTTCCTTCATAGATAGGCCGATTAGCTTGTATAGAATAACAGTAAGAACAAGAAAATGGGCTGTACGAGTGATCGTGCATTTTATCGATTTTGCGATCTGTGCTTCATGGAAAGAGTACAGACGTGACCAGCTTCCGACACCATAGCGCTACAAATTTAAGACCATAGTTCCTCAACCACCGGATGTTCTACGAATCTCCCAGAATTCCCCGAGCCTGTCACAAAAAACCGCTCAGCTAACATAGCACCAATACGATGCTGTACCTGTAAAGTGTTCTTGTGTTCGCAGGACACGCGCAATTGTTTCAAACTTTATCATGAGCCTTGACTCTGGTTGTTAAAAGTGTGAAAAAAATTATGTCACATTTACTTAAATAATGCTATTTTTGTTACAATCTAAAACATGTTTATTACTATTATCTCTATGTATGAGTTTAGGAACACAACTACTCTAAAATTCTTGTGGAACTCTTTATTTGCTGTATAATCAATTTATATTACAATTAACACAAATAAATAAAAGAAAATAACATAAAATGTATTACTAATATCGTATCCCATATAGAGAATTTTGGTACCCAGTATCCTGATGTCCCCTATTGTCAGGATTTTTAAAATTATTTTTGAAGCCTTTTTAGAATGTTATCAAACCTAAAAACCAGCAAAAAGCAAACATATTGAATTTATATTTTCCCAGGACTGAGAAGGCTAAACAGCGTAAAGCGTTAAACAATTATAGTTCACTGAAAATAATTGTTGGCACAGAGCCTTAGCTATAGTGAACTCACTTTGTTCGCTATAAAACTAATGTTACTTTCTCTAGCACGCATCTACAATGTGCATAGTACGTAAAGGTATTCATTCCTCCAAAAAATACGATACCGAGATTTCACCAGAAATACTGGTTTTGGGTCTCCTGTATTTTAAACAAAGCATTTTTGTGGGTCCTTGTGTCTATAAACATTATATAACTCAAAAACGAATAGTCAGTAAAATACCAAACTTGTTAGGCATTTAAGTATAGCATCTTTTGAAGAAAATCCATCGACTCCAAACTACCTATTACATGGGAATTTTGTTGTTGTTGTAAAATATTGGTTTTCTCAAAAATGGCTCTAACGATTTTGATTAAAATAATATATATTTACATGGTAAATAAAATGCATATTCTGAATTTTCTGGAAATAACCTCTGAAGACCTCTATCATTTGGATGACTTTTGCATTACTGGAAACCCGTAAGAGATAGACAAAAATTTACTACGCAAAACTCTACATCTCGTTAAAGCACACAATTTATGCCACATACATTTTTTCTTTCGTGGAGTTGATCATTTCCGAGATATTCCTTATTATTGATTTCTGTTTTAAAACACTGAACCCTTTTCTCATTCGGGAGTTTGTTAACTCCTGGCCATGCCGAAACGAATTTCAGTAACATGGAAACAGCTTTTAAAAGATTTTGATAGCGCTTTAAACTAGTGTATTGTCTTATTTCCCTTCTACTTACCAGGAAGTAATTGATACGACCATTTCGCTATCTTCTGTTTATCTTGATTAGCACAAAGTAGAGAGAAGGGTCAGCTTTCGTAAGAATAACCCGTTGCAGAATCTGAGAAAGTTATGTGAATGGAACAATCAGATTTTTATGTCTTGAAATAAAATGTCATTAGCAATATGTGGAGCCTGAGACGGAGGATATTGCTTGAAGGAATGGCGATATGTTTATTTTTGGTTGCGAACGAGCATATCACACAATGAGTTGGCAACCATGAACATAGTCAAACAATAAGCAATATTATTGTACTCACCATAGTTTCCAGTTCCTCAATCCCGCTCATTACACTATTACTTCACTCTTTCGGGGATAGAAACTCCTGCGCATACATGTTGACGCCCGTCTGGTATAGAGTTGCCACTGCGCAACTTTGTCTCGTCTCACGAGCTATACTTATGTTTTCGTAAATTAGCATTGAGCGATGTTGCCAATATGCGAAACATATCTACATGCATGAGGTTGAGATAATGTGAAACGAACTACACAGAAACTGCGACGAAAATATATACTCATTCATAATATATTTGCGGCCTACCTCCAAGAGCTTAAAGCAATAAGAGGAGTGGCTGAAGCAGTTTCATCTGTGGTCTGCATTCAAGAGATCGCGGGTTCGAAACGAGTATTTCCCCATGTTTCCATCCGAATGCCGGGTAGATTTCTTTCATTCCCCGAATTATCTGCACCTCTGTATCGTTTCCATTGTCATTTCATTCATCCTTCATCTCGGTGATTTCCTTCAGAGTTGGCAGAGTAGGCGATGGTACTCGTGCAGTGAGGCAGGAAAATCGGTTGATTGTCGGAATGAAGATAGGTTGATTATCTGTCCAACTTTAGTTCACCGAAGATGTCAACAAATCAGAGTGTATTATTCCGCGAACGCATGTGTACGGACCAGTGATGCTTAGCTGTGTTCGTCATTTGTAAAAAAAAAAAAAAAAAAAAAAAAAAGTAACCCGTCCATATCCTAATCCTAAAAATGGCGGGTAGGAAGAAAAGCTGGTCAGAAGCATCTCTTCCATGAGCTATGAATGGCGCAGAAGATTTAGATCAGGATACGTAATTATGAATACCGTTTAGGTTTTAATTTAAACCACTTATAAGTGAGGTAAGCATATTATATAACTGGTAACCCAAGCTATGTGGTTTGTTCGGCCTTCGGGTATGTAAACCAAGCTATGACTGGATACATGGAAAAAAATTAATAGGTAACAGAAAAATAATGAAATCAATTCAATCAGGTCCACCCCTAAGTTACACGCCGCCATATAGTTTCATTTGTCACATATGTTGACTAGATAGCGCGTAAAAAGATCTTAAACTCCAGTTGGTGCATTGCTAAACTACTCGTTTTTGCATTTTCAAGCACACATATTGCTGACATATTTTGTTTCATAGTTTCTCTAAAATGAACAACCTAAAATGTTAATGGAAATGCCGGGGATCGAACCCGGAGCCTTTCACATGCAAAGCAAACTCTCTACCTCTGATCTACATTCCCAAAATCGACATTCACCCTCTCAGGTGTAGTAAAGATGGAGGGAAGGAAAGCAATTTTCCCTAGGTGCAAGATATGTTGTCTCACCTCACGACTTATGTAGGATAATTATTGGAGATGTTCAATCTGGAGAGAGGAAAATGCCCGTGGCGCCGTGGCTTAGTTGGTTAAAGCGCCTGTCTAGTAAACAGGAGATCGAGGGTTCGAATCTCTCCGGTGCCTAATTATAAACAAAAGTATTTTGATGTGAGTTTATTTGCGTGTTTAGGAATTCTATATAGGGCCTTGTTCTATAAATGTCCAATAAACATAGTATTTTAGTGTAGGAACCTATCTGCTTTCACTCTTCACAGATATTGATCAAAGCTATAAGACGTATACTAAATCAAAGAAAATAAAACAGTTGGACGAGTGATTCACTGCGAATGATTAAATTCTCCCGTAAAATTACAAAATGCAGGAATGCTATTCGATGACGTATTGCATGCGTTCATCACTCCGACCGCCAATATTGGAGGGGGGGTGGGGGGACAGCAACCATATACTGAAGATTACTTTAAAATATTGCAATAATATCTACAATGACTTATCCAGGAGAGTTAATATGAAGATGGAAGTGTTTCCAGTCTTTCAAGATCCGAGTTATCTGTTGCAGATGTACTGAAACTGTTTAATTAATCGGTCCACCATTTCCTCCAAATCCCACATTGTTTGCTCTTCCCGAACACCAGTAAATTAGGCCGTTAAACTGGGGATGTTATCTAATACAGGAGTAGAGTATTATTCACAAAACTTATTGTATATGCTAAGAACAATTGGTTTCTCGCCACTTTTTAGAGCTCTTCCTCGCTCTGTTCCACTACTCTGGTATCCCACGCCTTCGTCATTGCATACATACGTACACTACGCTCACCACGTGGTGACTGAAAAAATCGTCCGTTGCAATGTATGAACGGCACAACATATATGCTTTGTTGCGTAAGGAAATAATGACTAACTTTCAACCACTTCTTTTAATACATTAAGAGGAACTATTTTTATAGAGAAAAATGATAAAAGGTTCAGCAACCAATCAAACCCGTTGCAACCTGTTGCTTTAGTTTGCAATACTGATGAATTAAAGCTGGATAGATATTAAAAGGGGCGTAGGATGTGTGTATGGCAAGGTCCCCGATCTATCTGTTCAACTCTCGGGGTGCCGGGTACTTGTAGGGATCCTGATTCCGGGCGCCCGGGTTATCCCCTCATCTCATCCCTCCCCTCCAGGGCGCGCCCCCTAGTGGGGCACGGGTACAACAACCACCTAGGTTTTGTGACGTCACCCCTCCGTCCTTAACCTAACCTTAAAAATGGCGGAGGAAGAAAAACTGTTCAGGAGCATCTCTTCTTTGCTTTGAATGCCGCAAAAGAGTCAGATTAGGATACGTAATAATGAGCATAAAAGGTCTTAATTATGAATACCGTTTAGGTTTTAATTTAAACCACTTATAAGTGAGGTAAACATATTATTAATTAGTAATCAAAGCTATGTGGTCTGTTCGACATTCGGGTTCGGAAACCAAGCTGACTGGATACATGGAAGCAAATTGATAGGTAACAGAAAAATAATGAAATCAAATCAATCAGGCATACCCCAATATTACACGCCGCCATATTGTTTCATGTGTAACATTTTACTGATTAGATAGCGCGTAAAAAAACCTTAAAACTTCAACTTGTGCATTGTTAAAACCTCCCGTTTTTGCATGTCTCAAGGAATCATACTGCAGACACATTTTGTTTCATAACTTCCCTGAAATGATCGACCTAAAATATTACTGGAGATGCCGGGGATCGAACCCGGGCCCTTTCACATGCAAAGCGAACGCTCTACCTCTGAGCTACATCCCCCTATGTTCTTGCTAACAGCAATTAGTGTACTTAACAGTTTCTAAATTCTTTAATCCTTGCAATATTGTATTTTATGCTGTTCGACATTGACTTCAAAAGTTTGCTACCTTGGAACAATGTTGCCTGTGTTTGATGGAGGGAAATTAACAGTATCGCCGTCATCTTTAAAATATCTAAACAGAAAGCAGAAGCATCAGGTGGAAATAAAATGTCATTAAGAAGTGCAAAGATGTGGCACGAAATGTGCAACAGCTAGAAATGTCCTTAAAAACCATTGCGGCGACCTAATCAAGTGGGTGAAACAGCATTGGAACTTAGGTTTGGCTTTGCCTCACGCCTAAATTGTGGTGCATTCCATTTCATTACGAAATATATTAATACTTTACAACGTTATAGTAAGGGACATTGTTTTTCGGTAATGTCAGCTAAAATTGACTACATTTTACATTTTTACATTTGACTACGTTCTAGTGATTCAGTACCATGTTACCTTTAATTAGAATTTTCAATTATCTGTAATTTGTGTGAGCTTCTCCACATAGCATTTTATACAGCTGCGCAAAAATAGTCATAGAAATCAGGCATCAAAATACTGTGGAACAAAATCATGCACTGGAGGGCTTTGATCCCTCGATCTGCTGTTTATAGACAGGCGCTTTAACCAACTAAGCCACACCACCAGGTTTTTTGGACTTCCTTTAAGCTTCCCCACCACTTATGGACTTTATATACGTGAGTTTGGAGCTGAAGGGTTACCATCCAAACTGTGTGATGCTACCACTATGTGGAACATATCTATATGCATCGGAATATATTAATTATGAAATGAACTATGCTGAACTGTGGCCGCAAGTACTTTTTAGCCAGTTATTAAAAGTACGAAAGAAGAATTTCAATTCGAATATACTGACGACATACTTTCAAAAACTTAGAGTGGTAAACGGAGCAGGAGGATGAAAATCTGTTCTTGCATGCGTTACCAATTGATAGAAATTAAAAAAACAATGTAACCGTTACTGGTAACGTTATATGTAATCGTCATCACATCGTAACCGTGACAGTTATATCCGTTACACGACAATAACTGTTACTCACAACTCTATTCAGGATCCTCTCTTGCATACGCTATGAGTACCTCAAAGATCACATTAGGGACGTGATTATGCCCATAGGATGGGACCGGGCATGGAAGGAGGGGGATTGGCGCCCAACCAGCGCGAAATTTTGCACTAGGGGGCGCCCCCAGGAGAGAGGAATGAGATGAGAGGGCAAAGGAGCGGCCGGAACCAGGAACGACGGCACAACAATCTATATATAATGTACTTAATAAAATAAGTTTTGGCCATTACAGCAGGTAGAAGTAAAGTCGCAAATAAGGTTTTTTACTTTCTCTACACCTACTAGTACATAGTGTTTTAAGAAGTATTGTATTACACCCAAAAATTCGACACAAGATTTCACTTGAAGTAGTTGTTTTGAGACACCATGAATCCAAAAAATACATTTTGTGTGTGTGTGGGTGTGGGCAGCATAGTTCAAAAACCAAAGGTCCGTTAAATACCAAACTTGGGATTTAAGTTTAGTATCTCCCAAGGATGCGAATCGAAGCTTTTCATGAACCACTCAACTACTCTTCACATGGCAACATTTACGAATATTTTTATTTTTTCAAAAATGGCTCTAACGATTTTGATTGAAATATCACATATAAATATATTTACATGAAAAATAAAATGTATATCTTGAATTTTCTGAAAATAGCCTCTGAAGACCTCTTTATACTGGATGCATTTTGCTGAATTTTGCACAACTGGTAAACCGTAAGAGATAGACAAAAACTTACTATCTACATAAGTTGTGCAAATATTGTTAAAACACATAATTTATGCCATATACTTTTTTTCCAAAAGCTGGCCGTTTCTGAGATATTCCTTGTTATTGGTTTTAGATTTAAAATACGTATATTTTTCTCATACGGGAATTTTTCAACTCTTGGTCATACAAACAAAGGAATTTCAATCGCATAGAAACCCTCTTTTAAAATATTTGACTATCGGTTTAACCTATGTTAATTCAGTATTTCCCTTCTACTTAAAAGGAAGCAAGTAACAAAACAATTTGTAATAATTTATCTCGATTAGCATGAAATAGATAGAAGAATAAGCTTTTTAACAATAATTTGTAATGGAGACGTAGAGAAAGTCATGTGAATGGAACACATCTGGGTTTTTTACACATGTATACCTTCAGGCGTAACAATTGGCCCTCAGAGGAGAAAGAATGATTGTTATAGAACATAAATAATCCTCAAATATCTATGCGGAAGGTGGAACTCAAACCTGCGCCGCGAAGCATCAAGGAGAAGCCATTTATGGGAAACGGCAAGACAACTCATTGCCATTCATTTGTTCTCTTTGAAGCAGTATGCCCGACAATAGCGCTATGATAATGAACTCCCGAACGAGCGATTACTTGAACGAGTAAATTCCCGTTTTCCACGAGTGGGCATATGAACTAAGCTCGCCCACAACTCGTACATTCGTTCATACAAACGAGGTGGGCTGAGACAAACTAGCTAGTCTCATTATGTATATACCATAAAAATCGAATGAGTAAAACACATGTCCTTGACAGCTCTAGCGTTGAAAGGCCTACACCCCAGGCTGGATATCGTTAGAACACTCCTGTATGCACCTGTCAGGTAAAGTTATTCGAGACATTTTGTTTAACATTTTCGTGAAATGATTCAGATAAAATGTTATGGAGATGCCGGGGATTGAACCCGGGGCCTTTCACATGCAAAGCGAACGCTCTACCACTGAGCTACATCCCCACAGTTGGACGCTTCCTCTGCCTAGTGTAGTTACATTTAGTAAATCTTTTAAGGGGTCATTGAAACTTCTTTTATATTTATATTTGTATATACATTTTTTCTGAAAAGTTTACTGTGACTGGATTGTTATTTTAATATGAATAACACATTTCATTAAAATGGGATAAATACTTTGTAAGATATAAATTAATTAATAAATGTTGTGTAAATGAGCACATTGCATAATCAAATATTCCACGCAACTCAAAATTTGAGAGAATTTGTATTGAGTTTTCTGAATTGGAACTGGGAATCAATAAAAAAAATAAAATAAACGGTGCTGGTGATGCTTCTTTTTGATTACTGAATTTTGATATATTTTTTTAAAATTTTGGACATTTTAATTTTTAATAATTAATCTTTTTTTTTCATAAAATATTTTTGAAAACTTACTATCGGTGTTAGCGTAAATTTGTTCTTCGTAATATTACAATCTATACTTCTGCGTATTCTGGGAAATTTAGTTTCATTTAAACATAAACTAAGACTCGTGAACATTCTGAATGTGTGAAAATGTAGTTTTGAGCAAAAGAGAATTTTATGAAATACTACACTAGGAAACAGGTGCGTCGAAGGATCTTTAATTGGCTGTAAAGCTCAAAACAAGAGACCACAATCAAATACTGATTTTCTATAGACGTCTAAAGGTTCCAACAACTATTTTCTATAAAAAGCAATTTTTGATTTTTGGACTGTAGTAAAGCTTCTATATATTTGTCCAGATTTTTCATAAAGTTTTACTATGCTTGCATAGTTATTTTGTTAGCATCAATACCAAATTTCATTTAAATTGGATAAATACATTGGAAATAATAAATTATTTCATAGAATTTATTATATGAATATGTTACATAATCAAAATGTCCAAACGGGTCTCAAAAGTTGAGAAAACTGGTTGAAATTCCCTGAAATGGAACTTTGAACCACACCCAACAAATTTAAAAAGGAATGCTTCAATAGCTTTCATTGTTGAATTTACATATATGGTTGAAATTCCCTGAAATGGAACTTTGAACCACACCCAACAAATTTAAAAAGGAATGCTTCAATAGCTTTCATTGTTGAATTTACATATATCGTATATGTATATATATTAATATTAAAATATTAACCTCTAAAATTAATTGTTTTTCCATACAAATATATTTTTTGAAAAATTACTATTGGTGAAAGGATAATTTACTCATATAATATTACAATAGATACTTCTGCTCATTCTGAAAAAAAAAAAAAATAGTTGTATTTAAACAAAATCTCAGACGCTTGGAACATTTTGAAAGTGTGAAAAATATTGTGCTAGGAAACAGGTGTATTATATACGATCTTTAAATGGCTGTAGAGCCCGAAACAAGGGAAGGACAGTTAACTATTGATTTTCTATAGATGTCCAAAGCTTCCAGTAACTATTTGTAAGAAAGCATCAATGTTCGATTTTTGACCAATTATATTCAAAATTTCACTCTTAAGGTGCCCTGAGTCTGCTGTGTGTTGTTCACTAACGCATATGGCACATTTTAAATAAAAATATTGGCAATCAGGGTTATTTACTTCGTAACGTATATGAAATTAATCAATTGCAATTAAGGCTTGACGCAAAGAATGTTTTAAAATTCTACGTTAGTAGGTCATCGCAACGAATTGGATAGAATACTTAGGGACAGAGCGAGATGGCTTAGGCGGTAACCTCTGTGGACTGCATTCGGGAGATTCTGGGTTTAAACTCTATGAGCCGGCCAATGTAGCGGGTTTTTTTTTTCTTTCTTCGTAGTTTCCCTCAGTAGCCAAGGTAAATACCGGATTGTATTATTGATTTACCGGATTTAATATTTAAGATCTGACCAAATGCCACTGAGTCTACCGACGACTCACAACGCCTTCCGCTGCCGAAAGCCAAAGCACTGTCATCTCCATGAGAGGGAGCCACCACTACAGTCCCGCCTTACAACCCTGAAAGAGACTGGTGGAATGAAAAGAAGGGACAGGAAGTTCGGGGGAATGAAGGAACCTCCCCAGAATTCGTCTACTGAACCGAGAAAACCGCTGAAAAGATCCGACCCGAGGTCGGAGAGGTCGGCCGCAGGGAAAATGTCAGTCTCAGACGAAATGCCTGAGCCATCTTTAGGGCCGCGCCGTGGCCGTGGCCTAGTGGTTAGACCAGTCGCTTCTCACCTAGACGGCCCGGGTTCGATCCTAAGCGACTGCATGTGAAATTTGTGGTGGACAAAGCGGCGGATTACACCGGTGCTCCATCTTCATTCCACTTGTCACCACCTGCGGTACCACCAGTAGTAAAGGCATACGTTAAACACTACAAAAAAAAATGAGCCGTTTGGTTATCTCTATACATAATTTCCCCATAACATTTTTCTGGATCCGTTAATGCAATACGTAGGACGGCTTAAAACCCAGAATGGCGCATTTTTAGGCTTGCCTATCTGTCCCTATCAGGTTTGTTTTTACATTTATTTTGTGACATTGTCGACTTAAAATACATTGGAAATGCCGTGGATCGAACCCGCGACCTGTCACTTGCAAAGCGAACGCTCTACCACTGAGCTACACCCCCAACTGCATTTATGTATGCTGCGCTTAGCATGATTAATATTGGATATATTATTTAAGCCTTGAAATTCGTTTTCTGTATTGTTCGTTAATGTGTCGTACGTTTTGGAATGAAAATCTGGGTGGGCAAAATAATTTCATAGAAAACGTGCATGAAAATGGTCACAAATCGTTAGGCACCGGAGGGATTTGAACCCTCGATCTCCTGTTTACTAGACAGGCGCTTTAACCAACTGAGCCACGGCGCCACTGACTTCAAAGCTCCACCTGCTTTGACCCTTTGCACCATGTATTTATACCAGTTATGCAACTTGGCTGCTGATTAACAACGAAACTGCGCGATGTGCCCATTATGCGGAACGTATCTGCATGCATTAAGATGTGATAATTATGAAACAAACTGTACAGGAACTGTGGTCGCAAGTAACTTTAGTCAGTACGAAAATTACAGAAGTATACACTGGTGAGCAGCACCTAAGGACGAGATGGATAAATTAACATAACATATATTGAGAATGAATGAAAGAGCGGGAACATGTTACTAGAGGTCTCCCACACGTACACAGAAAGCTGGACGTCGCATGGGGGTGAGTCGAGCCCCACGTGAGAGTCAGTAGTGATGTATTTATCATAATAATATAGCAGAAGATTAGGTTTGATACCTGTAAACAAAATTATTTTAAGTGGAATATTGATATAGGTTGAAACCCATATTAGTGTTATTTACAATTGAAATGCATATTACGTACCAGAACATAAAATATTAGTAACAACAAATGAAAGTAGTGATGCATTTATCATATTAATACATTAGAAGATTAATTTGATTATAAATGCATGCATTAATTTTCTGCTTGAACAGTATAACATTCCGGCAGCGACTACAGGACGTACATCTTCAGGCAGGGAATTCAAAAGATGAACTAAATCTATGATGATTAGAAGGTTGTATGATGAACAGGTTTAGCAAGAAAATGTTCCATTTGTGCCCCTAATAACTAGATAGTTCATTATTTTATTTATTTCCTTTGCTCTCACACTTTTTACAAAAAGAATTTATTGGAATCATTACCTGCACAAACGGTATATACCCACTTGAAACATTTGCAGCGCATTATCCAGGTTTTCCCCTCTCGGTCCTCAGAGAACAGGCTTGTACAATAGAGACACTCTTCATCTTCATCACCGTCACTCTCGTTTTCTCACTTCTCTTCCTATTCCAGAGGCACAACGTCGTCCTCGTCTTCAGAGGATGAAGAATCAACAATGTGCTTCCTTCCATTTCTGGTTATCTTTGTCGATGTGGTTTGTAGTGCTAAGGTTTGGCTTTTGGCAGAGACTTGTCGACCTTTTTGACTATTGTTCAATGATCTGAGATTGTACGGCGAACTTGTAATTACCTAAGATGTCCCGACTCTAGATGAACTGGCTTGTCCTAATGAGCATGCCTTGCGCTTCAGCGATACAATTGGGCTGATGTCCGCTGCTAGGATCAATCTCCCTGCGAAACAAGCAAATCGGACATTGTGACACATGAAACACTTGCTCCATTTCACTTCCATGGACTGCAAAATTCCGGGGCATGAAAATATTGAGGTTGAATAAATATATCACCGTTTTGAGGAAGGCACTACTTGCTGTTTCTGTATTGGCTGCCGGAGATAGGCCTTACCAAAGAGTTTTCCTATGTGATAGACGTAATCGTTCGACCAGTATGTTTTTTCAGCCATGAAATAGACCTCCAATGGCCCCATGAAAGCCACGTAAAAGGGTGAAGTTTGTTAGTACTATGAGGAGGGAGGCATCGTTCTTTCAGTCAAGGTTTGTGATGTCCAGTTATCTTGTATGTGATAAATTATGGACCAAGATTAGAGTGACGCCGTCATCAGCCGTTGGTTTTGTGAATTTTACAAAATGTTTAAATTACTCAGTTAACTGAATGTTTTAAAGTTTAAACCCACCTTGAGATGTAACAGGCAGAAATGGACCCTGGAGGAGTCCCATCCATCAGCTCTTGCTCCATATTTTCTGGGGAAGATCAGCATGGATGGGACAAAATGGCCAAATGCGTTCATGCATGTTCGGTAGTGATGAGGCCTCCTCACTCAACTAATGTCAATGATACTATCTACTTCTTGTCTATCATGGTTGACATTTCAATAATCTTGTGCTGCACTATTGTAAAACCGGTAATATCAAAACGTAAATGCGATTAGGATTAAAATTCATTTTCTTCATTTGAGGTTCCAGGAGATAAAATTTTGTTCATATTCTCCTTGGTGAAAGATTTTTTACTTGTACAAATTGCTTAAAAATTGATCCTATACGTAGTAGTAGTATGTCAGAGGGGATTCCACAACTCAACCATTAATTGGCTCTTTGTATGGCAGATCCGGGAAGATAGGATGAAATGAGAGCAATTACAGTGGAGAGCCGTTAGCTTATAGTGGGAGGGAGCCACCGTGGAGGGTCCCTAACAGTTTCGAAGCAGTTCTTCATCTCGACAACTCTGAAAAAGCCTGGGGATGAAATGGAGATAAAGTGAAAAGACAAGAAGTTCAAGGAATGAAGTAACTCGAGAAAACTCCCGAAAAAATCCATAGCTCGGCCGCGGGGAATCGATCTCAGGACTTCCCAAATAATAACCACAGACGAAGCGCCTGAGCACCTTACTCGATTATCCCTCTACATATCTTCCCAACTTTTCTGTCTACGGCACTAGCTTGATCCGAAGAGGCAATATGTAAGGCGGCCTAAAACCCAGAGAGGCGCATCTTCAGACTCTCCTACTTGTCTCTGTCACGTAAATATATAAAAAACGCGTTTATTTTAAAATGTTTGTGAAACTGTCGACTTAAAATATAATGGAGAAGCCAGGCATCGAACCCGGGACCTTCCACATGCAAAGGGAACGCTCTACCACTAAGCTACATCACCAACTGCGTTTTTATGTGCTGCGCTTAAATAATTAATGTAGGATATATTATTTAAGCCTTGAAATTCGTTTTCTGTATTGCTCACTAACATGTGTCGTACGATTTGGAATGAAAATCTAGGCGTGCAAAATAATGTCATAGAAAACCGGTATGAAAATAGTCATAGATTATTAGGCACCGGAGAGACTCGAACCCTTGATCTCCTGTTTACTAGACAGGCGCTTTAACCAACTAAGCTACGGCGCCTCTGACATGAAATTCCAACCTGTTTTGTTCTTTTCCATCATTTATTTATACCAGTTACGCCAGCTAGTTGCTGACAGGTTATTAACGGCGAAACAGCGCGATGTTGCCAATTGCGGAACATATATGTATGCGTTCATTTGACGGAAACTTTTCTAGGCCCTAGGAACGGAAGCAAGACTTGGCCAAACTTGAACTGTGGTCGCAAGAACTTTAGGCAGTACGAAAACTGGTATGTAAAACCTAAGGATAGTTGGATAAATTAATATAACATATGTTGGAAAAGAAAGTGTGAGAGCATGCTACTAGAGGTCTTCCACTCGTACACAGAAATCTGGACGTCACATTGTGTGAGTGGAGGCCCACGTGATAGAGTCGGGCCATGGTGCAGAACTATCACGTAACCCGTTGAGTCTCTGTTGAATGTTGCAGCATTGAAAGAAGATATTATGTATTGCAAACGTGGCTGATTTCGGTCATAAATGATCTATGTTATGTTATTCAGCGATAGTACTTTGACATTTTTCATTCTGTGTAACATAATTTGCTTGTTCAAGCCTGTGAAGAGATCGGAGTGTAATGCGCCCTGGTAGCAAGACAAGTGGTATCGGCCGGTTCCCTGATTGGACGATTGAACAGAGGGTCACTGCTTCTGGGCTTTGCATCGGCATCTGTTCATGGTCACTCGCATCCACAGCTCTAAAATGAACATAGCGCTCGGTCTGGTCATCCATAGAGGCAGCATTGGGCCGCAGAATGGTTGGTGCACGCACCGGGCTGTCATTGATCGCTGGATCTTCATTCTCGACCGTTACATTGTCGGCTGCTACAGAAGAGATTTCAACTGGTGTGACTCGTCAGTGCTTTTTTTTCCATTACACAGAGAGCTCCCTACTCCTCTTCCGTGCTGTTTATGCGGCCAGCTGTGATGATTTACATTCCACTCTCGCCGCATACCAGAGCGAACATGAGAGAGGTTACACACACGGACGGCATTGTTACAGTACGGGTGCCTGAATGTGGACACCTTCTTCTTCCTCATTCCTCTCCTCTTCGAGGATGGTGTCCTCGATTCATCTCTCTTTATTTCTGTCCCTCATCATTCTCCCCATTTCTGCCTCCGCCTTATTCATTTGTTTTCCAATCCTTTCCATTCTATCTTCTAACATTATCCGGGGCCTTCCTTTTCATCTTTTACCTTGTACCTTCACTTGCGTACCTCTCTGAATGAGCGTGCCCACTACCTCTGTCCTATTTCTTCTCTAATCGTCTCATTCTTCTATTGTCCCTCCTGGTTTTGTTTACAGTTTTTCGTAAATATTTCACCTCATTGGATTGAATTTTACTTATTTATTGTCTTGCAACGGCTTACTTTTCATTCCATGTGTAAGAGTATGGATCGAGTACATCACATAGGTTAGTGAGCAACAGCCAACAAATTTCAAGGCTCACGATTAAACAGCGTCTGGGAGTGAGCGTTCGCTTTTTTGTGTGAAAGGCCCCGGGTTCGATAACCGGCATCTGCAATAATTTTTTTTTTTTTTTTTGAAGTCAACAGTTTAAAAAAAAAAAAAAATATATTAACTAATGCTGCTCAAGTAAGTCTACCTGACGAGCAATAAAGAATGTCCTACTATTATAGCACTTACCTAGGTTTTAACGGTTCTACACGGTATGGCATCGTGTCAAGCGAATTGACCCTATGGCAACGTTTTTATAACATAGTTTGTTTCTTTACTACATCTTACTTCATTTAAATGTTTAAATAACTCAGCAGTGCATCTGTACCACGCCTCTCTTTAAGGTCACACATAGCTATATTTGCTGTTTGCAAGTCTTCCTATTATATGATTATTAATTCACTTAAATTGTAAATTGCTACAGATATTAGGATAGTGAACAACACCCAACAAATTTCAAGGCTTGAGTAGGAGCATGCACAAATAACCGATTGGGGATGTAGCTCAGAGGTAGAGCGTTCGCTTTGCATGGGAAAGGCCCCGGGTTCAATTCCCGGCATCTCCAGTAAGCTTTTTTTTTAAGTCGACAGTTTTAAAAAAAGGTTAACTAATGCTGCTCAAGTAAGTCTACCTGACGAGCAAGTGAAAATGTCATGCTAGCATATCACTTAACTTTCTAAATGGTGTGTCAACGAATTGACATTTTGGCAACGTTTTTGTAGGATAGTTGGTTTCTTTACCACGTCTTATTTCATTTAAATGTTTAAATAACTCAGCAGTGCATTTGTGTCACGTCTCTATTTAAGGTCACTCATAGCTATGCGAGTCTTCCTATTATATTGTTATTATTTCACTGAAATTGTAAATTACTATAGGTATTAGGTCATGGATTGATTCCCGTGGCCAATCTCTCTGATCTATGGGTTTTCTTCGGGGAGCTTCCCGGGTTATTAGGCAAAGTTGGGGAATTTTCTTCATTCTCGAAATTCCCGTCCCTTCATTTGATCTCCGTTTTATTCAACCGGTCTCTTTCAGGGTTGTAGCGTCGGCGAGGACTGCGATGTTTTCGTCCTATCGTGGCGGCGGGATGGCGCTGGAAGTCTCCTGCAGACTCAGGAAGTTTGGGGCACGGGCTCCTAGCGCTCCCCGCCTGAGATGAAGAACTGCTTGGAATATGTTAGGGACCCTCCACGGCGGCTCCCCCCCCCCCGCCGTCCGATTTAGGCCGCTCTTGAAATTACTCTCATCCCCTATCCTTCTGAAGTCTTAAGTCAATGGCTGCATACGGCATCCCCAACATTACACACAGATACACACATACACTTACATGCTTTCATTTGCTTGTATTGAGTGGTTTTGTCTATAGTTTAATATTAAGCATTATAACACAGTTTGTGACTTACTTCTCTACTATCCTATCTTTAATATATTAACAGTAACGCAACTACAAATTATTGGACGGCAATGCATGAAGTACTGATTGGCCAATAGCCGTATGTCTCGGCGGCATAAACTTGAGCACTTTACAATACGGCGTGGTTGGGATTTGCGTATCAGGATCTGCTGCATGCAAATATGTTCCTTATATTCGCAAGACCCCCCAACACCAAAATATAAAAGGCAAGTGCTGGAAAATATCAATGCAGGAAGTAACAAACAACGCCAGGCGTCGTGGCTTATCGGTTAAAGCGCCTGTCTAGTAAACAGGAGATCGAGGGTTGGAATCCCTCCGGTGCCTAATGGCGTGTGAGAGCTTTTTCATGTCATTATTTTGCTCGCTTTGGTATTTTAAACCGTGAATTGGAATGATTAATAAATGAAATATCTTAATTGACATTCTTTATGTTATGCCTTATTTGCATTGAGTTAATAACAGAGAAATTAGCTTTAAAAACATACTCGTATATTCTAAGAAGTTAACTAATAACATCAATGCACATAAACCGTTCGTATCATTTAGTTTCCTAAGGTAGCAGCTTCAAGAATTCTAGTTGTAATTACAGGATTTATTAAATTTTCACATCATTGAATGAGAGTCATATTGTTGGGAATATTAATATTAACTTTAACTACGATTCAATAAATATTTAAATAACTACTACAATGGAATATATATTAGAAATTCTTAATTGGCAATGAGACATTAATCGTTGTTAAAGATACGCAAATATTTAATAAATGAATTATATTCAGGGAATATAAATTATTTAATGTTTGATTATTATTATTATTATTATTATTATTATTATTATTCTATGTTCTTAGTACTTATTGTCGATATTTCTATTCAAAATGTACGACACACACATACACACACATTAATGAATAGGATATCACATTGTTCCTTTTTCTTTTTTTGAAGATGGCGCTCCAGTGGAATGCGATGGCGGGGGGAAACAGGAGAACCCGGAGAAAACCCGCCCCAGCGCCGCTTTGTCCACCATAAATCTCGCATGCGGTCGCTTGGGATCGAACAGGGCCGTCCCCTTGTTTCTCATAGCTGCTACTGCTCTCTGCATGAGCTCTGCATTCCAGGATTTTCTATTTTTAGGGACAGACATGTAAAAGCATAATTACACTCTTCAAGTTTAATGTATCTAAAATAAAGGACAAAATCAATTGCTTATTATTATTATTATTATTATTATTATTATTATTATTATTATTATTATTATTATTAAAGTACAACAATTTAGCAGAAACGAACAAAAATGTCCTGCTATTGGAGCCTCCATGATAGTTCGCATGAACCTTTATAAAGTAGAAAAGTAAACCCTAACATGGAGTACCTCAAATTAAGCTGTCCATGCTACCCCATAATAGGGAAAACGCCATTTTAGTGTACTAATTCTTCCCGCTCTTTTTTGTAATTGGATTAAGGCTAGGCATTGGAAGATCTTAAAACAACAACATAAGCATAGATGTGTTTTATTGTATTTGTATACAGATAACAGCAGCAAATAATTTGAAGGAGCAAACCTACCTACTTCTTCAACTCACTGGGATGCAATCCGACACAACAATGTGGTGACGCGCTTGTTCTGCTGGTTCATTACCTTTCCAGCAGGTGTCAGCATTATGCTGAGACGCCTCAAATTAGCACTACGCCATGTTAGGCTACTTCCCCCGAAGGAAGTACACTAGGCTCAAGCGATGGTTCAAATCTTTTAGATGACGATCGCCACATAATGTAACTGAAATTCCGTCTCTTTGAATGATAAGGACGAAGAAATGAACAACTACTTCATATTCGAGAAAAATCTTAATTATTAGAAATATCGGAAATGGTTAGCTCTGCAGAAAAAATGTAAATGAGAGACATTGTATGTAAATACAATACGGCTTTTATTTATGTATCTCTTACAGCTTACCAGCATGCAAAAGTCATTCAGGATGAGGCTATTCCCAACACATTCAAGATATGCATTTTATTTGCCATTTAAATATCTTTAATAATCGATATTTTTATCAAAATTGTTAGAACCATGTTTTGGAAAATCGAAGGCGGAGGAATTTCCTTGTAAGTGTTCGTGTCGCATCCAAGTTTGGTATTTAACGGACTTTTCTTTTTTGAGATATATCATTCCTGTTTCTTTTGTTTTACTCTGGCCATGCAAAGAAAATTGAAGTTCAATCGCATAGCGACAGCTTTTAAAATAGTTGTCTATCGCTTCGAGGGCCGCTATTATTATATAATAAAATAAATGGAAAAAAATAACAATCTGTTAACCCTATAAAAAAGAAATATAAAAAATACATAAGTATATTCAAATTTCTTAAAGAGTGGTTTGATCGCTCGCCTATCATCTAGGTGACCAGAATTCAATCCCAGGGAACCGCATATGGGATTCATGGTGTACAAAGCGGTGCTTGGGCGGGTTTTTACCGAGTATTTCGGTTTCAGAGCCCTTCATTACACCAGTTGTTTCATAACCATCTTTCCTTTCATCGGTTTCGCCGTCATTTCATATCATTCACTTCCTCCCTTTCATCCCAGGCATTGAGCTGATCACCCATCCGGGCTTCTCTCTGATCCAGAGTCTCTGCTCCTGAACCACATGCCCTAGCTTGGGAGCCCTGGAGGAGTTACCTAAGTCCTACGTACGAGGAGGATAAACAGGGGAGGAAGAAGACTGTCGCTTTAGCCTTGTATATCCCATTATTTCCTTCTATTTATAAGAAACTACATAATAAGATTTTCTGTAAATGTTACCTTGATTAGCATGAAGTAGATAAAAGAATAAGGTTTTGTAAGAAAGTTTGTTACGGAATAGATAGAAAAAGTCGTGTGAATGTAAAGCGTATCAGATTTTTAAAAAATTATTATAAAACCCAATATGAAATAAGAATTAATCCTAAATTTCCATATTTAAAAAAAGCTATATTTGTATTTTAAGATGTAGAAATGTGAATTTAATTTAGAT
Source organism: Hymenopus coronatus (assembly GCA_030762935.1). Lineage (NCBI taxonomy): Eukaryota > Metazoa > Arthropoda > Insecta > Mantodea > Hymenopodidae > Hymenopus > Hymenopus coronatus. Next base: position 69,974,397 of record CM060895.1, read on the forward strand.
TTTAGTATTACTGTTCACATTTGTTGGTATGGGTAGAGTTTCTAACCTCTAAATTCCCCCTACCCAGCTACACCTTTTAGTTCAGTAGAAACTTCTGAAAAGGGACCTAAATCGGCATGGCTTTGTTTTCAGATATTAATCAGGCTTTTACATAAACTATATCTTACTTAATCGGTGTTTGAAATGAAACCCTAAATGGCAAATGTAAATAACATTTCCTGTGGTTGTAATTATGTACCTTAATCTGAACGTTTGCAGCATTAATAGTGTATGCTAGAAAAGCTCGCACTTGTCAGCTTGTCTTTCGCGCTCCACCCTTTTACTATTTTCGGCTTTTGGATATGTAGGTAAATATATTGCCATTGAATATTATGTTCATAATTTTCGTAACTGGCTAAAACAGTCGCTTTGTAGTTCGTTTCATAATTATCACACTCGATGTATGAAGATATTGTAGGATACTCAGTGTGTGGTAGGAGTTACCCCTACACTGCGAATCTCTACGGATAGTAGTTTCAGAGGTATAGCCGGTGCTCGCATCTGCAAGAAGGAGGAAGGTGCCCTCTGGGTTGAAGGTGCAGGAGAGTGTAATTTGGGGAAAAATCAGGAGGTATAAATAAATATGCAAGGGTGCTAGGAGACATAGGACTTTTACTATTAAGTAGATGAATGTATAGTCAGGATAAAAAGAGAAGAAAACCCATGTGGTTACCTAAGTTCCATTTAACTCACCTGATTCATTGTGATTCTTGAAGTCAACATTTTTAAGTAAACACTGACCTGTTAGGTGAATGTCGGTCTAGAGTCCTGCAGCGTCAGCAGCTCAGACGTTAAGCTCTCTTTGTGAACAAGCTACTGGAGCTTTTATAGTTAACTTCATGCTTATGCAACATTGCTTTAAAAATACACATTTATGTCAGCATTTTGATATTTTGTCACCAATATCGATTGCTGAAACTGGTGCAACATTACTTCTTGCTAAATTAAATATAATTTATTCAAAATGATCATTTCAGGTACCCTACAATATGTTCGGCATATCGGCAACATGGCGCAGTTTTCTCGCAAACCTATCAGGGCCCAAATCCCGGAAATGAATGCGTAAGCAAAGAGAAGTTCAAAAGCAAGAGGCAAAGTAGAACACCTGGCGCCGTGGCTTAGTTGGTTAAAGCGCCTGTCTAGTAAACAGGAGATCGAGGGTTCGAATCCCTCCGGTGCCTAATTAGTATTTTGAGAGTATTTTGATGGTGGTTTTATATAAATCGTAATTTTTCGTGCCTAGGTTTTCTGACCAGTGTGCATTTAGGGATGACTAACAAATGTAGGATTTTAACATTTTTTAATTAGCTCTTAATTGTATTGCGTGAACAACTTAGTCGGTTTACCCTCCCTTATAGAGAACTTGCACCTCCTAGAACTTACACATAGGTATCTAGGACTAAGTGTCGAAGAGCCAACGGTATTTTAATCATTGGATGAAGAACCCGCAACGAGTAGCCATGCATGAGAGTAAGTAGATAAATGAAGGCAAGAGGTAAAGGTGTCGGTCCCCATGGCCACGCTCGCTAAAGCGTCTCGCTTTGGTGCTTCGTGGGCAGGGGATCGTGGGTTCGAGTCCCGCCTTGGGCATGGGTGTTATATGTTTGTGCAATGTGTATATGTTTGTAAAAGAAACAGTAAAACCAGTAAACCAGTAATCAGTAAAACCTACGGGGGGAAATGTAAATAGGGATACAGTACCGGAGTCCTGATCAGACTCCGTTACTGTTTAAAAAAAAAAAAAAAAAAGGAAAAATGGAGATGAAGTAATTGGCGAGAAGCTCCGTCCACCACAAATTCCATTGTCGTTGCATTAATCAAACAGTGGTAATTATGCTTATTGCCAATATTCTATTCAAAATATACCTCACACACGTTAGAGAATAACACACAAGAAAAATTGCAAGGCTTAACGAATTATCTAAATGTTAAATACACTAGCTGCTACTATTAACCAAACCTGGGAATGCAACTCAGTACTAGAGCATTCGGATTCGATCCCCGGCATCTTCATTAACGTTTAAAGTCTATCATTCCGTGAAAATGTTAAACTAAATATACCTGCAAATTATGTTCCTGATAGGGATAAACAGGAATGGCCTAAGAACGCATCAGCCTAGGTTTTAGGCCTTTCGTCGCTCTACGACATCGATCATTTCATTAAACTAGAAGTGTTTATTTTGCAGAAACTGTTACTGCAAAATAAACCAATGCCAAAACATAGTTAGTTTCAAATAATCGTTACAAAATAACAATTACAGACTCAGAAATACTAGGGGCGTTCAATAAGTCCTTAGAACATTCAAGAAATAACACTCGTAGCTTCGAAAAAAATTGTATTTAGTAACTCTTATAGTGATGGCAGTGAAAGCTTCAGCTATATCCATCACCTAGTTTCGTTGCCATAGGTGATCGAACTAACAATCTTGTGCTTCTTTAGAAAGATTGGGGGGGGGAGACGAGTTTTGTGCGGTGATTAAACATTTCTATTTAAAATAACATCGAAAGAGATAGAAACCGAGTTGGATGAAGTTCATGGCACATCTGCCCCTGCGTTTGCAACAATTTACAATTGGATAATTGTGGCCGCACATCTACAAATGATGAACATCGTTTCGGACGTCCAGTAGAAGTAACTTCCTCAGAAATGATAAACCCAGGATATGGTTTTGAGTGATCGACGAATCAAAGTTCGTAAAGGTCACAGGCATATCACAAGGTACAGTGTTCTCAATTTTGCACCAAAAATTAGGTCTCACAAAGGTCTCGGCAAGATGGTTGCCGCGACTGCTCTCAATGGAGAATAAACGCAATCGTGTGATCGATTCGGAAGCTGGTTTGGCATTTTTCCATCGCAATCGTGACGCGTTTCTGCGTTGATACATAACTGCGAATGAAGCATGGATACCTACTACACACTCCAGATACAAAAATGCAGTCGAAACAGCGGGTTTTTAAAGAGCGAACCGGCTTTGAAGAAGGCAAAGGTAACGAAATCTGCAGTCAAAGTGATGGCCTCGATTTTTTAGGATGCACCGGAATCATCTACTTTGATTAATAAATGAAGAGTATTAAGCATCGTTATAGCACCGGTTGAACGGAGAAAAAAACAACACCCAAATCTGGCAAAGAAAAAGATTCTCTTTCATCAAGATAATGCAAGGATGCACACCTGCGCAGTTTCGATGGCGAAAATTGTAGAATTAAATTTCGAATTACTACAATATCCACCCTTTTCACCAGATCAATAACTTTTTTCTATTTCCAAACTTGAAAAGTGGGTTGGTGGAAAACGATTCACGTCTAACGAAGAGGTCATCTCCCAAACAGATTCTATTTTTAAGTCCTTCCAAAATCCTATTTTTGGAAGGCTTAAAACAGTTTGAGACACGCTGGGAAATGTGTGTCGAGCTACAAGGAGATTATGTTGAAAAAATCTACCAAAAATAATTTATATTTCTACTTTTTCTAAGGACTTATAGAATGTCCCTCGTATTTAGCCTAGCACCGCGGAACTATCATATCTAGAAGAAAGAAAAAAAAAGTGGATTAGCAACCACAATCAATATAATCACAGCATCTCAGATTGGGAATTAATATAACATAGCGTTCCCCAAGGTCCTCTGTTGTTTTGAATTCACATAAATGACTTCCCATTGTACATAAATAGCATTAAGAGTACCTATCTATTTTCAATGACACCAGTGTTTTAGTAACAAGTAAACATTTAAATAAATGTATTATAAAATTAAATTGTGTTCAAAAGTGCATGTCATGTTGGTTAAAATTCAGTAAACCTTGAAAAGACAAAAGTAGTTAAATTCATAACCAACCGTTCATCAGCAACTCATCTAAAATAGGGATCAGCGATGCATTATTACAACAATCTAATAAAGTAAAATTTCTAAGTCTTATAGTAGGCAAACACTTTGATTGGAAGTCGCATATTAACTACATCACACCTGAGCTTAATGCAGCATGTTATGTCATTCGAGCTCTAGTTAACTTTCATTCAATCGATACACTCAAACTAGTTTATTTTGCGTATTTTAATTCCACTATGGGGTATGCAATAATTTACTGGGGTAATTCAGTAGACAGTAAACAACTATTTCTAATATAAAAGAAAGTTATACGAATGATGTGCAACACTCATAGTAAACAGTCATGCAAAGAAGTCTTTCGTAGACTGTGTATTCTAACATTACTTTGAGCATACATACGCATTATCCATTTTAAAATTTTAACTCAATACCCGACATAGCTTTATAACAAATATAGAAATCCATAATTTTAGTACCAGGCAAAAGAGAAACATTATTATCCTACTGCAAAATTCTCTTACTTTCCAGAAAGATGTATGCTATGAAACAATTAAATTATTAAAGGGTCTTCCCAGTAATCTCAAGGAAAATGTTAGCAACTGCAATATTTTCAAAGATTCACTTAAACAATACCTTTGTGTTAAGTCTTTTTTACTTTCTCTATACGCACTATGTACATAGAGTATAGAGAAGGTATTGCACTCCACCAAAAAGTTCGATACCGAGATTTCACCGGAAATATATGTTTTAAGGTCCCCTGTATCCAAAAAAAGTATTTTCAGAAAAAAGGTCCGTGTGTCCGTGTGTCTGTGAACACGATAACTCAAAAACGAAAAGTCGGTAAAACACCAAACTTGGTATTTAAGTTTAGTATCTTCCAGGGATGCGACACGAAGATTTTGAGAAAAATCCCCCCACCCCAAACTACCCTTTACATGGAACTTTTTTAAAAAATTTTGATTTTCTCAAAAATGGCTCTAACGATTTTGATGAAAACCTGACAAATAAAATGTATATTTTGAATTTTCTGGGAGTAGCCTCTGAAGACTAGTTTACTCTGGGTCAATTTTACGGAATTTTGCATAACTGCTGAACCGTAAGAGATGGACAAAAACGTACCACACAACACATGTAGAGCACTTTAAAACACACAATTTATGTTATATACATTTTTTTCGTGGAGTTGATTGTTTTTGAGATATTCCTTGTTTTTGGTTACATACTTTTCTCATATAGGACTTTGTGAACTCGTGTCCATACAAACAACCAGCTTTTGACCATCACTTTAACCTATGGTACTCCCTTATTTCGCTTTTACTTACAAGGAAGCAAGTAATTAGACTATTTCTGCTATTTTTTTCTCGATTAGCAGGAAGTAAATAGAAGTATAAGTTTTTTAACAATAATTTATTGCAGAGTTGTAGAGAAATTCATGTGAATGGAACACATCAGATTTTTTTCTGTAGCAGAATACTTAAATCAATAATCAGCATAAATGACTGATGCTATTAAAGCCAAGTGAAGTGATTTTATGTTTGATGTACATACATGATATTTTAATCTTAATATCAAAATTTTTAACACCTTTACATACAAGTAAGGATGTAACATGCCTTTAATATGTCAATAAGCCCACATTTTAATCTAATAAGGTATATTTTATAACAACATTTTGATATTAAATACACATAACTAATAATTTAAATACTAAGTGATATAACACAGACTAATAATCAAATAAAATTTTGTATGTTGAGTAACTGTTACATTAAATGGACTAAAAGTTAAAATTTATTGCATGCACGCATTTTAATACTGTAATTTGAAATATATGCTTTGCATATGTAGTTTTGAGAGTAATAACTACAATTTAAAAATGACATTGACCAATTTTTATGTACATATTTAATATTTTCAGAATGTAGATCTTAACTTAAAATTTGGACACCTTTGTATAAAAGGAAGTAAGCACTGTGTAGTGACATAGGCTGTAAAAGCCAAGTGATATTGACATTTTAAGATGTTTGTTATTAGTTGTACGGCGAGGATTTTAAATGCTGTACACTTGGTGTATTTAATTTTGTATGCTTTGAATGTTCTATATTCAAGACCTTCTTGGCCTTCATGAGCCTTCAGAACGCAATCTAATCTAATCAAAATGGCAATGTTTTAAATTTGTTTAAATAATAATGAATAGGTAATGACTTCTTAATAAGATATTAATATAAATAAAATAAATACATTCTATTAAGTTGTTGTTATTATTATATTGGCAACATCGTGTAGTTTGGCCGCAAACTTTCAGGGTCGGCCCAACTCCCGAAAATAAATTTATAAGTCAAATGATGTGGAGCACCACAGCAGTCAAAGAATAAGGCCTGGCGCCGTGGCTTAGTTGGTTAAAGCGCCTGTCTAGTAAACAGGAGATCGAGGGTTCGAATCCCTCCGGTGCCTAATTACTTGCAAGAGTATTTTGTTGGTGGTTTTCTAGAAATGATATTTTTTCGTGCTAGGTGTTCTGTCCAGTATATAAAGGGATGGCTAACAAATGTAGGATTTTACTGTTTTTTAGGTTACCCTTTAATTTTATTGCATTTATAACTATTAGGTTTACTCTCCATATGGAGAACTACATCTCCTAGAACTTACACGTCAGTACCTAGGACTAAGCTCGTCGAGGATTCAACAACATTAATCATATAATGAAGAACCGCAAAGAGAGCTCGGCCTGTAGCCAGGCATGAGAACGAATAAATAGATTATATAAAATAAAGGTAAACGTGTAAAGGAAAGATGGAAATAGAGTAATTGGTAGGACGCTTCGACCACAAATTTCATTTGCATCCGTTGCATTACTAATAAAAAAGAGGTTAATATGTTTATTGCTAATATTTGTGTCCACAATTTACCTCACATACGCCTGAGAACAACACCCAACATATATAAGGCTTAACGAATTAATAAACGGTTAAATAAACTGGCGCGAGAGATAACCGAATCTGGGGATGTAGCTTAATGGTAGAGCGTTCGCTTTGAATGGAAAGGTCCCAGGTTCAATTCCTAGCAACTCCCTTGCATTTTAAGTCGATAATTTCTCGAAGAGTTTAAATTAAATATGACTCAAGCATGTTTACCGGATAGGAATGTAAAAAAATCAATATTTTTTTAAAACAATAAAGACAAAAAACAAGACATTCTGGATTAAATATCAGCCTGATAAGTTTAATTGTTAAAAGTAATGAAAGTAATATACTCGAAATTGTTCGGATTACTATATTTGATGTGGTCGAAGTATTAGCCTAACAATACATCAGTCGGTGTTTTAGGCCTTTCTGTTCTCGACGTCGTAGAAACAAGCTACCTTTTACTTAACTAGAAATGTTTATTTTGCAGTAATTATTACTACAATATAAACCCAATTTCAAAACACACTGGGTTCCAAATAATCCTTTCAAAATAACATCAGGTTCGTAGCATCACAGTATTCTTTTTGTCTTCTCTTTGTCCACTATTTGCTCGACTTGTGTTTCTAAGAACACGATACCTCAAAAACGGAAAGTCCGTTAAATACCAATTTTGTTAATAAAATCCAGCATATTTCAAGGATGTAACACGAAGATTTTAAGGAAAATCCCCCCTACCCAATCTACCCTTTACAAGGAAAAAGTTTCAAAAGTTTTGATATTTCATAAATAGTTGTTACGATTTTAAACAAAATACCTACACATTAAAGATATTTATATGATAAATAAACCATATGCTTTGAATTTTATGGGAATAGCATCATTATGGACGACTTTGACATATCTGGTAAATCGTAAGAGATGGACAATAACTCTGTACAGAAGATCATATAGAGCTCGCAAAACATAACATTTATGTAAACACATTTTTGTTGCGGAGCTAACCGTTTAATTCTGCAATAATTATATTTTTCTTAAATGGGAAGTCGTTATTCAATGTAATCATCACATTGCGACTGACATGAAAAAATGTTTGACTATGGCTTTAGCTTATTTTCTTTATTTCCCTTGAACAAGGAAATAATATTCATAGAACCATTTCTGCTAATTTTTATCTTCATAAATATTAAGTACACAGAAGAATAAACTTTAATAGGAATAGTTTGCTTCAGTGTAGGTAGAGCAAGCTGTGTGAATTTTGCAAGCAAAGCTTTCGTATCTAACCAATAAAATTCTCAGATGCAATATTTAAATAAAGACCAGTTGTTTAGATTAATAGAAATGTATACTTGTGATCATTCAAAAGTTTATATTTGATCCGGTTAAGATTATAGTTATTGGTAAAGTGAATGTAATTTCAACGCCAAAAATTAAAAAGATGATTGCGTTTAAAAAGAATCGTAAGGAAAGAGGTATTCGGGAATTATACTTCAATAACAATCCATTAATAAATACAATTTATTTAAATCCAGGTGTATTGATAGTATTAAACATAAACATGCAATAAATTAGTGGGATATGCATTATTGCGTAAGAGGTTCGAAAAGGTCTGATATTTTAAAACTTTTGGTAATCTGTTTTCATCATTGTTTCCATTTTTAGATGTTTCACATTATGCAGTATGTGTTCAGTTTATTCAATATTTTCAGTATATATTATTTTAATGAACAATCTATAAAATTTTTTCGTGATATGAATTTCGAATTTGTGGTGTTAGTGCTTTAAATACCTGGTCAATTTATATAAAATAAAATGTGTTACTCGATTTATTATTTTATCAGGAAAAGTTATCATCTCAATATTAATTTTGGTTGTAAAGTACAATAGTATGACAAATTTAAAGGTTTATTCTTTCTAATCGGTATGGGTTATGTTTTATTCTTTGGTGAAAGCCTTTTGAGAATGTGGAAAAGGCAAAAATAAGAAATACGTTGCTCACATCAGAACTCTTAATAAAAGCACTTTGCGGAGCTGCCGTAATGCCCTTATCTCCCCCTTCCACCGTCTCAAAAGACTGACCCAAGTATAGATGGTAAAACGAGTAAAAAGTTGAAACTCCTGCAATGAATCCGCTTAGCAGAAGAGCTTGAGAAATTGCCTATGTGGTCCGGCGCGAGCGTTAATTGCTGCTCAGTCACAGTCACTATCGAGAACGATTCAAATGTAATGGTGTAGTACGTACCGAAATATTCTAATTTTAGTCATAAAATTAATATTGCATATTGAGGGGAGCCGAAGTATCAACAATGAAGCATATTAACCTTTCTGTTTAAGTAGATCTCTGTTCCAAGACCAAACACAGACGACAAAAGGACGCAAGCTCTTAGGTATAGTGAACCGAGCCAGGTGGCTCAACGTTTCGTCTGGGACGGGCATTTTTTTCTTTTTTAAAAAACAGTACCGGAGTCTGATCAGGACTCCGGCGCTGTATCCCCATTTACATTCCCCCCCCCCCGTAGGTTTTACTGTTTATTACTGATTTTACTGTTTTTACTGTTCCTTTTACAAACATAGGCACATTGCACAAAGATATAGCACCCATGCCCAAGGCGGGACTCGAACCCACAAGCCCCTGCCCACGAAGCACCAAAGCGCATTCGGAAGGTCCTGGGATCGGCTCACCGCGGCCGACCTCTCTGACCCATAGGTTTTTCATGAATGAATGACCCATAGGTTTTTTAGGCGAATGCTGGGGAAGTTTCTTCATTCCCCCGAATTTTATGTCCCTCTATTTCATCCAACCGGTCTCTTTCAGGATCGTTACTGTCGTTCAGTTCTTGGTGGCGAAATGGCGCTTTTTTAACTTTTACTAGAGACGGCATCGCAGGCGATGGCACTGATATACATGGAATGAAGATGGACCACCACAAATCCCACATGCAGTCGCCTGAGATCGCCTTGGTGAGAGTCGAGTGGTCGAAGCTTTGGAAGTCGTCTGTAAGCTCAGGGACGTTTGGTCAGTCCTGAGACGCGAACTCTTAGCGTTCCCCGTGTCGAGATGAGAATCTGTTTGAAACCTGTGATGGACCCTCCATGGTGGCTCTCTCAGGCCTTCCGGTTCCGGCTGCCCAATGTAATTACTCTCATCTCCTCCCGTGATCTAATGTACAAAAGGTCTGAAGAGTGGAATACCCTCCGGTACACTCACACAACACTACACACTCCTAGATATAATGGCATGCGTAAAATGTAATCCGTCGTCATGGCAAGACAATTATTTTCAAAATTGGGATTAGTATTTTAAATCGTGGTGTTGTGTGAAATATTGTTCATAATATCTGGGTAACTTTGGCTAATTGTCGGGCTCAATTTAACCAATAATGACATGACACTGAAATGAAAATTGACAAAATTAAATTGTTTGTTTGTTAACGACGCTGTCAATTGTCAGGATTATATCAGCGGCGCCAATGCGTGAACAAGTTGCATCAACTTGCAACCGCTCCAAGCAACAACAAGTTGACAATGCATCGCCATCGCATCGGAGCTAAGCATAAGCCAAGAGGAAAAAAGCAGTGCATTTCTGATATCGCAACCGCATAGCCAATTGCCTATTGTTTGTACAACTGCTATGAAATTTAGTCTGTAGTACCGCTTCTGAGTTTTGTCACATGCTCAATTACCAAATAGGGCTGAGGGCGTCCCTGACATTTTATTTCTATTTTTTCCTCATATATACATTTGTTTTTTAAATCGAATCCATCAAGTTCATGGTCATTTTTAAAGAGTCACAAGAATCGAAAATCACATTCTCAGTCCCTACAAACAAGATGGACTTGTTTTCCCTAATAAAGTTCATAAGCTAATGTTTAAAAATATGTTATAAAATTCACATTTATCTCAACTGCTTAGCACCTAAATATTAACCTGAATTTAGCCACGGAATTTAAGAAATAATTTATTATTGTAACATACTGCAATACACACGAAAAAGAAAAACACTAAGAAAATAGCTCCTCAGGTTCTGGGTAGGTTTCAGCTAAGTGTCAAAGATAGTGGTACTCCCCAATGATGACCAGGAAATCTGGTGTTGCTAATGAGAACAACTCTTGTGCTCTTTTCTGTATGCAACATTCTCAAGTCCCTTGTTACCTGCGCAAGCGCAGAACTTCTAAATGTTAGTTGTGCGCTAGTATAAAAGACCCGTGCTAAACTCTTTACACCGGATGAATTTTTCCTGATCTAAACAAAGCACAAAATGTACTCCTCCGCTTTCTTGCTCTGATTGGAGGAATAGCGGAACTACTTTCTTAACCACGTGACGCCAAAGAAGATAACCACGTGAAACCTTGGAACTGTCATCGCTTTCCCGTTATATAAAAATATACAGGATTCTTTCCAAATGAAGAGGATTTCGCCGACGATTTTCCGAAACTCCAGGATATACATTTTAGTTTTATATCTAAATATATTTTAAATTCATTGTATTTTAATCAAAATCTGGAGTTGTTTTTGTAATTTTATATATACATATATATTGTTTCTTTTCTTCTTGTAAAAGGTAATCTTCGTTGGGAGATTTTAAACTTAAATATCAAGCTTGTTAATCAAGTATTTTTCGTATATAAATTATGCATTCACTGCGCACTCTCACATACATACACATACCGGTCTTTTTCTGGAAATGCTCTTCATTTATTTATTTATTTATTGAAGGAGTCTCATAACATATATTTCTTATGAAATCTCGCTATCTAATTTTTGGATGAAATACAATACTTCCTCTACTTACTACAATTATAGGTGTAAAGTTAAAATGAAAAGTTGAATAAATACTAAACTTGGTATTTGTATTTAACATTTTCGAAGCTATGACACGAAGATTATCAACAAAATTCGTATCCTTTAAGTGGGAAGCTTTTATTAATGACTAACAAGATGAATATTAGGATTTTCTGAAAATGTTTTGTGCAGTCTTCTTTACTCTGATTGAATTTTATATAGGTAAGGTAGAAACTATTGAAAAATTCAATGCCATAGGCGGATTTGAACCATGGATCTCTAGTTGTTCTAGCCACTGAGATACTATGGCAAAATTCCTGCACGTAATTCAGTTCTCCAACTGACTCGAATTTGTTCTGGTAAACCACAAGATCTCAAATTTGAGATATCATACCTAAATGGCGACTTACAAACTCCGTAAGTACGTAAGTCCCGGGCTTTATAGTTAACCAACTATTAGGTAATTTAATGTGAAGTAACTTTCTTTTACATCAGGCTTGTGCAGGACCGGTGTAGTTAGGCCACTCCATCTTCTGTCCTACACACGGCTGGTGTAAAAGAAACAGTTAGTTCAAATTTTACATAATCTATAAACCGTAAATAATAGGTTTATCCCACACAAATAATGTAGATATCGTTAAAACCCACAATATATGAGGGTATATACTTTCGTTTGTAGCATTAATTGTTTCCGAGATATTAATTACTTTTAGTTTGAATTTTTCAATTCTTTTAAAGAGTTGTGTCTAACTATTTTTGAAGTGTGACTATTCAGTTGTTTCTCCCGAAGTCTTGGATGTAATAGGAATTTCAAGGTCAGTATCTACCGTTTCATCACAATGGTTCTTGAAACTACAACGAAATGTGTAATTAAAACCTTTCTACTGACGTTTGTCTTGAATAAGTACTAAATCTGATGTGCTATTTCACGTGATTTTCTCTACCTATTCTGGAACAAACTCTCTACTAGAGCTTATTTCTTCTATACACTTCAAGTATATCGATATAAATATTTATAGAAATACTTTTTATTACATACTTCTTGTAGATATGCGGGTATAAGAAAATACACTAGATCAAGGCGATGGTCAAATATTTCAAGAGGTGGTAATGCACTGACATTCAGTTCTTTTTGCTTGACCAGGAAAAAGAAAAATGAATAATGCTTTTCCATTTGGGACATGTATAAGTATTTTAAAATTGAAAGCAATAAGTAGGAATATTCCGGAAACGGTTAACACTCTCCCACTCAACAAATTTTACAAATTGCGTTTTAATGAGATCCACATATTTTGTGTAGTATTTTTTCAATATCTCTTATGGTTTACTAATTATACAAAAGTCATCCAGAATGGACAGGATTTCTGAAGCTATTCCCAGAGAATTCAGGAAATGCATTTCATTAAGCATAAAAGTGCCTTAAACATATGTGTTAATCAAAATCTTACAGCCATTTTTGAGGAAATTAATTTTTTCGAAAAATGTTTTATGTAAAGGGCAGCTTAGAAAGGGAGAGTTTCTTGAAAAGCTTTAGAAAATTCTGAACTTAAATATCAAGTTTGATATCTAATCGACTTTTGGGTTTTGAGCTGTGCTGTTCATAGTCAGACAGAAGACAGATATATATATATCAGGACTTTTCTATGTATGTTTTTTTTTGGATTTAGGAGACCTCAAAACGTGCATTTCTGTGAAATTTTGATATAGAATTTTTGAGTGGAACACAATAACTTCTCTACCTACTAATACACTGCCTGTAAATGGTAGAGAAATGTTTTTTTATTCACGAGATCTGTATTTATGGTAAAATATCGGTATCAAATTTTTGGATGGAATGCTATACATTCTATATCTAGAATTTATATACATGGTAGAAAAAGTAATATAAATCTGTTTTTGTAAGAAGAACCTGTATAAGAAACAAAATAGCGGGTAGTGAGAGTCATGTGAATGTAACACAAAGGATGCTTTTTCGCAGTTCCTTCTCTCCTCTATGTACTTGTAGTTTTCTAATCATCTTACTGTCTCTGAAATCGGATCCTGCAGGTGCTCTTGCGTCTGTAGCTTTAAACATTTATTATCTACGATGAAATTGTTAAGAAAAGATCGCGTAAAAATAATAGTTTTCACATCGGGAGAGTAATAGCTGTACTTTCTATTAATGACATTAAATATATTTCACGTTTATTAATCACACATTCCAAATAAAATATATAATTTAGTTAAATTCAAATAATGCATTGATTTAGGTTGAAGAGAATTGTGGGTGCTCAAAATTGAATGCAAATGAGACACTGGTCTATTGGCAAGTGGACTATGTGATAAATTACAACGGTTTTAATTTAATTGTTTTTTTTTTCATACAAGTCGTGGGTAGTTCAGGAGTTGGATAGGTAGACTCAGAGTAAAAATACAATGAACCATGGATCTCCAGGTCTCTAGCCGATTATTCTAACCATCTATTTCAAGATTCAAGGAGCACACAACACTTTCAGCGGGTTGCGGCTGGGCGGTGGTTTGTGCACTGTAGAGGCTTATTACCGGCATCATCACCGATTCGCTTTTTTTTTAAACAAAAATACAGTTCCGGAGTCTTGTCTGGACTCTAGCGCTGTATTCCTTTTTCTTTTTTCTATTTTTTCATTTTTCAGCATTTCCTTTGTTTTTATATTTGATTACTGTTTTTGCTTCTAATACACAAATATATACATATAAACACACAAACACTCGTGCCCAAGAGAACTCGAGCACACGATCCCCTGCGCCACGAAGCACCAAAGCGAGGCACTTTAGCGAGCGCGGCCATGGTGCTTTCGGGTACTTACGGGTTAGTGTTTCTTAATGGTACCCCCTGGAGGGACAGGGTTTGTGAGTTTGGGCCAGGATGCGCTCAATGTTGCAATGTTGCCATGGTAGCTGAGTGGTTAGAGCAACCGTCTACAACAGTTTGTTTGAATTAAAGGTTTACATTTCAAATTTGCGTTCTATTTGGTGCTTTATGTTTAAGGAGTAACCGAGCGAGATGGCGCCGCGTTAACGTGTGTGACTCGTATTCAGGATGTCGTGCGTTCAATTCCCGTAGACGACCTTCCTGATATACATGGGTTTTTGCGGAGCTTTACCCGGGTTGCTAGGCGTAGCCTGTAAGGGTTTACTACATCCTAAATTTCCTGCCCGTTTCCTGTTCTCATCACTTCCTTGCCATCTATTTCTGGATTCAAAAAGCTGTCGGTCACAATGGCCACGCTTGCTAAAATACTTACTAACTTTGGTGCTTCGTGGTGCAGGGGATCTTGGGTCCGAGTCCCACCTTGGGCATGGGTGTTTGTGTCTTGGTAAATGTGTATGTGTATTTATAGGTAAAAAGAAAACAATAAACAAATGGGTAATATGGAAAACATTGGAAACAGAAAAAGGAATATGGCGCTGGAATTCCGACAAGCCTACGTATCTATTTTTTTAGTATTAAAAAAAAGACAGAAAACGCTGTTCGGCAGGTTGTTCGGTGGTTTGTACACTTAGAGGCTTATTCCTGGCATCATAGCGGACCCGCTTTCGGGTACTTTCGGATTAGAGCCCCCTCGTGGAACCCCCGAAGGGCGAAAGTTGGGCTCGGAATAAATCGGAGGTGTTCAGTCTGGAACAGTTAGGGATGCCATCCATACTTACGCCCGTCATTATCCTCATCTGGTCACCTCATTCCTCCTTCCCTCCCAGAGTCATGTAATAGCAAAGGTCCCCAAGGGCCTATGTGCGATGCTGTGCCCCACCCCTTCCGAGTGTTAACCCTAATCTAAAAAGTATATTCAATTTTATCACGTGCATAGTAGGTAGAGGCGAAATTGCATCCCACCTAAAATTTTATACGGAGATTTCACCGGAAATATCATTTTTAGCGCAAGTGTGTCTGTCTGTCTTGAACAGTGTAACTCAAAACGAAAAAGTCCGGGGATGCGACAGGAAGGCTCATTAAAAAGAAAAAAAAAAGAAAAAAAAAAAAAAGATCCCAGTCACTCTACTACGATTTTTTTTTTGTTTGGTTTAATTGTTCGATTTTCTGAAAAAGGGGTCTAACAAATTTGATAAAATACCACATACTAAAGAATTACATGGCAAATAAAATGTAGGTATGTATCCTGAACTTTTAGGGGTAAATTAAGAAGTGCGTTCATTCAGAGGGAAGTTTTATAATCTTGTAAGTATAACCGGTAAACCTTAAGCGATAGACGAAAACTTAATGCACATAAAAGGTAGGTATATACCCTTTTAAAACGCAGTTTGTTCCCAATACCCTTTTTGTGGTATAAGCATTTTCGACGTACCCGTTATTAATGGTTCGATTTTTCCTTTTTTGTGTTTCATTTATATAGCCACTTTTAACATCTATGATCATAACGGGGACTTAGACGTATGAAACAACTCGACTGTAGTTCTTGAACGTTGGGTTTTTAACGATTTTTTTCTTTTTCTTTAAATGTACGCACATTCATTCTCACATACATGCTTTCAGATTCTATGGGGATAGGGAATGATTGCGGTTAAAGTAAATATTACCCGCACCAGCCGGAAATCGAACTCGGGACCTCTGTGAATTTTAAACCCAGCAGTAAGATATTTGACTCCCTATATCCTTTGAATCCTTTCGAAATGTGTAATGCAACTATTTTTGCAAAGGGTTTATCTCGATAGAAAAAGTATAGATAGAAAGATAAACTTTCGCAAGAAAAGTTTTAGTAGCCTATAATAAACGATAGAGGGCAGAGAATCATGCGAATGTAACACTCCAGATTTCGTATTTTATTGGCAATATGAATTTGATGAAAGCAGATGCAACATTCTGACAGGAACTTCTTGTTTATTTTAAAACATACGTTTTATCAGCCGGCACGGGTTAGAAAGAGCGCCCGTAGTGGCGCGTGCGCAGGAAAGTTGCGCGGTAGTAAAAGTTAAGAGATGTGGGAGGGGATATCCACAACAGACAGACGTACAAACGAAAAGTCGAACAGAGCCTCTCCGACTGCCTTCTAAACGTTTCCTCCCCTCCAAGGCTCCCCACCACAGCTGTTTGTTCCAATTTTCAACGCAAGCAGTCGCTCGCTAGATGCCAAGACGAGTGTTTCTTAGTACTTGTGTGTGTATTGTACCGGGTTCGAGAAGTCGCGGCGAATGTGACCAAAAATATTCCTTCTTTGCTGCGAAATAATGCTATCTTAGCTCCGACACATTTTAATTGCATTCCGTGAGCTGGAAATTTAGCGACATTTTTTCTCGAACACTTCTAAGCTAATATGCGAAACAATCGCACTATGTGAAGGTCGATTGTTGTGACATCGGACGACAGATGCGGGTGGTCATGGGAAGTCGTTCAACGCCCCCTACCAGCACAGAACAGACTCCTCGGGTTGTCGACATCAAAAAGGAATCTCCTGACGACGAAATAAAGGTAAGATATAATTCTATTGTCATAGTAGTTACTCTTATTGTTTGATTATCCAAATATATGATATAATCAGAAATATAGTGAGTTAATTTATAAACAAATTTAAAGTTTGAGCAATTGTAATACTATTCTTAGAACCATAATTTGGATTAGAAAATGTGGATAAAATTCAGATATGTTACAGTCACGTAACTTTCCATAGTCACTACAAGATTTTTATTTAGCCTGTTCAAACGAAGATTGCAAAAACTTAATTTGCTTTCTACTTTATATTAATCGTGGTCACGTTTCCACGTTTCCATTAGATAGGTTACCGGGGAAATAGGAGGCACAGGCGATTGTCAAAAGTCCATTGTTTCCATAGCATTGTAAGGCAAACTGAACATTGACTGCAAAAATTTATGAAGTATGGAAAAGTTCAAGTTTTAAAAAATGAAATCATAGAGATATCTGATACTACATTTTGTTTTGTAGAGTAAATCAATCTTTTATTGCTTAAGAGTTTTATAAAATACGATTCTTCTGATCGTCCTGTCTTTGATTCATTCTGGAGAGTTCTTATTTGTCAATAAAATCCTTCAAGTATGTGGTATTTCAATCAAAATATTTATATTCGATTTCGAGAAAATAAAACTTAACGAAACATTTTTCAAGAGTAGTTTGGAAAGGAGACATTGTTAGAAAATATTTTTGCTTTTTGGGATATACCGACTTTGATATTTATTTAAACATCTTTTGATTTTCTATGACTAGAGGATATATTGCATTCCACATAGATTTCCAAATGGAGCTGTCAACGAAAATATACGTTTTCACTATCCTTAAAATTAGGATTTATATTGAGTTTATAGCTTAACTCAAAACGAAGTTCAGATAAATATCGAAATAAATACCTGTACCGTAAATGCAATAAGATTGTCTAAAAATGCCTCCTACATGTCAAAGTATACGTTTCGTTTTTCATAAAACTGCCTTAAATATATAGTATTTTAATCAAAATTGTTTGCCATTCTTTAGAAAATCATTTTGAAAAATGTTTGTAAAGGGTGGTTGAGGGTGAGGGGATTTTCCCTAAAATTGGTATTTAACCGACTTTTCGTTTTTGAGTTACACACACATACACACACGTGCGCGCGGGGATATTTTTCTAAAAATGTGTGTTTGTAATTTATTTTGGATTCAAGAGGCCCCTAAAGCATGTATTTCCGGCGAAATCTCGGTATTGAATTTTTGGGTGCAATATAATACTTTCTCTAGCTACTATGTACATTGTACATATGTGCTAGAGAAAGTGGAAACGAAGACAAATTACTTTTTAGGTTAAAGAAACGATTTTAGGCATTACAACTGTACTCCATGTGTTGGCTGGATCATAATATTTAGTGTCTGCAACATTACACAATCCCTTCCAAAAGCACTATGACGGCGCTTCAGTATTTCCTTAAACCCACGAGTTCATCTGGTTTATTTCAGCTGCAGTGTTTGAAGCCCTCACAACTTCCTTCAATTTTTGTCAATTACATAAAGATTTTCAGAGTATTTTAAACAGAAATATCTAAATATTTAAAGATATTCAAACTCAAAGCACGGCATACAAGTGGAGAAACAGGTATATTGAGAAAGTAAACGTTACACTGGAGAACATATGACACTTTTATACAATAAATTGCAAACCGAGATATGAGAAACAAATATGCTTAGAGAACGTTCTGGAAAATCAATTTGAATTCTTAAACAAAAAGCAAGTTCTGTTACTAACTTTCAGGTTTATAATTTTATTTATTTTAAAAATATTTTCTGTTTCAGCTTTTTTCCTGTCTAAAAGTCCCCGTAATCAATGCACTATACAACTTTTTAAAACTTACTTTATAATTGCGTTCGGGAAAAAAATCATATTAAAATATTCTATACGGCTAAACTTTTAATCTTCGATGTTCCAAGGACATGTTTAATAACACTTAAGTATGTCATATTCTGAATTTGACTATTTTAAAATGTTTAGATATTTTACCACGTCCAGTTTTTAATTACTTATTTCTGTTTAAAATACTCTGAAAATCTCCTAAATATTACCATCTATGCACAATGCTTTCCATTTAAAAATAAATTATTAGATGACAACTAATGTATACAACTAAGCATTTGGAATGTGGTTGGTGATTTCGTTACCAGCGAACCCAAATTAATGCTTAAAATCTGGAGCCCAAACTATAAACTGAATAATGGAATATAATTTATTATTACTATACGATGGTAACACCACTTGGCATTACTTCAATACGTGGGTTATTTTATTATTCTGTTATTAGAGCCACCGTGTAGTTACTTACTGGTCTGTAATACAAGAAGAAGTCATCTCTCTGCAATACTCAACAATGCTTCTCACATTCATAAAACAATTAGTTACCTCAAAGATATAAATAAATAAATATATATATATATATATACATATACATATACATATATATATACTCATATAACCAAAGAACCTCAAAATGTATTAAAAACTAGTAATTGTAAATTATAAATATAATTGATGTATTGTTGTAAATCATGTAAGGTTGTGATAAAACCTTGAGGGGTTAAAATGACCATAAATAAAGCTTAATAAAAAAAAAGTCAAAACCTCGGCAATCTGGTGACTTTTACATCTGAATAACTTAATGTTTTAAACACTTTCAAATATGGGTCGCCAGGAGAAGTTACTTCAACTACTGAAGAACGCTCTGTGTGCACTGTCCGTCCGTCCGTCCTTTCGTGTATGTTAATATCCATCGTATAGCTTTACCTGTAATTTTTACTTTATCTACACGTACTATGTACTTAGTAAATAGGGATGGTATTGCATTGCACCCAAAAATTCGATACCAAGATTTCACCGGAAATACACGTTTTATGCTCCCCTGTGTCCAGAAGAAAGCATTTTTAGAAAAAAGGCCGTAAAATACTAAACTTGGTAATTAAGTTTAGTATCTTCCAAGGATGCGACATAAGATTTTGAGGAAATTCTCCCACCCCAAACTACTCGAAAATTTTGGTTTTCACAAAAATGGTCCTAACGATTTTGATTAAAATTCTGTATAGTAAAGATTTTTTATTGCAAATAATTTTTTTTTCGTGGATTTGATTTTTGAGATGTTCCTTGTTATTTGTTTGAGATTTAAACTTTTTTCACACGGAAAGTTGTGAATTCCTGGCCCTGCATAGAAACAGATTTCAACGGATTTCTTTTAAAAGATTTTACTTTAGCCTAGTGTTTCCCCCTAATTTCCCTTCTGTTAACAAGGAAGCAAGCAAGCAAGACAATTTCTGCTAATGTTTATCTTGATTATCATAAAATAGAAGAATATGCATTTTAACAATCATTTGTTACAGCGATGTAGAGAAAGTAATGTGAATGGACACACCTGATTTTTTATTTTTTCTTCCCTCCTAATAAAGCAAGAGAACGGAAATTCAAAGCAACACATAACGACCAGCTCTTACATTTATCAGTCGCCAGAGTTAATAAAATCATCGCGCAGAGTTTCCGAATAAGATATTTAAGAGTAGTTTGTAGAAGAATAGGAAGTAATGCGGAATGAAAAAGGGGGGAAAATAAATAAAATTTTATCCAAAAATAAATACTCCTTGGAGTATTCATTTTGCGTTATTTGGCACAAACAAGACATATTCATTGGAACCTAAATATGTTTCTTGTTTGAGTTATTTATTTAGGCACATTTTGATTTTGTATGACTGTAATGGACAAACATTGAAAGAAGTTCTGAAGGTTTTAAATACTGCAACTGAAATGAACCAGATGAGCACATAGCTTAGCGAAATGCTGAAAAAGGCAACATTTATGCCGTCATTAACGTTGGTGATTTAAAAAAAGGGATTATGTATATTGCAGACACTAAATATAATGGCCCAGCTAGCAAATGAAGTACAGTATAAAGCATAAAATCGCCTGTTTAACCTAAAATGTAATTTGTCTTCGTTTTACTTTTCTCTAGCACATATGTACTATGGTCGGCTGATAAATGCTGGGCCTCACAAGATATGGCGCTATTAGGCCAGTTAGACTGTAGCATCGTATACTTAGGCTCTATACTAGCTTGAATCCATAGTTAATGGTCAACAACTTGTTTAGTTTTCAAATGACAGCATTTTGAACAAGACAACTTTAGAGTTTTCACGAAAATGGAGATTTGGAAAAAACGAGCAGTGATTAAATACTTCCATTTGAAAGCCTTAACGCCTAAAGAAATCAAGGAAGAAGTGGACAGTACATTGAAAGACTTTGCCCCCTCAGATTCAATGATTAAAAGGTGGGTTGCAGAGTTTAAAATTTGACGTACGAGCACTAGTGATGAGCCTCGCTCTGGACTCTCTGTAGAAGTGACAACTCCGGAGATTATTAAAAAAAATCTGATATGTTCCATTTACATGACTTTCTCTACATCTCTGCAAATTTTTTTTTTAAAAAGCTTATATTTCTATTTACTTCATGCTAATTGAGAAAAATTAGCAGAAAATCTTATTACTTGCTTCCTTTATAATAGAAGCGAAATAAAGAAGTACCATAGGTTAAAGTGATAGTCAAAAGCTGGTTGCTATGTGACTGAAGTTCCTCTGTTTGTATGGACAGGAGTTGACAAATTCCTGTATGAGAAAAGTTCATTTGCTTGTATCGAACCCGGGACCTCCTGGTGAGAAGTAAGCTCGCTGACCACTCGACCACGGAGGCAGTCAAATAATAATGTATTGCAATATGTTTTACCGTTGTTTTGTGGTTTGTTTATATAGGGTCATTAAATTATAAGGTAACCGCTCACGCGGCCTCTCTCCACTGTGCGAGAGATCCGAGAGTGGGAAAGTGGCGCCGGAAAAGGCGCATTGGAGTCCTTGCCTGAAGCTCCAGTGCGTCTAGAATATTGACCATCTGCTCCCAAACAGGCAATATAACAAGCTTAAGATGTTCTCGCTCATTCACCTAAGCTCAGCAGCAGAAATAGATGTGTAAATTCCAGAAAGTTAGGGATAACATCATGCAAGAAATCACAAGGACTCCTACAGCTAAGCTTAGACGAGTGAGCGAGAATATTTTCGCAAATTGTGCTGCCCGTATGTGAGCAGAAGGTAAACATTTCCGTAATTTATATTGAGATATGTATTTTAGATGGCTTCTGCCGGCACCACTTTCCCGGAGAATCTCGGATCTCTCGCGCAGTGGAGAGAGGCCGCGAAAGGGGTTACCTTATAATTTAACGACCCTACATATAATGACTATTTGAACACGTTTGTTTAATTTTTTCGTGCAATTTGTGTTTTACTGTTTCCTATTTTTACTTTCTCTGCAGAATAATAGATAAAGAAGGTACTTTATTCCAACCGAAAATTCGATACCGAGATTTCACCTTGAATGCATTTTTTAAGGACTCTCTAATCCCAACAAATATTTTAGAAAAAGGTTTGTGTGCGCGTCAGTGGACAGCATAACTAAAAAAAAATCCGTTAAATAATAAACTTCATACTTCAAAGATTACGGTATGGATATTTTTAAAAAAAAATCCCCAATCTAAACTACCCTTTACATGGGAACATTTTCAACATTTTTATTTCCAAAAATGGCTCTAATGATTCTGATTAAAACGCTGTATATTGCAGATATTTATTTACATGAAAAACAACATGTAATCTTAAAGTTTTTGGAAATTGCCTCTGAAGATCTATTCATTCAGGAATAGTTTTACATAATTGATAAAACTTAAGAGATAAACAAAAAATTACTCCACAAAACAGTAGAGCTCGTTGAAACACACAATCTATGTCATATATGCAAATTTTTTGAAAAACGTCTATGACATAAATTATGTGTTTAATAATTTTATATACATTTTGTTTATGATGTAAATATCTTTAATATACGGTATTGAACATAAACACCAAGTGTGCTTTTAAAACGGTTTTTTCGTTTTTGGGCTATTCGTCCACAGGCACACACACAAACATACACATACACACACGAAGCTTTTTCTTAAAATGCTTTTTTCGGACTCAGGGGACTTAAATCTCGACATCGAATTTTTGGGTTGAATACAATACCCTCCCTAGCTACTACACATTCTGTGTACATGCATGCTAGAGAAAGTAAAAATCATATCTATTATTGAGATACGGCCAAAGATATAGACAGTTATGTGATATGGTATAGAGTAATATCACGAAATAACAGCCGTGAATAAATTTTGTAACAAAAGTTCAGATTATATCGGAATAAGATAATTATTAATTCATAAAATTGTTCAGAATATAATATACTTACGGAGTAAAAATGTATTTTTGTTTTGTTTGGCTTACTATCTCACCTTAAATCATGTTTTATATCCTCAGCAATTTACGAGATATTTTCTGTTGTTAGTTAGAATTTGTGATATTTCTGCTACATATTTTTTGAAAACAAGCCGTGCAAAGTGTATTCAGAATATCAAGATCAGCATTTATGATCTTTTCTTTTTAAACATTTGATTAGCAAAGAGCGTTTATATATATATATATATATATATATATATATATATATATCGCATCAAAATCGTAGAGTATGTATTTCGGAAAATATTTATTTGCTTAACAAAGAAATAGAAAAACAAGCCTACGTTGCAAATACTTTTGCAATATAGATATGAAAGTAGATTTTACTGAGGAGAGGAAGTTATGTTAGTGGAATATCCAATGTTAAGGAATTTTTACTCTTATTAAGTACGGGAAGTAATTGCGTTCTCTCAAAAATTACGGTACCAGAATTTCATGGGATATATATATTTTCAATAAACAATTTTTTTTTAAAAAAAAAAGTTTGTGTGCGTGAGTATGTGTGCACCCCTATATGCACAGCATATCTCTTAAAACAAAAAGTCAGATAAATACCTAACCTGATATTTAGGTTCAGTTATGGTGCGACAAGAAAACTTTCAAGGAATAGTTTTGAAAACTTGGATTTGCTCAAAACGGTTCTAAAGTGTTTGATTAAAATGGCACATGTTTAAAATATTTTAATGCAAACAAAATGCACGAATATATCCACAGTTTTCTGGGAATAGCCTCTGAAATCCTCTTCATTTTATATGACTTTTGAATACCTGGTAAACCGTAAGAGACAAAATCTTACCATATAAAATTGCAGGTCTCGTTAAAGCACGCGATTTGTCATATACATTTCTCTTGTGAAATTAACCATTTCCGAAACATTCTTTGTTATTGGATTACATTTTCCAAGCACTAGGAAGGGGGAGTATTATATTGCATCCAAATTTCGCTGTCGGGATTTCCCCGGATATTTTTGTTTTGAGATCCCCTGAAGTAACACAGAGGACGTGGATGTGTTTGTGTGTATGTGTCTGTGAAGAGCATTACTCAAAAACATAAAGTCGGATAATTACCAAACTGGCATCTTCCAAAGACGCGACATGAATATTTTAAAGAAAATCTCCCCACCCGCAACTACCCTATTGAATATGTATGTATTATTTTCTCAAAACTGGCTTTGACGATTTTATTTAAAATGCCATATGTTAAAGATATTTACATGAATATAAAACGTATATGTTGAATAATAACTTGAAGTCGTTTCCGGGATGTTGGGTCATGTTATTCTAGAGGTAGAATGTTCCAGATGTTTCGTCCACAACTGCGGCAAAATTTAGTACTTTGAAGAAGGTATCGGTGCGTCTGCTACCTACCTAAACGTCGATGTCTCACAATCATTTTACCTAACGTAAAATCCGAGACCGTATAGAGTAAATTAAAGTGTATTATTTGTATAAAACTGTTGTATTAATATTTACAGACTATAATATTGTTTGCTAATTACGCATACATTAGTATACACGATATAAACTGACCAATTTTTACATATTTACCGCTGTTTTAATAAGATATGCTTAATATAACATTTTTGCAAACAATATTAATAAAACTTCCATTCTGATTTATTATAACTGAATAAGTGAACAAATCATTATTAGAGTCACTTGAATTCTTCCAGAAATAAAAATAGGGAAAACCTCAGCAAAATCCATGTAGTTAAACTCACTTTTAATTAGGGTTGATGTCTGAGGATCTCGATAATTAATAAAGAACCGCGAAAAAAATCAGTTTAGAGCTGATAGAAGGTATTGCCAACTAGTTTTCGATAATGTGACGATAATTGACGTTCGTCACGTGTAGCGGAATATTTTCAAGGAAAACCGGGGACATTATTTACTGAAATAGTAATAACGTGGACCATTTTCTTACCCTGTACATCCAGGGGGCTCAAGCCTCTCCCGGTTATCCAAAATCGTATCGCAGCACTGCAATCTCATTTTTGTTTTCTGTAACTCTTGTGTTACAGGTTTAAAATACACAATGTACTTGTTAAACAAAATATTTTAAAACAGAGGTATGCATATATTGGGGAATAACAAGGATTTAATCCATTTTTTTGAAAATTATTACCCTCTATTTTGTTTTGCTACATTGATTAAACTGTTCACTGATTTTACTAAATGCAACGGTACTGTGTGAACACAGAGCTCCTCCTATAATTGTATTGAAGTGAGTAGATCTCTTTGTAGTCTAATAGTTGTGGATATAAGTCCTGGTTGGGGAGTATATGTACTCCTGTTTTGGACCTATAAATACTTAAAATGTTGTTCCACGTAACGCTGATTAAATCATGGATTCAGTCAATTGCCTTGTTCAGTGAACCAGTTAATATCCCTCTGACTTAGATAGTAAATCTCTGAAAGTCACCACGGAATGAAGATATGACTGACTGATCGGTTATTCCTTTTTCAGCCCTCTCAAAATGCACTTCTCGCGTAAGCCTCTGCCTATGCAGGATGTTAGGGGTATAGGTACAGCTATTTTGATAATTACTACCTCAATATGCACCAGCTTCAGTGTGTTAGCCGCTTTTCTTTTCCTCTCACAAGTTTTTCACAAACACATTACAGAACTTACTACCTGCTCTTTTCTGTACTGCGCCATGAAATGAATAATGCCTGTCAGTATAGAGTATTGTTTTGCTTTCACGTGTTGACGCTTCAGTACCTGTTGCCGGCCTAGGCAGTGCAGTCATAATCATCAAATTCTCAATTAAACCTATTTAAACATCCATTCTCAATTCTTTCTCCATAAAAATTCTTTAGATAACTAAAATAATAAATATATTGCCACGTAAGAACCGTGGCCAATTCCGCCATTAATTATTAATTTAGTGTAAGCAACCTCGACATTCGTTATCGCGAAGCCTGCTCACTATACCTCCGCTCACGAGGAAAATATACAAGCCGTATGGCCTGTGTGTGCATCCACGCCTAACTTTGAGGTAACAAACAACCTGTAAACGTACTACTTATAATAACTAATATTATTAGTCTGCAAATGAAGCGTATTGATCTACAGTTATTCATTATTACTGTGCTCAATTACTATAAAAAAAATCTGCCCTCATACCTCTCAAGTTCCTCAAAACCCTTTTACCCTATTCGGGCATATTGTCTACCATACAAATTTTCCATTACGGCTTTGAGGTCTGATCTGGATGATGTATTAATTGTGACAGATGAGCTCGTACGTGGTCATTATTATTAACAATATTGTCTTCGATTATCAGTTCTTGATATTTGATTCAGATACTTAAATTTTCATTAACAACTATTGTCCATTTCAATTCAACCCATCTCTAAAATGGCAGTGTATATGAATCAGTTAAATTCATGAACTTTCTCTACCCACCATCTTATCTCTTAAAAAACTGTTCTTACAAAAGGATATTTTTACTTTCTCAACACGTGCTATGTAGCTACATATTGTATAAAGAAAGTATGGTATTGCACCCAAAAATTCGACAATAAGCTTTCACCGGAAATATATGTTTTGGGATCCCCTGAATATAAGAAAAAAGTATTGTGTATGTGTGTCTGTGGGCAGTATAGCTTAAAAAAGTCCGTTATATACCAAACTTGATATTTAACTTCAGTATCGTTCAAGGATGCGACATGAAGATTTTCATGGAAAACATTTCAAAAAATTTGGTTTTCTTAAAAATGGCTCTAATGGTTTTGATTACAATTTCTTATATTTACATGACAAATAAAATGTATATATTGAATTTCCTGGGAATAGCCGCTGAAAACCTCTTTATTTTGATTTTTTCTTCTTCTGAATTTTGCATAACTGGTAAACCCTAAGAGATAGACAAAAACTGCAGGGCTCCTTAAAACATAATATACGAGTATATTATATACAGTTTTTTTTCTCGTGGAGTTGGCCGTTTCCGAGATATTCCTTGTTATTTATTTTAGTTTTAAAATACTTAAACTTTTCTTATCCGGGCAGTTGTCACCTACTGGCCACACAAAGAAGCGGATTTTAATCCCATAGCAGCCACATTTTAAAACATTTTACTGTCGGTTTAGCCTACTGTATTCCCTTATTTTCCCTGTGCTTACAAGGAAGCAAGTAATAAGCGTCATTTCTGCTAGTGTGTATCTCGATTAGCATGAAGTAGATAGATGAATAGGCTTATTAACAGCTTTGTTACAGAGATGTTGAGAAAGTCATGTGAATGGAACACATCATATTTTTCTATGTAGGTACATATTTTATGTTAATAAAAATTAACATTTACAGAAAGAGATTCGTTCCAAATTTTCAAAGTAAAATATAGGCAACTGAAGCGGTAGCATGTTCAAATATGCTAGCATTTAAATTTAGTCTCTTCTTTGAATTGCATCGCGAGGGGAGGAGGGGAGAGATCAAAACGTACGGTAAACATTGGAGCATTGTGAAAATAAAAAACGTATAATAAAACAATGGAACGATGGAAAAATTAAATCAATGACAGCTCTCGGAAATGGTTAGTGCCACACGCGCAAACAAAAAAGAAAACATATATTTTGTGTTTTAGGAGATCTATCAGTTTTCGTATGCAGTACATTTTTTTCCCACATCGTTGTTTTTACTATACAGAGTACTTCCGAAATTAACACGACTTCAAGACTGTTGCAGAAAATTAAAGAAATACACAATATATTAATGTACAGTACTCTAATCAAAATCGTAACGTTTTTTTTTTTTTTTTTTGAAAAGAAAACAGAGAAATAAAAAGCATAATGAAAACATTTCCGCTAGGTTTAGTTTGGATGTAGGCATTTTTTTAAAAAAAATCATGACATAATTTTGGAAATATTTAACTTAGGGTAGTAAGTTTGGCATTTATCAAGCAGTTCGTTTTTGAGCCAGGGAATGTCAAAAAAGTATCGTATTGCCTTGAAACATCGATATCAAAGTTTTGAATGGAGCAGTCATTAAGATCAGGATTACGCACAACGGGGCCCAGGATACGGGGCAGAGCATCGGACGTAGGCACTTGTGACCATTTGCCTCGTACGTGATCCGGGGATGGAGAATGAGAAGGGAGAGAGGGATGAGGGCGATTAGACGACGGGCGCAAGCATGTACAGGGTCCCTAACGGTTGCAGATGGAAAACTTTCGATACTGCCCGAGCCCCGAGCTTCTGGCGGCCTCTCAAGGGAGCCCCATGACACCCAAGATGGGTCTCGTTCGAGCGGTTCCAACGACGTGGCCAGGATAAACTGTGCGCGCCTGCAAACTACCATCCAGCCGAACACCGTAGTCTGTCCTTCAACCCTGAAAGAGATGACTAGGAAAAGATGCGCACAGGTAATGGTGGACCGGAAAATTCGGAGGATGTAATGAACCTACCCAGAATTCGCCTGGCGACCTAGAGAAGCCCAAGAGGATCGAACCCAGGAACCAGAATGCGACCACCGACGGAACCAACTGAGCTATTCCGCACAGTGTAAAACCATTACTTCCTCTAGTGTTATATGTTGAGAAAGCAAAACATATTGCATCTTTGACAGTTTATAATAATCTCCATTGTAAGCTACGGCTGTAACACATAGGTAAGTGGCACCCTGGAAGTAGAACGCACCAGTCTGAAACAATAAACCATAAGGAAAAATTTAACTTGCCAAGCGCAACGGCGCTATTGCAAATTAATCTTCCGTGCAAGGAAGTTGGCATTCGTCCATCTGGAGAAAGTGCATAGTGTCCTTACCAAATACGTGGCATACTTATCACTTCTATTTCTCTTGCTTCGTATTCAGATTTCCACACAATTCCCCTTATTAAATCACACCCGCTTATGTAATAAATAACCCAGTTTGCATTAACATTTTCTTGCTCACTTGAAGTATTCATAATTTATTATTATTATTTTGTTTTCTCCATTATTTTGGATCGTCTGTTGCAGATGCTGATTAAAGAAGGGTTAGAATGAACCTAAAGGCCTCGCCGTGGCCGAGTGGTTAGACTACTCGCCTCTCATCTAGACGGCCTGGGTTCGATCCCAAGCGACCTCATGTGAGATTTGTGGTGGACAAAGCGGCGCTGGGGCGGGTTTTTTCCGGGTACTCCGGTTTCCCCCGCCATCTCATTCCACCGGTGCTCCATCATTAGCTCCTGCGGTGCCATAAGTAGTTAAAGCGAGCGTTAAACACTATAAAAAAATGAACCTAAATATCTTTGGTTGTACACAATAAACAGGAGCGTATTCAAGCGTAATGCTCTTATACCAGGTGCTGGTTAATGAAAATAAATCTGATGTGTTTCATTCACATGTCTTTCTCTACAAACTGTTATTAAAACTGTTGTTATACATCGCAATAATCGAGATAAACAGCAGTATGTATTAATTCCTTGTGAATAGAAGGGAAAAAAGTAAAACAGAGCAGAGTACAGCGATAGCGATATTGAAATTCCGCTATCTCTTTGCACGACCAGAGAAAAACAAAACATCTGATGTGTTCCATTCACATGACTTTCTCTACATCTCTGTAATAAATTATTGTTAATAAACTTATGCTTCTATATATTTCATGCTAATCGACAAAAAATTAGCAGAAATAGTGTTATTACTTGCTTCCTTGTAAGTAGAAGCGAAATAAGGGAGTAGCATAGGTTAAAGCGATAGTCAAAAGCTGGTTACTATTTGACTGAAGTTCCTTTGTTGGTATGAGAAAAGTTAAGTTTTTCGCACCTGAAAACAAAAACAAGGAATATCTCAAAAACGATCAAATCAAACAAAACAAATGTATAAAACATAAATTGTGTGTTCAATGTGTTCTACATTTTTGTGTGGTAAGTTTTTGTCTATCTCTTACGGTTTAACAGTTATGCAAAATTCCGTAAAATTCATTCAGAATAAAGTAGTCTTCAGAGGCTATTCCCAGAAAATACAAAATATACATTTTATTTGGCAGGTAAATATCTTGAATATACGATATTTTAATCAAAATCGTTAGAGCCATTTTTTATAAAATCAAAATGTTCGAAAAAAGTTCATATAAAGGGTAGTTTGGGGTGGGGGGATTTTTTTGAAAATCTTCGTGTCGCATCCCTGGAAGATGCTAAACTTAAATAGCAAGTTTGGTATTTTACCGACTTTTTGTTTTTGAGTTATCGTGTTCACAGACACACTGGCACACGGACATACAGACACATACACACACACACACACACACACACACACACACACACACGGAGCTTTTTCTGAAAATACTTTTTTTGGATGCAGGGGACCCTAAAACATATATCTCCGGTGAAATCTCGGTATCGAATTTTTTGGTGGAGTGCAATACTTTCTCTATATACTATGTACATAGTACGTGTAGAGAAAGTAAAAAGAGACGAAACGAAAGATGATGTCCCGTTTGAGAAAAAGTTATTGTGTGATTTAACGATATGTACATTTTTTGTGTAGTAACTTTTCGTCTATCCCTTACGAATTACCAGTTACGCAAAATTCATCCAAATTGAAGTCTTAAAAAAATTCCAGATATTCATTTTATTTTTGATGCAAATATCTTTAATATACGATATTTTAATTTACATCGTTGGCCATTTTTGAGAAATCCAAAATTTTAAAACATTTTCCCATGTATAGTAGTTTGGGGTGGGGAGATTTTCCTGAAAATCTTCTAGAATGTACTGAACTTAAAATACCAATATCTTCCCTACTCACGTGTAGAGAAAGTAAAAAGAAAAAGGCAGCAAGTACAATACTGTAATCCATCCAAAGGATTTTATATAGATATTTCAGTGAAAATACTGTTTTTAGATCTCGAATTATAAAACAGGACTTTCTATAAAAACGTTCGTGTTTATTCATTGATTTCACTCCTTAAAAAACCAAACAAAGAAAGTGGTGTGATCCATTCACATGACATTCTCTATCTGTTCTGCAAACAAACTATTCTTGCTCAAGATTGTTAATTATTATTTTATCTGCATTATGCTAATCGAGACATATATTAGCAGAAATTGTCTTATTACTTGCTTCCTTCTAAGTCAAAGGGAATACACTAGGTTAAAGCGATAGTCAAATCTTTTAAGAGCTGGTGACTTTGTGACCAAGAATTTGCTTCTCATTGCATTCCTGGAGTAAAACAAAAGAAAAACAAAAGCTTGTCATTTGAGCAAAATATAAGTATTGGAAACTTCAAAGGAAAAACAGGGAATATCTTAGAAGTGGCTAACTCAAAAAATAAAACATCTGACATTTAGTAACGTTTTGACTATATTTTATATTTATCAGTTAAATGTAAGTCGTTCAGGTTATTCCCAAGAAATTTATATATGCATTTAATTTGTTATAATTATCTTAAACATGTGGTATTTTAATCAAAATCGTGAGAGCTATTTTTAAGAGAATAAAAAAAAATCGAAAAAATTATCATTTAATGATAATTTGGGTTAGTATGATTTATTGAAAATCTTCGTGTGACAGCTTGAAAGATGCTGAACTAAAATGCCAAGTTTGATAACTGCAAA
Source organism: Hymenopus coronatus (assembly GCA_030762935.1). Classification (NCBI taxonomy): domain Eukaryota; kingdom Metazoa; phylum Arthropoda; class Insecta; order Mantodea; family Hymenopodidae; genus Hymenopus; species Hymenopus coronatus. The sequence continues at coordinate 70,006,275 of CM060895.1, forward strand.
CTTTTCGTTTTTCAGTTATGTTGTTCGCACTCACATGCACGCACGCACATTTTTATCTAAAACTCCTTTCTCTTTTGGTTCAGGAGTCCTCAAAACATTCCTGGGGAAATTTCCACTGACATTTTTGGGGTATACAATATGCTCCCAAGTTGCTTTACGTATTAGATAGAGTAAAATTGACATTGCAATACCACTCGTCGATTGGCTTCTGCAATTGTGCATTATCAACACATCTTATAAATAGATAGTTATATGCATATCATATTAGATTATTTATATTAACCCTAATTATTGCAGAAATGTTATTTTTTGTATTATCCAAAACTTAATTTTCCAACAGTGAATGATTTTTATCAAAATTGAAGTATTGTTTCAAAAAAGTATATGGTTATGTTCTTTAATGGACTATTGAGACTGAACACAAAACTTTTGAAATAAATTACAAAAGCATTTGGTGTATTCCATTCACATAACTTTCTCCACCTATTCTGTAACAAACTACTCTAACGAATGATTATTCTTCATTTAATTTATTCTAGTCGAGATAAACACTAGCAGAAATTGTTTTATTATCTAGTTCCTTATAAGGGAAATAAAGTGATAGTCAAATCTATTAAAGCTGTCACTATGTGATTGACTTTGAAACTCTGTTCTCTTTGAATGGACAGGAGTAAACAAATGAAAGAGGATGACAACTTCCTGTTTCATATAATAAAAAACGTCTTTTAAATTGGAAACAATACCATAAACTGTCTCGGAAGTTGTTAACTCTACAAAAAAAAAAAAAAAAAAAAAAAAAAAAAAAAGTATGATAAATGGTGTGTTTTAATGAGATCTAAATTTGCCAGACTCTTACGGTTTATCAGTTAAACAAAACCTATTCCGAAGACGTAGATTTTTAATACATTTTTTGTCACATTTGTCTTATTTAATGGTATTTTAATCAAAATCTTTAGAGCCGGTTTTGATTAGAACAAAGTTTTTTAAAACTTTTTATGTAAAAGGTGTTTGCTTGAAGTCAAATCTTTTAAATATGCTGAACTTAAACATCAAGTTTGGTATTTAACCGACTTAACTTTCTTGGTTATCGTGTTGAAACACTCCACTTTCTCTAATTATGCTTTTTGTGGATACAAGGGACTCCAAAACCTATATTTTCAGTTAAATCTCGATATCGAATTTTTGGATGAACTACACTATTTTCTGAATTAGATGAACTAAAAATTGCATCGTGTGGACATTTTGAGTATAATCCTTACCGATATATATCCTCTAATTAAACATATACAAATTGCTTGTAAAATGAGATTAATCCGATATACGATAAATAATTATCCTTATTTAGTTAAAATTAATTAAGAAGCAAATTAATTAAGAAGCAAAGATTATTTTATTGAGAAAATATTAAATTTTCACATTTTTGGGGCAAATTCCATTGCCTTAATCGGAGTCTCGAATCCAATACTTTGAGAGAGGTTACAATGAAAAATCCTGCCAAGGAATCCTCCGATGACTCATGGCGTGCTCAGTTAATTTCTACAACAGTTGCAAAACTTGCGCGGCACATACATAAATACGTTTCTCCAGAACGGCGCCATTAGGTTCACAAATCATAGGTATAAAACTAGTTTAATTCCGTGCGTAAGGCGATACCCGACAGCAGGCAGAGTTTGCGGTTCCAAGGAAAATTACGGGAAGAAAACGATCTTGTCAGTAGAACAGCCAAACCAGCAGTTCCTGATTAGTTATGACCTTGACATGCCTCGGCTTTGTGCCAACAATTAACTGCTCTAGGGAGTATTACACTTTTCCTGGAATCTTACTACAGTTTTACTACTAAAAACAACCACAATAATGCAGTCACCGAATCAAGAATATCATTTTTACCTTCTCTAGCCCATATGCTCAATGTACATAGTGGACAGAGATGGTATTGTATGCCATCCAAAAATTCGATACCGAGATTTCACCGAAAATATATCTGTGTGTGTGTGTGTGACTGTGGACATAGCTTAAAAACGAAAAGTCAGTTAAGTAGCAAACTTGGTGTATAAGCTCAGTATCCTCCAAGGATGCGACACGAAGATATTTAGAGCTCCCACCCCAATTACCCTTTACATGGAACATCATTCGAGAAATTAGATTTTCTCAAAAATGGCTCTAAAGATTTTGATTAAAATACCGTATGTTAAAGATACTCACTTCACAAATAAAATGTGCAAGCTTTTTATTCTGGTTAAGCTTTGCAGAATTTTGTATAACAATTAAACCCTAAGAGATAGACAAAATCTTACTACACAAAACACGTAAATCTCGTTAAAACACATAATTTACGTCACATGCGTTTTTCTTGTAGAGTTGACTTTTTTCGAGATAATCATTGTTATTAGTTGGAATTTTAAATTATTAACTTCTCCCAAACGGGACCACCCACTCGGTTGTTTCACATGGCGACCGACTTTTAAAAGATTTGACTATCGTTTTAGCCTAGTGTATTCCCTTGTTTCCTTTCTACTTACAAGGCAACAAGTAATAAGATCATCTGTTAATGTTTATATAGATTGGCATTGAAGTAGATAAAAGAATACTCTTTGTGAGGAAAATTTGCAGAACAGCTATATAAAATTATGTAATGGAACGTATCAGATTATTCTATATTGCATCACGGGGCGTGGCGGCGCTGCAGTAACGCGTGCTTTTCGTATTTGGTAGATCGTGGGTTCGATTCTCGTTGCCTGCTTTCCTGCCCTTTGAGTTTTTTGGGGGGTTTACAAGGTCGCCAGGAAAGGTCCATTTAGCCAGGATTTTCTTTTGCATAATTTCCTTGTCATTTGTTTCAGGCATGAAGGTGTTGAGAGTGTTTCGGCGAGTTGCGATTGCATGGTTGCTTGCATACTGTAAAGTGTTTATCTTGGTGTCGTCGATCGGTAACCATTTTCTGGGTTTTCGAGCTCGGGCCCCTCGGGGAATTACCGGATACTCGGGGCTTGCGAGTCAGACCAGTCGGGACGGAAGCTTTCCATATTTAACCGTTAGGAACCCCGTTCATGCTTGCACCCGTCGCTATTCGGATGCGTGAGCCCTTTGGGCACCAATATGTAAATCATTCTTCTGCACCAGGCTTCGGCAATCTCCTGTTGCGACTTCACAGAATTAACTCCAAGTTTTTCTCAATCGTCTTCCTGCGGGCTTGTACTTGTTTACAACGGCTGGAACTCTATTTTCATCCAGTCATATTCTCAGTTAAATTATAAATTCCCAATTCAGCCTGGATGTCATCGTTTTTTGCGGTCACTTCCTGAACAGCCTTTGACCCTTTTAAAATCTCACTTCTACTGACAGTGTTATTACTTTCTCTACACGCACTATGTACATAGTGCACAGAGTGGATATTGTAATGCACCCAAAAATTCGATATCGAGATTTCAACGGAAATACATGTTTTGAGGTCCGCTGAGTACAACAAAATCTGTGTGTGTGTGTCTGTGGACAGCATAGATCAACAACTAGAAGGTCGTTACATACCATACTTGGTATTTAAGTTTGGATTCTTGCAAGGATGTGACACGAAGATTTTCAAGAAAATTCCCCCGCTACAAAACTTCCTTTAAATTGAATTTTTTTTTTTAAATTTTATATTTCTCAAAAGTGACTAACGATTTTGATTAAAATACCGTATATGAAAGTTATGCACATCACAAATAAAATGTATATCTTGAATTTTCTGGAAATAGCCAATAAAGAGCACTTTATTCTGGTGGATTTTTGCAGAATTTTGCATAACGGTTAAACCGTAAGAGATAGAGAAAAACTTAATACACAAAAAATGTAGATCTCGTTAAAAGAAATAATTTATGTCATAGCAATTTTGTTGTAGAATTGATCGTTTTCAAGATATTCAAAATATTGGTTTCAATTTTAAAATACTAATACCTTTCTGACAGGAAAAGTCCGTTTTTTTTTTCTTCTACTCTTGGCCAAGTAAACAAGTGAATTTCAATGGCAATCCCATAACGATAGCTTTTAAAACATTTGATTATCGCTTTAGCATAGCGCATTCTTTTGTTTCCCTTCTACTTATAAGGAACTAAGTAATAAGAACAGTCTGCTTGCTAATGCTTATCTCGATTATCATTGTGTAAAAAGAATAATAATATTTTGTAATAACAAAGTAGAATAGCTAGAGAAAGTCATGTGAGTGTAACACATCAGATTTTTACTGTAAGTCCAAGATTCACTGCCGTAGATCAGCAGAGGTACTGCCATTACTTTGTATATTTTTAATTTTGTGTTTTTTCCAACCATATTACTTTCTTTAGTAGATACGCAGCACAATTACATAGTAGGTAGAGAAGGTATTGTTTTCCAACAACATATTACACCGGAAATGCATGTTTGTAAACCCCCTGAATAAAAAAGATCCGTGTGTGTGGACAGCATAACTCAAAAACGAAATGTTGGTTAAATACCAAACTTGGTATTTAAGTTCAGTATCTTTCAAGGATGCAACACGAAGATGATCAGGAAAATCCCCTCTATTTCAAACTACTAATTACATGAATTTTTATAGCTGGTAATCTGTAAGAAAAACGTATCACACAAAAATGTAAAAAACACAAGTTATCTCGATTTTTTTTTTTTTGTTTTTTTTTTGTTTTTTTTTTGTTTTGTGTGTGTAGTTAACATTTCTGATTCCTGAGCTATTCGCTGTTATTAGTTTTAATTTTAAAATACTTAAACTTTTCTCAAACGGGAAGTCCTCATACGTTTCATCTCTCTTTTGGGAATTTCAAAGGTAATCCTATAGCGACAGCTTTTAAAACATTTGACTGTTGCTTTAGCCTAGTGTATTCCCTTATTTCCCTTTCACTTACAAGGAATTTGTTTCCGGTATTTTTACTTTCTCCATACGCACTATGTACATAGTGTATAGAGAAAGTATTGCACTCCACCAAAAAATTCGATACCGATATTTCACCGGAAATATATGTTTTAGGGTCCCCAATATCCAAAAAAATCTGATGTGTACCATTCACATGATTTTCTCCATATCCCTGCAACAAATAATTCTTAAAAAGCTTATACTTCTATTTACTTTATGCTACAAATTAGCAGAAATAGTCTTATTACTCGCATCCTTGTAATTAGAAACGAAATAAGGGACAACCGTAGGTTAAAGTGATAGTCAAAAGCTGGTTGCTATGTCAATGAAGTTCCTTTGTTTATATGGATAGGAGTTGACAAGTTCCAGTATGAGAAAAGTATACGTTTTTCATAGCAGAAACCAAAAAACCACGAAAAAAATGTATATAACATAAATTGGGTGTCTTAATGTGCTCTACATTTTTTGTGCAGTAAGTTTTTGTCCATCTCTTACGGTTTAGCAGTTATTCAAAATTTAGTAAAATTCATCCAGAATAAACTACTCTTCAGAGGCTATTCCCAGAAAATTCAAGATATACATTTCATTTGTCAGGTAAACATGTTTAATATCCGAAATTTTAATGAAAATCGTTAGAGCCATTTTTGAGAAAATCAAAATTTTCGAAAAAAGTTCCATGTAAAGGGTAATTGGGGGTGGGGGGATTTTTCTCAAAATCTTCGTGTCGCATCCCGGGAAAATACTAAACTTAAATACCAAGTTTGGTATTTTACCGACTTTTCGTTTTTGAGTTATCGTGTTCACAAACACACGGACACACACACACACACACAGACACACACACACACACGGACCTTTTTGTGAAAATGCTTTTTTTGGATATTGGGGACCCTAAAACATATATTTCCGGTGAAATCTCGGTATCGAAGTTTTGGTGGATTGCAATACTTTCTCTATACACTATGTACATAGTGCGTATGGAGAAAGTGCTATGAAAAACGTATACATTTCTCATACAGGAACTTGTCAACTCCTATCCATATAGACAAAGTAATTTCATTGACATAGCAACCAGCTTTTGACTATCACTTTAACCAACGGTTGTCCCTTATTTCGCTTCTAGTTACAAGGAAGCGAGTAATTAGACTATTTCTGCTATTTTTGTCTGATTAGCGTAAAGTAAATAGAAGTATAAACTTTTTAAGAATTATTTGTTGCAGGGATATGGAGAAAGTCATGTGAATGGTACACATCAGATTTTTTTATCTTGGTCGGCATGATGTAGGTAAGGAATAATGTTTTGTAAGAATGGTTTGTTTGCAGGACAGAGAAAAATACATGTGAATGGAACACTTTTTTAAAGCTCTACTTATAGGCTCACATATATTTTTATATTGAAATTTGTGCTTTTCCTATGTGTTTTAATTAGAGAAGAAAGTTGAATTTATGGTATTCTAGAATTAATAATATTTTTAGTATCTCCACTCATCTCTCTCTGTCTCCCTCTCTGGGGTCAACTAAATTGCAAAGGGCGCCTACCCGCCCCTGATGCTGTACGGCTGCGAGGTCTGTGGTTCGGTGGCTCGTTCCACCATCCGCAGGCTGCAGACCGTGCAGAACAGGGCATTGAGGATGATATATGGCACAGACCGTAGATTCCCGTCCCACATTCTCCATTCCCACTCCGGAATCCCTTACATAGTGGACGTTGTGCGAGAAAGAGCTCGCACAATATACACTAAACTTGCTCCCCACCCAAATCCCCAGGTGAACACTCTCGGTCTTTACGACCACACGTTGCCTAGGAGACGCGTAAGCTACCGCCTTCCCAAGGACGCCTTGGGATGGTAGTTTTCCGGCCGCCTCTCCCTTCTTTACAGTTCTACCCGCCAAATTAAGCAGCATCGGGCCCGGTCCCGACTCGGACGGGTGACCGGTACTCCGACCAGATCTGCAACACTGGCTTCCCCCACCCCGTACCTACACCCCTTCAGTTCTCCCCGCTAGCCGGCACTGCTTTCCTTGACAGCCCGCAAGCGGCTGACCAAGGTAAGCAGCATCGGGCCTGGTCCCTCTCTGGGTGGGTGACCACTCAGGTTGGTAAGCCAGCCCGCGCCGGCTGCACAGAGGGAAACACCCTGCCCACATTACTTCGACACAGACATAAACGCTTGCACAAAACTACATCTTTTATGTCACACGGGTAAATCCGCGAGAAAAGCGGATAGGTACCTGGTGATTTGCCCCCGCCCGAGTACACTCGGGCGACTAGTTCCTGCTCCTGGCTCCTGGTGCGATGCTCTACCACAATGTCAGAGATCGCGTTCTTGTGTAATGCTACTCCTATCCTACTCTATATTATACCAAAATTATTAACTCGTTCCCAAACCAGCAAAATCGCAAATACCGGGCAAAATGGTTCAGGATCGTATTCGGAAGGTCGCGAGTTCAGATTCTTTGGTTGGTTCCTGTTTACGGAACTAAATGTAAATAAACAGTTTGGGATTTATCGGACAGTTTTTGAGTTATGCTATTCACACACACACACAAAACTTTTTCTCGCACTTTTTTTTTTTTTTTTTTTTTTTTTTAAGGAGATCTTTAACCTGTATTTTCTTAACATCTCAGTATCGAATTTTGGGAGGAATGCATTATTTTCTGTATCTACTCTGTGTAGAAGAAAAAGTAAACAATTGCTATTGTAAACCTAAGTTTATTTTTCAGCCAGGTTCGATTTGTGTGAAAATTGTTAAGTGTAGCGGTTATCGGGAATATGTTAAGAAGTTATCCTAAGTCTTACACTTTTAAGAGGTTCTACATAAAACTACCAGAGGTTCTTCATCAAGTTTGAAATAAGTGGATGAGCGATAATTTATAACATTTCATCTCGTTAGGTAATTGTAGCGTTTTCGTTTAGAAGCTCCAAATGTATGAATCATTACATCAAAACCGCCTTAATTTATACCAGTTTCAGCGAAATGTTAAGAGTATCCGCCATGGGTAACTTGGAGTCCAGCTATTATTATTATTATTATTATTATTATTATTATTATTATTATTATTATTATATAATAACATAAGAATGGTCTGAAATTACATATTTAACCTGATCCGTCGGAGATCTTCCTTTGTAACAACATCCATTAGCACACCAGCTATTCTTATTTCTCAAGCTATTTCCTGTTACTCGTCAGAAATAAATATTCCCAGAAAATGTTTCAAATACCATGGCTTCTCCCTGAAACTACATGTTTCTTGTTTGACTAACAAGTCTAAAATAGAAATCACAAGTAACATCACGCGGATGGAAGTGAGTAGTGTTTGAGAAGTGTTCTTAGATATGAGTAATATAATGAATGTTATGCGAGAGAAAGTTAAATGAACAGGTTCCTTTTTTAATTTTCTGTAGAATTCTTGTACTTATGAATCGAGTACAAATGTATCATAACAGTGAATTATTTGTATTTATTACTTTGTATTTCTTTTTTATTTATTTTTTGCTATGATTTCATCTCCGAATGTAATCCGAGGGTTGCATAAGGCACAAACGCAGGAGCAGTTATTCAACTGTTCTATGAATCTATCTATCTACGTATCTGTCTGTTGATCGATTGATATATCTCTATCTGTCTGGTTATCTTATCTATCTATCTATCTATCTATCTATCTATATCTATCTACCTATCAACTAGAATCATTAATACGAGAGAAGTCAAATGATAACCTTAAAAATTAATAAAATCTCGAATCTTCTTACGCTTTCGATTCATTAAAGGTACGAAGTCTATTTCAATTCATCCGTGGATGAAGGTCGTGTATGGCGAAGTATGTCTATCAATGCAGAAAGTGCACCAGTGGAGTAGGAATTTCGGAAACGGTGTGACTTTGTGCTTGACAGTTCCCACCCAGGTCAGTTAAGCCGCATTTTGGCATCAGTCTGTTGCAGCAGTTGAAGCTATTGTGATAGAAAAATTGCCGTGTAGCGGTGGATGAAATAGCCGCAAATCCGAACATTAAACTCGGAGAGAACCGTAGTGATCCCTTATTATTGCCTAACCTCGTGGTTGCTCCGTCACTCTGTTGCCACTTCGACCCGTCCATAGCTACAACACCGAACCTCTTGTCAGGGGCTCTTCTCCTAAATCGTCTTCGTCGTCAACTTCATCTTCATCGTTGCTTCTAAAGTCAATGTTACTGGCATTATCATTGCTTATATTTACAGTAGGATTACTCGGCGCCAACTGAAACTGCTTTGGGAAATGTTGTTACATCTTGCAACAAGGATGACATTGCTTACGCAGCATGAATCTATTGGCAGAGAGGTACACACACAGCACGCTGGCTGTCATGGATCACTATGGATCTCCTCGAGTTTAGTCATTGTTCAGCACATATTATTCATGACATACATAAGTTTTGCAAATGTCTGCAAGATGGGTGTCACTCCAGGCGCTCACTCCAGAACCGAAAGAACGACCCATTAACTCCTGGGAGGAAATTTTGCGGCGCTTTGAAGCAAGTGATGGCTTCCATGAGAAACTCGTTACAGGAGATGGTATCTGTACTATCAACCCGAAGCACTAACCGAACAAAGACAGTAAGAAAGACATGGCGTTATTCCTCATCAATCATCTAAACCCAAAAGGTTCTATCGTAGCCATTGCAGGAAAAATTAGACTGACTCTCTTTTGAGATAAACAATCTTGGAGCTATGGGAAACTCCATCATGAGTGGGACATATACCGATAAATGGAAAAATCATCTTCGGATTGTAATCAGGTGAAAGCGACGTGGAAGTTTTGACTGCAGGTGTCATTTTTCAAAATGACAATGCTCGGTCTCATAATGTCTGCAGGACGGTTGCAACCATCATTACTTTCAATTTTACATTTTTCCACAGCTGCCATTCTCACCAGACCTGGTCCAGAGTAATTACCACATGTTTGCATCGCTCAAAAAGGCAATGAGAGGAAAGAAAACATGTTTCGATGAAGAGGCGCACCAGGGGGGTGCAAGTGTATGCGCTGGAGGACGTGTGTTGAAAATTTTGGAGACTATGTCGAACACTTTTGTTTCACTTTTATTCAACAAATTCGCTTTAAAATATTTTAAGGTTTTTATTTGACTCTCTGCGTATTATAGGGATCTTTATATAAACGGTCCCTAAATGTTAGTTTCAACATTTGAAATTTGTCAAGGATTGTTCTTATCTCTTATAAATAAAATCTTAACTCCTAACTTAAAAATGTTCACGAATTGCTTCGTGCTTACAGATGGAGATAGTAATACTCTTGTTAGGAACAACATTTTGATAGAATGAACATTTAAGATGTTACTACAATTGTTACTAATATTCGTACCTGCGCATAAACCGGTTATCATATGAGCTCTGCGCGCTTAGTTCCTGTCATTCCGGAGGGGGTTTCACATTGCAATTACCGTGGGCTTATTGTGCGTCAGATTCCATGAGGATAGGATGGCAAGAGTGCGGCCGAAACGGACCGTGGGGAAAGAGCCACCGTGGAGCGCTCCTAACACAGTCAAAGGAGTTCTTCATCTCGACTCGGGGAACGCAGGAGTCCGCGCCCCAGGTCTGACCCAATCACTTCTGTCCTAGAGGTGACTACAACACCATCTCGCCGCCAAGGACTTAAGTTCCAAAATCATTCATCACCACGAAAGGCCGCCACCACCGTAGTCCTCACCGGAACTTATAAACCTGAAATATCCCGGGTAAAATGAATTTGAGGGACAGAAAATTCGGGGGAAATGAAGCAATCTCCCCAACCTAGTGACCCGGGGAAACACTCTAAAAAAACATGGGTCAGAGAGGTTGGCTGTGGGGATCAAACCCACGATCTCCCGAATGCCAGTTTCAGACAACACGCCTGAACCACCTGGCTTGGTGTGTAAACAGTATAGTTACGATCGAATTGTAAGTATATTTAAATCATTTTTATCAATCCCCATTAAAGCCAGTCTTCGACACATTCAGAGAGGGAGAGGGAGTGATAGCAAGGGCGTAGGAAGGGAACTATGAAGTGAGATGGAGAGGCAGTGAGTGAATTATAACGAGAGGGAGAAAAAGAGTAAGGGATAGACAGATAGGGAGAGCGAGAAGCAGCATGTTATAACATTGATACGTTCGATTATGAAATCGATTTAGTTCATTTCTGTCAATTGACATCCTGTATCGGTGTTTTAACTGTTCAGCTGACGCAATAAAGGCAGTATGCACAATTCGGAGGCATCACAAATGAATATGTGTATGTCATAGTGACAGCTTGTGTTCTCTTTTCGCAGATATTGCCTAACAAGTTTGTAATTTTACTACCAATCAAATAAAGCAGAGGAAGGGATACTCAACTGTGGATCACCAATTAGCGTCACTTCGGGCATCCGTACGCATTAAACTATTTGCTAGCCGCTGCAACTATGAAGTTGAGATTTTGTGTATAAGAACCATAAGAATATTTGTTGGCATATTTTATATTTGATTGAAATAGGCGCAAAACTAAGATGGGGTTTAGATGGAGAGCCTCCTAAAATTGTTCACTCTTGGGCGAATAAAAAGACAGTAAAAATGCCGAAAATAAAAAAAGAAAAGAAAAAAAACAAAACAAAAAGAAATCTAAACAAAATTTGAGGGGAACGAATTATATCACGTCCGGTTTTTTCTGTAATGTCTTAGAAAAAAGATGATGTTACATCAACTCCGAGCCTAATGATACATGTATGCGCATCTTTTCTTTGGTGCTAATTTTATGGAGAAGCGAGCGCCAGGAAAAAAAAAAAAAGGCTTGTCCGCTTGTCTTTCCATGGTGTTGCCAACCAAAGAGCTTCTTTCTTTGATGCCCTCAGCCCTTATGGTGAAAAAATTTACCTAATTTGCTGTGAATTAGCTGCATTATTAAAGGAAATAGCGTTAGTATCTGTGCGTGAACTCTGGGATTTACAGTCACTATGAAACCATAGCATTACAGCCACTATATGAGGGTGTATAGCATACTTTATGTTGTCGCTCTGCTTCTGAAATTAAGCAAAAACTACCAAATGAAGACGGAAGGCGAGCGACGAAGAAAAAGGTACGCGCATAGAATCGATACTACTCCGGGTTTTCACCTTGTGGCTACAACGAAATGTGTATTGCAACTATTCTTTAGAGGTATATTTAGGTTTAGTTTCATTTCGTAATCGGCCTAAGGTTCAGAAGCCTGATGGGGAGCCAAAGGCACGAAACCACAGAATGGAGAACCTGTTACAAGGGGTCGGCCCATAGACAGGCATGAACATGAGGAAGTGGATGATATGAAATGTAAGCGAAATTGAGTTTGGAGAGGTGATGATGGAGCAATTGGCGGAATGAGTTGCGGGGGAAACCCGGAGAAAACCCGCCCAGACGCCGTTTCGTCCACCACGAATCCCACATGCGGGCGCTTGGGATCAAACCCAGGCCGCCTAGATGGGAGGCGAGCGGTCTAACCACTCAACAACGGCTCCGCCTTATTTAGGTTATTATTATTATTATTATTATTATTATTATTATTATTATTATTAACATGAAGTAGTTACAAAAGTAAGATTTTACAGTAATAATTTATAGTAGCCATTTAATAATTAACGATAGTAGGTAGAGAAAGTCATGTAACACATAGTTTTCTTTCTTAAGCAAAAGGTGGGAGCATTCGCTTCGTGTATGCTCTTAAAACAACCGAAGAAATATTTATCCTTAGAAGCTTAGTTATGGTAGCTACAAAATGCTGCAATGTAGGTCATGGTGAGGAGTGGGGGTGTTGAATGGTGTTTACCACAACAAAAGGAGAAAACAATGTACCTGCAAGACGTCGCAGAGGTTTCTTGTGGTGTCCACGAGGGTTTGTGAATGTGATTAGACGAGAGGACTAAGTTTGGGCCACTGGAAAGGGTGGAGCAGCTGGCAGAGGTTCAAGACTCAATATTATACCCACCAGGGGGAGGAAAGGCGGGGTTGTAGGGACAAGACTAGCTAGCACGCATCCACTTTGATTTATAAATCTTAAATACCACTAAAGGGTGGGAAAATTCAACGATGAATGACTCGGCTTCTCCGACGCAGCCAAAATCACATGTTGGGAAGGAAACCTATCGTGACCCGGTCGGCGAAAACGTCCCTGCCAAGTCATGCATTCATCTTGTTTAGCAGGAGGCGAGGTCTGCATCGCAAAGAGAACTCGGAGATTTATGGGCATTTAGTAGATCGAGGCTTAAATAGGCTCATTATCCTACCAAGAGAGGAATTCGCTATTGCAGACGTTCTCTTTTCATTCTTAGCTCAGAATATGTCGACTTTGAAGCTAATGTATTATCTGCGAAATTTAGAAAATCAACACAATGTTAGCTATTCTTGTTGAAATTAATACAAGCTATTAATTTATTACACACAATAAAGATATTAATGCCATGTTTAAAAAATGTAGCTGGAATGGCCATTAGAATTATTTTTACTTTCTCTACACGTACTATGCACATAGTGTATAGAGAAGGTAGTGCATTCTACCCAAAAACTCTCCCAAGTGACAGCATGTGAGGTTTGTGGTGAACAAAGCGGTGCAGGGGCCGGTTTTCTCCGGGTTTTACGGTTTCCCGCCATCGCATTCCACCGGTGCTCTCTCCATCTTCATTTGCGTGTATCACCATTGCCATCGCCTGCGGTGCCATGGTAGTAAAAGCGGGCGTTAAACACTATAAAAAGCAAACAAAAACATCATACTGAGATTTCTCCAGAAATACGCGTTTTAGGGTCCCTTGTATATAAACAACATTTTTGGAAAAAGATGTGTGTGTGTGTGTGTGTGTGTGTGTGTGTGTGTGTGTGTGTGAGAGAACACGATAACTAAAAAACGAAAAGTTGGTAAAATACCAAACTTGGCATTTAAGTTTAGTATCTTCCAAGGATGCGACACGAAGATTTTGAGAAAAATCCCCACCCCAAACAACCTGTTACATTGAAAAAATATCGAACATTTTGATTTTCTCAAAACTGGCTCTAACGATTTTGATTAAAATACCGTATATTCAAGATATTTATAAGGCAAAGACCTCTTTATTCTAAATGGATTTTGCGTAAATGTAAACCGTAAGAGATAGACAGAAGCTTACTACACAAAAAATTTAGATCACGTTAAAACACAATTTATGTTATATTTGTTTTTTTAGTGAAATTGATCATTTCCTTGTTATTTGTTTCAGGTATACTCCTTGCCCTTGCATAGAAACGGATTTCAACCACATGACAATCAGCTTTTAAGAGACTTGATATTCGTTTTAGTCCAGTGTATTCCCTTATTTTCCTTGTACTTACTAAGAAGTAAGTAGTTAAGACAATTTATGCCAATGTTTATCTTGATTATTATAAAATAGATAGGAAAATATGCTTTTTAATAATAGTTCGTTTCAGCGTTGTAGAGAAAGTCATGTGAATCTAGCGCATCAGAATTTTTTTTACTGTTTCATTTATATAGCCCCCTTTAACATTATATCGGGGGCTTTGCACTAGAAACAACTCGTTCCCTGTAGATTCTTTACGTTGGGTTTAAATCTTTTTTATTTTCCTCAATCTCTCACACATTCACTCTCACATACATACTTCCATACCCTGTGGGGGATAGGGAATAATTAAGTTTTACAGCAAATAAGTTTAACAAATACATTTATTAAATCAGATGTGTTATAGATCTAACCCCTAATTGTTGTCAAAAATAAATACTTTTTTTTTTTCAAAATTGTTGGTTAATAAGTTTATTTCTCAAAATTGAAACATGTATATATGCTTAATGTGCTTCAGGGATGTATTATAAAAATATTGAAATAATTTAATAAGTTGTTTCGTGTTTACCATTTTGTGCATGGAAAAATGTGCTTGTGAGGAAAATATATGATCCTCATATCTAAATAGGCATTCGCTTGTTCATTGGTAACTTTTATAAATTTATTGTTCAAATTTGCCAAGTGGGAATTATATTATTTTATTATGAATATAAATTTTTAATTTTTCCTAATTGTTGGCCAAATTGCATGGCTACATTACTACCAAGAGAGAAATTCGCTATTAAGGCACGCTCTCTTTTCATTCTTAGCTCTGGATATGTAGACTTTTAAGGCAAGTATCTGTGACATTTGGGAAATCCAGTACTGATACGTAAGCTATTAGTTTTTAAATTCATACCAGTTATTGCAGACAATAACAGTAATATTTTTGCCTATCTGGGATGGCTATTTAAATAATACTTTTTACTGCCAAATCCATTGTGCTAATAAAAATACCATAGGCGATGGATTTTTGACAATATTCGCATAAAAAGTCAGTTTTAGAGTAAATGAGCTTACAAATAAATCTATTCTCTTTTCATTCTTATCTCTGAATATGTCGACTTTTAAGGTAAGCATCTGTGATATTTGGAAAATCCAGTGTTGGTTCGTAGGCTATTATTTGTGAAATTCATACCAGTTATAACAGGCAATAAAAGTGATATTTTTGCCTATCTGGAATACTTTTTACTGCCTAAATTTAAGTTTTAGAGTAAATGAGTTTAGAAATAAATCTAGTACATCAAATGTTGTATATTGAATTAAAAGTTTTGTAGACAAATTAATACCTTTTTACCCCCCAAATTTATTTCTCAAAACTGGAGTTTTTCTTTGACCGAGTATATGGTCTATTTTTATTTCTCTAGCACGTATATACATGCACACAGCAGGTAAAGAAAGTATTTTATTCCACCCAAAATTTTTATATTGAGATTTCGTCGGCAATATATCTTTTGAGGTCCCCGGAACACCTCCCCAAAAGCAGTTTTAGAAATAGTTTAGGGTGTGTCTGTGTGTTTTTATAGTTTTTAACGCCCGCTTTTACTACACATGACACCGCAGGCGATGACGCTGATGATACATGGAGTGAAGATGGAGTACCGATAGAAAACACGCTCCTGCGTCTCTTTGTCCACCACAAATCCCACAGGCCTGCTCTCCAACACGGACCACCTTGATGGGAGGCGAGTGGGTTTAAACACTCGGTCACGGAACAGCCGTGTGTGTGTGTGAGTGTGTGTATATGTGTGTACACGTGTGTACACGAGTTTATCGGAAAAAACGCGTGTCACCTGTAGAATGGGCATGTTGCCAGGTAGCTCAGTGGAGTTTAGAGCAAATGGACGGAGATCAGGAGATCCAGGTTTCAAATCTCGGCTTAGGCATTACATTTTTCAGTCAGAGTCTTATCTTTCCAATTCCTGCCCTGCACACAACTAGCTTGGAATAAACAATTTATTTACATAATTTGTTAATTATCATAATTTAAAGATTTTCCTCAAAAATGAAATTGTTTGGAGAATATTTCCGGGCTATGACTTGTTTACGATTTTAAATCATCATTAATGTCTAAACAATGTGGTGATCGGCTTAGATATGCATTTAGTGAAGGAAATGAAGTAAATATATTTATAATTGGTACTGCGAATTCAAGAGATCGTTTGTTTCTTAGTGATGAATTTAGTGAGGGAGGTTGAAGAACTCTCTTAATGATGAAAATATTATTGCGATTGAGCAATACTTCAAGAATATTGACAGACATCTTATGCATTTATTTGCGTGACATTGGGTGTTATTATGAGCCAATTCCACAACATTTTACATCAACAGACGTGAAAAAACTGTTGCTGATGTGTTCCACATAAACTGACATCCGATCAAAAATAACAACGTATGATTGGAACAGGAAAAAAAAATGCTGAAAAAAATCCAACGTGGCAATTAAATTTTGTTTTAGAATTTCGTTACTGTTGACGAGTCGTGGATTTATTATTATGATCTTGAAAAAAAAATCAATAGGCTATTTATGTCTATCGACGAATCGCAGTACTGCTAAGAAAATTCTTTTCTAGCTATTTTCTTCTTTTTCTTTTCCTAAAACGGGTCATATTGCTACTGCAGCAGTAAAAGAAAATATAAATGTTACTGTCGATTGGTACAAAAAGTATTTAACACCCAATGGAAAAATACTTTTTGACCATTGTCGCATACAACAAATCATCTGCTCAAAACATCAGCTGCATAACCCCTAAACCATACGACCCCAACCTACCACCTTGTCATTTATTTTAGTTTCCAAAAATTAAATATCATATGCATGGAAACACCTTTTTTATCCTCAGTTGAAGCAGTGGAACATTATAAAAATGTCTGAAGTGCCCCGCAAAGAATAGCTTCATTGTTTAGGACTAATTTCATCAAATACAAAACTATATTGATGTTAAAGGGGAATATCCTGAAAAACAACAAAATTATTTGAAACTAATCCTTGTGTGATTTTCTAAACGTTTTCAGTGTCGCCCTTGTACAAAGACTCCTCCAAGGGTTATGGGTTAATGTGTTATCCGCGTTTTACTTTCTCGATCACATATGTTCAATATACATAGGTAGAGAAAGTATTGTATTCCACCCAAAAATCGATTTCGAGATTTATGAAAACACATATCTTACGTGTATATTGACAGCACAATTCAAAAGGGAAAATTATGTAAAATTTTAAGTTTAATATCTTCCAAGGATGCAACGAGAAAAAACAAAATCACCACTACCCTTTACATGAAAGATTTTTTCATAATTTTCTGTTTTCTTAAAAATGTCTCAAACGATTTTAATTAAAATACCAAAATACCATATTTAAGACACTAAGAAGAAAAATACAATATATATCCTGAAACCTCTTATTCTTAATGACTTTAGCATAATGGAAAACCACAAAAGATAAACATAGATTTACTGCACAAAAATATAGATTTCGTTAAACTACAATTTATGTCATATACGTGCTTTTTCTGTAGAGCTAATCATTTCAAACATATTTCTAGTTATTATTTCAATTTTAAAATATTTAAGCTTTTCTCGAACGAGTTTTACTCCTGGCCATGCAAAGACAAGGAAATTTCAGTTGTATGACTAGCGACTAGCTTTAAAAGATTCGACTATCGCTTTACCCTACTGCATTCCCTTATTTCCCTTCTGCTTACAACGAAGCAAGTAATAAAAGCATTTCTGCTAATCTTTATCTCGATTAGCATGATGTAAATAAAAGAACAATCTTTTGTAACAATATTTTGTTTGCAAAACAGAAGAAGATTCAGATTTTGATTTATGATTTCTTTGTTTTGATTACAAACCTTTATTGAGAGCACTTGATTTGGATAATGGAGTTCAGTTTTCAATTATTGCTTCGTAACTGCCTTTGCTAAGCATTGCAATGCAAGTTAATTGAACATGCCGAGGAAAATTAGAGGTATACGCTAATATAAAGATGCGGATCTAAAGTGGTGGCTTAGGAACACTAAAGAAGATTGTATGTGATCTGAATTATATGATCTTTATGCGATGGGTTTTAATAATCTCTTATTGCTTACCAACAACACAGAGGTAGGTAGATATATTCACACCCTAACCGGCCGCGCCGTGGCCGAGTGGTTAGACCTCTCGACTCTCACCTAGACGGCCGGGTTTTGATCCCAAGCGACCGATGTGAGATTTGTGGTGGACAAAACGGCGCTGGGGCGGGTTTTCTCCGGGAACTCCGGTTTCCCCTGCCATAGCATTCCACCGGTGCTCCATCCCCATTCATGTATCATCAGTATCACCGCCTGCGGTGTCATTAGTAGTTAAAGCGGGCGTTAAACACTACCAAAAAAAAAAAACAAAAAAAAAAACACCCTAACCGCATGTTTAACATGTGCATATGTTTTATTTGTTATGTAAATGTCTTAAACATATTTATATTTTCGCTTCGTATTAGGCGTTTAGAAAAAAACGCCTGCGCGGGCGGGTGTCTGTAAATAGCATAACTCAAAACGAAACCCGTAAAATATCAAAGTTAATATTTGAAGTCCTGCATCCTTTAAAGATGCGACTTGAAGATTTTAAAGAAAACCCTGCCACTCCCAACTACAGGGAATATATTTTTTTAAATTTTAGATTTTCTCTATAACGATTCTCTTAAAGATTTTTATTAAAATATCACATGCTTAAGATATTTTCATGGTAAATGAAATTTATATCTTGAATTTTCTGCGAACAGCCTCCAAATCCCTCATCATTGTGAACTATTTTTACATTTTACAGACATACCGTAATGGATACGAAAACTTACTGCACAAAAAAATGTAGATGTGATCAAAACTCACAACTTTTATTAAATTATTTTTGTGTGTGGAGTTAACTTTAACGAGATAGTTCTTGTTAGTGATTTAAAATGTGTAATACTTATACTATCTCAAATGGGAAATTGGATTCGTTTTTTTTTCTTTCTTTTTTTCATTCGGTTATACAAAAAGAACGGAATATCAGAGTAATCATATAGTGATCAGCTCTTAACATATTTGACCTTGAACCTATAAGAAAATAAACAATAAAGCCATTTCTGCAATATTTATCTTGGTTAGCATGGGATAGATACAAGAATAAGATTTCGTAAGAATAATTTGTTGCGGAATAGAGAAGGTCATCTGAATGTTAACACATCTGATTTTTTCGTTTCAGAGAGCCTCAAAACATGTACTTCCGATGTTATCTAAATATAAAACATAATACTTTGTGCAACTTCATTATAAGTGAGTGATGGCGAGGCTAATATATAATTGTTTTATCCAATTGGATGGAGCGTTTTAGGATATACTCATCCTAACTTCATATTGCAATGCACTACTGGTAATCTTACTCGGCAATTCAATTCCATGACAATTCAGTAACTACTATTATTGGGAAAAGCTCCCTCAAAGTTACCTCATTGATGTTTTCTGTAACATCTACTGGAAGAGCTAAGGAGGACTGTAGTGAAATGCGAAGAAGGACTCCTTAAAAGAATGGAGTAAGAAATGTGCGAATATTCCGCTCCTGACTCTAAAACGTGCAGGCATATGTGATTAATGTTCCACGATCTCTGACGTAAAAACATCCGTACTGTAATTGTTGGATTTGAATACCTATATTCCCACGACCTGAATAATTTCAAAGGTGCATTTAAAGTACTATTTTCATTGCCCCTGCCAATCAACTAAAATAAAAGAAAAATGGCTAAATATCGGCAGCTTGTTGCCTGACGCAAAACAGGAAAGAGTCGCAATTGATCGAAATCTATCTTACTATGTGTGGGAATACAAGGGACAACTTAGTCCATAGTGTTTAGGTAATGTAAGCTCCAAAATATAGGGATGAGAAGTAAAGCTCAAGAGAAACAAACGCGTTCTGTAAACAAGGGTTCGGAAATTAACTGGTTACGATATTTTTGTTTCGTGTTTCTACTTAAAAGAGTAGGTACTAAAATGATTGAGAGTTTAGTTTAATCAATCGCAACTTTCAAACACTATAGTCTAAATAGATAATATTTTATAAATATATGATGTGTTTCTTTCTTATTTTCTCTATCCTATTGCAAACTATTCTCACAAAAGCTTATTCTTCTATTTACACCATGCTAATCAAGATAAGCATTAGCATAAATGATCTTATTACATATCTTCTTATAGATTCAAGGGTAATAAAGAAATTCATTAGGCCAAAGATATAGTAAAATCTTTTAAGAACTGGCCACTATGTGATGTGTTTGAAGTGTTAAATATTGGGAAATTTAAACCATAAACAATAAAAAGGTTAACTCCACAAAAATGCATTTGATATAAATCGTGTGTTTTAATGACATGTAATTCTTTTGTCTAGTAATTAATATTTTGGTATCTTACAGTATATCAGTTGCACAATATCCATCCAGAAGATGTCTTCAAATGTTATTCCCAAAAGATTCAATATATGCATTTTACTTGCCATTTAAATATATTTAATATATGGAATTTTCATGAAAACCGATAGCAATTTTTGAGAAAGTTGAAAAATTACGAAAAAAACTTTCATGCAAAGAATAGTGTATAGTGCATCCAAAAATTCCATTCCGAGATTTTACCAGAAATATATATTTTGAGACTCCTGAATCCAAACAAAAAAGTGTTTTTAGAAAATGGTCCGTGTGCGTTTGTGTCTGTGGACAGCATAACTCAAAAACCAAAAGGCCGTTAAATACCAAGCTTGGTGTTTAAGTTTATTATCTTCCAAGGATGTGACGAAGGTCTTCAAGAAAATCCCCCTACCCCAAACAACCCCTTTCAAGGAAAACGTTTTAAAAATTTTGTTTTTCTCAAAAATGGCTCTAACGATTTTGATTAAAATACCGCATATTAAAGTTATTCACAACACTAATATAATATATACCTTGAATTTTCTGGGAATTGCCTCTGAATAGCACTTTATTCTGATTACTTTGTGCAGAATTTTTCATAACGTTTAAACCGTAAGAGATAGACAAAAACTTACTTCACAAAAATGTAGATCTCGTTATGTCATATGCATTTTTGTTGTAAAGTTGACCGTTTCCAAGATATTCCTTGTTATTGATTTCAATTTTAATATACTTATACTTTTCTCAGAGAGAAAGCGTCCTTTAGTTCCCTTCCATTTATAACGAACTAAGAAATAAGCATATTCTGCTAATACTTAGCTCGATTGACAAGGTGTAGAAAGTAGAATAATCTTCTGTAAGAAGTCTTGTTTGAAGAACAGTTAGAGAAAGTCATGCGAGTTTAACATCAGTTTTTTTTTTGTTTTTTTTTGTTTTTTTTTGTTTTTTTTGTTTTTTTTCTCAAACGGGAAATGGCGTTTCATATCATGTTTTACTGCATGCCATGCAAAGCGAATCGAACTTCAGTTATTTCATATAGGACCAACTTTTAAGAGATTTGACTATCGATTAAGCTTAATGCATTCGCTTATGTCCCTTCTAATTACAAGGGAGCAAGTAGCAAGACAATTTCTGCTAAAGTTTACGATGATTAGCATGTCAAGATAAAAGAACAATCTTTTATAAGGAAAGTTGTTTGTGTAGCGGCTAGAGAAAATCATGTGATTGAAACACTTCGGATTTTAATTTCTCTACATATACCATGCATATAGTGTATAGAGGAAGTATTGTATTTAACCAAATAATTCGATACCGAGATTTCACCGGAAATATGTTTTGAGGTCCCCTGAGTCCCGAAGAAGCATTTTTGATTTCTCTACACCTACCACGTACATAGTGTAGTGAAGAAACTATTGTACTGCATCTAAAAATTCGATAACGCGATTTCACCGGAAATATAATATGTATTGAGACCTCCCGAATCCAAAAAAAAGAGAAGCATTTTTAGAAAAATTTTAATGTGTGTGTGTGTATATGCGTGTTTGTTTGTGTCCGTTTCTGTGGGTAACATATCTCAAAAACTAAAACTCCGTTAACTACCAAACTTGGTATTTAAGTTCAGTATCTTCTAGGATGCGACACGAAGATTTTCAAGAGAATTCCCCCCAACCCCAACTGCCCTTTTCATGGAAAATGTTTTCGAAAATTTTGATTCTCTCAAAACTCGCTATGGAGTTTGATTAAAATATCGTATATTAAACATATATGAAAAATAACATGTTTATCTTCAATTTTCTAGGAATAGTTTCTGAAGACATCTTTATTCTGGATGAATTTAGCGGCATTTGGTAACTGTTAAACCACAATAAATAGACAAAAATTGAATAAAAATGTAGAGCTCGTTAAAACACACAATTTATTTTATATGCATATTTTTCAATGTTCATCGTTTTTTAGATATTCCGTATTATTGGTTTCAGCTTTAAAATGTTATACTTTTCTCATACGGGAATGTGTCAACCCCTGTCCATGCAAACAAAAGAACTTCAGTCACATAGCAACCAGCCTTTGACTACATTTTTAGCCTACGCTACTTTTTTTTTTTTAGCTTAACGTTCTTTGATCTAGTTGGTCATATCGGACGATGAATGAAATTGGTGAAATCATGCTCAAATTATTTCGGGGTCCATGGAGCTTAAAATTACCCGACATTCGTCTTCTCAGGATAAACCTTATCCGGGTTACTTACCGAGATTCGAACTCACGACCTTTAGAATGTGAAGCAGACACGCTACCACCAGACTACCCAGGCGGGTAGCTACTCTCTTATTTCGCTTCTACTTGCATGGAAACAAGTAATAAGAGATTTCTACTAATTTTTTTCTCGATTAGCATGAAGTAAATATAAGAATAAACTTTTTAACAATAATTTGATGCAGAAATGTAGAGAAAGCTATGTGAATGGAACACATCAAATTTTAGGAACGTTTGTGTGTGTGTGTGTGTGTGTGTGTGTGTGGACAGCATAGATCAAAAGCGAAAAGACCGTTAAGCTTGGTATCTTCCAAAGATGCGACATGAAAATTTTCAAGAAAATGCCCCCATCCCCAACTATCCTTTACATGGAAAAAACTTTTGAAAATTTTATATTTTCTCAAAAATGCCTGAAACGATTTTGATTAAAATACCGTACATTAAAGCTGTAAATATCACAAAGATAGTGTATATGTTGAAATTTCTGGGAATAGGTTTTGAAGGCCTGTTCATCTAGAAGAATTTTACTGAATTTTGCATAACCACAAGAGATGGTTACTCCACAAAAAATGCAGATCTTGTTAAAGCACACAATTTATGATATACACCTACATTTTTTTTTTTACAGAATTGAGCGTTTTCGAGATATTTATTGGTTTCAAATTTAAACTACGCAAATTATCAAAAGAGATTTCCTTTCGTTTAATCTCTCTTTTGTTTTTTCTGTTCTGTTTGTTCATATATCGATCTGCTTTTAAAAGATTTGACCATCGCTTTAGCCTGTTGTATTCCCTTATCTCTCTTCTGCTTATTACAAACTAAGTAGTAATTGTGTTAATATTTATCTCGTTTAGAATGTTGTAGATAGATGAGTAAGCTTTTGTAGGAATAGTTGGTTACAGGCTAGGTACAGAAAGTCAAGAAATGTAACACATCAGATTTTTTATTGAATACTTTGTAACTGAGACACCATAAGAGATAGGAATAGTATTTGAAACAAGAGGAGGAATTCAAAACTGTTGTCAAGGCTAGGCTATTGCACCATGAAGAAGGGATGCAACGAAAGGATACGAAAGCCGGGATCCTTATGTCCCTAGCATCCCTACGATTCTCCTACCCAGAGGGGAGGAAGAAGTATATGTCAGGTAACAATACCCTCCTCAAAATGTACTCACCGCACACGCCGTCCACCGCGCCTAACCCAGTTGGACTTTCTTGAAAATCTTCTTGTTGCACCCTTGGAAGAAGATGAATTTAAATATCAAGTTTGCTATTTGACCCTTTTTTATTTTTTATTTATCGTGTTCACGTACCTCCCCCCCTCTCTCTCTCTCTCTTTCACCCAAACACGGACCGTTTTCTAAAAATGCTTTTCTGCATACATAGGATTCTAAAACATGTATTTCCAGAGAAATATCGCTATCGAATTTTTGGGTGAAATGGAATACATTCTCTATATACTGTGTAAAGCAGATAAAGTAAAAATTGAATAGCGACTTACAACATGGACAAGTGAAGTATGTGACAATTCATAACCATAATAAACTCTGAAATGGGCAATGCCATATAAAGGAATGTTGCTTAACGAGATGTACATTTTATGTAGTAAGTGTTTATATGTGCAGTACCATATGGTTTATGAATTATAAAAATCTGATGTGTTTCATTCACATGACTTTCTCAGCATCTCTGCAACAAATTATAGTTAAAAAGCTCTTTCTTCTATTTACTTCATGCTAATCGGAAAACATTGGCATAAATGGTCTTATTACCTGCTTCCTTGCAAGAAGAAGCGAAATAAGGTAATACCATAGACTAAAGCGATACTAATACATTTTAAAAGCTGGTTGCTATGTGATTGAAGTTCCTTTGTTTGTATGACCAGCAGTTGACAAATTCCCATATGAGAAAGGTATAAGTATTTTAAAACAAAAACAAATAACAAGGAATATCTCAAAATGGTGTCTTTTAACAAGCTCTACTTGTTTTGTTAAGCAAGTTTTTGTCTATATCTTACGGTTTACCAGTTATGCAAAGTTCAGTAAAATTCATCCAAAATAAAGATTTCTTAAGAGGATATTCCCAGAAAATTCAAGATATACATTTTATTTGCCATGTAATACCTTTAATACATACTATTTTAATCAAAAAAGTTAGAGCCATTTTTGAGAAAATAAAATTTTTCAACAACTTTTCTATGTAAAGGGTGATTGGGGTGGGGAATTTTCTTAAAAATCTTCATGTCGCATCCTTGGAAGATACTGAACTTAAATACTAACGGACTTTTCGCCTTTGAGCTATGCTGCACACAGATGTACACACACGGACATTTTTCTAAATTTTTGGGGGGGATTCAGGAGATCTCAAAACATACTTCCGTTGAAATCTCGGTATCGAATTTTTTGTGCAATACAATACCTTCTCTGAACACTGCACATACATAGTAACTGCGTGTAAATAAAAAATATCATTTAGAATGAATTGTAGTTCACTGAGAAACAATTTCAAGATAAGCATTTCATTTGTCAAGCAAATGTCTTAAACTCTTGACGTTTTAATCAAAAGCATTGGCAATTATGAGAATGTTAAATATAAAGGGTAGTATGGTGTGAGGAGATTTCATTGAAAATCGCCATGTTCCATCTCTGAAAGGTATTGTACAAAAATACCAAAGTTGTCATCCGGAATTTAATTTTTGAGTATGCGTCCCACAAACACTCGCATATAGACAAACGCAGAGAGAGCTTTTCCTAGAAACGTTTCTTTGGATTCAGGGGACCTCAAATCCTGTATTTTCGATGAAATCTCAGTTACGATGTTTTGTTGAAGTTTAATTTTTCCTCTGCTTTCTATAGCAGTAGAAAAAGTGAAATGTAGTGATGGTGAGTAGAGAAAGTAATGTGAATGTAATATGAGAATATTTTTTCTTTGTACCAGTTGCTCCCTATTGCGTAGTTTAAAAGCTAATAATGGCATGGAGTCAGGTGGGTGTAACAATCAAGGAATTTAATGTATTCGATCCGCCAACAGAATGCGCGCTTGAAAATGGGGCGCAACTTTGTCGCATGGAGCTGGTCTCTTTGGAAGCTGAACTGGGGCGCGGACTGCAAGCAACTCGAGGAAGGGCATCTCGTTTCGCGTCTGGCCCAGGAGGAGGAGGAGGGGTATTACAGCAGAGCGCATCGACGGCGAAAACGATGATGGAGGCGGCGTCGAAATACAATAGCTTATCAAAAGAGGCAAGCAGTGAGAGAGAGGAAATGCGATATGGCCAGGACAGAGTCGGGTTGTGGTACATGGGATCCGGTGTCTCATTAGGCTGCCTGCCCGGACGTCGCCGTACCAGGCAGCGTCGCGGTGTTTGCAATTACCACGTTTCAGAACGTGATCAGATTGTGTGTACAAAAAGGGATGGAGCACTCTCCTGTTCGTTGCTATCAAGATGCCCTCCCTTTCACAGCGTGCCAATAAAATAACAATAACAGCATCAAAGTATACTTTACACACAATATACATAAAACATGATTCTTTGCTTCTATCGACAACATAAAATCATACATTACGATATGAGATCAGCATGTGAGTTTTAATAACTCAAGAAAAATATGCTTTGATACATACATACGCCTTTCTTTACCAATTACAAATTCACACATATTTCTTAAATAATACCTAATATTCATATAAAATTATATATAGTACGTAAGTAAAGAAGATATTGCACTCCAACCACAAATTCAATACCGAGATTTCATCGGAAATAAACTTTTTTAGGCCCCCCGGAAAAAAAAAAAAAACATTTTTAGAACAAATTCGGTGTGCGTGCGTGTCCGCGACACGATAACTCAAAAGTCGAAAATACCAAGGGTGCGACATAAAGACTTTAAAGAACCCCCCTCACTCCAAAATACTGTTTACATGGACAAATTTCGAAAATTTGGATTTTCTCAAAAATGGCACTAACAATTTTGATTAAAATATCGATAATTAAAAATATTTATACGACATATAAAATGTATTTCTTGAATTTTCTGGAAATAGCCTTTGAAGACTTCTTTATTCTGGATGAACTTTCCGTAACTGGTAAGCCGCAAGAGATAGCCAAAAACCTACAGCAGAAAAAATATAGATATCGTTAAAACACACAATTTTATTCATATACTTTATACTTTCTCTAGCCCGCATGTACAATGCACATAGTGGATAGAGAAGGTATTGCATTTCACCGGAAATATGTTTTGGGGTCCCCTAAGTCCGAAAAAGTATTTTTAGAAAAAGGTTCGTTTGTGATTGTGTGTGCGTGTATGTGTCTGGATAGCATAGCTCAAAAACGAAAATACCGTTAAATACCAAACTTGGTATTTAGGTTGATATCTTCCAAGGATGTGACACGAAAATGTTCAACAAAATCCCCCAACACAAACTAACTTTTACATGGAAACATTTTCGAAAATGTTGAACTTCTAAAAAATGACTAACAATTTGGATTAAAATCTCGTGTATTAAAGATATTTTCATATCAAATAAAATATACATCTTGAATTTTCTGGGAATAGCCTTTGAGGACCTCTTTATTGTGGATGAATTTTGCTGAAATTTGTATAACTGGTAAACCGCAAAAGATGGGCAAAACTATACCTCAGAAAAATTATAGATGTCGTTAAAACACACATTTTAATTAATATACATTTTTGCGTGGAGTTCATTTTTGAGATATTCGTTGTCATTGGTTTCAATTTTAGAATACCTAAACTTTTCTCATACGGGAATTTGTCAACTCCTGGCAATGCAAACCAGCAACCAGATTTTAAAAGACTTGACTAGTCTAGTGTATTTTCTCATTTCTCTTCCACTTACAAGAAAGCAAATAATAAGTTCATTTCTGCTAATGTTTATCTCAATCAGCATGAAGTAGACAGAAGAATAAGCTTTTTAAGAATAATTTATTACAGAGATGCAGAGAAGATCATGTGAATGGAACACATCAAAATTTTAGAAAAAGGTCCAAGTGGCATTTAACTTCATTATCTTCCAATGGTGTGAAAAGACAATTTTCACGAAACTACCCCCACCAACTACTCTTTTTTTTTTTAAAAAAAATTGATAATGCATTTCTTATAATGCAAATGATGTTGCAAATGATGTGACTAATAAAATGGTTGTTAAAATGTCCAGGGGGCTACGTACAAAATCAGCAGTGCACCAACTTTGGATTTATAGACATAACTAATCTCACGCGGAATCAGCAGTGCACACGTTAGAAGCTTGCACGATTGTGCTATCACAGTAGTGGAGGGGAAAATTGTGGGGTAGTTGTGAGCATGTGTTTGCGCAGTTTGAACACACCGCTAAAAAAATAGTATGTAGTTCTTAGCGATATGTTTACATTCTCGACTCACGTGCCACGATAAAAGTGAAAGTAAGCTCTGTTCCATATTAACTTTGCCGACTATCTTCTCACACCACGTGTATAGTCACATCTCATTGACTGCTGTCATGAAATAGTTTTTGTGTTATATAAAGTAGTTCCTTGTTTGGCATGATCATTTATTTCAATATTTTCTAAGAAAACTGTAAATTTTATATCTTCATAACCGTATGAATCAAATATATAATGTAACAGAGTTAATACACTTGGTTGCATAAAAACTATCATTATATTCATTTTATCCTATCAAGATGAAGAAAGCGCGTGCAGTTCTAAAGCGAGTCTCAAGCTTAAAGGTCAGTATAGGTTAAATGGAGCACAGAGTTGCCACATAGACATGTACTGTTTGTTATACGTACATAGGCCTACCAATTCAATGTCATCTTATGAACTTATACATCACCAAATAATAAAATAAGCTTATTGTAAGAAATTTATTTTTCACCCGCATTTTATCTCTCCTCTTTATAGTTTTAGTATTTCTTAAACGCATAAAATATATAAATTATGGAGATATGAAATAATAAAGGTTTTAATTTTGAAGGCGTCATTGTTTACTCTGGACAAAATTACTTTCAGATGGGTGTAATGTTTTAAAGCAGCAAAGAATGAGGCGATGCCTCACTGAGTTTTGTGCTGTTCCATCGTGTTGCGTTAACCTAGAGTGTTTTTGTTTCCTTCACGCATTTTCTTTCTATTCAACGGGTCCTTGTAGATCCTTTCATTCTTTCTTTTTTATCCTATACACTACTGATTAGAACTCCTGGTACTACCTTTATCTGTTTCATTTATCTCCTTAATTATACTCATTATGCTTGAATAAATTAACGCATTCGTTATTTTAGTTTTTTTTCTTAGTTTATCTGCTAACATTTCGTCTCTCCCTAGCTTCTGTAACTCCATTTATACAAACATTTATATGTAAAACACCAAAAAAAAAAAAAAAAAAAAAAAAAAAAAAAAAAAAAAAACTATATTAACACCTTAGTGTTCCACACATGAATATATCCTTAAAATTTATATTAACCTTTACCAAAATCACACAATCTACCTTTTGTCTCGCGCCATAAGTTGAATAGATGGGTAACTATTTTTTTCATAGATACTGAATGAAAGAAGTTATAGGATTCTGGCTTATTTTAAAACTTTTTATAACCCCTTGTCAATATTTTCTTTCGCTCGGTCCCCTTTGTAAACGCAATAACAAAAAGGTTGCTTCAATTTTCTATTGTGCAGATATAGATTTTTCCTAAATTCTTTTGTTTAAAAATTATAACGCTCGTCTTATTAAACATAGATCAAACTAGGGAGGTATCACCTCTACTTTATTCTAACTAGATATTGTTGTTTTCTGACCACTGCGGGACAAGATAAGAAACAGCAAAAATCGGAATTTTACTGGAGGGAGAGGGGACGTTTTCTTTAGAAATTTGGGTTCACGGAAATCTAAAATGATCTAAAAATGATGTAATCTCATAGGAAAAAAATACGTTGCATAAGATATGTTCAGAGCTGAAAAGCATAACATCTGAGTAATTTACTCTTTTATATGCAATTTGGCCACAGCGCGAGAACAGAAGAAGGCTAAACTAATGGTAATATGTATGGATTAGATAGAGACAGATATCCCATTTTTAGCTCCTTACTATCTTTAAAGGTTGAAACAATTTCATGCCAGTGTTTATATGGCTTTTATCGCCAGTGCTTTTCATACATCCAATCAAAGGCGTACAGTAACCAGTCAGGGAAAAGAGGAAGGGAATTGCGCGCGGAAGAATACATGTTGGTGGGGCAAGGTTATACGAAATAAGGTTTAGAGCAGGTTATCATCCCCTCCTCTCTTGAACTTCTGATAACGAAAGATAAAATATGTTCGAAAAGCTCAAAATGGTAATTTGAATAAGTTTGTCTAGCCAAATATGCTCAAAAGAATGGAATCTATTGAGCGTTCATTTTAAATTGGTGGTTGAAAAAGCGAAGTAGTTTTGTGTCGAAAAAGTTGCCCAGTTTTCAGAACGTAACAAAGTCCATGGAACAATGTGTTGATCAAAGAGCAATTTCAACTTGAACCTTACTGGTACATACTAACGGAAGGGCTGGGAGTCTTTGAACTATTTATTTAAATTCCTATATTATAATAGACTTTGTCTGTTTATCACTTTTGGCTAAGAAGTCAGTCAGTCTTTCAATGCTGAGTCCTTCAGAAAAAGCGGATGTGTAATTGATATTCCCAGCTTCAACGTACAACTCGAGAAAACTTGAAGATAGTTAATAGGTGAGTTTGTGAACATGCCAAAAAATCTGATGTGTTCCATTCACATACCTGTTCCACAAACTTTAATTACCAAAGATTATTCATTTATCTACACCATGCAAATAGAGATAAGCATTAGCAGAACTGGTGCGTTTTTTCCTTATAGGTAGAAGGTAAATAAGGAATTAAATTAGTTAAAGGGATAGTCAACTCTTTGTAAAGCCATCGCCATGTGGAAAAATTGAAATTCGGTTCTCTTTTTCATTACTGAAAGCAAAATAAAAGAGATGAAACTAGAGTTTATTTCCCGCTTGAAAACAATTTAAGTAAATTAAAAATGAAACAAATATCAAGGAATATCTCGGATGCGGTCTTTTTAACGATATCTCGTTCTCTTACGGTTTACCAGTTACACACAAACCATTCAGAATGAAGAGGTCTTCAGACGCTATTTACAGTAAATTCAAGATGTACATTTCGTATGTCATGAAAATATCTTAAATATATATAGTATTTTAATCAAAATTGTTAGTCATTTTTTAGAAAACTATACATTTTGAAAAATGTTTCATATAAAGGATAGTTCTGGGTGGGAGGGATTTCTTTGAAAGTCGTGTCTCATCCTTTGAAGACAATGAACTTAAATACTAAGTTTGGTATTTAACGGGTTTTCCATTTTTGACCTATGTTGCCCATACTCACGCGCGCGCGGATATTTTCCTAAAAGGTTTTTTGGACTCAGGGTGTCTCAAATTTCATCTCCGATGAAATCTCGGTATAGGTATTTTGGGTGAATACTCCTTTTATCTGCTATGTACATTGTACTTACATACGCGCTAGAGAGAATAAAAATGACTGTGTAACTTCTACTTATTGTGTTTTCTCACAAGCGCATTGCTCGATTACGGTAAACACCGTGAGGTGCCTAAAGGTATGATGTAATACTATAATACTGTAATTGACAGAATTACTGAACGGTATGGCTAAATGGGACGGCCCGTATTTGGAGGATCCCGGATTCGATAACTGGCGACATCCACTCTGACCAATGGGTTTTTCGTAGTTTCTCCTGGTTGTCAGGCGAATCCTGGGTTATTCATTGTCTAGCATGACTATCCTGTTCATCACTTCCTGTACCCGTCATTTCCTTAGTATTTCACATAAGTAGCTGGCAAAGCATCCCAGTGGTGGGATCGCTTTCGCGATTATCCTAATCGACAGAATTATTATTAGCAACCTTCAATGGGCTGCGAGATCTTCAGATTTGATATCATTTGAGATTTTCCTCTGGGATCATATCTTAAGGACCAGCGCCGTGGCCGAGTGGCTAGATAGCTTGCCTCTCACCTGGGCGGCCCGGGTTCGATTCCCATGGGACAAGTGGAATTTTAGGTGAAGGATATGTCTGGGCGAGTTTTCTCGGGTTCTCCGGTTCGCCCCTGCCATATACTCCACCATTGTTCCATAAGTATCTTTCTTTTCATCCATTTCACCGTCATTTCATAGCATTTGCTTCTTCACTTTAGGG
Organism: Hymenopus coronatus; assembly: GCA_030762935.1. Taxonomy (NCBI): domain Eukaryota; kingdom Metazoa; phylum Arthropoda; class Insecta; order Mantodea; family Hymenopodidae; genus Hymenopus; species Hymenopus coronatus. Next base: position 70,038,371 of record CM060895.1, read on the forward strand.
CTGATTATCCTTCCGGGCTTCTAACCCCAGGCGCTGGCTTATAAGTTCTGGTATGTCCTATCTATAAGGAGGGTTAACAGAGAAAGAAAGAAATTATCTGAAGGGCTGGTCTTTTTTGGATTCCCTGAAAATCTGAACCAGCTGAAATATTGTTGATCATTACATTGAAAGTTTAAATTTCTGTAAAATTAAAACATTTCCTACGAAAAAAATTGATATGCAGCTATTATAAGTTTCTAATACACACATATATATAAAAAATCTAAATAAACTTTTTAAGGCAAACAATCTCTATAGCTTTTAAAAATGTAACTTTTTTTTAAAGTAATTTGAAAACACTTGTAGATGTCTATTTAAACGATATGTTTGAGTATTTAAGGATAAAACAGCAATTTACTCCTTGTCCTAGAATGCCAAAGAATTATTTTCTATGACAGTTTAAAGTTTTTATCGAACTTGTAATCCAAAAATTCAGTATTTAGTATCCTTAATTTGAGATTCTTTCAAAAATATATCGTGAGTAATAAAACAAATAGAGGAATCACCATTTATGACGAAAAGGAATGGATTGTGTTGGATAGAATTTCTTGAAGATCATATTGCAACCTTAAGCGTAACTCTATTTTAAAACGAGTTTTCGTTATTGAATTACTCTGTTCGTTTAAATCGAGTTCTGGATTGAATTAACCCTTATTTAAAATCGATACTGAGTCATACCGCAAGTATAAAGTGACGGTAGCTGGCACTATTCGATGGATATTCTAGACGCTGAGACCATCTTTCCTGGCCTAACGCCCATCTCAAGGGTAATCCTGGCAAGCGAGGCCTAGCATCGCGGACAAATATAAATATTTACATTTGTGACCAGAATGTACCCGTGTTATACAAGATTATCATCACTGTGTAGACGTTGCTATGTTCCTGCAGACCATCATTCATAGTTTGCTCGATGGATCTTCAGTTGTTTACGTGTCAGTTGCGCAGCTGAGGAATAGCCGATCTTTCTGCTTTATTTAATCCTCCTGCAGGAATGTGTAGCTCGTGTGCTGATGCGCTGTCTAATAGAGATGCTTCGATGACTATAGTTTGTAGTGATGAATATTAAAACGGAAAACGCACTATCAATACTAATATTATAAAACAAAACAGTGAGAGAGAGAGAGAGAGAGAGAGAGAGAGAGAGACAGAGCGAGGAGAAAGAGGAGAGAGTAAGAGAGAACTAATTTTCTTCCCGAATAACATAGGCTTCAAAGTTGTTCTTGTTCTTTTTCTTTAAGACTTACACCCTTCAGCTCCAAACTGCCTCCATCAAATTCTCTCTCCATTTTACTGGTCTTCTTATTGGCCTCTTTTCTATTGGTTGCTCTTGTTATTCATGCAATTTGCGTTCTATTTATAAGATCTTTCCAATTTTTACGTTCTATTCTAGCTACTTTTGGTTCCTTTCTGACTTTTTCATCTAACAATATAGATCCAGCAACACACGAATAAGAAATTTCTTCTCACTTGCTTCTCTTTTCTTTAGTATTTTTAATTCAAGATTCATGGCCTAATAATACCATATTAAACAATTCTATCACTTTATATATTTAACCAATGTTTCCTTTTTCACTTTCCTTCCTAGTATTCTACAAACTGTCCCACAAACATAATTAAAAGGTATTCATTTTTTGTTCGTTTAGTACCTTTTCCTGATGTTACTGAACAGAATAACTATTTATAGTTGTTAACTTTATTGTTATCTAGACCAACTTTACTCTTATTGGCAGAGGTCCAATGAATGCCATCGGACCTGACCAATATTTTTATGTTAAAACGTAATGCGATTTGACTCAGTTTGAATACTCGGTTATAAAACATTTTCGCTCTCTAATAACCGCCAGGTAATTAGAAAATGTAGTGCTAGTGCAATTTAGATTATTTATTTCAAAATGTTCTGATATTTTCTTCAGCCATATTCTTACGATCTCGTCCATATATAAATTAAAAAGATAGGTGACAAAAGGCACCCTATTCGAACTCCTGATTTATTTCTGCCACGTCATTATAATGGTATGTTTTCAGTTGTGTTATTTACATATGTGTAGACTATATTACTACTATGCAGTGGGATGGTATCCTTAATTTTAATATTTGCCATAATATATTTATATCTGAGTTCCTAATCACTAAATGACTGACATTAAAATGTAAACATTTTGGAGTAATAAAAATGCGTGGTTATGGTTATTAGGAAGTGCAGTTGTGTTTTTCCACTTAAGCATATAGTCCCCTATTATGATTCTGGAAACCTACAGTTGTAAGGGGTGGAGCAAACACAACCAGGTTCCGCGACAATAGGCGTGGATATAAGCGGGGTCCAGAATGCATCTGTTATTACAACCTGACGTCAACGTAACATCAACAGGCTTACCCTTCTCTAAAGGTCCGCCTCATACAAACGCCAAAACATATTGTTCCACAAAGCAAACTCCAATGACAAACGCTCGCCCGCTGTCCACTCGCCTGATCCTTAGATCTTGACACATAATGAAATGTCAGGAAATACAGGTCTTGAAAATATGCGGAATTACATAATGTATAGATATTATATCAGGGAATGCCCCCGAATGTGAGCTTCATATTTTACCCGGAAAGATCTTGCTCGGTAAGAACCTACTTGCAAAACAGGTTTTCGCTGTTCGTCCAGTATACGAAGTGCTTGTTGCTACTCCACAGAACCCGTGAAAAGAATTGGATGCGCAACATTCATATGCCTTTCTCTACCCACAACCCCTTGCTTTTATACAGCTTCTTCAAACTATTCTTTCAAAAGCTTATTATTTTTCCACTTCGCACATTCGAAATTCGTACCATGAATATTTAACTTTATGTGCCGTTGCTGTAACTACCTCAACTATCATGGCAGCATGTCATACTAGATTAAATTATCAAACTGGTGCACGGAAAGTCGAAGATTCATAGTTCAAATCCCGGTTATGGCGTTAAAAGTCTTCACTCTGAATTTTACTTTCCAATTTATATATTTAAGAAAAGTTTATTGCATTTCCTTGTATGACGTAATTGAATTCATCGTGCTAAAACTGGTTTTTCTTTTTAAAATAGCAGAATAGTATACAGAGCGGTTTGTGGGAGTTATATAACCTTAGATTTTGGTTCATTTTCATGCATGCATTGGGTATTTATGCTAAATAAACTAAGAAATAATTTCAATTAAAGTGGTGAAATTTAGGAGTGACCCACAACTAAACATAATAAAGGATGTTGGAATTGACCACTCTATGCACCAAGAGACATTTGAGTCTGGTGGATCGTGTAGCTTCTCAAAGTCTTAGTGTTTTAAGTCCTCTCCTGATGTAGTCCTCTAGCTCAGGTCGGTCTAACACGCGCTACGACTCTCCATCGGCCCAGTCCGTGACACCCCAAAGTATTGCTTGAAGCTGTTTGAGAGTTCGTAAGCATTATCACCCCAAACATACGTAAATTAGTTGCATTTTCTAACAGTATCAAAAGTCGCACCAGTGAATTTTAATTCTGAATACAATAAAATATAAATGAATCTTTGCTTCCAAATTATTGTGCCTTAAATACCTTTTAGAATTTCAAAGCTGTGTGTGAAGTAGGCACTTTTTCTATTCACCGATGTTATGAGTACGTATTTTATTGAACAAAATACGGCTATCAAAAATCAGTGTTCTGACGGTGCTACTGTAGTATTTGAATTGGGCTGGCCTGCTCTAGCTATTACAAGGGTTGGGGGTCTGTTTCGGTACACTATTTGGGATAGTCCTACAATAAGTGAAATCTGGTCATCGTGGAGGCAATTATGCTAAGAGTGATTTGAGTACTCAAAATAATTGAACATTGTCATCAATGGCTCATGTTTTAACGTGTGGCAGGTCTCCCCATCTTCTGGAATTATTTTTGACTTCATCAGATGTTCAACAAATTCTGTAAATATCCTTTCGTAAGCAATAGTGACAGTCGCATCTCAAAAAAATAGCAAATTTCTTATCAAATATGACAGGCACCATTTTGACTGGCTGCAGTAGCTGTATGTGCTTCTCATTTGAGATTATAATATATAATACATTGTATTCTGGCAGTTGAATATCAGCAGATGAAACCATGCGCATTTGTGAACCACGTAATGTCCAGCATTCTTGAGTTATTCTGAAAGGTACTGAAACCACGATGTTAGATTACTTTTGGTATACCAATTTTTGTTGTTGCATTGGCGTTATTTTATATGATTTTAGAGAACTTTCTTTGATAATCTTTCTCATGTTAAGTAATTGTATTCCTAGGCCCCTCAGATCAAAGACTTGTTAGGTAATGCCGATTGTGTGCAGTTGTTACAGACATTTCATGTTTATCCAAGAAGAGATGTTAACGTATGGGACTTGAAGCCCTTTCCAGCCAACTTGGAACTAATATTGAGCTCCAAGAAAATATTTTGGAGCTCAATGTATACCCCAAGTTGAAAACAAAACATCTTCGAGACAATATGCGATGTTTGTTGTGCTCGGTTATTTTGATTTTTGGGCAATAATTTTTCCAGCTGTTGAAAATATACATCTTAAATGTGATTTAACATTAATCGGTCTCAAATTTCTAACGTATCAATAATTTTGAGGTTAAATTCTATAAAAATCATCCTGCTTAATAAGGATATTTATTAGCAGTTCTATTTAGAGACATAATCCGAATTAAAATAATAATTCAGTTGTAATACCTTAAACCCTCACATACACACAAATAAACTTAAAATTTCCATTTTGGCTTCAGGATCACCTACACGTAACCAGAAAAATTAATATTGGGCACAGTTTTGTAACGTCAAGAATATTAGACAAACTACTTTACTGCCAGCTCATATTCTCTATCCACTAGCTCAAGCCTTTCAAGTTTGGCTGCTACGCCAAATAGCATCGAGTCATTCATTTACTCACAGGGGTATGCCTGCAGTATGCAATACGCCTCATCATTGAAGGCAATTTACTGTAACAGATGAATCAAGTGTTGGGATACAAGCGCCAGTATTGTGTTATGATTAGGGATGGCATCTTGGGGACCGACAGCAGGACACATGCGTATACCAGTTGCTTACCTACCGAGTATGTGTACAACCTGTAGTAAGCGTTGGGGGATTTGGCTCGATGCAGCAGTATATTATGCTGTATATTTCAATACTGTTTTACAGGTAATTGATGCCTTTGAAGATAGTGCATGCTCTTCAATCAAGATTGTAAAATCTCTTGCTTCAAATGGGTTGAATGAAGATTTGCAATTATACAGAAGAAATTATGTATCTACGACAATAACAAATTTGGAAACATCGAACAGTGAAATGCCTCGAGCCCTGGAAGCTGTCGATGAACTTAAGCAAGCAGTTAATCAGATAACCGTGACACCTGTTTTAAACCACGTGAAAAAGAAAGTGAAGACGGTTTTTGGAAAAATTGTCAAATTTTCAATAATGCGCGAAATACATGTCCTACGAAGTGTTGCTACGGAAATAATTACTGATGGAGTCAATGGTCAATGATGTTCCCTATTTCCGTTTTGCTCCAATCACATCTTGTGAAGCAAAGCGAAATGTTTTACAATATAAAGCCTGTTTACTTGCCAATCGGAGACGATTCACATTCGAAACGTTAAGAGTGTATGCTGTTGTGCTTGTAATCTATGTATCTGGAGAGAAATTGAAACGGACAATGATACTGATGACTTGTTCACAACAACAATTCAATGCACGTAAATATTAAAATTGTTAGTTCCTGTAATCAGTGGTACTATATTCACCACCCACCCTACCTCAATCGCCTTCCAATGTTAGTGAAAAATACGCAACCACTGCCCCAGTTCCCTTCTATTAGTACCACTACGTACACCTACATTGTCAACACATCACTACTATATACCATGTTGCGCTAACTTCGATTCTGTCCCTCTATCGATCCCCAAGATGCTATCCCTAGTGATGTATTGGCTATCACCTCCTCTACCCGGGGTCCGAGATTTGTGGTTGAGTTCTTCGACTCAAGTGAGTAGAGTTGGAAAACAGCCTGGACTAGCTCATGGTTTATGACAAGATTGCAAATATGTCGGCAGCTGCATTTAATTCACGCTCGACCACTCCCCTAGTTATGCTTATGACAGCAGGGCCAATTACGATTTCTCGTTACATTAGAGTGAAAAGTTGCTACGTGTTCAGGGAATTTAAAGATACCAGTTACACAGTTTTATTTTCAATATTTAGCTGATAAAATCTCTAATAAATGGTGTGCCAACTCTTTGGAGCTGAAGTTATTTTGGCTGGAGGATGAACAAGAAAATAAATACTAACAGCTGTCATCTAACAGCGAATCAATAGTAGTTTATATTCAATATATTGTTAAAATATTAACACATACATTTAATTTTTACTTTCTCTATATAGTACATGGTGCATAGGTAGAGAAGGTATTGCATTCCACAAAATCGATAACGAGATGTCATTACAGATACAAGTTTTAGAGTCCCCTGTATAAAAAAAACATTTTTACTTTCTCTGTGTACACCTACTGTGATCATAGAGTATAGAGGATGTTTTGCATTCAACCCAACAATTCTATATACGTTTTAAGGTGCTCTGAATAAAAAATAGCATTTTTAGAAAAAGGTTCTTGTGTGTGTCTGTGAACACATAGCTCAAAAACAAATTGTCGGTAAAATATCAAACTTGGTATTCGAGTTTAGAATCCTCCAAGGATGCAACACGAAGGTTTTGAGCAAAATTCCCTCACTCCTAACTACCGTTAACATTGAAATAATTTCGAAATTTTGATTTTCTCAAAAATAGCTCTAACGAATTTGATTAAAATATGGTATACCAAAGATATATGACAAATAAAATGTATATTTTCAATTATCTGGAAACAGCCTCTGAAGAGCTCTTCATTCTGGATGATTTTGCTGAATTTTAATAACTGGTATACCGTAAAGGATAGATAAAAACTTACTACACAAAAATGTAGATACGTTTAAACATACAATATATGTCATACATTTATTTTTCGCTAAGTTGACCAATTTAGAGATATTCGTTGTTATTGTCTTCAGTTTTAAAAATACTTTTCTCATACGGGAATTGTCAACTCCTGGCAATACAAAGAAATGGATTTCAAACAATGACAACCAGCTTTTAAAAGATTTTACTATCGCTTAAGGGTAGTGAATTCTCTTATTTCCCTTCTATTTACAAGGAACTACGTAATAAGACCATTTCTGCTAATGTTTATCTGGATTGGCATGAAGAAGATGGAGAAATAAGTTTTTTAACAATTATTTGTTACATAGATGTGCAGACAGTCATATGAATTGAACACTGATTTTTTAAATACTTTTGTAATTTAAATAAATTCTAACTTATTGGAATACTTTTGAGGTTTAAGATACAAATAGTAAAACGTGTGGTTAGTTTGGATTACTGTCGATGCTTTCACTATAGCATTTATTTTCCCAATAATCATTTTCTACTACCACTGCATGTTTGCAAAAACGTTTGCCTGAATTTTTTTCGATCTAACTTTTCTCCCGAAATATCTGCAGCAATAAGTCGCCTGTAACTTTTCTCTTTCTAGTCATTCGATTCATGTTGACTCAAGCTGGTTCAATGGGAATCAGATTACACACATGAGGGCAAGCGATCGAAGATACTGCTCAAAGAACGAAAATCTGATATGTTCCAGTCGCATGAATTTCTCTACCTATTCTGTAATATATTTCTTACAAAACGTATTCTTCTCCCTACTTCGTGCTAATCGAGATAAATAAAGCAGAAATACTGCTATTATTTTTTGATAGTGTTTAATGCCCACCTTTACTATTTGTGACACCGCAGGCGAATATTTGTATTAATTAGTACCTTTTAAGTAGAAGGTAAAAGGGAATATGTAAGGGTAAAGCCACTTGCTCCGTGGTGTAATTGAAATGCCCTTTTTGCATGGCCAAGACAAAAAAGTGAATATCGATTTCCAATTTGAGAAACATTTAAGTACTTGAAATTTCAAACCAATGACAAGGAACATCTACGAAATGATAGCTCTACAAACAAAAGTATATTAATGAAATTATATGATTTAGCCATATCTAAATTTGTTGTATAGTAAGCCTTTGTCTATTTCTTATGGCTTACCAGTTATGCAAAAGTTGTTAGGAATGAAAGGGACTTCAGAGGCAATACTCAACTTTTTAAAGACAATTTATATATTATTTTAAATATTTTAGCTATTTTGTAGAAAATAGAAATTCGAAACATCTCTATGTAAAAGGGTAGTTAGAGTGTAAGGATTTCTCAGGTCGCAGCCTTGGATGATTTTAAATTTAAATGCCAAGTTCGGTTTTTAAAGGAATGTTCGTTGTTGAGTTATGCTACATATAAATACAAGCGTACCACTGATCCTTTATTTAAAAATGTTGTTTTGGATTCAGAGGCCCTCAATGGGTTAGAGAGATCGGTCTCGGAAATCGAACCCACGACTTCCTAAATGCCAATTCCAGAAAGACGCCTGGGCAAGCGGCTCGGTAATAAATGGTTGAAGGATCCATTAAACCTAACTCTAGAATGACGAGAACGCGTAACGAGAGATACGCTTGGCCTTGCATTGTACAGATCTACAAGTGACTTTCAAATAGGATGAAGTTTGTACTTGAACCCACCAGGCCGGCAGCCAATCGGAGTGCTGCTGTGTTGACATATTGCATTCGCGCTTAACTGGGGAGTAACGCGCTAAGTGATTCCGTCCCTCATAAATACTACTTGCGCTTAGACAAAATATTCAATTTTTGCAAAAAATAATTCACGAGGAAAACAGGGAGTAATGTTTGTAGCAGAACCATAAAAACCACAGATTTTTAGCTCAAATAGTTTTCACAATATACATGAATAAACATTATGTCGCCAGGCACATTTGCTTGCTCAGTGTGCGAGTGAGAGGGTAGCGACCTGGCAATGCAGAGCACGATAACGCATCTCATCGCTGCAGAGTAGAACTCTTCCCATTTGAAAACATAATAGTTTACACATCGTCATTCAAAGGCGTGCATTGAAAATGGGAAGGAAAGGGAGCACGGAAGAAACAAGATTTAGTGCTAAGTTGGCAACTTGCATCAAAGCATGAACAACGATAGCAGAGATAAGATTAAAATGGTGTCCCTCATCCTCGTTCCTCGGAGATCTTAAGCTGGAGGAAAGACGATTGTTTCCTGGTTTCGATTCTATAAGAATCATGCTATAAAACAAGATAAAATATACTAGTCATTGCGTACATTGTACATAGTGTATAGAGAAGGTATTGTATTGCACATAAAAATTAGATACCGAGATTTCGCCGAAAAAATATGTTTTGAAACCCTCTGAATAAAAAAAAATTAAAAAAATGTTTGTTTATGTCTGTAGGCAGAATATTTCAAAAACGAAAATTCTGCTAAACATCAAACTTGGTATTTAAGTTCAGTAACTCCCAAGGATGCGACACGAAGCATTCCAAAAAAATCTTACATGCCCAACTACCTTTTACATAGAAACATTTTCGAAAATTTTGATTTTCTCAAAAATGGCTCAAACGATTTTGATTAAAGTATCGTATATTAAAGATATTTATATGGCAAATAAAATCTATATCTTGAGTTTTCCTGGAATAGCCTCTGAAGACAACTTCATTCAGAATGAACTTTGCGGAATTTTGCATAACCAGTACAAAAACTTACTACACAAAAATGTAGAGCAGGTTAAAATAAACAATTTATGTTACATTTTTTCGTGCGGTTGACCATTTATGAGATATTCCATGTTATTGGTTTCTGTTTTAATATACACTTTTCTCATACGGGAATTTGTCAACTCCTGGCCTTGCAACAAAGTGATTTCAATCACATAGCAACCAGGTTTTAAAACATTTGATTATCGCTTTAGCCTATGCTATTTCCTTATTTACCTTCCGCTTACAAGAGAGCAAGTAATAAGACCATTTCTACTAATTTGTTCTCGATTAATATGAAGTAATAGAAGAATAAGCTTTTTAAAAATTATTTGTTGTAGAGATGTAGAGAAAGTTATGTGGTCATCAGATTTGTTTTTATTGATTGCGCCTTAGAAACTACTAATATGATCTGAATAATTTATTCGATAATAATTGATAGCTTATTCTAGGCACCCCTCCCCACACACATACTACAAAAGCTAATCTTAAGGATGTTATCTCTCGCGATTACCTGAGAAATCAGTTATTCGCCTAATTAGAGAAATTTCGGTCACAGATTTGTTACGACATATACACGAATGCTGTCTCCCTGATTAACTTGCCCAGATCATTAGGCCACCTAGTTTGGTTGCCCGGTGGAAATTCGACTTTACTGAATCGGTTGACACTGAGGTTTACTCAGCAAGGAAAGTAATAAAGCCACCTACTCAGCTGCAATTACCATATTTTCAGCCAAATGTGGAAACTGATTGCGTTAAAACTGTTTTGTAAAATTTGAAACATATTACTATACTCAATTTTTTTGTTGTAAGTGCATATTGTTGCATTTTCAACTTGAAATATACACATTTAAGGCTAAATGTTATTGGTCAAAACCAAATTGCGGATCTTTAGTAATTTTTACTTTCTCCATACGCACTATGTACATAGTGTATAGAGAAAGTATTGCACTCCACCAAAAAATTCAATACCGAGATTTCACCAGAAATATATGTTTTAGGAACACGATAACTCAAAAACGAAAAGTCGGTAAAATACCAAACTTTGTATTTAAGTTTAGTATCTTCCAAGGATGCGACACGAAGATTTTGAGAAAAATCCCCCCAACCCCAACTACCCTTTACATGGAACTTTTTTCGAAAATTTTGATTTTCTCAAAAATGGCTCTAACGATTTTGATTAAAATTTCGTATATTAAACATATTTACCTGACAAATAAAATGTGTATCTTGAATTTTCTGGGAATAGCCTCTAAAGAGTAGTTCAATCTGGATAAATTTTACTAAATTTTTAATAACTGCTAAACCGTAAGAGATGGACAAAAGTTTACTACACAAAAAATGTAGAGCACATTAAAACACACAATTTGTGTTATATACATTTTTTCGCGGAGTTCGTCGTTTTTGTGACATTCCTTATTTTTGGTTTCTGCTATGAAAAACGTATACTTTTCTCATACAGGAACTTGTCAACTCCTATCCATATAGACAAAGGAACTTCATTGACATAGCAACCAGCTTTTGACTATCACTTTAACCTACGGTTGTCCCTTATTTCGCTTCTACTTACAAGGAAGCGAGTAATTAGACTATTTCTGCTATTTTTGTCTGATTAGCATAAAGTAAATAGAAGTATAAGCTTTTTAAGAATTATTTGTTGCAGGGACATGGAGAAAGTCATGTGAATGGTACACATCAGATTTTTACTTTCTCTATACTCACTATGTACATAGTGAATAGAACATGTATTGCACTCCACCAAAAAATTCGATACCGAGATTTCACCGGAAATATATGTTTTAGGGTCCCCTGTATCCAAAAAAAGTATTTTCAGAAAAAGGTCCGTGTGTGTGTGTGTCCGCGTGTCTGTGAACACGATAACTAAAAAACGAAAAGTCGGTAAAATACCAAACTTGGTATTTAAGTTAAGTATCTTCCAGGGATGCGACACGAAGATTTTGAGAAAAATCCCCCCACCCCAAACTACCCTTTACATGGAACGTTTTTCGAAAATTTTGATTTTCTCAAAATGGCTCTAACGATTTTGATTAAAATATCGTAAATTAAAGTTGTTTACCTGAAAAATAGAGTGTATATTTTGAATTTTCTGGGAATAGCCTCTGAAGACTACTTTATTCTGGATGAATTTTTCATAACTACTAAACCGTAAGAGATGGACAAAACTTAACCCTTAAAAAATGTAGAGCACGCTAAAACACACAATTTATGTTATATACATTTTTTTCGTGGAGTTGATCGTTTTTGAGATATTCCTTTTTCTTGGTTTCAGCTTTGAAAGACATACTTTTCTCATACAGGAATTTGTAAACTCCTGTCCATACAAACAAAGGAACATCAGTCACATAGTAACCAGCTTTTGGCTTTCACTTTAACCCATGGTACTCCCTTATTTCGCTTCTACTTACAATAAAGCAAGAAATAAGACAATTTCTGCTAATTTTTCTCGATTAGCATGAAATAAATAAAAGATAAGCTTACTAACAATAATAATTTACAGAGATATAGAGAAAGTCGTGTGAATGGAACACATCAGATTTTTCACCATAGTATCGTCTTAACTAGCAAGAAGTTTTTTCTCGCCTAAAAATATATTAGCAGTGAAAAGATCATGCAGGTGGAAAGACGATTGTTTTATGGTTTCAATTCTATAAGAATCACGCTGTAAAACAATATGAAATGTTGTGTTTGAGAAACTACTTACATAATCTGAACCATTTATTCGATAATAATTGTTAGCTTAATCTAGCCCCCCCCCCCACCCCGCTACACACTACAAATGCTCATCTTGATGTTATGTAGTTTTGGGATTACCTGAGAAATCAGTTATTCGCTCATTTAGAAACATTTCTGTCATAGTTTTGTTACGACTTATACACAATACTCCCCTCCTTGGTGTAATGGTTACCATGTCCAAGGTCGCGGGTTCAAACCCGGCGAAGGACTATACATTTTTTCGGAAGTAAAAAATCCTTAGTATGGCTTCTTTCGAAAGGGAAGTAAAGCCGTTGGTCCCGTGAGTTACGGCATGTAAAAGAACTTCAAGCCTGAAAAAGAGGCCTATGAACAAATTAAGTGGTTTTTCACGTTCAGTATTGAATGGGACTCTGAGAACCACAGCGGTTAAAGAGCGTCCATAAATAAAACTCCATTTCATTTCTTTTTTCCCCTAATTAGCTCGCCCAGAACATTTGGGTCATCTTGTTTACTTGCCCGCTTTTATGCCAGGTGGAAATTCGACTTTATTAATTGGTTGACACTGAATTTTCCTCAGCAAGGAAAGTAATAAAGCCACCTGCCCAGCTGCAGATGCCATTTTTTCGGCCAATTGTGGAAACTGATTGTGTTAAACCTGGAAGAGGCCAGGCTGCCGCTACTCAAGTGTGGGAAGTGAGGTAACCGCCTAGACAAGATATCATGGGTGGTTGCGGTGTGGGTTTCGCTCATGCTGAGGAATCCGATTTCAAATTAAGTCGAGATGCTGCCTCGGCAGGAGCAAGACGGAGAATAAACAACTGTAAGTGTGAGAAGAAAGAGAGGGTCGGTGTAGAATTTCGGCAACCCGAAACCATCGGTCAGTGGCGGATTTCAAGCTCGCTCACTACGATACAAATCTGATGTATCCATGCGCATGGTCATTTAAGAAGGCACAGGAATTGATTATGGATCACGTTACACTTATCTAAATTATTTGCCTATTACCCACACGTGTGATGCACAGAGTGAAACAAAACAAGATGTAGCCAAGGCCATTTCACTTAGTTCATGTTCCCTTATTGCTTTATTTTAAATGTCTTAAAGTTACAACCATCAATAAGAAGAATCAGCTCAATTGAAGCCCTACGTAATGCGAAATATTAATATTTTTATAAGTGAAGGTTTAAAAACCACCTTGTTCATTTTAAAACCCGAAAAGTGTACCCACTTCGTTTACACATTCACAATGCAGATTTTGAATCTACTAAAATTCAAAACAAATGAAGATTTCTAGGTGTTTGTATATTCTAGAAATAAATAATTCATTTCTTGCTACTTAGATAACGTTTTGGCATTCCAGATAAGATTTTTAGTCCCTAAGCTGCTATTAAAATTGTTAAACTACTTCGTTTTTTTTTATTTCCCTAAAGTGGTTACAACGATTTTGATTGAAATGTGTGTTTAAGACTATCTCACTCTAACTATACCACGCTACTTTTGATCAATAAAACGTTACAAAACTTCGTGTTGCAACCAATTTTTGCTGCTTATCCCACATTTTATCACCTCCATTGTATCTTCTGTTGCATGTCTCCTAGAATTTTGGTCAATTGAATAAAAAATGCAATAAACACAAATCGTTCCACCTCAGCCGTTTTACCTTATTGGACGAGGTATATACTATGGCTCGATGATATAATTAAAACTGTAAATGTGAAGAATATTACATTTGAGTTATGAATTGAATTACAATTCATTTTGAAAAAAAATGTATATATATAGAAATGAAGGTAATTCATCAAAGGTAAGCCAATCAAATTTAAAGCTGTTGTAGGTAGGACTGTTCAAAGAATTTCTAAATAGTGTCATTTACTGAGTCGTTAATATTTTTAATTCCTGCTGATTTTTGTTGAAGAAAATTACTTTATTAACATTTGTCTATAATCAGTTGCCTAGTATCTGTTAATTTTTTGAGGTCGTCAATTATTGTTTTTTTTTTCAAACAAACTCCAATAAATCAGCACGGTAACAAGCGAAAAACAGACACCGTTTATGGAATAAGTTTTATCAATTAACTAGTAAGTTAACAGCTATGGTATTGTATTTATTGTGCTTTTTTATTGTGAGATGTCAATTACATCCCAATCCAGTTTTTATTTTTCTAGATAAATAAAATGAAACCCTCTAAGTGAGATTACTGTTGATATTAACATGACAAATGAAATTTAGATTGCTCCGAGTACTTCATTTTGAATGATACGTGAATGATTGCCAAACGTGTATAAGATAAAACAAAAGGTTAGTATACAAAAAATGTATGGATAGAGTTCATGAAACATGCAGTTTATGTTAAAGAAGCTTTTCTGGATCAGTAGCCGGTTGAAAAATATTGGTTAATGCATTTTCAAAGGGACCGGGAATACCCTATCCACAATATTCAAATTTGAATCTTCTTGTGCCATTTTCTCATTATTTGTTAATCTTAGATTAGTGGAATCTTCGAGTCGTATCATAATTAAAAGCTAGTACTTGTCTTGCCTTTCGTTTTGATTTATGCTCTTCTACACACACAATGCTTTTGTATTCAGGGAACTTCAAAATACCCATTTATATAGAATTTTTGGCTGGAATGCAATAGTTCACTTACCCGCTGTAGGTTGAAGTAATGGAAGAGTAAAACCCCAAATATTGTGTCCAAATATTCGAAGTGTAACACAGGGTAAATTTGGCCGAATATTCTGATTTAAGTTTTCTCCCTGTTTATGAAAATAGCATAAATAAGATGTCACCAAAGTATCCATGTCTTTGAGTGGACATAATTATTTTTCTTCAAAACTTAAAACATGTTTGGGTCGGTGCCCATAATGTCAACTTTGATTTAGAGTCAACACATAGCTACGTTGATATAATAGAGAGGGAGCTAACACTTCTTTGATTTACTGTAAGCGGAAAAATCACGTGAACTATGTTCTGAACATTCTGCACTTTACAGTAATGAAAACATCAACCGAACACATTTTTATTTTAGGTCACTGATTATAGTGCCATCAATATATGGATTTTCTCATATCACCGCATTTAAAGTATAACCATTTAGTTAAAAGATATGATTATCCTACTTATTAATTCAGGAACCAGGCTTGGTGAACTCTACATTAATTGATTTGCTTAATTTAAGTGTTCAGGACTCCTGTATAATGCTTCAAATGGAAATGGCGTATTACTCATGGACGCTCTTTAACTAGTGTGGTTCTCAGCGTCCCATTCTAAATTGGGCGTGAAAGACCACTTACTTTTGCTCAGAGGCATCTCTATCAGGCTTGAGGTTCTTTTACGTGCCGTAAATCTACGACACGGGACCAACGGCTTTACTTCCCTTCCGAAGGAAGGCATGCTAAGGAATTTTACACCCGAAAAAATCCATTGTCCTCCGCCAGATTTGGACCCGCGACCTTGGGTATATAAAGTCAGCATGGTAACCATTACACCACGGAGGACGATTATATAATGCTTCCAGTCTGTGGTTCACGCAGAGTATGAATATTTATAGAGTACCTTCGTTTTATGCCAAGGCTGAAGATAGCGTGAATGCGTGCTCCGCACACAGTGTATTGCACTGCGCGTTTTGGGTTTCGTAACTCCCGCGCTACTTACTCACGAGTGTTAGTAACCTACATGTGATGAGTACTAATCTTAACATATGTGTTGTTGAAAGTGGTGTTCACTTTAGCGAAAACATTCATGACATAAGTTCTATGTATAAATATGAAGAATTAGGTAAATATTTTGCTCACCTGTTTATTAAAAACATGGTTTCTTGATATATTTAAGAGATCTAACCTGCCCACTGAAAATTTTTGAAGGGCCGCGGTATATTGACTGTACGAAGGTAGCATTCATTATTTCTGCACTATAGTCACAAATTTTAAAAATTGTATGAACAAAGGTTTGTGAAACACCCACTTGCTGTGCTACACGGCTGAGAGGCTTCTTAGGTGAGCGTTCGAATGCGACACTAATTTCGACTAGCTGTTTCTCCGTTAGAACATCTCAATTTCGTTTAGCGATCCCATTGCTTTAAATTATTGTTCAAAGCTCTCACATGTCTCTACCCGGAACTGGATAACCAGGAAATATCTGCTGAAATTCTTTAAGCGCTTGTCTACAAGATTCATAACCCAATACATAAAAATACGCTGTACTAAGGTGAATTTGTTGGCAGGCGTTTTCGTGGGCTAATAAGAGTATAACATTCCTAAGGAACTCGCACATATGGCCGAACACTTCACAACATTAAGATATAGCGACTGAGACGACTCAGAGCTGATAAATGTATCTACCCTTGACAGGTCCTGCGCCACTTCAGTGCAATGGCATAATATACAATAGGTCACTGCCGTCTCGGCCGATACGTATACGAGGGTCGGCTGATAAGTCCCGGGCCTCACACAGATATGGCGCCACTAGGCCAGTTAGACGGTAGTAGCTTCTATCCATAGTTACAGGTCAATAGCTTGTTTAGTTTTAGAATGACAGCATTTTAAACAAGACAACTTAGAGTCTTTACGGAAATGGAGGATTTGTAAAAACGAGCAGTGATTAAATACTTCCATTTGAAAGGCTTAATGCCTGAAGAAATCAAGCAAAAAATGGGCATTGAAAGACTCTGCCCCTTGATATTCAATGATTAAAGTGTAGGTTGCAGAGTTTAAAATAGAACGTACGAGCACTAGTGATGAGCCTCGCTCTGGACGCCCTGTAGAAGTGACAACTCCAGAGATCATTGCAAAAATGCATCGTTTAGTACAGAAAGACCGCAGATTAAAGAAGTTTGAGATACCAGAGGCTGTAAACATATCAAAAACGTGCAAGTAACGTTTAGGGTCTGTGCAAGATGGGTGCCGCGTTTTTTGACACCTGATCAAAAATTGCAAACTAAAAACTGTTTCTGTTAAGAATCTCGAGCTCTACCGTTTAATCCCAGAGAATTTTTGAGACGGCTTATTACCATGGATGAAATTTGGATACATCACTACACTCCAGAAAGTAAATCAAAGTCAAAACAGTGGATTGCGCCAGGAGAACCAACTCCAAAAAATGCAAAGTGAATTTTCTCAGTAAACAAGGTTATGTCGAGTGTTTTCTGGGATGCACAGGAAATTATTTTTATTGATTACTTGGAAAAGATTAAAAGTGTCACTGGGTGACTTCTACGCAAGTTTACTGCAACGTTTGAGTGATGAGGGGAAAAGAAAAAGACCTTATGTGTCAAACAAACAAACAAACAAAAATTAAGTTCGAATTGCTTGAACATCCACCCTATTTACCAGATCTATTTACTCAGTGACTACCACCTGTTCCCAAACCTCAAAAAATGTCTTGAAGGACGAAGATTTCACAGCAACGAGGAGGTCATTGATGCGGTAAACGCCTATTTTGAGCATCTTGATAAATCGCACTACAGAGATGGTTTACTTAAATTAGAACAACGATATGACAAATGTATTAGCCTTTCTGAAGATTATGTTGAGAAATAAAGCAAAAAAATTAAATAAAATAAAAATAAAAATTAAAAGCCGTTTTCATTGAGAGGCCCGGGACTTGACACCATCCCTAGTATAAGGCGTATATGGTCTTGGCATAAAACGAAGCTACGGTAGAGATCTCTCCATCTAAATAGCCCTTCATTTTGTACTGATTTCAAGAACATTTGTAATCTTCACGCTATTTTTCTTCAAAATCTTATGTAAATCTCAACTCCGTACTTAGCAGTTGGTGATTTGTTTCATGCGTACTGACGAGATGGACGCACAAACCAATAACGCAATTGGGTACTCTGTGGTAGAGTAAGCGTCTAAAATAAGAAGAATGTGCTTAATGCTTAATTTCCGTCACGCATTCACAGAACCAACCATCTCGCTCAATAAATGTCCATTTCATGTTCCAACCATTTGTCATCTGTTTCAGGGTTGAAGGACCATCGTCGTTGTTCCGCAGGTTGCGGCTGGATGTTGGCTTGTGTACTGTAGAGCTTTATTTCTGCGGGACCGCTATCGGTATCCCCCTTTGGGCGTTTCAGGTAGAGCCCGTTTGGTTAACTCTCAAATGCTCGGGTCTTGAGGGTCGGTTGGTGTATGAGGCGTTCAATTTGCAACCGCTAGGTATCCCACCCATGCGTACGCCTGCCGTCATCTGGATCTGGACGCCCTTCGGGTCTGTCAAGTAAACAGTCGCTGTTGGCTCCTAGAACCTACGTACTGTGCTCAACAGCAGAAGTCGGCCTGGGTAGCTCAGTTGGTTAGGCGCTGGCCTTCAGAGCTCAAGGTCGCGGGTTCAAACCAAGCCCAGACGGGGGATTTTAAGTGTGCTTAAAATGGACAGCACCATATCAGTAGATTTACTGACATGAAAGAATGCCTGCGGGACCAAAATCCGGTGCTGATGTGATCCTGGCAATTGATAGTTTCGTTAACAAGCAAAATATTACCAAAAAAAAAAAAAAAAAAAAAAAAAAAGTTGCGTCAGTGACTGGCGAAACCGTCCGAGAGCTAATCCTAATCCTCCCTCAGACCATGATCTAGTTTATGAAGTCCCCTTTATTTTGTAAAATGCGTGGTACTGACAGGCAAAACAAATAGGATATACATCCGCTTTTATTTTCTATATTTACCGAAGTAGAATGTAGAATATATTCCATGCACATAACTTTCTTTACATATTCTGCAACAGACTATTCTTACCAAACCTTATTCTTTCAGCTACTTTATGCTAATCGAGATAGTCTTATTACATAAATCATTATAACTATAACACTAAGATAAAGCGATAAGTCAAATATCTTAAAAGCTGGTCCTTATACGATACAATTGTAATTACGTTCTCCTTTATGATCAGAATGAAAAAAAGTCATTTGAAATATCAAAGTTATTTGAAATATCTAAACCAATAGACCATTCGCCTCTCACCAGACCAGGCCAGGTTCGATCCCAAGTGGCCGCATGTGAGATTTATGATGGACAAAGCGGCGCAGGGGCGGGTTTTCTCCGGGTTCTCCGGTTTCCCCCGCCATCTCATTCCACGGATGCTCCATCTTCATTCCATGTGTCATCAGTATCATCGCCTGCGGTGCCTTGGTAGTAAAAGCGGGTGTTAAACACTATAAAAAAAACATCAACATTTAACAGTTCTAAGACACTATCCATTTATTTCTTGCCGTATTAAGCAAAGAGAAAGGAATTTAACGCCAGAATTTAGTACCTAATTTTTATTTTACTGTTTATCAATATTAGGTAGAGGAGGTATTCTACCTAATAATTCAATATCTAGACCTTACACGGAACACATGTTTTGAGTCTTCCTGAATTAAAAAAAAAAAAAATTGTCTTTAGACATATGTATGTGTATGGATGTGTGAAGAGTTGAACAATTAAACGAAAAATCCGATGTGCACCATTCACATGACTTTTCTCCATATCCCTGCAACAAATAATTCTTAAAAAGCTTATACTTCTATTTACTTTATGCTAATCAGGAAAAAATAGTAGAAATAGTCTAATTACTCGCTTCCTTGTAAGTAGAAGCGAAATAAGGGAAACCGTAAGTTAAAGTGATAGTCAAAAGCTGGTTGCTATGTCAATGAAGTTCCTTTGTCTATATGGATAGGAGTTGACAAGTTCCTGTATGAGAAAAGTATACGTTTTTCATAGCAGAAACCAAAAATAAGGAATGTCACAAAAACGACGAACTCCGCAAAAAAATGTATATAACACAAATTGTGTGTTTTAATGTGCTCTACATTTTTTGTGTAGTAAATTTTTGTCCATCTCTTACGGTTTAGCAGTTATTCAAAATTTAGTAAAATTTATCCAGAATAAACTACTCTTCAGAGGCTATTCCCAGAAAATTCAAGATATACATTTTATTTGTCAGGCAAATATCTTTAATATACGAAATTTTAATAAAAATCGTTAGAGCCATTTTTGAGAAAATCAAAATTTTCGAAAAAAGTTCCATGTAAAGGGTAGTTGGGGTTGGGGGGATTTTTCTCAAAATCTTCGTGTGGCATCCCTGGAAGATACTAAACTTAAATACCAAGTTTGGTATTTTACCGACTTTTCGTTTTTGAGTTATCGTGTTCACAGACATACGGACACACGGACACACACACACGCGCGCGGACCTTTTTGTGAAAATGCTTTTTTTGGATATTGGGGACCCTAAAACATATATTTCCGGTGACATCTCGGTATCAAATACATTCTCTATACACAATGTACATATTGCGTATAGAGAAAGTATAAAAATTGGTCACTTAATTTTATCAAAAAGTGCTGTAACGATTTTTATTAAAATAATATACGCTTAGATAGGTTATATATATGTTTCCTTAAGACAAATAATGCTTGTCAACTGCTAGTTTTTAGCATTTAGATATTTTTTGTTTTATTTTCTCTAGCCCATGTACAGTCTACTAATGGATAGAGAAGGTATTGTATTCCACCCAAAATTCTATATCGATATTTCACCGAAATACATGTTTTGAGACCCCCCCTGAATAAAAACAATTTAGAAACGTGTTCATATGTATGTGTCTGTGAGCAGCATAGCTCAAAAAACGTAAAGTCGGTTAAATACCAAATTTGGTATTTAAGTTCAATATTTTCAGGGATGCGACACGAAAATGTTCCAGAAAATTCCTCACCCCCAACAGCCATGCAACATTTTTAAAAATTTTTGATTTTTTCAAAAATGGTTCTAATTTTATTCAAATGTCTTATGTTTAAAATCTTTTCTGGGAATAGTTTTAGAAAGTTGCTTATTCTTGATAACTTTTGTATAACTGGTAAACCGTAGGAGATAGACAAGAGCTGACTACACAAAAATGTTGATGGTATTAAAGCACACAATTTAGGTCATACAACTTTTTTGTAGAGTTAACCGTTTTCGAGATATTCTGAGTTATTGATTTCAGTTTTAAGGTACTTAATTTTTTCTCAAACGGGAGACATCTTTCTTTTTGCCTTTCCTTTGTTTGCGTCTAGGAATTTTTATTGCTTCACTGAGTAACCGGCTTTTAAATGATCTGACAATCGCTTTAACATGTGCGTTCCCTTTATTTCCCCTTCAACTTACAAAGAAGCAAGTAATAAGGCCAGTTCTGGAACGTTTTTCTCGATTAACATTATGTAGATAAAAGAATAATCTTTTGTAAGAATAGTTTATATGCGGAACGGCTACTTTTTTCATGTCCATGCCTTGAGAACGGAATTTGAAAGCCATCACATACCAATGGCATATGACTTTATTTTATCTATCACATATGTACATAGTATGTGGAGAAGATATTGCATTCCACTCAAATATCGAAACCCGGTTTCACCAGAAATACATGTTTTGAGGTAATGTTTTTAGAAAAAGGTCCGCATATATGTCTATATGTCTGAATTTCTACATGTGAACACCATAACTCAAACACGAAAAGTCGGATAAGTACCAGAACTGGTATTTATGTTCTGCATATTCCAAGGATTTATCACGAAGATTTTCAGAAAGATTCCCAACCCAACTATCCGTTACACGAATATTTATGGAAATTTTCGATTTTTTGAAAAATGGCTCTTTATAATGATAAATGTCACATATGAAAGTTATATCTTGAATTCTCTGAGAATAGCCTCTGAAGCCTTCTTCATTATGGATGAATTTTGCACAACTGGTAAACCGTAAGAGACAGACAATGTTTTTCTGTATAAAAATACGTAGAGCTCCTAAAACACACAATTTATGTATGTAATTTTTTATTTTTGAAGTTAACCATTTAAGAGATATTCCTTGTTATTGGTTTTCAAATTATTAATGCTTTGATTTTTCTCAAATGGTCATTTTTTTTTATTTTTTTTCATTTTAGACATGCAAAGAGAAGGAAATTAACATTGCATCAGCCTTTAAAATCTTTAAGTATTCCTGTAATTTACTGTACGTATTGCCTTATTTTCCTTGTAATTACAAGGGACTAATTAAAAGGCAATCTCTGCTAGTGTTTATCTCGATTAGCATGAATTAGAAGAATAATCTTTTGAAAGAATAGTTTGTTGTAGAACAGGTAGAGAAAGTCTTGTGAACGGAACACATCGGATTTATATCTTATATGCAAATAAGTGTGAACATGCTAATGGAGATTTACCTCTATTAACACGAAATATATAGAAGAATACGCTTTTTTGTATGAATACTTTGTAGAACATTGAGTAGAGAAAGTTATATGAATGTAAAACATTGACTGTCCCTTCAGCCCCTAAAATTTTGTCTTTCTTTTTATCAGCAAATACGGGGCGAATGGTCACCTTACGTAACCGTAAACTTTTTTTCCCATCCTTTGTTTAATCCGTGTGTTAGGAACATTCGGATTAAAGGAATCATAACTTTACAAACTTGTGTCGTAAATAAACATTGTTTATTGTTTAAACATTTATTATAAAAGGTGATAAATTATATTTGCAGTCTCCCACAGTATTGTCAGAAATGTTGTCTGGTTGTACGGAGTTTGAGAACGTTGTTAGGGACAGACGGACAGAGCAGATGTTTATGTGGCTGTCGCTGGTAGACGACACACATACACACACACTTCTTGCCTGCTTCCATCAGGCAGAAACCCGATCCTAGACTCCTGCTATCATGTACTATCTTCCTCCATCAGTAGATCGCAACCGGATACTTCTTGCCGCACAAACTCGACCACTCTCACGGATCCCACCCTCCGTGTGTTGGCTTTTCCGCCAAATGCGCTCGCTACCGTTATTGCGTATTTTACCGCAAGATCGCGCAGCGCACGAGTATAATACCGACCGATCAACTGTGCCGGAATTACGGACCCCGGTGTAAAGGCATAACCTATCGATGGGGGGACGGGGGGTCACGGCGTTTAACATTTGTCGCTCTCCCGAATCCTAAACAAAAACCCTTTATATTCCCTACCTACTCTTTCATAAATTAACCTAAAAATGAATACGTCTACTCAAACCCCGTTTCTCATGAAAGGCATAGGAATTCTTACTGGGAGGTTTTAAGTTATCTACATTCAAACTATTATCACTATAAAGAACGAGGGCAATAGCGGCCCCGGGTTACTGATGGGCAGATAAAAACAGGTTCTGACAAAATACATGACAATGGATGACCGACCTCTCTGCTTATTTCCTTCTATCCTGCCTTTAATACTTAGACATTTCTATGCCTGCTTATGATTTTGCCCCGACTTATTCTTCTAGGCTTTTCCCTTACCTTTCTCTGATATATATTTTCTTCCTGACATATTGACCTTCAAGCATAACCTACTTGGTCATCAGGAGGATAGAATGATTTATGGTGATATTACACAAACACAGAAAATCACAACACTAAACATCCATGCCCAAAGCGGGGTATGAATCCGCCACGCTTTCGTAGCAGAACTCAACGTCAAACACGCCCATGACCGTGGCGTTAAGGCGATAGGCTATCCATTCAAAGTAAAACATCGTAAGTTTGGTGCCTATGGTGAATGACGGGGGGGGCGAAGTAAATATACCGGTGTAATCACACGTTTGGAGGTTGATGGGGTTATATTTGACGCAGCTTGTGATTTTTTTTTTTCTTCTTAAAAACAGCAAAATCACAATTTACTGCAAAATGTTGATATTTTTAAAATATAAAACAGTCTTAAGGCGGTGCTTTGACAGAATGGTTAAACCGCTCGCCTCCCACTTAAGTAATCAAGTATATAAAAAGCAATAAGAATCAACTTTAAATACAATATAAATGAAGGAATAAAATAAATCCTATGGATAAAGGATGATTTAAAAATAGGAATATAATTCTCAAGGTTAGGCGACCCGGGTTTGATCTCAAGCGCCCGCATGTGGGTTTTGTGATGGACGAAACGGCGACTGGGTCCTCCTGTTTCCGTCCCACTCGTTCCACCAATTTCTCCATTATCAGCTTTCCTATCATCTATTTCGCTTTCATTTCCTCTCATCCACTTCCTCACGCTCATGCCTGGCTAAGGGTCGACCACTCGTTCCAAGTTCTTCGTTCTGTGGTTACGTGCCGTTGGCTTCCCGACAGACTTCTGACCCCTAGGCACCCGCATGTATATATATATATATATATATTTTTTTTTTTTTTTTAAACAGTAACGGAGTCTGATCAGGACTCCGGTACTGTATCCCTATTTACATTTCCCCCCGTAGGTTTTACTGATTACTGGTTTAACTGTTTCTTTTACAAACATATACACATTGCACAAACATATAACATCCATGCCCAAGGCGGGACTCGAACCCACGATCCCCTGCCCACGAAGCACCAAAGCGAGACGCTTTAGCGATCGCGGCCATGGGGACCGGCACTTAGGGAGTGTCAGTCCTACATATGTGGAGGGTAAGCCGACTACGTAACGTAAAACAGCCTTAACTACTTGTATTTTATGGTTGCAGCACGGACAAGTACTTGTTTTTTTTTTTTTTTTTTTTTTTTTTTTTTTTTTTTTTTTTTTTTTTTTTAATAGCTGTGGACACTGATGAATGTGGTTGATATTTTTATCGTGTGCTCCTTGCTGGATATGCTCATTAATATTAATAACTCCATGGCACGACAGCTCACGGGGAACATTGGCCTACCGCCTACCGCCAGGCCGCTGCGTCCCCCATCTCGGTCCACTACAGACGTCATGGATGGAGTGCAGTATTGGAAGGTGAAACGTGGTCAGCGCCTCGAGCCCCCCCGGCCGGTTAATGCGTTACTCATGACCTGTCTCATTAATATTGCAACCATTATATAAAGTTAGTCTTTGTAGGTTTCATATATAAGGCAGGCTGTACAGGACTTTCCAAATTTGTATAACTTTTTATTACATTTTATCGTAACCTATTTGTAGCTACTTCTTCATTCCAGGAATTAAATATTTAGCTTGTTCCAACCTCATTTCAGCATTCCCATCGCTCCCATCTCTTCTACCTGAGGGTGTGTAACTATGTACAATCCTTAATTATTTAATCTCTTCATATGTTCCTTCCGGCCATTCTTATTAACTTCAATCTTATTATTTAAATCATATATTATTCTTCACGTATATCCACATTGTTATTTGATAACTTGTAAAACCCCTTCTATACTTATCTTCGAGCAAACAAGATATTTCTCGTGATGTACCATTATGTTTTCTTTTGTGGTAATTTTAAGTTATATTATTTATTCATTGTATGCAATTTAAACACAGCTCTTTGTAGACTTTCTTTACTATTGTGTATAATTTTAGCTTGCCTTTCAAAATCCAGAAACCAGTTTCGTTCGGGCAGTTTAACATTGCAAATTAATAAATAAAGGATTGAAAAAGGATAGGAATAATTTTTGGAAGTTGATTTAAAGCAAGTATTCATCTTTTGATTTCAAAACATATTTCAAAACATGCAGATTTTTAGATGTAATTGGAAAAGTTATTATTTTTCGGCAAACTTCCAAAATACCCGTCAAGTACATCCACGAATATTTATGCATTTATCGTAACAACAAGGTGTTCTTGGCCTTACTCTTTTTTTTTTTTTTTTTTTTGCATCAAACCGTGATTCTTCTTTCCTTAAATACTTTTATCAGCTGCAAAATTATGCTCCTTTCAACATTCCCCTTCCATCTTACACTCGGCAATGCACAGGCAAGTCCTAATGTCTGTTAATAACAACATATGCCGCGTTACTTCAAATACTGAGTGTTCATTTTTTACTAGCTTGCGATAGTTCACTCTTACTCTAAATTGTGTCACGATTTTGTTGTGAGCTTCACATCAATATAGGTTGCAAAAGCGAAGCAGGTTTGTGTCAAACAAATTGCCTAGCTTTCACGGCGTAACAAAGTCATACAGTGACACTCACTCGTTCTGTGCAATGTTTTAACTTGAGGTGAACCTTGCTGCATATGCAACCGTCACAACGAATGAGAAGAGCATGTAATTTAAAATACCCGAGCGTGGTCAAATTCGTTCGAAGGGGCATGTTCGAAACGACATTCGCTGACTGAAATGGATGGCTTGCTTGAGTTATTGACGTTTCAAGCGATGAAATTCATGCAAAGTTGAGTAAACCTTTATTACCAAAATATGGCAAAGGTTGGGAATCTTTTGGTATATAATCCGACGAGAGTCGGATTTCACCCAGATCAACGACTTTTTTTTTATAAATGCATACCAGTATGATAATTATTCAAATCTAATTCTTTCCTATTTGGAGGCAGCTTCTCTACTCCAGTTGCTTTCCTTTGAATATTATGAACAAGTAAGACTCATTCTTTTTTTATATTAATTTTGAGATGTGTACTTATGCTTATGTATATTAATGTCTTGATCATTTGCACCATTTTATAGTTCATAAAATAGCGGTTATTTTTCATAAACGTAGTTTCAATAATTTATACGTATGTTTATATAAAATACATTTTTGGTGTGACCAGTAGTGAAATATATAGTTCATTCGCATATGAGGACAACCTAATACTCTTATTTATTTTCTGTTCAAAGGAACAAATATAGGGTACAGCCAGTGAGCTTGATTATCCATTTCTCCGAAACCCAACGGAACTTATACCTGTAAAAGGAGAGAAAGAGATAGAGAGAGTGAGATTCCATTCAGTAAACAAGGGGCAAAGTCGAATGAGCATAGCTAGCCTTCTCTCTAAGAAGCGAATTTCGGCAGCGGTCACATTCCGCAAACATAACCGAACACAGAGCGTGCTTTGCACAACATTGGTATTCACACCTATCACGCTCTCTCGACCAAAGAATAGACTTAACCACACTTGTACTGATGGAAGGATTGCAATGGTTTTATCTTTAAACATCTTTTTCGATTGCTGTAATGTAGCAGAGTTTGATTAATTATCAGATTTTAAACTATTTAATATTGAATCCTTCTTCAGAACAAGGAATGTGTAAAATATGAACTGAAGCTTTCCTGGCGACGTATTAATTCAAAACCTGGTTAGAATCCCGAGAAGATTTTGAATTAAGGAATGCGTAGTTAATAATCTAAAGAGATTTTCCCAGTTACAATGGGCGTCTAGAAAGAACCTGATCGGGAAAGTTTCGACGTGAATTACTTTATGTTTACTTTCTCTAGCACGTATGTACACTGCAGTAGTAGATCGAGAAGGTACTGTATTCCATCCAAAAATTGGTTACCGAGATTTTTATAAAAATTGCGTGTGTGTAGCAAATTTTAGAAACAAAAACTTGGTACGTAAGTTCAATATCTTCCAAAGATGCGATACGAAAATGTTCAAGAAAATCCCCCGCACCACCAACATGGAAAATTTTTCGAACATTTTCGAGTTTTTTCAAAAATGGCTTCTAACGATTTTGATTACAATTCCATGTGTTTTATTATATTACAAACAAAATATTCATCTGGAATTTTCTCGGAAAAGCATCAAACGAGCTCCTCATTCTGGATCACATATACTGGTAAACTGTAAGGAATAGACCAAAACTAACTGCACAATAATATAGTTCTCGTTAAAACACACAAGTTATACCATATACATATGTATAGGGTTAACCGCTTCCAAGATATTCCTTATTGGTTTCAATTTTCAACTAATTCAACTTTTTTCAAACCGGAAGTCACCTTGTTTTGCTTCTTGCCGCGCAAAGAGAACCGAATTTCAATCGCTTCACATAGATTTAAAAGATTTGGCTATTGCTTTAGTCTAGTGCATTCCCTTATTTTCCTTCTGCTTACAAGGAACCAAATAATAAGGCAATTTCTGATAATGTTTATCTGGATAAGCATTATGTAGATAAAATAATAATTGTTTCTGGAACAGCTAGAGAAACCCATTTGAATGGAACATATCAGATTTCTTATGTTAGTGTGTGTAAATCTTTCCCGTTTTTACTTATTAATTTTCTCGTATTGTTTATGGGCATTGCTCGCTTATGGTAGACAACCCTAAATTTGCTAAATAATAATTTGGGTTGAATGTAAGATATAGCTAAAATTCTAAGCTTCACGTGGGCATGTGCTTTTAATGCAAGTGGAGACCTACAATAAATTTTCTGGATGTTAACCAACTAGAAAACAAAACAGCAACATTATCTACTACAATTTTAGCTAATGTTATGCTAAAAAGCATTTGTGTTACGTTTTGGAATTAACGTTTTGGTGGTTGCTTATTAGCGCAACAATCACCCCCTCCCACTATTTGGTGACTGGCTCAAAACAGGAAACAGGTGCACCTGCCACAAAATGGCGTCCTCTCCGGCAGTATAACAATAATAAAACACATGTTTAGAAAAAAACTGTATGACCCAGTAGACCAATTGCATATTTATATATCTTGCTTCGTAGTTGGTATGTAACATACCTTTATTATAATATTTATGACTCATTGACAAAACTGTTAAATAAAGAAAATAAAACAGTTTATATTTAATATCATAGAGAGGGGTTGGCATCATCGATAAAAGCAATTTGAAAAGTCATTCGCACATTGAGTGCCTTTACCAGGTAGCTTAATTTCCCCGTATTTGACGAGTGCTGATATCCCTTAGTGCGTTAGAGTTGCAAAACTCAACGGGGCTATTTCAAGTTAAAACCCACCAGCGGAAAACTGATGAGTGACCTTCGCTTTCACTGTCTTGCTTACTAAGAGGGACGGTTAGCGCGTCGCATTCATTGTAATAGGTAAAACGGAGGTCGGTCTCGCCAGCTCTCTGCTGGTGGGATTTAACTTGAAATAGCCCCGTTGAGTTCTCAAACTCTTTAAACGCGCCAAGGGCTATCTGTGCACGTTAAATATGGGCCACCTGGTATTAAGAAATCAGTCTAGACGTCACTTGGTGGATGAGGTAACCCACGAAGGTCAATCAGACCACATGGGGAGCCTTGATTAATGAAGAACAATATTAGGCAAATCCTTTCATCATCACGGTTTAGTCCAGCAATGAACTGTTTCGTCCTCTCCATTTCTGACATAAGCGACGAACTCTTTTTCCGTTTTGGCTTATATATCTTTCTTGGGTCCTCCATTTTCGGTAGATGATCATTTTTATTATTTTTATGTTTTACAAATGTTTGCTTTCTCTACCATTTACAATATACTTATTAGGTAGAGAAGATGCTAATTCTTTACCTACATTTCAATGAAAATACGTGTTTCGAGGACTGTATCTGTAACAGAATAACTCAAAAATGAAAAGCTGGTTAAGTACCAAACTTGGTGTTTAAGAACAGCATCTTCTAAAAATGCGACACGAAGAATTTAGGAGAAACGCCCCTCCCCAAACTACTCTTTTATGGGGATTTTTCGAAATATTCAATTTTCTAAATAAAAAAGAACTAACGATTTTAATTTAAATATAATGTATTAATGATGTTTACATCATAAATAAAATGTACCTTTATATATTGATTTCTGGGAATAGCCTCAGAAACCCTGTTCATTTTGGATGGCTTTTGCATAACTGGTAAGCTATTATTTTTTAAATTAACCATTTACGAGATATTCCTTATTGTTAGTCAAATTTCCCATACTTATACTTTTTTCCTATGGGAAGTTGTTACTCGTTTTTCTTTCTACTCGTCAAGCGAGAACAGATTTTAAAGCCATCACATAGCAACCACTCTTGAAAGATTTGACTATTGCTTAAGCATATTTCTACAATACCGTTTGGTCTACAAGGAAATACATAATTACTTATTATGGGAATACGTAATAAGTATTTTTACAGATATTTATGTTGATTATTGTGAAGTAATTATAACAAGATTTTAAGAATAGTTGATTTAATAATGGGAAGAGAAAGTCACGTGAATGTAACATCGGTATTTTTACCATAAATATTTAATTCTTCTCTAAATTTTGTACATCTCTGTTTATCCATAAAAGCATATACTACAACTATCCCTAGGAACCACATTCATTCTGACTACTTGTACCACATTTCCTTCTTTTGAGTTCTTTCTCATATTTTTATTGTGGAGCACAATTTTTAAATCTATTTAATTGTATTTCCAAATTATCATTTCATTTGAATGTGGTATTATATCCTGAATAATTGAATGATGTTACTTTTTCAAAGCGTTTAAAATCTTTCAGCCTCTAAAAATTAAAATATCAGTCAATGGTCTCAACAGACATTTTAAGAATCTGTATGAACTGGAAGTTTGAAATTCAAAACTAATAATTCTAGCTTTTTTTAAAAAAATGTTAGTATCGGTCTAATATAATGCACAAAGTTACAGTGCTTATTTCATTCATTTTACTCTAATGGTTTGTATGTTATAGATAAATTTGTTGATGTCTTTGTCACGTCACTAAAACGTCACTTGTGACAAAAAGAAAACAAAATAAATAAACATTTGATTTAATATTTTAATCATAGATTCACAATGCATCTAATTTTTGAAATTGTTCTAGGTTTCTGTATGCCTACTTTGGTTTAGGCTTCAACAATTTTTAAAATTATGAATATGCTTTTTTTGTATAAAAATATAATTTTTTGTTTGAAAATTGAAAACATAAGCTTAAATACATCTGACAGTAAAACCTAGGGTAATTTTTATTCATTGTACCTTCGTGAATATGTAGAAAATTTTATTTGTGTAACAGAAAAACTGCTCCGCAAGGAGCATTTTATAGCTGCATAAAGGTTGAAAATATCAATAGCCTGAAAACAAGGAAAGATTTGAATGCATGACTCATATTGAAATCCACCAGGTTGGTAAGTTGGACCACTAATTTTCCTTTTTCTCTCCTCTACAGCTACCTTTTCTTCCTGCACTGTTGCTTTTGCGCGGGACAACTTCCTTTTTTTACTTTACATGATGTGAATGAGATCTCGTCAAATTGAAGTTTTTCTTGCCGAGTCCAGTAAGGTTTCAGCTTTGCTCCAAGGCCTTAAAAAAGACGTCTGGTGGCCAATTATATCTTTTATATCAGGAATATTTAAATTATTTTATGGAAGTAAAATAAAAAATCTTTTTTGAGATGTTTCATGACATACCCTTAAGTATCACAAAACATTTGTATAAAATGTGGAGATATTTATTTGTAAACAAAACAAAAAGTCATTGAATTTATTACCGAGCTCTAGATTTCTCAGTAACCGGAATTGCACCATTGGGTAATGCACTGTGTAACATGATGAATGCCTTGATCCATCATTAAATGAGAGAACTCACCTGGAGTTGTTGTGCTTGAAGGAAGCAGACGCTGTGTAATGAGAGATGTGCCTCGCTTGCTTTTGTGCTCGAGGACGGAAGAAGTCTTATATTACAGCCACATGGATCAGTGCTACAGAAACAATAATAATTGTTCTAGGGAAAAGAAGTGAACAGCGATTTCAGCGATACACGAGCCCTTATCTTACACGGTGACAAGTCCATCACATTCCGTGCAATTTGTTCCCAGACGCTTCAGGTCTATGGAAACAGATTGATCAACACTGTTTTTCCGGGAAACTGCAGTAAACACTAAATGGGTACCAAACCAGCCGGTACAGAAAACTTACTGAGGAGAAAGAAAAATAAACGTATAATGGGGCTAAATAAAAATGAATGAGCGCCTCTCATCTGATGTCTCAATTATGTCTTAATTTATAAAAAAAATTATGTTCTGATGTTCCATTCATATGATTTTCTCTAGATATCTGTAACGAATTATTGTTAAAAAGCTTATTCTTCTATCTATTTCATGCTAAACAAAATAATTATTACTTGCTTCCCTGTAGGTAGGAGGAAAATAAGGGAAATACACCTAACTGAAGCGATAGTCAAATCTTTTTAAAGCAGATTACCATGTGATTGAAATCTTTCTTTGCATTGCCAGGAATTGAGAAATTCACATATGAAAAAAGTTTAAATATTTTAAAACTGAAACCAATAACAAGGAATATCTAAAAATCAGCCAACTCCACGAAAAAATGTGTGACATAACTGTTTTAACGAGAAAATGGTTTGTTTAGTAAGTTTTTGTCTATCTCTTACGGTTTACTAGTTATGTAAAAATCAGCAAAATTCATTCAGAGTTAAGAGCTCTTCAGAGGATATTTCCATAAAATTCAAAATGTATACTTTATTTATTATGTAAATATCTTTAATATGTCATTTTAATCAAAATCGAAGGACCATTTTTGAAATAGTTTAAATTTTCGAAAACTTTTCCACATAAAAGTTAGTTTGGGGTGGAGCAATTTTCTCAAAATCTTCGTGTCGCATCCTTGGAAGATGCTTAATTTCAATACCAAGTTTGGTATTTTATGGACTTTTCGTTTTTGATTTATTGTGTTCACAGGCACACATAAAATATAAAATAAAATATTATTAACATTAAATGTTTTAGTAGCTTAGTAATGTAACAATGGTATTGTAAACCAAAATTAAGTCTTACTTTTAAAACTTCAAAGGAAAGAAATTCTTATCATTAATTCCCAAAACTAATATTTAATTTTAAACTCAAAATGTCGGTTGGTATTTAATTTTAGTATCTTCCAAGGATGCGACGCGAAGACTTTCAGGAAAATCCCGCCACCCCAGGCTACCCTTGGACAATTTTTAAAAAATGTTGTGCTTCTCAAAAGGCTCTAATGATTTCCGGGATATTCCTGATACTCGCTGGAACTTAAGATACTACCCTTCTCACGTGAATTTTACATTTATGTTTATTTTTGTTTTACTCCTGGCCATGCAAAGAAACTCAAATTGTAATCACAAAGCAACCAGTTTTTAAAAGATTTGACTATTGTTTTGGTCTGGTGTTCCCCTATTTCCCTTCTTTTTATAAGGAACTAAATAATAATGCCAGTTCTGCTAATATTTATCTGATTAGCATTGCGATAAACCATAAATCGATGACCAAGCACTTCATAAATCATGAAATAGTGTAAAATACAGAAACATAGTAACAATGCAAAATATCATTTCACCAATTTTTCTTTTGCGGAGAAACTGATATCCAAAAACCGCAGGGCCGCGCCGTATCACTCGCCTCTCACCTAGACGGCCCGGGTTCGATCCCAAGCGATCGCATGCGAGATTTGTGATGGACAAAGCGGTGCAAGGGCGAGTTTTCTCCGGGTTCTCCGGTTTCCCTCCCCAGCCATTCGATGTATCACCAGTGACATCGACTGCGGTGCCACAAGTAAAAGCGGGCAATAAACACTACCAAAATAAATAAAAACACGCCGCAAACCTATTTTTAAAAAAGTCTTATGTGTTCCATTCACACGACTTTCTCTACATCTCTGCAAAAAAAAATATTGTTAAAAAGCTATTGCTTCACGTGAAATATGGCTCTGTTCGAGCACCTGGTATGTACATATGTGAAACGACAAAACTCGAAAACAAGAACTTGACATTTAACTTTTAGTGTTATTTCTTGATATTCTCAAGAAAATTCTCTAATATCACGTTTTATTACTGCATTCTACGATTTAATGTTTCCATTACCAAATGTGTCTTTTGTTTCAGGTATAGTAAAGTCCGACGAAGCAGTTTGACAGGTCGAAGGAGAACTTGACTTTGAAGTATAGTTCCTCATGCTGGCTGCATCAGCTGAAGGTTTGATCACTCTTTTGATGCCATATTTGTCTGTTTGGGTAGTAGCTCTGAAATTTGATCATGCATATCTTCTAAAGGAGGCATGTACCTTAATCATATGTGTATGTATGTGTATGTATACAATAGCTATCGGACGATATCGTGCGTTAAGATGTCCTGCGTCATGAACAGTAATGAGAACAAAAAGTTCAATTTATGCACTGTGATAAAACAATCGGACGATAAATCTATTGTTGCATAGTCAAAAACACAGGCATATTTTAGAGAGTATAATTGTAAACTAGCGGGTGAAAGGGATATTTCTATCGTTGGTTGTTCTGGTGTCATTAGCTTCTCCAATCAGGTTCATGCAATTGCAGTGTTGATAACTGTTTATTTATTTTATTGAAACATGGAAGACGCCATGTTTAAAACAGATCGTTTCATTGATGAAATTGAAGTTAATGACTGTGGGATCTCCGTTAATAATAAGAACATAGTCCTGTGTGTACGAGTGGGTGTGTGTGATGCCAGAGAGGAATCCACACTGCATCCATTGGCTTATTGGGATAAGGCAATCTTAAGATAAGAACAGATTAATATCAACGGGCGGCCGAAACCGGACAGGAGAAGAACCACAGTGGAGGGTCCCTAACATTCCAAACAGTTCATCTTGACGCAGAGAGCCTTAGAAGGCCGCGCCCCAGATCTGACCGAACTCCCTGGGTCTATAGACGTCTTCCAACGCCAGCCCAACGCCGAGAACTGCACTTCCAGACCGCAATCACTTTTACGAAAGCACGCTACAACGCAATCCTCGCCGACATTTATAATCCTAAAGGGACCAGTTAGTTGAAATGGAGATTAAATGAAGGAAGTTCGGGGAATGAGGAAACCTTTCCAGCATTTGCCAAGTGACCCGGGAAAATCGCCGAAAAAACTCACTAGGTAGAGTGGTCAGCCGCGGGAATCCATCCCATGATTTCCCGAACGCCAGTCTCAGATGAAACGCTTGAGCCACCTTGCTCGGTAAAAAAATAAGTCCCATGTAGTTAAAAAACCTGTATTCATCTTTTCTGAGCATTCAGTATATATTGCGGAAAGCACTATACCCATACCAGGAACAGTTTTTAGGATGAACACTTCATCTTCTTGCTTTTCTCTGTTTATGAACTAAGCATACAGCGCAACCGGGTCCATTTTCACAACTGCCTGATCAACTCGATTGGCAACATTTAGTGGTCTTTTAACACCTCGTTACGATATATAGGGTCGTTAAATTATAAAGTAATACAATTATCCCTCTTGCGGGCCTCTCTTCAATGCGCGAGAGAGCCGGAAATTTGGTGGTAGCAGAGACGTACTAAAACCCTTTCATCAAAGTAAACGCTGGAAATATTGATCTTCTGCTCTCAAACATGCATATCTTGTAAATAGTGCTCGATCAATCGTCTAAACTCAGCAGCTGGGATATTTGTGATATTCTTGCATAATATTATCACAAGTTCCTGTAAAATTCGAGCAATTTTGTTGCAAAATCTTGTTGAAATCAAACAACGGCACACGGCTACGGAATATTAAATTAAAGAAGAAAGCTGTTTCATGACAGAATTATCAGTGTTGATTTGTGGCACTTTCGTTTCCCTTACCTTATTAATTGTGATTTTTACGTTCTCTACAGGTATTATGTACATAGTGTATACAGAAGATATTGTAATGCACCCAAAAATTCGATACCAATATTTCACCGGAAATACATGTTTTGGGTCCCCTCTGAATCCAAGAAAAGCATTTTTGGAAAAAGTCCGCGCGCGCGCGTGTATGTGTGTGTTTGTGAATATGTGGATAGCATAGCTCAAAAACGAAAATTCGTTAAATACCAAAGTTGGCATTTAAGTCTAGTATCTTCCAAGGATGTGACACGAAGATTTCCAAGAATGCACCCTCCAATTACCCTTTACATGGAAAAATGTTCGAAAACTTTTGATTTTCTCAAAAATTACTCTAAATATTTTGGTTAAAAATATCGTATATTAAAGATATTTACCTGATAAATAAAATATATATCTTGAATTTTCTGGGAATAGCCTCTGAAGACTATTCTGGATGAATTTTACGGAATTTTTCATAACCGTAAGAGATAGACATAAGCTTGACAGAAAATATAGAGCTCGTTAAAACACACAATTTATGTTATGCATTTTTTCGTGGAGTGATTGGTTTTTGAGATATTTCTCGTTATTGGTTTCAGCTTTAAAAAGTTTATGCTTTTCTCAAACGAGAATTTGTCAACATATGTCCATACAAAGAAAGGAACTTGAGTCACACAGCAACCAGCTTTTGACAACTTTAGCCTATGCTACTCCCTTATTTCCCCTTCTATTTGCATAGAGGCAAGTAATAAGACTATTTCTGCTATTTTTTTCTCGATTAGCATGAAGTAAAAAGAAGCATAAGCTTTTTAACAATAATTTGTTGCAGAGATGTAGAGAAAGCCATGTGAATGGAACAAATCAGATTTAGTACTTTAACAAAGTGTATCGCTCTAACGCTCATGCACTACAGGAACTTAATAATAGGTGTCAGAAGGTCAACATTTCCAGCAATTACTATAAGGCGAGAATTTTAGTGTGTCTTGGACGGCACCACTTTCCCGGTGAGTCTCGGCTCTCTTGCGCAGTGAAGAGAGGCCGCAAGAGGGGTTACCTAATATTTTAACGATCCTATATTTGCCGTACTCTATCATTGCAATAAAAATACAGTATAATGTTCTACCGCACGATATCATCCCATAGCTGTCGCACGCATAAACCCTTCATAGGGTAATACTTTTAATCTAATGTGTTAAGTTACGTAACTTAATGTATCAATTATCAAATATCAGGCAGGTACTCAATACTATTCATAAACATCCACTTTACGTCAATCACTTAAAATATTTGTGGAATTATGCGGAAAAGAGCAGGGATGTGTAGGGTTCCAAGATTCCAGAAATTCGCATTCTTAGGACAAGTGAAAACTTTCAGGGTCGGGGAAAGCTAATGGGATCCTTCCCAAGATGCTTCGTGGGCAGGGGATCGTGGGTTCGAGTCCCGCCTTAGGCATGGGTGTTATATGTTTGTGCAATGTGTATGTGTTTGTGTCAAGGAACAGTAAAACCAGTAATCATACAAGGGGGGAATTTAAATAGGGGATACAGCGCCGGAGTCCTGACCAGACTCCGGTACTGTTTAAAATAAAAAAAAACAAAAAACAAACAAACAAACAAACAAAAAAACAAAAAAAAACTTACTCAACTGAGATTTCACTCAGGCGTTCTGGACATGTGCAGACATGTCACATCCTCACCACCTACTACACGTCCAGTATGATTAGGCTTGTCAGCTTCAGGACCGAAAAAATATTGACTGCAGCACATTTATAATTAGCTTTTCACACGATGAAACTAGTTATTTGTATAACAAGTGTAAATGTTTACTTTCTTTACATAGTAAATAGAGAGGGTACCTAATGTTTTCCACCCAAAAAGTTGATACCGAGATTTCACTGGAAATATATATTTTTCTTGAATCGAAAAAAGAGGGTCTACTGATTCCCATTAATGAGAGAGAGAGAGAAAAGAATGTTTAACTCTGCAGTAGTCGCATAGTATTTTCAGAGATGCTTGTAATTTTAATGTCCAAATATTAATTATAGTTTTGGTCATCTTAACAGCTTTGTGGTTATACTGTATTTTTATATACCACATGCTTGCATTTTCTGCAAAAGATAAATGCATGTAACATTATTTCAGTTCAAATAAAAATGAGCCCATTAATTTCAATATCACAAAGTTGTGAATCCTATTATATTCAATGCAGCGCTAAACAACTGAATTAACTAATATTATGTTTTTCATATTTATTAAGGAGTTGGTTTCATACAATCCAGGATAAGAGGTAGACAAGAAAAATCCTATGCCTTTATTTAAAAAATATAACTTTTATTAGCAATTGTACACATATCCCTGAATATTCACTGACCTGTTTTCACATTTAGTCATCACTAGTTCTGCACGTATAAAACTTGATGCCTATTGTTGATAGCAGCAGTCTGTAACATTTGAAAATCGCATTGCTTTCAATTGAATACTCATGAGAGCATATAACGAAACTTTGTTTTAAATACAGAACGGGAATAAGGTTCTTAATTCACACATTTCCTATTCATCACAAAATATTGTACATATCAATTTTGAAAGATCAGTATAGATTTTCTGCTGACACTTGCTACTTAGTTTCCTTGTTGGCTTGTCGTTCACTCTTCTGCACCTAGCTACTAAACTGCTAGATTGTATTGTAGAAGTGACGTTCTCAATTGCTGGATGGAATTTAGTTCGCTTCCTTATGGAAATTAAAACACTTTTCACACTCCTCACTATTTGAGGTTTCACAAGTTGCCAAAAAATTCTTCAATAAATAAAAAGGTCTGTTGCCTTTCTGAGGGCCATTGTAAGCAGAAAACATCTGATGTATTCCAATCACATACATAACTTTCTCTAGCTGTTCCATATACAAACTATTCTTAAAAACATTATCCCTTGATCTACGCCATGCTAATCGAGATAAACGTTAGCAGAAATAGTGTTATTACTAGGTTCCTTATGAGTACGAGAAGAATGAGAATAAGGGAATACACTAGGCTAAAGAGATAGCTACATCTTATGGTTCTATGGGAAACAATTCAGGTTCGGTTCGCTCTGCATGGCTTATTGTAAAACGGGAGATGAAACGAAAGGTGGCTTCCCGTTTGAGAAACGTTACGTAGTTTAAAATTGAAACTAATAACAAAGAATATCTCAGAAAAAATGGGTGATGCAGATTAAGGATTTACGAGAGCTACATTTTTCTGTGAAGTCAGTTTTGCTGTCTTAAAATTTACCAGAAATGCAAAATTCAGCAAAGATTCATTTAGAATAAAAAGGTATTCTGAGGCTACTCCCACAAAATTTAAGATATACAGTTTATTTTCTAAGTAAATATTTTAATTTATGGCATTTTAATCAAAATCGTTAGCCATTTTTGGAAAAACAAAATTTTGAAAACTATTCCATGTTAAGGGTAGTTTGGGGTCAGGAATTTTCATGAAAATTGTCTTGTCGCATCCTTGGGAGATAGTTCTTTTTCCTAAAACATATTTTTTTTTTAACTCAATGGGTCTCAAAACATATTTCCGGTGAAATCTCGACATCGAATTTTTGGTTGGAATGCAATACTTTCTCTAGTTACTATGTACATTATTTGTACACAGTAAAAAAATGCATAACATACTGGTTGCACTGATGTTTAAAAAAGGCCATAAACGATTACAAGAGCCGAACGTCTTGTGTTATAAGGTACATCATACTCAGTACAAAGTTGGTTTAGGATATCTACACCTATTTTCATGCTTACATTTCAGGCTTATTCACTCCGCCTGTTTCTGAACCTATAGCATTTTCATGGTGCATAGATGGCATAGATGGCAACACGTACTATTTATTTTACGGAGCCAGGTGGCTCAGGCGTTTCGTCTGGGACTCTCATTCGGGAGGTTGTGGGATCGGTTCCCTGCGGCCAACCTCTCTGACCCACGGGGTTTTCGGTTTTTTTTTTTTTTTTTTTTTTTTTTTTTTTTTTTTTTTTTTTTTTTTTTTTTTTTTTCCAGCGAATCTTGGAGAGAATTTTTCATTCTCCTGAACTTCCTGTCCCTTCATTTCATCCCAATCATCTCTTTCAGGGTTGTAAGTGTCGACGAGGACTGCGACAGAGTCGCATTTCGTGGAAGTGACTGCGCTCTGTACAGCTCTCGGCGGCGGGATGGCGCCAGTGGTTGTCTGTTAGTGGACTCCGGTGATCTATCCAGGACTGAGCCTCAGGCTTCTGGCGCTCCCCACGTCGAGATGAACTGTTTGGGACCCTCCATGACTGCTCTGTCCCTGTCTGGATGTCGGACGCCCTCTTAAATTACACTCATCTAATCTTTCCTTCAAGGGTATGAGGTACAATAAGCCCACAGCTGCAATGTGGAACACCCTTTCGTAACGTACACACACACACACACACACACACACACACACACACAAATTGATTTTTCCTTGGACAATATGAAGCTAGTATCATGTGCCCGCGAAATCTAAATAAGTATGGCCTTACACTACTATTGGAATTCGATTTGAATTCCTGTGAAATTTCTCTTTTATTTTACTGAATTGTTCCCTCTTCATATCTGTTCTCTCCTGCCAATAGAACCGACGTAAACAATTGACTGCCATTTAGCCAAGCTCATGATTGAGCACCTTAAATAATTACAATTAATTAAAATCAGCCGTCAGATTCGGAACATCAAGGTACTGAGTATATTCAGTCGTATTGCAAACTAGCGCAAACATCTTGATGTTATACGTGGCAGATTGGATGGGAATATATACCCGCCAACGCCACTTTTGCTGCTTTGCTTTAGCTCTTCTAAGCATTGTTGCGTATTATTTTTGTCTTCGGCATTGCCTTTTCTTCTCTGCTATCGCAACATAGCACGAGTGGTCGCGCCTGCTGTTACGAACCCAAAATCCTACCGATCTAGAAGAATAAGCAATGTGCTAAGA
The DNA here is from genome assembly GCA_030762935.1 of Hymenopus coronatus. Lineage (NCBI taxonomy): Eukaryota > Metazoa > Arthropoda > Insecta > Mantodea > Hymenopodidae > Hymenopus > Hymenopus coronatus. The sequence continues at coordinate 70,079,016 of CM060895.1, forward strand.
TATAGAAACCCCTAACTCTAAAAATTCACTAGCAGTTGCGTATGTGCAGAAACAAAATGACTGGGCTACTTCCGTAGCCCACGCGACTACTCGAGGCTTAAAACCAGCCTCTAATCTTCACGATTCCTAAAGCCTTAGGCAAATCTAGAACGGGTTGGTCGTCATTAAAATCTTTCAACAGAGGAAGATGCTCAATGAAATGAAATAGAGTTTTATTTATGGACGTACTTTGATTAATGCGGTTCTCAGCGTCCCATTTTATGTTGGACGTAAAATGTAAATGGCGTGTTATGGACACTCTTTAACTACTGTGGTTCTCAGCATTCCATTCTAAATTGCTCAGATGCCTCTCTATCAGGCTTGAGGTTCTTTTATGTGCCGTAAATCTACGACACGGGACCAACGGCTTTACTTCCCTTCCGAAGGAAGCCATGCTAAGAATTTTTACGCCCGAAAAAATCCATCGCCCTCCGCCGGGTTCAAACCTTGGGTATATATATATGTTGGGTGTGAAAGACTACCTAATTTTGACTACCTAATTTTGCTCAGAGGCTTCTTTAACAGGCTTGAGATTCTCTAACGTGCCGTAAATCTACAATAAGGGACCAAGTGCTTTATTTCCCTTTCAAAGGAGGTCATGCCAAAGATTTTTACTCCCGAAAACATCCATCGCCCTCCGCCGGATTTGATCCCGTGATCTTGGTAAGCACTACACTAGGAGGGAGGCCCCAGGTGTTCAATGTATGTATGTGGAAGCCAGATGAAAGCGGTATGTACAGAATAAAAGGGGGGAAATAAAACCGTGTATTTTCAATGTAACAGCAACAGCTTGCATACATTACCATTAGGTAAGCGCGAGAAGCAGGAAAATCATACCTTCATGAGTAGGACTACCGCCCTTCGTTGTTAGATCACAGTGCACCGGGACCTAGAGACAGTTAATATCAAAGATAGCCTGAGAACAAACCTTAAAAGTTCTGCAAGCAAACATCATTGGAAAATAGAAACCTAACAAGAGTTGATGTGTATGCACACTACTTACATTTCACATCAGCACATCTACTCGTAAAAGGATATGCATTTTATTTAGTAGGCCCGATCAAGCCGACCGTTTTCTTCCTTGTTGAGTTCTGAGATTTGTGTGGGATTTAGACCGTTCGGATGTAAGGTTTCCGCCTTGGGATACTGGAATTGATTGATTTTGAAACCTCCAAGGAGTGGGTGACTAGATTGTTTTATTATACCTTTATTTAATGTCGCCTGACAGCTAAGTATGATAGCAACAATATGCAGTTACATTGTTACAATGTTTCAAACATGTTAACAGGCTTTACAACTATTTATATTAAAACTAGTTAAATTAAATCCTTTTAGATTTCAAATAGTGATATGACAGTAAATTGGTTGGTTCATATAATACTGCCTAAAGATCTGTGAGAGCTTGGTTCTTGATTCCGCAGTTGTATTAACGACCATATTCGGTAATTATGCGCTTTTGTTACTATGTCCACAAAATGGAGACTACTGTCTGCTAAATAGATAATCATGATTCTGAATCTGGTAACACCTCTTGATGATGGCGGGGAGCATTATATTCTCTTGAAAATGACGTGATAGATTTTACTTTACGTGAGTGTTGTTTTGATTATTTTCAAACCAGTTGCATTTCCATTGTTGTATCAGCATTTCCTTAATATTACAGTAGGTATAGCCTTTTCATGTGGAACAGGGATAGGAGGATAAATTGTTGTTTCTCTGGTTGCTTCCTTTGTTGCTTCATCTGCTTTTTCATTACCTTTTATTCCTGGATGAGACCCACATGAAAGTTATTTGTGTACCTTCAAGTATACTTTTATGTATATGTCCTGAATTTCTTTGGTTAATATATTATTTGATGAGAGATTTTGAATAATCATTAAATCAATGTATTCGGAATAGATTTCATACTTTTCCTTAGATCTAATATCTTCTGAGGATTTTTAATATCAAATTATTCAGTGGAGAAGATGGTGTACACTTCTGGTAACTTGTATAACATCGTGTGTTCCGGAGATAAGCAACATATTTCCATACTGAGATTAGGAACCATCAGTGTACATTTCTATGCTGCCTTATGTACAAAGACTTGAAAGGCAACAATGTTTGGTTTAGACGCAAAAACAGAACGGCTGTCTTTAGAAGGATTAATCAGGAGGTTAATGTAAACTATTTGATGCTAAATTCAAAAGCAGTACTCATGTTGTATGCCTGCTATGCAGTAGCCCTTTAGGATACTGGCGCAGCGGCAATCACCTCTAGAATTCTAGATCGCAAGGACAGGTAAGCCGTCTCCAGGCTTCTGTGAGCTCCTGATGACTTTTCATCAATTATATTTCTACAAATGCGGAGATCACTCATCTCCATCATAGCGCTTACCATACGAGGCTCAGATGGAAACTTTGAACTGAAGCGGCCCCTAGACGATCGTCCATATTCAGATGCAATATTATAGTAATGCGCCCCAGACGATGCAACCATGCTCAGTGACGAGACACAGCTTGTGATCTATTGGTTTAGCATTTTTTACGACTAAAAATAAAAGGAAACGACGATGGATGAAAGATTCGTACATAAAAAGCAGTTGTACACGCAAGAAAATTCATGGAATCATTAGTGAACTAAACATTTTAAAAGATCTAAGTTTGGACATTTCAACCTTTGATGAATCACTAAACCTTGTTACACCTGGAATTGGACAATTCTTATATGTTACATTCGCATGACTTTCTCTAGCCTATCTCTTGCAAACTATTTGTACTTTTACTTTCTTCACTCAGAAAATTCAATTACGCAACCCTTGCAAATGAGTACAATAATTACCAAGGAGAAGAAAGTTTCTTTCAAATTAATTACCAAGATGCCTGTTCATATTCACTGTTATGGATATATACACTGCGATTACAATGGTATTAATAAAGTTAGGGGGATTGCTGTTTTATTATGTTAATATTATAATATTAATTACCGTTATTTTTTGATTCATTTATGTAACGCCTACCAATTACCACCAAACCTATGAAAATATGTATGTGTTCATATCCGAAGTATAAATACTAATGCAGGAGACATAATAGAGAAATGTTTCTCCAGCCAAAAACCTACAGTAGGTGTATTAATCTATGAAAGTCATATAAGTGTTTTAAATGCAAAAGTTTTACACTGCCAGAGCACTGAAGGAATAATTTGTTCTTGCTTTCGGCGCAGTGTACAATAGGCGATTCGCAGGAAAATCGAGCACATTTGTTCCCTTTGCTTATTCAAAGAGCAACCAGTTGGTGTCCCCTGATGTATACTAATGATGATGTATACTCTGGTGATGATCCGCACCCATAGAAGAATAAAGAAATCGATGAAAGGTCGCGCATGAATCACATAAGACAAAATATGCAAGACAAACTTATTAGTCGCCAGAGGTGGAACGAAATGGTGCAGAAGGCACCTTGCATCACCCAGTCGCTAAGAAGAAAAATAACTCCTATTTCTATTATTCGAGACATATGTTTGCAGAAATATTTTCATGATATATTTTTTGTAGGATAAGAGGAATATAGGAAACTGAAGCTAAAGTGAAATGTTAAAGAGGGTGACCTCCACGGTGCCGTCAGATTAAGCGTCCACGCTCTTATCGGCACTTAGCTCTTGGGCGCGCTCCACTCGCCTGCTGAGATTGCAGTTTCCGCTTTTGCGTCACATATGGCGCATTTTTTCTGACTCACATATATGATAAGCGAAGGCATTAGAGATCGTTTTTTGGTAGTTTTAGTTGTGTGGTAGCGTAGTCATGGTCCAATATACTACAGAACAAAGGGTTTTTATTTGTTGCAACGTTATTACTGAACTTTCCGTCTCTGTGTCGTAGAGCATTTCTTTGGTGGCAAAGTGATCCGTGTGTTCATTAGAAAAACTGGAAGAAATATGTGGGAAAAATAACCAACATATCGCAAGAAAAATTGCAACTCATTTTTGATAACCTGTTAAGATGCTGCAATCCCTATCTTTGAATACACGGAGAACTTTTCGAACATCTTCTTTGAAAAGATAAGTAAAGTAAGGGACATTCAATATTATAGTTATGAGATAATTGTGGTTCTAGTTGAGCTCGTTCATTCATCCTATTTTTTCGATGCTCAAGACGGTATGCGGAGGGAAAAGTGTCGGGAGGGAAGCGGCGCGCGACGAGGTGGTCACTTAATCTAATGACCCTGCATATTATATATAAGGCTGATTTTGACATTCTATAGCCTTTCAATGACATTACGATAAAGTCTTATTGGTGATAGCACTTCAAAATGCCAAAACTATTGAAAAATACAAACCAATAACAGTGATTTCTCGCTGGTGTCACAAAAGTATTTGAAATAAATTATTGTCTTAGTTAAAAATATATTTAAAGTGTTATTTTAATACAAAATTTTCAAGTTACTCAACAGTTGAATCAAAAGGATATTTTGAGATTTGTCCCACATATTTAACAATTTAAACCTTTGTGGATTGTATTTATTAGACTTACGAACGAATGTAATAGCAGTTTAAGTTTATTATGTGCTCCGTTTTCACTAGATGGAATGAATCCGAACTATGCCTTACAAATCCATTACTTCATAACCTCTCAAACCATGAGCTCCAGAATTCATAACGCTGCAATTTGCAAAAGGTAAATACACAAGTAGTAACACTGGAAGAGAGCAATGATGCTCAAATTTTTCCTTTGTTTACTAGTAATGTTTCGAGCATATATCCGTGTTTATTTTCTTAGAACGTCACGGGTTATAAGCTTGTAACTTTATAGAAATTAAAGTACACAAAATATTTTATAAACTATCTTAGCTTTTAGTATAGAGAAATTGAGTTCAATTTATGAACGTTCTTTAACCTCTGTGGTTCTTAATGTACGTTCACAAAAAATATCTAGGGGGTATGTTAAATTTTTAATCATGACTAAGAATTTCAACCTTAAGAAAGTTTTAGAAACTCTGGTTTAAGTGATATTTGGAAACTTAAAAAACAAGGAAAAGTTTTCCTAAAACGCGTAGTATGGTTTCGGGAGATTTTTTGAAAGATTATTTGCATCCTTGGAAATTTGAAATTAATTTTTTCTGTCTGCAAATTACAAGTAGAATGAAAATTTTATATCTGTTTACGTTGTTGCCATATATGTCTTAAAGTGAAGACGAACTGAAGTCGCCGTAAATGGTAGAGGAGTCAATAAATGAGAATCATTAGTAGGTACATATACAATGTCCACATTTTTTTTTTTTTTTTTTTTTTTTTTTTAAAGCTGGTTGGTCATATCGGACGATGAATGAAATTGGTGAAATGATGCTCAAATGATCTCGGGGTCCATGGAGCTTAAAGTTACTCGTCATTCTTCTTCTCAGGACAAGGGAAAACTCCGAAAAAACCTTATCCGGGTAACCCACCCTAAGCGAGATTCGAACTCACGACCTTTATAATGTGAGGCAGATACACTACCACTACACTACCCAGACGGACCCAGAATTATTGTTGACCAGCCTCAGAAAATCATTCCATTGGAGAATGCTTGATGGAGAATCGACCTTTGTCATAAGCAGAACTGCCATAGACATCACCACAGCAATTCAGAGGGCAATTAAAATAATTACATTTCTTGGAGAAAAGCTAGGCCCCTCCCTGCAATTTTCGGCCTTTCTCTCTCTCACTGCAGCTCACGCGACCTCTGAAGGGAGGAATTTTCTTTTTTAACCGCTTTACCACAAACCTTACATTATGGACACCAGGGAATATCTCAGTCTTTTCTTCATATAATTATCACGATGTCAACAGGCTTAACAAAGGAGCCACAAAGGTGATGGTTTTGAGCCAAAAAGACATCTGGCCTCCACTCTGCATGTTCTACATTGCCATGGGCTCTCTCTGACTATGAAAGGACTCTAAACAAAGCATGCAGATGGCCACCGTAACTACTGTGCTGATAGGTACTTTGAGGAGCTGTTGCTAAGATTGTTTTCAATATATTTGCATCAACAACAAAAACGTTATGGTTTAGTTTTCATCTGTTCCAATCCCTGGTCCATTGTTGCCAACTGATCCCTTATGGGTTTTAGTTCCATGCCTGTAGTAGCGTTCTCATGCGTTGAGATAATCAAACCATTATTTTATATCTGGAATATTATTACATAATTCAATACTTTGATTTTCTCTTATGTGCTATCATTTGTGATACCTGAATTCGGCGTTTCTTTCTTCTGTAAAAGGTCATGTTTTACTCAAGCCAGTTAAAGAGTGTAAAATAACAACGCAGAAATGACATAAAAGATAAGCTTAATGCTGTACTAATTCAATTACCAGGCTATTGTCTTTCTATTTCTTATGAATTAGGTATCGAAAAAAGTCTAGTTTTATTTATGGACGCTCTTTAACTGCTGTGGTTCTCAGCGTCCCATTCTAAATTGGGCGTGAAAGGGCGCTTAATTTTGCTCAGAGGCATCTCTATCAGGCTTGAGGTTATTTTGCGTGCCGTAAATCTACGACACGGGACCAACGGCTTTACTTCCCTTCCGAAGGAAGCCATGCTAAGGATTTTTACCCCCGAAAAGATCCACCGTCCTCCGCCGGGTTTGAACCTGCGACCTAGGGTATGTGAAGTCAGGTTGGTAACCATTACACCACGAAGGGCGACAAGCAGGTATCGAGATTGGTTACCGTAACAAAAATATAATTTTCTTGAGCTGAATGATATCCTAGTTTTTTAATAATAATAATCTATATATAAAAGAAAGTCGTGATAGTTACACTATTTATAACTTAAGAACGGCTGAACCGATTTGGCTGAAAATCGTTGGGGAAGTAGCTTAAAACCAGGAGACGGATATAGTCGCCGTGGCCGAGTGGTTAGACCACTCGCCTTTCACCTAGATGGCCTGGGTTCGATCCCAAGTGACCGCATGTGAGATTTGTGGTGGACAAAACTTAGCTGGGGCGGGTTTTCTCCGGGTACTCCGGTTTCTCCCGCCATCTCATTCCACCGGTGCTCCATCATCATTCATGTATCATCAGTATCACCGCCTGCGGTGTCATAAGTAGTTAAATTGGGCGTTAAACACTACCAAAAAAAAAAAAAAAAGATCCTTTTACCCCGTTTCCGTAAGACATGACATAAAACATGGTATAAGGAAACGCAACTGACATAAAAACGAAAAATTTATCAGGCAAAACATCAGTCTAGCCGTCCATTTGTTAAAAATGGTGTAACAAAACGCAACTGACAGCTAAACGTAATGTTGTCTATGGTTAAGTATGGTTGGAAATTTGACAATCAGAAATTTTAAAGTTGACCGGTTGATATGTTTGTTTCAGCTTACTGTGCTGATATTATCATTAACAATGCCGCGACCAAGATGATCGAATCTTTCCCGACAAAGCCGTAATTCAACTAGGATTTGAAACATTGGGAATGAAAGGACTGAAGAACAAGAAATTGCACGTGAGGAGCGCCGCGTCAGTATGGCTCGACTTCGTGCTTCTCAATCACAAGAGCAAAGCGAGGCAGTCCGTGAAACGGCTTGGTTGGCAATGCGAAATCGTCGAGCAAACCTCAGAGATCAACAACTAGATAATTTTCGACGCACAAGAAGAAATTTATCAAGTACTGATTTGAATCAAGCAGCGTTTCGATACGATTGCAGCACTGATTACTGCTTGCATACTAGCTCAATTCTATTGACTGTGTAACAAATGAAGACGAAGCCACGAACTATCCAATTGAATTTTTAAGCTCCTTGGATGTGCCTGGCTTACCACCGCACAATTTACGACTAAAGGTTGACTCCGTAGTAATCATGCTTCAAAACATAAACCAACCAAAACTGTGCAACGGAACGCGTTTGGTGGTAAGTAAATTGATGAACAATGTGATATACGCGACGTTACTCAAAGGAAAATTCGAAGGTGAGGAAGTTCTCATTATGAGGATCCTGATGATACCAACCGATTTGCCGTTTGAGTTTAAACGACTTCAATTTCCGATCCGTCTTGCATTCGCCATGACCATTAGCAAATCACAAGGACAATCCTTGAAAGTTTGTGGTCTGAATCTAGAAAATCCATGTTTTTCCCATGGTGTATTTATATGTCGCATGTTCTAAGGCGAAACAAAATTCGCCGGGTCAGCTAGTAATAGTAATAATAATAATAATTATAATAATAAGTCACCCGGAGGTCCCGGGTTCGATTCCCGGCTGGGGCGGGGAATTTTTCTTTAACTAGATTTATTCCCTATCCGCCACAGAGTCTGGAAGTATGAATATGAGAGTGAATGTGCGTGTGTTTAGTAATATAATAATGATTAACCTAATGTTCTAACCTACAGTAATACGAGTTGTTTCACAAGTCAAAGCCCCCGATAGGACCATTGAAGTTAAAGGGAGCTATACAAATTAAACATTATTTAAAAAAAAAAATAATAATAATAATAATAATAATATGATGATGATGATTCAGTGCACTCACGCTTCTTCATCTGTAGAAATTTACACATTATTATTATTATTATTATTATTATTATTATTATTATTATTATTATTATTATTATTAAGCGTAGGAAAATTTATTCATATCCACATTCTCATGCTTCATTCTTACTCGAAATGTTTTCAGATTAAGCAATCAAGCTTAGACACATACAATGTTACCATAATTTGTAATGGCGCCGCGGTAATGTGTGAGTTTCGCATTTCATGGTCTTTGGTTTATTTCCCGCTGACCATCCACTCGACCATTGGTCTTTTCTCGGTTCCCCGGGTCGAAAGGCGAATGCTGGGGTCTTCCACCACAAACCTTGTCCCTCATTTCCTGTGACCACAATTCCCTTCATTAAAATGTGTTTCACGTTATAGGAATCGGCAGCAGAGTTCGGCATGTTACTACTAGATGGTGCTGGTGCGTTTTGTAAAGGTTCCTCTCTGGCATCGGTTGGATTGTATCCGTGTTCTCTATCAGATGTTCTCTATATGGTTGATTTCACTCGTATGCGTTCGAGCTGGAAACTTTAAGATCTCGTCCAAGCTTGCGCTTGCCTGGATCTGGTCGCCCCATAGCATTCCCTCGCTCATCCCTTCCTCCCATTTGTCACCGGAGAAGCCTTATGACCTAAGGGCAGTTCTCAGAATTTGATGCGGTATCCTCTCCGTCGTCTGGCCTTTACCTTTTATATTTTACAAATGATATTAACAGCATTTATATGGTTACCAATTGATCGTTTAAATAATTTGGGGGAAAATATTAAAATGATTAGTTAGTGTACGACTAAACATTTCTTACTATGGATGGAAACGAGCAAGAATCGGGAATTTTTAGCATGGCCACCAGACAACGAATCTAGTTAAACATCAGTAAAATGGCTACTGCTATAAAAACAAAAATAAAGTTCATAGTCACAAACACCTTAAGACCGGCACAAACATTACTATATACCTGTCATGTAAACCTGCACAGGTTAGCTGGAAAGGTATACCTTTGCAGCCCAGAGCACACACACGCTACGGTAGACCGTAAGATTTTAAGTCAGTTGAGAGACGTCGAGAAAACAAAAAAATAACACGATTGCTTTAGTCGGTTTGTTAGTAGCCATGAAGTATATAAAGAAACGTAAACGCAAAACTTGGTATAAAAATTGGCTTACAAAGAGAAACGAATACACTAGCTCGTTTTAACTATTTTCATTCATAATTAACAACTAAAAGAATCGGTCTAAACACAACCGAACACTCTCTACTCAAGGAACTAGAGACGACTAACCTAAAAACTGCACCAGTGTGCCGGAGAGCCTCACACACGCTCAGGTTTACAAGCCTGCGCAGGTCGCTACACCTGTGCAGGTAGAAAGAATTGAATTTTGATTCTTCTCCGGTCGCCTTTGTAGTTTGACCTGCAGCGGCTGGCACATACGTTCAGGTATACTTGTACAGGTGGACTGTAAGGGTAAACCTCACCGGTATGCCGGAATGTGTGTGCGGGTTATGGGAAATACGTATACGCAATAATCAAATCAACAAAAGAAACAACACCTCGATATCACACATCCACACACTCGTACTCACAACTACAGCCACTGATAAAGATGCGTGATAGAGAAGATAAAATAAATTCTAACGTATTCCATTCACATTACTTTTTACTTTCTCCATACGCTCTATGTACATAGTGTATAGAGAAAGTATTGCACTCCAACAAAAATTCGATACCGAGATTTCACCGGAAATATATGTTTTAGGGTCCCCAATATCCAAAAAAAGCATTTTCACAAAAAGGTCCGTGTGTGTGTGTGTGTGTGTGTGTGTGTGTGTGTGTGTGTGTGTGTCTGTGAACACGATAACTCAAAAACGAAAAGTCGGTAAAATACCAAACTTGGTATTTAAGTTTAGTATCTTCCAGGGATGCGACACGAAGATTTTGAGAAAAATCCCCCCCCCACCCCCAACTACCCTTTACGTGGAACTTTTTTCGAAAATTTTGATTTTCTCAAAAATGGCTCTAACGATTTTAATTAAAATTTTGGATATTAAACATATTTACCTGACAAATGAAATGTATATCTTGAATTTTCTGGGAATAGCCTCTGAAGAGTAGTTTATTCTGGATGAATTTTACTAAATTTTGAATAACTGCTAAACCGTAAGAGATGGACAAAAGCTTACTGCACAAAAATGTAGAACACATTAAAACACACAATTTATGTTATAAACATTTTTTCGTGGAGTTCGTCGTTTTTGTGACATTCCTTATTTTTGGTTTCTGCTATGAAAAACGTATACTTTTCTCATACTGGAACTTGTCAACTCCTATCCATATAAACAAAGGAACTTCATTGACATAGCAACCAGCTTTTGACTATCACTTTAACCTACGGTTGTCCCTTATTTCGCTTCTACTTACAAGGATGCGAGTAATAAGACTATTTCTGCTATTTTTTTCTGATTAGCATAAAGTAAATAGAAGTATAAGCTTTTTAAGAATTACTTGTTGCAGGGATATGGAGAAAGTCATGTGAATGGTACACATCAGATTTTTCTACATATCGGTAACAAAATATTATTAAAAAGCTAATTCTTTTATCTAATTCATGTTAACCGAGATAAAAATTAGCAGAAATGCTCTTCTTACTTGCTTTCTTGTAAGTAGAAGGGAAATAAGGGAACACGCTAGGCTAAAGCGATAATCAAGTCTTCTAAAAACTGGTTGCCATATGCATGAAATTCATGTGTTTGCATTGCCAGAAGTCGACAAATTCCTATATGTGAAAAGTTTAAGTATTTTGAAAATGAAACCAATAACAAGGAATATCTTAATAATGGTCAACTCCACAAAAAAGATTTATATGACATAAATGGTGTGTTTTAACGAGATCTAACTTTTAGGCAAGGTAAGTTTTTATCCTCTTACGGTTTACCAGTTATGCAAAATTAGGCCAGAATATACAGGTCTCCAGAGGCTATTCCTAGAAAATTCAAGATATACATTTTGTAACCTAAATATCTTCTGTATGTGGTATTTTAATCAAAACCATTATAGCCATTTTTGACAAAATACAAAGTTTCGAAAATTTTCCCATGTAAAGGGTAGTTTGGGGTGCGGAGAGTTTCTTTAAAATCTTCGTGTCGCATCCTTGGAGAATACTAAACTTAAACACCAACTTTGGCATTTTACCAGCTCTTTATTTCTGAGTTATCGTGTTCATAGACACGTACACACACGGACCTTTTTCTAGAAATGTTTTTTTTTGATACAGGGGATTCTAAAACCTGTATTTTCAGCAAAATCTCGGTATCGAATTTTTGGGTAGAGTGCAGTACCATCTCTATCTTTGCCGTAACATGTAAACATACAACAATTAAACGTATTCCTCATATTCAGAAGCGCGCAATTTTGATTAAATTGAAATGTCACTCACTCCGTCCAGACGAGGAAGGATCTCATTTAGGTTTAATATTTCTGTTGTGCTTCAAGATCACATTAGTATTACTTCACCGAGATGTAGAGTGTGAGCCAAATTAGGTGAGAATTCTCCCCTGCAGAACAAATACCAGGTTTCAAGTTAATAATGAGTACATTTCATTCGCCAGGGAAAACTTGTCACGTTGTCGAGGAGTTTAATGGAACCTTCTGTATATGGATACCATCCTTTGGGAATTTACATTATTCAAGGGTTAATTGTATAGCATTCAAACGCGAAATTATAATGGCGCATATATGGAGTTCCTCAGGGCTCAGTTTTTTACCCTTTTTATTTTAACGTTGATTAATGATATACACTGCAATATAGTTGTAACACTGTTTGGAGATAATTGAATTGCTTTAATTCCAAATAAATATTTTAAAGCACTGTAAAATTTAGCTGATATTTTATTAAATGATATAAAGAAATGGGGTTTTTAGGATAGATTAATTAATAATATTTAAAATAAAACTATTCTTATAGCTGTTGAAGGTCATAATATGTATATTTAACAAAAACATTTGGAATGATGAAATTAACCGTATAAATTATTCATTTTCTAAGACAGTTTTAGTAATTAGAACGCTCAATTGGTAACTTTCTCAGATTTTATCTAAAGCAAACGTATCTTTCTTTATTTCAGAGTATTTTAGCTATTTACTTTTCTTCTATGGAAAAATCTCTGTTTTTGAAAATAAAAAGTTCTTCAAATAATAGTGATTTGTGTAAGGTTGTAAGCACAGGGTTCAAGACAGCATATAATGCAGTTATGCATATATACACACTATTCAGTATATGTATGCTATACTACATTCAAAAGTTTCCGGAACGTGTAAATAACACAGCAACAAGTTACCATAAGGCAATTTACGCAACATTTCCTTCAAAATAGTTCTCTTCCGCAGGAACAAACTTCTGCCCCACATGTAAAGAGACTGGAAGCACTCCTGGAAGCCATTTTCAGATACCTGCCTGCCTTAAGTGTCCATGTCGTATGTACAGTAATTTCTTCAGCGTTCAAAAAGCTTGACTGAAACGTTTATGGATTCATACTCCTGAGTTTTCTTCATCGCTGCTTCACCATAAGCATCTTCCCTCATTCTCAATGTCTCTGAGGGAGATTTGTTTAACAAAACACAAAACTTTAGTTCGAATGTGCTCCTTAGCTGACATTATGAAATGCGATAAACGAATATGCATGTATAATAAAACTGGTTGCCAAGCTAAGACAACAATCGTTATTAGCATAAAAATTGAAATGGACGTTACTAACACAAAAAATAAAATATCCTTTACTTTCGTAAACATTAAAGAGAAAATAAGTGATATTTTTTTAATCTAGGGTTATATATATGTACATCTTAAAAATCCAGAATTATTCATTGGTACATCTATGAAATCCATGTATAAGAAACTAAACTCTGCAAAACTTAGTGTACTTGCATAAAACCAGTCAGGTTAGATATTCAGTGCAAAAAGCGGGTAATCATGAATTACATTCATATGACTTTCACTTCCGATTCTTCTCTAAACTACGCATACAAAATCTTAATTTTTCTAAAGCTTCTAATGTTTGCCATTTGTGTGCTTAACTTCACACAAATAAACTGTATATGGCAAAATGTATGTTTTAACAACACCACCCCTTTTTAGTAGAAAGTTTTCTCTGTTTTTTACGATTAATGGCTATGAAAAGCCAATAAAGAGATTTTGAGAGATCATTCACCAGATTCATGATATACATTTTCAAGTTATGAATTTTATTTTTCATGTAAATATCTTTGGTATATGATATTTTAATCAGTCATTTGAACCATTTTTAGAAAATAAAATTTTCCCAAAGTTGTTCATGTAAAGAGCAGTTAGGGATGGGGGATTTTCTTGAAAATCTTCATGTTGCATCCTTGGAAGATACTAAATTTAATTATCAAGTTTGGTATTTTACCGACTTTTTTTTTTTTGAGTTACGTTGTTCATGGACATACACAATCACGGACCTTTATTATAAATGCTTTGTTTGGATACAGGGAACACTAAAACGTGTATTTTCAGTGAAATCTCCGGTTAAAATTTTATTTTTGGGTAAGCCTTCTCTACCTGCATACTATATAATAAGCAGATAATGTAATATGACATTTTTTATTTATTTATTATTTTTTTTTTTTGCTTTTTTTTTTTAACGTCCTTTAACCTGGTTTCGGATTAAGCGCCTTTTGTTTTACTTACTAGCTAAAACGACAAATAGGAAATTGTAATCCAAATCATGATCGAGTATTACGAATTAAAATAATAAAAATATGAAATATTTATTTTGATTGTATAAAAAGAATTGTTTCATTTATTTTTTCATTTCCGACAAAACTTCAGTATCGAATTTTTTGATGTAATAAGTTGTTTCCTGTATTTACTAATATAGATAAGTGATAGAGAAAGTAAAAATGCGAGTTTTGGTTTTTGGGTAACTATACAAATTCTGACTGTTATTAATCCAATATTTAAAATAGATTAATACATTCGGTTACAGCTTTATGCTGTATACTCGTAGATCAGGGATAAAGCAGATAACAATGAAAGCCTTTTGTAAATGTACTCAGGCGTTGAAATGCTGCCTGCTGAGTGAATGGAAATAGAGCAAGAGAAGCAGATTGTTGGTGTTTTTCACATGCTGCATGACGTAATATGATATTGAATGTACAAAACATTCTTCAATGACAAGACATAGGAGCTGTGCAGAGGAAAAATCTCGAGATGGCTTTCTCACGACTGCACAAGTCAGGATTCGTGTTAACTGCTCGTTGTGGGCATCTAATTGCATTTTCTGATGCATTATTGAATAATATTCCTGCATTATAAGCTGTTTAGTGTAGAAAGCATCGTTATATTCTATTGGGAATTTGCTAGCGGTTTCAAATTTCTGGAAATCATTCAGTGGGAAAATTGACATGCATACTTTAATGGGGATGATTAGTTTTATTGTTCGCACATGCCTAAGGTTACCACCGTAAGACAAACATGGTATGTCGCTTTGTCTTATCAAAGCCACTGTCTCAATATTAATATATTATCAAATATCATTCAAACTTATCTATAGTTTATTATACCGTCCTTTATACTTTCTTTATCAAGTACTCTGTAGATTGAGAAGGTGTTGCATTCCACCCAAGAATTTGAAAGAAATTTCATTGGAAATACATGTTTTTAGGCACCTTGAATTTAAATAATCTGATGTTCCATTCAAATGACTTTTTCTACATTAATAAATTATTGTTAAAGCGTTTATTCTCAGCCTACTTAATTCTAATAGAGATAAACTTAGCAGGAATGTTCTTATTACTTGTTTCCTTGTAATTAGAAGGGAAATAAAGGAATATCCTAGGCTAAAACGATAGTCAAATCTTTTAAAAGCGGGTTGTTTGTGATTGAAATGCCTTTGTTTGTATAGATAGGAGCTGAAAATTGTCCACGTGAGAGATTGTGTGTGTTTTAACCAGATCGACTGTTTTTGTGAACTAAGACTTTGTGTAGCTTTTGCGGTTATTCGGTTATGTAAAAAGTTCTCCAGAATGAAGATGACCTCAGAGTTATTCCAGAAAATTCAAGATTACATTTTATTTGCTATTTAAATACAATTAATATATGGCGTTTTAATTGTAATCGTTAGAGCCATTTTTGAGAAAATAAAAAAAATCGGAAAATGTTCCTGAAGTTTGGGATGGGGGTTTTGTTGAAATTCTTTGTGTTGCTTTTACGTTTCAGATACTGAACTTACATTAAAAATCAATTTTGTTATTTATATCACCTTTGTTTTGAAATAATACTGTTCAGCTGTTCAGAGACACAAAGACATTCAAATCTTTTTTCTAAAATTGCCTATTTGCTTTCTCTATACGTACTAAGTATATAATATATTGAGAAGATATTGTATTCCACCGAAAAATTAGATATCGAGATTTCAGCGGAAGTACATGTTTTGAGACCCCCTGAATAAAAAGATTAGAAAAAGGTCTGTGTGTGTCTGTGTGTGGACTGCATAGTTAGAATCCAAAAGGCCCGTTAAATATCAACCTTGGTTATTAAATTATATACTTTTTTGGATTTAAATTTTTCTGAGATACTCCCTAGGTATAACTGGTTCCAACTTTTCTCAAACGGGAAGTCGTCTTTCTTTTCATACTTCTTTTGTTTTACTCCAGGCCACTCAAAGAAAAGCGAATTTTAATTGCATCACAAAGCGACAGTTTTTAAAATGTTTGACTATCGCTTTAACCTGGGCTAGACCTTGGTGCTCCGGTCCCGGCATGGCATGTATTCGAGTTCGATTCTATCTAGGGGATTGCGAATTTTAAGTCACGGGTATAGAACCGGTGCCTAATGAGCATCATGAGGAAAGTGAGAAGCTGCGATAGGCAGCAATCTCAGCCATGAGAGCCAACATTCCGGCTGGAGAATGAGAGATGTTGATATCATCCTCCCGTTGGATGATCGTGCACCTCTGCCGGCGTAAGTGGACGTGAGGCCTCCTCCAGGTTCAAGCTGTAGCTGTACTCAAGGATTAATTATTATTATCATATAAAGTCCTGTCCTCATTTCTCTCGATGTCGTGATAAAAATGTATGCGAAATGTAATGTAAAACTAGAGTATAAGAACAATTTGTAGAAACAACATAAGACAAATAACAGTGGGTAGAAATAGTCACGTGAATTCAATACATCAGGTTTGTTAAAATTCTAAAGTAGCCATTCGTTTTCCTCTCGCGACCTACGAGTAGGAAGTTCTAAGCCATCATGATTTAAAAATCTGACGTGTTATCCATTCAGATGACTTTGTCTAGCTATTCTGCAACAAATTATCCTAACATATTCTCCGTACTGCAAGCTGATCAAGATAAACATCAATACCTATAGAACTTGCTTTCTGCTTATTTCCTTATAGGTACAAGACAAAAAAGGAGATATACTAGGCTAAAGCGATAGTCAAATCGCAGGAAGAAAACTATATTTCCATTTGAGAAAAGTATAAATATGAGAAAATGAAACATCTAGGAAATGGTCAGCCTCACACACACACACACACACACACACACACACACACACACAGGGTGGTTTTTGGTAGTGTTTAACGCCCGCTTTAACTATTTATGGCACCCCAGGCGGTGACACTGATGATACATGAACGACGATGAAGCACGGGTGGAATGCGATGGCGGGGGAAATTGGAGTACCCGGAGAAAACCCGCCCCAGCACAGCTTTTTCCACCACAAATCTCGCGGTCGCTTGGGATCGAACCCCGGCCGTCGAGGTGAGAGGCAAGTGGTCTAACCAGTCGGCCACGGCGCGGCCACACACACACACACACACACACACAGCACACATGTGTGTGTGTGTGTGTAAAATAAAGTGCATTTATTAACAAGATCCACATTTTTTGTGACTCTGACGGTTTACGAATGTTGCAAAATTCATCCAGAATGAACAGGTCTTCAGAAGCTATTCCCAGAAAATTCAAGATATGCATATTATTTGTAATGAAAATAGGTTTGTTTTTAATCAAATTCATTTTTGAGCAAACATATATTTTCGAACATTTTTCCAAGTAAAGGGTAGTTTGTTATATAACGGACTTTCGCTTTTGAGTTATGCTGTTTACAGACAAGCATATGGACACATACAAACACGGACGCTTTGTTAAAAATCTTTGTTTTTTAATTCATTTGATCTCTAAACATGTATCCAGGTGAAATCTCGGTATCAATTCCTTTAGTGGAATACAATACCTTCTTTACCTACTATGTACTATACATACATTGTACATATGGTTCAAAAAGTAACAATCATCCTATTTTACCCTTCATATATCTACAACGAATGTGCAAATATGTAATGAAAGTCCATGTCGATTAATAAGTAGACAAAGTAATAATATTTTTTTATGAATAGCTGTGATTGAATCGAGTCGTGTGGATATAACACAGATTTTCCCACTTTGGTTATGACACAACAAATTTGCAATATGTGAACCAATGGTTTTTTTTTTTTTTTTTTTTCCTTTTTTTTTCCTTTTCTGTATTGAACATGTAGTATTTTTTTTTTTTTTTTTTTTTTTTTGTACTTTAAAGTCCTTTAACCTGGTTGGTCATATCGGAATGAAATTGGTGAAATGATGATGCTCAAATGATCTCGGGGTCCATGGAGCTTTAAGTTACTCAGGATAAGAGAAAACTCCGAAAAAAAAAAAAAAAACTTTTCCGGTTAACTCACCCTAAGCGAGATTCGAACTCGTGACCTTTTGAACGTGAGGCATACACGCTACCACCAAACTACCCAGGCGGGCTGGATGTTCCATTTGCGTTCATTCGTAGCTAGAAATTTATCTTGAGTAACGCAACGCGATTATTAAGATCTTAATATGTAAGAAGTAATGTGAGTGTAACATCAGATTTTTAAAGTAAAATTAGTAACTATTCACATTATATGGGCGAAAATGTATCATTACTCGTTTTGAAATGCCCAAATATCTTTTACGTAAAAATCTCACTTTCGGCCTTTGTAATGTAAATAACTCTGGTAAGAACACTGAATATTACACAGTAGTAATGAAAGCAGATGATACTATTTGAGACCCAGGTTGGGTTATAATGACTAATTTCAGTGCCCTATCGTTCGAAACAGATGCTAGAATCCCACGCCCCGTGCCATTCTAGGAGGCACACTGCCAGTTGGATATATCGCAAATGCGAGTAAACGCATTACACAAGAAAGTGATAGCTCTGTGTTGTTCCCAGTCTAATCTTCGCTCATAGGAACAGAATTTCTACTGAACAGAAAACAGTCCTTTACAATGGCTACATATTCCACGTTCATTAATGCAATAATCTGATTATAGTGCTCAAAAATATACTATTCATATACTTTTGACTTATTAAAGTAAGGTTATACGGGTCTTCCGCAGGTCATAAATACAAAGGCATTGAATTTAAAGCAATGCCTTTTTGGACCATAGAGCGAGACGGCTTCGCGTAACATGTGCGACTCGAATCGGAGGTCGCTTGTTCAAATCCCCGAGGCCCATCAACCAGGCCCCTCATTTTTAATTTATTTATACGTCGATGAATACTGGTGTGGATAATTTGATCCCCGAATTTTTCTTAAATCCGTTTCATCACTACGTTTCATTTCTATCTTCTTCACCACCATATTGGGTTGATTCTCCATCCTCAATAGAATATAATCCAGAGTTGGCTTGCTCCTCGGTCCAAGGCATTGGCTTGTAATTCCCTGAAGGTGTCAGTTTTAGAAAAAGCAAAGTATTAACGTTAGTTTATCTTTTCTCAGAATCAAAATGTTCGATTTGGATACGGGTCGATTGTACACGTTCATTATAAAGAAAAATCTTTTGAATCAACCTTTTTATTTTATTTATTAGTTCATTTTGCATAATCAAAGATTTCTAACTAATTGTAAAAATCTTTGCTTACATGTATCTAGCATTTTAGTCTTGATAAATTATAGATAGTAAATGTATAATAAATACTTTGTCTCTTCGTAAGGTGGTCTCAAGCGGGGGAAGAAACCTCCAGAAGATTCTTGTTATCTTTCCAAAGCTCAGCGTTTTTGGTAGGCGAGAGCGCTACTTATCGTTCTTTAGCTATTATCGGCAGTAGCAGGCACATAATTGTGTCACAGTACTTATATAAAAACTGATGCCTCTATATTGTACTTTATTTACGATCTACTAAGAAATAATTTAAATTAAAGGAGTTCCGGACTATATGTAATAGCGGAAACAACATCAAATATGTACATCAGAGCTATGGAAGATATATTCAGTAGCTGTAGAAACGAGAATAGTTCACATCCTAAAATGGTCCGTTTGATGACTCACACTAGGAAATGTAAACATATAATATGGAATATTTTGAATAGGTTAACACTACAAAAATAAAAAAATAGCACATTGTATATTTTAATGATCTATATGTAGCTGTAGTAAGTTTTTATCTACTTCGTATAGTTTACTGTTTAAACGTCAATTTGAATAAGACCTTTCAGACTATTTGCAGAAAAGTCAAACAAACATTACTTTTTGGGACCATATCTCTATCAAAAATGTTCTGTACATCGTGAGTCGTTTTAGAGAAACAATTTTAATTGAAAATTTAATTTAGGTAGTGGGAATTTCAGCAGCATCTTCGTGTTACATTTAAACGGGAAGTTAAATGTTTAGAGGCATGCACGTACACACACACATGAAACATTTTCTAAAAATACATTAGGGTTGAGGTTCAAGAACTTCAGAATGTACAGGGTAATTATAAACTAATTACAATAGCTATGCCCCCAGTACTGTTGAACCGAGGGTGCTATCAAGCTCTAATGCAAACTGTTCCTGTTTGGTTGTGCGCCATTGAGAACAGAGTTACTCACTTATAACGGTATGTCCGCAATATGCAATACGCCTCAGCATTGAGGTAAACCTATAGTCACGGCTAAATCAAGTGTTGGAATGCAATTCCAATGGTTCTGCTATAACTTTTGCCAAGTGAGTATTGGCTAATTTTATACGTGCTCCGAGATTTTTAGCTGAGTACGCACGAATACTCCGACTCAGACGAATATACTTGGAACAGTCTGACCTAATAGGTGTGAAGCTTCTGCCTTACTATCGAATATACTATACACCAGCTAGAGTACGATGTAGTGCTACGAACAGTTACCACGAAGACGTATACAGAATACGGAGCGTACTCATTTTTAATTTTTTCTTCTTTTTTTCATTTTTATATCGCCTGTCATCTACCTCTATCTCATAGGCGGCTTCTCCACTGAACAATCGCTCGTGGCACTCGTTTATTGTTGGTGTTTAACTTTGGTGTATCATCTTTAACTTTACAATCACACATTCACACTCTTATCCTTATTTCTAGATTCTGAGGAGGATGGGAAATAATGTAGACTAGAGAAAAATCTCCCCCCCCCCGCCCAACCAGGAATCGAAACTGGGACCCCTCGTACAGCAGGCAGGTGATCTACCGACGGAGTTATGGGGCCAAGCCGTGCTCATTGTTGTCTTCTTTCTCATGAATTGCCATCAGTCATCTGATTATTCAGGACCAAATCTTAGCAAAATGCCAATTCAGCAATTGTGATCATAGACTGCTACAAGATCTATCGTAGATTAGACATGCCTTGTTGCAAAAGGATACTGAACAACTTTGAATACTTGTGCTTGAAACGTGAAATAGTGCTGATGTGTGCTTAATTATTCAATTAAATATGGTTTATACGATCTTTAAAATTTAAAGCTCCTTTCTGTACAATTACTTTATAATGGCACCGTATATTTCCAACACGATTTCCCCTGCCACTCATTCCACTAATTTCTCCATCATTACCTTTCCATTCATCAATTTCGCTTACATTTCATATCATCCACTTCCTCATGTGCATGCCTGGCACCGGGCCGACCCCTCGTAACAGGTTCTCCATTCTGTGGTTTCCTGCCGTAGGCTCCCCGACAGGCTTCTGACTCCTAGAATTAGCTTGTAAGTTCTAGGGGGTTCAGTCCTACAATTACGGGGAGGTTAAGCCGATTACGAAACGAATATTTCCAACATATCTTGAGATGGAAATGTTGGATGAGTATCAGCACTTTCTCCTCTGTACTGTGTTGTTAGCGATCTCCCTCACATTCAAGAGGTCTCGAGCTCAAACCTCTGTTAAGATGAGTTACCCAAAGGAGCTTTATCCGGGGCTAGGTATCTCCTATCCTGAGAAGACGAATGTGGAGTAACTCTTAGGTTGTACAACCTATCTCATTTGAGCATCAATTTACCCATTTTATTCATCGTCCGATATGAACTACCAATTTAAAAGATTTTAAACTACAAATAAACAAAATTCTTCCTCTTCGTAACATAAATCAGTGACAAAAAAGTAAAAATGGCTTAAAGAATATTCGATACACTGTGGATGTCTAAAAATATGTTAAACGATTGTAATAATAATAATAATAATAATAATAATAATAATGGGATTGCCAATTATGAGGAAATAACGGTAATAACAGGCAAGCCGTGTCACGCTCAACCAAGAGAGGTGGCAATTGTCCAATCTCGGCGGCTTACAGCTGCAAATAAGAGAGCAAGCAAAGGTGGCAGCAGGCTATCGATATAACTCGCACTCACACCCTCATCTGCTAGGTCGTTGGCGTCGAGTCAGTAATTGTGTAACTCCACAGGTATGATCTGTTCTTGGACACCTAGAGGGGAACCCAGGATACTGCCCTTATGCACCCTCCAATCGAATGTTAAGGGACATTTGAAATTTGAATATAGTCGGTCAAAAAATTGATAATTGCTTTTTATAACAGGTGTAGGAACCTTTGGGCGTCAGTGGGGAATCAACACTTAGCTGGTCCTCCCTTGCTTCAGGCTTTACAGCAACTTAAACATTACACAGTACACCTGCTTCCTAGCATACTATTTCATAAAAGAGCGTTTTCTCAAAACTAAATTTTCAGACTTTCAAATGCTTCTCATTTTTTTCTTAAATACAATTTAAATTTTCCAGAATGTGTAAACATATCTCTTGTAATATTAAAAAGGACAAAATTATCCTAATTGTAATTTTTAAAAAATGTATTTGTATGAAAAATGACTTAATTTTAGAAATTAAAATTTTTAACCTTTTAAAAAAATCATAATTCAGAACCTATTAAATTTACTGAAATATCAGCATAAAGTTTTGTGTATGGTTCAAAGCTCCATTCAGAAAACGCCAACAAATTTTCCCAAACATTTGTGAAATAATTTATATCTTTCATAGGATTTATTCAACCTTAATGATATTTTGTATTAATATTGACATAACAACCATGCAATCATAGTAACATTTTCAGAAAAATCTATGCAGAAATATAGAAATTCGAAATTTTACTCTCAGTGTCGTTTAAGGGAAACACTTCTGTTCACGTCACAAATCTAAAATGAATAATCAAATTGAGTTTGCTTTATGAACGCGCTTTAACTGCAGCGATTTTTAGCGCCTCATTCTATATTGGGTGTGAAAAATCGCTTAATTTTGCTCCGAGGCCTCTTATCAGGCTTGAGGTTCTTTTACATGCCGTTAATCTACGACATGTATTCGTATCTACTTTAAAAGAATACTAACAGTAAAATTAACGGAGAGAAAATTCTTATTATTAATATGTTGAAGGAACACACTATATTACATTTTATCTGCTCTGATGTTTAAAAATGATTTGTATGTGTTCGGTTTTATAATTTCTTGAGACTGTCACCGATTTTTCAACTTTTTTGTTGTTGGATTGAATATTTGTTCAGACTCATTTTCAACCCTGTTATGGTCATGCAAAGAACATGCATTTCAAAGTCATCTAAATCTGAATTCGCTTTAACTGTTACATTCCTGAACAGAAGGATAGGATAGGTCTCGGAAAGATTCGGCATCTTGACCTATAAGATCTTTTGTCACTCTGCTTTTAGTGGAGCACCTCCGGGTGGAAGAATAAGGCGAGAGGAGACAGAGGGCGGTCGACCCAAGGAATCACGATAGAGCAGAGGGCAGGAAGCCTATTTGCAGATTGAAACTACCCGGCGACGGCTAGTACAACCAGGTCCCCCGCTTTCTGCAAGTTTAGACGTTCCACTGGAAGGCTCGGAAACGGCAACCACTCCGTTGGAAGATGGTAACCAGAGAGCATATTTTTTCGCAACGCCGAAACCTCGCCGTTAGTTACAATCCCGAAATAAACTAACCAGATGAAGGATGCAGTGAGATGAGAAGTGAGTGAAATTGAGGAACGGGAAATGCCAGAAATATAATGTTTCTTACCAGCATTCGCCTGGCTACCAGGGAAAACCCCGAGAGAACCTATGGGTCAGGAGCACCGACTACAGAAATTAAACACATGACCTCCAAATGCGAATAACATGCACATCGCCACCTTGTTAGTACAAAATTTGTAAATTTGTAATGAAAGCTTATCTAGACTAAGAAGTAGATGGCATAATAAGCGTTTGTAAGAACAGTGAGTAGAGAAAGTCATTTCAGTGCAACATAACGGAATTTTATTTTCTCTAGCAGTAAGTGCATAAGTAGCTACAGAAGGTATTGTGTTCCCACCAAAAATTCTAGATTGAGATATCACTGGAAATGTTTTGAGGTCCCTGAGTCCGAAAAAAGTATTTTAGAAAAAGGTCCGTATGTATGCATGTGTGTATGTGGACAGCATAGCTTAAAAACGAAAGAACCGCTAAAACCCAAATTTGGTATTTATGTTTAGTATCCTCCTAGGATGCGACAAGAATATTTTCAAAAAAAATATCCCCGCACCACAAACTATTCTTTACATGGAAACATTTTCAAACATTTTGTTTTTCTTAAATGGCTCTAGCTATTTTGATTAAAATACCGTATATTAAAGATATTTACACCATAGAATGTATATTTTGAATTTTCTGGAAATAGCTCCGAAAACCTCTTTATTCTGGGTGAGTTTTGCAAAATTTTACGTAACTTTAAAACGTAAGAGATACACAAAAACTTAATGCACAACAAATACGTTAAAACACACACGTTATCGCATACGTTTTTTCTTGTAGAGTTGACATTTTCGAGGTATTTCTTGTTTTTTGTTTCGGTTTTAAACACCTAAAGTTACTCAAACGGGACCATGCAAAGCGAACCGAATCTCAATTGTTTCACATAGGACCAGATATTAAAATATATCTCTTTAGCATAATGTATTCCCTTTCTTCCCTTCTATTTATAATGAAGAAAGTAATAAGACCAATTCTGCTAATGTTTATTTCGATTAGTATGATGAGATAAAAGAATAAACTTTTGTAAGAATAGTTTGTGGCTGGAAAGATAGAGAAGGATATGTGAATGACACTCATCAGATTTTTTTTTTTAACTGAGGACGAAAATAATTTTCTGGTATAAGTATATCTGGTTGAGATCCTCTAGTAAGAAGGGTGCGACACATGACCGACAGGTTGTAAAAGTGGTGAATTTTACCAGAGTTACCCCAGTTCACCTGTTGAAATGTGTTATCGAGGTAAGTATAAGGTGTGGTAGGTAAGTCCACCCGGTAAGATGATACTTGTGATGGTGCTGCGGCCGTTCTTGCGCGCGCCCGCTGTGTAGAACACAACACCGGCTGCGGATCGCATTTCGGCTAATAAATCAGCCAGAACAGGGCTAATGGATTGATCCGGTGGGGAAACTCAAGACTTGGGAGGGATCATTTTCAAGATAGCAAAACATGGCGGCCCGTCCGCCATTCGCTAACTACTTTGACATCAGATACGTTTCGTGGTATCGCATTCAGTGTTGATGCTCCCGGCTGCTATACCATCTCTTTCCCTCTAGCCTGGTGTCTTTTCAATCAATAAAACATCCGTAAACGGGCATTTCACATCACCTAAAGTATTCCAAATTTAATTAGTCAATTGAAGTTTACTTGTGTTACATCCAAAACTTTGATGTCGAAATTTCTTCGGATATACATGTACTGAATTAAAAGAAAAATCTTAGTAAATGCTCCATGTGTGTATGTGTCTATCTGTAAACATCTAACTCAAAAAATATCTGGTGTGTTCGGTTCACATGACTTTCTCTACAAAAAATTATTGCTAAAAGGCTTATTCTTCTATTTACTTCACGCTAATCGAGAAAAAATTAGCAAATGTGTTATTACTTGCTGAAACCAATAACAAAGTTTATATAAAAACTATCAACTCCATGAAAAAATGTAAATAGTACAAATTGCGTGTTTAATGAGGTCTATGCTATCTATTAAGTAAGCTTTTGTCTCTTTTTATTATTTACCAGTTATGAAAAATTCCACAAAATTCATCCAGAATAATTCATTCAGAGGCTATTCCCAGAAACTTCAAGATATACATTCTATTTGTCATGTAAATAACTTTAATATACGACATTTTAATCAAAATTGTTAGAGCCATTTATGAGAAAATCAAATTTGCGAAACATTTTCCATGTAAAGGCTAGTTGATAGTTTTTGAGCTATGCTGCACTCAGACACACACACGCGCGCGCGGGTGCACACACTGACGCAGACATACACACGGGCATTTTTCTAAAAATGTCTTTTTTTTAATTCGGGAAGTCTCAAAATACATTTCTAGTGAAATCTCGGTATCGACTTTTTTGGATGCAATACAATACCTTCTCTCTACACTATGTACATAGTACGTGTAGAGAAAGTAAAAATATCTTATGTGTTCCATTCACTTACCTTTCTCTAGCTGTTCCGCAAACAAACCTTTCTTACAAAACTTTCTTCTTTTATCTACACCATGCTAATCAAGATAAACTTTATGAGGATTGTTCTTATTACTTGCTTCTTTGTAAGATGAAGGAAAATAAGATGTACGGTTAAAGTCATAGTCAAATCTTTTAAAAGTCCAGTCCTTATGTGAAACAATTGCAATTCGGTTTTCTTTGCTTGCTATGAGTAAATAAAAAAGCTGATGTTTTCCACTAATATGGCTTTGTGTACATCTCTGTAACAAATTATTGTTAATAAGCTTATTCTTGTATCGCCGTCATGCTAATTGAGATAAAAATTAGCAGAAACGTTCTCATTACTTAGTTCCTTAACAGTAGAAGGGAAATAAGAGAATACACTAGACTAAACCGAAAGTCACATGCTTTAAAATGTAGTTGCTATGGGAATGATATCCGTTTCTTTGACAAGCTTCTGTATGAGAAAAGTATAAATATTTTAAAACTGAAGCCAATAACAAAGAATACTTCGTAAAGCGGCCAGCTCCACGAGAAAAGCATGACATAATGTGTGTGTTTTAGGGAGGTTTACTTTCTTGTGTAGTAAGTTTTGTCTATCTCTTATGGTATATCAATTATATAGTTCTATATAATTCAGAAAAATCAATCCAAAATAAAGAGTTCTTAAGAGGCTAATCCCATAAATTTCAAGATATGCATTTTATTTGTCATGTAAATATCTTAGATAAATATAAGGCATTTAAGTTAAAATCATTAGTACCATTTTTGAGAAATTCGAAATTTTAGAAGCTTTTTTCATATAAAGGATATTTGGGGATGGGGACTTTTTTGAAAATCTTCGTGTCGCACCCTTGGAAGATAAACTCTATGGCGCGATGGTCCACTAGGGATCTTGGCCTACCACCCGGACACTGCATCCCCCATCGTCATGAATGGAGTGCAGTACTGGAGGGTGAGACGTGATCAGCACCTCGAGACCCTCCCGGCCGGTTGATGCGATCTTCTCGATCTGGCTCATCTACTTCTCAATCAAACAGCTTTTCAATTGGCCCCTCAGGGACCTCACGAGGCTGAGTGCACACCGGACCAGGTCTCCCAGCGGGGGTAAATTCCCCATGCCGGAACCGGGAATCCGGAAGATACTGAACTTAAATATCGAGTTTGGTATTTAACGGAATTTCGTTTTTGAGCTATGCTGCCCACAGACACACACACACACACACACACACACACACACACACACACTCGCACATCTACATTTTTCTAAGAATGCTTTTTTTTTATTTATTCAGGGGACCCAAAACATGTATTTCCGGTGAAATCTCGGTAGCAAATTGTTGGATGCAATACAGTAATCTCTATATACACTACATACGCAGCATATGTAAATAAAGTAAAAATCTGATATGATACAGTCACATAACTTTCTCTTGCTTTTCCAGATTTAAAGTATTTTTACTAAAGCTTATTATTTTATCTGCATCATGGTAATCGAGAAAAACATTAGCAGAATTTGTTGCTCCTTGCTTCCTTATATGCAGAAGGGAATTAAGGTATTGCGTTAGGCTTAAGTGATAGTCAAAGCGTTTAATTGCTATTCGTTATGTGGTTGGATTTGCTTTGCATGGTGTCATTTGAGAAAAGTTGGGTACTTTAAAACTGAAACCCAAAACAAACAATATCTCGAAAACGATCAACTCTACGAGAAAAACGTGTACGATATAAATTATGTGTTTTAATGAGGTCTAAATTTACGTGTAGTAAGTTTTTGTCTATCTCTTATGGTTTAACTGAATGTAAAATTCTGTAACACTCATCTTAAATAAAGAGGTCTTCAGGAAGATTCTAAATTTAAATTTTAATTGTTATCTAAAAATATCTTTAATATGTGGAATTTTAATCAATAATTAGAGCCATTTTTAGGATAAAAATTAAAACTTTCCAATTAAGGGTAGTTTGTAGTGGGTGATTTTTTTTTTTGAAAATCTTAGTGTCGCATCCTCGCAGGATACTAAGCTTAAATACCAAATTTGGTATTTAACGATCTTTTAGTATTTTGAGCTATGCTATTCACAGACACACACGGGCCCGGTCCTTGTTCTAAAAATAATTATTTTGGACTCGGGGGATCTCAAAATATATTTCCAATGAAATCTCTACATCGAAATTTTGGGAAGAATACAATCACTATCCACTATGTAGGTATATTGTGCAAACGGGATAGAGAAAATAAAAGAGACGAAAAGAATGATCGACTTCCTGTTGGAGAAAAGTTTAACTAATTTGAAACTGAAACCAATAGCTCAGAATATCTCAAAAATCGTTATTTCCACAAAAAATCTGATATGTTGCATTCACAGGACTTTCTCTATATCTCTGTAACAAGTTATTGTGAAAAAGCGTATTCTTCTATTTAATGCTGATCGAGATAATCATTAGCAGGAATTGTCTTACTACTTGTTTTTTTTTAAACTAAAACTATTGTCAAATATTTTAAAAGCTAGTTGCCATGTGAACGAAATCCGTTTCTTTGCGTTGCCAGGAGCTGACAAATTTCCGTATGTGAAAAGTTGTATTTTAAAACTGAAACCAGTAACAAGGAATATCTCAAAAATGCTCAACTCACGATAAAAATATATGTGATATAATTTGTGTGTTTCAACTAAATCTACGTGTTTTTGTAGTAAGTTTGTGTCTATCTCTTATAATTTGTGTGTTTCAACGAGATCTACCTATTTTTTGTAGTTAAGTTTTTGTCTATCTCTTATGGCTTACTAGCATGCAATATCTAACAAAATCCATCCATAATAAAGAGGCCTTCAGAGGATATTCCTAGAAAATTCAAAATATACTTTATATTTGTCGTGTAAATATCGTTAATATACAGTATTTTAATTAAAATCATTTGAGACATTTTCAGAGAATCAAAACTTTCGAAAATTTGTCCATGTAAGGATAGTTTGGGGTGTTGGAATTTTCCTCAAAATCTTCATGTCGTATCCTTGGAAGATAATAGATACCAATTTGCGTATTTTGCCGAATTTTCGTTCTTGAGTTATCGTGGACACACACACGGACGCATGGACACACACGGACCTTTTTCTAAAAATGTATTTTTGAGTACAGGGGACCTAAAACGTATATTTCCCGTGAAATCTCGGTATCGAATTTTTGGGTTGAATGCAATACCTTCTCTATATAATATATACATAGTACGTGTAGAAAAAGTAAAAATGTTTATGACATAAATTGTTTAAAAAGATCTGCATTGACCTCTTAGGCAATTGGTTCATGTAACAACCAACTTTTACATTTGACTATCGCTTTAGCCTAGAGTGTTCCCTTTCTTCCCGTCTACTTAGTAGGGACCAAGTAATAAGAGCATTTCTGCTAATGCCTATCTTGATTAGCGTCATGTAGATAAAAGAAAATTTACTGTAGGAAAAATTGTTTGTGGGACCGCTAGAGGGAACACATCAGATTTTTTAGTTACACTGTTCCCTCTCTCTCTCTCTCTCTCTCTCTCTCTCTCTCTCTCTCTCTCTCTCCCTCTTTCTCTCTCTCACATACAAGCTCGCGCACACGCATGGAATTTTTCTAAAGACGCTTTTTTTATTCAGGAACCTCAAAACATTTCCGTGAAATCACATCATATTTTTGGGTCGAATACAATACTTTCTTCACGTCCATGTACATAGGAAAGATATTTAAGGTATTAAATTAAAATTCACCCTTAAAATATGCCTAGAATTTTGTAATAATAATTTATGTAACCTAAATATCATAAATAATATAGTTTATATGATTAAAAAAAAGTAAATTTGAAATATTCTTAGAACATATCAAGATAATTAATCAAATTAACTAATGCGCCTTTTTAATGCACAATAAGTGAGTGATAGTACACGTGATATTTAAGAGATACACAGCAAAGTTTAGACCCCGTTGCTTTTGTAACCGCCACAAAGAAGCGATCACGTTATTTTTTCCTCCGTAGAACGGATACTTCCTGTGACCATTTCTTGTAGCAAAACAATGTTTCAATCCGGAGAAT
The DNA here is from genome assembly GCA_030762935.1 of Hymenopus coronatus. Taxonomy (NCBI): domain Eukaryota; kingdom Metazoa; phylum Arthropoda; class Insecta; order Mantodea; family Hymenopodidae; genus Hymenopus; species Hymenopus coronatus. The sequence goes on from CM060895.1 coordinate 70,109,379, forward strand.
AAAATATCTCAATGTAGTGAGTAAAATGATTATCTGATTGGGGGAACAATACACCGAGATGCAATCTGAATGTCTATCGGTAGCTTTGCTATGGGGATAACTTTTCAAATATTACACAGCACCACCTTTATTAAACTTATGCGGCTTTCTATCCTTATCATAGTACCTATAATTTTTACTTTCTGTATACGAACTATGTACATAGTGTATAGAGAAGGTATTGTATTGCACCCAAAAATTCGATACCGAGATTTCACCGGAAATACATATTTTGAGACTCCCTGAGTACAAAAAAAGCATTTTTAGAAAAATGTCCGTGTGTGTGTGTGTGTGTGGGTGTGTGTCTGTCTGTTTGTTTGTATGTGTGTGTCTGTGGGCAGCATAGCTCAAAAACGAAAAGACCTAAAGCTCAAAATTGGTATTTAAGTTTGGTATCTTTCAAGGATGCGACACGAATATTTTCAAGAAAATCCCTCCACCCCAAACTACCCTTTACATAGAAAATGTTTTGAAAATTTTGATTTTCTTAAAAATGGCTCTAACGATTTTGATTAAAATATCGCATATCAAAGATATTTACCTGACAAATAAAATGTATATCTTTAATTTTCTGGGAATAGCCACTGAAGACTACTTTATTTTGGATGAATTTTACGGAATTGTGCATAAGAGATGGGGAAAAACTTACTACACAGAATTGTAGCTCACGATAAAACACACAGTTATGTCAAATACATTTTTTCGTGGAGTTGATCATTTTTAAGATATTCCTGGTTTTCGTTTTAGCTTTGAAAAACTTATATTTTTCTCATAAAGGAATTTCTTAACTCTGTCCATACAAAAAAAGAAATTTCAGTTACATATCAACCAGCTTTTGGCTATCATTTTAACCTGTGGAACTACCTCAAGGAAGCAAGTAATAAGACTATTTCTGTTAATTAGCATGAAATAAATAGAAGCATAAGCTTTTTAACTACAATTTGTTGCAGAGATGTAGAGAAAAAGAAATTAAAACAATATTAACATTATTATTTATTCTCATTAAGGAAAAGGTGGGTATAATAGAAATTGTAGTAAATTCCAGTTTAGATCCAGTGAGATCGCGTAGGCCATGATCAGGGTTTTTTTTCAGAGGGGGGGGGTAGCTTAAAGCACTTTAACCTTGTCATATAGGAAGATGCATGAAATCAGTGAAATGATACTAAAATGATCCCGGTATCCATGGAGCTTAAAATTACTATACATTCGTCTTCTCAGAATAAGGTAAAACACGGAAAAAAAAAATTATGGGGATAACTCACGCTAAGCGAGATTCGAACTCACGACCTCTTGAATGTACCTAAGGGACTTACCCTAACTCCACGCTACGAAGCGGGCGCAAGAGTTTTTGTTTTTGACGTAAATGAAAATGTTGTCGAATTACAAGAACATGTCATATGCTGGTATATTTCTGAAATGATGCAAAGGCTTATTTTCAGGCATTTCTGTGGGTTTGCCATAATTTTAACAATAATGCTTTTAGTAATTGAGAAATGTCTAGTTTTTATTTTGCATAGAAAACCGTGAATTTATTTCAAGTAACAATAAAACTTAAATTTAACTTTGTATCTTAATATCATGTAGCTAGAAGTTGTAAAATAATGTTTGGAATTTGAACGAAAAGAAGTTAGCAATTAACTAAAATAACCAAACAAGAAGGATCTTTGTTTCTGAAAATTGCAAGTTGGTAACAGAACCAATAATAGAATTTCAATCTAAAGAAAATCTTGTAGCTCACCTTGTTTTATCCCTAATTAACTTACTGATAGGCAGATGTGAAATATTAAAAAACCTTATGTGTTCCACTCACATGACTTTATCAACATCTCTGTAACCTATTATTGTTAATAAGCGTATTCTTGTATCTACTTCATGCTAATCGAGATAGCCATTAGCAGAAACGGTCTGATTACTTAGTAGAAGGAAAATAAGGGAATACACTAGGCTAAACCGACAGTCAAATGTTTTAAAATGTGGTTGCTAGGGGATTGAAATCCGTTTCGTTAGATAGCCAGGAAATCACAAGTTCCCTAATGAGAAAAGTATTTTAAAACTGAAACCAACAACAAGGAATATCTAGAAAACGGCCATAATGATATAAATTATGCGTTTTAAGAAGTTCTGCATTTTTGTAGTAAGCTTTCGCCTGTCTCGTACGGTTTACTAATTGTGTAACATTCAGAAAACTTTATTCAGAATAAAGAGTCTTGGGAGGATAATCCCAGAAAATATAAGATATGAATTTTATTCGGCATGTAAACATCTTAAATACAAGAGATTTTAATAAAATCGTTAGTCAATTTTGAGAAAATCAAAATTTTGACATTTTCTCCATGGAAAGGGTAGTTGGGGGTGAGGGATTTTCCTGAAAATCTTCATGTCGCATCCTTGTAAGATACTGAACTTAAATATGTCTGGTATTTAACGCACTTTTCGTTTTTGAGCTATGCTGCCCACAGTCACACACACACACACACACATTTTCTAAAACTGTTTTTTTTATTCATGGGGTCCCAAAACACATTTCCGGTGAAATCTCGATATCGAATTTTGGGTGCATTACAATACCTACTCTGTACACTGTATACATAGTACGTGTAGAGATATTATTAGTGGTCACTTTGGAAGCAGAATATGAGCACTTGCAGAACGGATGGATCTCAGTATTATACAGTAGAAGATAATTTAAAGGTTTGCAGTTGTACGACTATAAATTAGATTCTATTATGGGAAAGGAATATGCTAATACAATAACAATAAAAGCTTTAAATCATTTGTTTGATCCGTCGAGGTTAGTTACTAAGTGCAAGTACCTAAAGGTGATCTAAATCATTTAATGGCAGAATTTATCCAACTAAATGTGTCATTCTTGATCAGATAATCCATGTTGGACACGATAACAGCAAATATTGTAACGGCTCTCTTGGTATTGAGAATATAAGACGAGTAATCCATATTTTTTGTGAAAAGTCCCATCAAAACCTTTAGCCAACGCTATCAAATGCGAAATATTTTTCTCTATGTATAACTTAGCGGCAATAGACAGAAGGACAACTATCAAAACAAAAAAACTTGTGTGTTGCATCCTGCCGATGTCTATGTGATATTTGATTGTATTCAAGTAATTAATTTTAAATAATATGTTTTTTGAATTTGGAAATTAGTTGTTTAAACATTACTGTTGCTTGTCATCTTTCATTTCTGCCACGTCATTAGTTATTGTGTCATAAAATTATCGCGAAATTATTACGAATTTATGTAGAGTATGCAACACATTCTTCACTAATTAAAATTATTAATGCGAATTGTTACGCCGTCTAGTACGTATGTACAAGCTGTATAGTAGATAGAGAAGGATTGTATTCCACCCAAACATCCAATACAGAGATTTCACCGGAAATACCTGTTTTGAATAAAAACTTATTTTTATAATCATGTGTTTATGTATGCATAACATAGCTCAAAAAGCGGAAAGTCGGTTAATATAACATAACACTTGGTATTGAACTTCCAGGGACGCGACAATTAGTTTTTCAAGAAAATTTCCTCAACCCAACTACCCTTTACACGGAACATTTTTCTAAACTTTTATTTTCTGAAAATGGCTTTATACTTAAAATATTTTGTAACAAACGAAATGTATATCTTGAATCTTCTGGGAATAGCCTCTGAAGACCTCTTCATTATGGGTGACTTTTGTATAACTCGTAAGCCATAAAAGATAGACGAAATCTTACTACACTAAAAATCCGCTGTGTTACACTCACATGACTTTCTCTAGCTGTTCTACAAACTTCATACGTAAGATAATTCTTCTTTCTTCACCTTGCTAATCGAGATACTCATTAGCACAATGTTCTTATTACTTAGTTCCGTATAAGCAGGAAGAAAATAAGGGAATACACTAGGCTAAACCAATAATCAAATGTTTTAAAAGCTGTCGTTACGTGATTGTCATTACAAATCGCTTCTTTTCTTGGCCAGGAGTAGAGCAAAAAAACAAAACAAAAAAACAAACAAACAAACAAAAAAAAAAACTCCCGTCTGAGAAAAGTATAAGTACTTCACAACTGAAACTAATAACAATGAGTACCTCCACAAGAAAAATGTATATTACATAAATTGTGTATTTAAAAAAAAAAAACTACATTTTTTGTATAGTAAGTTTTTGTCTACCTCTTACGGTTTACTAGCTATGCCAAATTAAGAAAAATTCATCCAGAATAAACAAGTCTTCAGAAGCTATTCCCAGAAAATTCAAGATATATATTTTATTTGTCAGGTAAATATCTTTAATATACGATATTTTAATCAAAATCGTTAGAGCCATTTTTAAGAAAATCAAACATTTCGAAAAAAGTTCTATGTAAAGGATAGTTTGGGGTGGGGGGATTTTCTCAAAATCTTCGTGTCGCATCTCTGGAAGATACTAAATTTAAAAACCAAGTTTGGTATTTTAGCTACTATTCGTTTTTGAGTTATCGTGTTCAAAGACACACGGACACACACACACACACGGACCTTTTTCTGAAAATGCTTTTTATAGATACAGGGGGTCCTAAAACATGTATTTCCGGTGAAATCTCAGTATCGAATTTTTGGGTGGAATACAATACTTCTCTATCCCTATGTACATTGTACAAACGGGGCTAGAGAAAGTAAAAATATACACCTGATTAAAACACCCAATTTATGCCATATAATTTTTTGGTAGCGGTAGCTGTTTCCAGATATTTCTTGATATTGATTTCAATTTTAAAATACTTAAATTTTTCTCAAGCGGTAAGTCAACTTTGACTTTTTCCCTTTTATTTTACTCCCAGGAATGCAAAAGAGAGCCGAATTTCAATTGTTTCACACAGCGATAACTTTTAAAAGAGCTTTAGCCTGTGTATTCCCTTATTTCCCTCCTAATTACAAGGAAGCAAACCATAAGACTATTTCTGCACATGTTTATCTGGATTAGCATGACATAAAAGAATAATTGTTTGTAAGAAAAGTTTGCTTGTTGAACAGAAAGTAATGTGAAAGGAACACATCAGATTTTACTTTCACTACACTTACTATTGCGTAATGTATAGAGAAGGTATTGTATTTCACCCAAAAATTCGATACAGAGATTTCACCGGAAATACACCTTTTAGAGTTCCCGGTAATAAAAAAAAACATTTTTACTCTCTATATAGTACATGGTACATAGACAGGCAAGGTATGACACTCCACTCAAAAATTCTATACAAAGATTTCACCGGAAATAAGCTTAAAAATGTTCGTGTGTCTATGAATACGATAACTCAAAAACGAAAAGTTCGATACCAAGGATGGTATTTAATTTTAGCATCCTCCAAGGATGGTTTTGAGGGAAATTCCTCCATTCCAAACGATCCTTTACATGGAAAACGAAAAATGTGATTTTCTCAAAAAAGGTTCTAACGATTTTGATTAAAATATCGTATAAGATATTTACGTGGCAAATAAAATGTTTATTTGGAATTTTTTGGGAATAGCATCTGAAAACCTCTTCATTCTGGATGAATTTTGCTTAGTTTTGCACAACTGAAAAACCGTAAGAGATAGACAAAACCCTACTACACAAAAAAATAGATCTAGTTAAAACACACAGTGTATTTCATATACATTTTTTCGTGGAACTGACTACTACCAAAATATTCCTTGTTATTTGTTTCAGTTTTAAAACTCTTAACTTCTCTCATAGGGGAATTTGTCAATTACTAGCTATGCAATGGAATAGATTTCAATCACATAGCAACCGGAGTTGAAAAGATTTGACTATCACTTAAGCCTAACGCACTCCATTATTTCCTTTCTATTTACAATTATTATTATTTATATTATTATTTTATTTGTTAGCGACGCTGTCAATATATCAGCACCGCGTGTCTCGGCTGGGTTTGAACCCGTGACCTTGAGTTTAGAAAGCCAGCGCCTCACCAACCGAGTTATCCAGACCGACTCTACCTAAAGAATTTAAGTAAAAAAACTATTTTTGCTAAGGTTTATCTCGATTAGCATGAAATAGATAAAAGAATAAGCTTTTCAACCATAATTCGTTAGCGAGATGAAGAGAAAGGCATGTAAATGGAACACATAAGATATTTTAAAACAATGCTCAGTACAAGCTCTTGTCTCCAGCCGTGACGTAGCAACAAAAATATTTGACAAATATGGCTGCTGCTAAACCAGGTAAGTTCATTACAAATACATTTTTCATGTTATTACCAAACCGAGTAGCACTTTTGCCATTAGTCACTTTCTCTACGCGTACTATGTACATAATGTATAGCGAAGGTATTGTAATACAACCAAAAGTTCGATACCGAGATTTCACCGGAAATACATGTTTTGGGATCCTCTGAATCCAAAAAAAAAACTCTTTTTAGAAAACTGTCCGTGTGTGTCTGTGTGTATGTTTGTGTGTCTACAACTGTGGGCAGCATAGCTCAAAAACGAAAAATCCGTTAAATGCTAATCTTAGTATTTAAGTTTAGTATCTTCCAAGGCTGCGATAAGAAGATTTTCAAAAAAAAATCCTCCAACTGAACTACATTTTACTTGTAAAAAAACTCGAAAATGTTGGTTTCTCAAAGATAACTCTAATGATTGTGATTAAACTCTCTTATATTTAAATTGTTTATATTATTAATAAAATGTATATCTTGAATTTTCTGTGAATAGCCTCTGAAGACCTCTTTATTCTGGATAATTTTTTTCTGAAGTTTTCATAACTGGTTAACTATAAGAGATGGACAAAGTTATATTATTCAAAAGCCGAAGATGACCTTAAAACACGCAATATATGTCATATGCATTTTTTTCGTGGAGTTGTCCGTTTTCGAAAATTTCCTTGTTTTTGGTTTCAGTCTTAAAACACGTAAAAACTTTCTCATACGGGAACTTGTCTACTCCTGACCTCGCAAAGAAATGGATTTCAATTCCATAGCAATCATATTTTAAAACAGTTTACTGTCGCTTTAGCTTAGTGTATTCCCTTATTTCTCGTCTACTTTTAACGAAGTAAGTAATAAGACCGTTTCTGCTAATGTTTGACTCCAATAGCATGAACTAGAAGAATAAACTCTTTAACAATAATTTGTTGCAGAGATGCAGAGAAAGACATGTGAATTGAGCACAGCAGATCTTTTACTTTCTCTACACGTACTATGTACATAGTGTATAAAGAAGTTATTGTATTGTACTCAAAAATTCAATACCGAAATTTATCCAGAAATACAAAAGCATTCCCCCTGAATACAAAAAGCATTTTTGGAAAAAGGTCCGTGTGTGCGTGTGTGTCTGTGTACAGCATAGCTCAAAAACAAAAAGACCGTTAAGTACCAAACTTGGCATTTAAGTTTGGCACCTTCCAAAGATGGGACACGAAGATTTTCAAGAAAATCCCCCACCGCAAACTAATCTTTACATGGAAAAACGTTTGAAAATTTTGATTTTCTCAAAAATGGCTCTAAAGATTTTGATTAAAATACCTTATGTATAAGATATTTTATGGCAAACAAAATATGTATCTTGAATTTTATGGGAATAACCTCTGAATACCCCTTCATTCTGAATGACATATAATTGGCAAACCGTAAAAGATATACAAAAATTTACTACACAAAAAGTGTGGATCTCACTAAAACACACACTTTATCTTATGTGAATTTTATTTTTAGTTTTTAATTTATTTATTTATTTTTGTAGAGTTAACTACGTTCTAGATATTCCGGATTATTGGTTTCATTTTAAGCCATTTAAAGTTTTCTCAAACGGAAAGACAGCTGTTTGCTCGTTTCTCGTTTTTTTATTCCTGGCAAGCAGAGAAATTTCAGTTGTTTCACATAGCGACCGGCTTTAAAGGACAAGACTATGCCTTAAAATTACAAGGAAGCTAGCAATAAGACTAATTCTGCGTATGTTTATCTTGATTAGCATGATGTAGATAACAGATTAAATGTTTTGGATAAAAACTTGTTTACCGAACAGATAGAGGACATCATGTAGATGGAACACATTAGATTTTTCCCTTCTACTTACAAGGAACCAAGCTATACGGGCAATTTCAGCTAATGTTTATCTCGATTGTCATGAAGTAGATAGAAGAACTTTTTAACAAAAGTTGATACAGAGATGTACAGAAAGTCATGTGAATGGAACACATCACGGCAGTTGAGTTTTGGTTTCAAATACGTGTAAAGTTTCATAAGATATTTATATCGAGATCTTCGATAAGAAACATTCGTTAACCTCAATTAAATTGTCGAAAACTGTCAGCACATGTGCTATTTCTATTCGCCTGTTTAGGAGACAAAGGAAGGTGCGTGGGCGCTGCCACCTGCTTGCTAGAGCGATAAATTTGGAGATCCAGTGCTCTAGTTACACGAAACATCTTATTTATGTGGGTGTTGTTTAATCGCACATCCGTCCCAAGTCGTACATTCTCCGTAGCTCCATCTTTTACTGTCGGTCGGTATACAGATGCCTGCAACAGTATACAAACTTCAAGAGCTCAGATTTCAGGGAGGGCAAAAATAGTTTGGCGGCTGGCTGCTCGCACCCAGAGTACAACTGGAGCCAGCTTCTTCCCCGATCGCACTGACATCTGTCTTGATACTTAACACCGCGACGTCCTTCTCTCCGGATGGGAAAAGATTCTCTTCTTATCATCTTGTGTTACTCGGTACAGTCTGCTGCAAACAAGAACCAGACATGTGGGCTGCTCAGACGTCAACCTCCACTGGAGAGTTAGATTTCAATAAACACACAGAGACGCTGAATTTCTGTTTATCAACTGTTAGAACTCGCAGCATAGTTCGAGTTATTGTGTTTATTGGGAGGATTCTCTCCACACTCTCTTCCCTGCACATTCACTCACTCTCCGATTTCTCTCTCACTCTTCCTGTCCCTCTCATCCAATCCCTTTCCCCTCACTCTCTTCCCTTATGTCTCACTCCCATTCCGAAACACTTTTCCTTTATTTTTCTCCCTCTCTCCCACCCAATCCCTCTCCCCCATGCTTCCTTACCTTTACCTTCTCCAACTCACCGATATTCTCTCCCTCTTCATAAATTTCCTCTGCCTCTTGCCTTCACCTTCTAACTCCCATTTCCTCTACACCTTCCTCTCCCACATTCATTCTCTCCCTAGCTCTCTGTATACAAGATAAATCCAATTAAATGTTATACTATTAGATTATACACACAGTATTATTAGTTTCTCTGTCACGTATTACAATGTACGTAGTAGGTAAAGGCGGTAGTATGTTCCATCTAAAAATTCGATATCGAAATTTCACCTGAAATACATGTTTGAGAACCCCTAAATAAAAAAAAAAACTTTTTAGAAAAAGGTGTGCATGCGAGCGTAGGTGGATGTTTGTGAACGCATAACTCAAAAGCGAAAATTCAATTAAATGCAATACTTGGCATTTAAGCTTAGTGTCTTCCGAGGTTGCTGCGACACGAAGATTTTCAGGAAACTCCCCACCCCAACTACCCTTTACAAGGAATATTTTCAGAGACTTTCGATTTTCAAAAACTGGTTCTAACGATTTGGATTAAAATACTGCATATTAAAGACGTGTACATAGTAAATAAAATGAATATCTTGAATATTTTAGGATTAGCCTCTTCTTCATTCTGAATAACTTTTGCGTACCTGGCAAGCAGTAAGAGAGACAAAAACTTGTAGAACTTAACCATTTCAGAGATATTCCTTCTTATGTGTTTCAATTTTAAAATACTTAAACTTATCTCAAACGAAAGCCTTAATCCGTTTTATCTCTTTTGCACTCCTGGCCATGTGTTGCGAACCAAATTTCAATGACTGATCTAAGTAATACCACCATTTCTGGTAATATTTAGATATCTTGATTAGCATGGCGTAGATAGAAGAATAGTCTTTTACAAAATGAGTTTGTTGAATAACACATAGGGAATGTTATGTAACTAAAACACGTAATATTTATTTGTTTATTTATTTGTTTTGATCAGAGTGCTCAAATTGTTATTTCCTGCGAAATCTCTACCGGATTTTTAGGTGAAATACAATAATTCCAATTCTAAATTGGTAAGTGAGAAAGTAAAATCGTTATCAAAACCCGAACTTGGTTTTCTAAATATTTGACTCTCATTCCCAGTATCAGTGCAAACATTCCTTGGTACCCTAACATACTTATGTTACAAGCTCATATTTCTCCGAATTGAGGTTAGGTCATTCTCTTGGTTCCGGCTAACACCAACGCTGTCTGTCGACAGGGGCATTAAATCTTTGTTATACGACCTGTTTTATATGAAATACAATACGCATGAAAAAGTTAGTATACTGCAACAAACGAGTGTTTTATGAGCGTTTTATTAATGGGAAACGCTCCAAATCGCGGTCATTGCTTAGAAAGTTGACCAACCAGAATTGATGAAGAACTGCCGGTTGTATAACACACAGGGGTTTCTTCGGACTCCAATTTAGCAAAATGCATTGAAGGATCAGTAATTATTTTAGAAATAGTTTGGTTCGGTTATTTGAAAAAGGTCACATCACCGCTGACTTATTAGCACAACTAAGTTGAAATCTACATATCGATATGTATGAAAATGGGAATTCTAGCACTCAAAAAAGACACAATCTCCTGGGTTACTTTTGAAATTGCTTCATTTTTGCCGTAGCTGTTTTTCATAGATATGTTTTTCTTGTTTTTCCCCCTTCTACAAATTTAATATTTTCTCTAGCATATATGTACAATGTGTAATATAAATGATAGAGAAAGTATTGTATTCCACCCAAAAATTGGATACCGAGATTTCACTGAAAATAGATGTTGTGAGACCCCCTAAATCTTGTGTGTGTGTGTGTGTGTGTGTGGGTAGTATAGCTATAAAAACAAAGAAAAAGGGTTAAATACCAAACTTGGTATGTAAGTTCAGTACCAATCAAGGATGCGACAGGAAGATTTTCAAGGATCCCCCCCTCGCCAACTACCTTTTTATTTTCTCAAAAATAGCTGTAAGATTTTGAGTCAAACGTCATATGTGTAACATATTCTCGTGAGAAATGAAATGTACATTTTGAATTCTCTGGGGGTACCCTCTAAAGATCTATTCATTCGGCATGACTTTTGTTTAACTCGTAAACCGTAAAACATAGACAAAAACTTACTACACAAATGTAGATATCATTAAAATGTACAATTTATGTCATGTACATATTTTGTAGAGTTAACCGTTTCTAAAATATTCCTTGTTATTAGTTTCAATTTTAACTTCCGTTTCATCTTTTTACTCCCAGGAATGAGAAAGAGGGGCGAATTTCAATAGTTACACATGTGGATAGATTTAAAAAGATTTGACTCCCTTGTTTCGCTTCTACTTACAAGGAAGCAAGTAATAAGACAATTTCTGCTAATGTTGATAAGAAAAGTTTGCTTGTGAAACAGCTAGAGAAAGTCATTGAATAGAACACATCAGTGTGTTTTATGGAATGTAGCTTTTAAAGAATAGTGATTCCTTTAACAGCAGTATACCGTGTTCAGATCATGTACGATTGACGTTAACATGTGTAATCTGTAGACCTCGAATTTTAAGCCAGGCTTTATTTATAGTTCCTTAAAAGGATGTGTAAAATTGTTCCAGACGTTCATGAATCGTGCAAATTGCAGGGTTTTTATACCGCCGAAAAGTACTGTTCACACCTACTTTGCCTAATACCTATAGTAAGTCGGGAAAATATTGTATTCCACCCAAAAATTCGATGTCGAGATTTCACCGAACATGGTCATTTTGAGGATCCCTGAAACAAAACTTTTTTTTTATTTTGGAGGAACTTAACTCAAAAACTATAACACGATTAAGCACCAAACCTTTAATTCAAGTTCAGCATCATCCAAGGATGCGAAGTAAATTCCCTATTCTAATCTGCCTGCTATATGGAAAATTTGATTTTTTCAAAAGCTATTTTGATTAACATATCTACCACATGCTTAAGATATTTACGAGCCATTCTTTCTATAATTTCTAGCGCACATTAATCGTAGGATTGCTATTGAATTGATAGTTTCGTCAAAGAAGTTAGTTGTATGCGAAGATTTATGTCACACTTCAAACTTTAACATTGAAACAGACAGCTAAATTTTGTGTTGGCGGCACTTACCGGATGCCTTTATATATCGCAGAAAGCCATACATTATCAGGAAGTCGTTGATTATAAGGACCTTGAACTAAATGGTGATGGTAATCACTATGGCAAAGTATTCAAAACAGTTACAACCAGAATAACGGTTTGTTAACTTCTGGTTAAATAAATATTATTTAATAAAATATTTGCGCTCTCTATTACTTACATATATTACATTCCAACAAAAAATTCGATACTAAAGCTGATGCATGTTAACTATTAGCAGAAATTATTTTATTAGAGTTTCTTGTAGGTACAAAGGGATACAGTAGGCTTGAGTGGCATTTATATCTTTTGAAAGCAAATTGCTTGTGCTGGCTTGGAAATTTCGTTCCCTTTGCATGATCACAAGAAAAAGAATAAGCATGTATTTCAAATCTCAAACCAATAACAACTTACGGTATATTAGTACAACATTTATAGCCGAGTTTTGACAAAATAACAAATAAGGACAATTTGCTCCATGTGAAGAGTAGTTTGGAGTGGGAGAGTTTCCTTTCTAATCTTCCTTGCCACACCCTTGGAAGATGCTGAACTTAAATACCAAGTTTGGCATTTAAACGGCCTCATTTTATTCAGGGAGTTAGAGGACGTGTATTTAAGTGAAATCTTGGTATAACATTTTTGGGTGTTAAAGAATAATTCCTCTAGCTTCCTCCGAGTTAGTAGAGAAAATAAAAACTCAGATAAAACATCTCATTTATTACACTCAAATGACGTTATGTAGTCACTATTATTATATAGACAGCATCTACAAATTATGTTCAGAAGTTTATTTTCCAGTTTACATCATGTCGATCGAGATAAACATTTACAAAAATAACATTTTACACGTATTGAAAATCCACATATAAAATACCGACGCATTAGTTAAATTCGAAAAACGGGTCGTTTGAAATTCCATACAGCTCGCAAATAACAAATAAATGGTGAAAACATAAGAGAAAATTACAAAGGTATTGAAACATTAAAAACGAGGTCTCATGTTTTGGTTAGTAACTTTGGCATATGGCCACCAATTATAAATCATTATTCATATGTATTCATTACGAATGAAAAGGCCTTCACAATCTATTGTCCGAAAACTCAAGATACACATTTTATTAGACTTGCGAATGCCATAAATCTTGATATTGTATTCAAAACCCTGGGAACATTTTTTAAAATATCATAATAGCCAATATTCCCCAAATAAATAGTTTGGGTGTGGAGATTTTCTTAAAAATCCGTGTCGCATCCTTACAAAATGCTGAACTTACTTTTGGTTTATGAATCATATGCCACAAAAAACTGTCCTTAGATTAAAATGGTATTATTCTAAGAAAATGATATCCATGCTCTTTCCCCGAGGTACGTATAGCCATTTAATCAACCCATGACTGTTCCTCTCCACCCAAAGCTAGAAACTTCAAGGACTCGCCGATGGCACATCAAAGAACTTCCTCCCTTGGAAAGAAAGAAAAAAGAAATACTGTGTTGTCCCCGAAATCTATTTGTAGGCTGCCTTTTAGGTGAAGTAAATAGAAGTCACCACGACTTCGGTTACCTTTGATCTGACTTTAGCTAGAGCTCAAACGATGTATACCATTGTTTATATACTAATAGTGGGATTGCTTCAGTCTTTGTTTCTGCTGCTATCTGATAATTGCACATTTAACAAATATGTAATAAAATCTGGACCATAACTTGACATCTTCTTAAATATACAAACCCCGTGTACTTTCAACTAAAGTTTCAGTATGAATATTAGCCTTTCAGAGGGTTGCTCCTCCTTGGGTCTGACGATCATGAATAATTCAGGACTGATTACTTGAAAAACATTTCTAACAGATACAGACATTTGTAGAATAGATACTAGTGTAAATAAATACTTCTCAAGTCGTTGGTAATGAATGAGTACCACATGATCATACTTTGTTAACAGGTCCATATCCAGAAACACTTGATTTTATCCGCGCTAGGGTCTCTAAAATACGGAGGACGTAGGTAGTGTAGGACACGAAAGATAAGAAAGGAGTATAAGTTAACATGACAACATTTTTAACTACTGGCGGTGCTCAAAGTGGCTGCCCCCAACTTCGATACGTTTAGTTCATCACCTGATTATGTAATGTCGAACTCTTATAAGTGATTCAAACTCTGGAGTACAGCGTGTCCACGAACGAGTTTATTAGGACGTAAACCAACTGTTTCACTTACGAGCTTCTCCAATCTTGAAGGCATGGTGTACACGGGTGAAGTACGTTGAGTTAACGTTGTTGACAAAGCCAGCAAGTCTCTCATGGATTCGGGTTTCCTCAATGATGAGAAAAACCTCGTGTTCTCTGTAATTGTGTACAATTCAGATTGTGCATCCCCTCTTGACGATACCACACAAATGAATACTACAAACTACTAAACAGAGCAAAACAAAGACTACCTTTGACAGTAGCTAAGAGGAAGGTCGTTGTGCATCATGTTACAAAATAAATGATCTCACTTCCATTTTCGGAGTCCCTAGCGGGTAAACAAAGGGTTTTTGGATGTGGGTATGTATGTGCATATAGCTCTGCTGGGTCTTCGTGAGATCTTTCCTGCCTTCGCAAAAACAAAAACAAAAAATGCATTCCCAAAATAGTCTCACAGGAGAAATCAGAAACTGGATTGAAATTAAAATCCCATGAAAATGTGTCCAATTTGACATGTAAGTCAGGTTCCCCAAGCAATGGAAGAGATAAACCTGCCGCTGTAACACATTGAATAGCAACTAGATGTTTCAAGTGCGAGAGCGTTATTTATTCGTTAAAGAATTCCAGACTTGAAGACTCCATAGATTAACGGTAGAGCCAGAATCTAAGAGTAAATATAATTTCTGCCCCACAACATAGTCTAGAACGATTGGTAAAGTTGCAAAAGTCTTGCCACAAATATTGGGTGTTGTAGCTACTAAATGGTTTCGTGTCTTTTCCACTAGTCATTTGTTACTTGTATTCCCTTGGAAGGTCCTATGACGCCTGAAACAGTTATCGAAAGAGTGGCCTAGTTGTCCACAAAAGGAACACTGCTATTTTGACTTAATGTCGAAGGAAATACTGTCGAAGATGCTTAGTTAGATCGTGAATTATGAATTGCGGTTCTATCAAATCAGATTTCACCCCTGTCGAAACTTCTGGTAATAATTGAATTCACGATGCAAAGTCATCTAAATCTCTAAACGATCTTGGCATTGGCATAACAACTAACATTTGTCGGACAGATGCATGTAAACCCGAGGCATCTAATGCACAAATCTGAGCGCTCGTCTTCGTTTACTAGAAGAATTTGATCATGCTGTTTAGTTCTGTTACCAAAATCGGCAAAGGAAACATCGCTAGGTTGTTGCGCGTAATAATGTTTGTCCAAAAAATGTGTTAAAGCCCTAGGTGAAAAGAACAACTCAAGAACCAGCGCCTAAAATGACGCTAAGTCCAATTGCACCCTTAACACGTCTTCGATTATGGAACCAACTTGCCTTCCACAACATTCAACAGTAATATGTAAAAATTGCCCATGTCAAATGGGGCAAGGTTCAGGGCATCCCGTAAACGAATAATCAAAACCTAAATATATATGCCTCATATATTGAATTGGCAGAGAAATTAACTCCTTTCAGTAATTTCTGTACTGGATATGAGAAATGAAACGGTCTTTACATTGCGAAAAATGCGTTGCCTGTGTCTCCATTGTATCAACCGGATTCTGTATTACACCAGAAGCAAATAATGTTTGAATTTGTAATAAATAGAACTTTATTTCATATTTAAATTTCATCGCAAATTTAGAAGTGTTCAATAAATTCAAACGATCACAATGATATTGTAATCTCGCCCTCGAACGGCGTATTATGGCCGAAGTCATTTGTGATGACGCATCTGCCATTGTATCTGATAATTCCTCAAATGAACATTTAGTTTCCGAGAAATGTCATTTCCAATATTGTTGCTTCATAGTATTAATATCAATTTGAGCTTCTCCATTTTTTAGAATATGAAGTAAAGTTGCAACTGTTGCGAATCGTCTCAAGTAATGTTTTCTATTCGAAAGAGAAAACGAAGTTCTACTTTACACAAGAAATCTAAATTGACAAGTGCTATGGCCGGGTTAAACTTACCGAAAGACCAAACTGTGCAACCTAATAAATAATATGCAAGAATAGCATTCACTAAATACAGATTAAACCCCACCTAAAATAGCTGCCTTGGAAATTATATGGCTAAGAAGAAAATAATGTTGACCAGTAAGATGAAAGAACTAGTAAATGCCTTCTCCCATTTAACCATACGAAAGAAATACAACGCAACGCGTTCGCTTAGTTAATTATACGTCTTTGCTACCACTTTGTTATACCGGGTTTAAGCGTGGGAAAATATTGTGGAAGGTACAAATAGGTTATTGCCAGAGACGGGATATGAATGGGAATTGAAAGGCTTCTACAAATACTTAAACCTTTGTAAGTGATTATAGAGTGTATCGAAATATTTGTACGGGTGAATAAAGAACGAGAAGCTGCTCAAAAGGTATATGAAGCAGCTCAAGATAATCAAGAACGAAAAGATTTGTTAGGAGCAGCTAGAAGAAATCTTGACGAAAATAAGGATGGAATACATATGGGGAGAAAAGAGAAGAAACTGAAGAAGGATTATGAAAGTAGGTAATAGGATAAATAAATAAATAAATAAACAGGAAATATGGGATAAGCTAGAAGGTAAACAGTCGCTTTGTTTATATGGTAAAATATGGTAAAGGCAGGGGTATGTAGAGATATATGTAATAAACAAGTGAGGGAAGGAAGAGGGTGGATAAGGATAGGAGACTTATTTTTAAAAGAGGAGAGAGTCGATGAGTTTGTGCGGGGAGAAATACAGCATTGTTCACGTTTAACTGAATGTAAAGAGGTAAGAAATTGGAGAAAAGGAATTTGAGTACACAAATGGGATAAAATGCTAGGAGAGATGGTAGTGATTAAACTGTTAAATGTCAAGGGAAAGAGAAGAATTAAAGAAATATGACAATATTTGAGACAGGTATAAGGAAAGTGGATGAGAAAAAATCTGTTGTGTTCCATTCACATGACTTTCTCTACATCTTTGCAACAAATTATTGTTAAAACGGTTATGCTTCTATTTACTTCATGCTAATCGAGAAAAAATTGCAGAAATAGTCTTATTACTTACTTCCTTGTAAGTAGAAGCGAAATAAGGGAGTACCATAGGTTAAAGTGATAGTCAAAAGCTGGTTGCTATGTGACTGAAGTTCCTTTGTTTGTATGGACAGGAGTTGACAAATTCCTGTATGGGGAAAGTTAAGTTTTTCAAAGCTGAAAAAACAAGGAATATCTCAAAAACGATCAGCTCCACGAAAAAGATTTACACAAAAGAAATTGTGTGTTTTAATGTGCTCTACATTTTTTTTTTTAAGTAAGTTTTTGTCCATTTCTTACGGTTTAGTAGTTATGCAAAATTCCGTAAAATTCATCCAGAATAAAGAAGTCTTCAGAGGTTATTCTAAGAAAATTCAAGATATACCTTTTATTTGTCAGGTAAATATCTTTAATATATGATATTTTAATCAAAATCGTTATAGTCATTTTGGGAAAATCAAAATTATCGAAAAAAGTGTCATGTAAAGGATAGTTTGGGGTGGGGAATTTTTCTCAAAATCTTCGTGTCGCATCCCTAGAAGATACTAAACTTAAATACCAAGTTTGGTATTTTAGCGACTTTAGTTTTTGAGTTATCGTATTTTCAGACACACGGACCTTTTTCTAAAAATACACATATTTCCGTTAAAATCTCGGTATCAAATTTTTTTGGTGGAGTGCAATACCTTCTCTATACACTTTGTACATAGTACATGTAGAGAAAGTAAAAAGAAAGAGACAGATAGAAACAGCGAAAACACAGCGAAATAGACTGTTAATAATTTTTAATATACAAGAAGGGAGATTTTATCAGGTTTTGATTGTAACACTTACATTAGTTCTCTAATGGCAGATGATGCCTTCGACCTTGTTTTTTTAGCGATTTTTTCTTTGTTTCAAGACTGGGAAAGAATAGGTAGCACAAACTAAAGGGGGCTACAATGGACAACAGCCAAGGAAATTAAGCGGATGCAGCGCCTAAGCAGTAGATACTCAAACCTAATTGTACATTATGATAAGGAATATAGTTTAAGTAATAGGATTTAATTTTGTAAGTAATTGAAAATGTAACCGAAGCGCAAAAATAAAAATAATAATAATAATAATTATTATTATTATTATTATTATTATTATTATTATTATGATTATTATTTTCTTATTTCAAAGTTCTTTAACCTGAAATTGGCGAAACGATGCTCAAATGATCACGGGGTCTATGGAGCTTAAAGTTACTCGACATTCGTCTTCTCAGGATAAGGGAAAACCCCGAAAAAAACCTTATCCGGGTAACTCACCCTAAGCGAGATTCTAACTTACGACCTTTTGAACATGAGGCAGACGCGCTTGCACCACACTACCACGGTCTATTTATTACTATTGTTATTATTATTACATTGCGGAAACCACACTAGTGTTCTTTTTTCGACTGGTAAAATAAAAGGCCTAAGCTAGACAACGCTCCTTAAAAATCGAATTCCACTTAACCATGAGCCAAATAACAAGGATCCCTGGTGCAGCTCTCTGTGCGAATATTGGAAGATCGACGTCAGTCAGTCTAAGTGGCAGCGTGAAGTGCATAAACTGAAGGTTAATAGCGGATTGGCTCTGGTTTGTTAACGGAACAGGATGGGTGTGGGTGGTTAGATGGGTAGCTGATGTCCGTGTAATAATTAGGTCTGAGTTTCCAAGAATCGCTCGCTCGGAGAAGCTTGCCAACTTCCCATGCCTTTGCTGTCATTCAGTACGTACACTCAGCTGCTCGCGAGAGTGCGCCTGCCTCTATCTATCCTTGAGAAAGCAAAGGACAAGGCCCGGATCTTAATGTACACACAAATATCCCTGCGTTGCGGATATAGTCCTGCAAGGGAAGCAGTAATTAACTGTTGCCAATTGAAGAAAAAAGTCTGTGTGTTTCATTCACATGACTTTCTCTATCTAATTGAAGTTGTTAAAAGCATTAATATTTATAAAGAATAAACTGTTTTTACTTTCTCTATACATACTATATACTTAGTATATAGAGAAGGTATTGTATTCCACCCAAAAACCCAATACCAAGATTTCACCGCAAATACATAGTTTGTGTCCCCCTGAATAAAAAAAAAAACATTCTGGAAAAAGGCACGTGTGTGTCTGTGGACAGCATAGCTCAAAAAATAAAATACCATTAAATACCAATCTTGGTATTTAAGTTTGGTATCTTCTAAGGATGCGACATGAAGATTTAAAAAAAAAAACACCCTAAATTCCCTTTATATGGGAAAAAAAATTCGAACAATTTAATTTCCTAAAAAAATGGCTCTAACGATTTTGATTAAAACCTATTATATTTAAGATATTTGCAAGCCAAAGAAAATGTATATCTTGAAGTTTCTGGGAATAGCCTCTAAAGACCTCTTTGTTCTGGATGATTTTTATTAAGTTTTGTATAATTGGTAAACAGTAAGAGATAGAGAAAAACTTGCTACACAAAAAATGTAAATCACGATCAACACAATTTTTTGAGATAGTTTTTATTTTAGTTTCAGCTCTGAAAAACTTGTACTTTTCTCATATAGGAATTTGTCAACTCCTATCCACACAAAGGAACTTCAGTCACATAGCAACCAGCTTTTGCCTATCATTTTAACCTATGGTACTCCCTTATTTCGCTTTACTTACAAGGAAGCAAGTAATAAGGCTATTTCTGTTAATTTTTCTCAATTAGCAAGAAGTAAATAGAAGCATAGGCTTTTTAACAATAATTTGTTGCAGAGATGT
Source organism: Hymenopus coronatus (assembly GCA_030762935.1). NCBI lineage: Eukaryota > Metazoa > Arthropoda > Insecta > Mantodea > Hymenopodidae > Hymenopus > Hymenopus coronatus. The sequence continues at coordinate 70,129,522 of CM060895.1, forward strand.
AGAGAAAGAAATGTGAATGGAACACATCAGATTTTTTGTTTAATTATAAGAAACAAATTATACCTACAAAAAGTATTCTACTCCATGCTAATCGAGATCTACAGTAGCAGAAATAGCCTTAGGAATTATTTATTTCCTAGTAGGTACAAAATAAATGAGGGAACATACATACTAGCTAAAGCGATTTTCAAATCTTAAGAGATGGTCGCTTTGTGATTACGTTGAAACTTCGCTGTCTTCAATAAGAATTATTTCTTCAAGAAGAACATTTCTATGAAACTTAATTATTAATAAACTCCATGAAGAATTTAAACTTTTAATGAAAAAGAAAAATTAATAAAGGATCTACATTTATTTTCATTTCTATATTCGCCATTATTTTATATAATATTTTATATAATACTTCTATAGGTTTATTCCCATATATTTGCATAGCCTTTTCAATTCAAGGAGAGAAAAGGAATGACTTCTTCCCAGTCGAGAAAAGTTATGGCAAACTTGAAACCAATATGAATACCTCAGAAACGGTTATCACTACAAAAAATGTATCTGATATAAATTATGTGCTTTAAAGAGATCTACATTTTTATGCAGTGAGATCTCTATCTCTTAAGGTTTACGAGTTACGCAAAAATCATCTACAATGAAAAGGAAACCAGAGGCTATTCACAGAAAATTCAAGATATACACTTTATCTGTCATGGAAATATCTTAGGCATTTAGCATTTTAATCAAAATCATTAGATACAGTTTTGAGAAAATAAAATATTTGTCCCTTGGAAGAGTAGTTTGATGCGGCGGGATTTTCTTGAAAATCTTCGGGTGTTAAATATCTAACTTGATATATAACGGGCTTTCCGTTTCTGGGTTATGCGGATCGCAGGCAGGCAATATGCATAGCAGCTGGCACTTTTTCTAGCTCCTATTTATAAATATGAGAAACTTTGTTCTATAGAAAATGTTAATACCGAGATTTCACCGGAAATTTATGTTTTAAATTCCACTAAATCTATGTCTTTAGAAAAAGGAGTAGGTATGTGTATGTGTCTGTGACAGAGAGGATAATCAAAACGAAAACTCTACCAATTATGAAAGACGATAATCAAGACAATCCTTCAAATTTTGAAATACCCAATACTTTTTAATAGGAACCAAAATATATTTTTTATATATTGTGAATAGCCCTCTTCATTCCTAATTAATGCATAGGTACAATTTATATAACTGTAAGAGATAAGACTTAACTCTGCAAACAATTTTGCTCTCGTTAAAACCATAAAACAAATAATTTCTGTTGCAAAGAGTACATGTTACTCTGAGCGTGTGGATATTAAACAGACTGAAGAATATTTGATGAATCTCATTATTCATTAGCTAGTTAATGAAATTTCCTGAGAGGTTTACAGTTTATGAATCAGGTTTTTCTACCCCATTTGATTTTATACGAAATGTTAAATTTGGAGAAAAAATGTGTTAATATTTTGTTAAAATATGGGTGACATTTAGGTAAGTTTTTCTCTGAAACATTTTGCAGTATAACATGTTCATGCATATTTTAAACATACCTGACTATATATGATGATGAATTCAATTACTTAATTTTGATATTTTAATTGAGAAAAATACTTTCGTTTAAAATTTTCTATTTTTCTGCATTCTATAAGGGACAAAATCGACTACTATTTTCATTATAACTTTATTAAAGCAGTAGAAATGTTAATATGTTTAATATAAGTATGTAAAGTGTGAGAATTTTCTGAGAAAACTTTTTCTAAGCATCTTACAATGTACTTCCGAGAAAAATTCAATCCAATATATTAACCTAGTGAAACGAAACTTAATACATTCCGTAATCATCATTATTTGTATTTTTATTCTGAACTCCTGAATCTGTACAATGTTCCTCTTAGTCATGTTGTTTTCTGTTTAAAAAGTCAGTGATGTCGCTAAACTTTGAAGGAGAAGGAGTGGGCTTTTTACAGTTTGTTTTAAAATGACATTGGCGATGCTTTCCATGATTTAAATTCAGTTAAAAGGTCTTAGATTGGGATTCAAAATAAAATCTAAAAATATAACAATTTGGTAATCTCAGAGCACTATATTTATTATGTAATTTCCAAGACGTTCGTTGCTATTGCTCTAAATTTCCCAATAAATGCGTTAAGTGTTAAAGTCAGTTTTTTTTTTCACTTGATGTGAAACTTTAAAACCAGAAATAGCGACCCACTTTTTAAGTATTTGAATTTAAGCCTCAAAACGTGTATTTCCGGTGAATCTCGGTACCGAATTTCTTATCATATTATTATCTTTACTTAAAATAAACAGTAGAAGAAATAATACAAATATGTGGTAAGGAATTAGTGATTTTATAAATTCTTTTAGGTAAAAACACGCATTTTCGGTTAAAAGCAGTATCTAATATCTAGATCGACTGTGGTAGAGAAAGTAAGCATTGTAGCATATTCCCCCAATGTAGTGAACTATGCCACAAATACCACCTAATTAAATGCCAAAGCAAAACTTTCTCCCTAATTACATTCTCTAAAGACTGGTGAAACCCTAACTTTAATTCCTGTATTTTCCCACTATTGCACACAATGTGATTTGTTAAATAAATATATTCAAGTGCCCTTTTGCCCTTGCAAGAGGGATTAACGCAAAGCGTAATCAAATTACAAATATTTCCAGTTTTTCTTATGAACCGTCATTATACCAAGTGAAAATATCAGTGAGTACAGTCTTTAAACTCAATCTCAGTAAGACATTCAGCACGCACAGGTGTGAAGTGTTGATGCTGACCGAGCGAAGAAGAGAGGTTCCCCCGAACGTTATACAACCCGGAGAACACTATTGGCCTCGGTCGGACCGCATCGTACAGAGGCCTGCAATTATGTTTTCAAACAGTCTGACAAGAGAGTAAAGGTTTATATCGCACAGCTGTCAGAGCCGTGGCGGCCGAAATGTTGCTGACTGAATTACAGTGATTAGCGCCAGCAAGGTGGCCGGTCTTTGTCTTGTCCAGTGGCGGACTGGCTGAGCTTGGAATATCGGCTGGTATAGTGAAACCCTGATACGCATCTGAATGAGTTCAAAATGAGGTATGAAGTAACCACTCCTGAACTTAAGCTCCAAAAGCTTCAGTGTATTAAATTTATCATTTCAGAGCATTGTTTTACTTCCGAATTCTCCACATCCAAACATATTGTATGTAGGACTGCCCTCTGGGGTGGAGCGGTCAACATTTGACTTCTTAAACCATATATTCCGAGTTCGATTCTCTGCAGAGTCTGATAGTGAATTCTGGAGTTCAGAGAATAGACCAAGTCTAATATTTTGTTTCTCCATCCAAGCCCCCAATATACCTATCAGAAGGGGAGACTGCTACACAGGAAACAAAACGAATCCGAAGTTTAGCATTCACATTAATTTCTCTACTCACCCTTTTACAAAATATTCTTACAAAATCTTATTCAACTATTTACTGATTGATAAACTTTAAACATTCTGTTGTAGATGTAATAATGATACAGTAAGTTAAAGCGATAATCATATTTTAAAAACTGATCGTTATATGATTGATTTGAAATTGTATGATATTTGTATAGCCACGTGGTAAAAACGAAAGAAAAAAAGAATAGGAGCTTACCACTCTAAAAAAGGCAATGTATTCCATTCATATTACTTTATTTACCTACTCGGCATCAAACTATTCTCATAAAACAATCTTTTATCTGCATGTTGCTAATCGACAAACCATCTTATTGCTTATTTTCTTTTAGGATATAGAGAAATAAGCGAATACATTAGGCTAAAGTCGTAGTTACCATTTTAGAGCTGGTCGCTATGTGATGACTTGAAATTCGCTTTCTTTGAATGGTCATCGAAAGAAAAACGAAATGACTCCCAAATCAGGCAAGTATAAGTATTAAACATTTTTAAACCAATGAATATCTGAGAAATGGTTAACTCTTAAAAATGCATTTGACAATTTTTCTGTTTTAACGACCTACATTTGTGCTGTAAATTTTTTTCTCTTTCTTAAAGTTTACCTTTATTCAAAGTCTCCAGAATGAAGAGGACTTCAGAAGCCATTCCCAGAAAATGCAATATATACATCTAAAAACCTGTGGCCTTTTAATCAAAAATCGTTGGGATAACTTTTGGGAAAATCAAAATGTTGGAAAAGCTTTCCATGCAAAGTTAATACGGGGTAGGGAGATTTTTATGTAAATATTCGTGAAGATGCTGAAGTATTCCTAATTTGGCATTTAAGGAATTGTCGTTTTTGATATATTTTTATTGTTCCATTTATACCCCTTCTTTAACTGCATGGTCCAATCGGCGGCATATTCCTATGGAACATTTGCCTATGCAATGATGTTAACTCGTGTACTGTTTGTTACCGTACTGTTTAATTTTGTTCATTAGATCATGTACATACACAGTTACACTCTTATTCTATTTCCTGGCTCTGGATAGAATAGGGAATAATCGGACTTGAAGAAAAATTCCCCATCCCCAGCCGCGAATCGAACCCAGGACCCCTAGCAAAACAGCCAGGAGTTTTATCGACTGAGTTAAGGGTCAGCAATTTTTACTTTCTCTACACTTACTATGTACACAGTGTATAGAGAAGGTATTGTATTGCACCCAAAAATTCGATACCGAGATTTCATCGGAAATAAAAAAAAACATTTTTTGGAAAAAGGTCCGTGTGTGTGCGTGTGTGTGTCTGTGGACAGCATAGCTCAAAAACGAAAAGACCGTTGAATACCAAATTTTGTTTTTAAGTTTGGTATCTTGCAAGGATGCGACACGAAGATTTTCAAGAAAATCCCCCACCCCCATGGAAATTTTTTCGAAAATTTTGAATTTCTTAAAAATAGCTCTAACGATTTTGATTAAAATAACGTATATTAAAGATATGTACCTGACAAATAAAATATATATCTTGAATTTTCTGGGAATAGCCTCTGAAGAGTACTTATTCTGGATGAATTTCACGGAATTTTGCATAACTGCTAAACCGTAAGAGATGGACAAAAACTTACCACACAAAAAAGTACAACCCATTAAAACACACAATTTATGTTATATACATATTTTTCGTGGAGTTGATTATTTTTGAGATATTCCTTGTTTTTGGTTTCAGCTATGAAAAACATACTTTTCTCATACAGAAATTTGTCAACTCCTGACCATACAAACAAGGGAACTTCAGTCACATAGCAACCAGCTTTTGATTATTAGTTTAACCTATAGTACTCCCTTATTTCCCTTCTGCTTACAAGGAAGCAAGTAATAAGACTATTTGTGCTAATTTTTTCTCGATTAGCATGAAGTAAATAGAAGCATAAGCTTTTTAACAATAATTTGTTGCAGAGAGGTAGAGAAAGTCATGTGAATGGAACACATCAGATTTTTTTAATTATGCTGTTCACAGGAAATGGTTTACACATATGGAACATTTTCAGGACACCTCAAAATATACGTACATTACCGGTGAAATCTCGACACCGACATTTTGGATGTGTACAATACTTTCCTTGTTTACTATAGGTAACTGAGAAAGTAAAACTATCTGGTGTTACATTTGTATTACTTTCACTACCCTATTCAAACTATTCTTATGAAAGCATATTTTTCTGTCTATTTCATTTTAATTGAGAAGAACTTAAGCAGAAATAGCTACATTAAAGATAGACATGATTATAGTTAATATAGTGATAGCCAAGTTTTTAAGAAATTAACGATGTATGCTGACCTTAAAATTCTGCACTCTTTTCATGCAATCCCAAAAACAACAGATTATCGACAGCATTTTAAAAGAATTACGAAGTATTGAGCAAATTGAACACATTAGTAGTGGATATTTAAAAAATGGCTAATGCCACAAAAGTTTTTTAAATAAATGATGTGTTTTAAAGATTTCTACATGTTTTGTGTAGTACATTTTCGTCTATCGTTTGTTTTACACCACGTATACAGGATTGCTTAAAATTCCTTCGGAAGAAAGAAAACTTCGCAAACTATTTCCATAAGATCCTACTATTTCCACAAAATCCTAGCTACACATGTTATTTACATTATGTAATTATCTTTATTTCGTTAGTGATAACCTTGTAAAAATAATGTTTTAAAAATTGGAAAAGGTTGAATGTAAATTATAGTTATAGGTAGAAAAGGGTTTCTTGTAAAACTTCGTGTCGCATCTTAGTAAGATACTGAAATTAAATAACAAATTTAGTGTTTATATGACTCTCCCTTTGAATTATACTTTTCACATACACATACCTCTTTTTCAGTGGTCCTCAAAGCATGTCTTTACCGTAATTACTTTGTACAGAGTGGGTGTAATGCAGTGTTTTCACTACCTACAATGTGCGTGGTAAAGTAAGTAAAAAGATTTTGCAAGAGTAGTTTGCAGAAGTTCTATAACAAACGATAGTGGGCGAAGTCGTGTGAATGTAACTATAAGAATATAACTACTAATTTTATGACTTAAATTTACAAGATTTTCCCCAACATTTTATAATTTAAGACATTGGTAATAATTGTTTTATTTTGTTTTCCACTTTCATTGAATGAGCGTGAGTAATATGTACACACGATTATCTAAAAAAAAGGACTTTATAGTTTAAAACAGTAAGACATTATTTGAAAACCATCTTATCTCAGGCATACACTTTGAGGTTTATTTGAATATCGGATAAATACCCAAACTTATTTAATTTAGTGTTTCCACAGACACGAAACTTCCCCACCACACCCCTTCTAATGCAACATTTTCTGATAGTTATTATTTTCTCATAAATGGCTGTGTTTTGATAAAGTAAAATGTGATTAAAGTATTTCCATAATCAATAAAATTTGTATCCTGAATTTTCGGTGCATTGCTGTTAAGTTCTTTAAAACTGGTAAAACTATAACTTGCATACTGGTACTAAATTAAAATACCCTCATGAAACATAAGAAAATAAACAAAAAGAATAACAAACAATATAATTTATTTATTTTTATGAGAGTTTAATTCCAATTTTATTTTTGATTAACTGATAGTCAAAAGCTTCTTACACAATATAAGTATTTAAGTATCTTTAAAATACAACAATTTATGTTCAGCAAAACTGTTTGTACCATTTAGCATTATCGAGTTGTTCGTTGCTTTGAAAAAGTATATATGGATGCGTAAAATTTTGAAAATCCAGAATACGTAAGATATTTTTTGCAATGTATATCGGTTATTACTCACAGAATAAAAGCATATTTCTGCCATGAATCAAAATTCTATCTTGCATTATTTAAATCATAAGTTTGTACTGTCTAAATTCATAGTTCTAATGAAAATGAACCACGTGTGCATTTGTGAAAATATTCACATAGTAAATTCCTGTTTTACGGCAAATGAGTTTGCAAATATATGTCATATTATATTTTTATATGATCCCTAATTAGTGCAGAAAAATATTAATTTTCGTGCTCTACAAAACTCTTGATTTTTCAAAATTAAATAACTTCTCAAAATTTGAGCTATTTCGAAAACGTATATAACCAGCTTCTTTAAAGTACTTTTTAGTATAAATGTTTTAAAACAAATTAGTGAAAAATTACATCACGTGAAACTTTTTGAATATAGAAAACTGTTGGAAAACATTTTGCGAGAAAACAAGGCTTAAATTTCGGAATGACTATTAGTAAGCTTGCGCCTACCTATTTATAGCGTCAGTTAATTGCTTCTTGAAGTCCGTCAAGCGAAAAAATCATTCTTTTCTTAAAGTTTAGAATGTGTATCATTTATTAGGATTTTTTTTATTTAAATGTTTACTATTTTCGGCCAAATTTAACAGATGCATCCTTTATAATGTTGATGATGAAAACAGCATGGAATTTCAAAGCTAGCATATCGGGATCAACTTATTAAAGATTTGACTCGCTTCAGTTCCTGTATTCCTCTTGAACCTACAGTGAAATGTGTAATGAGAAAATGAAGTAGATAAGCTTTTGTAAGAGTAGTTTGTTGAAGAGTGAGTATAGGAAGTCTCGTGAATGTAAGCCATAAGAGTAGATTCTGCACTCGATAATTATGACTAAATATTACATTTCATGTCATAAAATAAACACTGTATAGAGTATTTTTGAGTGATTCTGTGAATTTTGTTCAAAATACTGTAATAAGAAACAGCTACGCCTACAAAATCTAATTTTACCTGATATTGTGTACTTTTCAAAGTCAATCTTAGCAATTAATGTTGACGCACTCGCATGCAATGCATGCTGGCAATCGAGCTTACACATACTAACCGAGGTGCTTTGCGGCACCTGACTAATACACGAAAGCACGAATTACACAGCATGAAACGATTAACACATGGAGGGGTCTTTAGTTGGTATACCGCGTCTTGCATCTTTCCCCTCCACAGCATTAAAAGTTGTATGTGTACATAATGCTAGGTAGTTGTAAACATTTTAAAATAAAGTGGTGTATTTATTGGTCTAAACATTTTACATCTTGGATCTCATACATCACACGGGTCACACAAAACCTATGTGCTTATATGATGGATACACTGTAGTCCATGTTTCACCTTACATTTGTCACATTGAACTTCGTTGTTACTTGTTACTGCATTAATGATATTTTATAACTGAAAAACGATCATCTACGTTTTGGGATCCCTGATAAGAATTATAAAACAATGCTTATATGAGTCTGAACAGCTAACTACATAAAATGGGATCAAAACTATACTTGGCATAACTTCAGAATCTTTCAAGAGTTAGATGGGATTTTTTCATTATTTCTTATTCTCTCAAAAATAGGTAGAAGAAATCTCAAACGCAAAACATGTAAATTACTTAAACAACGTTTAAGGTATGAGCCATTTCAGAGATATTGTTTTGAATTTTTTCAATAAGTCCTGTCGTGACCATTCAAATGTTTCTCGAGATGTCGTGGAGAGAGTATGGAATTTCAAGATTAATATTATAGCGACTTTCTTTTAAACGTTTATTCTGATGAATATGAAGAAGATGGCAATATTCTAATATTATAACAAATGTTGAAAAAAAGTAGAATGCTGCCGTATTATTTCAACTCCAATACACAAAACTGGCATACAGACATCTTTTTACTCTTTCGGTTGTTTTATACAAATATCTTATTAATCAATACATTTTAGTTTTTGTAATAGTTTATCCTAGTTTATCCTAAGTTTTTTCCAAAACTTAGCAAAAGTTACGTGCGTTCTGTGTGTATGTGTGTGTGTGTGTGTCTGTCAGCAATAAAAATGAGGAGTTGGTTAAATATTAAATTCAATACTCAAGTTTTACATCTTCCAAGCATTCGACATAACGTGTTTTAAGAAAATCCCCCACCCCAACTTCTCAAAAATGGCCCTAATGAAATTCATTTTTCTCTAATGGTTCTGAATTTCTCGATTAAAATACTATATGTTATGATACTCAGAGATCGCGGCACTACTTGCATGATTTTTTTGCCTTACGTTGGTACCATGTTAATAAATCCTATATAAAATTACAAGTCATTCCAGGCAATAATTGATGTAGGCAGTTGCTTGAAGTGCCCATTGCTTTGAAAATGGAGACATTCGAGTATCGTGCTGTGATAAAATTCTTCGTAAAAGAAGGTTTAGCACCTACAGAAATTCATTTGCGGATTGTAAATGTGTAATTTGACTCTTCACCTTCAGTTCTTGTTTTCACTGTGAAGAGATGAGCGGCCGATATTAAACGTGACCCTGAAAGTATCCAAGACGATCTACGCGAAGGTCGTCCAAAAACTATAACCCCACTGGAAATCATTGGAAAAGTGCAAGACATGATTTTGGAAGATCGGCGTACAAAGGTGCGTGGAATTTCTAATGCTCTTGGAATTTCAAAGGAACGTATTGTCACATCTTGCATCAGGAATTAAACATGAAAAAGCTATGTGCACTGTGGATAACAAATGCATTCGCACGACACTTTCTGAAAAGTGCTTGGCGCATTTTCAGAAGAACAGAAGTGACTTTTTGCGCCGATACGTCCCAATGGATGAACACGGATTCACCACTCTACACCCAAATCCAAGCAGCAGTCGAGGCAGTAGACAGAAGCTGGTTCTTTAACTCCAAAGGAGGCGAGGACAGTGCCATCGGCGGGAAAGATCATGGCGTCAGTGTTCTGGGATGCCAAAGGAATTTTGTTGAATGACTTCCTCGAAAAAGTTAAAACTATTACTGGAGAATACCGGGTTAAAAAGGAAAATCTGATGGTTTCCATTTACATGACTTTCTCTACATTTCTGCAAAAAACATTATTAAAAAGCTTATGCTTCTATTTATAAAAAATTAGCAGAAATAGTCTTATTACTTGCTTCTTTGTAAGTAGAAGCGAAATAAGGAAGTACCATAGGTTAAAGCGATAGTCAAAAGCTGGTTGCTATGTGACTGAAGTTGAAGTTGCTTTGTTTGTATGGGCAGAAGCTAACAAATTCGTGTATGAGAAAAGCATACATTTTTCAAAGCTGAAACCTATAACAAGGAATATCTCGAAAACCATCAACTCCACGAAAAAAATGTCTGTGATATAAGTCGTGTGTTTTAACGTGTTCTGCATTTTTTGTGTGATAAGTTTTTGTCCATCTCTTACGGTTTAACAGTTATTCAAAATTCCGTAAAATTCATCCAGAATAAAGTAGTCTTCAGAGGCTATTCCCAGAAAATTCAAGATATACATTTTATTTGTCAGGTAAATATCTTTAATATATGATATTTTAATCAAAATCGTTAGAGCCATTTTAGAGAAAATCAAGCAGGTTAAAGGACGTTAAAACTACAAATAAAGAAAACTCGAAAAAAATTCCATGTAAAGGGTAGCTGGGGGTTGGGGGATTTTCTTCAAAATCTTCGTGTTGCATCCTTGGAAGATACCAAACCTAAATACCAAGTTTGGTTTGTAACGAACTTTTCGTTTTTGAGCTATGCTGTCCACAGACAGACACACACACACGCACACACACACAGACACACACGGACATTTTTCTAAAAATGTTTTTTTTTTTTTTTTTTTTTTTTTTTGGATTCAGGAGGTCTCAAAACACGGATTTCCTGCGATATCTTGATGTCGAATTTTTGGATGCATTACAAAACCTTCTCTATACAGCATGTCATAGTACGTATAGAGAAAATAAAATGGTTTTCCATCAGGACAATGCACCTGCCCACAAAAGTGTTTTGGCAATGGAAAAATTGAGAGATCTACACTATGAAGGGCTGCAACATCCACCCTATTTCCCAGATTTGGCTCCCTCAGACTTCCATCCGTATCCAAACCTGAAGAAGTTCCTCGCTGGTAGATGCTTTCGTCCAATGAAGAAGTAATTGCGGCTGTAAATGGGTACTTTGCAGCACTTTCAGAAGAATACTGCAGAGAGGGGATAATGGCATTGGAACACCGCTGGACAAAATGTATTGATATTAGAGGAGATTTTGTTGAAAAATAAACTACTTTGAAAGCATGAATTGTCTTTTTTCACTATCAGACCGAGAACTTTTCAGACCATATATATCCACATATATTATGGATGAATTTTGCATAACTGGTAAACCATAAGAGATAGATAAAAACTTACACAAAAAATGTAGATCTCATTTATAACACACAATTTATATCACATACATTTTTTCGTGGGATTGACCATTTTCGAAATATTTCTTGTTTTCGTTTCAGTTTTAAAATACTTAAAACTTTTTTTCTATTGAGGAATTTTGAAATCCCTGGACATACAAAAATGGAATTCAACAAGATATCAACAGTTTTTAAAAGATTTGGGTTCGTTTTAGCAATGTATATTCCCTTATTTCCTTTCTATTTACAAGGAAGCAAGTAATATAGACAATTTCTGCCAATGCTTATCTCGATTACCATGAATTAGGTAGAAGAATAAGATTTTTAACAATAATTTGTTGCAGAGATGTGTATAAAGTTAAGCGAATGGAAAACAAAATATTTTTCCACTTTCTATTTTAAACAAACTCATACAGTTTATGGGGTGATATTTGAAATTCAATCTCTAAAATTAATCATTTCCCATAAAACCATATCTTTTGAAATATTATTATAATTATTATTATTGATATTATTATTGGCGTTTGGATGATTTTGTCGCATGAAATATTACAATAGATACTTCTGAGTAACTGTAGTTATGTTTATACAAAAATTAGACGCGTGGAGCATTTTGATGGTGTGAAAAATGTAGTTTTGAGGAAAACGCTGTTTTATAAAATACTATGCTAAGAAATACGAGATGTATTGCTCAATTCTAAATGGTTAAATGGCAGTCCGACGCATGGTGGTGGTGGACAGCTAAATGTCGATTTTTTATAGCTGAACAAAAATTCAAATAACTGTGAATCCTTTAGGCAGGAAGCACGTATTTTGGAACCAAAACATTAATTCAGCTTATAAATAAGAGCACTCTAAAACAGCTCATTATGTTCATTTTCTTTAATTTATCATCTATGGAACAATATTCGGTAGATGCCAAAAAAGGGTAATAAGAATAATGGCAAGGGAAAGACAATCAACTCACAGCAAACCGCTATTCAAGATGTTTGTAATTTTGCCATTAGCCTGTGAGTATATTGTAGCCGTATTGTTATTTGTAATAAATAACACAAACATTTTCAAAAATTAGATATAGTAACAAAGAGACTAGTTACAAGCAGGACTTACTTAGATCAACAAATAATGTGCAGACTTTCCAAAAAATGGGTTTACTACAACGGTATATAGTGTTATTTAATTCACTTCCATCCTCTGTAAAGGAATAGATGTGAACAAAAACAAGTATAGCCTTCGTGGTCGAGAGCTCAGCGAGCTGACTTCTTACCCGAAGGTCCCGGGTGGGGAATTTTTCTTCAACCGGAATTATTCCCTATCCCCCATAGAGTCTGGAAGTATGAATGTGAGAGTGAATGTGCGTGTGTTTAGTAATATAAAGTTTAACCTAATGTTCTGAACAAGTGAAAGCCCCAGATATGACCATTGATGTTAAAGGGGACTATACAAATGAAACAATAAAAAAAAAAGTATAGGTCAGAATTAAAAAATATGCCTCATTACTCAAAACCCTCTATAAGAGGATGATTTCAATCAATGAAAACATACTAGTAATAATTAATGCAGTGTTGTAAATATAGTATACATGAATATTCTAAGAATGCATATTGTACGAATGGGGTTTTGGAAACAGATATGTAATTGTAAATTTTAGTAATTTGAAAATTTCAATAGCAGAGTTAATCCATGTAAATAAATGATTAATAATTATGAATGACAATCAATAAGTGTAATTTTTGACTTGATCTACATCCTAGAGTTGGACATTGTGTCTAATCTCAAAACAGCATCCACGGATTGCAATGCAGTGTAATCATCTGCTATAAAAAGCTATTTCCAATTTTTGACTGCATGAGCCAAAATGTTACTCCCAGTGTTCTCAGAATATTCTTGAGAGCAAAGAGTATATAATTGAAGCTAAAGTCCTAGATCTTTTTGGACATAAATTAATTGTAGAATATTTTGTAAATGTTCACTAAAGTTAAGCTATTGGCATCTTTAAGGACACCAGGAAGTGATTGTACTTTTGTCATACCCAAATTATGTAAAAACTTTGTTTTCAATTTTTGTTTTCAACATTTGTTTGATTAAAATTAAATTTGGAGGTTTAAGAAACGAAGTATTTCTACATTTAATAAATGTTAAATATTTACAATAAATTAAAAAGTTTTTATGAAAAAGTAGCATAAAACTAAGTTTCCTAACAAAAGTGTTGGCAATTCAAACTTCTGGTACGTTTTTCTTCTTAAGTTTTGACTGTACAGAAACTATTTTTTCCTGAAGTACTCAACAGATAATTTAAGGTTGTGAGCACAGTTAAAATTTGTTTGCATATCTCATTACACAAATGACTTTTTTTACATATTCTTTTTTTTTTTTTTTTTTTTTTTTTTGTAAACGTATTATTAAAGTAAATAAGCTCACCAGTTAAAATAGGTAATAATGCATACAACTTTCATGTAAATATTTTTAATAGTTTTCTCAAAAAGCATACCTGAAGTCAAGGGAAACTGAGCTGAAAGCGTAATTTTTGCTCATGCTAAACATACCAGTTCCATATTCCTCAACATTGGTATTATGTGTAGCTTCCGTCTTCCTCTTCCGGATGCTATTTTTGCAATTATTATTTAAGCTGCCCTTTTCCACTGAGAGTCGACACATATCGTTCCCAAAAAGGCTTCTTCTTATATCTGTAGCTTTAAAATGATACATATGAGTAATAGGCCCTTTATATATTGTTTAGAATGAAAAATAAAAAATATATATATTTTCGCGAAAGTTCACTTCCTGGTGTAGTTATACAGGCGGTTAGCACACACCAGGCGATTACAGGCTTTCAGCCAGTTGGACGCTGCAGCTTCTGCAAGCACGGAATGGAGTAAAGAACTGGTGAGAGAGGGAGTAAGCCACGACAGTAGACGTGCGAAACAGTCCAAGTAGTGCAACGATCTCTACCCTCAAGGATTAAAAGTGTACTCAGAATGAAATTGCACATGATCACAGACGGAACTGCCGTACCAGAGTTCCGAATCCATCATTAAGGTCACTGCACCTTCGTGCTTCTAATTTTCGAGATCGTTATTGGCTTTTCGTGCCTCTATTGTGTTCCGTGTGGGTGGGGAACGTTTTTCAGGAGCCCAAAGTAAAGAAGGTAAGCTGCGAACCGAGGATGGCTTGCGCAGGAATTTGGTCCTAATCTTCGGTCTCTGACCTAATCACATAGTTGTCGAGGCTTAGTATGAGTAACGCTGATGTATAGAAAACCCTGATGTATTAAATTCATGCTACTCACTCTTCTACAGTCTATTATCCCAGAACTTAATCGAGATAAATCTTTAGAGAATGTTTTCATTAGCGCTTCATTTAGATACCAGGGTGTTGCCGGTCCCCATGTCCGCGCTCGCTAAAGTATCTCGCTTTGGTGCTTCGTGGCACAGGAATCGTGGTCCCGCCTTCGGCATTGGTGTTTGTGTGCTTGTAAATGCGTATATATTGGTATGTATTAAAAGCAAACGGCAACATAGGCAATCAAATATAAAAAAGAGGGGAAAAGGAATACAGCGCCGGAGTACTGACAAGACTCCGGAAACAGAACCTTGAAAAATTGCGGCGGTGTCTGCTAACTTTCAAATTACATACACTTTTAATGACGTCACGATAAACAAACGAATGGCAAATTTAGCATTTAAATTCCGAGCCAGGTGGATTAGTCGTAGCGTCTGTAACTGACTTTCGGAGGTCGTAAGCTCGATTCCCGCCGGCCACGCACTCTGTCCTAGTTATTTCCGTGGGCGAAGGCTATTATCTAGTTAACGGCCGCCTCCTTTAATGTTTACAAACAATTTCCTTCGTAATATATAATAAGCAAAGATCTTTATATATCTTTATAAAGGCTAGAAATTGAATTAATTTTACTAAATTATTAGACTGTTTGGTTGAAAATCTTTAAAGTACCCTTAGAATCATTTTATAACATTTCTTCCACCTCAGTCCTTTCTGAAAAGTTGCAACCTTTTAACATCACCATCTGTTTCTAGAGCCACTTTTCTCCATTATACATGAATTTGACATTTTGAAACCTGAGACTCCACGCAGAATCGGCAAGTGTCACTTTCTTAAAATCAGAATTGCTATTGATCTTCAAGGACATGAACAGAAGTTACCCTTTTTTGGGGCGTGGAACTGGATTTATGACAGTCATTAGCTGCGGTTCGGCTACATTCCCTTTATGAACCAAATTCGTTCATTAGGCACACTCTACTTCGGATCCTCTCCCTTCTTTCTCGCATTTCATCTCCGTCTAATCATCTTTCAAGTCTGGTCGCTGATGTTTCTGTGGCCTGCGGGCAGATGTGCGCATGCGTGTCCTCAGAAAAGGAATGTTCAATTGCCGTGTTTACAGCTTCAGCTTTTGACCCTAATGGGCGCTTGTCGCCCCATCTTTTATCCTGTGTGTCGGTGCGTTCAAATTGGAACTGTTACAAACTGCCGCGCGTCTCTGCCATTTGCCTCTCCGGTTCCTAGGTGCAGCCTGTGGGGTTCCTTTCACCTCACCCCTTCCATCAAGAAATGGGAAATTATTCCAAACCCTGGAAGGATTAAAATGTAGACTTCGTAGATCTAACTATTTTTTCTTTACACCTTGCAGGAATGTCTAGAATTTAGCCGTTTAGGGTGTTAGCTGCTAAGGATCTCAGTGAGAGAGGTGTCTCTCTCCATTGCGTGCCTACATCATTAACTTTTGAAACTATATAGATAGTTAAAAAATAATCTGATGTGTTCCATTCACATGATTTTCTTTACATCTCTGCAACAAATTATTGTTAAAAAGTTTATACTTCTATTTTCTTCATGCTAATCGAGAAAAAAATAGCAAAAATAGTATTATCACTTGCTTCCTTGTAAGTAAATGCGAAATAAGGGAGTACCATAGGTTAAAGTGATAGTCAAAAACTGGTTGTTATGTGCCTGAAGTTTCTTTGTTTCTATGGACAGGAGTTGACAAATTCCTGTATGAGAAAATTATGTTCTTCCAAGCTGAAATCAAAAACAAGGAAAATCTAAAAAACGACCAACTCCAGGAAAAAATTATATAACATAAATTGTGTGTTTTAATGTGCTCTACAATTTTTGTGTGGTAAGTTTTTGTCTATCTTTTACGGTTTACTATTTATACACAATTCCGTAAAATTCATCCAGAATAAAGTAGTCTTCAGAGGCTATTCCCAGAAAATTCAAGATATACATATTATTTGTCAGATATATACCTTAAATATACGATATGTTAATCAAAATCGTCAGAGCCATTTTTTAGAAAATCAAAATTTTCGAAAGTTTTTCCATGTGAAGGGAAGTTTGGGGTAGGGGGATTTTATCTTTAATATACGATATTTTAATCAAAATCGTTAGAGCCATTTTTTAGAAAATCAAAATTTTCGAAAATTTTTCCATGTGAAGGGAAGTTTGGGGTTTTCTTGAAAACCTTCGTGTCGCATCCTTGAAAGATTCTGAATTTAAATACCAAGTTTGGTATTTAACGGTCTTTTCGTTTTAGAGCTATGCTGCCTACAGACACACACACACACACGCACACACTCACACACACTCACACACACTCACACTCACAGGCAGACAGATAGACTTACACCACACGGACATTTTTCTAAAAAATGTTTTTTTTTTTGTATTCAGGATGTGTTAAAACATGTATTTCCGGTGAAATCCCGGTATCGAATTTTTGAGTGAATTAAAATACCTTCTCTATACACTATGTACATACATAGTACGTATAGTGAAAGTAATAATGTAAAAACAACAAATATCTCCGTGGTCGAATGGACAGCGAGCTGACTTATCATCCGGAGACCCTGTAATATATTCCCGGTTGGAGCGTGGGATTTTTCTTTAACCAGAATTATTCCCTATCCCGCACAGAGTCAGTATGGAGATATGTATGCGAGAGTGAATGTGTAAGTTTGAAGAAAATAAAAATAGTTTAAACACCAAATTACATAAATTAATATAATTGTTTGCATAATAAGGTTTTACTTTCTCTACATAGTACATGATATTCCGTGTGTGTGTGTGTGCGTGTGTGTGTGCATATACGATAACTCAAAAACGAAAACTTTGTATTAAAGTTTAATGTTTTCCAAGGATGCGACACGAACATTTTGAGGATAATTCTCCACCCAAAAATATCCTTTACATGGAAAAATTTCTAGAATGTTTATTTTCTTAAAACTGGCTCTTATCGATTTTGATTAAAATGCAGTATTTTAAAGATATTCAGATAACAAATAAAATGTATATCATGAATTTTCTGGGAATAGGCTCTAGATCAATTTTGCATAACTGGTAAACCGCACGAGATAACACTTAAACCGTGGATCTCGTTAACACACATTAGTTATGTCATATATTTTTTTCGTGGAGTTCACCATTTTTGAGATATTCCTTGTTATTGTAGTTTTAAAATACTTCAAAGGTTTCTCAAACGAGACTTTGCAAATACCTGGCCATGCAGAGAAAGGGATTTCAACCGCTTGGCAACCAGCTTTTATAAAATTTGACTATCGCTTTAGCGTAGTGTATTCCCTTATTTCCCTTTTATTTAAAGGAAACAAGTAATAAAGGCAATATCTGCTGTTATTTATCTCGATTAGCATGAAATAGATAGAAAATAAGATTTTTAACAATAATTTCTTACAGAGATGTAGAGAAAGTCATGTGAATGGAACACATCAGATTTTATGTATTACGTTTATATAGCGAACTATGCAGAGTATTAGCAGAAAATTTACGCTAGTTTCCGCCTGGTTACTCTTTATCAGTTGGGAGACCATGGCAACATACTGGCACGACATTGAATTTCTTAGCTGACTCGCGTTTTCTAGATTAACCACAAAGAGATCTCAAATTGTTTTTAGAAGACGTATCCTAATGGCGACATACCGGTAGAATTTACATACCAGGCCTCAACTATTAGGTCAACTGCTGCCAAAAGGTCAATAAAACCTACTAAATAGCTTATAACCGGTTTCTTTTATGGTGCGTGGTAAAAAACGTACAAACTGAATAGTAGGGATAGCCTCTTGGGGACAGATAGAGGGACAGCATCGAAGTTAGCGCAGCATAGTGTATAGTGTTGACAATGCAGTATGTACGAGTCGTACTAATAGAAGGAAAATAGGACATTGGTTGTTTGGTAGACTGTGTTGTTTTTACTAGCAGATGAAGGCGATTGAGTAAATACCGCTCATTTACGGGAACTAACAATGTTAATATTTACATACATTCAGTTGCTGTTGTGCAACAAGTAATCAGCTTCATTATCTATTTCATTTTCTCTCAAGATACATAGTTTTCAATTCATAACAATATACATTCCTAACGATTCAAATTGAATCGCCTCCGACTATCACGTAAACAGGCTTTATATTGTAACAAACTTCTCTCCAGATCACAAGATGTGGACACATCATAGACTATTGTGTAAGATACTCCACCAGCAAGTATTTCCGTAGCAACACCACGTAGCACATTTCGAATTTCGTGCATTATTGAAAATCCGACATTTTTTCCAAACACTCATTTCACTTTCTTTTTCACGCAATACAAAAACAGATGTCACGGGTTTCTGATTAAAACAGCACAAGTTCATCGACAGCTTTTAGGCTCGAAGTATTTTAATGTTCGATGCTTCCAAATATGTGTTATTGTCTTAGATATATCTGCAAAGTTCTTCTGTATGAATTACAAATCTTCATGCAATCCATTTGAAGCAAAATATTTTGCAATCCTGATCGAAGAGCATGTATTATCATTAAAGACATGAATTACCTGTAAAACAATGCTGTAATATACACAAAATATATTCTGCGTCGAGCCACGGTGCCCAACGCGTTACTACAGGTTGTTTACTTGCGGCACGTGCAGTCACAAATACAGCTCGGCTCTACTCGGTAGGTATGCAACTGGTATCCGCTGTGTCCCTCTATCGTTCCCCAAGATGCTATCCCTACGAATTATAATGAAAAGGTACTGTTAACATATCTTAAAGATAAGCCTAAATATTGGAATCTTAAATATTGTGGGCAAATTAGTCTGTGAATATACTGTTTCCACACAAGGTCAACAAAAGCATTAGTAAATACTACAAACTATTAGCATTCATGAAATAAATTTATGAAATTTAGTAACTCAATTATTCTCATAGCCTCCCTTAGGTAGCTATAATAAATGTTTTCTAACTCATCATATGGTCAAAACTTATTCTAAAACAAGTGATCAAGCATCGCAGATACCAAATAGCTAGGAATAACTAATTCATAATGTATTCACAGTTCACCATCCGTAACCATAGTCATAATGCTAAATATAAGGAGCATATGGATTTCATGCTAGCTCCAATATTTACAGCCAACTCAGATGAGAAGGTTCAAGGAAGTCTGGTACAATGATTACGTATTTCGAAACGTAATTTAAGATCCACAAGGCAGTAATTAGAGCTTGGTTGCCACGAGAAAGATTCACGGCTTCGTGATAAAAGGCTAAAACTTCTTAATCCATAACGGAAATTGGTTTTGTTTAATAACTACCTTTTAATCGAAATTGCACTTTTGACATTTTTGCAAATGTTTTATTTTATGATATACGTAGAAGAATGAAATAGTTCCTGTCGTCTTAATCCTTTAATTGGCGTCAGATACTTTTATCTCATTGTATCATCTCACCCTTCCCATTTCTTTCTCTCACACTCTCGCTCTCTCTCCTTCCTCTCCGCTATTGCTGCTACTTTACTGTTCCTGTTTTTCTGATGTCGATAAGAACACGATCGTATCCATTCCTGCACTATAAACAGGTTGCTAAAATGGACAAAATTGGTACATACTGATTACAATATTTCAACTTAATTTATTTATTATATTTTAAACAGAGCCGGTATGCATGTCATAAAGTTGTTTAGAAATAGTGACAAATGTATAGCATTGATACTCGATCCAATTTTTGTTCCTTCTAAGTTTGTTAGTTGAAATTATGACGCCATGCACAATGACCAAAATTTGTGAATAAGAAAACCATCCTGATTTTTATAACCCCGAAAGCAATATGATTATTGTAAATTTAAAATGCGTTCCTAGTGTTTACGTTGGCAATTTTTCTCTTTTGTCCCTTGATTCCTTGCTGAATTAGTTCTATCAGCTAGAACTATTAATACAGATTCCATATTGACCATAAAATACTTAACTTTACATTTTGTGGGTACCCATTTAACAACCTCCTTGGTTACACTACTGCTACAAATCATGGGTATCTTCCATTATATAAAGATTTCGCCACTAAAAAAATCTGATGTGTGTCATTCACATGACCTTCTCTACTTCTGCAAACAAATTATTCTAACAAAAGATTTTATCTACATAATACTAATTAAGATAAGCTCCCACTCTCCTAGAGTAGACAACAAACGGGCATCACGGATTTCTCCAGTGCCGTGAACAAACCAGAAAAATATAATAAAAATCTGATATGTCCCATTCACATGACTTTCTCTACATCTCTGTAACAAATTATTGTTCAAAAGCTTATTCTTCTATCTACTTCATGCTAATCGAGATAAATATTAGCAGAAATGTTTTCTTGTAAGTAGAAGGGAAATAATAGTATACAGTAGGCTAATACGATAGTCAAAAGTATCGATCTCATGCTTGACAATATAATAATTTAGTTTATGATAGAGAAATCCAATGTTCAATAATTATTAAGCATTGCAAAGTAACATCTTAGGAATTAAAATTAGGAATCTAAATACAACTTAAGTTTTCTGGCTGCAATAATGTTCCTTTTTACCTTGCCAGGAGTTGACAAATTTCTGTATGCGAAAAGTTTAAGTACAATTTTAAAACTAAAAGCATAATAAGGAATATCTCAAAAATGGCCAACTCCATCAAACAATGCATAGGATATAATAAAATTTGTCTTATCTCTTACGGTTTACCAGTTATGCAAAAATCCAGAAAAAATCATCTAGAATAAAAAGATCTTCAGAGGCTAATTCCAGAAAATTCAAGATACATTTTATTTGTTGTCTAAATATCTTTAATATACGGTATTTTAATCAAAATCGTAATTTTCTTTTAAGTTTTCCATGTAAAGAATAGTTTAGGTTGGGGGATTTTTCTCAACATCTTCGTATTGCATCCTTGAAAGATACTAAACCTATATACAAAGTTTGGTATTTTAACGATTTTGGTTTTTGAGTTATTGTGTTCACTGACACACACAAACACACACACACGCACACACCCCAACGGACCTTTTTTTAATAATGCTTTTTTTGGATACGGGGGACCCTAAAACGTCTATTTGCGGTGAAATCTCGGTATCGAATTTTTGGATGGAATGCAATACCTTCTCTATACTCTATGTATATAGTACTTGTAGATAAAATGAAAATTCTATGCTTTCTTAAGGATATTAATTTCTTTGATAAAGTTTAAACATGTACATTTCTGTGCTAATGTTGAAATAATTGTTGGAAATAATGTATTAATTGTAAAATAAGGTAAGTTCGTGATAAGCTCAAGCAGTCAAAACGACCAAAAATATACATTCCCCCCCTCCAAAAAAAAGATAAATTTTACCAGAAATTGGCTTATTGCTTATACGTAGAGGGGAAATAAGGGAATACACTAGGCTAAAGCGACAGTCAAATGTTTTAAAAACGTCACTTTGCGATTGTCATTGAAATTCGGTTCTCTTAGGATATATATGACAAAATGTGCGTTTTAATGATATCTACATGTTTTGTATAGCAAGTTTCTGTCTATCTCTTACGTTCACCGGTTATGCAAAAGTCATTTAGAATGATGAGGACAGCAGGGGCCATTACCAAGAATTTAGGGATAGACAGTTTATTTATCATGTATACAGCATTTTAATCAAAATCGTTAAAGCTGTTTTTTTTTTTTAGAAACACAAGAATTTCTAACAATGTTCCGAGTAATGGGTAGTTTGGGGTGAGGGATTTTTCTGAAAACCTCCTTGTCGCATCCTTGGAGGATACTGAACTTAAATACCAAGTTTGGTAGTTCACTGCCTTTTCATGCTTTAGTTGTGCTGTCCACAGACATACAAACGGATCTTTTATTAATGTGTGTGTGTGGTTTTTTTCTTATTTATTTTTTTTTTTTATTCATGGGGTCTCAAAGCAATATTTCCGGTGAAATCTCTGGATAGAATTTTTGGTGGAATAGAAAATCTTCTCTATTATATATATGCGCTAGAGAAAGTAAAACATTGTTAATGTATGGCCAGAAGCAAAAGAAAAGAAAAACAACCGAAGATTTCTAGTTTGAAATTGGATTGAGTTTTGGTAGATGTATACCAGTAACATAGAATATCTCGGAAGGTCAATTCTACTGAAAAATGTACCTGACATAAATGATGTGTTTTAACGAGATCTACATTCTTGTGTAGAAAGATTTTTTGTTAATCCCTGACAGTTCATCAATTATGTAAAGGTCATCCAGAGTGAAGAGGACTTCAGAGACTTATTAGAAACTCAACATTTTCGAAAAATGTTCTATATAAAGATGCTAAACTAAAATTAAATTTGGTATTTAACAGACACGCGCGCGCGCAACTTTTGCTAAGAAGTTCCTTTTTATTCAGGGAACCTCAAAACATGTGTTTTTGATGAATTTGTTGTATGCAATTCAAAACTCTAACTGCAGTATACATTGTACATTGATAGAGAATGTAAAACTGAATTGGAAGCAATGCTATGGAACCAATAAGAGTAATTTGTTATTATTCCATGTATACCCCGCCTTTTACTACATGGTCCTATCGGCGACATTTATATGGACATGTTGTTAACTCTAGTACTGGTCTTAGGTTTCTATTCATCTTTAATTTTAATGATTAGATCTCACACACATATACAATTCATGCATACTTAAATTTATATTTGCAGTCTCTGGGGAGGGTAGGAATAATCTAGGTTAGACAAAAAGCCCTTCTCCCAGACGAGAATCGAACTCGGGACCCCTCGCACAGTAGGCAGGTGCCATACGGCCAGTCTATTGTAAAGGAAAATTCTTCATAAATAACCAAATGTTACATGAGCTTCACAGCACCTGTACATATGCCCTTATGCTCCACCCTCCCACCCCTCTCTTTCTCTCGCCCTCAGTGGCACACAGTACGGTTTGCGGTGCAGTGAGTGAGATACGCTCGTTAACACTGCAGATATGTTCACATTGACGATCAGCGGGGATTTATCCCAGAACGATTTCCACGATGGTTCAGCGGTCTACCGACAATATAGACCTCGGTGCCCATCATGTTCTGTACTCAGCATTTTCAGATTCACACCACTATAGGTATATAATGCCATACTGGAAACATCGGCAAAAATTTCATCTTCAAGACATGATCACCCAACTCTTAACTCTCAAGAAATGCACCAGCGTTTCTAAGAGATTTATAAAAGGTACTATTCATCTTGCTTATTTTTTACTTTCTGGGAACATGATGAAATAATAATAATAATAATAATAATAATAATAATGATTCCCAAGCCTGACAAATCCAAACAAGATCCTTTCTGGCATTCGAGAGGTTTTGGGATCGATTCCCGCAGCCGACCTGTGACCTACGGGTTTTTTGGAGGGTTTCCCGAGGTCACTAGGCAAATGCTTGGGAGTTTCTTCATTCTCTCGAACTTCCTGTCCCTTCATTTCATCTACGTTTCATCCAACAGGTCTCTTTCAGGATTGTAAATATCGGCAAGGGCTGCGATGGTGGTGCCCTTCCGTGAAGGTTACTGCGCTCTGGAAATACAGCTTTCCACGGTGGGATGGCGTGAATATATTAGTGGCCCTCCACGGTGAATCTTCCTCCTCGGCTTCGGCCGACTTTTAAAATTACTCTCATCCTATCTTCCTAGGATCAAGCGTACAGTTAGCCAATGACTACAGTGCGGATTCCCTCACACACACACACACACACACACACACACACGCGCGCGCGCACACACACACACATACAAATGCGCACTTTGATTTTAGAGCTCCTCATTCCTGTTGTCAGCAACTTCATTGAGTTGTAACCACAATACTGGATGCTTTTTGAAGAAACTACTTACTATCCGATTTGGATTACTTCTGAACAAACAAAGCACTTTTGATAAACTCTAGCATAAGAGCAATTTGTTCGAATCAAACCGTTGTTGGGCGATACATCGCTCCTAAGACTGAAATCATAACCTATAGACATATCCTTTTTACTTTCTCTATCAAGTACTATGTATCGTACGCACATAGTAAGTAGAGAAGATATTGCAATTCCACCCAAAAATTTGATGCGAAGATTTCACAGGAAATGCCCGTTTTGAGGACACCTAAATCCAAAAAAAAAATCTTTTTAGAAAAATGTTCTTGTGTATGTGCTGTGGGCAACATAATTTAAAGAGCAAAAGTCCGTTAAGTACTAAACTTGGTAATTTAAGGTTAGTGTCTTCCAAGGATGCGACACGATGATTTTCAGGAAAATCCCTCAATTCAAACTACCGGTTTGATGAAGATTTTTCAAATTTGTTGACTTTCTGAAAAACGGATGCAACGATTTTGATTCAGATGCCGTATATTAAATATATTTACCTGACAAAATGTTCAGGCTGTAACAAAAAATTTCTGTTACAAATAACTAAAACAATTCTCATATTTAGTCTCAAAATTTCTCAGGAACTACTTAGGACCAAATTTTATTATGCAGGAGTATTACTTGTTTGCGATGTGATCGTATTTTTATTTATAATTCGGCGGGAAATGTCACATTGGTGAAAACAGCTGTTCAATATCTTATTAGTGTGAGTTGTAAGTAAAATTAGGTAGCGTAAATTACGAGGTCAAGCTACTCGTGCATTTTGTTATTTAAGTTTGTCGAGTATAGTTTTCTATTCTTTATTAAAAACATTAGAATGATTTAAATTAAGTGTGACTAATTCACTTTAAAAATATAACAACTACTGGCACGTTTTGTTAATCCTTACCACCAATGTTTTTCTTCTTGATAAAAAGCAAATTAAATAAACATTTTAATGGGTGCACACGATACAGATGCTATATTTTTAATCATTCAGGTCACCATGACACCAACAAAACGTGAGCATGCTCGGTCTAGGTTCAAGCCTTGGACAAGACTGGAAAATCAGTGTGTGATTGCCAAGTGCTGAAAATGTCACAAAAACAGCTAATTTCGGTGATGGCACATATTATTGAATACACATTCTCCCTGCATATTCTAAAGCACTAAAGGATGATCTAAGTTCCCAAAGCAACGTACAGTATTCCTCATGCAATATGGAGCCATGACACAGCTAAGCATACCCTGGACACAATAAAGAATTCTGGCGTCCGAGTCCTGGCCTGGAAATGTTCCCGATCTAAATCCCATAGAGGATCTATGGGACACACTACACGTGTTTCGAACATGCAGAAATCACAATGAACTGGTTGCCAGAGTGTTGGAAGAGGAATCCATTACTCAAAATTTTGATGTGTTCCCTCACATGCCTTTCTCTACATCTCTGCAATACATTATTGTTAAAAAGCTTATGATTTTATTAACCTCCTGCTAATCGAGAAAACATTAGCAAAAATATCTTAAGTAGAAGCGAAATAAGGGAGTACCATAGGTTAAAGTGATAGTCGAAAGCTGGTTCCTATGTGACTGAAGTTTCTTTGTTTGCATGGACAGGAGTTGACAAATTCCCGTATGAGAAATTTAAATTTTTCAAAGCTGAACCAAAAACAAGGAATATCTCAAAAACGATGAACTCCATAAAAAAAGTATATAAAATAAATTGTGTGCTTTAACGTGCTCTAAATTTTTTGTGTGGTAAGTGTTTATCCATCTCTTACTGTTTACCAGTTATGCAAAATTCCGTAAAATGCATCCAGAATAAAGTAGTTTTCAGAGACTATTCCCAGAAAATTCAAGCTATACATTTTATTTGGCATGTAAATATCTTAAATATAAGAGATTTTAATCAAAATCGTTAGAGCCATTTTTGAGAAATTCAAAATGTTCGAAAAAAGTTCCATGTAAAGGGTAGTTGGGACAGTGGAATTATCTTGAAAATCTTTGTGTCGCCTCGCCTCCTTGGAAGCGTTTAACGGTTTTTTCGTTTCTGAGCCATGCTGTCCACGGACACGCACACTCACTCACACGCACACTCACTCACATGCACACTCACACATACGCACACACACGCACCTTCTTCCAAATTTTTTTTTTTTATTCAGGGGGACCCGAAACATGTATTTCCTGTGAAATCTCAGTATCGAACTTTTGGGTGGCATACAATACCTTCTCTATTCACCATGTATATAGTACGTGTAGAGAAAGTAAATTTTGGTAGGCATGTGCTACAAAATGGGAAAAAAGGATATAGGACAACCTACTGAATACTATTTAGCATTATACAGTATCATTAATAAAAACTGGGTTATGTTGTGATGTTTACCATCAAT
Organism: Hymenopus coronatus; assembly: GCA_030762935.1. Classification (NCBI taxonomy): domain Eukaryota; kingdom Metazoa; phylum Arthropoda; class Insecta; order Mantodea; family Hymenopodidae; genus Hymenopus; species Hymenopus coronatus. The sequence goes on from CM060895.1 coordinate 70,156,689, forward strand.
TATTGTTAAAAAAAAAAAAACAAATAAAAATCTTCGTAAAAAACTTCTGTTACAGATTGTATATGTTGGATTTGTTGGGAATAAGCTGCTAAGTCCTCTCCATTCTGAGTGACTTCTGTATGACTGGTAAACAATAGACAGAAACTTACAACACAATAAGTGTAGATTGCGTTAAAACACACAATTTATACCCTATAAAGTTTTGTAATAGAGCTACCATTTCTAAGATATACTTTTGTTATTGCTTTTAAAAATGCCCAATACTTTGTTATTTTATTGATGGAACTCTTTTCATGTTTACTTTCTCCATACGCACTATGTACATAGTGCATAGAGAAAGTATTGCACTCCACCCAAAAATTCGATACCGAGATTTCACCGGAAATATATGTTTTAGGGTCCCCAATATCCAAAATTAAAAGCATTTTCACAAAAAGGTCCGTGTGTGTGTGTGTGTGTGTGTGTGTGTGTGTGTGTCCGTGTGTCTGTGAACACGATAACTCAAAAACGAAAAGTCGGTAAAATACCAAACTTGGTATTTAAGTTTAGTATCTTCCAGGCATGCGACACGAAGATTTTGAGAAAAATCCCCCCACCCCAACTACCCTTTGCATGGAAATTTTTTCGAAAATTTTGATTTTGTCAAAAATCGCTCTTAACGATTTTGATTAAAATTTCGTATATTAAAGATATTTACCTGATAAATAAAATGTATATCTTGAATTTTCTGGTAATAGCCTCTTAAGAGTAGTTTATTCTGGATGAATATTACTAAATTTTGAATAACTGCTAAACCGTAAGAGATGGACAAAAACTTACTACTCAAAAAATGTAGAGCACATTAAAACACACAATTTATGTTATATACATTTTTTTCGTGGAGTTTGTCGTTTTTGAGACATGCATTATTTTTAGTTTCTGCTATGAAAAACGTATACTTGTCTCATACAGGAACTTGTCAACTCCTATCCATGTAAACAAAGGAACTTCATTGACATAGCAACCAGCTTCTGACTATCACTTTAACCTACGGTTGTCCTTTATTTCGCTTCTACTTACGAGGAAGCAAGTAATAAGACTATTTCTGCTAATTTTTTTCTGATTAGCATAAAGTAAATAGAAGTATAAGCATTTTAAGAATTATTTGTTGCAGGGATATGGAGAAAGTCATGTGAATGGTACACATCAGATTTTTTTCATCCTGGTCATACAAAGAAACAGGAATTTTAGTTGCCCCATATAGCGACCGGTTTTTCAACGATTCGTTTTCGCTTTAGACTACTGTCCACCTTATTTGCCTTCTACTTAATATGCACTAAGGAATACAACAATTCTTGATAAACACAAATTAGAGAGAAAAAATAAACTCATGAATGAGTAATTTGTTGCAGAATTCTAATATGTGAGCTGGCGTAGTACAAGGAAGTGTGCTAACCTCCTTTCTGCAAATATATCGTTTGCAAAGGTATAGACTACTGACAACAGTTTGTTGTGTACCCAAAATGGAAAATACAAATAACTCATCCCCTAAAAGGTCAAAAGCAGTAAGATTTCATCTAAACGAACCATTGAACAACTGGAACCCCTATTATTCTGCCCCTAAATTATAATTAAATTGTAGAATTCACTAGTTTAATTTTTTTTTTTTTTTTTTTTTTTTTTTTTTTTTCACATGAGCCGTGTGCAGGACAGGAGTCAGACTGAAAAATTCAATACCACAATGGGGATTTAAACCACAAATTTCCCGGACTCTAGCTGGTTGCTCTAACCATTAAACTACCACGGTAACATGCCGGCACGGAACTAAATTTCTCAACTGACTCATGTGATTGCTGAATAAACCTCAATGTCGTAAGTAAAATCCCAAGCTATGGCATTGAATCTTTTAGTTTCACAATACTTGTCTAACTTCTGTCTTACACACGGTTCGTGTGAAAAAAACAATTAGGTTAACACTAATTGTACTATATTGGCTAAACTAACAGTGTAAGTCGCCATTGGGGCAGTCATCTCAAAATGATTTGAGATCACTTTGTGGTTTACCGGGAAACATGCGAGTCAGTTGATACATTTAGTGCCTTGTGTTATGTTGAATCGTTTTAGTTTTTTTTTAGTTTTAATATTTGTATTATCAAGATTTTTTTTATTATTATGTTGCCATGGTAGCTCAATGATTAGAGAAACCGGAAAGAGACCGGGAGACCCGTGTTTCAAATCCCGGATGTGGCATTGCATTTTTCAGACTAACTATACGTATACATCAGTATTTTAATTTATTATTAGACTCGTCTGCCAGCGTTCGCAAGTCACCTGCTCTGTGACGTCATTCTGCTGGGCAGTATTTCTTTTTTCTCATTAGACCTCCTCCGAAGGGCACCGAGAGTGACGGTCGGTCAAAAACCTTCCACTGAACGATTTGATACGAGATCCGTGTTTTTTTTTTTTTTTTGTTTATTTTTTTTTCCCAGCCTCCGATAGATATACGTAAAAAACAAGTTCATAAAAAACAATTATTTTATTACTAAAAGTTTTGCACACTTATGTTACTTTTCAACATAATCACCGAAAATATTGAGGACATTTATCGTACCTGTGCAAGCTTTGCAATATCCGCTTCAAAAAATGTTGCCGCCAATTGTTTCAAATGAGTATTGACGTTGTTCTGAAGATCTTCGTTGGTTTGGAACTGCTGCCCTCCTAGCCACGTGTTTTCAGGGGAAAGGTGAAAGTCGCTGGGTGCCAGGACAATACTGTGCGGCGGATGATCGAAAATGTTCCATTGAAATTGTTCAAGGAGCCGAGGGTTGTGCCAGCAGTGTGTGGACGAGCGTTGTCATGGATGAATACAATTCCTGAAGTCAGTATTCCTCTTCGGTTTTTTTTTTTTTTTTTTTTTTTTTTTTTTTTTTTTTTTTTTTTTTGAAAGGCTCTTTCGCAAACGTTGTAAAGTTTCACAATAAACAGCTGCATTGATTGTGATTCTGGGCTACATCATTGGCGGAAACATTTTTTGAAGCGGGTATTGTAAAGCTTTGATAAATGTCTCAATCTTTTCGGAGATTATGTTGAAAAGTAACCATAAGTGTACAAAACTTTTAGTAATAAAATAATTGTTTTCTATGAAGTTGTCTTTTATTTATAGCCTATTGGAAGTTGAAAAAAACGGCCCTCCTACATGATTACAGTAGCAGCCAGACTTGTTATCTATGTTGAGAAACTTAAAATTACTTAATTTATTTATTTATTCCAACGCTACAATTATACTTAAAGTGAATCATATACTTTTCATTCATAAGACCAATCTGGATGTAGGGGTCCTCAATATGGAGCTCAAATTCATAAGTGAAGAAAATTCAAACAGTAAAAGCCAGATCCTATGAATAAAATAGGACGCTTCACCATGCGTCCACAATGTCACCCTTCATTTAAATCTCGCCACACCAAGCAGGTGACACACTTCTTTCCTTCTACCTTCAACTTTACAGATCTTTCACGAATACTCCTAACAGTTTCCTAAACCAGATTCCTTTGCATCTGCAACCACAGGACAACTTCAAAGATTAAAGGAAAACGCTATACCGACGTTGTCGACGATGATGAGGACTTTTAATGGATTGTAATCTGAGTGCATGTCTTCTATATGCTATTCGTTGTAGGTATATGCATCCACTTCTGGATTTTTCCTTTGTTGTTTGGTATGCTTTATTTTCTGGCAACCGAATGGAGGATGCATTTTGAAATACAATATAATATAATAAATTATTGTACTCAATGTGCAATTACAATGGAATAAAATATAATAATGATAATAATAATAATAATAATAATAATAATAATACAGCATTTCAGAATGTCAGACAATCGCTGCGATCAATATAATACGACGGGCTATTAGTTTCCATTTACCTAACTCAAAAATCTTAACCTATTAATAAAACACAAAGTACAGGTTATCTACTTCATAATAATGCTTTGGTAAAATGCTGCAGTGTTGGTAGTATGGCCAAGTTGGTGGTACTTATTTCTAATCCCAAAATTATAATTGGCCATTTCAGAACTTTGGATGTGTACAGGGAATTTTGTTTGGTGGACAACAATACAATTGATTGGTTAAGAATTCATTTGTTTCGGACAGCTCATTAGAAATATGACAGAGGTAGATATTAAAATTATGAAATAGTAAATACTAGGAAATGCCATGCTGGTCCATCATCCACAATTCTCCGCCGATTTTAAACTAATTTTAAAGGTATACACAAAATATATGTATTCAGGCTCATATATGCAAAATTTCATCTCTGTACATGCAATGAATCGAGGGTTATTTTCAGGTTGATGGACGTGAATAGGCACGTGTTAACGAATACCCCCAGAAACGTGCAAATCCTGGCTGCGTCACTAATAACAATGAATGTGTAATATTCTAACCAAAATATCTCTCAGGGTTGGTGGTATTTTATCAATATCTAACCAAATAATTATGCCCCTTTGCTGCTAACGTTGTGAAGTTGAGCGCAGAATATTCTTTTCTACACACCCTGTAGAGGCCTGTTAACAACGCAGCGTATCGTTATCTATGTCCAAACCATTAAGTGATGAAAATCATCGCATTAGTTTCATTTCCAATAATCAATACCTCGAGCAGCGAAACCTCGTACCAAATTATGTGTGGTAGCTTTTTTAATTTGAATTACGAGAACTGGTTAGAAGGTAGGCGAGGGTTAGGCATAATAATTAAAGCTTAATAACGCGCCAAATTTGATCCGTATTAATGCGGCAGAGTGGTGGCATCGCATAACAAAATGGCGGACGATGCAGCTGTAAAAACGGCCAGCCAGCGAGCCCGGCTTTGCCTGTGTATGTGTGTCGGATTTGTGATATCTGATATCAGATATTAATTGTAATCCGATGCCGGAACACAGCCTTCTGCTAATTCAGTTGTTTCCATTACAGAAGACTTCATTGTAAAACCTTGGTTAGCTTCACTAAAACACATATCCTATGCTCTGAAACTTTATAATTGCTATTCCGGCTTATATCTCAATTTACTTAATGGACTCTGTAGTCTTCAGGATCCGGTTTACATGACCTTGCTCTCGGTGTTAGCAACAAGGATTCCTCGCAACCCGAACGTAAAAAGGGAGCTTAATATATATACCTACCTTATTAAATTAATTTCAGACTATGTTATTAATTACAAACACCCGAGAGAAAGAAATATGGCAAGATTTGTCTGGTTACTTACGAAGGGTTTTTTAAAATTATTATATCCTTAGGAACTTAAAAATTAACCGTTTTGACTTTCTCTGTGCATTTTTCTTTAACATATTCTTATTAAAGCTTCCTATTCTATTTCATGCCAAGCGAGATAAATATTTGCAAAAAATGCGGCTGTCTATGTGCTATACCCTCTACTTAGTCGCGAGAAACTAAATAATGGTGATTAAGCACTTAAAAGAATAATCTATACAATACAACCAATAACAACAAATATTTAGCAATGGTTAATTCCACAAACTAATTTATTTTGTATAAATTGTGTGTTTAAACGTGATGTGGTGAGGGGTGAATTAAGTAAAAGTAAAATAACAGTTTGCGAAATGGGATTCATGCGAAGAACAGCAGGATACACCAGATGGGATCACAAAAGAAACACCGACGGCTTAGACGAACTGAAAAATATACCAAACAATATCAAGTTAAATTGGATCTCCAAATCTGTTTATAACTACATACCGTGAGATGAAGGTCTTTAGTCCGTCCTATGAAACGCTAGAAAGAAAATTGTCTGTAGGATTGTAAGTCCAATACAGACCTAATACTTTGAAGGGTGTGATAATGATTATGATTGTGAAGAAGAGGAGGAAATAATTAAATACTAATTTGGGTTAACTATCCACTTTTCGTTTGTTCATAGCAAATACCATGCATGCCCACGCGGACCTGTTTCATAGTTCAAGGAACCACAAAAGCGTACATTTCTGGTGAAATCTCAGTTATGCCTTTTAGGATAGAATGCAATACACATCTAGTTACCGTAATACACTAATTATGCTTTGCTCAGTCTTTTTGACGCTGTAATGGGGAAATAAGGATGGCACGTAGCTATATGACAGCTACCATAAACAGCCAATTCACGTACCCAGCTTGGTTATGCCTTTTAGGATAGAATGCAATACACATCTAGTTACCGTAATACACTAATTATGCTTTGCTCAGTCTTTTTGACGCTGTAATGGGGAAATAAGGATGGCACGTAACTATATGACAGCTACCATAAACAGCCAATTCACGTACCCAGCTTGGGCACGAGCAACTATATCCTATCTTTCTCTTTGGAGTGTCTCAAAAGGCTCTGAACAAAGAATAAAAATTCCCTGGTAATTTCACTAGGTCGCCCAAGATTACATGATAATGTGCATCAGTCTAATGTTTTATGATAATGACTTGGCTTCGGACATGAGTTAAGATTAAGTTCACTTAGTCTATTGGTATATTGTTTATAAGCGAGCGGAGAGGCGAGGGGCAGAATACCGGTGCGCTACTGAGTTTATGGTATAGGTTGATACAGAAGTAAATATAGTCTGCTGTAAAAATATATTTTATTCCCATGTATACTAAATAACATTTAAAAAATAATAAATCGGTATTATGGCATATATTACAATCTGTTTTATAAGTGATTGCAATACATGGACAACTATTGCAATGGATTACAATATATTTTTTTAATGTATCAAAAGCAAAATCTTTTCTATTGAATTTCGTAACTTCAGAACAGGATGTACATGCACTGACCTCTTGCTTAGAGTGAATGGCCGGCAGTACTTGGGAAGGGGGAGATCCCAGTGAAAACGTGTATGCACATAACTTCTCCAACCAGAGTGCAACCAAATCGCAGCCGTGTCCAAAGCCTGTACTTCTTGAATTGGCCAAACTTGCTTCTTGAATTTCATAGCTGGACAGTCAAACCGTCATAGTATCATTCTCAAGATCAGGTCTATTCCTCTCCAATGTTTACGCTATTACCTGTCACGTTTCCATAGGGAATTAAAATCGTTTTAAGTACACATTCGTATTGAATACTACTAGAAACGCGTATTCAATTCGTATAGAATCTTGGCTCCGATCATCTTAGAAAATGGGATCGGAATGGAAATGCCTCCATATTCAAATTGTGTTGAATTCACCAAGGTGCTATATTCTACTGTACTCTTTGCAACACGCTGTCTGTTCGTCATTTTTTTTTCTTCAATAAACTTCTCAACAATTGGCTATTTTATCGTTTCCATAGTCTCGCAATTTATTCTTCTCAGAAACTAACCTCAAAGCTTGCTCTTAACAAGTCGAAAAAATATAAGCTCAATATACTATTTATTCTGAGACTTTGCGTATTCAGAACGATCTCAATTCGTACTGAACCTAACATTTATTCAGATAGAATTGGGCTCAAATCGATTTCCATTCCCCATGCAAATATGGTATTAGTTTTATTAACATTTTGAACTTGGAAACGGTTAAACATATTTAAAGAACTATAGTACGTAATGATTGGTTTCTTGTGTATTGCGGTGTATAATGACGTTATGTGTTTACATCAAGTTTAGTTTTAAGAATGGAGCGATATAGATGGTTTGTAGAGAATATACGGGTGCTAAAAATGAATACGCGTATTAAAGATTCCAGGGAACCTCAGTCTGGAGGTGTAAGTTGAAGTTACGGCGTAGAGTTAAAGTTACAGTCACTAGCATTTGCCCCGGACGTTAAATATTTATTACGATTTTAAGATTTTAAGAGTAAAAAATCCCAATTATGTTCTGACTCCTGGATCATGTACGAAGAGAGGTTCATTTAAAGGGCAGTCTTACGTTACGCTGAACAAAACCTTGTCACGCTCGAAGGATACGGGTGGCAAGTGGCCTTAAAGAGTTCCCGCGGCCTGAGAATGGGACACGAGGGAGTGGCAGTAAACATGGTAATCACTTCTTCCGGTTCCTGCTCGACCAAGCTTTCGGACCGTTCTTCTCGAGTGTCCGTCCTTCCGGATGTTGATACAGGCAGCGTGGCGCTGTGTATTTATCTTCGCGTCTCTCGGCAAGTAGTGGATTTTAAGGTGCGTTCGCAAATTGGGTCATTCTTCCTTGATTTAGAACTAATCAATGAACAAATGGTTAACCTCGGAGCCAGTAACCACTCTCTTAGGTAGAAAATAAAGGACATTATGCATGAAAATATCTTGTGTTACATTCACACGACTTTCCTATCCATCATCCTTTTATCGATTTCTCTATTCCATGCATTAGGCAGAGAGGTTATTGCATTCCATACAAAAATCCAAAGGCATATTTAGAAAAAATCTGATGTTTTCTATTCACATGAATTTCTGTACATCTCTACAACAAATTATTGTTAAAAAGCTCATTATTTCATTTACTACATGCTAATCGAGAACAAATTAGCAGAAATCGTCTTATTGCTTGTTTTTATGTAAGTAGAAGGGAAATAAGGAAGTACTATAGGCTAAAGTGATAGTCAAAATCTGGTTGCTATGTCATTGAAGTTCCTTTATATGGATAAGAGTTGACAAATTCCCGTATGAGAAAAGTGAAAGTATTTTATAGCTGAAACCAATACCAAGGAATATCTCAAAAACGATCAACTTCACGAAAAAATGTATACAACATAAATTGTGTGTTTTAAAATGTTCTACATTTTTTGTGTAGTAAGCTTTCGTCTATCTCCTACGGTTTAAAGTTGGTTGGTATATATGTTTAGTATTTTCCAAAGAATTTAAAGAAAATTCCACACTCGTATTACGCTTTACTGGACGATTTTTCAAAACGTTTTATTATCTTAAAATGACTAACAGTTTTGATTAAAATATGCATTAAATATATTTTCTTCAAAAATGAGGTGTACCTATTGGTTTAATTTTATGGAAATAACCTGTGAATTCCACTTCATTTATCGTAGGTATAATCGATATACCTATACTACACACAAAATTTAGATCTTTTTTATTCCAAATAACATTTTTATGACTGACACTTCCGAGATATCCGTTATAAATTGTTCGAATTATTCAACGTTATTCTTTTAAATTGCTGTCGATTTTCCATTGTTTCTCGCTATTGTATGGAAACAGTATGGAATTTTAAGACCAGTTCTTAATCATTTATGATTATCTCCATTCCCTTTGTAACTATAACAGAGTGTGTAATGTGGCTATTTCTCCAAAAGGCTATCTTGATTAAAATAAAGTGCGAGAGAGTAAAATACGTAGATACAAAAATAATTGTTCGTAACAATAGTGTTTATAGCCACCAATAAACGTAAGATAATGAATGTGTCAAATCATATTTATTTTTATACAGCTCCTGCAAACTCTTCTTACAAAAGTTAATTTCATCTACTTCATACTAAACGAGATAAGCTTTTGCTGACATACTTTCATTACCCATTTCGTTGTAGTTACAAGATTAGTGGAAATCGAGTGTTTAAAAGCGAGTCGCTGCATTTTGGTCTTAAAAGTCCATGACATCGTGAGGACTGGCTAAATAACCGTAGCACTTCAAAATATGGCAAAGTACTGTAAATTTCAAACCTCGAAAATGTCTAGTGACACATGAAATAAATAAATAATAATCTAGTGTGTTACGTTCATATGACGTTCTCTACTTATTCTACAACAAACAAGCTTATTCTTCTGTTTTTATTTGTGTTTAACGCCTACGTACACTACATAGGCACCTCAGACGGTGACACTGATGATATATAGCATGAAGATGGAGTACTGGTGGAATGCGATGGCGGGAGAACCCGGAGAAAACCCGTCCCTGCGCCCCTTTGTCCACCACAAATTCCGTGTGGACGCCTGGGATCGAGCTCGTGCCTTTATTCTTCTGTCTTCTTCATGCTAAACGAGATAAACGTTGACCAGTTTAAGATACTTCTTGTTATTGGTTTCAGTTTTAAAATACTTATAATTTTCTCACACAAGAATTTGTCAACTTTTTGGCCATACAAACAAAGGAACTTCAATTACATAGCAACCGGTTTTTAAACATTTTATATCACTTTAGCCTATGGCACTCCCTTAAGTCACTCCTTCTTACAAGGAAGCAAATAATAAGTCCATTTCTGCTAATTTTTTCTCGATTACCATGCAGTAGAAGAATAAACCTCTTAACAACAATTTATTGCGTAAATGTAAAGAAAGCCATGTGAAGGAATACATCAGATTTTTGCTTTCAGTGTGTTTCAAAACATGTATTGGCGATGAAATCTCGATATAGCAATTTTGCGCGGAGTACACTAACTTCTCCATATCTACTAAGCTAAGTGGTATGGTGGAAAAAGCAGCAGTTAACAAGCTATTATAGAAGAGATGGAAAATGGAACGATGCAAATACTTTCCTTCTTTCTCTTCTTTGTTTCATTTGACGTAATTAAAAACACAACACAATGAATGAAGGAAGAAGTTATTCGTATTTTCTTCGATAAATTGGAAGATTCTTGAGTGATCAGTTTCAATTTACCCTATGACGAAATTATGTGATTTTAAATAAAAATTTGGATTTATTTATGGACGTGAGCGATCGCTAAGTTTTGCTCAGAGGCCTCTTTATCAAACGTGATGGTTTTACTGCCTAAAATCTACAACACGGGACCTATTTATCTTCCGGCGAAAGCCTACTGAGGATTTTTATGCCCGAAAAAAAAATCCATCGCCCTCTGCCTGGGTTTGAACCCGGGACCTTGAGAACTGGGGTATGTGAGGCATGTGTTGAGTAAAAAAGAACAAAGGCCTACGCTCATAAAATAATGAAATTCGCTCAAAATGCGATTTTTAATGGCATTTCAAAGCATTGATTTGGTTAACAATAATTCTAATATTATTTCATACTACACACATTCCATTTAATTGGGAGCAAGAGGCTAGTAGCATCTTACCCTTAGACTACGGAGAACGTCATGTGATTTTTCACATTATCGTTTTTCGAAGCTGGAAGAACTATTGCGTTTGTGGCAGGAATTATTGAGACTTGTAGCGAGAACTAAGGGTAGTAGTTATTACCTGCGATATTACATCCCTGTTCCGCAGTGAGTCCAATTTGGGTCCTCTTTGCGATCGGCTGGCTAGGAGGGATCTTGCTATCCAACTTGAATTTCGCGAATTTAGTTTTGCCGCTAGCTGGCCTTTCAGCGCGATCGCTAAGTTGGCGACCTAGAATATTATTGTTGTCAGGCTTCTAATACCCATTGTTTGTTGGAATCCAGCCGCTGTTCTCGTTGTGTGTACTTTAATTATAAAAGTTCTGTCCTAATTATTTCTAGTGACACACCAGAAGCGTGCCAGACTTAGTCGGTGAGTATTTTGAGAATTCTTTTATCTCAGACAAGCGTTTTCAGGTAGATTTGAGGTGAAGAATTTAAATAAGTGGCAATCTATTCAGTAAATAACACATTCTTTTTATTTTAATGAATTAATGGGTGGGTCCATCTTCAGTGACGTGATTATACATACATACATACATACATACATACATACATACATACATACATACATACATACATACATACATACTTACATACTTTATAAATAATTCGATTCAATATTTACAGTTAGAATATGTATCTTATTTCACAGGAATATCATATAATTACACAAATTTATTCTATTTTTACTTTCCCTATGCGCACTATGTACATAGTGAATAGAGAAGGTATTGTACTCCACCCAAAAATTCGATTTCACCGGAAATATATGTTTTAGGGTCCCCTTTATCTAAAAAAAGCATTTTCGAAAAAAGGCCTAGGTGCGTGTGTGTCTGTGAACACGATAACCCAAAAACGAAAAGTCGGTAAAATACCAAATTTGGTATTTAAGTCTACTATCTTCCAGGGATGCGACACGAAGGTTTTGAGAAAAATCCCGCCACTGCCAACTACGCTTTACATGGACCTTTTTTGGAAAATTTTTATTTTCTCAAAAATGGCTAACAATTTTGTTTAAAATATTGTGTATTAAAGCTATTTACCTGACAAATAAAATGTATATCTTGAATTTTCTGGGAATAGCCTCTGAAGAGTACTTTATTCTGGATGGATTTTACGGAATTTTGCATAACTACTAAACCGTAAGAGATGGACAAAAACCTACTACACAAAAAATGCAGAACACGTTAAAACACACACTTTATGTTATATTCATTTTTTTCGTGGAGTTCATCGTTTTTGAGACATTCCTTTGTTTTGGCTTCTGCTATGAAAATCTTTTACCTTTCTCATATAGGAATATGTCAACGGCTGCCCATACAAACAAAGGAACTTCAGTGACATAGCAACCAGCTTTAACTATCACTTTAACCTATAGTACTCCCTTATTTCGCTTCTACTTACAAGGAAGCGAGTAATCAGACTATTTCTGCTAATCTTTTCTGATTAGCATGAAGTAAATAGAAGTATAAGCTTTTTAAGAATAATTTGTTGCAGAGGTGTAGAGAAAGTCATGTGAATGGTACACATAAGATTTCTACTCTATACGCACTATGTACATAGTGAATAGAGAAAGTATTGCACTCCATCCAAAAATTTGATATCGAGATTTTACCGAAAATATATGTTTTAGGGTCCCCTTTAACTAAAAAAAGCATTTTCGGAAAAAGATCCGTGTGTGTGTGTGTGTGTCCGAGTGTCTGTGAACACGATAACTCAAAAACGAAAAGTCGGTAAAATACCAAATTTGATATTCAAGTTTAGTATCTTCCAAGGATGCGACACAAAGGTTTTGAGAAAAATCCCCCCACCTCCAACTACCCTATACATGGAACTTGTTTCGAAAATTTTGATTTTCTCAAAAATACTCTAACGCTTTTGATTAAAATTTGGTATATTAAAGATATTTACCTGACAAATAAAATGCATATCTTGAATTTTCTGGGAATAGCCTCTGAAGAGTACTTTATTCTGGATGAATTTTACGGAATTTTGGATAACTATTAAACCGCAAGAGATGGACAAAAACTTACGACACGAGAAATGTAGAGCATGTCAAAACACACAATTTATGGTATATATATTTTTTCATCGTTTTTGAGACATTCCTCGTTTTTGGTTTCTGTTTTGAAAAACTTATACTTTCCTCATTGAGGAATTTGTCAACTGCTGTCAATACAAACAAAGGAACCTCAGTGACATATCAACCAGCTTTTGAGTATCACTTTAACCTATGATACTCTCTTATTTCGCTTCTACTTACAAGGAAGCAAGTAATAAGACTATTTCTGCTAATTTTTTCTGATTAGCATGAAGTAAATAGAAGTATAAGCTTTTTAAGAATCATTTGTTTCAGAGATATAGAGAAAGTCATGTGAATGGTACACATCAGATTTTTCTATTTTAATCGTTGAGATTTTCTCACACCTCGGCAGTCAATTCTTAAATAAGCAAGTTTCTAACCAACTGAAAGGACCGCGCCGTTACCGAATAGTTAGACCACCCGCCTCTCATCCAGAGATCACAAGCTACCGCATGTGGCATTTGTGGTGGACAAAGCGGCGCAGATGCTGGTTTTCTCCGATTTTCATCGCATTCCACCCGTGCTCCATCTTCATTTTATGTATCATCAATGTCATCGCCTGCGATGTCATGTGTAGTAAAAGCGGGCGTTAAACAACATCTTGTTCATTTTCTTTGTAATCTTTTGGTTCCTATAGCAACTACAATATTTTAACACAAATCTTAACTTAGAATTTAAGATAATACATAGTAGGCATAAATAGCAGAATTAAATAAATGATATGATTTCTAATACGAGTAATGTTTTTGAATGCCATTAACGTTCCATAATAGCTATTTGTATTATCTTTAATTCTGATGTTGCCTTTTTATGTAGAGCTAACTGTTTCTAAGATATTCCTTGTTATTGGTTTCAATTTTAAACTATTTAAACTTTACTGAAACCGAAAGTGACGTTTCATCTCTCTTTACTGCAAAGCGAACCGTACTTCAATTGTTTCACATAAGACACGCTTTTAAAATCGATAAAGTCTAGTGTATTCTCGTATGTCCCTTCTATTTACAAGAAAGCGAGTAATAAGACAATTTCAGCTAATGGTTTCCTTGATTAGCATGTCGTAAATAAAAAAATTAATATTTTGTAAGGACAGCTGTTTGTGTAACTGCTAGAGAAAATCATGTGAATGGAACACAAGTATTTTTTGAAATTCTGTCTCCATTTCTTCGTTTCTCACGATGCAATGCAAAAACAGTATATAGGACCAGCTTTTACGTATAGTACATAAGTAGAGAAGGTATTGCATTCCACTCAAAAATTGGATGTCAGGATTTTACTGGAAATATACGTTTTAGGTCCCCTGCGTTCATAACAAGCATTTTTAGAAAAAGGTCCTTCAGTATCTGAATAAGATCTCAAAAACAAAAAGTAATATAGATCTTGTTAAAACACTCATTTTATGTCATACTTTTTTTTTATGGAGTTAACTATTTTCTTGATATTTCTTGTTACTGGTTTTAATGTTGTTTTTGAACTTTTCTCATACGGGAATTTGTCAATTCCTATCCATGGAAACAGAATTGAATTTCAATTACATAGCAACAAGTTTTTAAAAGTGTTGACTGTTGCTTTAACCTAGTGTATTCCCTTGTTTTCCTTCCACTTATAAGGAACGAAATAATAAGACCTTTTCTTTAATGTTTATCTTCATTAGCATGAAGTAGACAGAAGAATAAGCTTCTTAAGAATAGTTTGTTACAGAGATGTAGAGAAAGTCTGTGAATGGAATATACATATAAAATTTTTTAAACGTTTTATTTTTTTTTTTTTTTTAACTTTAACTATAACTATTTCTTTACACTTCTGCATTCCTCTGATCTTACAGTCAATTACACAGAAACGAGCCCCAGCCTTTGGTTTCCTATACTTTCAGTTTAATGTTGATGGGAATTCTTTATCATCACCAGCTCTGGGTGAGCTAATCTCATATTGATTTGAAATCAAGTCTCGTACATGCACTATCCAATGAAGTGATAATTATTATGTAAACAAGCATACAAAGGATTTGAAATTAAACGGAAATAACGGAGTTTTGCTTTCTCATTTTCAAACCTTGGTTGCTTACATCGGAAGTCTATAAAGACATTGTACATATCTCTCTCTCTCTCTCTCTCTCTCTCTCTCTCTCTCTCTCTCTCTCTCTCTCTGTCTTCACACATGCGCTTATACTACACAACATACAAACAGCTAAATATGCTGAAATCAGTTATTTATGCAAATTATTAGAAAATAAATATTTGTTATTTCTAAAGATTAAAGACTAACAAAGCATTTTTTTTTTTCATATAGGAGTATGCAGAGACGGCGATGAACGAACTTCTAGGATGGTATGGTTATGACAAGCTGGACAGTAGGGATACCCAGGGACTGAACCTCCACCACTTTGCGGCACAGAGGTCGCCCTCGGACCTGGACTCGTCTGATGCGGAGGGTGCCCGAAGCAGCAGTAGTCCAGGACGTCGGGATGCGGGCACTGGATCGTCCCAGGGCAGTCCGCCCCTGGTTCCTTCAGGTATAGCCCAAGTTTCACAGCATTACTCATTCATGTCTGTAGTTTTTGTTCATTGCATTGGACCAAGATTTGATCTGAATTTGTGATTTATTAGAAATACGTTCGCTTCGCTCTTGTTATTGTGCTAACTGCAACAAAAGAATGGCAGCATTTGAGTAGTGTAGAAGCACTGAAAAGTTCAAAGAGAATCTTAGGAAATGGTTAATGCTACAGAGAATGTTATTAAATCTCGGAGGTTTTAAGAAAATGAATGCTACAGAGAATGTTATTAAATCTCGGAGGTTTTAAGAAAATGTATACTTTTTTACGCTTAGCCTTTTTCTAACTAGAAAACTGGTTCACCGGTTATGGAAACTCGTATCAAATTCAGAATGAAGAGGATTCCAAGACTTCTAGAAAATCATTACACAGTAGTTTATTAGTCAGGAAATAATGTAAAATATGCTATTTTAATTACAATCCTTGAGTAATTGTTGAGAAAGTAAAAGAAAGAAAAAATGTTCATGCAAGGGAGCAGTTTTGGTTGGTGGTAAGGTAATGGTACTGGGGATACCACGCAACCGGAGCTAAGCACCATAAGTAGATTTCTGGCCATTTTTGCTTCTAAAGTGAGAAGGGATGAGGGAAAAGAGGCCCGAAGGGGGACCATTCCGGATGATGACGGGTACAAGCATGGAGTGGTCTCAAATTTCCAGATAGAAAGCATGTGTAGTTTTAACCAAACCATTATGATCCTCAAACGGGACCGCAACCCCTTGCCACTGGGCAATAACCATTAGCAAACAAAAGACGAACCGGTACTAGGGGCGAGAGACAACATAGTATAATCTGTTTCCTGGAGAAATTGCTTGCAAGTCAGGAATCGCACTTTAGTTAAGGTACCAGTAAGTGGAAGACTTGGTAACAGCGAGGGTTGTTTTCCAACCGCAAACCTTAAAGTCAGGCTGACTTTGGAAGAAGAATGAGGCAGGGTCGTCGTTCTGAAAAATCTGTTTTGGCCGGCACAATCTCACAAGTCCCTGAACCCTCGGTGACATCGCAAAGAGCGCCCCACCCGAAGGTCGACGCCAGGAAAAAACCTTTACAGAATGCAAACCACCTCCCAGCCGAAACCCTCCGAACACTTCGCATGGTCCGTCAACCCTGAAACAGCTGACGAGGAAGTGATCTGTGCAGGAATGTGGGATAGAAATTGAATCATCGCAGCATTCACCTGCCGACCTGAAATAACCACGAAAAATCCATGGTTCAGAGTAGATCGTTATCGGGGATCGAACTCGGAATTCCCACGAATGAGAGCCACTGATGTTACTGGCTAAATCATTCTGCTCATTTTTTTTGTTGGAGGAATTTTCTTAAAAACCTCCGTGTCGCATTGTCACATGAGATTAAATGTAAATAATTAAATGGTTACTCTCTCTACATGTACTATGTGTCCACATGTTCCACCCAAAAATTCGATGTCTAGATTTCGCCAGAAATGTTTTCAGGCCCCGTGAGTACATAAAAAGCATTTTTAGGAAAAGACTCATGTGCAAGTGTGCGCGCACGTATGTTTCGTGTCTGTGTGTGTGTGTGTGCATGTGTGTGTGTCTGTCTGTGGACAGCATAGCTCAAAAAATAAAACACCGCTAAATACCTAACTTGGTATTTAAGTTTAGTATCTTCTAAGGATGTGACACAAAGATTTTCAAAAAAATCTCCCCATAACAAATTTTCCTTTACATGGAATAAGTTTTGAAAATTTTGTTTTCCTCATAAATGGTTCAAACGATTTTGATTAGAATAGCGTTTATCTTGGATTTTCTAGGAATAGCTTGTGAAGACCTGTCCATTCTGAATGAATGTTCAAAATTTTGCATAACCGATGAACCGTAAGAAATTGACACAAAAATGACTGGTTTCAATTTAAAACTACCTACGTAACTTTTCTCAAAAGGGTGACCTTTCTTTTCATTTCTATCGCTTTTACCCTAGTGCGTTCCCTTATTTCCCTTCTACTTAGAAATAATACGATTTTTGCTTATGTTTATCTCGCTTAGCATGGTGTAGATGTTTTGTAAGAATACTTCGTTTGCAGAACAGGTGGAGAAAGTTATATAAATGGAACACATCAATTTTTTTAGTTATTTTGTTTACATACAGAAGGAAGTAGCATCCATTATTATTGTTGCTGCTATTATCATTATTATTATTATTATTATTATTATTATTAAGAACAGGAGTGGTATTTTTTCCGAAGGTGAAATCTTGCTATTGAATTTTTGGGTAGAATCCAATGCTGTGTCCAAATACTATAATTATGTGCCTCAGAAAGCAAAAGTAAGAAGAATATTTTTTCCGCCAATTTGGCGATAAATCGTTTAAAGTGGAGACGAATGTTTGCCCCAGACATTTCCAATATCGACGGCTTTAAGAGAATCGTATTGTTGCTACTTGGTTGGCGTGACTCGATGACGTAGACAGTTCTCCTTACTTTATCTCACCTAGTAATTAAGGTCGCCAGATAGGCGGTGACCACGCCTACCGCTATAGTGAGGCGGGGCGTGCCCACCGCCGCCGCTAATAACGCCGTGCCTCGCCGTGGGCCGTGGGAAGAAGACCCGGCTGTACCGCGCGAAAAAACGGCGAGTTCAACGGCTCCCTGGATCTTCCGCTTTCCTTCAGGACAACACGACATTGCCAATGTACTTGGATTCAAAACGGCGACGGCGATGCTACACAGAAAGGTGCACGATATTTAAATTACTCATACAGAGGAGAGTATTCTATTCTTATTTTCTCTACCACGTATGTAATAAGTGAGGAAGGTAATGTAATACACCCAAAAATTTCACACTTACGTGATGTTCCCTGAATAAAAAAACATATAAAATTATTTAAACATTTGAAGCTTTCTCGTTGATTATTATAGATGATTTCACGGGATAGCAAGCAAGCAACATGGAGTTTTTGAGAGTTTTACTCCCATGGCTGTTTTAGGGCTTATTTTGCCCTCTTCAGCCAAATGTATTATTTTTTATTATTAATGACAGTGTTTCGTGGGTGTTTCACTTATTTATGTTCAATTTATATGACAAGGGAAGGAGGCCTTTTTTATTATAAACATAGCTGATGAAGAATCATTTAAATTAATGAAAAATTCCTGACGAAGACGCAGAGCTAAGATGGTCGAAAGTTTGGATTTCTCTGATTCCAATTTAAATCCGTTGCTATTTCGTGAAGTCATCAAAAATAAAATTAAATTAAACAAAATACATTTTAAAAATACTTTAACTACTGTGGTTCTCAGCGTCCTATTTTATATTGGGCGTGAAAGACGGATTAATTTTGCTCTCTCAGGCTTGATGCTCTTTTACGTGCCCTAAGGCTTTACTTCCCATCCGAAGGAAGCCATGTGGATTTTACGCCCGAAAAAATCTATCATCCTCCACCGGGTTTGAACCCGCGACCTTGGGTATATGAAGTACCATTACACCACGGAGGGTGACTGTGTATATATGTATGTGTGTGTGAGTGATCCAAAACGAAAAGTACGATAATATTGAAATAAATAATGTAAATTTAATAATTTTTAGTGGTTTAGTGAATTAAATTAATTATATTTGTTAGAAAGAAAATGGAAGTAATATTGATCGTGTAAATGAAAAAATATGTTAATCATAAGTTTATTCTTATAATTATTTTGAATGAAAAGCTAATGCATACACAATTTAAAAGGTAGTGTTTTAGTCTTTAAGGTGAACTATTTTACATTTAACTGTTTATCCCGAATAAAAAATATTGTTACTAGAATATTTTAATATTTTTGCTTCATTTCTGTAGCTCCCTTTAACTTATATGGTCACCTTGAGGGCTTTCATTTAAGGGACAGCTCGTTGACTATGGATTCCAGAACTTTGGTATTTAATCATTTTAATATGAAGCACTCCCATATTCATATTCCCAGACTCTGAAGAAGGTAGAGAAATATTCTATTAATGAAAGATTCACTTCCATGGATGATAATTGAACCCGGGACCTCTGGGTTGAGATAGATTACTTTATTTTATGTTTGTACTTATAATATAGCTATGTATTTTCTTTTTCATACCTACCAGCTAATTCTACTGTAAAGATTAGGGAAATATGAGGTTGCAAAGTTTAAATTTTAATTTTATTTCTTTTACATATCGCCTATTATTACTCTTTAAATACTTTTTCAATATGCTATCTAGAAATATATGTGTAAATTTAATTTAACCATTTTCTACTTAAACATTTTAATCAAGTTTTCGAGTTTATTGAGGGCATATAGCATTGCTTAAATGTTGGGTCAGATAGTATATTGAATTTGAGAAGGTTAATTTGCCATAATTAGTACATACTAGTGCAATGGTGAATGTTTTAGAATTTCTTGACATTGAAATAACTAAATAAACGAAAATGAAGCATTAGTCATGTGTTTGCTTATAAATAAACGCAAAAGACGCGATCCACTACAGTGCCACCAAAATTTCGACATTCACGTATGCCATCTACCGTTTATTTCGCAAGGGCCACTCCATCATTACCACAAACCGCTGCAATGAACTACGTGAGTGCCCAGAAATTTTTCTTTTCTTCTGTGTAAATTTTTGCAGTCAAATTTTAAAATGCAAGGGGGGAGTTATATTAGCTACATTTTACGTCTTTTGACATAAATTTCTTCTTCATTTTATTAATTTAATATCTCCTGAAAGTTTTATTTTTTTTAAATTACTCTATTATACAAAAAACTGTGAATACCAGGCATTAAAATGTTGAAAAATCGGAGCCGTTTTTTAAACACTATAAAACTAATATAATGAACATTTTTTAATAACACAGGAATACGTAAACCATAGTATTGCTTATTCTCTGTGCATACTATAAATATATTTTCGTTAATTTGGCTGCTAGAAAATTTTAAAATCGAGAAGAATACTTTCTGGAACCGCTTTGGTTAGGGTGGGTTAATAGAACCCTAGCCAGTGATGCGCACTGGTTACTTAACAGTACCACGATATCGAGATCAGGTAAAGCAGCGTTTTTCAAACTATGGGGCACGTCCTACTGAGGTGGCAGGCGCCGTAGATTTACAGGAATGGCGTTGAATAACTTAGGCTATGAATGAGAAAATTTTATTCCAAATTATTCATGTTCCCGTGTACTGCAGTGTCATCTTTAGTCTTGATATTATACAGAGGCACAGAATTATCGAAGTTAAGGACGGCGAGATTACTAAATGTTAAAAATCTCATGTGCTACATTCACATGACTTTCTATACCTCTGTGTAACAAATTATTATTAATAAGCTTATTCTTCTATCTATTTCATGCTAATTGAGATAAACATTAGCAGAAACGGTTTTATTACTTACTTCCTTAAAGGTAGAAGGGAAATAAGGGCAGTCAAATGCTTTAAAATGTGGTTGCTATGGTATTGAAATCCGATTCTTTGCGTGATCAGGTGTTGATACGTTTCCACATGAGAAAAGTATTAAGTATTTTAAAATTGAAAGTAATAACAAGAAATATCTTAAAAGTGGGCAACTTCACGAGAAAAAACTGCACTGACCTAAATTGTGTGTTTTAACGAGCTCTACATTTTTGTGTAGTAAGTTTTTGTCTATCTCTTACGGTTAACAGTAATGCAAAATTCCGCCAAATTCATTCAGAATAAAGATATCTTCAGAGGCTGTTCCCAGAAACTTCAAGATATACATTTTATTTATTATTTAAATATCTTTAATATACAATATTTTGGTCAAAACCGTTAGAGCAATTTCTGAGAAAATAAAATTTTCTAAAATTTTTCCAAATTTTTAAAGTTTGGTTTAAACGGAATTTTCGTTTTTGAGCTATGCTGTCCGCACACACACACACACACACACACGTACTCAGACAGACACAAACACGAATCTTTTTCTATACATGTTTTTTGGAGGGGAGTTAAAGAGGTTCCAAAATATGTATTACCCGTGAAATCTCGGTATCGAATTCTTGGATGCAATACAACACCTTCTCTATACACTAGGCACACAGTACGTGTAGAGAAAGTAAAAACAACTGATGTATTGCAAGTTTTTAAGGTAACAAGTATTCATTATATCCATTCTAATTGTATAGAGCTTTTTCAGGTAAAAGTAAATGAAGCTGGAAACGGTTGATATTAAAACAGTTCGTTTATACCTTTTAATAAAATCTAACGTGTTCCATTCACATGGCTTTCTCTACCTGCTCTGCAAACAAACTTCTTACAAAAGATCATTATTCTTCTTTTTACTTGATGCTAATCGAGATAAGGATTAGCAGACTGGTATTATTACTTATAAGTAGAAGGGAACACACCAAGCTCTACATTTTAGAAACTGTATCTATGCGATTGTCATTGAAATTGACTTAATCATGACCAGGATTAAAGCAAAAGAAACACGGAAGACTTCCTATTGGAGAAAAGTATAAACATTTTAAAATTGAAACCAACGGAAATGGTTAGCTCCACAACAAAAATATGCAGGACATAAATTGTGTGTTTTGACTACATTTTTGTGTAGTAAGTTTATGTCTATCTAATGTGGTTTATCAGTTATTCAAAAATCATTTAGAATGGAGAAGACTACATAGGTTATTCCCAGGAAATTCAAGATACACATTTTATTCGTTATGTAAATATACTTAAAACATGATATTTGAATCAAAATCGTTACAGTACATTATTAGAAAATATAAATTCTCGAAAAATGTTCCATGTATAGCGTAGTTTGGTTTGGGAGACTTTCTTGATAATCTTCGTGTCTCATCCCTGTGACGGACTTTTTTGTAAAAATCTGATGTGTACCTTCACATAACTTTCTCTATATCTCTGCAACAAATGATTCTTAAAAAGCTTATACTTCTATTTACTTCAAGCTAATCAGAAAAAATTAGCAGAAATAGTCTTATTACTTGCTTCCTTGTAAGTAGAAGCGAAATAAGAGAGTACCATAGGCTAAAGTGATACTCAAAAGCTGGTTGCTATGTCACTGAAGCTCCTTTGTTTGTATGGACAGCAGTTGACAAATTCCTGTATGAGGAAAGTATAAGTGTTTCCAAACAGAAACCAAAAACAAGGAATGTCTCAAAAACGATGAACTCCACGAAAAAATGTATATAACATAAATCGTGTGTTTTGACATGCTCTACATTTTTCGTGCAGTTAGTTTTTCTCCATCTAAACATATAATAAAATCTTTTAAAAGCTCGACGTTATGTGAAACAATTAAAATTCGTTCCGCTCTGAAGTCCTGGAGTAAAGCAAAAGAGATGAAACGAAAGTTTTCTTCCTATTTGAGAAACGTTTAAGTAGTTAAAACTTGAAACCCATAACAAGGAATTTCTCAGTAACGGTTGCTAAGTATATGATGAGATAAACTGTGTCTTTTAATGAGATCTATATTTTTTGTGTACTAAGCTTTTGTGTATCTTACGGCTTAGGAGTTAGGCATTCAGAATGAAGAGGCCTTCAGATGCTATTCCCAGAAAATTCAAGATATATTTTGTTTTTCAAAAAATCTAAAACATATGCTACTTTAATCAAAATCATTAGCCATTTTTGAGAAAATAAAATTTTTCAAAAAAAGTTTCATGTACATGGTAGTTGACTGTGAAAATTTTCATGTCGTATCCTTATACTGAAGCAAAATACCAAGTTTGATATTTACCTGATTTTTCGTTTTTGACTTTACTTGCACACACATGCACACTGCACTTTTTCTAAAAAAATGTTTAATCAAGGGTCCATAAAACATGTATTTCCGGTGAAATCTTGGTATCGAATTCATGGGTGGAATACATTACCTTCTCTGTCTATTATATATATTTATTGCACATGAGTGCTAGAGAAAGTAAAGTAATATACGAGGGCCGTTTTTTTTCAACTTCCGATAGGCTATAAATAAAAGACAAGTTCATAGAAAAGAATTATTTTATTACTTAAAGTTTTTTACACTTATGGTTACTTTTCAACATAATCGCCGAAAAGACTGAGACATTTATCGTATCTGTGCACAAGCTTTGCAATACCCGCTTCAGAAAATGTTGCCGTCAATGATTTCATATGAACATTGACGTTGTTTTGAAGATCTTCATACTTTACGATGTTTGCAGAGAACTATTCAAAACGAAGATGAATGCTGACTTCAGGAATTGTGTTGATCCATGACAACGTTCGTCCACACACTGCTGGCACAACCCATCGGCTCCTTGAACAATTTCAATGGGACATTTTTGATCATCCGCCGTACTGTCCTGACCTGGCACCCAGCGACTTTCACCTTTTCCCTGATCTGAAGACGTGGCTAGGAGGGCAGCACTTTCAAACCAACGAAGATCATTCAGAGTAAAATTGATGGACAAGTGCTCTCATTTAAGTCGATCCAAATGAAGTCGTCAATTATCCAACTGAATTCCTAAGTTCAGTGGATTCACCAGGATTACAATGTACAGCTCAAGGTTGACTCGGTGATAATAATGTTACGCAATCTGAATCAGCCGAAATTGTGCAGCAGAACAAGACTCGCTGTTAAAAATTATGAACAAATTTATTTAAGTTACTATAATCATAGCAAAGTTCAAAGGCGAGGATTAACTTATTCCATGAATATCACTAATACCAGCCGAATTTCCTTTTGAATTTAAGCGTGTTCAGTTTTCGGTGCACCTTGCATTTGCGATGACAATAAATCCAAAGTTCAATCGTTAGAAGTGTGTGGAATAAACCTTGAATTGCATGGGTAAGTTGTACGTTGGGTGCTCGAGAGTCGGCAAACTATCGGCGCTATTTATTTTCTCTCCGGAAGGAAAACAAAAAATATTTTACGTTACAAGGCATTACAATACATTACATTATTTAATTTTAATTTTATTTCATTGCATGGTCGTGGTGTAAACGGAAGATTTTCTCTCCGATTTTTCTTTAGGTACACCTCCTGTGCTAAGCTGGAGCAGGCAGCTAGTGCGCGCGCGCGCGTGTGTGTGTGTGTGTATCTTCTGTGTGGACAGAAGAATCATTCACTTTTATATGAATTTTATAATATTAAAACGTATAAAATGAAGAGAAAATATTGTGAATTTATTATTTAAGTTCTTTAGTACATTCACGCACACCAACCACCGTTTATTTTACGTGGATCCAATTTACCCTTCACCAAATATCTGCAGTGAGAGTTGTCGAGGTTAGGCATCTTAAAACCATATTCTATGCCAAAAACTTTATACTTATTACTTTTCTACTTCAAACCAATATTTATGTTTGAAAACTGGATTCTAACATTGAAGTTTTTCAAGAATTCACTTAGAAATATTATACTGCGTCGGCAATTGTGTTCTAGCATAATCATAGGCAGAACATGTTACATTTTTAGCAATCGTAGATTGTGTTCCAAATTACCTAATGTCCACTTCAGGTATATTGTGTGTGTACTTTCGCGGATCAGTAGTGGAGACACTTTAGGAGGTAATGTTTGGTTTTGAATGGTATGCAGCATTTAAATGGCTTTGACGCACTCTGACGATTCGATCCTGCGACCTTTGAATTTGAACTAAGATCAAGTAGCAGCCGTAAAAAAACAGTCCATTAGAGAAATTTAATCTGTTCTAATTTAGGCAATCAATAAACATGAAGTTTTGGTGTCGCTTTCCAGAACAGTTTTGCTGATTGAATGTGAAGCATCATGCGGTAGCAAAGCAATCTCTGGCAGTGAGTGCTGCCTGGCGATATCTGATGTCTCATCTCTATTTTGGTACGCCTCTCTGGCTTGGGGAGAAAGAAATGGGCCAGCTCGCTACCGTCACACGATATCGGGGTAACTTTAGTCCTTCCACGCCGTATTATAAATAAATATCTACATAGCATTATACACACACAGACACAAAACCTGTAGAGCTAATTTCAGATGGCGCCTCCCTGTGCCCCCACCCCCCGGGCTCACCTCCGCGGTTAAGTGTAATCCATAAGGAAACCCTGAGCGTCCATCAACATCATCTGCCAAGTTCGAGTCGTCTCTCGACGCCATGCCTCGTCTTTAGTGGGCTCGAGTTGAAATCCCAGGATGGGTATAGCTTAGAACCCACAGAAAGATCTATGAAACATTACATTACTCTTGAAATGTTATTCCTTAATTTGTTTGATTTTTTTTTTCTTTTCTTATCTTATCTATTCTTTAGTCTTCTCCCTTCATCTCACCTGTTTTCTTTTCTCAAAAATTGCCTCTTCTTTCCACTCATCCACTTTTCCCTAATCTCCTTTCTTTTTGTGCTCTCTTCTTCTAAAATAGCCTCTTCTTTCCACTCCTCCACTTTGCCATAATCTCCTTTCTTCTTTGTTCTCTTCTTCTAAAATATCCTCTTCTTTCCTCTACTTTGCCCTAATTTCCTTCTTATGTTTTCTTCTTTAATCTTCTCTTTGTTGCTCCATTCTTCCCTCGCTCCTCCAGCCTTTTCACATGTGCTCTACTCTCTTTTCTTGTCTCTCTGTTTTGGGAGTTGGTTATGTAAATGCCTTGCTTCGTCAGGTAATGCAGTTAATTTATTAAAGTTCAAACATATAGGCATATTTGAAGAAATGCAATAAATCGAAATATCTATGTTGCCTCTATTTAGTTATTAGCAGCATCTCATCCCTTATTGTTACGCAGGTTATAAACAGGATAAGCTTAAGAGAGTATAAATATTTGAAAAATAGGATACTATGTTGAATATACTTATTAAGTCATGATAGAAATAGTGCTATTGAAAAATTTGAGAAAATTATTAAGTTATCATCAATTCCTAAAAATGTTCTAAAATAATTGTATAAAATCTGCAACAAAAACTAGTTAAAAGTAATAACATCCATTTGTCGGTCTTTATTGTATAACATCGCTTGATCTTGTTTGGGAAATAGACTTAACATTGATTTTCTCCCTAGAGTGATATGGATTACAATGGGACACGAGGTTAAAATATTGAGTTTCCCGCTCTTTATTACATTTTGCGAAAAAATTGTCGGATAAAACTTGCAGTTAAATTAATATTATTCGTGTGTCTTTACAATTTTTTCTACTTTTTAGGAATGCAATAATCTACCGGTATAAGTAACAGACACGTTTTGGATACTATTTAAATTTTTGTATGTTAATTCTTAAGACCAAACTCTGGAGTTAACAAGGCAAACTTCTTTATTTTAAAGAATGGGGGAGGATAGGTGATAAGAGTATTGTCAAAATACTTCATTTTGGATTGGTCATTTTGGTATGTTTTTACTTTCTCTATATGTACTGTGTACATAGTGTATAGAGAAGGTATTGTTTGCACCCAAAAATTCGATACCGAAATTTCACCTGAAATATATGTTTTGAGACCCTCTGAAGCTAAAAAAAGCATTTTTAGAAAAATGTCCGTCTGGGTGTATGTGTGTGTGTGTGTGTAGCTCAAAAATGAAAAGACCGTTAAAAAAATCAAATTTGGTATTTAAGTTTGGTATCTTCCAAGGATGCCACACGAAGATTTTCAAGAAAACTCCCAACCCTAAACTACCCTTTATATGGAAAAAATTTCGAAAATTTTGATTTTCTTAAAAATGACTCTAACGATTTTGATTACAATTTCGGATATTAAACATATTTACCTGACAAATGAAATGTATATTTTGAATTTTCTGGGAATAGCCTCTGAAGAGTAGTTTATTCTGGATGAATTTTACTAAAGTTTGAATAACTGCTAAACCGTAAGAGATGGACAAAAACTTATACATAAAAAATGTAGAGCACATTAAATCACACAATTTATGTTATATACATTTTTTTCGTGGAGTTCGTCGTTTTTGTGACATTCCTTATTTTTGTTTTCTGCTATGAAAAACGTATACTTTTCTCATACTGGAACTTGTCAACTCCTATCCATATAAACAAAGGAACTTCATTGACATAGCAACCAACTTTTGACTATCACTTTAACCTACGGTTGTCCTTTATTTCGCTTCTACTTACAAGGATGCGAGTAATAAGACTATTTCTGCTAATATTTTCTGATTAGCATAAAGTAAATAGAAGTATAAGCTTTTTAAGGATTATTTGTTGCAGGGATATGGAGAAAGTCATGTGAATGGTACACATCAGATTTTTTGAGTACTACCTTAATAACGTCTCATGAAAGCAGTTTTGTTGCCAGTTTTCAAAACATCTCTTGACATGTACGTTGCCAAAAATAGACAGGTTAGAATAAGATTCGGAGGATGAGAGAAGGGAGGATATAGAAGAACATAGGAAAAGAGAGAAATAATTATAGAGAGGGAGGAAAATACACGGGAGAGGGAGAGAGGAGAATCTCGGCAATTAGCGCAATGATGCGAGAGAAGTTGTGGACTCTGCTGGTGTTAAAAATAAACAACGAATATCGAATTTGCGGAGTTTGAAGAGAAAGAATGAGTTACGTATATTCTGATACTTTTGTTAGTAATTAATAGTATAGGTTAGTATAGGTAGGGAAGATGACCGCACTTCACCTAAAAATTCAATACCGAGATTTTACCAGAAATGCAAGCTTTAAGGTCCCTGTATGCAAAAAAAAAAAACATTTTTATAAAAAGTCTGTGAATGTGTGTGTCAGTGTGTCTGTGAGCTTGATGACTCAAAAACGAAAAGTTGGTAAAATACCAAACTTGATATTTAAGTTTAGTATCTTCCAAGGATGCAACACGAACCTTTTGAGAAAAATTCCTTTCCTCAAACTACCATTTACATGGAAAACATTTGGACATTTTTTATTTTCTCAAAAGTGGCTGTAACAATTTTTATTGAAATATTGCATGTTAAAGATATTTACATGACAAATAAATATATATCTTTAATTTTCTGGGAAGATATCCTCATTCTGGATAACTTATGAATAACTGCTAAACCGTAACAGATAGAAAATACTTACAAATGTAAATCTCGTTAAAACACCCAATTTATGTCGTACTATATTATTTTCTCTAGTCTCGTATTTACAATGTACAAAGTGGATAGAGAAGGTATTGTATTGCACCCAAAATTCGATACCGAGATTTCACCGAAAGTACATGTTTTAGGATCCCCTGAATCCAAAAAAAACATTTTCAGAAAAAGGTCCGTGTGTGTCTGTATGTCTGGCTTTGTGTCTGTGGACAGCATAGATCAAAAACGAAAAGGTAGTTAAATACCAAACTTGGTATTTAGGTTTGGTATCTTCTAAGGATGCGACACCAAGGTTTTCAAGAAAATTCCTCACTCTAACTAACCTTTACATGGAAACATTTTCGAAAATGTTGTTTTTCTTAAAATGGCTCTAAGTATTTTGATTAAAATACTATATATTAAAGGTATTTCCATCACAAAAAAATCTATATTTGAATTTTCTGGGAATAGCTTCTGAAGACCTGTTTATTCAGGATGAATTTTGCTAAATTTTGCATAACTAGTAAACCGTAAAAGATAGACAAAAGCTTACTAAACAAAAAATGTAGGTCTTGTTAAAATACACAATTTATGTCAACACATTTTTCGTAGAGTTTGCCGTTCTCAAGATATTCCTTGTTATTAGTTTCAATTGTAAAGTACTTACACTTTTCTCAGACAGGAAGATTCCGATTTTCTTTTGTTCTACTTCTGGTAAAGCTAAGAAGCGATTAGCGATGATAATAGCATATCAGGGGCTTTTAAAACAAATGACTATCGCTTTAGTGTACTCCTTTAGTTTCCTTCTTCTTACAAGGAACTAAGTAATAAGATCATTCTGCTAATAGTTATCTCGATTAGCATTATGTAGAAAGAAGAATAATCTGTTGTAAGAAGTTTGTTTGTAGAGCAGCTAGAGAAAGGCTTATGAGTGTAACACTTCTGATTTTTTTTTCGTGAAGTTGACCGTTTCTTAATATTCTTTGTTATTGTTTTCAGTTTTAAAAAACCTAAAGTTTTCTCATATGGGAATTTGTCAGCTCCTGGCCTGTAAATAAATGAATTTCCGTCACATAACTACCAGCCTTTAAAAGATTTGACTATTGGTTTAGTCTAGTGTATTCCCTAATTTCCCTTCTGTTTAGAAGATAGCAAGTAATAAGAGCATTTCTGTCAACCCTTATCTCGATTAGCATGAAGTAGATTGAAGAATAAGCTTATTAACAATAATTTGTTACAGCGATGTAGAGAAATCCGCGTGAATGGAATACATCAGAATTTTGTATTTTGAGTTAGGCATATTCTGTTAAATTATAAAATCACCATATTTTATGGTAAGTATACGCAGCTTAAAGCAGTTATCGTGAGAAAGAAATGACAGAGAGAGAGAGAATCTCGATCACGATGAGAAATGTTTCTTAGTAAAATTGAGGCACGCCGGCATCAACTTATTTTAAAAACTATGGAACCGATATTGGAAAATTGAATATCAACAGGATGTTAACTATCGTTCTAAGGCTATCACAAATCTGTCATTTATATTCACACGTTGCGGTGCAGATCGTTGTTTTGCTAAATGTTAGTTCAGTACTAGGTTTAGTTACTGTCAGCGGTAATCAAGATAATATTACCTAATTAGGTTAATTTTGGGGGATGCGTTATTGAATATAACATTTGTGGAAATATGCTCTCTCCCCGTGCTTCCTCTGTTGTTTCTAGTTTGTGCTCACACCCTAGCTAATGATAGTTTCCGGCGAGACTACCCAGTTGTCACCTGATCAAAAATACAAGAAAAAAAATCTTATGTGTTCCATTCATGTGACTTTCTCTACATCTAATAAATTATTCTTAATAAACTATTTCTTAAACATAAGCAGAAAATGAATTAATTACTTGCTTCCTTGTACGTAGAAGAGAAATAAGAAAATACACTAGGCTAAAGTGATAGTCAAATCTTTTAACATCTGGTCGATATAGAACAACTGAAGCTTGGTTCACTTTACATTGCCACTATGAGATGAAAGAAAAGGTGACTTCGTTTGAGAAAAGTTACATAGGTATTTTGAAATTAAAACTAATGACAAGGACTATCTCGAAAGCGGTCAACTCTATAACAAAAACCTGATGTGATCCATTCACATGACTTTCTCTACACCTCTGCAATAAATTATTGTTAAAAAGCTTATGTTTCTATTTACTTCATGCTAATTGATAAAAAATTAGCAGAAATAGTCTTATTACTTGCTTCCATGCAAGTAGAAGCGAAATAAGGGAGTACTATAGTTTAAGCATTAATCTAAAGCTGGTTGCTATGAGACTGAACTGTCTTTGTTTGTATGGACAGGAGTTGACAAAGTCCTGTGTGAGAAAAGTATAATGTTTTAAAGCTGAAACCAAAAATAAGGAATATCTAAAAAACGATCAACTCCATGAAAAAAATTCACATGGTATTAATTGTGTGCTTTAAAGTGCTCTACATTTTTTGTGTGGTAAGTTTTTTTACATCTCTTACCGTTTAGCAGTTATGCAAAATTCCGTAAAATTCGTAAAGAATAAAGTAGTCTTCTGAGGCTCTTCCCAGAAAATTCAAGATATACATTTTATTTGAAGGTAAATATCTGTAATATATTTAATATTTTAATCAAAATCGTTAGGGCAATTTTTGAGAAAATCAACATTATCGAAAAAAGTTCCATGTATCAGGTGGGGGGATTTTTCTCAAAATCTTCGTATCGTATCCCTGGAAGATACTAAACCTAAATACCAAGTTTGGTACTTTACCGACTTTTCGTTTTTGAGTTATCGTGCTCACAGACACACACACACACGGACCTTTTTCTGAAAATGCTTTTTTTGGATACAGGGGATCCTAAAACATATATTTCCGGTGAAACCTCGCTATCGAATTTTTGGGTGGAGTTCAATACCTTCTCTATACACTATGTACATGGTACGTATAGATAAAGTAAAAATATGTGACACAATTTGCCTATTTTAACAAGATCTATATTTTTGTGTAGTAAGTTTTTGTTTGTTTCTTACGGTTTACCCTTATGCAAATTTTAACAAAATTCATCCAGAATGAACAAACCTTTAGAAGCTATTCCCAGGAAATTGAAGATATAATTTTATTTGCTATGTAAACATCTTTAATGTACGGTATGGTTATTGTAGATAAAATTAGATTTTTCGATTTTTTCTTCCATATAAAGGATAGTTTAGGTTGGGGACATTTTCTTGTAAATCTTCGTGACGTATATTTGGGAGATACCAAACTTAAATATCAAATTTGGCATTTCACGGACTTTTTCAGAGGGTCAAAAGAACATGTATTTCAGGTGACATCTTGGTATAAAATTTTGAGTAGAAAACAATACCTTCTCTTTCTACTATGTACGTTGTACATAAGCGCAATAGAAGGTAAAACATTCTGATGTGTTACACTCGCATAACTTTCTCTAGTTGCTTTACCACAAATTTCTTACAAAAGATTATTCTTCTTTCTAAACCATGCTAATCGAGGTAAACATTAGCAGAGTGTTCTTATTACTAAGTTCCTTATAAGTAGAAGGAAACTAAAGAAATGACTACGCTAAAGTAATAGTGAAATGTTTTAAAAGCTGCCGTTATGCTATTGTCTTTCCAAATCACTTCTTTACTTGGCCAGGAGTAGAAAAAAAGAAAAAGGGACACTTTCTGTTTGAGAAAAGCATAAGTACTTTACAATTGAAACAAATAACAAGGAATATATCGGAAACGGCTACCCCCACAACAAAAACGCAAAGGACATAAATTGTGTGTTTTGACGCGGTCTACACTTGTAGTGTAGTATGTTTTTGTCTATCTCTTACGGTTTAGCAGTTAAGCAAATTTTGGCAAAATTCGTCCAGAATAAAGGGATCCTCAGAGGCTATTCGGAGAAAATTAAAGATATAATTACATTTTATTTGAAATGTAAATATTTTAATAATCGGTATTTTAATCAAAATCGTTAGAGCCATTTTTGAGAAAAACAAAAATTTCGAAAATTTTTCCATGTAAAGATAAAGGAATCTTGAAAATCCTCGTGTCGCTTCCTTGGAAGATACCTAACCTAAATATTAAGTTTGGTATTTAATGGTATTTTACTTTTTGAGCCATATTATCCACAGTCACGCACACACGGACCTTTTTCTAAAATGATTTTTTCGGACTCACCACCACGATCTCCAACTTTACACTGCCACCATCAATAATACTACCCCTACTGCTACCTCTGCTCTTTAATTAAGTGATGGGAAAATTTAAAATGAAGAATTAATAATTATTGGTCGGATTACTTACCCATAAGCAACTTTCTAATTTACAATAATTTAGCGTTGAAGAAATAAATCTGATTTGGAAACACACTTTTCTCCGTTTAACATATATTTAAGGGCGGCTTAAGTTGTTTTCTTAATAATAACTCTAAAAGGCAGCCGTTCATAATATTTTCTCATAACATACCAGCTTGTTTGCTAATTTACTTATATAAACTGTTGATCTAAATCTGCAAGCTAATCCGGATCTGTCAGAACGCCAGGGATGACTCAAAATTTATCCCGCAGCTGGTTGCTAAATCTCTTCTGAAATTAAGGTTTGAATAAAAAGTGTTCTGCGTCATGTACTTCGTAACTAATAGAGTTAGCTGATGAAGCATGTTGAGCTCTGACTTTACGTCATATTACTGCACACATTTACATTTTGGTTGCCGAAGAAATCAACGGAACCCTCGACAGCAGCGCACTGCGATTGAATATTTCTCTTTTAATAGCTGCTAGGTAACTAATTCTATACGCCTTATATACCAAGTGCAAAACCTCAACTAGAATACTTTATTTACCACGTATGAACAATCTACACAGTAGGTAGAGAAAGTATTGCATTCCACCCAAAAATTCGATACCGAGATATCACTGGAAATAATGTTTCAGCACACTTGAATACAAAAGAAAGTAACCCTAGAAATGTGCCCTATATTATGCCTGTCTGTAAACGGCATAACTCAAAAACAACGTAGGCTTAGTACCAAATTTTGTATTTAATGCTAATAATTCCAAGGATGCTACACGAAAACTTTCAGGGAAATCCCCCCAAACTACCCTTATTTTCAGAAATGTTCGATTTTTTTCAAAAATGGTTCTATTTATCTTAATTAAAACACCGCATATTAAAGACATTTGCATGAAAAATAAAATTTATATCTTGAATTTTCTGGAAATAGCCTTTGAAGACCTCTTCAATCTGGATAACTTTTAAATAATTCAAAATCTTCTCGGGCCATAATTAATACGTCGCCAGGAAAGCTTCAGTTCTTATTTTAACTTTTAAATAATTGATAAACCGTAAAGATAGACGAAAACTTTACTGCGCAATAAGGGTAGATATCGTTAAAACACACAATATCATATATATATATATATATATATATATATATATAGTGTGGAGTAACCATTCCTGACATGTCCCTTGTTGATTTCAATCTTAAAATACTCAAACGGGAACCTATCATTCCTGTGTTTTGTTTGTTTTATACCGGACCATGGAAAGAGAACTGAATTTCAAGCACCTTTTAAGGAATTCACTATCTCCTTAGCCTAGTGTATTCTCTTATTTCCCTTCAACAAGTAGATAATATGGACATTCCTGCTAACGTTTATCTTGATTAGCATGATGTGGATAAAATACTTTTTTTAAGAGTTGTTGCGGAACAGGTAGAGAAAGTCAAATGAATAGGACAATCGGATTTTTACTTTCTCTATACGTACTATGTACATAGTGTATAGAAAAGGTATTGCATTGTACCCACAAATTCGATACCGAGATTTCACCGGAAATACATGTTTTGAGACCACCTGAATCCAAAAAAGCATTTTTAGAAACATGTCCGTGTGTCTGTCTGTGTGTATGTGTGTGTCTGTGGCCAGCATAGCTCAAAAACGAAAAGACCGTTAAATACCAAACTTGGTATTTAAGTTCAGTACCTTCCAAGGATGCGACACGAAGATTTTCGAGAAAATTCTCCAGCCCCCAATTACCCTTCACATGGAAACATTTTCGAACATTTTGATTTTCTAAAAAATGGCTAACGATTTTGATTAAAATATCATATATTAAAGATATATACTTGAAAAATAATATGTATATCTTGAATTTTCTGGGAATAGTCTCTGAAGACTACTTTATTCTGGATGAATTTTGCGGAATTTTGTGTAACTGGTAGACCGTAAGAGATAGACAAAACTTACCAGACAAGAAATGTAAAGCACATTAAAACACAGAATTTATGTTATATACATGTTTTTCGTGGAGCTGATCATTTTCTAGATATTCCTTGTTTTTTGTTTCAGCCTTAAAAAACTTACTTTTCTAATACAGGAATTTGTCAACTTCTGTCCATACAGAAACTTCAGTCACATAGCAACCATGTTTTGCTATCACTTTAACCTATGTTACTCCCTTATTTCGCTTCTACTTACAGGGAAGCAAGTAATAAGACTATTTATGATAATTTTTTCTCACTTAGCATGAAGTAAATAGAAGCATAAACTTTTTAACAAAAATTTGTTCCAGAGATATAGAGATGATCATGTGAATGGATTACATCAGATTTTTTTTTTCTGGTATTGACTATTTGCAAGATTCACTGTTAGTATTGGTGTGAGCTTTCAATTCCCTTGGGAAGTCTTTTTCTTTTTTTCTCGAGATCATAAAATAATTAAATTAAAACCATTAAGTGACGTGTACTATCGTTATAGTTACTCTATTATCTTACAACGAAACATGCTATGTGTATTGAAAGGGGATATGTGTAAGCAAGTAGTGGGTAAGTATAAGAATAAGATTTTGTAAGAATACCATGTAGACCAGTCATGGAGTAAAACACATTCGATTTTTAGGGATGTGAGCGCACGTAATTAAAGAAGTGAAATAATAGAGCAGAACTTGGAAGAACTGGAAGAGTGCAGACGGTATGTATGTAATAAAAAATTATAACAGGTTGTTTTGATGATTTTCCAATTATTAATAATTGGTAGGTACTAGTGTAGCTGACTGCGTTGAAGGTTCATCTTCCTTACATCATTTTTTATAATATTTGTTATTACTCGCATACAATATATATGTCTGACGAGAATAGGCTACTTGGTATTTTAATAATTTCCACTTAGGATTGTAATGGGTTTCGAAATAAAAAATTCGGATCTTTTCCTTGCAGTTTATATTTCTTATAATACACAGTTTTATAAGCATAATGTTTTTAACAATTATGTTATTAGAATTTGGAATGATAAGCATTTAAGGAATTATACTACTTTTTCATCAGCTTATTGGTATACTATAATAAACAGTGTAGATTCGATTTCAAAACTAGTATAAGGAATAGGCACAGATTTATACAGTAATCATGGTATACTCGTTATAAAGTCTGATTCACTTCCCACTTATTATGAAAGGATGATGGCCATTTTGTTGGCCAATTATAAAGTCCGAAAATTAAAACTATTTGCAGTATTTTAAGTGTACTTTGGGTATGATGTTTTGAATATCTGAAACTCAATGAAGTGAGAATGTTTATTACATTTGAGAATAACGCCTCAATAATTTAGTCTAGAGCATCAGTAACAAAACAGGAGATTCGTGGTTCGAATCCCGGGCTGGTAAATCGATGTTGGAGTCTGATTCAACTGTTTGACTTTTATCATCGCTTATGTTCTTTGGAATATTTTCATATATTATTGTATTCCACCCAAAATTCTCTATTGAGATATTTAAGAATAAAATCAGCTCTGTAAAAAGCGGAGCATGTGAAGAGAAGGCAAAGCAATTAAAGTTAAAAGTTAACGCATATCTGTTTGATGTATGGGTGCGTGAATAGCCTAACTCAAAATCGAAATGGATAAATGCCAAACTTGGTATTCGAAATACTCCACGGATACTGCAGATAATGAATAACGATTTTGATTAATGTATTAAACTACAATACTTTTAGGACAACTAAAACAGGTATTTTGAATGTTGAAAGTCTCTTCATTCTGAATTATTTTTGTATAATTGGTAAACGGTGAAAGGTAGATTATGCGCCCAAACGAAGGCTCTGTAGATCTCTTAAAACCAATTCATGTTAAAATTTTGTAGAGTAAACTATTTCCGAAATATTCTTTGTTATTAGTAAGTAATATGGCGCCATTCGTATGCTTCTCACGTTCGTTGAAAGGACATGGAGTTTCAAGGCCATCATAAAGATTTTCGCCTTTTACTTTCTCTACCACGTATGATGCACATAATAGGTAGAGAAGCTATAGTATTCCACCCAAAAATTCAATGTTGAGATTTTGTTGAAAATATATGTTTTAATCTTCCCTAAACAAACCATTTTTAGGAAAAGGTGTGCGTCCATTAAAAACCATACTTAGTATATAATTTTACGATTTTTCAAGGATGCTGTCACAGATTTTCATGAAAACCCTACCAGCCCAAACTACCCTTTACAGAGAAGAAGTTTTGAAAATGTTGATTTTCTCAAAAGTAATATGTTTTCGATTAAAATGCCGCATGTATTTTCATTAGAAATTTAATGTATATCTTGAATTTTCTGGGAATATCCTTTAAAGCCCTCTTCATTCTGGATGACTTTTACAACTAGTAAACTGTAAGAGATAGAGGTGCTTTTTTTTGGTGTTAAGCATTTCTGAGATATCTGTTGTTATCTGCTCTAGTTTTTTTAATGTTTAAAACTTTTCTCAATTGGGAAGTAATTCGTTCTTCTTTTTCCTGGTCAAACAAGACAACCGCATTTCAAAACCATCACAAAGCGACAGGATTTTAGAGGATTTGACTATCGCTTTAGTGTATGCATTTCTTAGTCCTCTTTTACTAGAAAATATTTAAGAAAACCATTTCTGCTAATTATATCTTGATAGGAGTGAAGTAGATGGAAGCTTTGTAAAGATAGTTTGTTCAGCATTAGTAGAGAAAGTTTTATGTACTGCTTCAGCTCAATACAGCGAGATTCATACTCCGAATTATCATAGTTTACAGGAAATTTCTACCGATCTAATCCTTTACTATATTGAGCCATTCTATCTGTCTTCAATCCACAAAACCAAGATGTACATCATAAAGGACACGTCGGTTTCTTACACGTTCCCCTCGCTTTGGTGCTTCGAGGCGCAGGGGATCGTGGGTTCGAGTTCTGCCTTGGGTATTGGTATTTATATGTTTGTAAAATGTGTATATGTGTGTGCGTATTGGAAGAAAACAGCAAAATGGTAATCAAACAGAAAAGGTAAAGATGTTAGGAAAATGCGAAAAGAGGAAAAAGGGTATACAGTGCCGGAGTCCCGACCAGACTCCGGAACTGTATTTTAAATAAGAAAAATGGTAGAGCTCTACTCCTGTAAGCTAGACATCCTGGTGTACACTTTGAGCTGGTTATGCAAAACAATACAATACTCACGATATTGAACATCTTTTCCGATGGCTCGCGAATATTTGCAGAAGCAGATAAAATCAGTTACCAGAGTATGCTTCGGTGGCTTACAACCGATCATATACAGAAATGCCCCGCAAAGGGTTTCATTAATTTCTAGCTCCTAACTCAATTTTTTTTAAACAGAAGCGTTTGCTTTAGATTAAGATACAATATGGCGTATGTGTCCACAGTTATTCACATACTCCTCATCTCCTCATTCGAGACAAATACAAAAGCAATCCTCTAGCAAATACAATTGTCCGTCTTGGGATAAGGGTCATACTGGAATTGTTGGAAACAAAGGAGCTGATCAATTCGTAAAATTTTCTGCCAAATCCAAACTGGGATTTAGTTATACTTCATGTCAGAATTCATATTAAAACTATTTCAAATAAAATAATAGAAGAGGAATAATCTTAAATGGAAAATTAACCAGACATGTTTCCCCTCTAGCAAGTATGTCACACCAAATGGTATTCTTACATAATTTATTGCTGGACACGAAAAATTAAAATTTGCCAGCAACGTTTCTATTTAGAGAATCACCAGATGGTGTTACTTGGAAATGTGAAATGTCTGAAGAAATAGTATCCCACCTGCTGTTCAAGTGCGATTGACATCAGAAGATAGATGATCTTTTATTAGAATATCTTCACCATAGTAAAATCAATTCTTCACAGTCATTGATAAAAATATTCGTTAATCATATTGCACCTCTGCTTTTATAATCTTTATTTTCTGTTTTTCATCCATTTATTTGATATAAATTAATCAGCTTGTTTATGCTGTATGTGTATTTTAATCCTAAAATGTCCATATGTACAATAGAATTCAAATGAAGCAAGTGCGTAAAAATGATACAAAAATAACTAATAAGTGCTCTCATTTCTTGTTTTGACAAATAATAATAAATTAGAGATGGTCTAACACAAAAAAATTGATTGCAAGTAAATATAACGACTTTAATTTCTTACGATCATGCTCCATAACATTATAAGTATGAATTCCAATGCCTATAGCTCCGCAGAAATTCAAAGATGTACTTGAACTGCTTAATTACGTGCAACCAATTTTTTCTGAATGTTAGAGAAGTATTTCATCTAGTCTGGTGGGTAATGATGTTCATGAAGAAAATTCTCTGACTTGCCTGATTTTGGCCAATAGCCTATAATTTTTAAAGGGCAGTCTTGTAATTAATTTATAATAAGCACATCTGAATTTATGTGTAAAAATGTTTTGCGATAAATCAAGAAATATTAATGTTATTGTTCTTGTGTTTCTTTGATAAGTAAAATAAATATAAATTAAAAGGCTGCTTAATCTAACTGGAATAAAATATATCACACTGTTAAATGGTATTTCCTTTTCTTTTTCTTTTTGGTATGCACAAAATTTTATTTTTCGTAGTTTTAATAAAAGTACGGTTAGACGTCTTTATGCAAATGCCTTGAATAATTTATAATGATATATTAATAATAATAAACGCCGCTGTATGCCTTTTGTACCTACAGTAATCGATTAGCATGAAGCAAGTACACAAATAAATCTTTTTAGAAAGTTATGGAAGCATTAGTAGAGCACATTGTGTGAATCTAATTGTTATTAATGAACAGAAAATATGTAAATTGCTTAGAGTGATGTAAGGAGAACATGAGAGGAGCAGAGACAGAGGGACGTCTTAACGTTTAACGCACTAAAAAGGAAATAAATGAGATGAACAATCTTTGTTCCGAGGAAATCGACTATCGATAGACTATTTAATGTCGATGCGTTTCCAAATCGTCAAGAGGCCAGTAGAGCGCTCCCAGTAAAGATTATTCCTACTCCTCCTTCAACTATTCTCGTGAAATAAATATGATCCAAACACCTGCCGAGAAAATCCCCAAGATCCTTTTGGATCACTGGTTGGCAAGTGAGAGTGCGGGCGGGCGGTCAAACGCCAAGATGTTATTTATACGTCAGTAACAGCCCTCACGGCATCACAAAGAAGTGTTGTCATTCGGGACCCAGCTGCATTACAAACGAATATATTTAGCGTTTCAAACTTCATCAGCTAGCCTGCATCTAATTAAATCTGCTATTTCAAATATTACCACACACGTTATCGGTTCTTAAAGTGCAAAAATACTTAAACTCCACAATCTTCAACTATGTAATTCGAAACTTTTCAATACTGAATGTTATTGTAATTTAAATCACATATAAGCTGTCAATTTTTCGCCTCTGTAGTGTGGTCGTAGCATGTCGACCACACATCAAGAGGTCCTGAATTCGAAGTGAGTTACACGAGTAAGGTATTTCCTTATCTTGAGTAGACAAATGAACGTTGGGCTCATTTGAGCACATTTTCACCAAATACATCCATCATCCAATATGACCTACTCAGTTAAAGGTCGTTAAACTAATTTTAAGAAGAAGGGAAGTCAAATTTGTATACAAATCTGCTTCAATAATTTAATTTTTTTAGGGGAAATTAAAAGCCTTATGCTGCAAAAATATATTATATATACTAAATTAATTTCCTATTTTCACACACTATTTAAGCTATCAGATAGAAATTTTTACAGGATGTAGATGAATGCTTCTTGAGTTCACTGATCTCCATTTATCCAATAGCTTTGTTTATTAAGGAAGAAAGAATTTTATTTTCTCTACACGTACTATGTACATAGTGCACAGAGAAGCTATTGTATTGCACCCAAAAATTCGATACCGAGATATCACCGGAAATATATTTTTTGGGTCTCCCTGAATCAAAAAAAAAAAATCGAAAAAGGTCCGTGTATCTTGTGCGAGTGTAGTCTGTGGACGGCATAACTCAAAAAGGAAAAGACCGTTAAAATACCAAACTTGGTATTTAAGTTTGGTATGTTTCAAGAATGTGACACGAAGATTTTCAAGAAAATCCCCCCAACCCAAACCACCCTTTACATGGAAAAATGTTCGAAAATTTAGATTTTCTCAAAACTAGCTATAACGATTTTGATTAAAATATCGAATATTTAAGATATTTACCTGATAACTAAAACGTATATCTTGAATTTTCTGGGAATAGCCTCTAAAGATTTCTTTTTCCTGGATGAATTTTTCGGAGTTAAACCGTAAGAGATAGACAAAAATTTACCACACAAAAATGTAGATTACATTAAAACACAGTATTTATGTCATATACCTTTTTTTCGTGGAGTTGATCGATTTCTAGATATTCCTTTTTATTGATTTCAGCTTTGAAAAACTTACTTTTCTCATACAGGAATTTGTCAACTCCTGTTCATATAAACAAACGAAATTCAGTCACATAGCAACCAACTTTTGACTATTACTTTAATATAGCACTCTTTTATTTCGCTTCTACTTTCAAGAAAGCAAGCAATAAGACTATTTCTGCTATTTTTTCTCGATTAGCATGAAGTAAATAGAAGAATAAACTTGTTAACGATAATTTGTTACAGAGATATAGAGAAAGTCATGTGAATGGAACACATCAGATTGTTTTATTTAATTGAGGGGGGATATATATATACACTAAATTAATTTCCTTTTTTCACACACTATTTAAGCTATCAGACAGAAATGTTTACAGGATGTAGATGAATGCTTCTTGAGTTCACTAAGCTCCATTTATCCAATAGCTTTGTTTACTAAGGAAGATACCATTTTTTCTCAATTGTACAATTCTTCGATTGAAAGTTATCGCCAATGATTTTACTAAACTAATCTAGATCAAAAACATAAATTATAGGCGATTTTATCATTCTAAAAATGTATTTCTTCATAAGGGCGTTTATACCAGAAAGAAAAATTGAGAAAACAAACTCACATGTACTTGCAAAGGTATAAACCACGTGGCTTGAGCACACAAAAGCTGAAATTTCACAGTATTACGAATTAGTAGAGAAAAAGTCTCCCAAAAGGATGTGTTCAAGTTAACCTATCTATTACAAACTATGTAGGGCTATTACTTTTTTTTTTTAAATATTTCATGACAAAATAAAATGTATAACTTTAATTTTCTATACATAGCCTCTCAATTTCTCTTTTTTGCATAACTGGTAAACCGTAAAGATGTGCAGATCTTACTGCATAAAAATGTAGATCACATTGAAGCACACAACTTATTCAAAATTGTTTGTGGCTTTAATAATTTCTGAGATATTCCTTCTTGTTGGTTTGAATTTATAAATACTCATACATTTCTTAAATAGGATATTTTCACTTATTTCTTTTCCTCTTACTCTTGGCCATGCAAAGAGAACGGAATCTTTAAGCATTTCATAGTGACCAGCTCTTAAAAAGGTTGACTATCGTTTAAAGTCCACTGTATTCCCGTAGTCCTCTTGTACCTTGACAGGAAATAACCATTAAGACCGTTTCTGAAAATGTTTATCTCGGAAGAATAAGAATAATTTGTACAAGAATGAGACGGTAAAGTAATGTGAGTGTAACTCATTTTTGTGGGCTGTTCATAAAAATTAGAACTTAAATATAAGTTGTATTACTGCACTTAAGCCTAACGCATTCCTTAGCTAGGAAACGATAATAGCAAGGTTCAGAATTATATGTATAATTGCCTTAAATGCATTATTAACAAGAATGCATTCCACAGTTAAAGTATTCTGTATAATAAATACTTACTAAGGGAGATATTAACATCATAGAAACATTTTAACCTCGGATGGACACAATTTGTACATTGCAGCACAGTAGGCTACGGATTGTTACGGGAATAAGACATGTAAACTGTTAAACCAAATCTTCGCCCAAGAGGGCAAAGACGACTGCGCGCCCAACCAATCAAAGCGAACAGTTTTATTGGCGCAGGTGAAAAGAAGGTCGGCCAACAAAATAAAAATACAAAATCCTGATAGCCAACTCAAATATTCTCCAATCGATTATGAGCTTAACAACGCAGAAAACATCCTTAGAAACGGCGTAAAGAACTGCAGATGTCACGAGTTTCGGCAGAGTTTTGGCAGCAGGCTTCTTCCACTGGTACCGATGTCCTTTTCATCTCGGGTTCTCTCTGATTCATGGTCTCTCTGGTTTAATAAGAAGAACGGCATAACAACCGCATAAATCATTAATATCAAAGGCCCTTGTTTTTAGTTCTTCATTTATTTGCTTTTGTTTGTGGAATAGAAGACATGACGGCTAAAATCGTGTCCGCGTATTTAGGCCCTCATCATTGTTAATGCAAGGGACTACAGTCGTAAAAGTCTGATGTTACTCTCATATGACTTTCTCTACTATTTTGCAACAAATTATTCTTAGCAAAGCTTATTCTTTTATTTACTTCATACTAATCAAGCTAAATATTAACAGATGTCTTATTACTTATTTCCTTGCAGGTATAGGGAACAGTGTCGCTTAATGTTTGAAATTGAGAAGGCAAACCAAGAGTAAGTCTTATCATACAAAACGTACGAGAGGAACGTATAATGCCCTAGTTCTCTTAGGGACATGTTCGAAGTGATTTTTGCTGATTGGAATGGATAGCCTTGTCTGATTTATTGACGTTCATTCAAAGCTGAGTAAGCCCTTGTTTACAAAATATAGCAAAAGAATTTGTTGACATTACGATAATCATTACGATATACACTGTAATTCTTTTCCATTTGGAGGTAGCGTTTCTGCTCAAGTTATTTCCCTTTGGATATAGTACTGAGCAAGGAGGACATGTTTTTTTATTAATTTTGAGATTTTACTTATGCTAATACATTTTAACCACTTTATAATTTGCACCGTCAAAGATTATTTTTCATAAACGTGGTTTCATTATTTTATGTGTGTGTTTATATAAAATACATCTCTGGTATGGTAAGCAGTGAAATGTATAGCTTATACCTAGATATAAAGGCTATTTAAATTGTTTTGTTTATTTTATGTACAAAGGAACAATAACATTCGTTCGAAATCAGTGGGGCAGCCTGTGAGCTTGATTATCCATCTCTCAAGCGTTACAGAAGTTCTACCAGTGACTGAGTTATTTTGCTGAAGATAGAGATAAGGGGCAAAGTCGGACGACGTGGCTTGTCCTCTTTCTAAGAAGCGAACTTCGATAGGGGTCACGCTCGACAAATATAAACCGAATAGAGAGCGTGTTTACTAATAGGGAATACATATACTAAAGCAATAAACAATTCTTTTAAGAACCTGTCGCTACGTGATGACTAAAAATTAGGTTATCTTTTATGACCGGAAATAAAATATTCTGCTAGACTCTATTCCTACAAAAACTTATTCTTTTATACACTTGATGCTAATCGAGATAAACATTGACAGAAACGGTAGCATTACTATCTTGCAGGTAGAAGAAAATAAGAGAATACACTGCGCTAAAGATATAGTAAAATATTTAAGAGGTGGTCCTATGTGATCAATGGCATTGGGATTCGGTTCTCTTTTCGGCCAGGAATGAAATAAAAATGAAATAAAAAAAATAAAACGAATGACGGTCTTCCCATTTTAAAAAAGTGAAAATATTAGGCAAATTTAATCCAATAACAAGGAATATCTCGGCAATGGTTATCTCCTCAAAAAATGTCTCTGACATAAATTCTGGCTTTAACGAGCTTTTCTCAGTAAGATTTTGCCTATCGCTTACGGTTTACTATTTATACGAAAGACATCCATAAAAACCATGACTTTCGAATATATTCCGAGAAAATTCAAAATATATATTTCAAGTATCATGAAAATATTCAGTACTTGAATCAAAATCGTTACAAAGAAATTACAATGAAGAGTAGATACAGGAAACGAGATGGACGTGTTAGAAGATGAACTACCCCAGCATTTGCCTGCCGAAGTAACCACAAAAACCATGGGTCA
Organism: Hymenopus coronatus; assembly: GCA_030762935.1. Classification (NCBI taxonomy): domain Eukaryota; kingdom Metazoa; phylum Arthropoda; class Insecta; order Mantodea; family Hymenopodidae; genus Hymenopus; species Hymenopus coronatus. Next base: position 70,201,535 of record CM060895.1, read on the forward strand.
GAATGAGAGATCGCAGGAGATTGAACCCGAGGCCTCCGGAACGCGGCCTCTCTGAGCCTTCCGTGCCAAACAATTAAACTGTACTACTTGCTAAATGATTTTTTATTTGATTTCTAATTTATACCTTACAGATTTTGGATGTACACTGTTCTTAAGTTCTCTAACACGCGTGTTCCATGCACACATTGCATTCCACCAAAAATGCTAATATATTCACCAGAAATACATGTTTTGGACCCCCTGAATCCAAAAGAATCATTGGCAGAAAAATGTCCTTGTTTGTGTGTGTGTGTGTGTGTGTATGTGACTATGGACAGCAAAACTCAGAAACGAAAAGACGGGTAAATTTCAAACTTGTTATCCAGTGCCAGTATGTGCCACTACACTTTACATGGAACATTTTTAGAATAACTTCTTATCCAGTGCCAGTATCTGCCACTACTTTACATGGAATATTTTTAGAATAACTAGTTATTCAGTGCCAGTATCTGCCACTACTTTACATGGGATATTTTTAGAATAACTTCTTATCCAGTGCCAGTATCTGCCACTACTTTACATGGAATATTTTTAGAATAACTAGTTACTCAGTGCCAGTATCTGCCACTACTTTACATGGAATATTTTTAGAATAACTACTTACTCAGTGCCAGTATATGCCACTACTTTACATGGAATATTTTTAGAATAACTTCTTATCCAGTGCCAGTATCTGCCACTACTTTACATGGAATGTTTTTAAAAACTTTTAACTTTCTCAAAAATGGATGTAACGATTTTGATTAAAATATCACATGTTTAAGATCTTTTCATGACAAACGAAATGTATATCTTGAACTTTCTGGGAACGGCCTCTGAGTTTCTCTTCATTTTGACGACCTTTGTATAACTCGTATACCATAAGAGAGACAAAAGCTTACTATACAAAATATCTCTCATTAAAATGCATAATTTATGTCATATACAGTTTTTATAGAGTAAACCTTTTCCGAGATTTTCCTTGTTTTTGGTTTAAATTTTAAATTACTTAAACTTTTCTCAAGTGAGAAGTGTACTTTCCTTTTGTTTCTTTTATTTTACTCCGGAGAATGCAAAAGAGAACCGAATTTCAACTGTTTCACATAGCGTTTGATTTTTAAAATATTTTACTATGTCACTTATTTTCCTTTTACTTACAAAGAAGCCAGTAATAAGGCCAATTCCGTTAATGTTTAATTCAATTAGCATGCGTAGATAAACATAATATTTTGTAACGAAATTTTGTTTGTGAAACAGCTAGAGAAAGTCATGAAAATCGAACACATTAAATTTTTTCTCTTTGAAACTTTCAAGTTACATTGTTTTGCTGTGTAGCCATCCTTGAAGATCATTCTCAGCCCTAAGATGATTTTCAAGTGGGATGAGGTTTGTCCTTGAGCACCACCAGGCCGGCAGCCTACTGGAGTGCTGCTGTGTTGACTTATTGCATTCCCGCTTAACTGTGGAGTAACGCGCTAATTGATTCCGTCTGTCATAAATACTACTTACGCTAAGATAACATATTCAAATTTTGCAAAAAATAAATCACAAGGAAGATAGGGAGTAATGTTTGTAGCAGAACCATAAAAACCACAGATTTTTAGCTCAAATAGTTTTCAAAATACACATGAATAAACATACCCATGTATTATATCATAATCTGAATCACAAAAGCACTGTAATGACCATATATATATATATATATATATATATATATATATATATATATATATATATATACATGCATAATTACCAGAAATTGTATACAAACTATTGAGATGACAGTGCTAAAAGAATTATTACATTTATTACGCTTAGCAAGCAGTTAAATTGGAGAGAAAGAGAGCGAACACACTCTTGCTAGTTATAGAATGCTGCGCCAATTATCACCTGTTTATGTCTTGAAATCAGGGCTGTTGTTTATTTAACCCTAGTCCCTACAAAGCTAAAATAAGTTTTCAGTAGCTGTTTGGTCAGGAATAGAGTAAGTGCAATGAATTTAGTGGCGAATCTAAGAGGCAGGTATTGTGTAGTCAGGCTGGAAGAGTTATAAAAATAAAAGGGTCTAGCGTTTATTAAAAATGCAGCAAAGACGAATTATTGTCTCTTGACGTAACTGATGACAGCAACACGGAGGAGCCACTGGCAGTTCTATTGGATTAAAATAAGAGATAATTCATAACTATAATAATATAGCATTTAAGAAAACGTGTTCATAATATGCAAATATGCATGTTCAAGTTTTAAATTTAAAAGCTCCAAAATTATAGAAGTTTAGAAAAACCAGTTATGGTTTACTTACGCCGACCATTATGTCGCCAGGCAGATTTGGGTGCTCAGAGAGCGAGTGAGAGGGGGAATATGAAAATAGTGGTGCTAGCGATTTGACAATGCAGAGCACGATAACGCATCTCATTCGCTTCGTTTTCCCCATTTGAAAAACATTATGTCACGAATCCTCTTGTAGTTCTTTATGCAGGATACTGTAAACCCCAGGTGATAAGTCCAGGAGTAATCGAACTCGGGACCACGTGAATACGAGCCACTGTGGAAAAATTCAATATCCGGGACTCGAGTCACGGAACTTCAGTTAACGCTGCGATGGACTTGACATCCGGGCAGTGACGTATTTGAGCTGTTCTCAAAGTCATTACGAGGTCCCTGTAGGTGAGACTGACGACGCGGCAGCTTTGCAATACACGAACCCCCCCCCCCCCCCTTCGCCCCACAACTGGTACCTGTCCCACTCTTTCCCTTCTTGCAGTTTGACCCGTTTCTTTTCCTTGCTCAATCCCAACTTTGCTAATTACAGTGATAAATAAACCGGGTAACTTGAGTTGAGCAGTTTTTAAATAGAAAAATTACATAGTAGCGTTTCGTGAAAGATAATATCTGTGTGCTGCGGTGCCGGCTAACCTGTCAGGCGAACAAAGGGAAGCCCGGTGTTTAGCTGCGGTCTTAAGGGTGGAGCTGGTACCTCCCATCGAAAGGAAATTTCTTCAACCAAAGAGAAAATTACTATCTTAAAGTACAACTCTCAGAACACGTTCGTTTCATTTCGACTTGCCAAAGTTTCCAACTTAAAATAAAATACAATCTTCATGGAAACAGCTGAATCTCTAATACTTTACCAGAGATTATGAATAATTCTTAAGTCGATTATTTTTTACCAATAAAACGATGCAGTATGGTGTGTTTCAGAAATCACGGCTACTTATCATCATAATTTTTATCAACTCCATAGCGTTTGCTTGTTTTTGTCACCTCTTTATCATTTACTTTCTCTACACGTGCTATGTATATAGAGTATAGAAGTGTTTTATTTTACCAAAAAATTCGATACTGAGATTTCAACGGAAATACATTTTTTGAGACCCCCTGAATTCTCAAAAAGCATAAGCATTTCTAGAAAAATATCCGTGTGAGTGTCTATGGGCAGCACGGCTCAAAAACGAAAAGTCCCTTAAATACCAAACTTGATATTTAAGCTCAGTATCTTCCAAGGATGCGACAATAAGTTTTTCAAGGAACTCCCCCCTCCCCCAACTACCTTTCACATGGAACAGTTTTCGAAAACTTTTATTTTCTCGAAAATGGCTTTTATGATTAAAATATCTTAAGATATTTTTAAGAAAAACGAAATGTATGTCTTGAATTTTCTGGGAATAGCCTCTGAACACCTCTTCATTCTGGATGACTTTTTTGTAACTGGCAAACCGTAAGAGATACGCTCGTACAAAAACTTACTGCACAAAAAAATGTAAATCTCATTAAAAACACCATTTTTTATTTTGTTATTTTATTTATTTTTTGTAGAGTTAACTGTTTTCGAGATATTCCGGATTATTAGTTTCAATTTTAGCCACTTAAGCTATTCTCAAACGGGAAGACATCTTTCTTCGCGTTTCTTGTTTGTTTACTCCTGGAAAGAAAAAAATATTAGAATGTCAATTGTTTCACATAGCGATCATCTTTTAAAGCACGAGAAATTCGCTTTTAGCCTGTGCATTTTCTAATTTCCCTTCTACTTACAAGAAACCAAGTAATAAGGACAATTTCTGTTAATGTTTATCTCTATTAGCATGATGACGGTAGAAGAATAAGCTTTATAACAATAATTTTTTACAGAGATATAGGGAAATATAGAGAGTCATGAGAGGGAAACAAGATTTTTTATGAAATGAGTCAGCAAGGCCTTCTTGAATAGTAATCTAATTATTCATGGAGTTTAGTGAACATCGCCTTTAGGTGGGTATGGTCGCTCACGCATCACATTAAGATGGAGGGCAGTGTGACGTAACCTGCTTGCGTAGCAGGAGCGTGTTGTGAATCTTAGTTGCAAAAAGCTGAAAGATATGCATTAAATGTAGAAGACAAAATGTCACTGAAATAAGCAAAATATCGCTTATATACTTACAGACCACGTAGGCCCTGGCGGCTTTTTGTGACCCCAGGGTGGGAGGGATGAGGGAGAGGTCTGAAGGGCGGGCAGGCATGGACGAGTTCGGATTAAATGTCTTAATACTACGAGTTTCGAGCCTCCGGGGGTCCACCGTAAGAGTCCTAATCAAAGTACCTGAAGGGGGTTCCCGATGAAGCGGTCCCATAACGATGCCAGAAAGAAATCTCTACAATGTACAAAGCACCGCCCAGACGCAACTCACCAAACACCTGGTCCTTCAACCTTGAAATAGATGACATGGAAATGATGAGCAGGATTTCGCATCATTCGCCTGATGACGTGAGGAAACTCCTAAAAACACCCATGGAATAGGAACATCAATCACAAAAATCAAACTCAGGTCCTCCCGAATGCCCCCCGAATACCTCATCGCTTTTACATTAGAGGCAGAAGGGGATTTTATGGTGCCTAAATATTTGCCTAAACCGAGCGTCACCAACTGGTTGCCGTTTGAGTAAAGCAGAGAGCGCACATTTTCTCGATGCTCTTGTGAATCTGTACCTTCCTTGTACTGTGTGATCATTGCGTGGAAAGCAAGTGCAGGCAATTTCTTCAGTGCTGTAGCACTATGCCATATGCATACGTAATCCACCTTGTATGGGTTAATATACCTTTGTAGGTTCGTGATTGCTCTGTTGTGTCTCTTGCATTAGTATTTATACTTCGGATACAAACATATACATATTTTTCAGGCTTGGTAATTGGTAATCATAATATATATAACTGTAAAAATAAAGCAAAGCACTTTCATATTTGCAGCAGTCATCATGGTAATCAATGGCATCGAACCCAAATCGATGCTTTTATCCTTTGTTACTATTTTACTCACATGCATGGTTTGCGCAATCACGGTAAAATATCATTTTCTGAGCGCAGAACTTGTCACAAATTAAACATTTATTCCGCCACTTTCTATAAATAAGAGATATTCCTGTTAGACAAGCATTAATATAGGCTTGTGTGTTGGATTGCCTTCTGTTCCCAAAATTATAAACTGCCACACGACATACTATGCACCTATTATCTGCTGTACAAAGAAGAGAGGCGGATGAGTGGTTAGACCGCTCGCCTCCCTTCTAGGCGGCCGGGGTTCGATTCCAGGCGCCTGTATGTGGGATTCGTGGTGGACGCAGCGGTGTCTGGGCGGTTTTTCTCCGGATCCTCCTGTTTCCCCCGCCACTCATTTCAGCAATTGCTCCATCATCACCTTTCCAATCATCAATTTCGCTTACATTTCATTTCATTTACTTCCACATATTCATGCCTAGCTACGGGCCGAAACCTCGTAACAGGTTCTCCATTCTGACAGGCTTCTGACAACTAGGCATTGGCTTGTAAGTCCAAGGAAGGTGTCAGTCCTATACGGAGAGGGTAAACCGATTACGAAACGAAACAAGGAAGAGAGACAACTCTTGCTCTGTCACTACATGCACGTGCAAGCCTGCTTGCTTAAACATAAAATCAAGCGAGAAGGTGACGCCTGGTCTAGACCTTTTGTCTGGTGCAGTGACTTTCACGACGGTCTTTTTGATCTGAAAATACCAGCTTAAACTAGCTTTGCTAATCTAATGCATATAAAACTTTGTCAAAGGGACTCAGAATTTTATTGCATAATAAACGAAAATAATGTTGCATCGCGGCGTTTTATTTATGGACTGTCTGGTACTTGTTCATGCACAGAAAACAATGGAATAACGGTCGACGCTGTAATTACTGAGCGAATCCAAGCTTTTGTCTGGAGCGAGAGACGATCTGTTGTCGCTCAAATCGTTAACGGCAGTAGCTAAACCAACATAAAACGACGATCTGTTCAATATGCTTCGTATGCAAAGAATACTACTGTCCCTGAATCTACCGATTTCTATATAGTAGCCATGCTAATCAATTTGGATATTTTTACTTTCTCTACACGTACTATGTACATGGTATATAGAAAAGGTATTGTGTTCCACCAAAAATTTGAAGTCAAGATTTCATCTGAATACATGTTTTCAGACTTCCTGAAAAAAACTTGTTAGAAAAATTCTGTGTATGTTTGTGTCTGTGGACTGCATAGCTCAAAAACAAAAAGTGCGTTAAATACAAGTCCGTTAAATACCAAACTTGATATTTAAGAAGTATCTTCCAAGGATGCGACACGAAGATTTTCAAGAAGATACCCCCACCCTAAACTATCCGTTACATGGAAAAAAAAATTGATTTTCTCAAAATGCCTCTAACGATTTTGACTAAAATATAGTATATTATAAGATATTTACATGACAAAATATATATCTCAAATTTTCTGGAAATAGCCTCTAAAGACCATTTGATTCTGGATTGTTTTGCAAAATGTTGCATAACGGTTAAACCGTAAGAAATAGACAAAAACTTAATACACAACAAATGTAGATCTCGTTAAAACGCATAATCCATATCGTGTATTTCTTGTAGGGTTGAACGTTTTTGAGATATTCCTTCTTATTGGTTTCAATTTTATGTGAAGTACATAACTTTTCTCAAACGGTACCATGCAAAGCGAGCCGAACCTCGATTGTTTCATAAAGCGACCAGCTTTTAAAGAATTTGACTATCGCTTTAGCCTAATGCATTCAATTGTTTCCCTTTTATTTACAAGTAAGCAAATAATAAGTCAATTCTACTAATGTTTGTCTCAATTAGCATGATGCAGATAAAAGAATAATCTTTTGTACGAACAGTTTGTATTTGGGTCATCTAGAGAAAGTTGTGTGAATAGAATATCAGATTTTTTTTTTGTACAGATTTGTTCTACAAATTATGGTATAATTATGCTATACTTTTGGCATAAAATATTCATTTTTAAAATCGTATATGTTACTTTCACCCGGACTTTCTCTACTACTTTTATATTAATATTCATAAAACTTATTATTTTTTTCCACTTCTTGTTCATCTTTTTTTCAAGGATTATGTATAATATTCGCTGTTTCGATCTCTATCATCCATCCACTTCTTACATTTATAACAAATAACAGAATAGCTAGCTAAAATTATTAAAATACAAATTCAAAATCTTAAAAAATAGAACATGAAATAATCTTATTATAATTCCCCTTTTAATAAAAATTGCTTGTGCATCTTTTCAGGTCTACCAAATCTCTCTTTGCACTAGACCGATAAATCATTTTTAATAATATATTTTCTATCATTCTGTCAACTTCAATCTTCCATTTCATTATATTTTCTTTTACTCATCGTTAATTGAAAGGATTTTTAAATGTAATGTTATTGTTTCATCCCTTATGTTATCCATTTTAGTGTATCTCCCTACATATTCATGAACTTTATTTCTGCTACCTGAAAGCGTGTTTTTTCCTCTCTCTCTCTCTCTTTCTCTCTCTCTCATTGTCCATAATTCAGAGCTATATACAAGAGTAGGCACAGCCATGATCTTATAGAATTTCATTTGTGTTTCCTTTTTGGTTTTTCTTCCTAAAGTACTTCCTATTGTTCCACAGATTGCTTGAAATCTTCTCATCCCTTTACTATATCTAAACCCATTATCATATCCCAGACAATTGAAGCGGGATACTTGTTCTAAAATATTCTAATGTTTTATTATTTTCGACCTGACCAGATTCTTTCCAAGCCATTGTTTTTTACTTATTTATATATAAAGTTTAATTAAAGATTTGCTTTTATATACTTCTCTCTGTAAATTAGCTTCAGTTTACTGTATAACTGGTTATCACCGTATAATAGAGCATTTGCCGGTGTGCTAGGTTCTACTTTAATTTCAAAACTGTATTTCACCATTCCACTACTTCTTGTTCATAGAGATAAACTTTCATTACACATTTACATCTTTCTTGAAGAGGTATACCAGACACGAATTTGATGATTATTTTAAAATAGTTCATATCCAGCGACAGTTGTTATAAACATGATGTTTTTTCGACATCTGCCTTTATTTATAATGTTTTTCAAATAGGAAGAGTTCTACGCTGCAGCGAATGAGATACGTTCTGGTGCTCTGCGTTGCCAGAACGCTACCCCCATTCTTTTCATATTTCCCTCTCACTCGCACACTGAACATGCAAATCTGCCTGGCGACATAATGTCTATTCATGTGTATTATGAAAACTATTTGAGCTAAAAATCTGTGGTTTTTACGGTTCTGCTAGTAACATTACTCCCTATCTTACTTGTGGATTATTTTTTTCAAAATTTGAATATTTTGTCTCAGCGCAAATAGTATTTATGAGAGACGGAATCACTTAGCGCGTTACTCCCCAGTTAAGCGCGAATGCAATATGTCAACACAGCAGCACTCCGATTGGCTGCCGGCCTGGTGGTGCTCAAAGACAAACTTCATCCCATTTGAAGGTTACTAAAGTTGAAGTTGTGTAGAGAAGACAGTTTTCCGACTAAAGCAAGTGACTCCTCCTAAAATAAAAATCTGATGTGTACTATACACATGACTTTCTCTGCATCTCTGCAACAAATTATTCTTAAGAAGCTTATATTTCTATTTACTTCATGCTAATCAGAACAAATTAGCAGAAATAGTCTTATTACTTATTTGCTTGTAAAGTAGAAGCGAAATAAGAGTACCATAAGTTAAAGTGGTAGTCAAAAGCTGGTTGCCATGTGACTGAAGTTCCTTTGTTTGCATGGAAAGCAGTTGACAAATTTCTGTATGAGAAAAAATATAAGTTTTTCAAAGCAGAAAAAAAAAAAAAAAAACAGGGAATGTCTCAAAAACGATGAACTCCACGAAAAAAATGAATATAACATAAATTGTGTATTTTAACGTGCTCTACATTTTTCGTGTAGTAAGTCTTTGTCCACCTCTTACGGTTTAGCAGTTTATTCGGAATTCCGTAAAATTCATCCAGAATAAAGTACTCTTCAGAGGCTATTTCCATAAAATTCAAGATATACATTTTATTTGTCACGTAAATATTTTTAATATACGAAATTTTAATCGTTAGAGCCAGTTTTGATAAAATCAAAATTTTCGAAAAAAGTTCCATGTAGAGGGTAGTTTGGGGTGGGGGATTTTTCTCAAAATCTTCGTGTCACATTCCTGGTCCAAGTTTGGTATTTTACCGACTTTTCGTTTTTGAGTCATCGTGTTCACAGACACACGGACGTACGGACCTTTTTCCGATTTTTTTTTTTTTAAACAGTACCCGTTTACATTTCCCCCCTAAGTTTACTGGTTTTACTGTTCCTTTACACAAACATAAACACATTGCACAAACATATAACACCCATGCCCAAGGTGGGACTCGAACCCACGATCCCCTGCCCACGAAGCACCAAAGCGAGACGCCTTAGGTTTTTTAGATAAAGGGGACCCTAAAATATATATTTCCGGTGAAATCTCGGTATCGAATCTTTGGGTGGAGTGCAATACCTTCTCTATACACTACGTACATAGTGCGTATAGAGAAAGTAAAAACAACATTCACTCAAAGCATTTCAGTGGGACGAGCAATCACGTCACTGTGGAAGTGAGCTACAGAAATGTTCTAAATCCGTATTTATGTAAAGAATTTTGGGTTAGATTACTTAACCGAAAGTTCTAATTCTGATATAATGCAAATGAATATGTACGGGACGAAATTGCGAGCAAAAGTTAGTGGTGCTATTAAAGTGAACTGATCATTTTAGAAGAGACAACATATTTGTTGTTGTTTTTTTGTTTTTGTGTTTATTCATTAATATCGAAATTAGAACTCGCAATTATTTAAAATAAACTTAAAGATACTGGGAGTGAAATTTCAAAATTCTATATTGTGGTTGCATTGCTGTTATGTTAATTTAGTCGCCAAATTTCATTCAAATTGTATAATTACTTTGCAACATATAAATTATTTCACAAACGTTATTGTGTAAATATATTGCGAATTCAAAATGTTCCACACACCTCAAAATTTGAGAAAATTGGTTGGCATTTTCTGAATTGGAGCTTTGAATCACATAAAAAAACCTTAAACCGTGATATTTCAATAACTTTGATTAACGAATTATTAGAATTTTTAAAAATATTTAGAATTTACAATCTGTAAAAGTAATCTTTTTAAAAATTACTGTTGGTGTTACATATTTTTGTCCTTTGTAATATTACAATAAATACTACTGGGAAATTTTAGGTGCTGTTAAATAGAAACTGCGGAGCATATTAAACGAGTAAAATGTAGTTTTACAAAAACGGTGTTTTATAAAATAGTATGCTTGGAAGCAGGTGTATTGTACAATCTTTAAATGCCTGTAGAGCACGAAGTGAGCTGAAGACAGCTAAATGTTGATTCTAGACCCCAAAGGTTCCAACACAATTTGCTATAAAAAGTAATTTTCTATTTTTTGACCGTTAGTAATCAATATTTCACCCCTAGTGAACGATTGAGTGACATCTTTAAGGGTTCCAATAAGCCACACATACAGAGAGTACTGCACTTTAAGGGAAAATGCACTAATTCTGACCTAAGTAAAACCACCGAGCGAAGTGGCCCGCGGTAACGTATGGGACTCACGTTAGGGAGGTCGTGGGTTTCATTTCCGAAGTGATCCTTTCTGACCCATTTATTTTTTCCTCGAGGGTTTACCCTGGTCTTAAGATTCTTATATTTACGAGTAAAAGCATACAGTCCCGGAGGCTTGTCAGGACTCCGGCGCTGTATTCCATTTTTCTCGCGTTAGATAGGTCGTGGGTTTGATTTCCGAAGTGATCCTTTCTGACCCATTTATTTTTTCCTCGAGGGTTTACCCGGGTCTTAAGATTCTTATATTTAAAAATATACAGTCCCGGAGGCTTGTCAGGACTCCGGCGCTGTATTCCATTTTTCTCGCGTTATGGGACTCGCGTTAGATAGGTCGTGGGTTTCATTTCCGAAGTGATCCTTTCTGACCCATTTATTTTTTCCTCGAGGGTTTACCCGGGTCTCAAGATTCTTATATTTAAAAATATACAGTCCCGGAGGCTTGTCAGGACTCCGGCGCTGTATTCCATTTTTCTCTTCTTTTTTTTTTTCCAGTTTCGTACATTTCCTTACTTGACCTATTAAATTAAAATTTTCTTTTTACATATACATACACAGACATGTACACATTTACAAACACCCATGCCCAAGCCTGGACTCGAACCCACGATCCCCTGCGCCACGAAGCACCAAAGCACTTTAAGCGGGCGCGGCCATGGGGACCGGCAACTTACGTAGGTCCTACCGAGATATGAACTCGGATCGCTGGATTCGATGTTTAGAGCACTAACCGTTATACCATGGGGCCCCAGTTAAAAATTATCCGGGTAACTCGCCCTAAGCGAGATTCGAACTCGTGAATGTGCGGCAGACACGTTACCAACACACTACCCAGGCGGGCTTTACGAAAGGTCGAAGATGAACGCTAAGAGGGTGAATTAAATCCCCGAATTTCCTGCCTATCATTTCCTTTTCCCATTAATGCCTTGACATCTGTTTCAGGGTTGAAGGACCAGGTGACGGTTCGGCGCGTGCGGCTGGAAGATTATTCCTGGCATCGTCGCGGTGCCACTCAGTCGGTACTCGCCTTTAAGTGCTTTCGTGCTAGGGTTCCTTCAGAAATTATATTTTGTGGTTCTTGGCGTCTCATTCTACAGTGAGCGTAAAAGACCGCTTAATGTTGCTCAGAGGTCTCTTTATCAGGCTTGAGGTTATTTTACATGCCAAAATCTACGAACACTACTTTACTTCTCTACCGAAGGAAAAATCCTTCGCTCTCCTCTGGGTTTGAACCCGCGATCTTGGGTAACCATTGCATGCAGAGGGCGACAGGACTCCTTCAGGATTAGAATTATAATTAATCTTTTTGAGAAACGAGAAATTAATGAACACAAATATATTTGAGAATTAGCAAATCAGAATTTGAAATTTTTATTATTGTCCGAGTTATCGTTAGACAATAAACGAGTAATATGTTGTTAATATAGTAACGAAAGTTGTTAGAAATAGCGACAAAGGCGTCAAGTTGGCAAAGTCAAGTGAGCTTGTTACTTCAGCCAATGAATATAAAAAAAATCATAAATGGACAACATTTTTGAGGCATGTGGAGTGAATAATCTATTTTCATTTTAGTTATGTTTATCATTCTCGGCCAAAAATCAAAATTTCCATCATGTCCAGCAGAAACGACGAAATGATCAGATTCATGAAAGAACTTAACTTAGAATTAGTGAGTTCACTTCCTATAAAAGCCGTGCATTTGGATACAATTCGGGAAACCAATATAAAGAAAATGTATGCACTAGTCGAAATGGCCAAAGATATAGTCACGAAGTTCTTAGGTTACCGATCAATGTTGTGTCAATCCGATTGAGCTAATATGGTTCACGCTGTAAACATACTGGAATGTGATTGCCTTCTGTGGGCGATAGTTTTGGCAAAGTGTTGAGAAAATTTATAACAAATAGAATCCGACTGTGGGAATAGATGTATACAATACATCATACACAAAGGGCGAAAACATAAAATACGATTTTTACTTTCTCTACACCTGCTATGTACATAATGTATAGAGAAGATATTGTATTGCACCCAACAATTCGATATCGAGATTTCATCGGATTTGGGACCCACTGAATAAAAAAAATATTTATGAGCAGCATTGTTCAAAAAATAAAACTCCGTTAAATACCAAACTTGATATTTTAGGTTCAATATCTCCCAAGGATGGGGCACGAACTTTTAAAAAAAAAAATCCACCCACTCCCAACTACAAGGGAAAAAATTTCGAAAGTTTTGGTTTTCTCAAAAATGGCTCTTAACGATATTGATTAAATTTTTTTTTTTTCTATTTAAGATATTTACATGACAAATAAAATGTATGTCTTGAAACTTTCTTGGAATTGCCTCCAAAGACCTCTTTATTCTGGAAGATTCTTTTTTTTTAATTTTATTTAACTAGTAAACAGTAAGAGAAAGACAACGCCTTACTACACAATAAATAAAGAGCTCCTTAAAACACACAATTTATGTTATATACATTTTTTCCTGATATTCATTGTTATTGGTCTCAGCTTTAAAATCCTTAAAATTTTCTCATACAGGAACCTGTCAACTCCTGGCCACGCCAAGAAACAGATTTCAATCCCATAGCAAGCACAGTTAAAAACATTTGACTTTCAGTTTAGCCTGGTGTATTTCATTATTTCCCTTCTACGTATAAGGAACTAAGTAATAAGACCGTTTCTACTAGTGTTTATCTTGCTCAGTGAATAGAAGTATAAGCTTATCAACAATAATCTGGCCGCACCGTGGCCGAGTGGTTAGACCATTCGCCTCTCACCTGGGTTCGATCCCAAGCGACCGCATGTGAGATTTGTGGTGGACAAAGCGGCGCAGGGGCGGGTTTTCTCCGGGTTCTCCGGTTTCCCCTGCCATCGCATTCCACCGGTGCTCCATCTTCACTTCACGTATCACCAGTATCATCGCCTGCTGTGCCAACGTAGTTAAAGCGGGCGTTAAACACTACAAACAAACAAAAAAAAAACAACAATCTGTTAAGAGATGTACAGAAAATCATGTGAATAGAACACATCAGATTTTGTTTCCATTTATATCTCGTCTTTAACTGCATGGTTCTAGCAGCGGCATTTCTCTTTTGAGCTAATTGCCTAACTCGTACACTGATATCGTTGGGGTCCTATTTATCTTTGAATTATGTCATTATTATCTCTATCTCTCTCTCTCTCTCTCTCTCTCTCTCTCTCTCACGCACTCACACGTATACACTTCCAGACTTTGGGGAGGATACTGCGTAATCTGGGCGAGAGAAAAATCCCTACTCCCAGCCAGGAATGGAGCCCGATATCCCTTGCACAGCAGACAGGTATTCTATCGACTGAGCTACGAGACCATGTGCGAGTGTTTTCCCCAAACGTAAAGTTTACCGAAGTGAATTGACAATATACATACTTTAGGCTTTCACGGCCGGCGTTAATCCAGTAAAACGTAGAGGTTTCCATTAATGCAGCTCTGATATTCTACGAATCTTTGTGTTTCGAATTTGAAATTTGGGACGGGAAATATAGATTTGGTGGTGTTGGTATGCTTTATGGTATCGAAGCGCCTCATTTAGCTGGTCCTTTGTGAAAATATTTTTGTCGCTACCATATTTCTTTTTAGAGATTGCTGAGTTGGATAAATTCCTTGGTTTGATAATATGCAGTTGTTGGCCGACGGCTATCAGAGCACAACCGTTCGCCAAGGTTAGCTTTGAATTTAATTTCGCCCTTGTGTTTCTGGTGTAGTTCCAAAGTAAACCTTTCAACATCCGTCGGCGAGCGTGAAATTCCTGGTCCAGTTCTCGTGTTTTAAGACAAGTGTGTGGAAGTAAATATATGGATAATTATGCAGTTAACGTAACTCCATGGCACGAGCCCGTCTGACCGCTTCATCCCAAATCTCGGTCGGAAGGCGTCATGAATGGGGTGCAGTACTGGAGGATGAGACGTGATCAGCGCCTCGAGTCCCTATGGCCGGTTGATACGGTCTTCTCAATCTGAGCCGCTACTTCTCAATCATGTAGCGACAGGGATCTCACGAGGCTGAGTTCTCCCCGGTCCAGGTCTCCCCACACCAGTACCGGGAATCGAACCCAGGTCTCCCGCTTGACAAGCAGCCGTGCTAAGGAGACGACCAATTATGCAGTTATTTTCAACAAAATCGTAACTTTATTCGTAATGAAAATTGTCCATGTATTGGCGTCACTTTGGCAAACGCGCAAATTTTGCTACCTTATTTTCTAAATTCTCTCTTTTAGCAATAGCATATTAATACTTATAGTAATCATTTCACGATATTTAGTCAATTACACAATAGGTTGACTTAAAAAGGCTCCTTTCTAAAATCCAGAGAGATTATTCCCACGTCATGCAAAATCGGTAACTCTAAATCTTTTTCATTCATCTACAAAAACGCCCTATTGTATTTTTATGTGTTACTATGACAGTAGACAAATTTATAGTTATGCATTTACCTTTAATTCTATTTACAATATAAATTAAAGGCAATGACATTGTTCATTAAACATAGTTTTCAATTCTGACATGTTTAACGCATTGTGAGCCAATATTTATTATATTAACATGTTTTATGTTTCATAATTTCCGACATACGGACGCCTTCTTCTGTACCAAGGTTCACTTCCTTTATTGTCTCTTCTAAGTCGTACCTAGATAGAGAGAAGCATCGAAGTATACTTTACCTTTACTATTAAACTTACCAAACAATTACAGCAACATCTTCCTGACAATTTAGCTCAACTATTATGTTGGCCGAGATTAGGCAATTTCAACCAATCGCAGACATTTGACTGGAGCGATATTGTCGAAAAATCTAATCGCAGCTGATGTTTATTTCTTTGAACTCGTGTCGCACCTGACGTCCGTATGTTTAATCTCCTGTCTTGGTAACAAGGTGACAATCCAGTCTTCACTTTTAGTAGCTCTCAGCTACACAATAATTGTACTTTCAATTGATTCAATTACAATGTTTATTTAAAGTTTTATCCAGTTCATAGTACATTAAGTTCAAAAAAGGAGTGAACATAATCTTTATTTGTATTTCTTATGTTGAGATGAGTGCAATAACCTCAAATGAAGCAACGTTTGTTTCCATTTCATCTAATAGAATAATTGCTCCCTATTTCTGCTGTTGCTATCGATATTTGTAAATTGGGTGTAGACACGATCGGCCATATCATTATTCAGGAGGCAATGAAGAAAGAAAGGGGAAAAAAACATTCGGTAAGTAAACATGGTCGAATGCTTTATCTACCGTTTGAGAACCAACGTTAAGTATTACAATCATAACCTGATAATATCTCCTGTCCTATATATTATAAATTATGAATAGTCTGGTTCACTGAATTGTCTTATCAAATACAACTCGTGCTTCCATCTCTTAGGACTCGCGGTATTACTTATTATGTGAAAGCAGATAATATTTCAACTGAGCGTTCAAGAAACACTGAAATTACGTAAAAGTATGAATATTACAGAACTTGCAGAAGGTTTTGGTTTTCAGTCAGATGAAACTGAAAGAATTGTCGACTAGTGGAGAAATATCTTTTACCAAACCTGGGACAGCAAGAAGATGCATTGGTATTTTTGGCCGAAGTATTACGGTTCTGAAATGCAGATTTAAATTCACATAAGGATCTGTTTAATCCAGCTGTGGTAAGGGTGTTCAGTGCTATGAGCAAAGTGAAAACCAAATTGAGAAATCGAAGAATGAACAAACGTTGCTATGATAATGAAGTCTGAAAGACTTTGTGTTAATAATTGATTGAATGCTGCCTATACCTTTAAAAGTAACTAGCCTTCAACCAGTGCGACAGTAGTTGTTGAAATAGGTTACGAGTAAGTGAGTGTAATAGATAAACATTATTATGATACTAAAATACTCTAACGCCTCTTTTAGCGCATTCTCGCTCAAAGTTAGCGCTTCTCTGGCGACTTTTAGGTTCAATTTTAGCGCTAAGTGGTGTTAACGAGCTGCTGCCTTGTTCAGGATTCCTGTCTAAGAGTGCAAATCAAACGTACCTAAACGAGACTGCGCACACGAGAACACTGCAGTTGCATGGGGGCCTGCAGTGAAATGCAATATAATCTGTTTCAGATTGCAACAGTTGAAAAGATACCCTGCAGCAGCTCTGGTAGATTTACACTAACAATGCATTGAATGTCACTGGATAGGATCATACCCCTAAGCAAGAGAAATATCACCTTACTCTACGTGTTCTCAGCAAAGTGCACAATGTTACAATATCTGTTTAACTTGAACTTGTTATTGTTTCTCCTTAAGAAATGGCAGAGACACAGTGCTGTATTTAAACTACTCATTCTCATTAATTATAAAGAAAGCTATAAGTAAGAAAGGAGAACTATCTTTCCACTTAATTGGACATCAAATATATACTAAATAATTACTTTATCTTCCATAAGTGCTATTCTTTTCCTTCAAGCAATCTGCATATGTTAAATTAGAGAGTATAACATTTATCGATATAAACATGTAATGAGAAACGTAGTTCCAATAATTCTCAATTTCCATTTAGTTAACACTCCTTTCTCGAGCGTTGACGTATTTCCTCATCAGGTATTTCTTTATTCTGGTGTTCATTTTTACTCTCTCTCTCTCTCTCTCTCTCTCTCTCTCTCTCTCTCTGTCACGTAGTACAATATACATTGTAGATAGAGAAGGTATTGTATTCACCCAAAAATTCGACTCTGAGATTTCACCGGAAAAGCATGTTTGAGGACCCAATTTTCTAGAAAAACCTCCGTGTCTGTTTAAATGAATTGGTGTTTTATTTATGGACGCTCTTTAATTGCTGTGGTTCTCAGCGTCCCATTCTATACTGGGCGTGAAAGACCGCCTAGTTTTGCTCAGATGTCTATCTTGAAGTTCTTTAACGTGCCGTAAATATACGTCACGGGACCCACGGATTTACTTCCCTTCCGAAGGAATCCATGCTAAGTATTTTTACGCTCGAAAAAAATCCATCGTCCTCCGCCGGGCTTGAACTCGCGACTTTGGGTCAGCATGTAATCATTATACCACGGATGGCGACTTTCTGACTGTGTGTGTGTGTGTGTGTGTTCGGCTATGGACAGGATAACTAAAAACAAAAGGTGGTTAAATACTGAATTTGGTATTTAAGTTAGTATCTTTCAAGAGTGCGACATGAAGATTTTCAGAAAAATATTCCACTCCAGACTACCCTTTACAGGGACCTTTTTTACATTTTTTATTTTCTAAACAATGGCTCTAATGATTTTGATTAAAATGCCGTATGTTAAAGAATTTTAAATCGCACGTAAATCCTGAGTGTCTCGGGAATAGCCCCTCAAGATCTCTTCATTCTGAATGACGATTTTATAACTAAGCGTCCCGCTGTTGTGAGGACTTATTCTAAAAAAATTACAAACATAACCAAAGAAAAGAACAACATTCTTACAAAACGTGAAATAGGAACGACAAGAATGACGAAATAAACAAAAGCAAATGAAATGAAATAAACATAAACAAACAAAAAAAATACAAATATTCCTCCCTTGGTCCCACCTTTTCTTCCACTCGTGTTTTCACCTTCCAATTAAAAAAGAAAAAATAAATACATAAAAAGACAGGTGAAAAAATAAAGAGTATTAAAAAAAAAAAGAGCATAGCATTAGTTTTTGAAAAAAAAATATAAAACTAATTTATTTGTTTGATCATTCGGAAATACTGATTTTTATTAGTTTATGAACATTATATTTAAATAAATTAAAATAATAACTTAATCTATATTTAAAAATAATTAAAAAAAGTTTACTTTCTCGATGGCATTTAATTTGCTTTCTACTTTAAAAAATACCAAACTTGGTATTTAAGTTTAAAAAATTTAAAAAAAAAAAAAAAAAAACATCGCTAATTTTTTTTAAAAAAAAAAACTGGTAGGTAATCTGTAAAAGATAGACAAAAAGTTACTACACAAAAAATGTAATTTTTTTTAAAAAAACACGCAATTTATAGCATATTTTTTGGTAGAGCCCACCATTTCAGAGATGTTCCCTGTTACGCGTACTGGTTTAAATTTTAAAATAGGTACTTAAACTTTTCTCAAACATGAAGTACTCATTTGTTTCCATATCTTGTTAAACTGTGGAGAAAGAGCTAGGTTAATAATCGTTTAAATACAGTCTTAATACGCAAACATTATTGCAACACTACGATATAATTGTATTCACAGCTTACAGCTTGTTTTCAATAACGCATTACACTGAGCATCTCATGCCTCCACGCCATATTGTTAAGATTAGGTCACCCAGATATTTTCAACACATCGCAGCTTGTCTTGAGTCGTCAGTCACGGTTGCCGACCATTGACGTAACCCATTCATTTCTGGGTTTTCCAACCTTTTCTTTTCTTGCATTCTCGTCATTCATATTATTTCTGATAATGCGTTTCTCGACTAATATGAAATATGTAGGGAAAAATCTGATGTGTTCCATTTGCATGACTTTCTCTAGATCTCTGTAATAAAGTATTGTCAAAAGGCTTATTCTTCTATTTACTTAATGGTAAGTAGTTAGACCACTCGCCTCTCACCTACGGCCCGGGTTCGATTCCAAGCGACCACATGTGACATTTGTGGCGGACAAAGCGGCGCAAGGGCGGGTTTTCCGGTTTCCCCCGCCGTCGCATTCCACCTGTGCTCCATCTTCATTTCATGTATCACCAGTGTCATCGACTGCTGTGCCACAAGTAGTAAAAGCGGGCGTTAAACACTACCAAAAAATCGAGAAATAATTAGCAGAAAGCATCCTATTACCTGCTTCCTTGTAAGTAGAAAGGAAATAAGGGAATACCATGAATAAATCGATAATTAAACCTTTTAAAAGCTGATTGCTATGTGATTGAAATACCTTTGTTTTAATGGACAGAAGTGTACAAATTCCCGCATGAGAAAATATATTTTGGAGCTGAAACTAAAGATAAGGAATGTCTCAAAAACGGTCAACCTCACGAAAAAAAATGTGTATAAAATAAATTGTGTGTTTTATCGAGCTCTACATTTTAACGTATTACGTTTTTGTCTATCTCTTGCGCTTTACCAGTTGTACAAAATTCCGCAAAATTCATTCAGAATAAACATGCCTTCAGAGGCTATTCCCAGAAAATTGAAGATATACATTTATATACATTATACATTTATATACACTTACAATTGAACTGCCGTTCTCTTTGCGTGGCTAGGAGTAAATGAAAAGACGTATGAAACGAAAAATGACCTCTCGTTTGAGTAACGTTTTAAATAATTTAACATTGAAACTAATAGCAAGGAATATTTTGGAAAAGATTAACGCTACAAAAATGTATGTGACATTAAATGTGTGTTTTAATGAGATTTACACTATTATTTTGTGTACCTCGTAATGGTTTACCAGTTACACAAAATTATCTAGAATGAAGAGTTCTTCAGAGACTATTGTTTGAAAATTCAAGATATACATTTCGTTGTCATGAAAATATCATTAAAATAATCGAAATCGTTAGAGCCATTTTTGAGAAAATAAAAATTTTCGAAAAATGTTCCATTTAACGTACACGCCCGGATATTTTTCCAAAAATGTTTTTTTTTTTTTATTCAGGGTGTCTCAAAATATGTATTTCCGATGAAATCTTGGTATCAAATTTTTGGGTGGAATACAATATTTTCTCTATCTACTAGGTATATTGTGCATACGTGCTATAGAAAATAATAACCTTCTGTAAGAATAGTTTGCAGTGGATAGAGAATTTCATAAGACGTTTGTAATTTTTTTCCGAGGACCTCTAATATGTCGTGGTGAAATATAAATGTAGATTTTTAAGAGGGGCGGAATATAATGCTTCCTGTACCTATCATAAATAGTTGAATAGCAAAATTGTTATACGACAGTCATAGCAATAAAGAATGTACACTCTGAAAACATTCTGGGAGCATCCAAGGCTTCAGTTTCCAACTCTGGAGATAAACCCTCTTCCTACGCTGCAACAGCTTCTTCAGGACTAATAGGTGACCTAGAAGCCGGTTCTGCCCTTTTTTTTTTTTTTTTTTTTTTTTTTTTTTTGGTAGTGTTTAACGTCCGCTTTTACTGCTCTGGCACCGCAGGCGATGACACTGATGATACATAAAGATGGAATGAGATGGCTGGGGAAACCGGAGAACCCGGATAAAACCCGCTCCTGCGCCGCTTTGTCCACCACAAATCTCACATGCGGTCGCTTGGGATCAAAGCTGGGCCGTCTAGGTGAGAGGCGAGCGGCCGGTTCTGCACTGTAGGACAAGAAGAAATCACATAGTGCCGATCGGGACTATAGGGTGGATGAATCAATAGTTTGCCTCAGTTCCTTGCATAAACTCCATCGTTATATTAACGGTGTGAGCTGATGCATTGTCATGATGCAATGAAATGTCCCTTAGTTCTGTCTCAGGACGCTTTTCTTTGCTTTCTTAAAACTTTTTCAGAAGGTGTACCATTTTTGGGTAAACTTTTTCGATCCCAATTTTTGCCGTGTCCACTTGTGGAGAAGAAAGAAACAACCATTTTCTTCCCGGCACTGCTTGCTCTTCTATTCTAAACGGATGTTTGATCATCTTTGAACACCCAAAAAGAGGAGTGACGTTTTGTTCCTGGGTCAAACTGTTAAATCCATGTTTCTCACCCCCTGACAATATCTGAAACACTGATAACTTTCCACAATTAAATCTTTGCAGCATTTCTTGGCACGTTCCACCCTATGGAACTTCTGGCTGCAGATAAATTATCCGATACTCATCTTGAAGAAAATGTTTACATGAAGCTGTTCATGAATCATTGTTTAAACATTCGGCGAACTAATCGCTAATGCCAGCTAATGTACTTAGATTTTCGCAGTGGTGATATTTTTCTCAGTCACTATTGTTGTTAGTCTTCCCTCCATGGTGTAATGGTTCCCATGCTAACTTCGTATATCTAAGGTTGCGGGTTCAAATCCGGCGGAGGACGATGGATATTTTCTGGTGTAAAATACGGCAGTTAGAGAGGATCCGTAAATAAAACTTCATCTCACATTTCACTCTTCTCTTCATATTTAAGAGATTATCACCAGCTCTTGAACTCTCCAAAAACAGCAGAACACAGTGGCACATGAGGAATTGTCCCCAAATGCCTTTCAAACGTTCATTGCATAAAAATGCTCTTTCTGAATCTGTATTGCAGGGGAAATGAGGGGAAATGAATGACGCAACAATGCTCTGCCTGCTACCATTGCATTACCAACGAGTCAGCAATTTCGACACAGCAACAATGATTTCCCCAAGGATGGCAAACATTCCGCGTCCCAATACTCGTAATCACAGTAGGGGCCACGGGAATGCGGAATTTGTAAAGTGGGGGATTTCAGCTGAATTAAGTTTAGAAATCACCGCCGAAAATAATGTAATTCAAGACAGCAAGAAGTAAAAGTCGACGTCAATAACCCTGAAGTGAAATAGAACTCCAAACAAGCCAGTGGCGTTAATGAATTCGCCGAAGAGTTTGTTTGTGTACTCAGTTTCTGGAACACAGTTTCCTGGAGGAAGAAACTGTGCGCGTGACGGATCCCGGCATCATCAAACCAGAGTAAAGTGTTCACGTCCAAAGAGATTGTTACAGAGTACTCTGTACTGATGTATAGCTCCACAGACCCGTAATCTCGGCGAACCTTGAAATGAAAGGTGATAATTAGCAAAGGATATAATAGTCCATGACGTCATCTGAAGCATCTCCGCAGGGCACTACGTGTAGGGGGTGAAAGAAACCGTAATACCGTGTGTTCCAGAAAATGTGTGTCTGCACACCTTGCGGAAGAAATACTTTTTATCTTGTAGGGATGCCAAAAATTACAATAGTATCGATAATAATTGACGCACACGTACAATAGTGGGCAAAATATACTATATTTTAATTTATTTATTTATTTATGTTGGCACAGCTAAGGTCGTTTGACCTTCTTCGTTCAACCACATAAAAGAATCCTAAATTACAAAATATACATAATGTACATATAATAAAAATAACACACAAGTATGCGAAGAACAATAGAAATTAGTGAGACTGCCTCCGTGGTCGAATAGTCAGCGAGGTGACTTCTCACCTGGGGGTTCCGGTTGAGGCGGGTCTTTTTTTCTTAACCAGAATTATTCCTTATCCCCCACAAAGTCTGGAAGTATGTATGTGATAGTGAATGTGTGTGTGTTTGTTTGTTTGTTTGTTTGAGGAGAATACAGGGATATAAACATAAAATAAAGAACCTATAGGCGAGTTGTCTCTAATGGAATGCCCCCGATATGACCTTAGATGTTAAAGGGGACTATATAAATGAAACAAAACAAAAAACATAGAAACTAATTAAAAATATGCAAAAAACTAAGTGAAATTAAACAACAATAGAAATAGCAGTATATTAGAAAATAACAATTAATTGAAAATATACAGAATCTAAATGAAACAATGAACAAACAATAGAAGTAACATAAGTATTAGAAAAACTACAACGATTAATTGAAAATATGCAGAAGTGAAACTAATGAATAAATAATAGAAATTACTCAAATATTAGAATAATAATAATAATTAATTGACAATATACTTAAGCTAAGTGAAACTAACGAGCACGGAATAGAAACAACACAAATATTAAAGGAGCCAAAATAACCAGATTAAAATATGTAGAAACAAGCGAAACAAATGAACACACAATAGAAATAACACAAATGTTTAGAAAAACAATAATAATTACCTGAAAATATAGAGAAGCTAAGTTAAAAGTAATAATGCCATAAGAAGTGTACACTAAACTTTTAATATGACTATACAAATTTTAGTGTTACAGAATTACAATTCACATATTAGGTACATATACGAACAAATATTAATAAAATCAATCAACATTACTATGCTTTTTCTATGTTGGAGATACGTTTAATTCTTAGGTATGCTGGGTGATAATCGCGGTTCTTCCCTCCTTGAGGCAAAGTCACTGTATTAATTTACTATAGTAAAGATAATTTTATCAATTCATTCTACAAAAACATAAATTTATTCAATTTAAATGTATAAAACAAACTTAATAATTAAACAATTCTATTAATTTCAGATTACATCGAATTGCACGATTAACTTCATGTAATTAAAAATCATGTTAAAACTTTTTGCACCATTGTGATTGACATAAGTGCATTATTGTGGCTGAGTCAGTTTTCGCGTTGTGTTTCAACTATCATTTTACGCATATTAGACCTTTCTCGTCAAACTACAGGGATATGTATGTATGTATGTATGTATGTATTTATTTCTCTGCAAGTGGGTATCACCCGGTGGCAGAGGTATATATGTATACAAGATATATAAACAATAAATCACAGCTGCCAGTTTATGGCTTTGTAAGCTAGATATAATAGTTATTTACAACAAATATGAAAACATTAATTTTTCTCTCAATTCAGATTAATTTCATAATTAGAATCACCAACCTATTTAGCATTTGTATTTACAACAATATAAAATCACAAGCATTTCATTTAAGGAATATTTACAAAAATTATCCAACATTAATATCAAGATTTTTCTTAAATTTCTTCAGAGACAGAGGAAGGCTGCTCCAGGCAATTCATTCCAGTCTTTTATGGTTCTATTTACAAAGGAGAACTTTCCCACGTCAGTTTTGTATCTTCTACCCTATCATTGAAAGATTTTAATTTCGATGCAGTGCATAAAAAACTGTTCTTTAAAATATATAATATAATTCGAGTGCAATCCATTGTATTGAAATTTTGGGGCGATATTTTCATATGTTGAAGTTGGCAACCATTACTCATTGAACAATAACCCGGATTCAACGGAGTCGTCCATCGCCTGTAAGCAATAACGTTTTTCCCAAAAAGAAGCATTAAATATAGAAGAGAGTTCATGTCAGTTTTAAATGGAAAACTTCTGAAGATTTTCACATTTGTGTACAGCAGCTGAATTAGATTCATTCTTAGAGTGAATAATTAATATTAAACTAAAGGAATGTTAAAATTTTAGGCTGACGAGGGCGAACGATGTGGGAATTCTAAAACAAGCACGTATAGAATGTTTAATATTATTTGTCTTGAATTGCATGTTTACTTTCTTCCACTCACACAGATGAATATGGATTCCATCCATTATTATTGCATACTTACCGAGATTTAAGAGGAAGGAGCGCCGTGGCAGAATGTTAGACTGCTCAATTCCCACCTAGGAGCCTGTGAGATTTGTGGTAGACGAAAGGACCTGTTTTTTTTTCTGTCTTTTTTGATAGTGTTAGCGCCCGCTTTTACTACTTGTGGCACCACAGGTGATGACACTTATGATACAGGGAATGAATGTGGAGCAACGGTGGAATGCAATGGCGTGGGAAACCGAGAACCTGGAGAAAACCGCCCTTAAGGCGATTTGTCCACCCCAAATCTCACATGCGATCGCTTGGGATCGAACCCGGGCCATCTAGGTGAGAGGCGAGTTGTCTAACCACTCAGCCACGGTGCGGACATAGTGCCCTCTGTGTGGATTTCCTTCGGGTTTTTCAGTTTCCCTCGCCATTGCATTCCACTAATTTCTCCATAATCACAATCCTGCCATCCATGCCATTCACTTAGCTCCTCAACAGGCGCCTCACACCAGAAACTGGGCTTGTAGGTCCTCCAGATGAGGAGAGTAAGCAGGTGGAGAAGAAAAGAGAGAAATTTCAGAGGAAATACACATTATGCAGAATTGCAAGCGAAATTATGATCCATTTCTCCATGGAATTATAAAATAGGGAGATAATATTAGAGAACTAAATACTATGACGTACTATTAAATAATTAGGTTGCATATTTTATTTATAGGAAAATATTGCAACTTACGAGGTAGACGCTGAATATGTTTAGAAAAGCAAACAAGGATTAGTTCTATTGCTGTGCTAAATATTTGCCTTTAACCTTGATACTGTTTCCATTTCATGAGAGCAATGATGCCACTCTCCCTGAGGCACAGGTTTTAGCAATGTTCCTGCTTCATTTGACGAAGAAAAGGTAATGACACTCATTTTAATTTTTAGAAACGAAAAGAAATCACAAGGTGCTAGGTCAGGGCTGCACGGGGAAGGGTCCTTGGTGCTGACCTTTAGAGAGTCCAGATACTCAATTTTACTGCCATGATGTAAAATTATTCTTCTTTTTGGAATTTTTTCACTTTTTACTTTCTCTATACGTACTATATACATAGTGTACAGAGAAAGTATTGCATTCCACCCAAAAATTCGATACAGAGGTTTCACCGGAAATACATGCTTTGAGTCCCATGAAAAAAAATCTGATGTGTTACACTCACATGACTTTCTCTATATCCCTGCAACAAATTATTCTTAAAGAAAACTTATGCTCATATTAACTTCATGCTAATCAGTAAAACATTAGTAGAAATAACCATATTACTTGCTTCCTTGTAAGTAGAGGTGAAATAAGGGAGTACCATAGCTTAAAGTGATAATCAAAAGCTAGTTGCTATGTCACTGAAGTTCCTTTGTTTGTATGTACAGCAGTTGACAAATTCCTGTATGAGAAATGTGTAAGTTTTTCATAGCAGAAACCAAATATGGAATGTCACAAAAACGACGAACTCCACGAAAAAAAATGTATATAACATAAATTGTGTGTTTTAACGTGCTCTACATTTTTTGTGTAGTAAGTTTTTGTCCGTCGGTGACGGTTTAACAGTTATTCAAAATTTAGTAAAATTCATCCAGAATAAATTACTCTTCAGAGGCTATTCCTAGAAAATTCAAGATATACATTTTATTTGTCAGGTAAATATCTTTAATATACGAAATTTTAATCAAAATCGTTAGAGCCATTTTTGAGAAAATTGAAATTTTCGAAAAAAGTTCCATGTAAAGGGTAGCTGGGGTGGGGGGATTTTTCTCAAAATCTTCGTGTCGCATCCCTGAAAGATACTAAACTTAAATACCACACACACACACATGGACCTTTTTCCCAAAATGCTTTTTTTTTTTAGATAAAGGGGACCCTAAAACATACATTTCCGGTGAAATCTCGGTATCGAATTTTTTGGTGGAGTGCAATACATTCTCTATACACTATGTACATAGTGCCTATAGAGAAAGTAAAAAAGAAAAGCATTTCTGGAAAAATGTTGTGTGTCTGTGAGCAGCATAGCTCAAAAACGAAAATACCGTTAAATAACAAACTTGGTATTTAAGTTGGGTGTCTTTCAAGGATACGACACGAAGATTTTCAAGAAAAATCCCCCCACCCCAACTTCTCTTTACATGGAACTTTTTTCGAAAATTTTATTTTCTCAAAAATGGCTCTAACGATTTTGATTAAAATATCGTATATTAAAGATATTTACCTGACAAATGAAATGTATGTCTTGACTTTTCTGGAAATAGCCTCTGAACATTACTTTATTCTGGATGAATTTTACGGAATTTTGCATAACTGTCAAACCGTAAGAGATAAACAAAAACTTACCACACAAAATGTAGAGCACGTTAAAACACACCATTTATGTTGTGTCCATTTTTTCGTGGAGTTGATCGTTTTTGAGATATTCCTTTTTTTCGGTTTCAGCTTTGAAAAACTTGTACTTTTCTCATACAGGAATTTGTCAACTCGTCTCTATACAAACAAAGGAACTTCAGTCTCATAGCAACTAGCTTTTGACTATAACCTTAACTTATAGTACTCCCTTATTTCGCTTCTACTTACAAAGAAGCAAGTAATAAGACTAATAAGAATGCTAATTTTTTCTCGATTAGCATGAAGGCAATAGAAGCATAAGCTTTTTAACAATAATCTGTTCCAGAGATGTAGAAAAAGTCATGTGAATGGAGCACATCAGAGTTTTTTTAATCGCGGAAACAGAAATTTGTGTACAAATCGATAGTATCAGTGCATTTATCTTCTGTTACTGCAGTCTTGTTTTAGGGGGAAAAAAAAAAAAAAAAGACTATCAACTGTCTTATCACCACTGTGAATTCGTCGGGTCTTTTGTAGGTTTAGGATCTGTTTGAAAAATCCATTAAGCCATTTGATTTTATTTTCAGGGGCATAACAATAAATCTAATGTGAAATCAGTTTATGTGAAACCCGTCGACAACAAAGTTTTCTAACTGTTGATGTAAAATGTTGGGATTTGACTTTATGAATGCCTAATGTCGCCCTAATAAATTCATAAGATGTCCTTAAATTTTCTTCAAACATTGATCGAACAGCGGTAGTATTTTCATAGATAATAGCAGTTTTTATGCTTCTTTCATGAAATCATAAAAACAGAACAGTTCTTAAATCGCTGTACCAATTTTAAAATTTTACTTTTGGTGGAGTTTCTTCGCCAAAATGTTTTTCTAATCCGATTTTCACATTTTTAGGGTTAATGACGGTATAAAATCGTAAAAACTATCTATCATATGATTCATTCACTTAATTTTCTCTAATTCTCTGTAACAAATTATTCTTACAAAAGCGAATTCTTCTGTCTACGAGCCTCATGCTAATCAAGATAAGCATTCCCAGAAATGGTCTTGTTACTTAGTTTCTCATAAGTAGGAGGGAAATAAGGGAATGTATTTGCTAAAGCGATGGTCAAATCATTTAAAACCTGGTTGCTGTGTAATTGAAATTCATTTCTCTTTGCATGGCCGAGGTAAAACAATCGAAAAATTAATGACAAATTCTGATTAAGAAAAAAAAAATGTAAATCAAATTTATAATTGGCACCAATAACAGGAATATCTTAGCAGTCGTTTACTCTAAAGAAAGAAAGAATGAAGAAAAAAACATTTTTAACGAAATCTAAATTGCTTTTGTAGTAACTTTAGATCTATCTATTACGGTTTATCAGCTATGCAAAAGTGGCTACTCCCAAATAATTCAAGATATAGGTTTTATTTGTCATGTAAGTTTAATATACCTTATTTTAACCAAGCTTTTTGAGAAAATCTAAATTTTCGAATCTTCTTTCTATTTACTTTATGCTCAAGATAAGCATTAACATAAATTGTCTTATTAATTAGTTACTTATAAATAGGTTTTAATTTTAGTCTGCGTTTTAAAACTTTTTGTCAGATTATTTCTTAAAAGTTGGTGTTCTTGAATCAACTTTTTATACTGATTCTAGAAATAACCGCCGTTTTTCTCATCACGTCAGGTTTTTATACAAAATAAGAAGTAATGTTTTGCTAATTTTACTTGTGAGCTTAGAAAAGTATTCAAATACATGTCACACAAGGTAAGTTTTTATTCAAGAAACTTTTAAAGAATGCTCTTAAGAACTACCTTAATTTATTTCATGACTGCATTTTAACAAAACAAGAAGTCAAATTTTTTCATTTAATTTTTTTCAAACTTTCTCTTCTTTGACTTTCTTATAATTCCTTGAAGATGACTGTCCCTCCTCAAAACCAACAGTAGTCGGCCATCATAGTTTCATTCCATCTCCCCTCCTATCCATTTCCTTAATATCGTAGTGAAAATGCCCACCCTGCTCTTCACTATAATGTCCCAGGTTTTCCGGAAAGTAGTAGATATGTGAATGCAGAAAATATACTTTTGCACTCATTTTTCAACCCATCTTTTTTAAATTTCCAACATTATTTCAACAATAGTTTTGTAATTAGGATATTTGTAATTACCTAAGAAGTTTCCAGTAACTGATCGGAAGGCGATCCATGCTTCTTTTTCTCTAATTGTCTTCTCAAAATCTTCATCGTTCATCAATTTCTTTATTTGTGGACTAATTTGTCTTGTGTAATGAAGGGACATTTCTTGGAAATGTACTTGAAGCAGGGTCCATCCTGTGGTAGAGCCATTACAAATTGCTTCATCAAGCCCAATTTTATGTTTAGTGGCGGAAGCAATATCTTTTGTCTCTCTACAAGCGGTTCGTGCTGGATGGTTTTAGCTCCAGGCTACAAGTTTCTTCGCTCTAGCCACACTTTCACGCTCCAATGTCTTTGCTTGCCCGACCGTCCCATTCGCATAGAAAACAAGGCATTTTTGAGAATTCAGCTTGTTGTCCTAATAACATTCCAATAACTTTGAAGTCACCGCATATAAGTCATTTGTGTTCTCGTATTAGATACTTCGTAAACATATCTTAACGTTTTCAACTATCTCTTTCATTTAAACTGAAAGTGCGACAGGAGTTGAGCATACACATTCCCATTATGCAGTAACACGCCTTCTAGGCTCCTCTTTGATGAATCTACAAAAAGTTTCCACTGGGAGACTAGGATCATGTTTAATGTCATATAAGTGATATAACTCGTTTATGTTATTGCAGTAAACCAAGGACTCGATCTGTGAGAAAAAGAAACCAGTTCTTTTTCTCTGTGTTTGTACCAAGAATAATGCGTTCCTGGTCCTGAAGATGCTTATTTTTAAGACGGGGGCCTAGTAATTCTGCAGATTCTTTAGGCAAATTCAAATCACGTAGTAGATCATTATACTCTGGGAGGAATGATCACTCGGAAAAAATAAGAAATAGGGAACACAAAACAGACATAGGTAACTTCTCCTTCACAAATAGAACAATAAACGAATGGAACAAAATACCTGCAGATTTACTGGAGACTTTGCCTCAAAGTGTAAATAGTTTTAAAAAGAGACTAAAGAAGTGTGATTTATAGTCAGGATAGTAAATAAAAATATTGCGTTATTATTACTGTTGTTACAATTAAGTATGTATTAGTATACTATGATGTCATTGGCATTTTAGTAGTGTATTATCCACATTATTGTTTATTTAACTCATTGTATTATTACATTGACAGCGCTGCCACCGGGCCACGCCCTAAGCAGTGAAATACAGCATCTATCTATTTATCTATCTATCTATCTATCTATCTATCTATCTATTTAGTTCACTCTGAGAGAACAGTTGTGGAGCCCAGTCTATTCAGGGCGGTGGACATCATCTGAATCGACATCGATGAATACACGAAGTTCATTTTAACATAATTTTTTTCCAAGTTCTCTAAAACATCTGGAGGAAGAGGAGCAGTCAGATCTTCTGCGTGTGAAACTAGCCTGAGGGCTGAAGGAATACTTGGATACACAATGTGTTTCTCATTTTTCGAATTGCACCCCTGAACATTAATTAAACAGAGGTGGTTTTTAGGCTCTCCCCACACCATAGGAATTATAAATAGCATGCATGATTTCTTTTCTTTTATCCACAATCTTAACCTATCAATACAATTGCGACAAACTGACTTTGGAACCAGATCTTGTCTTGGTCACCAAGTTTCATTTTAACATAAGCATAGTGCACCTTTTCCACAAATCAGTTCTCTGCTGAAGCATTGTATAATTTCCATAAATGTAACAAAAAGCATTTGGATTATCACACACTTGCTTGTAGACATACTTATTTATAACTTGAATCGCGATGTGGCACTGGTAAATGCAAGCCTCTGATATTAGCAACACTATTCTGCATTTATAACAACACTGCCTAAATTACAAATAGCACCCAGCATCTACAGGTGTAACAACCTAAAGACTAACAAGTATGTATGATAATTTCCCTCCAAGAATGTGAAAATTTCCCTTCAACAATACACATCTACTGGCTCAACTCTATATTTTTGAAGTGAAATTGTGAAAAAACTGTACTTGATAGAAAACAAAACTACTAAAATAAGTTCTGAAATCAGCATAAAAACGAATGAGAATCACGTACTAGTTTTTAGTCATCTGATATCACGCAGAATTAAGAAGGGAAATCATGGAATATACTAAAGCAATAATCAAGTTTTTTAAAAATGTATCGCTATGTTATATAAATTCGGTTCTATTTGCATGACCAGGAATAAATTGAAATAAAAAGGAATGACGAATTCTCTTTTGAGGAAAATTAGTAAGTGTTTTAAAATTGAAATCAATAACAAGGAGAATCTTGGAAATTTGATCTCCACTAAAAAAACACAAATAAAAAAGGAGAAAATGACATAATTGTGGGTTTTAATTAGAACGTATTTAACTCTCACAGTTTATCACTTATGAAAAAGAATGAAGAGGTCTAGGAGGTTATGTCCAAAAAATTTAAGATATATGTGTTATTTTCATGTATATAGCTTAAAAATACGGTATTTTAATCAATTTCGTTACAGTCATTTTTTAGAGAAGCAGATTTTCAAAATTTTGCCAATGTAAAGGTAGTTTGGCTTGGAGATAGGAACTTTTATGTACGATACATACATAAAAACCGATCATGTAGACAGGAGACATTTTCTGATATTCCAGTTCCAAATGAGATGCTACAAGATGCCTGGTCAATAAATTTAAACGGGGTAGTTAAACGCCAAACTTTAGAAACGAATAAGACATGTTCTAACAGGGAAAAACTTTAAATTAGTGAATCATTTGAACTCTCTGGCTCTAAAGAAGTTTCCTAAGATCTGCTGCATAACAAGTGGATGTTTCCAAAACCTCTGTTTCTGGAGCTGCTAAACTTTTAAATTTGAAGCCCTAAAAAGTGTTTAAAAGAATTACTTATTGTTCAATTACTTTCCAGTGACGGGGAATATCAGGAACGCCTCATTGCAGTTGAACATTATTTATAACATCTAATACTCATTATAATGTATATTACAATTATGGAGTACGCTGATGTTTTAGAATGGAACCCCTCTCCCCTTTGTAGCAGATATCATGGACGGGCCATAAAAACCGCTCTGTACAACGGAGGGGGACACCTAACGCACTGTTGTCTACGCAAGCACTATTGCGACTACTACGAGGGGCGTTCAATAAATCCTTAGAAAAGGAGAGAAAACAAATTATTTTTGGTAATTGTTTTTATTTTTCAACATCTCCTTTTTGAATTTTCCTAGCGTTTCTCCAACTGTGTTAAGCCTTCCAAAAAGTAGGATTTCGTAAGGTCCTCAAGTCACTGGGGGCAAAATCAGGTGAATACAGTGGATGTCGTAATTCGAACCTTAATTCTACAATTTTCGCCATCGAAACTGCACAGGTGTGCACCCTTGCATTGTCTTGATGGAAGAGAATTTTTTTCTTTGCCAGATGAAGGAGTTTTTTTTTTTTTTTTTTTTTTTTTTTTTTTTTATTTCTCCGTGCAACCAATGCAATAACGACGCATAATTCTCTCCATATATTGCTTTCTTTTTGCAAGCAATCAAACTAGATGATTCCGCGTGCATCCCAAAAAACCAGGGCCATCACCTGCAGATTTCAATACTTTATCCTTCTTCTTTAAAACCCTCTGTTTCGACTGTACTTTTGCCTCTGGAGTGTAGTAATTTATCCGTGTTTCATTCATAGTTAAGTATCGACGCATAAACTCCTCAGAATTGCGACAGAAAAGTGCCAGACCAGCTTCCGCGATTGTGTTGATTCTCTATTGAGATTAAACGCGGCACCCATCTTGCCGAGACCTTTGTCAGACCTAATGTTTGGTGCAAATTTGAGAATATTGTGCCTTGTAATATGCATGTGGCCTCTACTACTTCGCGAATTTCGATTTGTCGATCACTCAAAACCATATTATGGATTTTGTCAATTATTTCGGAGAAAGTCACTTCTACTGAACGTCCGGAACGATGCTCATCATTTGTACGGCCATGTTTAAATTCATTTATCTAATTGTAAATTGTTTCAAATGCAGGAGCAGATGTGACATGAACTCCGTCCAACTCGGCTTTTTTCTCTTTCGGTGTTAAGCCTTTTAAATATGTGTTCAATCGCCGCACGAACTCGTTTTTTTTTTCTTTCTTTCTTTTTTTTTTTTTTTTTTCATCTTTACAAGTACAAGATTGTTGGTTCAATCACCTATGGCAACGAAACCACGTGATGGGTATAGCTGAAACTTTAACTGTCATCTAGTAAGAGATGACGGTTACAAAATACAAACTTTTTTCGATGCTACGAGTGTAATTTCTTAGATTTTCTAAGGTTATAGAACGCCCTTTGTACCTTCAAGGAGGAAGGGATGAAGTGAAAGATCCAAAGGATGCTATAGACCGCGTGCAGATGGCGAAACTCGCACCTACGTAGCATTTCCTTGTTCGAACACCCGACCTACTGCTGGTTGCTCAAAGAGGCCCGTGCAACCAGGTAGATCTTCACGAAGCATCCTCTTTCCTTGGAGCAACATCCGCGTCACTGTCTGGCATCGTCTCTCGCGACGAAACATGAAAAGGAAATGTAATGCAACGAAATGCAGCAAATCATGAGAGAATAAAAATCACCGTATCATTCGCCTATCGTCTCGTAAACCCCAAAATCTGAGTGGCGGGCTGATAGGAATCGAACCCTGGACCTCGACCTTACTGTGGAGCCAACTCGTTCGGTCTGTCGCTAGAATATTTGTCATTTAAAAAGTTTAGAGAAGTTTATTATCTGGAATGTATAATCTGGGGAACAAACTCGAATCTGCTGACTGAATTCTTTGTCAGTAACCGTACACAAAAGCTGTTAAACTATAACGTGGCTGTGCTCTTAAGAAAACGCACGCGTTTCGGAGAACACCCATTTTGTAAACAGTTGCACGTGGAATCTCGACAGAGCGGGGCCTTCAAACATTATTTTTGGGCGCGTATCTGTTTGCTTTGGTCGGTTAACGCGTGTCTGCCTTAGACAAAACGTCTCACTAAAACAAAAGAGTGTAAACAGAGACAATCACAATGTCCACCTCTCAACTTTCTTCGATTTCAGTTTAGGTTTTGTTAGGCACACCATTCCAAATAGCTTCTAGGAAAATGTGTTGTTTATTGCCGTATAAAGTTTCTTAACGTATTATGTGAGTTGTTTGAGGAGTCCAAGAGCTGCCGCGTGTTTTAAGGATCACGATATTAAATTATTTGATTAAGAATCATTACAGTAGCATTTAGAATATATCAGCAACACAACGAAATTTAAAATAAGATTAAGGCTATAATTTTAAAGATCAGTGTATGAAAATATATATGGTGAGTGCACAGAAATCTAAAATTAATTAAAAATTACAATTCTGAAGCTTTATTTCGTAAGTAGTATACAGAAATCTCAAAGTAAATTGAAATTAGCATGCTGTCCAAAAAGTAATATCAGAAAACACAGAAATTTAAAATAAATTAAAATCACAACTTTAAAAATTGATTTTTGGAAAAGTAATATCAAACAACACTCTAAAATAAAATGTAATTTATAATATTTAAGCTTTATTTATGGAAATGTAATATCAAAATAATAAACTAATACATAAAAATACAACTTTCTGAAAATGTAGTATAAAGATCACAGAAATATTAAATAAAACTGTAATTACAATTTTCAAGGTATATTCCAGAAATGTAATATTGGGAACACAGAGAAATCTAAAATAAAATTACATTAACATTTAGGCTCTCTTGAACCCAAGAGAAGATTTTTAAAAGATATTTGCATGCAATTGATCTGTTACAAAATTTTAAATGTACTAAGAGTATTACATTTAGGCAGCGTAAGGATTTAGATTTGGCCAAAGTTGTAACATTATTGAGTGTTTTACATAAACATAGTTACGCAATATGCTATTCTGACATTGTAACAGTATTTAAATGCTCACAAGTAGAGGATTATGTGATTTTTCATTTGTTTTTTGAATTTTTAAGATATAACTTGTTTGTTGCTAAATCTCCATAGGCATGTGCACAATTCTATTTCTTTTTATACGGTTGGTTGGGGGGGGGAAACGACTGTCTAGTCATAGGAAATTTAAAAATGTACTGGTTAAAATCGGATAATAAACCAAACTGGGCATGTCTGTGAGCATTACAGTCCGCCTCTATGGTGTGAAATTTCTGAATTCGAACCTCGGTTAGGGTCAGCTACCCGATAAGGTTTTCTAAAGAATAGCTCAAATAATACAAAGGATTTCTCTCTGCACACCAAAGTGCTATATCCACAGCATTTTTGGCTCTCTGCGTATCATTGTTTTGCTTTCACTTTACATAGCCAGTGATAAATAGTGGCACATATATGTGGTGAGTAACTCGCTGCGATATCGAGAAGACGAAGCTCTATTGACCCTCACCCCACTCCATTTGAGCTTCATTTCACTCATTACAATCATGTTCAGAGCTAGATTAGCATTATTTTATTATTATTTATTTTTAAATTAGCAGTTATTTTTTGCTAGCTTTTTTTGTTAACCTAGTTATAAGGTTAAATGGCGTTAATTAAAAAATGAAGATTTGTTAAATATGTAAACTTTTAAATTTTCACATATATTGCCCCAGTTGCAAGAAGCACTAGTATAAAATTTAGTCTAAACAATTTCAAAATTACAGAAATTGGTTACATCAGTCCTGGTAATTTGAATTTTGCCAAGTTTTTCTTGCCTTATATATTTGGTGAGTATTTACAAAACGCTGCCCAAGACATTAGATTTGTGTATTTGTACCAGAATGTTTACTGATTAATGGAAGCAACTAAAACAAAAATGCATATGATAACTGAATAAAGGAATAAAAAAAATGATGTTAAAAGTTACCATTTATTGGCTTAGTATTATTCACTTGCAAATTTAAAATGTCTTCTTCAATTAGATAGTTGTAATGTTCAGAATAATGTCCTAAACGGAGTTTCGTCACACTTTCTACCAACTAAAGCTTCAATTTATACTATTCTTATGGAGTTATAGTCTATTCGCGATACATATATTCGTTAGTCACGATAACTTGTTGACTAAAATTCCTAATATCTAATTAAGCAATTGGTAAGAATAAAAAGTAACTATGCGCATATCGGAAGTCAGTTTTTGTTACTAATGGACCCGTTCGGAGGGAAATAAGAAGCGCATAAAGGTGCTTTCTAGCTGCCACATGACAGCTCAACTTGGGAAATTTGGATTTAACAACGAATGCTTCGAAAACGTTAACGCTACAGAAAAATTACTTGATTATCAATTGTATATTCCAATCATTTCTGCATATTTTGTTAATGTTTGCCAGTTTTACAAAATTAATTGGAAATTAAGAGAAGCTCACAAGACTACTCATTAAAAATATTAATACCTTGTTGGCGTGTTTCTGAGTTAATCTGTCTTTTAAAAAGTTGATAATTATCATTTCGGTAGCAATCGTTTTCGTTCTGCGGGATTTACTTTGAAACAGACATTTTAAAGAAAAACTCTAGTACTACTTACGCATGTTCATATAGTAGGTACATTACAGAAATGCGAATATTTAAATAACTGAGAAAATGTTTTCCATTCACATGACTCTCTCTCTCTCTATCGGTTCTACAAACAAATTATTCTTACAAAAGATTATTCTTATATCTACTTTACCAGAAATGATATTATTTAATTCCTTCTAAGTAGAAGGGGAACAAAGGAACACGCTAGATTAAAGTGAAAGTAAAATCCTTTAAAAGCTGTCGCTATGCAATTGTCATTTGAAATTTTGTTCTCTTCTCATGACCAGGAGTGAAACAAGAGATATGAAACGGATAAGTTCCTATTTAAGAAAAGTTTAAATGTTTCAAAATTGAAACCAATAACAAGGATATCTCTTACCGTTTACAGGTTATGCAAAAGTCATTCAGAATGAAGAGAACTTCAAGGGTTATTCACCAAAAATTCAAGCACATGAGTACATTTTATTTGCCGTGTAAACATGTTTGGCATTTTAATCAACATCGTTAGCGCCATTTTTAAAAAAATCGAAAATTTTAAAGAATGTTGCATGTAAGGGGTATATAGTGTGCGGCAATTTTCGTGAAAATCTTCGTCACATCTATGAAAAATACTATACTTAAATACCAATATTGGTAAATAACCGACTTTTCATTTTTGAGTTATTTTGTCCACAGACAAGACACATACACTTATCACAAGGATCTCTTTTTTTAAATTCAGGGGACATCAAAACATGTAATTGTTGACTGCTTCTGTGGTCGAGTGGTCAGTGAGCTCACTTATCGCCCGGAGGCTCTGGGTTCGATTCACGGCTGAGGTGGCAACATTTTCTTTAACCAGAATTATTTCCTACCCTTCACAGGGTCTGGAAGTCTGAATGTAAGAGAGTGAGTGTGTGTGTGTGTGTGTGTGTGTGTGTGTGTGTGTTTGAGGAAAATAAAACGAATTAAACCCAACGTAAAGAACCTACGGACGAGTTGTTTCAAGTGATATGACTCTAGATGTTAAAGGGGGCTATATAAGTGAAACAATAAAAATGAAAAAACAAACATGTAGTTGCGATGAAATCTTGGTATCACATTATTGGGTGGCACACAATACCTACCTTCTCTACGTACTAAGTAACATGCATTGTACATACGTGCTAGAGAAAGTAAAGGATAAGTAGAAAAAGATCCAGAACGCGTGCACGCGTATGTGTAAACAGATGAAAAAGGAAAAGTCAGATATAAACAGGTTTATCGTGAACGTCTTCCCTCACACCAAAATTCTCAAAAATGACTAATGGTTTTGATTCAATAGGCCATTTCTTGCAAATAGACTGTTTTTCTCTAACGCGTACATAGTAGGCAGAGAAAGTGCTTTCCACCAAACAAATTTATACTGAGATGTCATATCAAATGTATGTTTTGAGGACCCTTGAAATAAAAAACTCATTTTATGTGTGTTTCTCTAAATAGAGTTACTCAAACCAGAACATTCAAATAATCACTGAATTTGGTATTATGTTTTGTATCTGTCAAAGAGGCAACAGGTGCTTATAAAATTCCCCTACTGGCAGTTACTCTTTATATGCATAATTTTTTCTCGAAAATGGCTCTAAAAATTTTGATTAAAATACCCTACATTTAAAATATTTGCATTATAAATAAAATGTGTATCTTGAATTTTCTGGAATAGCTTGCGAAGCCTATTTCATTCGGAAGGAATTTTGTATAATCTTGTTTAACTGGTGTACATTAAGCGGTAACGAAAACGTACCATTTCAAAAAATCTAATGTGTTCCATTCTAATGATTTTCTGTACCTGTTCAACAAAGAAACTCCTTACAAAGCATTATTCTGCTTCTACTTCATGCTAATGGAGATAAATATTAGCAGAATGGTTTTATTTGTTCCTTATAAGTAGAAGTGAACATGAATACACTATGCTAAAGCGATAGTCAAATGTTTTAAGAGCAATCGCTATACAATTGAAATTGAAATTAGTCCTTTGCATGGCTTGGAGTAAAACAAAAGAAACGCCGGACGAATTCCTGTTTGTGAAAAGTATATATATTTTAAGCCAATAACAAGGCATATTTCGGAAAAAGCTCTACACTACAAATTTGTATGTTTTGATCTAAATTTTTATGCAGGAAGTTTCTGTCTATCTTTTACGGATTATCAGTTATGCAAAAGTCATTCAGAATGAAGAGAACTTTAGAGACTATTCCAAAGAAATTTCCGATATACATCTTAATTGTCATTTAAATACATTTAATATACGTATTTAATCAAAATTGTTACTGCCATTTGAAAATAAAAATTTTCGGTTTTTTTCACTTTAAGGGTAGTTTAGTGTGACAGGATTTTCTTGAAAATCTTCGTGTCGCATCTTTGGAAGATGATAAACTTAAAAACCAAATTTGGAATTTAACAGATTTTTCGTTTTTGAATTAATGCTGCCCAAAGACAGATGTGTGTGCATACAAGATAGAGAAATGTGCTGTTTTTTATTCTGGGGACCAAAACATATTTCCGGTGAAATTTCAGTATCGAATTTTTGGGTGGAATGCATTACCTTCTGTATCTACTATGTACGCTCTACAGATGCATTAGTGAAAATAAAAAACTCTTTGGAACACAAAGTATATTCCAAATAACATTTTGTGTAATAAGCTCTTCCCGAAATATCCTTATTAATACTTCGACTTTTTAAAAATTATTTTAACATCCTTTTGGTGGGCCATATGGGAGGATTAATGAAATCTGTGAAATAATGCTCAAGTGAGTCTCGGGTCTGGAGCTTAAAGTTTTCTCAAGATAAGGGAAAACCCCGGAAAAAACTATCCGGGTAACACATCCTAACCGAGTTTCGAACTCGGGACTGTACTGCTTGTAAGGCGGACACGCTACTCCCACTTTATAGAGGCAGGCACTTCGAATTTTTCAATTATTTGCCTCTTTTTATAAAGTCCAGTTGTTTTTCAATTGTTTTCCCGAGGGCCATGAAAACGGAAGGAATTTTAATGCCAGCATAAGAACGTCTAGTTGTTAAAACACAGGACTGTCGCTGTTCTGAATGCTTGTATAACGAAATGTGTGATTTCTGCAAGAGTTCATTAGACAATACAATATACAATCCATATACAATAGAGTTTCCTCTACGCAACAAATCGGCGTGTGTTGGAGCGTGCATGGCGCTGAATTTAAATCGAATTCCTGTTTCTTCCTCACCATGCATTTCTCTGAATCAAGCTGATAGACCGAGAAAGTCTTTGTGCGGAAAGACAAATTAGTATGAGGGCAAAGCACACCATTCCATACTTCTGTTTCTTGCTCTACATTTTTGGCTGCTACTGGATGAATCTTTCTGAAGCCAAATAATCGTTTAATGCAGTTCCAAGAGTGTCATTTGAGAATCGTGGCATTTCAAGAGTACATCTAGCGGTCAACCTACAATTTGTCATTCTTACGTCTCATATGTATTATATTCATCTCTAGAATATTAAATGCCTATGTTCTTCCGTAGCTTATTAGTATCTGTTACTTTCTCTACCACGTAAAATTGCTTACATTGTAGGTAGAGAAGTATTGTATTCCAACGAAAAATTCTATACCAAGATTTCACCGGAAATACTTATTGAGGGCCCCGAATCTCCCATTCCCCAAAAGCATTTATAGAAAAAGCTTTTGTGTGTGTGTGTATGGTGTGTATGTCTGTAAACAGCATTAACTCAAAAACAAAGTCGGTTTAGTACCTAACGTAATAAGGTGATGCGTCTTTGAAATTTCGAAAATCCACATTATGTAAGATATCTTATTGAAACTTATACCTGATATTATACATAATAATAGTGATATTTCTATCAAACTTCAAGCTTACATAGTTATTCAAGTATTAATCTTTATTGCCTAATTGCATTATTATATTAAAATGAGCCACGTGCATTTTCATACTTATTCGCATTAAAAGGCCAAGTTTTACAGATATTGATGAAAAATTACATAGTGTGTAACATTTTGACTATGGAGAGGTGTTGGAAAAAAGTTTTGCTAGAAAATAACTGTTAAAGTTGTATTGCCTAATATGCAAATATCTGTTTATATCTCCAGTTAATTTATTGTTAAATTTCACATCGTGTGAAAAAGAATATATATTTGTAAAATTTATAATTCATATAATTGTTGGTTAAATGTTTCGCAAGTTTTGGTCAAACTTCACACATGCATTATCTTAAGTTTAGTATCTTCCAAGAATGTGACCAAACTCAAACTACCCTTTCCATGGAAGGTTTTTTGAAATTTTATATTTTGTAAAAATGACTCCAACGGTTTTGATTTAAATCCCATATCATTAAGGATATTTTCATGACAAATAAAATGTACATCTTGAATCTTCTGAGAATATCCTCTGAAGCCGTCTTCAAACAGGATGACTTGCATAACTGGTAAACTGTAAAAGGAGAATCTTGCTACACAAAACATGTAGATATAGTTAAAACGCACAATTTATGTCAAATGCGTTTTTGTTGTTGTTAGTTTTTTTCTTTTTCATTTACATGACAAAATGTTCATCTTGAATTTACTGAGAATATACTCGTACTCTGAAGCCCTCTTCATTCAGGATGACTTACATAACTAGTAAGTTTTAAAAGAACAGACTAAAACTGTAGTTGTTAAAACACACAATTTATGTCAAATACATTTTGTTTCTTCTTTTCTTTCTTTCTTTCTTTTTTTTTTTTTTTTTTTTTTTAACCATTAACCGTTAGCCATTTCCGAGATATTTCTTGTTTTGGTTTGTATCCCAATACTTATACTTTTCCCAAATGAAATGTTGACATTCCTTTTTATCTTTTTTCATCCTATTCATGCAAATAGAACGGAATTTTAAAGACATGTTATTGCGACGAGATCTTAAAAAATATTTCACTCACTTTAGCCTAATGCATTCCCTTTTAAAATCCCTATATTTTGCCTATGGTATACACACATGTGACTACACATATAACACACAAATACCAGTGAAATAAGTGGTTTCTAAGTTTTGGACAGTAATTTTGAAATAGGTTAGAAGAGAATAGGCCTAAAAGTGGAATAAATGATAAAAACAGCACATGAAAATGTGTTAAAATACTAACAACATACAATCGATATAAAATCAAGTTGGACTGTAAAACTGCAGTAAAATAAAGGGACTACTTGTCTTAGAACAACGGAAATATCAGGAATAACATAGTTTAGACTGGGAAGCTGGACACAGAAACTTACTGACAATTTTGGTAGAGGAGAAGATTGGATGCATATTTTGGCGAAATGTACACCGTGGGAGAATCAGTGAAAAATTAAACTAACACAAACATTCTTAGGATGCTAGAAAGAAGAAAGAAATGGAGTTTTATTTATGGACGCTCTTTAACGACTGTGCTTTCAGCGTCCCATTCAATATTGGGCCTGAAAGGCCGCTTAATTTTGCGTGCCGTAAATCTAGTCACGGGACCAACGGTTTTACTTCCCTTCCGAAGGAAGCCATGTTAGGATTTTTACGCCTGAAACAATCCATGGTCCCCTGCAGGGTTTGAACCCGCAATCTTTAGCTAAATGAAGGTAGCATAGTAACTATTACACCACGGAGCGCTAGAAGGAGAGTGGTATTTTTGGGTTTTACTAGCTAAACAGAGGAACTTGTAAAACGTGAGTAATTTCTTACCTAAGGGCGCGAAACCCGATCTGATTGTCTATTTAATCCGAGATTATTTAATTCTATTGTTTTTATTTTCTTTTAGTCACTTCAACTGGTAGCTTAAATATGCATGCACGAAAAATAAACCGCCCACTAAGTATTTGTGTCCAGCAGCTTTAATGATTTGACGTGAATAAAAATATTTTATCCATATACATATATACATACACGCATGTCTGTATAGATAGATAATTATATTACATGGGAGGTGAATAAGTGCAAATAGTTGGATATTCAGTGGAGAACAATGTATATTATTCATAGATGCACCTCATTTTCTACGCTTACTAATCGCATTGTCAAGAATGAAGCACAAATTTCAGGGTGTAATGTGTTTTGAACGGCACCTGCGGTATGTCTCTCCTTTGTTTACATTCATCACGCAAGGGCAGCTCCTGTATTTACAATCGCCGGCTTTTTTTTTTTCTTATTTTTTTTTTTTTATATATATATAAACAGTAACGGAGTCTGATCAGGACTCCGGTACTGTATCCCTATTTACATTTGCCCCCGTAGGTGTTACTGATTACTGGTTTACTGGTTTTACTGTTTCTTTTACAAACATATACATATTGCACAAACATATAACATCCACGAACCCACGATCCCCTTCCCACGAAGCACCAAAGCGAGACGCTTTAGCGAGCGTGGCCATGGGGACCGGCTGCTTACATTCACGTGGCTCACAGTGAGGAATCGAGGAACATATTCAGCTGCAAACTTTTCCTTACACAATGAATGACTTAACATATGATGAATTAGCAAATATTCGTTTTACGCCGCAAGTGGGGAATCTGCAGTGCTGCAAGGTTCTGCATTATCGGCGATTTCTAAAGCGTCATCTCTTCAAAGATGAACGTTAACTAAAGTGTATCAAAGGTTCTATGACACAGGTTCTCTTAGCTCCCGATTTGAATAGTTTTTAACTTTTGAGGTTTAATTTTAATTTACCATCTTTGTAAGAGCAATGGGGGTGATTTTGTAGCTTAAAGAACGGAAATGCAAATACTTACATGTTGTTATGCATTTGGTCAGTGATACATAAATCATAATATTATATTTTATATTGTTAAATAACTCATATTACTACATAAATATTTTAAGATGATCTATGATAACTTGTGAATCCTAACCAATGTTGTATAAAACAAAAACATATGATTACGAAGGTTCATTGCGATCGATATTTTACCCTCACATCACACCATCTATTGTCGGGCAGGGCAAAATCAGAGGGCAAAGTAGTCTCAACCGTGTGACCTGTTATGTCAAACAACTGAACGTCTGAGATAGGAAATAATAGCCATCCTAAAATCGTCGTGAAGCTTATCTCATGAACATAAGTTTAGAAAATAGCGAAGAAACTACAAATGCTAGATCATCATATCGTCCTCAAACGCTTATACTAATATTTGCACTTCTTTATCTCCCACTCTATATAATACATACGATACATCCAATTTAATATTATGAAAGGAAAACTTAACAAAATTAATACAATTTTCGGCCCTTATAGAAAAGGTGATTTAATTCACAAAAATTGTAAATGGTAATATAGTATAGATATGTATTTCGTCTCTCTCTCCCTTCTTCTAAAAGATTGCATTAGTTGTCATAGCAATTGCATTATGCTTCATATAAAAGATTTGGTTACTATGGGAACGGTTTAATTGTGGTTTAACAATTTTCTCTACAATTTACAAAACTACTGTAACGTAACTCAATAACACGACAGTCCACAAGGACTGCATCTCCCATCTCGGCCCAAAGGCATCATCAATGGGGTGCAGTTCAGGAGGGGAGACGTGATCAGCGCCGGTTGATGCGG
Organism: Hymenopus coronatus; assembly: GCA_030762935.1. NCBI lineage: Eukaryota > Metazoa > Arthropoda > Insecta > Mantodea > Hymenopodidae > Hymenopus > Hymenopus coronatus. The sequence continues at coordinate 70,246,281 of CM060895.1, forward strand.
TCTTCTCGATCTGGAGCCGCTACTTCTCAATCAAGTAGCTCCAAGAGTGCTCACGAGGCTAAATGCACCCCGGACCACGTCTCCCAGCGTGGGAAAATTCCCCACGCCGGTACTGGGAATCGAACCCAGGTCTTCCGCTTGGCAATCATTCGCGCTACCACCGCGCTAAGGAGACGATCACACAACTACTGTAGCAAATTATTTAATATAGGGTTTTAAATGCTCCTCATTTAAAATTGAGTTAAATAGTACAATATAAACAAGAAACCTTTGTGTGGGACAAATTAAATTGCTCATGCTTGTGAACAAGGTAACCAACTACCTTCCAGAAAAATAATGTTGCCATTAAAATGTTTTTCGATCTCGTGACCCCATTTTTGAGGAGGGGGTTCAAATTTCCATTTCAAAATATTCAATTTGACGTATTCCAGTATTATTCTAAAATTAATTATAATTTTGCTTGTAATATCCTTACTTATAAAAGCGCATATAAAAACATACAAATGTGCATATGTTTGTACATAAGTACAAACATATGTTGTACATACATGCATACATATATAGCGAATCATAAAATTAAAGTGCAATAACTTTAAAGAGAAAATCTTGAGTGCGAAATGTCAGCAAAATGTGTGAGCCCCTCCTAGAATACAGCTTCCCATTCTGAGATGGAAGCTTGGAAAAGCCAAGAAGCGGAAAGGGCTACCTTTTCAGAAACACCCACATAGCGATATAAATTTCGATGCCAAGAGAATAGTGAACTCGGCGCCAATGGGACGCGCTACGTCACACGTGGAAATGCTGGTACAGCAGAAGATGGCCAGATCTCCGTTAAATCATCGCTATATTACCGTGGACAGCAAGAGTGGTCTTCCAACCTGCTTTGCTTTGTTCCGAACACACTAACATTGATCTTGCTTTCTTCTTTTAATACTACCATATCATGTAGAATTCCAATTTTGGAAAATATCTAGTAGGTATTTTTAAACTCATCTTACAAAACAATCTGAAAGGATACACATGCATTTACATTATCTCTATACTCACTCCTCCACAAACTATTCTTTAAAAATATGATGTGTTCCATTCGCATGACTTTCTCTACATCCCTGTAATAAATTATTGTTAAAAAGCTTATTCTTCTATTTACTTAATGGTAGTCGAGATAAACATTAGCAGAAAGGGTCTTATTACTTGCTTCCTTGTAAGTAGGAGGGAAATTGGGGAGTACCATACCTTAAAGAGATAGTCAAATCTTTTAAAATCTGATTACTATGTGATTCAAGTACCTTAGTTTGCATAAACAGGAGTTGACAAATTCCCGTATGAGACAAGTATGAGTATTTTAAAGCTAAAACCAATAAATCTAAAAAAAAAAAAAAAAACTGTCAACTTCAGGAAAAAAATGTTAATGACATGAATTATGTTTTTTAACGAACTCTATATTTTTTGTGTGGAAATTTTTTGCCTATCTCTTACGGTTTACCAGTTATGCAAAATTCCGCAAAATTCGTCCAGAATAAACATGTCTTCAGAGGCTATTCCCATTTTATTTGACCTTTAAATATCTTAAATGTAAGACATTTTAAGCAAAATCGTTAGAGCCATTTTGAGAAAATCAATAATTTCGAAAAATGTTCTATGTAAGGGAAAGTTGGTGGTGGGCGAATTTTCTTGAAAATGTTGTGTCGCATCCTTGGAAGATACCAAGTTTCGTGTATTTAACTATATTTTCGTTTTTGAGCTATGCTGCCCATAGACACACACACACACACACACACGCATACACACATACAGACTGACAGACATACACACGGATATTTTTCTAAAAATAGTTGTTTTTTTATTCAAGTGATCTCAAAACATTTATTTCCGGTGAAATCTCGGTATCGAATTTTTTGGTGCAATACAATACCTTCTATTCGCACTATGTATTAGTACGTGCAGAGAAACTAAAAAACTACTATTCTATGTACTTATTGTTAGCCCAGATATAGACTTTCAATTCACATTTGGACATTTCCTTGTAGGATACAGCAGTTAAAACGATAGTCAGATTTCTAGAGAGCATACCTCTGAATAACTTTGAAATTCCATACCTACTCTTTGGATAACCATGCGGAAAATATGACTTCCCAAAGCATTACAAATTAATTCATCGGAAACAGTGAACTGTTAAACATTTATTTTGTGTAAAGCGTTTACTTAACAAATATACTATTTTTAAATATGATTTTATTTATTTTTCACGATTAACTAATTATGCAAATGTAATTCATAATGAAGTTGAATGACATGCTATTTCGAGAAAATTAGGAATAGGCTTTTTAATTACCATACACACAACTTAACGATATTGTATTTGAAACAAAACCATTTGGACCAATTTTGAGAAAATAGAATATATTGAACTCATCCTTTTTAAATGTGAAGGTTAGTTTTCGGTGGAGGATTTTCTTGGCGAATTTTTTGTCTCATGGAAGTACGTAGGCTTTTACGGCGTGTCATTAGATAATATATGAAATTCTGGGCTTGTAGGCCGTGCTCTATTGAACATTGTTTTTCCATATATTTTGTTCAACGCAGCTTCGAACGAAACCTATGGAAAAACAACTACCAATAGACCTCAGCCTACAATCCCAGAATTTCATACATCACTCGCGTTCTTCTTTTCTCATCCTTGAAATACGCGAACTTTGGTATCAAAACCTTTTCGTTCTTTGCAGACATAACACGTGCACATTTCTGTAAATGTAAGTATAATAACAACAATAATAATGATAATAATGATGATAGTGTTAATAATGATAATAATAGCAATAATAATAATGATAATAATAATGTTAATAATAATAATAATAAGGCGATATAACCTATTTGGTAGCAACCTTTTGCTATTTTCTACTTCTAACAAACTTCTTCGCGGGGGTGGGGGGATGCGCAGTGTGGATGCGCAATGGTAAGATACACTCGGGGAAAAGATGTACTCAGAAACCACTTCAGTTCGCCAAAGAATCGCCGTAGAGGAGACAGCTAGACCAACTTAGAGAAATCGAGTCAGCATTGCTGGTAGTGAGCAGGACACTTTTCGGAATTTAAAAATTTAAAAACCTCTAGTAATTTAGAGTTACTTGGCAAAATGTTCATTCTTTGAGTCGAATTTTCTTTTTATGTAAATATTCTGACAAAAGCTCTAATTTAGAATGGTTTCAAATACAACGTTGAATGTGACGGAATTCCGAACAAAAAGCATGTGTACTAATGTAAACATCGTTTTATTTTTACTTTCTCCATACGCACTATGTACATAGTGTATAGAGAAAGTATTGCACTCCACCAAAAATTCGATACCGAGATTTCACCGGAAATATATGTTTTAGGGTCCCCAATATCCAAAAAAAGCATTTTCACAAAAAGGTCCGTGTGTGTGTGTGTACGTGTGTCTGTGAACACGATAACTCAAAAGTCGGTAAAATACCAAACTTGGTATTTAAGTTTAGTATCTTCCAGGGATGCGACACGAAGATTTTGAGAAAAATCCCCCCACCCCAAACTACCCTTTACATGGAACTTTTTTCGAAAATTTTGATTTTCTAAAAAATGGCTGTAACGATTTTGATTAAAATTTCGTATATTTAACATATTTACCTGACAAATAAAATGTATATATTGAATTTTCTGGGAATAGCCTCTGAAGAGTAGTTTATTCTGGATGAATTTTACTAAATTTTGAATAACTGCTAAATTGTAAGAGATGGAAGTATAAGCTTTTTAAGAATTATTTGTAGCAGGGATTTGGAGAAAGTCATGTAAATGGTACACATAAGATTTTTTATCTTTAACTCGTTCTGTGTTGTATTGTACAAACATGCTCGTATGTGGAGATTTATTTAAAATACATTCACAATATTTTATAAATGCAACAGCTACACCTTTTAGATTTTCAAGAGTGTAATTCTATATGAATTTATACAAATCAATGTCGAATAAAATTTTGTAAAATGGATTCTTATTTTTTTTAATCTCACGTTAAAATTAGTTAATAGAGTAATCTGTTAAGGTGAATATTTCTTGAGTATCACCTTATATTTCTATGATTCATGAACTTAGAGGAATTGTAAGCATTAATACTTGAAAAGGACACGGTGGCAAACAAATAGCTCTTTAGTCACTCTTCTATGTATAAGGGGGCTATTGTCACTGGCTATGGATTGAGCTGGGATATTTTTAGTGAAAGTAGACCGAAATAAAAATTCCTGTGGGTGAGATTCCTCAGCATACACACACACATACATACACATATACGCGGAGCTTTTTGCGAAAATACTTTTTTTTTTAATACAGGGGGCCCTAAAACGTTCTATTTCCGGTGAAATCTCGGCATCGAATTTTTGAGTAGAATACAATATCTTCTCCATACACTATGTACATAATGCATGTAGAGAAAGTAAAAATCTGTGCTTCTAACACTTGAAGCTACAATTTATTATGTGTTTTGGTAATGGTTATAAATAAAAATGAGCTTAAACACATTACAAGGAACTTTATGGGTTGACTACTATTTTCGAAATATTGACAATTAGCCTCGCACGTCGGTACTCTTATAGACCTTGTAGGATCCTGGTAGGCCACGGAAGTAAATGGTTTTTAACAACGTTAAATCCCCTGTATTTGCAATCTAATAATATAAATTTAACCGGACACCTCTGATGGCAGAAGTATAACAAACATGTTGAATTGAAACTGATGCTCATCGCCTTTGACTGCTACAAAAATAATGATTAAATGGATGCAGATGAACGTTTACATCGCGTCAATTTTCATATTACAATTACCTTTCTAAAAGGTGTGTCGTTTTGAGCAGATATAATGTGAATGTCCTAATTTCAGTGAAGACCTTTTTGTTCTCAGTGAATTTTATTTAATAAAGTACCGCAGATCTCGTTAACGTGCATAATTTATATCAAATATGTACAGATACGCACATACATATTCAGTTACAGAAGACTTTGCGTTATAATGCAGAAATGTCAAAACTACAAATTGATTTTAAAACAATTTCATTTTCATTGTAAACTATAAACAAAATATTAAATAAATCTGTAAATTTAAATGTTTGCAGCAAACTTATAGTTAGTTTGAAAGCATGATATTCTTGCTCCACCGAAGTATCCGGTAGTTACGTTTATATTCCTCCGCTTAAATGAGTATAAAAAGGAAAGGCTCGCATACTGTCGCTTTCAGTAATAAAACTGCTCTTCTCTATTCGTTATGTACGGTAAAGTAAAAATAACGGAGGAACAAAAATAACTTTTGAACAACGATAACTTGTGATCTTGCATCATGCTAAGCATCTTGCGGTTAGGGCGAATATACCACGGAGCATTGTTGGAAACATCATCCATAGATATAGAGAGGAGGATAGAATTAAATCTTTGCGACAGACAGGACCTGAGGGACCGAGAAAAGATAATGCTTCTGAGGTAGATAATAATTATTCATCCTAAATTAAGTGCACCAAAACTGTCGTCCGACTTGGTCTTTCAACTGGTAAAGTTGTGCGCCCAGAAAAAGTCAGAAGGGTTATTAGAAACCAACGTTATTATAGCTGGGCAGCTAGAAAAAATCTGACGGGTTCCATTCACAACGAAGAAATATATAAACATGTTTATAAAAAAATGCGTATGTGTGTGTCTGTGGGCAGAATAGCTCAAAAGCGAAAGTCCGTTAAATATCAATCTTGATAATTAAGTTCAGTATCTCCCAATATGCAACACGAAGATTTTCAAGAAAATCCCCTCACACCCAACTACCCTGTACATGTAAAAAGTTTCGAAAATGTTGATTTTCTCAAAAATGCCTCTAACGATTTTTATTAAAAATCTCTTATGTTTAAGATTATTGCATGCCAATTAAAATGTATAACTTGAATTTTAAAGACCTCTTTATTCTGAATGAATTTTCGTATATTTTGCATAATTAGTAAACCGCAAGAGATAGACAAAATCTAACTACACAAAAATGTAGAGTTCCTTTAAACACACAAATTATATGTTAAAAATATAGGGTATTAAATTCAAACAGGACAAGGGAATTATTATAATTTTGTTTGTTTGTTTTTTGAACGAATATTTAAGTGTCTTTAAAATTGCAACGTGTACACTTAAATGATTTTTTAAACAACAGTTGTTATAGTTTGGAAAAATGATACTGTTTATTATTGATATCGAAGGTTTGTAATTATAGGGTCGGCTGATAATTTCCGGGGCTCTCAATGAATACAGCATTCCAATTTTGTTTTTTTGGCTTTATTTCTCAACATAATCTCCAGAAAGGCTAAAACATTTATCATAACGAGTTATCACATTTCTAATTTATTTAAACCATCTCTGTAGTGTGATTTATCAAGGTCCTCAAAATAACTGTTTATCGCATCAATTTGCCCCTCGTTGCTGTGACATCTTTGTCCTCCAAAATATTTTTTGAGGTTTGGGAACAGGTGGCAGTCACTGGGTGTTAGATCTGGCGAATAGGGTGAATGTCCAAGCAATTTGAACTTTAATTCGCACATTTTCCCCATTGCAGTGAAATGAGGTCTTTTTCTTTTCCCTTCATCACTCAAACGTTGCAGTAAGCTTGCGAAGTAGTCACCAGTGATACTTTTACCATTTTCCAAGTAATCAATAAAAATAATTCCCTGTGCATCCCAGAAAACACTCGCCTAACCTTGTTAGCTGACAAAATTGACTTTGCCTTCTTTGGAGTTGGTTCACCTGGCGCAATCCACCGTTTTCACTATGATTTACTTTCTGGAGTGTAGTGATGTATCTAAGTTTCATCCATGGTAATAAGCCGTCTCAAAAATTCACTGGGATTTTTACGGTAGAGCTCCACATTCTTAATAGAAACAGTTTTTCTTTGCAGCTTTTGATCAGATGTCAACAAACGCGGCACCCATCTTGCATAGACATTGTGAAAGCCCAAAACATTACTTAAAATATTACCTGCACGTTCTTTTGATGTGATTACAGCCTCTGCTGTCTCAAATAATTTTAATCTGCTGTCTTCCAGCACTAAACGATGAATTTTTTCAATGACCTGGAGTTATCCCTTCTAAAGGGCATCCAGACCGAGGCTCATCACTAGTGTTTGTACGTCCTATTTTAAACTCTGCAACCCACCTTTTAATCATTGAATATGAAGGGGCAGAGTCTTTCTAATGTTGTCCATTTCCTCCTTGATTTGTTTAGGTGTTAAGCCTTTCAAATGGAAGAATATAATCACTGCTCGTTTTTTCAAATGCTTCATTTTCGTGAAAACTCTAAAGTTTTCTTGTTTACAATGCTGTCATTTGAAAACTAAATAAGCTATAGACCGGTAACTATGGATGTAAGCTAGTAGAGTTACATTCTACGATGCTACCCTCTAACTGGTCTAATGTTGCCATATCTGTGTGAGGCCTGGGACTTATCAGCCGACCCTCGTATTTGCACTTATGAGCACTTTAACATTGCCTTTTTCAGGAAAATAAAAAAAATTAGTTTCAGCTAAATAACAGCGACTGATAATTTTTGTGACGAATATGTATGCTGTGCAATTTCCATTTCTTATTATTCGCCTGAATGTTACCATGCATTAACCTTGCCTTCCTCCTGGTATTGGGGTAGTACCTGCCTCACAATCAAAATATCTCAATATTCATACTTTGTTGAAGTAAGTTAACTGGAGAACATATCTTTCTCTTCTCGCAGTTTCATCATTTCAACTACCAATCGAGTTATCGCGCTCTAAGCTTGGCTTGGAATGCTCAAGCATTGCTTTACTGACCATGACTAGAGCGAACAGGATATCGTTTGAGGAATTGCAAGTTAACAGCGCTACGGGGATTGATGAGGTCAGAGACGAGTTGGAATCGGTACACTCACTGTACGCTTACGACTGCTGAGGCTCGTAACCTGCTCTCCCTGTTTTTTGCTTTTTTGCAACTGTGTACCAGATATTATGACAGGATATTTTGATGAAAGCATTGAAGGAGCGGCATTTGCCTTGCCATTTGTAGAAAAATATGGATCGGAGTTCACCAGCTCTTACTGCCGCTGTTGCTGCTGCTGCTGCTGATGTTGGTGATGTGAAGAAAAATGTTTTTCATTATAAACACGCCTTACCAAATAATTTCATCTCAAAATCTCTGAATTCATTAAATGTGAACATGACGAATATGACATATTTTAAAGAAAGCATTGAAGGTGCGACATTTGCCTTGTCATCTGTAGAAGAGTTTGGATCTGAGTTCAACAGCTTTTACTGCTGCTGCTGCTGCTGCTGCTGCTGCTGATGATGATGATGATGTTGGTGAGGTGAAAAAAAATGTTTTTCATTATAAACGCGCTTATCAAATATCTTAAGAAATTCACCTCAAAATCTCTTATCTCATTAAACGTAACCGTAATGAAAGAGGCTAAGGTAATATACATTAAGTACTACATCCACAAACCAAAGTTTGCGTATCTACAAATATTGCAAATAAACAAAGGGTAATAATAATAATAATAATAATCATGCCTTTCATAAAAATATAATGCCGTAATACCAAGATTACATAAATTATAAGTATACAAATAAATATCATTTCCATGGGTTATATGCAAACGTTTACTAGGATATAAAATGCAAGGTGGAGCCGTGGCCGAGTGATTAGACCGCTCACCTTCACTAGGCGGACCCATATTTGATCCCAAGCGAGCACATGTGGGATTTATGGTGTAGGAAACGGCGTCTGGGTAAGTTTTCTCTGGTCCCTTCAGCTTCCCCGCCACTCATTCCGCCAATTACTCTATCATTACCTTTCCTATAATCCATTTTGCTTGCATTTCATATTCATTCACTTTCTCTCGTTTATGCCTGGCTACGGGCCGACCACTCGTTCCAGGTTCTCCATTCTGTGATAGGTGTCGTTGGCTCCCCGATAGGCTTCTGACCCCTAGGCACCCGTTTTTAAGTACTAAGGGGATGTCAGTCCTACATAAGGGAAGGGTAAACCGACTATAAAAAATATGTTATGAACTTCAGTCTTTACATGCCGCAAATGCGCTCTGTAATCAGTAATAATAAACTATTTCTGTATGGGTTGCAGTCTGCAAGACACACATTCATCCCCCATATGGCATTTAAATCATACAAGCTGGGGATAAATATAATTTGTTTCAAATTACTTTGTGGCGTCAGGCATTTCCGATATATACGTTATTAATGGTTCGAATTGTTCAATCCAATAGGTCATTCATAAAGTCCTGTTGCTTTTTAGCTGCTACTAGCGATTGCATGGAAAGAGTATGGAATTTTAAGCAGTTATACTCCGCCTTTATGGGTAATTGCACAATAATTACGGTGGCATTTACCTTTGGAACATTTTAGCTATCGACAATGGTGTTAACTCCTGTACTGTTGCCATTGGGTTTGTTTTTCTTTAGATTTTATTCATTGTATATTATATATTATATCACATACCCGAACACACTTTCAGACACTATGTGGAAGGTAGAAAACAAATTTTGGCTAGAGAAAACTTCCCATCGGGAATTGAGCCCCGGACTCTTTGCACAGAGGTACGTACTCTACCAACTGAGCTACTAGGCTAACCGGAAAGCTTGTCTCGACTTAAATGATTAATTGGGAACATAGAATTTGGTAAGGATAGTTTATATAGGGTCTTCAGATTTATTCGGTTTTCCGTCAGTCGTTTGTTTGAGCATGATGTCAATACTAGCAGCGCGTTTTATCAGCATTGCCTCTTGCAGAGGACTAGCAAACGATGAGTAGAAGCGGTGATTGTCCACAGTTTCGAGATCACCTTAGTGAAATTGGACTTGTATCGTACCTTTCCAATATTTCCATTTGAATTATTCGCTTGCATCTCGTAAACCCGCAATCGCAGCATTTATGCTGATAGGTAACGTATTCTTCCAGTTCGGAGGTAGCACTCAACTCTGCAAATTATATGATCGGTGGACACTTCTATCTCGCGTTCAAAGAACGCACAAAAGTCCTGATGTAAAACAGTTCTGCACCACTCAGTACCTTAATCTGTTTACGAAATCGATAATGCATTTAGTCAAAGGTTCAATTCCGTATCTCCCCTTTGAGACAAGGGGCTCGCTGAACTAATAATGACGTCATTGATTTAAACCCACTGGCGCTAAAGGCCGAATAAACTGAAGACCCAGCATAAACTAATGAGTGATATAGGAATAGATAGATATAGGTATATATAGATTTATTGATAGATGTATAGCAACATCCATTTAAAGCTTACAAAAACTGAATGTTATCAAATTCCTGGACCTCTTAGAGAGGATTTTTCTTCAATAAAATTACCATTTATCTTTTAAATTTGATAAATGCAAATTCCTTAATTTTGTCAGGTAACCTATTAAATAGCTTAAAGACTACTATTTCCAAGCTATTTTGGGTTTTACTATATTTACACGTCCTAAAATATATGTTATTCCTGCTTCTTGACGCATAATTATTAACAACCTAATCTGGCGTATTTTTCTTAATACATAGTAAACAATTTAATACGGGTAATATCGCAAGGAAGAATCAGATTCCAACTTCAATAAATTATGGTTTACAATGAGTTTTTGGCGGAACTCCGAAAACGATTTTTAGTGCTCTTTTTGTAAAATAAAATGCTTATTTGCATCGCCAAAGTAAGGTATAATTCAGAATGATTGACATTAATGATTTTTGTTAATGGTTTGACTGGTTACTCGTAACATAAACATCCCTTTACTTAGTTTACCGAAAATATAATCTATGGATGCACATAAAGACTGTGCACAGTCTTAACTTGATTAAATGTTTGTCTATTAGAATCACATTAGTGATTTATTTTAGAAGTATACCTTTAATTTTTCTTATGACAGTATTATCATCACAACCTTTTAATGCTAAATCATCAGCAAACAAAACTGTTTTCAGGCATTCATCTTAGATAACTTTGGATATATCATTTTTATATACAGAACCACAGGGATCAGTCCTCGGACCTGTTTTTCTTATATACATATGTGTCCTGTGACCGACCATGCTTTATATTCTTGAGCTTGAGCATAGATAGATTTTTTACCCTAACGTAAGTAGTCTAATATCTGTCAGATACGAGGTGTGGTATTTATACTGGAGTCAGGCAAATCTGTTTAAGAGTATTTCGTGAAAAGTTGTATAAAAGGACTTAGGTCAAATAACTACCACGGGATGAATAGCCACCTTCAAAGCGTCTAAAGTTCGTTAAAGAAAGTCACGTGGGCGTATGGTGCAGGAGACCATTTTTGGTGAAAACTCGACATCAAATTAATGGATGGAATGCACCTATTCTAAGCAGGTGCAAGGGAGAGTAAAAAGGAACCAAACATATCAAAACGTTTTTGGAGGGTTGTTTTTCTTGGTTGCTACTTGTCGAGCACTATGCCACGGAGCAAATGGAGTGAGTTCCTTGTTGATAAAGCGGTCCTTGATGACGGTGATACGGATCTAGTTGCAAACCGCAATGATCATGTATACATTACTACACGACGGACCAGACCGCAAGTTATGCGATCCCCCGATATTTTTATTAACGTTAAACATACGGCAGCTGGAACGGCCGCAATGCGCTTCTCCTCTTTCCAACGGCAGCAACCCGAATCCTCGTCCTGGTGTCGAATGTCGCGTATGTTACATGTGTTTCCCACAGGGCATTTAGCGCTGATATTTTTTAGAAGAGAGGGAGAGAGGCTTTTATATCCCGTTTTGCCGCTTGGGCTGCCAACACGTGGGCAAAGTGCAGGAATGTGCATCTTCTCTCGAATCATTTACTTACCCTCGTACTATGTGAAAACATCATTCTTTTATTCTGTGACTGAACGGACACTGCGAGTCAAAGTGCAAAATTCTATATTTTTTTCTGGAATTTTATTGTGATTACTTTGCCAGCATATAATTGAATTCAAACTGAATGAATACTGTGCAAGATATAAATTCTTTCATAAGGTTTATTATGTAAATATGTATATTGCATATCAAAATTCTTCATAGCCTCAAAATTAGATTGACATTTTTTTTGAATTGGTGTTTTAAACCACACAAAAGCTTATCTTTTCGATATTTCAATAACCTTGATTACCGATAATTGTGATAATTCTTATAAAAAGTTAGAATTGTAATCTCTAAAATAATATTTTTTTCGAACAATATTGTTTTGAAAAAGTACTATTGATGTAAGGTTAGTTTTGTCGTTTGTGATTTTACAATAGATCATTTTGAACATTCTGGAAATTTTAGTTGAATTAAAGAACAACTGAGATGCGGAAACATTTTAAAACTGCGAAAATGTAGTGTTGAATAATGCACTTTTTTATAAAACTAGTATGCTAGGAGACAGGTGCATTCTACATTCTTTAAATGACTGTAGAGCTTGAAACAAGGGGGGACACCCGCCTCCGTAGTGTTGCCTCACATTTTTTTTGTTTACAAATACAGATCCGGAGTCTTATCAGGACTTCAGCGCTGTATACCTTTTCTCTCATTCATTTTTTCCTTCTTTTTTTCCATTTCCCAACATTTCGGTGTTTTTCTATTTGATTACCGTTTTGCGTTTTGCTAATACAGACACATATACACATTTACAAACATGTAAACACCCATGCCCAAGGCGGGACTCGAACCCACGATCCCTTGCGCCAAGAAACACCAAAGCGAGACACTTCAGCGAGCGCGGCCATCAAGAGGCTGTAAGTTTGAATTTTGCTTAGGGTGAGTTATGCACATAAGTTTGCTTGGTATTTTTTTCTTGGGGTTTTCCCTTATTCTGAGAAGACGAATGTCGAATAGCTTGAAGCTCTATGGACTCCGAGATATTTTGAGCATTATTTCACCGATTTGATTCATCGTCCGATAAGACCAACTAGATTAAAGAACGTTGCAAAAAGTTTTCGGTGGCGATTTTATGGTTCATGTCGTGACATATGTAGCGGGATTTAGGAGCTGGATGCTGTGATGAATGGTGGAAGCTGATGTCCTGCTGTAGTTGTAACACCTCTTGCAGCCAGGTTGGTAGCTGTGGTTGACTACAAATAAGTTGCGGTAAATTAGCTTTAACACAGAAATACACCCCGCGTGATAGTTCTGTTGGTATACCTGCTTTGTGCGTTTGGTTTTAAGTCACCATTGTTGTCGAGCGTAAGTTGACCGTTGCGAGTAGCTCGAATAAATTAACTTTATTTAATCCTAGGATATTCTGATGGATATAGAATAATGTGACTACCTGCTAGAATGTGAGCAAAAGCTTTCTTGATAAATAGGAGTGGAAGAAGAGAAGTAGTAAATAATTTAGGAATTGTGAACTGTTTTATTCCTTAATTTGTGTAGTTAAGTTCTTTTTAATAATTTCACGCAACTCTTAAATACAATTAACTAAATACTTACAGATTCAATGTCCCTTAGTTTCAAATATCACAATAATATTACTATATTACTCCTTTTTGTGCTCTCAATTAAGATTCCTTGATACAATTACAATTTTGTCTCCTTTGAGATGCTCTATACGTATATAGAAGCACAGAAAATTTTCTCACATCTCACAAAGATGATCATTCTTTTTTGATAGTGTTTAACACCGTTTTTACTATTGCGTCACACGCAGGGAATAAAGATGGGGCACCGTGGAATGAGATGGTGGGGGAAACCGGAGAACCCGGAGAAAACTCGCCCCTGCTGCGTTTTGTCTACCAGAAATCCCACATGCAGTTGCCTTGAATCGATCCCGGGCCGCCTTGGTGAAAAACGAATGGTCTAAGTGGGCAATGACCACGACTCAGTCCGATAATGATCATCGTAGTTTGCACCTATTATATTTTTTCTTGTCCCTATGACGATAACAGTTTTTGAACATTATGTTGATATACATTAAATACATGACATATTATTAACCTTTTCAAGTGCAAATATATTCATTATTTTACAATTCTGACATAATGATGCCTTATATAGAATAATATCTTAATATTATTTCATTTACAATTATTATTAGTAGTAGTAGTAGCAGCAGCAGAAGCAGCAGCAGCAGTAGTAGTAGTAGTGGTGGTAGTAGTCGTAGTAGAAGAAGTAATGGTGGTGGTGATAATGGTAGTAGTGTTAGTAATAGTAGCCGTGACTAAATACCTCTTCAACGTTAAGCTACAACAAAAAGGGGGGCAGCTAAATATTGATTATGGCCAAAGGTTTCAACAGCCATTTGCCTTTAAAAAGCTTATGTTTTATATTCACATGACTTTTTCTACATCTCTGTAACAAATTATATTTAAAAGGCCTATTCTTCTATCTACTTCATGCTAATGAGATAAAATTATCAAAAAGTGTCTCATTACTTACTTCTTAGTAAGTTGAACGGAAATAAGGGAATACACCAGGCTAAGGCGATGGTCAAATCTTTTAAAAGCTGTTTGCTATGTGATTGAAATTCGTTTGTTTTAATAGCCAGGAGTTGATAAATTCCCTTATGAGAAGAGTATCAGTATTTTAAAGTTGAAACCAATAGCAAGGAATATCTCAGAAAAGGTTAGTTCTTAAAAAAACATATACACATATATGACAAATACATAAATTGTGTGCTTTAATGAGATCTACATGTGTGCTGTAAGTTTTGTCTTTTTTTTTTTTTTTTTTTTGGTTGTGTTTAACGCCCGCTTTAACTACTTAAGGCATCGCAGGCGGTGACACTGATGATACATGAATGAAGATGGAGCACCGGTGGAATGTGATGGCGGGGGAAACCGTAGAACCCGCAGAAAAACCGTCCCAGCGCCGCTTTGTCCACGTTTTTGTCAATCACTTATGGTTTATCAGATATGCAAAATACATCCAGAAAACTCTACATAAACATTCTGTCATGTAAATATCTTAAATAGATGATATTTTAATCAAAATCGTTAAGATCCATATTTAATAAAATCAAAATCTTGGAAAAAATTGTCCATGTAAAGGGTAGTTTGAGGGGGGGGATTTCCTTGAAAAGCTTCGTGTTGCATCCTTGGAAGATACTAAATCTAAATACCAAGTTTAGTATTTAAGGATTTTTCGTTTTGAGCCATGCTGTCCACACACAGACTCACACACACACACACACACACACACACACACACATGCGCGTGCGCACTTATCGACTTTTTGGGTGAAACACAATACCTTCTCTATACACTATATACATAGTATGTGTAGAGAAAGTAAAAATCAATTTTTGAATTGCTGACCAATTGTAAAACTTTCTTTTCTGTATCCCTTAAGATTCAATATTTACCATATTAAACACCAAAAGATAATCTAAACTTGTGAAAAATAGATTCTTTATGCCCATGGAATATTAGAGAAATCAGGTCCTAGCTTCTATTGACATGTAATTTTTTGTTGCACATAGACATTGTTAACGTGTACATAATGCTTATCGTGATTTCAAAATTATAAAAATGCTTGTTTATTTGGACGTTTCAGTTGTTCTATACTTTTTTTTTTCGATTTTAGTCTTTATTTTAGAATATTCTTGCCGTTTGCATCTTTATTATGTACTTTTATTTACAATAAGCCAATGTCATATTATTGACATTTAAATTAGGTATACATTTTAAGGCATTATAAGTTGAACTACTCAACTGAAAAACAAGAGTAACTGTACATTTTAGTAATATTTTTGGGAAGACCCCATATTCTGTCTTTGATGGCTAGCGTGGAAAGGGTTGCTTGTGGGTGGAAGGGTGCCTATTGTCAGGAAACAGGTGTAAGTACACGTAATCGGCTTATCCTCCTTGTATTTGTAGGACTGATATTCCCTAGGACTAACAAGCCAATGCCTAGGGGTCAAAACCTGTCGGGGAGCCAACGGCTGGAAACCACAGAATGGAGAACTTGTCGGCCCGTAGCCAGGCATGAACATGAGGAAGTGGATGATATGAAATGTAAGCGAAATTGATGATTGGATGGGTGATAATGGAGCAGTTGGTGGAATGAGTGGCGGGGGAAACCAGAGAACCCGGAGAAAATCCGCCTGAACGCCACATATGCGGACGCTTGGGATCTAACTTGGGCCACCTAGATGGGTGCCGAGCGGTCTTACCACTCAACCACGGCGCCGCCCCACAGTTATGAATTAATATCCCAAAATTGGATAGCAGTTTTCTTATTTTCGCATCAATGTCAGTTGCTTAATGTTGTTTAATCTAAGAACTCAAAACAGTTTTTTTTTTTTTTTTTTTTTTTTTTTCATTTTCTTTTCACTCTTCAAACAAGAACATTCAACAAATATATTGTAAATAATTTTCTAAATTATCTAATCATTGAACCATCATATTTGGTCAACGTTATGTGTAGCGCTGTATATAAACTGCGTGACATGAAAACGAAAAATCTGATGACTATTAAACCTGGCATTAAATTCAGTAGCATCATTAGAAAATCTCCCATCCCCTCCCTCAACAACCTAATGATTTTCTTATTATTATTATTCGCTCAAAAATTGCTAAGTATTTGTATTAAACCCATTTTTAATATATTTATATGAAAAACGAAATATGCTTCTGGAGTTTTCCACGAATCACCTGTGACATACTCATTTGGAACGAATTTTAACTCTTTGTATACATGATAAGCTTTGTCTATATTTATGGCTTATGCCAAAAGAATACGCATCTAGATAGAAGACGAGCACTTATATGACCAATTTCTAAGTATTCGTTGATTTTAGCTTGAATTTTCCAATACTTTATATTTTTAAAGCACTTGGTCATTTGTTTCCCTTGATGCTATTAAACAATGTGGAATTTCAAAACCAGCATTTAATGGCGATGTTTTTAAAGTTTGAACGATCCCTTTAGCTTCCTGCATCTATCTTGTGCCTAGAGGAAATATGTAATGAAACCACTTCTGGAGGTTTACCTCAACACTGGATGGCTACAAAAATAATTTCCTGGAGAATAATTTTTAGGAAACGTGTAAAAAGATAGTGTTATGTCCTCACCTTACTTTCCCTACTACTCTTATACAAACCGTGCGAGATGGTGCCGCGGTAACGTGCAACTCGCAGCCTAACAGTTAGGGACTTCCGCGTGACTGAGGACTGTGGCAGTCTGTTGTTCCCTAACTTTGCCCTTCCTCCTGGGGGCAGTTAGCGTGCAATTTTGTGTGGCAGGACTTTTGTCTCACAGATTACCAATCATGTAGAAGTCATTCAGAATGAAGAGAATCCAGAAAATTCAAGATAGGTATACTTTTCACTTGTCTAGAAATATCTTAACCATGTGGTATTTTAGTCAAAATTTTCAGAGCCATTAGTAAAAAAATTCGAAAAATATTCCATGTAGAGGGTAGTTTGGAATTGCGAATTTTCTTGTCGCATAGTTCAAACATGTTGGTATTTATTCGACTTTATATTTTTAAGTTGTGTAATTTATGCGCGCATGTATGTTAATGCTGGTTAAAAAATATCCTTGAAAGATTTAAAGTCTATCAATTTTATTTGTTATATCTTGTAAGTTAAAATTAATTATAGACTATTCTTAGATTATTCTTAGTTTGAAGGATCTAATGTACTGACCAACCAGTAAGAAGCTAAATGTTAGAAAGCGTGGATACACACATACACTATCTCTCTATTTTTCCCCTACGGTTCAAAAAAATTTTGTGTATATATGTGTATGTGTGTGTGTGAGAGAGAGAGAGAGAGAGAGAGAGCAACATATCAATGTCGTATAAATACCAAACTTGGTATTTCAATGCCACTATTTCCAAGCTATCCTCCCTTTCGTAGTTTCTATGAGCAAAGTAGAGTCTTAGGGGATATTGATAAAAATACCATATTTTGGTATTGAGACGAGAAATGAATTTTAATTTTATTTCTTCCCTTTCGTAGTTTCTATGAGCAAAGTAGAGTCTTAGGGGATATTGATAAAAATACCATATTTTGGTATTGAGACGAGAAATGAATTTTAATTTTATTTCTTGAATTTTCAGTGAATAGGCGGTGAAGTGTGTATGCTTTCTTTCTTTTCTTCTTCTTTATTTACTAAGTTATTGTATAGTTTTATATAACGTTCAAGAGTTTGGCATATTCTTCTGGAGAAAAGCTACATTTTTCGAAATACTCCTATTGCAAGTTTACGCCTTTCCCAATGTCAGTGGGCGCAGGAACCCATAGCTGCGCTCTCTAGTGTCTAGTTTTAGTGTGCGTCGTGACGGAAGAGATCGAGGATTCGAGTCCCGCCTTGAGTATGAGTGTTTGTCAATCTCTCTCTCTCTCTCTCTCTCTCTCTCTCAAAAAAAATAAAATCCGAAGTGTTCCATTCACATGCCTGTCTCTAATCTCGGCAACAAATTATTGTTAAAAAGCTTATTTTTCTATTTACTTCATGCTAATCGAGAAAAATTAGCAGAAATAGTCTTATTACTTGATTTCTTGTAAGTAGAAAAAAAATAAGGGAGTACCATAGGTTACAGAGATAGTCAAAAGCTGGTTGCTATGTGACTGAAGTTCCTTTATTTGTACGGATAGGAGTTGACAAATTCCTGTATGAGATAAGTAAAAGTTTTTCAAAGCTGAAATCAATAACAAGGAATATCTAAAAAACGATCATCTCCACGAAAAAAAATGCATATAACATAAATTGTGTGTTCTAATGTGCTCTACATTTTTTTGTGGTAAGTTTTTGTCCATCTCTTACGGTTTACCAGTTATGGAAAATCCGTACAATTCATCAAATATAAAGTAGTCTTCAGAGGCTATTCCCATAAAATTCCAGATATGCGTTTTAAGGTAAATATGTTTAATATCCGAAATTTTAATCAAAATCGTTAGAGCCATTTTTGAGAAAATCAAAATTTTCGAAAAAAGTTCCATGTAAAGCGTAGTTGGGGTTGGGGGGGATTTTCTTGAAATTCTTCGTGTCACATCCTTGAAAGATACCAAACTTAAATACCAAATTTGATATTTAACGGCCTTTTCGTTTTTGAGATATGCTGTCCACAGACCACATACACACAAACACATACACGCACATACACACACGTACACACATGGACCTTTTTCCAGAAATACTTTTTTTTTGATTCAGGGGACCCAAAACATGTATTTCCGGTGAAATATCGGTGCATTACAATATCTTCTCTATACACTATGTACATAGTACGTAAGAGAAAGTAAAAATGCATATAACATAAATTGTGTGTTTTAACGAGCTCTACGTTTTTTGTTTGTCTATCACTTAGGATTAACAGTTGTGCAAAATTCATTCAGAATAAAGATGTCCTCAGAGGCTATTCCCAGAAAATTGAAGATATGCAGTTTGTCGTGCAAATATCTTTAAAATACGATATTTTACTCAAAATCGTTAGAGCCATTTTTGAGAAAGTCAAAATTTTCAACAATTTTTCCATGTAAAGCGTAGTTGAGGGTGGGGAAGTTTTGTTGAAAATCTTCCTGTCGCATCCTTGGGAGATGCAAATCTTAAATACCAAATGTAGCATTAAACGGACTTTTTGTTTTTGAGCTATGCTGCCTACAGACACACCCTGACAGGCAGACAGATACACACGTGGACCTTTTTCTAAAAATGCTTTTTTTGGTTTCAGGATATATATTTCCGGTGAAATCTGGTTTTGAATTTTTGGTTGCAATACAATACCTTCTCTATACCCTATGTACATAGTATACGTGTAGAGAAAACAAAAATATTTCGTAACCGACGCGCTTGAAAACCTGCAAGATCTAATTAGGACAATCAGCCTAGAATATTGAATGTTGTTGATGCATGTTGATCTTAATTGGGAAAAACTATCCTGAGTTTCATAACGTCGCTTTGATTTGGCAAGTGCAATGTATCATGAATACTATATATCGAATTTGTCATTGTTAGAATATGTTGTGCGAATGTATTCGCATCTTAATTTCCTAACATAGATTAAGCTTTTAAAGTTTTGCGGTTGCTTTGACATCTCACTGGAGTTTCTTTTAACGGAATTCTTAAGTTTCTGAACCACTATTTCTAAGAAAGACCTGTAAAAGCGACCACTGCACAAGGTTTCGAAATACTCCTTTATTGAGGTCGATCGTCCGCTGGGTCTAGAAAATTGGTACCTTCACTTGCCCACAGCATCAATTATACACGTTGTCACATTAATTTCATCTAATAGAAGTCGAAACAGAATAATGATTCAATACGAAATTACACCAGAAATCACGTGATATACAATGTTTCGTGACATGCGATATTTGGGCGGCACCAGCTCGATCGCTTGATGTATATCGAGCTTGATTACTGCAATATTCAATAGTAAGATGCAGACAAAAAGATAATTTTTAATGCCCTGATATAGGTACGATTTATTTTGATTCTTAGTTTCAGGGTCTTGAATCCAAGTTTTTAAGTGCAGATTTCTCACTGTGATTTGGGAAATTCTTGCCTTGGTGAAGGAACAGAAACTTTTTTTCTTTCCTTCTTCCGATCTTATCATTTCTTATCATCCAGCTTTGTCTAGCACCTTGTCCAGCATTGCGAGCGCGTAAAACGTTTTTAGTTATTCATTTATTTTCATAGCGTAATTCTTTAACCATTTTTTTCATATCGGACTGTGAATGAAATCGGTGAAGTGATGCTCAAATGGTCTCGGGCCCATGTAGTTTAAAGTTACTCGACATTTGTCTTCTCAGAATAAGAGAAAACCCCGAAAGAAACTTTATCCGGGTAACTCACCTTAAGCGAGATTCGAACTCGTGACCTTTGAATGCAAGGCAGACACGCTAACAGTACAGTATCTAAGCGGGCAGTTTGAGAATTGCTTATTTCTAAACTCTGTGTGTGTATTTGCGTGATGTGTTGCTTAACAAAAACGTAATTTATTATTTAATGTGTTTGTGAATTTCTTTCTTAGATATAGTAAAGTATTCCTTATTAAGATAAATCTGATGTGCTTCATTCACATGACTTTCTCTACATCTCTTTAACACACTATTGTTAATAAGCCTATTTTTTTATCTACTTCATGCTAATCGAGATAAACATTAGCAGAAACGGTCTTATTACTTAATCTCTTATAAGTAGAAGAGAAATAAGGAAATACATAAGGCTAAACCGACAGTCAGATGTTTTAAAATATGGTTGCTATGGGGTTGAAATCCGTGTATTTGCGTGGCCAGGAGCTGTCAAACTCCCGTATGAAAAAAGTTCAGTATTTTAAAACTGAAACCAATAATAAGGAATACCTCGAAAGCGGTGAAATCCACGAAAAAAACCTATATGACAAATTGTGGGTTTTAATGAGATCTGCATCTTTCGTGTATTAAGTGTTTGTCTATCTCTTATGGTTTACTAGTTATGCAAAATTCAACAAAATTCATCCATAATAAAGAGGTCTTCAGACGCTATTCCCAGAAAATTCAAGATATGCATTTTAGATCAGAATCTTAAATATAAGAGATTTTAATCAAAATCGTTAGGGCCATTTTTAAGAAAATCAAAATTTTAGAAATTTCTTTCATGTAAAGAGTAATTGGAGGTGGGGTGGGATTTTCTAGAAAATCTTCGTGTCGCATCCTTGGAGGGTAGAAACTTTTTTTTTTTATAGTGTTTAACACCCTCTTTTACTACTATGGCACCGCAGGCAAGGCACTGGTGATACATGGAATGAAGATGGAGCACAGGTGGAATGCGATGGCGTGGGAAACCGGAGAACTCGGAGAAAACCCGCCCCTGCGCCGCTTTGTCCACCACAAATCTCACGTGCGGTCGCTTGGGATCGAACAAGGGCCATCTAATACTGAACTTAAATATACAGTGTGGTAATTAATGGACTTTCGTTTTTGATCTATGCTGCCCACAGAAATACACACACACGGACATTTTTCTTTTCTAAAAATGCTTTTTTTTTTTTTTTTTTTTTTTTTTTTTTTTTTTTTTTTTTTTTTTTTCTTTTCTTTTTTTTTCTTCATTTGATTCAGGAGGTCCCAAAACTGTATTTCCTGTGAAATATCGGTATCGAATTTTTGAGTGGAGTACAATAACTTCTCTATACACTATGTACATAGTACGTACAGAGAAAGTAATCAGTTGCATTGTATATAACTTTCAATGCTTTTCTACCAGAAGCAATGTAGAATGACACTTAGCTTCGTTAAGAAAACGTTTTTTGAACAAACATTATTACCAATGCAGAAAAAATAAGGTTCTGTCTATGCGTACGTTTAATAACTTGTTTCATATCTGGTAACATTTTATTCGCCACTTTAGGTGGGGGAGGAAACAAACTTTATATTCATAAAGTCCGTTAGGGTGTTACGAGTGATGTAAAGAACTGAGCAATGTAGCCAATTTCACTTCCAGCTGCTCGGCCATGTATTCGATTGGTATATGAAGTGCGAATATTAAGTAAATTTTGTTCGGTCCTATTTTTAGATTAAACTCGTACATCTATCCATCCATTAATCCTCGTACAAATGAATCAGTAATGGACTTACAAATATAAATTACATTAATACAATAATTTTAAAAGAACGCAACAGAAATTAACCTCGTTGGATTAGACTAACAAAGCAGTACTAACCACCCTAAGACTGCCTAAATCCAATGCCTATATAATCCTTATTTATTCTTTAAAACGAAAAACAACTTCTTAAATTTGCAGGTTGCCAACATAAACAAGGTAAACATACTTATGATACAATTAGTTGTAAAAATTAAATAATACCTATATAATATCAAGGATAAGTAAACATCAAACAATACAAATATATGCAAACTACATTAACATAAAACGTCATATATATAATTAACAAATAGGGTTATTGACTGCCTCCGTGGCTGACTTCTCACCCGGGGGTCCCGGATTCGATTCCCAGCTGGGGCGGGGAATTTTTCTCTAGCCAGAATTATTCCCTATCCCCCACATAGTCTGGAAGTTTGTATGTGAGTGTGAATGTGTGCGTGTTGGAGTAAAACAAAATGATTTAAACCAAGGAAAAAAAAAGAACCTACAGACAAGGAGTTGTTTCAAGCGGAAGGCCCCCCCAATATGACCTTAGATGTTAAAGGGGGGCTATATAATGAAAACAATAAAAAAAAAAAAAAAAAAAAAAAGGAAGGTTATCTTAAAATGGATCTGTTGAGTCATTTTACTTATGAAAACCAATAAATGATGTTTTAAAATATTTAAAGAGGCTTTTACAACAATAACAATTGATTTGATTCTCTTGCGAGGAAGCTGGAAACTCATTTTTTTACTTTCTCTACATAGTACTGATACATAGGAAGAGAAGGTATTGCACTCCACCCAAAAATTCGGTACCGAGATTTCATTGGAAATAGACGGTTTAGGGTACCCTATATCCAAGAAAGCATTTTTAGAAAAACGCCCGCGTGTGTCCGTGTGTCTGAGAACACGATAACTCAAAGAGAAGTCGGCAAAATACATAACCTGGTGGGTATTTAAATGTCCTCCAAGGATGACACGAAATTTTGAGGAAAATCCCCACCCCCGACTAGCTTTTAAATGGGAAAAAATTCTAAAATCTTGAATTTCTCAAAAATGTCTTAACGATTTTGAGTAAAGTACCGTATTTTAAAGATATTTACATGACAAATATAATGTACATTTTTAAGTTTTTGTGAATAGGCTCTAAGAAGCTCTTCATTGTGTATGAATGTTGCTGAATTTTGAATAACAGGTAAACCGAAACAAATAGACAAAAACTTACTGCACAAAAATATTAAAACACAAAATTTGTCATATACTTTTTTTTTTTTTTTTTTTTTTTTTTTTTGTGGAATTGAACATTTACGAGAAATTCCTTGTTATTGATTTCAGTTTTAAAATACTTACTTTTCTCATAGGAAATTTGCTAACTCCTGATCATGCAAACAAAGGGAATTCAGCCACTAGCAATGAGCTTTTAAAAGATTTAACTGTCACTTTAGCCTAGTGTACTCTCCTATTTCTCTTCTAATATCTAGAAAGCAGGTAATAATACCATTTCTGCTTCTATTTATCTCGATTACCATGAAATGGATAGAAGAATATGCTTTTCACAATAATTTGTTGCAGAGATATAGAGAAAGTCATATGAATGGAGCACATCAGCTTTTTTATTTCTTAACATTTTGGATTACTTAAATGCACTGCCTCATATCGTATACCTACCACTACGATAGTATATTTGGCTATAGGTAAACTAAAACTTTAAACCAAATATCAAATCTATTAATAATGTTTCTGTTTTGAATGAATAATTAATAAAAGTAGGCATGATTGAACTGACCTTAAAAACAAAAATTGAATTTTAAAACTTTGTGTGAGATTTCTTTTGCAAGCAAGAGTAGCTAAATGGTCGTTACCAAAATTGGTGTACAAGTAACCTTAGGTGGTAATTAAAACTTAGGTTTTTCTCATTACTTTGCCCAAAGGAAGGGGTTTTTATGGGGCGCCAAATAAAAAAAATGAAATATCGAAATATGCTGTACCTACTATGTATGTTAAGCTTTATTCAAAAATATTGCATTTCAAACATTTATAAGGATCATAATGTACAAATTTCTGAGTTGAAGCTGTAGAAATTTTGCCTTCTTTAGTATTTAAGAACCGGTAGAGGAAGTATTGAGTTCCAGCCTATAATTCGATGTCGATATTTCACTAGAAATGGAAACTGGTCCCCAGAATACATTAAAAAATGTAAAAACCTTTGTAGATAAAATTCGCGCATCACGTGGTATTGTTGTCCTTGTGTGCGTCTATGTGTGCACGCGCGCGCATTTGTGAACAGCATGAATATAAAAACAAAGGTGCATTAAGAGGTTTTGGCATCCAGGTACTTGAGTATTAATATGTACAATTATAATGACGTTTACAAAGAGATTTTAATACTAAGTGCTGAATATAATGCAGTCGGTCTAGGTAGCTTAATTGGTTAGGCTCTGGCGGGTCGCAGGTTCAGACCAATGGATTTTAAATGTGCTTAAAAGTGACAGCTCCATGTTAGAAGATTTACTGACGTGTAAAAGAACTACTGCGGGAGGAAATTCTGGGACACAGGCGGCGTTGATATGATCCTTGCAATTGACAGCGTCGTTAACAAATATTCTTAATTCTTTGAATACAATGCATAAACCATCTATCAGCTTAAGAAATAAGTAATTGCATACAAATATCGTACTATTATGAGCAAGATACCATTATCTTTTGTTTTGCTTTCCCTTCGATTGTATTAGGGCCGGTTTCACAGTTTAAGCTTAAGCCAAAGCTTTAGTAAGGTACGGACGCCGGATTTGGTGCTTTGGTTTAAGCGTTTCAAGTTTCACAGAGGTCAATTAGCCGGGCTTTACAGAGTTGAACATCCTGGGGACGCTAAAGTTGATAAAGAGTAAGTTGAAAAAGATTGCGCATGCATATCTAGTGAATTTTCATCGTTTGTTTAAGGCAACTCTGTCATAAAATAAGTTTTTGTAGGTTAGATAGTAATATACAATTAAAATGACCAAAGTATCAGGTCAACAATACTGCCAACTTTACTGTTCAAGAAGCGAACAGCCTCCTATAGTAAGCATAAGCACGTAGTAAATTGCAAGCAATCACCCTCGTTACTGTGGAGTAAGAAAAACTAATGTGGACGGAAAATTGCGATGCGAAGAGTGAATTAGATAGCTATGCTGTAAATTTTGAGACGCCAAAAATGTACAGCTGTAATTAGTATATTTTCATGTGTATGTTATAAAATTAGCATTTAGAGAAACACTGGTTCTGAAGAAACACTTTGTTACTGGATATAGAACAATTATATATATGGTATATAAAACGTAATTTTTTTATCAATCGATTTACTTGATTATACCTTTTCTTCTGGTACCATATTTGCCAGGCGGTGGCGTGGGTGAGTGGTTAGACCGCTCGCCTCCCATTTAGGCGGCCCGGGTTTGATCCCAAGCGCCCGCATGTGGGATTCGTGGTGGACGAAGCGGGTCCTTCAGTTTCCCCCACCACTCATTCCACCAATTGCTCCATCATCACCTTTCCAATCATCCATTTCGCCTACATTCCATAAAATCGACTTCCTCCTGTTTATGCCTGACTACGGGCCGATCACTTGTAACAGGTTCTCCATTCTGTGGTTTCGTGCCGTTGGCTCCCCGACAGGCTTCAGACCCCTATGAATTTGCTTGTAAGTCCTAGGGGGGTGTCAGTCCTACAAATACGGCGAGGGTAAGCCGATTACGAAACGAAACCATCTTTGCCAACTGTTTGCTTATTCGAAATCTCTCTCGCTACCCGGTTACTCCATACGTGAAAATATTTCGCATTCCAAACATTTTAGATAGTATAGTAAGGGTTAAAATAATGCCTTTGTTCATCACTAATATCGTCTTCTTTAGGTAGTAAAAAGGTAAATCTTTAGATTAAACCATGGTTCAGCAACGGATAAGCTTGGCTTAACGCTTGAACTACGTAATGTAAAACCCCACTGTAGCTTAAGCTTGTGTATAAGCGCAATTCGAAGCGTATGCTTATACTGTGGAACCGGGCCTTAGTTGTTAAATCGTGACCAGCTTCGAATTGCGCGGGTAAAAAGTAAGAACAAAAAATGTTTGGTTTGTAAGCAACACCTCTATTTCACGACGTAATCTCCTTGGAAGGATATACACTTAATCCAGCAATCCTCCAGTTTTTTCATCCCGTCGGAAAAATAGGTACTGCAAACTCGTCAAAATACTCGCTGGCTGCGACTTTCATTTTCGAATTTGGTGAAATTTTCTTCCCACCAAGCCAAAGTTTCAAGTTAAGGAACTGGAAGAAATCACTTATGGCTAAGTCGGGTTAATAAGATGGATGAGGAAACAATTCAAAACCCGACTGGTGCAACTTCGTCATTGTTATCACTGATGTATTGGATGGTGCTTTATTCTGGTGAAATAGCACGTTTTTGCGTGCCAATCTTGGTCTTTTTCAACCAACGGAAGCTTTAAACGGTCCAACATTGAAGCATAATAGATTCCAGTTATAGTTCTGCCTTTTTCCAAGTAATCCATTAGGGTTATTCCTTAGGAATCCCAAAAAAATGGATCACCTTACCAGCAGACAAAATGGTCTTTGCCTTCTTCGGTGCGCTATCACTAGCCTTGCTCCATTGTTTTTACTACCTTTTTGACTCTGGTATGTAATGACAGATCTAGGTCTCATCAAGTATAAAAGGATTCTGATAAACATCGCTAGACGTATTGAAACGTTGTTCCAGATGTGCTTTTGGTCGTCTTTGTGTAATAGCGGCACCCATCTCGCAAAACTTTCTTTGTAGCCAGTTCTCCGAGCAGGATATTACACAATCACTCAATTGAGATGCCCACAGTCTCAGCAATCTCACGATTTTTTATTCGGTGGTCTTGTATTACTATATCATGGATTGTTTTTCAATGATTTCCTGTGTGGTATCCTCAATTGAACGGCTATTGTGCGCTTTGTATTCTGTGCTTGTCTAACCACGATTAAATGCATTAACTCAAAAGTAAATGGCCTTCAATGATGGTGAAGAGTCCGCGTGAACTTCAATACATTCTTTTTTGATTTATGTGACAGTCCAACCCTCAAATGAAAATGTTTGATATCACAACAAACTCTGTTTTCCTGTTTCGATTGCTTTCGACACATTGACCTATTCAGACGGCTGTCAACAATGAACTGTACATTGTTGGCATTTATTGTGTGATCCTTTGAATAACCAACCATGAAGCTGCAACAAAAATGTCTCATTCTTTCTTGGAAATTACCCAGATTTATTAAACCACCCTCGTAAATATCCGCGCATTTAGAGTGTAAGAGCAACAAATACCAAACAAAAAACAATCTCAACATTGCATCGAGTCCTTTATAACTATGCTTTTTATGATTTTGCTTGGTCTCGTAAATCCTCGCTAGTCTTGTATGTAGATAGTTACTTAGGTTTCTCGTAAGCTATGTCCATCGGGATGAACATTTCTTTTCAATTGTGAAAGAATTATCAATAAGTATTAAGCTGTTATAAAAAGAAACCATTTTATGTTTTCTCTCTTTATTAATAGATATTATATATTTTCCTTTTTAAAGGTCACTTTAACTAAGAAATAACGATACCTGCAAGAAAAATGAGATCTGATCAAGCAGATGAGAACAAAAAAGATGATCACACTGATTTTAAAACCGGTTCCTTCGCATATCAGAAGCTCCTTTATGGATGTGCTTTTTTGTGACACGTGAAGTGATATGGTATTGATGGTTTAATAGACAAGATGCAGTAGTCACAATATATTATTCCTACACGGAATAAAAAAGTTAACATACGGTATCAGGTAGACTTGTGTTACGCAGTGTCTCAGAGGCGCCTACAAACGTTACGGTTGTTTTCAACAGAGATCCTCAAGTTACTTTGTATTTTAAAACCAGTAGTGACGTAACACGCTCTGACGCTTTCATTGTAGCTATTTTAACAAGGAAGGCAAGATTGGAGTGCTAATGATCCCGTTAAGGTGTTAATTTCATGACTTCGTTTAATTCTATAAACCCGGTGTATACGTATTTCCAGTATGGCATTGTTGGGCTATATAACGCGAATCACTTATTTATAGCTATTGTGCAAAATGTGGTTTATAATATCATGTATGGTTAATTTAATCCTCCCTTATAAAGTCGCAATGGTGCGGTTTGCGGTCTTACTGCGTAAGGTAGTGCAGTACGCATATACCTTTGTGGTATTCGCAACAATGTACTCGCGGTATAATCAAAGAACACTCAACAAATGGCTAGGTACCATTATAGGGTATCTATAGAGCTATGGTTTTAAACTAGAGGTCCGCGAGAGCCTTAGGTGGATTGCATTGCAGCACATGTATAAACTCAATAAATGGGGATTTTGAAAACGTGTGCTTTGAACGTGTTGGAGTGGATATATCCGTGCCGATGACCATCT
This sequence comes from Hymenopus coronatus, assembly GCA_030762935.1. Taxonomy (NCBI): domain Eukaryota; kingdom Metazoa; phylum Arthropoda; class Insecta; order Mantodea; family Hymenopodidae; genus Hymenopus; species Hymenopus coronatus. The sequence continues at coordinate 70,275,280 of CM060895.1, forward strand.
GCTCTTAAAATTAAAATATATTTAACATAACGATTATTACAATATAAATGAAAATAATGTTCACAGCTCGCTATAAATATGACAAAGAGAACTCTTACCAACATTAAACAACCAGAAAGGCACCGGTTTCTATACGAGTCCAATCACGTGAACACTTTCAGGTTTTGTACTCTATCTGAGCTCTAACCTGTGAACAATTTATGGTTCTGCCTGTCTGCGCACGTTCTAGAGACGGCAGTCAGCAACCTTTGTTAATGCTTTTTCTGTCGAAAATAACTTCAAAGCGAAAATATGACTGATTATAATAAGTTGTGTTTTAACTAATAAGGTGAAAAAGGAGATTAGACTACAGTGCGCGATTTTTGCTATTGTCCTTAGGAATTAAGCCTTAAAACCCCCAAGACTACAACGGCACATAAAGACAGTTCATTCTAACTTGAGTGACCGTCCACCAAAATTCTTAGCTGAAACATTAGAAAAGTTGAGGCAAATGACATTAGGGAAAACTGATGCAGCATGTGAATCTTCAGAAAAAGCATTCTGTTTCATTTCAGGTTTCAAATTAATTGACAAGGCAGAGAAACAGCATACTACGTGGGCATAAGTTGGGGCACAATTCATGGCAACTTTTTTTTTTTTTTTTTTTTTTTTTAATTTACCGGAGCGTGTATCATATGTAAAATGTGTGAAAATTAATAGGAGATGATACGAGTATGGACAGTTTGAACAATAAATAACACCTCAAGATTATAAGGCTGTTGACATGATATTACATTATTGGTTTCATGTTTCACGCTCATTACATCACAGCGCAACTGTCCGTTCTAAAGACGCTCAAAGTAATAAGTAGCCTGCAATATTTACATCACACTGCCAATGTTGTGGAGGACATTAAATATTATTTTCCTCCCATGTGGAAATGTGTTCATCTATAGCTGCTTAGCATTTCCAATATTCTTGCGTGTTACAAACCACCTTTTGCCTTGCCTTTGAGGTCTCGATGTCTCACGGCACAGAACAGGATTGTGAATCCTCCAATTTTCTACATCCAGAGCGATGTATTCTGACACACTCGCTTTTCTAACGCACCATAAGACTATCCGGTATAACGCTATTCCCATAAGCTTTCGCTGATTCCTATGAAATTCTCTGGCATTTCTTTTTTGGAGAATGGTTGTTTTGATGTATGAGCCCTGTTAACAAGAGTTTCATCCATCTGACACGGAAGTCACCAGACAATTGAGTTTACTTGCTCACCATGTACTACAGGCCACTCTAGCACCATCTGACATAATTGACACACATTATGACTTACTTATATTCCCTGCGACGCATACAAGTTTGTGCTGCGATTACAAAGTAAAATAGTTGCCATGACTTATGCTCCAACCCTCGAATTAGGAAAACCTAGTGAAGCCATGTTTGATCAAAGCAAGTCAGACACGTTTTAAGGATTGAAGAAAATACAAGATATTTCCCTATCGAACAAAACTATGAAGGCAAGGATAGAGACAATGTCCAATGACATAAAATAACAACTGGTGTGTGGAATTAAAGCCTCCATAATTCAGTTTGTAGTGGATGAAAATACCGACGTTGCTCAATTCTGCCAGTTGCTAGTTTTTTTGTTTTTTTTTTCGATACTTAGGAGATAATGGCGTGCCATTGAGTGGAAGAAGCCTACCCTAAGGAGCTCCTTCTATGCTAGACTCTTTTCACCGGATGAATTTGGCCTCGTGTAAACAAGGCACAAGATGTACTCCTCCGCTTACTTTCTCTGATTGGAGGGGTATCGGGACTACTTTCGTAGCTATGTAGCGCCAAGTGAGGTAACTACGTGGAACCTTGGAACTGTCATCACTTTACTTCTACCCGTTAACCTCTTCGCGAGATAGTTAAGAAAGGCCACTGATTAAATAAAATTTGCATATAGCTCTCTGAACTAAAGATATCAATAATAAATACAAAAAATTACTATACGAAAAAAATATTTAATCTGAATCTAAAAAAGGTTGTATTCCATCAGATCTGAGTTCTGCTCCTTCTCTGTCCCTTCGCCTTCTTCTGCTTGCGTTTTATTCTTAATAGTGGTGTCTACCCATAGCTGGGAAGTTATGTATCCTTCATTTACCCATATTTCGTTGAGAAAATACAACTCCCACAATTCTGTCTATACGCAGAAATTTAACAATACATCCTTATGGTCAACAATGATATTCTTAATGCTTCTTTTCCGGAATTAACAGCTTATAAAATGTTTTCTTGAATGTAGGAAGGTCGGAGTCACCGTTCACAAACTCAAGTATTTTCTTGATAGTAAGTGGCTCATTAATGTGGAAAAAATGATGAGTTTTTTGCCGCAATACACGCTTAACATATTCATCTCGCTGAATTTCGAGCACTGGCTTTTTACGTTTCCTTAATTTTTCAGGTGTGGTCACCTTAACCTTTCACTGCGCGCGAAATTTGTACTTAATGCACACATACATACTCACCTGTAAACTTCGCTGTCACGTTAACAATTTCCTTGATGTTCAAGGAATGGTATTTCTGAAGTAGTTTATGAAAAAAATCTTATGTGTTCCATTCATATGACTTTCTCTATACCACTGCAAAAAATTATTCTATTTACTTCATCTAATGGAGCAAAAATTAACAGAAATAGTCTTATTACTTGCTTCCTTGTTTGTAGAAGCGAAATAAGGGGGTACCATAGGTTAAAGTGATAGTCAAAAGCTGGTTACTCAGCGACTGAAGTTCTTTTGTTTGTATGGACACGAGTTCACAGAGTCCTGTATGAGAAAAATATAAGTATTTATACCTGAAACCAAAAACAAGGAATATCTCAAAAACAATCAACTCCAGGCAAAAATGTATATAACATAAACTGTATGTTTTAACGTGCTCTACATTTTTTGTGCAGTAAGTTTTTGTCCATCTCTTACGGTTTAGCAGTTATTCAAAATTCCGTAAAATTCATCCAGAATAAACTACTCTTCAGAGGCTATTCCCAGAAAATTCAAGATATACAAGTTTTTTGTCAGGTAAATATGTTAAGTATACAAAATTTTAATCAAAATCGTTAGAGCCATTTTTGAGAAAATCAAAATTTTCGAAAAAAGTTCCATGTAAAGAGTAGTTGGGGTGGGGGGGGGAATTTTCTCAAAATCTTCGTGTCGCATCTCTGGAAGATACTAAACTTAAATACCAAGTTTGGTATTTTACCGAATTTTTGTTTTTGAGTTATCGTGTTCACAGACACACGGACCTTTTTCTGAAAATACTTTTTTTTGGATACAGGGCACCCTAAAACATATATTTCCGGTGAAATCTCGGTATAGAATTTTTTGGTGGAGTGCAATGCATTCTCTATACACTATGTACATAGTGAGTATAGAGAAAGTAAAAATTCAAAATTATACCTTTCTCGCAACTCGTTAGAAGGCTTACCTCGACGATGTTTTACAAACTGTATTTGTCAACCAAGATGATTTATGTACAAACCTTCCCGCTTCCAAAGCAGTTTACGCAGCGTGTGTACTCATTGTCTAATTATTTGATTTAACAATAGATTTATTTTGCTGAAACTTACATAATCATACACTAAATATACCGTTGTTACATAATACAGAGGAGAGCCATTAGTTTTTATTAGTACTCAGCGAACCAGTTTATAACCGATGTTCCCTATAATACGCGGCATCAGCCAATGAACGTACACTTGTTTCGCTTTTGTGCACGTGTCTCTGTTTACATGAGTGAAAACGGACTAGGATAATGTTCAGACTTAGCAATGTTGGTGAAAGAGAACTTCTCCACAGTGACGATAAATTGAATTGCCAAATATTAGCATCAAAACATTGTTGAAGTTGTAGAAAACAATGAAATGAGTCATAAAGATGGGAGCGCTGTTAAAAGTAGTGCGTTATACACTACATAGAATGAGCACGAGACAATACTTCTTACTTTCTATGCCACATATGTATAAGTTTTCACGCAAAAAAATGATACCGAGATTTCATTGGAAATACGTGTTTTGTGAGCCTTTAAAGGAAAAATTGTAGAAAAAGTCCCGCGAGAGTGTGTGTAGTATGTGTATCCATGTGTGTGTCTGTGAATAGATAATTCAAAAACGAATTTTTGTGTAGCATCTTTCAAGAATGCCACACGCATATATTCAAGAAAATCTCCACACCCCCAACTACCATTAACATAAAACATTTATCATATACTCAAAAATGGCTCTAACAATTTGAATAAAATACCATATGTTAAAGATATTTTCATTAAAATGAAATGTATATCTTGGAAAAAATGTAGTTCTCCATGTCTGAGATATTCTTTGTTGTTGGTTTCAATTTTAAAATACTTACACTTTTCTCAAACGGAGGTATTCATTCGTTTCATATCTTATTTTTTATTCCTGACCATGCAAAGAGAACCGCAATTCAATCACATAGTAACCAGATTTCAAAGACTTTACTATAATTTTAGTCAAGTTATTGGCTTCACCGGTTCTACTTACAAGGAAGCAAGTAATAAGACTATTTTTGCTAATGCTTATCTCGATTAGCACAGAAGAATAAGCTTTTGTAAGAATAATTTAATTGTTTTTCACACAAGTCGTGTGTAGCAGAGGAGTTGGTAGATAGAGTCAGACTGAAAAATTCATGGTCAGGATTTCAAACACGGATCTCCCGGTCTCGAGTCGGTTGCTCTAACATGCAGGCAAGGCATCAATTTTCTCAGCTGACTCGCATGTTACCCGATAAACTACAAGGTGATTCCAAATAATTTTGAGATAACTTACCCCCAATGGCGACTTACAACATAAGACCTTTAAGTCAGGCACCTTCGGATGAGGCACTCCTTCGCAGTACCACTGGGGGCTTGTAGGAGTGCGGTGGAGGTCATCGAATGCGTTTTATCTGGAAACGTAAGAGAAGTCTATGCTTGCGTCTGTCGTCATTTGGATCTCGTCGCTCTTTGGGTGTCTCCCCTAACACAAGGGGTCACAAAAGTCAAAAAGGACTACAAAGGCCTACATGCAGTGCTGTAATCCAGAGGTTGGGACCTACATCCGTGGCGATTCTAATATTAAGTATCTTCCTAAAAACATACAAGAGAAGGTTATTGAACTTCAAAATGACAATGACCAATTACTCAAGGGCTCGTTTGCATCCGGTGTAAACATAGAGGAATTATGTAAGAAAACATTCGGCAAGCAACTCTGCAGTATGTCATGGGCTTTTCGACAACAGTTTTGTGTGAGCAGGGATTCTTGATTTTATTGTTGATTAAAAAGTAATAAAGTAAAAAGAAAGCCCTAAGCAAGGGCACAAATCCTCGATTCCTCAACTTGTCAAATATATATATATATAAAAATCACACTCGGAAAAATATTCAGGTTAAAAGCCGTTCAAAACCTTTTCATTTAAAATAGTTGTTTCAACATAAATTGTGATGAGCTTTTACATTATGTAGCTATATGTTGCAAAACGTAATAGGTAGAAAGGGTATTGCATAGAACAGCTGTATGTGTTTTCCAAATATGCGACACAAAGATTTTCAAGAAATCTCCGCCCCCACAGCTCCAAACTTCCATTTACATGAAACATTTCGAAATGTTCTAATTTCTCATAAGGGGTTCTTAACGATTTTTCTTAAAGATATTTACCTGGGCAAATGAAATGCATATCTTGAAATTTCTAGGAATAACCTATGAAGTCCTCTTCATTCTGGAGCACGTTTGTATAACAAGTAAACCGTAAGAAATAGACAAAATCTCACTACACAAAAAATGAAGGTCTCGTTAAAACATACAGCACATTTTTTTTAGAGTATATTATTTCGGAGATATTCCTCCTAATGGTATACATTTTAAATAGTATATTTATCTCAAATGGGAAGGATAATTTGTTTCAGAATAGATAAACATGTGAATGGAACACATCAGATAGAATCATTAAGTTTTACATGATCTAATTAGTAGTATTACTAAATAGTGCTTTTGTTTTCCTGGGGTCATTTTAAAATGATGTATGATAGCGGCAGACGGCCACGGGGGACATTGGTTTTAAAATTACACTCTCTTTTCATGATATCGCGAGAAACAAATGAATAGCGACCTCACTTTAAAATAATATAACAAATTATAAATGGATATTTTTAACATACTTTAACCTGGTTGATAATATCGAATGATGAATGAAATTGATGAAATGAACTCAGGATCCATGAAACCTAAGGCATTCGTCTACTCAGAGCAAGGGAAACCCCAAAAAAACCTCACTCTAAGCGAGATCCGAACTCTTGAATGTGGGACAGACACGCTACATCCTTACTACGGATATCTTGAAAATGTCAATTGAAATAAATTGAGTTTTTTTCTATCTGTTTATCATTTTCATGTTATGCAAAATTCCTTCCGAAAGGAGTGGCCTTCACAGGTTTCGGCTAGAAAAATCAGATGTACATTTCACCACAAAATATTTTAATACATATATTTTAATCAAAATCTTTAGAGTCATTTTAGGGAACTCCAACATTATACGAAAAAGCGTCCATGTGTCGGGGGACCGAGGGTATTCATAAATCTCTACTAATGATTTATTCCTCAAGTACACCATTCGCCATTTTTGAGAAGATTTCTAGAAGTTCTTGTACAGCGTCGGCGCCTTTAATAGAGTTGAAAGTAAAATCTACCGAGGCGAACTAATGGATATGTTTAGTTCCTATGCTGTTCAGATCCAGACCTTTTTCCAAAAATACTCTTTATATTTAGATGCACGTGTATTTCCTTGAAATCTACATCGATTTTTTCAAATGGAATGCACTATTTCTCTACTTAGTAGTAGAGGAGATAAAAGTACTCGAATGGTCATAAAGTTGGAGGACTTTTACTTTCTCTACTCGTACTGGGATGTACATAGTGTATAGAAAAGGTATTGTAATGCACCCAAAAATTTGATACCGAGATTTCACCAGAAATACACGTTTAGGACCCACTGAATAAAAAAAGAACACGCATGGGCAGCATAGATCATAAACGAGAAGTCCGTTAAATGCCAAACTTGATTTTTAAATTAATTATCTTCGAAGTATGCGACACGAAGATTTTCAAGAAAACCCCCCTACTCCTAACTACCCTTTACTTGGGAAAAATTTCGAAATTTTTGATTTCATCAAAAACGGCACTAATGATATTGATTAAAGTGTCGTGTATTAAAGATAATTTCATGACAAATAAAATGTGTATCTTGAACTTTCTGGGAATAGCCTCTGAAGACCTCTCTATTCTGGATCAATTTGCTGGATTTTGCTTAACTGCTAAAACCGTAAGAGATAGACAAAAACGTACTACACAAAAATGTAGATCTAGTTAACACACCCAATTTATGTTATATACATTTTTTTCATGGGGTTGACCGTTTTTGAGATATTTCTTGTTATTGGTATCAGTTTTAAAATACTTATATTTTTCTCATATGGAAATTTGTCAACTCCTGGCCTCGCAAATAGTCGATTTCAATCATATAGCAATCTCATTTTAAAACATTTGATAGTCGTTTTAGCCTAGTATATTCCCTTATTCCCCTTTTACTTACAAGGAACTAAGTAATAAGACTGTTTCTGCTAATGTTTGTCTTGATTAGTATGAAATAGAAGAATTAGCTTTTTAACAGTAATTTGTTACAGAGATGTAGAGAAAGTCATATGAATGAAACTTATCAGATTTATTTATATCTGGACGTTTACCTATTTCCATTCTCGTATAATGATTATGTTCATTGTTCATATTCTGAAGAAAGATGCCAATGAATCAAGAAATAGTGATATTAAGAAAGATTGACCACTGAAGAAACATCAGCAGGTGGCTATAAATAACGTTTTGAATGAAGAATCCAGGTGATAGTTTTTACTGCCTGAGTGTCAGCTGGAAGATTACTTTCTTCCAAGAATCAAAACTGCGTTAGGGAACCTTCACCTATTGTCCTGTAACGGTGAATTGCAAGTCCTCTCCATTCTCATTGGCTGGCATTGTCATGTTTCGTGGAATGTCAGGTGTTAAAGGCGGTACCAGGTTCTGACTGACGGAACAACCAATCAACACCTTCGTGGGTGGATGAGAACCAATCAAGTGTCAAAAATAACAAGACTCCTGAGGTGAAAACAGACAGGTAGGGGGTTATTAATGATATCTTGCATCCGAGACCAGGTTTCTTTTATAATTTTTTCATATAAGAGAAGGTGACAAAAGGTTAGATAATGCCCTTGGATCATTACATAATCATTCAAACGAATGAAGAGGAAAATGTATGCACTGCAGAGGCTACCTTCTTACGGTAATTGCATTGTAGCTAGATATTTCAAATCGAACATTTGGGTGAAAAGGAAGAGACAAAAATCTGATGTTTTCCATTCAGATGACTTTATCTTCCTATTCTGCAACAAATTATTCTTACAAAAGCGTATTCATCTCTCTACTTCATGTTAATATTAGCAGGAAATACACTAGGCTAAAGCTTCAAATATTTTAAAATGCCATCTTTATGTGATTCAATTTAAATTTCCTTCTTTTTGCATGACTAGGGTAAAAATCTGATCTGTTCTATTCACGTGACTTTCTTTACATCTCTGCAACAAAGTATTGTTAAAAGCTTATGCTTCTATTTATTTCATGCCAATCGAGAAAAAATTAGCAGAAATAGACATATTACTTGCTTCCATGCAAGTAGAAGCGAAATAAGGGAGTACCCTAGGTTAAAGTGATAGCCAAAAGCTGGTTGCTATGTGACTGAAGTTCCTTTGTTTGTATAGACAGGAGTTGAGAAATTCATGAATGAGAAAAGTATAAGCTTTTAAAGCTGAAACCAATAACAAGGAATATCTCAAAAACGATCTACTCTATGAAAAAAATGTATGTTACATAAATTGTGTTTTATCCTGATCTACATCTTTGTGTAGTAAGTTTTGTTTACCTCTTACGGTTTAGCAGTTAAACAAAATTCGGCAAAATTCATCCAGAATAAATAGGTCTTTAGGGGCTGTTCCCAGAAAATTCAAGATATACATTTTATTTGGAATGTAAATATCTTTAATATACGGGATTTTAATAGACATCTTTAGTAATTTTTAAGCAAATGAAATATTTTTCCACGTAAACCATAGTCTGTAGTGCGTGGATTTTCTTGAACATTTTTGTGTCCCATCCTTGGAAGATGCTAATCCTGAATACTAAATTTAGTATTTAACGGTCTTTTCGTTTTTGAGCTATGCTGTCCATAGAGACACACACACACACACACACTGACCTTTTTCTAAAAAATGTTTTTTCGGACTCAGGGAACCCCAAAACATATATTTCCGGTGAAATCTCGACATGCAAATTTTGGATGGAATGCAATACCTTCTCTATCCACTATGTACATTGTACATGTGGGCTAGAGAGTGTAAAAAGGACAAAATAAAGAGACATGATCATACCTCGGGTGAATGAAAATAACTCAGAAACAAAGGTTGAATAAATATCATGCTTAAGCCATAGGTATTTAGGGATGATAAAGAATATTTTCAGTTCACTGCCTCAAATAACCCTTTGCAATATAAAGGTGGTTGTTAATACTTTCTCTGGCACTTGCTTATAAGTAGACAGAGGAAGTTGATACTGCATTCCACTCTAAAAATTGACGTTGAGATTTGACCGGAAATACATGTTTTAGTGTCGCTGAACCTTCAGAAAATCGTTTTAGAAAAAGATCTGTGTATGTCGGTCGTTCTCTCTTGCATCTGTAAAAACCAAACTTGATATATAAGCTCAGCATCTTACAAAGTTGGACACAGAGCTTCTAGAAAATTCTCCAGTTCAAAATAGCCTTTGCATGCAAATAATTCGTTATTTTAGATTTTCTGAAACATTTTTAAGGAGGTTGTTTAAAATTTCCAGCATTAAGAATTTACATGAAAATAAACTAAGCTATTAAATTTTCAGCTAATAGTCTGTGAAGTCTTGTTCATTCTGGACTAAATTTAATTTGCTATAACTTTGATAACTGGTAAAGCACAAGAGATCTGCAAATCCACACACAATATGTGTATATGTATGTATGTATGTATGTATGTATGTGTGTATGTAAGTACATATACATTATATATATTGTGGTATGGTATTAACCATTTTGGAGATATTCGTGTCAATTTTGCAGTACTTTGTCATTTTTATAAGAACATTCTTTTGTTTCTTGCACTATCTTACAAAGATAATGGAATTACAAAGCGAATTTTAAACACGCTGCCTCCGTGGTCGAGTGATCAGCGAGCTGACTTCTCACCCGGGGGTCCTGAGTTCGATGAATTATTCCCTATCCCCCACAGAGTCAGGAAGTTTGTGTGTGAATGTGTGCGTGTACTTACAGACAACGAGTTGTTTCAAGTGGAAATCCCCCGATATGACCTTAGATGTTAACGGGGGCTATATAAAAAAAAGTAAACATTTGACTGTCGCTTCAGCCTCAAGTCGCTTGTACCTACAATGAAATGTGTAATAAACCCATTTCTGATAACGTTTATCTCACTTAACACAAAGTATATCTAAAAATACTTTGGAAATGGTAAATAGTGACTAGAAACAATTGTGTGAATATAACACAAATTTTTAGCTTGCAGACAAATGTAACCCCGGCTCGAACGCACCTTAAAAGGTGCACTAAACCAAGGCGAGGCTTCTATTTAAGATTAATTTAATGCCAAAAGTGTAACAAAACACCTGAAGGGTTTGAAGAAGAAAACGCCGAATAATAAAATATAATTTCTTTGCTGTAGAAATGCTAATGAGTGTAACTCTATCCTAACCCACCGGCAATTAAATATTACGTTCTTGAAGGTTTCTGCCCTCTCGTAGGTCCATATTATTATAAAATGATTCGTAACTAATGAACACGAGTGGCTTCGTCCCTTCATTATATTAAGAATTCTATCTTGTCAGGAAAAGTTGAGGTTGGAGAGCGTATCGAGTATCGCACAATAATTGTTGTTGTTAGGATTCTCTACAGTATCTGCAGACAAGCCAACCTCTACCTTTCTTGGCTGTGTTTGAAACTCATATAATTAACTTTCCTACAAATAATGTCCAAGTTTTCACAGCTTTTAAGAAAATGTCTTGGAACAAACATATATTATTGTTAACAAGGATGTTATGTGCTCTTAAATGTATCTTCACTCATTTTTACTTTCTCTGTGTACACTTCTTTATTTTGGTAGAGCTAACGCCGTTTATTGTTTTTATCTGCTTAGCCAAATAGAAAAATTCTAAATATGTAAAATGAATGATAGTACATATAAATATATCCAAATAAGGACTAAAACAAAAGTTAGAAAGAAGAATAATTAATTGAAACTGTACAGAAACTAATTAAAACTAATGAACACATAGTAAATATTAGAAAAACATAAAATTAACTGAAAATATACAGAAATCCATGAAACCAATGAATACATAATAGAAATAAACCAATATTAAAATAACAATAATTAATGTACTATGAAAAACGAATGAGCACACAATAGAAACAATATAAATATTAGAAAAACAATAATAGGTACATAGACATTTAGAAAAACTAAGTTAAAAGCAATAAGACTCATAAAAATATATTTACACAAATGTCAAATCCTTATAGCCAAATGAAAATGGGGATATTAGAATTATTAACCAAAATGTGTAATCTATGACGAAAATATATAGTAATTGAGGGAAGTATTGTATTTCACCACAAATTGGATATCATGATTTTATTGCAAATATATATTTTGAGACCCCCTAAACCCCCCCAAAAATAATGATAGAAACTCCATTTATTACTGTATTTGTGACCATAATTCAAAAATTAAAATTCGGTATAAATCCAAGCTTTGTATAGAAGTTCTGTAACTCCCAAGGATGTAACTTGAAGATTTTTTAGAAATTCTTGGACTTCAAACTATAATAAGAATGGACATATTTTTATTTTCTCAATAATGGCAGTTAATGATTGTGTTTAAAATACCGTATGTTTAAGATATTTTCATGAGAAATTAAAATAAAATTTTGAATTTTCTGGAAAAGTCTCTAAAAGTCCTATTTATTCTGCAGAACTTTGTATAATTGGTAAACCTAAAAGAAAATCTGACTACACATAAAAATAGATCTCGTCAAACCACACAATATATCTCAAATACCTTTTTTTCTGTGGAAATATGATCGAAATTTTGAGGTACTTGATACATAAATAGCTATTGGTGAATTTTAAGCGGTATGTTTAGTAATATATCTTTTGAAATTTCATCAAAAAGTTCTATTTATTTATAATCATAATAAAAATTGATAATTTATTTCCATAATTTGAAAAACTGAACTGCATGATTTTCTTGTAGGTAGTTAAAAAAATCATTTTTTTTATTATTATGAATTAATCAATTATACTATCTCTGAAAATATTCAGATTTGTAACATTCACATTACTTTCTCTACTCACTATCGTTATTTTATATACCTTCTACAAACAAATCCCACGAAGGCTTATTTTACTACTTCATGATGGTCGGGATGAAATTCTAATAACACGGTTTCAATATACATTTCATTGTAGTCATAGAGGGTACCTTCGAATCGATAGTCACATGTTTTAGTGAATGGCTATATACTAGCCTTCATATTTCATACTCTTTCCATTACATCTTAGAAACAACGGAATAGCGATAGAAGTTTAAAGAATTGGAGCAGATCAAACTAATAATAACGTATATCTCGAAAATGGCATACGTTTCAGAAAGGTAATTTGAAATAAACAACATGTTTTAATGATGTTTATATCTACCTTTATAGTGTTGTGTTTAGCTACCTCCTTAAGATTTACCAGTTATGAAGAAAATTTCTCATGTTAGTCCTAGAAAATTCAAGGTATAGAGTATATCTGACATGTAAATATCTTATATGTGCCGTATTTTAATTAAAATTGTTATTATCGTTTTTCAGAAGATAAATTATTTTTGCATGTAGATAAAGGGTCGTTTATATGTGAGAATTTTCTTGGAGATTATGACAAGTTTGCGTTTATCGGACTTTTTATTTTTGAGTTATGTTGTTCATTGACACTCGCGTACCTTTTTCTAAAATTATTGTTTGTATTCATGGGGATAAAAACATGTATTTTCGATGAACTTTTGATAGAATGTTTGGGTGGAATACAGTTCCTTCAATTGCTACTAGAAACGTAGACAAAGTAAAAATATGATTTGCTTAAAATGTACATATTTCCACGATTTACAATTACCACCATAAAAGTGCCCGCATGCCACCAAGTAATATGCAAGTCATAAATTCACCTGAACTATATAGAAAATCTGTACTTAAGGTGATACTCTGTGAAATTTGACTAAATCACGCGAAAAAGTTTAAATTATAATAAAATAATATAAACTCTAAACTTTAAAAAGAAAAACACAAAAAAACTTATTTTTGCACTTGTCGCATTTTGAACTCCCACGTGCTTATTATAATTGGTACGCCGAACCATAAACCCTATCTCCTCGCAATTTTTTCAAATTTTTCCAAACTCAAAATCCTCCACAGGATGCAGCTTTTTATTAATAATCCATAGTACAAGATCGTCGCTTACTTTTTGGAAATGATGCTCCAATTTTAATAAATTAATTAAAATTTGAAAAATGAAGTGTTTTGGAGAGTGAAAAAGTTATTTTCTCTACATAATTGAGGAGTTAGAATTAAAAAACAAAATCTGATATGGTAGACCCATTTGTAAACTTATTCACCTTGAAGCTTAACGTCCATATATTTTAAATATAACAATTATACATTTTAAATGAAACATTACAATGTTATTTTATTGCATCGTGGGGACCATTTTATTACAATAATGAATTCACATTATTATTTTTTATTTAAATAACCATGCAAACCAAAGTTTTGAAAATTCAAAGCTCACTCCTTGTGTGTAGGACAGCACAGGACTCGACACCGAACCTCAGGTTATTGTACATATGCCCCCACGAGGAGGCGCCCACAGCAGGGAAAAATAAAGTGAGAGGATACACCAGGCGGCCGGAACCAGGAGCGGTGGCACAGCAATGACAGGATCCCTATAGTTTGCAGGTTGAAGCACCTCAACAGTTGGACAGGTAGACCGAGCCCTCCCACTCCAAATAAGGTCCAACGCCCCAGCCAGGAGCAGCATCCCGACAACTAGCCGAAATTGGAGAACGAAGATATTTACTTAGATCATTTTTCCCTGCTGCACCAAGCTCCATCGCCGACACTTCCAACCATGAAAAAAGACAGCGGTATGAAGGATGAATTAATTGCCACTGGAAACGGCATGGAGGCACAGGAAATTCTGGGATGAAAGTAACATTCGCCTGGCGACCCGTGGAAAACCCGGAAAGACTCAATGGGCAAGGTAGGCCGGCCTCGGGAATCGAACCCGGACCTTCCGAATACGGTCTACGGACGAAACCGCCCGAGACATTCCGCTCGGTCATCGTGTGTAAATGGGTCACGGAGTTTTAGGTTTCCCTCGCTGTTAAATTAGCAAAATTCAAGATATACATCCGTTAGATACCTTATGAAGCGGAATATGTGAATTCCATGCACCTGTAAAAAAGCATATCGCCCTCCGTGATGTAGTGGTTACCGTGCTAACTCTAAAACCCAAGATTGCGGGTACAAACCTGGCGGAGGGTATTAGATTTTTTTCGGACGCAAAAATCCTGGGCATGGCTTCCTTAGGAAGGGAAGTAAAGTCGGTTGTCCCGTTTAATGTTTATTTGCACGTAAAAGAAGGTTTGTGGGGAAAAAAGGAGATTTCTGGGTGCATAACGCCAAATTCAAATCCGATCAGGAAACAACGTAACGATGCCCTATGCTCTACTTGGAGCTACAGGAATTTATCTATAAAAATCTGATGTGTTCCATTCAGGTGACTTTCTCTACATCTCTGTAAGAAATTATTTTTAATATCTAAGCTTATTCTTCTATCTACTTCATGTTAATCGAGATAAACACTAGCAGAAATGGTCTTACAACTGGCTTCCTTGTAAGTAGAACAGAAATAAGGGAATACACTAGCCTAAATCGACAGTCAAGTGGTTTAAAATGTGGTTACTATGGGATTGAACTCCGTTGCTTTGCATAGCCAAGCGTTGACAAGTTCCCGTATGAGACATTTTAAGTATTTTAATACTGAAATTAATAACATGGAATATCTCGAAAACGATAAACTCCACAAAAAAATGCATATGGCATAAATTGTGAGTTTTATCGAGATTTATGTTTTTGTGTAGTAAGTTTTCGTCTGTCTCTTACGGTTTTCCAGTTATACAAAGTTCAATAAAAATCAACCCGAATAAAGAGGTCTTCAGAGCTATTCCTACAAAATTCAAGATATATATTTTATTTGTCAAGTAAATATGTTAAGTATAAGAGATTTTAATCAAAATTGGAGCCATTTTTTGAGAAATTAAAAATTTTCGAAAAATTTTCCTTGTAAATGGTAGTTTGGGGTGGGGGATTTTCTTGAAAATCTTCGTATCGCATCCTTGGAAGATACTGAACTTAAATATCAAGTTCGGTGTTTAACGGACTTTTCATTTTTGAGCTATGCTGCCCAGAAACACACATACACACTAACATTTTTCTAATTTTTGTTTGTTTGTATTCAGGGGGTCTCAACGCATGTGTTTCCCATGAAATCTCGGTATCGAATTTTTGGATGGAAGGCAATACTTTCTCTATACACTACGTACATAGTACGTGTAGAGAAAGTAAATGAAGGGTTAACACCTGAAATAACCGTAAAAGCTGTTTTGTCTTTTCCGAATGAAGAATCATTTTCTCCCATTGAAACTCATTGTAAAATAATGTTCACCACTCCATAAGGAGTAAGATGAAGTTAGTCCAGGTTAGTAAATGAAGGATGTAATTTCTCAGTTACCTCTACCATAAAATCAATAAAAGAAACCCTTCAACAGAAAAATCAACGTATTGTTGAATAAACATTTTTTGTCACCAGGAAATAAAGTAGTCGTCATTAATATGTAACTCAGAAGTGAGTCGCTTAGTGGTCTTCCTGGAGCCAGTTGGGAAGATATGTGTTCAAATCCCGGATATGACGTTCAAGTTTTTAGCTGACTCTACGTAAAAACGTTTATACTTGTTCAAAGAGGAACTACTGGAAACTGTGTTCCACCTTGGCCGACACTTAACGCTTCCATTTTAATATGCTGAGCACATAAAGGTATAAAACATCGTCAATAAATGTGGATGAAACGAGCTCTCTGCATCACCAAAACCCAAAAATCGCTCGCTTTCCCCCCACAGTTGTCGCCATCCTTGCATATATTGACACATTTTTGCTTTATACCGAAAGCTATTTACAGGTTGGAAGTGTCAACCTGCCCCTCAATGATGCACTGAATATTATTGGTCATATTTCCAGAAAAGAGATGCCTCAATAAGTGGGAATATTAGTCGAAGCTGCAGAAGATTCCTCAACGCAATCGTGGTTTTGAAGTCATGCAAGTCATCAACAGGGAGAAAAGTATACAAGAAAATTATCCATAGAAGCTGTTGCAATATCATAACTATACCGTATGCTCCAATGAAGTAATTTTCCGTTGAAAGAACTTTTCTGTCATACAATAATGTGTTACATCATGATAGGAAATCGTTAACGTCAGAAAAAAACTGCAAAAGAAACAGTAAAATAATTCTCCGCGTGTTGTTATCTGGCTCATATGTACAAAGTATAGGTAGAGACAGTATTGTATTTCACCCAAAATATCGACACTGATAATTTACCGAAAATTCACGTTTGAGAACCCTTGAATACAAAAAAAGCATTTTTAGAAAAAGGTCCGTGTGTATGTGTATCTTCCAAGGATACGACACGAAGACTTTCAGGAAAATCATCCTACCCCAAACTACTTTTTGCTTGTAACATTATTCGAAATGTTCGATTTTCTAAAAAATGGGTCTTACAATTTTGATTAAAATGCCGTATATTAAAACACAGAGTTTATGCCATATACTTTTTTTATGGTAGAGCTAACCATTTCTGAGATTGTCTCTGTTATTGGTTTCACTACTTAAATTTTTCTCAAACGGGAAGTCCTCATCAGTTTCTGATCTCTCCTCCTTATAAAGGACTAAGTAATACATTCAGTTTGCTAATGTTTATCTCAATTAGCTTGATGTCAATAAAACAATAATCTTTTGTAAGAATAGCTTGTTTGCAGAACATAGAGAAAGTCATGTGAATGGAACACATCAGATTTTTTTATGGATGCCTTTGACAATGTAAACTTTTGTGTAAAGAAGTTCTTAAATAAATCACAAAAAAAAAAAAAAAAAAAAACTAAGAAAAACGAAAGTTTTACCAAAGGAGGTTTATGCCATTATGAATTCTCGCTACTTTCACCTCATCAATTTCTGATCTCTTTTGTTTTCCTCCTTATAAAGAACTATGTAATAAATTAAGTTTGCTAATATTTATCTAAGCTAGCCAATAGAAACCAATAATTGTTTGCAACAATAGCTTGTCTGTAGGATATAGAGAAAATCGTGTGAATGGAACACATCAGATTTTTATGGGTGTCTAAGCACACGTCCAAAATGAAGGTTTGTCACCTAAAACCTGAATCCTAGTAATAGCTGGTATAAATCTTACAACTGTAAATTTTCCAAATTTCAAAGTTTTACCAAAGGAGATTTGCGCCATTATGAGTTCACTGCTGCCAACTCAAACGGGAAGTTTCTCATTCATCTCTTTTGTTTTCCTCCTTATAAATAACTAAGTAATAAATTCAGTTTACCAATATTTAACTCAATTATCAATTAACAATAATCGTTTGTAAGAATAGCTTGTCTGCAGAACATAAAATCGTGTGAATGGAACGCATAAGATTTTTATGGATATCTGACAATGTAAACTTTTGAGGAAAGAAGTTCTTAAATAAAACACAAAAAACTATGAAAAACGGGGGATTATTGGTCCAAGTACTGGTCCAAGAAGCAAATCCACAGGGGAAAAAAAAAAAAAAAAACGTTATTTTAGGCACACCAGTCGAAAATGAAGGTTTATGTCACGTAAAACTTTAGCCCTAGGAATAACTGGTATAAAATTCAGCAATAAATATTACAGCTGTGAATTTTCCAAATTTCAAAAGTTTTACCAAAGGAGGTTTATGCCATTATGAGTTTTCGCTACTCTCACATTCCTCTGGCTACAACGATCACCTGCGCAACATATACAATTTTTAATTAGCCACTGCCATTATCTTGCAGCGAAATGGCTTCACGGACCCCATTCTGTGGGGGCAATTAATTAATTTCATAGAACTTTTTAATTTGTACACCTTTCTTTTGTGAAGGGAGAAGAGTTGCCGCTTCCAGGAACTAACTCCCTGTATGAATGTAATGCTACTCCATTTTATATTTACTTTAACTTCATCTGCCTATATTACTAGTGCTGCATTGCGCGGGATCCAGTTTCATTTGTTCTCAGGGAAGCCAGAGGATGAAACTGGAGATTCCTCCCTCCCTCTTTGTGCGTGGAGGCTGAAAAGGGAGGGGAGAGGAGTCGAAGTTTTAGACAAGCAATTAAAAATGAACTGTAGGAAGGTCACGTAATTGGAAACCACGTCACTTAGCATTTAGTGGGTTTTGCACTTTGATAATCAAAATGGAAGGGAGAGTTTCGGTCAGAAAACCCGAGATTTTCCTTTGCCTCCTCTGTTGTGTTACCTTGGAGATACAGCGAAGCACTTCATTTTTCTCACGTTCACTCCCTCTCTATCTCTTCCTTATAATTGAATATGTATCGCAGTTCTGCGTTGTTTCGACTACTTACCTAAGGCAGAGAAGTATTTCGCTCCACCCAAAAATGTACACAAAATATTCGTTTTGGGGCCCCTGAATCTAATTGTATAGAAAAATGTGTGTATGTTTCATACTTAATTCAAGGACTCTTTGAGGATACAAGGCAAGTTGATCAATAGCTTCACCAGTATGATATAACCAGTTACCTGATTATAAAGGGAATACATTTTCCTTTCTCTTCTTAGTATATTAACCTCTAATGCTAATTATCTTTATATAAAATATATATACAATCACAAAATATGCCTAGCACTTCAACAGCAACAACAAAAAGAGGTTGAGAGGGGGTATTATTCTAGTGTTAGCTTAGAGAAAAAACTCTTATTCAAAAGAAAAGAGATCGTAAAGACAACAAAAGTCGACGAAAAACATAAAGAAACATAATGCTCGCTAAAAATATAAGCACTTCGAGAACAAAGCTTAGATCATCCTTACAGCGTTAGCCAGGAAAAGAGAGACATTAAACAAAATGACAAACAAAAAAAGATAAAGGAACGAGAAGTTAGGATATGTTAGATCTACAATCTAAGAAAGACTGGAAACCAATGCAAACATACCCCCTCGATTCACAAGTTAGCAATTGAACACGCAGAAGTTTGTAAAAGGATACAATATGACTATTAAAGGAGTGTTAAAAACACTGAAACAGAATATATAATTTTCCATAAAGGAATCCAAACTAGAGAAAAAAAAAATGATAAAACAGTCTACAAATTAGATAAACCACTTTGGAACATATGGAAATGCTATAAAACGGAACAAATAATGTGAAATATGTCAGAAATACTGAAAAGATTACAGAAATTACTGGAGAAATGAAATAAACTAGCTTAAAATGTCACCAATTATAACCAAACATAAGAAAAGGGCCCACAAGACAGCAAAAATAAATCATCGTCTAAAATGTACTTAAATGTCAGTATACCTTGATCGCTGCACCAAGTCCTTAAAAGAGAGCCCAACAAATACAATTATGGATTGTTGAAATAACTATTGTTCAGGGCTTAACACTGCTGTATAGTTCTGAACACATTAAAAGACATAAATGATCTGTAAGCAGACAGAAAACACTACAAAATACTGCAAAAAAAAAACTGTAAAAGTGTTTCAAAATGACTGTAAAAATGCTAAAAGGCATCAAAACACTGCAAAATACCTCAGAGAGCACTACAAAAACCGAAACATAGTCTCTAAATATTCTAAAACGCATGCAGAAGTGTTAAAAGCATTAGAAAACACTGCAAAATAATGTAAGATCTCGGCAAACAACGACTCAGAAACTCTAAAATACCTGTTTTGAATCCCAAATGTCTCCAAATGACATAAAATGTCATTAAAACGTTCTAAAACAACTGTGATAACGCTAAAATCACTTTAATTCCTCGAAAATGTCTGTGAAAGTACTACAAACACTGAAAAATAGTCTCGAAATGTACTAAAATACATGTGAAGGTGTTAAAAGCATTAGAAAACATTGCAAAATAATGTAAGATCTGAGCAAACAACGACTCAGAAGCCTAAAACACCTCTTTTAGAGCCCTATATACCGCTATCCTAACACTCAGAGAACTGCAAGCACACGAGAAGAACAAAATACTGGAAAATAATAGAAAAAGGTCCTCAAACATAAATCCCACAATGCATAGGAACGTACTGAAATGGTTAAAACATGACACAATTCTGGGAAAGCGATAAAAAATGACTTGTAAAACAAAGCATATGACCTTCTAAGGATCATAAAGGGTTGAAAAATGCATCTAGTTCTCTGGGCCTAGGTTAGGTTCTCACCTCCTAGCATGGCCCCTTGAATGGTGCTCACCAGCCCTAGCTCTGTTCTCTCGCTAGCGACTCCTTCCTCCTTGAATTCCCTAACTTTCCCATGTATGCTCACATGCTCCTATGCCAGATCTGTTCTTTTTTACCTACTAGTGTATATCTTGAACTTTCTGGGAATAGACTCTGAGGACCTCCTTATTCTGGATGATTTTGCTGAGTTTTGTATAACTGTAAACCGTGGAGAAAAATGTACTACACAAAAAATATATATCATTTTTTATATATTCCTTATTATTGGTTTCATTTTTAAAATCATTAACTTTTCACATACGGAAATTGGACAAACTCCTGGCAATGCAGAGAAATGGATTTCAAGTACATGACAACCAGCTTTTAGAAGATTTGACTATCGCTTTAGCCTAGTGTATTCCCTCATTTCCCTTCTACTTACAAGTAAGAAAGTAATAAGATAATGTCTGCTAATGTTTATCTCGATTAGCATGAAGCAGATAGAAGAGTAAGCTTTTTAACAATAAGATATCTAGAGAAAGTCGTATGAATGGGGAACACATTAGATTTAAAATGTTTTAATTTACGATTTGAAAAGTTAACTCTTCAAATATGCGGATTTTTAATGACTTGCTGCAAACTCTACCCTCGGGAATACTGTGCCTACTGCGAATATGGTAAGTTGTCGCTGACCAGTAACGTAGTACGTAGTCTCACTTTTACACAGTTAAAACGTATGTATTCCGAACTGGATCATATAACCTCATTGTCATACACAGAGTATGCGAGGTCATCAGAGTCGTATACAACACAGCGAACGTATTCATCTCGGAACTAAAAAGAGGTTAAGGGGAGTCGAAAAGGGATTTTCATAATTACATTCTCTACACGTACTATGTATATAGTGTATAGAGAAGGTATTGTATTCCACCCAAAACTCCGATACCGAGATTTCACCGGAAATACATGTTTTGGGTCCCCATGAATCCAAAAAAAAATTGGAAAAAGGTCCGCTTGTGTATGCGTGTGTGTGTGTCTCTGTATGTATGTATGTGTGTGTCTGGACAGCATGGCTCAAAAACGAAGACACCGTTATATACCAAACTTGGTATTTAAGTTTGGTATCTTCCAAGGATGCGACACGAAGATTTTCAAGAAAATCCCCCCACCCCCAACTACCCTTTACATGGAACATTTTTCAAATTTTTTTATTTTCTCAAAAATGACCCTTAACGAGTTTGATTAAAATATCGTATATTAAAGATATTTACCTGACAAATAAAATGTAAATCTTGAATTTTCTGGGAATAGTCTACTACTTTATTCTTGATGAATTTTACGGAATTTTGCATAACTGGTAAACCGTAAGAGATGGACAAAAACTTAACACAAAAAACGTAGAGCACGTTAAAACACACAATTTATGTTATATACATTTTTTCGTGGAGTTGATCGTTTTTCATATATTCCTTGTTATTAGTTTCAGCTTTGAAAAATATACCTTTTCTCATACAGGAATTTGTCAACTCCTGTCACATAGCAACCAACTTTTGACTATGACTTTAACTTATAGTACTCCCTATTTCACTTCTGCTTACAAGGAAGCAAGTAATAACACGATTTCTCGATTATCATGAAGTAAATAGAAGAATAAGCTTTTAACAATAATTTGTTGTAGAGATGTAGAGAAAGTCATGTGACTGAAACACGTCAGATTTTTTTTCTTCTCTATTTTCATGTTGTAATTGCATACGAATATTTGGAATCTCCCGCTCATTTTGGTATAGCTTTCATAGAGGTACGCTAATTGTAAAGTGATATTGTTGAAAATAATCTTGCTTGGTAGTTTTTAGAACATTTTGGTACACTCACTTGTTAAAACGCCAATAAATTTGTAAATGTTGGTGTAAGAGAAAAGTTTTTTCTTATTTTGATTTGAAAGTTCTCGTCAGCTATTGGCAGCATTGGCATCCGCTCATATTTTCTTCATGTGAGAGTTTCGAAGTACTGCGAAGTTGTGTTTGGATAGTTAGATTAATTTTTTTAATGCTATGTTTGAAAGCAATTTCTGAAGAAGTAAAATTATCTATACAAATGCCTTATCTCAGAAACTAATTGATACTGAGAGTCGTAATTTTTACCACACATTTGAACCTAAATAGGCTTTATTATAACGAAAAAGTTTTTACGTATATGCATTAATTTTTTTTTTAAATTTAAAAATCAATTTTTCAATAAAGGACAGAAGTATTCTATTTTTCATCAATCAATAGTAAAGGTATTGCTGCATATACCTTAAATAATTGCTGTGATAGTGGGCCAAACTATAACATTAGCAACATAGGGCATTTCGACTTCCCTTAATTCAGGCTCCCACTGGAATATAAGGTTACAGGGAAACCATATGGAACACTTATTCAATCGTTTTCGGTGTCTTTGGTCTTGTATTTTTATTGCAGATAGGATACCCAATTCCTGTGCTACTCTTGTATTTCTGACTATGTCTCTTCTAGTTTTTCCACAATTTGTCTCAAATATCTCTTTCCATTACTGGTATTTTACTTGCACGTTTCTGCAGAAGAATCCAACTCTGCTCCATACAATAGGATTGGTATTATTGTTTTAAATTTGTAATTATTTGTGTTATTTGATATTTTCCTTTTTTGCTTTCTCAAGCACGTATGTATAATCTACTTAGTGGATTGATAAGGTATTGTATTCCAACCAAAAGTTCAATACCGAGATTTCACCGGAAATATATGTTTTGAGACCCCTAAATCCAAAAGAAGCATTTAATGCTGTGGGCAGCATAGCTCAAAAACGAAAAGTCGATTACATACCAAACTTGGCGTTGAAGTTAAGTATCTTCCAAGGATGTGACGAAGAATTTCAAGAAAATCGCCCCTTCCCAACTACCCTTTCCATGGAACGCTTATCGAAAATTTGTATTTTCCCAAAAATGGCTCTAACAAGATATTTTCATGTCAAACGAAACGTTTATTTTTAATTTTCTGTGAATAGCCTCTGAAGACCTCTTCATCCTCTGAAGGCCGTTTTGGAGATACATATTCCGAATTATTGGTTTCAGTTTTAAGCTACTTAAATTTTTCTCAAACGGGAAGACATCTTTCTTTTCGTCTCTCTTTTGTTTACTCCTAGCAAGTAAAGAGAACCGAATTTCAGTTGTTTCACCTAGCGACCGGTTTTTAAAAGATTTTACCATCGCTTTAGCCTAGTGCATTCCTTATTTCCCTACAGCTTACAAATAAGCAAGTAATAAGAACAATACTGGTACTATTTATCTCGATTAGCATGATGTAGATATAATAATCTTTTGTAAGAAAAGATTGTTTGCGGAACAGCTAGAGTGAATAGAATACATAAGATTTTTCCTACTGTTGTACTATTAATGACATGGTGTATCTAGTTGACTTCCCTAATTCTGTTTAGTATTTCTTGCTCTATGTTCCCATATCCATTTATTAGCACTCCCAAGTATTCACAAATATCTACCTGTTCCATATTCTGAACATTGTTACTATGGCTTCTTCATCTTCCTTTCCTGCCTGCATTATTTAATTTTATCTGTATTCAATTATAGTTATTTTCTAATCAGCTCCTTCTTCCATTCCATTATTGCCGCCTGCATATTAATTTTGTCTTTGGCAATCTATATGTCATCGGTATATACCAATGATTGTGCCCTACTTGTCTTAAATTTCTGTATCCAACTGCTGTTCTTGCTGTTTTTCATTTACACATTTTAAAAATTTAATCCATCAGATTATAAACAATAATGGTTAAGTTTTTAACTCGCATGACAAATTCACTCAATTTATCGCCCCTGGATCTTCATTAAATTATTGTACAATAAACTAGAAGATTTTTTTATGGTTAATCCTCTCCTCAGCCCCTTATAACTGCAATTTCGTAAAATCCCGCATGTTCGTAATAATAGACGCAAAATGGGTGTGAAAATTCTCGGAAAACCTGACTTTATTAACTTCCCTCCCACAGTCTTTCGTGTTCTGAACATTTTGCAGAGCCTACAACTCCCTTTGGCGGTGGAACAATCATGAGTCGGATTGATCAATTAATATTTTAGATAATTAAACCTTTATACCGTCTGTTTGGTTTCTATTAAATAATGTAAATGTACACAATTTGTACATAATATGGAAACCCTTAACATGTATAACATAACAGAGGTGAAACTGGTGAATATAAACATTCTGCATTTTCAGGCCTCCAGGTTAACCTCTTTAGAAAATAGACAGTCTATGGTTATGTAAAGAAAATAATATATAAGTTAATTTTCTGAATTGATAAAACTGGATTCTTCTAACGAAGTAGATCAAATTCATAATGTAAAGCATTTTCAGGATATTCGTTTTATGGAAAATGTATTAATTTCTATACCTTTATCATTAATAACAAATAAATTTATATGTAACAGACGGTCAATATTTAGACATCCTTTGAACAGCATAAATAAGTATAAAGGAAGCAAAGCAAAACTTTCTTAATGAGCTTTATCAGAAGTTTTTGACATCCAGAAAGTTAAGTGCATAGTTACATCTACAGAACCAGAATAAAAGCTATTTAGAGATTTCGTCACTGTTTCTTTATATACACATCCCTAACAGTTGATAAATGGAAACTAAACAAATACATTTAATATATGATTTGTACCAAGGTCGATTGTTAGTTTTTGCTTTCTCTACCAATGTATAATGGATATACCTAGTAGGTATAGAAGGCATTTTATTCCATTAAAAAATGTTATACCTACATTTTAACTATATGTTTTGAGGTTCCCTGAATAATGCATTTTTAAGAAAAAGATAGTATGTGTGTAAGAGAGAGAGAGAGAGAGAGAGAGAGAGAGAGAGAGAGAGAGAGACTGTATGTGAACAGCATAACTTAGAAACGATAAGTCGGTTAAACACCAAACTGAATATTTAAGTTCAACATCACCCAAGGATGCCACACGAATATATTAAACAAAGTCCCCCACCCTAAGCTACCCTTTGCATGACTTTTTTTAAAACGTATATTTCTCAAAAATACCTCTAACAATTTTGATTAAAATATATGTTTAAGATATTTTCATCACAAATAAAATGTGTATCCTGAATTTTACTGAAGTCCTCTTCACTTTGAATGCCTTTTGCATAACTGGTAAACAAAAGAGACATACAAAATTTTACTACTCAAAAATTTAGTTCTCCTTAAAGCATACAATTCATATGAGATATATTTTTATAACGTCTATGATTTCCAAGATATTTCTGATTATTGAGCAATTTTTTCAATATTTAAACTTCCTCAAATGGGAAGTCGTATTTTTTTTTTTTTTTTTTTTACTCCTAGCCGTGCTCAACAATCAGCTTTTATAAAATGTGTCTAATCACCTTAGCCTAATGTATTTCCTTTCTACTTACAGGGAACGAAGGTAGAAGACCATTTCTGCCAATGTTTATCCGAATTAGCTGAAGTAGAAGGAAGAATAAAATTTTATCGTAATCATTTGTTCCAAAATAGGTAGAGAAAGTTATGTGAATGGAACAAATCAGATGTTTAAACTTTTGTCTTGTTTTCTTAGTGTCATGGCTGTCTATGCATATTGTT
Source organism: Hymenopus coronatus (assembly GCA_030762935.1). NCBI lineage: Eukaryota > Metazoa > Arthropoda > Insecta > Mantodea > Hymenopodidae > Hymenopus > Hymenopus coronatus. Next base: position 70,301,627 of record CM060895.1, read on the forward strand.
AGGCTTTTGTTTTTGGCATGCATTCTCCGCTGACCAGCTTTTAATCCATCAGAAAGAATAGGGTTTACATTGGTAAAAGAACTATCAAAATCGGTCAAGTGGTTTTAGAGAATTCCCAATGTGCACCTCAATTTCTCTCTGTTTATAACATTAGCAGTATGCGTTATAACATGTTAACATTTAAGGAACCAGTGTCATGGGTCGTCTATTTTTCCCCTGCTGGGAGACCTGGCCCGGGGTGCACTCGTGAGGTCCCTGGGGGTCAATTGAGGAGCTACTTGACGGAGAAGTAGCGGCTCTTGATCTTGAGGACCGCATTAACCGGGGGGGGGTTCGAGGCGCTGGCCATGTCTCACCCTCCAATACTGCACCTGGGGGACGCAGAGTTGGGGTGGTAGACCCAAGGTTCCTTGTGAGCTGATGTAACCTGGAGTTATTATTATTGTTGTTATTATTATTAAACTAGTGTTGTATATTATGGTTATAACTGTTATGTGAAACATAGGCCTGAGTGTGATTTGTCTATTGTTTAGGGGTGGAGGTTCCAGCCGGCTGTACGGTGTGTGCTTGGTGCCAGAAGGTCTCCAATAATAAACAGCTCTTCTCTCTGAAGACACCCACAGGCCAGAAGGCTTTCTGTTCCGAGGTGTGTTTCACCCAGTGCCGGCGAGCCAACTTCAAACGCAACAAGACATGTGACTGGTGTCGCCATGTTCGTCATACAGTCAACTACGTCGACTTCCAGGACGGGGAGCATCAGCTCCAGTTCTGCAGGTTCGTATCTTTTTATCTCAATGGGTCTGAGTCACACACATTCAAGGAATAATAATAATAATAATAATAATAATAATAAGGTAATTTAAGAATTTTACTGACGCCGCGGTAATGTGTACGCCTAGTATAGAGGATTTCCTGGGTTCAATTCCCATGGTCGATCGTCCTGATCCGAAGGGGTATCCAGGCACATGAAATTTCCTATCCATTATTTCCTTTTCCCACCACTTATCGTTTGTTTCAGAGTTGAAGGATCGCGCAGCGGTGCTCGATGGATTGCGATTTCTGGCATCGTTACAGGCCCACTCTATTGGGACCCGCCTTAGGTTGCTTTCAGGCTAGGTCCTTTCGGGAGAACTCTGGATCTGTGAGTTTGTGGTTGGTCCCGGGCGGCACCGACATTCATTCTGAAAGGTTAGGGACATCGTCCATTTTTGTGCCCGTCGTAATCCGGTTCTGGTCGCCCTTTGGGTCGCTTCCCACTTCCCTCCCTCTCTTGAATCATTCAGAAAAGGCCCACTAAGTGCGGTGCTCTGCCCTAGTATTTGGAGATCTGTCCGTTAGTCAACCCATTCAATCCAATCCAATGGTTATTTTGTAGCCACTAAATTAACGATTACAACAAAAATCTGATGTGTTCCATTCACATGACTTTCTCTACTTCTGTGTAACAAATTATTGTTAATAAGCTTGTTTTTCTATTTATTTCATGCTAATCGAGAAAAAATTAGTAGAAATAGTCATTACTTGCTTCTTTGTAAGTAGAAGCGAAATATGAGAATATCATAGGTTAAAGCGAAGTCAAAAACTGGCTACTAGGTGACTGAAGTTCCTTTGTTTATATGGACACCAAGTTCACAAATTCCTGTATGAGAAAAGTACAAGTTTCTCAAAACTGAAACCAAAAACAAGGAATATCTCAAAAACGATCAACTCCTCGAAAACATTTATATAGCATAAATTGTGTGTTTTAATGTGATCTACATTTTTTTTGTGTGGTAAGTTTTTGTCCATTTTTTACGGTTTATCAAAATTTCGTAAAATTTATCCAGAATAAAGTAGTCTTCAGCGGCTATTCCCAGAAAATTCAATATATACATATTATTTGTTATGCACATATCTTTAATATACGATATTTTAACCAAAATCGTTAGAACCATTTTTGAGTAAATCAAAATTTTCGAAAAAATTTTCTATGTAATTGGTAGTTGGGAGTGGGGGGATTTTCTTGAAAATCTTCGTGTCGCATCCTAAGAAGGTACCAAACTTAAAAACTAAATTTGGTATTTAACGGTCTTTTCGTTTTTGAGTTATGCTGTCCACAGACACACACACACACACCAACGCACACACACACATGGAGCTTTTCCAAAAATTCCTTTTTTGGATTCAGGGGGACCCAAAACATGTATTTCCGGTGATATCTCGGTATCGAAGTTTTGGGTACAATACAATACCTTCTCTATACACTATGTACATAGTACGTGTAGAGAAAGTAATAACGTGGAAGGAAGTCACATTCACCATGTATGCGTACATACACTACTCACCAGTTCCGGGGTCTTGATAGCGGAAATGGCTGAGAAAATTTACTGCACAATTAGTTTGTTGGAGGTATATGATCAATAAACCAAAGGGATTAAAGTAGGATTGGGAAGGCTAGGGCTGAACAAAAGAGTGATGAAATCACAAAGGAACCGATTGACATTTGTGTAACTCTCTCATTCATGTCAAGCCACAAATCATTGTTGTTTTGTTGTTGTCATTGTTGCTATCATTGTTGCTACTGCTTCTGTTACTGGACGGCACTTCAATTTTAGAATTGTTAATCTTTATTGTAACTGATCTTCATACAAAAGCTGTATTTCGAGGAAGTCACTCGACAGACTATTCATTAATAGTATTAGTAGTATTATTAGTATTATTTATTTTTATTATTATTCATTGTAGAAGTAGTATTCACTGATAAAATTATTGTAGGGAGAGTCCTTTGAAAGAGCGTATTTTTATAGTAATTGAAACGAAAAGGACCTAATCCGCAGACACTTCTGTGCTACAGAACAATGATCATTTGCACAGGCTCGGGTAACTAAGAGGTCGTTAGGACAAGGACACGTGCAGGGCAGGACTGCAGCTTAAATCCTGCAAGGACCGTTATCCCTGACTGAGTTTTTTCCAGGTTTTCCCCAGCCCTTATTACTGATAAATACTCTACCTTAAATTTAAATCTGTCGCCCTCCGTGGTGTAATGGTTACCATGCTAGCCTCTAAAACCCAATCATAATATGAATGTGTTCGATGCTATGGAATAAAATCCAACTTTAACACAATTGTTTTGTGCCCAAAATACTTATCGAGAGCCGAAAATGTTCGAAGAAAAGCTGATATTGACCCAGAGAATCTGTCATAACTTGAAAATCTGAACTATTTACTATTCAAATAATGCTTAAAAGATGAGACGAGATTTGCTCCTCAGCAGTCTGCAACATATCTTAATGAAATGGTGTAATGTCTTTATTGCACATTCATTTTGGGATATGACTGATGCACAGACAAAAATATTTATAACTTACCTTTTAAATTACCTCTTCACTAAGACAAACATACAAACAAATGTATAATTTGAGTGAAATTATATAAAAACGTTTATTTGAAGGGACAACTGTGATTTTCAATATTGTACTTCATTAGTTTTAATTGAAAAGAGTATTGTAATTTACCTCAAAGATATAATTGAGTTTGTGGTGCATCAAGCGTTTCGTTTAGTGTATGACATTCGAAAACTACTTTAAAATTGTTCAGAATACGTCTTGCTTTATCTCCAGCAACTGATAAAAAAAAAATTGATCCTTAAGTCTCTGTTACAGTCTATAAAAAGAAAAAAATATAAATTGTTTGAATAAATACAATACAAATAATTAAAATAATCATTAATCGGTATTTTTGCATGATGAGTGCTGAGAAATTAACCTTTGTCGTAATTATTCTTTCTAACCCTTGCATTATAGATTTGTTTAATTATTGAGAATATGTGAATATGAGTTTTTATTTCTTTGGTTGGTTTCATTATATTCCTTATATATATATATATATATATATACATACTTTAGGGAAACGTAAATTCGTGGAGAGGCATTGGTCATATGCTTTAATACACTATTCAACTGTCTTTAATTCGAGAAAATTGACAGAAATAAAGGGACGAAATTCGTTTTATCAACTATAATTTTGACAGTAAACTACTAAGTACCCTTTTCCGTCCTTGAATGTTATCATTGCTTAAAAATCAATAAAGCAAACTATAGCACATTTCCCATATTACCTAAGCGGCTGATACAAAACCTCCAGACCGCTGCGCTAGGAGCGCTAGGTGTTCCATGTCTACACCTATTTGCTGATCTGTAGGTTGCAATAGGGATATTTTTTTTTCGCAGCACATGATGCACATTATTTTCATTCTTTTGTTTTGGTCTTATGTTTAAATGCCCATTAAGACATTTAAAAATGGCGCAGAGTAAAAAAAGTATACTACTCTTAAATATAGATAATAAAATATTACAAATTTGGTCAAAATTGAACAGAATTCAAAATCCTCGGATTATCAGTTGATCGTCCTGTAATATTCTCATATATTTTAATTTCGATATAAACATATTTTTTTTAAATGAACACCAATCTTGTATAATTTAAATATAGTAAATCTATGTATGTACATTACTGTATATTTCAATTAGTTTCCTAATGTTTTTATTACGTTTTTATTTTCTATTCTATATATCCCATATATTTTGGTATTTTAATGTATATACTCAATGTAGGTATCTGCAATTTGCTGTCATAACTAGAATGATGAACAAAATCAGCAAATTAAATAAATACATTTGTTAATCATTACATGAAATCTTTAACGCAAAGTAACTTCTATAGTTCAATAACTGCTTTATGGCTATACGTTTGCCAAAACCATACAACCAGTCATACAAGCCTATTACAGCCATGAAATATTGATTCTTCATTGTAAGTTATTTACGTGCTATGGCTGGATTTTAATACTAATATTTCTTTTGTTACAGTGATAAATGCCTGAACCAGTACAAAATGAACATTTTCTGCAAGGAGACACAAGCACATCTCCAGATGCATCCCCATCTGCAAGACGGGGGTGCAAGCGGCAGTGGAAGTGGCTCTGGGGGCGGTCTGATCACCCCTGAGCTATGGCTGAGAGACTGTAGATCCGACTCTCCCACGTCGGATCGTTCTCTGTCGCCCCCTACAGTCCCCACCAGGGTTGTGCATAGTCCTCCTGCACCGCCTCCGCCACCGCCGCCACCACCACCTCCGGAGCCCGTTGTCCCTGAGCACCCGCACAAGGAACCTTCCTTTAGCAAAATCCACCTCCGACGTGCAAACCGCATCAACAGGCGAGGAGTTACCAGGGTTCCCGTGACGGCCACGGTCACATCAGCATCTTCAGCAGCGACACCTGCGGATTTGAGGACCACTTCTTCTCCAAGAAGCAGTGGTGCAGGCAGTGTCTCTCCGCCGAAAGGCAACAGTCATCTTCCTCACATTCACGCTCTACCACCACCTCCACCTGGAGCCCAGATTCCGCCCATGCTCCATCCATCGGCACACCCTCTTCTGCCACCGCCTCATCCGGATCATCTCCCACGACCTCCGTTCCTACCCCCAGGTCTACTACCACCCCCTCCACACCTCTTTCCTCCAGATCCACATCGGCTACTACTCAGACATCCACCGCCACCCCCTCGAGTCTCGAACCCAAACTCTCCTCCCGCTCCGTCTTTACAGCCTCCACCTCTCATTCCCATACCTCCTCACCTGCAACAACCGCGACCTCCACCACCTCGGGGGCCTCACTTGCCTCCCTCCCGCTTCTTACTCCCCCCAGTTACAGTCATGGTGCCATATCCGTTTGTCATTCCCATCCCGATACCAGTTCCAATACCTATTCCCCTGTTCCCACCCAAAAACAGTAAGATCTCGACTGACAGAGTACCCGAAGATCCTCCAACAACGACGTCAAGCGCCACATTGACCGCGAAGACGCCGGCTACGGCGGCAGTTGCGCCAAGTCGTCGTAAAGATGAACTGACACCTGAAACTGCCGCCTCCAGCCCACCGCCTCCAACGTCAACTTCACCTACCGCATCCGAAACGAAACCGAAACTCTCGCTGGTTCCATCCAAGTCGCCCTCCAGCTCGGACCGGCCGTTGAGAAAGAGGAAGAGGCTTACAGAAGTCAATGCCGAGGAAGAAAAGAGAAAGTTTGTCCCTGTGTGATCCACTTTCAGATATATATCTCTTTCTAGTTTATTGTTGTCAAGTCAATGTATACTACTTCTTAAAATACAAACGTTTATCAGACATTATAATGTCTCCATTTGTTTCATTCAAAATTTATCATAGGACCTTCACTATTAAGGACTCTCCTCCACTCGTCCTATACTTACATGTTAACTATGTCATCCAGTACCTTCTCCTAAAACCTTTTACCATTCACTGCACCTTCCAGTAATTCTTTTAGTAAGTAGTTTATATTTATCCAGAGTTCTAGACAAATTCTTCCTGATTTATTTCAGCCAACTTATTTTTCAGTTGTCAGATTGAGCTACTCAGAAAATAATGTTGCAGCCCGTTTCTCAATAATTATAACCATGGCACAAAAGTTGAAAATATATAAATTGCCTTAAAACCTTAAAATGCCCTTAAAGTGACATAATAGCTGTCAAAAAATAATACATTCACACATTTTGTAACAAACAATTCTTATAAAAACATACCTTCTATTTAAATTACACTTTGTGAGATAAACATTGGCAAAAATGCCCTTATTGCATATTTTCTTGTAGGTACAATGTAAATAAGGGAATATGCAAAACTAAAGCAATAGTCCAATCTCTTAAGAACTGATCGCTATATGATGCAACTGAAAATTTTTTTTTTTTTTAAATCTGATGTATCACGCCAAAGAAAGATGTAACAAATCATGGCTTCCCGTTTGAGAGAAGGTAAAACTATATTAAAACTGTCACCAATATCAGGGAATATTTCATAACTGATCTACAAAAATAATGTATATCATATAAATTGTGTGTTTTAACAAGATCTACAATTTTCGTGTAGTGAGTTTTGTCTATCTCTTATGGTTTACAAGTTGGACAATACTCATTCAGAATAAAGAGGACTTCATGGCCTATTCCCAAGAAATCAGGATATATATTTTATTTGCCATGTAAACATCTTCAATATACTGCATTTTAATCAAATACGTTACAGCAATTTTAAAAAAAAATGTTCCTTGTAAAGTTCAGCTTTGGGTGGAGGGATATTCCTGAAAAGCATGGCGTTGTATACCTGGAAGATACTAAAGTTAAATACCAAATTTTTTATTTAGCTGACTATTCGTGTTTTAACTATGCTGTCCACATACAATCACTGACCTTTTTCTAAAAAAAATCAGACCTCCTCAAAATATGTATTTCCAGTAAAATATCAGTATAGAATTTTGTGTGGAATACAATATCTTCTCTACCTACTATGTACATTGTACACACGTGATAAAGAAAGTAAAAAATACTTCTTTTTGGTGAAAGAATAACTAATGGAAAATTTAAAACCAATAACAAGAAATATCTCGGAAATGGTTAATTTAAAAAAAAGGCATTGTATGTTTTAATGAAAACTTAATTTTTATATAGTAAATGTCTATCTCTTACGGCTTATTAGTTATGCAAAAGTCGTGCAGAGTGAAGAGAGTGTAAGAGACTATTCCCAGAAGATTCAAGATGTGTATTTTATTTGTGATGTAAATATCTTTAATTAACGCTATTTAGATCAAGTCGTTACAGGCATTTTTGAGAAAATCAAAATTTCGGAAAATCTTCTACGTAAAGCAGGTGTCACCAACTGGTTATCCTTTGAGTAAAGCTAAGAGTAAATAAGTTTTTCATTAAATTGATAAGGAAATTTAATAAATCCAATTATTGCAACTATAATTCTTGTTGCTGCAGATTTGCGCGATGCTCCTGCAAATCAGCTACTGTGCACTCCGTGACCAACTACGTGAAAAGCAAGAACAGATAATTTCTTCAGTGCTGTGATAATGTGCAACATTTTACAGTTGGAATACGTAATCTATCTTTTATAGATTAATACTCCTGTTGTTAGTTCAAGATTGGTAGAACAATTGCTCTATTAGGTCCCTTGATTAGTAATTGCAGTTCGGATATGAACATATGCATATTTTCATAAGTTTGTTGATCACTGGCAGTCGAAACATCAATGTTTTACAAACGACCATTGTTATAGTATTAAATATACTAAAACAACAAGCTCCTTAACTTGGTTAATACTACTGTACTCCCATTGTATCACAAACAGCATCAAAACTAATTTGTAAATAAAAACTATCACATTAATAGTAGTGAACATGAATAGGCACCTTTGTAATTAGTTGGTGTTGAACACAGTTCGAAAGAAAAGTTCTTCTTATTGCATGATGACGCTAGAATAGAACTTTATGAGTGCAGCACTTCGCCGCAAACTAAACGTTTACTCCGCCCCTTTTTATACATGAGAAAGATTCCTCCTAAGTAGGCATAAATATGGGTGTCGATGGTCTGCATGTTGAGTTGTTTTCTGTTTCTGAAATTAAAAACAGTCATGCGACAGACTTTACAAAGAATAAAGACCATCTTTCCTGTGACTCGTTTACTCAATGTTATTTGCTTCGGTTCAAAGGCAAGGGAGTTAGTGATGCCTGATGTAAAGGCTGGTTTGGGATGGGTGAATTTCCCTGAAAATCTTCGTGACACATTTTGAACTTAAAACCAGATTTGACATTTAACCAATTTTTATTTTCTCTAGCATGGATATACAATGTACATTGGAAGGGAAGGTTGTATTCCGCCCGAATTTTCTATACAGATGTATCACCTGAATTATGTTTTGAGACCCTCTGAATCCCAAAAAAAGCACTTACAGAAAAACGCAAAAGCTTAAAGTCCATTAAATACCAAATTTGGTATTTAAGTTTATATCTCCTAAGCAACATGAATATTTTCCAGAAAATTTTGTTTTTCTCTAAAATGGCTCTAACGATTTTGATAAAATACTTTATACTAAAGGTATTTAAATCGCAAATAAAATATATATTTTGAATTTTCTGGGAATAACCGCTTAAGACCTCTTTATTGTGGATGAGTTTTGCATAATTTTGCAAAACGGTTAAGCCGTAAGGATGTAAAAAGAGTGGATAAAAACCTACCACACAAAAAATGTACATCTCGTTAAAACACAATTTATGTCACATAATTACTTTCTCTACACGAACCATGTACATAGTGTATAGAGAAGGTATTGTATTGTACCCAAAAATTCGATACCGAGATTTCACGGAAAATACATGTTTCGAGACTCCCTGAATAAAAAAAAAGCATTTTTAGAAAAATGTCCATGTGTGTGTGTGTGTGTGTGGGCAGCATAGCGCAGAAACGAAGCCCAAACTTGGTATTTAATTTTGGTATCTTCCAAGGATGCGACACGAAGCTTTTCAAGAAAGTCCCCCCACACCAAACTACCCTTTACATAGAAAAAATTTCGAAAAGTTTTATTTTCTTAAAAATGGCTCTAACCATTTCGATTAAAATACACTATATTAAAGATATTTACCTGACAAATAAAATGTATATCTTAAATTTTCTGGGAATAGCCTCTGAAGACTACTTTATTCTGGATGAATTTCACGGAATTGTGCATATCTGCTAAACCGTAAGAAATGGGCAAAAATTTACTCTACAGAAAATGTAGCTCGCGATAAAACACACAATTTATGTCATATACATTTTTTTCGTGGAGTTGATCATTTTTAAAGATATTCTTGGTTTTTCGTTTCTCAGGAATTTAACTCTTGTCCATACAAACAAAAGAACTTCGGTCACATAGCAACCAGCTTTTGGCTATCATTTTAACCTATGGTACTCCCTCATTTCGCTTCTACTTACAAGGAAGCAAATAATAACATTATTTCTGCTAATGTTTCTCGATTAACATAAGTAAATAGAAGCATAAGCTTTTTAACAAAAATTTGATGTAGAGAAAGTAATGTGAATGGAACACATCAGATTTTTTTTTTTTTTTTTTTGTGTGTGTGTAGAGTTGATCGTTATCGAGAAGTTTCTTGTTATTGGTTTCAATTTTAAACCACCCAACTTTTCTTAAACGGGACAATTTAAGGCGGACCGAGCCTTAATTGTTTTTCATAGTGATGAGCTTTTAAAATATTCAACTATCGCTTTAATCTAATACATTCCCTTATTTCCCTTCTACTTACATGGAAGCAAGTAATAAGACTAATTTTGCTAATGTTTATCTCGATTAAAAGTAGATAGAAGAATTAGCTTCTTAACAATAATTTGTTACAAAGAGGTAGAGAAAGTAATTTGAATGGAACACATCAATTTTTTTTATTTAGGGGGTGTCAAACCCTCTATTTCCGGTGAAATCTCCGTAAGACATTTTGGGTGGAATACAGTCCTTATCTATACACAATGTTTCATAGAAAGTAAAAAAAAAAAAAACACATTTTTAGAAAAATGTCCGCCGTCTCTGAACAACTTAAGAACGAAAATTTGATTAAACACTTGCTTACGAAACTAAAAAGCAAACTTGGTATCGATCTTAAATCTCTTACAAGGATGCGGCATGAAGATTTTCAAGAAAAGTCTCGCACCCCAACTACTCTTTACATGGAACATTTTTCAAAATGTTCGACTTTCTAAAAATTGCTCTAACTCTCTTTTTCAACGTACATATTAAGGAGATAAATAAATGGCAAATGAAATGTATATCTTGAATTTTCTAGTAATGCCCTGTGAAGTACTCTTAATTCTAAGGACTTTTGAATCAAAGTATAATCGTTAAACGAAACGAAAACTTAGCACACACAAAATCAAGATTTTAAAACCCACAAATTATTTCAAATATTTTTTTTTCGCCATAGCCAGTTCCAAGATATTATTAATGGATCAAATTGATGAATATTTTTTCCATACCATTCTTGTAAAGTTATTTCGATATTCAGTTGTTTCCTACAATTGCATGAAAGAAATATGGATTTTTGAGGACAATATATAGGGGACAGTTCTTTAAACATTTGACTATCCCTATTTCCTTTGTATCTGTAACAGTGTGTATTTATGCAAAAGTTTATCTCATCAAATAAAATAGATATAAAAACTAAACTTTCATGAAAATAGCTTGTATAGACACTAATAAATAGTAAAGGGCAGAGGAAGGCATGTGAGTGTAACATAGACTTTTGTTTTCTGTGAAGATATGTGAACAAGCAGTCGTGCCACCACTACCACGTAATTTTCTACAGCTACGACGGCTTATTGTTACTGCTATTAAATCAGTAGAAGTGAACATGCTAGACCGAGTATGGGCAAGACCTTGACTATCTCCTTGACATTTGCTTCTGATACGCACTACTCATATTGAATGTATCTGGATCTTTTTAAACTTTGATAGTTTTTCTACTTAATGTCTTATAACTTTTTCTATCCTCAATATTGTCTTCATAATAAACGTGTAAACTAGTTCCATTCACGTGTACTTACCCTGTAAAATGTTTAAAACTGGTCAGCAATTATCTTGCCAATCCACCTTAAAATCCTCATTCGCATAAAGGCAGTAGTTTTCAACTCTAACCATCTTAGAGATAAAGAAAGAATCTAACTGTAGAAACCACTGCTATTAAGTAATGAAGCATTGAGAAACATATTACAAATTGAGAAGGCTAAGCAAATTCTCTCCATTATGGGTTGCGATGAAATTTCTCTTTTTGATTAAAACGGCCAATTTCTCTCCTGCTATTCCAATGTTGTTTTATTTTTGTTTTTCATTGTTGCTAGTTCTATTTTGGGGGGATACCTTTGATTACACCACCATCCTCAAAGCCGATGATAATTTACAAATCCACAGCGCACTGAAATATCTTTAATCAAAATTATCAATTATTTTCTTTATGCCCTATGCTGCGCCAAATCGATTTGCGCCAAAGTTTTTTATTATTGATGCTAGTTAGATTTTTTTTTTGGGGGGGAAGGCTTTTGTTTCGTTTTAGTTACATCACTCCCGTCTAATATCGATGATTAGTTATAAATCCAAAATGGACTTAAAACGTCGTCTCTAGTCAATATTCCCAATTTCTCACCTTCAGGCCCAATACAACTTCTCCTAGTAAATTCTCTCATTTAACTGTTCTATGACCATTTATAACTCTAAGAGGACATTTCTATATCTTAGGTGGTGGTAGTAGTAATTGTGCTTAAGCATGGATTATTTGTCCCTTTTCCTCATCATAATAAACATTTTGGGTTATTTGCAAAGTGAAAAAGAAATCATCTAGGTATGCAGATAGGAGAAACTGTCATTGGAAGAGAGAAACGGACAATGTAAAGAGGTAAGAGGTGTTACAGTCATATTCTGAGGTTAGCGCATGCTGAATGTTTAATAGTTATTTACGCAACTATAGGGATATGAACATCATGTGTTTTGCAAGAACGAGGTGTAAGTCGAGTTCTATGATTACATGAGCGATACGAGAGTGGTATGATAGATGAGGTAAAAGAATGAAATATTTTTGTTACGGTTTCATGGTTGGTAAGTTTGAATATTCAAAGGATAGTATAAACAATTTCAACAAAGCAGCGCACAGTTCGTTGTTGATAACCTTCTGCATTGCTCAATGTGTCGAATGCGATTGAAAATGGAGAAACTCAAGTTCCCTGTTATTATTAAACATTTCCATTTAAAGGGCTGGACTGCCGCACAAATCAAAACAGATTTGCATCATCTTTGCAAACAATTTACTTTTGGATTAATGAACTTAAACATGGTTGGACAAGTACAGAAGACAAAGATCGCCCCAGTCATCCAATTGAGGTCACCACACAGAAAACCATTGTCAAAACCCATGATATGGCAATGTAAGATCGCCGAATAAAAATTCATGAGATTGCTGAGACTATTAGGCATCTCAACTAAGCGAGTGCATAATATTCTACATTAAGAACTAGCTATGAAGAAGCTGTGTGCGAGGTGGGTGCCGCGATTGTTTACAGTCGACCAAAAGGGCATCCAGAGCAACATTTTAGTAGTGTCTAGCTATGTTTAATCGCAATCCGCAATACTTTTTGCGCTGATTTTTATCTGTTGATGAAACCTTAATCTATCATTACACACCAGAACAATTGACAAAAGCCGGTGAAAGTGCACACCGCAGAAGGCAAAGATCATTTTGTCAGCTGATAAGATGATAGCCACAGTATTATTTGGGCTTCCCTAGGAATTATTCTCATAAGTTACGTGAAAAAAGACAGAATCATAACTAGATCTATTATGTGTCATTTTTGGATCGTTGATACTTGCGTTGGCTGAAAAAAGATCATGGTTGGCACGCAAAAAGCAATAACAAGCAATGACGAAAGTGCATGAATTGGGCATTTAATTGGTTCTTCTACCATTCTATTCACGAGGCTTTTCCTGTTCCCTAACTTGAAACTTTGTCTTGGTGGGGAGAAATTTTCATTAAACGAGGAAGTGATGATCGCAGTCGAGTATTTTGCTGAGTTTGACAGAACCTATTTTTCCGACGGGATGAAAAAGCTGGAGGATCGCTGGACCAAGTGTGTATCCCTCTAAGGAGACTATGTCGAGAAGTAAGGTGGGCTGTTTAAGAAAAAAACATTTTTCTTCAGACTTGTCGAACCATCTCCAGTATGCTCATCCCAACTAGGTGCATACATTCCTTTATCGGCGATTATTTAATAATAGCCACTTGTCTTCTTCGCGTTCATGAATTTATCGATGTGTAAGTAGCAGCTTCATGATAAAATAAATATCGTTACACGTGATTCAATGGAAACCAAAACTTTGTTAATAGTGTTCCGTTTCTCTTAGTAAAATTGGTCTAGAAACAAAGACACTAATGTAACGATATTAATTTGTTTAAGATAAAAATAGAATTGCATAGGATAGATTATCTGGAATAAAATCTGGAATTCGTTTTGAACAATGAATGTTTCTGAAGATATATCTTCTTAGAATATTCTTTATCGGAAAGATAACCTAATAATTTAGAAGAATTAACATCAATATGAATGTCAATATTTTACTTATAATAATCTCATATTCGTTATTTTACAATAAATGGCTTATAAACGTATGCAACAATAAAGAGTTTTTTTCAGTAGTTCAGAAATCATATGCAACATTAATTCATTAACTTGACGATATAATGATAGATAAGCAGCTATTAAATGGTCACGGATTATACGTGTTTGTCAAAGAATCCAAGGCATTTGCATTCGTGATATACTACTTTTTAGTAAATTATCTAAATTGTATTAAATTAAATAACTAAATGACTACTTTATAAATATACAAGGGATAGCCATTTGTTGACAAATTCTCAAACTACCTGAATTCTATGCTGTGAATAATAACAATACAAGATGCGGGAACACATGGCAATGCTTAATCTCGGTGCTCGTTTCTAAACAAGAAGTTTTTGACTAAAAATTCCGAGGAAATTTGAGTTCCAGTTAGAACACTAAGTCAGAGTTGCCGCCAATAAAATCTCTGCAGCAGTATGAGAAGAAATATATTGCATTTAAAGACTAATGCAAAGAAATGTATTTCTTGATCAAAACTCTGTTAACATTGGTATGACTGGACACTGTAATCTGTGTTTTGTTTATTGCGCCGCTAAAGGTTTCCATGCCGTATAATAGTACCAAAGTACTATTTTTTAGAATCCTACAAACATTTTTAGAGAGTGTGTATTAAAAATAATTTAATGCAATGTTAGCATGAACATGTTTTTTAGATGGTCAAAAGATATAACTTAGTATTTCTAGCACGATGTCATTACGAACTCATAGCATCAATGACTAATATATCTGTTAAAATAAATTTCTTTATAATTTGTTGCATTCTAATTCCCTTTAACGGGCAACATTTCAAAGCATGCTTTACAACATTCTTTTGAGTTGTCAACAGAAATGATTAGTTTTGCCTCAAAAATCAAACATTTGCCCCGTAGCATTGCCTGCTATGCATCTATAATGGTTTTTAAATGGGAAGAGCTCTACCCTACAGCGAATGAGTTGCGTTATCGTGCTCTGCGTTGCCAGGTCACAACCCCCACTCTTTTCATATTTCCCTCTCACTCGCACACTGAGCATGTAAATCTGCCTGGCGGCATAATGTTTATTCGTGTTTATTATGAAAACTGTTTGAGCTAAAAAAAAACTTGGTTTTTACGGTTCTGCTACGAAGATTACTCCCTATCTTTCTAGTGAATTATTTTTTGCAAAATTTGAATATTTTGTCTTAGCGCAAGTAGTATTTATGAGAGACTGAATCAAATAGCGCGTTACTCCCCAGTTAAGCGCGAATGCAATATGTCAGTACAGCAGCACTCCGATTGACTGCCGGTGGTGCTCAACGGCAAATCTCATTCCATTTGAGCCACTGCAATAAGTAATGTATATATTATTAAGGAACTATCGAAATTATCATCAATCGACATGTTTTCTCTTAATCAATCCTTCCGCTCTTAACCGAATCAAAGAAAATTAATGGAAAACTTTAACATTAAGGAATTGATACTGATCTTAAAGTTTCTAAATTTTCTGGACATTTATGTCAATGAGTAGAAGGTATATTAGTACCGTACTTATTATACCTTCTCCATTCACAAAATTTGCATTAATTTCTCTCAAGCTTGTTGAGATTTCTGGGGAGCTGGTTGCGCTTTAGCTTTCTTCAGAATTCTGAAGGAATATCTTCCTTCAACAACATTGTAATTCCCTTATTCATTGAAATGTAAACAAACAAAACGAGAAAACCCCTTAAACAATTGCCTTCAGAGTTCCCGGTACAAAGGCGTAGGCTTTCGAAAAGATGTTTAAAGTTTGTTGATATTGTTGGAATACGAAGTATACTGAGCTCTTAATATTATCGCTTACCCAATTCATACCTCATGAGTTATTAGGTGTATTAAGTAGGCAATGGAAATTGCATACATTTTCACTCAAGAAACGCTTTAGTTGGTAGCTCGTAGCTAAAAGAGAAATGCAGAATTCTTAATAATGGTATGTGGGACAAAAGAAACAAACATTAAAAGTATAATAGTATCACAGATTTGTTTCAAAGTAATAGTAGTACTTCAAAACTATCGGGAATCTCAAGATCACATCCTGCTTGCACCGATTAACGAAAAGTATCCACGCAAGTAAAACCGTTATATAAAAATAAATAAATAAAACTGTTGCACTCATTTAAATAACTTTCTCCAGCTGCTCCATATACAAACTATTCTTACAAGAGATTATTCTTTCATCTATAGCAAGCTAATCGAGATAAACATTAGCCGAATTAGTCTTATTACTTGCTTCTTGTAAGTAAAAGGTAAATAAATAAATACATTAGGGTAATACATTATTCAAATATATTGAAAGCTGGTCACTATGTGAAACAATTGAGGTTCGGTTCGCTTTGCATGGTCCCGTTTGAGAAGTTACTTTAACATGAAATCAATAACAAGGAATATCTCGAAAGCAGTCAACTCTACAACAAAAACGATATAAATTATGTATTTTAATGAGTTCTACACATATAGTCTATCTCTTACGGTTCAACCGTTATGCAAAATTCTGCAAAATGGGAATAAAGAGGTCTCAGAGGTTATTCCCAGGAAATTCAAAATACACATTTTATTTGTGATGTAAATATGTTTAATATACGGCAATTTAATCAAAATCGTTAGTCAGTTTTGAGAAAAACATTTCAATAACATTTTCCATGTAAAGGGTAGATACTAACGGTATTAACGGTCTTTTCGCTTTTGAGTTATACAGTCCACAGACACACACGGACCTTTATCTAAAAAGGTGATGTGTTCCATTCACATGACTTTCTCTACATTTCTGTAACAAATTGTTGTTAAAAAGCTTATTCTTCTACCTATTTCAGACTAATCAAGATAAACATTTGCAGAAATGCTTTCTTTTAAAAAGAGAAGTAATGGGATACACTAGGCTAAAACGATAGTCAACTCTTTTAAAAGTGGTTACCATGTGGATGAAATCCCTTTCTTTGCATTGCCAGGAGTTGACAAATTCCCGTATGTGAAACGTTTTAGTATTTTAAAACTGAAAAATCTGATGTGTTCCATTCACATGACTTTCTCTATCTCTCTGTAACAAATTATTGTTAATAAGCTTATCTTTTATTTATTTCATGTTAATCGAGGAAAATTAGCAGAAATAGTCTTATTCCTTGCTTTATTGTAAATACAAGCGAAATAAGGGAGTACCATAGGTTAAAGTGAAAGCCAAAAGCTGGTTGCTATGTGACTGATGTTCCTTTGTTTGTGTGGACAGGAGTTGACAAATTCCTGTATGAGAAAAGTATGTTTTTCAAAGCTGAAACCAAGAAAAAGGAATATCTCAAAAATGATCAACTCCACGAAAAAAAATGTATATAACATAAATTGTGTGTTTTAACATGTTCTACATTTTTTGTGAGTTAAGTTTTTGTCCATCTCTTACGGTTTAGCAGTTTAGCAAAATTCGGCAAAATTCATCCAGAATAAAGAGGTCTTCAGAGGCTATTTAATTCGTAAGAGGTATTATATAATCCTTATAACTGATAAACGTTAAGTGATAGACGAAAACTACCACACAGATATTAAATATGTTTAAATCATAATTTATATAAAGTTTTAAAACTTTGGGCATTATTCCAACTTCATTAAACTAATTTTTATAAATCTGTTATAAATGGTTCGAATTATTCAATAACTTGCCATTCTTGTAAAATTATTAGTTGTTTAGTATATTTAGTTGTTTCTCTCGATTATGCGAACACTATGCCATTTTAAGCCAGCATATAGCGTTAATAGTTAAACATTTGACTGATGCAATTTGCTTTCTATCTTTAACGAAATGTAACTATTTCCGCAAATAAGCTGGTTCCATAGCTGTCAATAGAACTTCTGCTTGATGAGCGAGGGGTCCTGGGTTCGATTCCCGGCTGGGTGTGGGGTGTTTTCTCTAGCCAAGTTCATTTCCAACCCTCTCCAGAGTCTGGAAGTATGAATGAGAGTATTAATGTGTGTGTGTTACCTAGTAATGAATAATTTAAAGAAAATAGAAATCAAACGACAACAAACAGTTGAGTCAACACCATTGTCAATAGGCAATATATTCCACTGCGAAATGTCGCCGGTAGGACCATGCGGTTAAAGTCTCCATAAATGGAACAATTAAATATTTATGCAAATATTATGTAGATTAAAATTAAGTAGACAGAAGAATAAGTTTTCATACCAATGGTTTATCTAGCCACTAATAGAGATAGACAGTAGAGAAAATGTCAATAGATTATGTAGCACATCAGTTTTTTTTCTCTTGTATTTGCCAAACGTTACTTAAAATTACAATATGTTACTTTTAAAATTAAAACATTACTTTAACATTTTGGGTGCATAGGTATGAAACTGAATTGTGTGTGTTCTTTTTCTTAATATACTGGTAATTTATTCATAACAAATATAATAAATAATTTTGAATGCATTAAATATTTCTTTTTATTGTTATCTAATCAGTTATTATTGTGAAACTTCTAAATACCGAGAGGAACATTTTATAAAATTTAATGTTTAAAAAAGCTTAAACGGTACATTTTAATCTTAAAAATTACTATAAAATGCAATGTTTGCTGGTTTGTTTTCAACAAATTTCTCTTGTGAGATATATTATTCCCGACCCTCTGTGAGACTCGAACTACAGCTTCAAAAGTTGTACCTATTGTGAGCGAGAAGGGTAATAAAACCTGCAAGCATTAATTTTTAATTAGTAAACTAGCATCCTCTCTTCGAATATAAGATATTCAAGAAATTCTAGGTTACTCAACACCTTCCTCTTGGTTACTCATAACTTAAAATGGAGCGCGTAACTGCTGCATTTTCCAGGAAGATTTCATTTTAGTTTTCAAGTATCGCACAAAGTCAAACACGACTCGCTTAAGAAGCTCCATGTATACTTTGCACAGAACTTGACTCAAAAAAAAATTATGATTAAAAATGTACACAAAAAGTATCATCTAGTTTTCGTAGACGTAAAACTTTTAAGGTTAATTAGCGTTTTAAAACTTTCTGGATGAGTTTAATTTTTCACGTTACTTAAAGGAAACTCAACTTAAAATTTCGGTTTTCCGTTTTTCTTTCTCTCTACTGTTTCATCTTTCTCCAGAAGTGCCTTAATGAAAGTTTGTTAATGTTTGCATACCTAATTGTTAGTTTTTGTAAGCTTGAGATATTAGTTGTGTCGCTTTTAAGTTATATGGAGACTGACAGGGGTGGTCAAAGTCGTTAAGGCATAGATTTATGAATCGGATATCCTCATTTCAAACCTTGCTAGGACCTTACTCCCCGCGCTTCAGTCCACACAATTAGAAAATGCCGGGCCGTATACCCTAAACTCAGGCCAGAAACGTTTCCTTCCCAAATTCTTATACGTATAGTAATTTTATTTTATCTATCATTAAAGTCATATATGATATGACTTTGATGATATTTAGTGGCATATGAACATTCAACACTTTTAAAAAAATCTGATGTACTCCATTCAAATGACTTTCTCTACGTTTCCGTAACAAATTATTGTTAATCATTATTCTTTTATTTACTTCATGCTAATCGAGATCAACATTAGCAGAAACGGTTTTATTACTTAGTTCCTTATAAGCAGAAGGTTATACTGACAGCCAGATGTTTTAAAGTGTGGTTGCTATGGTGTTGACAAGTTCCTATAACAGAAAAATATAAGTATTTTAAAACTAAAATCAACAAGGAATATCTCAAAAACGGTCAACTGCAGGAAAAAACATTATATAACATAAATTGTGTGTTTTAACCAGCTCTACGTTTTTTGTCATGCAAGTTTTTGTCTTTCTTACGGTTTACCAGTTATGCAATTTTCATTCAATTTTCATATCTTCAGAGGCTAATCCCAGAAAATTTGAGATATACATTTTATTTGGCATTTAATACCTTTAATATAAGATATTTTAATCAGCATCGTTAGAGCCAATTTTTGAGAATTACAAGGAATATCTTAAAAAACGATCAACTCCACGGAAAAAATGTATATAACATAAATTATGTTTTAACGTGCTCTTCATTTTTGTGTGGTAAGTTTTTGTTCATCTCTTATGGTTTAGCAGTTATGAAAAAAATCCGTAAAATTCATTCAGAATAAAGTAGTCTTCAGAGGCTAATCCCAGAAAATTAAAGATATACATTTTATTTGCCAGGTAAATATCTTTAATATACGATATTTTAATCAAAATTATTAGAGCCATTTTTGAGAAAATCAACATTTTCTAAAAAAGTTCTATGTAAAGTGTAGTTGGGGGTGGGGGGATTTTCTTGAAAATCTTCGTGTGGCATCCTTGGAAGATACTAAACTTAAAAACCAAGTTTGGTATTCAACGGTCTTTTCGTTTTTGAGCTATGCTGTCCACGGACACACACACACACACATACACACACACACAGACGCGCGCACACGGGCCTTTTTCTGAAAATGCTTTATTTGGATTCAGGGGGACCCAAAACATGTATTTCCGGTGAAATCTTGGTATCAAATTTTGGGTGGAATGCAATACTTTCTCTACACCCTATGGCATAATACGTGTAGAGAAAGTAAGAATATATAAATGTTTAAAATTCAAACCAACAACAAAGGATATAGGGGTGAATTGGATTGGTAATGTGGGGTGAATTGGATTGGTAAGTTAGGGGTGAATTGAGTAAAATTAAACAAAGGCCCTTCCTCCCAAAAAAAGAATTTTTGCCCAAAATCGTAAATGAATACCAAATAGTTGATTTGTCGAGTAGCACTATCACGAATTGTTAATGTTTTAATTTAGTATAAAGTCAGTGCGGTGTGCTCTGCACGTGTTATCAGCGCTACTGCGTTGGAAAAATGAAGTACCTATTTTTTGCTCTTTTCTACTCATATGTTTGTTACAATTAAAGGTTGCATTTGCTTTTCTTCCAACATATAACCATCTCTCCGTGTAGATGAATGGGGACGGCACAACAGATATTACTTTCTCTAGCCCGCATGTACAATGTACATAGTGGATATTGTATTCCACCCAAAAATTCGATGTCGAGATTTCACCGGAAATATATATATTTTGGGGTCCTCTGAGTCCGAAAAAATAGTTTTATTTCCATGTGTGTGTTGTGTGTCTGTGAACAGCATAGCTCAAAAACGAAAACACCGTTAAATACCAAACTTGGTATTTAGGTTTGGTACCTCCCAAGGATGCGACACGAAGATTTTCAAGAAAATTCCCCCACCACAAAGTACCTTTTACTTGGAAACAAAAATCGAAAATTTTGATTTTCTCAAAAATGACCCTAAAGATTTTGATTAAAATCCCGTATATTAAAGATATTTACATCCCAAATAAAAGTATATCTTTAATTTTCTGGAAATAGCCTCTGAAGGCCTCTTTAATCTGGATGAATTTTGCCAAATTTTGCTTAGCTGCTAAGAGATAGACAAAAACTTACTGCTCAAACAATGTAGTTCTCATCAAAATACACAATTTATGTCCTTTACGTTTTTGTTGTGGAGGTAACCGTTTCCGAGATATTCCTTGTTATTGGTTTCAGTTGTGAAGTACTTATACTTTTCTCAGCCAGAAAGTGTCCGTTTTTCTTTTAATCTAATCCTGGCCAAGCAAAGAAGCTATTTGCATTGCCAATCGCATAACGATAGCATAAAACATTTGATTACCATTTTAGCATATCGCATTCCTTTAGTTTCGTTCTACTTATAAGGAACTAAGAAATAAGAACATTCTGCTAATGTTTATCTCTATTAGCATTGTATAGATAGAAGAATAATCTTTTGTAAGAAGTTTGCTTGTAAAACAGCTAGAGAAAATCATGTGAGTGTAACACATCAGATTTTTTATTCCCCGTTCGGAGAAACGTGTAAGCGTGAGAGAGGAAATATTTGAGCAGACGAAATAGATACTAACCTTCCCACGTGTGAAGACGGAATTAATCATTTCTCAATAGTGTAAGAGAATTAGCGACATTTGCAGTATGAAATGTCGTGTTTACAGATACTGTGGGGGTTGAAAGAAAGGGTTGGCAAGTGCTCAAGACAGCATACAAGGAAAGGGTGTAAAGTCACAGTGGAGAGGGGCGGTGCAAACCAACCCTCGTTTGTCATATTCAAGGCAACCTCTCCTTCCAAGTTGCGATAATACGACGGCGATAGAGAAAACCTTCTGGTCAACTCCTAATTTTTATTAATAGGTCTGTGTTAATTATTCCACTCCTCCCTCAGGCTTTAAATGGGCGGGGCGCGGTCCCCCGCGTTGGGGAGAAGAAAGCAGATAGGGGCGTAGTCCACCGGATAAGCAGCCTCTGCTTTTCAAATACATGCTTCAGATATTTTCTGCGAGGATAATCTCGACAGAATGTAGACCTGGAGAGATCTCCAGCTTTCAGCACAAGATATTTTACAACCAGGACTGAAAAAGATACGTGAATGAAATTATGCATGGCTTCTTACGAATTTGGTTAGAGGCAACAAGAAAAGAAAGACTTTGAAATCGCCCAGCGTTGAATTTTCGATAACATTCTGCACAAATAAAAAATCTGATGCATTCCATTCACATGAGTTTCTCTGCATCTCTATTCTCGATAACAAATTATAGTTAATAATTTATTCTTCTATCTACTTCGTGCTAATCCAGATAAACATTAGCAGAAACGGTTTTATTACTTAGTAGTTCTTTATAAGCAGAAGGGAAATAAGGGAATACAATAGGCTAAACCAACAGTCAAAAGTTTTAAAATGTGGTTGCTATGTGATTGAAATCCGTTTCTTTGTGTGGCCAGGAGTTGACAAGTTTCCGTATGAGAAAAGTTTAAGTATTTTAAAGCTAAAACCAATAACAAGGTATATGTCAAAATGTCAAAAACGATTAACTCCACGGAAAAACTACATATAACATAAATTGTGTGTTTTAACGAGATCTTAATTTTTTTTTTTTGAGTAAGTTTTTGTGTATTTCTCATGGTTTACCAGTTAGGCAATATTCCGCAAAATGCATGCAGAATAAATATATATTCAGAGGCTATTCTCAGAAAAATCAAGATATATATTTTATTTTTCATATAAATACCTTTAATGCACAATATTTTAATCAAAATCTTTATTGACATTTTTGAGAAAATCAAAATTTTCTAAACTTTTTCCATGTAAAGAGGATTTTCTTGAAAATCTTCGTGTCGCATCCTTGGGAGACACTAAACTTAAATACCAGCTTGGGTATTTAACGGACCTTTAGTTTTTGAGCTATGCTACCCACAGACACACTTACACATACACACACACGAACATTTTTCTAAAAGTACTTCTTTCGGATTCACGAGGTCTCAGAACATATATTTCCGATGAAATCTCGTTATTACATTTTTGAGTGCAATACAATATCTTCTCTATACACTTTGTACATAGTAAGGTCAAAACAACATTTTTGGAAAAAGTTGGAAAATTTCCATAAAGAGTGCAGAGTCAGAATCAAATAGTCCGTTTGCCTTTCTGATTATTTATATTAATGTCCTTCGCAAATTTAAGCGAACTAGTGTAGGTGTGTGCAAATAGTTCCTGAATTTTATAAAGCTTGGTTTTCTTGTCATCTTATTAGATAAAGCCGCTTCAATTTAATTTGAAACTACTGAAAATACTAACGAGTAACCCAAATAGAAATTATGTTTCTAAGTAAACATGATAACTGTGATAAAAGGTAGTTTGGGGTGGGTGATTTTCTCAAAATCTTATTGTCGCATCCCTGGAAGATACTAAACTTAAATATCAAGTTTGGTATTTTACCGACTTTTCATTTTTGAGTTATCGTGTTCACGGACACACTGACACACGAACACAGTGACACACAGACTTGTTTTCTGAAAATACTTTTTTTTGGATACAGGGGACCCTAAAACATATATTTCCGGTGAAATCTCGGTATATAATTTTTGGGTGGAGTACAATACCTTCTCTATATACTATGTACACAGTACGTGAGAGAAAGTAAAAAGAAACGACGCATCAAAACTTATTAAGCTGATGTTCAACACGCCAAAATTATCGATAATATTATGATTTTGCCAGTGCAACACCTGGGATAAGTGTGATAGGAATCAGTGCTTTTAATCGAGCCAATTTTCAGTAAAATTTAGGCTTCTGCCTTACTTTAGCAATTGCAATGAATACTGCAAGGCATCCTTATGTAAATGAAGTATATCCCTCTTCTTGTGCCTGTTCTAGGAAAGTTGACCGCTTTTTTCATAGACAGCTTTTTTCGCTTTTATGTTTTTCAAATGGGAAGAGTTTTACTTTGCAGCGAATGACATGCGTTATTGTGCTCTGCGTTGCCAGGTCACTACCCCCATTATTTCCCTCTCACTGAGTTTGCAAATCTGCCTAGCGACATAATGTTTATTCATGTGCATTATGAAAACTATTTGGGCTAAAAGTCTGTGGCTTCTGTATGTAAGTATGTATGTTAGCATGTATGTAAAGGTAAAAGGCCGCCGATATGACCAAATCACTAAATAAGGGGTGTATAGGGAATAATAATAGTAATAACAACAATAATCTTATTATTATTTTATATTTCGAAATTGTCGGTTTCGAAGATTATTCTAAAATAAATCATAAATGGGGATGTGAGCGTAGAGCAGGTAATAAGCTTTCGAACGAAGAATACTCTGTAGAACAGTTATGTGTGTGTGTGTGTGTGTGTGTGTGTAACATAAATAATAGCCTAAGCCCTGTGATTGATACACAACAGCATTTAGTGTAATTTTAAATTAATAACATACTAGGTAGCAGGAACTGCGTGATATTTCATTTGTATGTAGAAATGGATCTCAGAAAAATATTTTCCTATCGAGAGAACATTACCAGCAACATAAATAACAGGAGTTTAATTCACTGCTTGAACAGTTTTTACCTGTCATTCTGGAGCATGTTTCCTAGAGGCGGTTAGCGAGGGGAGAATGTGTCGAGTTGGTGTTCCAGGAATAATGACGTTACATTTCTTCGCACTCTGATCCCCTTCTTCACCTGGCGCCAGATGTAATTTTCCCATTTCCACTTTCTCTACACGTACTATGTATATAGTGTATAGAGAAGGTATTGCATTCCACCCAAAAAGTTGATACCGAGATTTCACCGGTAATACACAATTTAAGGGTCCCTGAATAAAAAAACATTTTTAGAAAAAGGTCCGTGTGTGTGTTCGCGTGTCTGTCAACACATCTCAAAAACGAAGAGTCCGTAAACTACTTGGTATTTAAGTTTAGCAAATTCCAAGGATGCGACACGAAGATTTTGAGGAAATTCTCCCCAACCCAAACTACTATTGATTTTCTTAAAAACGGCTCTAACGATTTTGATTAAAATACCGTACATTAAATATATTTACATAAAAAATAAAAGATATCTTGAATTTTCTTGGAATAGCCTCAGAAGACCTCATTATTCTGGATGAATATGACTGGATTTTACATAACTAATAAGCTGTAAGAGATCGTTAAAAACTTACTGCAAAAATAATGTAGATCTTGTTAAAGCACATAATATGTCATACATTTTTTTCGTGGAATTGACCGTTTTTGAGATATTCCTTTTTATTGGTTTCTGCTTAAAAATATTTTAAACTTTTCACGTACGTGATTTTATCAACTCCTAGGAATGCAAAGAAATGGATTTCAATCGCATGGCAACCAGCTTTCGGAAGACTTAATTATCGTTTAAGCCTGATGTATCCCATTATTTCCCTTCTGCTTACAAGAAAACATTTCCACGCATGTTCATCTCGATTAACATGAAGTAGATAAAACCATAAGTTTTTTAACAATAATTTGTTACAGAGATGAAGAGAAAATCATGTGAATGCAACACATCAGATATTTACTTTCTTTGTGTATTTATATCTTCATTTTCTTTGTGTATTTATATCTTCATTCCATACATACTGCATTCCACTGAAAAAGTATATTCATTTATTTTACTGTACACTATTTGAAATTCCCTGAAGAAAAACAAATCTGATGTGTTCTATTCACATGATTTTCTCTACATCTCTGTAATATATTATTGTTAATAAGCTTATTCTTCTGTCTACTTCATTCTTATCAAGATAAACATTAGCAGAAACGGACTTATTTCTTAGTTCCTTATAAGTAGAAGGGTAATAAGGAAATACACTAGGCTAAACCGACAGTCAAATGTTTTAAAATATGGTTGCTATGGAATTGAAACCCGTTTCTTTGCGTGGCCAGGAGTTGACAGTTGCCGTATGAGAACATTATTTTAAAACTGAAACTAACAAAAAGGAATATCTCGAAAACGGCGAACTTCACGAAAAAATGTATATATTAGTTGTGTGCTTTAACACCATCTACATATTTGTGTAGTAAGTTTTTGTTTATCTCTTAAGGCTAAACAGCTGTACAGATTTCTGTAAAACACATCCAGAATAAAAAGTTGCTCAAAATATACGTTTTATTTGTTATGTAAATATATTTAATATATATAGTATTTTAATCAAAATCGTTAGAGTAATTTTTGAGAAAACAAAATGTTCAAAATTGTTTCCATGTAATGGATAGATTGTGCCGGGACTATTTTATTGAAAATCTTCATGTTGCATCCTAAAGATACTAAAAATAAATTCCAAGTTTCGTATTTGACGGTATTTTCGTTTTGAGCTATGATGCGCACACACACATAGATATACACGCGCGGACCTTTTTTAAAAAAATATTCTGGACTCAGGAGACCTCAAAACATGTGTCCCACGAAATCTCGATATGGAATTTTTTAGTGGAATACAATACCTTGTCTAGCTACTATGTACATTGTATGCGGACACGGGCATACATATTACATAAACATGGATTGAATTTCTACGAATTGCTCTACTCATTCGAATTTTTCTATCTCTCTCTCTCTCTCTCCCCTCTAAAACAAGTCCTTTAAAAGCTTATTATTTTATTTAATTTATATAATTTTTCAATTGACATTAGCAGTTTAGTTGTAGGTACAAAAGGATTAGAGGGTAAAGTGATAGTCAGATTTTTAAAGAGAGCGCAAAATGATGACTTTTGAAATGTATGGCTTTGTATGAACCACGAGAAAAAATTATGTGTTACATTCACATGGCTGTCTTTAACTAGTCTGCAACAAACTATGCTTACAAACGCTTATTCTCCTAACTGTTTCATGCTAAACAAGATAAACAATATAAACAATGTAGATAGAAGGGGAGTAAGGGAATATACTAGGCTAAAGCGATTCTCTTTGCATGGCCTTGAAAACAAACGAATGACGTCTTTCCAATTGAAAAAAATTAACAGTATTGGAAAAGAAACCTATAACTAGAATTATGTCGAAACGGTTATCTCAAACAAACAAATGCATGTATTCTAACAAGATCTACAATTTTTTTTCTGTAGTACGACTTTGTTGTCTCTCACCGTTTACCAGTAATGTAAAAGTGATCCAGAATGAAGAGGACTTCATAGACTGTTCCTTGAACTTTTTACATATACATATCATTTGTCACAAAACATCTTAAACATATACTACTTTGATTTTAAAAATCCTTTGAGCAATTTTTGGGAAAATCGAAATGTTTCGAAAAATTGTTTCACGTAAAAGATAGTTTGGGGTGCGGGATTCTTTGAAAATCTTTGTGTCGAATCCTTGGAAGAAATAAACTATATTAAGCGTGTTAGTTAACGAACTTTTCGTTTTTTATTCTGTTCCCAATTACTCACACGCACACTCACACAACACAATCACACATACTTTTTTCTAAAAATGCTGTTTTTTCATTCAGGTACCACAAAACATATATTTACTGTCAAATCTCGACATAGAATTTTTGAATGGAATAGACTACTTTCCTACTTACCATACGCAGGAGAGGAATTAAAACAAAAAAGAAAATGAATAACTTACTAATAAGCAAAGTATAAGTATTAGAAAATTTAAGTCAATAAGAGGAATATTTTGATATTGGTTTATTCCACAGCAAAATGTTGACATACATTGTGTACTTAAAAAAAGTGAAAATTTTGCGCACTAAGATTTTGTCTCTTACAGTTCGCCAGTATTATTAATAGTCATTTAGCAAGATGGGCGCTTTACTGGTTATTTCTAGAAATTTCAAGATATACACTTACATTTAATTTGTCGTGCAAATTTAAAATGGTATTATTGTAATAAAAAAATCTGATGCGTTCTATTCACATGACTTTCTCTAAATCTCTGTAACAAATTATTGTTAATAAGCTTATTCTTTTATTTATTTCATGCTAATCGAGAAAAATTAGCAGAAATAGTCTTATTTCTTGCTTTATTGTAAGTAGAAGCGAAATAAGGGAGTAATATAGGTTAAAGTGAAAGCCAAAAGCTGGGTGCTATGTGACTGAAGTTCGTTTGTTTGTATGGACACGAGTTGGTAAATTCCTGTATGAGAAATGTATGTTTTTCAAAGCTGAATCCAAAAACAAGGAATATCTCTAAAAGGATCAACTCCACGAAAAAATGTATATAACTTAAATTGAGTGTTTTAACGTGCTCTACATTTTTTGTACGTTAAGTTTTTGTCCATCTTTTACGGTTTAGTAGTTATTCAGAATTCATCCAGAATAAATTAATCTTCAGAGCCTACTCCCAGCAAATTCAAGATATACATTTCATATGTGAGGTAAACATCTTTAATATACGATATTTTAATCAAAATCGTTAGAGCCATTTTTTTAGAAAATCAAAATTTTCGAAAAAATTTCCATGTAAAGGGTAGTTGGGAGTGGGGTTATTTTCTTGAAAATCTAAATACCAAGTTTAATTTTTAACGGACTTTTCGTTTTTGAGCTATGCTGCCCACAGACACACACACATATACACCCAGACACACAGACTGACAGACAGACACACACACACGGACATTTTTCTAAAAATGCTTCTTTTTTATTCAAGAGGTCTCAAAACATGTATTTCTAGTGAAATCTCGAGATCGAATTTTTGGGTGCATTTCAATACCTTCTCTATACACTATGTACATAGCACGTATAGAGAAAGTAAACAGTTAGTACCACTTGTAAGAAATTTAAAATTACAGAAGTGTTTTCTATGCAAAGATTAATTTAAAATGGAGGATTTTTCTTGAAAAGCTTCGTTTCACATCATTGAACGGTGCTGAAATTAATACATACTGCATTTTCGTTTTTAAGTTACACTGTTCTAATCAGACGCGCATATGTACGTTTTCTATTTATTTTTATTCAGGGAATCTCTAAACGGTAATTTCCGGTGAAATTTCGGTATCGGATTTTTAGGTGAAATGCAATATTTTCCCTATTTACTATAGCTAAATAGTAGAAAAAGTAAAAACGGGCACGCCGCGTGTGCTTATGTGTGTATGTGTGTGTGTTTGTGAATACTACCTATAACTCAAAAACCAAAAGTAGATTAAATACCAAACATGGTAATTAAGTTAAGCGACCAATTGGTGAAATCATATGGTGTCTCTTAATAAAGTGTATATACTATATAATCCAGAAACAGGATTATATAAGAAAATCTGTTAGTTTATAAAACCCATACAAAAAGACGTGAAAAAAAGAAGTTCTTTTTTCAAAGTTAATTTATTTCAAGCGCTTCACTTAGAAAAAACTGTTTCAGCGTGTAGTTTATAAAGGCGTTCTCAGAAATGTCTTGATATACAGTTTAAAATGCCATGTAAATATATTTAAAATATGGTATTTTAACCAAAAATCGGTAGAACCATTTATGGGAAAATGGAAATTTCGAAAAAGCTTCCGGGTAAAGGATAGTTCGGGGTAGGCGGAAATTTTGAAAATCCTCATGCTGCATCTTTGAAAGATACGAACTAGAATACTAAGTTTGATATTTAACCGACTTTTTGTTTTTTGGGTATGCTCTTTAGAGACTCACAAACACACACACACACACATACACACGCACTCACATACCCTCTTAAACCTTCTTCTTCTTTTTCTTCTAGTTACAATTTAGGTCGATGCCTGTACCGTTCTCACATTTCACATTGTTTCCTCGGTCGTCCTGAAGGCTTATAGTTGAAGGTCTTTCTAGGAATTTCATTCTTCTGGCATTCTTTGTATCTTGTCCATTTCTGCCCCTGTTGGTGATCAACTTTAAGATGGAATGTACACTTATTATCTATTCACTCTTAGGTTGTCCCGCGCCAAAATGGATCCTCTTGGCCAGTGCACCGCGGTACAACACAGTAGTAGTGCGCGCAAGAATGTAATTCATGGTAACATTTAAATTGCAGAACGAATTAACTCTTAAATGGTATAGTACTCTATATAAATACCTCAGAGCTAAATTGACGCCGATTTGTACCGTTAAACAGAGCTACAAGTCTTAACAATCTATTCGTTAGAGTCCCTGATTTCCGCAATATTGCTGGTTGTTTAGAATTATGAAGAACGGTAGCCGTGAATTTGCTCTTGCATCTTCGACGAGTTACGTAAAGCATAAGGCTGGTAAATCGTTGACTAGTGGTGAAAAAAACTATAGTGCTGAATGTTTGTTTTAAATTTTGTAAGAAAACATTTGGATAATTAAGAGAAAATTCTTGTTGGTGACAGCAAGTTGTTAAGCGTTTGCAAATAAGATAATTGCGAAATTATTAGCATAACAGGAGCAAGATTCTTATGGTTAGAGCAAAATAAGTATGTTTCGCGTGTTACTACCTCGAAACTGTCCAACTCATAATTGGTTTTTGTGTGGGTAAACTGCTTTTTGCCCCCTACCTAAAATTTAGGACACACAAAGAGAAATCCGTGATTTCGTGGCACGTACTTGCCAAGATTACCGTCATGCGGGCATCACACAAGAGTGCTTCGTACGATGACTAATCTCAAAATTCTGTCATTTTTATACTATATAAAACATACCTAAACGAGTTTTGGAGCTGCGACATCAAATTTCAAATATAAGCTATAAGGCTGATATGTCGGTTTTGAGAAAAATCCCCCCACCCCAAACTACCCTTTACATGGAACTTTTATCGAAAATATTGATTTTCTAAAAAATGGCGCTAACGATTTTGATTAAAATATCGTATATTAAAGATATATACCTGACAAATAAAATGTATATTTTGACTTTTCTGAGAATAGCCTCTGAAGACTACTTTATTTTGGGTCAATTTTACGGAATTTTGCATAACTGCTAAACCGTAAGAGATGGATAAAAACTTACCACACAACAAATGTAGAGCACTTTAAAACACACAATTTATGTTACATACATTTTTTTCGTGGAATTGATTGTTTTTGAGATATTCCTTTTTTTTGATTTCAGCTATAAAAAACTTATACTTTTCTCATACAGGACTTTGTGAACTCGTGTCCATACAAACAACGGAACTTCAGTCACATACCGACCAGCTTTTGACTATCACTTTAACCTATGGTACCCCCTTATTTCGCTTCTACTAACAAGGAAGCAAGTAATAAGACTATTTCTGCTATTTTTTGGTCGATTAGATGAAGTAAATAGAATCATTTGTTGCAGAGATGTAGAGAAAGTCATGTGAATGGAACACATCAGATTTTTTTACTTAGTTGTTAAATAATAATTGATGTTTCTGCATAGAAAATGTTTTAGCATACATAGCTTATTTCACTGATTTTTGGTTAATATGCATTGGCAAGCGTCATTTGTTTAGTTACAATATGTTCCAATTTGTAATAACATAAATTTGTACATATGTGCACTATATTATTACACAAAGTCGTTGTTTCTATTCTGTAATACGTCGGTTAATGACGAGCTAAGCCCGATGGATATTTTCACAATGTGTAAACATGTAAAATAACACAAGTAGACTGATTAATAATTTCATACAATCTCTGGCGAATTTATTTTTCTTTTCTTTTTTCTTTTTTGCATAAAAGTATTTTTAAAATATCAAGTTGTATTACTAGCTTTTCAAAGTATACCGCTTGGATATAACTTCTTAAAGATATATTGCTTTAGAAGAATATGAAATGAAGGCTTCACGCATAACTTGTTCTTAAATTAATATTTTTGTTGAAAACTTCAGAACAATATTTCGAAGGTCCCGTGTTCGACTCCTGAGTGTAGCGGGAAATTTTTCTTTAGCCAGAATCGTTCCCTATTTCCCATAGAGTCTGAAAGTATGTATGTGAGAGTGAATATTCGTAACTCTGAAGAAAATAAAATTATTAAAAACCCAGTCATCGAGTTGTTTGTAACACAAAGCCCCTGATATAACCTTAGAGGCCATATAAATGAAAAAGAAAAAATCTGATGTGTACCATTCACATGACTTTCTCTATATCCCTGCAACAAATTATTCTTAAAAAGCTTATACTTCTATTTACTTTATGCTAATCAGAAAAAAATAGCAGAAATAGTCTTATTACTTGCTTTCTTGTAAGTAGAAGCGAAATAAGGGACTACCACAGGTTAAAGTGATAGTCAAAAGCTGGTTGCTATGTCAATGAAGTTCCTTTATTTATATGGATCGGAGTTTACAAGTTCCTGTATGAGAAAAATATAAGCTTTTCATAGCAGAAACCAAAAACAAGGAATGTCTCAAAAACGACGAACTCCACGAAAAAAAATTATACAACAAAATTGTATGTTTTAACGTGCTCTACACTTTTTGTGTAGTAAGTGTTTGTCCATCTCTTACGGTTTAGCAGTTATTCAAAATTCTGTAAAATTCATCTAGAATAAACTACTCTTCAGAGGCTATTCCTAGAAAATTCAAGATATACATATTATTTGTCAGCTAAATATCTTTAATATACGATATTTTAATCAAAATCGTTAGAGCCATTTTTGAGAAAATCAAAATTTTCGAAAAAAGTTGCATTTAAAGGGTAGTTGGGGTTCGGGGGATTTTTCTCAAAATCTTCGTGTCGTATCCCTGGAAGATACTAAACTTAAATACCAAGTTTGGTATTTTACCAACTTTTCGTTTTTGAGTTATCGTGAACACAGACACACGGACACACTGACACACGGACACACGGACACAGGGAAACAAGGACACACGGACACACACACACACACACGGACCTTTTTGTGAAAAATCTTTTTTTGGATATTGGGGACCCTAAAACATATATTTCCGGTGAAATTTCGGTATCGAATTTTTGGGTGGAGTGCAATACCTTCTCTATACACTATGTACATAGTGCGTATAGAGAAAGTAAAAAAAATCACCTTTCTTTTATGCTTCCACATACAAGACGTTCAGTACCCACTTTGGCTTGGTAACACGAATTAGTAAAAATAAAAATACAGAATTACATGTGCACTTTCATCAGTTACAGGAGGTTTTCTTTGCTCTCTGTTTTTTACTTTCTCTATACGCACTATGTACATAGTGTATGGAGAAAGTATTGCACTCCACCCAAAAATTCGATACCGAGATTTCACCGAAAATATATGATTTAGGGTCAGCTATGTCCAAAAAAAAAAGAAGTATTTTCAGAAAAAGGTCCGTGTGTGTGTCCGTGTGTCCGTGTATCCGTGTGTCTGTGAACACGATAACTCAAAAACGAAAAGTCGGTAAAATACCAAACTTGGTATTTAAGTTTAGTATCTTCCAGGGATGCGACACGAAGATTTTGAGAAAAATCCCCCCACCCCAAACTATCCTTTACATGGAACTTTTTTCGAAAAATGTGATTTTCTAAAAAATGGCTCTAACGATTTTGAATAAAATATCGTATATTAAAGATATTTAGCTGACAAATAAAATTCATATTTTGAATTTTCTGGGAATAGCCTCTAAAGACTACTTTATTCTGAGTGAATTTTACGGAATTTTGATTAAGTGTTAAACCGTAAGAGAGAGACAAACACTTACCACACAAGCAATGTACAGCACATTAAAACACACAATTTATGTCCTATACTTTTTTTCGTTGAGTTGATTGTTTTCGAGATATTCCTTATTTTTGATTTAAGCTATAAAAACTTATATTTTTCTCATACAGGACTTTGTGAACTCGTGTCCATACAAATAAAGGAACTTTAGCCACATAGCAACCAGCTTTTGACTATCACTTTAACCTATGGTACTCCCTTATTTCGCTTCTACTTACAAGGAAGCAAGTAATACGACTATTTCTGCTATTTTTTTCTCGATTAGCTGGAAGTAAATAGAAGCATAAGTTTTTTAACAATAATTTATTGCAGAGTTGTAAAGAAAGTCATGTGATAATGCTAAATACAAAATAATTTTTTTTGTTTATGTTTATTTCATGTCATTTTATTATGTTGACCGCGCCATTGTGGTCAGTCCTATTTCATGACTTGGGGAATTCTGTTGCTTTCGTCGGGGGTGTTTGTAATTTTGTAGACATAATCCTCCTCGCAGAAGCGAGAAGCTTAAGCTAACCACATTGTCAGTGCGTCGTAGTGTTGAGGTGATAGTTAATCTGATTAATAGTAGCTTTCCATTGGCTATTTTTCATTTCTTTTACGTATTGGTGTCGTTTGGCGAAAAATTAGAGCGGCTAAACCCAAACCATAAAAAGCATTTTCAGTTCGGAGTTTGTGAATCAAATACATAAATGTTTAGTTATTAGCTGGAACCGAAATTTTATGACCTAAATGTTTAAAAAAATCACACTAAAATATTTTAAAAAATCTGATGTGTTCCAATCACATGACTTTCTTTACAACTCTGCAATAAATTATTGTTAAAAAGCTTATGCTTCTATTTACTTCGAGCTAATCGAGAAAAAAATAGCAGAATTAGTCTTATTACTTGCTTCCTTGTAAGTAGAAGCGAAATAAGGGAGTACCATAGGTTAAAGTGATAGTCAAAAGCTGGTTGCTATGTGACTAAAGTTCCTTTATTTGTAATGGACACGAGTTCACAAAGTCCTGTATGAGAAAAGTATACTTTTTATAGCGAAACCAAAAACAAGGAATATCTCAAAAACAATCAACTCCACGAAAAAAAATATATAACATAAATTGTGTGTCTTAAAGTGCTCTACATTCGTTGTGCGGTAAGTTTTTGTCCATCTCTTACGGTATAGAAGTTATGCCAAATTCCGTAAAATGCATGCAGAATAAAGCACTCCTCAGAGGTTATTCCCAGAAAATTTAAGATATACATTTTATTTGTCAGGTAAATATATTTAATATACGACATTTTAATCAAAATCGTTAGACAGATTTTTGAGAAAATCAAAATTTTTGAAAAAGTTCTATGTAAAGGGTAGCTGGGGTGGGGGAAGTTCTCTCAAAATCTTCGTGTCGCATCCCTGTAAGATACGAAACTTAAATATTAAGTTTGGTGTTTTACCGACTTTTCGTTTTTGAATTATGGTGTTCACAGACACACGGACACACCCACATATACGGACCTTTTTCTGAAAATACGTTTTTTGGATACAGGGGATCCTAAACCATATATTTCCGGTGAAATCTCGGTATCGAATTTTTTGGTGGAGTGCAATACCTTCCCTATACACTATGTACACAGGACGTATAGAGAAAGTAAAAATACATTATAAAATAGTGTCCATAAACTGGAATTTTG
Source organism: Hymenopus coronatus (assembly GCA_030762935.1). Taxonomy (NCBI): domain Eukaryota; kingdom Metazoa; phylum Arthropoda; class Insecta; order Mantodea; family Hymenopodidae; genus Hymenopus; species Hymenopus coronatus. The sequence continues at coordinate 70,337,201 of CM060895.1, forward strand.
TTAATTTATTAAAAACAGTGCACTTTGTGTGGGTATAGCTTCTATACCAGCAGAGAAGGTAGCTGTATGAATAAGATAACGATAATTTATAAATTAGTCTAATATGGATATATTTCACGTTATAATTTGAAGAATTTAAAATAAAATTACAAAAATGTAGCTTTAACTCTTTTGGTTCCTTAAAGTATCTAAAACATAGTGAATGAAGAAAATTCACAGCCTACGACACGACATCAGGAAAAGTAGAATAGCAATCTGATTATACACACTCATTTACGTAAAAAGAGAAAGCTGACCTGCCCTATCCCTAATTTTGGGCATTAATTCACAACTAATTGTACCTGCTTCTCTGATAATGTTCACCCCTCCACTCACAAGCAATCCTTTCCTGACTAACCATTAAATAAGTCTGATTTTTATTTTCTCTATACGTACTATGTACATAGTGTATAGAGAAGGTATTGAACTCCACCCAAAAATTCAATACCGTGGAATCACCGGAAATATATGTTTTAGGGTCCCCTCTATAAAAAAAAAAAAAGCATTTTCAGAAAATCCGTATGTGGGTGTATCCGTGTGTCTGTGAACACGATAACTCATAAACGAAAAGTCGGTGAAACACCAAACTTAATATTTAAGTTTCGTATCTTCCAGGGATGCGACACGAAGATTTTGAGAAAAATCCCCCCAGCCCCAGCTACCCTTTACATATAACGTTTTCGAAAATTTTGATTTTCTCAAAAATATCTCTAACGATTTTGATTAAAATGTCGTATATTAAATATATATTTACCTGACAAATAAAATGTATATCTTAAATTTTCTGGGAATAGCCTCTGAGGAGTGCTTAATTCTGCATGAATTTTACGGAATTTTTCATAGTTTTTAAACCGTAAGAGATGGACAAAACTTGCCATACAAAAAATGTAGAGCACGTTAAAACACACAATTTGTGTTACATTCATTTTTTTCGTGGAGTTGATCGTTTTTGAGATATTCCTTGTTTTGGTTTCAGCTTTTAAAAACGTATACTTTTCTCATACAGGAATTTCTCAACTCCTGTCCATACAAACAAAGGAACTTCACTCACATAGCAACCAGCTTTTGACAATCACTTTAACCTTTGGTACTCCCTAATTTCGCTTCTACTTACAAGGAAGCAAGTAATAAGACTATTTCTGCTAATTTTGTCTCGATTAGCTTAAAGTAAATAGAAGCATAAGCTTTTCAACAATAATTTGTTGTAGAGATGCAGAGAAAGTCATGTGAATGAATCACATCAGTTTTTTTTATCTAAGAATGCCATTTTTAATTTCATAACAATCATACCATAATACCTATATAATACCTCAAAATAATATAAATTGATATTTCAATAAATTATAAGTATTATTAAAATTAATATAATTAAAAAGATAATTAAATAAGATTTTAAATTATTAACCTGAAATCCAGGATATACAAATTTACTCATATTTCTCAGTTGAGCAGTGAAATTTCTAATGTGTATAAAACCTACCCTTACGTGAAATCTGAATAATAACACAATATGTATTTATTCAAAGTAAATGTAAAAACATGCTGAGTGAAGACGTAAAGGACAAGAAAATGAGAAAATATTGATGAAATACAAAAACCCTAAAAACGAAAAATGTGATAAGAAGACCAAAAATTTGCTTTAATAAATATATGCATTTTCTTAATCTGGAAATCACGGCAAGTATTTCAGTACACTTAGCAATGCCTATGATGTAACAGTTTAAAGATAACATGCCATCAGTAGTCGAACCTTGGTTATTATACCGAAAAGCAGGACTGAAACCTTTATTGCACTTTCGCCACCGCCTGTTATTTTGGATCAAAATATCTCTCTGTTATGTGTACGGTGTTTTAAAAGCTGATTATTCAGTTTACTCTATATTTCTAACTAGTACAGATGTATGGATTAGAAATGAAGGGCGAAGAAATGTTATTTGATAATAATTATAACCAAGAAAGAATATTATTATATTTATTACTACTATTATTATATATAACGTTTGGTATCTAAGCTAATATTGGCAATTGTATATTTACCTCTTACGATTTACCCATTGAATATACATAAGTCCTTATCAATTTCGCTTATCGTTTAATGTTTACCAATTATACAACCTCATATAAAATTCCTTCCAAATGAAGACGATTTTATAGGCTATTCCTATGCGATGTAAATATTTATATATAATTATTTATATCTTAATATATGTATTTTCATCAAAGTCGTTAATCCATTTTTTAGAAAATAAAACGAAAATGTTCGTTATAAAAGGCAGTTATGGGTGAAGGACTTCTTTAAAATTTTCTGTTGCATCTTTTGAAGCTACTGTAGTTAAATATCAGTTTGATATTTATCGGATGTTTCGTTGTTGAGTTATGCTATTTACAGTCTCTCTCTTTCTCTCTTCCACACGCACATACACAAACACACATACACTGGATCTTTTTCTAAAAATGTTATTTCTGGGTTCATGGGTGCTCAAAGGAAGAAGCAGGAGACTATATTTGTAGCGAAGGCAGAAAATGGTGATTGACATACTTAAAAATTATGATATGTGAAGATAAATTGTTAATTTATGAAAAGCCATTCATTGGATTTAATTGCAAAGAAACACAATATAAAGCAATTGCTATATTCTGAGAAGTACAATTAATGTACGTTTACGCGTTTCAACGAACTTTGTTCCGAATCAGCAGTAATTGTCAGGTGCATTATTCGAGTACGAGAACAATAATTCCTCGCTGCATGGTGGCGCCGTGATCAGAACGCGAACTACTTAATCTGTGGTTCTGCCTCGACAATAGCTGGGCTGAACCAACGCAGTCGGTCATATTGTAGATGCTTACATCTTCACTAACAATAAGACAAAGCTGATGTGTTATAGTCACGTGATTTTCTCTGCCTTCAGTTTCTTATTTGTGGATTCATATTAATCATTTTCCTACCTGCCCTATTTAATCGAGATAAACATTTCCTCAACAGCTGAATTACACATTACGTTATATAAGGTGTACAGGAATATCTAAATTATTTTGTTTGTTAAAGATTCTGTCAATTTTCAGGACGCCGGTGTGCGGGAATTTCGTCACTAAGGAGTTTTATTACATGTCAGTAAATCTATTGATAGCACACTTAAATCATCCGTGTGGGTCCGGTTTGAACCCACGACCTTGGGATCAGTAAGCCAGCGCCTAATCAAATTAGTCATCCATAGCGCTAATATTTTAGTTCTATATCTTGCAAGGAGACGTCACAAAAATATATTACAAAATAAAAAGAAAAGAAAATAAATCTCCCACTTCAAGCTACCTTTTAATTAATTTTTTTCCTAAAAATGTCACACGATTTTGATTAAAATACCATGTTTAAAATGCTTTCATGACAAACGAAATGTTTATCTTGAATTTTCTAGGAATAGCCTCTTAAGTTCTCTACATTCTAAATGACTTATGCATAATGGATAAACCGTCAGAGGTAAACAAAATCTTACAATACAAAATATGTAGATCTCAGTAAGACATGCTTTTCTTTTTTAAAAAAAATGACCATTTCCGTGATATTCTTTTGGATTTATAAGTAGTTACATATTTATACTTTTCTCAAATTAGAGAATTCGTTATAAATCTTTTTAAGAGCTGATCATTAATGTTATTCACCGCATCTAACGGATTTTTGCTGCACGGTGCATCGTGGCCAGAACGCGAACTACATAATCTGTGGTTCTGTCTAACCATCGACAACGGCTGAATCATCGTAGTCGGCACATGCTTCACATTTTGCTCTACAGATGCCGGGACCGGATATTACCGAACTTGTAATTCTGTGATTCTTTACTTCGCATGGGTTATTTAGTGATAGATCTGATGTTTTACAATTACGAGACATTTTTTCTTGTTATTAGGGTATAAATTGTTCACGAAATTTCATTTTCCATCTACATTTAATCGAGATATCTCATAACGTTGTGTGTTTATTGCTTGAAGGAAAACGACCCATCTGAGAATAGTAGGAGTATGGGAAAATTAAAGTCAATTACAAAAAATACCACAGAAATGGTAAGGCCCAAAAAGAAAAAACAATTAGATAATTTTATGATAATTAGCATTTTTTTAAAGCTGTATTATTTTCTTTAAAAAATCTTTGTGTCACATCCTTGAAAACTGCTGAACTGAGATTCCAAGTTTGGCATTTAGCCGACTTTTGTTTTTTTAATCATGCTATTCATACATGCATAACACATACACACTGCGGTACTTTTTCTGTAAATACTTTTTATTTATTCGGGGAGCCGTGTATTTCCGGTGAAATCTCGACTTGAATTGTTGGCTGGAATAATATACCTCCTCTACTCAGAAGTAGCACGTTTCAAGTGGGAGAAGGACACATATCTTAAAAAGGAACAGGATCGTTAAGACACGTGTGCTATTCAATATTTTATGCTCAATGCTAATCCTAAACTTAAATCTGGCAATATCTTATCAAAGTTAGCATGTTGATTTCGCAAATACATAATGAAATTCTTTGTTGTTTATAAACAATACCCACAATATAGAACATAGCTGATATATAATAATCGTCATATATAATTTAATATACATTTTCATCAGAAGTGTAGATCGTATTGAAAATCATTTCACTCGATAAATATTCCCCTTCAAGCAAGCTACCCAAATAACATAAACTTGTCTTAAGCCGAAATTACAATGAACCTTAATTAGCGTGCCGGGACGTAACGTGAAGTTAAGGAACGCTGCTAAACTGAAGACCTATTAGGCTGCACTTTCAGATAATGTTACAGGAATTACTCTTCATCAATAGTTTTTGCTACTTCATGCTACTGCTTCACGCCAATTGGTTCTAATTACCATGTGACATTACTTAACGTAATGGGAAGGAAAAGTTTGCTTAACTCTTTAAGTTACGCCTCGTAAAGTTACCTAAGTCGACACTATACAGTTCCATTTAATACACACAATGCGTTAGACTTTCACGTTACGTCGCCTTAAGTCAAGTTACGTTACGTTAAGTTCTTGTAATCCCGACATAAGTAGAGACAACTAGGGCTACAGATCTCCTCTTGGCGTTTTCTTCGTTTATTACTTTCTCTATACGTACTATGTGCATACCGAATAGAGAAGTAATTACATTCCACCCAAAAATTCATACCAAGATTTCACCAGAAATACAAGTTTTAGGTATTTTTTAAAAAAAAAATGTCCGTGTGTCTGTGTACACGATAACTCAAAAACGAAAAGTCAGTAAAATACCAAACTTGGTATTTGAGTTTAGTATATTTCAGGGATGTGACACGAAGATTTTGAGAAAAATCCCCGCACGCAAAACTACCCTTACATCCAAAAAATTTAGAACTATCTTACTATTTTGAACTATGTTAAAGATATTTATATGACAAATAAAATGTATATCTTGAATTTTCTGGGAATAGCCTCTGAAGACCTCTTTATTCTGAATGAATTTTGCTGCATTTTGAGTCACTGGTAAACCTTAAGAGATAAATAAAAAATTACTACACCAAAAAAGTAGACCACGTTAAACACACAATTTAAGTCATATATGTTTTTTTTTTTTTCGTGGAATATTATTTGTTATTTGTTTCAGATTCAAAATACTTAAAACTTTTCTCACACGGAAAGTTGTAAACTCCTGGCCCTGCAAGGAAACAAATTTCATCCTCATCACAACCAGCCTTTAAAAGATTTGACTATCGGTTTAGCCTAGTGTATTCCCTTATTTTCCTTCTACTTACAAGGAAGCAAGTAATTAAGAACATTTCTGCTAATGTTTATCTCGATTAGCATAAAGTAGATAGAATAATATGCTTTATAACAGTAATGTGTTATAGCGATGTAGAGAAAATGAATGGAACACTTCAGATTTTTACTTTCTCTATACGTACTATGTACATAGTGTAAAGAGAAGGTATTGCAATCCACCCAAAAATTCGAAACCGAGATTTCAAGGAAATATATGTTTTAGGGTCCCCTGTATCCAAAATAAAAATATTTTCAGAAAAAGGTCCGTGTGTGTCCGTGTGACCGTGTGTCCGTGTGTCCGTGTGTCTGTGAACACGATAACTCAAAAACGAAAAGTCGGTAAAATACCAAACTTGGTATTTAGGTTCAGTATCTTCCAGGGATGCGATACGAATATTTTGAGAAAAATCCCCCACCCCCAACTAACTTTTACATGGAACGTTTTTTGAAAATTTTGATTTTCTAAAAAATGGCTCTAACAATTTAATTAAAATATCGTATATTGAAGATTACCTGCTATATAAAATGTATATCTTGAATTCTCTAGGAATAGCCTCTGAAGACTACTTTATTCTGGATAAATTTTACGGAATTTTGCATAACTGCTAAACCATAAGAGATAGACAAAAACTAACAACACTAAAAATGTAGATCACGTCAAAACACATAATTTATGTTGTATACACTTCTTTTCGTGGAGTTGATCGTTTTTTAGATATATCTTATTTTTGGTTTCAGCTGTGAAAAACTATACTTTTCTCACTCAGGAACTTCTGTCCGTGCAAACAAAGGAACTTCAGTCACATAGCAACCAGTTTTTGACTATCACTTAAACCTGTGTCACTCCCTTATTTCGCTTCTACTTACAAGGAAGCAAGTAATATAATTATTTCTTCTAATTTTTTCTTGTTTACCATGAAGCATAAACTTTTTAAAATAATTTGTTGCACAGATGTAGAAAAAGTCATGTGAAAGTAACACATCAGATTTTTTTATTAGTTCGCGCAAAACGCTTGTTACATCATGGCAAACATATAATCTTCATCGACTTACATTTTAGTATCAGCGGACAAACCGTGTTATTAACTGTTTGAAACCTCTTCTTCCAAATATTTATGATGATTATCACAAATAAGTGGGTAGAAAGGTAAATTTAAAAACTTTTTTTAGCAATGACTTGCTAAAATACTTGCGATGAAATTAATCTAAAAAAATTCTATGTGTTCCGTTCACATTACTTTTTCTATGTATTTTTGAAGCTTCTATCTAGTTCAGACCAATCAAGGTTTATTAGAAAAGATATTATTTATTAGCTTGTAGGTATAAGAAGAATAAGAGCATACATTAAGCAAAAGCGAAAATCAAATAGTTTAGGAACTGGTCATTATGTGATGACTTTAAACTCAGTTCTCTTATCGAAAGAAGAAGAAGAAGATGGTGATGATGATGAAGAAGAAGAAGAATAAGAAGAAATGAAAGATAAAAAACGCATGACAACTTTCCATTTGGAAAAATATTAAGTATTGGAAAATTTAAACCATTAACAAGGAATATCTTAGAAATTGTGAACAGTACAACAATTCTATGACTATTTACCAATTATATTGTGCTCTAACGAGATCTGCAAAAGACATTTTGCCTCTCTGTTACGGTTTACCAGATATGCAATAATAATTCACAATGAATTGGACTTCAGTGACTGTTCCCAGAAAATTCAATGTAAGCTTTTCATTTTGTAATGAAAACGTCTTAAAAATATGGTATTTTAATAATAATTTTCATTTTTGGGAAAATCAATATATTCGAAATTGTTTCATTAAAAAGTAGTTTGGGGCGGGGGATGCTCTTGAAAATCTCGGTTATCAACACATTCACGGAAAGAATTATTTTAAAAATAAATAAGCAGCTTCTTCGAATCTCTTTAGTAAATCATGTAATGCAATGTCATACTCCAAAAATGCTTTATTAGCATCTCTATTCTAAAATAACGCTCATATTGGTTACCATACCGATTTAGATTCCACTATTGTTTCAAAATGCCTTCCTAGTTGAAGAAGAAGAAGAGGAAAAGAAGAAGAAGAAAAAAAAACCCGAAAAAAAACAACTAGTCATCTTAACTTCTTAGATTCATCTAATGTTAACGTTCTATGAAAATACAAAGCACTTAACTTGCGATACCAGGTTACTTAGTATACAATTTTTTCGCATTACAGGTATTCCATTATTGCCCATACACACATCACTTTCTCTACATCGCTGTAATAAATTATTGTTAATCAGCTTATTCTTGCATTTAATTTATGATAATCAAGATAAACATAGCAGAATTGTCTTAAGTACTTGCTTCCTTATACTTAGATAAATAAGGGAATGTACTAGGCTAAAATGATAGTCCCATCTTTTAAAAGCTGGTTGCCACGTGATTGAAATCCGTTTCTATGCATGGCGAGGAGTTCACAATTTTCCGCGTGATAAAATTTTAAATGCTTTAAATCTGAAATAAATAACAAGAAATATCTGAGAAATTGTCAATTCCATGAAAGAAATAAGACATAAATTTTGTGTTTTTGTCTCTTACGGTTTACCAGTTACCCAATATTCAGCAAAATTCATCCAGAATAAAGAGGTCTTTAGAGGATATTCCCATAAAATTCAATATACATTTTTATTTGCCATGTAAATATCTTTAATATACGGTAGTTTAATCAAAATCTTTAGAGCCATTTTTGAGAAAATCACAGTTTTCGAAATGATACACTGACACTCTTACACACGCAGACCTTTTTTCTAAAAATATATACAGGGGATCCTAAAACGCATATTTCCGGTAAAATCGCGGTATCGAATTTTTGGGTGGAATGCAATACCTTCTCTATACACTATGTACATAATACATGAGGAGAAAGTAAAAATTATAACATTTTATGATGATTCGTTGTTTTTTTTTTGTTATCTTTTTAAAAATGTCTCTAACGATTTGGATTAAAAAATATATAAGTTTAAGATAGGTATTTGCGTGGTTTTGTAAAATGTATAGCTTGAATTTTCTCTGAAGACCTGTGAAGTCCTCTCATTCTAAATTAATATAGTATAATTTAATACAACTGATAAACGATAAAACACACTTAAAACTTCAAAAACAAAACTCTAATGTGTTACACTCATATGCTTACATCATTTACGCATGCTTCCACAAAGTATTCTTATTACTTTCTCTATACGCACTATGTACATAGTGTATAGAGAAGGTATTGCACTCCACCCAAAAATTCGATACCGAAATTTCACCGGAAATATATGTTTTAGGGTCCCCAATATCCAAAAAAAGCATTTTTACAAAAAGGTCCGTGTGTGTCCGTGTGTCCGTGTGTCAGTGTGTCCGTGTGTCTGTGTATAACTCAAAAACGAAAAGTCGGTAAAATACCAAACTTGGTATTTAAGTTTAGTGTCTTCCAGGGATACGACACGAAGATTTTGAGAAAAATCCCCCCACCCCAAACTACCCTTTACATGGAAATTTTTTGTAAAATTTTGATTTCATAAAAAATGGCTCTAACGATTTTAATTAAAATATCGTATATTAAAGATATTTACCTGACAAATAAAATGCTTTTTTTTAATTTTCTGGGAATAGCCTCTAAAGACTACTTTATTCTGAGTGAATTTTACGGAATTTTGCATAAGTGTTAAACCGTAAGAGAGAGAAAAAAACTTACCACACAAACAATGTACAGCACTTTAAACACACAATTTATGTTCCATACTTTTTTTCGTGGAGTTGATTGTTTTCGAGATATTCCTTGTTTTTGATTTAAGCTATAAAAACTTATATTTTTCTCATACAGGACTTTGTGAACTCGTGTCCATACAAACAAAGAACTTCAGTCACATAGCAACCAGCTTTTGACTATCACTTCAACCTATGCTACTCCCTTATTTCGCTTCTACTTACAAGGAAGCAAGAAATGAGACTATTTCTGCTAAATTTTTCTGGATTAGCAGGAAGTAAATAGAAGCATAAGCTTTTGAAAAATAATTTATTGCAGAGATATAGAGAAAGTCATGTGAATGGAACACGTCAGATTTTTTTGTTCACCTTTTACGGTTTTTTTTCTCTTTTTTTACTATAATTTATTTTCCAACATTAGATTAATACATGGTTACAATAGGTTTAAAACATTATTCAATTGAATGCTAAATACAAAATACATTTTTTTTGTTTATGTTTATTTCATGTCATTTTATTGTGTTGACCGCGCCATTGTGGTCAGTCCTATATCAAGACTTGGGGAATTCTGTTGCTTTCGTCGGGGGTGTTTGTAATTTTGTAGACATAATCCTCCTCGCAGAAGCGAGAAGCTTAAGCTAACCACATTGTCAGTGCGTCGTAGTGTTGAGGTGATAGTTAATCTGATTAATAGTAGCTTTCCATTGGCTATTTTTCATTTCTTTTACGTATTGGTGTCGTTTGGCGAAAAATTAGAGCGGCTAAACCCAAACCATAAAAAGCATTTTCAGTTCGGAGTTTGTGAATCAAATACATAAATGTTTAGTTATTAGCTGGAACCGAAATTTTATGACCTAAATGTTTAAAAAAATCACACTAAAATATTTTAAAAAATCTGATGTGTTCCAATCACATGACTTTCTTTACAACTCTGCAATAAATTATTGTTAAAAAGCTTATGCTTCTATTTACTTCGAGCTAATCGAGAAAAAAATAGCAGAATTAGTCTTATTACTTGCTTCCTTGTAAGTAGAAGCGAAATAAGGGAGTACCATAGGTTAAAGTGATAGTCAAAAGCTGGTTGCTATGTGACTAAAGTTCCTTTATTTGTAATGGACACGAGTTCACAAAGTCCTGTATGAGAAAAGTATATTTTTTATAGCGAAACCAAAAACAAGGAATATCTCAAAAACAATCAACTCCACGAAAAAAAATATATAACATAAATTGTGTGTCTTAAAGTGCTCTACATTCGTTGTGCGGTAAGTTTTTGTCCATCTCTTACGGTATAGAAGTTATGCAAAATTCCGTAAAATGCATGCAGAATAAAGCACTCCTCAGAGTTTATTCCCAGAAAATTTAAGATATACATTTTATTTGTCAGGTAAATATATTTAATATACGACATTTTAATCAAAATCGTTAGACAGATTTTTGAGAAAATCAAAATTTTTGAAAAAGTTCTATGTAAAGGGTAGCTGGGGTGGGGGAAGTTCTCTCAAAATCTTCGTGTCGCATCCCTGTAAGATACGAAACTTAAATATTAAGTTTGGTGTTTTACCGACTTTTCGTTTTTGAATTATGGTGTTCACAGACACACGGACACACCCACATATACGGACTGAAAATATGTTTTTTGGATACAGGGGATCCTAAACCATATATTTCCGGTGAAATCTCGGTATCGAATTTTTTGGTGGAGTGCAATACCTTCCCTATACACTATGTACACAGGACGTATAGAGAAAGTAAAAATACATTACAAAATAGTGTCCATAAACTGGAATTTTGTTAATTTATTAAAAACAGTGCACTTTGTGTGGGTATAGCTTCTATACCAGCAGAGAAGGTAGCTGTATGAATAAGATAGCGATAATTTATAAATTAGTCTAATATGGATATATTTCACGTTATAATTTGAAGAATTTTAAAATAAAATTACAAAAATGTAGCTTTAACTCTTTTGGTTCCTTAAAGTATCTAAAACATAGTGAATGAAGAAAATTCACAGCCTACGACACGACATCAGGAAAAGTAGAATAGCAATCTGATTATACACACTCATTTACGTAAAAAGAGAAAGCTGACCTGCCCTATCCCTAATTTTGGGCATTAATTCACAACTAATTGTACCTGCTTCTCTGATAATGTTCACCCCTCCACTCACAAGCAATCCTTTCCTGACTAACCATTAAATAAGTCTGATTTTTATTTTCTCTATACGTACTATGTACATAGTGTATAGAGGAGGTATTGAACTCCACCCAAAAATTCAATACCGTGGAATCACCGGAAATATATGTTTTAGGGTCCCCTCTATAAAAAAAAAAAAAGCATTTTCAGAAAATCCGTATGTGGGTGTATCCGTGTGTCTGTGAACACGATAACTCATAAACGAAAAGTCGGTGAAACACCAAACTTAATATTTAAGTTTCGTATCTTCCAGGGATGCGACACGAAGATTTTGAGAAAACTTCCCCCACCCCCAGCTACCCTTTACATATAACGTTTTCGAAAATTTTGATTTTCTCAAAAATATCTATAACGATTTTGATTAAAATGTCGTATATTAAATATATATTTACCTGACAAATAAAATGTATATCTTAAATTTTCTGGGAATAGCCTCTGAGGAGTGCTTAATTCTGCATGAATTTTACGGAATTTTTCATAGTTTTTAAACTTGCCATACAAAAGATGTAGAGCACGTTAAAACACACAATTTGTGTTACATTCATTTTTTTCGTGGAGTTGATCGTTTTTGAGATCTTCCTTGTTTTGGTTTCAGCTTTTAAAAACTTATACTTTTCTCATACAGGAATTTGTCAGCTCCTGTCCATACAAACAAAGGAACTTCACTCACATAGCAACCAGCTTTTGACAATCACTTTAACCTTTGGTACTCCCTAATTTCGCTTCTACTTACAAGGAAGCAAGTAATAAGACTATTTCTGCTAATTTTGTCTCGATTAGCTTAAAGTAAATAGAAGCATAAGTTTTTCAACAATAATTTGTTGTAGAGATGCAGAGAAAGTCATGTGAATGAAACACATGAGTTTGTTTATCTAAGAATGCCATTTTTAATTTCATAACAATCATACCATAATACCTATATAATACCTCAAAATAATATAAATTGATATTTCAATAAATTATAAGTATTATTAAAATTAATATAATTAAATAAGATTTTAAATTATTAACCTGAAATCCAGGATATACAAATTTACTCATATTTCTCAGTTGAGCAGTTAAATGTCTAATGTGTATAAAACCTACCCTTACGTGAAATCTGAATAATAACACAATATGTATTTATTCAAAGTAAATGTAAAAACATGCTGAGTGAAGACGTAAAGGACAAGAAAATGAGAAAATATTGATGAAATACAAAAACTCTAAAAATGAAAAATGTGATAAGAAGACCAAAAATTTGCTGTAATAAATATATGCATTTTCTTAATCTGGAAATCACGGCAAGTATTTCAGTACAGTTAGCAATGCCTATGATGTAACAGTTTAAAGATAACATGCCATCAGTAGTTAGTTGAACCTTGGTTATTAGACCGAAAAGCAGGACTGAAACCTTTATTGCACTTTCGCCACCGCCTGTTATTATGGATCAAAATGTCTCTCTGTTATGCGTACGGTGTTTTAAAAGCTGATTATTCAGTTTACTCTATATTTCTAACTAGTACAGATGTATGGATTAGAAATGAAGGGCGAAGAAATGTTATTTGATAATAATTATAACCAAGAAAGAATATTATTATATGTATTACTATTATTATTATATATAACGTTTGGTATCTAAGCTACGATTTACCCATTGAATATACATAAGTCCTTATCTATTTCGCTTATCGTTTAATGTTTACCAATTATACAAGCTCATATAACATTCCTTCCAAATGAAGACGACTTTATAGGCTATTCCTATGCGATGTAAATATTTATATATAATTATTTATATCTTAATATATGTATTTTCATCAAAGTCGTTAATCCATTTTTTAGAAAATAAAACGAAAATGTTCGTTATAAAAGGCAGTTATGGGTGAAGGACTTCTTTAAAATCTTCTGTTGCATCTTTTGAAGCTACTGTAGTTAAATATCAGTTTGATATTTATCGGATGTTTTGTTGATGAGTTATGCTATTTACAGTCTCTCCCTTTCTCTCTCCCACACGCACATACACAAACACACGTACACTGGATCTTTTTCTAAAAATGTTATTTCTGGGTTCAGGGGTGCTCAAAGGAAGAAACAGGAGACTATATTTGTAGCGAAGGCAGAAAATGGTGATTGAGATACTTAAAAATTATGATATGTGAAGATAAATTGTTAATTTATGAAAAGCCATTCATTGGATTTAATTGCAAAGAAACACAATATAAAGCAATTGCTATATTCTGAGAAGTACAATTAATGTACATTTACGCGTTTCAACGAACTTTGTTCCGAATCAGCAGCAATTGTCAGGTGCATTATTCGAGTACGAGAACACTAATTCCTCGCTGCATGGTGGCGCCGTGATCAGAACGCGAACTACTTAATCTGTGGTTCTGCCTCGACAATAGCTGGGCTGAACCAACGCAGTCGGTCATATTGTAGATGCTTACATCTTCACTAACAATAAGACAAATCTGACGTGTTATAGTCACGTGATTTTCTCTGCCTTCAGTTTCTTATTTGTGGATTCATATTAATCATTTTCCTACCTGTCCTATTTAATCGAGATAAACATTTCCTCAACAGCTTAATTACATATTACGTTATATAAGGTGTACAGGAATATCTAAATTATTTTGTTTGTTAAAGATTCTGTCAATTTTCAGGACGCCGATGTGCGGGAATTTCGTCACTAAGGAGTTTTTTTACATGTCAGTAAATCTATTGATAGCACACTTAAATCATCCGTGTGGGTCCGGTTTGAACCCACGACCTTGGGATCAGTAAGCCAGCGCCTAATCAAATTAGTCATCCATAGCGCTAATATCTTCCAAGGAGACGTCAGAAAAATATATTACAAAATAAAAAGAAAAGAAAATAAATCTCCCACTTCAAGCTACCTTTTAATTAATTTTTTTTCTAAAAATGTCACACGATTTTGATTAAAATACCATGTTTAAAATGCTTTCATGACAAACGAAATGTTTATCTTGAATTTTCTAGGAAAAACCTCTTAAGTTCTCTACATTCTAAATGACTTATGCATAATGGATAAACCGTCAGAGGTAAACAAAATCTTACAACACAAAATATGTAGATCTCAGTAAGACATGCTTTTCTTTTTTAAAAAAAATGGCCATTTCCGAGATATTGTTTCTTATTGTTTTGGATTTATAAGTAGTTACATATTTATACTTTTCTCAAATAAGAGAAGTCGTTATAAATCTTTTTAAGAGCTGATCATTCACCGCATCTAACGTATTTTTGCTGCACGGTGCATCGTGGCCAGAACGCGAACTACATAATCTGTGGTTCTGTCTAACCATCGACAGCGGCTGAATCATCGTAGTCGGCACATGCTTCACATTTTGCTCTACAGATGCCGGGACCGGATATTACCGAACTTGTAATTCTGTGATTCTTTACTTCGCATGGGTTATTTAGTGATAGATCTGATGTTTTACAATTACGAGACATTTTTTCTTGTTATTAGGGCATAAATTGTTCACGAAATTTCATTTTCCATCTACATTTAATCGAGATATCTCATAACGTTGTGTGTTTATTGCTTGAAGGAAAACGACCCATCTGAGAATAGTAGGAGTATGGGAAAATTAAAGTCAATTACAAAAAATACCACAGAAATGGTAAGGCCCAAAAAGAAAAAACAATTAGATAATTTTATGATAATTAGCATTTTTTTAAAGCTGTATTATTTTCTTTAAAAAATCTTTGTGTCACATCCTTGAAAACTGCTGAACTGAGATTCCAAGTTTGGCATTTAGCCGACTTTTGTTTTTTTAATCATGCTATTCATACATGCATAACACATACACACTGCGGTACTTTTTCTGTAAATACTTTTTATTTATTCGGGGAGCCGTGTATTTCCGGTGAAATCTCGACTTGAATTGTTGGCTGGAATAATATACCTCCTCTACTCAGAAGTAGCACGTTTCAAGTGGGAGAAGGACACATATCTTAAAAAGGAACAGGATCGTTAAGACACGTGTGCTATTCAATATTTTATGCTCAATGCTAATCCTAAACTTAAATCTGGCAATATCTTATCAAAGTTAGCATGTTGATTTCGCAAATACATAATGAAATTCTTTGTTGTTTATAAACAATACCCACAATATAGAACATAGCTGATATATAATAATCGTCATATATAATTTAATATACATTTTCATCAGAAGTGTAGATCGTATTGAAAATCATTTCACTCGATAAATATTCCCCTTCAAGCAAGCTACCCAAATAACATAAACTTGTCTTAAGCCGAAATTACAATGAACCTTAATTAGCGTGCCGGGACGTAACGTGAAGTTAAGGAACGCTGCTAAACTGAAGACCTATTAGGCTGCACTTTCAGATAATGTTACAGGAATTACTCTTCATCAATAGTTTTTGCTACTTCATGCTACTGCTTCACGCCAATTGGTTCTAATTACCATGTGACATTACTTAACGTAATGGGAAGGAAAAGTTTGCTTAACTCTTTAAGTTACGCCTCGTAAAGTTACCTAAGTCGACACTATACAGTTCCATTTAATACACACAATGCGTTAGACTTTCACGTTACGTCGCCTTAAGTCAAGTTACGTTACGTTAAGTTCTTGTAATCCCGACATAAGTAGAGACAACTAGGGCTACAGATCTCCTCTTGGCGTTTTCTTCGTTTATTACTTTCTCTATACGTACTATGTGCATACCGAATAGAGAAGTAATTACATTCCACCCAAAAATTCATACCAAGATTTCACCAGAAATACAAGTTTTAGGTATTTTTTAAAAAAAAAATGTCCGTGTGTCTGTGTACACGATAACTCAAAAACGAAAAGTCAGTAAAATACCAAACTTGGTATTTGAGTTTAGTATATTTCAGGGATGTGACACGAAGATTTTGAGAAAAATCCCCGCACGCAAAACTACCCTTACATCCAAAAAATTTAGAACTATCTTACTATTTTGAACTATGTTAAAGATATTTATATGACAAATAAAATGTATATCTTGAATTTTCTGGGAATAGCCTCTGAAGACCTCTTTATTCTGAATGAATTTTGCTGCATTTTGAGTCACTGATAAACCTTAAGAGATAAATAAAAAATTACTACACCAAAAAAGTAGACCACGTTAAACACACAATTTAAGTCATATATGTTTTTTTTTTTTTCGTGGAATATTATTTGTTATTTGTTTCAGATTCAAAATACTTAAAACTTTTCTCACACGGAAAGTTGTAAACTCCTGGCCCTGCAAGGAAACAAATTTCATCCTCATCACAACCAGCCTTTAAAAGATTTGACTATCGGTTTAGCCTAGTGTATTCCCTTATTTTCCTTCTACTTACAAGGAAGCAAGTAATTAAGAACATTTCTGCTAATGTTTATCTCGATTAGCATAAAGTAGATAGAATAATATGCTTTATAACAGTAATGTGTTATAGCGATGTAGAGAAAATGAATGGAACACTTCAGATTTTTACTTTCTCTATACGTACTATGTACATAGTGTAAAGAGAAGGTATTGCAATCCACCCAAAAATTCGAAACCGAGATTTCAAGGAAATATATGTTTTAGGGTCCCCTGTATCCAAAATAAAAATATTTTCAGAAAAAGGTCCGTGTGTGTCCGTGTGACCGTGTGTCCGTGTGTCCGTGTGTCTGTGAACACGATAACTCAAAAACGAAAAGTCGGTAAAATACCAAACTTGGTATTTAGGTTCAGTATCTTCCAGGGATGCGATACGAATATTTTGAGAAAAATCCCCCCACCCCCAACTACCTTTTACATGGAACGTTTTTTGAAAATTTTGATTTTCTAAAAAATGACTCTAACAATTTAATTAAAATATCGTATATTGAAGATATTTACCTGCTATATAAAATGTATATCTTGAATTCTCTGGGAATAGCCTCTGAAGACTACTTTATTCTGGATAAATTTTACGGAATTTTGCATAACTGCTAAACCATAAGAGATAGACAAAAACTAACAACACTAAAAATGTAGATCACGTCAAAACACATAATTTATGTTGTATACACTTCTTTTCATGGAGTTGATCGTTTTTTAGATATATCTTATTTTTGGTTTCAGCTGTGAAAAACTATACTTTTCTCACTCAGGAACTTCTGTCCGTGCAAACAAAGGAACTTCAGTCACATAGCAACCAGTTTTTGACTATCACTTAAACCTGTGTCACTCCTTTATTTCGCTTCTACTTACAAGGAAGCAAGTAATATAATTATTTCTTTTAATTTTTTCTTGTTTACCATGAAGCATAAACTTTTTAAAATAATTTGTTGCACAGATGTAGAAAAAGTCATGTGAAAGTAACACATCAGATTTTTTTATTAGTTCGCGCAAAACGCTTGTTACATCATGGCAAACATATAATCTTCATCGACTTACATTTTACTATCAGCGGACAAACCGTGTTATTAACTGTTTGAAACAAATTCTTCCAAATATTTATGATGAATAACACTAATAAGTGGGTAGAAAGATAAATTTAAAAACTTTTTTTAGGAATGACTTGCTAAAATACTTGCGATGAAAATAATCTCAAAAAATTCTATGTGTTCCGTTCACATAAGAATAAGAGCATACATTAGGCAAAAGCGAAAATCAAATAGTTTAGGAACTGGTCATTATGTGATGATTTTAAAACTCAGTTCTCTTATCGAAAGAAGAAGAAAATGGTGATGATGATGATGAAGAAGAAGAAATTAAAGATAAAAAACGCATGACAACTTTCCATTTGGAAAAATATTAAGTATTGGAAAATTTAAACCATTAACAAGGAATATCTTAGAAATTGTGAACAGTACAACAATTCTATGACTATTTACCAATTATATTGTGCTCTAACGAGATCTGCAAAAGACATTTTGCCTCTCTGTTACGGTTTACCAGATATGCAATAATAATTCACAATGAATTGGACTTCAGTGACTGTTCCCAGAAAATTCAATGTAAGCTTTTCATTTTGTAATGAAAACGTTTTAAAAATATGGTATTTTAATAATAATTTTCATTTTTGGGAAAATCAATATATTCGAAATTGTTTCATTAAAAAGTAGTTTGGGGCGGGGGATGCTCTTGAAAATCTCGGTTACCAACACATTCACGGAAAGAATTATTTTAAAAATAAATAAGCAGCTTCTTCGAATCTCTTTAGTAAATCATGTAATGCAATGTCATACTCCAAAAATGCTTTATTAGCATCTCTATTCTAAAATAACGCTCATATTGGTTACCATACCGATTTAGATTCCACTATTGTTTCAAAATGCCTTCCTAGTTGAAGAAGAAGAAGAGGAGGAAAAGAAGAAGAAGAAGAAGAAGAAAGAACGCCCGAAAAAAAAAACTAGTCATCTTAACTTCTTAGATTCATCTAATGTTAACGTTCTATGAAAATACAAAGCACTTAACTTGCGATACCAGGTTACTTAGTATACAATTTTTTCCCATTACAGGTATTCCATTATTGCCCATACACACATCACTTTCTCTACATCGCTGTAATAAATTATTGTTAATCAGCTTATTCTTGCATTTAATTTATGATAATCAAGATAAACATAGCAGAATTGTCTTAAGTACTTGCTTCCTTATACTTAGATAAATAAGGGAATGTACTAGGCTAAAATGATAGTCCCATCTTTTAAAAGCTGGTTGCCACGTGATTGAAATCCGTTTCTATGCATGGCGAGGAGTTCACAATTTTCCGCGTGATAAAATTTTAAATGCTTTAAATCTGAAATAAATAACAAGAAATATCTGAGAAATTGTCAATTCCATGAAAGAAATAAGACATAAATTTTGTGTTTTTGTCTCTTACGGTTTACCAGTTACCCAATATTCAGCAAAATTCATCCAGAATAAAGAGGTCTTTAGAGGATATTCCCATAAAATTCAATATACATTTTTATTTGCCATGTAAATATCTTTAATATACGGTAGTTTAATCAAAATCTTTAGAGCCATTTTTGAGAAAATCACAGTTTTCGAAATGATACACTGACACTCTTACACACGCAGACCTTTTTCTAAAAATATATACAGGGGATCCTAAAACGCATATTTCCGGTAAAATCGCGGTATCGAATTTTTGAGTGGAATGCAATACCTTCTCTATACACTATGTACATAATACATGAGGAGAAAGTAAAAATTATAACATTTTATGATGATTTGTTGTTTTTTTTATCGTTTTAAAAATGTCTCTAACGATTTGGATTAAAAAATATATAAGTTTAAGATAGGTATTTGCGTGGTTTTGTAAAATGTATTGCTTGAATTTTTTCTGAAGACCTGTGAAGTCCTCTCATTCTAAATTAATATAGTATAATTTAATACAACTGATAAACTATAAAACACACTTAAAACTTCAAAAACAAAACTCTAATGTGTTACACTCATATGCTTACATCATTTACGCATGCTTCCACAAAGTATTCTTATTACTTTCTCTATACGCACTATGTACATAGTGTATAGAGAAGGTATTGCACTCCACCCAAAAATTCGATACCGAAATTTCACCGGAAATATATGTTTTAGGGTCCCCAATATCCAAAAAAAGCATTTTTACAAAAAGGTCCGTGTGTGTCCGTGTGTCCGTATGTCAGTGTGTCCGTGTGTCTGTATATAACTCAAAAACGAAAAGTCGGTAAAATACCAAACTCGGTATTTAAGTTTAGTGTCTTCCAGGGATGCGACACGAAGATTTTAAGAAAAATCCCCCCACCCCAAACTACCCTTTACATGGAAATTTTTTGGAAAATTTTGATTTCATAAAAAAATGGCTCTAACGATTTTGATTAAAATATCGGATATTAAATACATTTATCCGACAAAGAAACTGTATATTTTGAATTTTCTGGGAATAGCCTCTGAAGACTACTTCATTCTGAGTGCATTTCCCGGAATTTTGTACAACTGCTAAATCGTAAGAGATAGACAAAAACGTACCACACAAAAAATGTAGAGCACATTAAAACACACAAATTTTGTTATATACATTTTTTCCTTGGAGTTGATCGTTTTCAAAATATTCCATGTTTTTGTTTTCAGGGTCGAAAATCTTAACTTTTCTCATACAGGAATTTCTCAACTCATGTCCATACAAACAAAGGAAGTTCAGTCATATAGTAACCAGCTTTTGACTATCGCTTTAACCTATGCTACTCCCTTATTTCCTTTCTACTTACAAGGAAGAAGGTAATAAGACCATTTCTGCTAATTCTTTAGCTTAGCATGAAGTAAATAGAAGCATAAGCTTTTTAAGAATAATTTGTTGCAGGGATATAGAGAAAGTCATGTGAATGGTTCACATCAGATTTTTTTTCATCTACTTCGTGTTAATCAAGGTAAACGTTTATAGAAGTAGTTTTATTGTTTATTACACATTATATATCTATAGGGGATAATGGAAATAGGGGAATAAACTAGGCTTAAACTATAGTCAAGTTTTTCAAAAGCTGGTGGTTTTCTGATGACTGGAATTCCATTAATTTTCATGACCAGGGGAAAAAGCACAAGTATTGAAAATTTAAACAAATAACAAGGAATGAACTGGTTAACTAAAACATTAGATGTATTCAATGCACATGCCTTTCTCTACCTATTCTGTAACAAAATATTTTTACAAAAGCTTATTCTTCTATCTCTCCATGTTAACCGAGATAACATTTCAGCAAAAATTAACTGTTTACAAGAAGAAAGGGAATAAAGGGTTGCTCTAACCTAAAGATAAGGCCAAATCCTTTAAAAGCTGGTCGCTATGTGAGACAAATGAAATTCGGTTCTCTTGGCAAAGACAGGAGTAAAATAAAAGAGATTCGAAACGAATGGGGACTTCCCGTTTGATAATACTTTTAGGTATTTTAAAACTTAAAACGAATAACAAGAAATAATTCGAAAATACTTAACTATACAAAAAAGATATATGACATAAATTGTGTGTTTTAACATCTACATTTTTGTGAAGTAAGTATTTGTCTATCTCTTATGCAAAGGTTCACCGGAATGAAAAGTCTTCAGAGGCTATTTCCAGAAAATTCAAGATATACATTTTATTTATCGTGTAAATATCCTTAATATATGGTAGTTTAATCAAATTGTTAGAGCCATTTCTGAGAAAAACAAAATTATGAAACATTTTCCATTAAACGGTAGTTCATGGTTGGGAATTTTCTTGAAAATCTTCATGCTGCATGCTTGGAAGATATAAAATTTAAATACCAAGACACACACACACACACACACACACACACACACACACCACACACAGACACACCACATACACACACCACACACACACACACCATACAAACACACCACACACACACCACACAAACACCACATAGACACACACACACAGACACACACACACAGACACACACACACCACACAAACACCGCATAGACACACACACAGACACACACACACCCCACAAACACCACATAGACACACACACACCACACAAACACCACATAGACACACACACAGACACACACACACCACACACACACCACACACATACACCACACAGACACACATAGACACACACAGACACACATAGACACACACAGACACACACAGGCACACAGGCACACACAGACACACACACTCACACACAGACACACACACTCACACACTCATTAAACGCGCTTCTTTTTTTTTTTTTTTTTTGGAAAGGGGAAACAGAGAGAGAGTTGGAAGGTTGAAAGAATGGCTTATCTCGCCATTGGGTGAAGATTAGAAGGGAATAATGCAAGGGAAAAATCAGGTGAGATAGGAAAGGAACAGTGAATGGGGAATGATGGAGTTCCGCGATAGCACCTCCGTGATTAGTGGTGAAGTTGATGTTGCTGCAGCATGAGGGCTGCAACAAGGAATGGCTTATCTAGTCCGTAAACATGACCCGTGGGTCCTGAGTACAGCGCTAGGGAGTCTTGGTGTGCTTTCAGTACTGATGTCTGGTGTTACGTGTGTGTGTGTGTAAGGGCATGAGTTTTTGGTGGTAAGGTCCTGAAGAATCTGTTGGTGACTGCTTGCAATTTGCTCGGCTACATTGTTGACTGTCAGTTCTTGGCACTTTTTGATGTCGTTTCGGTTTCCTTTGAGCAGGTCTTCCAGAAGTGTAAGGCGTATTGGTAATTTTGCAGTTTGAACATAGAGGTCCTGGTTGGCCTCCAAGATCCTGGCGTTGATGTCGTGGATTTCCTGTAGCAGGGTGTAGAGGACGTCCAGCTCCAAGAGGAACTCAGACGTGACCTTTTTCTGGGCTATGACATCTGTGTCTTGAAGGTTGGCTGAAGAAGTGGTGTGGGTGTCTGAGATTGCTGCAGTCATGGTAGTCAGGGCTTCTTCCAGCGTATTCAGCCGGCCGCTAATGAGCAGGACCTCTGAATGCAGGTCCTGCACGGCGTCTTTAACGGCGCTGTCGGATGGCGCTGCTGCCTGTGGAGTGTTAGTGGCGGCAGGCAGGTGATGGGTGATGTTGGAGTCTTCCGTCTGCGTCGAGGTGGTGGTTGTTGAGGTCCTCGCCTTTTTGTCTATGGGTGTGGCGGCAGAGGCTGGTGTCAGGTGGCGGCGACTGCGTGGGTAATAGGGGCACTGCGCCTGTCCTGTGAAATGACCAGGGCCATCACAGGTGGCGCAGTACCGGCGTCGAGATCTTAGGTCGTGGGCTGTGCATTCGGCTGCCAAACTCGGCGCCCCACAGTAGTGGCACCGCGGGGGCTCGGCGCAGGTGTCGGCGGTGAGGCCGAATGCGCAGCAGCGGCGGCATGGTGTCGGTCGGGTTTCTCGGCTAGCCTCGATGCTTAGGCGCCGCCCAAACATGGGCAGGCCCTCGCGCAAGGCAGCATTGAGATCCCCGGCCACGGCGAATACAATCCGAACTAAAGGGGGTATCCCTCTGGCGGACATAATCCTTGTGGCCCTCATTACTGAAGGCCATCTCTGGCGTGCTGCGGCGGTGATGAGCCTAGTGGATAGGTCTCGCGGGACGCCCCTAATCACAGCACTGTACCTCTCGATGAGAAGCGGCGGTGGCGGCAGATGCTGTGGAGGCGTCGGTGTAAAAGAAATTCTCTTCCTTCAATTAAAGTAATTATTAAAACTTTAACTTGAAAATGATAACTAATTTATTTTCAGTTTTTGATCCCTCTTCGAATTTTATAAATTTATCAATTAACTGATTAAGAACTGCTTTGGAAGGTGCGTTGGTGTTGGCTGGAAGCTCTGGTCCTGAGGTGGTGTTGGGTGTAGAAGCCGGCATTTGCCGGGCTTCTTCGGCGGTGGATGATTGGCTGGCCGGCAGGTGCGGCTGCATCTGCCGGCATTCTGCGGCGGCTGGAGGCGGAAGGGTGGCACGTGCGCAGACAGACACACGGACCTTTTAGAAAAAGTATTTCATTTTTGCACTCAGGTGCCCTTAGAAAACATGTTACCGGTGTAATCTAAGTATCGCATTTTTGGGAGCAATGCAATAATTTATATACGTACTATGTACACATAAGCCATATAAAAATAATTTGTTGCAGACATGTAGAGAAAGTCATGTGAATAATCACATTTTTAGTTTTATCTATTACGGTTTTCAGTCATGCAAAAGTCAGAATGAAGAAGACTTTAGAGATATTCCCAGAAAATTCATAATAATATTTGTGATGAAAATGTCTTAAATACTGGGATTTTAATAAAAAATCCTAAAATTCATTTTTGAGACTATCAAAATTTTCGAAAAGCTTTCATATAAATGTACTTGGAGTGATGGGTTTTTGAAAATCTTTATGTAGCACAATCCTCACACACACACACATACAGACGTACATACGCACAGACCTGTTTCTAAAAGACCTTTTATAGCTTCAGTAGACAAATATGTATATATTTTGTACGCACTATGTTTAGCTGAAATGCAAAACTTCTTATTAATGATAGGTGACAGAGAAAGTAAAAATATAGATTTTCTTAAAAGATACGGTTTATGTCGACATCTTTGTGGTATATTCCTATTTATTCTTTTGAACTTTCCAACGATTTTAAATTTTATTTGCATTGTAGGATGATCTGAAAATTGAGGTACTTAAAAGCCAAGTTTCTAACCCATGTTTTAAGGGTTGTGTAAGGCTCTAGCTTTGGAATAGCTGTTACTGCAAACATGTATCTCAAGTCAAATTAAGTAGATAGAAATAAGCTTACCTTATAATAGTTTTATTAGTAAACGATTAAGAGTACAGAAAGTAGTGTGAATGTAATACATTTAAAAATATAATTTTATTGATATGTAATATATAGTGCATATATGGTTGTGCAATCCATACTTTCCTGCACAGAGTAATATGTTTTGTTTAGCAAGTTTTCTTTAGTTGTTTTAATAAATCTTTTTGGGAGTTTTATATATTTGAATAGTTTTGGTAGCTTGTTGTATACTTTTACACTCATTTAGTATGGAAGTTGTGCAAACAATGTTAGTTTATCCAAGGAAAACTGTTTATAGGAAAACTGGTTTCTTTTTCTAGTTTTAAAATTATAACAATTTTTTTCTCCAAAAATAACTAGTACTAAATGCAACGCATCAGATTTTCCCTTTCATGTGTATGCTGATTTTAACATCTAGGTCAGGCGACAGACACCTACTCGCTTGATTTTGTGCGGAACCTTGCTCTGCATGCAGTGGTGAACTTGATAACAGGGATTGCTTCTCCTCCTTGTAAATACACGGTGTATCAGTTTATAATGCCGGAAACAGAAAATAAACCAACATGCAAGCCAATTACGCCTACATTTATGCTTGCTTAAGAGGAAACGTTCTTACTTATAGAGAGTGGTGGAATAAGAGTTTAGTTTGCGGTAAAGTTATGCACTCTGAAAATCAATTGGTAGCGTCATTACGCAACCCCGTCATTGCAAGGGGAAGAACGTTTCTTTAAAACTGTATTCGATTCCAATTAATTACAAATCTGATGTGTTACACTCACATGACTTTCTCTAACTGCTCTAAAACTTCTTACAAAAGCTTATTCTTCCTACTACATCTTACTAATCCAGATAAACATTTTAAAACATTTGACTGTCGGTTTAGCCTAGTGCATTCCCTTAGTGTCCTTCTACATACAAGGGACTAATTAGTAATAACATTCTGTTAATATTTATCTCGAATAGCATTGTATAGGAAGAATGATAATCTTTCATAAGAAGTTTGTTTGTAGAGCAGCTAGAAAAATTCATGTGAGTGTAATACATCAGATATTTTTGTAATTATTATATTACGACTACCATTTAGCAATAAACCTATGGAAGTCGGAACAGGTATATCCGAAGTATAAATAGTCATAATTAAGGTCAGAAACTTAATGGCCTTAAAAATGGCAATTAATGACCTATAAAATGTTCCCAAAATTTTCCTAAATGACTTAAAACATTACTTAATGAAAACTCCAAATGAATATTATAAAAATTAATATTAGGACTAATGACGTGTTGTGAAAAATTGAATTGTTAAAACTATACTTTTTCTTAGTATGGTAGACTCTTATTACTGCAGATAATCTGTTAAATAAGTCATTCTATGAAAATAATATTAAGGATGCCTACTTTAGTCACCATTGCAATTCACCACCATAGTCATCCTCAGGTTTTCAAAGTCCTTGTACTTTCGACAGCTCGTAAATATTTATCTCGCCCGATATGCTTTTGCACGGTAAAGCGTTTATCTCCAGCGACTTTAATTTCGCATAATTAAAAAAAAAAAAAAAAAAAAAAAAAAAAGTTCCATTAGATGAGAAAACGAATGACAGAATTTTGACATATTGTTTTAAACTGCTTGCAGCTGACACTTTTTGTTTCGGCATTCTAATAATACGCCAAAGAAATGCTTTTCTAACTGTGACTGCCGGTAACACAAGTTTTCTTATGAATGACGCAATTGCTTGGGTCGTATCTGCCCTCGGAACGCGGAACGCGGTAAATCCAAAGCTGTTAATTTTATTACCTGTGTACTGCATTATATGACTACTTCAATATTAAATAACAAAAAATGACTTAAAATGGACAGTTAGGTACAAAAATGCTGTATAGAAATCTATAAAGACAAGAAAATAACTTAAGACCATGTGTAAATAAATGCCTTTAACATGGAAAATATGGGAAAAAACATTTTGGTTACCTATAAAAAACGTATATATTTTACACCTCACTTACAGAATGAACTTAATTGTCAATAAGCATCGTCTCTGACAACTCAAGAAAAAAATGACATTTCATCAAAATCCGGACTCTAGATATAATAGAGCAATTATTCTACCAATAATGAACCTACAAGAGGAGTATCAATCTTTGAAAGGTGAATTTAAGTATTTCAAACGCAAAATATTGCATGCTTTCACAATACTAAAGAAATTATTTGTTCTTACTTTCGCGCAGTGCACAGTACGTAATTCGCAGGAGCATTGAGCAAATGTGCTCTTACTGTTCATTCAAAGGGCAACCAATTAGTGACCTCTGATTTAGCCCGTTTTGGCGGCAATTTTATTATTGCTCATGGCAATGGTGTGCGCTCATTTACTGTCGTGATAATCATTGGGTTGTCTTTAATTCCACACATACATTCACAATGTCTTTACTTCCAGACTCTAAGGAGGACGGAATAATGCCTAAAGGAAAACTTGTCTATTGCACCAAGGATCTCTAGATGTGGGAGGCTATCATACTAATCATGAGACCACAAAAGAAATATGTTGTTTATTTTCTGAACTAGATATTCACCAGATTTTCTTTTAGCCGTCTGGCGTATCGTGTCAGCGCAGTCCTTGAGGTTTACTGTTAAAAGAAATCAACAGAGCACATTTTAAGGGTCAGGGAAAAGTGGAAACGGATCTCGACCCTTATACCACGGAGGGGGATGGCCAGGGAAATTTTTTCTCCTGAGAGTTTGAGTGGAGCTAATAAACACAGCAAAATGTCAAACATGTCTGGTTTTTGTCACACTTTATGGGCATCTACCAACTGAAGTGCCCTCATAAATAAGCGTTTAGACTTTGAGTCTATGCCATGCCTATTAGTGTATACAACATTCACATGGTTCCTTCCCCATTTTCTTTCTGAAGAGGGGGGGCTCCTTTCAGCTTCATCCTCTATTTCACGGCTATAAACACAAACGTGTAGGAGTTCAAATAATTACTCGATTTCTTACTTCATTTAATTTGGGGGGGGGGGGACTAATGATGGGTATATGTTTAGGAATAATGACGCATTTGCAGATGTGTAGTACTCCCGAGTAGCTTCAATTTGATTTCTTCTCACATGAAACGAAACTTAACCTCCTTCCTCGCTCTTATTAATATGTAAATAGCTCGCGAAGCAAACGCACTTGCGTTATAGAAATGTGTATCGGCACTTGTTTTGACATTACAAAAAGTTGGAAGAAAAAAATCACATTTTTATCTGCCCCACGAGAATGTTTGCTTGTTAGATTTAAGTTCGGTATCTTCCAGGTAAGCGATACGAAGATTGTCAAGAAAATACCCCACCTCAAACTACCCTTATCATGGACGATTTTTTGGAACTTTCTATTTTCTCAAAATGGTTATATCCATTTATTTTGATTAAAATACCATATGTTAAACTTATGTACATTTCAAATAAAATGTGCACATTTCGTAAATGTTCTGGGAATGGCTTCTGAAGCACTCTTCATTATGGATAACCTTTGTATAACTGGTAAACCGCAAGATATAAATTCCGTTAAAGAACACAATTCATATTCAGTAATATTTTTTTCTAGAGTTAAAAATTTCCGAGATATTCCTGTTATTGGTTTAAATTTTCAATGCTTATATTTCTCTCAAGTGAGAAGTTGTCATTTGCTTTTCCGTTTTACTTGCTCTACACGTACTGTGTGCATATTGTATAGAGAAGGTATTGTATTGCAGCTAAAAATTCGATTCCGAGATTTCAGTGGAAATACATGTTTTGATCCCCCTGAATCCAAAAGAAAGCATATTTGGAAAAAGGACCGTGTGTGCGTGTGTATGTCTGTGGACAGCATAGCTAAAAAACGAAAAGACCGTTAAATAGTATCTTCCAAGACTGCGACACGAAGATTTTCAAGAAAATCTCCCTCCCCAAACTATCCTTTATATGGAAGAAAATTAAAACATTTTAACTTTCTCAAAAATGGCTCTAACGATTTTGATTAAAATCTCTTATATTTAAGATATTTCCATGCCAAATAAAATGTATATCTTGAATTTTCTGGGAAGAGCCTCTAAAGACCTCTTTATTCTGGATGATTTTTATTGAATTTTGCATAGACCAGAGCGTACTACACAACAAATGTAGATCACGATAAAACACGCAATTTATGTTATTTATATTTTTTTCGTGAAGTTGATCGTTTTTTAGATATTCCTTGTTATTGGGTTCAGCTTTAAAAACATAATTTTCTCATACAGGAATTTGTCAACTCCTGTCCATATAAATAAAGGAACTTCAGTCACATAGCAACCAGCTTCTGACTATCCCTTTAACCTATGGTAGTCCCTTATTGCTCTTCTACTTGCACGGAGGCAATAAGAATATTTCTGCTAATTTTTTCTCGATTACCATGAACATGGGCATGGGCTTTTTAACAATAATTTGTTGTAGAGATGTGGAGAAAGTCATGTGAATGGAACACATCAGATTTTTTTGTAAAGGATGTCCTTTCCTTAGGTGTGCTGCCTTCACTACGGCTCGATAAAATATAATAAATTGACAGTCTATTCAAAAAGAATTTTGATAGGATTATGAGAATGGAAATCAAACAAAACAAATTTCATGTGTTGCATTCACATGAGTTTCTCTACATCTCTACAACACAATAATGTTAAAAAAACTAATGTTTCTATTTAATAATCGAGAAAAAATTAGCAGAAATAATCTTATTACTTACTTGCTTCCCTGTAAGTTTTTTTGTAGTGTTTAACGGCCGCTTTAACTACTTATGGCACTGCAGGTGATGACACTAATGATACATGAATGAAGATGGAGCACCGGTGGAATGCGATGGCGGGGGAAACCGGAGAACCCGGAGAAAACCCGCCCCAGCGCCGCTTTGTCCCTGTAAGTAAAATGGAAATCATAGGTTACAGTGACAGTCAAAAGCTGGTTGCTATATGACTGAAGTTCCTTTGTTTGTATGGACACGAGTTGACAAATTCCCAAATGAGAAAAGTATAAGTGTTTTAAAGCTGAAACTAACAACAAAGAATATCTAAAAAACGATCAACTGCACGACAAAAAATGTATATAACATAAATTGTGTGTTTTAACACCCTCTAAATTCTTGTGTGGTAAGTTATGTCAATCTTTTATGGTCTAACAGTTATGCACAATTCGTGAAATTCATCCGGAATAAAGTAGTCTTCAGAAGCTATTCCCAGAAAATTCAAGACACACATTTTCCAGCTAAATGTCTTTAATATACGATACTTTGATCAAAATCGTTAGAGCCATTTTTGAGAAAATCAAAATTTTCGAAAAATGTTCCATGTAAAGGGTACTTGGGTGTAGGGAGATTTTCTTGAAAATCTTCGTGTAGCATCCTTGGAAGACACCAAACATAAATATCAAGTTTGATATTTAACAATCTTTTCAGTTTTGAGTTATGCTGTCCATAGGCACGCACACGGACCATTTTCTAAAAATGCTTTTTTTTTTCTTTTTTTTTTTGTTTTTTTTTTTTATTCAGGGGGACCCAATATGTATTGCCGGTGAAATTTCGGTATCAAATTTTGGGTGCAATACACCACGTACATAGTACTTGTAGAGAAAGTAATAAAAAAGCGTTTTTGTAAGGAAGCAAGTAATAAGACCATTTCTGCTAATGTTTATTTCGATTAGTATGAAACAAATAGAAGAATAAGCTTTTTAACTATAATTTGTTACAGAGATGTAGAGAAAGTCATGTGAATGGAACACATCAGATATCTAGAAGAACCTCAGTGTGTGTGCGTGTGTCTGTCTGTGGACAGCATAGCTCAAAATGAAAAGACCGTTAAATAGTAAATATGGTATTTATATTTAGTATTTTCAAGGATGCGACACAAAGATTTTCAAGACGATCCCCCAACCGCAACTACCCTTTACATGGATAATTTTTTGAAAATTGTTATTTTCTCAAAAATGACTAACGGTTTTGATTAAAATGCCATATGTTTTATTTAATGTCATGACAAACGAAATGTATATCTTGAATTTTCTGGGAATAGCCTCTAAATACTCTTCGTTCATGATGACTTGTATATAACGCGTAAGCAGTAAGATACAGACATAAACTTACTACACAAAAAATGTACATCTCATTATAGCACACTACTTATATACATTTTGTGTAGAGTTAACCGTTCCGAGATAGTCCTTGTTGTTGGCTTCAATTTTAAACTACTTAAAACTTCTCTCAAGCGGGAAGGTTTAATCTCATTTGTTTTACTTCCGGGAATGCAAAAGAGAACCGAATTGCAATCATTTCAAATAGTGATAGTTTTTAAAAGATATAACTATCGCTTTAGTCTACTGTATTTCCTTATTTCCCTCATACTTTCAAGGAAGCAAGTAATAATACATTTCTGCTTATGTTTGTCTCCATTAGCATGACGCAGATAAAAGAGTAGCATTTTGTAAGGAAAGTCTGTATGTGGAACAGGAAGAGAAAGCAATGTGAATGGAACACATGTACAATGAACATAGTGGATGGAGAAGGTATTGTATTCCACACAAAAATTCGATTACGAATTTTCACCAAAAATATATGTTTTGGGGTTCCCTGAGTTCAGAAAAAACATTTTAAGAAAAAGGTCCGAGTGTGTGTGTGTGTGTGTGTCTGTCTGTGTGTCTGTGGTAGCACAGCTCAAAAACGTAAAGACCGTTAAATACCAATCTTGGTATTTAGGTTTAGTATCTTCCAAAGATACGACAGGAGGATTTTCAAGAAAATCCCGCCACCACAAACTAACCTTTACATGGAAACATTTTGGAAATGTTTGATTTTTTTAAAAATGACTAACGATTTTGATTAAAATTAAAACTATTTAGATCCCAAATAAAATGTATATCTTGAATTTTCTGGGAATGGCCTCTGAAGAGCTCTTTACTCTGGATGAATTTTACCGAATTTCTGCTAAACCATAAGAGATAGACAAAAAATTATTACACAAAGAAAAAAAATCTGATGTGTTACATTCACATGACTTTCTCTATATCTCTGCAACAAATTATTTTTAAAAATTTTATGCTTCTGTTTACTTCCTGCTAATCGAGAAAAAAATAGCAGAAATAGACTTATTACTTGCTTCCTTCTAAGTAGAAGCAAAATAAGGAAGTACCAGAAGTTAAAGTGATAGTCAAAGGCTGGTTGCTATGTGACTGAAGTTCCTTTGTATGGACACGAGTTCTCAAAGTCCTATATGAGAAAAATGTAAGTTTTTATAGCTGAAACCGAAAACAAGGAATATCTAAAAAACAATCACCTCCACGAAAAAAAATGTATATAACATAAATTGTGTGTATTAAAATGCTCTACATTTGTTGTGTGGTACGTTTTTATCCATCTCTTACGGTTTAGCAGTTATGCAAAATTCCGTAAAATTGACAAGAATAAAGTAGTCTATTCCCAGAAAATTCAAAATATACATTTTATTAGTCAGGTAAATATCTTTAATATACGATATTTTAACCAAAATCGTTTGAGCCATTTTTTAGAAAATCAAAATTTTCGAAAAAAGTTCTATGTAAAGTGTAGTTTGGTGTGGGGGGATTATTCTCAAAATCTTTGTGTCGCATTCCTGGGAGATACTAAACCTAAATACCAAGTTTGGCATTTTACCGACTTTTCGTTTTCGAGTTATCGTGTTCACAGACACACGGACACACACACACACACACACACGGACCTTTTTCTGAAAATATTTTTTTTTTGGATACAGGGGACGCTAAAACATATATTTCCGGTGAAATATCGGTATCGCATTTTTTGGTGGAGTGCAATACCTTCTCTATACACTGTGTACATAGTAGAATAGAGAAAGTAAAAAATGTAGATCTCATCAAAACACACAATTTATGTTCTTTATGTTTTTGTTGTAATTGCTTTCAATTGTGAAGCACTTATACTTTTCGCAGACAGGAAGTGTCCGTTTTTCTTTTGTTCTACTATTGACAAAGCAAAGAAGCGATTCGCAATGACAATCGCATAACGATAGATCTTAAAACATTTGACTATCACTTTAGCCTAGTGTATTACCTTAGTTCCTTTCTTCTTATAAGGAACTAAGTAATAAGAACATTCTGCTTACGTTTATCTCGATTAGCATTGTGTAGAAAGAAGAATGATCTTTTGTAAGTAGTTTGTAGAGCAGCTAGAGAAATTCAGGTGTGTGTAACACATCAGAATTTTTTTCTAGAATGACGTCTTGATGAGACAACTTCCCTAACAGAGATTTAAAATTGAAAATTCTGCTTTGAAAGGTAGACGCTCTACCCTCATAAAGCCCACACCAAGCATTATATTCTTTATGTTCATCTACCCCGACACGAGGACAGGGGAGGAGGAAAGCTATAAACACTGGACATGCCAACTGACTTGTTACGCTTCCGTTGTCGCTCCCCCACTGGCCGATTGTGAGAGGCAGGCTACCGACAGCTTTTTTTTTTTTTTTTTATAATAAAATACAGTTCCGGAGGCTTGTCAGGACTCCGGTGTTGTATTCCTTTTTTCTCTCCATTTTTTCCAGTTTCCTATATTTCCGTAGTAGACCTTATTATTCTTAACGTTTTCCTTTTACATATACATACACAAACATAGACACATTCACAAACACAGAAACACCCATGCTCAAGGCGTGACTCGAACCCACGATCCTGTGCACCACTAAGCGCCAAAGCGAGCGCGGCCACCGGGATCGGCTTTTTTAGAGAGCGTTTGTTTTGACGGACCACCCTTACCACTTCCGTAGTTGCTTTTGTTACTGAAATTCTCTTCTTTTTGCATGGCCAGAAATAAAAAAAAACACGAATGACTTCCTGTTTGACAAAAGTATAAGTATTTTAAAATTGAAACAAATAACAGAGTATCTCGGTACAACAAAAATGTATAGGACATAAATTGTGTATTTTGACGAGATCTACAGTTTTTGTGTGGTAAAGTACGCTTTTATCTATTTCTTATTGTTTATCAGTTATGCACACGTCATTCAGATAGTAAAGTGCTACAGGAGCTATTCCCAAGAAATTCAGGTTATCTATACAATTATTTTTCCTGTGAGCATCGTTTTACTGAAAATAGTTAGAGCCGTTTTTTAGAAAATCCAAAATTTCGAAAAATGTTCCATTCAAAGAGTAGTTTGGGAGGAATTTTCCTGAGAATCTTTTCGTGTACATCCTTGGAAGATACTAAACTTAAATACCAAGTTCAAAATTTAGCTTGGCTTTTCGTTTAGATTTAATGCAGCCACACACACAGACCTTTTCCTAAAAATTTGAATGTGTTCCATTTCACATGACTTTCTCTACATCTCTGTAACAAATTATTGTTAAAAAGCTTAGTTTCTATTTACTTCATGCTAATCGAGAAAAAATTAGCAGAAATAGTCTTATCACTTGTTTCCTTGTAAGTAGAAGCGAAATAAGGGAGCACTATAGTTTAAAATGAAAGTCAAACGATGGTTGCTATGTGACTAAAGTTCCTTTCTTTGTATGGACCGGAGTTGACAAATTCCTGTATGAGAAAAGTATGTTTATCAAAGCTGAAGCCAAAAATAAGAAATATCTAAAAAACGATCAACTCATCGAAAAACATGTATATGACATAAATTGTGTGTTTTAAGGTGTTCTACATTTTTTGTGTGGTAAGTTTTTATCCATCTCTTACGGTTTAGCAGTTATGCAAAATTCCGTAAAATTCATCCAGAATAAAGTAGTCTTCAGAGGCTATTCCCAGGAAATTCAAGATATACATTTTATTTGTCAGCTAAATACCTTTAATATGTGATATTTTAATCAAAATCGTTAGAGCCATTTTTAAGAAAATCAACAGTGTTCACAGACACACGGACACATACACACACGTACGGACCTTTTTCTGAAAATGCTTTATTTGGATACATGGGGCCCTAAAACATATATTTCCGGTGAAATCTCAGTTTCAAATTTTTGGGTGTCTCGTTACCGATATTTCACCGGAAATATATGTTTTAGGGTCCCCTGTATCCAAAAACAGTATTTTCAGAAAAAGGTCCGTCTGTGTGTCCGTATGTCTGTGAGCACGATAACTCAAAAACGAAAAGTCGGTAAAATACTAAACTTGGTATTTAAGTTTAGTATCTTCCAGGGATGCGACACGAAGATTTTGAGAAAAATCCCCCACCCCAAACTAGCCTTTACATGGAACTTTTTTCGAAAATTTTGAATTTATAAAAAATGGCTCTAACGATTTTGATTAAAATATCGTATATTAAAGATATTTACATGACAAATAAAATATATATTTTGAATTTTTTGGGAATAGGCGCTGAAGACTACTTTATTCTGGGTCAATTTTACGGAATTTTGCATAGCTGCTAAACCGTAAGAGATGGACAAAAACTTACCGCAAAACAAATGTAGAGCACTTTAAAACACACAGTTTATGTTATATACATTTTTTTCGTGGAGTTTATTGTTTTTGAGCTATTCCCTGTTTTGGTTTCAGCTGTAAAAACATACTTTTCTCATTCTGGACTTTGTGAACTCCTGTCCATACAAACAAAGGAACTTCAGTCACATAGCAACCAGCTTTTGACTGCCAATTTAACCTATGATAGTTCCCTGTTTCGCTTCTACTTACAAGGAAGAAAGTAATAAGACTATTTCTGCTATTTTTTCTCGATTAGCATGAAGTAAATATGAGCATAAGATTTTTAACGATAATTTGTTGCAGAGATATAGAGAAAGTCATGTGAATGGTACACATCAGTTTTTTTTTTAATTCAGAGGCCATCAAAGGACTATTTCTGATAAAATCTCAATCTAATTTGGAATACAATACCTTCTCTACCAACTATATGCATTGTGCATACGTGCTAGATAAAGTAAAAAAAGCGTATTCTTCTTTTTCACGTTAATCCAGATAAAGTTTGCATAAATATTTTATTACATATTTCCTATTAAATTAAAAGGAATAAAATACTTCTCTAGGCTAAAGCGATGGTAAAATCTTTTAAAAGCTTTCGCTTGTGATGCGTTTACCTCTTTGCATGGCCAGGAGCTGAAAAACGAACGTTATCTCATTTGGGGAAACTATAATTTTTTACTTTCTCTATACGTACTATGTACATAGTGTATAGAGGAAGTATTATATTCCACCCAAAAATTCTATATCACGATTTCGCCGGAAATACATGTTTTAGGACCCCCTGAATTCAAAAAAAGCATTTTATCAAAAAGGTGCGTGTGTCTGTCTGTGTGTGTGTCTATGGACAGCATAGCTCAAAAACGAAAAGACCGTTAAATACTAAACTTGGTATTTAGGTTTGGTATCTTACAAGGATACGACACGCAGATTTTCAAGAAAATCCCCCCACCCCCAACTACCCTTTACATGGAAATTTTTTTGAAAATTTTGATTTTCTAAAAAATGGCTCTAACGATTTTGATTAAAATCCCGTATATTAAAGATATTTACATACCAAATAAAATGTATATCTTGAATTTTTTGGGAATAGCCTCTGAAGAGCTCCTTATTCTAGATGAATTTTGCTAAATTTTGCGTAACTGCTAAACGGTAAGAGCTAGACAAAAACTTACTACACAGAAAATGTTGATCTGATCAAAACACACACTTTATGTCCTTGACATGTTTGCGGAGGAGGTAACTGTTTCCGAGATATTCCTTGTTTTTGGTTTCAGTTGTGGGTACTTACACTTTTCTCAGACCGGAATGTCCGTTTTTCTTTTGTTCTACTCCTGGCCAAGCAAAGAAGCGATTTGCAATGACAATCGAATAACGACAGCTTTTAAAACATTTGATTATCGGTTTAGCCTAGTGTATTCCCTTATTTTCTTTCTACTCATAAGGAACTAAGTAGGAAGAACATTCTGCTAATGATTATCTCGATTAGCAAGGTGCAGAATGAAGAATAATCTTATGTAAGAAGTTTGTAGAAGAACTAGAGAAAGGCATGTGAGTGTAACACATAAGATTTTTTAAATTTGAAACCAATAATAATGAATATTACGGGAGCAGTTAGCTCCTCAAAAATGTACGAGACATAATTTTTGTCCTTTAACGAGGATCTAAATTGTTTGTGAAGTAAAGTTTTTTGTCTATCTTTATCGTTTCCCAGTTGAGCTAAAAACAGCCAGAATGAAGAGACTATACTAGAGGCTAAACCAGAAAATTCAGAATATACATTTACAATATACATTTAAGTATTTATCTAAATAGCTTGAATTAATGGTATTTTAATAAAAAAGATATATAGCTTTTATGAAATAATCTTTGTAAATACTGTAATGCATATTTTAATACTGTATAAAGTAGATGATTTTTAAAAATTAAACATTATTACATGCATTTGGAATACAACTTAACTCTTCCTCTCGCTGCTTAAGATCGCTGCATCAATTGTCCGAAAAAAACAAAATGTTATCCAAATTCATTGCCCCTTTTAGTTAAGTTAAGCTGTGTTCTATTATAAAAATAAAATACATTATTATTGTTGTTGTTCTTGTGTATGTCCGCTTAAGTCTGAAATCCCAATATTCGTTGTATTCGCCACTGTTTTAAAGTACGAGAGAGTGGAATAAACAATACAGAAAGGAAATCCACAAAGCCAGATATTGCCGAAGCACAAAACAAGGAAAAGGATCGAAGAAAACACTCTCACACCTAAAAGAGAAGAAAAATAATAAAAATGCTCTGAGATATACCAGCTTTCGGACGAATGGGTGCAAAGTAAAGAAATATTTTAAATAAACCTTCACTCCCTGACACTTTTATTCCAGTGGTCTTCACAAATCAGTTTAAGTGCCGTCTTGGGTGGGTGACCTTCCCACAAATAAAACCCACACACATGCTTCCAAGGGAATTCTGAGGGGGGCGGTGTTTTTGAGTTAGGCTGCTCACACACTCGAGGACCTTTTTCTAGATATGCTTTTTACTTTCTCCATACGCACTATGTACATAGTGTATGAGAAAGTATTGCACTCCACCAAAAATTCGATACCGGGATTTCATCGGAAATATATGTTTTAGGGTCCCCAATATCCAAAAAAAGCATTTTCACAAAAGGGCCGTGTATGTGTGTGTGTGTGTGTCCGTGTGTCTGTGAACACGATAACTCAAAAACGAAAAGTCGGTAAAATACCAAACTTGGTATTTAAGTTTAGTATCTTCCAAGGATGCGACACGAAGATTTTGAGAAAAATCTCCCCACCCCCAAATACCCTTTACATGGAACTTTTTTCGAAAATTTTGATTATCTCAAAAATGGCTCTAACGATTTTGATTAAAATTTCAGATATTAAACATACTTACCTGACAAATGAAATGTATATCTTGAATTTTCTGGGAATAGCCTCTGAAGAGTAGTTTATTCTGGATGCATTTTACTAAATTGTGAATAACTGCTAAACCGTAAGAGATGGACAAACACTTACTGCACAAAATATGTAGAGCACATTAAAACACACAATTTATGTTATATACATTTTTTTCGTGGTGTTCGTCGTTTTTGTGACATTCCTTATTTTTGGTTTCTGCTATGAAAAACGTATACTTTTCTCATACTGGAACTTGTCAACCCCTATCCATATAAACAAAGGAACTTCATTGACATAGCAACTAGCTTTTGACTATCACTTTAACCTACGGTTGTCCCTTATTTCGCTCCTACTTACAAGGAAGCGAGTAATAAGACTATTTCTGCTAATTTTTTCTGATTAGCATAAAGTAAATAGAAGTATAAGCTTTTTAAGAATTACTTGTTGCAGGGATATGGAGAAAGTCATGTGAATGGTACACATCAGATTTTTTGGGGTTGGCGAACCTCTAAAAATAAATTTCCGGTGAAACCTCAAATCTCGATATCGAATTTATGGGTGGAATACAATATTGTCCCTACTTACTATACGTAGTAAACAAAGAAGAAGAAAGAATAAAGAATGATGATGTTCTGCTTATAAATAGATTTGAAAATCAAACAAATATAAAGAAATCGGATGTGTTCCATTCACATGACTTTCTCTACATCTCTGCAACAAATTGTAGTTAAAAAGCTTATGCTTTTATTTACTTCATGCTAATTAGCAGAAATGGTGTTATTACTTGCTTCCTTGTAAGTAGAAGCGAAACGAGGGAGTTTCATAGGTTAACATGATAACTGGTTGCTATGTAACTGATTTTGCTTTACTTGTATGGACAGGAGTTAAGAAATTCCTGAATGAGAAAGGTATGTTTTTCAAATCTAAAACGAAAAACCAGGAATATCTTAAAAATGATCAACTCCACGAAAAAAATGAATATGACATAAATTTTCTGTGTAGTAACTTTTTCCCCATCTCTTACGGTTTAGCAGTTATGCACAATTCCGTAAAATGCATTCCGAATAAAGTAGTCTTCGGGGGCTATTCCTAGAAAATCAAGATATACATTTTATTTATCAGGTAAATATCTTTAATATACGATATTTTAATCAAAATCGTTAGAGCCATTTTTAAGAAAATCAAAAATTTCAAAATTTTTTCCATGTAAAGGGTAGTTTGGGGTGGGGGGATTTTCTTGAAAATCTTCATGTCGCATCCTTGGAAGATACCAAACTTAAATACCAAGTTTGGTTGCTAACGGTCTCTTCATTTTTGAGCTATGCTGCACACACACACACACACACACACACACACACACACACACACACACACACACACACACACACACACACACAGACACACAGACTCACACACAGACACACACAAGGACATTTTCCTAAAAATCCTTTTTTTGAATTCAAGGAGTCTCAAAGCATATATTTTCGGTGAAATCTCGCTACCGAATTTTTGGGTGCAATACACTACCTTCTCTATACACTATGTATAGAGAAAGTAAAAGCTCTAATGTTACATTGTTTAATAGGGGCTACACAACTTATTCTTACGAAAGTTTACTTTCTCTAGCTCGTATGTACAATGTAAATAGTGAATAGAGAAGGTATTGTATTCCACCCAAAATTCGATACTGAGATTTCACCGGAAATGCATGTTTTGAGACACCTGAATCCAAAATATCTATTTTAGAAACGTGTGTTTGTATGTGTATATTCTGAGTCTGTGGACAGCATAGCTCACAAACAAAAAGTCGGTTAAATACTAAACTTAGCTTTAACATCAGTATATTCCAAGGATGCGACACGACAATTTTCTTGAAAATTCCCACACCCAAAATACCTACCCTTTACAGAAAAAGTCTCTAACGATTTTTAATTAAATGCCATATACTTAAGATATTACCATGACAAGCAAAGTGAATATTCTGAATTTTCTGGGAATATTCTGAATACTTCATTCTGGATGACTTTTATATAATT
Source organism: Hymenopus coronatus (assembly GCA_030762935.1). Classification (NCBI taxonomy): domain Eukaryota; kingdom Metazoa; phylum Arthropoda; class Insecta; order Mantodea; family Hymenopodidae; genus Hymenopus; species Hymenopus coronatus. The sequence continues at coordinate 70,377,536 of CM060895.1, forward strand.
GTTAAACCTTAAGAAATAGACAAAAACTTACTACACAAAAGTACGTCCTATTAAGACACACAATTTATGTCATATACAATTTTTTTATACAGTTAAGCGTTTTTGAGGTATTTAGAGTTATTGGTTTAAGTTTTTAACTACTTAAACTTTTGTTTACTCCTCGCAAGCAAAGAGAACTGAATTTCAATTGTTTCACTTAGCGACCTGCTTTTAAAAGATTTGTCTATCGCATTAGCTTTTTGTATCTTCTTATTTCCCTTCTACTTACAAAGAAGCAAGCATTTTCTGGTAATGTTTGTCTTGATTAGCATGATGTAGATAAAATAATAATCAGCTGGAAGAAAATATTGCTTGCGGAACAGCAACAGAAAGTCATGTGAATGGAACACATTTTTTTTTGTATCAACTTCCTTTTAATTGAGACTAGTCTTTGCAGAAGTAGTTGCATCAGGCATTTACTTATAAATATATAGGAAAAGGCAAGAGCTTTTGTTTTTAACGATAATTGAGATAGTTATTGAAATAAAAGAAAATAAAAAGCCTTTTCTGTGCATTTGAGAAGATTTCAAAATTATGTATACACTCATTTTTAGGAATTTTTTATAATATATTTTTTTGGAATATAACGTTTTAGCGATAAATGAGAAAACTGTTTTAATTTCTCTTCTTAGTCCCTAGAAAAAGAACATTTTAGAAAAAGGTCCGCGTTCACGTGCGCACCTGTTTGTATGTGTGTTTATGTGTCTGTAAAGAACTTAACTCAAAGTCGATTAAATACCAAAGGACAAAGTTGCGAAGGGGCTGGTTTTCTCCGGGTTCTCCGGTTTCCCCCGCCATTGCATTCCACCGGTACTCCATCTTCATTCCATGTATCACCAGTGTCATAACCGTGTGGTGCCACAAGTAGTAAAAGCGGGCGATAAACACTATAAAAGGCACCAAAATTGATAATTAAGAAAGTCTCCCGCTCTATAATACCCTTTGTATGACAATTTTTTGAACATTTTATTTTTTCAAAAATGACTCCGGCAACTTTTATCAAAATACCATATATTAAAGATATTTACATGACAAATAAAATGGATATCTTTAATTTACTGGTAATAGCAGCTAAATACCTCTTCATTTTTTGTTACTTTTGCATAACTGGTAAGCCGTAAGATGTGGACAGAAACTTAATACACAAAATATCTAGATCTTGTTAAAACACACAAAATCCTCACAGATGTTTTTGTAGAGTTAAGCATTTCCTAGATGTTTCTTGTTACTGTTTTCAATTTTAAAATACTTATACTTTTCTCATTCGTTTCATATCTCCACCCAAAAATTCGATTTCGCATATTAATGTTGTGTGGTCCCTTTAATAAAGAAAACAAGTCAAGCACGCAAACGCGCGTGCGCGAATGTGTGAGTGTAAACACAGCTCAAAAACGAAAATGCGATTAAATACCAAACTTAATATTTAAGTTCAATATCTTCCATGGATGTGACACGAAGATTTTCAAGAACATCACACCACCCCATTATCCTTTACATAAACATTTTTCGAAACATTTTATTTTCTCAAAAATGACTTTAACAATATTGTTTAAAGATATTTACATGAAAAACAAAATGTTGTCTTAAATTTCCTGGGAATAACTTCTGAAATTCTCTTCATTCTGAATGGCTTTTGCATAACTAATAAACCGAAAGAGACAGAAAACACTTAATTACACAAAAATGAAATTCTCATTAAAATACATAATTTATATAATATGGATATTTTTGCAGTAAGAGATATTCATTGTTAAAGCTTTTCATTTTGAAATACTTCTACTTTTCTCAAACAGGATGCCGTCAAACGTTTTACTTTTGTTTTACTCCCGGACATACACTGAGAACCGAATTTCAAAATCAATCACACAGTGATAGTTTAATTTTAGTATCGCTTTAACCTAGTGCCTTTCCTTATTTCCCTTCTATTTATGAGGAACTGAGTAATAAGATAATTTCTGCTAATGTTTATATCAATTAGCATGAAGTAGATAGAATAGGTAGAAAAAACCATGTGAATGCAGCACATGTTTTTCTTTTGCTTGGAACTTATAATCTGCTATTTTTATACTATTAATATCTAATATTAATCTCTTAATTTCGTTTAGAATTATTGATATATAGCAGCAGAGTTTCGTTTTAAAATAAATAATAATAAATTGTATATTCTAATGTTGGTATCCAATAAGGAAAACTATGAACATATGGGGTTTTGACCGATGGTCATCAAATGACACATACCTTACCCTTCCTTCAGTACCAGATGTAATGCACAGCTAAGCGTTCTACCACTTAAATTCCTCTGTAACTCCTTTCCTTATTTCCCTTCTTTTAGGCTCTAGGCTTTCAACCACACTTCCACAGTTATTTCTTTTGAATCTTCTTATCATTGAACTTGCATGAATTCTTATATCTATATCTTATAGTAACTTTAAGCTCCGTGGATCCTGGCAGCATTTGAGCATAATTTCAACGTCCTTCATTCATCTTCCAAGTTAAGGGGCATTAAACCTAAAAAAAAAAATCTTAGGATTTCTTCTACCTGCTCTACAAATAAAATTCTTACAAAACATTGCTGTTCTTCCTATTCCATACTGCTCGAGATAAGCGATAGCAGAACTGTCTAATTACTTCGTTCTTTATAAGTAGAAGGGAAAACACTATGCTAAAGCGATATTCAAATGTTTTAAAACTGTCGCTTTGCAATTATCATTGAAATTCGCTTCTTTGCATGGCGTAAAACAAATAAAGCAAGAAGAATTCTAATTTAGAAAAGTTCAAATACAAGAAAATTGAAACCAATAACAAGTAACGCCTTAGAAATGGTAAGCTCTGCAAAAAAAATGTAAAAAACATAAATTGTGTTTTGACAAGATCTATATTTTTGCGTAGCAAATTTTTAAAACTCAGTTTAGCAATTACACAGAAGCCATTCAGAATGAGGAGGACTTCACAATCTATTTCCAGCAAATTCACAATATACATTTCATTTGTCAAGTGCATTTTATTCAAAATAGATTTATTTTTGAGAAAATCAAGTTTTCCTAAATTTGTCTCCCCTGTATACGATACTTTGCAATGTGATGATTTTCTTGAAAATTTTTGTGTCGAATCCTTGGTAGACACTAAACAAGAATACCAAGTTTGGTATTTTAATATAAACTTAAGCCCAATGCTGAAATGGATGCTTGGTAGTCGACAGTTTCCAAACACTTTTCAAGTTGTTTTTACCGATGTGCCAATGCAAATATGTCAAGCCATCCCAGACGGTATAAATTCTATAAATTCTATAATTAACAATTTGGTTTATATCGATGTGCTGATGCCAAGCCCATCCCAGAGGGTATAAACTGTTTATTTTTATATTTTCTAAAATTAACAATTTGGTTCTTATCGATGTACTGATGACAAGCCCATCCCAGAGGGTATAAAGTGTGTACTGTTATATTTTCTATAATTAACAGTTTGGTTTTTATCGATGTACTGATGCCCAGCTCATTTCAGAGGGTATAAAGTGTTTACTGTTATATCTTCTATAATTAACAATTTGGTTTTTATCGATGTACTGATGCCGGAAGGTATAAAGTGTTTACTGTTATATTTTCTATAATTAACAATTTGCTTTTTAACGATGTACTGATGCAAAGCCCGTTTCAGGGGGTATAAAGTGTGTACTGTTATATTTTCTATAATTATCAATTTGGTTTTAATAGATGCACTGATGCCAAGCCCATCCCAGAAGGTATCAAGTGTATACTGTTATATTTTCTATAATTAACAATTTGGTTTTTATCCATGTACTGATGCCAAGCCCGTTTCAGAGGGTATAAAGTGTTTACTGTTACATTTTCTATAATTAACAATTTGGTTTTTATTGATGTACTGATGACAGGCCGGTTCAGAGGGTATAAAGTGTGTACTGTTATATTTTCTATAATTATCAATTTGGTTTTTATCGATGTACTAATGCCAAGCCCGTTTCAGAGGGTATAAAGAGTTTATTGTTATATTTTCTATAACTAACAATTTGATTTTTATCAGTCTAGTGATGACAAGCCCATTTCAGAGGGTATAAAGTGTGTACTGTTATATTTTCCGTAATTAACAATTTTGGTTTTTATCGAAATACTGATGCCAAGCCCATTTCAGAGGGTAAAGGTGTTTACTGTTTTATTTTCTATAATTAACATTTTGGTTTTTATCTTGGTACTGATGCCCAGCTCATTTCAGAGGGTATAAAGTGTTTACTGTTATATCTTCTATAATTAACAATTTGGTTTTTATCGATGTACTGATGCCAGAAGGTATAAAGTGTTTACCGTTATATTTTCTAAAATTAACAATTTGGTTTTTAACGATGTGCTGATGCAAAGCCCGTTTCAGGGGGTATAAAGTGTGTACGGTTATATTTTCTATAAAATATCAATTTGGTTTTAATAGATGTACTGATGCCAAGCCCATCCCAGAAGGTATCAAGTGTGTACTGTTATATTTTCTATAATTAACAATTTGGTTTTTTTTTGTACACTTGCCAGGCCAGTTCAGAGGGTATAAAGTGTGTACTGTTATATTTTCTATAATTAACAATTTGGTTTTTATCGATGTACGAATGCCAGGCTCGTTTCAGAGGGTATAAAGTGTTTACTGTTACATTTTCTATAATTAACAATTTGGTTTTTTTTTGTACACTTGCCAGGCCAGTTCAGAGGGTATAAAGTGTGTACTGTTATATTTTCTATAATTAACAATTTGGTTTTTATCGATGTACTCATGGCAAGCCAGTTTCAGAGGGTATAAGATGTGTACTGTTATATTTTCTATAATTATCAATTTGGTTTTTATCGATGTACTAAAGCCAAGCCCGTTTCAGAGGGTATAAAGAGTTTATTGTTATATTTTCTATAACTAACAATTTGATTTTTATCAGTCTAGTGATGACAAGCCCGTTTCAGAGGGTATGAAGTGTGTACTGTTATATTTTCCGTAATTAACAATTTTGGTTTTTATCGAAATACTGATGCCAAGCCCATTTCAGAGGGTAAAGGTGTTTACTGTTTTATTTTCTATAATTAACATTTTGGTTTTTAACTTGGTACTGATGCCAAGCCCGTTTCAGAGGGTATAAAGTGTTTACAGTTATATTTTCTATAGTTAACAATTTGATTTTTATCGACGTACTGATGCCAGGCCCATTTCAGAGGGTATAAAGTGTTTACTGTTTATTTTCTATAATTGCCAAATTTAGATTTTATCGATGTACTGATGCCAGTGGGTTTAAAGTGTTTACTGTTTATTTTCTATAATTAATATTTTGGTTTTTATCTATGTACTGATCCCCAGCCCATTTCAGAGGGCATAAAGTGTTTACTGTTATATTTTCTGTAATTAACAATTTGGTTTTTATTGATGTACTGATCCCAAGCCCATTTCAGATGGTATAAAGTGTGTACTGTTATATTTTTTATAATTAACAATTTGGTTTTTATCGATGTACTGATACCAAGCCCGTTTCAGAGGGTATAAAAGTTTACTGTTATATTTTCTATAATTCTCAATTTGGTTTTTATTGATGTACTGATGCCAAGCCCATCCCAGAAGGTATTAGGGAATTACTGTTATATTTTCTATAATTAGCAATTTGGTTTTTATCGATGTACTGATGTCATTCCCGTTTCGGAGGGTATAAAGTGTTTACTGTTATATTTTCTATAATTAACAATTTGGTTTATATTGATGTACTGATGCCAAGCCCATCACAGAGGGTATAAAGTGTTTACTGTTATCTTTTCTATAATTAACAATTTGGTTTTTATCGATGTACTGATGCCAGGCCCTTTTCAGAGGGTATAAAGTGTTTACTGTAATATTTTCTATAATTAACAATTTGGTTTTTATCGACGTACTGATGCCAGGACCATTTCAGAGGGTATAAATTGTTTATTGTTATATTTTCTATAATTAACAATCTGGTTTTTATCGATGTACTTATGCAAAGCCCATTTCAGAGGGCATAAAGTTTTACTGTTTATTTTCTATAATTAACAGTTTGGTTTTTATCCATGTACTGATGCCAGTGGGTGTAAAGTGTGTACTGTTTATTTTCTATAATAAACAATTTGGTTTTTATAGATGTACTGATGCCCAGCTCATTTCAGAGGGTATATAGTGTGTACTGTTATATCTTCTATAATTAACAATTTGGTTTTAACGATGTACTAATGCCAAGCCCGTTTCAGAGGGTATAAAGTGTTTACTGTTATCTTTTCTATAATTAACAATTTGGTTTTTATCAATGTACTGATGCCAAGCCCGTTTCAGAGGGTATAAAACGTTTACTGTTATATTTTCTATAATTAACAATTTGGTTATCGATGTACTGATGCCAAGCCGTTTTCAGAGGGTATAAAGTGTGTACTGTTATATTTTCTATAATTCACAATTTTGTTTTTATCCATGTACGTATGCCAAGCCCATCCCAGAAGGTATAAAGTGTTTACTGTTATATTTTCTATAATTAACAATTTGGATTTTATCGATGTACTGAAGCCAAGTCCATCCCAGAAGGCTTAAAGTGTTTACTGTTATATTTTCTATAATTAACAATTTCGTTTTTATCGATGTACTGATGCCAAGCTCGTTTCATAGGGTATAAAGTGTGTACTGCTATATTTTCTAGAATTAGTAATTTGGTTTTTATCGATGTGCTGATACCAGTCCCATCCCAGAACGTATCAAGTGTTTACTGTTATATTTTCTATAATTAACAATTTGGTTATTATCGATGTAGTGATGTCAAGCCGTTTCAGAGGGTATAAAGTGTTGACTGTTATATTTTCTATAATTTACAATTTGGTTTTTATCGATGTACTGATGCCAAGCCCGTTTCAGAGGGTATAAAGTGTTTACTGTTATATTTTCTATAATTATCCATTTGGTTTTTATCGTTGTACTAATGCCAAGCCCGTTTCAGAGGGTATATATAGTGTTTACTGTTATATTTTCTATAATTAACAATTTGTTTTTTAGTGGTCTACTGATGACAAGCCCATTTCAGAGGGTATAAGGTGTTTACTGTTTTATTTTCTATAATTAACATTTTGGTTTTTATCGATGTACTGATGCCAAGCCCGTTTCAGAGGGTATAAAGTGTTTACAGTTATATTTTCTATAATTAACAATTTGATTTTTATCGATGTACTGTTGCCAGGCCCATTTCAGAGGGTATAAAGTGTTTACTGTTATATTTCCTATAATTAACAATTTGGTTTTTATCGATGTACTGATGCCAGGCCCATTTCAGAGGGTATAAATTGTTTACTGTTATATTTACTATAATTAACAACTTGGTTTTTATCGATGTACTGATGCCAAGCCTGTTTCAGAGGGTATAAAGTGTGTACTGTTATATTTTCTATAAAATAACAATTTGGTTTTTATCGATGTACTGATGCCAAGCCCATCCCGGAAGGTATAAAGTGTTTACTGTTATATTTTCTATAATTAACAATTTGGTTTTTATCGATGTACTGATGGCAAGCCAGTTTCAGAGGGTATAATATGTGTACTGTTATATTTTCTATAATTAACAATTTGGTTTTTATCTATGTACTGATGTCATGCCCGTTTCTGAGGGAATAAGGTGTTTACTGTTATATTTTCTATAATTAACAATTTGGTTTTAAAATTCAGTTCTCTCTGCATGAAAAGGAGTAAAGCAAAAGAAAAAGGAATAATAAACACTCGTTTGAGAAAATTTTACGCACAAGTATTTTAAAATTGAAACTAATAACAAGGAATATCTAAACTGCTTAGCCATATAAAAAGTATAGGACATGAATAGTGTGTTTTAACGAGATTTTAATTTTCTGTACAGTAAGTTTAGTCCATCTTTTAGGCACTATATATAACGGCATTTTTTTGGTGAGTAATTCCTTGAAAATCTTCCCCTCACAGTTTTGAAACATGCTGAACTTTGTCAAGTTTGATATTTAACTAACTTTCGTTTTTTTGTTATTCACACCTGGGCCTTTTTCTAAACATTCTTTTTCATACAGGGGACCCTAAAAAGTGTATTTTCAAAGAAATCCCGGTATAGAACTTACTTTTGGGGTGAGGAATTTCTTGAAAATCCTCTTCTAACAGTTTTGGAGCATGCTCAACTTGTCAAGTTTAATATTTAACTAACTTTCCTTTTTTTACTTATGTTGTTCACACGCCTGGGACTTTTTCTAAACATTCTTTTTTCATACAGGGGAACCCTAAAAATATATTTGCAATTAAATCCCGGTATCGAACTTTTGAGTGGAATGCAATAGCTTCTCTACCTATGTACTATGTACTAAGTAGAGAAAGTAAACAGTAAGACAGAGAAAAGATCAACATGGAGAATCCCTGCAAACCAATTCAAAGAATATATACCAGTTAATGAAATTGTATAAAATTCATTCAGAATGAAGCGGACGTTATAGATTATTCACAGAAAATTAAACATGTACATTTTTATACAGGAAAATGTAAACATGCACATAACAATCATAGAACCATTTTTCGAAAATAAGTAGCGATACCTTTCCATGTTATGGATAGCTTGCACTGACAGTATTTTCTTTAAAATGTTCATCTTCACCGACGATAGTGGAGATATTAAACATTTACAAACATACATGGGTCTTCTGTCTAAATATGTAGTTCCGAGAGCCGTAGATCAGTATTTCCATTTAAACTTATTATATACATTTATTTAAATTTACTATATTTCATTATATTTATTTATACTTCTATTTTTATAGCACGTACATACAATGACATAGTAGGTAGAGAAGATATTGTATTCCTCCCAAAAATACGATATGGGGATTCCCCCGGAAATACATGTTTTGAGACTCCCTGAGTAAAAAAAAATAAGTTTAGTATCTTACAGGGATGCGAGACAAGATGCAAAGATTTTCAAGAAAATCCCCCCACCCCAAACTACCCTTTGCATGGAAAAAATTTCGAAAATTTTGATTTTCTTAAAAATAGCTGTAATGATTTTGATTAAAATATCGTATATACCTGTCAAATAAAATATATATCTTGGATTTTTTCTGGGAATAGCCTCTGAAGACTACTTCATTCTGGATGAATTTTACGGATTTGCGCATAACTGCTAAACCGTAAGAGATACAGAAAAACTTACTACACAGAAAATGTAGAGCACCTTAAAACACACAATTTATGCTATATACATTTTTTTTCGTGGAGTTGATCGTTTTTAAGATATTCATGCTTTTCGCTTCAGCTTTGAAAAAACTTACTTTTCTTACACAGGAATTTGTCAACTCCTGTCCATACAAACAACGGAACTTCAGTAACATAGCAACCAGCTTTTGAGTATCACTTTAACCTATGGTACTTCCTTATTTTGCTTCTACCTACAAGGAAGCAAGTAATAAGACTATTTCTGATAATTTTTTCTCGATTAGCATGAAGTAAATAGAAGCATAAGCTTTTTAACAATAATTTGTTGCAGAGATTTAGAGAAAGTCATGTGAATGGAACACGTCAGATTTTTAATGATTAAACTACAGCTTTAGCCTAAAAGGCAAGTAATAAAACAAATTCTGGTAATATAGTAGATCAACAGAAGAAGAAACATTTGTTTGCGGAATAGAAGAAAAAGTAATGGAACACTTCAGATTTTTTAGTGGTATTCAATACTTCTCTAAGAGGGAAACTAGGAGAAATGCTTCCTGTAGATTCTTGTAAAACTGACTTACTTGGCTAATATCTAGGCTGTTCCTAAAAATTCTAAAGGATATTTGTTTAACAAAATTAGTCACGGTTCAGCTGCTTGGTTAGGCGCAATAAATCTTTATTCTTTGTCAAGGCTTTTGCAACTTCTCTTTTAGAGAGAATCCAGACAATGACAAAAGAGCCGGACTTCTGGGTCCATTTATTGAAGCGACCTTGGTGCCAAGAGTCATAAAAATCTGCCTGGTTTAGGAAGAAGCGAGAAAATTTCTTTGAACTTTCTTTCCTTTACAAGGACGCTCTACGAAATAGGAGTGTTTTCATAAAAGACTCGTAATAAAATCTTTCCTGTTTGTCCCAGGCACAACGATTTTCCTACACCAATACAATTAACGTTTACGGGATGTTTATGCGAATTTAAACATAATAAAAAATTAAATATTAAACATATACAAATTCACTCCACCGCCACACTGTCTTGGATAACTTGTTTCAAACGTGAGGCCCCGGTTTCAATTATAGATGGCAACAGGAATGTTTTGTTCAAGGGATACTGAGAGTGAAAGTTTGACTACTTATATAAACATCTGATGTGTTACACTCACACTACTTTCTCCAACTACTCTACAAACAAACTTCTTGCAAAAGATTATTCTTCTTTCTACCAATGCTAATCGAGATAAACATTAGCAGAATGTTCTTATTATAGTTCCTTATAAGTAGAAGGGAACTAAAGGAATGCACTATGCCAAATTGATAGTCAAATGTTTTAAACGCTGTCGTTATGCGATTGTCATTGCAAATCACTTATTTGCTGGGCCAGGAGTAGAACAAAAGAAAAACGGATACATCCTGTCTGAGAAAAGTAAAAGTACTTTACAATTGAAACTAATAGCAAGGAATATGTCATAAGCGGTAAACTTCAGGAAAATAATGTATATGACATAAGGGGTGTATTTTAACGAGATCTACATTTTCTGTGAAGAAAGTTTTTGTGTATCTCTTATGGTTTGTTAGTTATGCAAAATTCAGCAAAATTCACCCAGAACAAACAGGTATTCAGAAGCTATTCCCAGAAAATTCAAGATATGCATTTCATTTTTGATGGAAATGGCTTTAATGTGTGACATTTTAATCAAAATGTTAGAGAGTTTTAAGAAAAACAGAATTTTCGAAATTTTTTCCACGTAAATGGTATTAGGGATGGGGGGGGGGCTTTGTTGAAAATATTGGTGTTGCATCTTTGGAAGATACTAAGTGTGGTATTTAACCGTCTTTTCGTTTTTAGCTATGTTTTACACACACACACACAAACAGACAGACAGACACACACACAGACATTTTTTTGAAAAAGCTTTTCTTTTTTGATTCAGTGGCCCCAAAACATGTATTTCCGGCTAAATCTCAGTATCGAATTTTTGTGTGAAATAGAATACCTTCTCTATCCACTTTGTGCATTGTCTCGTACATACGGGTCTAGAGAAAGTAATAAGAAAATTGAAAATTGCTTTTTGTAGCAAATGGTTGTTAGGACGTTTGGCATTACTATAGAATCAACATTTATTTGTGGACGCTACACCCTTTTTAAATTTTGTACAACACACCTGTTTCCTAGCATATTACTTTATAAAACAACGCTTTTCTCAAAATTGCATTTTCATTTTAAAGATTGAAATATGTTATAAAATTACAATAATTTAATAATCAAAGTTATTGAGATATTTCCTTTTAAATTTGGTTGTGTGTGTTCAAAGATCCAAATCGAAAAATGCCGATCAGTTTTCTCAAATTTTGAGGCACGTGGAACATTTTAAGTATGTAATATATTTATATAATAAAATTTGTGCAATAATATACCTTGAAAAGTATTTATCCAATATGAATGACATTTACTATTCATATTAACATAACAGTAATGCAATCTCAGCAACATTTTTAGAAAAATAGATATTTGAAATTTCAGTCCAATAGTCCCTTAATTATGATTATTATCCATCCCTTTAGGAGCATAAAATTATATATATATATATATATATATATATGTGTGTGTGTGTGTGTGAGAGAGAGAGAGAGAGAGAGAGAGAGAGAGAGAGAGGTATTGTAAATAGAAGAAATATTGTATTCGATACAGAAACTTCTGGAACACAGGTTTAAGACTCCCTGAATAAAAAAATTGATGTGTCTCATTCACACGACTTTCTCTAGCTGTTCCATAATCAACTTTTCTTTCAAAAGATTATTCTTTTATCTACATCATGCTCATCATTTGGTATTATTACTTGTTTCTTTGTGAGTTAAAGGGAAATAAGCGACTACACAGGCTAAAACGATAGTCAAATCTCTTAAAAGCCGGTTGCTATATGAAACAATTGAAATTCGGTTCTGTTTGTCTGCTAGGACAGACGAAAAGCAAAATCTACTTCCCGTTTGAAAGTATAAGTAGCTTAAAACTTAAAGCAATAACTTGGAATATCTCGAAAACGGTTATCTCTACAAAAAAAAAAAAAAAAAAAAAAATGACATAAATTGTATTATAACGAGATTTACTTCTTTGTGAAGTAAGGTTTTGTCTATCTCTTACGGTTTACCAGTTACACAAACATTTAACAAAAGTCATCCAGAATAAAAGGGTGTTCAGAGAGCATTCCCAGAAAATTTAAGATATAAATACATATCGCTTGTCATGAAACTATCTTAAGCATGTGGCATTTTAATAAACACTGTTGGAGCCATTTTTGAGTAAATCAAAATTTCCGAAAAATGTTCTATGCAAAGGGTGGTTAGGGATGGGGACATTTTCTTTTTTCATTTTGGTATTTAACCGACTTTTCGTGTTGAGCTATGCGGCCCACATAGAAAATTGTTTCTAATTTTTTTTATTCAGGGGTTCTCAAAACATGTATTTCAGATGAAATCTCGATATATAATTTTTGGGTGGAATACTATACCTTTTCTATCCATTGTATACATTGTACATACGTGATAGAGAAAGAAAAAAGAAAAATTATTTTTAGCAAAAGGTATGTGTGTGTTTGTACAAAACTAAAAACGAAAAGTAAAAATACCCGATTTTAAGTTCAGTATTATCCAAAATACTATCCCAAACGACCATTTACTTGGAACATACTTTTCGAAATCTTCTATTTTCTCAAAAATGATTCTAACAATTTCGATTAAAATACTGTGAATATGTTAAAAATATTTGTATGACAAATAAAATGTATGTCTTGAATTTTCTGAGAATATCCTATAAGTCAGAATGAATGTTGTATAGTCTTGCTTAACTGGCAGCTCAATATTAAGGGATAGACGAAAACTCACTACACAAAACTCTTTAAAACAGCTAAACAGGGGTTAACTAGGCTTTCTGCGAAGTCGGTAAATTTGTAAAGAGAGAATTTTTGTTCAAATTCGAAACGACAAAGAATTTATTCCTAATTGTTGAGGTTTTGCAATCTAGCCAACTGTTACCGCTTATAATGGGTGCCTTGCAATTAAATTCGGTTCTATTCGGGATATATTGTAATCTGACTTTTCAGGCACGGGTATCTTGACTGAGCAACGTGGTATAATGAGTATATTAGCAGGACGGGACGAGAAGGGGGAAGCCACTACATCAAAACTTCTCAGGTCTTCTCTCTTACTATGCGAAGCATAGCCGTCGAGCCTTGAGGACAGCTCGAGTCCCGAGGCAAACCGATAGATATATTTATGTTCGGTTTAGCTAGTCTAAACTTTTCTCAAGCTGGAGGCCATCTTTTGTTTCATCTCTCTTTTGTTTACTCCTTACCGGGCAAACCGAACGGAATTCCAAGTGTTTCAGATAGCGATCGGCTTCCTAAAATATTTGATTATCGCTTTAGCCTATTACTGTATTTCCTTTCGACTTACAAAAAAACAAATACAACCGTTTCTGTTAATGTTTTCTCGATTACCACGTCGTAGATAATGGAACATTTTTTTTTCTAATGATAGTTTGTAAAGAAAGTCATGCGCATGGAACACATAAAATTCTTTAATTTAAAAGTCTAGTTAATGAGTAATTACATTGTTATATTGTTATTAGAGGTATGTTTTTTGTTTGTTTGTTTTTTTTCTTCTTTTTACACTGTTAAGAATGCCTTTCATTAAATCCATAGAAAAAATGTATATATAACTTGCCAAATGATAAAAAAAGGAGAAGAAGAAAAAAACCAAACCAGAGCTTATTTGCAGCGTACACTACTGCAACTTGTACAAAATGTTATTTGAAATAAATGATATCGTTTAAAAGAGTTCTGCACTTTTTGTGCAGCACGTTTTTTTCTCATCTCTTATGGTTCACCGTTTTACAATTATACAAAACTGCTTCCAAATGCGATTACTTCACTAGCTATTCTCAGAAAATTAAACATTTACATCTTATTAACATGTTATATATGGTATTTTAATCAAAAATATTTTGCCAATTTTTTGAGAAAATAAAAATGCTCACTAAACTCAGTTTTAGGTAGGGATTTTTAAAAATCTTCGCATGACATCTTTGGAAGACACTTACTGAAATTAAAAATACTAAGTCTGGTATTTGAGATATGCTGTTCATACATACACACTAAAACACTACGGAGCTTTTTCTAAAATGCTCAAAATACTCATTTCCGGGGAAATCTCGAAATCGAATTTATAGTTAGAATACAATACTTGTTTCTACTGCATAGTAGAGACGGTAAAAATCAATTTCCTAAGAAATGTTTACGAAAATTCACTATCGACCACCCTTAAATATTAATAAGCGCAAACATTTATTGAAAAGCTCATTCACAATTTAGTTCAGAGACATCTTTTAAGAGCAACGCACTAAAGCATTTCCTCCCGTTCATTCAGAAAACCTTTACACCAGGGTGAAGGTAGAAATAACCGTTATTGTTTCGGAACAGGTAGACGACAGGTCGCCCAAAAACAACAAAGAATCTTGACCATATTTGAAAGGCTTGGTTCATTCACAAGTCCCATCTTAATAAGACAAAAGAGCATACAACCGTCAAGCTAAGATATCCCTTTTAGTACCAGTTGTCATCCATCTTCTTGTGTATGAAATGTTTCTAAAAGGAACTGTAAACAAATATACCTTTTCTCTTTCTCTGTCAGGTACAATGTAAGTGCATTCGGTACACATTTCATCCCAAAATTCGATATCCAGATGTCACAGGAAATATATGATTTGAGAACACTATTCCAGATTAAACTATTTTTAGAAAAATCTAATGAGCTACATTCACATGACTTTCTATACCTATTCTGTAGCAAACCATTCTTACAAAGCTTATAATTCAATCTACTTTATATGTTTTAATTGTACATTTATATAGCTCCCTTTAACATCTAAGGTTATATCGGAGGCTTTACATAGAAACAACTCGTCTCTATTTTGGGTTTAAATAGTTTTGATTTTCCTCAAAAACTCTCACATACGTACTTCTAGACTCTGTGAGGGATAAGGAATAATTCTGGTTAAAGAAAACTTACCCACCCCCGCTGGGGAATCGAACCCGGAATCTTCGTGTGAAAAATCAGCATGCTGATAACTCAACCACGGAGGCAGTCCTACTTTATATCGAATAAGATAAGTATTAGCAGAAAGGTCTTATTACTTATTTCCTCATAAGTAAATGGAAAATAAGGGTATCAGAATAGGAGTTTATTCACCATCAAATCTTATATATATCCGTAATTATTGTATAGAATGGGGACTAAATTTAAACATAGAAAAAAAAAAACCAACTTTTAGCTTTTAAGGGAGGATTTAAATTGAGTAAATATAAGAAATGGCAAAAAGGAAGTAAATAATATAAAATAGTGCATGATTACCTTAGGAATAAAAATAGATGCAGGAGGTAAATGGGGGAAACAAAAGAAAATAGCATTAGCAAAAGGAAAAACAGCGATGGCATAAAACACAAGAGATGGAAGTGAAATTATTAGAAAGAGTATATAATTCAGTGATTGAAGTTAGGAGATTATATGGTATTGAAATATGGGGTCTCAAAATGGATCGGAAGTTGTAGATTTTGTTCACAGGATGTTTTGTAAGGAAGTTTTGGGGTTGCCAAGAGCAGCAGCAAATGAAGTATCCCAAATTGAAATGGGGAGAATGGCAAGAAAAGGATTAATTATGGAGAGGGCTTTACAATATCGGAATAGATCCTAAATTTAGAAGATGGCAATTTGCCTAAACAATGTTTGAAATACCAAAAAACAAGTTCATAAAACATAAGTTGGGTAAGTAATTTAAGAAATAACTTAGAAAAAAATGGTTTAGTCGACATTTGGAGGAAAAGAGAAACAAATTATAAAGGTTTTTGGAAGGGAGCAAGAAAAATATTTGAGGATATAGAAATTCAAAAATTGTATAGTCAACTATCAGAAAAGAGATCACTTATATTTTATATACTTATAAAATAGCTGGGAAAGAGAAAAATATATAGATAAGACTAGCCAGAAAGAAAGGAAGGGGATAGCGTGGCTAAGAGCTGGAATATGGACGCTAAAAGGACAACGAAACGGTCACCCACAAGGTGAATGTCCATTTTCTGGGGAAGGAATTTTTTATTGTAAGAAAACGGAGCAATGGAGAAATGAAAGTATATGGTAAAAATAATATGAATAAGAAATCTGATGTAAATAAAATTATAGATAAAATCTCGAAAACATTGGGACAATATTTAGAAAAAGTAAAAAATAAATGGAAATGGACCGTTAACAGGGAAGAACTTTGGTTCAATAACATTTGGTAGTGGTGGTAGTGGCTTACAGCAATGTGTTCTTTTTTGTATAACTTAAACTGGGCTACCTACTGAAAAAGTGGCCTGAGCGAAATTCTAGTGGGCAGCATAAGATATGTATTGTACAATATATGCATTTCTTAGTGCTTCAATAAACTTAAACTATAGATATCGGCTTCGATACAGTCACTATGTATAATATTTGTCTTATTCCTATAATCTATTTACAATATTTGTTATATTATATTCACAATATTTGTCTTTATATAATAAGCCTAAAGTTTAACAAAATTACCAAAATTATACAATAATTAATTACTTAATTTATAATATCACAGATACAAAAACTTGTCCATGGAAAATAGGGGAATACACTACATTATCGCTAAACCGAGTCAAATCTTTTAAAAACTGGTTGCTTGTGGTTGAAGTTTGGTTCTCTTTGCTTGGCCAGGAGTAAAATAAAAAGAAACAGGAATGTCAAACTCCTATTTGAGGGGAGCATTTTAAAACTGAAACCAACAACAAGGAATATCTCGGAAATGGTTAACTCCACACAAGAAAGTTTAGGACATAAGTTTTAGCGAGATCTACATTTTTTGTATAGTAAAATTTTGTCCATCTGTTACGGTTCACCAGTTATACAAAAGTCATACAGAATGAAGATTTCTTTAGAGATCTTCTCAGAAAATTCAAAATATACATCTTATTTGTCGAGAAAATATATTTAATATATGGTATTTCAATCAAAATCATTTAGGCCATTTTGAGAAAGTGAACTCTTTCCCATGTAAAAGTAGTTTGGGGTAGGAGAATTTTCTATAAAAGCTTTATGACTTGTCCTAGAAAGATGTTGGACTTTATTAAGTTTGGTATTTAATTGACATTTCGTTTTTGAGTTATGTTGTTTACAGGCACACACACGGGCCTTTTTCTAATTTTTTTTGACCCAAAGGACCTCTTAAGATGTATTTTCGGTGATACCCATTAAATTTTTAGATCGAATACAATACTTTATCTATCGACTGTGAGTAAAGGGGTCCTAGTGTGCGTCTTTGAGCAGCACAAAAGCAAAAAGTAGGTTAGGTACCATACTTAGTATTTAAGTTTAGTGCCTTCCAAGTGTGTTTTCTTACTTCAAACTACCCTTTATACTCTAAGATTTTTTTGAAGTTATCCGGTTTCTCAAAAATAGCTCAAACGAGCTTGATTAAAATACCATGTATTAGAGATGTTTACAAGATAATTAAAATGTATATCTTGGATTTCTGCATATTTCCTCTTCATTTGGATGACTTTCCCATAACTGGTAAACTATAAGCGATAGATAAAATCTTATTACACAAAAAATTAGATTCCTTAATGTCAAAAGCATTTGTTTTTGCAATTAATAATTTCAGAGATATTCCTTTCATTTGTTTCTACTTTCCAATATTTATACTTTTTACTTTCTCTAGAACGTAAGCACAACGCACACAGTAGATAGTAAAGATATTTATTTATTTATGTATTTATTTATCCTGGTTAGAGTTAAGGCTTTATAGTCCGCAGGAAATACATTAAATTCAATACAGCAATGATACAATGAATAAAAAACAAAAATACAATTCTATACTTAATATAAACAAATATAAAAGGTGCAACAAGTATATTGAAATGAAAAGAAAAAAAAAACTGTAAATAAAATTGTTTAAGAGAAATGTTCATGCAGGTTGAAACGCAAGAGCAGTTAGAGCCGTTATGGGTTCGATTAATTACTTTCTCTACCCGTACTATGTACATACGAGTAGTATGTATTGCATTCCATCCAAAAATTCGATACCGAGATTTCACCGGAAATACATGTTTTGGGTCCCCATGAATCAAAAAAAAAAATATTTCGGTAAAAGGTTCGGTGAGTGCGTGAGTGTGTGTGGTCAGTATAGCTCAAAAACGAAAATACCGTTGAATACCAAACTTGGTATTTAAGTTTGGCATCTTACAAGGATGCGACACGAAGACTTTCAACTACCCTTTACATGGAACTTTTTTCGAAAATTTTGTTTTTCTTAAAACGATTTTGATTACAATAGCATATATTAAAGACATTTACCTGACAAATAAAATGCATATCTTGAATTTTCTGGTAATAGCCCCTGAAGACTACTTTATTCTGGATGAATTTTACGGAATTTTGCATAACTGCTAAACCGTAAGATATGGACAAAAACTTACTACACAAAAAATGTAGAGCACGTTAAAACACACCATTTATATAATATACATTTTTTTTTTTTTTTTTTTTTTTTTTTTGTGGAGTTGATCGCTTTTTCGATATTCCCTGTTTTTGGTTTCGTCTTTGAAAACCTTATGCTTTTCTCGTACAGGAATTTGTCAACACTTGTCCACACAAACAAAGGAACTTAAGTCACATAGCAACCAGTTTTTGACTGTCACTTTAACCTATGGTACTCCCTTATTTCGCTCCTACTTACAAGGAGGCAAGTATTAAGACTATTTCTGCTAATTAGCATGAAGTAAATAGAAGCATAAGCTTTTTAACTACAATTTGTTGCAGAGATGTACAGAAAGTCATGTGAGTGGAACTCATCAGATTTGTTTGTTGTTGTTTTTTTTTTAGATGATGGGTGTACATTGTACATACAAGCTACAGAAGGTAAAACTCGTTTTATCGGATTCAGGTGATCTTAAAACCTGTATTTCTGTGAAATCTAGGTATCGAATTCTAGGTAGAATTAAAAATACAAGCCTCGCTATTTACTATACGTAACGTAGAAAATAAAAATGTAAACATATTTAAAACACACAATTTATTTTCATTAATTTTGTTGTGACATCGGAAATTCCATACCTATTCCAGGTAATTGTACCTATAGGATTTCGAAATATTTTGGCATTCTTATTTTCTGTATTGCGCACAATGCACATAACAAGTAGAGAGGGTATTGCATTCCATAAAAATTTCGATACCAAGATTTCATATTTTGGGTAATATGTGTGCGTCTGTGCGCGCGCATGCGTCTGCAGCCTGTGAACAGCATAACTCAAAAACGAAAAATCGGCTAAGTAAAACTTGATATTCAAGTTTCGCATCTTCCAAGGTTGTGACATGTAGATTTTCAGAAACATTCCCAAACTATCTTTTACGTGGAATATTTTTCGAAATGTTTGATTTTCTCAAATTCTCTCTAACAATTTTTATTAAACTGGCATATATTTTAGATATTTACATGGCAAATTAAATTGATATTTTGAGAACCCGCTGATTTTGAATAATTTTCGCAATACTAGTAAACAGAAGAAATACAAAAAAAAAAAAAAAAAAAAAAATCCTACTACACATAAAATGTACGTCTCGCTATACCAAACAAGTTATGTGAGACAATTATTTAATTTAATTTTTATTTATTTATTTTGGCGGAGGCGTGACCGAGAGGTTAGTCGATCCCAAGCGACCGCATGCGGGATTTGCGATGGACGAAGCGTCGTCTGGGCGGGTTTTCTCAGGGTCCTCCCGTTTCCCCCGCCACCCATTCCACTAATTTCTCCATAATCACCTTTCCTATCATCCATTTGAAACATCATTTCCGGTTTGAGAAAGTTAGTAATTTAAAATTAAAACCAATAACAAGGAATATCTCAGAATCGGCTAGTTCTACATAAAAAAAACGTATATGACACAAATTATGTGTTTTAACGACATCTTCAATTTTCTTCTATCTCTTACGGTTTAACTGTTATGCAAGATTTTTCAAAACTCATTGAGAATAAAGAGGTCTTCCCAGAAAATTAAAAATAAACAGTTCATTTGCGATGTAAACATCTTTAATGTACGGAATTTTAATCAAAATCATTAGAGACATTTTTGAGAAAAATAACATTTTTAAAAGTTTTTCCATGCAAAAGGTAGTTTGGGGTGGGGTGATTTTTTTAAAAATGTTCGTGTCGCATCCTTGAAAGATACTAAACATAAATACCCATTCTCTTACACCATGCTAATCGACATAAACATTAGAAGAATTTTTCTATCACTTAATTCCTTATAAGTGAAAGAGAACTAAGGGAATACACTAGGTTAAAGCGATAGTCAAATGTTTTAAAAGCCGTGGTTATGCGATTTTCATTGCAAATCGCTTCTTTGCTTGGCCTGGAATAGAACAAATGAAAAATGGACAGTTCCTGTCTGAGTAAAGTACTTTATAATTGAAACCAATAACAAAGAATATCTCTAAACGGTTACATCCTCAACAAAAATATAAAGGACATAAATTGTGTGTTTTGATGATCTACATTTTTTGTGCAGTAAGTTTTTGTGTATCGCTTACAGTTTAGCCGTTAAGCAAAATTCATCCAAAAGAAGAGATCAACAGAGACTATTTCCAGAAAATTCAAGATTAACATATATTTATGATGTAAATATCTTTAATGTACAACTTTTAATAAAACTCATTAGAGCCATTTTTGAGAAATTCAAAATTTCCGAAAAAATGTCCATGTAAAAGGTAGTTGGGGTGGGAGTTTCTTTAAAATCTTCGTGTCACATCCTTGGGAGATATTGAACTTAAATATCAAGTTTGGTATTTTTTGAGCTATGCTGCTATAAAAACACACACGAAACTTTTTCTAAAAATGCTTCTTAGGATTCAGGGGTCTCAATACATGTATTTTCGGAAAAATCTCGGTATGGTATTTTTAGGTGCAATACAGTACCTACTCTATACAACATGTACATGTTTGTGTAGAGAAAGTAATAAATCATACCTAGAGAAAACCATGTAAATCTAATAGCACCATATCTTTATATTTAACTTGTTTCTCCCTAGTTCAAAATAAAAAGTGCAATTTTGTGTTATAGAAACTAAACTGCGAAAACCAAACACGAAAGCAATTCTTAGGAATGTTTTTGCTTTTAGGCAAAATATGGAAAAGGCGTCTGACATGTGTTAGCTTCAGCGGCATTCTTTGTTCAGCTGGTGCAATAAATTTAGTCGGTGCAGCCGTTTGGGTATAGTCTCAATAAACCTTTCTGAGGGTTTCTGCGAATGACAATGGCCATGGGCACCAGGCTGTAGGTCCATCTTAAGAATATACACCAGATGACTGTCATAAAATTTGTCTCTTTAGAAAGAGGCATTTCCTTTTTCCACAAGGACGTTTAACTGTATCGGCATATTTGTGACTAAGTGCTGCTTCATAGTATTCAAAACTAGGACACCAAATAAGAAACCAGCTTTGTCAGAAAGAACCGCTAGCTACACAATGAAACGAAATGCAAAACACTTCTAAAGTAGGCTCAGTTGTTTTTCAGGAAAAATAAAATAATTACCATTATTATTATTGTTATTATTATTATTTATTAATTATTATCATTATTATCATTATCATTATTATTATCATCATTATCACTATCATCATTATTACTATCACTATTAATATTATTATCATTATATTATTGTTGTTATATTAATTATTATCATCATTAGTGTTTATCATTATCATCATAATTGTCATTATTGTTATTATTATCATCATTGCTATTTATCGTTATCATCATTATCATTGTTGTTATTATTGTTATTAGTAGTAGTTTTATATTATTATCATTATATATTATTATTATTATTTATATTATTAATGTAGCAACTACTCAATGAACATGTTTAGTACGATTATCAACTTAATTTATTTGCACATTTCTGTCATTTAGCAGCCTTAATAAAATTTCAACGTAAACACATCGCTTTCTTTCGATTAATTTTCAATATAGGTATGCCAGTTTTCATGATAATTATGGAGATACAATATAATTTTAACGGCGATAGGATATACTAAATCGGAAAAATCCGAAGTGATACGTTCTCATGGTTTTTTCTATCCACTCTTCCACAAACTATTCTTAAAAATACTTATTCTAATATCTGTTTCACATTAACTTAGAAAACATTTGCATTAGTTCTTTCATTACATATAGATACAACGGGAAAATGGAAATGAACTAGGCTTGATTATATCTTATAAGAGCTGTCTCTAGGTATTAGTTTTGTAGTTCCGTTCTCTTAATTGACTGAAAAAGAAGAACGAATAACGGATTTCCAATTGAGAAAATTATATATATATTAAAAAATTGAAACCAATAAAAAGGAATAGGCATTTTGGAAATGGTTAACTTAGAAAATTACATTTTACATATACAGCGTGTTTTAACGAAATTTACATTTTCTTGTGTAGTACGTTTTTGTCTATCTATTACAGTTTATTAGTTATCCAAAGTCATTCAGAATGACGAGGACTTCATGAAATATTCCCACAATATCCAAGATATACATTTTATTTTGATAAAATGACTTAAAATATGACTCTTGATAAAATAGTTTGAGAAAGTCTGAGAAAATCTATATTTTCGATGTAAAGAGTAGCTTGGTGTGGGGGAAATTTCTTGAAAATATTCGTGGGTATCTGAGATATTAAACGAAAAAAAAAAAAAAAAAACTACATCAGTAAACCATTGGTAAAATTCTTTTTACTAATTCTAATTGTCTTAAAGTTAACAAAGCAATAATCTTCCTGAAGTCATATTCACAGTTATACTGAACTAAAACATCAATTTTAATGTTAATTAATCGCTTTTTCCACACAAGCCGTCTGTAATTAACACTGATTGGCATAATAGTTGGTTAAACTATAAACACCGGGACTTAAGTACTTACAAACATCTAAGTTGCCATTGGAGTATGTCATCACCAAATAATTTGAGATGTGATGGTTTACCGGGAAAAAAATGCTAGTGAATTGGGGAATTTAATGTCGCGTCCACATCTTGACATGACAAATCAGTTGTTATAGTAACCGCAAGGAATCGGGAGATCAAAGTTTCAAATTCAGGCTATGGCTTTGACATTTTTGGTATCACTCTTCCTTTCCAAATCAAGTTTGATATTTAACTGACAATTCATTTGTTAGTAATAGTGTTTACCTCTCTCGCGCTCTCTCTCTCTCACACACACATACATACACATACACTTTTTTTTATTCAGGAACTTTAAAATTTCAGTATCAAATTTTGAATGGAATCTATACACTCTCTGTATCTACAGTGAACGAGATATAGAAAGCAAATACATATAACATTTTAATATAAAAAAAAATCTGATGTGCTTCATTTACATGACTTTCTCTACATCTCTGCAACAAATTATAGTTAAAGAGCTTATTCTTCTATTTAATTCTTGCTAATTTAGAAAAATTAGCAGAAATAGTCTTATTACTTGCTTCCTTGCAAGTAGAAGGGAAATAAAGGAGTACCATAGGCTAAACTGATAATCAAAAGCAGGTTGCTATGTGACTGAAGTTCCTTTCTTTGTATGGACAGGAGTTGACAAATTCCTGTATGAAAAAGTATAAGATTTTCAAAGCTGAAACCAATAACAAGGAATATGTCAAAAACGGTCAACTCCACGAAAAAAAAAAAAAATGAATATGACATAAACTGTGTGTTTGAATGTGCTCTACATTTTTTTGTATGTTAAGTTTTTGTCCATCTCTTACCGTTTAGCAGTTATACAAAATTCCCTAAAATTCATCCAGAATAAAGCAGTCTTCAGAGCCTATTACTAGAAAATTCAAGATATACATTTTATTTGTCAAGTAAATATCTTTAATATTTGACATTTTATTGTAAGAGTCATTTTTAAGAAAATCAACATTTTCGAAAAATATTCCATGTAAAGGGAGTGGGGGATTTTCTTGAAGATCTTCGTGTCGCATCCTTGGAAGATGCCAAACTTTAATATTTTTGTTTGGTATTTAATGGTCTTTTCGTGTTTGAGCTATGCTGACCACAGACACACAGACACACACACCCACCCACACACACGCACACACACACACACACACACGGACTTTTGTATAACTAGCAAACTGTAAAATATATACAAAAACTTATTACACAAAAAATGTGGCTCTCATTAAAACACACAATTTATGTTATAAACATTTTTTGTAGAGTTAACAGTTTTCGAGATGTTCCGGGTTATTAGTTTCAATTTTACCCACTTAAACTTTTCTCAAACTTTTTCTTTCTCCCGGTTATCTACTCCTGAAAAGCAAAAGAGAATGCATTTCAATTGTTTCACATAGCGACCGGCTTTTAAAGGGCGAGATTATCGCTTTAGCCGGTGCACTTTCTTATTTCCCTTCTGCTTACAAGGAGCTGCAATAAGACTAGTTCTGCTTATGTTTGTCTTGATTAGCTTGATATCGATAACAGATTAATCTTTTGAATAAAAGGTTTGTTTGCCGAACAGTTAGAGGATATCATGTGAATGGAACACATTAGATCTTTTCCCCAAGTAATAAGGATAATTTCTGCTAATGTTTATCTCGAGTGGCATGATGCAGATAGTAGGATACGGTTTTTAACAATAATTTGTTACAGAGATGAAGAGAAAGTCATGTGATTGTAATACATCAGAATTTTTTTTTTAGTAACTTATGTGCGTGCACGCACACAACACACAGCAGACTTTCTGGGTTCAAATTCAGAGTATTTTAAAACATGTACTTTTGGTGAAGACTTGATATCGAATCTTTTGCTAGAGAAAGTGAAAATATGACACATTGCGCTTTAATTCCAGTAATATTTACCAAAAAAAAAAATGTTAGCAGAATTGCCTGTAAGTATTTAAAATAAAGCTGCATAATTATTCAATTTTACTCTAGCAAATGTTTAATTTTAATTCAAGAATTAGATAATTATAATGAAGAGTTTTCGTTGCCGATATTCTAAAATTTAAGGACAAATGATACAAGAGCTATGTAAACTTATCGGTTTCTCAAGGACTTTCGCAAATATACCTGCCTCTCCTTTTTTCACCACCTGAGCATGAAGAGTTTTAAAAAGGTCGGAAGTGTACATCCGTATACCCCGTGAACAAATTATTTGTTTTGTGAGAGGTTAGCATACCTGCATAAAGGCTCATTTATAGCTTCCAGACGTATTCTAACAGCAACACTCACTATTTAAGGGATAGGGTACCAAGTGTCATTAGTCGTTCATTCATTTCTTTGCTGTATGTAAATGACACCTCCAGCAAAAGAAGAACTCAGGTTTCTAAATTATATATTGAATAACATCAGAATGCCTTTAAATTATAATACTAGGATCGGTTAATAAGTCCCGGGCCAAACACAGATATGGCGCCACTAGGCTAGTTTGATGGTAGCATCGTATAGTTTAACTCTAGACTAGCTTGTATCCATAGTTACAGGTCAATAGCTTTTTACTTTCTCTATACGTACAATGTACATAGTGTATAGAGAAATTATTGCACTCCACCAAAAAATTCGATACCGGGATTTCACCGGAAATATATGTTTTAGGGTAATCTGTATTAAAAAAAAAAAAAAAAAAAAAAAAAAGCATTTTCAGAAAAAAGCCGCGTGTGTCCGTGTGTCTTTGAACACGATAACGAAAAGTCGGTAAAATACCAAAGTTGGTATTGAAGTTTAGTATTTTCTAGGAATGCGACACGAAGATTTTGAGTAAAATACCCCCACCCCAAACTACCCTTTACATGGAACTTTTTTTGAAAATATTGAATATCTCAAAAATGGCTTTAACAATTTTAATTAAAATTTTTGTATATTAAAGATATTTACCTGAAAAATAAAATTTATATCTTGAATTTTCTGGAAATAGTCTCTGAAGACTACTTTATTCTGGATGAATTTTACGGAATTTAGCATAATTGGATATATCACTACACTCCAGAAAGTAAATCAAGTCAAAACAGTGGAATGCGCCAGGTGAACCAACTCCAAAAAAAGGCAAAGTCAATTTAGTCACCTAACAAGGTTATAGCGAATGCTTTCTGGGATGCACAGGAAATTATTTTTATTGATTACTTGGAAAAGGGTAAAAGTATCACTGGTGACTACCACGCAAGCTTACTGCAACGTTTGAGTGATGAGGTAAAAAGAAAAAGACCGCATTTGGCAAACCAAAACAAAAAATCTTATTTCATCACGACAATGCTCCGACCCATCATTCAGTCATTGCAATGGGAAAAATTTGTTAATTAAAGTTCGAATAGCTTGAACATCCACCATATTCGCCAGATCTAGCACCCAGTGACTACCACCTGTTCTTAAGCCTCAAAAAGTTTCTTGGAAGATGAAGATTTCACAGCAACGAGGTCATTAAAGCGGTAAAGAGCTATTTTGAGGATCTTGATAAATCGCACTACAGAGATGGTTACAGGTATTAATTAGCCTTTATGGAGAGTATGTTGAGAAATAAAGCAAAAAATAAGTTTTTTAAAAGCTGTTTTCATTTAGAGGTTCTGGACTTATCAGCAGATCCTCGTATACCTCAGAATGAATACATTAATATATTACCTTTTTATCCCAGATTATTTTAAAAGTACACCATCTAGTGTGGCAGAAGGTCTTAGGTTCTGACGAAAATTAATAGGAACCCTTAAAACGTTTAAATTTGTTGGACGCGCCTGATATTCTCTAGTCACTTCTGGATAACTACTCTTACAATACTTATTCCTGTGTCTACTTCATGCTATGCGGGATATATGATTGCCAAAAAAATCTTATAATTTCTTTGCAGCTAAAAGAGTATTAGGGGAATGCAGCAGGGTTTAATCAACAGTCAGATCTTTTAAGAGCGAGCCGCTAAGTAACGGCTTTGAAATTCCGTTCTCTTTGCATGTCCAAGAGGGTTAACATTAATATCATAATAGTAATAACAATATCGCTTTCCACGTGAGAAAAAGAATAAATACTTTAAAATTCAAAGCAATAACAAGAATATCTTGGAATTAGTTAACTTCACACAAAAAGAAGTATTTGACATCAATTTCGTGCTTTAGCTAGACCAGTATACTCGTATTTGCTGTAGTAAGATATTTGTCTGTCTCTTAGGGTTTATCAGTTATAGAAAATCCATTCGGAATGAAGAGGATTTAAGAGACTATTCGCAAAAGAATTCACATATACCTTTCATTGACCATTAAGATATTTTAAAAATTAATCCGAAATCGTTAGATCTAGTTCTGAGAAGATCTCCGCTGATAACCAAGGAGAATAGAATGTTCTCAAAATCTTTTAACACGTGAAGGAATGTCTCTTACCTATGTATGCACAGAGTACTTGGTAGAGAAAAATATCTGATGTGCTCCAATCACATGACTTTCTCTACATCTCTATAACAAATTATTGTTAAAAAAAAAACTTATTCTTCTATCTATTTCACGCTAATGGAAATAAACATTAGCAAGCAGAAATTATCTTATTACTTCCTTATATGTAAAAGGGAAATGGCGATACTCAAATATTTTAAAATCTAGCTGCTATATGATTGAAATTCGCTTCTTTGCATGGCCATGAGTTGAAAACTCCCGTAAGAGAAAAGTTTAAGTACTAAAAACTAACTAATAGCAAGGAATATCTCGAAAATTATCAATTCCACTGCACGAAAAAATTCATATGGCATAATTTGTTCGTTTTAACGAGATCTACATTTTTTATATAGTAAGTTTATGCCAATCTCTTATGGTTTACTAGTTATGTAAAATTCAGCAACATTCATCCAGGATTGAGATATCTTCAGAGGCTATTCTCAGAAAAATCAAAATATGCATTTTATTTCTAATGTAAATATCTTTAATATACGGTATTTTAATCAAATCGCCATTTTTGAGAAAATCATTTTCGAAACTGTTTTCATGTAAAGGGTAGAGGTGGGGGAGATTTACCTCAAAGTCTTGGCATCGTATCCCTGGAACTATTAAACTTAAATACCAATATCGAGTTCAAAGAGAAACCTTTTTCTATTTTCTTATACAGGAGACCCTAAAACGTATTTTCGGTGAAATCTCGGTATCGAATTTTGGGTGGAGTGCAGTACCTTTTATACTTACGTACTGTGTACCATTTAGAAAGTAGGCGGTGCCATGGTTGAGTAGTTAAACCGCTCGCCTCCCATCTAGGCGGCGCGGGTTTGATCCCAAGCATCCGCATGTTTGATTCGTGGCGGACGAAACAGGTCTGTACGGGTTTTCTCCGGGTCCTCGGTTTCCCCAGCCACTCTTTCCACCAACTACTCCATCATCACCTTTCCAATCATCGATTTCGCTTACATTTCATAACAGCCACTTCCTTGTACATGCCTATGGGCCAACCCCTCGTAACAGGTTCTCCATTCTGTGGTTTCGTGCCATAGGCTCCCCGATAGGCTTTTTACTCCTAGGTATTGGCTTGTGTCCTAGGGGGTGTCAGTCCTACAAATATGGGGAGGATAAACCGAGATTGTGTAATGAGTAACATATATAACTAACTTTGAATTATATTTAGCTACCAGAATATGTAAATAGGATTTTAAACTAGTTGCATAATAATAGTAATAATAATATGTCAATATTATCGGTGTCACTACCTTATTTCTAAGCATCTGTTTTATATCATGGACACATTTAGCTAGTTAGACATTTTTCTGTCTTTTAGCTTTCGACATCTAAGCATTATGAACAATGTGTCCCCTCTAAACGCTTTAAGGAGCCAACCAGAGACTCTGAGCTAGGGTGAAACCCTTGGAAGAAACTTTATTACCCCACAATTGTATTTGGGGGAGTGTTGAGGGATACGAACCTGCCTGAACACCCCTAACGTCACTAAGGGACTCCTTAGTTCGCTACGTTCCTTTCTGACTTGCTATAAGGCAGATGTTTCAAATAAAGGTTTTAACTTCGACAAATAAAATAAATAGAAACTTTAAAGCAGTGGAGTTCATTCTCCTATGAAGTAATGCTATCGTATTTAAACTAACAAAACAATAAAGACAGATGTCGTTACCTATTATGGTTAGCCTTTATATAATTTCTATAAACTCCTCTTACGAAGATGTTTTACTCTATCTAGACGTACAATGTACATAGTGTATAAAGAAAGTATTGTATTCTGCAAAAAATTCGATACCGAGATTTCATCGGAAGTATATGTTTTGAGGCCCTCTGAGTCCAAGATATATATCTTGAGTTTTCTGGAAATAGCCTGGGCAGTCCTCTGTGCTAAACCATAAGAGGCAGGCAAAAAGTTACTACATGAAAAATTGTACATCTCGTTAAAACACACAATGTATGCCATATACATTTTTTTGTAGATGTAACCGTTTCTGAGATATTCCTGGTTTCAGTTTTAAAAGTATGTAACTTTTCAGATTTGGGAAGTCTCATTTCATTTCATCTCTCTCTCTCTCTCTCTCTCTCTCTCTCTCTCTTGTTATTTTTATTGCTGGTCATTCAAAGCAAATCGAACTTCCATCGAACCAGCTTTTAAAATATTGATTATGGCTTTACCTAGCTTATTACCTTATTCTCCTTCAATTTAGAAGCAAGCAAGTAATAAGAAATGCTTAGCCAATATTTATCTCGATTAGCATGAAATGGATGTGAATGGAACACATCCGATTTTTTTTCTAATCTTCTTTATCACATTTTACTGAAACAGTTTATTTCGTTGAAAATACAAAGTAGAATTGATAATCAGATGGCGTAAAATATGACTGCGTGATATTCCATACTGTTTTCATAAAATTGCAAGAAACAATTAATCAGTACAAAATGACAATTTATTGAGAATGAAAAGGAATAAAACGGATATTTCGGAAACGGCTTAGTTTAAGTCTTTCCTGATGTTTCAAGGGATACTTTTAGTCTTAATTATGCTTTTAATAATGATAAATACGTTGTTGGCAAGCATTTAAATATATAAAAATATTCACATTTCTCAATTTTATCACCCAAAGTTATTTGATCTTCACAAAAGAATACCTGGTCCGGAACATGTTGCAATTTAATAAAAAATGTATTCAGGTACCCAGTTCAAGTTGAATTCCTTCCCTGAAAGCCATTAATTGGGTAATATTAATAAACACGGGTATGCATATGCTTCACGTTTTCAAGTAAATTCTCTGTTTAGTAAGAATAAAACTTTCCAATACCTACGCTATTTTTAGAACGTACACAAGCAATGGACGTAGGGAAGAACATGCTCAGACATCCATCTTACAAAACTATACAAGTCCATCTGGGTAGTGTAGGGGTAGCGTGTCTCCTCACATTCAACAGGTCGCGAATTCGAATCTCGCTTAGGGCGATTTACCGGGATAAGGTTTTATGGGATTTCCCCTTATCCTGAGAAGACAAATGTCGAGAAACTTTAGGCCCTATAGACCCGAGATCATTTGAGCATCAATATAAATATATATATATATATATATATATATATATATATATATATATATATATATATGTGTGTGTATGTGTGTCTGTGCACTCATATTTGATGTGAATAAAATATAGTATCCTGTCAATTTTATGAGTTCATTCTCTTCTCATGTTGAGCATGGTTAGAAGCATTCTCGCTTCTGAATATTTGTGAATTTCCACTTAGTTAAAATAAGTATGTAAATAGTTACGAGCGTCAAGGCAATCAAAGTCCCATAAAAAGTGCAGTTTTATAGAAAGTAAATTTCAAATACATCTGTCATATTATAGTTTCAAATATTATTCCTAAGCAGATAGAAAAAAAAAATAAGATTACTTTTCGTACTTTCCAAAACTCTTGATTTTTCAAAATTTAATAATGTAATTATAAAAATTGGAGCAATATTTCGAAAAAGTAATATGACCGTTTTCTTTAATGTGTTTTATAGGCAGTATAAAAATGTTGAAGCAAATTAGTGCAAAATTGCATCGTATGGAACATTTTGAGTAAGGGTAAGTATTGCAAAAGTTTACGAGAAAATAAGGTTAATATAGGAGTGGCTACTACTAAAGATGCACAATCCCATCTACAACTTCAATTAATTGGTAGTTCAATTCAACAAATGGAAATAAAATATATCTTTTTAAAAAAAAAAAATTAGAAGTCATGTTGTTTGATTTTGAAAACAAATAATTGTTTAATTTTTGGTCATATTTCATAGATGCCTCACCTTAATAATTTTAATTAATAGTATTTGTGTTGTATATTCCACAGAAATTCACATTAATCTCGTGTAAATTTTCGGGCAGGATTAATGAGTAATGACGTTATTGAAATGAAAATTGACAGGTAACTTAAGTAGCATTAATGTTAAACCCCCTTATTTCAAAATGCAAAATCTTTTATTTAAAGGCAATATAATAAATGTAATAAAATCAGATATAACAAAACTGAAACATGCAACAAGTTTTGTCATTTTCGTTTTTCGTAGTTGTTCTATCTATTATAACTAAGTTGTAAACTCAAGGTCACGGGTTCAAACCCGGCTGTAAAAATCCTTGTCATGGCTTCTTTTGGAAGGGAAGCAAAGTCGCTGGTCCCGTGTCGTAGATTTACGCCACGTAAAAGAACCTCAAACCTGATAAAGAGGACTCTGAGCAAAATTAAGCGGTCTTTCACGCCCAGTATAGAATGGGACGCAGAGAACCACAGCAGTCTTAGAACTTTCATAAATAAAACTCTTATTTCATTTCATTTCACAACTAAGTTAGATGTTGATATCACTGGCTAAAGACACCGAAGGGACTTTCTCACAGAAAACGTAAGATTCACCTTTTGGTTTCAATGCTAAGAGTGTTGTTATTACTTCTAAATTTATTACTGGTATTACCTTGCTTAGCTGTTCAACAATGGTGTAGCAAGCCTTGAAGGCTCCAAGAAATAATCTTTCTAAAGGAGGAATTTAGTGCCGTGCCGGCATGTTGCCATCATAGCTAGAGCAACCGGTTAGAGACGGGCTTCATACCTCAGCCTGTGGCATAGACTTTTTCAGTCTGACTCCACATTTCCAACTCTTGTCCTCCACACGGCTTGTGTAAAAAAACAATTAAATTAATACTAATTGACCATAACAGTTGATTAAACTATGAAGCCTGGGTCTTAAAAGTACTTACGACTTTTTTTTTAAGCTTAACGTCCTTTAACCAGGTTAGTCATATCGTACGATGAATGAAATTGGTTCATTGATGCTCAAATTATCTCGGGATCCACGGAGCTTAACGTTACTCGACATTCGTCTTCTCAGGATAAGGGAAAACCCCGAAGAAAACCTTATCTGAGTAACTCACCCTACGCGAGATTCAAACTCGCAACTTGTTAAATGTGAGGCAATACACGTTACCACCGCTCTACCCAGGTGGGATTTAAAAGGTTGTAAATCGCCATTGGGGTATATTGTCTCAAAATAATTTGAGATCGCCTTGTGATTTACGGAGAAACATGCGAGTAAGTTGAGGAAGTTAGTGGCATGCCAGCACATGCTATGGTAGCTCAGTGGTTAGAGCACCCGCAAAAGACCGTGGTTCAAATCACGGCTACGACATTATATTTTTCAGTCTGACTCTACATATCCAACTCCTGTCCTACAGACGGCTTGTGTGAGAAAAACAATTAAATTAAATCTTTCTAAAGCTTGTTTTGCCATAATGGAGTCCAACTTAGACAAAGTCATATGGCAGCAAACTTTTAAATTGCCTTCTACTCTCTAACATTGGGGTCGATGGGTTCTACAAGTGATTTACTCTGCTTCCAAAGTGACCACTATCTAACATTTCACATTTGCCTCTCGAGGAGTTTATTTAGGATAAAACAATTTCAGTTACAGGATTTTCTTTAGATTAAAATACTAATATTGGATTGTTATATTACCAACCTTCAAATTTCAGAAATATGACTTTTGCTTGGTGGTATCTTAATTTAGTATCTTGTAAGTATTGTTGCAGCTAACTCCTTTTCGTAGAAATTCTCAGCATTGCTTCACAACTTCTAGTTGCATTGTATGAAGACAAATGTTAAATTAAAATTTTGTTTTTGTACGTTGAAATATACTGCAAAACAAAATAAATATATAATTTATAGTAAAAACATTTTACTCTCGAAAATATGCAGAAATCTAAAAAATCCTTAAAAAATAAGCCTATGCATCATTTCTAAATAATGTCAAATGCATATAAATAATTTTGTATTTTAATTCAAAAACTTTCTCGATTTATCGTTAAAAAAATCTTGCTTATAGTGAGCGCGAGGAAGATATTAATAAACGACGGTGAAACGAAAGATGATTATGGAGCAATTGGTGAAATGAATGGCGGGGGAAATTGGAAAACCTAGGCGCCGCCTTGTCCACCACAATTTGTATATGCAGTTGCCTGATATTGACGGTCTTTCCGGGCCTCCTCCGTGAGAGGTGTGCGGAGAGTAATGATAGTAATGTTCCATAATAACATATGACAAATATTTGTATTCTTATAATGTAAATAAACAAACCGGAGTATGTTATCTGGATTCTAGAGCATCATCGGTTATTACAGACCAGGAGCTTTTGTTTTAACGATAAATGAGAAAGTTATTGAATTACAAAAACGAAGTATTTTGTGTGCATTTGACATAATTTTGAAACTATGTATAGACTCTTTTTTTTCGCCAATTTTTAGACGTTTCCATATTTTTGAGAAGTATTAACTATTTTTATTTTGCATAGGAGAATGTGCACTTATTTTAAGTTACAAAAAATAAAACTTGATTTATTTGTGTCTTCATATCATGAAGCTAGAAGCTGTGATATAATGTTTAGAATTTGAACGAAAATAAATTGGTAGTTAATAAACTAAGATACAAAGCAAGAGAAAGTACAGTTTCTGAAAATTGCAGTTTGGTAACAGAATTAGTAGCAAAACTTAAATCTAAAGGAGAATCCGTAGCTCACCTTGTTTTATACCTAATTAACTCGCTGATAGTCAAATGTGGAATATTAGAGTGGTCGTTCTGGAAGCAAGAACGCATGGAACCCAGCGTTGAGATGCAGTAGCACACAATTTAAAAGTTTGCTTTTGTGTGCTATAAATTGGACTCTATTATGCAAAAGAAACTGATGACATAAAACAATGAAAGCTTTAGATAATTTGAGTTTACAAGGACTCTTACTACTCGCATACAAATACCTTTTGTTGATTTAAATAATGTAATGGCAGCAATTAACCACATAAATGCATACAAAATTAATTGTATTCGCTACTTTAACAAAGAACTTTGTGTCATTCTTGAACAGTTAATTCATGGGGGCACAGTTATGCCGAAATTAATGCGAATGAATGTAGAATATCCAATACAAATATCACTAATTAAAATTATTATTATAATTTTTGCTTTCTCTAGCACGACTTTTACGGTAGAAAGAAAAGGTATTGTATTCCACCCAAAACGTCGATGCAGAGATTTCACTGGAAATACACCCTGAATCCAAAATAACATGTTTAGAAATATGTTCGTGTATGTGTGTGTGTGCGTCTAGTGTGTCTGTGGGCAGCATAGCTCAAAAACGAAAAGTTCGTTAAATACCAAACTTTAAATTCAGTATCTTCCAAGAATGCGACACAAGATTTTAAAGAAAATCTCCCCACCCTCAGCTACAATTTAAATGGAACATTTTTCGAAATTTTTGATTTTATGAAAATTGGCTCTAACAATATTTATTAAAATGCTATATGTTTAAGATATTTTCATGACAAACGAAATTTATATCTTGATTTTTTTTTTTTTTTTTTTTTTTGGAAATAGCCTCTAGACCACTTCATTCTGGATGACTTACGAATAACTCGTAAACCGTAAGAGATAGACAACTGTAGTTCTCATTACAGTGTACATATATTGTTTGTTTGTTTGTTTGTAAAGTTAACCGTTTCCGAGATATTCCTTTTTATTGATTACAATTTTAAACTACTTAAACTTTTCTTAAGCGGAAAGTAAAATTTCGTTTCATCTCCTTCGTTTTACTTACGGAAATGCAAAAGAGAACCGAACTATATTGTTTCACATAGCGATATCCTTTAAAAGATTTGACTATCGTTTTAGCCTAATATATTCCCTTATATACCTCCTACTTACAAGGAAGCAAGTAATAAAACAATTTCTGCTGTTTATCTAGATTTGCAAGACGTATATAGAAGAATACTCTGTTTTTTAAGGAAACTTTGTTTGTGGAACAGCAAGAGAAAGTCAGATTTAAATATCAGATTTTAAAAATAATTGTCAACAGAAAACCTTTTTTTTATTGGTTTGTTTATATTGCCCCCTTTAACACCTGAGGTCATATCGGAGGCTTTGCACTAGAAACAACTCGTTGTCTTTAGGTTCTTTACTTGGGTTTAAATCGCTTTTCCCCCTCAAACACACATATTCACTCTCACATACATATTTCCAGTCACATAGCCACATGCATAGGGAATAATTCTGGTTAAAGAAAACTACTCCACTCCAGCCGGAAATCGAAACTGGGACCTGCGGATGAGAAGTCAGCTCGCGGACCACTCGACCGCGGAGGCAATCAGAAAAATGTTGTCTCTGGTTATGTCTATTCGTATGCAATAATCATAATATATCATCATTGAGGCAAGGCCTAATAAGGCGTGACTCACATGGTTTTATAATTTGAATTATATTTGGTAGGCATACAACACGGAAAAAGATTCATTATTTGCATTAGTTACGGCATAACGATTTAGTCTTAATATCCAGGAATTTAGGATAGTTATGTCATGTTTATCGGTTATCATATATCTTCAGATATTGCGTGTTAACATAAAATAATGGCTGCCATAAGTTTATTTTATAAATTAGGTATTTATAATGAAATTTAACATTCAAGATTAAGTATTTATTTTGTAAACAATTGAAACAATTCTCTTCACTCAAGTATAAACTTACAGAAAGTACTTGATTTTTATTCATACATCGAACGAAATAGACTCTTCGCCGTTTCAGGAGATTTACTGTGATATTTACAGATTTAAATGAATGCTACGAATCAATTAAGGGACATGGGAAAGAATTTGTTTTACCATTAGCAGTCAAAAACTGATTTGGGGGCGTACTGTTGAAACTTTCAGGCGTCCATAGAGATGTTCCTCCCTTATTTCGAATTCTATATTCATTTAAAAATCGCACAGTAACCTATTTTACGAAATAGCACTTCTCTTCATACAACATTTTTACGCTTTCAAAATGTTCCATTATGTCTTAGCTTTTATTCAAACTCCAGTAACATTTCCCAGGATATGCAGAAGAATCTATAGGACAAAATGCATGCTAATGGCAATAATAACTATAACAATAATTTGTCTATGAAAATATAGTTAATTTTACAGATTAAGCTTTCTTATATGCTTATAAAATTTCGCAATTTACTTATGATATTTTAAACAAAATTTATTCATACAATTTGTTTGAGGTTCAATGCTCTAATCGCAAACATTGGAACCAATTGTATAACATTATGAGACCGTGGGCCATTTTGAATATGCGGCACATTTCATAATACAATTTATAAAATAGTTTATAGCTCTGAAAGCATTTATCCAATTTTAATGAAATCTACACATACTATGTACATAGTGTATAGAGAAGGTATTATTGTACCCAAAAATTCGATGCCGAGGTTTCACCGAAAATACATGTTTTGGGTCCCCCGAATAAAAAAATGAGGCATTTTTGGAAAAAGGTCCGTATGTGAGTGCGTGTGTGAGTCTTTGAACAGCATAGTTCAAAAACGAAAAGACCGTTGGATACCAAACTTGTTATTTTAGTTTAGTATCTTCCAAGGATGTGACACGAAGATATTCGAGAAAATTCCCTCACCCCAACTATCCTTTACATGGAACTTATTTCAAAGTTTTCTCAAAAATGGCTCTAACGATTTTGTTTAAAGTATCATGTATTAAGATATTTACCTGACAAATAAGATGTATATCTTGAATTTTCTAGGAATAGCCTCTGAAGCTTACTTTATTCTGGATGAATGTTACGGATTTTTGAATAACTGCTAAATAAGAGATGGACAAAAAATTACCACACAAAAAATGTAGAGCGGTTTAAAACACAATTTATGTTATATACATTTTTTTCGTGGAGTTGATCGTTTTTGAGATATTCCTTGTTTTTGGTTTCAGCTTTAAAAAACTTACTTTTCTTATATGGGAATTTGTCAATACCTGGCCACGCAAAGAATCGGATTTCCATACCATAGAAATCACATTTTAAAGCATTTGACTGTTGGTTTAGCCTAGTGTATCCCCTTATCTCCCTTCCACCTATAAGGAATTAAGTAATAAAACAGTTTCTGCTAATATTTATCTCTATTAGCATAAAAAAGTTAGAAGAATAAGCTTATTAATAATAATTTATTACAGAGAGGTAGAGAAAGTAATGTAAATAGAGACATCAGATTATTTACTTTTTCTAGCACGTATACATATCATAGATGGACAAGGTATTGTATTCCACCCAAACATTTGACACCGAAATATCACCGGAGATACATTTTTGAGGATCCTGAATAAAAAAAAACTAGAAAATGGTCCATGTGTGTATGTGTTTGGACAGCTAACTCAAAAACTAAAAGTAGGTTGCGATATGAGGATTTTCAAGAAAATCTCCCCACCCTGAACTGCCGTTTACATGTAAGATTTTTCGAAATATTTTATTTTCTCAAAAATGGCTCTAAGCATTGCAAATAAAATACCATACATTAAAGATATTTACATGACAAATAAATTGTATGTCCTGAATGTCTTTGGAATGGTGTCTGAAGCCCTCTTTGTTCTGTATGCCTTTTACGTAAACAGTAAGTGATAGACAAAAAACATACTACACAAAAAATCTGATGTGTACCATTCACATGACTTTCTCTATACCTCTGCAACAAATTATTCTTAAAAAGCTTCTATTTACTTCATGCTAATCGAGGAAAATTTATCAGAAATAGTCTTATTACTTGCTTCCTTGTAAGTAGAAGCGGAATAAGAGAGTAGCATAGGTTAAAGAGATAGTCAAAAGCTGGTTGCTATGTGACTGAAGTTCCTTCGTGTGTATGGTCACGAGTTGATAAATTCCTGTATGAGAAAAGTATACATTTTTTAAAGCTGAAACCAAAAATAAGGAATATCTGAAAAACAATCAACTCCGCGAAAAAAAAGATATAACATAAAGTGTGTGTTTTCATGTGCTCTACATTTTTTGTGTGGTAAGTTTTTGTCTATCTCTTTCAGTTTAGCTGATATGCAAAATTCCGTAAAATTCATCCAGAATAAAGTAGTCTTCAGAGGCTATTCCCAGAAAATTCAAGATATACATTTGATTTGTTAGGTAAATATTTTTAAATTACGATATCTTAATCAAAATCGTTTGAGCCATTTTTAAGAAAATCAAAATTTTTGAAAAAGTTCCATGTAAAGGGTAGTTTGGAGTGGGGGGATTTTTCTCAAAATCTAGGTGTCGTATCCCTGGAAGATACTAA
The DNA here is from genome assembly GCA_030762935.1 of Hymenopus coronatus. Taxonomy (NCBI): domain Eukaryota; kingdom Metazoa; phylum Arthropoda; class Insecta; order Mantodea; family Hymenopodidae; genus Hymenopus; species Hymenopus coronatus. The sequence goes on from CM060895.1 coordinate 70,416,407, forward strand.
ACTTAAATACCAAGTTTGGTATTTAAGCTATTTTTCGTTTTTGTGTTATCGTGTTCACAGACACACGGACACACACGGACCTTTTTCTGAAAATGCTTTTTTTTGGATACAGGGGGTCCTAAAACATCTATTTCCGGTGAAATATCGGAATCGAATTTTTGGGTGGAGTGCATTATCTTCTCTATATACTTTGTACATAGTACGTATAGAGAAAGTAAAAAGTATATCTCATAAAACCACAATTTATGTCACCCGCCTTTCCGAGACATTTCTTATTATTGGCTTCAATTTTTCACACTTATACTTTTCTCAAACGGAAGATTGAAAGTCGTTTCATATCTCTTTTGTGTTACTTCTGGCTATGTAAAGAGAACCGAGTTGTTTCATGTAGCGACTGGCTTTCAAAGGATTTGACTATCACTTTAGTCTAGAGTATTCCCTTATCCCCCCTCTATTTAGAATGAATCAAGTGATAAGTCCATTTCTTCTAATGTTTATCTCGTTTATCATGATGTAGATGAAAGAATAACCTTCTGTAAGAACATTTTGTTTGCAGAACAGGTAGAGATAGTCATATGAATAGAACCATAATATTTTTAAAGAGAGTTTAATTCCTATTTTATTTTTAATTACCTTCTCTACATGTACTATGTACACAGTGTATAGAGATGATATTGTATATTCCACCCAAAAATTCGATACCGAGTTTTCGCCGGAAAGACATGTTTTGCAACCCCCTGAATCCAAAAAGCATGTCTATATATGTCTGTGTGTGTGTCTGTGGACAGCATAGCTCAAAAACAGAAACTGTTAAATACCAAGCTCGGTATTTAAGTTTGATATCTCCCAAGGATGCGACATGAAGATTTTCCAGAAAATCCACGCACCCCAAACTACCCTTTGAATGGAAACATTTTTGAGAATTTTGATTAAATATTGTATATTAAAGACATTACATGACAAATAAAAATGTATATATTTAATTTTCTGGGTATAAACTCCGATTCTGGATGACTTTTTTGAATTTTGCATAACTGGTAAACCGAAACTGGTAAACTTACCTCACAAAAAATGTAGATCTTGCTAAAACACATATTTACGTCATACACCTTTTTAGTAGAGCGCACTGTTTCTGGGATATTCTTTGTTATTTCGTAACAGCTTTAAAATACATATACTTTTCTCATACGGGAATTTGTCAACTCCTGGACATACAAGCAAAGGAATCATAGCCAGCTTTTAAATGATTTGACGATCGCTTTAGCCTAGTATACACTTTCCCTCCTGCTTACAAAGAAACATGTATTTAGATCAGTTGTGCTAATTTTATCTCGATTAGCATGAATTAGATAGAAGAATAACCTTTTTAACAATCATTTTTACTATGATGTGAATGGGATACATCAGATTTTTCACTTTATCTACACATACTAGGTACATAGTGTATAGAGAAGTTATTGTAATGCACCCAAAAATTCGATACCGAGATTTCACCGGAAATACATGTTATGGCCCCCCCTGAATCCAAAAGAAGCATTTCTGGAAAAAGGAGCATGTGTGTGTGCGTGTGTGTGTGTCTGTGGCCAGCATAGCTCAAAAACGAAAAGACCGTTAAATACCAAACTTTGTATTTAAGTTTGGTATCTTGCAAGGATGCGACAAGAAGATTTTCAAGAAAATCCCCACCCCCAACTACGCTTACATGGAACTTTATTCGAAAATTTTGATTTTCTCAAAAATGGCTCTAACGATTTTGTTTAAAGTATCATAAATTAAAGTTATTTACCTGACAAATAAAATGTATATCTTGAATTTTCTGGGAATAGGCTCTGAAGACTACTTTGCTCTGGATGAATTTTACGGAATTTTGCATAACTGCTAAACCGTAAGAGATGCGAAAAACTTACCAAACAATAAAGGTAGAGCACTTAAAAACACACAATTTATGTTATATACTGGAGTTGATCGTTTTTGAGATATTCCTTGTTTTGGTTTCAGCTTTAAAAAACTTACTTTTCTTATAAAGAAATTTGTCAACTCGTGTCCATACAAATAAAGGAACTTCATTCTCATAGCAACCAGCTTTTGGCTATCACTTTAACCTATGGTACTCCCTTATTTTGCTTCTACTTACACGGAAGCAAGTAATACGACTTTCTGCTAATTTTTTCTCGATTATTATGAAGTAAATAGAAGCATTAGCTTTTTAACAATAATTTGTTGCAGACATGTGGAGAAAGTCATGTGAATGGAACACATCAGTTTTTTTTAAAAAATTCAGATAAATACCTCCTAAAATCTGGAACTAAGTTCACTCCCAATGTCCCTTAAATTCCTCCGTGCTATGGCACCAGACAGGAAAACTATTGTTTTCAGAATAATAGCATCATCTAGCACCGGATGTTGTCATAAACCGATACCTGGGTCTGCATGAATGGCAGTGAGAAACTACACTTGCAAAGTGCTTATCCTTCGATCTTAATTGCTTCAGAAAATTCAGGTAGGTAAAGTCGGCAAAAAGGTTTGCAGGTTACTCTACAACACCTGCCCAGCATATGTTTCCACGGTGTCCGTGCCTTTGTCAACACCCCTTAACAGGAAAGGATGACCAGTTTATGACGCCAGAAATATTTTCCTCCGTGTGCCCTCTCACGTACACAATCTATACACATGTTTTAAAAATCTGATGTGTTCCATTCTCATGACTTTCTCTGAAAACATCCACATCTGTTTGCAGAACAGATAAAGAAGGTCATGTGATTGGAACGCATCAGATGTTTTATCTGTTAAATATTGAGTAGCAACCAAATCATAAACTGAACCATGAAAGCACCCATATTACAAATAAATGATAATGTTACCATAGAAGCTAGTCAGCACAGTGAGCTATGTCGCTCCTAATATAATTTCGCACTCATTAAAAATCTGATGTGTTCCATTCACATGACTTTCTGTAAATTATTATTGTTAATAAGCTTATCGTTTATTTATTTCATGCTAATCGAAAAAAATTAGCCGAAATATTATTATTTCTTGCTTTATTGTATGTAGAAGCGAAATACGGGAGTACCATAGGTTAAAATGAAAGACAAAAACTGGTTGCTATGTGACTGATGTTCCTTTGTTTGTATGGACAGGAGTTGACAAATTCCTGTATGAGAAAAGTATAAGTTTTTCAAAGCTGAAACAAAAAGAAGAAATATCTCAAAAACGATGAACTCCACGAAAAAAATGTATGTAACATAAATTGTGTGTTTTAACGTGCTCTACATTTTTTGTGGATCAAGTTTTTGTCCATCTCTTACGGTTTAGTAGTTATGGAAAATTCATCCAGAATAGTCTTCAGAGGCTATTCCCAGAAAATTCAAAATATACGTTTTATTTGTCAGGTAAATAACTTTAATATACGATATTTTAATCAAAATCGTTAGAGCCATTTTTTAGAAAATCAAAATTTTCGAAAAAAGTTCCATGTAAAGGGTAGTTTGAAGTGGGGGGATTTTTCTCAAAATCTTCGTGTCGCATCCCTGGAAGATACTAAACTTAAATACCAAGTTTGGTATTTTACCGACTTTTCGTTTTTGAGTTATCGTGTTCACAGACACACGGACACACTGACACACGGACACATGGACACACACGCACACACACGGACCTTTTTCTGAAAATACCTTTTTTGGATACAGGGGACCCTAAAACATATATTTCCGGTGAAAACTCAGTATCGAATTTTTTGGTGGAGTGCAATACATTCTCTATTCACTATGTACATAGTGAGTATAGAGAAAGTAAAACATCTGATGTGTACCATTCGCATGACTTTCTCCATATCCCTGCAACAAATAATTCTTAAAAAGCTTATACTTCTATTTACTTTATGCTAATCAGAAAAAAATAGCAGAAATAGTCTAATTACTCGCTTCCTTGTAAGTAGAATCGAAATAAAGGACAACCGTAGGTTAAAGTGATAGTCAGAAGCTGGTTGCTATGTCAATGAAGTTCCTTTGTTTATATGGATAGGAGTTGACATGTTCCTGTATGAGAAAAGTATATGTTTTTCATAGCAGAAACCAAAAATAAGGAATGTCTCAAAAACGACAAACTCTACGAAAAAAATGTATATACCATAAATTGTGTGTTTTAATGTGCTCTACATATTTTGTGCAGTAAGTTTTTGTCCATCTCTTACGGTTTAGCAGTTATTCAAAATTTAGTAAAATTCATCCACAATAAACTACTCTTCAGAGGCTATTCCCAGAAAATTCAAGATATACATTTTATTTGTCAGGTAAATATGTTTAATATAGGAAATTTTAATAAAAATCGTTAGAGCCATTTTTGAGAAAATCAAAATTTTCTAAAAATGTTCTATGTAAAGAGTAGTTGGGGGTAGGGGGATTTTTCTCAAAATCTTGATGTCGCATCCCTGGAAGATAATAAACTTAAGTACCAAGTTTGGTATTTTACCTACTTTTCGTTTTTGAGTTATCGTGTTCACAGACACACGGACACACTGACACACGGATACACGGACACACACACACACACACACACACACACACACACACACACACGGACCTTTTTGTGAAAATGCTTTTTTTGGATATTCGGGACCCTAAAACATATATTTCCGGTGAAATCTCGGTATCGAATTTTTGGGTGGAGTGCAATACTTTCTCTATACACTATGTACATAGTGCATATGGAGAAGTAAAAATAGGCATTTGAGGAGAATGATCATTTTAGCTTAAAATTGAATGCATAATTGAAATCCCCTTACAATAAAAGAAAGCTTTATCATTTCAGTTTTGATTTTTGATAGACTATGGATATCTTAGCATAAATCTGACCACATAATAGTACTTCCCTTCCACTAAAAGCTTTCAATTTTGTTTTCAGATGAATCATACATTTTCTAACGTAAAACTGACCGACCACATATTAGTATTTTCCTTCCACCAAAAGCTATTTATTATTATTATTATTATTATTATTATTATAATCATCATTATTATAATCATCATTATTATTATCATCATCATTATAATCATTATTAATATTATTTTTTTGTTCAGTTTTTCTTTTTGATGGATCATGAAAGCCCTAGAGTAGGTCGCATATTAGCACTCCCCATTCAATAGAAAACAGCATCATCATCATCATAATCATCATCATCATCTCAGTTTTGATATTCGATGCACCTTTAAATTCCTGGCGCAAAATGATCATTCAAAAATACTCCCCTTCCACTAACATAGCACTATTACTTTCTCTACACGTATTATGTACATAAGGTATAGTGTATAGAGAAGGTATTGTATTGCACCCAAAAATTCGATACCGAGATTTCACCGGAAATACATGTTTTCGGTCTCCCTGGATCCAAAAAAAGTATTTTTGCTAAAAGGTCCGTGTTGTGTGTGTGTGTGTGTATGTGGACAGCATAGCTCAAAAACGAAAAGTCCATTAAATGCCAAAGTTGGTATTTAAGTTCGGTATCTTCCAAGGATGTGACACAAAAACTTTCAAGAAAATTCCCCCCACCCCCAACTACCTTTTACATGGAAAATTTTTCGAAAATTTTGCTTTTCTCAAAACTGGCTCTAAAGATTTTGATTAAAATATCGTATATTAAAGATAGGTGAGGGGTGAATTGGATTGGTGAGAGGTGAATGAGATTAGTGAGGGGTGAATTGAGTAAAATTAAACAAAGGCCCTTACTCAAAAAAAAAAAAAATTGCCCAAAATTCAAACTTTTAAGAACAACTGAAAACCTTGGTTCATTAGCAATACCTGACAATTAAGATAGTATAAATCATTTTTTATCTGGCAATTAATATTTGTTTTTCTCTTCTCTATAAAAATGGAATAGGTGAGTATAAAAATACTGTGAATATGTGTTTTATATGTACCTTATGGGAGTTAATGATAATAATTGGAATACACATCTTATGTATTTATTAATCTGGCCCTTTTCTATTTTATATCTTGAATTTTCTGGGAATAGCCTCTGAAGACTACTTATTTTGGATGAATTTTATGGAATTTTGCATTACTGGCAAACCGTAAGAGATAGACAAAACTTACTGAATAGAAAATGTAGAGCTCGTTAAAACACACAATTTATGTTATAGACATATTTTTGTGTATGGGATGGTTTTTGAGATATTCCTTGTTATGGATTTCAGCTTTAAAAAACTTTTACATTTCTCATACGGGAATTTGTCACTCCTATCCATACAAACAAAGGAACTTCAGCCATATAGCAACCAGCTTTTGATTAATACTTTAATCTAACTTAACCTACTCCCTTTATTTCCCTCTACTTTCAAGTAAGCAAGTAATAAGACTATTCCTGCTAATTGTTTTGTCGATTAGCATGAGGTTAAAAGAAGCATAAGCTTTTTAACAATAATTTGTTGCAGAGATGTAGAGAAAGTCATGTGAATAGAACACATAAGTTGTTTTGTTTTATTGAAATGGGTGCGGTTTCTCTAGTTCCCCTGTAACTAATTAAGAGAGATTTCCAGAAATCTGTAAAACTGCCTCCCTAGCCCACCCTTGGAGCTTTTATGAGACCGTCGTTCTAACGTCCAGGAACTGGAAATCTCTCTCCCTGCCCTATCCAAAGCAAGACGACACCCACTTCGGTCAAGTTGCCTTCATCTTCATTAATCAGTGTCAACTCAGCCCCACGTTCATCTTTTGTTTTTGAAACCGAAGTCTGCTCTTAGCTGTATACAATTTCACTTTGTGTGTCCTACAAAAGTTCAAAACTGTGCAGTTTCCGCTTTTTGAAACTGCCTATGCGGAGAGGAATATATATATATTTTGTTTGTTTGTTTGTTTTTTTTTTTTTGTAGTTTAACGTCCTTTAACCTGGTTTGGTCATATCGGACGATGAATGCAATTAATGATATGATGCTCAAATGATCTCGGGGTCCATGGAGCTTAAAGTTACTCGACTTCGCCTTCTCAGGATAAGGGCAAAACTCCGAAAAAAACCTTACCCGGGTAACTCATCCTAAGCGAGATTCGAACTCACGACTTTTTGAACATGAGGCAGACATGCTACCTTCACGCTACCCATGCAGGCAAGGAATATTTATAAATATTATTATAAATAGAGAATATTTTTGTTTGTGTATTAGAGTATTTACATAGCATTCAACCGATTTTGATAATTCTTTCACCTTTAAAACGCCCAGTTCGTTCTGACGGATATAATCCTAAAAACGCATTTTATTTCATAAACTGCTATAAAAAAAAACTGATTGTTCACATGATTTTCTCTACATCTCTTAACAAATTATTGTTAATAGCTTATTCTTCTATCCATTTTATATTAAACATTAGCAGAAACAGTCTTACAACTTGCTTCCTTATAAGTAGGAGGGAAATGAGGGAATGCACTAGGAAAAACTGACACTCAAATGTTTTAAATGGTTGCTGTGAGATTGAAACCCGTTTCTTTGCGTGGTCAAGCGTTGACAAGTTCCCGTATGAGTAAAGTTATAAGTATTTTAAAACCGAAATCATTAACAAGGAATATCTCGAAAACGTCCAAATCCACGGAAAAAATGTATATTACTAAATTGTGTGTGTTATCGAGCTCTACATCTTTTGTGTAGGAAATTTTATCTATGTGTTACGGTTTTCCAATTAGGTAAAGTTCAATGAAAATCGTCCAGAATAAAGAGGTCTTCAAAGGCTATTGCCAGAAAATTAAAGATATACATTTTATTTGTCATGTAAATATCTTAAGTATAAGAAGAGATTTTGATCAAAATTGTTAGAACCATTTTTGACAAAATAACAATTTGCATTCAATCTAAAGGGTAGTTTGGGGTGGGGATTTTCTTCGTGTGGCATCCTTGGAAGATACTCAATTTACATAACAAGCTTGATATTTAAAGGACTTTTTGTTTCTTAGCTGTGCTGCCCACAGACATACACACGGAAACTTTTCTGAAAATGCTTTCTTTTGTATTCAGAGGGTCCCAAAACATGTATTTCTGGTGAAATCTCGGTATCAAATTTTTGGGTCCAATGCAATACCTTCTCTATACACTATGCACATAGTACGTATAGAGAAAGTAATAATAAAATGATTTACAAAGCCCTTGTATTTGAACATATTGATCTTATAAAAGAACGTCATTTCAAATATCTTGCGAATAGGACATGACATTTAATTAAAGAGAGCCATGCAGTTAACAAAATAATTGTTATTATTCCACAGGATATAAATAAAAATCTGATGTGTTACATTCACATTACTTTCTCTATATTTCCGCAACAGATTAAATTAAAAATCTTATTCTTCTATTTACTTCATATTAATCGAGAAAAAAAAAATAGCAGAAACGGTCTTAATATCTTTTCCCTTGTAAGTAGAATAGAAAGAGTGCGATAGTCAAATCTTTTAAAAGCTGGTTGCAATGTGATTTAAATTCCTTTGTTTGCATGGACAGAAGCTGACAAATTCCCGTATGAGAAAAGTATAAGTATTTTAAAACAGAAACTAATAACAAGGAATATTTCAAAAACATTCAACTTCACGAAAAAATGTATATAACATTGTGTATTTGGTGTATAACATTGTGTGTATGTATATAAATAACAATGTGTAACAATTATTGTGTGTTTTAACGAGCTCTACATTTTTTGTTAACTAAGTTTTTATCCATTTCTTACGGTTTGCCAGTTATACAAAATTCCGTAAAATTCATCCAGAATAAAGTTAGATGTTATTTTATCCAGGGATGCGACAAGAAGATCTTGAGAAAAATCGCCCACCCCCAAACTACCCTTTACATGGAACTCTTTTCGAAAATGTTGATTTTCTAAAAAATGGCTCTAATAATTTTGATTAAAATATCGTATATTAAAGATATTTACCTGACAAATAAAATGTATATTTTGAATTTTCTGGGAATATCCTCTAAAGACCACTTTATTCTGGGTCAATTTTACGGAATTTTGCATAACTGCTAAAGCGTAAGAGCTGGACAAAAACTTACCACACAACAAATGTAGAGAAATTTAAAACACACAATTTATGTTATATATTTTTTTTTTCGTGGAATTGATTGTTTTTTAGATATTCCTTGTTTTTGGTTTAAGCTATAAAACTTGATATTTTCCTCATACAGGACTTTGTGAACTCGTGTCCATACAAGCAAAGGAACTTCAGTTACATAGCAACCAGCTTTTGAGTATCGCATTAACCTATAGTACTCCTTTATTTCGCTTCTACTTACAAGGGAGCAAGAAATAAGACTATTTCTGCTATTTTTTTTTTCGATTAGCATGAAGTATATGGAAGTATAAGCTTTTTAAAACTAATTTGTTGCAGAGATATAGAGAAAGTCATATGAATAGGTCAAATCAGATTTTTTTAGCTTCTTTACATTGTACATATTACATAGATAAAGAAGGTGATGCATTTCACCCAAAAATTCGATTTCATTAGAAATGCCGTTTTAGGGTCCCCTTTATAAAAAGCATTTTAAGATAGTTCCGAGCATATGTGTGTGTGTGTACGTGAACAGCATAACTCAAAATGGTGGTTAAATACATAAGAAAATAGTCCACTCTAAACTATCCTTTACAAGTAAAATTTTTGAAGATTTTGATTTCCTCAAAATGGCTAAAACGATATTGATTAAACTATCCAATATTTAAGGTATTTGTATCACAAGTAACACGCATATCATGAATTTCCTGGAAATGTCGTCTGAGGTCCTCTTCATTCTACGTGATGTTTGCATAACTGGTAAACCGTAAGAGATAGACAAAAAACTTACTGCGCAAAGAACGCATATCTCGTCAAAGCACACATTTATGCTATTTACACTTTTGTTGCGGTGCTAATCATTTCCGAGATATTCTTTGTTATTAGTTTCAATTTTAAAATATATATTTATAATTTTCTTATACAGGAACTTATTATCGTTTTTCTTTTGTTTTACTCCTGACCATGCAAAGAGAACGGAATTTCAATATAATTTACATAGAGACAACTTTTAAAAATATTTGAATATCGCTTTAGTCTAGTTTAATAAAGCTGTATTTCCCTTCTACTTATAAGGAATTAAGAAATAAATCCATTTCGTATTGTTCTAAAAATTATTTTGTTAGAATCGGTTCCTAAGGTGATTTTGGTGTTAGAAATTTTTATAACGAATTTTCAGGTGGACTGCATAAGTCTTGTATTTAGTGGTAAAACTAAGAAAGTAAAACTTTATCTACAGAAATTATCTTGGCCGCTAGTTCAAATATCACGAAACAGAGTTTCTACACCGCCCTTGAATTTGTCATAACACTGGGTCACTTCCACCCCCTAAATTAGGGGAACATGTTTTGTGGAGGGGCGAGTTTCTTCTTCTCTTTCGACATATCTCTTTCTCTTTCCTTAGGCATGACAGAAGTGAATCCAAATGGGGTATATGTTCTCTGAAAATGAAAAAGTCTATTCTCATTGGCAGATGACTACAAAGTTACAAACCTTCATCTCCCAATCACGAAGATGGTTGACGATATTGCCACTCCCGTTTGTTACCAGATTCTTATTTAAAAAGAGTGTTGATCAAATTACTCTTGGTTAGTTGATCGATCATCAAGAAGGTTCATCCAGACTTCTCCGCATTCAACGAGCTGACTCTGATCACGACCCGGGCCTGGTTTGTTCATGGTAATGCTGCGACATCGTTCAGGTAATCCAATTTTTGATTAGTAATTCTTTACATATTTTAAAGTGATATCCTAATGCATCTGAAATTTGGAAAATCCACAGAATGTCAAATATCTTATTCAAATTTATACCAGCTATTATACACAATAATAGTGAGACTGCCTCCTGGTGGAGTGGTCGGCGAGCTGACTTCTCACCCGGAGGTCCCGGGTTCAATTCACGGCTGGGGCGGGGAAGTTTTCTTTAACCAGAACTGTTCCCTACCCCCAAAATCTGGAAATATGTATGTGAGAGTTGAATGTGTGTGTGTTTGAGGAAAATTAAACGATTTAAACCCGACAAACTTAACCTACAGACGAGTTGTTTCTAATGCAAAGCCCCCGATATGGCTTTAAATGTTAAAGGGGGCTATATAAATGAAACAATAAAAAAATAGTGATATTTTTGCGGTGTATCAAATTTTTGACATAGTTATTTAAATAAAACTCTTTTATTGCCTAAATTCACTGATGTAATATAAATGAGCTACGGGATTAATTTTTCAAAATATTCATTTAAAAAAAATTATGTTTAGCAGCATGTGAGTTTGCAAATATATCTCTCATATTATATTTTTGTTACCCCTAATTAGTGAAGAAAAATTATTATCTTTGAACTCTCCAATTCATATCATTTTATTATGAAACAATACATTTTTTTAATTTTTCGCAATCCACATTTTTTTTTTTTGGTAGTGTTTAACGCCCGCTTTAACTACTAATGGCACCGCAGGCGGTTCGCAATCCACAGGTGCATCACTTTAACTGTCAAAACGTGAGAAATAGTTCTGTAGTTCTAAATGTTATCTTTGTCTCGGGAGATTAGTTTTGCCACCCAGCTTTCGAATATGCGAAACATGTTTTTCTAACCAGTAGATTTTATTTTGGCATTTCAAAAAATATTGATTTGTGGCCTTGCCTGCTCATAGTTTGCAAATATTTGCTATTCTTGGATAGAATTTAACCGACTGGTCAACGAGCTGACTTCTATCCCGGGGGGTTCGATTCCCGGCTAAGGCGGGGAATTTTAGTTTAACCAGAATTGTTCCGTATCCCCACAGTCTGTTGAACTAGGTATAACTGGTAGATTTTCCAAAAAGACGTCTAGAAATGTTGAAAAAAAAAGTGAGATAGGAGGTATTGCCTCGTGCACAACCGTGCTTCCTTTCAGTGCTTTCACAACGGCAGCAAAAAATGTACATAGTCTAATTAGAGAATCGGACCTAGAAAACCTAGATTGTAATTGTGGCCAAATAGTGCTTGAAATTTTATACTTGATTTCAAATCGTAATCCTGTTTTCATAAGTACACGTTTGCTAGTTTATGTTGGAATTACTCTTCTATTTCTTAAGATTTTAAGTGTGTTTTTAAGATATACACAGTTTAAAATGAGGACAATAGTGATTTGTGGAAGTTCTTTCATTGATTCACTGGTTTCATGTTTATTAATTATTTATTGAATATTTCACATTTCCCCTTTGTTTTAAAATATTCCAAATTTTAAAAGTAGGACCAAGGAAGGATACTTTGCCTGTGAAATAATATACTATTAATTTAAAGAATGGATCGTTTGCACGAGAGAGGAGTATACTTTTCAGTTTATTATTAATTTAAAGGAATGGGTATGCTTTTTGTTTCTGTATTTATTTAAAGGAATGGATAATTTGTACTTGAGAGGAATAAATGCTTTGTGTATGAAAGCAGTAGATCATATCGGTGATCCCAACAGATCACTATTGCATAGAATCGGACTCCATAAGCTAGAAAGTCTAGATTTGAATTTTGATTAAATAGTACGTAAAATTTTATATAGCTTTATTTCTAATCATAATTCTAGTTCCGTAGGTACATGTTTTTTGGAATTACTGTTCTATTTCTTGAGATTTTAAGTTTATATTCTTAAAGTAAAATGTTTTGAGGTTTTGACTATTTTCAGGATGAGTTTAAATGTTATGCAGAATGTAATCTTTGATTTTTACATAGCTATTCGAGGAATAATACGTACAATTTAGAAATTTAAAATGTTCCCTCACATGTGGCACTTTACATAACACCCGATTTAGGTATGATTTCTAATTTCTTCAATCATTGCTGTTCACATTGAGTACATTCTAATAATACCTATAGCTTAGTAGCATTTGCACGTCACGTTTTGTAAATTTCATTCTATTCAGAATCGCATATCGACAGCTTTTAAAACATTTGACTACCACTTTAGCCTAGTGCATTACCTTAGTTCCCTACAACTTATAATGAACTAAGTAATAACATTCTGCTAATATTTATCTCGATTAGCATGGTGTAGATAGAAGAATAATCTTTTGTAAGCAAGTTTTGTTCGTAGAGCAGCTAGAGAAAATAATGTGAGTGTAATACAAGATTTTTTTTTCTCGTATAAATGGTATAATTTTAGACCACTTTGCTTCCTTATAGATGCATTTATATATTTTTAGTTGCTGATATGCCTGCTTATACATGCGCAATTGTGTTTATTTTGAATAAGGCATTGCATACAAAAAATTTGTGATTGTGTTCCATTCAGATGACTTTTATTACAAATTATAATTAAAACGCTTGCCTTCTATCTACTTCATACTAATCGAGATAAAATTAGCAGAAATTATCTATTTACCTACTCTTAAGCAGAAGGAAAACAGGGAGTGCCATAGGCTGGTCAAATATTTTAAAAGCTGGTTGCTATGTATTGAAATTCCTGTTGACAAATTCTCGTATAAGTATGTACCAAATGTCTTACGGTTTACCATTTATACAAAATTAAGCAAAATTCATCCAGAATAAAGAGGTCTTCAGTGACTACTCCCTGAAATTTTTTTCCATGTAAAGGGTGGTTGGGGGATTGTCTTTGTATCACATCCTTTGGGGAACTTAACTTCAATACCAATTTTTCTGAATTTTGCATAACTGGTAAACTGAAAGGGATAGACAAAGACTAACTACGTAAAACAAGTAGATCTGTCTAAAACACACAATTGACATCTTTTTTTTTTTTTTTTTTTTTTTTTCATACAGTTAATCAATTTCATTCCTTGTTATCGAGTTCAGTTTTAAAATGCTTGACAAACGGATTTCAATCACATTTTAAAACATTGACTTAGTCAGTTTAGCCTATTGTTTCTTGGATAGGTAGTCAGACTGAAAAATGCAATGCGATAGCCGGGATTTGAGCCACGGATCTCCCGATCTCTAGCCAGTTGCTCTGCCACTGAGCTACCTCGGCAACATGCCGACATAGCATTGAATTTCTCAACTGAGTCGCATGTTTCCCGGTAAACCACAAGGTGTTACCAAATTAATTTGAGATGACAACCCCAATGGCGTCTTACAATGTTGTAAGTACTTAAGTTCCAGGATTCAGAGTATAGCCAACTATTATGGTCAATTGGTATTGGATTAACTGTTTCTTCACGCAAGCCGTGTGTAGGACAAGAGTTGGAAAGGTAGAGTCAGACTGAAAAAACTCCTGTCCTATACACGGCTTGCGTGAAAAAACAATTAATCCAAGACAGTTTCTACTTGTATGAAAAAAAAAAAAAATAATAAATCAATACTAATTGACCATAATAGTTGGCTATACTATGACTTGGGACCTAAAGTACTTGCAACATTGTAAGTCACCATTGGGGTAGTCATCTAAAAATAATTTTGAGATCATCTTGTGGTTTACCGGGAAACATGCGACGTCAGTTGAGAAATTCAATGTCATAAGGGCATATTGCCATGGAAGCTCAGTGGTAGGGCAACCGGCTAGAAACCGGGAGATCCTTGGTTAAAATCCCGGCTATGGCGTTGAATCTACCCATCCAGCTCCTGTCCTACACACAGCTTGTGAAAAAACAATTAAATATTTATTAAGAATAGTTTGTTACAGAGATGTAGAAAAAGTCATGCGTATTTTTTTGCACGTATATTAGGTTCTGTATTGTACAATGATTTATCACATGTTTTTTTTTAATTTGAACCTAAAAATTCTTTTTTTATTTTTATGGTTGTATATACATTAACTGGTGTGCAATTTTCAGATTCAAATATGTAATGATTAGCACATAATTTTCGTACATATTTTCAACTATTTCCTTTTTTCCACTGCATGTAACACATGGGTTTTTGTTTCAACTTCTCTCTTGCAGTTTAAACATATTTCATATCCACATTTAGCTCTTTATTTTTACTTTCTCTACATAGTACATAGAACATAAGTAGGAAGCTATTATACTCCACCCAAAAATTCAATACTAGAATTCTGCCAGAAATACGTTTTAGGTTCCCCTATATCTAAGTGTCACATTTCGAAATGAATCTTTTCTCAACCAGTTTTGGTATTAACAATCATGGTTCTCTGATGAACCAGCTGAATGAAATAATAATGCTCTATAAGGTATCTCAGGTTGTAGTTTTGGCATTCCTAAAAAGCAAATCATTTTAGTAGTTACATACAAGCAATTTTTAACTTTGTAGGTATATATCATACCTATTTCCTTCTACGTTACTTTATATATTATAGCCCATGGACTACACAATTCCTCATTTGGGCATTTGATTTGCGAAATACTTCTTATCCCAACATCTTTAGCAAGAGCAATATCATTGGCTCATTATTTCATTTAGCTGGTTCATCAGAGAACCATGATTGTTAATACCAAAACTGGTTGAGAAAAGATTCAGATTTTCAATAATAAAGTTTATTTGATCTATGTAGCTGCTTTTTTTTAATCAATAATTCAGAAACCCAAATAAACCTGTATTACTGTTATCACCTAAAGTCCACTTCAACGAGCATCTGGAAATCCTCTAGTGTCCAATCTCCTCTAGTGTCCTCTCTCTGCTCTTCAAAGTTATCATTTGTTGCATAATAAATATTAGCAGGATTTATGTTGAATATATTAACATTAATAGTGCACTTGGTTTAAAAATAAAAAAACATCTGGAAATGGTAATTTTTCTAATTGAGAGCCTATATAGAGCTGAAGGTGACTTTTCTTCATCAATGCTCTTATAATAATTGTATTCATTTGTGTTGCAAATTTAACTAAATCCAGTTTACTCCTATCTGCAAAGTGTATGGTTCACAATACACTTTCTCAAGGCTTTTTTTCATTTCTTAAAGCATGACATTTCTCATTTATTGATTTTAATGTATTTTGGTAGTTCCAAGAAGTAGTAGATATAGCACCTTAATGGCTGTTGAAAACAAACACCCTCTCAAAGGAAAATGATAACACTTTAAAATGTACATTGCATAACTTTGAAGTTCAGATCACTCAAAGGTTAAGAATGTCTTCAACCAAATAAAACAGGTTTATATTTGTATAATTTTTTCCTTTTTGCCCACGAAACACTTGGATGGTTCCCTTATGAACAATTAAAATTTTGACATAAGCATAATAAATGAAGATTTTTGATTATGGGTCATGAATACCTTAAAAGATCTTACAAATAGTGCAGATTTTCTGATATCTTTGGTGCCTCCATTTAGTGTATTTTATAAAAATGGGATCAGGAGAACCAATAAGCAGCTGTGCTACTCTACCCAAAAATTTGATGTCAAGATTTCACTAGAAGTGCAAGTTTTAAGATCCCGTTACAAAAAAAAAACATTTCTGGAAAATGGTCATGTGTCTCATGTGTCTAAATATGAAGATTTTGAGAAACGTCCTCCCACCCTAAACTACCCTTTGCATGGAAAAAATTATAAAATGTTGAGCTAATTTTCTCAAAAATGGCTTTATGTTGAGCTAATTTACTCAAAAATGGCTTTTAACAATTTATATTAAAACAGTGAAGACCTTCATTCTGAATGACAGCATAACTAGTAAAGTAAGATATAGGGAAAAATATTACACAAAAAAATTGTAGACATTTTCTCATACAGGAATTTGTCAACTCTTGGCCATGCAAAGAAACAAGCACCAACTTAAGATTGACTGTCACTTTACCTAGTATATTCCCGTATTCTTCTACTTACAAGGAAGCAAGTAATAAGACTATACCCGCTAATGTTTATCTCAATTACCATGAAGTATAAGCTTTTTAACAAATTGTTTAGATTATTTGATTTTGAGATATGCTGTTCAGACTAGACATAGTGACACTAACTGGAGTAGTTTAATGTGTATTTGTTGAATGAAACACATTTTTTCATATAGTAATTTATGTGTATTTGTTGAATGACACATTTCTTTCATATAGTAATTTATCGTTGTATTGTAGAGCTCCTCATAAAGTAGCTTAGAAACAGTAGCCTTTATAAAGCACTGATTATGCACAATACTCAACATTCCCCCTCAATTTTTACATTTTATGCATAAAATCTCAAATTGAATATTCTACTTCCATCCATATTTATTACAAAACTTTAAGTACCTTAAGGTAACATTTTTGTCTGTTTTATCTGCAGGCAAATCTGCATCTACATAAGCCACCAATAATTACACCCTTTTCCTGTGTACTTCACAAATTCTTATTCCTGCTTTCCATAGTGATGCTGTTGGTCTATCCAAGAATCTGCTTAAATATGCAACCAAATATGCTATGGCTGGTCTATTCATTGAAATAAAAAACGTAAAGATCCCACCAGTTCTAAGCAACATCTATTTCCCATACATTTTCTGTACTGTAACTGCTTTCTATTGGTGTAGTTAGTCTCATTTCTTTTGCTCTCTTTTCAAATTTTCCATTTTGATACTTGTTGCCCATTCTGTTGCTCCAAATGCTCTGTGTCTAGTCTAGGTGCTCAAACATTATTTCTGCATGTACTCTATATTTTATGGCTGATGATGGGCACCTATTTACTTGATAAATAGCACACACAGCTTCTCCCTATATGTAATTCTGTCTCATTCAGTATATAATATGGTTCATTTTTTCTGCAACACCATCGGACTGGCTAGGATACTGAGGTATTTCCCTTATTTCTGCTGTACCACATTTTCTCCTTTTAGTTTATCAACTGTGCAACATTTACTTACATTATTCCATATAGGATACCAAACTCCTGCCATGCAGACAATTTTAATATTAGTAATCGACACTGAATGTTCATAAGTTCAATATTTTGACAGATAAATCTTGGGATAAACCCTTAACAATTAGTACTACGATTGTTATTGGAACATTATAGTTACCTCATACGAATACTAAGGCTGTCATGGCTGGCATCCATTTGAAATAAAGTGCTGTGCAAAAGTCTGGCCATGTGGTCAGGCAAGCATACACTAATGCTCCAATAAGTTCACGGTAGGGTTTAATTATGTATGGTTTAGGTTTTGCTCCCTAAGGAGTTTTAAGGTTTAGTTTGCATTCCAAATTTACTTATTAGCTTCTGTAAGCACTGTTTCTGACTTAAAAACATTTAGTTCCCTTTGTACTAAATTTTAATTCCCTAAAAATAACAACTCTCCCATCTGTCTTTACTTTAACTAAATATAATGAAATGCCTGATTAAAGCTAAGTGATTTAGCATTCCACTCTTTAGGTGCTTGCTTTAACCCATACAGCAGACCTTCCCTGACATTCATTCTTTCAGTTTGATGCATAAAAATAGTGTGTTTCAATATCCTATCCAAAAAGCATTCTTTACATCAAGTTAATGAACAATGTACTGATTTGTAAATATGCACTTAATTTTAACTATCTTAACTTCTACCAGCTCCCATGTTTTTTTTGTTTTTTTAATGATTGTATTTCCTCATTAACTGCCATATTATTACCATTTGCCTGGTTATACCTGTTCTTTATCTTCTCATAAGATTGGGGAACTAACTCACAATATGAGATTGCACTTAGAGCAAGATAAGGACTTTCTTTTTCCCAAAACTTCCTGTCTTCATTTACCCCTATGGTTGGCACTGTTGCAAAGAATGCATGATTTTCTCTCCTGATTTTCTTCTGACAAAAACTCTTAATGCAAATGAAGTCTCATAGTTCTTCAAATACTAGGTTTTATTCTTTGTAGTTCTGTTGCTCCTTCTTAATCCTCAGTTACCATTGGTCCCTTCTCCTCATCCACACATTCTTCCTCAGTCTACCTTCTCAGATTCTTTATGTGGAAACACATGCAAATTAAAAACCTATCTTACAAATATACTGAGTAAGTTCTTCATATGAGGGACTATATTTCAGGGCAGAGGCCTGGGGTGTAAATCCTTCATATGAGGGGCTACAGCTCAGGGCAGTTGTTTTTGGTTGGTACTGGAGCTGATGTTTCAATCCTATTAGAAATAAACATTAAAACTGTCTATCATTCAGGATACTCTGCACATCCAAAGACCGATTTTCGGCACTTTGTTACTGATTGCTTTGAACAATTTGATACAAGTATTTGCCTCTATGAACTTTGACTCTGTCATTTAGCTTGCACCAACAGTTTAGAAAACTAAGAATCCACTTTTATTTATATACTCTCCAGCTTAGATGACTAATTTAAGAGGAAACTGACTCTTTACTATTCACTTCTGCATGTTTTCTCAAAGGATAGGTATGTTTCTTTTTGAGTTTTAGCAAACCAACCTGGATTAGTACACCAAAAAGTTGCTGTTTGTTCCGGTATATTGTAAAATATGATCTCAAGTACCAGGACTAAACAGTTGCCTTCCAATAATCATGCTCAACGAGCAATGTGATCACAATACCTGCCCTTTTTCCATAAGACTTGGAGGAAGCTAGCTCTGACCATTCATTTCTGTATGTTTCCACAAAGGAAGGGTATGTATTCTCCAATAACTTGAGTATTGTCTACAGAAAGTTTGCTTCACTATGTTTAAGTACCTTTTCCATAGAATAGTAAAACCTGAGTCCTGAATGAATCTGTTTATGGAATTAAGTTGAAACAGTGCAGTTAAATTCTGTTATAACGAGTTCAGAAGATAAATTGATTTTTAGCAGCTGCAGTACCACACTGAAGAGCGAGTCATTAGATTTTTGGGTTATGGTTGTTATTAGTAAAGAATGGTAGTTATTAGTAAAGAACTAATATTTAGACATTAGGATTTTGGATCAGTGATGTTGATTAAGTTTTCTTTTAAAATGGATATTCCAACCTTTCTAAAATAAAAACATCTTTGATATTTACATGAAAAATGAAATAAATAAATTCTCTATGCTTTTGATAAAAGTGGTCCAAGAGTGGGGAGTTAATACCTTAATCATTGTACTGTTTAATCAGCTAGCTGTTTGTAAGTAATGTTCTCAATTTCGCAAAACATATAAATTGTAAACTCTCAGCATTTTCCCATTAGTAAAAACCTATTAAATCGGTAAAGAAAGAGGCGTCTGCATATATTTTGAGATGCATTAATATTGTTGATTAACTTGGCATGCATTAACTCTGAAAATTTGCTAGTACAAATAACCTTATTTACTGAAATGTTTTGTATACAGGAAGCCATTAGTTGGCATCCTGCAAATTAAATTATTTTGGAATCAGATGTAATTGAATCAATGTGCTTCATCAGTTACACTTATGACATAGTAATATCATTTATATAGCAATTGTGAATGATGCAATATTCTAATTTCACCACCATCTGCTTCTTCTGAATACAGAATTCAGTTAAGTCTTCCATTCTGCAACAGATTCTAACAAATGCTGATCCTTCTCTCTACTTCAAAGCAAAGATGCACTTTTTACTTCAGTGCAAAGATGCACTTTTTACTTAGTTCTTTATAAATAGAAGAGAAATAAGGAAATACACTGGGCTAAAGCGATAGTCAAATCTTTTAAAGGATCTTGCTATGTGGTGTGAAATTCATTTCTTTGCATGGCCAGAAGTTGACAAATTCACATGAACAAAGAATGTATTTTTAAAGCTGAAACCAATAATAGGGGATATCTCAGAAATGGTCATCACAACAACAAAAAATTGATGACATGAGCCATTTTGAGAAAATTGGAAAATTTTCTATGTAAAGGGTAGTTTAGAGTGAGGGGATTTTCCTCAATTTTTGTGCCATGTTCTTGGAAGTTTGGTATTTTACCATTTTCGTTTTTGAGGCCAGGACACAGACCTATTTCTAAAAATTGTTACATTTGTGCTAGAGAAAATAAAAAGGAAAAAAGAACAATTTATACTGAGCAACTTGCAGTTTCACTGTAATATTAAAACCTTGGTTGAATGTGTTATTAGAATATAAAACAAGATCAGCATATATTTTAATATAATTTAATATTGTTTATAAACTTGGTATGCATTAAGCTTACACATGAGGAAAATATCAGATAAAGCTACAACTTCATCTACTTACTACTCAAGTCTTGAAAACCCATACTTTCCTGGAAAGAAATTCATTAATTTTGTTTCTTTTGAACTGTTCCTTTTTCTTCTCTTAATAAACAAGCTTCAGTGGAAATGATCACAAAATGAGAAAGTCTTCTCTAGTATTCCGAGAAAATTAAAACATGGAAGAAATTAAGTTGTACATTTAGTTGAAATGTCCAGATGTGCTTTGCTCATATGTGAATATTTCACTATCTGCAAAATAATCTGCCAGTTACAAATGTGTATTATGCCCAAAATTATTTTATTGAAAACGGTTACAGCAAAAGCAAATAAAAAGTCTAGTTTACTTTTGCATGATCCACAGTGGTAACATTTCTGTTTGTTCATAGGTAAAGACATGCATTTGGTAGCATATTGTACCTGGCCTGGTTTCTCTCCTTAGGTTATAGCTGGATTTCAGGATTTAATTAATTAAATGAAACAGCCAGTCTTTTGCTTCAGTCATTGTTTCTTACTCAATAGGAATATAGTGCATTTAACAATAACTAAATTCATCTAATTAAAGACATTGATTAAAGCTCCTATGGTCAGTGATTTAAAACAGGCTTGGGTTAATTTTATGTAAAATTTTGTGTATTAATGTTTGTATGCTTATTCTGTAACCTGCAGCATTGCATTTGTGAGATGTAAGATGAGAAAATTTCAGTTTTATTTAGAAATACAGCTTCAATTCTGTCATGCCCTGAATATTTTAGTTTCAGTAACTGATGGACAAGTGTGATTGTCTCTGAAAAGACAAGACCACCATTAAAGTATACTATTGTCAAAGCCATTACAGATCTAAGGGAGGAGATTGTCATTTTATCCTCAAAAAAGCCGAATAAAATGCATCACGTTTCTAAAAATTACAGCAATGTGTACAGTTGAGTATAAAATCTTCCAGTAATACTGTACTGTATTGTGAATTTCATAATAAAACAAGATAGACATGCTTAGGAAGAAGCTTGGCTACAGTAAATTCAGCTCTCCATCTTGAATGTTTGAGATGCTTGGTAGTTTTATCCATGGGTTGGTTGGTTGTAACGATTTTTCACACTTTGTTTTAAAAATATTTTGCTTACATTCTGAATCATAGGTGCCTATGGTTGAAATAATTTGCTTTTGCAACTTAACCATTATTAACATGCTGTTGCAGCAACCCTCCATGGTTATCTTTAGCTTCTTTTGTACAGCTTTTCCATAATTACTTGGATATGATAGACTGTTGAATCTTTACGGTCATGAAATGAATGTTTTCATATTTTTATGGTCAAGTTTATAATAAATGCAATACAAAATAAGGAATAATCTAATACAATGTAAAGTGACTCAAGTCAAAATTGAATGTTATTTGCATAGCGAGCTGAACTTAGATGAGCAGGATTTGGTAACTTTAAAATAACATTATTTTCTGGCACAAAACATTTTTCATCTGTTGGCATGAACTTCATTGTTCCACTCAGCCACTTAAAAATATCACTTTGAGGCCACCTTTTCAAGACATTTGATTTTATACACATAGTGTCTGAAAGTTGATGAATCATTGCCATTCACTCTCACAACCATAAACTGTCCTGGAGAATGAACTATATTTTCATCATCTGAAGTAAGACAAATTGATGAAGTTGAGTCATCATAGTTAACAGATTCAGATGATTTTTCGGATTCTTCTGCATCAAATAGTTTTTTCTTTACAGCCCTTTTCCTTTTATATCTTTGGGGTGTTTCATTGGAGATCTAGATTTCTTTGTTTTTATTTCTTCTGTTAAATGGGCTCTTCGTTTAGCTGGTTTTCTACTGGTGTTGTCAGGTCCATTGTTGGCTTTTTCTTTGTTGGTTTTCTCTTTGGAATTGGAGCTTCGGGATGAGGTTGTATTTGAATTTTCATTGTGAGACTCAACAATAATATCTGCTTCTTTTACAATTTGTAATAGTTTGGCACTATTAGCAGAAGTCGAAGCTATTTCTGATGCAGTGTCAGATATAGTTGGCAAAGGATGATCAGTTAAATAAGCTGGTAAGTAATCATCAGGTCCGAAAATGTCTGTTCAGTGGTTCAATGCCACTTTTTCTAAATCCACTACATATATTACTTGCAGTGAATGCAAGGGGGTACGCTCTACCAACTAATCCAGCAATATTGTAAATATAAATATATCGTAAATTGGTTTCCCAGTGCTTGCCATAAGATCACAACATGCTACATTGTAAAATTTCTTGAATGAAGCGAAAACACTTACATCTAGAGGTTGCAGCTTATGGCTGCTGTGAGGAGGAAGAATAAGCAAAATAATCCCATTTTTGCATATGATATTGCAGCTATACTTGTGTGTGTCTCATGATTGGATGTTCTTTTGTAGGCCTTTCATGCTTCACGAAATGTTGCAGAACAGGTAAAAATAGCTCGCTGTTCATCCACCCAGAGATCGTGGCTCCACCACTTGAGCCTGGAGGAGCATTTAGCAGCATGTGCACTCTGGGGAAACACCAGGTATGGTGGCATTGATTTTCCTGCAGCACTAATTATCCCCCCATGGTCACCAGTGTACCTCTCTGCAGATGTAGCTTGACCAACAGACCTAGAACCTGTTTGAGCCAACACTTTAGGTGGTTTCTGTACAGTGCTGGCTGCAGTCTCATCCATATCGATATCTTGTGGTTCTAACTTGTATTTTTCTCTAACTAAAACTAAGTTGTTAACTTTTACATTTGCCTCAGTAAAACTGGTAGCCTGAGTTAAATTGTCTACTCAGGAGTGTGTATTGAAATTTAGTTTTCTCAAGAAAATTTTCTCATGTAGATGCTGAGCTACTGCATTTTGCAACAATTCTTTCGGATAAACCTGATTTGTGGTTCGAATTCTTATTCTTGGCATATTGATTCCTGAAAGAAAAGCAGTGGTAGTAGTAATAATAAAAATAACACATAGTAACGATAGCAATATGCCAAAGTTAGATTGAAGTATTTAGGACTGCAACTGTGGGCCACACACCAGTTGTGCTTCAGACAATGTGATCACACTATACCCTACTTTGCTGAGGCTTTTAAAATTTGTCAAGAGGAATGCCAGTTTTGTTAGGAAAAGAAAGTGAACATTACCTACGAAAACATGTTCCTGCATTATTATATGTGAGTGCGTGTTCAGTCAACACTATCCAGAAAGTATGAGACCTGAATGAGTCAGTTTGTTTCTGGACTTTAAATTGAAACAGTGCAGTTAAATTCTGTGACAATTGACAGTTTAGGAGATAAATTGATTTTTAGCAGCTGTTGTACCACACTGAAGAAGAGTCATGAGAAGATTTTTGGCTTTATTGGAGTTCTGGTAGCTTCTGTGACAATTACAGTTCAGGAGATAAATTGATTTTTAGCAGCTGCTGTACCACACTGAAGAGGAGTCATTAGAAGATTTTTGGGTTTATTGGAGTTGTGGTAGCTAATTAGTAAAATAATAATATTTAGACATAAGAATTTTGGATGAGTGATGTTGATATTTCTTTTAAAATGGGCATTTCATCTTTTTTGAAATAAAAACATCTTTGATATTTACATGAAAAAGGAAGTAAATCAATTCTCTCTATGCTTTTGATTTAGCTTGTAAGTCCTAGAGGGGTGTCAGTCCTACAAATATGGGAAGGGTAAGCCTGTTACATTATTTCAGCATTGTACCAATTCATGGTACCTCGAGTGTGAACACCTCCACTGTTCATGTTCCACAGAATATAAAGCAATCATGTCAGCTGAATTTACTGTGTATGTCTAGGTCATTCCCCAAGCATTATGCATGTCTAGGTCATTCCCCAAGCATGTCTAAATCAATCTGTTATGAAATTTACAGTATTCAAACTACAGTACTATTGGAAGATTATAAACTCAACTGTATGCATGCTGTAATTTTCAGACATAAATTTTTAGTACATTGTAAGTTACCATTGGGATATATCATTTCAAAATAATTAGATCTTGTATTTATTGGGAACGTAATGCTTTTCAGTATAGCAACTCTGTGGTTAGAATTGGAAAGGGACCAGGAAATCCATGGTTCAAATCCTGGCTTTGGCATTGAATTTCTGATCACCTTTCCAAAATACCTCAATGTTCTAGTTAAATTCAGTTAATGTTTTTTATTCAGTTTGATTGTGGTGTAATTAAAAATAATTACAATCTCTCTCAGTGAACTACATTGGTTGAAGGTGTGCTGCTTATATCCTTAATGATTAGAAATGTGGTTTATATGTGATTAGTGGCAACAGGTTAGTATTTATGTTCATTTTATATAACATTTTGCATATATGTGTAACTGCAGCATGGGAAATGAATATTGCAGATATCACATCTGCAATAATCATTTCCCATTCTGCAGGTTCCTGGTAGGTGCTTAAATATTACTGTACAAAAGGTTGATGTCAGGGAGAAGAGTGGCCATAACTCATCTTAAACACCAAACAATTTACTTACGTATGATCCGAAAACGATAGCAATGCATACAACTAAAACTCTTCCAGCATAAGAGGTAGGCACATAAATTTTGAAATTATGAGTCAGACATGCTTGGAAGTAGCTTGACTGCATTGGATTCAACTTATAGTGAGTGGGTTCTAAAATGTTTTTGAGATGCTTGTAAAAAGTTGCATCCATGGTTTTCAGTGCAATTAGTGGCAGAGCAATATAGCAAAAGAAATGACTGTTCCTGCTGAAATTGCAGAAGTTTGTTTCTGGATTCTCATTTTAGTAGTGCACAAAGTAAAGAACTTTGGTGTGTTCAACACTGTTTATCTCTTGAATCCTAAATTGAAACAGAGTAGTTAAATCCTGTGTGCAGGAGACATTGATGCAGCAGCAATATAGCAAAGAAAAGGGTTTCTTCTGAACTTCTGATAACTGATGCTAAATATCTGATATTTAACTTTTGAAATGATGGCTGAATGCTGTCACTATTTCAATTGCTTTGAACGTATAGGTATATTGAGTACACATATTTTCTGTGGTGGCAGTGTCAAATATACTAAATTAAATGTGGAAAATAGAGCTCCTGTGAAGGGTAAAGGAGGTAATTAAACTTAACAAATACATTATTACTAATAATACCAATGTAGGTATTAGCATTAGCATTACACAGTTACTTTGTAGTTAACTGGTTTTATGTGCTCACATGGTAGCAATCAAAGCATATGATAGATTAACTTTTTTAATTATAACAATTTTCTAGAAATCAAAACTGGAGGAGATATTAAGATGAAATGTGTGTAGGAAATAGTGGTTTAAGATTATACTTAATTGAGTGTAGTCTATACTTAATTGAGTGTAGCCTTTATGGAAATAGAAACATTTAATTCAACTAATGAAGTTACAGTAGTATTTACAGTATCTATTTGAGATTGTTACCCTTCTTTCTTACTGACGTAGTAACAATCAAACATACAGTACATGTTTAATTATAACAATTTTCAAGAAATGAAACTGAAAGAGCAATGAAGATGAAATGTGTAGGAAATAGCAGTTTAAGATTATGCATAATTGATGACTTGTAGTTTTATGGGAATATATACATATCAATGAAGTTACAGTAGTATTTACAATACCTTTTATCAAGTCTGTTGTTTATTTGAGGTTGTTACCCTTCTTTCTTACTGGCATGGTGGCAATCATACAGTACATTTGTTTAATCATAACAATTCTCAAGAAATCAAAACTGAAAGAGCAATTAAGATGAAATGTGTAGGAAAGATCTTGACCCCTCTTTCTTGCAGCTGTATTATGCCAGCCATGGAGTCCTTGTTCTTTGTAAGCCAGGGCTCCCTCATTAATGTGTAGACCTTCTGTGTGAGGAGTATATTGCATGCCTTTTTGTCATCTTTATTTTCATTTATTATGGTGTTCCAAACATACAACTTAAGCAGTATCATTTTCTGTTAGTTCTTGTTCCTTGTCTCCTATCAACCAATCGTAAGATGTTATCATGGTTTATAGGTTCAATGCAGCGTAAACGATTTAATTTTATTTGTAACAAAAACCTTTTTGCTTACATTTGCAACTCATCTTGCTAATAAATCACAGACCAATGGCACACAAAATAGTGAATACAGAGGTACTTATCACTAATAGCAAAGCAAAGCAATAGGGGGTGATCTGGAAGTAAGCATACATATTGAGTATTTATACAATCGGCTCCAATCCCTGCTTAAGGAGTGTTGGGTTAGTGATTAAAAACGTTCACAAGTGCCTCAGCATGGAGCCTTGGATAAACAGGTCTTGGATAAGTAGGTTTCTGCTATGGTTGTGGTAGGAATAGTTTGATTGTAATTTCAATGAATGATCATAAAACTTTAAATTTATCCATCACTTTTTCTTTACTTTTCTTGTATATATTAACCCCTTATGCCAAGTTTTAACATTAATCTTTCATTCTAATTTTGATTGAACATGCCTCATGTTCATACCATTCCCCCTCCCTGGATACTCTTCTTTGATCAGCAACAGGTGTCTGAACCCCAGGCAATGGCCTGTAAATCCTCCATGCTTATTTTGTGATGCATATTACTTACAGTGAACATTATGATGTATCTAAACTGTATATCCATTTGCAGATTTTATTCAAAATGCTGCTGTAGAACTAAACCTGACAGAACCACATTTTAATGTTGCACTATGACTTGACATTTTTGGCTGACTACAAGGATCCAGAATACATAATACATAGTATTGGCAGTCTTTAAAACCTGAGAAAAAAAAAAACATGTGTGGCTTTGAAAATAGTCTGCTTAATATTTTTGAAAAGATTTCCTTAAACATTTTTAACACCTTAAAAGAGTACTGAGAATTTAAGCTGTTCATGTGGTAAGGTATGCTGTTGAAGGAACAAGAACACCAATAAAATATCTGCTCATCACTTTAGTCATCAGTGCTTTATTTGAAAATATTATTCTGTGGACTAATGCACATTCTGCCAACTGACTTTTGAATTCCAACATTAAAATTATTCAAGTCAAATGGTTTCATAACATGCAGAGTGGCAATTCAATCATGGTGATAAAACCATGATTACCTAAAAATATTTTTGGAAAAGTTAAGGGTGGGTCTCGATATACCAACTGCTCTGCATTTGAGTGTGTAGATTCCCTTGGTACTTTAGGAATTGCAGATTTCAATGAGGCTAATCATGTGAATTAATATTGTAATAAAAACTCATTTAAAAACTCATTTTTCTCCAAGTCATTTCTTCCATAAAACTGATCAAAATCAGATTCTCCTCTTAAGTAAATGTCGTTAACAATTTTGTTGTAAAAGTTTTTTTTTCGACAGTCACTGTGGCAATGATACAGCTCGCTAATAATACTGTCAGAACGTGATGCAATTCCAGTGAAAAAACACTGGGCAGACCTTTGTTGCCTTTTTTATATTGTTGGTCCTGTCACTGAAAACTGCTAGAAACAGTTGCAAGTGTAAAACCATGAAAGCTGTCACAAACTCACTCAGGCTCAACAATGTAGTTTTGATGACAAAGAACCTTCTGATAGAACAGTTCCACTCATACAGGTGTGACAATTATAGTGGTGATGTCAAAATTTGATTGGCACATTAACGCACGTGTAACAATGGAAGCCAACAATTAGCTATGACACACACACACACACACACACACACACACACACACACACAGTGGCTGCATCTTGTAGTCACAATATATATGCTTTATTATTTGAGTAGGCAATGGTTTGGTCTGTTACTGGGCTAAAATAGTGTAGTTTCAAGCAACTATGGCACTTGACTTTGAAGTCAAAGCTTCTTGCCACATACAAGACAGTCACATAATCCTCTAATCCTCAAGATATTGCCACGATAAAGAAACAAAAATAGCAGATATAATGACTCCATACTCTTCATCCCAAGCCAGATATCGAAACATGGACCATATGATTACATCTTGGTCTTAAGGCATCCTATGCAGTATTGATTTGGTGACTGCCTGAGTGGTAAAAGTTGAACACCAGAAACTAGATATTCATCATCCTTTATGTAGGGAATGAAGAAAGGATTTTGAAGCTTCCCAGCATATTCTTTGTGAATGTGAACAATGCACTACACATTGATATGTGACTGAATGCTCATTTCTTGTGGAGCTTGAGGATATAAGAAGGGTGACATTAATGATAATAATGTAAAGCTTGTTAACTTGGAGATCGCAACACTCAACTGGGTTAACAAAAATTTAAAATCTAAGTAACACCATCTATTTTTAAGGGTACTTACTGAATCATCCTTGTGTCGTAGAAAGTACTTAAAATTAAAAGCATGTATTTCATTAATATTTTAAAACTGTGCAGTATTACCAATAAGAAGAAATGCAATGTTTGTACATTTGGTTGAAATATTCCTTTGCTCAAATCTAAATATTTCACTTATCTGCAAAATAATTACTTTTTCTGCCAGGTAAAATGATGTATTAAGCCAAAAATTACTTAATTGAGAACAGTTACAGCAATAGCAAATAAAAAATCTAGTTTACTATTACAGGATCCACAACGCTCTCTCCTTAGGTTGTAGTTTAGTTTTTAGCATCTAATTGATCAAATGAAAGAGCAGAACTGCATTCTATCAATGATTCAATTGGAATGGAGTGCATTTAAAATAACTTGTTCCTTCTGAATAAAGCTCTTGCTTACACCCTAAGTGATATGACTAGAAATATGTTTGCATGAAAATAGGGTAGCTTAGGTTCATTTCACATAAAATGTTCAATTACAGGATCCACAGTGCTGTTTGTTCATAGGTAAAAATTAAAAGGCACAGTTGCACTTGGTAGCATATTGTGCTTGGCCTGGTGTTTATCCTTAAGTTATAGCTCATTTCAGGATCTGATTCATTAAAAGAAACAGCAGTCACTGTTGCTTTAAGTCACTTTTTTATTGTATTGGAATGTAGCGCTCTTAAAAAAACTAAAATCATGTTTTTTATCCAATTGGAATTAGTGCATTTAACAATAACTACATTCCTTCTGGGTATAAAGCTCCTGCTTACATCCTTAGTGATGTGAATGTAGAAATATGATGTCTGTACAAAAATAGGCTAGCTTAGCTTAATTTTATATGTTCATAGTAAAATTCATGTGGTAGTATGTTGTACCTGGTTTGTTGTCTCTACTTGGTTATAGCTTGATTTCAGGATCTGATTGATAAAATGAAACAGCAAGATTGTGTTGCTTTCAATTTCAATGCTTTTTATCCAATTGGAATGTAGTGCCTTCTGGATAAAGACATTGATTAAAGCTCCTGCTTACATCCTTAGTGATATGAATGTAGAAATATTGTGTTTTAAGGCTAGCCTAGGTTCATTTTATGTAAAATTTCATATTCCAGGATCTAAAATGCTATAAAACCTTGATTTCAGGATCTAGTTGATCAAATGAAAGAGCAAGATTGTATTGCTTTCAATCAAAGCTTTTTATCCAATTGGAATGGAGTGCATTTCTGGTTAAAGACATTGATCAAAGGTCCTGCTTACATCTTTAGTGTCTGTATGATCAATGATAGTTTAAAACAGGCTAGTCTAAGCTCATTATATGTAAAATTATTGTTTTATTGAAATTACAGCATGTATTAGTTGGCAATCTTTCATCAGTACTAGAGTGCAAATACTGTAAATTTCATAATAGAGTTAAGATATATTTGTAGATAGACATGCTTGGGGAATGAGCTAGGCATGCACAAGAAGTAGCTTGGTTACAGTAAATTCAGCTGACCGTGATTTCTAAAATGTTTGTTTATAAAATGTAAATTATATGTAGGAGCACATAGTTATGTTTGCATGTGAGTTCAAAAGGAGAAATTTATATAATGTTGGGTTTTGACATAACTGAGATTGCCCCTAGAAGAAATGAATCTAGCATCCTGTCAAAAATTCCAGGATTGTTGTGAACCTCCACACAAGAAACTAAACCACTGCAGGATAATAACTGTATTCCTTTTTGTCGTGCCAATGTATAGTTTGTTTGTTGGTAATTGTTCCTTTGATTCAACAGAAATCTGGTAATCGAGGCTCTTAAGCATGCACTATGGTACCACATAGCAAAAAGCAAGTTAGCAGTTAAGGATGTTGGCCTGTAACTCCATGGCAGGACAGCTACAGGGAACCTTGGCCTACCGCCCAGCCGCTGCGCCCCCCATCTCGGTCCACTACAGACGTCATGGATTGGGTGCAGTATTGGAGGGTGAGACGTTGGCCTGTGTGCTCTCCATTTCATACCTCATTAAGACAATTTTCTTACATACAATGTGTATTCTTTTACAATATGTAATTCATAGTTCTCATAGTAATTATATGTAGGCATCAGATAAGATTTTCAGCATCACTATTGCAAGACCATGATAGCTCAAGCGGTTAAAATGGCGTACCTACATATCCTTTGAATTCTGGCAAAAGCCCAAATTATTATTATTATTTCACAGCTAAATTTATAGCTCAATTACTGTCTTTGAAAGCACACATTACAAAATGTTTTCAACAAATTGAATTGTTTAATTGCATTAATCTGTGCAGGTACTATTGAATGCTGTGCAGATATCAGTCTTTTGAAAGTAATTTGTACTGAAGGGTGTATTGTTTTGGCTTTATATTGTGGGATTTGATGACCAGCATTATACTGATTTATATCCATCAGTAAATTTTAGCAGAGAGGTTTAGCTAAGTAATATGACCTGAAATCAACCAAGCTATTATCAGAGGAGGTGTGCCTACATTCTTTTAATTTTTGGCCACTGATGTGCAATCCAGAAAACATGTCATAGCTTTTGAATTTGGCAAAAAGGATAATAGGTTCCCTATCTCAAACTGTTTATCTAGGACCCTTCTACAATCCTGCCAGTTTGTGGGGTGGACTTCTGGGACATTCTATATAATAATATAAACTGTGATGATTATAAATGCATGTAAGAGTAATGCATCTGATTTTGATTGAATTACCTTGCCTGCCTTACTATAGCAGCTACAAGTATTAAAATTGTAATATTTGGATTCACTATGAATTAAATGATAACTTATACTGGAATAAGTAATTTTAGCTTTTAACTACAGTTCAATGATTATGTTTTGCATATAGGTATATGTACACGTACACCCATATACAAGATGTTCTCTATGCATACATCCAAGTATTTAGTCATCAATGGAAGCACTAATGGTTTCAGCACCAGAAACAGGCTCCTTCAATTCTCCCTACAATGTGCATCACTCTGTAGGAATGATTGGAGGGGCTGTCTGTCTGGTGTACTGCAGCAACACGAATAAGCAACAATGTAGTAATGATCGTCAAAGAAGAGAAAATCAACAGTACCAAGAGTGATGCCATAGTACTTTATACAGACATTGCTAATGGTGGTTCATCAAAAAGTAATATACAACTGGTATTTGAATGTTAGCAATAAGTCAACTAATTAAAGGTATATACATTTTTACGTACATTACTACATAATATTTTCAGGCTCTTATGTAGGGAAATGTGGCTGGTTACTAATGTTCACAATATTGGAGTTTTTCCATTTGCCTTCTTGCTTTCCGGTAGTGCAATGAGAGATCTGCAGCTGCTAAATTTTGATGCTTCATAAGATTATATTCATTGAATCCTCTTTTCTACAAAGTACACAATTTGAAGTTGGAAGGATGTTTAATTTATGTAGATGGGCAGCCAAGCAATCATGTCCTGCATCAAAATGGCGCAATAGCTTTTGATTGTGGAATTCTGGAATTATTGTTGCATTGTTCAACAAGGTTTTCCATTGTTTATACTGTGTAGGGAAATGTAGTACCTTCTATTGTCTTGTCCACTTGTGAACAAGCTCTTATTTTACTTTCTCTACATGTACAAATTACATAATGTAGAGAGAAGGTATTCATTTCACCCAGAAATATACTGAGACTTTTACAGAAATGCGTTTTGAGACTCCTGAATCAAGTAATTAGATAATTCCTATTGGGAATAAATGATAGGTTGCTTTTTATTTTCTTGTACTCACACAAAGAACAAAGAAAATATTTCAAATAAAGAAGTGTTTTACAGTGAGTGCCCTAATTTAAACGAATTGGGTCACCTTTTTTTGCTCCAACTTTGCCTTCATTTGGGAGTACCCGTTTCAGGGTACTTCAACCCTATGGTCAATTCTGGGGTTGACTGATGCTATATACAACAGGTGGCTGTGCACCCAGAGTAACCCTTATTGTCATAAAAATTTGGCAGGTCTATATGGGGGTAGGAAGGGCACACTGGCATTTTTAGACCTAAAAATTACTAACAAAGATGGGAAACTAAAATTTGGTATACATAGAAAAGAAACCCATACTGACAACTACATAAAAGCAAATAGTTTCAACCCAAAAGCACACCAACATGCCGTACTAAACTGCCTACTACAAAGAGTAACTAAAGTACCTCTGGAAAAATCTGAATACTTAGAAGAACTAAACCACATAGTAAAAACAGCTGAAATAAATGGTTTCAACAAGGATTTAGTATTCAAAAAACTCAAGAAAATTAAACAACAAAATAAGATCACAGAAATATCCACCCTCAAACGAATTAAAGATGATGATAACTACAGGAGATTCACTTACCACCCTTGGGCAACTAAGAAATTCCAAAAAATATTTAAAGAACATAATATAACACTGGCACCTTACAACAGGTTCAGTGTAAAAAATTTGATTCCATCCCATAGAACAAAAAAAGACCCAATTGACAAAAAACCAGGCATCTATAGAATAAATTGCAATGAGTGTAACCAAGTATACATTGGCAGAACAAAAAGAAATATAGGTACCCGTCTTAAAGAACATATTAGAAATATCAAAAATAGGGAAACTGAAAAATCTGCAGTATCGGCTCATTTTTGGAACAACCAATATGAAATTAAACAAGACATCCATCTTTTAAAAAATGTACAACGGACAGTAGAACTCGACGCATGGGAGAAAATATACATGAAAAAACATGAAGCGCATCTCATGAATTTTGATCGTCCCTTTGAAGAGAACCCGCTAATGAAGTTCATCAATCCAACACCAGAGGGAAGACAGTCATACATCAAGGATCCTTGTGCTGTATCCGATAGTCGAAAGCAGTAGACAATGCATGTAACACGCATGCGAAACTAGTTCTGCATAAAAGTAAGTTTTTGTGAAGCACATGTGTGTATATTCGACTACCAATTAAAAACTAATGTATTTGTTAGTTAACACTATCAGATTAGAAGCATTCCTCTGGAATAATGTAGTGCGTTGCATCCTATAACAGCTGAATATGAAACTATGTGGACGAGCATTGTTTGGGTATATTTCTTTTCTTTAGGAGTGGGGGGAGGGGCTTTCTGTACTACCTATAGTCAATGGAGGATGTATTGTGTTCCACCCAAAAATTCAATAATGTCTAACAGACATTTTATGTTTTCCTGAATCCAAGGAATTCATTTAGGAAAAAAAAAATTCCTTAGGCGTGTAAACTGTAGGTAGAACTGAAGATATAAATATAGGGTAAATGCTAAACTTGGTACTTATGTATGCAACATGGAGATCAACAAGAAAATCCCTCCACCTTCAACTATCCTTTACATGGTACTATTTTTATACCTTTAATTCCTCCATTAGAATATGCTTATGCCTAATTGTATATTATAGATATTGTGTGTGCGCATATATTACAGCATAGTCATCCTGGGCCTAGGATTGAAATTTTCAGAATACAAATACATGTTTAATTGATGCAAATATAAATAATTATTTTTATTGCCATTATAAAAATCCGGCAAGCCTATGAGGATAAGAAGGCATCTTGGTGTTGCAGCTCTTGCAAATAAAGGGAATAGCCAGGTGAAGGATAATTCGCTACAGAAATTTTTGCTCTGCCGAGTTCAGCAGAAAAGAGGGATTGCATAGAATCAAGGATGGTGAGAATTACCCTCTTTTGAATAACCAAGGGCCAAGTTACATCTTGTGAACAATGATGACCATTAATTTGTATTTTATGTTGTAATAATTACAAACTAGTTTTAGGAAGGATTTCACAACAGCAGTTTGCATTCCAAATTTGGGTTTATTTTCTTTTAGGTACAGCAATATGTTTCATAGGTAAAGGCAGGTGAAATTAAATAGAATTTTCATTACATAGTGAAGATGTTCTCAATGAATAAATCCAAGAAATGCAAGTAGTTTTAGTTCCAGAAAAGGGCAACACCTTCAATTTCTCTTACAATATAAAATTATCTGTAAAAGTTGTTGAAGCTGTTCTCTGTCTGGAACACCATCTGCATACATGATGATTGCTTTTCAACATGTGGTACGTAACTGGATTCTGAATGGTGGAAGCAGCAAACCAGCCAATAAAAGGTAGGCATATGCTTATTTACATGCAGTCCTTAGTTCAGGTATAGGCAAACCATGGGTCACTTGAGAGAGGGAATACTGTGACACCATGAAGATAAACTCTATCAGTGCAGTAGTGTAATACAATTCTATTGAAATTCTAGAAATGCATTAAGTGGCAAAACATCAAGCGCTTTATTCATTCTTAATTGCAGGTTAGGTGACTTATGGTCATCATTTTAGACTGTTACAGTATGTTGTTTTGAATGCTTGCCCTTAACAAACTCTTAGAGATAATTAGTATTTTGTTCAATGTTGAAATATAGCAGACTCAAACACATGGCTTATGCTGCTACAGCAACTTGATGTTGAATTTTTGTTGTCTAAGGATGGTAAGTGAATGTTTTGTAGCTGGTTTCTGGTTTTATTCTTTTTAGAAATCTTGTTAAGACACTCAGTTTATTTTCAGTAAAATTTTTTGCAGTAAGGTTATAAGGATTAATAAATGAGTGTGATGGGAAAATAGGGTAATGCCAGTCACTTGAGCAAAGTGGCTATGAAGGGGTTAAAGTACAAGTTATTGTTAGTTTGGTTTCTTTACTATATTTATGCCAAGCAGAACTTTAAAGTTACTTCTTACCTTAATGATGCGAAATTCTTAAGTAGAGTTTCCCATACAAGTGGGAAATGCTGGGCACTATATTTGAACCTGTTATTTAGGTTTAAAAATCATTAAAATGCATATAAAGGAACACATTTTACTTCAGAACTCTGTATAAGAATACAGAGTAGTGCAAGTAATTTTAAATGGACAACCACAACATAATTCATTTTCTGCTCTTTACACATATACTACAAATATAATTTTTCAGATTGTCCTAGCCACTACATTCTGAATAAGCCCACATACTATATGGCCCATCAAGGCATTTTGTTAAAAATCTTGTCATATATTTGGAGAATACTGAACTTAAATACCAAGTATGGTAATGCCCAGAGGCTGAAGCCTGTTGGATGTGTGTGAAGGTATAGAAAAAACAATTCTGTTGCTTTTGATGATGTCGAAAGCTTCTGTTGGAAGTTCCCACAGTAATATGGCTGCCATGTTTATCTGTTAACAGCAATACTGAATTCTTTTATCAGGATTTACATGTGATAAAATGTTTCCACCAAATCATAAATGCCTTTGGCCATCCATTTTTTGAACATAGTTTTATTGCATCTGGAGGCCCAGCTTTCTACAAAGCGAGGTACATCATCTGCCATGGAAATATAAACATGGATGAAATGTAGTTATCTGCAGTCAACTGGTCACAGAAACTACCCTTTGCTGTCCCTTTGGAGCTAAGACCTCCCCAGTTTCCCAGACTGTACATATCCCAGTTTCATCTACATTGCCGGTCAGTTGAGAGTAGTGATGGTCATTTAACTAGCGGACTGGCATTGCCCCAACATGCACATTTTACTTTAATAATGCTGGACGACTGCTGCAATGGTAATCCAGATAATTACTTGACCAACATTACCCCTTGACTGGGGTGAAAGTTGCTTTCCATTTCTTTCTTCCTTACCTCCTACCTTATTCCTTATCTCTTACCATATCCTTTACTCCTTCCCACCCTCACTGCCTCTCTTCCATGCCCCTTCTTTCTTCCCTTCTAACCCATTTCTCTCATTCCCTTCCTCCTTCCCTTTATCTTCTACTTCCCTTGTTCCCTCCCTCCCTCCTTTTCTCTCTAATAAATATATGAGAGACAAAAACTTATTATATAAAAAGTATAATTTGTTAAATACATATATATTTCAGAGATATTGCTTGTTATAGGTTTAAGTTTTCCAATTATTTTTCTCAAAAGAATAATTGTTATTCATATTTTTTTAGCCTGGTCTAACAAATGTCACACATCAGCTGCTTTTTTTAGAATTCACTATCACATTAGTTTGTATCACTTATAGAAAACAAAACCGGGCTTGTAGGCCATGGTCCACTGGGCTTCTCCCTTCGTTCCCCAGCCTACAAGCCCGGTTTTGTTTTCTATAAGTGATTCTAACACCGGCCGTGAAAGCCTTCGAACTTTAACATTAGTTTGTGTTTACATATTTCCTTTGTACAAGGAAATATTAAATTTCATTCAAAAGGTAAGAACTACAAGGTGTAATATATCTTGCTGAAACAACTTGGCAGTGCTTTTGATTTTGAGTTTCATGTCAGTATAGCAGAGGTTTTTAAATTTTTTCAACTGGAAGTGTGTATGGAATTTGGTGCTTGGCTGTAACCCTGTGAAATTAATGAAGCAGACATACTATACAAACTCTTATCAGCCTAATAAATACTCAATGCAAGGGAGCCTAAATGGGGTTATACCCATTTTGCAACAATGTGTTTGTATTTTCTATTACAGTAATTACAAACTTATTTGGATTTCAGCAGGGTAGCTAGCATTCCAAACTTGTTTGCCCTCTTTTACAGCATATATTGTCATTTGTAACAGGTCTAATAATACAGCTTATTCTCCAAGTAGTCATCAATGGAAGCTCAAATAGTTTCAGCACCAAAAACAAGCTGCTTTTGGGTTCTCTTCTTTAGTATTATTAAATCTATGGAAGGCACTGCAAAAGCTGCCTGTGTGGTTTGCTATCTGCAGTAATGTGAATAAACAACACCTTAATAACCATTGTCAAAGAGAGAAAATCAACAGGATTGAGTTGCCAAAGTGACTTTGTATAGACAATGCTTAATGATATGGCACATAACAGGTATATGAATGTTGGAAGTAGCAAATCAACTAATATAATGTATGTGCATCTTTATCATATATTGTTAAGTAACATTATTAGATTAGAAGCATTCCTCTGGAATAATGTAGTGCCTTCCATCCTATAACACCTGAGTAAGAAACAATGTAAATGAGCATTGTGTGGGTATATTCCCTTTTCTTTAGAGTTTCTTTAGAGTGGGGGGGGGGCTTCTGTACAACCTATAATCAATGGAGTAAGTATTGTGTTCCACCCAAAATTGATTCATCAACATTTTACAATTCCCAGAATCCAAGAAATTCAATTTAGGAAAAGAATTTCCTTAGGTGTGTAAACTGTAGGTATAACTGAGATATAAATATAGGATAAATGCTAAACTTGGTATTTATGTATGCAACATAGAAATCAGCAAAAAAAATCCCTCTATCCTTAACCCCTTTACATGGTACTATTTTTATACTGTAATTCCCTCATTAGAATATGCATATGCCTAATTGTATATTTTAGATAATTGTGTGTGCTCATATATTACAGCATAGTCATCCTGGGCCTGGGACTGAAATGTTCAGAGTACAAATACAGTTTAATTAATACAAACATAAGTATTTTTTTTGAAGTAGACATTTACAGTATTACCACTGGCCTTCAGAACTGGTGGGAGCAGAGAATGAGTGTCCCTTATTTCCATTATAAAACTCCAGCAAGTCTATGAGGATAAGAAGGTATCAGTGGTGTTGCAACTCTTTGCAAATAAAGTGGAAGGGACAAGTGAAGAATGATCATTTACCACCAAGGACCATCTTACAGCTGGACAATGGTGACCATCTTGTTTATATTTTATATTACAATAATTACATAGTTTTAGATATTACAGGTAAAATTAAATAGCAGTTTCATTTTATAATCAAGATGAATAAATACAGGAAGCACATGACCATCTTCAAACATTGCTTATTGATTGCTCTTCAAAATGTGATACAACTGGATCTTGAATAGTGGAAGCAGAAAATCAGCCAATGAAAGGTAAGCATATGCTTCTTTACATGTATTCCTTATTTCAGTTATGGGTGAACCATGGTTCACTTGAAGAGTGAGGTGTGTGTGCATGTATGTGTATGTTTTTTTTTTTTCTTTTTGTAATTTCAGAGGGTGGCCGGCATCTGGAAGGGAGACAGCCATTGTGGAGGTTGATAAGCAATTCATCTCAATGTAGGGAGAACCAGGAAACTGGGAATGCCATACCATCATTGAGAGTTGTATTTTCAGAGTGCAGTCAAATCCATAAAATGGCTCCTCTGCCACAGTCCTCATTGACATTACAACCCTGAAAGATCTAGTTGGGATGAAATAAAGATGAATTTAAACTTTCTCCTAAGAAGTTACTGCATCTATAGCAGATATTAAAGCTTAATGGGTTCTCTACAAAATGCAGATATGTAGAAAAAGTCTTGTGAATGGAACACATCAGATTTTTAAACTGTTTCCCCAGAAAAAAGGTTTAAGGGATTTTATTAAAGTACTGCACTTAAATTGCCTGTCTAAATTCCATACTTGAATTTGGGAATAACCTGTGAAGGTCTGTTAATTTTTGTATAATTGGTAAATTGTAAGAAATAAACCAAATCCTACTAATATACTAGTGGCTGCTTCTGGTATATTAGACAACGGCTGTGGAAGCAATGAATTTATAAAATCTTACTCAGTTCACAAAAATGTAAATGTAAATCTTGTTAAAACATAGACTTTATTAAAAAATAAAATTGTTGTGGCTTCAGTCATTTCTGATTTTATTCTTTCTTATAAGGAGTATTTTCAAATACCTTAGTAAGCTGCCCTCATTTTCTTGTGGTTTTACAAAGGTCAAAATTCAATATAGCAAATTCAGGGACATTTTGAAATTCCCTGATAGAAACATTTTAAGAGGGAAAAGAGTATGTCACCCAGAGCTTTAAATTGAAATTTTCAAAGTACAAATACATATTAATGCTGTAAACATGGATACTTTTTTCCCCCAAGTTTGTATTTACAATACTACCACTGGCTTTCAGAATCACAGAGAGGGGAGAATGAGTGTTTCTTATTGCCATTATAAAAATCTGGCCAGTCTATATGGCGGTAAGAAGGCATCAGTGGTATTGTAAATCTTGCAAAAGTGTAAGAAGAGACAGATGAAAGATTATTTCTGCACTGCCTGTTTTGCTATAAAAGAGGGATGGCATAGAATCAAAGAGATGGTGAGTATTTCCCTCTTTCTAATAAAGAAGGATTATGGTAACCACTTTGTGTTTCATGTTGCAGATTTTCATGATTTTAATAAAAGCTGTTCTCCATGAATAAATCCAGGAAGTACAAGCATCTCCAGAAACAGGCTGCTCATTCAATTTCTAATACTGTATGAATTTATCTGTATTGGGCATTGAAGGGGCAGTTTGTTTTGGAAGACCATCCACAGACATTGCTTAATGATTGCTCTTCAAAATGTTGTACATACAGGTATGCAAATGTTGGAAATAGCAAATCAACTAATAAGATATACATTATGCATTTTTTTTTTTTCAGTTAAGGGCATTCAACTGCAAGGTTATTGGCAACGGATATCTTATATAACATTTTCAGACATTAAAAAACTAAGAAGCATCCTGCTGAAGGGTAGTGCCTTTTATACTGTAACAGAGTATAGATCTGTGTAGTTTATTCCACCCAAAATTCCTCAATTTAAGGTCTCTTGGTCCTAGTGGATGATACCAGAGCAGTGGAAAGGATTTTTAAATTATAAGTGACTTTTATATTCAGGATTTATCATTTTTATCTTTCTAATATTATTTTGTTTTAATTTTATCTTTGGCTATTAACAAGATTTGTTTTATAAAGGTGCTAATGACTGAATAGTTGTGTCCTTAAATCATAATCATCATATAGGATCTCCTGAAGCCTGGGAATTGATTTTTAGAAGGTAATCTTCTTTGTTGTGTGAACTATATAACTGAAAAAACAAATGTACCTAGGTTAAATGCAAAATTTGGCATAAGCTCTATATCCTCCAAGGATGCAGCACGGAGATCTGCAAGATAATCCTTCCATCAGGAAATATTTCTTTAACTTTATATCCCCAAAATAAGTTTAATGGTTTTTATTAAAATACTGCACTTAATTGTCTGTCTAATAAATTCCATATCTGAATTTTTTTTGGGAATTACCTGTGAAGTCCTATTCATTTGAATGACAATTATATAACTAAAGATTTGAAGCTTTCTTAACTCTCCCTAACAAAGATGAGTCAAGCATGGTTAAGTTTCCTTTGTATAATTGGTAAACTGTAAAAAATAGGCAAAAGATCTTAATAAAACATAAAATATATTTTCTGATTCTATTCATTCATATTGGGAATAATTTTCATATACAAGGGATGATCTGAAACTAAGGTTACAAGACCTTAAATTCTTTGTGTAGTGTTTAGTTTTTCACAGTGGACTCAGTAGGTGTGGTAATTCTAATACATGTAGTTGGCAACTGGAGAGTTTCAGCCATCTGTCACCTACAGTGCTACTGCAAGGTAAACAGAAATGGTGGCTGAATTGGAAAACTGGTGTTGCAAAGAAATCTGCTCAGCTATCTGGGTGAAACATATAACCATGGCTGACATTCACTGACAGACAGCTGATAGAGGTTTATGGATAGACTGTAATGTCTCCCCAGCATGTTTAGAATGGTGTTCAAAGTTTGCGGCTGGTAGAGAAAATGTCACTGATGAGGCTGACAGTAGCCAATTCAGGCACAGCATCCACAGATTTGAACAGTTCACATGAAGGGGCTGATTCAAGACAACAGGATGATCATGTTATGACATGGTGGTAGAACTGTGAATGTCTTTTGGAAGCATTCATCACATTGTTCATGGTATTCTGTAGAACCAGAAAATTTGTTCCCAATCAACACAAGGAGAACCATGGGGGCAAGTCTGCAACTTTTGCAATGCCTCTCCACAGAAGGGAGCAGTTTTCTTCACTGCATTGTCACTGGATCCACCACTATACCCATAACAGTGTGGAGTGGAAACACTCTTCTCCAAAGACAAAGAAGTTTAAGATGGCACCATCAGCCGGGTTGCTCGCCACATGTTTTGGGACAGTATGGGTGTTACATTGTGCAGTTCTGATCAATACTTTGAAATTGACATGATTGCATGAAGCAATCAGGAGAAAACATCTCGACTCCTCACCGAGGGTGTCATCTTCCTTCATGACAGCCCGGAAGACCACCACACAGTTGAAGCAGTTTCACTGAGATATTAACCATCCTCCCTAAAGTCTGGATCTTGTACAAAGCAACTTGTCTTTTTCCTCACTTGAAGGAACATCTAGGAGGCCAAGATTCACTTCAGATAAAGTTGTGCAACACTTCATGACAATGTGGCTGAACACACTAGGACAAGATTTGCACCAGGAGGGAATATTCAAACTCATCCCAAAAAGTGATAAGTGCCTCAACCAATGTGGAGGCTATGTGTAAAAATAACACCCCTCATACTTTAGTAAGTTACTTTCATTAAGTGTGGTCATACAAAGATTATATATCAAGTGAAGTCCCCTGATAGAAAAGCATTTTAAGTATATATATATGTGTGTGTGTGTGTGTGTGTAAATAATAGAGATAGCTTCCTCTTTTTCTAATAACCAAGGGACAACTTACAGCTTGTGGGTAATAGTGACCACTTTATTTGTATTTTATGTTGCAATAATTGCAAACATAATTTTAGAGAAGGATTTCAGAAGAGCAGTTTGCATTCCAAATTTGAGTATTATTTTCTTCTACAGCAGCATGTTTTCACAGATGTGGCAAATGAAATTAAATAGCATCTTCATATTATCAGGATGATCTCCATGAACAAATCCAGGAAGCACAATTAGTTTTACCCCAGAAACAGTTTCCATCTTCAATTTCTTCTACAGTGTAAATTTATCTGTCTTTGGAATTGAAGTTGTGAAGTTGTTTCTAGGACCATCCATAAACACTGCTTGATGATTGCTCTTCAAAATGGTGGATTCTGAATGATGGAAACAGGAAATCACCTAATGAAATGCAGGTATATGCTTCTTTACTTGTATTCCTTAGTTCAGGTATTGGTAATTTGAGGAGGGAGAGGACTCTGTGACCTAATGTAGTTACTTTCAGTAGAGCAATGGTGTAATACAATTCTTTTGGAAAGAAGTGTCAAAACAGTATTATTAATTATTAATCATACAATAAATGTTTGAAATGCTAAATGTGTCATACTTATGAAATTGAAGGTGTTATAGTTGCAGCAATTCAATTCATTACATTTTCATATGAATTTAATGAAAAACTTCTATTTGCAAGAATAAGCAATTTGTGCTGTAAATCATTTTAACAACCTTTATAAAATTACAATTAAATCCACCTGGCTTAAATAATTATATTATTTATTGCTCGCACCTTGACTAGTGCACTATGTAATAGTGATTATAACAGAATAAGATAATAAGAAATAGTGATTAAAATACTATGAATTTTGTTCCTTAGTTCATACTATAATGTTTAGGCAACAATACATAGCTTAATATGATACGTCTGTAAACTATTTCCTGCTGGAGATGTTGTGATGTTCAGAAATCATAGCCATGCAACCTATTGCTATATTACATTAATGGTGAAGTAAGATGGCTAGAGAATAGTCCATATTAAAATTTGTCTGGCCTTTAAAATTGGTGGCATGGGAGAAGTCTATATGAGGATAAGAAGGCATTAGTGGTGTTATAACTCTTGCAAGTGAAGTGGAAGAAGAAGTATCATCCGCCACTGTCATTTCTGCCCTGCCTGGTTTGCCATAGGGGTATGTTAGGTGAATAATCTTTTAAAAGCTGTCACTATGGTAACCAAGGGGTAACATAAAGCTCGTTGACACTTTGTTTTGTATTTCATGTTGCAATAATTGTAATCATAATTTTGTGAAGGATTTGAGAACAATAATTTGCATCCCAAAGTTGGATTTGCTTTCTTTTACAATAATTTATTTTCATGGATATTGCAGGTAAAATAAATAGCATTTTCATCTTACACTTCTCCATGAATAAATCCAGACAGCCATGAATGGAGACACAAATAGTTTCAGCACCAGAAAAAAGATATCAATTTCTCATACA
The DNA here is from genome assembly GCA_030762935.1 of Hymenopus coronatus. Lineage (NCBI taxonomy): Eukaryota > Metazoa > Arthropoda > Insecta > Mantodea > Hymenopodidae > Hymenopus > Hymenopus coronatus. Next base: position 70,460,679 of record CM060895.1, read on the forward strand.
GTGTAAATTTATCTGTATAAGATATTGAAGCTGCTTTGTGTCTGAAATGCAACCCACAGACATTGCTTAGTGATTGCTCTTATGTGGTACATAACTGGTTTTGGAATGGTGGAGACAGGAGATAAGCTAAAGTATTTCTTAGTTTAGATATGTGTAAATTACAGATCACTTGAGGATACAGGGAATATTGTGATATTCTATTGGATGTTCAAATTTTGAAAAACTAGAAATCCAAGGCCAAGTCTTTATTCACTATTAATCATACAATAAGGATATGAAACTCTAAATTTCTCATACTTATGAAATTGAAGTTAAGTTTCAAAAATTGGATGCATTAAGTTTTCATACAAATTTAATGAAAAAATTATATTTGCAAGAATAAGGGATGGATGGATGGATGGAATTAAAACATGTTTTGTCATATTTAATTTTAACCCATTCTCAAACCAATTTTTACTATCTTTAATGTACCATTTAAGTTTTTTGCTTATTCCAGGTAGTGTATGCCATATAGCAGGACAGAATATTGTCTGCATACATAATAGTTATCTCTTGAATACTACTTTGGAGATCATTTTTATAGATAATAAATAGGAGGGGCCCTATGGCACAACCCTGCAGAACTCGTTATTTCATTTTACTCCAAGTTGATGACACATTCTTTTTGCCATCATTTATGGTTACTCATTGTTCTATGATCGTTCAGTAACACTTAAACTAGGCTAGTGAGACATTATTTTATTCCAAAGAAGAACTCATCTTAATGAGATGACTGACAATGTGCATTATAAATCAATATAACAATTAGTATAGGTTTAATATTTTTTTTCACACATGCCACTTGTAGGAAAGGAGTGGATAAATAGTCAGACTGAAGGATTCAATGCGATAGCCTCTGTCACGAATGTCCTACACACGACATGTCTGGAAAAAAAAAAAAAAATTAAATCAAAACCAATTGACAATAATAGTTGGCTATATTTATGAATCCTGGGATTTAAAGTACTTGCAACATTGTAAGTCGCCATTGGGGTTTTCATCTCAAAATAATTTGAGATCACCTTGTGGTTTACCGGGAAACATGCAAGTCAGTTGAAAAATTCATTGCTATGCTGGTATGTCGCCATAGTAGCTCAGTGATAGAGCAACTGGCAAGAGATCCTAGGTTCAAATCCTGCATTGAATTTTTCAGTCTGACTCTATCTTTTCAATATAACAATGTTAAAAAATTATAATTAAATCCATTTGAATTAAGATACAAAGTGAAACATTTCAACATTTGCAAGAAAAATGAACAAGCAATGTGTATTTTCATAGATGTGACAGGTGTGACAACATAGCATTGTCATCTATCATCAAGGTGCTCCTCATGAGCAAATGAAGCTAATCATCAGTGGAAGTATTTGCCAGAAAAGAAACAGGCTGCAATTTCAATTTTCTCCTACAGTGTAAATGAATCTGAAGGGGACATCGAAATTGCTGCCAGTTGGAAGGACATCTGTAGACATCATATAATGCTTGCTAATCATCAGGACAGTATGCTGCTGCTACCAATATGGGAAAGTTTCATTAGATAACATCTATTGCTAGCAGCGCATTTACAAGGAAAAGGTACAAGTATTTTTTTAAATCATACTTTGCCAAAAAAGAAGAGGAAAAATAAATACAGGAGAAGTATAAAGCTAAATACTTACCTGGGAAGTTTTTCATAGATTGTAAAATGTGATTTTCATAGATTGTAAAATGTGATGCTCTTGTTTCAGGATTACTTCTCAAGACATGAAAAAATAAAATAAATTACAATTGTGTTTTTCATATTCAAGGAAAATGTGACTTCTCACAATGTCTTTCTGCTATAATGATTTCATGACTTACTGCATTATTTAAATATTTGTATTATTAAACAAACTTTATACAAAATATAAATCTTCTGGTTAAACATTTTGATTTATAGAATGCCTAGAATTCCCATTATCAGTTTCTCTCTAGGTTTGGTTGAATCCTCCTTCTAAACAACCAAACTAGTTCCTTCCCCATTTGTCAGTTTTCATAGCAACTGCATTCCACCCAAAAATTTGATTCCTTAATCCCCTGAATTTCTTGTTCCTCTATTTCACCCGTCTGGTCTTTTTTTCAGGGTTGTAAGTATTTGCAAGGTCTGCAGTGATGGCAACCTCTCATGGAAATGGTTGCACTCGGTAACTCAGCTCTCTGTGGTAGCATGGTAATAGAGGTTGTTTGTGTTCTCAGGGGCATTTATTCAGACTTGAGGTGTGGGCTTCTAGCGCAAATGGCATAGAGATGAAGAACTGATTGGGAACTGTTAGGGACTTTCTATAATGGCTCCCTGTTGCAGTCTGGTTGCGACTGCTCTCTGTAATTGATCTCATCTCATCCTTCCGCTCCTCCTCCTGGGGTCTGATGTACAAAATGTCTAATTACTGGCTGAGGTGTGAAATCTCCTGTACACTACACTACACTGCACTACACTACTGTTAAATATACACACATATATTCTCACAGGCATACTTCTAGATTATGGGGGTAGGGAAGGATCCTAGTTAAACTCCCTGCCCCCAGCCAGAAATTGAATCCAAGAACTCTGGATGAGAAGCCAGAATGCTGATCTCTTGACCATAGATGCAATAAGTTTGTGTTTTGTTAAGTTATTTGTATTGTTTCAATCTGGTTATTCAATTATGTATTTGTATCATTTTTATTTGTATAGTAAATAGGGAAGGTATTGCATGCCACACAAAAATTCAATACAGTGAATTTATCTGAAATGCATCTTTTGTTGTTAATAGTTTATGATATGAAAGTATTAAGCAGCTAAAACGCCAATAGTACCTAGTATTAATAAAACTGAGTTGAAGCTAAGAAGAACAAAAATGTTCTAATGATATTCAGTAAATTAATGTGGCAAATGAGCTTTGTTCATTTTATCTTATATTCTTTGATCAGAAATAGAAACAATAGTGAGAGATCTTATGCAAACAGTTCTAGTTACAAATCAAGTTAAAAGATTATAAAAGAGGCTTAATCTTATTGATCTATGTTTCTGGTGCAGTTTGTTTTGAGTTTGTTATATTACAATTACAACAAAATGAGCTATTATATGCATACTTGTTTAAGTTTCATTACTCTAAGCATTTTATTCCTGAGATCGCAAAGTGAACAAACTATCCTATCAAATTGAATGATCATAAAATATTCTTAAGCAGTGATAATAGCTTATGAGCATTTTCCAGAAATGTTACTTTGTCAATTTTATATTGAAATAAACCTCTTACTCTCAATAACTTGCTTCTCATGGTTTTACCAAGAAACATTAGAGCTTTAAGTGCACTCCTAATCCATAAACTGTGAAAATTAATGCTCTCAAAAAATGTTGTTTCATATGTATTTTAATTGTTACTGTTTAGTAAATTACAAATATTGGTGTACATGTTATCAAAATCTTTTATTTACTATTTAAGTGTATGCTATTTCTTTTTACTTTCTCTATATGTACTGTGTACATAGTGCATAGAGGAAGTATTGTGTTCCACCCAAAAATTGTAATCCGAGATTTAACCAGAAATATGTGTTGAGGACCCCTGAGGGCAATAATAGAATTTTTAGAAAAAGATCCGTGTGTGTATGTGCATGTAGGCAGCATAGCCCAAAAACGGGAAGTCAGTTAAATACCAAACTCTGTATTTAATTTGGTATCTTCCAAGGATGCGACACAAATCCTTTACATGGAAATTTTTTTTGAAAAGTTAGATTTTCTCAAAATGACAATTTTGATCAAAATACCACATTTTAAAGCTATTTACTTCACAAATAAAAGGTATAAATTGAATTTTCTGGGAATAGCTTCTGAAGACTTGTTCATTCTGGATGAATTTTGCATAAGTGGTAAACCATAATAGAAAAAAATGTACTACACACAAATATATCATCTTTTTCGTGGAGTTGACCATTTTCGAAATATTTCTTATTTGTTTCAGTTTTAAAATACTTTAACTTTTCTCATATAGGAACTTGTCTACACCTGGCTACGTAAAGAAATGGATTTCAATCCCACAGCACCATATTAACATCTGTCTGTCGGTTTAGCCTAGTGTATTCCCTTAGTTCCCTTCTACTTATAAGGAACTAAGTAATAAGACTGTTTTGTCAATGTTTATCTGAGTAGCATGAAATAGAAGAATAAGCTTATTAAAAATAATTTGTTACAGAGATGAATGGAACACATTAGATTACTACTTTCTCTATACATCAGATTTTTACTTTCTATACACGTGCTATGTACATAGTGTAGGGAGGGTATTTTATTCCACCAAAAAATCGATACGGAGATCTTAACGAAAATACATGTTTTGGGTCCCCCTGAATCCTTTTGGAATAAGGTCAGCGTGTGTGCGTGTCTGTGGACAGCATAGCTCATAAACAAAAAGTCCGTTAAATACCAAACTTGGTATTTAAGTTTGGTATTTTCCAAGGGTGCGACACAAAGATTTTCAAGAAAATCCCTCCACTCAAACTACCCTTTACATGGATTTTTTTTCTAATTTTGATTTTCTCAAAAATGGCTCAAACGATTTAGATTAAAATCACTTATACATGCCAAATAACATGTATATCTACAATTTTATGGGCATAGCCTCTGAAGACTACTTTTTAATTTCTCTAGGTATTGCAAAAAAAAAAAAACGATACCGAGATTTCACCGGAAATATATGTTTTAGGGTCCCCTGTATCCAAAAAAGGTCCGTGCGTGTGTCCGTGTGTCCCTGTGTCTGGACACGATAACTCAAAAATGAAAAGTCGGTAAAATACAAAACTTGGTATTCAAGTTTAGTAGCTTCCAGGGATGCGACACAAAGATTTTGAGAAAAATCCCCCAAACACAAACTACCCTTTACATGGAACTTTTTTCGAAAATTTTGATTTTCTACGTAGATGAAGTATGAAGATGGAGCACCGGTAGAATGCGATGGCGGGTAACCCCTGCGCCGCTTTGTCCCCCATAAATCTCACATGCGGTCGCTTAGGATCGAATCCGGCCGTCTAGGTGAGAGCCCAGTGGTATCCAACGTCACGAGTTCAAACCCAGCGGAGGACGATGAATTTTTTCGGATGTAAAATTCTTAGTATGGCTTCTTTCGGAAGGGAAAAACCGTTGGTCCCGTGTCGTAGATTAGCGGCATGTAAAAGAACCTCAAGCCTGATTGAGAGGCCCCTGAGCAAAATTAAGCGGTCTTTTGACGTCCAATTTAGAATGGGACGCTGAGAACCACAGTGGTTAAAGAGCGGCCATAAATAACACACCATTTACATTTCCGTGTGTATGTATGTATGTATGTATGTATGTATGTATGTATGTATGTATGTATGTATGTATGTATGTAATGTATGTATGTATGTGTTTGTGTGTAACTCAAAAACGAAAAGTGAGTAAAACACCAAACTTGGTAAGTAAGTTTAGTATTTTCCAAGGATGCGACACAAATTTCCAGGAAAATGCTTCCACCTCAAATTACTCTCTTAAAAGTTTGAATTTTGGCCCAAAATTCTTTTTTTGGGAGGAAGGGCCTTTGTTTAATTTTTTACATTTTAAGAAGATTTGATTTTTTTTTTCAAAACGATTTTGATTAAAATATATTTTAATTTTCTGAGAATACCTTTTGAAGACCTCTTTAATCTGGATGACTTTTGCATAACCGGTAAAACATAAAAATGTAGATCTCGTTAAAACACAATTTTGTCATCTCCTATATTCAGAGGTATTATTTGTTATTGGCTTCAATTTAAAAATATTTCTTAAACGGGAATTTGACTTTCCTGTTCTTTTGTTTTATCTTGGCCACTCAAAGAGAACGAATTTCAATCACATAGCAACGGGATTTTTAAAAAAAAATTGTGCAGCGCTCTAAGATTGTGCGATCCCTTGCTTCCCTTCTACTTAGCAGGGATAAGGTATTGTAAGAATAGTTGTGGAATACATGTTAATGGAACACATCAGATTTTTATGTGTGTGGTGTGTATGTGTGTGAACACGACAACGCAAACACGAAAATCTGTTAAATATCAAACTTGATATTTAAGTTCAGCATCTTCTAAGGATAACACAGATTTTGCCTGCCACGCCGCACCGAGTACCATCGCTGACAGAAGCTTAGGGATGAAGGATGTATGAAATGACAATGAAGGGACAGGATGAAAGAAACTTACCTAGTATTCGCCTGGTGATCCGGGGAATCTCTAAAAAATCTGATGTGTACCATTCCCATGACTTTCTCCATATCCCTGCAACAAATAATTCTTAAAAAGCTTATACTTCTATTTACTTTATGCTAATCAGACACAATTAGCAGAAATAGTCTTATTACTCTCTTCCTTGTAAGTAGAAGCGAAATAAGGGACAACCGTAGGTTAAGGTGATAGTCAAAAGCTGGTTGCTATGTCAATGAAGTTCCTTTGTTTATATGGATAGGAGTTGACAAGTTCCTGTATGAGAAAAGTATACGTTTTTCATAGTAGAAACCAAAAATAAGGAATGTCACAAAAACCACGAACCACGAAAAAAATGTATATATCATAAATTGTGTTTTAAAGTGCTCTACATTTTTTGTGTAGTAAGTTTTTGTCCATCTCTTACGGTTTAGCAGTCATTCAAAATTTAGTAAAATTCATCCAGAATAAACTACTCTTCAGAGGCTATTCCCAGAAAATTCAAGATATACATTTCATTTGTCAGGTAAATATGTTTAATATCCGAAATTTTAATCAAAATCGTTAGAGCCATTTTTGAGAAAATCAATATTTTCGAAAAAAGTTCCATGTAAAGGGTAGTTGGGGGTGCGGGGATTTTTCTCAAAATCTTTGTGTCGCATCCTTGGAAGATACTAAACTTAACTGCCAAGTTTGGTATTTTACCGACTTTTCGTTTTTGAGTTATCGTGTTCACAGACACACTGACACACACACACGGACCTTTTTTGTGAAAATGCTTTTTTTGGATATTGGGGACCCTAAAACATATATTTCCGGTGAAATCTCGGTATCGAATTTTTGGTGGAGTGCAATACTTTCTCTATACACTATGTACATAGTGCGTATGGAGAAAGTAGAAAAGGCGTCCCTAGTGTTCCCCTTCACTGCACTCACCGCCCAAGGGCGACAGCCCCTCCCTGGATTTCTCATTACTAAGATATTTTAAACAAAATATTTATCACACTCTTCGTGATTTTCGAAATAAAAGCACAAGTAACAAGCTCGTTCACAGCGCAGCAAAGGTCAAAGGCGACCTTTATTAAAACACCAGTCTCACACCTATGTTCTCTGCCGGCTCGTTAGGGAAGTTCAATTTGTGAGAGAGTAAGAATAATGCGAATAATTTAGTTCTTCTAGTGTCAGCTATTTCTATATGCATATTGTAGTGTGGCGGCTCTCTTTGAGAACAGAAGGTAACGCGAATAACATTTATTAAGGATATGCTCCGGAAATGTAGGACCTGGAGCATGCTTAATAAAGATGATATTATTAGTAAGAAAGAAGTAATTATTAATAAGTTAGTAATAGCCTAATAATAATATCTAGTAATATCAGTAAACGTTTTACTTTCTCTACCGAGTAGTACGAGGGATGAACAGAAACTAAGGTTACAAAGCCTGAATTGACATTGAGTATGTTTTATTTCGTACAACCAGTGCAGCCAACTGATAGTACATATATTAGGTTATTTTTCCAATGAGTTTGAATATTCTCTCCTGGTAAAAGTCCTGTCTTTGGTATTCAGTCACGTTGTCGTGAACTGTTGCACCTCATCTGAAGCGAATCATCGACCTCCTAGGTGTTCCTTTAAGTGAGGAAAAAGGTGAAGTCTCTTGGAGCGACATCCAGGCAGTAGGGATAGTCATCGATATCCCAATGAAACTGCTTCAACAGCGTGGTGGTCTTCTGGGCTGTATGAGGTCGCGCGTTGTCTTGAAGGAAGATGCTACTCTCGATGAGAAGTTCTGGCCATTTTCTCCTGATTACATCGTGCAAACTTGTCATGGTCTTGAGAAGTTTCGGTCAGCGGTCCTCTTTCCAAAAACTCCCGCGAGTATAACCCCCACGCTGTCCCAAAACACTGTGGCAATCACCTTCCCGGAACATGGCGCTACCTTAAACGTCTTTGTCTTTGGAGAAGAGGGGTGTTTCCATTCCATTGACGAGCGCTTACTGCTCGGGCAATAGCGTGGATCCATGTTTCGTCACCTGTGACAATGCAGTGAAGACAAGTTCTCTTCATGGAACCCATTGGGAACAAACATACCGGTAGTGAAAAATGTGATGAATGCTTCCTAGGTTGTAACATCATCCTCCTGTTGTCCTGAATCAGGTCCTCTATGCGAACTGTTGTTCAAATCTGTGGATGCCTCTGCGATCCTCTTCGGTGACTTTTCTCTACCGGCCGCAAACTTTCGGCATCATTTTTCGACATGCTGGCGAGACATTACAGTCTCTCCATAAACGTCTACCAGCTGTCGGTGAATGTCCCGCGGTTACATGTTTGGCCCACAGAAATCGAATAACAGCGAATTTCTTCGCGAGATCAGTTTTCCAAAAGGGCCGCTATTTATGCTTACCTTGCAGTAGCGCTAAAGGTGGCAGTTGATTGAAACTGTACAGTTGCCAACAGTTGTATTAGAATTACTACTCAAGTTCGCTGTGAAAGACGAAACATCAAGAATATGGACCTTGTAACTTTAATTTGATCATCCCTCGTATGCACGTACAGAAGGCAGAGAACATATTGTATTCCACGGAGAAATTGATACATTTACAGCCATATATATTTTGAGTACCACTGAGTCCAAATATACACTGAATATTTATATCAGACTTAGTGGCTAATTTTGAGTATGCTTTGAAGAAAATTATTGCTTTATCTGCATTTAGACAGTTAGGTTTAATAATAATCACTTTTAGATCTATGAGTCTGTGTGAAATTCGTTAAATACCAAACGTGGTGCTTAAGTTTACTATCCAAGCATGTGACACGGAAGATTTTCAGCAAAATCGTACAACCCCAAACTAGCCTTTACATAGACAAAATGTTCTAAAATGTTAACTTTCTTTAAATGGTTCAACGATTTTGATATAAGTATCGTACATTAAATATATTTACATGACAAATGTATGTCTTGAATTTTTTGGGAGTAGGCTTTGAAGGCCTCTTCATTCTGGATGACTTTTGCATAACTGTTAAACCATAAGAGTTAGACAAAAGTTTACTTCACAAACAATGTAGATCTTGTCAAAACATAAAATTTATCTAATACACTTTTTGTGCAATTGACCATTTTCAAGATATTCTTTATTGTTTTAAATTTTAAAATACCTAAACCTTTCTCAACTACGTAGGTATTTGTCATTTCTTCTTTTTGTTTTATTCCTGGCCATAGAATTTGATTTCAATCACAAGCAACCAGTTTTTAGATGATTTGATTATCGTTTTAGCTTAGTGTATTCCCTTATTTCCCTTCTACTTATTTCTGCTAACGTTTATCTTGGAAAGATAGAGAAAACCATGTGAATGGAGCACATCAGGTAATTCATAGAAGAGTAAACAATAAACAAGCGAAAGCTGTTTGAATTGTTAATTTATGTTTGCACGGTAGTATTCACAAAATCATTATGTGTAATTCTGACTCAAACAGCGATGAAGACATGGCATATGTCCGCCATCCTGGACGATTTAGGCCAAGAATAGGTCATAGCTGGATTTATTTTGATTGTACTTAAGAGCCCTCAAGTACACGATTATTAGCGTTGAATGAAGGATCCACAGCAGTACAATGAAGGTTTTAAATGCTAAAATATACAATTAAGCTGGTCCTCAGATTTAGCCTTTTTGAATTGTGAACATAAGCGAAAGCTTTGTCGCTTGAAATGAAGTCGGTTTATACTGCAAAAACCCTTGCTTCCGTTCTAGCGTTTCCGTTCTTTTTGCTTATGGTTACTTAGGAGAAAAACCTCCAAAGGGTTTACTTTTAATTCGATCAACTTCCGCAGAACATTGATTTCTAAAACTACCATCACTACATTTTTACTTTCTCTACACGTACTATGTAATAGTGTGTAGAGAAGGTATTGCTCTCCACCCAAAAATTCGATACCGAGATTTCATCGGAAATATGTTTTAGGGTCCCATGGATCCAAAATAAAAAACATTTTCAGAAAAAGGTCCGCGCATGTGTGTGTCCTTGTGTCTGTGAACACGATAACTCAAAAATGAAAGTCCGTAAAATACCAAACTTGGTATTCAAGTCTTCCAGGGATGCGACACGAAGATTTTGAGAAAAATCTCCCTACCCCAAACTACCCTTTACATGGAACTTTTTTTCGAGAATTTTGATTTTCTTAAAAATGGCTCTAACGATTTTGACTAAAATATCGTATATTAAAGACATTTAACTGAAAAATAAAATGTATATCTTGAATTTTCTGGGAACAGCCTGAATACTATTTTATTCTGACCGTAAGAGATGGACTAAAACTTACTACACAAAAAAGAGCACGTTAAATCACACAATTTGTTATACACATTTTTTTTTTCGTGGGGTTGATTGTTTTTGACATATTCCTTGTTTTTGCTTTGAAAAACTTATATTTTTCTCATATAAGAATTTGCTAATTCCTGTCGTCACATAGCAACAAGCTTTTGACTATCACTTTAACCTATAGCGCTACCTTATTTCGCTTCTACTTTCAAGGAAGCAAGTAATAAGGCCATTTCTGCTAATTTCCCCCCCATTGGAATGAGTAGAAGCATAGGCGTTTTAACAACAATTTGTTGCAGAATGTAGAGAAAGTCATGTGAATGGAACACATAAGATTTTTCTCATTTTTATTCTAAACAGAAAAGCTTCTCAACAAAAACTATTATGTAGATGTCCTGGATGTAATGTAAAAGAAACAAAATATATTTACGAAAACTGATAATACTAAGAAGGTTCTTTTTAGTTACCAACAATATTTATGAAACAGAAAACACCGTAATTACGCTCAAGGGACTCTGCCCTAAACGCGGAATAATCGGGTTAGTGTTACACACGGGTTGTGATTTATTAGGTATGAAAAAGCAATTTTGACACATTTTAATAGGCAATACAATATAATAAATGTTTCTGAGCACTCGGATGAGTACAGTGCAACATGGAGAACAAGAGATCATTTATGAAAAAAATCTTCGATTGTTGATTGCTGATTACTCTTACCACTAATTATTATATGGACATGATTTACCATTTTGTACTGCTGTACAACTATCACTGCACAAAATTCAAAGAAAGACTAGTGCGTGAGGTTTATGTTGAAGCCTGCCATTTTTCTGCCACCTGATGGGCCTGGAGGATGGAGTGCATTAATGACGGTCCGAGTGGTGGTAAACCCGGTCAAGTCATCCTTCACTGCCTATTATCAGTTGTAATTGTGTTATTACCAGTTGTACTTGTTTTCTGGCAATGAAATATGGAAAATATGCTGATATCTTTCGCCATCCTTTCTTCACTGGCTTTCGCATTGCGGATGTTGAAAAACAATGGATACCTTTGCCATTAGGCAGTTAAGGAGTGCCAACTGCCGTGTGTAATGTACTGCTGTCTCTTTCTACTTACCATGCTTCCAATTAAAGCAAACACAATAATACGCCTTTTGAAACTTGAAATTCCTTTAGAAAAATCTGTTAAAAAGCTTAAGCTTCTATCTACTTCATTCTAATCGAGATAAATATGGGCAGAAATGCTTTCTTGTAAGCAGAAAGGAAATAAGGGAACACACTAGGCTAAAAGACATTAAAAGTTAGTTGCCACGTGGGTGAAATCCGTTTCTATGCATTGCCTAGAGTTCACAAATTCATGTATGTGAAAAGTTTTGAGTATTTTAAAACAAACGAATAACAAGAAATATCTAAAAAATTATCAGCTTTACGAAAAAAAAAGTGATATGACATAAATAGTGTGTTTTAACGAGATCGGCATTTTTTGTATTGTGAATTTTTGTCTATCTCTTGCGGCATATTAGTAAGCAAAATCCAGCAAAATTCATCCAGAATAAAGAGATCTTCAGAGGGTATTTCCAGAAAATTCAAGATATACGTTTTAATTGTCGTGTAAATTCTTTAATATACAGTATTTTAATTAAACTTGTTAGAGCCATTTTTGAGAAAATCAAAATTTTCGAAAAAATTTCCATGCGAAGGATAGTTTGGGGATTTTCCCCAAAACCTTCTCGTCACATCTTTGGAAATACTAAATTTATACACCAAGCTTGTTTTTTTTTTTTTACCAACTTTTCGTTTTTGAGTTATTGTATTCAGAAACACGGACACACACACGGATCTTTTTCTAAAAATGTTTTTTTTTATTCAGGGGACCCTAAAATGCCTATTTCCGTTGAAATCTCGGTATCGAATTTTTGGGTGGAATGCAATGCATTCTCTATAATCTACGTACACAATACGTGTAGATAAAGTAAAAAGGTACAGTTACAGCCAGATACTGCCGACCGTAGTGGTTTCCTAGGTAAAGCGATCGAGCCCTCGACCGCTGAGTACAATTAATCTACATATTTTCTCATCAAAATTTTAAGACATTCAAAATTTCATAATTTATTTACATTATTTGTATTTTTTGCTCCAAAAAGAGTTAATAGCGGGGTTTAAAATCATGCAGTATTAATATATGTAGTATCTCAGAGACTTTTACAAATAGAGCGAAATGAACGGGAATACGTTATAATCAGGAGCATAATTACGAGGTATTACATTATTGTCTATTGGTATAATACCTAGTATTATTAAATATTAGCTAATATTGAGTTTTATAAAACAGGCCCTTGAAATTACATTTTAGGGTGCTTTAACTTTATTAGTTCGTAAAGCATGCAAAATACGCTTTAAAGACATTGAGTTCTCAAGTTAAAAACCACTAGTTGATTGAATTTGTTTCATAAAGGAAAATTTAATGTCCATTTCAGGGTAGAAAACTTTGTTCTTAGTCTTACTTCTCACCACAACTAAAAAGCGACAGGTATCTTTGGAGTAAACATTTCCAGTTTTTGCCACCTTCACAGTAAAACTGTTCTTACCCCCTATTCTCCTCATACTGATTCTTAAATAAGCCGGGGATTTTAATTTAGTACCAATATATTAGTTAAGAGAAGAGAGATGAATAATAATTTATGGAATATTAGGATTAATAGGATTTGCAGTTTTCTAGGGATTCTTGGTTTCATTCAATTGTTTAGATTAATAAAAATAATATATTTGTGCTTAATCACAGTTTTAAAACGTATTCTTGAAATATTGACTTACTGAAGCCTTTAATGAGGTCATTTGCCAGTCATATGTATGGTCTGTTTTTCGGCTCCGTTTCAAAGGCAATGTACGTTTGTTTTATATGCACTCGTAAACATTTTTGCCAAGACCGCTAAGAACTTAAGAATGCATTTGGTTTTATTCATTTTAGTATGATCACGCAATCCCTGAATGAGATACCAGCGTTGTATCAATTGTCAAGAAGAGAAAACCATTCTGTGTCCATCCACATGACTTTCAAAGCTATTTCAAAAACAAACTTTCCTTACAAAAGTTCATTCTTCTATCTACATCATACTAACCGAGATAAATATTAGCAGAAATGGTCATGTGAGATTTTTAATACTTGGAGTCCAGCCATATTTATATGACTCTCACACCACTACGTGTTTGACACCCCTGACCTAGCATAAGCTACTTGTTGAGGGCAAGCACAGACAAGAGCTGGAATAGCCACTTTTGTGTCTAAGGGAAAGCAAGAAGGAAGAAATGAAAATTGTTCTCTGGGAATGAGGTGCAAGATATAAAACCCAGTAAAACAAGAGAGAAGGGTAATACGTCGCAATTTTCAAGCACGCGAGGCTTTATTTTGGTTCTAGTGTCTGACCCCTAAGCGAGGTCAGTACCCTACCCCTTCTCTATATATAGAAACAAACATACGTCATAGCGAGTTTGACCTGCTGCCGGTTTGTTATTAATTTTCTGTAATACAGCCGCACCCCAAACGGGCTACGCGTACGTTACACAGTTACTGCAGTTGTAACACGTTATTGATTAATACTGATTTTTACTTTCTCTGACAGGTATGTACAATGTGTGTAGTTAGAGAAGGTATTGTGTTCCACCCAAAAATTCGATACCGAGAGCTCACTGGAAATATATGTTTTGAGAATTCCCAAAAAGTGTTTTTACTTTCTCTAAACGTACTATGTATATAGGCTGTAGAGAAGGTATTGCACTCCACTCACAAATTTGATACCGAGATTTCACCGGAAATGCATGTTTTAGGACCCCCTGAATAAAAAAAATCATTTCCATAAAAAGGTTTGTCTGTCTGTGGACAGATAAACCAAACTTGGTATTTAGGTTTGGTATCTTCCAAGGATTCGACACGAATATTTAAAAAAAATATCTCCATCCCCAATTACTCTTTACATATAAACATTTTTGAAAATGTTGTTTTTCTCAAAAATGGATCTAATGATTTTGATTAAAATATCGTAGATTAAAGATATGTACATGCCAAATAAAATTTATATTTTGAACTTTTTTTCGAGGAGTTGGCCGTTTTATATATATATATTCCTTGTTATTGGTTTCGGTTTTAAAATACTTTTCTCACACGGGAATGCGACAATTCCTGGCCATATAGACAAAGGAACTTCAACAACAAAAGCAACAAGCTTATTTCATTGCTTACAAGGAAGCAATTAATAAGACCATTTTTGCTAATTTTTCCTCAATTAGCATGAAGTAAATAGAAGATTAAGCTTCTTAACAATAATTTGTTGCTAATGTGAAGGGAACACATCAGATTTTTTTAGTTGTCCTCAAAGCATATATTTCCAATGAAATCTCGATATCGAATTTTTGGGTGGAATGTATTACCTTATAGAGTACGCATGTGGTAAACATATTTGAAACCATTTCATAGTAATAAGAAAAGTGAGAAAATTAATAGATAGCCCACTGAATGTAACCGAGGCAAATGTATCCAGATAAACTCATCGTTTTGAATACACTGTATAATTGCGTGGAACTGGCTGCATTAAAATACTCATTTTAATTACTTTCCCTGGCGTGCGTAATAATTAGCTTGGAGTTTATCCCCCAAAGCGTAGGCTGGTACATCAGATAAATTAACAAGCGATATTAGTTAATCATACGAAGAACCAGCTGATGGGCTGTGGTTTGTGAGGTAGCTAGCATTGCACCTGGTTTAAATATCCAAAAAATTCTTATCGGTTTACTTCATTTTAATGACACTCGAAAATAATGACAATTAGTTAACGATGCAGTTCACGTTCCAGTTAATGTTTAAGATACTACAACTACAATTTTGAGAAAACTAAAATGTGAAATCTTGAAATGCATACCAGTTATTACGCACAATATCAATAACTTGTTCCTCATTGCATAATTTTAGCATGCATGGTTATTTATATATTAATTTTTACATTCTCTAGCCCGTATGTACAATGTACATAGTAGATAGAGAAGATATTGTATTGCACTCAAAATAATATATTGAGATTTCACCGAAATACATGTTTTGAGAACCCTTAAATACAAGAAAACAACATTTCAGAAACATATCCGTGTGTACCTGAGGGCTCAAAAACGAAAACTCTGTGAATACCAAACTTGATATTTAAGTTCAGCATATTCCAAGGATACGATACAAAGATTTTCAAGAAAATGTCCCCATCCCAACTACCCTTTATAAGGAATATTTTTCGAAAATTTTCTCATAAACGGCAGAAAGTATTTTTATTAAACTATATTTTAATGACAAACGAAATGTATATTCTGGGAATAGCCTCTGAATTCCTCTTCATTCTGAATGACTTTTGTATAACTGGTAAACCGTAAGAGATAGACAATAACTTACTACACAAAAAAAAAATAGATGTCATTAAAACACAAAGTTTATGTCATATATTTTTTGTAGAGTTAACAGTTTCTGAGATATTCCAAGTTATTGGTTTTAGTTTTAAGCTACTGAAGCTCGCTTGCGGTGTCAGAAGTAGTTAAAGCGGGCGTTAAACACTATAAAAAAAACTACTTAAGCTTTTCTCAAACGGAAGACGTCTTTCTTTTTGTCTCTCTTTAGTTAACTCCTAGCAAGCAAAGAGAACAGAATTTCAATTGTTTCTCTTAGCGACCGGCTTTTAAAAGATTTCACTATCGCTTTAACCTAATGTATTTCCTATTTCCCTTCTACTTACAAAGCAGCAAATAATAAAACAAATTATGGCAATGTTTCTCTTGACTAGCGTGACGTAGATAAAATTTTAATCTTTTGTAAGGAAAGTTTTTTGTGGAACAACTAGAGAAAGTCATGTGGATAGAACACATCAGAGTTTTACTTTCTCTATACGTACTAGGTAGATAGAGTATTGAGAAGATATTGTATTGCACCCAAAAATTCGATACCGAGATTTCGCCGGAAATACATGTTTTGAGACACCTTTAATAAAAAAATTAGAAAAAGATCCGTCTGTGTCCGTGTGTCAGTGATTACGATAACACAACAACGAAAAATCGTAAAATACCAAACTCAGTGTATAAGTTTAGTATCTTCCAAGGATGCGATACGAAAATTTTGACGAAAATCTCCCTCACCCCCCAACAGTACACTACCTTCACATGGAAAAATTTTCCAAAGTTTTGATTTTCTCAAAAAAGATTCTAACGATTTTGATTAAAATAACGTATATTAAAGATATTTACACGACAAATAAAGTGTATATCTTGCATTTTATGGGAATAGCCTCTCTCTTTCTTTCTTGATAGTGTTTACCGCTTTTACTACCATGGCACAGCAGGGGATGACACTGGTGATACAAGGAATGAAGATGGAGCACCGGTGGAAAGTGATGGCGAGGGAAACCAGAGATCCCGGAGAAAACCTGACCTTGCGCCGCTTTGTCCACCACAAATCTCACATGGGTCCATGAATAGCCCATGAATACCTGTTTATTCTGGATGAATTTTGATAGATTTTGCATAACTAGTAAACCGAAGGAGATACACAAAAACTCACTACAAAAAAATATTTAGATCTCGTTAAAACATATGAAGTCATGTACATTTTTTTCGTGGAGTTGACCATTTTTGAGATATTCCTTGCTATTGGTTTCAATTTTAGAATAGACTTAAACTTTTCACATACTTTTCAGCTCCTGGCAATGTAAAAAAAAAAATGAATTTCATCCATATAGCAACCAGCTTTTAAAAGATTTGACTATTGTTTTAGCTAGTGCATTCCCTTATTTTCCTTCTGCTTACAAGAAAGCATTTCTGCTAATGTTTATCTCGATTGGCATGAAGTAGATACATGAATAAGCTTTTTAACAATAACTTCTTACAGAGATGTAGAGAAAGTCATGTGAATGCATACATAAGATTTGAGTTAAGCTGCTCGCAGATATAAACACACACGCACCACTATACGCATGTGTGATTTACTATATTTGCCCTCCTTGATTAGAGTTGGCGAAACGGCGTTGTGACATTACCTCGCACGACTTTACCTTTGTACGAGGGCCGTTTTTTCAACCTCCGAAAGCTATAAAACAAGACAAGTTCATAGAAATCAATTATTTTATTACTAAAAGTTTTGTACACTTATTGTTACCGAAAGATTGAGACATTTATTGTACCTGTGCACAAGCTTAGCTATACGTGCTTCAAAAAATGTTGCCGTCAATGATTTCAAATGAGCATTGATATTGTTTTGAAAATCTTCGTACTTTACGACGTTTGTGGAGAGCCATTCAAAACAAACGAAGAGGAATGTTGAATTCAGGAATTGTGTTGATCCATGGCAACGCTCGTCCAAACACTGCTGGCACAACCCATCGGCTCCTTGAACAATTTCAATGGGACATTTTCGATCATCCGCCATACAGTCCTGACTTGGCACCCAGCGACTTTCACCTTTTCCCTGAACTTAAGACGTGGCTAGGAGGGCAGCACTTTCAAACCAACGAAGATATTCAAAACAACGCCAATGGTCATTTAAAATCATTGGCGGCAACATTTTTGAAGCGGGTATTGCAAAACTTGTGCACAGGTATGATAAATATCTCAATCTTTTCGGTGATTATGTTGAAAAGTAACCATAAATGTACAAATATTTTAGTAATAAAGTACTTGTTTTCTATGAACTTGTCTTTTATTTATAGGCTATCGGAAGTTGGAAGAAAAAAAAAAACAACAAAAACAACAAAAAAACGGGCCTCGTACTTGCCTGTTCTAGAAGTTGCACGAAATGCATTTTTAACGTCGTCTAATTCTTCCTATATTGCTGTCGTAGAAGTCTGTTTTATGGGCTCGTTTAATACACCATCTTCAACTGTCTATGGCAGGCAGAACGTTTTATTGCGATTTATAGCTCGAGATTAATATTCCGGCGCTTAAACCCAATAATCCAATTTCATCAAGCGAAAACTGCTTTAAGGGCTATGGTATGTTATATGAATGTTTTTGAGACATTTTTAAATCCACATTGCGGACGTAACGACATTATATGGAATGGAAATGGTGTATTTGTTATACTCGGAGGGGATCCATGTACAAGAAGAAGCAGAACAATCTGATTAGTTACATTCACAGGATTTCCTCTACTTATTATGCAACAAGCTATTCTTACAAAAATCTTGGGCGTAAAAATCCTTAGGTTGGCTTCCTTCTGCACGTAAAAGAATCCGAAGCCTGATAAAATGGCCTCTGAGCAAAATTAAGCTGTCTTTCACGCCCAGTATAGAATAGGACTTTGAGAATCACAGCAGATAAAGAGCGTCCATAAATAAAATTCCATTTCATTTTTTTATTACTTTCCTCTAAGTAGAATCGAAATAAGGGAATGACCAGGCTAAGTGTGGTTGCCATGTAGTTGAAATTCATTTCTTTGTATTACCACCAATTGACAAATTTGTCTATGTGAACAGTTTAAGCATTTTAAAACTAAGACCAATCATAAGGAATATCTAAATTGGTTAACTCACCAAAAAAAAAAAAAAAAAAAAAAAAAAAAAAAAAAAGGCAAATGACATAAATTGTGTGTTTTAAAATGTTTACATTTTTTGTTAGTAAACTTTTGTTTGTCTCTTATCGTTTACCAGTTATGCAGAATTTAGACAAATTCATCCAGAAAATTCAAAATATACATTTTATTTTCCCTGGCGAATATCTTTAATATACGGTATTTATATCAGAATCGTTAGAGCTATTTTTGAGAAAATCAAAACTTTTCGATTTTTTTTTCCATGTAAAGGGTTGTTTGGAGAGGGTTCCTCAAAATCTTCGTGTCACATCTTTGGAAGATTCTAAACTCAAATACCAAGTTTGGTATTTTACCGACTTCTCGTTTTTTTTTGTTTTTTTTGAGGTATCGGGTTTATAGCCACACAAACACACATACGGACCTTTTTATAAAAATCTTTTTTGGATACAGGGTATCCTAAAACGTGAATTTACGGTGAAATATCGGTGGATTTTTTGATGGAATGCAATACCTTCTCTATACTCTATGTGTTCAGTACCTACGTGTAGCAAAAGTAAAAACTTATTACTTTCTCTAGCAGGTATTCAGTTGTATGTACGATATTGTATTCCACCCAAAATTCATCGAGAATTCACCATAAATATCTGTTTTGAGTCCCCTTAGTCCAAACAAAGCATTTTTAGAAAAAGATCACTGTGTCTGTCTGAGGACAACATAGCTCGAAAAAGATAAGACCATAATAACCAAAATTGGTATTTATGTCTAGTATCTTCCAAGGATGCGACACGAATATTTTCAAAAAACTCCCTCCCACCACATACTACCCTTTGTATGGATTTTTTTTTGAAAAATGTGTTTTTCTTAAAAATGATTAACGATTTTAATTAAAATACAGTATATTAAAAGTATATAAAATAAAATAAACGGCATATTTAAATTTTCTGTGAATAATCTCTGAAGACCTCTTTATCCTGGATGCATTTTGTAGAATTTTGCATAACGGTTAAACCGTAAGAGATAAACAAATCATTGATACACAAAAATGCAGATCTCGTTAAAACACATCATTTATGTCATACACGTTTTCTTGTAGAGTTGACAGTTTTTTTAAATATTGCCTGTTATTGGTTTCAGTTTTAAACTCCTAACTTTTCTCAAACGAGATCGTGCAAAGCGAACCGAAACTCAAAGCTTTTAAAAGATTTGATGTCGCTTTAGCATAATATATTTCCTTATTTCCCTTCTACTTACAAGGAAGCAAGCAAGTAATAAGAAAAATTCTGCTAATGTTTATCTCGATTAGCATGCTGTAGATAAAAGAATAATCTTTTGTAAGAATAGTTTGTATTTGGAACAGCTAGAGAAAGTTATGTGAATAGAACATATTAGAATTTTTTTTCTACCGCATTTACTGAAATAGTTTTGTTACACACTTCCTTTTAGATACGCAGGAATAAAGGGAATAAAGCGATAGTTAAATATTTCAAGAGCTGTTCGCTATTTTCATTGACATTCCGTTCTCTTTGCTTAGCGAGGGGGAAGAAAAATGTATAACGATTTTACAGTTGAGAAATGTATAGGTAATTCAAAATTAATACCAATAATTAGCAAATTAATGTATTTGATATAAATTGCGTGTTTTAACGATATCTACAATATTTGTGCAGTAGTATTTTCTCTATCTCATACGGTTTATTAGGACGTCAGAGGCTATTCCAAAAAAAGTTCAAGATATGCATTTCATTTAGCAAGTTAAACATGAAGTATTTTAATCAAAATGAAATGAAAGAAATGAACATTTTTGAAACATTTTCCATGTAAACGGTAGTTTGGAGTGGGGGATTTTCTTGAAAATCTTCATCTTGCATGCTGTCCTACTCGTATTCGAAAGATTCAGTGTCCGATTCCAAACTGCCGCTCGCTCTGACCCAAGTTTTTTAAGGGGGGATTTCGCGGGTCGCAAGGTGAATCTAGGAATGGTTTCTTTCATCCCCCGAATTTGCTGTAGCCCCAGTCAGTCATCTTTTAGCTTGTTGCACTTTATCAGGGTTGGAAGTGTAGGCAATGGTGTTTCGGTGCGGCTAGCAGGGACAAAAGATTCTATGCGCAACTTAAACGTCGCCCGAACTTCCATTGGTTAAGGAGGTATAAGCACATTAGCAGAATTGGCCTTTTTGTTTGAGAAAAGTTTAAGTAATTTAAAATTGAAACCAATATCAGGGAATCGCTCGGAAATTCATAACTAAAAAAAACAAAAAAAAAAAAAAAACAAAAACAAAACAACAACAACATTTCTGTGCAGAAATATTTTCCTATCTCTTACGGTTTATCACTTATACAAAATCATCCAAAATGAAGGGATCTTCAAATTTATTCTAAGAAAATTTGAGATATACATTTTATTTGTCACTATATTAAACAATTGAAATTTCTTTGTCTTTGCTTGTCAAGAGAAGAAAAAGAAAAAAGAGAAACGAAAAGAAAGATGACCTCGGTTTGAGAAAAGTTTAAGTAGCTTAAAACGATTTTTTGTGTACTAAGTTTTTGTCTACGGTTTATCAGTTATACAAAAGTTATTCAAATGTCATCCATAATGAAGAGTCTTCAGGTCCTATTTCCAGAAAATTCAGGATATATATTTTATCATAAAAATATTTTAACATATAATATTCTAATCAAAATCGTTAGAACCATTTTTAAGAAAATAAAAAAGATCGAAAGATGTTCCATTTTAAGGCTAGTTGTTGGGTGGGGTGATTTTCCGGAAAATCTTTGTGTCGCATCCTTTTAAGCCATTAAACTGAAATACCAAGTTTGGTGTTTAATCAACTTTTCGGTTTTTAGTTAATATTCTCTCAGACATATAGAGACATACACGGATCTTTTTCTAATAAAATTTTTTTTTTCGATTCACGGGGTTCAAAACTTGTTATTTCCGGTGAAATCTCGATATCGAATTTTTGGGTGCAGTACAATACCTTCTCTATACACTATGTACATAGTACATGTATTGACAGTAAAAAAGTATATGGCATAAATTGTGCGTTTTAGCGAGATATACATTTTTGTGCAGTAAGTTTTTGTCTATTTCTCATAGCTTACCACTTATGCAGAACTCATCCAGAATGAAGAGGACTTCAGAGGCTATTTCTAGAAAATTCAGTATATGTGAAACAATTGAAATTCCGTTCTCTGCTTGCCAGGAGTAAAAAAAAAAAAATGTAGGTAAAAAATTGAAGCCAATAACTCAAATATCTCGGAAACGGTTTACTCAAATTCAAGATATACATTTCGATTGTTATAAAAATTTCTTAAAAATACAGTACTCGTATTTTAATCAAAATTGTTAGTCATTTTTGAGAAAATTAATAATTTCGAAAAATGTTTCATTTAAAGTATAGTGGGCGAGGGGATTTTCCTTAAAATATTTGCATCCTTGGAAGATATCAAACTGAGATACCAAATTTGGTGTTTAATCGACCATTTTGAGCTATGCTGTTCACAAACACAGACACACACACACATTAAGACACACATACAGACAGCCAGACAGACATACGCACTGACCTTTTTCAAACTACTTCTTTTTTTATAGATTCAGGGAGTCTCAAAGCATATGCTCTCGGTGAAATCTCGTTATCAAATTTTTGGTTGGAATGCAATACCTTCTTTACCTAATATGAATTTGTACACACGTACTAGAGGTAACAAAATCTGATTTGTTCCGTTCACATGACTTGCTCTATATCTCTGCAACAAATTATTGTTAGAAAACTTATATTTTCATTTACTTCATGCTAAAAAATTGGCAGAAATAGTCTTACTTGCTTCCTTGTAGGTAGAAGGGAAATAAGGGAGTACCATAGATTAAAGTGATAGTCAAAAGCTGGTTGCTATGTGACTGAAGTTCCTTTGTTTGTATGGATAGGAGTTGACAGCTTCCTGTATGAGAAAATTATGTTTTTACAGCTGAAACCAAAAACAAGGAATATTTAAAAAACGATCAACTCCAAAAAATGTATGTAACATTTGTGTGTTTCAACGTGTTTTTGTCCATCTCTTACAGTTTAGCTGTTATACAAAATTCCGTAAAATCCATCCAGAATAAAATATTCTCTAGAGGCTATTCTCAGAAAATTCAATTTTATTTGTCGTGTAAATATCTTTAATATATGAAATGTTAATCAAAATCATTAGAGCTATTTTTGAGAAAATCAAAATTTTCGAAAAAAGTTCTATGTAAAGGGTAGTTGAGGGTGAGGGAATTTTCTTGAACATCTTCGTGTCGCATCCTTGGAAGATACAAACCTAAATACCAAATTTGGTGTTTAACGGTCTTTTCGCTTTTGAACTATGCTGCCCACAGACACAACATACACATATACACAGTCAGACAGGCAAACACACACACGCACATTTTTCTAAAAATGTTTTTTTTTTTAGATTTCAGGGGTCTCAAAAAATGTATTTCCCGTGAAATTTTGGCATCGAATTTTTGGATGGAATACAATACTATGTACAGAGTACGTGTAGAGAAAGTAAAAAGGAAGCTGGGGTAGTAAAGTTAGCACGAACAACAGGGGACTATACTCGCTCACAGCCAGGGAGCTAAGAGGTTGTAGTACTTCAGGAGTAATCAAAAGTACTTTAGGTTAAGTAATATATTCTATATAACAGGATTTTTTTAAATAATTTAAAATGTAACCTAATTACTATACGTGCATCTTTTCTTTGGCAATAATTTTACGAGTAAGCAAGGGTAGTGCTCGCTCGTCTTTCTTTCGCAGTGTTATCAACCAAAGAGATTTCTTCCTTTGAGGACCTCAGTCATTATGGTGAATAGGTTATCCAATTTACCAGGAACTAGCTGAATTATTAAACGAAACACAGCGCAGTGTATGTACTAGGGATTTACAGACAGAATGAAACCTCAGCATTGAAGTTAATATATATTAGGATGTATAGCGTGCTTCATGTCTCAATCTTGTCTCTCTCTGCTCTGCTTCCGATATAGTGTGAAACCTACCGTATGAAGAACAGAGTACCGAGCGTCCAAGAAAAGGTGGTCGTGTAGCACAATAAAGTATTATTATTATTGTTATTGAACAATGAAACTATTTTCCGGGCTTGTAGACTATGATCCATTGGGTCTTGAAGATCCCGACGTTTCACCAAGGGCTGCGTTTGGCATCTTCATAAGTTCTCGAATGTAGCTCTGACCAGCCACCGGATCACCTATGAAAATCCCAAGCGCAGCCTTTGTGTACAAATTGGGAAAGTTACCTCACGATATCTTATTATCGGACACCGAAATTGAACAAGACTGATTCAACCCAATTCTTTCTTCATGTTAATATTGTTAATAATACAGATTCATATTTCAGCTCCTGGTTTACACACTTGTTAATATTATTTTTATTTTAATTTTTGAATTTACTTGAAATTTGTGTTTCTAAGCTTGTTATAAACTTCATCGTAGTCATTATAATTTCTTTTAACCTCTATACTTTCCAGACAATGCACATATGTTAATGGTGTTATCAATGTTATTTACTTGTTATTTTCTGTTAAATTATTGTAAATTGCCTGTATAGTTTTTAGCTGGTCAGTCAAAATAAATAATTAAAAAAAAAGCCTTTGGCGAAACTTCGGACCCAATGGACCACGGCCTACAAGACCGGAAACTAGTTTAATTATTCAAGAAAGCCTAAATTATTATTATTATTATTATTATTATTATTATTATTAGTATTATTATTATTATCATCCGAGTGGTTAGATCACTGCCTCTCACCTAGATGGCCGGGGTTCGATCCCAAGCGACCACATGAGATATTTGTGGTGGACAAAGCGGCGCTGGGGCGGGTTTTCCCCGCCATCGCATTCTACCGGTGCTCCATCATCATTCATGTATCATCAGTGTCACCGCCTGCAGTGCCATGAGTAGTTAAAGTGGGCGTTAAACACTACCAAAAACAAAAAACAAACAAACAAACAAAAACACAGGGAAACAAACAGATTGAGGCTGACAAGACAGACATATAGTAGACAGACAGACAGGCAAACGCATACATTCATGCATACCTCTGCCTAATGTATGCAGGTTGCAGAAAAGGTAAACATACATAGGTTAGCGCTTTGCAGAAACTTTTAGCAACATTCAGCCCATAGGGATTCTTTCCCAAAGCACTTAGCCGTTGGTACTAGAGGAAGTGAGCCATAATGTTCTGAAATTGTTAGTGTTTGTTTCTGAAGATACCACTTTAGGTGGACCGCTACTTTCAAGGCTCGCGGAAGAATTTTGGATTAGCCCTACATTTTATGCAAATGCAGCATAAACTATTTAGCAGGGTTTTCAGCTCTACGTTATTTACGATGTTGAGAGGAGGGAGAGGTTCTCTTCTGGCTTCCTTGTCTTAGAGAAGCATACCATAGATCACAACACGATGACAAATAAATCTTCCGAATATATTAATGGCTTTCAAGACGAAGGAGCTTTCCTTTGTAACTACCTATATACATTATAATGTTAACAAGGGAGGCCTTCAGTTGGAAGTCCTGCTTGTAGGCTCGCAAGAAGTGATGATGTAATAATATTCAGACCTACATCTTATAACAGCTGCAGTGTGTGGTTGGTAAGGTAGAGCCAGAAGAAACATCAGATGTCTTATAGTCTCAAAACTTTCTCTACCACTTCTTTAATATATTATTAAAAAATTCTGATGTGTTCCATTCACATACCTTTGTCTACATCTCTGTAACAAATTATTGTTAAAAAGCTTATGCTTCTATTTACTTCATGCTAATCGAGAAAAAATTAGCAGAAATAGTCTTATTACTTGCTTCCTTGTATGTAGAAGCGAAATAAGGGAGTACTATAGGTTAAAGTGATAGTCAAAAGCTGGTTGCTATGGGTGAAGTTCCTTGGTTTGTATGGACAGGAATTGACAAATTCCTGTATGAGAAGAATACAAGTTTTTCAAAGCTGAAATCAAAAACAAGGAATATATATATATATAAAAAAAAAACGATGAACTCCACGAAAAAATATATATAACATAAATTGTGTGTTTTAATGTGCTCTACGTTTTTTGTGTGGTAAGTTTTTGTCCATCTATTATGGTTTAGCAGTAATGCACAATTCCGTAAGATTCATCCAGAATAAAGTAGTCTTCAGAGGCTGTTCCCAGAAAAATCAAGATATACATTTTATTTGTCAGGTAAATATCTTTAATATGCGATATTTTAATCAAAATCGTTAAGAGCCATTTTTGAGAAAATCAAAATTTTCGAAAAAAGTTCCATGTAAAGAGTAGTTGGGGGATTTTCTTGAAAATCTTCGTGTCGCATCCATGGAAGATACTAAACTTAAATACCAAGTTTGGTATTCAGCGGGCTTTTCGTTTTTGAGCTATGCTGTTCACACACACACACGGACCTTTTTTCAAAAATGCTTTTGTTGGATTCAGGGGACCCAAAACATGTATTTCCGGTGAAATCTCGGTATCGAATTTTTGGGTGCAATACAATACCTTCTCTATACACTATGCACATAGTACGTGTGGAGAAAGTAAAAAGACTTGATTCTTCTAACAGGTGGCTCAAAAGAGTCCCCGCAGTACCTATTTTTGCATATTTCTAAAAAGGCTAATTCAGAAGGTTTCAAAATATGTATTTCCGGTGTAATATCGGTATCGAATTTACGGGTGGAATACAATACCTACTCTATCCACTATGTACATTGCTAGAGAAAGCAACAATTTACGCGTTATTTGAATTTTCTGCAGTATAGGTATATACTTTTTCCAACAACTGATTTAAAAAGCCATATTTATTTTATTGAAGATAAAGAATTCAAAGCATATTAACAGCGAATATTGGACTTCTATTGAAAATCACGTTTTCTTTAGAAATTTGAACCCACAGAAGTCTAAAAGAATTTAAACGAATGTAATCTGATAGCGAAAAATGTTCTGTATAGAATAATTTATTCAAAGCTGAAGATTATAAAAACTGAATGATGTATTTAAACCATGCTAGCAACTTGATAACAGCGCAAGAGTAGAAAAGGATGCAGCTAATGGCAATATGTATGCATTAGATAGAGACAGAGAATCCCATTTAAATCCATACTGTCTTTTAAAGTTAAAACAACCTATAATTCACGTTAATCGAGATAAACGTTGGTAAATATGTTTTATTGTATATTTCCTTCTACAGTGTAATAGGGAATATATTAGGCTCAAACTCGCCTGTCACCTAGACGGCCCGAGTTCGATCCCAAGCGACCGCATGTGAGATTTGTGGTGGACAAAGCGGCGCAGGGGCGGGTTTTCTCCGGGTTCTCCGGTTTCCCCCGCCATCGCATTCCACCGATGCTCCATCTTCATTCATGTATCATCAGTGTCATCGCCTGCGATGCCATAAGTAGTAAAAGCGGGCGTTAAACACTACCAAAAAAAAAAAAAAATATATATTAGTCTCAGGCCACAGCAAAACCTTTATAATGTTGGTTCATTTTTGAGTTATACTTTTCACACACATACTCACACTGATCTTTTTACATTTTTTTATTGTTTCATTTATATAGCCCCCTTTAACATCTAAGGTATTATCGGAGGCTTTGCATTAGAAACAACTCGTTGTCTGTGTGCTCTGTATGTTTGTTTTCTTTCTTTGGAATATAGTAAATATTAAATCCGACGTTTTCCTGACAGATGAAGGGAAACATGCAAGACAAATTCGCTGGTACTCGGGATTTGAACCCACAATCTCCCAAATGTGAGCCACATATGTTATGCCTGAACTTCCTCGCTCTAGGCATTTATTATTGAAGAACCTGCAATTTTTCTCATTATTGTTTACTGTGGAGATTCTATTTTGTATCGCTATTTCACGTCTCACTGACTTTCAATCCCTCTTTCCATTCAACTTTCTTTCATCTCTCCCTCTCTCACTTTCTCCGCCTCTCTGTTTCTTTATTCCCCCGCTCTCTTCCTAGCTGATACATTCACTCCTCATTTTCATATGAAGTTGGAAAGCATGTTAAACATTATTTTTTCTGGAGTGCTAATAAAACAAAATTTTGCAAAAGTTTTTACATGGCGCAGGGGCTATATCTGGGTGATTTGGTTCCCGGCCACGGACTACGCCCGGGTTCTATCCCAACTGTGGGAATGCAGATTTTAAGTCCCGGGTGTAGATTCGGTGCTCACTCAACTTCTTGGGGAAATGAGAAGCTGAGACGGTCCCTTTGAAGAAAGCCAACATGGCGGCTAGGGTAAGTGTATTCACTAGAGCTTGGTTCGGGATTTCGAAATTGAGGTTCGATGCACGGAGAACATAACTATGACGTAATGGAGCAAGCGTATTCTCTACAACACGTTTCAAAACGTGAACTATCTAGCATTGCTCACTGCTTGGCTTCGTTCAGTTCCTGCTAGGAGATAAACCAGTGAACAAAGTTAACATTTTCAAAGCATTTTCCAGTAAATGATAGTTTTGGGTGGGGTCCTTTTTAAAATCTTCGGCTCGCAATGTTGAAGATACTGGACTTAAATACTAAGTTTGTTATTTATTCTGTACTTAGATTTTGATTAGTATGTTCACAGAAATATAAACACAGAGACCTTTTTATAAGAATGCTTTAAGGGAGGGGTTCAGAGAGTCGCAATATATTTACGTGAAATATCGGTATAATCTTTTTGGTTGGAATACGACGAACTGTAATTTTTGCAGTATGCAATATTGCCTGTAGGAGCCTGGACATGTCAGACTTTTGCTGTGATAGGCATTTTGAAGTTTGTGTTTTGATAGCAGATAGTGTTAAAACTATTGTTGTTAATATATATCGTACACCTAATGGTGATACGACTATATTTTTAACCAAATTAAATGAGCTTTTAGTATATTTAACTAAATGGTCAGGTTATAAAGCTATTATTGGAGGTGATTTTAACTCTGATTTTGATATTACAGCTGACAGAAATACCGTAGTTAACTTTAAGAACCTATTGTGCCAGTTTGGGCTAAATTATCATAATGACAAACCCACAAGAAACAAAGCTTGCCTGGACAATGTAGTAAGCAATTTTTCTAAGCTTGACTGTACAGTTGAACTTCAGAATTTTTATTTTTCTGACCATTTAGCTTTATGGTTTCATTGCTTTAAAAGCGATTTTAATGACATATTAAAAAGTAATAAACAAATGTTAAGTTACAGAAATTTTTCTTCTAGTAATTATGATAAATTTATTAATATTGTTGGACAAATCGACTGGGATATATATTTTAGTAGTATGCACTATACCGCAGAAAATATTTTTAATGCCTTTTTTAAAATAATCTATGACATTTTTAATTTGTGTTTTTATAAAAAGTGTACAATGAACAAAAAAGTTTACTCTGGAAACAAGATTCAGTTATCTGATGAATTAAAACAGCTTAGAATCAGGCTTAGGATTTATTATGATATATTTAAACAATCAGGTTCTGAAGTGGCTAAGCAAAGATATTATCTAAACAGGAAATTCTATAAACAAAAACTAGAAGAGAATAAAATGATGAAAAATATTAGTTTGATACAGAATTCAAGAAATAAAAGTAAAACTGCTTGGTACCTAATTAATAAATCAAGAAATTGTGGAAATAGTAGACCTGTCATTCCAGTATCTGCTGAGACATTTAACCAACATTTTATAAATTCTGTGGAAACTACTAAATCAAAAATTAATGTATGTAGGACGACACATGATGTACTTTTAAAAAATTGTGCAACTACAAATGCTGTCTTTTTCTGGAAAGTCATTACTGCCAATCAAATATTAGAAATTGTATCTAATTTAAAAAGTTCTAGAAGTACTGATATTTATGATATGTCAAACAATTTTTTAAAGAGGATTATTGACGTAATTCTTTACCCACTTACACATTGCGTTAATCTTTGTTTGCAAGAAGGAATTTTTCCTGATTGCCTGAAAATTGCTAAAGTAATTTGTGTATAAAAAAGGAAGTGCATATGAAGCTGCAAATTATAGGCCAATATCTCTCATTCCTGTAATTGGAAAAATTTTTGAGCACATTATGTTTGAGCAAATAAATACTTTTTTCAAAAACTTTGACTTGTTTAACAAAAATCAATATGGCTTTTCTAAAGGTAGAAATACTACTGCAGCAATACAAAGTTTGGTCGATATAATACATTCCTCATTTGAAAGTGGTGAATATGTATTAGCTAATTTTTGTGACTTGAGTAAGGCTTTTGATTCCATTGATCATAATATCTTATTAGAAAAGCTTTCTTATTATGGCATACAAAATACTCAATTGAATCTCATTAAATCTTATTTATTTGGTAGAAAACAATTGGTTTATGTAAATAGTGAATGTTCATCTATGTCCCACATAGCAAGTGGTGTCCCGCAGGGTTCTGTTTTGGGCCCATTGCTATTTTTAATTGCAGTTAATGACTTACCAAGTAATATACCTACAGATACCATAATGTTTGCAGACGATACTACTTTTATATCAAATGGAAATGACCCAAATGAATTGAATAATCACTATAAAGCCATAATGTCTAAAGCTTCGGAATGGTTTGAAGCTAATAGTTTATTTTTAAATAAATCCAAGACTATCTCTGTTTTATTCACTTTAAAAAGGATAACAGACAACTTAGCATTACAGTATCAGACAAGTACTAAATTCTTAGGTGTATATATTGATAACCAATTATCGTGGACCACCCATATTGAATATTTAAAAAAAGAGACTGTCTAGCATTATATTTTTAATTCGTAATTTGAGAGATTCTATCCCAATTGAATACGTGAGAAGTATGTATTTTGCTTTCTTTGAGTCTGTAATCAGATATGGCCTAATTCTTTGGGGTGGTGCTAACAAAGTAAATGACATTTTTTGTCTTCAAAAGAAAATTATTAGGATAGTTAAAAAATGTTCCTATATAACCCCATGTAGACCCCTATTTATTGAGTTAGGCATTTTAACTGTTTATACTCTTTATATTTTAGATACTTTAGTATATATACATGCTTCTTGTCATAGACATATTTTGAGGATGGATATTCATAGCTATAGTACTAGATATAGGTCCAATGTAAACATTCCATATTATCGACTAACAAAATCTCAGAATAGTTACCAGTACTTAGGTATTAAGCTGTATAATAACTTGCCTGATAGTGTTAAATGTTTAAACATGCAGAATTTTAAGTCCAGAATATATACATGGTTAGTCAAACATCCTTTTTATTCTATACATGAATATTTTAATGATACATTTTGTGATCTTGTTTTGTAATTTATTATGACAAGGTTATTGCACTGCTTTTAACAGACTATGTCAATGCCTGTATAGTGCTTTTAGACAAATAAAAATGAAATGAAAAATGAAAAAATTAATTATTAATTAAGTATTGGTTAATATATTATTAGTGCCTCATTCACGCCATGTCGGTGGGCCACTAGGTTTCTTGAATAGGGAATTTCTAGTTCACGAGTTCGCCACTATGTGTACAGGGACGAAAGACTAATTCATCGCCCATAGATGAGACTTAAGGATGGAATAACGACTTGCGGAAGTAAAACATGGTAAATATAGCCCAGAGGCATCTTTTCAAGTCATCTTTTACTTGAAAATAAACATTAAACGGGACCAAGAGTTTTACTTTCCTTCCAAGTAAGCTAAGCTTACTTTGAACTCGCAAATTTGGAGGTTGGAGACTAGCAACACCAATAATAACCACTACACCATAGAGGAATACAGTATTACTGAAATAAGTGTATGTATAATTTGTATATTTATGTAATTAGTATTAGTTATTAATTAAAGTATATTTTAAGAGAAAGTAATTAAAAGTTGGATTAAAACGTTTTAATTCACTACTGAGATTAAAATCAGTATTTAAGTTTCTATGAATGATGAAACAAATGCAAGTTTATATGGAGGTAGATGGCTTTCTCTACATCTCGGTAATAAATTAATTGTTAAAAATCTTATTCTTCTATTTATCTCATGGTAATCGAGATAAACATTAGCAGAAATGGTCTTATTTGCTTTCTTGTAAGTAGAAGGGAAATAAGTGAATACATTAGGCTAAAGCGATAGTCAAATCTATTTAAAGCTGGTTGCTATGTTGACGAAATCTGTTTCTTTGCATTGCCAGGACTTGACAAATCATTTACTTTAAAACTTTTTTTATAGTGTTTAACATTCGCTTTTACTACCATGGTATCGCAGACGATATTTTAAAACTGAAACAATAACAAGGAACATATAAAAATGGTCATTTCCACTAAAACTGTATTGCTATAAATTGGGTGTTTTAAGAGATCTAATTTTTTGTGCAGTAAGCTTTTGACTGTTTCTTTCGGTTTATCAGTTATGTAAAATTCACCCAGAATAAAGAGGTTTCCAAAGGCTATTTCCAAAAAAATCAGGATCTACATTTTGTTTTCAACGTAAATGTTTTTAATATACGGTTATCAATCAAAATCGTTAGAACAATTTTTAAGAAAATCAAAATGTAAAGAGTAGTTTGGGGTGGGGGATATTCCTCAAAATCTTCGTATCGCATCGTTGGAAGATACTAAACTTAAATATCAAGTTTGATATTTTAGCTGCTGTTCGTTTTTGAGCTATCGTGTTCACGGACACACAGCACACCCATAGATGTTTTTCTAAAAATGCAATTTATTTTCTCTAGCGCGTATGCACATAAAATGTATATAGTAGTTAGAGAATACATTGTATTTTACTCAAAACTTTGATGTTGATATTTCACCGTAAATATGTTTTGAGGTCCCATGCATCCGAAAAAACATTTTTAGAAAAAGGGCCATACTGTCTGTGGATAGCATACCTCAAGACGAAAAGACCGTTAAATACCAAACTTGGTATTTGTGCTTAATATATTTAAATGATGCAATACGAAGATTTTCAAAAAAATTCTCCCACCAAAAACTACTATTGACATAGAATAATTTTTGAAAAATCTCAAAAATGGCTCTAAGGGTTTTAATCAAAACACCGTATATTTAAGACATTTGTATGACAAATAAAATTTATATTTTAAAATTTCTAGGAATAGCCTCTTAAGACCCCTTATTCCGGATGAGGCTTATAGAATTTTGCATAACGGTTAAACCGTAAGAAAGAGAGACAGAAACTTAATACACAAAAAATGCAGATCTAGTTAGTCTTGGACGGACATTTTCCTTGCAGATTTGACCGTTTTTGAGATATTCATTGTTATTGGTTTCAGTTTTAAACTATCTAACTTTCCTCAATAGACCATGAAATACACATAGAGAACAGCTTTCAAAAGATTTTACTTTGGCTTTAGCATAATGTATTTTCTTATTTCTCTTCTACTTACAATGAAACAAGTAATAAGACCAATTCTGCTAATTTTTACCTCGATTAGCATGACGTAGATAGATTAAACGGTAATCTTTTGTAAGAATAGTTTGTATTTAAAACAACTAGAGAAAGTTGTGTGAATGGAACTCATTCGATTTTTTGGGGGGTATAGGGAACGCTAAAAGGCGTGTTCCGCTATCGAATTTTTGGGCGGAGTGAAATATCTTCCCTACGTACCACCATGTACTACAGTGCAGAAAAGGTAAAAGCTAACTCCCAATAATTGATATTTCTCTTATTTCCCTAATTAGAGGGCTTTGTAACTTGCGAAATTCAAACAAAAATGTAAGGCGTATTTCCAGAATACATTATTAATTGTAAAGAAAGTAACAGCTATGCGACAATCTCCCATTTTATATTTGTGTGTTGACAACATGTCTGAACGTTCGTTAAAATGTTACGCCGAGATTGCGTTTTGTAAACAGGAGAAAAGCGATATTTCTTTGCTCGCGTGTCAATGTTAGGGTCGCTGCCACCTGTATCACCTGCCGCCGGGCTAAACATAGAGCAGTCGGGGATATGTGGCACACTGAGCGGAAAATCCTGACACAAGATATAATCTTTTATGTCATGCTGCAAACTTGTCCAACGCGGCCAAGAAAGCAAAAATCTGATGCGTAGCATTCGCAAGACTTTCTCTATTTATGGAAAATTCACACAGCTTTGTATTAAATGCAGCTCTATCCACATTATGTTAAGATATATTTTTACCTATGTAGGTATGTTTTCAAATTATGATTTAGAAATAACATTACCATTTTTAAGCTGTTAACAAGATCTGTTAATGGAAAGGAGAAGGCAAGCAAAATTCAGAAACTTTCAATTATGTCCATTAAGGGACGTAAAAAAGATACTAAATTGCAATATTAAATGTTTTTAAAACGACTAAGATAAACAAATTATTTGACACAATTTGTATATTTTAACGACCTCTACATTTTAAAGTTACTGTAGGAAGTTTTGCCTAACAGATAAGATGCCCTCGTTTTACAAAATTGTTAAAAATTCAATAAAATAAAGTCAATGTCATAGCATATGAAAATGCAAAATACACAGCTTATTCATCTCAATATGTTAAACAGTACAAATTGAGAAATATTCTGATGCGGTGCATTCACATGACTTTCTCTTGCTGTTCCAGAAACACACCTTCCTTATAAAAATATTCTTTTATCCACTTCATGCTAGTCGAGTTAAACATTAGCAGAATTGGTCTTATTACTTGATTCCTTGTAAGTATAAGGGAAATAAGGAAATACACTAAGCTAAAGCGAAAGTCAAATCTTTTTAAAGTTCATTGCTTTTTGAAACAATGAAATTTAGTGCTCTTTTGCATTCCCGGGATTAAAACAAAAACTGATATGAAACGAAAGTTGGCATCCCGCTTGAGAAAAAAATAAGTAGTTTAAAATTGAAACCAATAACAAGGAATATATCGGAAACGGTTAGCACTACAAAAAGTCCATGTGACATAAATTTGTTTTATTAACGAGATCTGTATTTTTGTGTAGCTTACCAGTTAGATAAAAGTCATTCAGAATGAAGAGGTCTTCCGAAGATGATCCCAGAAAATTCAAGATATATACGAGGGCCGTTCAGAAAGTAGCCTCCGGTTGATTGCAAGAAATTCACCAAGTTAAATAAAAATATTTTAATATATACATCTTACAACTACATCTTTGCACTATTTTTCTACATAGTTTCCATAACGATTGAGGCACTTATCGTATCTGTTCACAAGCTTTGAAATTCCTTCTGCATAAAAATCACCCGCTTGTGCCTGGAGCCAGCCTGTGACCGCATCTTTGAGCTCTTCGTCGTCATCAAACCGCTGGGACCCGAGCCATTTCTTCATATGCATGAAGAGGTGATAATCGCTTGGCGCCAGATCTGGGCTATAAGGTGGATGGTTGACAACGTCCCACTTGAAGGACTCAAGAAGGGCTGTTGTTCTGCGAGCAGAGTGAGGACGGGCGTTATCGTGCAAAAAAACGATACCGGAAGTCAGCATACCACGGCGTTTGTTCTGTATAGCCCGTCGTAATTGTTTTAGTGTTTCACAGTACACGTCTTGATTAATGGTCGTCCCACGTTCCATGAATTCAACCAACAACACCCTTTTTGCATCCCAAAACACCGTTGCCATCAATTTTCGGGCAGAAAAATCTTGCCGGGCTTTTATTGGTTTGGTAGGCGAATTTGAATGTGCCCACATCTTTGATTGTTCTTTTGCCTCAGGGTTCACGCACTTAATCCAGGTTTCGTCCCCGGTCACGATTCTGTTTAACAATGGTTCACCTTCGGCCTCATAAGTGACAGAAAGTCTAATGCAGAGGCCATTCTTTGAGTTTTGCGGTGGTCGGTAAGAATTTTGGGCACCCATCGTGCACAGAACTTACGGTAACCCAATCTTGCTGTCACTATCTCGTACAAGAGAGTCTTAGAAATCTGTGGAAAATCAGTAGACAACTCCGACATTGTGAAACGTCGGTTTTCACGAACTTCTGCATCAACTGTCTGAACGAGTTCGTCCGTGACCAATGATGGTCTACCACTCCTCTCTTCATCATGAACGTTTTCTCGTCCACTTTTAAATAAACGTACCCCATTCACGGACCACTCCTTCACTCATAACTCTTGGTCCGTACACGGCACAAAGCTCACGATGAATAGCTGCTGCAGAATATCCTTTGGCTGTAAAAAACCTTATAACAGCACGCACTTCACATTTGGCGGGGTTTTCTATTGCATTACACATTTCAAACGGCCACAAACACTAAACTAGCGCAGGTACGACTTTCACTCGACCACGGCTTGATGCCGACTGACCTGCTGAGTGCGTGAATGCACAGATGGCGTCGCTACTCCCCCCACTACCCGCACTGTGACCGATCGGAGGCTACTTTCTGAACGGCCCTCGTAGATGAAAGTATCTTAAACATATGGCATTTTAATGAAAATCGTTAGAGCCATTTTTGAAAAAAAAATTAAAATTTTAAAAAAAATGTTCCATGTAAAGGATATTCAGTGGTGACGAATTTTCTTGAAAAATGTCGTGTCGTATCCTTGGAATATAATACATTTAAACACCAAATCTGGTATTTAACAGACCTTTCGTTTTTGAGCTATACTAGCCGCAGGCACACATGCTCATGCAAAGACAGACATACACACAAGAACATTGTTTTTTGATTCAAAAGAAAAATGGTGTTTTATTTATGGACGCTCTTTAACTACTTTGGTTCTCAGCGTCCCATTCAATGTTGAGCGTGAAAGAACGCTTAATTTTGCTCAGAGGCCTCTCTATCAGGCTTGAGGTTCTTTTACGTGCGTAAATCTACGACACGGGACCCACAGCTTTACTTCCCTTGCGAGGGAGCCATGCTAAGGATTTTTACGCCCGAAAAAATCCATCGTCTTCCGCCGGGTTTGAATCCGCGACCTTGGGTATATGAAGTTAGCATGGTAACCATTACACCACGGAGAACAACTTTTTGATTCAAGGGGGGTCCCTAAACATACATTTCAGGTGAAACCTCCATATCGAATTTTTGGGTGTACATTGTGCTAGAGAAAGTAACATAGAATACCAAACTTATACTTAGCATATCAGACGAAGATTTTCAAGAACTACACTATCCCCTAACAACGAATATGTTTTTTTCATTTTCTCAAAAATAGCTCCTATGATTTTGACTAAAATGTCATATATTTAAGATATTTAATGGGTAATAAAATGCATACTCTGAGTTTCCGTTAATATACTGTGAGATTTTCTTTCTGAATGAACTTTGTATGTTTATGTAACTAGTAAACTATAATATATAGTCAGAAAAATACTACAAAAAATGACTCTTTAAAGCACACAATTTAATTATTTTGAGTGATGCGCTGTTATAATATTTTAGATTTTTCAATATATTTGTAGTATAAGAAAATGTATAATAAGAACTGAAGCTTTCCTGGCGACGTGTTAATTCAAAATCTTCTCGGGCTTCTAGCCAGGTAAAAAAAAAAAAAGTTTTTACCTGGCTAGAAGCCCGAGAAGATTTTGAATTAAGAAAATGTATGTCTTGAATTTTGTATAAATAACCTATGAAGTCCTTTTCGGTCTATACATAATGTATAACTGGAAAGATTATAAAGAAGTAGAAGTAGGTAAAAGCTTCCATAACCTCCATAAAACGTAGACTTTGTTAAAATATAAACATATGGCAAATACATTGTATTAGTTTTCGTAGGGTTATACTTTAAAAAAATATTACGTACAACATGATTCCTAAAAAAAATGTGCTAGTTCTCGTAAGGCTATATTTTAATAAATATATCGTACAACGTGATTTCTAAACAAATCTGGGTTTAATAGCTGCTTTTTTTTTTTAAACTGAACTTCCTTAAACTGACTGGTCATATCGGACGGTGAAGTGATGCGCAAATGATCTTGGGATCTAGTGAGCTTAAGTTACTTGACATTCGTCTTCTCAGAATGAGGGAAAACCCCCAAAAAATCTAATTCGGTAACTCACCCTAAGCGCGATTCGAAGCCTCGACTTCTTGAATGATAGGCAGATACTCTACCCCTATCAAGGTGGGTTTGAAAATTTCGATTTCTTCCTTTTTATTTTCGCTACTTTGTACATAGTATATAGATAGAGAAGGTATTGCATTCTACCCAAAAATTCGATGCCAATATGTAATTAGAAATATAGGATTTAGGGTCTAAAAAAATACAACAAATACAAGTGTGTGTGAGTGTGTGTGTCCGTCTGCGAACAGCATCACTCAAAAATGAAAAATCGATTAAAGTTGGATTCAGGGGTCCTCAAAACATGTATTTCCGGTGAAAATTCAGTATCAAATATTTGGGAGGAATGCATATTCTTTTCTATCTACATAGTCTTTATTGTACGTGGTAGAGAAAGTAAAATTACTGGTGTTCAGATATTACTCAAGATTCTTGCTCGTAAATACGTATATCGATAAATTAAAAGCTTTTGTTTTGTTCTGATACAACTAGAAATATAAAACGATAAAAAAAAAAAAATCACAGTATTTGTTTGCAAAACGTAAACATTACTCTTAGGCACCGGTTTTTGTGAAGTAAAATAGGTAAATTATAATGCAAAATATCTATCATTACGCAGCACGCTTTCATTTGTTTTCAGAAGCCGGATGCTTGTGCGAAGGTTTAGTTGGTCGTTAGTCAACATCGACAAAACACTTCTAGGACCGCAGTGGACACGTACACGCGGATTGAAAACTAACAGTATAATTGAAACAAAGCAACGATTTGTTTAATGATTATCGGCAAGTATACACTTAGGAAAACGGAAAGTTTGAATAATGACGGCACAGTTTGTTTATATTGTATAAATAAGTGTTACAAAGCTGAGTGTCAGTGATTTGTTGAGTGAAGTGAACGAAATAAAATCTTTTACTGTGCAAGAAGGAAAACATTCCAAACTCTAACTTGTAAAGAAATCAGTGTATATTGTTGGAAGATGTTTTTCCTGCTGAAGATATATCAGAATCGTGTTACAAATCGGTTGGAATCACTTTAAAAGGTGGGTAGGTTTATTTTGTCAATCTTGTAAAATTGAATGTGTATTTACCTGCAAAACAGCTTGAAAACACACTGCAAAAACTACCTCTGGTGAAGAAACGTTTAACTATACACCCATGTTTCTTTGCCCCATTCTACGCAGTGTATGGCAATGTAAACAACTTATGGTGTATTATTGATGAACGTTCTTTAACTGCTCTTGTTCTCAGCGTCTCATTATATACTGGGCGTGAAAGACTGCTTAATTTTGTTCAGAGGCCTTTTTATCAGACTTAAGGTTCTTTTACGTGCCGTAAATCTATGACACGGACCAACTTATAGTGCGCATTGCCTTGTAACATATGAAAGTTTGGTGAATATTTATGAAGTATGCTGCCTAGGAGTAGAATATAAATAAAGAAGTCTTGTAGTACTTTTGCAATGTAAATATATAATAATACTACACACTAAGTGCCTAAAACCTGAGTTTCATTGTCGGCGGCAGGCGAACAGTGTTGTGGAATGCAACACCGGCAAATGTCTCTAGACGCTGTGCTGATGTATGACAAGTATGTTTCACGCAGATACAGCTGTTCAGTGAATTTTGTTATGCAGAACTTTGGCTACTCTAAAATCGAATGAAACTAAGTGCGATTGATTGACTTTGTATTTATGATGACAATTTCAAAGCCTGTGGATTTCGAATTTAGCGCGAGGTTAGGTTCCAATCCGTTTAGGTTAGTGTGTGTATATAAATTCATATTTCTAATTTTATATCGTGGTAGTACCTCATTATCGATATTTCCAACAACTCCTAACAGCGCAATGGATACAACATTAGTTTTTTAAACCATCTTCCCACGCATAATCCCTCTCTAACCACACCGGTCCCGTTAGAGTGCAAAACTGGCATAAGTCGCAGCGGAGAGATGTAGCGGCCCAACTTGTAAATAATTACCAAAGTTTGGTATGAGGAATTTGAACACAATATTTAAAATGGTTTTGGTGCACATTATATTTGGCTCACATCCAATTTTACAGCCACATTTAAAACGAAAAGGCGCTATTAAAAAGCACATTAAAATTGAGACTTGCAACTCGCCTCATGGCTAATGCTACTTTTCCCTACCAATTACTATGTACATTCATAATGGGTAGAAAAGATATTGTATTCCAACCAAAATTCATACCGATATTTCACCCGAAATACATGATTTATGGTCCCTGAATCCAAAAGAAGTGATTACTATACGATTATTACACCACTTGGCATTACTTCAATACGTGGGTACTGTCATTAGAGCCATTGGTCGTTTATAAGCGTTTAGGGCCCTAGGCCGCAAAGCGTAGACGAAGGCCGCTACTGCGGAACGACGATAGGGCGTAGCCAGGGGATCTGTGAAGCTAAAACCCCAATGATCCCAAGAAGAAGTAACAAGTTTGGCAATCTGGCGGCTTTCACATCTGAACAACTTAATGTTTTCAACACTTTCAAATATGGATCATCAGTAGAAGTTGCTTAAACTATTTCTTAAGACCGTCTGTCTATCTGTCTGCCCGTCCGTATACTGCAACCATCGTATAACTCTACCCAAAAGAACAGCATTTTTGTTTTCTCTAGCTCATATGTATTGTGTACATAGTGGATACAGAAGGCATTGCATTCCACCCAAAAATTCGATGCAAAGATTACACGGGAAATACAGTTTTGAGACCTCCTGAATAAATAAAACATTTTTAAAAACATGTCCGTGTGTGTATGTATGTGCAGTATAGCTAAAAAAACGTTGGTTTAAGGAATGTGGCATGAAGATTTTCAACAAAAATCGCCCTACCTCCAACAACCCTTTAAACGAAACATTTTTCGAAAAAGTATATTTTATAAAAAATGGGCAACAATTTTTATTAAAATGTCATATGTTTAAGATATTTTCATGACAAATGAAATATACATCTTGAATTTTCTGAGAATAGCTTCTGAAGACCTCTTCATTCTGGATGACTTTTGTATAACTGGTAAACTGCAAGAGCTAGACAAAAACTTACTGCACAAAAACAGATCTCGTTAAAACACACCATTTATGACACGTAGATTTTGTTTGATTGTTTGTAGAGTTGACCTTTTCGAGAACCGAATTTTAATTGTTTCACAAAGCGACCGGTTTTTACAAGATCTGACTATCACATTAGTATTGTACATTCCCTTCTACTTGTAAAGAAGCAAGTGTTAAAACCAATTTTTGTAAGGTTTATCTTAATTAGCATGGCGTGCGCGGACAGTTTTAAAAAAAATCTGATGTGTTACATACACATGATTTTCTCTACCTCTCTGCAACAAATTATTATTGTTAAAAAGTTTATACTTCTATTTACTTCACGCTAATCGAGAAAAAAGTTAACACAGTCTTATTACTTACTTCCTTGTTAGCAGAATGGAAATAAGGGAGTACTATAGGGTAAACTAATAATCAAAAGCTGGTTGCTATGTGACTGAAGTTTCTTTGTTTGTATGGACAGGAGTTGACAAATTCCTGTATGAGAAAAGTGTAAGTTTTTCATAGCTGAAAACAAAAACAAGGAATATGTCAAAAACGAAGAAAATGTATATAAGATAAATTGGGCGTTTTAAGGTGCTCTACATTTTTTGTGATGTAAGTTTTTCTCCATCTCTTATGGTTTAGCAGTTATGCAGAAATCCATAAAATTCATCCAAAATAAAGTAGTCTTCAGAGGCTATTCCCAGAAAATTCAAGATATAATTTTATTTGTCGTGTAAATATCTTTAATATAGGAAATTTTAATCAAAATCGTTAGAGCCATTTTGGAGAAAATAAATTATTTCGAAAAAAGTTCCATGTAAAGGGTAGTTGGGGGTGGGGGGATTTTTCTCAAAAGCTTCGTGTCGCATCCCTGGAATATACTAAACTTAAATAGCAAGTTTGGTATTTTACCGCCTTTTCGTTTTTGAGTTATCGTGTTCACGGACGCGCGCGCGCACACACACACACACACACACACACACACACACACACACAAGGACCTTTTTCCGAAAATGCTTTTTTTAGATAAAGGGGACCCTAAAACATATATTTCCGGTAAAATCTCGGTATCGAATTTTTGTGTGGAGTGCAAAACCTTCTCTATACACTATGTACATATTGCTTATAGAGAAAGTAAAAACAAAAAAAAAAAAAAAAAACCTTAAAAACCAAACTTACCGTTTAGACTTAGTATCTTCCGAAGATTTGAAGGAAACTCCTCTCCCTCATTTAATTATCCTTGGTAAAATTTCCACAGGATACCCAGATTTGAAAGTTTAGCATTTCCAGATTTCAAATTCGCTAGATTTCCTTGGTTTTGAATTTTTCTTGGGATCATTGGTGTTTTTACTTCACAGATCCCATAGCTACACTTTGAGTTTTATGGTTCTCCAACTTCGGCTACGTTTTGCAGCTTAGGACCCCCCACCTAGGGCTACGATTTTTGATTAAGGGCCCTCCACCTTACTTATGCTTTGCGGCTTAGGACCTTAAAAGTTTATAAAAGACCAATAGGTAACTATAAAGCGGCTCTAATGGCAGAATAACAAAGAACCAAATACGGAGCACATATGGTAGTAATGCTCCCTTTACATGAAAACATTTTTGCAAATTTTAATTTGTTCTAAAATGCCCTTAACGATTTTGATTAAAATATGTGTAATACAGATATTTATAAAACAAATAAAATGTGTATATTTAGTTATCTACTAATGTTCGTCTTGATTACGATGAAGTAAACGGAAGAATACGCTTTTGTAAGAATATTTTTACAGAATAGGTAGGTAATGAAAGTCATGTGAATGAAACACATACGATTTTTTTAAAATTAGTTATGTTCTGTGGATCGTGTTAAAGATGTCAGGGACGTGGAACACGTCATGTTATACAATAAAATTGCAGACGATAAAAACAATCTTGGGCGAAAGTGTTCCATATTAGGAGCCCATTTGATACTTTTCCAAAGGACTATAAGCCATTTTCCACCTGTATAAAGGTTCTAATAATATTCCAGGATTTTATGTTTGTAGTTTGAAGCCTTAACAACCCACCTGCCCCACGTAGAGAGTTTTGTTTTATTGCACAACTGACGATGCCAAGCAAGGCAAAACACGCTCGTTTGATGGATGTGCATTCGTCGATTCGGTGCCAATCTAAAGTGGAATTCAAATTTGGCAAGATTGACCGGTATGTTCAAGAGAAATAAAATCTGTTAAGTATATTGGTGACAATAACGAATTGCAAATCAGTTGTCATACTGGAGAAGTAGTGTTTTCCTCAGTCGTATTCGTTATAAGTTCCAGATCTACGCCGAGATTCATGACGGTTTTCTCTTTACAGATCCCTTTGCTACGCCATGTTGTCGCTGTGTAACCGCAGGCTTCGGCTGCCAACGTAATCTGCGAAAACAGCGATGTGTTTGCTTCTTCTAATATAATCTTTAGGAATTGAATAAGCAGCATCATTAAACTTGAGATTTAGGCTCTTGCTTCCTTTAGAACACAATATCTGATAGTATCATACTCGTTATTTGAAACCCATTCATATTCACTCTTACTAACATAGCATAATTGACGTTGTCGATTCATGCGGCTCGCTACGGTCTGACGGCTTTCGCTCTAATATTTGTTTCTTACTTTTTATTTCTATTTCGCGGCCGCGCCATG
Organism: Hymenopus coronatus; assembly: GCA_030762935.1. Lineage (NCBI taxonomy): Eukaryota > Metazoa > Arthropoda > Insecta > Mantodea > Hymenopodidae > Hymenopus > Hymenopus coronatus. The sequence continues at coordinate 70,504,454 of CM060895.1, forward strand.
GCCGAGTGGTTGTATGTACTACTTGCCTCTAGCCAAGGTGGTTCGGGTTCGATTCCATGCGACTGCATGTGGACAAAGCGGTGGAGAGACGGGTTTTCTCCAGTTCTCTGGTTTCCCCCCGCTATCTAGGTACATCCAAATTAAAGGAGCAGAGGGGAAGGGACAATGACTGATCCCAATGCGTGAGTAGCTTTGCGAATGCTGTAATGCGACGTAATGGTTGTAAACACAAGGTTTTCCTTATTTGCATGTAATTTTGCCTGCTTCGTATTTTATCTATTACGTATGCACAATGTGGATAGTAGGTAGAGGAGGTGTTGTATTCTACTCAAAAATAAGATACCGAGATTTTACGTTACATGTTTTGAGAACCCGTGAACAGAAGAAGCTCCGTGTGTGTCTATGGATAAAACGAAAACTGGGATAATATCATACAATATCTTCCAAGATTAAGACACGAAGATTTGCAGGAAAACCACAAACTGGAACTGTTTTCGAAAGTTCGATTTTCTAAAACATAGCTCTAACGATACATATATTTACATGGCAAAAAATGTATATCCCAAATTTCTTGTGAATATCCCCTGAAGTCATCTTCGTTTTGAATTAATTTTGCATAACTAGTAAACCGTAAGAGACAGAAAATATGTACTATAAAATGTACATTTCACAATTAATGCCATCAAAATGCAATATCTTTTTAAAAGAAAAAAGAGAACCGAGTTTCAATCTCAATCGCATAGGACAGCTTAAGAAAAATCTGATGTGTTCCATTCACATGACTTTCTCTACAACTCTGCAATAAATTATTGTTAAAAAGCTTATGCTTCTATTTACTTCCTGCTAATCGAGAAAAAAATAGCAGAAATAGTCTTATTACTTGCTTCCTTGTAAGTAGAAGCGAAATAAGGGAGTACCATAGGTTAAAGTGATGGTCAAAAGCTGGTTGCTATGTGACTGAAGTTCCTTTGTTTGGACACGAGTTCACAAAGTCCTGTATGAGAAAAGTATGCTTTTATAGCTGAAACCAAAAGCAAGGAATATCTCAAAAACAATCAACTCCACGAAAAAAATGTATGCAACATAAATTGTGTGTTTTAAAGTGCTCTACATTTTTTTGTGGTAAGTTTTTGTCCATCTCTTATGGTTTAGCAGTTATGCAAAATTCCGTAAAATTGACCCAGAATAAAGTAGTCTTCAGAGGCTATTCCCAGAAAATTCAAAATATACATTTTATTTGTGAGGTAAATATCTTTAACATACGATATTTTAATCAAAATCGTACAGCCATTTTTTAGAAAATCAAGATTTTCGAAAAAAGTTCCATGTAAAGAGTAGTTTGGGGTGGGGGGATTTTTCTCAAAATCTTCGTGTCGCATCCTTTGAAGATACTAAACTTAAATACCAAGTTTGATATTTTAACTACCTTTCGTTTTTGAGTTATCGTGTTCACAGACACACGGACACACACACACACACACACACACACACACACACGAACCTTTTTCTGGAAATGCTTTTTTGGATTCAGGGGTCCTAAAACATGTATTTCCGGTGAAATCTCGACATCGAATTTTTGGGTGGAATGCAATACTTATCCATACACTACGTACATAGTGCGTATAGAGAAAGTAAAAATTGACTGTCGGTTTAGCCTAGTGTATTCTCTTATTTGCTTTCTACATGTAAGGAACTAAGTAATAAGACCATTTCTGGTAATGTTTATCTTGACTAATATTACGTAGATAAATAAATAAATAATCTTTTGTAAGAATATTTTGTTTGCAGAAGAGATAGAGAAAGTCATGTGAATGGATCACAGCTGTTTCTTTTACTTCCGTGATATATTTTACGGTAGACGAATCCATCAATATCTGTTGCTAAAGATGGTGTACAGAGCCTTAACAAATAACCAAATGATCATGGCGCAGTCTACCGCGATGCTGGTTTTTAATATAATTCATTTTAGATATGCTTTGCTCGCAAATGTATGTGAAGACAAACATTGTCATTAAATGTGAGTAAATAATCACAATTTGGAATATGAACACTTTGGTAATGCTATATATAATTCCCAACCACTTTGTGGAGAAGATTTTACCTTCGTAAAATTTTGTAGAGGTAATAATTTCAGTTCGTGTGGAGTCCCTGAAAACATTATGAAAAATCTGATTATTCCATTTACATAACCTTTCTAGCTGTTTCACTTACAATTCGTACAAGAGATTATTGTTTTTTACTTTCTCTATACTTACTGTGTACATGGTGTATAGAGAAGGTATTGCACTCAACCCAAAAATTCGATATCGAGATTTCACCGGAAATATATGTTTTAGAGTCCCCTTTATCCAAAATAAAGTATTTCTAGAAAAAGGTCCGTGTGTGTCCGTGTGTCTGTGAACACGATAACTCAAAAACGAAAAGTTGGTAAAATACCTAACTTGGTATTTAAGTTTAGTATCTTCCAGGGATGCGACACGAAGATTTTGAGAAAAATCCCCCCACCCCCAACTACCCTTTATATGAATTTTTTTCGAAAATTTTTATTTTTTCAAAAATGGCTCTAATGATTTTGATTAAAATATCGTTTATTACACCTATTTACCTCGCAAATAAAATGTATATCTTGAATTTTCTGGGAATAGCCTCTGAAGAGTAGTTTATTCTGGATAAATTTTATGGAAATTTGAATAACTGCTAAACCATAAGAGATGGATAAAAACTTACTACACAGAAAATCTAGAGCACGTTAAAACACACAATTTATTTTAAATACATTTTTTTTTCGTGGAGCTCATCGTTTTAGAGACATTCCTTGTTTTTGGTTTCTGCTATGAAAAACAGGAATTTGTCAACTGCTGGCCATACAAACAAAGGAACTTCAGTCACATAGCAACCATCTTTTGACTATCATTTTAACCTATAGTGCTCCCTTATTTCGCTAGTTTTTACTTACAAGGAAGCAAGTAATAAGACTATTTCTGCTAATTTTTTCTCGATTAATATGATGTAAATAAGCATTAGTTTTTTAACAATAATTTGTTGCAGAGATGTAGAGAAAATCATGTGAATGGAACACATCAGATTTTTCTACATTATGCTAATTGAGATAAACATTAGCAGAATTAATCTTATTACTTGCTTCCTTGTAAGCAGAAGGGAAATAAGTTAATACATTAGTCTAATTCGTTATTCAATCTTTTAAAAGCTGGTCGCTATGTGAAACAATTGAAGTTCGGCTCGCTTTGCAGGGTCCCGTTTGAGAAAAGTTAGGTAGTTCAAAATTGAAATCAATAACAGTAATATTAAAAAGCGTCAACTCTTAAGGAAAAATATCTGACATAAATTATGAATTTAACGCGATCTGCATGTTTTGTGTATTACGTTTTTGTCCATCTCTTACGGTTTAACCGTTATACAAAATTCTGCAAAGTTCATCCAAAATAAAAGGGTCTTCAGTTATTATTCCTAGAATACTCAAAATTTCCAGATATTCCCAATTGTTTGTGATGTAAATATTTTTAATATTCGGTGTTTTAACCAAAATCGTTAGCTATTTTTGAGAAAAACAAAAATTTCAAAGATTTTTCCATGTAAAGCATAGTTTGTGATAGGGGGATTTTCTGGATCATCTTCGTGGCATCCTTGGAAGATAATAAACATAAAAACCATGTTTAGTATTTAATAGTCTTTTCGTTTTTGGGCTATGCTATCCACGGAAACACACAGCGAGATACGCAGACGTATCTGTTTCTAAAAATGATTTTTTCGGTCTCACGTGACCTGAAAGCATATATTTCCAGTGAAATGTCGACATCGAAAGTTTGAGTGGAACAGAAGACCTTATCTAACCACTATATACATCGTATGTACAAACGTGCTAGAAAAAGTAAAAAAGATATTTTCCGCGTTTTGAAGCAGACATTCTTTTATGTTTGTTTATGAAAAGCACATTCGCTGTTCAGCATTATACTTATATAACAGTGTGTGTGGCTTATCAACTTCCCCCTCCAGGGTTTTTGGAGTCTAGGGAAACGTGTTCTGACGGCAATACCCCACAAGAGTTACCTTTGGACGTGCCTGTGATTCACATTCCAGTGCATAAATATTTGTGAGGAATATTTACCTTTTCGGTATCTTTGCTGGTGTCTTCCGAATGCTTTAGTAGTAGGAAGTTGCGTAATAAAAACGGCCAAGGGCGAGTTAAGCCCAATAGGGCTCACTTGGACTTAACCTCCACCCTATTTTATATTTAATGCAGAAGGCGGCTTTGTAGCTTTGTTTTTGTGTCCGTGTTCTGCATGTAGTTCGTGACGTCCCTTCGCTCGATAAGCAAACACAAACCTTCCCGTTCTGACTTTTTAGTAAGGCAAAAACATCTGCATAATTTCCAGGAAGCACCGTTCGAGTTCTTTCTTTCACTAACTCTTATTCCTTTGAAAAGAAAGTGTAAAAAGAAAAGTTTGTTTCAGAGAACTCTAGAACAAATTTCCGTTGTGCCAGTTTCCTAACTCCCTGTAAAATCTCAAGACAAATTGCTATAACACATGACTGTTGCAGAAGAGACCTACAAAAATCTGATGAATTACATCCCACGACTTTCTCTACCTAATATGTTATAAACTGTTATTATAAAAGTTAAATTTTCTATCTACTTCATGTTCATTGAGAAAACGTTTGTAGTAATAGTTAAATTACAGTATTATTTTAGATATACAAGAGAGAAAGCATAATAAAACGTTTAAAAAGCTGTATACTACATTTAAAATGTGACCTTTGACATGACATAACGAGAAAACAAATTTGATGAGTTACATTCATATCACTTTCTTCACCTTTTCTGCAACAGACTATCTTAACATAGTTGAACCTAATTTATGTGTATATCAAGAGAACGAGGGAAGATTACTTGTAACTCAGAATTACTTAAACTGAGATTTTGATAATGCATCATACATATTAAAAAAATCTGATGTGTTCCATTCATATGACTTTCTCTACATCTCTGCAACAAATTATTGTTAAAAAAATTGTGCTTCATTTATTTAATGGTAATCGACAAAAAATTAGCATAAATAGTCTTATTACTTGCTTCCTTGTAAGTAGAAGATAAATAAGGGAGCACCATAGGTTAAAGTGATAGTCAAAAGCTGGTTGCTATGTGACTGAAGTTCCTTTGTTTGTATGGACAGGAATTGACAAAGTCCTGTGTGAGAAAAGTATACTTTTTAAAGCTGAAACCAAAAACAAGGAATATCTAAAAAACGACCAACTCCATGAAAAAATGCATATAACATACATTATGTGTTTTAAAGTGTTCTACATTTTTTGTGTGGTAAGTTTTTGTCTGATCTCTTACGGTTTAGCAGTTATGCAAAATTCCGTAAAATTCGTCCAGAATAAAGCTGTCTTCAGAGGCTATTCCCAGAAAATTCAAGATATACATTTTATTTGTCAGGTAAATATCTTTAATATACAATATTTTAATCAAAATCGTTAGAGCCATTTTTACGAAAATCAAAATGTTCGAAAAAAATTCCATGTAAAGGGTAGTTTGGGGTGGGGGATTTTTCTCAAAATCTTCGTGTCGCATCCCTGGAAGATACTGAACTTAAATATCAAGTTTGGTATTTTAACTACTTTTCGTTTTTGAGTTATCGTGTTCACAGACACACGGACACACACACACACGCACGCACACGGACCTTTTTCTGGAAATGCTTTTTTTGGATTCAGGGGGTCCTAAAACATGTATTTCCGGTAAAATCTCGACATCGAATTTTTGGGTGGAATGAAATACTTCTCTATCCCTATGTACATTGTACACACGGGGCAAGAGAAAGTAAAAAGGCAATACGATGGACCTACACGTGCAACATTTTATAAACAACAAAGATACGTACGAAGAAAATATTATTTTGAATTGGCCCTGCTTTAAAGAAATCAGTTAATTTAACTGTTTCAGTCTTCTTGCACTAATTGCATAAACCTCATTTTGCAAACTTATTAATGAATTTAGAGCTTTTTCACTACCACTTTTAGCACTGATGTAACGCCTACACACATATATTGCACTTAACACTTCACTCATCTTAGTGATTCCATGACGATCTTCAAGTCCATGCAGCCATCCTGAAATCAGACATGATGTTCATTATTTAAGCTAAATACGTTTTTGCTTTCAGCATATCGCCGCTGATTGGTAGAGCTGCAGCCTGTTTCTGCTGGAACCATGTGAAAAGTGCCATTTCCAAATCAGCATATCTCCCTTCCTGCTGACGGCTGCGTTTTGTTGATTTGGCACCCAATTTTAAACACTCATCCAAAATAACTTTTTGTTACTGATGACTGTACATAGCATGGAGTAAGTAATTCCTAAGTCTGAAGCAATTTCGGTTTTGGTTTTGTGTGGATTAATCTCCACCTCTCGTATGAATTTCACTTTCTGGTCTAGTATATACCATTTCCTTTTTCTGTTCTCCATGCCTGATTAAAAGCAACTGAGAACTGAAAGACAAACCGCTGTTTAACAATAAACACCAGATACCGAACAGTTTTATCTGTACTTCTCGATTGTTGCTACATTGTCGCACTATACCAGCAAACGTATAGTTAGTATAGTCTTTTGTTTCCGAGGCCGAAAGCAGCATGTGTCTTTGTGAACAGAGATAAGGAAAATACCCTCGGGTTTCTTTTAAAATAGTGTATGCCGTATGCTCATTGTAATTACGTAAAACTCGGTTGTATTTCACTGAAATGTAATACGTATAACAACAAATTACGTATAAATAAGGTTCTGTTAACAGGTTCCTAAATTATATTTTACCGGCACCTACGAAAATTTACGTATACATGCCAATTACTTACAACTTACCTATAAAACAGGTTCAATTATGTATAAAACTCAGTGGTATTGCATTCCACCCAAAATTTCGATACTGAGATTTCACCGGAAATACATGTTTTAGGTCCCCCTGAAAAAAAAAAAAACACTTTCAGAAAGAGGTCCATGTGTGTGTGTGTGTGTGTACAGCATAACTCAAAAACGAAATGACGTTGAATACCAAACTTGGTATTTAAGTTTGGTATGTTCCTAGGATGCGACACGAAGATTTTCAAGAAATTCCCCCCACCCCCAACTATCCATTATATGGAACTTTTCCCGAAAATTTTGATTTTCTCGAAAATGGCTCTAACGATTTTGATTAAAATATTGTATAACAAACGTATTTACCTGAAGAATAAAATGTATATCTTGCATTTTCTGGGAATAGCCTCTGAAGACTACTTTATTCAGGATGAATTTTACGGAAAGTTGCATAACAGCTAAACCGTAAAAGATGGAAAAAATGTACACACAAAACAAATGTTGAGCACGTTAAAACACACAATTTATGTAATATAAATTTTTTCGTGGAGTTAATCGTTTTTTAGATATTCCTTGTTTTGGAGTTCAGATTTGAAAAACATACTTTTCTCATACAGGAATTTGTCAACTCCTGTCCATACAAACAAAGGAACTTCAATTACATAGCAACCAGCTTTTGACTCTCACTTTAACCTATGGTACTCCCTTATTTCGTTTCTACTTACAAGGAAGCAAGTAATTAGCATGAAGAAAATAGAAGCTTTTTAACAATAATTTGTTATAGAGATGTAGAAAAAGTCTTGTGAATGGAACACATCAGATTTTTTTCTTTCTTTATTGCGTTTTTTTATTATTTTTGTATATGTTGGTCACCGAAAATAAACAAGAATATATTGACGTTAATTAAACTAGTAATACTTATTCCCAATATCGAAGAGTCATCCCAAATGTAAAAACACGAGTCACAGCTGCATTCACAAGAAACCATCATTGTGATGTTTGTGGGTGTTCAACCGTGCTTTTGTCTATTGTTTTCTGTTACTTTGCTTTATTTATAATGCCCTGAATTTTAATTAACTATTTGTTTGAGTGTGTTGTTTAATAAATTCTAAATACGTCCGAAGAAGTGCAGGCTATTGGATAAGACTAAATGTGGTAAGGATGAAATCACGGGCAAGGCCGGGTATTTCAGCTAGCTGCTTTATTTTAGCATATTATTCAGCTATTTCGTATAACAGTTTTATTGCATATTTTCTGTTAGGTTCAAGGGGAACAATGGAATACTAGGCTTTCAGTTTATTTTACTAGAGGGATGTGTCCTGGTGCAGCCCTGCTTAGAGGCTATTTTATTATAATTATTAAATAAATACAAATGGCTAATTTAGCTTAAGGGTAACCCATACGGTGACCAACTTTAGCCCACCGTATAATATTAGGCTAAATAGGTAAATCTTTTATAGGTCGAGAGGTGAGACATGAACAAATTTTGCGCATAGGGGAAATTGCTTTCCTTTCCTCCCTCACTCCAACTGAGAGGGGTAATCGAGATTACAAACTTGGCGCGAACAACACAACCACAACAGCGTGCATCGTTAAAAACTTATTGCATGAAAGTAATTGTTGGCACATATCCATAGTTATAGTGAAATCACTTTATTATAAACCTAATTTTATACATATATAGTATGTCATTAACAACACGTAGAGCGTGAAACGAAGTGTTTGCTCGATATCTTTATATTTGCTTACACACAATGAGTTGGCAACCATGAATATAGCTAATACTACTGTACTCACCACGTGTTTCTACGGCTCCTCAATCTCGCTCATTACACCCATCATCTTCGTCCTCATAACCATCATCGCTATTGACATAGTCTGCATCATTATCTTCTTCCAAGTTAACAATAATATGCCAGTGTTTATTTGCACAAATCTAAAGAATGCCGCACTAAAACTAGCGCTTGCGTACTTCTCTCCTTAGTGGACAGAAGCGTTATGACTTTTGCGCATGCAAGTTGGAGCAACTTCTCCCACCTCAGCCCTTCAGATAAAGAGTTGCCACTGCGCAACTTAACATTTTGCTCTTGTCTCGTCTCACGAGCTCTAGCAGCTTATCGATTATCTTAAAACTCAGTTTTGTTTGCATAACCGAGATGAAAAAAAAAAAAAAAGATTCTGTTGTGTTCGTTTACATGACACTCTCTACCTATTTGCATCAAATTATTCTTACAAATGCTTATTCTTCTTCACTCCATACTAATAAGGATAAGCATTAACAGGTGTAGTCCTATTACTTATTTTATTGCAAACCCATGGAAAATTACCAGGCTAAAGCGATTGCAGGATATTTTAAACGATGACTCCTAACTGATGATTTTGAAATTATGTTCTAATTGCATGACTAGAAATTAAAAAAAAAACACTTCCCGTACTTTCCATTTGAGTATAGGTATTGGAAAATTTAGACAAATAAGGTGTATCTTTATTAGGCTTCTATTGCATGTTTTACGATATCTACATTTTATGTAATATCATTTTATATAACACGTACGGTTTACAAATTATGCAAAGCTCATGCAGAATGAACAACACATCAAAGTATTCCCAGAAATTTCAAGATATAAAATTTATTAGTGAAGTTAGTACTTTTATTAATTGTCAATAAAACCGAACATTTTGAAAAATTTTCTTATTAAGGATGGTTTGGGGTGGGGTATTTTACCGTAAATCTTCGTGTGACATTCTTGGAATGCTTAACTTAAATATACAGTTTTGTATTTAACTGACTTTGCGTTTTTCAATCATGCTGGTAAAAGACAGGTTAAAGACTAAAGATGTGCCTTGAAGATATTCAAGGAAATTCCCCACATTTAACTACCCTTTACATGGAACATTTTTCCATTTTAAAATTCCATATATATATATATATATATATATATATATATATATATATATTCAACTTTCTGGAAATAGCCCGTGAAGTCCTCCTCATTCGGAAAGAATTTTGTACAATCTTTTATTACTAGTAAATACTAAGGGATAGATGCAAACCTGCTACATAAAATGCAGATCTCATTAGAGCACAGTTTTTATTAAGTAAGCTTTTTATGCCATAAGCCGTCTCTTCGATGTATTTATTAATAGTTTGAATTAATCAATATATTTTTATTATTTTAAAAATGCTTTCGATATTCAGCTGTTTCTCGCTATTGCATGGAAATGCTTTGAATCTTTAAAATGCCAGCTTTCAGGCGCAACTCCTTTTGCATTTATTACCTAATGTGTAATGTAGTTGTTTCTGCAAAGCTTTGTCTAGAAATGAACTGGATGGACTACTTTCCTGAGAGTATATTATACACCCACTAATAAAACGATAAAGGAAAGCCTGATTTAACGAAAAAACATTTTTTTTTCGTTTTTCTCCCTCACTGAAATACAAAGGACTGGATGTTTATCTGTCAGAAAAGCGTGCGGTTCTGAGTGACCTTGCGACTTTGCAGCCACATCTTATTTACAACAATTTTCTATCACTTGTAAACTAACACAATATCTTCACAAACTTATTTATATGCCCTTGATTATTTTATTTCACTGACACATTAATACTTAATCAGCTATCACTAATTTAATATATGGGGCTATGTTTTGTCTCAATATACGGTATTTTAATCAAAATCGTTAGAGACAATTTTGAGAAAATAAAGATGTTCGAAAAATCTTCCATGTAAAGGATAGTTTAGCATAGGGGAGTTTTCTTGAACATGATCGTGTCGCATCCTTGGAAGATGCAGATCTTAAATGCCAAGTTTGGTATTTAACCCAGTTTTTGTTTAGGAGATATGCTGCTCATAGGTAGAGTAACACATAGTCATGTTTCTAAACATGCTGTTTTTATTCAGAGGACATCGAAAGGGTATTTCTGGTGAAATCTGGTTATCGAATATGTGCCAGAAAAAGTAAAAATCTGATGTAATTTGATATTTTTAAAAACAGTTATGTAAACACGAATTTACAGTGTGAATACTTTAACCTTCCCTATTACTTATGGCAGACAAGAGAAGTGTTGTATTCCACCCAAAATTGATGCCGAGGGTTTATTAAATATACATGTTTTGAAACTCCGAATAAAAAAAAGTATGTATATGTATGTGTGCGGGTTCTCTCTCGCGCTCGCGTAGTGTGTCTGTGAAAGGCATAACCCTAAAAGTAAATGTTTGTTAGTTACTAAATTTGATATTGGACTCAGAATTTTCCAAGAATGCGACACGAAGATTTTTATGAATCCCCCCTCCCCCAAACTGCCATTTATAAGGAACATTTTTCGAGAATTTAGAGTTTCTCAAAAATGATCCTAACGATTATGATTAAAATATTATATATCGAATACATTTTTACTTTCTCTACACGTACCTAGTGTATAGAGAAGGTATTGCACTCCACCAAAAATTCGATACCGAGATTTCACCGGAAATATGTGTTTTAGGGTCCCCTGTATCCAAATAAAGTATTTTCAGAAAAAGGTCCGTGTGTGTCCGTGTGTCTGTGAACATGATAGCTCAAAAACGAAAAGTCGGTAAAATACCAAACTTGGTATTCAAGTCTAGTATCCTCCAGAGATGCGGCACGAAGGTTTTGAGAAAAATCCCCCCCCCCCAAAACTACCCTTTACATGGAACTTTTTTCGAACATTTTGATTTACTAAAAAATGGCTCTTAACTATTTTGATTAAAATATCGTATATTAAAGCTATTTACCTGACAAATAAAATGTATATTTTGAATTTCCTGGGATTAGCCTCTGAAGACTACTTTATTCTGAGTGAATTTTACGGAATTTTGTATAACTACTAAACCGTAAGAGATGGACAAAAACTTACCACACAAAAAATGTAGAGCACATTAAAACTCACAATTCATGTTGTATACATTTTTTTTGTGGAGTTAATCGTTTTTGAGATATTCCTTGTTTTTGTCTTCAGGTTCGAAAAACTTGCTTTTCTCATACCAACAAAGGAACTTCAGTCACATAGCAACCACTTTTGATTATCGCTTTAACCTATGCTACTCCCTTATTTCCCTTCTACCTACAAGGAAGCAAGTAATAAAACTATTTCTGCTAATTTTTTGTCGATTAGCATGAAATAAATAGAAGTATTAGCTTTTTAAAACTAATTTGTTGCAGAGATGTAGAGAAAGTATGTGAATGGAACACATCAGATTTTTATAACAAATAATGCATTTTCTGAGAATCGTCTTCATTCTGGATGATTTTTTATAACGGTTAAACCACAAGAGATAGACAAACGTTTTTGCATAAAAAAAGTATATCTCGTCAAAAGATTAATTTAAGTCATTTTTTAATTAGTTTGAATTTTAACTTTATATAATTTCCTCAAAAACAATGTTGCTATTCGATTTCTTTGCTTCTGGTCAACCAAAGAGAATGACATTTAAATTTATAACGTATAAAATAAAACATTATGCAAATGTTCTTGATTAACTGAAGTAAATAGAAGAATAGGCTTTTAAGATATATTTACTTTTTGAAGAACGGGTAGAAAAGTCACGACAATGTAACGCTTCCAATTTTTTTAAAACGTATCATGTGAGGCATTTCTTTTACATCAATATCCGGCCAGAAGAGGACAGAAGCATTACATAGCGACCAGTTCTTAAAATATTTGATTATTGTTTAAGTATTTTCCTAAACCTTGTTTACTTACAAGGAAATTCACAATAAGACAGTTTCTGAAATGGTTATCTCGATCAACACGTGTAGTAGACAGAATAATAATTATAGCTCTTTTCAGATTAACCTCCTTTACGGTAAAGTTGGTCATATCGGAAGATGAATGAAATTGGTGAAATGATTCTCAAATGATCTCGGGATCCACGAAGCTTAAAGTTAACTCGACATTCGACTTCTCAGGACAAGAGAAAAACCGAAAAATCTTATCCGGTTAACTCACCCTATGCGAGATTCAAACTCGCGACTTCTTGAATGTTAGGAGACGGCCTATTCCCACACTATCAGGTGGGGTTACAATGCTTATAACTATAATATATACATGTTGAAAGACAGACATACAGACAGACGCACGCACATATATCCTACTTATAGTATTTTATTGAACATGGTAACCCTCAGCGTGACTTTGAAGCTTGATTTTAGGTAGTTTGCGGTTGGAAATCAACCCTCGCAGTTGCCAAGTCTTCCTTGCTGGTCCCTTAACTGAGGAGCGAATCTTGACTTGCAAGCAGACTTCGAGTCCTAGGAAAAAGAGATTATACTTTGTTGCACCTCACACCTAGTACAGGCTCATTTTTTGTTTGCTAATGATTATTGCCCAGTTGCACGGGCGGTCCCGTTTGATGGACATCATGTTTTGGAGAAAACTATACCTACCTGCTTATCTACTTACCTCCTGGTCTGGGTAGCTCTATTGATTAGGTGCTGACTTTCTGATCTCAAGATCGCGGGTTCATATCTGGCCCAGACGATGGCTCTTATATGTGTTTTAAAAGCGACAGTCCCATGTCAGTAGCTTTACTGGCATGTAAAAGAACTCCTGCGGTACGAAATTCCGGCACACTGGTGGTGCTGATATGAATCTGCTAATTCACAGCGTCGGCAACAAACAAATACTTTTTAAATAATACCCATCCACCGACCGACCGACTGACTGACCGACTGACCTGCCTACCTAGTTATTCATTCATACACCGTCCTAAAATTGGAGCAGATGCCATCACAGGACATCTACAGGGTCCCCCAAACCAAGAAACTATTTAAATTTATACACAGTCGTAAGCTTTTCTTGATTCAAGAGTAGCTGTAGAGAGACCAAGACCTCATTGACAATGAAAATTAAGTATAAATTAAACGAAAATTTGCAAGCTAGATGATATGTATTGTAATTGATTCATTCACTATGAAACAAGCAAACATAAAAATAAACACTGAATTAAACTAAAGTTAGATGATTAGAAGATCCATAATTTTGTCTACAAAAAGAATAAAAAAAAAAAAACTAGTCAGCAATCAGAGAGGGATTATCAACATGTAATCTTTTACCATCTCACAACAGATTTTCCAACGCCATGCAGCTTTCCTTTGTAAGGGTACGAGTCACTGAGATGTGTATAAATGTCACAGGAAAACAAATTGCTTTTTATTAGTTTAATGTCTTTCAACCGGGTTTGTCTTGTTCATTTTGATACATATGCATTACCTTTTTTACTTTTTCTACGCCTACTATGTACATAGTGTATAGAGAAGGTATTGCATTCCACTAAAAAATTCGATACTGAGATTTCACAGGAAATACACGTTTTAGGATCGCTTGTATCCAAACATTTTTGTTTGGAAAAAGGTGTCCGTGAACACGATAACTCAAAAACGAAAAGTCAGTAAAATATCAAACTTAGTATTTAAATTTAGTATCTTCCAGGGATGTGACACGAAGATTTTGAGAAAAATCCTCCCACCCCAAACTACCCTTTACTCGGAATAAATTGCGAAAATTTTGATTTTGTTAAAAATGACTAACGACTTTGATAAAAATACCGTATACTAAAGATATTTATATTACAAATAAAATGTCTATCTTGAATTTTCTGGAAATAGTCTCTTAAGAGCTCTTTATTCTGAATGAATTTTGCTGAATTTTGCGTAACTGGTACACCGTAAGAGATAGACAAAAATTTACTCCACAAAAGTGTAGATCAGGTTAAAAGACACACTTTATGTAATATACGTTTTTTTCGTGGAATGACCATTTTTGAGATATTCCTAGTTCTTGGTTTCAGTTTTAAAAGTCTCACAAGTAAAGTTGCAAACTTCTGGCCCTGCGTTGAAACGGATTTCAACATATGGTAACCAGATTTTAAAAGATTTGACTGTGACTCTCTAGTGTACTCCCTTATTTCCCTCCTTCTTACAAGGAAGGAAGTAATCAAGACAATTTCTGCTAATGTTTATCTCGATTATCATAAAGTAGATAGGAGAATATGCTTATTAACAATAATTTGTCACAGAGATGCAGAGAAAGTCATGTGATAGAAACACATCATATTTTGTCGTGTGTGCTGTATATGATTACACCACCATATTAGCTTTTTTTTTTTTCTTTCTTTTCACATAGTTTATTTGGAACAACAAAAAGAATTTCTTATATGGATAATAGTTACATAAATTAAAATTCCTATAAGCATATTACAACACATATAATGCAAATGTTACTGCTTTCTAAACTAATTTTCTTCATTCTGTTGCTTAAGAATAGCCTGCAAGACCTGGTTTTGCAAAATTTGCTCTTAATTTAGAAACTCAAAATTTGCAATTTGTGTATAAAATGAGACTAATTTTGTTTGTACGGTACCTACTACCACCGTACTTTTAGTAGCTTACATATGCTGTGCACATTTCATTCCATATAATGATGTAGCTTCAAACTTAGAATGTATGAATAATATTTCAATAATATTTTTATGCTTTCTACTTTGTTTCAGAAATGCTTTAAAACCACCAGCAGAACTAAATGATTATCTGCCAAAAAATACATGTATTAAATTATTATATTGTTGTGTGGTGATCAAATACGGAATTAAAGATATGTCATCTTTAAACTTATAATAAAAACAATCTACATCTCTTTTCCTGCTTAGCCATGCATCGCGATTGGTGCTGTTTGTTTCTGTTAGCTTTATGTCACGTTTTACGTCAGTATGTTAGTGCCTAATTTTCATTGTGAACGACTCTAATGAACTCTTCTGTCACTATCGCTTCTCAGTAACCGTCGGCTCATCGGGAACTACCATTATCAAATGGGTCTTCTTATTTGGCACGGGTGCAGACAGAACGTTTTTATTGCAATACTTCTGTTTGCGTTAGCAGTCCATTAGGATCATAGAGGCCACAAATCTCCACGCTCTTTTGTAGGTCACGTACGTGTCGCTTGCTTTCTCATTATTTGTGTACAAGAAATAATAGCGTACTGGTGTCATCGCAAGGTGACCCTTTTGTTGGCGATAATGCTTGTTCTGCAGTGTAAATATAAGCTAGGCTGTTTGAGAGAGAGTGTGTTGCAAACCTCCGCAGCACATAAATCATCACTGTCGCTTTTAAGTGGTGGGATTTTCCTGCCAAAATCCACCGGCTTTCCTTTGTTTGAGTTTCCTCCCAGCTGGGGATGTTTAGAGAAACAACCAATACACGCAGGGAATTCTCAGGCTCGGTACACAATTGCCCAGAAACGGAAATTGGGACCTGAAGCGGAAGAATACTTAAATTACTGATTTCCAAATACCAACATATGTAATAATCAACATATAGCATGGCCAAGCTCTTGTGTTTCCCGTCCACGATTATGGCATTTCTATTCCATATCTACCGTGCGTAAATTTTTTTTCACACACACACACACACACACACACTGGCTTATATATTGGCGTAGCCTAATTGACCACAGAGAGAGAGAGAGAGAGAGAGAGAGAGAGAGAGAGAGAGAGAGAGAGAGAGAGTCCTGTTATTTTTGTTTATAAAAAGCAAGCAAGGCATATGGAACTGTGCTTGCAAATAAGGTACTCCACAACCAAGAAAAGTTAGCAAATCAACAGCTTTTGAATTTAATATTGTACAAATTCCCTATATTCTTATTGCCTCGTTTAATGGGTATATCGATGACATCAGTGGGCCGCCCAAAATTTCTTCAGTGATTTCGTCTAACCATATGCTAGAAATAAGCACTTCTGATTAAACATTTAAAAACAGCTTTCTAAGGATTGTTATTGTAAATACTTATTAAGAGTACCTGAAATGCTAACTAGTTATTCATAATTGAATATGGAAAATGTCATTTAGTTTCTTTTCTTTTGTTTTAATGCACAATTTAGTTCTTATTTCATATGCCAGCTAAATGTAACTGTTTTATGTGCTCCATTGTTATACTGATGTCACAGCTGGGCTGCACCGTGGGCGACTGGTTAGACCACTCGTCTCTCACCAAGGCAGCCTGGGTTTGATCTCAGGCGAGCACATGTGGGATTTGCGGTGGACAAAGCGGCGCACGGGTAAGGACTGGCTTTCTCCGGGATCTCCGGTTTCTCTCGCCATCGCATTCCATCGGTGCTCCAACTTCATTCCTTGTATCGCGGGTATCATCCCCTGCAGTGTAAAATGTAGTAAGAGCAGGCGTTAAACATTATTTGAAAAAAAAAAATTCCAATCTGAATATTTTATCAACATTACCTTTCACAGTATTTTACTAAAAGTGTTTGGCATAGAAATGAGACAAAGGTTTTTATAATACAATAACCTTAGGAGATTTCCTTTCCAAATTTTCATTCCATTTCATGTATAATCAGTCCATGTTAGCAGTGCATATGTTATATGCAGTAAGAAAGGGTGTTAAAAAGTTCCAAAAAAATTGCGGTAGCTATTCAAGGAGGTCGTGCCACAAGAGCTAGAGCGCTCTGTAGCAGCAGACTTCGGTAAATCTGATGTGTTCCATTCACATAACTTTCTCTACCTTTTCTACAATCTTCTTACAAAAGATTATCTCCTTTCTATTCCATATTAATCGATATAAGGAATGTTTAAAAAGCTGTAGCAATGGAATTGTCATTGCTATTCTATTGTTTGCATGGTCAGGAGTAAAACAAAAGAAACACGATCGACTTCTTGTTTGGGAAAAGTGTAAGTATTTTAAAATTGCAATCAATAACAAGGATATCTCGGAAACGGTTGGCTTCACATAAATGTAAAAGATATAAATTGTGTTTTGACGAGATCAACATTTTTGAGTTGTAAATTTTAGTCTATATCTTACTATTTACCACTTACACAAAAGTCTTCCGAATGAAGTGGATTTCAGAGGATATCCCTAGGAAATTCAAGATATATCTACATTTTATTGGTTATGTAAATATATTTAATGTAGATTTTTAATCAAAATTGTTAGAACAATTTTTAAGAAAATAAAACTTTTCGAACATTTTTCCACGCAAAGAGCAGTTGAATTTGGGGAAATTTTCTTGAAAATATTCGTGTCGTATCCTTGGGGGATACTAAACTTAAATGCCAAGTTTGGTATCCAACAGACTTTTCGTTTTAGAGTTTTGGTGTCCACAGACCTTCACACACATACAGATAGACACTGGCATTTTTATTAAAATGCTTCTTTTTTAAATTCAGAAGGTCTCAAAACATATATTACCGATGAAGTTCGGTATCGTTTTATTTTAAGTGGATTTCAATATCCTCTCTACCTATTAAGTACGTTGTACATGTACGCTAGAGAAAGCAAAAACATTGCAACTACTCACGGCGACAGCTGTACAATATATTATTCTTCGACGGTGTTCACCAACCTTCAATAAATCTGATCAAACGAAGCAGTAGTAACTGATCAATACAATATTTACGTTTTCATTAAAATATGTACCGTTTGGTATTTAACGACTTTTTCGTTTCTCAGCTATGTTGTAAAGCTCTCCAATGTAGGTGCCTTGCTTACAAAGGTAAATTTAATCACCTGCAGTTGAGACTATGGCTAGACTAGCTGAATTGGTTAAAACGTATTTCTGCCGAATACAAGTGAAGTCGGAAGGTGGATCAAATCCTTTCTTCTTTCTTTCCGTCTTATTTTTGAGGAGGGGGGTATTTATTTGTGCTGCGCGAAATATAAATTTGACAGATTAATGGAACCTCATGATAAAACTCATCCCATAGCGCAGCAAATTACATTCTAATTTTATTTCGCTTACCGTTGTAATATTTTCTACCGTCTTACGAACGCATTGAAGAATTTTACAGCTAAATACTTTATAAAATATACTTGATAATGTCGCAAATAAACAGGAAAAAATAGGCCTACCTCAACTGGCAAACATTCCTCCCAAAATCAATAATTTTCTTTAAACACCCACATTCAAAGGTAGCTGTCTATAATTCTGGAATACTATTATCAGGTTTAAGGATTTCTTTCGGCCATGTATTATGAATGATTATATTAGGAAGCATTTATATCTCCATGCTGGAAAGTCTCGCTCGATAAGAAATAATTTGAAATTTACGTGCTCAACAAACGAGGGAGGGGACTGAACGCCATCGTCAGGAAGAAGACGCGTGTCTACTCCCAAAATGAATGCAGCTATAACTGAAGTAGCAAAGAGGAACCGTTTCCATACTGCTTATGAAATGAAGGCAAATTCACAATTTCCTGGACAAACTCGAACAGCTCTGCGACGTGTAAACGACGCAGGACTTCATGCGCGAACGGCAGCATCTGAGAGCACAGAGAATGTCACCTCGCGTTTGTAGAAGAAAATACCAACCGCGACTGGAATGATATTCTCAGACGAGGTGATATTTTCTTCCAAACGTAAGGGAAAGATGATTGTCTACCGATCAAAGGGGTCCCGATACAATGCAAAATACGTGGATTCACAGCTGCATCATGGTCACATATCTGTATCTTGTTGGGGCTGGATATCAAGGGATGGTTGGTGTAGGTTATTGTAGCAGCTTGACGATACATTGCACAGTGCGCATTACATGGTAGTATTCGAGAATATTTTCATTTCCTCTATGATTTCCTCTATATTTCCTCTTTATGGATATCAGGAGATATGCAGAGTTGACTTTGTATACAATAATTATCCTATTCACTCATATCGAAAGCTTTTAAATTGGCTCTCAAAGAGGTAGAATATGAGAGTGATACATGGCCTACCTGTTTTCTAGCTATAAACCTGATTGAAAATGAGGTGAAAAGGAAGCTACGCTCAAATTTCCCGGCAGATGGGCACCTGAACAGAATTTCAAGACGTCCGGAATGTTGTAACTTCTCGTTCATGTTACTGCAGATATTTAATTTTATTTATGCTCTGAAGATATAGGAAAATTATACGTGCTGAGGGTTTCAACGCCCGATATTTCTGATGTTTATTTTTTGGTGATTTTAGTTTTCGAAGACAATAGTTTATTTATATTTATTTCTTTTGTTATTAAAACGAGTACTTTGGCAGAATTATATTCTTATGTGCATAGCTGTGCACAAAAAATTCAAATGCTATAGCTATACTAATGCAATATTATGTTCTACATATCCAGTCATAAAATTGACAACATAAAATTCTGATGATTTTCGTTGACACGAATTTCTCTATGTATTCTGCAAACTATTCCTTAAAAAGAGGATTCTTTTATATACATAATACTAATCGGATAAAGATTACCAGAAATGCTTTTATCAGTTCCTTTCAGGTACAGTGGGAATAAGGGAACACACTAAGCATAAGTGATAGTCAAGTCTTATAAAAACTGTCGCAATGCGCTAGTCATTGAAATTCGCTTCTATTTCTAATGCCAGGAGTAAAACAAACGGGATATGAAACGAATCATGACTTCCAGTTTTGGAAAACTTTAAATAGTTAAAATTGAAACCAATAATAAGGAATATCTCGGAAACGGTGTGACTCAATTTACTTCCTCTACTTCGTACATAGTATATATGCAGAGAAATTATTACATTCCACTCAAAAATTCAATACAGGATTTCACTGAAAAAAAAATTAAGGTAACCTGTAAATTGCTTTCTATACTCAGTACATGCGTGGAGAGTATACTGCATTCCACTCAAAAATTTGATACCGAGATTTCACTGGAAATACAGATTTTAGAGTCCCCTATATCCAAATAGACATGTTTACTTCCTGCACAATGTACTCTGTATATAGGCACATAGTACGTAGAGAATATGTTGAAATCTACCCAAAAAGTTGATATCGAACTTTCACTAAAAGTATATGTTTTGAGTTCTCCTGTACCAAAAAAATCATTTTTAAAAAACGATGTGTGTTTGAGTTTGTGAACATCATAACTCAAAAACGAAAATTCCGTTAAATACCAATTTTGGTATCTATGTAGCTCAGTGTCTTCCAAGGAGCGACACCAAGGTTTTCATAAAAAAACTTACCCCAAACATCCTTACATGGAATATTTTCGAAAAGTTTTATTTTCTCAAAACTGGCTCTAACGATTTTGATTAAAATACAACACGTTAAAGATATTGATGATAAATAAAGTGTATAACTTGAAATTTTTGGGAATAGCCTCTGAAGTCCTTTTCATTCTGTATGAGTTTATATAATCCGTAAGAAATAGACAAAAACTCTACACAAAAACATAGAATTGGTTAGAACACATACGTTATGTCGCATATATATGAAAGTGTTAAACTCTACTAAATATATATATATATATATATATATATACACTTACTTTCAAAGTAGTACATGTCATTAGTTTCAGTTTTAAAATACTTTAAAATTTTCTCAAACGGGTGGTCGATTTCATTTCATCACATAAA
Source organism: Hymenopus coronatus (assembly GCA_030762935.1). NCBI lineage: Eukaryota > Metazoa > Arthropoda > Insecta > Mantodea > Hymenopodidae > Hymenopus > Hymenopus coronatus. The sequence goes on from CM060895.1 coordinate 70,525,696, forward strand.
GAACAGTTTTTAAAATATTTGTCCATAGCTTTTGTCTGGTGTAGTCTGTTATTTCGTTTCTACTTACAAGGAACTAAGTAATATACCGTTCCTGCTAAAGTTTATCTCGATTAGCATAATATAAATAAAAGAATTATGTTTTATAAAAATAGTTTGTTTGTAGAACAGGTAGAGAAAGTCATGTGAATGGAACACATCACATTTTTAGAAAAATATCCATAAGTGTGTGTGTGTGTGTGTGTCAATAACTCAAAACTAAGAACGGTATACATACCAAACGTGAATAAACGTTCAGTATTTTCCAAAGATGCGACGCGAAGATTTTCAAGATCCCCACCCGAAATTACCCTTAATATGGACAAAATTTCAGAAGTTTTGATTTTCTCTAAAAGACTTAAGCATTTTGATTAAAATGCCGTATATTAAAGACACTCACATAACTAATGAAATTTATATCTTGAATTTTCTGGTAATAACCTCTGAAGTCCTCTTCATTCTGGATGTCTTCTGCATAAGTGGTAACCTGCAAGAGATAGATAAAAAGTTAACCGTTTCCGAGACATTATTTGTTATTTTCTTCAGTTTTAAAATACTTAAAATCTTCTGGTACGGGAATTTGTCAACTCCTAGCCATGCAAATAGAGCCTAATTTCAAACACATAGTAAGCAGCTTTTAAAAAGTTTGATATCTTTTTAGTTTACTTCCCGTCTGTTTATAACGAACTAAATAATAAGAGCATTTCTGCTAATGTTTCTTGATTAGCTTAATGTGAATAAAAGAGTAATCTTTTGTAAGAATAGTTTTTTTGCACAGAAGGTAGAGAAATGCATATGAATGGAACACACAATATTTTTTACTGTAATCTGGGTATGACTGATTTTTCCTGCACGGTTTTACAAATAATACTTAGATGCTAAAATGACTTTATAAATTCCTAGTTGCAAATAAATAAACAGAATAAACACTGCGAATTATTCTCGTGGACAAAGATAACATTAAAATCTAATACTTGGCATCCCACTAAGCGTTTTGATAATGTTTAACTTTCTCTATACTATGTACATAGTGTATACAGAAGCTATTGTATTCCACCCAAAACTTCGATACCGAGATTTCACCGGAAATATATGTTTTTAAGTCCCCCTGAATAAAAAAAAAATATCTGGAATAAGGTCCGCTCGCGCAAACTTGGTATTTAAGTATGGTATCTTCCAAGGATGCTACATGAAACTTTTTAAGAAAATCCTCCCACCCCAAACTATACTTTACATGTAACTTTTTTTTCGAAAATTTTGATTTTCTCAAAAATGGCTAACACTTTTGATTAAAATATCGTATATTAAAATATATTTACATAACAAAAAAAGTATATCCTGAGTATATATTCTGGGAATAGCCTCTGAAGAATACTTTATTCTGGATGAATTTTAAGGAATTGCATAACTGCTAAACTGGAAGAGATGGACAAAAACTTACCGTACAAAATATATAGGGCACGTTAAAACACACAATTTATGTTATATATGTTATTTTCGTGGTGTTGATCGCTTTTGAGATATTCCTTGTTTTTGTTTCAGCTTTGAAAATCTTGTACTTTTCTCATACCGGAATTTGTCAACTCCTGTCCATAGAAACAAATGAACTTCAGTCACATAGCAACCAGATCTTGACTGTCACTTTAACCTATAGTACTCCCTTATTTTGCATCTGTTTACAAGGAAGCAAGCAATGAGACTATTTTTGTTAATTTTTTATCGTTTAACATGAAGTAAATAGAAGCATAAATGTTTAAACAATAATTTGTTGCAGAGATGTAGAGAAAGTCATGTGAATGGAACATATCAGATTTATTTTTGTTCAAACTTGCTTAAGTTTTATGTTTAAAATTTGTGCGATATTTAGAAATCACTATTCTTTCAGCTTTAATTAATTATTACCACATGCACAACTGATTACTTTTTCTATCATGTTACTATGTGCATACATAGTAGGTAGCGAAGGTGCTGTATTCTACCCAAAAATTGGAAACAGAAATTTTACCGGAAATACATATTTTGAGGAATCCTGAATCCAAATAAAGAAAAAAGGAATCGTGTTTGTGTATGTGTGTGTGTGTATGTGTGTGTTTCTAAGGATACCATACCGCTAAAATGAAAAGACGGTTAAATACCAAACATGGTATTCAAATTTAATTCTTTGAAGGATGGAATATATGATTTTCAGAAATATCTCCTCAGCTCAAATCACCCTTTACATGGAAAATATTTGAACATGTTGACTTTCTCAAAAATGGATATAACGATTTTGATTAAAATGTCGTGTATTATAAGTAGGTGTATACATGGCAAATAAAATGTATATATTGAATTTCTTGGGAGTAGCTTCTGAAGACCTCTCTCTTTATTCTGAATGACTTTTGCACAACCGGTAAACCGTAGACAGGAACTTACCACAAAAATATAGATCACATTAAAACACAATTTATGTCATGTAAGTTTAAAGTTAACAATTTCCGAGATATTACTTGTTATGGGATTCAGTTTTGCAATATTTTCTCAAACAGGTTGCCATTCGTTTCAAATCTCTTTTATTTTTCTCCTGGCCATGCAAAGAAAACCGAATTTCAATTGTTTCACAAAGTGAGCAACTTTATAAAACAATTTGATAATTGCTTTAGCCTAGTGTATTCCCTTATTCCGCTTAGACTTACAAGGAAGCGAGTATAATATCATTTCGTTACTGTTTACCTCGATTAGCAGTTGCAGATAAAGAATACTCTTTTGTAAAAAAAAAATTGTTTGTAGAACAGGTAGAGAAACTTATATGAACAGATAGTATCACATAGTTCATCTTCACCTCCTACGCAGATATATTGACTTTTAAATTATCTCGCAGCCAACTGACTTCAACGTGACGCCATCTTTCGTTTTGCATGGATATTTGAAAGTTTAAAATTGTATCCATCTAGCAGTAATCTTCTATCATCGGCTTCTGTTACTTATGTTTGACTCTTACTTGCAGATCCACCCACGCCAAGTTTCCAACTTTCCGCTGGAGAAACTTGCAGCTTTCACACTATTTCTTAACTTTAACAAATGCTTTTCAAGGTCCTTTCCTAAACCGTCCCCACGCCAAAACTCCTATTGCACATATTTTTATGTTCTTACTAGATAGTACATAAGTAGAGAAGGTATTACATTCCACCCAAAAATTAAATTCTGGAATTTCACTGGGAATACATCTTTTAGGTTCTGCTGTAATAAAGAAAAGTGAGTGTGTGTATCAATAAACGACCAAGTCAGAAAAAAGATAACTTGGCCAGTTACAATATAATTAAGTTCTGCACCTTCCAAGGTTGCGAACTAAGGTTTTTAATAAAATCCCCAAACTATTCTTTACATAGAAAATGTTTTATTTTTATCAAAAATTGCTCTTAACGATTTTGATTAAAATACCGTTTATAGCATAAAAAATAAAATTATATCTTGAAGAATGTTGTGGGAATAGCATCTGAAGTCCTCTTCATCCTGGATGACTTTTGTATAAGTGGTAAACCGTCAGTGATAGACAAAACTTAGTGCACAAAAAAATGTAGGCCTGGTTACAAAACTAAAGTATGTCATGCACATTATTTTGTGTAGTTGGCCATTTTCGAGATAGTCCTTGTTATTGATTTCAATTTTGAAATATTTATCCTCTTCTCAGTCAGGAAGTCGTACGTGTTTCTTTTCTTTTACTCCTAGCCGTGCAAAGAAGCAAATTTCGGTGACAATTGCATAACTACAGCTTTTAAAATATTAGACTAATGACTTTTGTCTAGTGTATTCACTTAGTTCCTTTCTGCCAATAAGGAGCTAAGTAGCAAGTCCATTTCTGCTAATGCTTAGCTCAATTAGCGTAAAGTAGATAGAGAATGATATGTTATGGAATAAGCAGAGAAAGGCACGTAAATGTAACACATACGATTTTAACACATTACCCTTGTCGACACTGTTAGAGTTAAATAGCTCTACAGTACAGTACATATCCTAATATGTACCAAAATGCTTTCGTTTACTAACATGTTCTCCCTGCCCTCGTAATTTTGAAACCAACATTAAGTATGTATGACGAATATTAAAGCTTTTGAATGCCATATTTATAGTATAATTAATAAAGGGTAACCGTTTCAAACATCTGCTAATTTATTAAAGTATAATAACACATTTCCCATTAACTTTATATCACACTGCTTATTATAAATTCTCCGAATAATTGCTCTACCTGCTGCTCTAGACCATGATTACAACAACTTTACAAATGTTAGAATTGCTGTTTCCTCTTTTCGTTCTTAAGTTTTGAACAAGTCGATCTATTAATAACGGAAATGGATTATGTGACAACGATCTGATGTGTTCTATTCACATAACTTTCTCTAGCTGTTCTTACAAAAGATTCTTTTATCTACATCATGCTAAACATTAGCAGAATTGGTTTTATTATGTGCTTCCTTTTAAGTAGTAGGGAAATAAGGGAATACGTTGGCCTTAAGCGATAGTCAAGTGAAACAATTCGATTCGCTTTGTATGGTTCCGTTTGAGATAAATAAGTATTTTAAAGATGAAACCAATAACAAATAGTATCTCAGAAACGGCCAACTCTACAAAAGCGTGTATGACATAAATCATGTGTTTTAATAAGATATACATTTTTTGTGTGGTAAGTTTTTGCCTATCTCCTGCGATTTACTAGCTATGCAAAATTCAGCCAGAATAAAGAGATATTTAGAGGATATTCCCAGAAAATTCAAAATAAACATATTATTTGTGATGTAAATACCTTTAACATTCGATATTTTAATCAAAATCGTTAAAGCCATTTTTGAGGGCTGGTGGAATTTTCTTGAAAATCTTCGTGTCGCATCCTTAGGAGATACTGAACTTAAATATCTAGTTCGGTATTTAACAGACTTTTCGTTTCTGAGCTATGAGGTCCACACACACACACACACACACACACACACACACACACACACACACACAAACACACGGACTTTTTATAAAAATGACTTTTTCGAATTCAAGAGGAGTTCTAAAACATATATTTCTGGTGAAATCTAAACACCGAAGTTTTGGGTGCATTACAATATCTTTTCTATCCACTACGTATATTGTACATGCGGGCCAAATAAGGTAAAGTGTCATCGGAAATAAATTGTGTGTTTCGAAGATGTTTACATTTTTGTAGGATATTTTCGTTTATCGCTTAACGGTTGCAGGTTATAAAAGAGAGACAGCCCCTGCTGTCCCGTGTTTACCCACTGATGAATCAAGCTTGCTTGCTGCGCCACAAAATCAAGCGAACTGTTGAAGCTTGGGTTAGGCAGTCAAGGTGTTTCAAGCATTAGTGCACTCCATTCCTAATGCCCATCTTTCAAAATAAGCCAAAGGGACAAGAACGTAATTTACTACTCCAGCACTTTTTGCAGTAGTTTTGAGCATCACGTGATATGTCTTTCATTGTGTCTTAATATAAGCTTATAAAAGTGGAGCTTAATAGTGAGTTAATACTTTAAGTTGAAAAATATCTAGTTGAAAAATATCACATGACTTTCTCTACAAACTATTGTTACAAAATATTTTCCTTTATATCCACATAGTTAATCTAAACTATATAGATAAAGGTAAACATTAGCAGAAGTTATATGTTAATTCAAGTACGAGAAGAAAACCAAGGTAGCAAATTAAGCTAAAACGATAATCAAATCTTTTAAAAAACCGGTTCGCTATATGACACAACTGGACAGCTGCACAGCTAGGAGTAAAACAAAATCGAGAGGCGAAACGAAAGTTGAGTTCCCGTTTAAGAAAAGTTTAAGTAGCTTAAAATTCTTAAAATTGAAACCAATAACGAGGAAGACCTCGGAAACGGTTAACTCTACAAAATATAAAGGCCTATCTGTTACGGTTCACCAGTTAAGCAAAATTCATCCAGAATGAAAAGGTCTTCACAGGCTATTCCCAGAAAATTCAAGTTGTACATTTTATTGGCAATGTATATATCTTTAATAAAAGTATTTTAAATGAAATCGTAAGTCACTTTTGAGAAAAATAAAATTTTCAAAATTTGTACCATGTAAAGAGTAGTTCGGGAGATTTTCTTGAAAAACTTCTTGTGCCATCCTTGGAAGATACTCAACTTAAATACCAAGCTTAAGCACAGAGATACACACACACCTTTTTTCTAAAAGAGCTTTTTTGGATTCAGGGGACCTCAAAGCATATTTGCGGTGAAATCTCGACATCAAATTCAACCTTCTCTGCCTACTTATGCGTAGTACGTGTAGAGAACGCAAAAATCTGATGTGTTACATTCACATGACCTTATCTACGTGTTCTGGAAACAAACTATTCTTACAAAAGTTTGTTATTTTATCTACATCATGCTAATCAGGATAAACTAATTAACAGAAATTGTCTTATTACCTAGTATCTGCCAGTCCTTGTAAATAGAAGAAACACTAGGATAAAGTGTTAGTCGATCTTTTAAAAGCTGGTCGCTATATGAAACAATTGAAATTTAGTTATCTTCACATGACCAGGAGTAAAACAAAAGATGTATAAAAGGAAATCTGACTTAAGTTTAAGTAAATTAAAACTAAACGAATAATAAAGCATATCTTGGAAAGGTTAAGTCTACAAAAATGTATTTGGCATAAGTTTTAAGTTTTAGTATATTTTTGAGAACTAAATTTTAGTCTATCTATTACGGTTTACCATCTATACGGAAGTCATACAGAATAAAAATATCTCCCGGTGCTATTCGCAGCAAATTCATGAAAATGTCTTTGCCATGAAAATATCTTGCATATATAATATTTTAATCAAAATCTTTAAGAGTATTTTTGAAAAAGCCAAGATTTTTGAAGAATGTTTCACGTAAAGGGTAGTTTGGGTGTGGATTTTGCTGTAAAGCTTAGTGTCCATCCTGGGAGGTTACTGAACTTGAATACTAATTTTGATATTTGTTCGACTTTTTTGTTTTCGAGTTATTCTGTCCACACGCACACACACACACATAGACCTTCTTCTAAAAATCCTTTTTTTTTTTTGGACTTGGGGGCTTCAAATCTCGATCGAATTTTTGGAAGGAATACAATACCTTCTCTAACTAAATAACAGAGAAAGTAAAAAGTGATGATCGTTTTACAGTGCACATCCATTTCACTCTTTATTCTGCTGGTACCAATCTGGATTGCGTCAAAAAATGGTTTTAAAATCACTAAATATAACAAAAATATGCAGTATATTACTGCCCAGTAAATCAGTAAATTACTGCCTGTGGAGACCTAGCTCGGAGAAACAAAAATGTGCCCGAAAAACTAATGGTGTAAAAACTATCTATACTAAATTGTCAGTTAAGGCAACAGACAGGAGAGATGTTTCAGAAACTCTCTGAAGACATTATTGTGGAGAAATTTCGCTATATCCTTCTTTCTCCGTAGACCTCAAGCTGGTGGGCGGACTATATTAGAGTATCTGACAACTGGCGAATCATCACTATTGGTAATCATTTCGATACGACCCATCTGCTAGTCCCCACACGTTCGCTAAAGTGACTATCTTTGCAGCTTCTTGGCGCAGGGGATCGTGGTTTCGAGTCCCGCGTTTGTATGTTAGTGTGTATATGTACTACCGGTCTGACGAAAGAATGTAATTGTTAAGGGAGGTCGTTTGTGTAGCATGGCATGCTTTAGAGCGATCAGAGAAGGCTGGAAATAAGTGCAGTACAGTCTGACCATCAAAACATCAGCACAGCATAGTAGGAGTAAACTAAGCGATCCACAATAGGTTAAATTTTCTGTTTTCTTTATCAATAATGAATATCAATATTCTACTTTGTGAGCGTATGATTACGCGCGGCGGTGTTTGTATTTTGACTTGATTCGAACACGTCCACTGTAAGAGACTTAACTGCTGCATTCCAGTATTGTCGACTGTACAGAGCATGCACCGGGAGTGATGACGTAATACCGCTTATCTGTGTTTAGGCAAACTTCCAGTCGTAGCCATCTGCATTCATTCTTCAGATAGTTAATACCTATGTGGTTTGTAAATAAAACAGATAAATAATTAGGACAACAAAGGGAATGTAGGAAAAATGAAAGACAAAAGCAAAAAAAGAGGAAAAAGAGAAAGGAATGCATCGAAAAAAGTAGCTAATGATGTAAACTACATCAGTACTAAATTGGCAAGTAAGATAACAGCGAGCAGAGACGTTTTAGAAACTCTCTGATGAAATTAGCGTGGAGGAATTTTACTCTGTCCTTCATTCCCCGTAGACCTCAAGCTGGTGGACAGACTATATTAGAGTGTCTGACAACCGGAGAACCATCACTTGGTAATCATTTCGATGTGACCCATCGCTCATCCAATTAGCAAACAAAAGTTTTCCGTTAGTAGCAATTACACGCAATGCAATGTGATGCCTGACCCTATTTCCATCACTCCACGGTATCAAGTCTATCGCTTGTAAACAAGGCAGCGAGGAAGTGGGTGGCTTGCTTTGCTAATCGATGGCAGTCAGGCCGCAGTTAAAAGGACAAAGGTTAGCCCCGCGGTAGGCAGGCAACCAACGGAACAAATATTGTGTACATACATGAGGTATCAGTGTAACAACAACTCTACTCCACAGGTGGCCACGATTCCTTACACAGCGGCCTATCTCCACTGTAGAGACAGGAGATTCCATCGATTCTGGGTGCAGAGCTGTTGTTAATAATCTTTCTTATTCTTGTGTGACCAAATATAATTATTTCTGCTTTTTACTTTCTCTGGCACGTGTGTACAATGTATACAGCAGGTAGAGAAGATATTCCACCAAAAAACTCAATGATTATTTGTCCAGATTCTACATGATTCATACCTTTAATTTTTCCTAAAGAAGTTAGACAAAAACTATTGATAATTGGTTTAAATTCAATTAAATATATTGATTTGAGATGAAGAGAATTCTTTGGTAAATGTGTATTATATTTTAATGAAGTTCAGAGGATTTAATCGAGATTTCACCGGAAATACATTTTTGAAGATCGCTAAATTCAACATAGCATTTTTAGAAAAAATCCGTCTCTATCCATCCACCCACCCACCCACCCACCCACCCACCCATTCATCCACCCACCCTTCCATCCATCCACCCACCCACTCATCCACCACCCATCCACCCACCCATCCACCCACCCATCCATCCGTCCACCCATCCATCCATCCATCCATCCATCCATCCATCCATCCATCCATCAATCCATCCATCCATCCACCCATCCATCCATCCACCCACCCATCCATCCGTCCATCCATCCACCCATCCATCCACCCATCCATCCATCCATCCATCCACCTACCCACTCATCCACCCACCCATCCATCCATCCATCCATCCATCCATCCATCCACCCACCCATCCACCCACCCATCCATCCGTCCATTCATCCACCCATCCATCCACCCACCCATCCATCCATCCATCAGTCCATCCATCCACCCACACACACATACACCCACCTACCCACCCATTCACCCACCCACCCACCCACACATCCATCCACCCACACACACATACACCCACCTACCCATCCATCCATCCACCTACCCACCCATCCATCCATCCATCCATCCATCCATCCATCCATCCATCCATCCACCCACCCACCCACCCATCCATCCATCCACCTACCCATCCATCCACCCACACACACATACACCCACCCACACACCTACCCATCCACCCACCCATCCATCCACCCACACACCTACCCATCCCCCCGCACACACATACACCCACCCACCCATCCATCCACCCACACACATACACCCACCCACACACCTACCCATCCACCCACCCACCCATCCATCCACCCACACGCATACACATACACCCACCCACTCACCTACCCATCCACCCACACACATACACATAATCCCACCCACGCACCTACCCATCCACCCACACACATACACATACACCCACCCACCCATCCATCCATCCACCCACACACATACACATACACCCACCCACCCATCCATTCATCCACTCACACACATACACATACACCCACCCATCCATCCATCCACCCACCCATCCATCCACCCACACACACATACACCCACCCACACACCCACCCATCCATCCACCCACCCTCCCACCTACCCATCCACCCACCCACCCATCCACCCACCCACCCACCCATCCATCCATCCATCCATCCATCCATTCATCCATCCATCCATCCATCCATCCATCCATCCACCCACCCACCCACCCATCCACCCATCCATCCATCCCATCCATCCATCTTCCAGCACTCTGATCGTGCATTTACGCAATATAGAAACTTCCATTAACTTATATTTTACTTAGTTTACCACGTACATGCTAGGTAGAGAAGGTATTGCATACACATTTTGGGGTCCTCGTTTTCAAAGAATTAATTTTTTGGAAAATGTCTGAGTGCGTCTGAGAGCAGCATAACTCAAAAATAAAAAGTGTGGTTAACACGAAACTGATGTTGAAGTTTAGCCCCTTTCAAGGATGTGACACGCAGCTTTTAAAGAAAATTCCCCATCCCAAACTACCCTTAGATGAACACATTTTTGAAAGTTTGTATTTTATAAAAAACGATGCTCACTATTTGGAATAAAATAGCATATTTTAAACACATTTTTAAGATAAAATATTTATCTGATTTTCTTAAGTCCTCTTCACTACGGAAGGTTTTTGCATAACCGGTAAGCCATAAGGGATAGAGAAAATCTACCCACGCAAAAGATGTGCAGATCTTGATAAAGCACGCAATATATCAAGAATTCAATTTTTTGTCGTGTTAAAACATTTCCAAGAAATTTTTCTTCTATTCTGTTGACTTTCAATTTCAAATACTTATGTTTCTTTCAAGTAGCAGGTTATTATTTTCTTAATATTTGGTTACTATAATTCTTGGAAAATGTTTAAGAATTTTAGGGTATGTTGGTGTTTTGTACAAAAACGTTAACAGCCTGTTCAAAACATGTAAAGCAATTAGAGTATCTTCTCTGCCTTCAATTTTCAGTTAAATAAAATTAGTGCAACAGAAAACCCGAAGTATTATTGTATGAAACCTGAAGCAATTAAATATGTAGCTTCTATAAGCACTCGTCAAATATTGGATTGTAAGTCTACTCGCGCTTTGTGTAGCGTTTGACTCTTCTCAGGGCGTTTTCCTATCGGGCTTGTTGGGCTTCACAGATGCAGACTACCTGGCGGCTTCTTAAATAATAAGTCGCTAGGATTTTTGTAGAATCGCAGTTTATTTTTATAGTTATTATTTTACAATTCCAAAGGTAAACTCTAATCGCTCGATGCAACTCTTTACTTTGTTGAACGCTGTGAAGGGTGCGTATAATTCAACTCGAATTATATTTTTACGCGTTATCTCTAAACGGCCTTTTCCATTGCGCGTGAAGAAGCCTCCTTCTTCATGATAACTTGGCGACACCAGCCAGAAAATCAACACTTAACTATAGATACTGTTGAAAAACAAAATCGCATCCAGAAAATCAAAACGCTAATTGTGACGAAAGCACAAGGAGTAATACAGATTTGCATCCAGCGACTTCAACTTCGGAAGCAAAGGAATAAAAACAATTGAACATCAAATATTATAAACATGACATAAAACTCATAAAATGTCGGCAAATTTTGTGAATAGTATATAAATATTGCCTCAAATCCAAGTTTTCTAAATATTTTCTTTCCGAGCTATCACCATTCATGTAGCAGTTGCTGCCATTTGGTATACGGCTCAATAACATCTAAAGATTAACGGATTGCTAATCAGCTATTACGCAGTATTTTATCCAGTATGCTGGACAATGGGCCAAAATAAATTAAGTCATTTAAGCCGGTATTACACTGTAAAACATCTGTGTGAAAGATCTTTTATAAAACATCTTTGATAAACTAGTTGACAATCTACTATTGTTCTTTTATGAGAGCTCTCTGTGATAAAACTTATGTGAAAAAGTCTATAGTTAGTTGGCTACTTTTTATAAAACATTATTTACCATTGAAGCAACATAGCAGAAAATATATAGGCTGAATTATTAATACAACTGAAGCTTATTATTCTTCAAATATGAAGCTAACGAACTCTCGTACAACACAATACTATGGTTTATAAAAACCGAAATAAAAGACAATAAACATAAACATATTTTAGAAGCATTAAGCGCTGTTCAGGAAGGCTATACAGTTTTGGATATCAAGAAAGAGCTGAGCGGATTGCGAAGCCAGTATTTGTCGGAGAAAATGAAGGTTGATGTACTTCAGCTATACGTTTAGCTTTATAGCATATTTATTCGGTGGTTGCATTGAAATAAGTGTCTTTAGTTAATTGTAGATACGAGCGATGATTAGAAATTAAGGTTACTTTCGCAGCGAAATTAGTAGTGTTGCGGTAATTCTAATATTGTTACTATATCTTGGTTTCACCGCTTAAACTACCACTAAAGCTGTTTAGGTATTAATTTTTTCACTTTTACTTACCGTAATATTGTATTACTAACTTTTAAAAACATATATTGTTTATTTTTGGACTTTAAATTTAAAAAAAAGTACGCGATTTACATTAAAATATACCAAAAGTATTCATTTGCTTAACTTTTTTACAACGATTTCTATTGTTTCACTAGTTATCAGACAGGTGGTGTCTAAATCGTTCATAGTTGAGTTCATGTTGCAAAATTCAGAACTACCAACATTTGAAAACTGCATATCACTAGCCATTAAAAGGTTGTAAAACCATCATTGGTGGTTTGTTATTAGATCACTAGAGTCGCTTTATAATTGATTTTAAGACATGAGCTCTCTTTTTTTACAAAGACGATGATTTACCAAATGTTTACAAAAAATACCGCGATGTGCCATCCTGCCGATTCTAAAAGTAATTCTGTGTTTTTAGAGTTCTGAATCCATTATTGTTGTGTAAATACGTGCTTTTCATGTAACTTGTTTTTAATAGTTTTCAGTGGTATCACCAAAGCATACGAACGAAGCGAGCATGCGCTGTAATAGGTTTAGGTTAGTGTGTAAAGAAACTGATTTCTCTGAACTTTGATTTCAATAATTTCCACTGGTGTCACCAAGGCATGCGAGCGAAGCGAGGTGCGCTGCGTTAGGTTTAGGTTTGTGTCTGTGTAAATATACTGATTTTCATATATTTTGGTTTTAATATTTGTCACTGGTGTCACCAAAGTATGCGCTGTCTTAGGTTTAGGTCAATGTATTAAATAAACTTAGTTTTCGTCTACTTTGGTTTTAATCAATTCCATTGTTCCAACCAAAGCATGCGAGCGAAGGGAGCATTAGGTGTGTTAGGTTTAGATTAGTGTGTATCAATAAACTGACTTTCCTGTACTTTGGCTTTAATACTTTCCACCGGTTTCACCAACTGAGCCTTAGCACTCCATTGTTAATGTGCGAGTGTTGGTGACTTTTGAGCTTCACTATTTTTTTCTTTCTTGTCTGGCGTCTTTATCTACGTTGGTAGCATATACATTTCATTGTTTCTAGACCATATATACTTACTTCCCGCCTAGCAACAGCTGTTAAATCTTCCCCCATCATGATAATTTTCGTGAATTTTGCTATTTAAGAAAGTATTTTCAGGGTAGGAGCGGTGGGATATTCCAATTCTAGATGAAAACATATTAGCTCCTTGATGCTCTGAAGTGGATTATAAGGTTAGTTTCAATTCTTAAGGATATATTTATATGATGGTACTCTCGTATAGCTTTACCATTCTAAAATATGCGGCTGGCATCTGAACAATTTCAACCAACTGCCACAAAGGTAAACACATTTGGCAACTCGTTGGTCTCTCGAAGAGATGGGCTCAGTTATTCGATTTCTGTGGGTGAAACATGAACCGCGGCTGACATTCACCGACATCTGGTAGACATTTATGGAGAGACTAATGTCTCCCAAGCATGTCACAGAATGGTGCTGAAAGTTTGCGGTCGGTAGAGAAAGCAGTGGCGGACCCACAGATTTGAACACAGCTCTCGTGGAGGAACTGATTCAGATAACAGTAGGATCACGTTACGACGTATGGTGGTAGAACTGAGAATGTCTTTTGGACGCATTCATCACATTGTTCAGGATATTCTGCAGTGCCGTAAAGTTTGTTCCCGATGGGTTCCACGAAATCTGTCCAAATAAGGAGAAGCGTATGGGAGCAAGTCTGCTACCTTTGCAACGGTTCTCCTCGGAGTGGAACAGTTTCCTTCACCGCATTATCACGGTTGACGAAACATTGATTCACCACTATACCCCCAGAGGTAAGCGATCGCCAATGGAGTCGAAACACCCCATTACTCCAAAGACAAAGAAGTTTGCAGGGAAGGTGGCGGCCACAGTGCTTTGGTACAGCGCGGTGTAATACTCCCGGAGTTTTTGGAAAGAGAACACACAGAGACCGCTGACCGACATTGTAAGCCCATGGATTGCGCGAAGCAAGCTCAGGAAATGACCAGGACTCCTTAGCGAGAGTGTTATCTTATTTCACGACACGCGCGATCTCATACAGTCCAGAAGATCACCACGTTGTTGAAACAGTTTTGCTGTGATATCATCGACCACCCTCCCTGCGGCTCGGTTCTCGCTCCAAGCGACTTACACCTTTTTCCTCACATGAAGGAGGCCGACGATTCGCTTCAGATGAGGAGATGCCACACTTCACGACGACATGGCTGAATATGCGAGGACTGGATTTTTACCAGGAGGGAATATTCAAACTCATTCAACGAAGCAATAAGTGTCTCAACCGATATGGAGACTGTGGAAAAGTTGGGCCTCCATGAATAAATTGTTTTATTATTTTATCAATTCAAAAAAAATTGCCCTATTAATAACCTAATGTGTGTGCCATCAGATAGCTGCATTGGCTATACCAAACACAATATACTCGTTTCACAGCGGTCTTTGTAACCTTAGCTTCTGATCATCCTTCGCACAATAATAACTTTAAACAATATATTAGAAACAAGTGCTTCTGATTAAACATTTAATAGCAGCATTTTCAGGATTGGTGTAGTAAATATTTATCAAGAGGATTTGATATAATAGCTAATTTCTTAATCTATGTGGAAATTGGCATTAAGTTTCTTTTGTATTTTATGCATAGTTTAATTCGTAACTACATAGTTAATAATGTTGTTGCTCAACCATGGACGAATATTTTATATAGTCAAATGTTATACTGATGCACAGATTGTACCGTTTCGCCCAAGCAAAGTCTTTACTAATGCTGCGTGGAACTCTTCATAGAGGGATCGGATTGCTGCACCTTGGTGGTAGCCACTGTAAGCAACATACGCCAAACCGGATGCGTTAGGAGGAAGCCGCTTCAAGGGGGTGAAGTTGGAGAGCTTCAGGAGAATGCCTGGAAAGGTTTTCGTTTCTTAGGGAAAGATTCTCGTTTGCTGTTCACATTTTGGCTTATTTATCATCATCCTTTGTGATAAGTAATTTCTAAATTTCATTACTTTGAGCTCAGGGGATTTAACGTATTTTATTCTGTGTGGCAAAGACATAGGTTTCTCGCAGTTTGTACAATGAAATGAAATAAAAAGGACAGAGTCATTATCTTGAAATACTCTTTATGTTCAATTCTGTGTAAAATAATCTTTTTCTATAAAACTGATGAGATCTTTTTTTCAAAAGGAAAAAAAGGAGAAAATTTAAAGCGGGAAAAATTCGTTGTTAGAAACTCCTGCTGAAAAGAAAAAATAAACATTTTGGAAAGTATATCATATAAATATTTATTTTTATAAGTGAGATAAAAGGACATACATAACCCGCTACTCTATAGAAAAGCTCATAGTAGCAAAGGTTCAGGAGAAAGATATTGTGATAAGCCCGACGAGGAGAAACTTTATGCTAATCGCCACTAACAGTAACAAAATGAATGCTTTAAAAAAGTTGGTTTGACAATCTTTTAATATTTGGAATAGAACTTTTACATAGATCTCAGTGTAATTCCAGCCTTACCCTGGGAATTGCAAGCATTGTGTTCATGTTCAGCTCAAAAGGAATGCCTAACATATCACACTAATTACAGTAATTTTAGACATCGCAAACATCGCCTGTTGATTCGGAGTATAATTATTACCTGTCTTTCCAGCTAGATAATGTTGGTTATGCAATAACATTAAGGGATAATATTCGCATGTGTATCAACATCAGGTATCTCGTGTTCTTCTTAAGCTTAAAAACTGGACAGTTCTCTAATCACAGCAAATGAACTGAAATATATTTTTTTCTCTCGTTACAATCACAAACAGACCCGCGCACTGTGAAAACAACAAATGCTAAAAACATTACATGGACACGCTCTATTGGAGGGTGCCTATTGGCATCACTCATCATCATTGAATCAAGTGCTCGGCCCCAGAGATCTCATAAAGGAGCAACTTTCTCTACAACTCTTCTTAGGACGCCCCAGAGACCTCTTCCCAAGTGGTTGGCAGAGAAGCATAGCTTTAAGAATTCTGTGAGAACTCGTCTGTTGTAAATGACTCGTCCAAATTTTCTGGTATATGTATATAAATTGGAGAACAGGCTCCGTCATTATATCTTCATTTCTTTTATGTTCCCATTTTGAATACCCTACTGTGTTTCTTATAAAGCGCATTTCATTAGCAGTTATTCTGCTTTCATTCCCTCGTCTTAGACCCCATACTTCACCTCCGTAACATAATATTGATCTTGCAATGTTTCATATAGGCCTATTCTTGTACTTTATTCAATAAGGAAGATTACATCACTGCGTGATTTATTTCCATGGTTTTAGAATGTTTTAACATTTTATTTTTATTGCTATAATATCTTCGAATGTTACATTATAGCCAGGATATTTGAAAACATTACTCGGTCTCTTTTGTTTGTTTTCCAAACATAATATTTCCTGGGGACAGGGTATTTCTACACAAAATTCCAAATTCTTGTTTTCTCTATGTTTGTTTCCATGTTATAATGTTTACTTTCTCTGCTTAGTAGTACTTAGGCAGAGAAGATATTGCGTTCTACCCATATATTAGATACAGGGATTTCACTGAAAATACAAGTTTCAGGGTCTTCTGTATATAAAAAAAACATTTTTAGAAAAATGTGTGTGTGTGAGTGTGTCATGTGTCTGCAAACAGTTCTAAAAACATTATATAGGGCATTTAATCGAGATATACATTTCTGTGCAGTAAGCTTTTGTCCATCTCTTACGGCTTACTATTATGCAAAAGTCATTCTAATTGAGGAGGACTTCAGAGGCTATTCCCGACAAATACAAAATAGTCATTTTCTTTGCCATGTAAAGATCTTTAATAAACGGTATTTTAATCAAAACCATAAGTGACATTTTCGAATAATCCTTCCATGTAAAGGAGAGTTTGGGATGAGAAATGTTCCTGAAAATCTGCGTGCCACATTCTTAGAAAATACTAAACTTAAATGCTAAGTTTAGTATTTAACAGACATTTCGTTTTTAATCATGCTGATCATAGACATACATTAACAGACACATACACAGACCTTTTTCTAAAAAAAACTTTTTTATTCAAAACATGAACTTCTTACAAAATCTTGGCATAGACTTTTTGGGTGGAATAAAATACCTTCTCCTACTATGTATGTACACAGTAATTGGCGGAGAAAGTAAAACCATGAAAAAATTGGTGTATTTGTGCAGACGAAGCAAGAGATCCTTTTCTCGTTTGCGCTAAATTTGAAATAAAAATCTACTCGTGTTTATGCTTAGTTTGGAGTAGCAATCGACTCTTCTCAGGGCGTTTTAATGGGCTTGTTGGGCTTCACAGATCCAGACTACCTGGCGATTTCTTAAATAATAAATCACTAGGATTTTCTTTGTAGAATTGCAGTTCATTCACAATTGTTTCGTAAATTTTTATATGAAACTGCAATCCCTTGATGCAATTATGTGCTTTGTTGAATGCTGCAACTAGTT
This sequence comes from Hymenopus coronatus, assembly GCA_030762935.1. Taxonomy (NCBI): domain Eukaryota; kingdom Metazoa; phylum Arthropoda; class Insecta; order Mantodea; family Hymenopodidae; genus Hymenopus; species Hymenopus coronatus. The sequence goes on from CM060895.1 coordinate 70,543,734, forward strand.
GTAAGCATATAATTCTACGCGGATACATTAATGTACACATAATCTCCAAGTCGCCATTATCATGCTTGTGAAAAAGTATCTTTTTATGATAACTAGCTTCACAACCAAGAAAGTCAACACGTAACTACGATACTTATTGTTGGAACACAAAATCGCATTGAGGAAATCAAAACATTTATACGCGACGAAAGCACACGGAATAATTAACATTTGCACCCAGCGATTTCAACTTCGGAATGCAATAGTACAAATACATTGGAACATCATATATTACAAAAAATGACATGAAATTCACAAAATGTCGACAGATTTTGTGGTTAGGATATAATCATTGCCTCACACTGTAAGTATAAGGGCTAATACTGCGAAGAGTAATTCTAAGAATTAACTATCTAGCAAGAAACAGTAAATAGTTAAGTATGTACTAAGGCTTTCACGGCCGGCGTTCATTTGAAGTAAATAAGTAAATAATTAACATTTTCTCCACGATATATGCCACGCCTTCTAGAGCTGAAGTCATGCTGTATTGATAAACGTTACTGTAGGGCTAGCGAGGATAAAGTAGTGGAAATTTAGTCAATAAAACACAAAGAAATTCTTTTTTTCTTCGTTTTTGGGGTTGGGGTGAACATACAAAGTTATGAAAAATGCAGGAAAATTCTTCCAGAAGGAAGAGATCTTCAGAGGCTATTCACAGAAAACTCAAGATAACAATTTTATTAGTCATGTAAATAACTTTAATATCAGGTATTTTAATCAAAGTCGTTATGGCCATTTTTGAGAAAATCAAAATTTTCAAAAGTTTTTCCATGAAAGGATAATTTGGGTTGGGTGGCATTTTCCTCAAAATTTCGTGCCGCATCTATGGTTGCCAATGCACCATTTGCAACCTGAGGTATAGGTGAATTGTTTTCCTTGGCGTGACAAGTCAGCAGTGAAATCAGCGATACGCTAGACACCGCCCTTTCTTGGAAAAAGAAGGGCGTGGAAGAAATGTTATAATTTGAAATTTTCATTATTTAATCATGAATATATGTAAAACATCTAGAATTGCGTGATACAAGACACAAATGATATAAACATTTGACACAGGAAATATGAAACAAAAGTTTACGAAAGTTTTTTACAAATTTGTTTGAAAATAAATGCCTTTAGACTTTGCTCACTGTTACTGTTATTAAAGATGCCATACATTGCAAAGAGTTTCATATGCTACCCTCTAACTATTACAAACACAGCGAGGTTTACAATATTATGCAATCAACAGATTTATACTCTCATTTATGGTTGTAACGGTTTATTTTATTAACATGGGTTGGAACCCGTCCAGTTAAAGATCCATGTATTTCAACAAGTCAAAGTTGCATTGTTTTTCTTATCTAGCACCTGAATTTGCGGTATTCATACTGCACCTTTTGACAAATTCTTAAAACCGACTATTCATAGTGACACTTCATGGTATTTGTGAGCATAAAATCTATAATTTCTTCATTATTCGTTTCCATATGTTACCCTCTCAGTTGCAGAATCAAATTTTCTGCATCAATAAAGTTTGGATAACTTTTGCTTAGCTTAATCTCTCTTCTCTTTTTTCCCACTCCTCCTCTACCTCTTCTCTTCGCTTCCGTTTCCCCTTCCTCCCCCCTCCCCTCTTCTCTTCCACACACACACACACACACACACACACACGTGCAAACTATCCGTCCATTCATTAAACATGAGACACTTGAGATGTGGTATCCTGGAAACATTTTGTAAGAAAAGTTCTTTCTTCTTCTCTGACACTGTAATTAACTTCTGTCGTACAAAAAAAAATAACGTGGTAGTGGGCTAATTTTGCGAAAGGCTCCATAATCGATGTTATCACCCAATGCTATCCATTGCAGCTGCATCACCTCGGCGCAACATCGTTTACCTAATGGAAACCCTATTTTGTGCTTTACTACCTCTAAGCGTGGCTTAGGTCACTGCGCTTTGCAAAATTCAAAATAGTTAACTGTGCTGAAATTTAGATTTTGAAAAGGTCGATATGCTTAAGCACACTTTCCTATGGTAGAGTATGACAAAACATCTACGCGAAAATTGTCGCATTCAAACCAATTTGTTTTTGCGGCGAACTTACTGCTAAAAGGACAAATCGTTTGTATAATATTTGATTCAGGATAGCATGCAGTCGAGCAGATTCAGTCAATTGAAAGCTCTGTGACGTCAGCGAGGAGATCTCCTCTTGCTCTTGTATCACAAGGGGTAATCGTCACAGTGATGCGACCGATTGATCCTACTATGTATAGTAGGAAGGGAAAGTATTGCATTCCAAAAAAATTCAATGTCGAGATTTCATTTGTTTTGAGGCGCCCTGAATAAAAAAAAAACATTTTCAGAAAAAGGCGTGAATCCAAAAAACAAAAATATCTGTGTATGCGTGTATGTGTGTGTGGTGTGTGCGTGTTTTCCAGTTTCTATGGAGAACATAAATAACGTAAAACGAAAAGTCCATTTACTCTCAAAACTTATATTTAAGTTCAGTAAATTCTAACAGAAAGATACAACAGGAAGATTTTTAAGAATATATCAAACCACTCCAAACTACCCATTACATAGAAATACGTTGGAAATATTTTATTTTTCTGAAAAATGACTCTAACGATTTTAATAAAACACCCTTATTAAATATTATTATATGGCAAATAAAACGTATATCTTAAACTTTCTGGGAAAATCTCTGAAGTGGTCTTCATTCCGGAGGACCTTTGCATAACATGTAAACTAGATATGGGCAAAAACTCACTACACAAAAATGTAGATCGTATTAAAGAAATGTATATCTTACACAATTTTTGCAGATTTAACCATTTCCAAGATATTCCTGATTATTCGTCTCAATTCTAAAGTACTTATACTTTTCTCAAACGGGAAGGTATCAATTATTTCAGCCCACTTTTATTTTCTTTCTGGCCATGCAAAGAGAAACGCATGGTGACTGGTTTTAAAATATTCGACTATCACTTTAGCCTATTGGATTCTCTTGTTTCCCTTTTATTTATAAGGAAGTAAGTAATAAAACCAATCTGCAAATATTTATCTCGAGTAGCACGAAGCAGACAGAAGAAGTTCTTGTAAGCATAATTTGTTGCCGAATAGTTAAAGTTCATGTGAATGGAAACATCAGGTTTTACAGATTTTAACCCATATCGAGTTATCTACTCTCGTTATTAGGTAGTTATAGGTATAGAAGATATCATGGCTAAATTTCATCTCATTAGTTTGAATAGTTTAGGAGCTGAGTGTTTTTATCCATGCTTTAAATTAATTACTTATGGAATAACTTAAAATAAGTAACTAAAACTTTTACAAAAAAATCAGATTATTCCACTGACATGACTTTCTCTAGGTGTTTCCTAAAGGCTTTCCATATACAAGATTACTTTTATATACGTCATGCTAATTAAGATAAACATTGCCAAATATGTCATATGACTTCTAAGTAGAAGGAAAATAAGGAAATATATTAGAACAAAGCGATAGTCAGATCTTTTGATCGCTAAGTGAAACAATTGAAATTCGGTTCTCTTTGCTTGCTAGGAGCAAACAAACGAGAGACGAAAAGAAATATGTCCTCTTTTGAGAAAAGTTTAAGTACTTTGAAACTGAAATCAATAACTCGGAATATCTCGAAAAAGGTTACCTCTACAAAAAAGTATATAACATAAATTATGTGTTTAATGGGATGTATATTTTTGTGTAGTAAGTTTCTGTCAATGTCTAGTTTACCAGTTATGTAAAGGTCCTCCGGAATGAAGACATCTTCTGAGATTATGCCCAGAAAGTTTAAGATAAAAGTTTTATTTGTCATATATATTTAACACAGGTGCTTTAATTAAAATCGTTGGAGCCATTTTTGGGAAAAAAAATTCTAAAGATTTTACACGTGAAGGGTAGTTTGGGGTGGTTTGGTAATTTCTTGAAAAGCTTGCTGTTGTATCCACCTGTTAGAAGATGTTGAATTTAATTTATGTTTGATAACTAACGGACTATTCGTTTTAAGTTATCTATGTTGTTCAGAGACACAGAAACACACTACACACACACTACACTCCACACACACCACACACACCACACACACACACACAGATGTTGTTTGTATTTTGGATTAAAACGTTTTTCTGAAAATTCCTTTTTTATTTCTCTTAAGGTTATACGAAAGTTACTCAAAATTCATTCAGAATGAAGAAGTCTTCAGAGGATATTCCCAGAAAATTCAATATATGCATTTGGTTTGTCATAAACATATTTTAATCACATGACATTTTAATAAAAATGTCGAAAAATGTTCCACGTAAAACATAGTTGGGGGTGGGGAATTTTCTTGAAAATCTTTGTGACACATCCTTGGAGGATACTGAACTTAAATATCAAGTTTGCTATTGCGGCTTTTTTTGAGCTATGCTGCCCACAGACACAAACACAAGCAGACAGACACACGAACATAAAAATCCTTAGCATGGCTTCCTTCGGAAAGGAAGTAAAGCCATGGGTCCCATGTAGTAAATTTACGGCATGTAAAAGAACCTGATAGAGAAGCCTCTGAGCAAAATTAGGTGGTCTTCAGTAGTTAAAGAGCGTCCATAATAAAAAAAAAAAAAAAAAAAAAAAAAAAAAAAAAAAAAAAAAAAAGCAACGCCACACACAACCATGTTTATAAAATGCTGTTTTATTTTCTTTACACGTACTATGTAGAAAATTTGCATCCAAAATTTTGATACCGATATTTCATGGAAAATATATGATTTGAGAAACCCCCTGAATACAAAGAAAAAAAAATTCGAATGTCCACGCGAGGGCGCGTGTGTATGTTGTGTGAGTGTTTGTGTGTGTGTGTGTGTGTGTGTGTGTGTGTGTGTGTGGGCAGCATAGCTCAAAAACGAAAAGTCCGTCAAATACTAAACTTGATATTTAAGTTGATTTTTATTTTCTAAAAAATGTCTCTAATAATTTTGATTAAAATATCGCATATTAAAAATAATTGCGTGAAAAATAAAATGTATATCTTGAATTTCCTGGGAATAGCCTGTGGAGACACCCTTATTCTGAATGAATTTTGCTGAATTTTGTATAACTGATAAACCGTAAAAGATACACAAACCTTACTAAAAAAAACTGTAGAGCTCATTAAAACACATAATTTATGTTATATACAATTTTTTCGTGCGGTTGACCGTTTTTGATATGTTCCTTGTTGTTGGTTTCAGTTTTAAATCACTTGTACTTTTCTCATACAGGAATTTATCGATTCCTGTCCATACAAAGGAACTTCAATCACATGTCAACCAAATTTAGACTGTCACTTTAGCCAATGGTATTCCCTTATTGCAGAAATGTGGAGAAAGTCATGTGAACAGAATACATCAGATTTTTTTATTTCTCTTACGGTTTACCAGTTATACGAAGGTTATACAAAATTCGTCCAGAATGAAGAGATTTTTTGTAACAAACATATCAATTGTTACAAACATATCTTAAACACATGACATTTTAATAAACATCGTTAGAGCTGTTTTTAAGAAAATCAATTTTTGAAAAATGTTCCATGTAAACCGTAGTTGGGGGGAGGGATTTTGATGAAAATCTTCGTGTTACATCCTTGTAAGGTAATATAAAATATGCTATTTAAGCGACTTTTCGTTTTTGAGCTATGATGCCCTTCCGCCCCCCCCCCCCCCTCCCCACACACACAGAGTCAGAGAGGCAGACATACGGACATGTTTCTAATAATGCTTTTTTTTTTAATCAGGGAGTCTCAAACATGTATTTCCGGTGAGATCTTGTTATCGCATTTTTGGGCACATCCGCTCTGGAGAAAGTAATAATAGGACATATACATCTAGTTTTTATACCTTTAATTTCAATATTTGTTTTGTTTTCTGTCTTGCAGAAACGAATTAGTAATACAATCGTGTTGAGGTATTACACATTAGATAGATTGTATTTTAACGGTCTACTGCAACGTTATTATCTACGAAAGAATCATGAACCGTAATCCAAGCGATTTCTTCTATGAACGTGCCCTGAAGAACGTCAACCGTCGTTATGGTAACGGGTGGAGTTTTCAGTTCAGTCGATTCAACAGGTCCGTCTCGGTGAATGAGCAGATCGTTGTTCAGCTATCCATGTGTTGCAGTTAATTTTACACGGAGATCTCAGTCGGAAATATCATAGCTGAGGTTTAAACATCGGCTTACTATTGCCTAGGGAACTGCGCATCCACAGGCAATTAGAAAAGGCGATTCAAGCTTCTACGTGCTGGTATTATGTTATGGGTGAGAGAAAAATATTTCCCCTAGAGGGATTCTCTGGAAAAGAGAGCTAAAGAGAAAACTATTACAGTGGGAATGGTAAAAAAGTCTGATAGATTCCATTCACTTGACTTTCTCTACATCTCTGTAAAATGTACTTTCTCTCTTATTTTTAAAAAAACATATTCTACTCCATGATAATTAAGGTAAATATTAGCAGAAATTGTACTTATAATTGGTTCCTTGTAAGTAGAGGGTAAAAATTTAACATGTTCCATTCACATGATGTTCTCTAACTGTTCGGTAAACAAACCTTTTATTCAAAACATTACTCTGTTATCTAGAAGATAAACATAAGCAAAAAGTCTTATTACTAGCTTCCTTGTAAGTAAAAGGGAAATAAGAAAATACACAGTCTAAAACGATAGTCTCGTCCTTGAAACCAATACTCCAGAAAATCTCGATAACGGTTAGCTCTACAAAAAAAAAAAAAAAAAAAAAAAATCTAATGCGTTCCATTCACATGACTTTCTGTACATCACTGGAACACATTGTTAAAAAACATATTCTTCTATATACTATATGATAATAGAGATTAACATAAGCAGAAATTCTCTTTACTTCTTGCTTCCTTGTAATTAGGCTAAAGTGATAGTCAAATCTTTTAAAAGCTAGCTGTCATGAGGTTGAAATCCGTTTCTATGCATGACCAGGAGAAAAGAGTGAGAAAAGTAAATATTTTAAATATGAAACAATTAACTTAAAATATCTCAGAAATGGTCAATTCAACGAAATACACGTATATGACATAAATTGTATGTTTTAACATGATCTACATTTTTGTGTTCTAAATTTTTGTCTATTCTTACGATTTACCAGTTACGCAAAATTAAGCAAAATTCATTGTGAATAAACTGGTATTAGGGACTATTCCCAGAATATTCGAGATATACATTATATTTGCCATATAAACATCTTTAATATACGATATTTTAATCAAAATCTTTACAGCCATTTTTAAGAAAATCAAGATTTTCGAAATTTTTTCTATGTCGCATCCCTGGGAGATACTAAACTTAAATCCCAAGTTTGGTATTTTACCGACTTTCGTTTATCAGTTTTATCTTTCTCACAGACAGACGCACGGGCACGCGCACACATACATACACGGACCTTTTTCTGAAAATACTTTTTTTTGGACCCACAGGGAGCCTAAAGGTCTAGTTCCGGTGAAATATCGATATAGAATTACCTTCTCTTTACATTATGTACATGATACGTGTAGAGAAAGTAAAAAGTAACTGATATTGTTATGTTTCAAGGATTACGAAAACCACAAAGAGAAAGGGCTCAACTTTCCGAAATGTAACTTGAGATTTTTCGTCGATAGTTACGTATCTTTATTGGTGCTGAATTATTAAAGATATTATAAAAACACTAATTGCATGGGCCATTAAACATACTTTAAATATTTCAGATACAAGCTAACGTGACACAGAAAAATAAAGGAGAAAAGTAACGAAAAAGAAAGAGAGAAGAAATAGATATAAACTGATACCGACGACTGAATACTTTGCTTTGGCTTCGCTTACTTTGACTGTGTTTTTCCAGTGCTTCTGCTCAGGTTTAGATCCCACATGCCGATCTCCTTCTAATAGCCCTTCAAGGAAGCATACAAGGAAGCAAGTAATAAGACTGTGCTAATTTTTTTCTCGATTAGCATGAAGTATATAGAAGCATACGCTTTTTAACAATACTTTGTTGCAGAGAGGTAGAGAAAGTCATTTGAATGGAACACATCCGATTTTTTTCTGTTGTAATACTTTCTTTTTGTGATTGCTAACCATGTACCCTTTTTATAGTAACTGAACATTTCAGATACTGTGCACATTGATCTACTGAACACCCCATTATTGTCATGTCGTATGACTGCTTGTATTCAATAGGATGTGTCCGAAAATAACGTCTTCGCTATCAAAATACGTTCGTTTGCACATATAATCATGGTCAGAGCTTTACAAAAATAACTTGTTTGTAAACTGGTTTTGCAATATTTACTACACAATTCTTGTACATAATTCGGGTATTATTATTAATAATATTGTTATTATTATTAACAGAACTTATTTAAGATTGTTACAAATTTTGTGTAAGAATGCTGGAAGAATACGAGATACATTTGGGCATATATCGTTTCAGTCTGTTTGCACATGCGTATTGGTGAACCTTTAGGTTTATCGCGTCATACGTTCGAAAGTTTAGCTAGCTGCTTCTATCTCTGAAATTGTTTTACTACTCTTTAAGTCACAATGGCACTACAGTTTGTAACAATTGGCAACTCGAGTGAACAGGTGGTCATCTAAATTGATAATAAAACACATAGCGTTCATTTTACCTCCTTCTGATATGTAATTCTAACTGGTTGATTGGTAAATTATTTATCTCATTCAAAACTATGGACAAGGGCTAACACTTCCAATATATTGATTGTCTTGCTACTTTAGTGCCGTTAATTAATAATAACAGTAATAAATGTAATACGTATAACAATAATGGCCCATCTACGAGTATTAACGACACTTTTGGTTTAGTATGTTCCCATCAGTGTGGTGATGATATAGTATGATGATAATATTAATTGGAAATAAATATAATCGTAATAATAGTAATTAAATAATGTCTGGTCTAAATAACAATGGATTAGAGTAGTTATTGCGATCAATAAATACACTAAAATAATAACCAACGTTTGAATATCTTGCTGTTTTGTCTATTTTAATGTTACACATTACTTTATGTTTGCCCCTAAAACATAATGCCGTAAGGTCGTCCTACTTCTGTACTTATGTTTGGTGCGGTAGCTAACGTAACTAACTGGTGCCTCTTAGCTACCTGACTTAAAAACGTATTTTCTGGTTATTTGTATATGTATTACAAAAACTAGATTTACTGGCGCAGCCCATCTTGCCCAACTCAATTAAATGTTGTGCTAACGTTTTTCGTTAGCATTACGGGCACTTATTCTAACTTTCTTGTGAAGAGCTGAAAAACTAACCTATTATCACAACTATCATGCTCATAAGGGAGGTGCTGGGGACGTGGTTGGTATCTTGGACATAAAGGAGAGGAAAAAATTCTGGCAAATTGTGGGAGTGTTACGTTTCTATAGGAACACTAGGCAGCGCATCTCCGTCAGGTTTTTGCACTCTCCTTACGTCTATGGAACTAGTACCCGGCACCCGAACACCAAATGTAGGATACCCAGTGTATAGTAGGTTTCATCCCTACGTTGCGCATTCTAGAGAGTGGTTACTTCAAGAGTATAGCTGCCTAAACTCCAGTCTGCACTCATCTGAACATTGTGAATCTTTCAGTGTACACTACAAAATACATCTATGCCGTCGGGTTGTACATCTCCCAACGTCAGTAGCTCAGATGAATAAGGCTGCTCTGGCCTAGTTACTGTAGCTTTTATAATAAAACCCATGTTGATGCTGGTATTGCTTTAGGAGGGCAGAGCTCTATCAGCATTTCGACTCATTGCCACTAATATCGATTGCTGAAACTGTTGCTGCATTGCCTCTTACTAAATGAAACACTCCTATAATTTACCCAAAATATCAGGTACCCTACCATAAATCCCACCCAAACTACATTTTAAATGGAAGATATTGAAATTCTCGATTTTGTCAAAAATGACTAATAGTTTTGATTAAAATACCTTATATTAAAGATATCAATGTCAAATAAAATATATATTTGAACGTTTCCGGGAATAGCCTCTGAAGCTCTTTTCAGTCTGGATGACTTTTGGATAACTGGGCAACCATATTGGTCATTATTCGTTTTTCTTGCTTGTGGTCAATCAAAGCATAGCGACTAGATTTTAAAGTACTTGACTATCGCCTTAGTCTAGTGTGTTCCCACATTCTTTAGTATTTACAAGCACTTATGTAAAAGTTTATCTTTATTAATGGGAAGTAGTTAGAAGAATCCACTTTTTAAGAATAGTTTGTTGCAGAAATAGATAGAGAAAGTTATGTAAATGTAACACTTAATTTTTTTTTATTAGGAATTTGGAATCTATATCAGAACACTTTGAAAATAACTGAAAGCATTGTTAAATGTTTCAGTTGAACGCGGTAACTCAATGTATCATTAAACCGCGTTTTAAATATACAGGGCCATATTGCGTATTTTAAGCATAAGAGTTTTATTGATTTGTGTATATTGGGATACTTAAAAACGAAAACATTGTGTGTAAATTAAATGGAGCAATGCCTATTGAGGAGAATACAGGTAGCTCAATAGCGCCGTATTTCACGTTTGTGGATAACCCTTCATACATTATAAAATTGGAGAATTCCAAGGTAAATTCAAGCATCTGCCGGCTGTGGTGTTATAAAAGCGAGAGCAACCTTCGTTCTTTTTCTCTTGAATATCAGCGTAGATGCTGAAGGAATTGCTGCGTTAATTGAGAGGCGGTTATACTAGAGTCCAGATATTTAAAGGACAGTGTAAATCCACAGAGAAATTTAATATGATTTCCACTTCAATTACACAACCGTTATTTTTTAAAGAATAAAGTCATCTTTTAGATTCACAAGTAATAAACAAGTCTATTTCACCTATCAGTATCCACCAATAACTAGTTTTAATTGTGTAATAAGCTGTTCTTATTTAATACCATCATTAATATTATGATGCAGTATTTGCTTAGCAGAGTAAACTGAAACAGCAAAGCGTCACAACGAAAATCTAAAACAACGATAGAGAGTGACTGCATTATTATTATTATTATTATTATTATTATTATTATTATTATTATTATTATTATTATTATTATTATAATACACTAGTGTTCAAAAGTTAAGCACAATTCGGAAAACAGAACTGAAAGGGAAAACGGTGAGCGAGCGCCATTAAACGTTATCACAGTGTGTGCCTCTCCTTACTGGTGGTCTCTGATAGGTAGTGGGTTCATACTTCTAAGGTCAACAAAACCAGAGTGGCAAACCAATACCAGAGTATCAGACCAGTACGTGTTTCATTCGTTATTGTTCTCCCATTGTGGACAGAGAGGAGTTGCTTCGCAAAGTGTTTACAAGACAGCACCAGCACACCACAAATACATCAACTGGACCCTGATTTGAAGTCTAGAGGCAGGTCAGACACAAACCACAGTCTCTCGGGCGCTGAATGTGCCACAAAGTGTCATTTCCAGGCTTTGGCGATAGTTCCAAGAAGCAGGAGGTGTTCGTCGGATTCCTGTACATGGTCGCCCACAGGTCACAATGCTGCAACAGGACGATATTTGACCATAACAGCACGACGACATCGGAGGGTACCTGCGAAGTAACTGTCTTCTAAGCTTGCAGCTGCCTCAAGCGTTCGAGTTTTGAGGCAACGGAGGTTCAGGGCAGTCGACCTCTATGCCAGAGGTCCAGCACTCACTCGAATACACACACGGTCCCGTTTACAATTGAGTCAACAACGTCAGCTTTGGACCTTGAACGTGCTGTTTTCAGATGAGTCCAGATTCAGTTTGAACAATGATTCTCATCACACAATAACCCGGAGAGAACGTGGAACCTGGTTTCATCCCACCAACATCGTGAAAACATGATTATTTGGTTTGTGGTGGCGGCGAACTGTGTGGGCAGGTATAATGTTCGACAGTGGTACTGTGAATGCCCAGAAGTACAGAGACAAGGTACTGGAACCACATGTGCGACTTTACATAGGTGCAGTTGATCCACACTTCATCTTAATGGATGATAATGCGCGTCCACATACAGCCCACCTGGTGGACGACTATCTTGAGAGGGAAGATATCCAGCGCATGGACTGGCCAGCGATGTCCCCGGATATGAACCCTATAGAGCATGCCTGGGATGCATAAGGCCTCAATGAGGACACTTTCAGACCTCCGATACGCTCTAGGAATGGGAACTGCGGCCTGCAGATCTCTTGAACCATCTTATATAGAGCATGCCACGGCGCTGCGAGGCCTGTGTAGCCTTGAGGGGTCACCACATCGCATATTAACCGCTTAGCACCATTATTGTTATTGTAGATATTATTGTCAGATTTTGTGCTTAGGTAAAAAGGTGTCCCAAGGTCAAAATTGTATGCTATTTCTCACTCTATTGCATTCCAGGTCATGTGTGATGTATTGATAACAACAAATTGCATTATGCTTAGCTTTTGTACACTTGTGATAGTTTGGTAATAAAACATTAAATTGTGCTTAACTTTTGGACACTATACCCCAACAGTAAATCAAAACACCTAGAACTGTAAGGAGAACATGCAAGCACGAAGACAGGTAAAATTTCGCTGTACTGCGTGCTATGATGATTGCTTGTTCTTCTTTACGAATATTTCTTGTTTTATTTGTATTCTGCCAAGCATATTAATAATTATGAAAATGATAATAATAGTAATAATAATAAATAGTAATTCTGTAAAACACTTCGTGTTGTGATGTATGGCTTTTGTTGAGGCACCTAATATTATGATTTTACCCTACAGTGGCTCTAGTCTCTAATGTTCAACAAGAACAGTGTATTAAATAATTACAAAATTAGTTATTGGCGTATATTGGTGGGTAAAATACTTTTTAATTATTTGCGAATTTAAAATGTGACTTTATACTCTAAAAATGATGGTTCTGTAATTGAAATGGAAATCATATTAACTTCCTCCGTCTGTTTACACTGCTGTTTAATATCTGGACTCTAGAACAACCGCCTCTCAATTTACGCGACGATTCCTTCACAGTTTACGCTGATATGCAAGAGGAAAAGAACGAAGATCGCTCTCTTTTACAACGCCACTGACCGACGTATGCTTGGATTTACCCCGTGGAGTTCTGCAATTTTATAACGCTACGTTACGTTTCGTTACATAGTCGGCTTACCCTCCCCGTATTAGGACTGACACCCTCCTACGACTTACAAGCGGGGTGCCTAGGGGTCAGCAGCCTGTCGGGGAGCCAACGGCAATTAATTACAGATAGAATGAGTGGTTCGCCCATAGTCAGGCCTGGCCTTGAGGAAGTGGATGATATGAAATGAAAGCGAATTGGATAAAAGGAAAGGCGATGGAGCAATTGGTGAGATGCGGCGGAAAGCGGAGGATCCGTGGAAAATCCGCCCAGACGCCGTTTTGTTCAAGACAGATCTCACATGCGGGCCGCCTAGGTGGGAGGCGAGTGATCTAACCACTCTGCCATGGCGCCGCCTATTTTATAACGAACGAAATGTTATCTACACAGCCAAAATGCTGCGCTATTGGGCCACCTAATATATCTACATAACATAACTGTGTCCATGTTTTCGATGGGGTCTCTTAAATAGGGAACTTCCTGAACGCAGGCTGAAATTGTGAGTCAAGATCTGTAAAAGGATTTGCTGATTTAGATGCTTTAATCATCTTTCCAAGCCAATTTCACCAACAACGGGAAACTGCAACTAACTGCAGGCAAAACGTCAGCTATGCTTGAATTATAGATTTTAATGGCCGTGTGTGTCAAACCATTTGCGCCAGATCATGCAATAAACTGCTCTGGTCACGGAACATATAGCTTAATGTAGCGTTTAAATGGAGCAAACAAAGCGTTATTTAACATTTTCACGTGTCAATATATTGTGTGATGTTTCATTGTTTTTAACTCTTTTTAAAGCACGAGTTTGATTAGGTCGTCACGTCTGCCAGTGTAGAATAGTGAAGGTTTTGCTTTCTCTAATTATTGACTATTAGAAAGTAGTTCATTATATTCAAACCCAAAAAATCTGATGTTTTTCACGTGCCTTTCTATAGCTCTTCCTCATATAAACTATCCTTACAAAAGATTATTCTTTTATGTACATCATGCTAATCGAGGTAAAGCTTAGCACAGTAGGTCTTATTACTTGCTTCTTTGTAAGTAGAAGGGAAATAAAAGAATATACTGCGCTAAAGCGATAATTAAATCTTTTAAAAGCCGGTCGCTTTGTGAAACAATAGAAGTTCGGTTTGCTTTGCGTGGCCTGCAGGAGAAGAGGAGACGGAACGACAGGTGGCTTCTTGTTTGAGAAGAGTTCACGCAGCCTAAAACTGAAACAAATTACAAGGGATATCTCAAAAACGGTCAATTCTACAAGAAAAACTATATGAAAAATTATGTGTTTTAAGAGATCCACCTTTTATGTGCAGTAAGTTTTTGCCTATCTATTGCTATGCAAATTTCAGCAAACTCCATTCAGAATAAAAAGGTCCTTAGAGGCAATTCCTAGAAAATTCAAGATAAACATTTTATGTAAATATCTTTAGATTACAGTATTTTAATCGACATCATTAGAGCCATTTTTGAGAAAATCAAAATGTTCAAAAATTGTTCTTTGTAAAGCGAAGTTTGGGATGTCGGAAGTATCTTGAAATATGGTATTTAACGGTCTTTTTGTTTTTGAACTATGCTGTCCACAGACGTACACACGGACGTTTTTCTTGTCCTCAACGGATCTCAAAACACATGTTTTGGTGAAATCTCGAAATCAAATGTTTGGGTGGAATACAACACCTTATTTAGCTAATATGTATACTATGCATATCTGCAAGTAATTAATTATGGCAATTTTAATGGAAACACACCAATAATATCATATTTAGCAACAAAGATTTTGGATTTTATGTGTGTGAGTGTGTGTGTGTATGTATTGTGTGTGAGAGAGATAGAGAGCCGTTTTCAAAAACAAAACATCTGATGTGTTCCATTCACATGACTCCCTCTATCTGTTCCGCAAACAAACTTTTCTTATGAAATATTACTGTTTAATCTGCATTATGCTATTGTAGATAAACGTTAGCAACATTCTTTTTATTAGTTGCTCATTTGTACGCAGAAGGGAAGAAAGAGGGTATACTCGGCTAAAATAATAGTCAAATTGTTTAAAACCCGATGGCTGTGTGAAACAATTGAAATTCCAATCTCTTTGCTTGCTGGGAGTAAACAAAAGAGAGACGAAAAGAAAGATGACTTCCCATTCGACAAACATTTCAGTAGCTTAAACTTGGAACCAATAACACATCTCGATCAAAATCGTTAAAGCCATTATTGAGAAAATTACAATTTTCGAAAAATGTTCCATGTAAAGGGTAGTTGTGGGTGATATTCCTGGAAATCTTCGTGTCACATCCTTGGAAGATACTGAAATTAAATACCAATACGTCTTTTAAGTTATGCTGTCCACACACACACACACACACACACACAGACGAATGTTTTTTCTAAAAAAGCTTTTCACCCTAAAACATGTATTTCCGATGAAATCTAGGTATCGGATTTTTTTTGGGTGGAATGTAATACCTTCTCTATCTTCAGTGAGTTTCAGGTAACTTTGACGGGAATACTATTACCCGCCGGATCGGGCCCGGCGCGACAAATCCCAGTCCCGCGCGCGGCGAGCGCCTGGGCAGTTATCGTGCATTTCTGGCTACTTCTGCTATAAGTAACACACACACAGGCACGCACGCACACACCCACACACCGAATGTGTGAGAGAGTAGACCTTGAAGTGATATTTACACGTGTTCGTGCTACAGTATGGCTGCATATTCACTATGCGAGCATGTGTACATGTTAACATTTTTCAGAACGAAGAACACTGCGGAAAAATAGAAGAAAATTTAGGCTTAAATTTCCTAAAAGAACAATTTCGTTTAGGAATACAATATTGCACCTCAGGGATCGGTTTAACGAAACACGTTCTATGGATAATAAGGTAAGGCAATGAATCCGTCTTGTTCTTGCTGAGGAAAAACGACGTAATCTGTGCTGCCTTGGAACGTAGTCCTCGAAAATCTTTGAGGCGTTGCAATTGGTGAGATATTGTGATTACTAGGGATATCATATTGGCGACCGATAGCGGGACCCATGCGGATACCAGTTGCGTACCTACCAAGCAGAGACCGACCTGCATTGGCGACTGCACGCACCGCATGTAAACAACCTGTAGTAATGCGTTGGGGAGTATACTGTACTGTATATTATAATGCTATTTTATAGGAAATTGACGATAATGCATGCTCTTCAACCAATATTGTAGAATCTCTTGCTTCAAATGGATTGCATGAATATTTGCAATTCTTATAGAAGAAGTTGTAGATATATCTACGACAACAGCCACATTTAAAACATCGAACATTAAAATGCATCAAGCCCTGAAAGCTGTCAATGAACTTGTACAAGCAATTAATCAGAGGCCCGCGACACCTGCTTTAAACAGTGTGAAAAAGACATTGAAAATAGTGAGTCACGTATACATTTGGCGGAACAACTGCCACCCGAAGGCATGGGCCCGGAGCACAAATCCCGGTATTTTCAGTAATGAGTGAAATACAAAATGTGCTACGAAATGTTACTACAGAAATAATTATTGATGGGGTATCTTACCCAATATTCGATGATGTGCCCTGTTTACGTTTTGCTCCCATAACTTGTCATTTGAAGCGAAGTTTTTCACAATATATAACCTATTTACGTGCCAATCGGAAACGATTCACTTTTAAGACGTTACGAATGTATGTTGTTGTGTATTTTAATCTATGCATCTTGAGAGAAAATGAAACAGATAATGATGCTGATGCCTTGTTTCCCAACAGCAGTTGAATACAGGTAAATATTATAATTGTTAGTGCCCGTAAATCAGCGGAATTTATGTTTACCACCCACCAAACCTTAATCACTTTCCACCGCTAGTGAAAACTTCACAGTCTACCACGCAACCACTGTCCCATTTTGCTTATATTAGTACCACTACGTACACACTGCATTGTCAACACATCACAACTATATGTCATGCTGCGCTAACTTCGATTCTGCCCCGCTATCGGTCTCCAAGATGCTATCCCTAGTAATTACGTAAGGCATTAATATGAGTAATTTCCTTGCTCAGTGAGTTGATGCTTTCCTGCTTGCTGTCCTAAACGTCTAAACTTTTCGTTTAGTAAAATAAGAACTATAGCTTTCCTGGCGACGTGTTAATTCAAAATCTTCTCGGGCTTCTAGCCAGGTAATAACTTGGCTTGACACCAACGTTTCGAAGAAGTGCATCTTCCTCGTCTTCAGGGTGAACTGAAGACGAGGAAGATGCACTTCTTCGAAACGTTGGTGTCAAGCCAAGTTATTACCTGGCTAGAAGCCCGAGAAGATTTTGAATTTTCGTTTAGTATTTGGAACAAGCTTTACGAGGTGCGAGACCCAAACATTTAGTGACTAGCTTGTTTCTGAAAACAAGGCAGCTGTATAAAGCTGGCTGCATTTTTGTATTGATAGTTTCAATTCAGGTTCGAATCTTTCCAAAACATTGACAATTTTTCCTCGTTTTCTTTCTTCCTGATTTTGACACAAAGCCACCTTCAAATTTATATTTTCAATAGCAATCCATATTATAAATAAAATTTATTGTAATCCATTATTCAACTTATGGGTTATCGGAACATTTTTTAACCTGCTTATTTGTTTCCTTTTTGTTGTTCTCTTTATTTATGTTTATTATAACTTTAGCAGTCCAGTTACAGGAAATACAAATGAAAATGAGCATTCTTAGGCATACTCATTCAGTTACCTCTAAATATGCTGGTACAATGTTTTAAAACTAACATAGGTATTTCAGATAATACTACAGAACAAGATTCATTTTCAGGGTATCTCTAAAACGAAAACCACATAGAATACCTAGGTTGACAGTCACAGACTTTGCCAAATATTTTTACCAATACTTTCAGTTGAAAAGAAAATTAGGTTTAATCTTCCTAACTTATACTTCTCAATATTCATACCTACATATTTACTTTGTGCATTTGTACCTAATGGGGCATGTCTAGACATAAAGTGTCTTCCGGTAGTATTCACTAACCCATTGAGCGTACCAGCTGCCAACATTTTGTAGAGAACAATCCATAACATGTTAGGTGTTCCTAGTATTTTGAAATTGTTTTTATTAACTTTATACGTTTTGAAAATTTCCTTTATTACTTAAAGTCTTACTGAAGTTTCTTTTTCAACAATTACAAAGAAAATTAAGGATTGAAGACTGAAGCAACGTAAAATGAACTGTCGTTTGTTCTTCATCCGTATACCTTTTTGTTTACTCCTAAAATTATTAGAGTGACAAACACTGAACTAACTTTGCACCTCGATGGATAATACACAAAGAATGGAACATGAAATTAACCAGTTGAGCTACAATCATTGCGCCCACTTGCTGTGTTAAAACTTGTAGGTATAGTGTCACACATGGCTCCCTCTCCGCTCCTGATCTCTTTATAACTGTTGTGGACCCCTTTTTGTAGCTTAAGCCGTTCATTTAGCCTTCATTAATTATAATTTACGTTGCAGAACGTATGACAGCGATCCTATTGATATAACATGAACTGTAATAGGAGTTATTAAGCGCGTGTTTTTGGAATGGACGTAACTATTGCTGCTAAGGTTTATTTTCCGATGAAGAGCGGGCTACATTTTCATGGTTACCAAATGGCTCACAAGCACGGTAATTTCGACCTTATTACTTTCAGAGTATGAAGTGTTGTTTATCTCCAAAAATAATAAGGAACAGTTGAACCATATTGTATAGTACATTCTGGGTTATGATTGTTTGTTTCATCGCTATTAATGTCTAAACAAATCAAAGATAGGCTTATAAATGAGTTTGGGAAAGAAACCACATCTAAGGCAAGCACTTAAAATTGGTAAAGCAAATTCAAAAGGGATCGGTTTAATTTATTTTTTCCCCTTAGTGTTGACTTTCGTGAAAGACAACCAAGAACTTCTGTACGAATGAAAATATTGCCACTATTCGAGAAGTGTACGAATAAGATCGACAGTCATCGTATGAATTTATTCGAGCGACGTTTGGCAGAGATATGAGTCAAATACAAAACATTTTATATCAACGGTTAGAATTATGAACATTTTGTTCTCGATGGATTCACCTAAACTGACTCGAATAAAAAACCCATTTATTAGTGCAGAAAACTTCTAGAGTGGCTCTTCAAGTTTGGCCTGAAATACTTTTCTGGCGATGAATCATAGATTTGTTAGAGATTTGTAGAGGCGCACGCGCATCTCTCTCTCTCTCTCTCTCTCTCTCTCTCTCTCTCTCTCTCTCTGTGTTTGTGTTTGTGTGTGAGTGTGAGTGTGTGAACACCATACCTCAAAAACGAAAAGTCCGCTTAAGACAGCGGAAGCGTCAAGAAGATTTTCAACAATATTCCGTCACAAACAAATTTTTATTTTGCTTGAAAACGGGAGAAACACAGCATGTTTTTATTAAAATACCTCATATTAAAGTTATTTACATGACAAAAGGGATGCATGCTTGAGTTTTCTGGGAGTAGCTTCTAAAGACCTTTTCATTCTGGATGAATTTGCATAATTGGTAAATTGTAATTGACAGGCGAAACCTAACTGCACAAAAAATGACCTAGATCTCATTAGAGCGCACAATCTATGTCATAAACATTTTTACTTTCTCTAGTCCTTATGTACAATGTACATATGTTCGCGCGCGCGTGTGCGTGTGTTTGGACAGCATAACTAAAAAACCAATAGACCGTATATTTATCTTCAGAGTTTTCCAAGGACGCGACACGAAGTTTTTGAAGAAACTCCATCACAAACTACCGCTTGTATGGAAACATTTTTGAAAATTTTGTTTTTCTTAAAAATGGCTCTAACTATTTTTATTAAAATACCCAAATTAAAGACATTTACGTCAAAAATAAAATGTATATTTTGAATTTTCTGGGAATAGCCTCTGAAGAGCTGTTTATTCTGGATGAGTTTTGCAGAATTTTTCATGGCGGATAAACCGTATACTAAACAAAAAATGTATATCTCGTTAAACACATAATTTGTCATATACGTTTTTTTTTGTAGAGCTGACATTTCTGAGATATTCCTTGTTATTGGTTTCAATTTTAAACTATTTTTATCTTTTCTCAAGCGGGAAGTGACGCTTCGTTTCATCTCTCTTGTTTTACTGCAGCTTCAATTATTTCATACAGGAGAAGCTTTTAAAACATATGGCTATCGTTTAAGGATATGCACTAACCCTTAAGTCCTTCTACTTACAAGGAAGCAAGTAATAAGACAACTTTGCTAATGTTTACCTTGATTAGCATGTCGTAGATAAAAGAACAATATTTTGTAAGGAGAGTTGTTAGTGTAACATGTGAATGTAATACATAAGATTTTTTTGTAGAGTTAACGTTACCAAGATGTTTATTTGTTTTGGTTCAATTTTAAGCAACTTAAACTTTTCTCAAACGGGAGATCATCTGTCGTTTTATCACTCTGGTTATACCTTCTCTACCTCACCCAAAATACGATACCGGGATTTCATCGGAAATATGGGTCTTAGGATCCCCTGTATATAAAAAAAAAACATATTTAGAAAAAGGTTTATGTGTCTGTCTGTCTGTCTGTCCGTCCGTCCGTCCGTCCGCCCGTCCGTCTGTGAGCCTGTGAACACGACAACTCAAGCGGTGAAATACAAAACTTGGTATTAAATTAAGTATCTTCCGATGATGCGACACGAAGATTTTAAGACAAATTCCCCCACCCAAAACTACCCTTTACATGGAAAAATTTTCTAAAATTTTGATTTTTTCAAAAATTACTATAACGATTTTGATTAAAATACTGTATATTCAAGATATTTGTTTTGAATTTTCGGGGAATAACCTCTGAAGATCTCTTTATTCTGGATGAATTTTGTTGAGCTTTGCATATCTGGTAACCGTTAAAGATAAATAAAAGACTTGCTGCACAAAACAGATAGATCTCGTTAAAGCTCACAGTTTATGACATGTGTATTTTTTGTGGAGTTAGCCATTAGTTAGATATTCCTTGTTAGTTGTTTAGTGTTAAAATACTTAAAACATTTCTTATACGTGAATTAGCCAACCGCGAGTAATACGAGCAATTGGATTTCAATCACATAGCAACCAGCTTTTAAAAGATTTGACTATCAGTTTAGCCTGGTTTCCCCCCTTTATTTTCCATCTCGTACGTTCGAGAAAGCAAGTATTAATACAGTTTCTGATGACGTTTATCTCGATTAGCATGAAGCAAATAGAAAATAGCAATAATTTGTTAAAGAGATGTAGATAACTTTTGTGAATGGAACACATCAGATTTTTATGTTTTACTCCCTACCGTGCAAAGTGAACCGAACTGCAATTGTTTGACATAGCGATCGGCTTTTTAAAAGGGCTGATTTACGTTTTAGCCTAGTGTGTTAATTATTATCTTATTTACCTTCTACTTATGAGGAACTAATAAAACAATTTCTGTTGATGTTGACCTCAATTACCACAATGTAGAGAAAGGAGTAATCTTTTTTAATAATAATTGTAGAGAAAGTCATGTGAATAGAATGTTTTTTAACGGTCCGTGCTGCTACTACATCATTAAAACTACCGATTGGTACACAAATGTGTGTTTACTGCAAACTTTTTGAAAAAAAAATCTGATGTGTTGCATTCACATGACTTTCTTTACATCTCTGCAAAAAAGTATTGTTAAAAAGCTTAGCCTTCTATTTACTTCATGCTAATTGAGAACACATTAGCAGAAATATTCTTATTACTTGCCTCCTTGTAAGCAGAAGTGAAGTAAGGGAGTACGATAGGTTAAAATGGTAGTCAAAGCTGGTTGTTGTGTAACTGAAGTTCCTTTGTTTGTATGGACAGGAGCTGACAAATTCCTATATGAGAAAAATATATTTTTCAAAGCTGAAACCAAAAACAAGGAATATCTTAAAAACGACCAACTCCACGAAAAAATGTATATAACATAAATTGTGTATTTTAATGTGCTCTATATTTTCTGTGTGTTAAGTTTTTATCCATTTCTTACGGCTTAGCGATCATGCAAAAATCCGTAAAATTCATCTAGAATAAAGTAGGCTTCAAAGGCTATTCCCAGGCTATTGTCAAGTAAATATTTTAAATATGTCAGATTTTAATCAAAATCGTTAGTCATTTTTAAGAAAATCAAAATGTTCCATGTAAAGGGTAGTTTGGGGCGGGGGCATTTTCTTGAAAATCTTCGTGTCGCATCCTTGGAAGACATCAAACTTAAATACCAGGATTTCAGGGGGTCTCAAAACGCATATATCAGTGAAATCTCGGTACCGAGTTTTTGGGTGCAATACAATACCTTCTCTATACACTATATACATAGTATACGTATAGAGCAAGTAAAAAGAAGACTCCCAAAAGGACAAATGCTTTTACATCATAACAACGCATCTTTACATACAGCAAAAGTAACAACTCAATATCTGGATGTCCTAAAAGTCAGCCCCATGGACCATCCAAAAATACAGCCCCCTCATAGACCCTTGGGATTTGTTTTTATTTCCAAAAGTTAAATACTAAATGTAGAATCACTTTTTAGTTCTCTGCTTAGTACATGGTACATAGATAGAGAAGGTATTCGTTACACTCAAAAATTCGAAACAGAAATTTCACTTGAAATACACGTTTCAGGGTTCCTTGTATCCAAAAACAACATTTTTAGAAGAAAAAGGTCTAAGTGTGTGTTGTGTGTCACTTGTCTGTGAACACGATGTCGGCTAAATACCAAAACTTTTATATTTAAGTTTCAGCATCTCCCAAGAACACGAAGATTTTCAAGGTACCAAAGAAAATCAAGAAAATCTTCTACTCCAAACTACGCCTTACATGGAAAAAGTTCTAAAATTTTGATTTTCTCAAAAATGGCTCAAATGATTTTACCTAAAACGCCGTATATTATAGATACTTTTACGAAAAATAAAATGTGTATGCTGAATATTTTGAGAACGGCCTCTGAAAACCTCTGCATTCTTTACATAAACCGTAAGATAGACAAAATCGTATTACACAAATATACGGATCTTATTAAAACACATAGTTTATGTCTTTTACATGTTAACCATTTCAGACATATTCCTTGTCATTGTTGTCAATTTTGTAATACAATTTTCTCATAGAGAATTTGTAATTTTCTAGCCATGCAAAAGAAGCGAATTTGAATCATAAGATGACAGTTTTTCAAAGATTTGGCTATTGCTTTAGCCTTGTGTAGTACCTTATTTCCATTTTAATTATAAGGAATTAAATAATAAGACAATTTCTGCTATTGTTTGTTTGGTTAGGATGAAGTAAAGAGAAGAATAAGCTTTGAAAAATAATTTGTTGCAATATAGGTAGAGATAGTCTATTTAGCTTAACTATGTTTATAATGCGTTCAAATAGCTTACGTAGAGATCTTATGAATGTACCACATCAGATTTTTTTTCTAAAACGGGCCATATTCCTACTGTAGCATTAGAATATAGACATGCCGTTACTGTCAATTTCTACACAAATGTCTGTTTAGTGCACAGTTTTGAAAATATTTGTGAAATATGCTTAAAAGGAAAAATAATTTTATATCATGGAAACAATCGTGCCTACAGCAAAACTAAAAGCTCTATATCCGGATGCCTTAAATTTCCATGGACCCTCCTCTATAAATCCTGACCTAGCACCTTATAATTTATTTTTTTCTCCAAAATTTAAAGATAAAAATACGCGATTAGGGGAGAAATAATGAAACGCTCTAAAAAGCTGCTTTCTGAAGTTTTAGGAAGAGTGGCATCAGTACTGGTTTCATCGAATGTAAAAATGTATTCATGTTAAAAAGGAATAGTTTGGAAAATATTAATTCATTTTCATCATTGTTAGATTTTTAAACTTTTTCAGTATGTGTCTGATTTTTCATATATTATTTGTTTACTGAAACAATAACAACTCCCCATATTTATGGGCTGCCAATAAGGACAGATTAAAGCAGACAAATTAAAAATTAACTGTCTAAAAAAACGAAAAAAAAAAAATTGAAACTCTTCTATAAAGAATATGAAATATCGAAGGTTTTCATTGTATAGCAATCGAAAAGGAAACTAAAAGCAGCAAAAGGATTATTAAACATAAATAATTTAAAATTAGCATAATAAATAATTTATGTCAAAGAAATATAGACCATGGAAATACTAAAAATGGTTATTATACAAATGATTTTGATGAAAAGAAAGTGAACCTCTTATTGCAGATATAGCAATTTCTCTTATTTTTCTTCAGTATTACATCTTTGTTCACAAGAGATGCACTGCTTACCTTGCATCAGCACTTAAATGGAATATAATATATTTTATCTTATACTGATGCCGAATTTTGCTAGTTTTCGGTCTTAAGCTAGTTGTTTAGAAACGGGTGCTCACAATAGGCACGTCGTCTACTTCCGCATCTCATCGTTACGGTGGACACATCCTACGAGGATTTGATACGGTTCATAAATTAGCTTTCAGGTGGCTGTAGAATATGTGAACATATGTTTCTTATACTCATGTAGTACTTATATTACATTTATTTATCTATTTTATATAGTTTAGAGAACTATTAAGGGGTATTGTTATGTCCCACGTACACATAGCCTTAATGGGCTCATTCGGTCATTCAGATTGCGCCTTGTCCGAAATAATTAATTTTGTCTGCTAAAGCCTTATTTTACACACTTTATGGATAAATAGCTAATCTATGAACAACTGTGGGCCATCGTTATTCTGGTGGATTTTTATATAATTTTAATGGGAAGGCGTTAAGAGAGAAAGACAATATTTTATAAAAACATGAATTCTTTAAAGAACGCAATTTAAATCGAATACTCTTATTTGATTTAGCCATTTATGAAATATTCACTATTGTTCTGAGAGTTTCAGCATTTTAAGCAATACACTTTCAAGCGTGTTATTTTGTTCCTGCTGAATTCATGCAAAGAGTAGGTAATATCCAGATAGGTATATAGGCAGTTGCGAAACGACACCGAACGAATATAACATTCTAATAGCTTATACTTCTGTAAGTTTTCCTGTAACATTGAAAATTATATCATTTCGAGATTAGTTCCTACACAAAGCACTAACGTCTATTGAAATGAAATTATGAGAGTGAGTTTTATTTATGAGCTTTCTTTAATTCAGTGGCTTTCAGTGTCTCATTCTATATTCGGCGTGAAAGACCGCTTAAATTTGCTCAGAGATCTCTCTATCAGGCATGAGGTTTTTTTAACGTGCCGTGAATCTACTATACGGGACCAACGACTTTACCTCCCTTCCGAAGGAAGCTATGCTAATGATTTTTACGCCCGGAAAAACTCATCGCCCATCAGTCTCCGCGAGTCTGAACCCGCGACCTTGTTTACAAGAGGCTAACATGGTAACCAAAACACCACGACTCTAGCGTGTGTTGCAACAATATGCACACCCCAGTGTGTGTTCTTGGAGGCACGTGTTGTCATGGAAACAAGCAGGTTTTTCCTTGTTTATTATCTGCAAAACTGTCCTAGCTTTCAGGCAAAGGGTTAAAGGGCAGTTATCTACTTAAGAGTACTTATGACTCGTACAATTTCGAGGTTGCTCTTGAATGCGCGACAAACTATTTTGCGCTAACCGCGAGTATCTGTTATTATCCTAACAATTCTATAATTATTCTAATATTAAACCCTAAACAAGTTATTATGAATACCAACAACAATTTTCTGTTAAATGTGAAAATGTTTCACTTAGTACTGGAAGCTAAAAACCTTAAAATATCCTTTTGTTATTGTCTCACTGCAAAATATGTTTATTTTTGTTCAACTTCATCTACAATTGTTTAGTATTATTCCCATAGTATCCCTCTGTTGTCTTTATCAGTTCATTGCCTCTATCCTAGTATTAGTGACGTATGAATTCAAGCTTATTTTCGCAGTTATTTCCTTTCACTCACTGAATACCATGATAAAATGGTATGTTAGAAGAATAAACAAATAACAAAGGTTAAAGGTTCTTTAGCGGCGTATCGTAAGACAAGCAATCCCTTAATGTCAGCTGACCACTGTGCAGCGTGTCGGTATGTTTACGAAAACTGTTAAAACACTTACCTCGATGTTTCCCAACCTATTTGCGTTACCTCAGATAGCGTGGGTCAGGCACGCGGCTTTGTTCCTGGCATCCACAATGACCAAGAGGCAGTTTCAAGAAGCGTTTTGTTGATGAACCTCTATTGGCGTTGAAAACTATGTTTTTTATTGATAGGATCTGAGCAACAACGACCAAATCTTGTCGTTTTGAAACACACTGTATAAAACCTTGCCCCTATTTGCTCTCTGTATTTTTTGTGTATTCTGCAATATACACCATGCTCCGGTTATAAGTATAATAAAAGAAACGTTTATAATTTCAAAACTATGCATGCAAATGGCTAAGGTTGATAACATTTGAAGAGGAGGTGGGAAGTTTTAATCCATTGTTGATGTCAAGTTAGGACAATCGCATAATGCGCGCGCATGCACGGATCATTGCATATTAGAACGCACATCTGGTCGTTCATCAGGCAGCATGTTGACGCCACAGCAAAAAAGTCTTTTGTGTGCCAGCATTAGCAAAACAATTTTTGTTGTAGTCTATTTACCCTCCCCGTATTTTTTTAGGACTCCCCTGGGACTTAGAAGTGGATGCCTAGGGTTTCAGAAGCCTGTCCCGATGCAAACGTCACGAAACCAAAAAATCTGATGTGTACCATTCACATGACTTTCTCCTTATCCCTGCAACAAATAATTCTTAAAAAGCTTATACTTCTATATACTTTATGCTAATCAGAAAAAATTAGCAGAAATAGTCTTATTACTCGCTTCCTTGTAAGTAGAAGCGAAATAAGGGACAACCGTAGGTTAAAGTGATAGTCAAAAGCTGGTTGCTATGTCAATGAAGTTCCTTTGTTTATATGGATAGGAGTTGACAAGTTCCTGTATGAGAAAAGTATACGTTTTTCATAGCAGAAATCAAAAATAAGGAATGTCACAAAAACGATGAACTCCACGAAAAAATGTATATAACATAAATTGTGTGTTTTAAAGTGCTCTACATTTTTTGTGTAGTAAGTTTTTGTCCATCTCTTACGGTTTAGCGGTCATTCAAAATTTAGTAAAATTCATCCAGAATAAACTACTCTTCAGAGGCTATTCCCAGAAAATTCAAGATAGACATTTCA
The DNA here is from genome assembly GCA_030762935.1 of Hymenopus coronatus. Lineage (NCBI taxonomy): Eukaryota > Metazoa > Arthropoda > Insecta > Mantodea > Hymenopodidae > Hymenopus > Hymenopus coronatus. The sequence continues at coordinate 70,571,135 of CM060895.1, forward strand.
TTTGTCAGGCAAATATGTTTAATATCCGAAATTTTAATAAAAATCGTTAGAGCCATTTTTGAGAAAATCAAAAATTTCGAAAAAAGTTCCATGTAAAGGGTAGTTGGGGGTTGGGGGATTTTTCTCAAAATCTTCGTGTCACATCCCTGGAAGATACTAAACTTAAATACCAAGTTTGGTATTTTACCGACTTTTTTCGTTTTTGAGTTATCGTGTTCACAGGCACACGGACACACGGACACACACACACTCACACACACACACGGACCTTTTTGTGAAAATGCTTTTTTTGGATATTGGGGTCCCTAAAACATATATTTCCGGTGAAATCTCGGTATCGAATTTTTGGTGGAGTGCAACACTTTCTCTAAACACTATGTACATATTGCGTATGGAGAAAGTAAAAATGGAGGACCTGGAGCGAGTGTTCGGCCCATAGTCAGGCATGAGCGTTAGGAAGTGGATGATATGAAATGCAAGCAAAATGGATAATAGGAAAGTTAATGATGGAGCAATTAGTGGAATGAGGGGAGGCGGAAACAGTGGAGCCGGAGAAAACCCACCTAGACTCCGCTTCGTCCACCTCAATTCCCACGTGTGGGTGCTTGGAATCGAACCCCGGCTGCCTTGGTGGGAGGCAAGCGATCTAACCACTAGGCCACCGCTGTACCCTATTAGCAGCACATTAGTCGGTAGTTCTTTTGCAGCGCCTGTTTCGTCGTCAGCACAACCTTAGATCGAGAACAGGATGACCAATGCAGGTAAACATTCCAAACGTAAAGTGCCTGAAAGCAATGAGAGTGCATTCGCGAGACACTTCAGAGAAGACCGCGGAAATCCATTCGAAAGGCAGTGTGCAGCTGAAGATGTCACCAACAGCAGTGAATGCAATGCTCCATAAAATATTGCGTTTGCGAGTGTACAAACTGCAACTTCAAGATTACGTCGAATGATAACTTGAACGAAAACGCTGTTCGGAAACAATGTAGGGACGGTGACGATATATTTCTAACTCGAGTCTGCTTCTCAGATGAGTCAACATTCCATATCTGTGGGAAATTAAACACAATTGTCGCATCTGGGGGTCTGAAAATCACGTGTCGTATTTGAGTATCAGCGGGATTCCACTAAATGGAATGTTCGGCGTGGGATCATGCGTAACAGAATCATTGGTCTCTATTTTTTTCTGAGAAAACGGTCCCTTCAAACACGTATTTATATGTTGCAACTCTATTCTGTGCCTCAATTCCCTAATGGAACAATTTTTCAGAAATATGAGACATCACTACGCTTTGCCAATGTAGTCTGGACATTTTTTGGACGATGGTTCGGAAGAGTATCTCAGTACACTATATGGCCTGTCAAAACACTAGACCTGACATCAGCTGAATTTTACTGTAGGGATTTGTTAAGGATGGGGTCTACAGGACATAAGAACGTCATTTGGTAGACTTATTAAAAATAATTTATGCTGTTGTTGACAATGTTGTACCACAGATGCCTCAGAACATATGCGATTAGATTGAATTCCGTTTGGACATTTCCCGTACTACTAATGATAATAATGTTGAGTTATGAAACATAACGAACCTAAAATTTTATCATTTTCGCTATTGGTTTAAAATTTATAGCTATTTCTTTTATTATACCTTTAAGCTGAATATCTTGTATTCGTTAAGAACTTTTTATCAACTTTATATAAATCATTTATATAACATTGAAGAGTGGTAGGGAACGTTAATACGCCAAACTTCGATTCCTGATATGCCTGCACTGATAATATCGAATAGTCTGTATACAGTATATCTTTACTCTTTTGTTATTTTTAGAAGATAATAGCTGCGGGGAGTTTCGGGGACTATCTCATCTTATAAACCAAAACCACGATATTAATCATTCGAAAGAACACTTCCATTCCGAGCCATTTCAAAAACAGATGACAATAAGCACAAAATAAAACACTGAATGGAAAGAACACAATAAATGCTGCTTTGAGCCATCATATATAAATCTGAAGAAGCTGTACTTGTCATTTACAGAACAATGGAAAACGGTACGATATCTGATCTTCGTTTTAAATTATAGCTTTAGACATTTATGTATATAGCCAACAGGCACTTTTCTGTTACACAATAAAACGCAGGAAATGCACGATTATATAACAGCTGCAGTGGACATAAGGCAAGAGATAAATCGATTTATGTCGCAGATGTCACTTTATATACAATCTGGGGTTGATATCTTGCAGTGAACTAAATTCGCTGACCAAAGCATTTCATTTCAGCGTTTCTAGGAATGGAGACTCAGTTTTATGTAATGTGTGTGTTGCTATTCTGGTTATTTCAGGATTTATTTTAAACAAAATTAGGTTTTAATGTATAGTTTTCTGTATGTTAATACATAGGACGTGTCTAGTTACGATTTAAAAGTCGCATATTAGCTAGTTCTCAAGAAGAGGACCCACGTAAAATAAGCAGTGATTTGCATGCTGGAGTTAACGCCGATGGTACTGCGATGAAACATTTTATTTGTTTAAACAAAGCGATCCTAGGAAAGTTACTTTTTCAGATCAACAATTCACACTTACAGTGGATACACATAGTTGTATCCATTGATCCATGGTAACAAGATGAGTTCGTCCATACAACGTAAATACAGTACATTTTTACTTTCTCTAGCACGTATGTACTATATACATGGTAGGCAGAGAACGTATTCCATCAAAACATTCGATACCTAAATTTCACCGGAAATATGTGTGTGTGATCTTTGGACAACGTAACTCAAAAACTAAAAGTCCGTTAAACACCTAACTTGGTTTTTAAGCTTAATATCCTCCAAGAATGCGACAAGATGATTTTTCAGAAAATTCCTCCCACCCCAAACTACCCTTTGCGAGGAACATTTTTCGAAATTTCAATTTTCGAAGTTCCTCTAACGATTTCATTAAAATGCCGTATATTAAAGATGTTTACAATACAAATGCATTATATATCCTGCTTTTCGTGGAAATAGACCCCTTCCTTCTGAATTACTTTTGCATAAGATGTAAGTCGTAAGAGATAGAGAGAAAGTTATTGTATATATAGATCTCGTTAAGACACACACTTTTTATTATATACATTTTGTTTTTGTAGCGCTACCATTTCAGAGATATTCCATGATAATGGTTACAATTTTAAAATACACAAACATTTCTTAAATGGGAAGCTCTCATCATTTCATTTCTTTTTTGTTATACTCCTGGACATGGAATGAGAACCGAATATCAATGACAATCGCATAGCGATATATTTTAGAACATTTGACTGTCGCTTTAGCCTAATATATTCCCCTTTTGTCTTTTTACTTATAAGGAATTAAGTTATAAGACCATTTATAGTAATGTTTAGCCTGATTAACTTTACGCAGATAAAAAATACTCTTTTGTAAGAAAATTTGCTCACAGAACAGGTAGTTGGTCCATTAACCTTGAGGTCATATCGGACGATGTATAATATCTTTGAAATGAAGCTCAAATAAACCCTGGGGCGATAGAACTTAGGGTTACTCGACAACCATCTTCTCAGGATAATAGAAAACTCCGGAATAAAATCTTATCCGGACGGCTTACCTTAGCCCCAACTACCCTTTACACGGAAAAATTATTCGAAAATTTTGATTTTCTCAAAAATAGCTCTAACGACTTTGATTAAAATACCGCATGTTTAAGATATTTTCAAGAACAGCGAAGTACATATCTTCTATTTACTGTGAATAGCATCTAAAGACCTTTTCAATCTGGCTAAATTTTGCATTACGATAAACAAAATCTTACCACACAAAAACATAGAATTTATGTCATATATATTGTACAGTTGACCGTTTCCAAGATATTTATTTTTCAATTTTAGAGTTCTTAAATGTTTCTGAAACGCGAACTTATCTTACGCTTCATACCTCTTTTGTTTTACTTTAAACCACGCTAGGAGCACTTCACTGTGCTGATTCACTTAGCAATCGCTTTCAAAAAATTGTCTATCACTTTAGTATAGTGTATTCCTTGTTCCCTTCTGCTTACAAGAAAGCAACTAATAAGGAGATTTCTGCTAATGTTGTCACCATTAATACGAATAATGTTGTCACCATTTTTTACAAAAAGGTCCATAGACAGCATAGCTAAAAAACGAAAAGAACTTTAAATACCAAACTTGGTATTTATCTTTAATATCTTTCAAGGATACGACAGAATTGTCTAGAAAATCCTTCCACCTTTACATGCAACAATTTTTGAAAATTATATTTTTCTCCAAAATGGCTCTAAGGATTTTGATTAAAATACCGCATATTAAATATATTTACATAACAAATAAAATGTATATTTTGATCTTTCTGGGAAAAGTCTCTGTGGACCACTTAATTCTGGATGAATTTTGAATAATTGGTAAACCGTAAGGGATAGGCAAATACTTACCTGACAAGGCATGTAGTGCTCGTTAAAACACACAATATATGTTCTATCCACTTTTTCGTGAAATTAACAGTTTTTCATATATTCCTTGTTATTGGTTTCAGTTTCTAAATACTTAAAGGAACCTTCATCACATTAGCAACCGTCTTTTAAAAGGTTTGGCTATTGCTTTAGCATATGGTACTCTTTTATTTCGCTTCTGCTTGGAAGGAAGCAAGTAATAAAGCCATTCCTGCTAATTTTCCTCGATTGCCATGAAGTAAATAACTCTTTAATAATAATTTATTGTAGAGATGTAGGGAAAGTCATGTGGAATAGAACACATCAGATTTTTTCCCTTGTACTTACAAGGAAGCAAATAATAAGACAATTTCTGCTAACGTTATCTTAATCTTTTGTAAGAATATTTTATTTGCAGAACAGTTAGAGAAAGTCATGTGAACGGGACACATTAGATTTGTTTTAATATAAATATATTTAACTTATGTCGTTTTAAAGAAAATCATTAGCTATTTTTAAAAGCATCAAAGATAACGAAATGTGTACCATGTAAAAGGTAGTATGTGTTTTGGGAGCATTTTCAACTCTTTGTGTTCCATAAGTAAGAGACTTTTAATTATAATGATTCTTTCCCATTAGGCATGTGCAGTCTGTAACATCGTACGTTGATCGAGATTCATTGCCACGGTCGAGTCTCGAATCACACATTTTACCGCTTGAACTACTACGGCGAAATACTTGTATGCGCATTAAATCAGATGAGAGGGTTTAATGCGCGTACTAGTATCCCTCCGTGCCAGCTCAAGCGGTAAAGTGTCGGCCTGATGAGCCGAAGATCCGTAGTCCAGTCTCGAGCTTGGCATTGATTTAGTTTACAAAGGCGTAAATTCAGTTTCCAGGTGCACTTTACAAACATATGATTACTGCTATAATCCCAGACATAACGTAAAATTCACACACTTTTAATCTTTCACCACGGCATCCTAGGTCGAGAAATATGTGGAGGTTTTTCAAAAGTAAATCCAGATGCTATACTGATATTTGAGACTATTGGGAAAATATAAAAAAAAAATCAGATCTGTTCCATTCACATGACTTTTTTTACATATCTGAAACAAATTATTGTTTAAGGCTTATTATTTTATATACTTCACGCTAATCAAGATAAACATTAGTAGAAATTGACAAATTCCGTTATGTGAAACGATAAAAAAAGAATTCTCAAAAATTGCCAATTGCGCGAAAAAAAATTATACCACATAAATTGTGTGTTTTAAGGAGATCTACATTTCTGAGTATTAAGTTTTTGTCTATTTCTTATGGTATACTAGTTATGTAAAATTCATCCAGAATATTTATTCTGCTATTCCCAGAAAACTTAAGAGATATATTTATTATGTAAATATCCTTAAAATACGATATTTCAATCAAGCCCTCTAGAACTTTTTTTTAAGAAAAACATATTTTCAAATAAGTTTTCGTAGAAAGGTTATTTGGGGAGGGAGATTTTCTTTAAAATCTACGTATCGCATGCTTGGAAAAAACAAAACTTAGATACCAAGTTTGGTATTTTAAAGTCTCTTTCGTTTTTGGAACTGTGTGTCAACAGAGACAGACAGATACACACACATACACACACAGTCATACAGACCCACATGGATCCTTTTGAAAAATGCTTTTTTTGGGGGGGGGGATTCAGGGAACTTCAAAACCTGTATTTCTCCTGAAACTTCGACATTGAGTTTTTGGGTGGTATACATACCTTCTCTACCGTTAGTCTATTCCCATTCTTTTCAGCTGACTGTTGGGGAAGAGAGGGGAGGACAGGGCTGTGTAGCAAATGTCACCTCTTCCCACTCCTTGAAGCCCTAGCGAAAAACAATGCGAATGGACTGTACTATATGCATAGCACTTGTAGAGAAAGTAAAAACATCAGTGTAGGACATACAGAAAGGTTTATAAAGCATTTAGAGGATGCCCGTCTTTCTATTATTCAAGTATACAATTCTGTCAGCTAACCATGAACATGCATTGTAAATAGGTAGTTTCTATGAGATGGCATCTTTTAGTAGCAGTGAGGTTGTTGGACGTGTCAGGAAAACTCTTTCTTTAAGGCAGCCCTACAACAAAAATTTGGATACCACATTGTAAGACACGATCGCCAAATATATGCGCAAATAATTATTTTGCAGGGGTTTAAATGTGGTGTGAAGCGCCATCTTGCATGAACATCGCGTTTTTCATATTAATATTTCTCATTCGAGTTAAACGAGTAATTTTACTGTAGAGCTTAGTTAGAAAATGACGCTCAGACTTTAATACAAGGTATTTCTGATTTAAAGTTTAATGAATGTCGCGACTTCACTTAACACTTTATAATTTTCACATATTTCTTCAAAGAAGACAATAATAGAGTAAGACTGACTGTTACAGTAAGCGAGGAGCACTATTATGTTACAGAACTTCGGGATCCTTACACTGAGGATCCCGGTATGGAAAACATAATCTTCAGGCATCTCTGCAAATAATTAATTATGCAGATGTTTGGCTACCTCTCAACAGTAGACATTTCCCAGCATTTTGGTCTCCGTGATTTCCAAATTTCAATCCGGCCGACTTTTGGTTCTGCTGTTACCTTAAAGAACAAGTTTTCTTGACACATCTAACAACCCCATTGCAACTGAAAGATGCCACCTTGTAAGAAATTGGAATATTCCAAGACATTATCTATAAAATGCAATCCAAACAGAATACTGCAATTGAACAAGAGAAGGGTGCACATTTTCCTAATGTTTTGTAAACCTAATCAATGTTTTGCTCAACACAGTGATGTGTTTGTTTATCATCCTGTCTCAAGCATTATAATATATATTGCGGTTTAATGCTTGAAATGACTTTTAAAATAACCCTATATTTTGTTTATTATACCTGCCGTGAATGTCCACACTTATTAAGTTGAAATATTTTTACGATCTTTTCCTTAAATGTGTATAGTAAGTAGGGGAAGTATTGTATTCCACCAAAAATTCAATGCCCAATTTCATGGAAGCTATGCTTTCAGACACATGAAAAAACATTTTTAGTGAAAAGTGCATGTGTTAAATTAAAGTAAGTTTTATTTATGAACACTCTTTAACTACTGCGGTTCTTAACGTCCCATTTTAATACATTCTCGTATTTTGAACGTGAAAAACCACAGAATTTTAACCAGAGGTCTCTTTATCAGGTTCGAGGTTCTTGTAGGTGCCGTAAGTCTACGATACGGGACCAAGGGCTTTACTTCCATTCCGAAGGAAACCATGCTAAAGATATTTACGCCAGAGAAAATCTGTCACCCTCCACCGGGTATGAACCCATGACCTTGGGAACTAAAATATAGCATATTAGCTCCAGACCACGGAGGATGACAAGGTCCGTGTGTGTGTAACGAATGTATGTGCGCGTGTATGCGTACGCAAACATCATTATCTCAAAATCGAAAAACAACTTAAAAATCACTCTTGGTATTAAAGTTCAGCATCTTCCAAGTATAAGACACCACAGCTTTCAGGAAAATCCCCACCTCAAACTACCCTTTACATGAAAATAACCGGTAAAAATGGTTTAACGATTTTGATTAATATACCACATGTTTAAGAAACTTTCATGAGCAATAAAATGTATATCTTGAAAGTTAATAGCCTGTGAAGCTCTATCCATTCTGAATAACTTTTGCATAACTGCTAATCCGTAATACAGACAAACACTTACCACACAGCACATAATAATAATAATAATAATAATAATAATAATAATAATAATAATAATAATAATAATAATAATAATAATAATAATAATATGCACACTTACACGAGGGTCTGCTGATAAGTACAGGGCCTCACACAGATATAGCGCAGCTAGGCCAGTTAGACAGTGGCATCGTATAGCTTAACTCTAGTCTAGCTTGTATCCATAGTTACAGGTCAATAGCTTGTTTAGTTTTTGAATGACAGCATTTTAAACAAGACAACTTTAGAGTTTTCACGAAAATGGAGGATTTAGAAAAACAAGCAGTGATTAAATACTTCCATTTGAGAGGCTTAACGCCTAAAGGAATCAGTGAGGAAATGAACAATACATTGAAAGACTCTGCCCCTTAATATTCAATGATTAAAAGGTGGGTTCCAGAGTTTCAAATGGAACGTTCGAGCACTAGTGATGGGCCTCGCTCTGGACGACCTGTAGAAGTTGACACTCCAGAGACCATTGAAAGAATGCATCGTTTAGTACTGAAAGACCGCAGATTAAAGTTCTTTGAGATAGCAGAGACTGTAAACATATCAAAAGAAGTGCAGGTAATATTTTAAGTAATGTTTTGAGCTTTCACAAGGTCTGTGCAAGATGGGTGCCCCGTTTTGACACCTGATCAAAAGTTGCAAAGAAAACTGTTTCTGTTAAGAATATGGAGCTCTACCGTAAAAATTCCAGTTAATTTTTGAGACGGCTCATTACCATGGATAAAACTCGGATACATCACTACACTCCAGAAAGTAAACAGTGGATTGCACCAGGTGAACCAACTCCAAAAAAGGCAAAGTCTATTTTGACAGCTAACAAGGTTATGGCGAGTGTTTTCTGGGTTGCACAGGGAATTATTTTTATTTATTACTTGGAAAAGGGTAAAAATATCACTGGTGACCACTACGCAAGCTTACTGCAACGTTTGAGTGAAAAGAAAAAGACCTAATTTGGGGGTAAAAAATCTTTTTTCATCATGACAATGCCGCGGCCCATCGTTCAGTCAGTCATTGCAATGGGAAAAATGTGCGAATTAAAGTTCGAATTGCTTGAACATCCACTCTATTTGTCAGACCTAGCACCCAGTGACTATCACCTGTTCCCAAACCTCAAAACATTTCTTGAAGGCCGAAGATTTCACGAGGAGATCATTGATGCGGTAAACCACTATTTTGAGGACCTTGATAAATTGCACTTCAGAGGTGGTTTACTTAAATTAGAACACCGGTATGACAAACGTATTAGCATTTCTGGAGATTATGTTGAGAAATAAAGCAAAAAAAAAAAAAAACTAAATGGTCTTTTCATTGAGAGCCCCGGGACTTATCAGCCGACTTACATGCCACTCAAAATCGGGACACCAACATTTCACTGGAATTACATGTTTGAGGAACTCTGTATAATATATAACCTTATTATTCAGAAAGGTTCATGTATGTTTTTGTGTGAGTGTGTTTGAACAGTAAAACCAAAAACGAAAAAATCCTTAAATGCAGCACTTTATGTTTAATTTCAGCACCCTTCAAGGATGCAAAAGGAACATTAAAAACATGTCATGTGTTCCATTTATATGAATTCGCTGGAACAAATGATTGTTAAAAAGCATATTCTTCTAGCTACCTTATGAATCGAGATAAACATTAGCTTAATTACTTGCTTCCTTGTAAGTAGAAGGAAAATAAGGGAATAAATTAGGCTAAAACGATAGTCAAATATTTTAAAAGCTGGGTGCTATGTGGTTGAAAACCGTTTCTGTAAGTATTTTAAATCTCAGAAACGGTCAAGTCCACGAAAAAAATGTATATGACATAAATTGTGTGCTTTAGCGTCATCTACATTTTTGAGTTCTAAGTTTTTGTCTATTCTTATAGTTTACCAGTCACGCAAAACTCATTGAGAATAAAGAAGTTTTTAGAGGCTATTCCCACAAAATTCAAATTGTACATTTTATTTACCATATAAATATCTGTATATTTTAATCAAATCGTTAGAGCCATTCTACATTTTCAAAAGGGTAGTTTCGGGTTGGGAGATTTTTCTCAAAATCTTAGTGTTGGTATCCTACTAAACTTAAATACCAAGCCTGGTATTTTACGGAATTTTCGTTTTTTAGTTATCGTTTTCATGGACACACATGGACCTTTTTATGAAAATGCTGCTTTTGGATACAGGTGACCCCAAACGTTTATTTCCGGTGAAATCTCGGTATCGAATTTTTGGGTGATATGCAATACCTTCCCTGTACACTACGCACATAGTAGGTGTAGAGAAAGTAAAAATACTTCACCCCAGGTTTAGAAAATTTTGATTTTCTCAAAAATGGTTCTAACGATTTTGAATAAAATACCACGTATTAGGATATTTTCGTGACACGTTTATAGGTATATTTTTTGTTTCTGGGAGAAGCCTCTGAAGCTCTCTTTATGATCTTTGCTTAACTGGTAAAAACTATAAGAGATAAAGTCTCACTAAACAAAAATGTAGGTCTCGTTAAAGCACACAATTCATCCCCTATTCGTTTTTGGCGTTAACCATTCCGAGATATTCCATGTTAGTATTTTATAGTTTAAAATATGGATTCCAGCCGTGAAAACTTAAGCACGTACTATCTAAATTTTGTAACACTTATCGTTTCCTCAAATGGAAGAACAAAAGTTGAATACGATTACATAGCGTGTAGCGCTTAAAAAATTATTGCGTTAGTCTAGTGTGTTCCCTTATTTCCCTTCTACCTGCAAGGAAGGAAGAAACAATTCCATTTCTGGTGCTGTTTATCTCGGTTAGCTTGAAATAGAGAGAACAATAAAATGTTGGAAGAATAGTGTGTTGTAGATTAGGTAGGGAAACCCATATGAATGGAACACATAGATTTTTTGTCTGATAGTCGTTTAAAGAACATGGAGTTTCAAAGCCATCACATTGCCACACAATCATTATTAATTTAACTATTGCTGTATCTCATAATGGAATGCATACACATGAATTGAAAATTTGTTCGATTAAAAAGTGGATAGAGTAATATGTTTTCTACGAATATTTTGTAGAGGAATAAACAGAAAGGGCCATGCGAATACAACACATGATATTTGCTGATAATCTACAATACAGTTAGTATAAATTATGATATCTGAATATTCAGCTTGGGTTTGTCTTACTTGTGGCATTATTGTTTGGATTCGTTTATTTGCTATTCCTTTGCTTTTTACTTTCTCTATATGTACTATGTAGATAGTGTATAGAGAAGGTATTGCACTCCAATCCAAAAATTCGATACAGAGATTTCACCGAAAATATGTTTTAGGGTAACCTGTATATAAAAAAAAGCGTTTTCAGAAAAAGGTCCCTGTGTGTGTCCGTGTGTCTATGAACACGATAACTCAAAACCGAAAAGTCGGTTAAAAAAACCAAACTTAGTATTTAAGTTTAGTATCTTCAGGGATGCGACACGAAGATTTAGAGAAAAATTCCCCCACCCCAAACTACCCTTTACATAGAATTTGTTTCGAAATTTTTGATTTGCTCAAAAATGGCTAACGATTTTGATTAAAATTTCGTATATTAAAGATATTTACCTAACAAATATAATGTATATATTGAACTTTCGGGGAATAGCTTCTGAAGACTACTTTATTCTGGAGGAATTTTACGAAATTTTATATAACTGCTAAACTGCTAAGATATGGTCAAGAATTTACAACACAAAAAATGTAGAGCGCCTTAAAACACACAATTTATCTTATATACATTTTTTTCGAGGAGTTGGTCGTTTTTTAGATACTCATTGTTTTTGATTTCAGCTTTAAAAACATACTTTTCTCATACAGTAATTCGTCAACTTCTGTTCATACAAAAAAAGGAACTTCAGTCACATAGCAACCAGCCTTTGACTATCACTTTAACCTATAATACTCCTTTATTTCGCTTCTACTTACAAGGAAGCAAAGTGGTAGGACTATTTCTGCTAATTGTTTCTCGATAAGTATGAAGTAAATAGAAGCAGAAGCTTTTTAACAATAATTTGTTGCAGAGATATAGAGAAAGTCATGTGAATGGAGTACATCAGATTTTTATAGATATATTCTAAACTTACCTGTTACTGCTAACGAAGTCCTGCGGCAGAGTCCGGTGTAGGTTTTCTTTAGTAGCTGTTGGTGATATCACAGAAGTTTCTGGTTTTAATAAATAAACTGTATTTTGCCTCTGTGGCTACAGAACAACACAACTTTACATAGACTCCATAAGCCCAGTGGGTTTACGGCAGCATTAAGTCCCATCATATCTTGATGAGGCAAGTTTTTGCATGATCTCGTATACTCGTAGAAGTGTAAAAGGAAGATTTAACTTGTAAACTCACAATTATTTAAATTTAGTTGTACATGGGATCTGTCTATCCAGTTTCAAACCTTAGGAAAGGCTGATATTCGATGGTATATTAGAGTGCACGAAAATATATCGATATACTATTTTGCCTTATCTAATATTTGGAAAATTTCCAATCATTTGGTGTCCATACCTGTCTCTTGAGAAGCCAGTTTACTTAGTCATAATGCTTAGGTAGAGAAGGAATTTATTCCTCTCAAAAATTCCATACCGGGATCTTAAGGTCCCTTTTATAAAGGAAAAGTATTTTTAGAAACAAGATCAGCATTTGTGCGTGTGTGCATGTGTGTGTCTGTGAGCAACTTAACTCAAAAGGAAAACCGGTTATATGCCACCGCCGCCTCCACCACCACCACCACCACCACCTCCACCACCACACGGCTACTTTTAACTATCTTTATTGGTTGTATTTCAAGGAATTAAGGTGTTTGGGTGTACTTTATTCAGTTTTTATTTCTATTTCAAAACATTTTTTTTATTTTTTCTGCTACATATAGAAAGTAGGGGAAGTATTGCGTTCCATCCAAAATTCATCCATGGATTAAGCCTACGTGGCTTGTTCCGGTTTCACGGAAGATTAAAGTTATTCTCGGGCTGTCTTCACTTTTCCGAATTTGCTTGTATGTGTTAACACGCCAAGAATATGCTACGAAGATTGGATTCTGTGGAGCAGAGAAATGTATCAACACCTGCATGATAATCTGCACCTTGTACATTCAGCCACTGTAGCAGGGCAGCAAATTCACTTCCTTTGGATTAAAAGTCATAAAGTATACATTAGAAGGTATCACCTGGATTAATACAGCAACCATCGGGGTACATTCCAAACCATCAGATTTCCATACTCAGACTTTCAAGTAAGTCTAAATACCAAAGCCTAAAGCAACTGGAATGATGCCTGGACGTTTTCCAAAATATAGAGAGGAAAGTATTACTACACAACAATCCAGGAAAACATTCTCCAGATTCCGTGGTTCTCTGGCTACATCGCCACACGCCGGCATCTCACCACATTAATCCGGAGGCGACTTTGTCATGGATGCTACCCTCAATATCTTCTTTGTCTTCATCTCATCGACACATCAACATGTTCTCCCGATCCAGGGTAAAGAAATTCTGGATATACATTTTATTTACAAGTAAACATATATAATACACGGTTGTTATCTAAATCAAAATCGTTAAAATCATTTTTTTAGAAAATCGAAAATTTCGAAAAAGGTTCCATGTGAGGGGTAGTTTGGGGTGGGGGCGTATCTTTGCAAGAACTAAACTTAAATACGAAGTTTGGCATTTAATCGACTTTTTGTTTTTGTGTTCACACACACACACACACACACACACACACACACACACACACACACCAAATGGATGCTTATGCGCAAACCCGCATGGTCCTTTCTAATTATTTTTTTATACAGGGCAACCTAAAACACGCATTTCCAGTAAAACTTGGGTATCGTATTTTTAGGTGGAATGCAATACTTTTTCTATTTATACAGGATGTTTCAAAAATACGAGGCATAATTTCAGGTATATATTTCCCACATGTAGACAATCAAATTAGTTCATTATAATATGTGTCTGGAAATGCTTCATTTCCGAGTTATGGCCTTCACAACATTGAAATTCACTGGAACGTTTTTCTTTCCGCAGGTTGTTGTTATTACAGAAGATGTTCAAAATGTCCCCCTCCTGCTTGAATACAGACTTCACATCGATGTCTCATTGACCTGCGAACACGATCCCAAACTCCAGGAGTATTGCGTATGTCCTCACAACTTGCCACAATTCAATTCCGAAGGGATTCCAAATCCGTCACCGGAGACGAATAAAACAATGCTTTTAAATGGCCCACAAGTAGAAATCGAGAGGGTTCAGATCAGGTGAGCATGGAGGCCAAGCAATTGGGCCACCTCTACCTATCCATCGATCAGGAAACCTTCGATCCAAGTACCGGCGAGCCGTAAGACTGAAGTGTGCAGGAGCGCCATCATGCAAGAAGTGAATGTGTTGATGATTGATCAGTGGAGTGTCTTCAAAAACGTCAGGTATGGTGTTTTCCAGGAAGTTTGTGTACGCCTGCCCCGTAAGTCTGTTTACAAGTACATGGGGTCCAACTAAACGATCACCAATGATACCGGCCCACATGTTGAGGGAGAACCGCACCTGGTGATGAGATACAACAGTTGCACGTGGGTTTTCATGCGACCATACATGCTGATTGTGGAAACTTGTTATGCCATCTCTTGTGAACTGTACTTCATCTGTAAATAATACGACGGCAGAAAAGTTCGGATTTACACTACACTGCTGCAAGAACCACTGACAGAACCTAACTCGTGCAGAGTAATCTGCTGGTGACAGGGCCTGTACACGTTGCAAATGATAAGGATACAATTGATACTCGTTCAACAGTCTCCAGGCAGTCGTATGAGGAACATTGACTTGCAACGCTAACCGTCGTGTGCTGATAGAAGGAGTCCTGTCCACAGCCTCCAGAATCTCCTCCTGCACTTCTTGAGTTGTAGATCTTGGTCGTCCCCTTCCCAAACCAGGAGAGGTGAATGTTCCATACTCGCACAGACGGGAATGGAGACGTACAAATGTCTTCCGATCTGGACATTGTCGCTGTGGGTACCTCTCCTGGTACAAACGACGAGCCAACGCAGCATTGCCGTCCGCCTTACCGTACTTGAGGTGTATCTCTGCCAGCTCTTGATTTGAATAAATGTCGCACAGTCTTAACGCCTAAAGAACACTGAATGTAAATTTCCTCAGAATGAACTATCAGAGCGCCCTCCTAATGTCTCCTTTGACGGCAAAGAAAGAAAAACGTTCCAGTGAATCCCAATGTTGTGAAGGCCATAACTCGGAAATGAAGCATTTCCGGACATGAACTATTTTGATTGTCTACAGGTGGGACTTTCAATGTTGTAAAGGCCATAACTCGGAAATGAAGCATTTCCGGACACATGTTATAATGAACTATTTTGATTGTCTTCATGTCGGAAATACATACCTGAAATTATGCCCCGTATTTTTGAAACATCCTGTATATAGTGTCCGAAGTAGAGAAATTCAAAATGTTCTTCGCTACGCTGGAACCTCAAAAATCCATTGTCTTCATTATTATATTATGATATTGTTTCTTACAAGTACTACATTTAAATAATACAGAAAATATGCGTTTCACAGGAGTTTGAAGGGTTTTTATACGATGATTGCCTTATGATTCGAATTCTAAAGCTTTCGTGAGCTCATAAGATTTTCTAAAAATATGTGCAAATGCATCACTCTAATTATTTAATCAAGTGGAGCTTATAAGGTTTTACTCATTTGACTTTCTATACCAGCTTTCTATAGTAGGGAGAGGAAGAATGTGTATATATGAGAGAGGGGAAATAGATTGCTCCTGTAAGTAGAGTAAGTGATGATAAACGAAGAATAGTAGTACCTACCTAAAAACGTATATTGAATAAGAGCTGCTGTATATTCTGGCATGAAAGTGAGAATTTAAGCCGTAACTGACTTTATTTAATTGTAGTTTTAATAGTATATAATTCTTGATAGTGTCCACGTGTGTGTGTGTGTGTGTGTGCGCGCGCATCTGTGAGCTTCATGGTCTAATAACGACACGGCCGAATTGTCGGATGAATACAAAACTTCATATTTGAGAACCGCATTATTTAAGATTGCCAGCATAAAATGAAGAGAATTCTCTGCTCCCAATTTTAACCTTTTCATTATTTTTATTTACTTAACAGCGATTTTAACTATTATGATGAAGATACTATATATATATATATATAAAATCACTGTGAGATATTGCTGTGATAAAGTAAATGCACTTCATGTGAGGGCCTTCGAAGTCTCTTCACAGTGATTGAGTGCAGTAAAACGTTTTAAACTGTGATATCATAGAAGGTAGACAAAAACTTCCTTCATGAAGCTGCAGAGCTCATTTTTTGTTTCGTAGTACTAGTTGCTTTGAAATATTCTATTTACTTGTTTGCACTTTCTCAAGTACGTCGTCTGACAAATACGCTTGGATACTTGAGACTTATGTTTTTTCTTGTTTTATTTATTCTTTTTTACCATTGCTAAAGCTCATTATGACGGCTGAACATTTGAGTTATAGTTTTTTAAGAGTTATATGGAACTAAGCGATTATTGATTAATTTGAAATCACACCTAGACAAAGCTAGGTATATCTGTATAGATAAATCACTGGTTATGTTATTTCCATATGTAACCTTTGTTATGAGTTAATCATTAGTAGAGATTGTCGAATGATCATGATAATGATAATAATAACAACAACAATAATAATAATAATAATAATAATAATAATAATAATAATAATAATAATAATAATAATCTAAAACTGTACCCTCCGGGCACCTTGTTTCCTTATATATTTTAAAATATTATACTTTATTACTTAATTTTAAAAACGGCATGAAAGCATTACTATTTTAAATGGTGTTTTTATCTAGGTTCCAAATAAAAGAAGTTAAAATAAAGTATAATAATAAATATAGTTAAAATAAGATATTATTGCATATAGGTAAATTCTATTCAACTATGCTTACTGGTGGAAGTCGGCTAAACTCAAGCAACTGGGAGACAGTTATCATTGTTCGAAATTTTCCAACTTTTAAACTAATTATTTAAACTCTTTACTTTAAACTACTAAACCACTGAAGCACCCGCAACTTGCAGTAACTTTATTAGTAACTCAAATACTTTGTTTCCTCCTTATTTTATATGTATCATTTCAATTTTCAGTTATTGCTGTCAAGCATGATTTGTCCTTAGTGATGCATATAGGAAGCTGTCTTTGAATTAACAATTAATACAAAATAACTATAGGTGAACAATGGAGAAAAGGACACTTTTTTCTTCCTCCATCAGGTGCGCGCGCATAAACGTGAGCACGTTTCCCCTACAGTGAAGATGACTGATGATGAGTAACTGGCTAGCTAGCGGACAGAACTTAGGAAGCGACAGAGCTAGGGGGGGGCAGAGGAAGTTGAGGAATCATTCCGTTAAGCTGCAATCGCATTTCCCCTCTCAGTTTTCCTTCCTAAGTTGTAAACCTGTAATAAAGTTTCTTCTTCTCGTTTTAACATTATTTAGTTGTATTTTGGCTGTGTTGTTTATTCCCATCTATATTTGTGTGTATATATGTTGATTGTGTATATGTCGCTATAAAAGTTATATTTATATCTTATTCCTTATAATATAAATGCCTTAAAAGCTTTTTCTATATATTGTATATTTATATAATTAAATTGTATAAGGAATAAGAAATAAATATGAGGATAAGAGTTCGATTAGATTTTCTTTTAATATTTTCTTAAATTCCATCGATGACATTCTTTGTTATGCTGCTTAAACCTTTCATATGTAACGAGGTGGCCTGTGATCTTCCGCAAATCTTCCGCGCTTCCCTTAAAATTCCTATTTTTTTTTCGCACAATCAGAATATTTTAAGTGTGTGACAGCCCTAAATATTCAGTTTTGGATTTAAAAGTTCCTTATAGAACTAATTTCTATAGGGAATCTAACACAGGTTTCGACTTGAAGGTTTTGATGCTTTCTTTGTGAGGATAAAGTAATACGGGTTTTTGAAAATAGAATTCGACACATATCATAGTCATTTATTTTATTTTACGTTTATTGGCTTTAAAACTAAACCTCAACATAAACATCACAAAATAGATCCATCTCCTCTCATTTATGTTTTCATATTTTACAAGAAAAATGTGTCATTAGCAGGTACAACCGAGAGACCACAAAACGTTAGGCAAATAATAACTTGTATCTTGTGTATACCTCCCAGAAGAGGTATTGTAGATTTAGATGCCTTATTCATTACGTTAACTTGTTGTTATTGTTATACTAACGGAAGAGCTTCCCACCTTCGGTAAACAAAAGGTAAACACATCCCTGAAACTTTACTTATGTATATGTACAATGGAAATGAAATAAATGAAACATTTCAGTAGATGTACTTAACAACAATAACAACAATTACCCTTGAAGGAGCTGCTGAAGGAGAAACGAACGGTTGTCGCTTCTCTACTGCATTCCCTGTCTTTTGTTTTTATTTTTCTTCTATTTCCCAGCCTGGTGAGACGGCGTGCGATCTTCAACCGTTCGCTCCAAATGACCACACCACACCAACGTTTGTTTTTCCGGTGCAAAGATATTATTCCAATCAGATGCCGAAGAGGTATGAGCACAGCTATGCGGCACAGAAAATCTCTGCCTATATTAAGAGCACCATATATAAGTTTGTCTGGCCCTGAGTCCAAAGAAAATACCAAAAGCACTTTCAAAACAAAGTGACAATAATGAATGCGATAAATGGAGCTTGAAGATCCCACGTCGCATCTACTTATAGTATATTTTTATTTCCAAAAGTTTTGACGAACATACTAAATAACAACACAGATATATATATTTAGATATTATATATAATCATTATAATAATATAGAGGAACACTCGTTTGTAACAAAGCAGGATTGACTTATCTCCTTAACACATTATATATTTATATATATACCGGCCTCGCACAGGTCATGAGGAGGAACTGAGCATGCGCGTCAGTGTTGAGAGGTCTCCATTTGATACAAGTCATAATAAACATACAATTTAATTACACTCAGCACACACATACATTTCGAAATTAATCTAAGATTTTTGTTTTATTTATTTCGAATTCCAGATCAGAAAGCTACACGGTACATTGAGGCAGAAATTGGGTTTTCTTTTGGAGATCAGATATACTGGGTGAATGATTTAGAACTTGCTTTGTCTTCTCTAATAGAATTCCAGATATTGCGTTAACACTTATTGGCATATATTCATGCTAATTACTATTTCAACTCTTTTTTGTTATAATGAAATTTATTTTCTGTGTTCTCCCATTTTTACCAAAAAAGTTTTTTTTTCGCCACTGACTGTTGTGAGTGCCTTAATTAACAACAAAGTGGATGGACTTGATAACGATCTAATCAGACTCTTGAGAAGTTTCGCGAAGTCAAAAGAGGGTTGGGGGGGGGGAGGCCAGTAGGTGTGGAATATTAAAATACTGCGCAATGAGATTCAGATTTTTTAATTGGGAAAAATAACGTTATAATGTGAGATACTTGTTACTGACTGAGGCATTAGTCATCATTGTTACACTCCCCATTGTATCAGGGCAGGATAGATATGGTTTTCACATACACAACCATCATCATTATTATAGTAAAATATACACGTGTACAATATTTCTTATGAATTTTCACTTTCTTACGGGAGCTCAGTGAACTACCCCAAACTATCATTTTATTTGTTATTTTAAATTTAGGCATGATTGTTGTCTGAAACAATTATTCTACAAGTATGCAACAAACAGTTTGAAACATAAATATGAAGTAAACAGCACAAAAACATGAACTTTCAGTGCTTGTGATACAAAGAAGGAATTATGTGTTGCTAAGATTTGAAATACAGAAAGAAGAGACAGAGACAAGACTAAAAAAGAATAGAGACGGAAATAGACAGGCCACCAAACCAGCATACTACAATTATCACATAATGCTCTCTAACACATTTTTTTAGCATACATTGTTCTTGAAAACACAAGAATTAGTTGATGAAAATCACAAAGAAACATCCACTATTTCCCAACACAGATATTTTGTTTTATTTTTTAGTTTTTATTTTCAATGAAAAAAAATTCACAAAGTGCAACGTGCATAGGCAACTACTTCATATATCATAAATAACAAGTGTGGCAGGATTGATATCGTATCACAATGTTGCAGTGCAGTATTCAACGTGCTTAGAATATAGCTAAAAATGTGCTTTGTAACATGAATATAAAAAGAACTTTGTATATGTAGATTGGTGTGTAAATGTGCATAATTCAGTTTCTTAAAATATTACTCATAATCTGGTGCATTGTAATGAAACAAATACAAAACAGAAACAAAGGTCATGAGGAAGGAAGGAAGTAAGGAAGGAACTTGTGATCTTAGGAATAAAGGACAATGAAAGCTCAACATGTATGTGTATATACACCTATATATATGAGCATATGGAGTGGAAACGTATGCTGGTTTCTTTGTTTCTTGGGAAGGTTCGTCAGGAAAAGACAATTTGGGGGGGGGGAGGGTTTCTATGTACTTATGTATGTCTTAAGTCTCTCTCACGGTTGAGGAAATAAATGGGAAGGGGCAAATAAATTTGGATTACAATTATGAGAATTATCCACCGACCTGAGAATAACTTGTTTTTTTAACATGTATAATTTTTGTATTGGTTACTGAGAGGCATTAATTCCCCCATATTTCTCACTAGTTTTATCCCCATTTAACTAGAGTGAATCAGTAAATATAATTGCTTTTACATACATATAAGTATGTTTTACAACAATGGTACCTTTTCGCAACATATTCCTTTGTCTCCTAAATGTAGGCCAGATGTTTGTAACAATAGTTCAAGTTCGAATGTCTGTCTATAAAACAACCCCCACTTCTAAGGGAATTGTGTTAAAGTTGCAACAATTGTTTTTCTGTGGCCTAAACAACTCCAACAACTAAAATTTTGTAGCAGCCAAATGTGTTATCTGCTCCAGCAATTTACTCTTTCTGAATCGGGCGTAGACAGCTTCATACTGGTTCTCTGATTATACATTTTTTTTCTTATCACCACTTACAAGCAGTAATAGCACTTCTTAGGAATTTCAGAGGAACCTTAAAATAATGCCACTTAAATTTAAGGAGTTCTGTATCAAATAAAGGCGAAATTGTGTTCTCTGGTTTCTTTTGAAAATGCAGTCATGAAGATAATTTTTGTTAATAGAGCTCACAATTTTGCCTGTTCATAATCCCTTTATACCTTTCTCGAATTAGGCCGTTCAGAGCAGAAGACAAGCGAAATACATCATTGGATACAACGTTATTAATTGCTCTTCATAAGTGGAAGTTTGTTGCTTAAACAAATTAAACATTTCAATAACCATCTTGTACTCAAATATAAGATAAGCTATTGGGAAAGTTTCATTTCATGATCCCAGTACTAACAGAGGAACTGAACATTGCAATATTTCTAAAATGTATTGTTCTGGGAGTATTTCTTTTGTCTTCAGCTATTAAAATAATGTTTTTGTATCCATAATGAAACCAATCATACTTAAGGTAAATAACTTCAGGTATCGGCACTTATCCTTAGATGATTACTCAGATTTAGGAAGTTTTTAAAATTGTCCTGGACAGAAACGTTCTCCCAGTGTCCAGCTCAAGTTTCCATGCCTCATATTCGCTAAGTTAAGGTCCTGACTGCGAGACTAGGCTCAATGGTACTTGAACAATGCGTCCTGAATAGGGTCTTGCTCTCGGTGGCTCAGGATGAAGTCAGATGTCATCGCCCGAGGAAGACGTGGACGACAAAGTCCAGCCTCTTGCACCATCAACGCGGAGTCTCGCTTGGTCCCAGTCAGGGACTCCTCGAACACACAGCGATACAGATCATTAGCATTATAATATTATATGAAGGAGTCCCAGCTAAGACCTCCGTGAATCTTCGCTCGCCCTGCAGGTCCTTCTCCATGCCTAATAGACTCTCTATTGAAAATTATTTCCGCTAAGACTAATGAAGCTCTAACACACTGCGTTTCTACTACAACAAGTATAATGACACCAATCAAAGCTAAATATTATGACATTTATGTTAACACCAACACGATTGCTACATATTTTTATAGATCTGTTTTGCTGTATTTATGACTAATAAAGCGCTTCCGCTACAGAAAGGAAGGACCTACGCGGCGAATAAACGACTCGACTAGAGCATTTCGTCAAGTTGGCAAGCCTGATCCTTCTCGTCAGCATCCTGCCGAGGCTCTAGGTAGGAGGCTGAAATAAATAGATAAAGTTCTTGTTACTGTTCGCGCCATTTTACAAGTCTGCTGTACTTGGAACTGATGTCTGACCCGCCTTCAAATCAAAACATACTCATGAGGATAAAATGGTAATGTTGAAGAAGAAGAAAAAAAAGAAAAAAAAAGAGAGAAATTTCATCTTAAGTGCTGTGTATTAATAATTTAAGTACCATTATGTATTTAGGAATGTTCATAATGTTGTCTTATATTTTAACAAAACTTTGGAGCTCATTTGCCTCATTTAAAAATTATATGTGATTCAACTTAAAACGAAATAAATGTGTTTTAAGTTTAGTAATTCTGCTATTCGAAATTTTAACATGAGCCAAAAATTACTTCCATTTTACTGTTTTAAAATTTAAAATTGACGTAATCATCTTAGGATGATGCCACATGACAGTTTTAAAAAACTAAAACGAAATATAAATTTTTTTTACGGCCTGCATTTCCATTAATTCTCTCTAAGTTAACACAGAACTCTTGGTTGGTATATTTTATAGGCCGTTTTCTTGCATTTCTTCTCAGTCAAGCTATGTGCCCCCTTCTTATATCACAATATGCTTTTTTATATATGTTAGAATTCGCCCGATTGCTGGTAAAGGTCCAGAATATTCCCGTTCTTGAATGGTGAGCATCACTGGAAATCAACACAATGCATCCTGTGAGAACCTTGCTGACCAGACCCGGTGCATTTATATTAGGGCATCTTTACAGTAAATGTTCGGTTTGGAATGCTTTCTATCTGAGAATGAATTATATTTCATGGAATGACTTTGAGTGAGGTACGGCAGTAGACGAAATAAAAAATAGGTTCAATACAAGACTTTGTAAATATCTTCTTTTCTTCTACTTTTTTTGTTCTTGTTTCTGTGTCTGAGATGATCTCCTCCTGCTGGGTTTGGTTCCAGGTTTAGCGTCCTCTCGCCCACCGTAACAGTGCATCTGCTAGGACGTCGAGATGGGCCTTCGTCTGCAAGAGAGAGAAAATGCGTTAGCAACATTATCATGACCCATTCAAGGAGGTGAGGTGTTAAAATGACTTTCCTTACATCTCTCTAACACATTATTGTTAATAAGTTTACTCTTCTCTCTATTTAATGCTAAAACATTAGCAGAAACGTCCTACTTTATAAGTAGAAGGGAACTAAGGAAATACACTAGGCTAAACCGACAGTCCAATGTTTTAAAATGTGGCTGCTATGGGTTTGAAATGCGTGGCCAAGCATTGACAAGTTCTCATATGAGAAAAGTTTACGTATTTTAAACTGAAATCAATAGCAAGGAAGAACTCGAAAATGATCGACTCCACGAAAAGCATTAATATGACATAATTCTGTATTTTATCATCTACATTTTTTGTTTAGTAAGTTTTTGCCTATCTCTTACGGTTTACCAGTTATGTAAAATTAAATAAAAATCATCCAAAATAAATATTTAGAAACTATTCTCAGAAAATTCAAGATATATATTTTGTTTGGCATGTAAATATCTTAAATATAAGAGTCAAAACATGAGCAATTTTTGAGAAAATCAAAATTCTGGAAATTTTTCATGTAAAGGGTAGTTTGGGCTGGGGCCATATCTTTCCGATGAAATCTCGGAATCGAAATTTTTATGATTACAATACCTTCTCTATACACTATGTACAAAGTACGCGTAGAGAAAGTAAAAAATAAATAAAATATTTAGATACTTTAGGGCGCGAATCTCTCAACCATACCAGTATGGTCCACTCTCACATTCCATTCCTTAGACCTCGCGGCCATTCGGACACATAACTAAGTATTACATGTGTTTATAATGATGAGAGTTAATTTAATTTTTACACAAAAATCTGATGTATTCCACTCCATGGCTTTCTCCAGCGGTACTATAAAATCTTTCGTTATAAACATAATTTTTATACACGTAATGCTAATCAAGATAAACAATTGGTTTTATTACTTCCTTCTTTGTAAGGAAATAAGGGAATACACTAGGCTAAAGCAATTGTTAGATCTTTTAAAAGCCGGTCGCTAATAGAAACAATTGAAATTAGGTTCTCTTTGCTTGCTAGGAGTAAACAAACGAGAATCGAAAAGAGAGATGTCTCCTGTATGAGAAAATTATAAGTACCTTAAAACTGAAACCAATAGCTCGGAATATCTCGAAAAGAGTAAAATCTACAATAGAAAAGTACATGAAATAAATTGTGTGTTTTAATGAGAATCTACATTTTTGTGTATAAGCTTCTGTCTTATATCTTATGGTTTAACATTTATGCAAAAGTTATCCAGAATGAAGAGGCCTTCAGATGATATTCCCAGAAAATTCAAGATGGACATTTCGTTTGCCATGAAAATATCTTAAACATGTGACATTTTAATCAAAATCGTTACAGCCATTTTTGGAAAATTAAAATTTTCGTAAAATGTTCCGAGTAAAGTGTAGTTCTTGTGGGGGAATTTTCTCCAGAATCTTCGGGTCACATCCTTGGAAAATACTTAACTCAAATTCCAAGTTTGATACTTAACCGACTTTTCGTTTTGAACCTTTTTGCTTACAAACACAAAAACATACAAAAGGATATGTTTCTAAAAATGCTATTTTTATTCAGGGCGTCTCAAAACATTTATTTTTGGTGAAATCTCGTTATTGTATTCTTGGGTGCATTACAATACCTACTCTATCTACATACGCGCTAGAGAAAGTAAAAACGAAAAAAATAAAGATTGTAAAGTACATTTATACCTGTAATAGAATAGAACCCGATCAAAATTAGCATCCAACCATGCCATCGCACCGATTGCTTTAGTTGGAGCTTCCCCATCCTTTTTCTACAGTTTCTGTTCAATGCAGAACATACATTTTGTCTTTGGTTTGATAGGCTAGCTACTCCTATTGTGCCTTAGACTGCATGATCATAAATCCAGACGAGATTTTGTATTGCTTCATGGAGTTATTGGATGTTATCAGTTGGTAAAGTGGGTTATTTAACAGTCATGAACTAGAAGTCATATCACGTGCCATTTGCTAGCACTGGACCGCTCAGCTTTCGCTCCAGGGGAAAAGAAAAATCATTAAGGTATGTCCACTATTATTGTACCGTCCCTGGTGTTTCATGCTACTCATGAATATTACACCAGAAGTAATCTACAGTTAACGATTAACTTATGCAGAACATTAACAATTAAAAACAGTTTTAATGTCTTTTGGTGTAAAATTGTGCAATGTACTGCCAAGGCACATTAAAAACTTGGAGACTAATAATTTTAAAACAGCAGTTAAGAGAATTTAATTAGATTTATGTCTATTTGATGTTAATGAATATCTTAAAGCACTAAGTATTGGTACTTCCTGACTGTGAGTATTGTTGTTTTAAATTTTATTGCTTTCGATTTTATGTAATTGACAATGTCTATGCAATGTACATGCTCTCAGACAGTAAATTGATTGATTGATCTACCTATCTGTCTGTCTGTCTGTCTAACAATGGCGACCTTTAGCAATACTAACGCTGCGAATTTCCATAGTAAAGGGAGTTTTCCTGAATGATTTTCAAAGGTACATCGGAATTTAATTTGATTTCTGTAACGTATTTACTTTATCTAGCGCGTATGCACATACCATGCACATAGTAGCAAATGTATACAATTTATTACAACAAAAATTTTGTTATCAATATTTCACCGAAAGCATGTTTTTAGGTGCTCAGTATCCACACAAAAAAAATTAGAAAAGCATTTTTAATTTACGTGTCTGTGGACAGCATAGTTCAAACACTAAAGGACCGTTTAATACCAAAGTTAGTATTTAAGTTTATTATCTCCCAAGGATGCGACACGAAAATTTTCAAGAAAATTTTTCATCCCAAACTACCCTTTACAGAGAAAATGTTTTGAAAATGTTGTTATTCTAAAAAGTGCTATAAGAATTTTGATTAAAATACCGCATATTAAAGATATTTACATCATAAATAACTTCAGAAGAAATCTAAAGAAAATTATGAGAAATCTTGCACGGGAATAGTGAATTAAGCTAAACCTCAAAATTAGCTGCAGTCAGGATTTGCATCCCGCGTTATGTTCATTTCTGCTATTGGGAGTTAGGGATGCGATGCTCTATTGAAAATCTTCGTGTCGCATTTTTGGAAGATGCTGAATTTATATATTTGAAACTTAACCGACTTTACATTTTTATTAAGCTGTTTACAGACACACACACACACGCACACACACGCACGTACACATGCACATGGATATTGACCTAAAGATGCTTTTTTCGTTTTAGGGAGGCTCAAAACGTGTATTTCCAGTGAAATCTTTTAGCTGTAATTTTGGGGGAATGCAATACATATTTATACTGGGTAATCATCCTTGATCAGAATGAATATTTGTAATGAATAGAACAAAGAACAAGTTTTAGAGGTTTTAAAGTAATTCTTAAGAAAAAAGCGAAAATTGCTTAATATTAAGTTCTATTTTAAATGAGGATTTTACGAAATCTAAATTATTTTTCAAATATTTCTTGGAGGAGATTCAAAGATAAATTAATTTATGCATATTTAAATGCATTCTGAATTAAGACAATTCCCACTATTCTTCTTCTTTTTCTTCTTCTTCTTCTTATTAGCTTTTGATTTGTCTCAGCTGAATCTACTTCGTCTGTCAAAACATTGTACAACATGACAACACTGTTCGATCGAAACAAACGCGCTTCAGCTATTCATAAAGAAACGCAATTCAGCTGTTGTTTATTACGTCTATGGCTTGTTTTCCAAACAGCGGATTTTCACTCACAAAATCACCAATACCAAGACGCTTGAAATGCTACTCATTTGCGGGGAAATATATCATAATTCAACTGTGCGGCAAGAATTTATCGAGAACGTTTTCCAAATAGACGAGCAGTACATCATAGGGCATTTGTTTTCATCTGTCAAAGAACCCTAGATGTAAGAAGCGTATCACCTCATGTAGAAGATGTTGGGCAAAGAGGTGTTGCACAAGAACAAATCCATCACTTGATGGAAGAAAATCGTGGAGACAGCAGCCATGGTATAGCTCGCATTATCGGCGTATCCCATAGGACTGTTTTGAGAACATTAAAACTGACTGCTTTGCCCTTATCAGTCATTTCAGAGCTTTCAGGATCTCCCAGAAGCAGGTTACGCGCCAAGGGTAGTATTTTCGAACAGTTTTTTCAACAAGGAGGTGACTTTTGCCTTAAAATTCTGACAAAGAATGAAGTAGCATTTACCAGACATGGATAACTATTTACTCTAATGCACATATCTGTTCTTACGGCAATTCAAAGAAACAGTCAAGACGGCTCTCAGCTCTATTCTGCTTGGTCAGAAATGGTAGTCGACCTATGAATTCTTCCTCTTGTTTTGGTAGGATCATAGTATCCAGTTTCTTCTGTTACCAGTTGTGCTTGAGAATGTTCTCCCGGCTATTACATAGCGGCGCAAATAATAACTGATATGGCCACCTACATAAGACTACCTACAATGCTGGATCGCTCGAAATGGACCAATGAGATAGTACCAATCGCCAGATCTAAATTCAATCAATTTGAAAGCTCGCGCATGTATTACAGAAGTTTCTGATGTGGAAGCGCTGCAAGAAAGAATACTTCTAGCAGAGGAAGAAACAAAAAACAACCGGATTTCTTTGCAGTATGCACCAGATTTGGAGAAAGCGTTGTGAAGCACGCGTGTTGGCGAGATGTGCACATTTTGATCAATTTCTCTAAGAATTAAAAATAAATTCCAATTTATTTCCTGATGCGTCATAAAGAAAGGATGCGAGATCTTGAAACTTGCGTTTCTGAAGCTTTCATTTGCCTTTGTAAATAAACGTTCTTATTAAGGAAAGGCATATTCTATGCTGACTGTGCCTTAAAATAAAACAAATAACATAAAAAGTAAGACAATTTAATTTGAAGCGGAATTTACTATTTATAGATTACATAAACGCTTTTGATAAACTTATACGACAAAATCTATGGAGTATAATGGTTGAAAATGGATATCCTCAGCATATATTTTAATGATAAAATTAGTGAAAGAACCGTTATTAATATGTACAATGGTTTTAAGACAAATTATCAATCTAAGTGTAAAGCAGGGCTGTCCAGTTGTTGCCAACTGACGAACCGACTTAACAGTAAAAATTATTTTATAAATTAAATTTCTCTATTATAGTTTATTTTATATATGTATATAATTTTCCTGTCAGTTTGCTTATAGAGAATTCAGTATAAACATTTTATTAGTCTTGTTAAACATTTGGTAACACAGAATCATCTACAACCTGACATTAAGAAAACAATCTGAGACAGCACTTCTACCAAGTGTTCATTTTTATTCATAATTTCCCACCCAAGAAATGCGTAATCGATTCCATCGCTAATGAAGCGAGTTAATGTACTATACCTCTAGCGACAGGAGATTATACTTATATTAAGATTGATGAGCCGAGTTGAATACCGGCAGAGCGCTGTGTTTGCTTTTCCTGCCGCAAACCATCACTACTCTTTCTAGGCAGAGGTCGCCATGATTGCTTTCTTTTCTGCAAACGAAACACCGCTTCTTAATAAGAGCACTATAGCTTCAAGGTAGGCTCACCAGCCAACTATGATGTCATTTTTGTTGTGCCGCCACGTGGGAAATATGGATAACAATGAACACCCAGTACAGATTTTTCGAAACTCAGTGGCACCAATTGATGCGCACCGACATATTAATATATTTCAGGCACTAATTATGACAATGAAGAATGTTTGTAGGTTCTTACCGTTTTGTAAAACATACAGGCTTGTCTGTCCTCGTCTTCTCCACTAGGGCAGTCTATGAAGCCATCACATAAGACGTGATCGTCTATACACCTATAACGTCCCATTCTATCAGGAGTGGGACAGGCGAATCTTTCCATGCCGTCCTCCGCAGGTGGGCATTCTGCAAACACAAGAATGATCCATAATGTCATAAAAGTATTGATCGATTAAAAGATTATCTGATATTTTTATAATCAGTGTATTTCTCTACCCGCTATCATTTATTGCTAATCTCTTCATTCTATTATCCTTTCAAAGATTTGTTATGGTATTTATGTTAATAGAAGTAAACATTTAAATACATGATTCCATTGCACATTTCATTCTAGTTAACCTATAAAACATGAGTGATAGAGAATGCCCCACACATTTGATTGACGGTTGTATAGAGGAACTAATGTAATTATAAAACGCTAGTACATAAAATATAACACACTAACAAACAAGAGTGTTACACAAGAATGTTACTATCGCTAACACTTTTAATGACCATATTGATTGTTATCTTATGAAAACCTGAAAGAGATAATATGTAAATTCAGGGATACAATATGTAGATGTTATTTGCACATTTTATTCTGATGACGTATTAATACAACACGTGAAAATTAATCACACGCTTTGTCTATAATTGAATAAATTAGTAAATAACTGTAATATGAAAATATCAACATGTAAATCAAAAGTATTGGCACACAAAGAAAAATATCCTCAATGTCTAAAGTTATTATAGAAGGCAAAATATTATAACAAGTCTCCCACTTTGTGTATCTGAGCTGTAGTATGAGTTTTGACAGAAACAAGGAAAAGAAATACCAAATATGTGACATAATAACAATATAGATTACAAATTATATCTATGAAATAGTTTTAAAATATTTTACATAACAATGGCTGTGCCAATATTGACGTTCAGTAATGACTCGTGGATCATGAACGAGAGAGATAAAAGTAATTTACAAGTCACATAAATGAGAATTCTGAGAAGGATAAAAGGTAGTATAAAAATTGATCTGTTTCAAAACTAAAATATCATGAAGAATTATATGCACATAAATATAAAGTAGGTGACAAAATATGAGTCAAAGGATTGATCAGAATGAGTGGTAGAAGAATACCATTGAGTATAAACCAGAAGACAGAACAGATGTTGGACGTCCAAGAAAAAGGTGGAGCTGAACACAGGAGGATGGAACAAGCAAATTGCCTAATCAGTGCAGAATAGTAGAAGTAGGTCGTTATAGGTGCAAGAGGGATACTGGAAGATGAAGAGATAATCAAGTATTTAAAAGGTCTGTATTTGAAACATAAGTAATACCGCGTACATGAAACGTAATATGAATACTGTAAAGGAAATGGGAAAGAGAAGTAAGCAATACATCATTTCCGTTGAAGTACTGCTAATATCTGTTACATCATACAGATGCATAGTTTCTGTCATAAAATGGACTCAAGATGGCACCCGTCAGTGTCCAAGAGTCTGAAAAACTAAGCATGAAGCATCTATGGGTATGTTTGATACCTCATTTGGTATACTTTACAGATGCGAATGTTCCCTTTTCAAGTAGCCAGAAGTAGTGACATTGGGTGATCGTGACTGCCAAGTATTTGGAAACGGTCTGCTAACAATTCATTACCAAATGTGTTATGTAGAAGTTCTTGAAGTGGACAAGCGAATGGCGGTGAGGTCCCTTTTGTATGAAGCCTGTTGAGTTCAACTTGCACGTCTGTGGACCTTAAGCGCCAGCCTCTTCAAAAAAGATAGGACTGGTGAGGGATATAGCCTTGCGGGAAGAGGGCCTTTCCGTATCTTTTAGCCGGGGATATTCTTGAAATACAGCGTTACTGTTGTTTTGATAAAAGAACTTCAACACCTGTTGTTTTGGTCCATGTCCACTTTGTTTGGTCAGTAACTGCACTGGCACTGATTTGATCGGTGAGGTTATTAACTACCATGAGTGGTTTACTGAAGAAGCACCGCGGTAACATTTGTGACTCGCTTTTGGGAGGTCGGAGTTCGATTCACATGGCCGGCCTCTCAGGCCCATCGGCTTTTCCTACCCTGGGAACCAGAGGCTAGTATGTTACTTCTAGACCACGGAGAGTGACTTGGACATTTGAAACCCATGCAGGGCGGAGTCACCAATGTGCTTGTCCGACTGTCGGAAAGCTTCAAATAGTTATTTTAATAATTTATTTCCAGAGCATCAAGAATTTCTCCATTGACTGCCTCCGTGGTCGAGTGGTTAGTGAGCTGACTTCTTACCCGAGGGTCCCCGGCTAGGGCGGGGAATTTTTCTTTAACCAGAATTACACCCTATCCCCCACAGAGCGTGGAAGTATGAACGTTAGAGTCTGATGTGTTCCATTCACATGACTTTCTCTACATCTCTGCAATAAATTATTGCTAAAATGCTAATGTTTTTATTTACTTCATGCTAATCGAGAAAAAAAACTAGCAGAAATGGTCTTCTTGTTTGATTCCTTGTAAGTAGAAGTGAAATAAGGGAGCACCATAGGTTAAAGTTATAATCAAAAGCTGGTTGCTATGTGACTCCACGAAAAAAATGTATATTACATAAATTATGTGCTTTGACGTGGTCTACATTTTTTGTCTACATCTTTTACGGTTTAGCAGTTATGCAAAATTCCGTAAAATTCATCCAGAATAAAATATCCTTCCCAGAAAATTAAAGATATACATTTTATATGTCAGGTAAATATATTTAATATACGATATTTTAAATGCAAATATTTTGAGTCATTTATAGGGAATCAAAATTTTCGAAAAAAAGTTCCATGTAAAGGGTAGTTGGGGGTATTTAACGGTCTTCTCGTTGCTGAGCTATGGTGGCCACAGACACACACTCACACACACACACACACACACACACACGGACCTTTTTTCCAAAAATGCTTTTTTTGGATTCAGGGGGACCCAAAACATGTATTTCCGGTATTCTCTATACACTATGTAGAGAAAGTAAAAATGATTAACCTAACGTAACAGCCTACAGTAATGAGTTATTTCACAAGTCAAAGCCTCCGATATGACCATTGAAGATAAAGGGGGCTTTACAAATAAAACAATAAAAAAAAAGTCTGTTCAGATCTAGTCCGGATATACAGGTCCTTGTGTAAAAGTTTCGAGATTTTCTAGTTTTGCGTTCTCACTCTGTATGTTCATAAACCAAAATTCCATATTCTAATATTAGCCTTTACACACTTAGTTAATATTGAAGAATTACAATTTGACTCTAACTTACAGATTGTAGTATTTTATCTCGTGCTGCCTGGTGCATCGATTGTCATAAACGCTACGCTCTGAGAGGATAAAGCCAATTTCCAATATCTGCACGCTCTCTTTCGCTAACTCTAACCGAGATAGCTTCCCAGAAGAAAAAACTTCGATTTTCCTAAGTGCTCTGGTTACTTTTTCCTTGATTCCACGGCGTTAAGCCCAATTTTATCGTGGTTAATGCTGCAAGAATCGTTTTGTTCGCTCCATTTCTTACATTACGGAGCGCTGCTGGCTATATTGTTTAAATAAAAGAACATCGCATCGGGAGATCATTGCCAACCTTAGAGCGTAATGAGCAAAAATGGGAAGCCAGCTGCATCGTAACTGCAATGAACGATAACGTCCTACCCCCGGGCAATGGAAAAATATACACAGAAGCTGTGGTTACATGCTCGGAAAATAGAATTCGATAGTATTAATGCTAATCCAGGATACGTTTTAACAGTGTTATTTATGAACTATAAATATTAACCAAGCAAAATTATTCAGGTAGAAACATCTATGGCAAGATATGATCTCAAACCCCCTATATCGGACAATCTGATTTATTTGCTGTCTCTATTTATTTTCTATGGCTACATGCAGTCAATTATTACTTATGTTATATATTTTTGAAGTGCTGCTGAAAATAATTTACAAAAAATATTTTAAAAAAAATATGCGAGTTATAATTAACGTATCACAACATGGCCACTTTTCAATAAATTAAATATTCTACCTCTGCCTTGTTTATATATTGGATACTGTTTGCTTCATACATGATGTTTAAGGGATGAGGGGGATGTTTAGGATCAACAGTGAATATTATAATATTTTACAAGAGTAACACAACAAATTCCTTTGCACTCAGAGAATCTAAAAAAATTTAAAACTCATAGATCATCAAGGCATCACATTATATAATAAATTAAATAGGGGACTTAATGATTGCAGTACACATCAATTTAGGAATAAAATTAAAACCATTCTAATGCATCAGAAATATAATTCTATAAATGAACTATAAATAAATTATATTTTCATATGTGTATTGCTTTAAAGTAAATATTTTAATGATTAATTTAGTGAAATATTATTGTAAGTAATTATGAAATCAATTATGCTTTCACATCTGTAAATAGTGTTTGTTTGTTAACAGTAAGCTTATTACCTTACAAGAAACAAAAAAATTTAACGATTTATACGGTGAATAAATTACTTACTTACTCTATCGCCCCATGTAGTTGGCAAAGAAAGTATTACATTGCACCCAACATTTCGACAGGATTTCACGGGAATATTATATATATATACACACACACACACTAGCTGCCCGCCCTGGCTTCGCACGGGTGGTGTACCTAACGAAAAAAACTCAAACAAAATCTTCCGTTTACAGAACGACCATGCAATGAAATAAAAATATAATTAAATAATTTGACAGCACTTTATTGTAATGCCTTGTAATGTACAATTTTTCTTCCGGAGAGAAAAGAAAATAGCGCCGATACTTTGCCGACTCTCGAGCACGCAAGGTATATTACACACACTTGTAACGATTGATCTTGGCGTTTATTGTCATTGCGAATGCAAGGCGCGTTTAAATGCAAAACGAAAGTCGGTTGACATTATTGGTGTTCTTGGAATAAGTATATCCTCGCCTTTAACTTTCCCATGTTATAGTAACTTAATTCAAAATTTTCATATTTTTTTTAACAGTGAGTTTGTTCTGCTACATATTTCGGCTGATTGATATTGCGTCGTATAATTATCACCGAGTCAACCTTAGGCTGTAAATTGTGTGGCGGGAATCCTGGCAAATCCCATAAGTTAGTGTGGAAAGGATTACATATGGAGTTAACAGCACTGGCAACCAAGATGTCGTTGGCATAATAACAGTAACGGCAGCGGATCCATAGTTTGGTGGGTATACGCTGGTATAGGTAATGAATTATATTAAGGAGAAAGTCACAAAGTAACATTCATGCTTCTTCCGAATCTTTCTCTTTCCTTTACTCCTAATATTTTCCACCTCTTTCTTTATTTTCTTCTATGTCAAAACAGCAATTTCTAAGGCTAACAATGACGTAACTAAAGAACAAGTAGATCCAGTTAGTCAATTGCTAAGCTTTTATTCCATGATAGCTTTGTATATTGAATTTCTCCACCTAACCCAAAATATTACTTGATCAAATGCATTAAGAACACGGCAATTGTAGTGTGAGGGTGACGCAGGTATTTTCATGTTCTTTAGCTAGTTCATGTATCACATAACGTCAAATAACCAACATCTGCAATAGGAAGTTAATCCTAAAACGGATCCCGTTATTTTCAGATTCTAAGAAGGGTGAATGGTTATGTGCATAGTTTATAACTTGTTCATTTTAAAGAATTACAACATAAATATACTGATTTCTTTATTTAAATGATGTGACCAAGAGAACGATAGTTAATACATAAGAAATATATTTGATTTTCACAGTTAGCTTGCGTCATTGTCTCCATAACCAGGTGCATGCCCGTAACATTGAAGAAGAAAAATAGAGCAGTAGGTACTATGGCCTTCTAATAACTACGTATTTCAGGTGTTCGTCGCCAGCAAAGCTTCTTTATTTTAAACGATATGAGTAAGTAAAGGACAGTTAATACGTAAAAATGTATTTGAATTTCACTGCTGCGTTGTGTCATCTCGATAAACTGTTGCGTTACCTTAACATTGGATGGGGAGGAAAAATACTACTATCGCTATTTATGGGAAAATAAATAACTATTTACTAGGTGCTCATCGTTAGGAAAACTTCTTTGATTCTTTATTTTAAACGATAGGAGTAAGGAAAGGACAGTTAATATATAAAAATGTATTTGAATTTCATTACTGCATTGCGTCATTGTGTCGATAAACCGGTGCGTTACCTTAACATTGAATGGGAAGAGAAATATATAGCAGTACTACGATCATTTAGCAACAAATAGCTTGTACCATTGCCATCTGGCGGCCATTAACTGAAATGCGTTCACTTAGCGCGGTTTTTATCCATATCATGAGATTTTAAATACTTTCTCGTACTATTTTTAAACATTTTCATCTCCACAAACCTTGTTGTGACAATAACGAACACAACAAAAAAAGAATTGTTGAATTTGATGCAGTCGTTGGGAAATGATACGCGTACATACATTTCAGCGATTCATTTATATATATATATATGATTTACACAGTTATCTTGCATCATTGTCTCCATAACCGGGTGCATTACTTTAGCATTGAAGACTAAAAATAGAGCAGTAGGAACTACGGCTATCTGGTGGCAAATTATATGTACATATTTTAGGTTTACGTCGCTAGGAAAGCTTCTTTATTTTAAACGATAGGAGTAAGGAAAGGACAGTTAATAAATAAAAATATATTTGAATTTCACTGCGGCATTATCTCATCTCGATAAACTGTTGCGTTACTGTAACATTGGATAGGGAGGAAAAATATCACTATAGACATCTATCGGAAAATAAATAACTACTTACTCTAGGTGGTCATCGTTTAGAAAATCTTTTTTGATTCTTTAATTTAAACAATAGGAGTAAGAAAGGACAGTTAATATATAAAAATATATTTGAATTTCACTTCTGCATTGCGTCATTGTGTCGATAAACTGGTGCGTTACCTTAACATTGAATGGGAATGGAAATATATAGCAGTACTACGATCATTTAGCAACAAATAACTTGTACCACTACCATCTGTCGGCCATTAACTGAAATGCGTTCAGTTAGCAGGGTTTTTATTCATATTATGAGATTTTAAATACTTTCCCGTACTATGTTTAAATATTTTCATCTCTACAAACCTTGTCGTAACAATAACGAACACAACAAATATATATATATATATATATATATATATATATATATATATATATATATATAGATTTATGTATAATATCGTACACTTTATCTTGAAAGCTCTTCTTCTCCTACTTCTTTTGTTTAAGCTTTGGCTTGTTTTGTTTGGCTTTGGCTTTGGCTTCGGCTTCGTCTGAAGGTGATGAAAGACATCCTTCTTTCCATCTCTTTTTTGGACTTCTTGTTCTCTTCCCATATGGCACAAGATCTCTGGATGCTCTTATTAATCTACCTTTCTCTGCTCGTTGTACGTGGGTTCCATTCTCGTCTTCTTACTTTTGTAATTATAACCACATCCATTATCTCACATTCTTGTCGAATTGTCTCACTTTTACTTAACTAATCTTGTTTTCCCTAATATTGTTCTTAAAGTGTTCATTTCTGTTGTTCTCATAGGTTGTTTGGTTTTACTAGTTTCCGCTCTAATTTCTGTGCCGTAGATTAATGTTGGTCTAACTGCGGTTTTATAAATTTTAATTTTACTTTCTATGTTGAGGTATTTGTTTTTCCAGATCAAATCACGTTATATAGTTAATGCCAAGTGGTACACAGTAGTTTGGGCAACGGTGCTCAATCATTTCTTTAGAAAAGCACTTGCCTTGATTCCAGAGCTCAAAAAGCAAATTGTGTGAGTGTATTATTATCCTAAGCCAGCCTTTATAGATAAATGTTCGGTATTTTTAATTTTCTTAAAATGATTCAAATCAATTTGTTTAATATTATTAATATTTGATGTTTAAGGTATTTACAAAACTACAGAAAGTATATGGTGATTTTGTGTGAATAGGCTATGAATACCCCCCCAGAATCTGGTTTGAATTCTGTTTAATTTTGTGTGTTTAGAAAACCACAAAAATATACTAAAGCTATGATAAATTTGGAACACACAAAGTTTTCAATTTGTTTCTTTTACGGTCTCCTTTACTTACCTCTGCATAACTAGACGAAGTTTGTTTTCAATCCAGAAATTCTATTTGAGAATTTACTACAAATACAGGTTTTGAGGCCTACCTCGACGCCCTCAATTCCATAGCGTTGCCCAATATCTTAAGACTTGGTTAGTCAACATATTATTATTGATGGCAGAGAATAAAAATGTCATAGGGAGAATATTATTGGTTATATATGACATCGTTGCATTTTGGGATGAAGATAAATCTAAAATAAAGTTAAAGTGTCCTCTTGATGGGAAAAAGTGAAAAGGATACAATTCGAAATTCGTAAGAAAATAGGATAGCTGTATGTGCTTGAAATGCGCTAAAAGAGAAAAGAGTCTTTTTGTATTACATTTTTCTTTAATTTGTATAACCCCTCCCTTTAACTTCTATGGTAAAAACCGAGAGTTGACTTAGAAAATAATAGACTGTGGTGTTCGTCAATTATTGACTACGTTTTTAAAGTAAATATTATTGTTTTTCGATATGAAGAGCAAACGCATTCATTTTTCACACCAAAAAAGAGTAGGGAATGCCACTACTTAAAAAAAATCTGACGTGTTCCATTCACATTATTTTCTCTACATCTGTACAATAAGCTATTGTTAAAAATCTTATGCTTCTATTTACTTCATTCTAATGGAGAGACACTTAGCACAAATAGCCTTATTACTTGCTTCCTTGAAAGTAGAAGTGAAATAAGGGAGTACCATAGGTTAAAGTGATAGTCAAAAGATGGTTGCTATGTGACTGAAGTTCCTTTGCTTGTAGGGACAGGAGTTAACAAATTCCTTTATGAGAAATATATAAGCTTTTCAAAGCTGAAACAAAAAACAAGGAATATCTCAAATATGATCAATTCCACGAAAAAAAAATTATGCAACATAAATTGTGGGTTTTAATGTGCTCTACATTTTTTTTAGGGTAAGATTTTGTCCATCTCTTATTGTTTAGCAGCTGTGCAAAATTCCTTGAAATCCAGAATAAAGTAGTCGTTGGAGGCTATTCCCAGAAAATTCAAGACATACATTTTATTTATCAGGTAAATGTCTTTAATATACGATATTTTAATCAAAATCGTTACAGCTATTTTTGAGAAAATCAAAAGTTTCGAAAAAAAGGTCCATGTAAAGGGCAGTTTGGGTTGGGGGATATTTCCCAAACTCTTCATGTCACATCCCTGGAGAACACTGAACTTATTTTACAGACTTTTCATTTTTGAGTTATCGTGTAAACGTAGTAAATTTAATTAAGTATATAAAATGACTGTTATTTTAATGTATCTATAATCGTTTCATCTAGTAAACAGAATCAGCAAATACCACTTTATAATTTTAGAGGCAAAAATACCTATACTTAGGCTGTCTCAGAAGTATCCGACCTGGCGTATATATATCAATGGTGAAAAGTAACCTTAGGAAGCTTAAGTTTAAAGTTTGACGATTTTACATTGTTTAACATTTGTTTGGCAGCCTTCATTAGTGAATGCTCTCAGTGAATTTGTAAACATGGATAGAATTGACCATCTTTATGTGATATAATATTTTCATTTGAAAAATCTCAGTCCAGCTAATATTAAAGCTGAGCTAGATTCTACATTATGGGAGTCTGCTCCTTCGTTTATTGGGTGGCAGAGTTCAAGCACGGCCGTACGAGCTGCCAAGGCGAACATCGCAGTGGTCGACCAAATGAGGTTACCAGTACAGAAATTGTAAAGAAAATCCACAAAATGGTATTGGATGACTGTCGACTGAAAGTGCACAAGCTAGCAGACATTACAGGCATTTCAAAAAGTTCTGTACATCGCATACTGACTGAAAATTTGGATATGATAAAGTTGAGTGCACGGTGGGTGCCACATTTGCTCACAATGGAACAAAAATAGGGTCGTGAGAATGTTTTAGTCAACTGTTTGGCAATGTTTCCCTGCAATAAAGCCGAGTTGTTGTGTCGATTCATAGCAATGGATGAAACCTGGGTCCATCACTTCACACCTGAGACGAAAGAACAATCAAAACAGTGGATTGGAAGGGGACAATCGGCGAAGACAGTTCCATCTGCAGGTCATGGCGTCAGTTTTCTGGGACACACGCAGGATAATTTTAATTGATTATCTTAAAAAAGGAAATGTAATTAATGGTGAATATTATGCGATCTTGTTACAAAGTTTGAGTGATGAAATGGAACAAAAACGGACGCATTTAGCAAAAAAGAAAGTTTTATTTCATCAAGACAATGCACCAGTTCGCATGTCCATTTTCACCATGGCCAAAATCAATGAGTTAAAGTTCGTGCACCTTATTCGCCAGATTTAGCCCATTTTGTTTATTTTCTGTTTCCAAACTTGAAGAAATGGCTTGGTGGTAGAAGATTTGCCAACAATGAAGAGGTGTGGTCTGCAGTTGATGGCTATTTTGCAGACATCGATAGTTCTCACTATAAATAGGATATCGAAACTATTGAACATCGCTGGGGAAAGTGTATGAGCTGAAAGGAAACTATGCAGAATAATAAATATTTTTTCCCAAAATTTGTGTGCTTTTTTGTTAGATCGGCTATTTTTAGGACAGTCCTCCTCTTTCTGATTCAAATATGAAACTATGAGTTGTGTGAAAATACGTACATACACTCGTGTAAAGAATCTTGTTCTGTAATTTATCTATTGTTATTATTATTATTATTATTATTATTGCTGTTGTTTAACACCTTGAATTCCTCTACCCTAGATATGCGACGCAGAAAGTGAAAGCAGTACTGGAGGCAGCTTTTCCACCAGAATTCGAACTTGATCTCTATGGATAATGAGCTACATTGGAGAGGTAGGCATTTTACACTTAACTTTTGGTAAAAGGTATTGAAAATAGAAATGGAATAACTGTGATATTGAAACTGGGGTGAGAATATAAAAGGAAAATTGATTGGTATAAGGCAATCATTGTTGAAGTATTTCATTCAATAGCGCGTCTTGCAGGTATCAACAGACATTCGTGATTTTTCTCTCGAAATCCTGTCTTCGGTAAAATTTTGTTTCGCGCATTCGTCCCTTCCCGTTCCCCTGTACACCTCCCTCTGTAACCCCTTCTCCCACCCCCACCGACTCCCTGATGACGTCATGGCAGGTAAAGAATAATGAAAGCGGTGCTTCCAATCAATACAATCTCCTTTGAAGAAGAGGTACAAATTTCGTTCTGATGACAAAATTTCGTTAAGCTTGTTGAAGGGCAATCCCAGAATAGCGTTCATTTAATTTATGCATCTGCTCTCTAGCGAGTGTTTTGAGAAGCTTTTGCAATGAACTTTCCCCAGTTAAAGGCATATAAAATTCTTCTTGTACTATTTACGTGAGTAGCTCTGTTCATTATATTACATTTTCGCAGCTACTTTATAAAATTTTCGCAGAAAATTCAATTTTCTACTGCTTCTCAGTTATTAAGATTTCACTGTTGTATACTATGGCCATTCTGGGATAGATTTGTTTTGAATATGGACTAATGTCCAGATATTTATTTTTTATATTTTATTACAAACCTAAATTGTATCATCAATATTTTCCTCACGTCTAGAAGTTAGTGAAAATAACATGATTTCTCTATATCTCTGTAACAAATTATTGTTGAGAAACTTATTCTTCTATCTACTTCATGATAAGCGAGGTAAACATTAGCAGAATTTGCGTTTATTACTTTCTTCCTTGAAAGTAGAAGGGAAATAAGGGAATACTATAGGGTAAAGCGATAGTCAAATCTTTTAAAAGATGGTTACCATGTGGTTGATATCCAACTCTTTGCATGATCAGGAGTTTACAAAATCCCGTTTGAGAAAAGTTTTAAGTATTTTCAAACTAAAACTAATAACAAGGAATATGTCGTAACTGTCAACTACACGAAAAAGTGTATGATATAAGTTGTTTGTTTTAAACAGATCAAATTTTTTTGTGTAGTAAGTTTTTGTCTATCTCTTACGGTTTACCAATTTTGCAAACGCAGCAAAATGCATCTAGAATAAAAAGGCTACTTCCAGAAAATTCAGGCCATACATTTTATTTTCCATGTAAATATCTTTAATCTACGGTATTTTAAATAAAACTGTTAGGGCCATATTTGAGAAAAGCAACATTTTTGCATGTTTTTCCATATAAAGGATTGTTTGTGGTGGGAAGAACTTTTCTCAAAGTATTCTTGTTGTATCCTTGGTTGATAGTAAACTTAAATACTAAGTTTGACACTTTATCGACTTTGGTTTTTGAGTTATAATGTTCAGACACACGAAAAAATGGACACACACACGGATATTTTTCTTAAATGCTTTTGTTTCAATATAGGAACCTAAAACGTTTATTTCCGGTGAAACCTCGGTATCGAATTTTAGGATGGAATACAAATTCTTCTCTGTACACCATGTACACAGTACGTGGATAAAGTAATAGAATGGGAATTCTGTACTGAAAAATTGAAATCAACCACAACGAATATATCATATTCATTTAAAATAAACCGTGTTTGTCATTTGTTAAGTGATGTCCATCAAAATTGGTTTACCAAATATAAAAATCTGATGTGTTCCATTCACATGACTTTCTCTACATCTCTACAACAAATTATTGTTAAAAATTTTATTCTTCTTTTTAATTCATGTTAATTGAGAAAAACTATAAGAAATGGTCATATTAATTGCTTCCTTGTTAAGCAGAAGCGAAATAAAGGAGTACACCATAGGTTAAAGTGGTAATCAAAAGCTGGTTGCCATGTAACTGAAGTTCCTTTGATCGAATGGACAGGAGTTGACAAATTCCTGTATGAGAAAAGTATGCTTTTTAGAGCTGAAACCAATAACAAGGAATATCTCAAACACGATGAAATCCACGAAAAAATGTATGTAACATATAACATAAATTGCGTGTTTTAACGTGCTCTACATTTTTTGTGTGTTCAGTTTCTGTCCATCTCTTACGGTTTAGCAGTTGTGCAAAATTCCGTAAAATTCATCCAGAATAAAGTAGTCTTCAGAGGCTGTTCCCAGAAAATTCAATATATACATTTTATTTGTCAGGCAAATATCTTTAATATACGTTATTTTAATCAAAATCGTTAATCATTTTTAAGAAAAAGCAACATTTTCGAAAAAGGTTCAATGTAAAGGGTAGTTGTGGGAGGGAGAATTTTCTAGAGAATCTTCGTGTCACATCTTTGGAAGATACCTAACTTAAATGCCAAGTTTGGTATTTAGCGGTCTTTTCGTTTCTGAGCTATGCTGCCACACACACACACACACACACACGCGCAAGGACCTTTTTCCTAAAATGCTTTTTTTGGATTCAGGGGGACCCTGCATTTCCGGTGAAATCTCGGTATCGAATTTTTGGGTGGAATACAATACCTTCTCTATACATTATGTAGATAGTATGTGTAGAGAAAGTAAAAATGTAATCTGTTTTATCCTCCGGTCTTCTATACTTATTTTGTAACAAACAATGCTTACAAAAGTTCGTTCTTCTGTCTGCTTCACGCCAATCGAGATACGCTTTACCAGAAATAGTTTATTACTTAGTTTCTTATTAGTAAAAGGGAAATAAGCGAATACACTAGACTACAGCGGTAATAGCATATTTAAATCAGAGTTCGTATCTCGGTTAGGGTGAGTTTTTCGGATATGGGTTTTTCGGGGGGTTCCCTTATCCTGAAATGAATGTCGAGTAACTTTAAGTCCCATGGTCCCTTGGCTAATTTGGGAACGATTTAACCAATTTCATTCATCATTCAATATTATCTATTATGTTAAAGGATGTTAAACTACCCTCCCAAAATAAACTTTAAAGAGTTGGTTGCTGTGTGATTGAAATTACGTCCGCTTTGCAT
Organism: Hymenopus coronatus; assembly: GCA_030762935.1. NCBI lineage: Eukaryota > Metazoa > Arthropoda > Insecta > Mantodea > Hymenopodidae > Hymenopus > Hymenopus coronatus. Next base: position 70,614,472 of record CM060895.1, read on the forward strand.
GACCTGGAGCATAAAAAAAAAATAGGAATGTCAAATTCTGCTTAAGAAAAGCTTTAAGTATCTTAAAATCAAAACCAATAACAAGTAATATCTCGAAAGTGGCTAATTAAAAATAATTTATATGTTTACTTTATTTATATATGTATGAAATTAATTAAAACAATTATATTAATTTCAGATTACATCAAAGCACACGATAAATCATTTCAGCGTAAATGAAAGCCTTAACCTCAACAAGTTCTATGTTTTCTGCCTATTTCTTATATTTTACCAGTTATGCAAATGTGATCAAGAATATAGAGGTTTTAGAGAACATTCAAAATATATATTTTTCCATGTAAATGCATTTAATATACGATACTTTAGTCACCATCATTATAGCCATTTTTGAGAAAGTAAAAGAATTCAGCACTTTTTCTGTATAAAGAGTGTTTGGGGCGAGGGAATTTTCTGAAAATCTTTGTGACACATCCTTGGAAGATATTAAATTTAAATACCAAGTTGGTTATTTAATCGTCTTGTTTTTAAGTTATGCTGCCCACAACACGCATGCACACACATACACACGGTCTTCACAAACCACATGCACATTTTTCTAAAAATGTTTTTTTTTTATTTAGAACCGCTTACAACATGTATTTCAGATGAAATCTTGATATCAGATTTCTGGGTAACTTAGAGGTTATCTTCTCTATCTATTATGTACAAACGCAGTATTTAGTAGAGAGAATAACATTATATAAAATCCATACTAAACGAAGAGAACTTCAGTTTAAATGAGGTCCTCTTCATAGAAAATTCAAGATATACGTTTTCTTGTGTAAACATTTAAACATACATTTAAACCAAATTGTTAGCCATCTTTAAGAATATAAAAAATAGGTGTAAAAGTTAGTTTGGGATGTGAGTATTTTCTTGAAAATCTTAGTGACGTATCCTAGGAAGGTGTCAAACTTAAATGCCAGCTTTGGTGTGTATCAGACTTTTCGTTTTTGGTTAGGATGTTCACACATGCGCGCACGTACTTTCTTCTTAACTCTCCCCTCATTTTCTTTTCTGAACATCTAGAGATACATTTCTGGTGATTTTTTTTATTTTCTGTACACACTCAACACATACATAGAGAAGGTATTGTAATACACCCAAAAATTCGAACCAAAATTTCACCGGAAATACATGTTTTAGGACCCTCTGAATCCAAAAAAGTTTTAGAAAAATATCCGTGTGTGTCTGTGTGTACATATGTGTGTCGGTGGGCAGCATAGCTCAAAAACGAGAAGTCCGTTAAATACAAAACTTAGTATTTCAGTTCAAAATCTTCCAAAAATGCGACACGAAGATTTTCAAAAAATCCCCCCATCCCCAACTATCCTTCACAAGGAAACATTTTTGAAAATTTTGATTTTCTCAAACTTGGCTCTAACGATTTTGATTAAAATTTCATATATTAAAGATGCTTATATGACAAATAAACCGTATATCTTCAATTTTCTGGGAATAGCTTCTGAAGACATGTTTATTTTGGATGAATTTTGTGAAATTTAGCTTAACTGGTAAAATAGGCGAAAACTTACTTCACAAAAATGTAGAGTTCGTTAAAACACACAATTTATGTTATATACATTTTTTTCGTGGAGTTGATAATTTTTTAGATATTCGTTGTTATTGGTTTCAGCTTTAAAATACTTATACTTTTCTCATACGGGAATTTGTCAATTCCTGTCCATACAAAGTAACTTCAATCACATAGCAACCGGATTTTAAAAAAATTGGCTATCAATTTACCTTAGTGTATTCCCATATTTCCCTTCTACTTACAAGAAAGCAAGTAATAAGACTCTTTCTGTTAATTTTTTTCTCGATTAGCCTTAAGTAAGTAGAAGAATACATTTTTAACATTAACTTATGCAGAGATGTAATGAAAATCATGTGAATAGATCATCAGATTATTTGTATCTTAACATCCTTTAACTTGCTTGATCATATCGGATGATAATTGAAATTGGTGAAATGATGCTCAAATGATCCCGGGATAAGGGAAAATCCCGAAAAAATCTTATCCGGATAATTCACCATAATCGATATTCGAACTCGCCACCTTTTCAATGTAAGGCAGACACGCTATCCCCACTTCCCAGGTGAGCTGGGTGAAATATTGATATCGAAGTTTTAGGTAGAATGAAATAATTTCTTTTTGTAAATGTTTAATAGAGAACTTAATACACGAACTTCTATATGAAGGGTCTAAAGCAGGGTTCACCAACTGGTTGCTTTTTGATCAAAGTAAAGAAGGTAAATTTGCTCGATGCTCCTGCGAATCGCCTAGTGTGCACTGCACAACCATCTCCGCGGAAAACAAGATCAGATAATTCCTTAGTGTTGTGGCAACATTGATTTTAAAATACGTAATCCACCATTCATAGGTTAATAACCTATTATGGTTTTATGATTGGTAGAACAATTAGTCTATTATGTCTCTTGCATTAGTATTTATGCTTCCGATGTGAATATATACATACTAGTTTCTCTACTATTGTATGTACATAGTGTATAAAGAAGGTATTGTTTTCCATCCAAAAATTCTATGTCGAGATTTCGCCAGAAATATATTTTGATGTCCCTCGAGTTACAAAAGACATTTCTAGAAAAAAAAACTGATTGTTTGTGTGTGTGTGTGTGTGTGTGTGTGTGTGTGTGTGTGTGTGTGGACAATACAGCTGAAAAACTATAAGACCGTTAAATACCAATCATGGTATTTAAGTTTAGTATCTTCCAAGGATGCGACATGATTTTCAAGACAATACCTCAGCCCAAACTACTCTTTACATATAAATATTTTTGAAAGTTTTTTTCTCTCAAAAATAGCTCTGAACTAATTTGATTGAAATGCCGTATATTAAAGATATTTACATCACAAATAAAGTGTATATCTCGAATTTACTGGAAATAGCTTCTGAAGACTTGCTTATTCTGGATGAACTTTGCTGACTTTTACATAACTGTTAAACCGTAGGTAATAGAGAAAAACTTACTATACAAAAATGTAGATCATTAAAATTTACAATTTAGGTCATATACACTTTTTGTTGAGTTAAACGATTCCGAGATATTCCTTGTTTTTGGTTTCAACTTTAAGCTACATACGTATAAATTTTCTCAAACGGGGTCAACTTTCGTCTCTTTTGTTTTGCTGGCAATGCAAAGCGAACCAAACTTCAATTGTTCATATATTGACCAGCTTTTAAATTTGATTTCATTATGATATTAGCATAGTATATTCCCTTATTTCACTTCTACTTACAAGGAAGCAAACGATAAGACTATTTCTGGTAATGTTTATCTCGATTAGTGTAATGTAGAAAAAACAATAATCTTTTGTAAGAATAGTTTGTTTGTAGAACAGGTAGAAAAAGTCATACAAATGTAACCCATTATATATTTTATGGATTTGGTGGTAGTTGTTAGTCTTAACATATATAACACAAGATTGTTAACTTGATTTATAACATTGTAATCGCATTGTATTGCTGAGGGCATAGAAAATAAGTTGTAACCAAAATCCTTCACATTTAAATCAGTGAGTATGAACAGACATCTTGGTAATTCCTTGGTATCCAACACAATTTCAAAGAAACGTTCTACTCCTTGGTAACAGCCGTACTCGCTTGCATGTGTTGCGTAATGACGCTGCAAATTGAAGTTTCTGAGTGTATAGCTTTGTCGAAAACTAATCTCTTATTCCACTACTTTCTATAAATAAGAAAGATTCCTCTTAGGCATAAACGTAGCAGTCATGGTTTGCATGTTGAATTGCTTACTATTCCCAACATTATAAACTGACACATGACACACTATACTAGGAATAGAGGCAATTCTTGCTGTCACTTGTTTACCTATTGTACTGAGAAATACGATTTGCTTCGGAACAAAATCAAGCGAGTTAGTGATGGCTGCTGATTATGAAGGATTTATCGCCTCTCTAAGAAGAACTGATGTACGGAGAAAGTGTATAAACGCCAACTTTCTCTGGAGGACATGCATGTTTAATAATGTTATTCAAACGCGTTGGTGACTCATTATAATAGAAAGGAGAAAAAAAAACTAAAAATAAATGTTGATTGATTGCAAGGCTTCACAGTTAGTAAGTACTCCAATAATGTTTCGCTGTCCCAGGGTAGCCACAAACGATCCATCAATTATGAACCACATCCGAAATCATTTATGCTCTACTGAGAACCTTCTATATTTGGGATTTGATTCCTTGGAGATTCATGACGCATTTCCTAAAATACTTTAATGTGAGGGATGAATAAATAAGTGACTGTCGACCTGTGAAACGAAATACAGCAAAGACTGTCAAGAGTTACATCCTCTTGGAGCTACATTCGCTAATGTCAGGGAACTAAGTGGATGTAGCGCATCTAAGCTGTACTCAAAATTAATATGACATTAGATTAAATAATACAGTTTAAATAAAAGGACATGAGTTTGAAATTAATTGAAAATGTACTAGAAGTAAATATATTATTATTATTACTAATATAAATTAAAATTTTTTTTTTGAATTTGTACCCTTTAGTGAACTTAATCATATCTTATAGCTGTTTATCCCTCATGTACTTATTTCAAATTCGGTGCATATCTAAATTTGTTTTAGATGTGTACGTGTAGGTGGTCTCGGAGCTCAACTAGTACAATCCCAGGCTGCTGTAATAGGGGTCCCGCTTTCGATTCCCTGCTGGGGGTTGTATTTCTCTAGCCAAGAATATTCCCTATCTTCCACAGAATCTGGAAATATGAATGAGAGAGTGAATGTCCGTGTACATCAAGAAAAATCTGATGTGTTCCATTCACATGACTTTCTCTACCTCTCTGCAACAAATTATTGTTAAAAACCTTATGCTTCAATTTTCTACATGCTAATCGAGAAACAAATTAGCACAGTCTTATTACTTGCTTCCTTGTAAGCAGAAGGGAAATAAGGAAGTACTATAGGCTAAACTAATAATCAAAAGCTGGTTGCTATGTGACTGAAGTTCCTTTGTTTGTATGGACAGGAGTTGACAAATTCCTGTACGAGAAAAGTATAAGCTTTTCATAGATGAAAACAAAAACAAGGAATATATAAAAAAAGATCAACTCCTCGAAAAAAATGTATATAAGATAAATTATGCGTTTTAAGGTGCTCTACATATTTTGTGTTGTAAGTTTTTCTCCATCTCTTACGGTTTAGCAGTTATGCAAAAATCCATAACATTTATCCAGAATAAAGTAGTCTTCAGAGGCTATTCCCAGAAAATTCAAAATATAAATTTTATTTGTCGGTAAATATCTTTAATATACGAAAGTTTAATCAAAATCGTTAGAGCCATTTTTGAGAAAATCAAAAATTTCGAAAAAATTTCCATGTAAAGGGTAGTCGGGGGTGGTGGAATTTTTTTCAAAATCTTTGTGTCGCATCCCTGGAAGATACTAAACTTAAATACCCACTTTTCGTTTTTGAGTTATCGTGTTCACACACACACACACACACACACACACACACACGGAACTTATTCCGAAAATGCTTTTTTTAGATAAAGGGGACCCTAAAATATATATTTCCGGTGAAATCTCGGTATCGAATTTTTGGGTGGAGTGCAATACTTTCTCTATACACTATGTACATAGTGCATATAGAGAAAGTAAAAAATCTGATGTGTTCCATTCACAAAACTTTCTCATCTCTGTAACAAATGTTTGTTAAAATGCTTATTCTTCTATCTACTTCATGCTAATCGAAATAAGCATTAGCAGAAATGGTGTACTTGCTTCCATAAAAAAGAAGGGAAATAAGGGAATACATTAGGCTAAAGAGAGTCAAATCCTTTAAAAGCTGGTTGCCACGTATCCGTTCCTTTGCGTAGCCAAGAGTTGACAAATTCACGTATGAGAAAAAAGTATTTTAAAACTGAAACCAATACAAAGAATATCTTATAAAATGTCAACTCTACAAAAAATATGATGTGTTCCATTCACATGACTTTCTCTATATTTCTGAAACAAAATATTGTTAAAAAGCTTAGGCTTCTATTTACTTCATGCTAATTGAAAAAAAAAACAAAAAAAAAAAGACATTAGCAGAAATAGTCTTATTACTTGCTTCCTTGTAAGTAGAAGCGAAATAAGGGAGTACCATAGGTTAAAGTGATAGCCAAAAGCTATTTGCTTTCTGTATGAGAAAAGTATGTTTTCAAAGTTGAAACTAAAAATAAGGAATATCTTAAAAACGACCAACTCCACGATAAAAATGTATATCACATAAATTGTGAGGGTTTTACTGTGCTGTACATTTTCTGTGTTATAAGTTTATGTCCATCTCTTACGTTTAGCAGTTATGCAAAATTCCGTAAACTTCACCCAGAATAAAGTAGTCTTTAGAGCCTATTCCCAGAAAATTCAAGATATATATTTTATTTGGCAAGTAAATATCTTAAATGTACGAGATTTTAATCGAAATCGTTAGAGCCATTTATAAGAAAATAAAAATTTTGAATTTTTTTCCATGTAAAGGGTAGTTTGGAGTAGGGGGATTTTCTTGAAAATCTTCGTGTTGCATCCTTGGAAGATACCAAACTTAAATATCAAGTTTGGTTTCTAACGGTCTTTTCATTTTTGAGCCATGCTGCCCACAGACACACACACACACATAGGCACAGACAGATACATACACGGACATTTTTCTAAAAATGCTTTTTTTTTGGATTCAGGGGTCTCAAAACATATATTTCCGGTGAAATATCGCTATCGAATTTTTGGGTGCAATACAATACCTTCTCTATATACTAATGTTCATAGCACGTATAGAGAAAGTAAATATATAACATAAATTGTGTGTTTTACCGAGATCCGCATTTTGTTTTTGTCTATCCCTTACGGTTTACCAATTATGCAAAATTCAGCAAAATTCATTCAGCATGAAGAGCTCTTCATAGGTTATTCTCAGAAAATTCAAAATATATATTTTATTTGTCATGTAAATATCTTCAATATACGATATATTTTATATACGGAATTTGAATCAAAATCGTTAGAGCCATTTTTACGAAAAGCTACATTTTCGAAACATTTTCCGAGAAAAGGGTACCTTGACAAATTCTTCGTGCCCCATGCTTGGAAGATAGAAAACATTTTGTTTTTAAATTAGCTGTTCGCAGACACACGGACACACACACACACACACACACACACACACGGACCTTTATATATATATTTTTTTTGTATACGGAGACCCTAAAGTGTGTGTTTCCGGTGAAATATCGGTATTGAATTTTTGGGTGGAGTGGAATACCTTCTCTACCTACGTATTATGTACATGCAGAGAAAGTAATAAACCAAACATTTAACGAATGAACACCATTGCCACGAGCAATAATATTAATTGGATAAATAGAGTCTCACTGAAAAATTCAATGTGACCACGGATTTGAACCACGGATCTCCCGACTTTCGAGCCAACTGCTCTAACCTTGAACTAACATGGCAATTTGCCACAATATTTGCTCATGTCACGACCTACTACCCAAGGTCGCGGGTTCAAACCCGGCAGAGGGCGGTGGATTTTTCGGGCGTAAAAATCCTTAGCATGGCTTCCTTCGGAAGGGAAGTAAAGCCGTTGGTCCCGTGTCGTAGATTTACGGTACGTAAAAAACCTCAAGCCCGATAAACAGGCCTCTGAGCAAATTAAGTTGTTTTTCACGCCTAACATAGAATGGGTGGCTGAGAACCGCAGTAGTTAAAGAACATCCATAAATAAAAATTCCATTTCCGTCGTTTATTTTAAACGTTTGATTCAGCCATGACGAAAGCTTGACCTCAATGCTACCTCGTATTGCATGCTGCAGGTATATCCCTGTGACTTCCGAATTACTCGCTGCGCTTTTGACGAGCACCCAAACTAGAAAGCTTACACTACGGCATACACAGAATAGCTCATCACAACCAACAGAAAGTGCACAGAATATATGCTTGGTTATATTAACAATAAATAAAGTAGCATAGGAAGAGTCAGACTGAAAAATTAAATGCCATAGCCGGGATTCAAACTAGGGATCTCCCGGTGTCTAGCCGGTTGCTCTACTGCTGAGCTACCATGGCAACTTTCCGGTACACCATTAAACGTCTTCACTGACTTGCATGTTCCCGGCAAACCACAATGTGATCTCAAATTATTTCGGAATGACAAACCCCAATGGCGACTTGCATTCAGGATTCATAGTATAGCCTACAATTATTGTCCATAATAGCTGTGATTGGGGTTTTTCATCTCAAAAAACTTTGAGATCACATTGTGGTTTACCGGGAAACATGCGAGTCAGTTGAGAAGTTTAATGCCGTACTGGCAATTTGCCATGTTAGCTCAGTGGCAGTAACCGGCTAGAAAACGGGAAACCCGTGGTTCAAATCCCGGCTATGGCATTGAGCTTTTTAGTCTGATACTATCTATCCAACTGCTGTCCTACACATGGTAATAATAACTCCATGGCACGACGGCTCACTAGGACTTGACCTACCGCCCGGCCGCTACGTCCCCCATCTCGGTCCATGACAGACGTGGAGTATTGGAGGGTGAGTCGTGGTCAGTGCCTCAAACCCCCCCCCCTTCGCCCGGCCAGTTAATACAGTCTTCATGACCTGGAGCCGCTACTTCTCCATCAAGTAGCTCCTCAATTGCACCCCCCCCCCCTCCAGGGACCTCACGAGGCTGAGTGCACCCCGGATCAGGTTTCCCAGCGGGAGAAAAATCCCCACGCCGGTATCGGGAATCGAACCCAGTCCCCCGCTTGGTAAGTAGCTGCGCTACCACCGCACTCAGAAGACGACCTACTACATACAGTTTCTGTGAGAAAACAATTAAATTATCACAACAAATAAAATAATTAAACTAGACGGGAATAACGATCACATGTATTCTTTTGACGCGCACAGTTAGTGCAGTCGATTCGATTCTCGCATACAGGCGTGAAAAGATGAAATGTTTGCACCCATCTATATTAAGAAATGCTTTGCTACGACCTAGGTATTGACTAACGGAATGACAAAGTTCATCGCGGTAGATGAAGCACACAACTGCATCAAGCGGTCATCGAGCAAGGTTTGTCGATTGGCAATTAATTAGCTCTCTTTCTACTCGGTGCATGGTTAGCAGCTTTAAAACGCATCTGTTTCTGTCTCCACGCTGCTGTTTCCAAGGGTAGTGTGATATAGCATCAAACGAGACTGTGTTTTAGTCCATGAACATAAAAGAATCAACAGCAAAAAATAATAAAAATCAGCAACACAATAAAACAACTGACGTGTTCATTCACAAAACTTTCTTTAGATGTTTCATATAAAAACTAATATTAAAAAATCTAATGAGCTCCATTCACACGACTTTCTCTACATCTCTACAACAAATTATTGTTAAAAAGCTTATTCCTCTATTTACTTCACGCTAATCAAAAAAAAAAAAAAAAAAAAGAAGAAATAGTCTTATTGCATACTTCCTTGTAAGTAAAAGCCAAATAAGGGAGTACCATAGGTTAAAGTGATAGTCAAAAGCTGGTTGCTATGTGATTGAAGTTCCTTTGTTTGTATGTATGGACAGGAGTTGATAAATTCTCGTATGAGAAAAGTATAAGTATTTTACAACGGGAACCAATAACAAGGAATATCTTAAAAACGATCAGCTCCACGAAAAAGTGTATATAACATAAATTGTGTGTTTTAACGAACTCTACATTTTCTATTAAGTACATATTTGTCTATCACTTATGATTTATGCAAAATTTCGTTAGAGGCTACTTCCAGAAAATTCAAGATATACATTTTATTTGTCATGTAAATATCTTTAGTATACGACATTTTAATCAAAACCCTTAGTCATTTTTGAGAAAATCAAAATTTTCAGAAATGTTTCCATGTCAAGGGTAGTTGGAGGTGGGGGTATTTTCTTGAAAATCTTAGTTTGGCATCTTGGAGATACTGAGCTTAAATACCAAGTTTGGTATTTAACAGACTTTTCATTTTTGAGCAGTGCTGACCCCCCAAACACACACACAAATGTTTTTGTTTATTCAGGAGATCTCAAAACATATATTTGCGATGAAATTGAATTTTTGGGTGCAATACAATACCTTGTCTATACACTATGGTCATAGTACGTACAGAGAAAGTAAAATGATTATTCTTTTTATCTAAATCTAGATAAATATTAGCAGAATTGGCCTTATTACTTGCTACCTTGTAAGTAGAAGAGAAATACATTAGAATAAAGTGATTGTCAAATTTTTAATAGCTGGTTGATATGTGTAACAATTGAGATTCTGTTCGCTTTGCATGGTCACGTTTGAGAAACGTTAGGTGGTTTAAAAATAATACTAGTAAGAAGGAATATCTCTTTACGTCAACGGTAGTTAAATGTTTGTGTATCCCTCGCGGTTTAACCGTTAAGCAAACTTCTGTAAAACTCGTCCAAAATAAATAGATCTTAAGAAGACTTTTCCAAAAAAATTCAAAATATACATTTTATTTGTGATACAAATATTTTTAATATACGTTATTTTAATCAAAATCGTTAGATCTGTTTTTGAGAAAAATAAACATTTTAAACATTTTTTCATCTAGAAGGGTAGTTTGTGGTGGGGTGATTTTATTGAAAATCTTCGTGTCGCATTGTTGGAAGATACTACACACGCACACACAGATATATATATCATATTAAGTTTGATAACTGTCTTTTAGTTTATGAGCTATGCTGTCCCCCCCCCTCACACAGACCGTTTTCTCTAGATACTTTTATTCGGACTTTGGATACCTCAAAACATACTTTCAGTGAAATCTCGATATAAACTTTTTAGTGAATACAATACCTTCTATAGCTTACCGCTAGAGAAAGTAAATGTGCGATTTCCGTTATTCGTTTCCAAATTCTTTGAGTAACAGTTAACTCGTTCTTAATGAAAAAAGTTGATCTATTTCATCCGCAGTTCTTTATCTAGCCATTATCGTTTATTTTTACATTCTCTACTTCTTACGTAGTTCATAGGCGGAGAAGGTATTACATTCCACCGAAAATTTCGATACGAAGATTTCACTGGAAATTACACTTTTAGGGTTCTTTGTATAGAAAAAACATTTTGGAAAAACGTTTGTGTGTGTCCGTGTGTCTGTGAACAGGATAACTCAAAAATAAAATTCGGCCAAATACCAAATTTAAACTTAGCATCAGCATCTTGCAGGGACGCGTCACGAATATTTTCAAGAAAATCCCGCCACGCCAGTCTTCCCTTTACATAGATTTTTGTTGTTGTTGAAAATATGGCTCCAACGATTTTGATTAAAATAACTACATTAAAGATATTTACATAACAAATAAAATATATACTCTGAATTTTCTTGAAGCTCTGTTTGTTCTGGATGACAATCGTATAGTTGATAAACCGTAACAAACAAAAACTGTCGTTAAAACATATTATTTATGGTATATATTTTTTGTTGAGTTAATGATGTCTTAAGTTATTCCTTATTATTGGTTTCAACTTTAAAATATTAATTATTTCCTGAATCAAAGTTTTCTTCCGTTTTTCTTTTGTTTTACTCCTGATGCTAAGGGAACGGAACTTCAAAGTCGATCGCATAGCTTTAGCCTAGTGTATTCCCTTATTTCCTTTCTACTTATAAGCCCTGTTATGTTAATATTCATCTCGATTAACATGAAGTAGACAGAAGAATAATTTTCTGTAAAAATAACTTGTTTGCAGAACAGTAAAGAAAGTAATGTGAATGGAATACAACAGCTCTTTACAAAAACTCTTTATGTTAATCAAGCTAAACATTTACAGAAATGATTTCGTGACACATTATTTTACAGATTCAAAGAAGAACGAACGAATGATATGATGTACAAGATTACCTTGGGATGAATACTACGGCGCTTGTACCTTCTCTCGCCTGATCCCTCCCACCCCTTCGTACAATATCCTCATTCATCTACCATTAGTATTTTAATTAATACTGTGATAATGTAAAATGGAATGAAGACCATATTTCCCTTTTTTATGCTTGCTTCATATCCTATCGATAATCCTCACTGGTTAACTCCCATAGAGCTATTGTTATGAATACTATTGGAAAATATTTTAAGTGTCCTTTTAGTAGTTCGATAATACAATGGAAAAGGAAATAAAAACATTTATGCTACTGTTTATCGATTAACATTAAATGCACAGAAGAATAACCTTTTGTAAGAATAGTTTGTTGCAGAATAGGTAGAGAAAGTCATGTGAATAAAACACATAAGCTTTTATTTGTTCCATTAATATGCCGCCTTTAACATTTAGTTTATATCCGCGGTTTTGTCTTTGGAACAAATCCAATTATTATTAATGCTTTTCTTTCTTTCACACAAGCCATGAGTAGGACATAGGTTGGATAGGTAGAATCAGAATGAAACATTCAATGACATAGCCCATACTTGAAGTAGGAACCTCCGGGGTCTAGGAGGTTGCTCTAACCAATGAGCTATTATGGTACCAAGCCAGCATAGCATTAAATTTCCCAATTTACTCGCATGTTTCCCGGTAAACCACACACCTTTGCGCAGTAACGTATTGGCTACCATGCTTCCCTCTCAGCTCTAATCCGAGCTTTATAACTGAGTACGCACGTGTATTCTTGCTCAGACGAGTCGAGATTGATCCACCTGGAGTAGTATATTCACGAACGTGCAAAGCGATGATTTCTTGGCGAATTTTGCTTTAAACACTGAGCCACGTTATTATATAGACGCTTAATACAAATATATTGAACCATTATTATATTGATAATTAACGCCCTAACAATAGTGTGCGTTTTAATTTTGGAACAAGCTGAAAAATTCAGTGTCACAGCCGGGATTTGAGCGCGGTTCTCCCGCTCTCCATACGATTGCTCCAACCATTGAGCTATGATATGTCGGTATGACATCCAATTCTCCAACTCAAAGGTGTTTTTGATCCGGTCAACCAACCAGAGTATCTCCTAACTTCAGAAAACACATTAATAGCAACTTATATATCATAAATACTTATTATCGGAATACCATTCGTATAGTCATGTCAACCATTAGGGAATTCTATTAATATATTAGTAATGCTGTTATATTAACGGTCTCCCAAGTGTGTGTGTGTGTGTGTGTGTGTGTGTGTGTGTATTTCACTATTACGAGGACATCCAGAAAGTGACAGACACATGATTTGGCAAAACTAAGTGATAACGAAATACCAATATAAACCTTTATTTACAAAGTTGCGGTACCTTTTTCTATTTCTCAACAAATCTCCATTATTTAAAGATATTTAATGTCAAGTGGTACCAGTTTATCATTGGCGATGTTACACTTTTCTATCGCCAAAGAACTTATTCGCTCTTTTGAATGCACAAAATGTTTGGTTAATCGAATTTTATATATAAATAACGTAAATGTATGGTGATAATGCAATGGACGAGTCTTCAGTGAGGAGATTGCGCCTAATTTACGAGTAATCAACGATGAAGCAGTGTGTGCGAAAAAGACCGGAGTGGAAATTCTTCAATCGTTATGGAGGAGTTGAAAGCAAATGTTGATAGAGGAATTAAGAAAAGCGGTGTTTCACTTTGAACAGCGTACATGACTTTTTGGTTGGGAAAGACACCCAGATCTCAAAGTGGCAGTGAGATCTTGGCTCAGATTTTTATCGGTTAAAGAGTACATCTGCGTTGAAAGCCGTAACCACGTGACAATAAAGGCCTTGATAGCAATGACGATTACATTGAAGAATAGATCAAGGTACTGTAACTTTCTAAATAAAGTTTTGTGTTGATAACTTTCGTTATTATTTAGTAATGTCAAATCGTCTGACATTTTCTGAATGAGCCTTGTAGAAGCAGATGAAAATTTTGATGTCACACCGATATATTGTTTCAGTAACTCAAAATGATTAGAGCCTGAAAATACCGGCTGTTACACTGAATTTTTCAGCTGCATCTAACAATAAAGCATTAAACCATCATTTCAGTGACAAATCAAATCTAAAATGTTTATTGTTATACTTTCACTAACTGCACTCAAAAGTATACATATCAGCATATTTTTTTTTTACGTTCTCTACACGTACTATGTACATAGTGTATAGAACAGATATTGCATTCCACCCAAAAATTCGATAACGAGATTTGACCGGAAATACATGTTTTGGGTACCCCTGCATCCTAAAAAAGCATTTTTAGAAAAAGGTCCGTGTGTGCGTGTGTGTGTCTGTACAGCATTGCTCAAAAACGAAAAGACCGTTGAATACCAAGCTTGGTATTTAAGTTTGGTATCTTACAAGAAAATCCCCCTACTCCCAACTACCCTTTACATGGCACTATTTTCGAAAATTTTGGTTTTCTTAAAAATGGCTCTAACGATTTTGATTAAAATCACGCATATTAAAGATATTTACACGACAAATAAAATGCATATCTTGAATTTTCTGGGAATAGCCTCTGAAGACTACTTTATTCTGGATCAATTTTACGTAATTTTGCATAACTCTAAACCGTAATAGATAGACAAAAACTTACCAAAAATTTAGATCACGTTAAAACACAAATTTATATAACATACATTCTTTTTCGTGGAGTTGATCGTTTCTTTTTTTAGATATTTCTTATTTTTGGTTTCAGCTTTGAAAAACTTACATTTTTCTCATACGTGAACTTGTCAACTCCTGTCCACACAAACAAAGGAACTTCAGTCACATAGCAACCAGCTTTTGACTATCATTTTAATCTACTTACAAGGAAGCAAGTAATAAGACTATTTCTGCTAATTGTTTCTCGATTAGCATGAAGTTAATAGAAGCATAAGCTTTTTAACAATAATTTGTTGCAGAGATGTAGAGAATATTCCTTGTAAAAGACGGTTTGTGGTGGGGCAGATTCTTGAAAACCAGTCACATCTTTAGAAATGTCATTTTGGGTATTTAACCGACTTTTCGTTTGGGAGTTTCATTGTTCTCTCTTTTTTTCTCTCTCTCTCTGTCTCACTCACACAATGGGTTCTTTAAAAATTATTTTTTTAGGTTTTAGGTATCTCAAAACATGTATTTATGGTGGCGTATTGGTATCAAATATTTGAGTGGAATTCACTTTATGAGTAGAAAAGGCAAAATATTTTATTTCAATTGTGTGTGTGTGTGAGTCCATTTTAATGACTCAAAAACGTAAATTTGGTTAAATGCTGCACTTGGTGTTATAATTTGTACATCCCATTTTTTAAAAAAAAAAGCCCAAATGAGTTTGATTAAAAGGACACATTTTCCTGAATTTCTCATAAATATCCTCTGATTTAATCTCTGTCGTATAATTTGATTTGTATAATTATATGCAGAAAGAAATACTTAAGAAATAGAAGAATTTGCTAAGGTATCACTAGAATTTATAATTTTAGTTAGTAATTTTGTTATAGCTGTAATCGCTTTCAATTGTCGAAAACTTTCAAGCATGTGTGTTACGTCTAAACTTGCAATATGAATCCCGATTTACTGGAGCCATGGACAGCTTGCAACCAGGCTGCATTTGATATATATGGGGAATACTGTTTCCTTGAAAGAAGCATCCGCCCCATCTATCTGGCACTGTCTCACGTCACGCAACCTGGAAACATGAGAAACTAACGGAACGAAAAGGAAATCGTGATAAAGATAACTCCCTAATAACCAGGGACAATTAGGAAATAACTAAGGTCAGAAAGGACGGGAATCGAATCCGAGACTCCCGAATATGAGCCTCACATGATACAGTGGAGTTAAATAGTTGTGTGTATAATGTCTTAGAACGCGGATAAGGCATGAAATACATAATTTTGATTAAACAAGTTCATCCAACTGCCTCTGTAAATGAGACTTTGAAGATGTGAGCAAAAGGGATAGACCTGAAACTGTTAATGACGATCAAGTGACGGTAATGTTGTTACCTGGTTGAAATGAGCAACTAGGCACTTCCCGTCCCTGAACCGTACACCGAAATGATCCCTAGAGCCTGCTTGAAGATATGGATTCGCGATCTAAATTAAGTGACACGTGTAAGAGGAAGGTTGCTCCACCCTCCAACGGTAAACACCAATTAATACATCCAAGAACGGCGGCAAACAGTTGTGGGTGTACCTTTCCACCAGCGCGATCTTCCGAGTAAGCGCTATTCCTGTATCCTGGAATTCCAGGTAACGCAAACCTTGCTGGAATTTTGTGTTAGTGAGGATTTATTGTAACGCCCTCCTTATCTTCTGCTATTCACTAATAATTTTTGTGTTGCAAAGCAGAGGCGTATGCTGCAACCAAACTAAGGGTTATCTCTTGTAATTTTCTCTGCTTCCTACGTAATACACAGGTGGAGAAGGTATTGCTTTCCACCCAAAATACGGTACCGAAATTTCCCTGGGGTCCCTTGTGTACAACAATAAGCACTTTTATTTTCTCCAGCATTTATGAACAGTGAACACAGCAGATAGAGGAAGTGTTGTATTCCACCCAAAATTTGACACCTAGATTTCACAGGAAATGCATGAGTTAGGATCCTCTAAATAAAAAAAAACAAAAAACATTTATAGAGAAACGTCTGTGTGTCTGTAGACAACATAACTCAAAAACGAAAAGTCAAATAAATACCAAACTTGGTATTTAAGTTCAATATCTACCAAGGGTGCGACACGAACATTTTCAGGAAAATCCTCCCACCCCAACTACCTTTTACATAGAACAGTTTTAAAAAATATTTATTTTCTAAAAAAGGGCTGTAACCATTTTTATTAAAATACCTAATGATTAAATATTTTTACGATAAACGAAATGTATATGCTCAATGTTCTGGGAATAGCCTCTGAAGACCTAGGTGAGTTTTATACAAATTTTGTATAACTGGTAAATGATAAAATAAGACAAAATTTTACTGAACAAAAAATGCAGAACTCTTTAAAACACACAGTTTATGTCATATACATTATTTCTGAAGTCAACAATTTCCCAGATATTCCTGTTATTTGTTTCAATGTTGAGCAACATAAACTTTTCTCAAACGGAAACTTATCTTTCTTTTCGCTTTCCTTTTAATTTCTTCTGGCATGTAAAGAGAACCGACTTTCCAATGTCTCACATAGCGACCGGCTTTAAAAAGATCTGATTATTGCTTTAGCCTACTGTATCCCTCTTATTTCTCTTCTACTTGAGGGGAAGCAAGTAATGACACCAATTCTGCTACTGCTTATTTAAAATAGCACGATGTAGAAAAAAACATTTAAAAAAACGTTTGCGGAACTGCTAGAGAAAGTAATGTAAACGGAACACATCATCTTATTAGAAAAAGGCCCATGTGTGTCTTTGTGTGAATGTGTGCGAGGATGCCAAACAAAGATTTTCAGGAAAATGCCGCCACCTCAATTTTCTCAAAATGGCTCTAACTATTTTGATTAAAATGCCGTATACTAAATGTGTATACTGAATTACGTGGTGGTAACTACTGAAGTCGTCTTCACTCTGAAACTTTTGTATAACTGATGGGTAAACCATAAGAGACAGACAAAAGGTTACTACACAAAAAGTAGGTCTGTTAAAACACACAATTCATATATGATAAATTTTTTCTGTGTATAGTTTACGATTTACAAGGTATTCCTTGTTATTTGTTTTAATTTTAAAATACTTGATACTTTTGTCAAACGGAAAGTTGCCATTCGTTTCATATATATTTTTGTTTTAGTCCTGGGCATGCAAAGAGACCCGAATTTCAATCACATACCAACTAGCTTTTAAAAGATTTGGCTAACGCTTTAACTCAGTGTATTCCTTTAGTTCCCTTTTACTTATAACGCTGTAGTTCATAAGATTATTTCTGCTAATGTTCGTCTCAATTAACATAAAATAGATAGAAGAATAATCTTGTTAGAATAGTCTGAGAAAGTCATGTGAATGGAACACATTAATGTTTCACTTGGAAAATTATGTATACACCTCTGTTCAGGATTAAATGGAAGTTATCCTTAAAAATAATAATCATTTCAATGATATTTAGTACATAGAGGTAATAATAATAATGATAATAAAATAACAATAATAATAATAGGAAAACAAGAAGAATATAGTCATTGTTATTACTCAGTAAGTAAACCTTTAAATAAAAGCAAACTTGTTTGTCATGTACTAAGAGAATGGTTGGTCAATTTTAAGTAAAAATCATTTTCGAAAAATATTGCCTGTAAATCAGGCTATTCGAATTCGATTCGTCTGAGGAGAATATTCGCGCGTACTCAACAACAGACATTGGAACTCGGTTGAAGCGTGACACTAGTAAAGGTATTACCACAATGCTCTCGTCCTGGCGTTTCATTTCCGATATTTGATTCGGCCTTGTTGATAGCTGCCTGATATTGTCGGAACTGTCTGATATAAAGGGTAGTTTGGAGTGGGGGGGGGAGTTTGTTGAAAATTTAGGCGTCCCATCCTTAGAAGATGCTGAATAATTTATATAAATTAACATCAACTTTCCTATTTAATGTATTTTTCATTTTTGAGTTATGCTATTCACAGCTACACACAAAGCACGCACATACACACAAGAATCGTTTTCCAAAAATGCATAATTTGTTTAGGACGTCTCAAACATAAGTATAATGTCTTTGAAAACTCACTTAAAACTCTAAACCGTTATAAAATAAATATTTGAGATAGGATAAAAGCAAAAGAAATTCTATCTTGGATTATCAATGAGGTTTGGTATTTTTTTTTGAATATAGCATTATCATATAGAATGAAAATAGTAATTTTATTCATAATGCTACAAGAATTTGTAAGGTACAAATCACGGCTCTATCACTAAATGATAGAATATAGCTGATTCCACGTCATTATGAAAGCAAGGTCTGAGAACATTTAGAATTCTTAACAATTTAAAAGCAGTTCCATGTTCCATTCGTAAATTTCCGAATGCCACTGCGATCTCCAGATCTCGTCCGATCGACATTTAGTTATGGGGTTACCTTAAAGAACGAGTTTTCCTAATTTATCCATCAACTCGACAGCAACTGGAAGATTCTATCTTGCAGGAAAATGCTACTGTACCAAGACAAATGCAATGCATGAAGTAGCAAAAAATTATTAACGTTAAATATGAAAATAGAGGGAATCTTCCCAATGTTTTGCACAACATCATTTTTTGCCAAGTTTGTAACTTCTTTGTTTTCTCTATAAAAGTTCTTATAATATTTATAACTATTTGAAGTAAGCTTTGAAATACCCTATATATTCCCATTGGAACCTCGACATCGACTCTTACTATACATAGCAGAGAAATTATATGGATAACTACGATATTTTAAATAAAATACCACATTCTAAAGATATTTGCATTGCAAATAAAATGAACATATGTATAACTTGAATTATCTGCGAATAGCTTTACCACAATGAAAGCTTACTTGGTAAACTATAACAAAAGAGATATTACCGTAATATTTAAAGAATTTATTTTATTATACATTTCATTGTATGGGCAAGAAGGATGCAAAAGGCTGAAGTGATATATTCAGTTTAATATATCTTACGTTTTACTTCTCATGAACAGGAGAAATAAATGAATGACGACTTAACACATCAACAACGAATAAAACATTTGAAAATTCAAGCCAATAACGAATAACTTTGCCAATAATTGTGCATTTTAACATTTTAGTCGGGAAGGATTAGGCTGAATGAGAAAAGGAGCATTATGTACTTTTGGAAGGGTTGAAAGACAATGACCTAGAAGGATTATTTTGTAGGGGAGTACCACTTACTTTTTAATGAATGTAAAGAGAAGTGAAATTGAAGGAAAGAAATTTCCAAACACAAATTAAATAGTATGCCTGGAGAGATGGCAGCAATACAAATTTAGAATGGGAAGGGTTAGAGAAAAATTTGAAGAAATATGATACTTTTTGAGAAAAGTAAAAGAAAAATGGATAAGAAGAGAGAGATGGATAAAGATAAGAAAAGAAAACAGGAGTAGGAGGAGAAATTAGTGTTAGGTACAAGAAATAACTACTCACTAACAGCCAAGGGGCTAAGCGGATATAAGGGATACTTAAACCAAATTTGTACATTAAGATAATTAAAATAGTTTAAGTGCTCAACACGTCTTTGTAAAGAAGTGAAAATATAACCAGAGTAAAATAATAATAATAATAATCATAATCATTACTATTATTATTATGCAAGTTTTGTTTAAGCCTATAACGATTTACCAGTTATACAAAAGTCGGCATATTACAAATCCATCCCCAATGAACCGAATATGGGATTTGTGGTGGACAAAGTGGTGCTGGGGTTTTCCGGTTTCCCCTGCCATCGCATTCCACTGTTGTTCCTCTTCATACCAAGTATCGGCCGTGTCATCGACTGCGGAGGCTTCTGTAGCAAAAGCGGGCGTTTTAAAAAATGAAGCGAACATCACAGTTTATTTTCAGAAAAGTGGATACGCTAATATCCTAGATCAATGAATTTCTATAAGATTGCTATAGACATTTTTGAGGAAATAGTAGTTTTGTGTAGCAGGACTTCCTGGAAATCTGCGACTTGGATCTGGGCTAAACATAACAAAATGTTTTTATTCAATATTTCGTTTTGGACTATACTGTTCTTCAGCCATACACACTCGCTACACACAACGCGCGTACACATTTATAAATGCTTTTTGGATTTATGGGACCTCGAAACTTGTATTTTCTGTGAACTTTCGATGTAGTATTCCTAGGTTAAATACAGTCTCCATTAGTTACTAAAGATAGAGGAAGTAAAGTCACAGGTTAGACGAATATACGCGAGGAAGAACGAATAAAATCAAGATTTCATAATTATATTTTTTCTAATATCTTCTTTATTCTCGTAGCTTTAGGCCAAATCGCGGGATCTGTTCCATAGGATATCTCGCTGACGGTCCCCGTACCATTTTTTTTTTGTCTCGTGCCAAATAGTTGTCGATAGGATGCCAACTATTTCCAAGTTTTCTTTAGACTGAAAGTGTGCCTTTGGGTGGTATTTGTCTTGGTGACTGAGGCAAACCACGAAAACCCCTCAGCCAGTTTGTTCTCACAGGATTTGAAGCCGGGACCTCCCAAATGGGGGCTACAGACGTTACTGCCTGACCCATCCCACTAGGCTCAATAATGCTGTTGATTGTTTTAATTGATCTATTCTTTATTATCGTTAATACATTAGGGACTTTGGGTACCCAGTTTATTCCATCATCTTTAATAACTCATTTCCATTGACCTTGTCAAAGGCTTTTGTGAAGTAAAGTTTGCTTTGGTGTTGAACTAAATGTTTGTTATTTGTCGTATTATGAATACGGAAACATTTTAGAAGAAGCTTTCTAAAACAAGTTTTACGTTTTCAAGTAACTGAATTCTCAACCTAAACTGGCGGATAATAGTTGACTTTCAGTTTCGTCTCACGTTTGCACCATAACAGAGAAATGGAAGTTCCAAACATGAGACGAAAGCTACTGTAATAGATTGTAGGGCATGTGTGGAAGTTGCTGCAAAAGTTGGCTAGCCGAACGAGGAAAGTGTGGGCTGAGACGTGTTAAGCGTTCCAGAAATTAGTGCAAGGGAAGCTAACACTGGTCCGGAATACCCGGATATTCTCATTGCACCGTGTGGGCCATGCTAATTACCTCGTGCTGTGTACAAAATTTATTACCGGATTTTGTACGTATCTTAATGTAAGAGCTCATTAGAATCGTTGCGGAATTTTAAAAAGCGGTTGCTAATTTCTTCCTGAACTTGAGTGCGGATGAGACAAACCGGAAACGCTGGAGAGATCTTGATGTTGCCGTTTACTGCTAAGACTGCAAAACTTTCTGTAACCTTTACCATTTCAATTCCACAGAACATTTTTATTCTTCCATCCACTACAACCCGAACATATTAGCAACCCCGGAAAAATGTTGTTGTTAACGATTAAAGTTCGTAATCTGAAGTCAAAAGTGCGTTACATTCACAAGCCTTTCTCTAAACGAACTATGTACATAGTGTATAGAGAAGGTATTGCACTCCACCAAAAAATTCGATACCGAGATTTCACCGGAAATATATGTTTTAGGGTCCCCGTTATCTAAAAAAAGTATTTTCAGAAAAAGGTCCATGTGTGTGTCAGTGTATCTGTGAACATGATAACTCAAAAACAAAAGTCGGTAAAATACCAAACTTGTTATTTAAGTTTAGAATCTTGCAGGGATGCGACACGCAGATTTTGAGAAAAATCCCCCACCCCAAACTACCCTTTACATGGAACTTTTTTCGAAAATTTTGATTTTCTAAAAAATGAATCTAACGATTTTGATTAAAATATCGTATATTAAAGATATTTACCCCACAAGTAAAATGTATATTTTGAATTTTCTGGGGATAGCCTCTGAAGACTACTTTATTCTGAGTGAATTTTCCGGAATTTTGTATAACTGCTAAACCGTAAGAGATAGACAAAAACTTACCACACAAAAAATGTAGAGCACATTAAAACACACAATTTATGTTGTACATTTTTTTCTTGGAGTTGATCGTTTTTGAGATATTCCTTGTTTTTGTTTTCAGGGTCGAAAATTTTAACTTTTCTCATACAGGAATTTGTCAACTCATGTCCATACGAACAAAAGAACTTCAGTTACGAACTATGCTTATTACTTAAAGGAGATGCTACATTCCATCCAAGAATTTTATACTCGGATTTTAACGGAAATACACATTTTAGGGTCCCCTATATAAAAAAGCATTCTAAGAAAACGTCCCTGTGTGTATGTGTGTGTATGTCCATTGATCCATGTGTAGCTGTGAACAATATAACAAGCAAACTAAATGCCAAATTTGACACCTAAGCTCAGCATCTCCCATGGATGCGACAGGAAGGTTTGAAGAAAATCTAGCCTCTCCAAACTACGCTTAACATGGAAAACTTTTAGACAATTTTGATTTTCTCATAAATGAGAAATGATCCACATATTAGAAATATTTACATCACAATAAAATGTACAGTATCTTGAATTTTCTAGGCATAATTTTGGATGATTTTTGCACAACTGGGAAACTACAAGAGACAAAGTTTACTACATAAAAATGTAGACTTTCGGAAAGCACGCAATTTATATCCTATACATTTTTGAGTGAAGTAAATAATTTCCGAGGTATTTCTTGTTATTAGTTTAAATTTTAAAATTGTTAACATTTTCACAAACGAGAATTGGTCATTCCTTGTGGTATTGTCATAAAGCAACAATTTGTGCATTTTTATTGTTGTTATTATTTTCATTAAAATACGACAGCTTATAAGTAAATACTTATTATTTTATTTATATACCACGAGTTTGAAACATTATCCCTGTCTGTGTTAGTGTTTATAATCCAATAATCACAGCCCCTTTGGTAGTGCAATTAGCTCAAACATAATTATTTAATTATTCATCGTGTAAGAGCTCAGAACAGCGCTTGTTAGAGGAATTTGCTGCATAGACGTTATAATTATATTAGGTTAACGAAGAACAAGGTTGCTGGGTTTTAAGAGCGACTAAAACTATTCCAAGAAAACGAAAAGTATTTTAGAACTGGTAACTTCTATTCTCACACATTAATAATATTTTTCCTTCCTTTTAAATAACAGTAATTTGAGGAAATAATTATAGACATTTCATTTTGAAGATTTTAAGTTTAATAGAATCTGACGAATTCCATTATCATGACTTTCTGTACAATCTCTGGAAAAAAAATATTGATAAAACGTTTTTTCTTCTATTTACTACGTGCTAATCGAGAAAAAATATCAGAAATGGTCTTAATACTTGCTTCCTTGTAAGTAGAAGGGAAATATGGAAGTACCATGGCCTAAAGCAATAATCAAATCTTTTAAAAGTGCCTTGCTATGTGATTGAAGTTCCATTGTTTGTATGGTCAGGAGTTGGCAAATTCCCATATGAGAAAAGTGTAAGTATTTTAAAACTGAAACCAATAACAAGGAATATCTCCAGAACGGCTAACTCTACAAAACATGTATATAACACAAATGGTGTGCTTTAACGAGATCTACATTTTTTAAGAGTTAGTGTATGTGTATCTCTTAAGGTTTACCAGTTATGCAAATTTCCGCAAAATTAATCCAGAATAAAGATTTCTTCATCCCAGAAAATTCAAGATATGTATATATTTTATTTGCCATGTGAATATCTTTAATATGCGATATTTTAATCAAAATCGTTATAGCCATTTTTGAGAAAATCAGTTTTTGAAAAATTTTCCATGTAAAGGATACTGGGAGTGGGGCATTTACTTGATAATCTTCGTGTCCCTTCTTGGAAGAAACTGAACTTAACGGACTTTTAGTTTTTGAGCTATGCTACCCACAGGCGCGCGCGCGCGCACACACGCACACACACACACGCACACACCACACTCTGGCACACAGACAGAGACACGTAGGACATTTTTCTAAGAATGCCTTTTTTGGATTCAAGGGGTCTCAAAGTATATATCTCCGGTGAAATCTCGGTATCGAATTTTTGGGTGCAATAGAACACATTCTCTATAAACTATGCACATAGTACATGAAGATAAAGTAAATTTACGCAAATTTAATTTCAACAAAACAAAACTAAAGCTACCATTCATATTCAGGCTATCTCTGTTCAGTATTAGCGTATCGTGCATTTTGCAGAACATATTGCAGTGTAGGCTTGCACTTTGTTTCTATTAGTGCAAGTGCATATTTAAATTTGATTTGATCACTTCATTTAAACCTCTCATGGGAATCTTCAAGACTGAATTGCAGCTCTGGCTGTGTTTGAGTAAAATGTCATTTTACTTTCTGTAGCGCGGATGCATAATGTACCTAGTAGATAGAGGAAGTATTGTATTCCACCTAAAAATCCGATATCGAGATTATACCGCAACTACATGCTTTGAGATCACAAAAACAGTTTTAGAAAAAGGTCAACACCTGTATGTGTGTATGTGTGTGTGTGTGTGTTTGGGTAACATAACTCAAAAAGGAAAAGCGGTTAAATAACAAACTTGGTACTCAAGTTCAGAATCTTCCAAAGACGCGACAAGAAGATTTCCAAGCAAATTGCCCCTCCCAATTAGCCTTTACAGGATATATTTTTCTAAAATGTTGATTTCATCAAAAATGGTTCAAACGATTTTTGTTAAAATATCATATGTTTAAGATATGTTCATGGAAAAATATATATCTTGAATTTTCTGGGAATGAATTCTGAAAACCTCTTCTTTCTGGATGATCTGTGTGTAACTGGTAAATAGTAGGACATAGACAAAAGTCTACTAGACAATAATATATAGCTCGTAAAAAAACACAATTTGTCATATACATTTTTTGTAGAGCTGATGGTTTTCGAAATATTCCTTGCTATTGGTTTCAATTTTTAACTGCTTAGTTTTTCTCAAATGGGAAATCTTCCGTTTCAACTCTGTTTTACTCCTGGCGTTGCACAGAGAACTGAATGTCAATTGTTTCACATAGTGACCGGCGTTTTAATGATTTATCTATCGCATAAGCCTTGTGTATGGTCTTATTTCCCTCCACTTCGAATAAAGTAATACAACAATTTCTATTAATGTTTATCTTGATTAGCATGATGTGGATGAAAGAATAATTCTTTGTGATAATAGTTTCTAAAGAAAGGTATGTAAATGGAACATAGCAAATTTTTTGTTTTGTAGAGTTATATTTGGGTCATTTCACAGTATAATGGAATTGACATAAAAATCTAAAATGATTAATTACGCACTATTTGCTCTACCCACTATTCTAAACATTATAGAGTGTCCCAGAATTCGACCGCGCAAATTTGCAGGATTGTATATTAACATAAAAATCTGATGTGTTCCATTCACATGACTTTCTCTACATCTCTGTGCCAAATTATTGTTAAAAAGCATGTTCTTATATCAATTTCATAAACATTTCTGATAAACGTTAGCAGAAACTTTCCTTATTACTTGGTTCCTTGAAAATAAAAAGGAAAAAATCTAAAGAATTCCATTAACATAACTGTTCGGTAAACAAATGTTTTATTGAAAACATTTTTCTGTTTTCTACATCTTGCTAATCAAGATAAACAGAAGCAGAATTAGTCTTATTACTAGCTTCCCTGTAAGTAAAAGGGAAATAAGAACATACACAGGCTAAAGGATAGTCTGGTCCTATAAAAGCCAATCGCTATGTGAAACAATTGAAATTACAATCTCTTTGCTTGCTAGAATAAACAAACGAGACACGAGAAGAAAGATATCTTCCCGTTTGAGAAAAGTTTAAGTGGCTAAAATTTAAATCAATATTCCGAAATATCTCGAGAATAGTTAACGCTAAAAATTGTAGGTATTACATAAATTGTGTTTTAGTGAGATCTACATTTTTATACCTTTTACGGTTTGACAGTTATGCAAAAGTCATCTAGAATGAAGAAGTATTCAGAGGCTATTATTTCTCTAATACAGTTATTTACAAATAAAACATTGTGGTGAGGTTGTAGTATGCCTACCTCGTATTCAAGAGATTTAGAGTTCGGGTGATTTACGAGGATAAAATGTTTTGTTTCTGGATTTTTCTCCTACCCTTAAAAAAAAAAAAATTAGATAACTGAAACTCTTATGAGTTCCCAGGCTGATTTGAGTATAATTTCTTCCATTCTATATATATCCATATGATTTCCTAGGTAAAGTACGTTAGCATATACAAATTGTTGCCCTCCGTGGTGTAATAGTTACCATGCTAACTTCATATAGCTAAGGTCGCGGGTTCAAACCCGACGGAGGATGATGGATTTCTTCGGGTGGTTCCTTCGGAAGGGAAGTAAAGCCGTGAGTCCCTTGTCGTAGATTTACGGCACGTAAAAGAACCTCAAGCCTGATAGAGAGGCCTCTGAGCAAAATTAAGCGGTCTTTAACGCCCAATTTAGAATGGGACACTTAGAACCACAGCAGTTAAAGAGCGTCCGTAAATAACACAATTTAATTTATGTATACAAATTATAGCCTTTTTGTACATTTAAATGTTTCATAGTAAAAATCATGATATATAGGTAACATAGTAATACTTACGTATAATTTTCGTGCATTTGAATATTGTGTTTGAGCAATTCAGCAGCCAATATGGCAAAACTTCAATCGGACTCTGATTGTACAGTATTTGTCAAGAAAAACTTTAAATTATTACTTTTACATAATTTATTTTAAAATAAGTATCGATTATCATTGAATAGATATTTTCAGTTATCAGAGTTATGAATTTGTTAGCTATTTTACTTTCCACGGTTACCTCTCTCAGTTCATAAATGGCGCATTTCCTGCGGTAACGTTTGGTTTCGTTTGGTGATTGGTATCGCGTACGGAAGCAGCAGGTATAGCAAATGCACACAGGTGGTCCCTATCTACTACAAGCAAATGCAGCTGCCTCTGCATAGTAGGTACGCTACCGTTGGTTACAGAAGAGTGTCATTGGAGCAACACTAAATAGTACACTAGTGTCATCCCATACCTTTCTGCTGCTGTGTTGAGAGAATAAAGCTGCTAACGTATTATTCAACTGGCTCAAATCCATTTACCTATTTTATTTAGTCTATATATTTTCAATGAAACATTATATTTTCATTTTAAAGTAACATTTACCATTTATAAATATATTCAAAGAAACGGGAGTTGTTTTGGCACGCCTTTGTTCTCGGATATTACTGAGACTTATGTGCAAACTGTACCTCAGTTCCTCCGGAGTTTGCGTTAACAAAGTTCTTCTGTTACCGTTCAAATAATTATTCTTTTTTTTTGTAAAGCACAAGGATTCAACACTTATTGCGACAAGTGGCAGATATTTTTGGTCCGAAGGGAGACCTTTAATCTTTCCTTAACCAGGAAAGCTGTGAATATGTTTTAGCATCGAGTTTTCATTCGCTGGCGCATATCGCGTTTAATTAATTTATGGGATGTAAATCACCTCAGACTGCGGATCGCCGCCTGGTGAAGGGAAAAACCATAAAACCCCCATAAAACTTACATAGGTGATTAAAAAGGAAACGACGTTGGGCGTATAGATCTTCACTTAACGAGTTCACAGCGCCATCATTGCTGAATGTTCGTTTTAATATAATGTCTGACGTTAAGCCTAGTGTTTATGGCGTCAGTACAGTCAGGTTCATCGTTTCCTGAAGCGGATGATGCGTTATAAAATGCATTTAATTAAGTTGTAATAGCTTTCGTTTAATGTCGGAGAAACGTTTTATTCCTTTAGAAAGAGAGAGATGAAGTGAGAGAGTATACGAATATTTGGAACTATTTTCACAAAGAAGGTATTTTGGTTAAAAGTTTACTAACCGTCATCAATAGATGTCATGGGAGATATAAGGTATTACCTAATTGTAGTATATCACATATTTTTGTATTTTTAACATCATTTTTACCTTCTCTAGCACTATGCACAATGTACATATATAGTGGAAAGAAGGATTTGAATTCCATCCAAAAATTCGATACCGGAAATACATGTTTTGAGCCCCCGGATCCAAATAATGCGCTTTTAGAAACATGTCCCTGTGTGTGCGCGTGCCTGTGGGCAGCATAGGTTAAAGACAAAAAGTCGGTTAAATATCAAACTTGGTATCTGCTAACTACGGTGTTTTCCAAGAATACGACAAGAGGATTTTTCAAGAAAATTCCCTCCACCCCACTACCCTTTAAATGGAGTATTTTTCGAAAACTTTGATTTTCTCAAAAATGGCTCTAACGATATGTTTAAGATATTTTCATGCCAAACGAAATGTATATGTTGTCCTTTCTGAGAATAGTCTCTGAAGACTTGTTTATTCTGAGTGACATTTGAAAACCATAAGAGAACCGTCAGAATTGGTCTCATTACTTGCTTCCATATAAGTAGAAGTGAAATAAGAGAATGCACTAGGTTAAAACGATGGTCAAATCTTTTGAAAGTAGTTCGCTATTTGAAAAATTTGAAATTCGGTTCTCTTTCCTTGCTGTGATTAAAACAAACGAGAGACAAAAATATGACTTTCCGTTTGAGTGCGAAATCAATAACATGAAATATTTCGGAAACGGCTAGCTGTACAAAAAAGAAAGGTATATGCCATAAATTGTGTGTTTTAACGACATCTACATTTTTTGAGTAGTAAGTTTTCGTGTCTCTTACGGTTTACCAATTATCCAAAAGTCGTCCGGAATGAAGAGGTCAGAGGATATTCCCAGAAAATTCAAGGCATACATTTTAATTGTTATTTATTTTTATATACTGTATTTTAATCAAAATAGTTTTGTGAAAAAAAAAATTTCGAATATGTTGGCTTATTCAAAAAAGGCTCTAACGGTTTTAATTAAAAAATCTCTTATATTTAAGATATTTACGTGCCAAATAAAATGTATATCTTGAATTTTATGGGAATAACCTCTTAAGAGCTCTTTATTCTGGTGGTTTTTATTGAATTTTGCATAACTTTTAAACCGTAAGAAATAGATAAAAAACTTACTACACAAAAAATGTAGACGATAAAATACACAATTTATGCCATATACTTTTTTCATAGACTTGGCCGTTTTCAAGATATTCCTTGTTATTGATATCAGTTTTAAAATACTCTAAATTTTTCTCATACGGAGTTTGTTGACGCTTGACCACGCAAAAAAAAAAAAAAAAAAAAAAAAAAAACCGATTTCAATCCTATAGCAACCACATTTTAAAACATTTGACTGTGTATTCCTTATTTCCCTTCTACTTATAAAGGAACTACGTAATAAGACGTGTCTGCCAATGTTTTAGCATTAAACATAGAAGAATAATCTTATTGACAATAATTTGTTACTGAGATGTAGAAAGTCATGTGAATGTAGCACATCAGATCATTTTGTTGTTGTTTGTTTGCTGGAGATAAACATACATTACGCTGTGTGTTTTCTGGCTAACAGATTAGAGTATGCAATGCTTTTGGATATTGGTAGTATGCACGTTTTTATCCCGATAACTATTATTTCAGCAAATCAACGATCCACAGAGCAATCCTATTCAACGTTAGTCTGTGATCTGACATCATGTTGTAAAAGAACTTCTATGTGAGTTTTTTGATTAACTTGTAGCTATCTTTCCATGTGTGAAGTTCTCCTAGAAACCTGGGGGTGTTTTACGATGGATTTTCTTCCGAAACTCTGCCTGGATATCCAATCTACTTTATGTCTTCCGGAATGTTGGCTGTATGTGATGCCTCTTTCTGCGTCATTGGGATCTCCTTTGAGCTATACATACTTCGACCCTCATTTCACACGTTTTACGATCGTAATAGCAACTACAAAGCTTCGTTCCAACAGAAACAAACATTCAATTATATATTCTGGATATTCTGGATAAACAGACATCCTATGTGACATAAAACCGTGACAAGTAAGAATGAAGTATTTGTTTCAACAGTTGAATGCAACTCCGTTGATTTTTGCCGTATTTGGTTGAGTATTTGGAAATGAAATAAAATGAAATGAAATGCAGTTTTATTTATCGACGCTCTTTAAAGGGAAATAAAGGGAATGCACTAGGCCAAAGCGAGAGTCAGATCTTTTAACAACTGGTCACTGAGTGAAACAATTGAAATTCGGTTCTCTTTGATTGTTAGGACTAAAGAGAAACGAAAAAAAAGATGTCTTCCATTTGAGAAACGTTTAAGTTCCTTAAAACTGAAACCAATAGCTCGGAATATCTCGAAAATGGTTAACTCTACAAAAATGTATTTGATTTATATTGTGTGTTTTAAGGATATATACATTTTTGTGTACTAAGATTTTGTCCATCACTTACGATTTACCAGTTACACAAAAGTCATTCAGAATGAAGAGGTTTTCGAGGCTATTCCCAGAAAATATAGTTTGTTTATCGTGGAACTGTCTTAAACATATGATATTTTAATAAAAATTGTTAGAGCCATTTTTGAGAACATTAAAATTTTCCATGTAAAGGGTGGGGTGTGTGGAGAATTTTCTTGAATATTTTCGTGTTACATGCTCAAAAAATACTGAACTTAAATACCAAGTTTGGTACTTAACCGACTTTTCATTTTTAAGCTATGCACACATACAGAGATATTTGCAGAACTGGTTTTTTTGGGGGGGGATTCAGGAGCTTTCAAACTATGTATTCCCAGTGAA
Organism: Hymenopus coronatus; assembly: GCA_030762935.1. Classification (NCBI taxonomy): domain Eukaryota; kingdom Metazoa; phylum Arthropoda; class Insecta; order Mantodea; family Hymenopodidae; genus Hymenopus; species Hymenopus coronatus. Next base: position 70,645,715 of record CM060895.1, read on the forward strand.
ATCTCGTTATCAGATGTTTGGATGCAATTAAATACCTTCTCTATCCACTATGTAAATTGTACACACGGGCTAGAAAAAGTAAAACAAGCTCCTTAAGTTTGTTGATACCATTGTAATCGCATTTTAACCACAACAGTATGATAATTAATCTGTGACGAACACCGTTCTCATTTATAGCAGTGAATATGAGCTTGAATTTTTGTAATTAATTGGTATCGAACAAAATTTGGAAGAAACGTTCTTCTCCTTGTTGAATATCGTATTCACTTGCATGAGTTACGTAATGACTTTGAAAATTAAATTTTCTGAGTGGGCTACTTTGCCGCAAAATGAACACTTACTCCACTGCTATCTGTTCCCGACATAAAACTGAAACATGGCACACTGTACAAGAAAGAGAGACAATTCTTGCTGTGAAGTGTTTACCAACTGCTGTTTATATGAGGACAGATCGAAAGGTAACGCACAATAATTTTTTTCTGCCTTGGCATTGCAGCTGGAATGTTGCAATTTTACACAATAATTTTTTGTGCCTTGGTATTGCAGGTGAAAGGTTACAATTTCACAGAGATGACAAGCTTGGATCATGCAGAAGGGCATGACTTTCTGAAAGGAATCATCACTAGTAATGAGTCGTGGCATACCATTATATGCCCGAAACAAAGCTGGCAAGTATGGAGCGGAAACATGTTTGTTCCCCAGAAAATAAAAAAGTCAAAGTGACTCAAACTGTTAGGAAAGTGCATATGATAGTGTTTAGGGATATGCCTGGTGTTTTATTGGTGGGCTTTACTGAACATGGGACCACTGTGAATGCTGCAGCCTACATTAAAACTTTGAAATTGGGTCGTGCCCTTCATGACAAACATTAATGCTGACGATGTCAAACTTCTTCATGACAATGCTCACACCTATGTTGCTGCTGTTTGTCAGAAAATCACCAAATTTGGTTGGCTCCAGCATCCACCATACAGTCCAGGCCTTGCACCGTCGGACTTTCATCTGTTTGGTCTCACGGAGACATCCCTTTGCGACAGATGCGGAACTGAGAACAGCAGTCCGCAGATGGCTATACACTAGGGTAACGGATTTCTACGAACAGTGCAAATTGAAACTGGTGTCACGATGGGATAAATGCGTTGAGAAAGTATATTGAAGTATTATGTAAGTTCATTTGTGATTTATTTTTTTTAACCATTAAATGATTTTCTAAAGAAATTATAGTGCGTTACTTCTCGATCCACCCTAGTATTTCTATGAGATTGACTCTTATCTCTGAGATCCTGGAGAATGGGTCGCTTTTTGTGCGCGGCAGTGTAACTATCACAAGTAAGTAGCAGAGAAAGTAAAATGTAATTTTGTTAATGGTGTGTGACTTGTCAGTGTTGACGTGGGTTGGGCATGTAGTTAAACGGTGCGGTGTAGTGTATCTGAAGTGGGTCAGTCACTAAGCTACGGGAGCCGCAGGCTTGCACTAACAGGATTTACCGCGCCGTTAACCGTCCAGCCCTACACACAAAGATGTCTATTAAGAGCAAGTTATGCCGCAGTTGCAGGTCGGATAAGGGGCCTGCTCCTTATGGCTATCTTCCAAGTCCTGACATATACATTGTTGTACTGGAAAATAGGAAGAGATTAAAATTACCTCAGGCACATTCTTAATGGGCAATGAATGAATGAATAAGTCTATTTATTTAAATGCCACGGCTCTTTATCACTCGCACAGCTCCACATATTGTACGTGCCTTTGCAGTAACAATATTACAAACAAAATTCTTATGAGGACTGCCTCTGTGGTTGAGTGATCAGCGAGCTGACTTCATGCCCGGAGTTCCTGGGTTCGATTCCCGGCTGGGGCGGGGAATTTTTCTTTAGTCAGAATAATACCATATCCTCCACAGAGTCTAGAAGCATATATGTGAAAGTGAATGTGTGTGTGTGTGTGTTTGAGGAAAATAAAATGATTTAAACCTAAGGACGAGTTGTTTCAAGTGCAAAGCCCCCGACATGGCCTTAGATGTTAAACAATTAAAAAAAAATTGTTTTGTGGCATTCACATGACTTTCTTTACATCTCTGTAACAAAATATTGTTAAAAAGCTATGAACTTCATGCTAATCGAGATAAACATTAGCAGAATTACTTTCTTGTAATTAGAAGGGAAATCATGGAATACACAAGGCTAAAACGATATTCAAATCTTTTAAAAGGTGATTATTATGTGGATGAAATCCGTTTCTTTGCATTACCAGGAGTTGACAAAATCCCTGAAGCCAATAACAAGGAATATCTCAAAATGGTGAACTCCACGAAAAAAATGCATATAATATAAATTGTGTGTTTAACGAGATCTACATATTTTGTCTAGTACGTTTCTGTCTGTCTCTTAAGTTTACTAGCTGTGCAAAATTCAACAAAATCTGTCCATAATAAATAGGACTTCAGGGACTATTCTCAGAAAATTCAAGATTACAATTTATTTGTCGTGTAAATATCTTTGATATTACCCTTTACATGGATATAGTTTCGAAAATGTTGATTTTCTCAAAAGTGGCTCTATTGATTTTGATTATAATACCGTATATTAAAGATATTTATATAGCTAATAAACTGTATATCTTGAATTTTCTAAATGAATTTTGCTGAATTTTGTGTAACTAGTAAACCCTAAGAGATACATAGAAACTTACTACACAAAAAATGTAGAACACTTTAAAAAACACAATTTATGTCATATACCCATTTTTTTTTGTGGAGGTGACCTTCTGAGATATTCCTTGTTATTAGTTTCAGTTTTAAAATGCTTAAAACTTTTCTCAAACGGGAACTTGGCCACGCAAAGAAACTGATTTCAATACCATAGCAACCACATTTTAAAAAAATGAACTGTCGGTTTAACCTAGTGTATACCCTTATTTCGCTTCTACTTGTAAAGGAACTAAGTAATAAGACAATTAGATATAAATAGATAGAAGAATAAGCTTACCAATAATAATTTGAAAGAGAAAGTCGTGTGAATAGAGTACATCAGATTTTTTTAAAATCTGCATTTGTGTACGCATTTCACTGTTCCAGTTCGCGCCATCTTCTCTGACACAGCCTGTATGTATAGATTTGGTACAGATAACATTTGATCATCCTCCATATGCATGTCATTACGAAACGTACAAAATGTTTTATTCAGTACATCTGCGGATGAAGGGTTTTTAGCTTTTTTATTATCCATGTTATATTCGAAATGGCTTTTGTACAGCTGGAAAGGGCATTTACTGTCATTCAGTGCACCATATTTAACCTCGGAAAGCTATTTCCACCTGCAGTGCGGAAGAACCGACATACGCGTTTCAAAATTTGATCGTGAAGCAGTTTTAGTTGGCTGGCCATTTATGTAGCGTCATGCGCGAGTTGATGCATGACATATAAAACAGCTACAACAGGGTGACGAGAATTAAACTACCCGCTCTGCATTTATAGCGGTTAGGATAATTCTGTTACGCGCCAAAAGGAACCATGACGGGCTCTAAGTGTATTAGTCTCTTTGTAGCTGGTGTCAAATGTAAATCACTTTCGACATTTTGTTGAGAGTTGATGAGGACTAAGCGGCGATTCCCATGAATCCCCTCTGGATATCGTGTTGATGCTTAATGCATTACTGTGCTGCCCTCAGGGTCTAACACCGTTTAAGAGGATTATTCTGAATGCCTTCTCTATTAAAGCACTCTTTAAAGACAGTTTCGTGAGGTTTATTGTCATTTAGATGACTGTATTTTTAAGAAATGATTAAAGTTTTACCTTCTCTACACCTAATATGTACATAGTATATAGAGAAGGTATTGTATTGCAACCAAAACTTCGACCCAGAGATTTCACCGAAAATACATGTTTTTGGCTCCCCTGAATCCAAAAGAAGGAAGTTTAGAAAAATTTCCGTGTGTGTGTCTTTGGGCAGTGTAGCTCAAAAACGAAAATACCATTAAACACTAAACTTGGCATTTAAGTTTTGTATCTTCCAAGGGTGCGGAACGAAGATTTTCAAGAAAATCCCATCACCCCAAACTACTCTTTATATGGTACTTTATTCGACAATTTTGGTTTTCTAAAAAATGGCTCTAACGATTTTGATTGAAATCCCTTATATTTAAGATATTTACATGCCAAATAACCTCAGAATAGCCTCTAAAGACCTTTATTCTGGATGATTTTTATTGTATTTTACACAACTGGTGAGATAATGTAGATCACAATAAAACACACAATTGATATCATACAGAGTTTTTTCGTAGAGTTGGAGGTTTTAGAGATAATCCTTGTTATTGGTTTCAGTTTAAAAATACTTTAAACTTTTCTCATATGGGAACTTGTCAACGCAAAGAAACGGATTTCAATTCCATAGCAACCACATTTTAAAACATGTGACTGTCGGTTTAGCCTAGTGTATTCCCTTATTTCCGTTCTATTATAATGGAACTAAGTAATAAGACCGTTTTTGCTAATATTTTAGCATTACATATATAGAAGAATAAACTTAACAATAGTTTGTTACGGAGATGTAGAGAAAGTCATGTGAATGTAGAACATCAGATTTTAAGGAGCACTGGAAGTGACACTTTTTATATTTCTGTTCATATTTTTATAAAATTATTACTGTGATTACATAGCTATTATGTTAAAATGAATATCAAATTTATTTCATATTGGATAAATACTCTGCAATATATAGATTGTTTCATGAAGTTTATTATGATAATACATTGCTAACCAAAATGTTCCACGCTCCTCAAATTTGAGAAAAATAGTTTGACTTGGATCACGTGGAGATATATGGTGATAGTTTATTCCTTAATTGTTATTATGTTTTAATCTATAAAATTAACATTTTTCACAAAAAACATTCCTTTGAAAAATTACTATTTGTTGCCTATAATATTACAATAACCACTTCTAAACATTCTGTGAAATTTTAGTGTACTGGCAGTAAGTGAGATGCGTGACACATTTTTGAAACTGTGAAAATGTAGTTTTTATTAAAAAAAATATTTTATAAAATAGTATGCTAGAAAACAGGTGTACTGTACAGTTTTTAAATGACTATAGAGTTCAAATCAAAGGAGTATAGCTCAATTCCGCACATATCCCCAAAGGTTCCAAACTCTTTTTGCTATAAGAAAGCGATTCGAATTTTTGACCGATTGTGTTCAAAATGTCTTAGTATAAAATTTTGTATAACTGGCAAATGTTAAGCAAAACACGAAAACATGTGGATGACTTTAAAGCACACGATTTATTCCAAATACGTTTTTTGTGCCATATAACTTTTAGGAGATATGCATTGAAAATAGTTTGAAAATTTCAATCCCTTGTCATTCTTTTAAAGTCGATATTCAGTATTTTCTCGCGGTTGCATGAAAATAGTACGGAATATTAAGGTCAACATATAGCGTTTAGTTCTTAATAAACACTTCATTAACGCTGTTCCCTTTGTACTTATATCGAAAATGTATAACGCAGCTACTACCAGAAAGATTCATGTCAATTGAAACATAGATAGAAAACAATGTTTCATCTGAAAGTTAGGTGTATCATATGAATATAACACAAGATAAATTTTAATTTGTCTGCAGGTGTGTGAAATGTTCTTAGTAGTTAGAGAAGATATTATGTTCAATTCATAAATTTAGTACCCAGATTTACCCGAAAATAAATGTTTTGAGAACCCCTGAATAATAAAAGAAGCAATTTAGAAAAAAAGCTCAATGTGTGTGTGTGTGTGTGTGTGTGTGTGTGTATGTCTTTGTGTCTGTGTACAGTATAACTCAAAAATGAAAAGTCAGTTAAATATGAAACATTATTATTTAAGATTAGTATTTTCAGGATGCGACACGAAGGATTTTAGAAAATTCCCCCACTCCAAACTCCCCTTTCCATGGAATATTTTTCGAAATTTTCTGTTTTCTGAAAAAAGTCTCGAGCGATTTCGATTAAAGTGTTATATATTAAAGTTGTTTACATGGAAAATAAAATGATGGCTTTAATTTATTAAGAATAGTTTCTGTAGTGCTCCATTCTGAATGACTTGTGCATAACTGTTAAACCGAAGAGACAACCACACATTTTCTGCACAAAAATTGTAGATCTTGTTAAAACACACAATTTATGTCATATACATTTTAAAGTGACAGTCAAAAACTGGTTGCTATATGACTGGAGTTCCTTTGTTTGTATGGACAGGAGTTGATAAATTCCCGTATGAGAAAAGTATTAAGTTTTTCAAGGCTGAAACCAAAAACAAGGAATATCTAAAAAACGATCATCTGGACGAAAAAAAGGTGTATAACATTAATTGTGTGTTTTAATGTGCTTTACATTCTTTGTGTGGTAAGTTTTTGTCTATCTCTTACGGTTTAGCAGTTATGCAAAATTCCTCAAGAATAAAGTAGTCTTCAGAGGCTATTCCCAGAAAATTCAAGATATACATTTTATTTTTCAGGTAAATGTCTTTAACATACGATATTTTAATCAAAATCGTTAGAGCTATTTTTAAAAACATAAAAAATTTCGAAAAATGTTCCATGTAAAGGGTAGTTGGAGGTGGGGGGATTTTCTTGAAAATCTTCGTGTCACATCCTTGGAAGATACCAAACTTAAATATCAAGTTTGGTATTCAACGGTCTTTTCGTTTTTGAGCTATGCTCTCCACAGACACACACACACACACACACATACGCACACACACTCTAGGATCTGTTTCTAAAACTTTTTTTTTTGATTCAGGGGGACCCAAAACATGTATTTCCGTTGAAATCTCGGTATCGAATTTTTGGGTGTATTACACTACCTTTTCTATACACTATGTGCATAGTACGTGTAGAGAAAGTAAAAATCCATAGATTTGAACAAGGAGGAGGAAGATGCTAAGGGGAGAAGAAGAGCCGAAATACATTTGCAAATCCATTAGTTTGGTGCGTTACGGTGATAGAAAATCGAGACTGTTTGTATTCGAAGGTTGGCTGCATCATTATGGCGAGCAAAACTTCTCCCATGCTGCAAAATGAAATATAACAGGTCTACCGCATTGCGTTAACAAGGACAGCTGACAGATATTGGCCGGTCAATGGTATAATAAAAGGAAACATTGCAAGATACCATCAACTGTAATTGCTCCATAAACATGGCTGATGGTGTAATAGCTCAACAGGTGATACCATTTTTATTACCCTCAAGGTCTCGTCGATAACTACTACCCTAAAGTGATGCATAAATGCTTAGATATTTATAATGCAAGCAACGAAGAATATTATAGAATTATACTTGCACAATTGCTACAGGTATTTAAATTGTATATTTTTTGTAGTTTATTTTATTTAGCTTCCTTCTTGTAACTACTGAAGTTTCCCATAGACAAAAAGTCCTATGCAAATATTTTTATAGTTTCTACCACTCTACTATGTACATAGTAGAGAAGGTATTGTATTCCATCCAAAAATTCGATGTCAAGATTTCACAGAAAATACATATCCAAAACAGCAGTCGTTAAGTGCCAAACTTGGTCATGTAAAGAATATGAAATTCCAAAGCCAACATACTCCAAACATTTGACTTTCGCTTCGGCCTCTTGTATTCCCCTTGTATCTAAAACAAAAAAAAGTAAATTGCGTGTTATTTATGGACGCCGTAAATCTACGACACGGGACCAACGGCTTTACTTCCGATCCGAAGGAAGCCATGCTCAGGATTTTTACAACCGAAAAAATCCATCGTCCTCCGCCGGGTTTGAACCTTGGGTATATGAAGTTAGCATGGGAGGGCGACTGTATCTAAAACGAAATTTATAGTAAACATTTCTGAAAATGGCTATTCCGATTTGCATGAAGTAAATAAAAAGTATCGGACGGGTCGTTAAGGTAAGGACTAATGAACGAGACTTTAGGAGTTAAATCCTATCACTAGGACGGCCTAGCTTTTTTTTTTTTTTTTCTTTTCTTATTTCTCATAATTGGCAAATGCCGGAATGGTATCCTAAAGTTAATAGAACATTTTCTTCCTAAATTTCCATTCATCACCATGGTCCGTGTCTAGTAAGAACGGTAGTTGACATTACTAGAAATGCAGAAGGAAAGCGGAGGGATTTTTAAGCAATACCATGTGAATCTAACACATCACACTTTTCCATAAGTCTGAGAGCCCTAACATGTTACAGGAATTTTTTAATAAACCTTTGGAAACACAGGAAATTGATTTGCTTGGCATTCTGTAAATAAGCAGAATCCCCTTTTTACTTCCTCTGCACATACTATGTACATAATGTTTATAGAAGGTATTGCATTCCACCCAAAATTCGATACCGAAATTTCACCGTAAATACACGTTTTAGGGTCCCCTGTATGCATAGATGGTCCTCATTTATTAAAAAATAACCCGTGTCTCTGTGATCAGCATAACTCAAAAACGAAAAGTCGGTAAAATACGTAACTTGGTATTTAAGTTTAATATTTTACAGGGATGCGTCACGAAGATTTTGAGAAGAACCTCCCCAACTCAAGCTACCCTTTACATGAATAAATTATCGAAAATTTTGATTTTCTCAACAATGGCTATTGATTTTAATTAAAATGTCGTATATTATAGATATTTAATTGACAAATTATCTAAATGTATATATTGAATTACCCCTGAAAACCTCTTTATTCTGGATGAATTTTGATAGATTTTGCATAACTAATAAATCGTAAGAGATCACCAAAATGTACTACACAAAATATATGGATATCGTTAAAACATATACATTTTTTTCGTACAGTTGACCATTTTTGAGATATTCCTTATTATTGTATTATAGGTTTCAGTTTTAAAATACTTAAACTTTTTACATAGGGGAATTTGTGAACTCCTAGCAATGTAAAGATGTTAATCACATCGACATGGCAACAAGCTTTTAAATAATTTGACTATATTTTTAGCCAAAGTATTCCATTACATTTCTGCTAATGTTTATGTCGATAAGCGCGAAGTAGATAAGAGAATAATGTTTTTAACAATAATTTGTTACAGGGATGTAGAGAAAGTCATGTAAATGTAACACTTTGGATTTTTAGATACTTTTAACGGAAAGTTCTGCTGCTTTAGGATTCCAAGCTGCGCTTTGAAACATAGGATAACTTTTCGGTAAGTGGAAACTCACGGAAAAATGAAAGATACGAGAAATGGATATATAAGAAAGGCAAGAAAATAAGAAAAAGTATAAAAGAAAGAAAGCGGAGAGGAGATTTCGGATGAGATTACCTTTCGATTGGAAAACTCAGCTAAATTTTTCTTCGGCTTCACTTGAAACAAATGGATGTTCGCATGACTCGCTTCAAGCGTCAGGGAACTTTGTCTCTCAGATATCTCGAATCTAAACTCTGGAGTGATTGGCGTGATACTGTTACCAACACACATATAGTGTGTGTACAACGTATTCAATTCAATTACAACTTTTTAAATTTTAATTTTAGAAAAACAATTATACAAAACCTGATCTAGACATATCGTAAAATATATCCACGTTGAAAAATGTTAACCAGGTAGGTATACAGTGTGTAACTGAATTTAATTTTTAATTTGTCTGCATGTGCTTTGCGTATAGTAGGTAAGAAGATATTATATTCAAACCAAAAATTAAATGTCAAGATTTCACCAGAAATATATATTTTGAAGTCTTTTGAGTCCAAAAAAATGTTTAAAGAAAAGGCCTGTGTGTTTGTATGTCTGTGGATAGCATCCGCAAAAACGAAAAGACCATTAAATATCAAATTAGGTTAGAGTAAATTAAAAAAATAAGCTTAGACAAAGTCAAATATAAACTCACAGAAATACATGTAGAATGAAGAGAGGGTGAGAGAGAAAGTGGTGAGAGAATGAAATCAGATAATATGTTCCAGGGGTACATTTTTGTCAAGCCAGTTTATACTTTTTGTTTGTTGGTTAGGTTGCGCTGATACTGGATGAAAATCCTCTGAATATGGCATTCATTGCAATGTATGTATATGGGCTAGGGAAAGTGTAGGTGTGTGTGTGGGTATAATATATAATCTCCATGGCGTTTATCTTGTAACTAATGACAGCGTATACCTGACTTTCAAACTCCACGTGGAATACATGTAGAGATTGCTACTTCCGTACCCGATAACAATTATTAAATGAAAGTGCATATTAAAGCAGGTAATGCACCAACTATACTCAAATTATACCTTCATTTCATATCAACTATAATATCCTTAATTGGCTCCTTTCTCCGTCCCTGAATTGTTTTCATGAGAATGACACCGGCTGGATGGAATTAAAGGTTGGTCTGTGAAGGTTAAAATCTTACGGAGGGAAAACACTAATGCGAGGTACAGAATGCACCACTTTTAATGTCCAACAATGTACACAAATTTACCATTGAAGTACACGAGAACTAGTAAGAGGAAATCTAACATATATCTTGTTAAATCTAGTTAATTGGCTTCTGCATACAACAGAGAAGTAATAAAAGCAAAATAAAACAGTGGAATAGGTGTAGGTTTTGATTCATCACCCCTCCCAATCTCTCTCTCTCTCTGCCCATGTGACAGATACATTGATCTGTTCAGTAAAACATTACACGTTTCCCATGATAAAGGCTTAACTTCATTTAACATTCCAAGCTTAATTCCACTTTGGGGAGAAACTTCATCATTCAGAGTTCATTTCGTTCTGAGCACTTTAAACAAAATACCCTATTATTTGCAAACAGCACTCAGCGGTTTTGGACCCATGGGGTTTAAAACAGATGCAACATTGCTTTCAACTGTTCCTATTTAGATTTTAAATATATAAACGACCTCAATTATGTAGTTCATAAACTTGAGCCTTTATTCACCATACTTTGCTTTGTAGCAATAATGTTACAATTGTTCTTTCGTATGGAAAATGTATTTTCGTACTCATCTGTTATAATTAAAAGAAGTATTGCCAGGCACCAATTAATTGTATAGTGAGATTAAATTGAAATTGAAAGTTTTCGGCTTCCCTAAATGCAAAAACATTTTAGTAAACGGTTTATCTGATAACTGCGTAACAAAATATCGAATAAATACCTTACTTTTAAGTTCCGTGTTTCTCTATGTGCCTACATAGAAAAAAATCCGACGTGTTCCATTCATATCACTTTGTCTACATTGATGTAAAAATTATTATTAAAATATATTTTTCTGTCTAGTTTATGATAATCGAGATAAACTTTAGCAGAATTTGTCTTATTTAATTGCTTCCATTAAGTATAAGGAAAATAAGGGAATACACTGCTAAAACGATAATCAAATCCTTTAAAAGCTGGTTGCCATGTGGTTAAAATCCGTTTCTATGGAGGGCCAGGAGTTTACAACTTTCCGTGTGAGACAAATTTTAAGTATTTTGAATCTGAATGAAATAACAAGGAATATCTCAGAAATGGTCAATTCCATGTAGAAAACGTAAATGGCATAAATTATGTGTTTTAACGTGATCTAATACATTTTTATGCAGTAAGTTTTTCCTATCTCCTATGGTTTACCAGTTACGCAAAATTCAGTTAAATTCATTCAGAATAAAGAAGTCTTCAGACACTATTTCCAGAAAATTCAAGATATACATTTTACTTGCCGTATAGATCTTAATCTATAGCTATATCTATTATAATCTATATCTTCAATATACGGTATTTTAATCAAAACTTTTAGAGCCATTTTTGAGAAAATCAAATTTTTTGAAATTTTTCCATGTAAACGGTAGTTTGGTGGGGGATATTTCTCAAAATATTCGTGTCGCATCCCTGAATGATACTAACGTAAATACCAATTTGGTATTTTACCGATTTTTCGTTTTTGAGTTATCGTGTTCATGGACACACACCAGATCTTTTTCTGAAAATTTTTTTTTGGATGCAGGGGATCCTAAAACATGTATTTCCAGTGAAATATGGGTATCGAGTTTTTGGTAGAGTGCGATACCTTCTCTATACACTATGTGCATAATAGTGTGGAGAACGTAAAAAAAAAAAAAAAAAAAAAGCTGACATAGAAAATGTTTAGTTAAGTTCGCCTTTCTGAAAACTTACTCTAAATAGTTATTTTTTAAATAAAATAGGTTTTAAGATATTTGGATGGCTAACAAAATTTATAAGTCTCTGTAGTGTAGGGGTAGCATGTCTGTCTCACATTCAAGAGATCATGAGTTAGAATTTCGCTTAGGATGAATTAAAATATTTTTCAGGGTTTTCACTTATCTCAAGAAGGAAAATGTCGAGTAACTCTTAGCTCAGTGGACTATAAAATCTTTTCACCAATATCATTCACTGTCTGACATCAACAACCCGGTTAAAGGACGATAAAGTAAAAAACGCTATAAATTTTATTTCTGCGGTGAGCCTGTACGGAATTAATTTTATATAATATTGTGTAACTGTAGAACCATAAAAGACGTCACTTGAGAAGAATGTGTATCTCCACAAAACACATAACTTAGGTAAATAAATTACGGCACGTAAAAGAACCTCAAGCCTGATAGAAAGGCCTCTGAACAAAATTAAGCGGTCTTTCACACCCAATTTAGAATGGGACGCTGAGAACCACAGTAGTTAAAGAGCGTCCATAAATAACACGCCATATATATATATGTAAATAAATTTAAACCATTAGCAATTTCCTCGATATTCATTGCCATGGTTTGAGTTTTCATATATTTAATTTTTTATTGATGTACTAGGTAGCCACTTGTGTATTTCTCGTGAACGTAAATATACGAAGTTTGGAATTTCAAAGCCACTTAAGACTGACTGTCACTTTGCAGTCTCTTTCTTTCTCTCTCTCTCTCTCTCTCTCTCTCTCTCTATATATATATATATATATATATATATATATATATATATATAATAAGAAATGCTTACACGTTTTACTTTAAAGAATGAGTTTACAAGGTGCAGAACGCCATTTTTAAGACGAGTTTCCTTTATATTAAGTCTAAGTTATCTCTCTATGTAAATGTTTATTCAGAAGTTGCGTTGTATTTATATCTGAAAACTCAAATGAGACCAGCTTGACTAGCAAATATAAGTACACAATCAGTGCTCTGAATAAGATCGGATTTTAAACAGCGACTCACGTCAAGGCAATTTATGTAAATGCATGTGTGTATCACACCATAGTTTATGTAACTGCCTATGCTTTCCTGATTGTATTATAGTGCTGTTATCCACATGAACAGTTATATCTTCAAACACCATTTAACCATAAAATTAAGTGAATCATAATTTTAACTTTATTGCTGCCCAAACTATAGTTAAAAAATGTTAATGTACGCAGACGAGATGGTCATCCTTTCCAGGAATCGAGAAAATCTGCAAGCTGCTATGAAAAATATCAGGAAATGGACGCAAGAAAATTCTATGGAAATAAACTCTACCAAAACAAAGGCAATGGAGTTCAAAAGGGGAGGAAGGATATCTAGGAGAGACCACCTCACGAGTTCTTACCTAATTTCAAATATTTGGGTGTTGTGCTTCAAACACCTGGAATCACTTTCTCCCTGCATGTACAGGAGCGCGCAGCTACTGCAGCATAGCCACATATGACATTCCTAACCTCCAAAGTCTATCCCTGTGAACTGCTGTAAAACTCTTCACACTTACAGCTATGCCGGCCGCTGCATTTGCCATCCAATTAAGATGCCCCTACCTAACAATTAACAGCCTCAACAAGCTAGAGAACGTCCAAGCGAGATTCTTAAAAAGAGCTCTCTCAAATCAAAATTCATGAAATTTCTTCATCGAAGACTTAAGACATCCTTTTAAATTACCGGAAATACAAACATATAAAATCGTGCTTGAAGATAGACAAACACAAAAAGGAAATTGTTAATATGATTATGGATATAAAAGCTAAAATATTAGACTGTTTGGTTGGAAATTAAATGTAGCAGGAATGCCTCGATGGTATTCAGACTATCCAGACGCTTATACTTCGTAAAATATTGTCTCATCAATAGGATCAATAACTGGTAAGACTCCATGGTCGAGTGGTCAGCGAACTGATTTCTCACCCGGAGGTCCCGGGTTCGATTCCCGGCTGGGGCGGGGAATTTTTCTTTTGCCAGAATTATTCCCTATCCCCACAGAGTCTGGAAGTATCTATGTGAGATTGAATGTGTGTGTTTGATTTGTGATTTAAACCAACATAAAAGAACCTACAGACAACGATTTGTTTCAAGTGCAAAGCCCCCGATATGGCCTTAGATGTTAAAAGGGGCTAAATAAATGAAACAATGAAAAAAAAAACTGGTAAGATACCGGAAGAAATAATGGAGACCAAAGCTATGAAGACAGAAATCTGGAATAAAAATAGAAATCTAAAGTTCAAATTTCGCTACCTATATACACGATTCGCCGTCCATGGGTTTTATGGAGGCATCTGCCAGAACGAGGCATAGCATAAAGCCTGCAAAAATTGTAATAAATCATACCATAAGTGCCTTATAACGAAGTGAAAAATTTATAAATGCAATTGTACACATTATCTCTTATAGCAAAAAATCTTATGTTCCGTTCTGTAACAAACTATTCTTCCAATATTATTATTTCTTCTACTTCGAGATAAACATTAGCAGTAATAGTCTTATAATTTAGTTTTTATAAGTATAAGGGAAATAAGGGAATACACTAGGCTAAAGCAATAGTCAAACCTTTTAAAAGTGGAACGCTATATGATGCAATTGGAATTCGATTCCCTTTTTCGGTTCAGTTTGAGAAAAGCATTAAGTATTTTACGATTGAAGACAATAACAGGGAAGGTCTCGAAAATGGAATGCTCTATAAAATAATGTATATGACAAAAACTGTGTCTGCTGTCCAGATCTAACTCTTTGTGTAGTAAGTTTTTGTTTATCTCTAATGGTCTACCAGTTATTTAAAAATCAATGCTTATAAAAAGGGCTTTCAAAGAATTTGAGGAAATAAATTTTATTTTCCATGTATATATTTTAAATATAGTGTATGTTAATCAAAAATCGTCTGATCCATTTTTGAAAAATAGAAAATTTTGAAAAATGTTCCATGTAAAAGGTAGTTTACGGTGGGGAATTTTTTTAAAACTGTTGCATTTTCGAAATATATTAAACATGTGCCAAGTTTGATATTTAGCCGACTTTACGTATTTAGTAATTATGTAGACTCGCACATATCGAACTTCTAAAAATTATTTTTTAGATATACAGGGCATACCAATATGCGTATTTCCAGTGAAATCTAGGTATCAACTTTTTGGATAGAATGCAATACCTATGCACCATGTACTAAGAAGAGGAAGCAAAACATCTTATATGCTCCATACACGTTACTTTCTCTACATCTTTGAAGCAAAGTATTGTTATCAAGTTTATTCTAGTATCCACTTCATGCTAATCTATATAAACATTTGCAGAAATAGGCTGTTTACTTGCTTCCTTGTAAGTAAACAAGAGAAATAGAGTACACTAAGCAAAACATTACGTTTTTGATTTTGTTTGTATGGCCAGAAGCTGACAAATTTCCGTATGAGAAAAGTTTAAGTATTTTAAAACTGAAACCAATAACAAGGACTTTTTTGGAAATGGTCAACTCCAAGAAGAAACGTGTAAGGAATAAAATTTGTGTTTTAATTTACATCCTTTATGTAGCAAGGTTTTACCTATTGGTTTATCATTCATGCAAAAGTCATTCTGAATAAAGAGTTCTTCAGAAGACCTCTTTATTTTGCATAACGTTTAAACCGTGAGAGATGGACAAACAGTTCCTACATAAAAGGTGTAGATCTCGTTAAAACACATAATTTATATCGATACGTTTTTCTTGTAGAGTTGACCGTTTACGAAATATTCCTTGTTATTGGTTTCAATTTTAAACTACCCAATTTTTCTCAAACGGGACTATACAAAGCGAACAGGACCTCAATTGTCTAAGTATTTAGTTTAGTCTAATATGTTTCCTATTTTCCTCCTACTTACAAGAACGCAAGTAATAAGACCAATTCTGTTAATATTTATCTCGATTAGCATGATATCGATAAGAGAATATTCTATTGTAACAATAGTTTGTATATGGATCAGTAAAGAAAGTTATATGCCTTTATTCCTAATTTATCCGCATCGGATGGTTGTTTCAGAGATGAGTTCGGCTTTCCATCACTCAGGTGTGGGGCGCGGCGGTCGCAGGGCTTCTCTTCCGCTTCGGATATCGGAAGACAGTAGGCGTTTGACTTCGTGTTTTCAGCAACTAGGGTAAGTTTCACCGCTACATCTTCTAGCAGCTGGATATCGTGTCCTGGATGTTTAAGCTGGTTTTTAGAATTTAGTTGGTCAAATTATTTATTTACGGTTTCAGATGTTAAGAACATAGTTGCGGTTTTAAGACTTTTCTTTTACTGGATTGTCATATAGAGGTACCATAGGTATATTGCTAAATGGGGCACTTAAATGTAAATCTTTTGATGGAATCTTCTACAGTAGGGTTACTATACGTACATTACTAAATGGAACACTATTAAATTATCAGTTTTATTTTCTAAATCTTTCGGCTATACCTATATGAGAAAAGTATGTTTTTTAAAGCTGAAACTAAAAACAACGAATATCTCAAAAACAATCAACTCCACGAAAACATCTAAATAACATAAACTGTGTGTTTTAACGTGCTCTCCATTTTTGTGTGGCAAGTTTTTGTCCATCTCTTCGGTTTAGCAGTTATACAAAATTCCGTAAAATTCATCCAGAATAAACTAGTCTTCAGAGGCTGTTCCCATAAAATTCAAGATACACATTTCATTTGTCACGTAAATATATTTTACATACGATATTTAAATGAAAATCGTTAGAGCCATTTTTGGTAAAATCAACGTTTTCGAAAAAAAGTCCTAAGTAAAGGATAATGGGGGTGGGGGATTTTCTTGAAAATCTTGTGTCGCATCCTTTGGTATTTAACGGACTTTTCGTTTTTGAGCTACGCTGCCCACGCACACACACACACACACACACACACATATACAAGTCGCCCTCCGTGGTGTAATGATTACCATGCTGACTTCATATACCCAAGGTCGCGGGTTCAAACTCGGCGGAGGACGATGGATTTTTTCGGGTGTAAAAATCCTTAGCATGGCTTCCTTCGGAAGGAAAATGAAGCCGTTGGTCCCGTGTTGTAGATTTACGGCACGTAAAAGAACCTCAAGCCTAATAGAGCGGCCTCTGAGCAAAATTAAGCGGTCTTTCACGCCCAATTTAGAATGGGACGCTGAGAACCACAGTAGTTCAAGAGCGTTCATAAATAAAATGCCATTAATTACATTTTTCACACACATACCTACAGACACACGCGGACATTTGTCTAAAATGTTTTTTTTTATTTGTCCAGGGGCCGTAAAAAATATATTTCTGGTGTAATCTCGTCAATTTCACAAATTAGTGCTTTTGGTTCGGAGGCATAATTCAGCACGTTTGCAGTAGAACACTAATTTAACTGTTAAAAAATCTGAGCTTTCACATTAAACATAATTCAGTTTGATATTTCATTAACATAATTCAGCACGTTTGCAGTAGAACACTAATTTAACTGTTAAAAAAATCTGAGCTTTCACATTAAACATAATTCAGTTGATATTTCATTAATATTATTTCCAACACACATTAGATATCTATTAATATGTTTCAGAGTTAAATTTTGAATTAGATTTACTGAACTTTTCTACGCGCTCTGGTTTCAAATCTAATTACATGTACAAAATGCAACCTATTCCGTAAGTGAAATTTAAATTTAACGTGATGCAAACCAATCTGGCATTGAACGTAAGAAATAATCTGATGTATTCCATTTACATGACTTTCTCTACATCTCTGCAACAAAATATTGTTAAAAGCTAATGTTTTTATTTACTTAATGCTAATCGAGAAAAAGTTAGCGGAAATAGTCTTATTACTTGCTTCCTTGTAAGTAGAAAAGAATTAAGGGAGTACCATAGGTTAAAGTGATAGTCAAAAGCTGGTTGCTATGTGACTGATGTTCCTTTATTTGTACAGACAGGAGTTGACAAATTCCTGTATGAGAAAAGTATAAGTTTTTAAAGCTGAAACCCAAAACAAGGAATATCTCAAAAACGATCAACTTCAATTATATAACATAAATTGTGTGTATTAATGAGCTCTACGTTTTTTATGTGGTAGGTTTTTGTTTATGTCTTACGGTTCAGCAGTTATGTAAAATTCCGTATAATTTATCCAGAATAAAGCAATCTTCAGAGGCTATTAACAAAAAACTTAAATATACATATTATTTGTCAGGTAAATATCTTTAATATACGATATTTTAATTAAAATCGCTAAAGCCATTTATGAGAAAATAATACTTTTTGAAAAAAATTCATGTAAAGGATAGTTGGGGGATGGGGGGATTTCCTTGAAAATCTTCGTGTTGCATCCTTGATAGAAATCAAACTTAAATATCAATTTCGTTTTTGAGCTATGTTGTTCACAGACACACACGCACACACACATACACACAGACACACACACGGACCTTTTTCCAGAAATTCTTTGTTTGGATTCAGGGAGACCCAAAACATGTATTTCCGGTGAAATCTTGGTATCGAATTTTTTTGGTCCATTACAATACCTTCTCTATTCACTATGTAGAGAAAGTAAAAAAGTGTCCCATTTACATAACTTTCTCTAGCTGTTCCATATACAAGCTATTCTTACATAATATTATTCTTTTACCTACTTAATGCTATTTGAGATAAAATTAGCAGAAGTGGTCTTATTACTACTTCCTTGTAAGTAGAAGGGTAATAAGGGAACAGTCAAATCTTTTAAAAGCTGGTCACTATGTTAAACAATTGATATTCAGTTCGGTTTGCATGGTCTCGTTTGAGAAATGTTAATTAGTTTAAAATTGCAACCAATAACAAGGAATATCTCGAAAACGGTCAAATATACGACTAAAATGTTTGACAATTATATGCCCTAACGAGATCTATATTTTTTGACCAGAATGTTTTTCTCTCTTTCGATTTAGCCGTTATACTAAACGCTGCAAAATTCATCCAGAGTAAAGGGGTCTTTAAAGCTATTCCCAGAATATTCAAAATACAAATTTTGTTTGTAGTGTAAATATATTTAATATATGGTGTTATAATCAAAATCGTTTGCTATTTTTCAGAAAAACAAACATTTCGCGCGCACACACACACACACACACACACACACACACACACACACACACGGAACTTTTGATAAAAATTCTATTTGCGGACTCGGGAACACATTTCCGGTGAAATATTAACATATACATTTGGTTGGAATACAATACCTTCTCTACCTATGCACATTGCGTGTACATACTACGTGCTAGAGAAAGTAATACTCATAGAAACAATAGGGATTTTAAAACTATTTTGGGTAAAAACTGAGTGCTAGTCATAAGAAGCTGCAGCTAGAATTGTACGAATTGCTTATGAAAAGAAAATAATTGAAATTACCACAGCTAGAACTGCGTGTAATATTTTGATTATCACTTGCAATAATTTCACCGGCGTTTGTTTGAGGAATATTATCTATGGAAATGAAGCTAAAAGTTTAAAGAATATTTCCTGTATTTATAATGTAAATAACAGCTTTATTATTATTATTATTATTAAAATCAAAATTTTTCTATTTAAATGGATTACTTTTTGTTACGTTTATATAGTAGGTAGAAAATGTTTTGCAGTCCAACCAAAAGTTGGATGCTGAGATTTCACTGAATTTCAATATTTGAAAAGATAAAATAATTGTATAAAAAAAAGTTAGTGTGTATGAATATCATAACAAAATTTAGTACTTGTTTCTGTCTTACAAAAATGCAACGTAAACCTCCCCCTTGATTTTCTGAAAAATGGCTCTAACGATTCTTTACTAAAATACCGCATGTTAAATATATTTATATGATTAATAAAGTGCATATCTTAAATTTTTAGGCAATTGGGTGACTAGGTTTGTTATGCGCCAACCTTCTGATCCAAAGTTCACTGGTTCAAACCCGGCTCAGACCGGTGGATCTTAAGTTTGCTAAAAAGTCGTGCCTCAGATTTACCTGCATGTGAAAAGAGCTCTTGAGAGAAAACTGCGGACTTGGCGCTGATATAATGACAATCTATATATATATATATATATATATATATATATACATTACATACCATTTCACAAATTAGTAATTTGTGTGCAAAGAGGCGTTTGCAATAGAGCACTAATTTAACTGTTGAGCAAACCTGAGCTTTTGCATCGAACACAATTCAGCTGGATATTTCATTAGCAATGAGGATTCCAGCACATCCGATATCTATCAATACGTTTTGCAACTTCTATTGGGGAAGTGGGCTTATGTTGTGTATCAGAGTTAAATTTTGTATTAGATTTACTGAACTCTTCTACACGCTGTGGTTTCAAAGCTGGTTACATATACAAAATGCAATCTATTCCGTAAATAACATTTAAATTAACGTGATATAAGCCAATCGTGCATTGGACGTAAAGAAAAATAGAAACATTAGGGATTTTAAAAATTTTTGAGTAAATTAATCATGAAAAGCTGCAACTGCAGTCATGCAAATTTAAAGCTTGGGAAAACAGAATTGTGACAAAATTAGTACACCTAGGTCTGGGTGAAGTCTATCCATGAATGATTACCATCTTAGGATAATTTATAACGCTGGTTGAGGAATATTATCTGATGAGATGAAACTAAATGTTCTAAACACAATTTTACTGAAAGAATTAAAACTTTTTGTTTCATTTATATAGCCCCTTTTAACATCTATGGGTCATATCGCGGGCATTGACACATGAAACAACTTTGACTTGTGAAACAATAGGTTCTTAAAAGTTGGGTTGTTAATCAGTTTACCTTCTCTTCACGTACTGTGTATATAGTGTATACAGAAGGTATTACATTCCACCTAAAATTTGATACGGAGATTTTACCGGAAATACAGCTTTTGGGTCCCCTGTATAAAAAAGCATTTTTTTTTAAAAAAAAGGTCCCATCTGTGAACGCGACAACTCAAAAATGCAGATTCGGTAAAACAACAAACTTGGCATTTAAGCTTAGTTTCTTCTAAGAATGCGTCACCAAGATTTTGAGAAAAATCTCCCCACCCCAAACTACCCTTTACATGGAAAAAAATCGGAAATTTTTATTTTCTCCAAAATAGCTAACTCTTTTGTTTAAAATTCCGTAGCTTAAAGATACAGGGAAAAATAAAATGTGTATTTAGAATTTTTTGGGAAAGCCTCTGAAGATCTCTTTATTCTCGATGAATTCTACATAATTTTGCATAACTGGTAAACCGTAAGAGAGACACAAAAACTTACTATACAAAAAATATAGACCTCCTTAAAACATAATTTATATTGTATACATTTCTTTTCGTGGAGTTCACCATTTTTAAGATTTTCTTTGTGATTGGTTTCAGTTTTCAATTACTTTAACTTTTCTCATACGGGAATTAAACACCTGGCAGTGTATAGAAATGGATTTCAATCACAGGCAACAGCTTTTAAAAGATTTGACTATTGTTTTAGCCTAGTGTATGCCCTTTTCCTTACAAGAAAGCAAGCAAGAGTCAATTTCTGCTAATATTTATTGCGATTAGCATGAAGTAGATAAAAGAAAATTCGTTTAACGATAATTTGTTACAGAGATTTAGAGAAAGTCATATGAATGGAACACATCAGATTTTTTTTTCATAGTGTTTAACGCTCGCTTTTACTTCTTGTGGCACAGGGTCGCGCCATGGCCGAGTGGTTAGATCACTCACCTCTCACCTAGACGATCCCAAGCGACCGCATGTGAGATTTGTGGTGGAGAAAGCGGCGTTGGGGCGGGTGTTCTGTGGTTTCCCCCGCCATCGCATTCCACCGGTGCTCCATCTTCATTCATGTATCATCAGTGCCACCGCCTGCGGTGCCATACGTGCGGGCGTTAAACACTACCAAAAAAAAAACTACTTGTGGCACTGCAGGCGATGGCACTGATGGTATATGAAATGAAGATGGAGCACCGGTGGAATGCAACGCGGGGGAAACCGGACCAAAAATCTCGACCACAAATCTCACATGCAGTTGCTTGGGATCGAACCCGGGCCGTGAGGTCTAACCACTCGGCCACGGCGCGGCGGCCCTATACCAGTGTGTGGATTTCAAAGCTTGAAAGGAAAGTCCCTTAATTGAAGAGTATACACAAACTAGATTTTTATATAACTATGGTGTTGAAGCCAATAAGTAATTAAGCGAAACCACTAATGCCCTACAAATTAAACTATAACTATGTGGGATTAAAAACGGCTTTCCCCATATGTTGTAAATGATAGTGGGGACAAGTTCTGGCTAAACTCCAACACACTGGATGCATGGCTTATTTTCCGTGTCATTACTCTTTGCTTGGAGTATTTATTGCAACAAATGCAAACTTTACAGCAATTAAAATGTCTGCGAGACATATCTTTTTATCCTATCCCATAGACTTCATGTATATATTTCATGTTTCCTAGGAAACAACAAAAACGAGTCTTTATATCATCTTTATTTCATATCATTTCACTTTACAGCTCCCCATTATTTAAATAATGAAAATTCCTTGTCATGCAAGTCCTTCGACTTGCCGAGTAACAAACAAAGTACAGCTTTTTTTAGCATAATCTAAAACTCCTTCGGGAATATCTATTTTTAAGCATTTATTGCTTTATTTGGTGCAGTTTAAAAGATCAGAATTGAAACTGTTTATTCTGGCGGGGTTACGCGCAACGAACAAACATAGCACTACTTTCATCATGACTAAATTAAATCCCTCGTAATGACGACTCTGGTAATATTAATATTAATAAATATAAGGGTGGTAGCGCGGCTGCTTGCCAAACGGGAGAACTAGCTTCGATTCCCGGTACAGGCGTATTTTCCTCCGCTAGGAGACCTGATCTGGGGTGCACTCAACCTCATGAGGTCCCTGGGGGCGCCAATTGAGAAGTAGCGGCTTCAGATTGAGAAGATCGCATCAACCAGCCGGGAGGGACTCGAGGCGCTGATCACATCTCACCCTCCAGCACTGCACCCAATTCGTGATGCCTTCGGGCCGGACAGTAGACCATGGTCCTTTGTGGATTGTCGTGCCATGGAGTTTAGTTAATAAATATAAAAATATTTCAATTAATATTAGGATAGGATAAAACGTTGTATATTACATGTGGCTTATTAGACTATTATTGCTTACGCGCTCGTGTACTAAACATCCCACTCAAAATAATGGTCTATTTAAGTCATTTATAATATAAATAACTTCTATTGTATTTGGTATTTGATACTCTCTCTGTATTTATATAAGCAGCAACTGTCAAATATGAACCTTCTACAAACTTGTTATGAGATGTTTTGAAACCGGTTATAATTTACAAAACAAATGAGAGAGAAAATCAACAATGCCCTTGCGTAAAAGAGACCATTAGGTTTAGCCTACTTTTACCGAGGCAACCCAATCCTAACAAGGTCGGTGTCCGCAGTGCGCGCTCCGGAGCAGTGGATGTATTTTATGTACATAGGTGTACATTTTCTGTGTGGAAATATAAACATTGACTATAAAGATTATTATTATCATTATTATTACTATTATTATTATTATTATTATTATTATAATAACATAGCTTATAAACCTGCGATCTCTCGAACACATGTCAACTCGGACTCTTAGGTTTTCTAATAGATTTCGTAATTTGTAATAGTATTTCATTGAGAATTTTAATCACAGAGAGCGTTTAACTTTTGCAAGGGACCCAAAATGTATATTGTCATACGTCCGTTAAATAGACATTTTATTGAGCGTTCTAACCATACTTCAGTTGCTTTTAACAAAAATATAGAAAATAAAGATAAAATGCTTATCGTTTACAGGAGGCCCAGTACTATAGAATAAATTTACAGATATTATAATAAATCTCGTTAAAAATTATACGAGTATTTCTATTAGAGAGACCTAAAACTATATAATGAAAATAAATGATATTGTGATAGACTCATGTACAATTTCAAAGATAATTTTAATCATAGAGAGTGGTTGCTACAGGATACGCAGAACCATAAAATAAATGTATAGATATTATAATAAACCCGTTCAAAAATTAATCAAAAGTTTTTATCATAGAGGTCGCTTAATTTTTACATGAGACCCAGAGCTGTAAAATAAATGTACGGAAATATTGGCGGCATTTCCTTTAGAATTGTTATGTAGTTCTGAATGGCGTCATCAACATTATCAGAAGAATTAGAATTTTCACAAAAGTTTTCATCGCCATTTTGTTTTGGCAACTTTGGTTGTGAAATCATTGATACGTGCGATACATCGGCGCCCGTCGCCCGGCGCCCGCCGAACCAGTCGATAACGACTCTTTTTGAACGATACTTTAATGGCGTTCCGACGGCGACGAGACAAGAGAGCGACCTCTTTAGCATATTTTCCAAAAGTAAGTCAGCTTCAACTCCTACAAAATCCAATTGGATTTCAATATTTGAAAGTATTTTGAGTACAGTGTCTTTGAAGTCACTTCAAACTTTATAGTGTCGTAAATATAAAATTGTGCATAGTAGGTACACAAAAACATCACTCGGCATAAGTAATAAGGTTTAATTTTAATATATCCACCATTATTTTGCAACACATACTTATAGTTTTTAGAATGTCTTAATATATTGGAAACTTTTTGCGCGATATTAGTTTTAGTATCTCTACCCACACTGTGTACATAGAGAAGGTATTGTATTGCACCCAAAAATTCGATACCGATATTTCATCTAAGTTGCATGTTTTGGGACCCCCTGAATCCCCCCCAAAAAACATTTTTATAAAAATATCCCTCTGTGTGTGCATGTGGGCAGCGTTGCTCAAAAATGAAAATTCCGTTAAATACAAAACTTGGTATTTAAGTTCAGTATCTTCCAAGCATGCGACACGAAAATTTTCAAGAAAATCCTCCCACCCACAACCATTCTTTACTTGGAAACATTTCGGAAAGTGTTGATTTTTCTCAAAAATGGCTCTAACGATTTTAATTAAAATATTGTATACTAAAATGTTTACATAAGTAATAAAATGTGTGTCTTGAATTTTCTGGGAATAGACTCTGAAGACATTTATTCTGGATGAAATGTGAGGAATCTTGCATAACTGGTAAACCGCAAGAGCTTGAAAACAACTTACTTCACAGAACATGTAGATCTCGCTAAAACACACTTTGTTATACACTTTTTTTCGTAGAGTTGAACGTTTTTGAGATATTCCTTGTTATTGGTTTCACTTTTAAAACGCTTATCTCATATGGGAATATGTCAACTCCCGGCCACGCAAAGAAACTGATTTTAATCCTATAGCACCATATTTTAAAACATTTGACTGTTGGTTTAGCCTAGTGTATTCCCTTATTTGCCTCCTACTTATAAGAAATAAGACCGTTTCTACAAATGTTTATCTCAATTAGCATGAAGTAGATAGAATAAGCCTATTAAAAATACTTTCTTAGAGATGTAGAGAAAGTCAAGTGAACGGAACACATAAGATTTTTCAGGTCTTTTTTGTGTTTTTGTTTTTTTGTTTTGGATGAGACAGAAACCTATTTCTTGAAGGCAACCCTGATCAAAAGACAGCCTGTTAGATGTCTGATGATTGCATAGATAATATTATTGCAAAGTAGCAACTGATGATCGATTGCCAAAGATTGTCCCTCAAGATTTCTGGTTTATTCCCCATAATTAAGATGTGATTATGGCTATACTCTAAAATCGTTAAGTTCTTGATTGCCTTAGTTCTTCAGAAAGAATATTAGTGTTTTCATAATAGTGTTATACTAGCTATACTTGAACATTTAGTGATACAGACATTGCTTGCTGATTACAAATGGGTTTTTTCAATAAGTTGGTGAATATAGTAGCTATAGGACTTAAAAAGAAACAAATCAAAACTATTCTTGGCCTGTCTGGGTAGTGTGGTGGAAGCATGGCTGTCTCGCATTCAAAAGGTCGTGAGTTTGAATCTCGCTTAGGGTGAGTTACACGGATAAGGGTTTTTGGGGATTTTCCCTTATCCTGAGAAGACGAATGTCGAGTAAATTTAAGCTCCATAGATCCCGAGATCATTTAAGCATCATTTCACCAATTTCATGCATCGTCCGATATGACCTACCAGGTTAAAAGACGTTAAAGCTACATCAAAAAAATGTTGATATATCACTAACAGAGTGAATTTTCAATGTTTACTTTCTCCACTTAGTAGAGAAGGTATTGCATTTCACCAAAAATTTGATACCAAGATTTCCTTACACGTTTTAGTCTCCCTACGACATCTTCGCATCAATTTTTCGACGGAATACAACCCTCTCCGGTAATGGAGGAAGTAAAACGAACAAGGTTTTGAAGTTGAAAGTATAAATCATCCAAAAATTAAAACTAATAACAAACAGTGTCCCGGAAATGGTAAACGCCACACACTATTTGATTTAAGTTGTGTGCTTCGACGTAATCTAAATTTTCTGTGGAGTAAGTTTTTGTCTATCTCTTGCAGTTTAACAATGATAAAGTGGTTTAGAATTACAGGACTTCATAGGTAATGTGAATTATGTGAAAAAAAAACAGCTTAAGCATGTGTTTTGTTAGTTAAATTCGTTTGACCTGTAATTAAAAAAAAATATAAATAACCAACACTGTTCTAAGTAAAGTTACGTTTGGGGCAGGAGGTTTTCTTAAGGATGTTAATGTTGTGTTCCTGGAAGATCTTGAATTTAAAGACAAGTTTCACATTTAACAATTTTTTTATTTATGCTCTTCACAGAACTACACCTGGATCTTTTCCTAAAATGCTTTAGAAGTAATGATATGGAATTTATGCATGGAATACGATGCTTTTTACTGTCCAGTTTAATTAGTAGTAGAGAAAGTAAACATAAAATCAGAATGTTACAAACTGATTTATTAATTTAAGTTCAAGGATCGGTGGTTTATTTATGCAACAACGGACTATAAAATAAAACCAAACCTCGAAAGAATGAAAAGATTAACTTTTTAAACTTTTGGCTTATTAACTACGGGAAGCACATCAAAGCGCAAACAAGAGAAACAAACGAATGCTGTGATACAGGAATAGGCCTGGGGCGTGAATACTACATCAAAGCGGTGTGTGTCTTTTTATTTTTATTTCACTTTCGCTGTCGCGCTTTCCAAACAGATGTGTGGACGTATACCTATTTTTTTGCTGCACTCCATTTGCAACACAAAATAATGAAAGTACAGTAACATTTAAACGTGTTTTTGCGAAGCTTGGTCAACTTTGTTACTAGATAACATTCATTTGAGGGCTTACTAAACGTGAGTTTGAAGGTCAGCAAAGGGATTTTGCTTTTTATTCACAATGATTAATGTTCTTAATAACAAGCTAAAATTATAATAATATTGCTCTCAATTTCTGAGTTTTAAGAATTCCAAGTAAAAAGCAAAAGTTGGAAACAGTTCGGATTTCTTTATCCAAAATTTAATTCCGTCTGTGTATTTGACTTATTGGTTCTAAGCGGGTATCGGCAACCCTGAACTACGGAACACGCAAAATTTCTAACACCACATAGTTTGAAACGAACCTTAGATTAAGAAACACGCAGACAAATAGTTCAGTGGTAGACGTTGATTCTTAGATAATTAGTAGGGATTGTTTTTACATTTTTGAAGTCATTATATTAATTTAAACCAGTGATAGATCTTGGTGTCTGGAACACATATCTTACGTATTTGCTTCTGACCATTTCCTACGAAATTAATTTATTTTTTTCGAAAACAAGTGACAACAGCTTGCAACACTGCAGGTTGTGTGGGTGTCAGTACATAAACAAACACGCCCTAACTGCTGCTACCACACCAGTGTAAGCCAATCAGAATGACAGTTGCATTCATTATCTCCCAAAACATTACACCACATTGCGTCGTGTTTGTAAGCAACCGACGTGTTTGCATTCAGAATCTGGTTCAGAAACCTGACCAACCTCAACGCAACTTTGCTGAGTTACTTAAGTATGAAAATACTGCTCGGGATATTCCTTTAATGCTTTTAAATTATTAATTATTTCGAAATTCTTTGTTATATCCCACAACTACTACCGAAACTAATGTCAGAAATACGTTACTCTACGCATCTTACAAGTAACAAACTATTAATTTCGTACTTCTTGTGGAACAAAAACTATTATTTTTTTGAAATCGGTCGATCAAAGAACAAAATGCCATTAGACTTGTTTTATTTGTAATGCTTCTATGAAGCACATATTAGAAGGAATGTAGTAAGTTTTCCCTTCCATCGGTATTTTAGGCTACAATAAAATACAATCAACATTGTATTTTTAATTAAAAAGTTTATATTCAAATTGCATCCTTGAAGGTGTGAGCTGATATATCAAGTATCGTATTTATTCGATTTTAGCTTTTTAGTGTGCTGTTCTAAAAATGTATTTTTTGCATTCAGGAGTCTCAAAACATTTCTTCTGAAGATTCTTCGGATTTTGGGGTGGAATACAATACCTTCTGTACTTAGGTTATCACGAATAGAGTGTGTGGAGAAAATATTACATCTAAATAAGCCTAAATACACTCCGACATTGAGATACCTTGTGCTGACCCTGAACTATTCTGGAATCAGTAAAAGTACTGCCAAAACCTCGGTCAAAACATGGGTTGGGGAAAACGCCAACTCAACTGATAAATCTATCCTGGACAGACAAGCCAGGAAACGGGTGACAGGTCCATGCAAATGCTCTTTCCTCATCTACTCTGAGATTAGTTAGAACAGGGGTAAAAGGAAAGTAATTGCATTAATTCCTAAACATCTACGGCAAGGCCTCTATAGGGAAACTACCTTAGAATGTGCAAAAAGGACGAGGAAAATGCCTCGCATATCATTTCAGAATGCCCATTCTTCGCAAGAAAGGGACTCTACTCTTTCTAAAACCATTGAAGTTCTAGGAAGGGGATCTTAATACGAGGGCCGTTTTTTTCAACCTCCGATGGGCTATAAATAAAAGACAAATTCATAGAAAACAATTATTTTGATACTGAGCTTTTTGTGCACTTATGGCTACTTTTCAACATAATCACCGAAACGATTGAGATATTTATCATACCTGTGCACAAGCTTTGCAATACCCGCTTCAAAAATGTTGCCGCCAATGATTTCAAATGAGCATTGTCACTGTTTTGAAGATCTTCGTACTTTACGACGTTTGCGGAGAGCCGCTCAAAACAAATGAAGAGGAATGCTGACTTCAGGAATTGTGTTGATCCATGACAACTCTCGTCCTCGCACTGCATCGACTCCTTGAATAATTTCAATGGGACATTTTCGATCATCCACCATACAGTCCTGACCAGGCACTCAGCGACTTTCACCGTTTCCCCGAACTGAATACGTGGTACTTTCAAACCAACGAAAATCTTCAAAACAACGTCAATGCTCATTTGAAATCATTGGCGGCAACAATTTTTGAAGCGGGTATTGCAAAGCTTGTGCACACGTACGACAAATGTCTCAAATCTTTTCGGTGATTATGTTGAAAATTAATCATAATTGTACAAACTTTTAGTAATAAAGTAATTGTTTTCTATGAACTTGTCTTTTATTTATAGACTATTGGAGGAAAAAAAAAACGGCCCTCGTATTTGAAACTGAACAGATTCTTCAGAAACATTAAAGATATCCTTTCCGATGTGTAAGAATAAGCCTTTTAGAATACGTGCGGGAGATCGATCCTCGTTAATATACGTCAAAGAGTTGTATTTTCGTTGCGTATTCGTGTTATGTGTTGCTTATTCATTGATAAATAACTTTTAAGAATCTCCCCATTATCAAATCAGCCATTTATCTTATATACATGTAATGATGGAATTTATCGGATAAAACATCACCTCATTGTTGAATCATAGTGAATAGTATATACGTAAATTAATAAGCTATGAGATCAAACTCGACAATGTGTTAAATATGAATACGAATCACGCCTTTATACATTGTGAGATGCTCCTGAGAATGGAAAGAAATAGTTGGAGGAACAAAAATTCCAAACTTTTAGTCATGTTGTTAGATAGCGCTTAGGAGGGGTTCTGCTTGGTACATGGAATATTTCAGCAATAACCATGGTAAGAAAAAATTGTTAACTTTAAATGAACTTCTCTATTCTACATCGTTTATTAGTGAGTTTACAAACTGGTGTTCTAAATCTTATGTTGCTAATACTTTATTTTAACCGTAATTATATCTTTACTTTCTCTAGCACCTATCCAAATAGGTTAAAGAACGTGTTGTGTTGTATCAAAAAATTCTATGACCTATTTCCCCGGAAATAAATGTTTAGAGACTCCCTGAATAAAAACTAACTTTTAGAAAACGCTTGTGTTTGTGGATGTATAATTTAAAAACGAAATTTCGGACACACCCTAAACTTTGTATTAAATTTTAGCAACGTGAAGATTTTCAAAAACACTCCCAACCGAAACTACTATTTACCTCTTTTTAATTTTTTCTTTTCTCAAAAATGATTCTTAAGGAGCTATATAAAACTGGAATTTAGAATATTTAAATTAAAAGATATAAATCTTAAATTTTCAGGAACAGCCTGAGAAGTCCTTTTCATTCACAAGCAAGTTTATACAGCTGTTAACCCATTAGTAATAAATTATAGCTTACTAATGAAAATGTAGAGTTGTTTAGGACATACAATTCATTTCAAATGAGTTTTTCTGCAACGTCAGCCGTCATTTCCAAGATGTGTTATTATTGGCGTGGATATTTGAATACTTACTTGCTTTTCAGTTGTTTTCGCGATGTGTTGAAAATAATGTGAAACTCAAAGCCAGCACATAGTGGCAGCTGACCTATGCTTTCCATAATCACTATAATGAAATATATAACGAAGCTGTTTCCGCAAAGGCTCGTCACGATTCACAGGAAACAGAACAAAATAAGTTGTCCTTTCAAATTCTTAAAGTAATAATCCGTTGTTTTGGAAGTGATTTTGTTTTATTTCGAATGGTCCAGCCAGCAGCCAACCGTACTGGAAGGACTATGTGATAAATGCGAAAAAGTGTTATTACACACTTTTTTGTGGGATACCATTACTGCAGGATATATGTTCAGGAATTATAATCGCATTTGCAGATTTGTAGTATTCCCTAGAAGCTTCAATTAAGGCAAGAGTTTTGATTTCTTCTCACATGGAATCAAACGTCACCCCTCCCCCGTTTTTATTAATATGTAAATAACTCGCGAAATTATCGCAATTGCGTTATATAAATGTGTATACTAAGTCCTGGTTTTGACATTACAGACATGTTGGAAGAAAAAAAATCACATTTTATCTGATTCATGACAATGTTTGCTTGTAAGTAGATATAACGATATATTCATTAAAGTTTTGAATTTATTGTTTAAACATGTGTGTTTAGCTCTATTCTTTTATTAGCTAATTACATTTAATAAACTAATATATGCAGAATGAATCTTAACATGAATGCTTTTGGGGCAGGTAGAGTCAGACTGACAAATTCAATGCCACAGCCGGGATTTGAACCACGGATCTCCCGATCTCTAGCCGGTTGCTCTTCTACTGGGCTACCATGGCAACATATCGGCATAGCATTACATTTCCGTCCTACACAAATGTACAAAATGGTAAAGCTCTAGAAGATCACTTTTAGCACTGCGGTGTCCTCTTAATTGCATATTTTGAATTTGTAAGCAGACCCAAAATAATATCATTGTTGGATGATTTTTATGACTACTCCTGGACGTCTAATCTGAGGCACAGGATCCTCACATCTTGCTATTGATATCAAATAACGCACAAGCTGCACCATTAATTGGATCGCGCTACCGCTTCATGAACAATTGGGACCTTGGTACCTGGTGTGCCGTTCATATCTTCAGTATTTCGAGTGCTGAAGCTTTTGACAAGATGAATTTGAGTTTTAATTCAGCTTAATTATCTAAATAATTATAACGAGACAGGGATTCGGTAAGATAATTACTGTGAGAGAACGTGCCATTTGTGTAATTCTAACATAACTTAAATCGAAGTAGATAACAGCAATTAAAAATCTGATGTGTTACACTCACATGCCTTTCTCTAGCTACTCTACAAATAAACTTCTCATAAAAGATAATTCTTCTTTCAACACCATTTTAATCGAGATAAGCATTAGCAGAATTTTATTACTTAATTCATTATAAGTAGAATGGAAGTAAGGGAATGCACTAGGCTAAAGTGATATCCAACTATTTTAAAAGCTGTCGTTATACGCTCATCATTGCATATCGCTTCTTTGACCAGAGTAGAACAAAAGAAAAAATGGACACTTCGGTCTGAGAAAAGCATGGTACTTCACAATTAAAACTAATAACAAGGAATACCTCGAAAACCGTAAGCTCCACGAAAAAAATGTACATGAAATAACTTGTGTATTTTCACAAGATCTACATTCTTTGCATAGTAAGTTTTTGAATATCTCTTACGGTTTACTAGTTATGCCAAATTGAGCAAAATTCATTCAGAATAAACAGGTCTTTAGAAGCCATTCCCAGAAAATGCAACATATGCATTTTATTTGTGATAGAAATGGCTTTAATACGTGGCATTTTAATCAAATTCGTTATAGCCATTTTTAAGAAAACAAAAATTTTCGAACTTTTTTCTATGCAAAGGTAATTGGGGGTGGCAGGATTTTCTTGAAAATCCTCATGTCGCATCCTTGGAAGATTCTAAACTTAAATACCAAGTTTGGTATTTAACCGTCTTTTCGTTTTTGAGCTATGCTGTCCACAGACAGACAGACACACAGACACGGACCTGTTACTGAAAATGCTTTTTTGGATTCAGGGGGTCCTAAAACAAGTATTTCCGGTGAAATCTCGAAATCGAATTTTTTTCTGTGTAGGTAGTTTGTCTTATTCTTCGCTTATGCCAGTTGCGGAAAAGTCATTCAGAACAAAGATGACTTCAGAGACCGTCCAAGGAAATTCAGGATAAACATTTTATTAGGCATACGAATGTCTTTAATATACGGTCGTTTAATTAAAATAGTTGGAACATTTTGAGAAAATCTAAAAGTTTGAAATATATATTTAAAGGGTAGTTTGAACTGGGAGAATTTTTCTGAAAATCTTCATGTCACATCCTTGGAAGATATTAAACTTGTATACCAAGTTATGTCATATAAAAATCTATGAATTATATGCTAGACTCAAAAGAGCCTAAAGGATTTATCATTTGGATGGGGAGATTTTCTTTAAAGTTGTTGGGAAGATTCTAAATTTCAATTTGGTAATCATAATAGTTATAATTTTTGGTTAATGTCACAAAACATTGATATGAACTGTGTGTTTTAACAATATAAATTTTTTCGCATAGTAGGCTTCTGTCTCGTTTTGTTTACCACTTATACAAAATTATTTTAAAGAAGAGCGCTTTACTGGATATTTCGCTGAAAACAAAGATACACATTTTATTACTCAAGTAAATATCTTCAGGATATGTTGCTGTAACCAAAAAATAGAATATAATGAACGTTCTTTTATTTATAAGATAGTTTGGAATTGTAAGTTCTCTTGGAGATTTTGTGATGCATGCTTCATTTTTTGAAAGTGAAATTTGGTATTTAGTTTAATTTTTTTTACTTTCTCTACACGCACTTGTACATAGTGTATAGAGAAGGTGTTGCATTCCATCCAAAAATTCGATACCAAGGTTTCACCGGAAATACATGTTTTGGCTCACCCCGAATCCCAAAAAAATCATTTTTGGAAAAAGGTCCGTATGTGTCTGTGGACAGGATAGCTCTAAAGCGAAAGGAGCATTAAATACCAAACTTGGTATTTAAGTTTGGTATCTTCCAAGGATACGACAGGAGGATTTTCAAGAAAATCCCCCACCCCCAACTATCCTTTAAATAAATTATTTTTTTAAAATTTTGATTTTCTCAAAAATGGCTAACGATTTTGATTAAAATGTCGTATATTAAAGACATTTAGCTGACAAGATGTATATCGTAAATTTTCTGGGAATAGCCTCTAAAGTCATCTTTGTTTTGGATAAATTTTGCGGAATTTTGCATAACTGGCAAATCGTGACAGACAAACATTTACTTAATAGAAAATGTGGAGTTTGTTAAAACACACAATTTCTTATATATGTATATATATACATATATATTTTTCCGTGGAGTTGATCGTTCCTAAGATATTTCATGTTATTGGTTTCAGTTATAAGATATGCTTTTCTCATACGGGAATTTATCAATTCCTGTCCATACAAACAAAGGAACTTCAATAACATAGCAACCAGCTTTTGACTATCACCTTAACTTAGGGTACTCTCTTATTTCGCTTCTACTTACAAGGAAGCAAGTAATAAGACTATTTCTGCTAACTCTTTCTCGATTAGCATTAAGTAAATAGAAGCATTAGTCTTTTAAGAATAAGTTGTTGCAGAGATATAGAGAAAGTCACGTGAATGGATCACATCAGATTTTTTTCTGTGTACATACGCAGTGGGCAAGCATGCCTGCGTTTTCATATGACGAACTTATGTAAACTGTAGATCAGGAGCTGCATGTGTAAAAACTCTCGCGGTAAACCGAGGTGCAGAGATGCTGTGCAGTATACATCAGTGTGCAATTCTGCGATTTTTACCTCCTGTACCTTCCTATGTCGGCAGGTAGATTTCCCGCGGGACAACCTACGCGAAGGCAGGCATGGCTTACGCTAACTGCCAACAGTAATGAAGGTTTTGAGAGGATGGATTGGAAAACCTGCCCCTCGTATTCTTGACTGGTAATGGGCAACAGACTTACCGTTACGATGTGTGGTCCCCTGACGACAGCTTACTAGGTTTAACTTAAATTCCCTAACTGTTATATGCTCCAAACTGCTATTAAAATAACAAAACTTACCATTTTATATGTGAAATATTCTTGGTTCTGTTTATCAGTACACGTTTTTGTTTTATGTTGCAGATGGAGGAATGAACGAACATACTTAAAAATGCTCCAAAGGAAGAAGATACGCTAGCAAAATTAAAGGATCAATTATTAATCTGAAGAGTTTGCCCTACAAACAGTTGCAAACAACAAAAGCACACCTAGTAGCATTATTGAACAAAAGTAAATGCATTTCCAGAGCTCCGCACACACCTACCTGAAGCAAGCTAGTGTAGCCTTACTGAGGAAGGCATACCGAGGTAGATGGCTCTATGACAACATATGAAGTCCCGTGCTCGAATCACATTGAGGCTGGTCACCCTGACTGGTTGTCATGGCTTCCTCAGGAAGGCACATGCTAGGGCCATTCCTTTGCTACCAAATATTTGTCAATTTCCTTTTATTTGTTTATCTATATATGTTTCAGATTGCAGTACCAGGTGATGGTGATAGGCGCTTGATGGACATTGTATAAAGGACTTTTCGCTATCACTAGGTAGGACTTGAGGGTGTCGTTCCCAGGTGGTGCAAACAGAAGTGTCGCCATCCGGATTAGTGTTAATCTGGGTCGCATCTAGGTGTGTACAGGGTCATCCATATCTGGTTATCTTTCTGGATATCCTTGTTAATACCTTCTTCCCAAGGGCATGTTGAAACGGTCTATGTACCTCCACCTATGATTGGGCTTACATTCTAACATTTTAATCCTACTATTCGGGCGACTTAGCAAACTAGGTTGTGATGTGAATGCTTAGCACAGAAAGGAAAGAGCCATACATGCTAGCCTTGCCCCTATTTTTAAAGGCCAACATGGCGCCGAGGGCATTCGTTATATAATGTTCACCGTTGTCAGATTTTAAAATCGTTGCTAAACGTATAGATCAAAAACAGAGGAAGGGAACGAGGGAGGAAGAACTCAGTAAAGCTAGGACGAAATATTCAACTCCTTAAGTCCCTGATATCCCGTGGGTTCTGCGTGTAGGACAGGGATATAGTTATGTACTTGTGAAAGGAGTGCTAAGGATAGCCAGAGCATTAAGTCAATGTATTTTGTTCAAATTGAATGCATATGTAGACTTTGCCAGCTCAACGTGAAGTATGAGTAACAACCTTAAAATTACTAGAAACTAGACAGATTAGGAGGTAGCTAAATAGCAGAATAAATAAAGAAGTGTAACCCACCCTCTTCTAGGTATTTTAATATACAAGTAGTACTTTTAATAGCTTTTATTTACATTAGCATTTACCTCGTAACATAAGGCAAGGCTGGTAGAAGTTTACTAGCTCTCTTATCTCTTTGACAAAGAGGCTATGTTAGGTAAACAATAACAACTTATGGGGAGGGGGGGGAAGCGAAGGATTAGACAAGGAGTAGGGATAGGCTAAAAATCTCTTATCTAAATGCTGTTTTACATCTTAGATAAAATCTTAGCATATTCTCCTTATTTGCTAGAAACACCCCGCTCGCAATATTAGGCTTAGCGGCTTGGATAGTCTAATGTGCTTCGTATTCCTAGATAGGGAGAGGAGGAATGGTAAAGCAGCAGAGATTTAAGTTAAAAGGATAATCTTATATCCTTGCAGAAACAGGGAGTGCTAATAGCCTGTCTAAGAAAAAACAGGGATAAATAGGCTAACAAACCCTCTTAGGATAAAAGCAGAGGTCTAGGATAACAGGTCGTAGGCTAACAACCTACCTTATAGCAAAAGAAATAGCCTCGCTAATAGGCAGGGGGGGGGAGAGGGCCGAATTAGGTTAGTAGATTAAGTTTAGTCTAGTGATAGCAGTATTGGCTAATGGTCGGCTAAGTTTAAGTTATTATTGGACTATGACAGCCTAAGTTTAGGCTAGTGAGGGCCAAGTGTAAGAGGGCGACTATGGCAACCTAAGTTTGGGCTAGTAATAGGCCAAGTTTAGCCTAGTGTCAGATGGTATAGGCTAAATATAGGCTATTAATAGCCTATACGAGGCTTCTTGGGACAGGTATAGGCTATCATCGCCTTATAATTAGCCTATACGAGCCTTTTTGGGATAGGTATAGGCTATCATCGCCTTATAATTAGCCTATACGAGCCTTCTTGGGACAGGTATAGGCTGTCATCGCCTTATAATTAGCCTATACGAGCCTTCTTGGGACAGGTATAGGCTGTTATCGCCTTATAATTAGCCTATACGAGGCTTCTTGTGACAGGTATAGGCTATCATCGCCTTATAATTAGCCTATACGAGCCTTCTTGGGACAGGTATAGGCTATCATCGCCTTATATTTAGCCTATACGAGCCTTCTTGGGACAGGTATAGGCTGTTATCGCCTTATAATTAGCCTATACGAGCCTTCTTGGGACAGGTATAGGCTGTTATCGCCTTATAATTAGCCTATACGAGGCTTCTTGTGACAGGTATAGGCTATCATCGCCTTATAATTAGCCTATACGAGCCTTCTTGTGACAGGTATAGGCTATCATCGCCTTATAATTAGCCTATACGAGCCTTCTTGGGACAGGTATAGGCTATCATCGCCTTATATTTAGCCTATACGAGCCTTCTTGGGACAGGTATAGGCTGTTATCGCCTTATAATTAGCCTATACGAGGCTTCTTGTGACAGGTATAGGCTATCATCGCCTTATAATTAGCCTATACGAGCCTTCTTGGGACAGGTATAGGCTGTTATCGCCTTATAATTAGCCTATACGAGGCTTCTTGTGACAGGTATAGGCTATCATCGCCTTATAATTAGCCTATACGAGCCTTCTTGGGACAGGTATAGGCTATCATCGCCTTATATTTAGCCTATACGAGCCTTCTTGGGACAGGTATAGGCTGTTATCGCCTTATAATTAGCCTATACGAGGCTTCTTGTGACAGGTATAGGCTATCATCGCCTTATAATTAGCCTATACGAGCCTTCTTGGGACAGGTATAGGCTGTTATCGCCTTATAATTAGCCTATACGAGCCTTCTTGGGACAGGTATAGGCTATCATCATTATTTTTATTTATTTTTTTTTTTATTTTTTTTTTTTATAATTAGCCTACAAGAGCCTTCTTGGGACTGGTATAGGCTATCATTGCTTTTTTTTTAAAATCAGCCTATACCAACCTTCTTGGACTGATATAAGGCTATCATCGATTTTAAATTGGTCTATCACTAGATATGAGCGAAAGCTTTTGATTGCTATCGAATATTTAGTATTAAATAAAGAAAGCGGAGGATTAAGCTAGAAGGTTAGGGCAGGCTAATATTTAAAACTTATTTGTTGCAAAAGTGGAGGTTTAACCTATACTTAAGGCTAAACTAGCATATAGATTAACAGCATCTCTTACAGAAAAAGCGAAGTGTTGGGCTAACAATCTGAAAGTGCGGAGGGTTGTGCTAAACGACGCAGGCAGGCAGGCAGGCAGTCAGTCAGTCTGTCTGTCTGGCTGGCTGGCTGGCTGGCTGGCTGGCTGGCTCTCGCAAAGCGTAGGCTAACTTAACATGCTCTCTTATCACTTAAAAAGTGCTTCTTATTTTAAAGAAATAAAACTAAAATTACGAGTATCAGACTCAAAACCTGGGGTGAAGCCTCAGAAGCTGGGATAGGTTAAAATTCTCTTTTATACGCTTAAACTCCGCGATGGTTAGGCTAATTTAGTAAGTTTCTCCGGGTGAAAAATTTGGTGGCGTGCTCTCTTGTATCAAGGGGAAGGTTACGTTTAAAGGCATCTAGAGCGGCATTCCAAATGGTTGGGATGCTGTAACATGCTTTTCTAAATCTTAGAGAACCGCGGTCGGTTAGGCTAAGATGTTCTGTCTGGAGAAAGAACACCCGAGGTTTGGCCTAAAAGGCTTGGATAGCCTATCACGCTAGAAGCGATTCTGGGAGGGGAGGGGGTTAGGTTTAGTGGCTAATGTGGCCACTGTTTTCGTTTATAGAAAAAGGCGCAGGGACAGAGGAGTTCTTCACACACTATAACAAGTTGATTAAAATGCAATTAGGCAACCCCACATATGCTGAAAAATGAAGGGTAAGCGTAATACATACAAGATATGTTAGCGAGCGAGTGGTCGCGCAAGAGCTCTTCCATAGTACTATAATGTAGACTATGGTGGTATGTGCACAAACAGGCACCATCCTACAATCTCCAATATAAGCCTAAAATACAAGTGGGGGCTAAATTTTCCAGGCTTGAACAGACATGCAGATGTAGCTCCTCACGTTAATCTACGTTGTACACGTACGTTTAGTCTAGCCAAAACAATTCTTTAAATATTTTAATTAAATATATGTAATAGCTAGACCACTAGGTGCTAACATGTCTGGTACATACAGAGATAGGCATGGCCACAAACTTCCTAACAATTACGATTGGAGAGAGAGAGAGAGAGAGAGAGAGAGAGAGAGAGAGAGAGAGAGAGAGAGAGAGAGAGCGCGCGCGTAAGCCTTTACATGCTATAAATTGCAAGTTGAGAGTTATATAATGCACCAACATAGGCTTACACAACACAGTCTAAAAGTCTAGGCCTGATATGTACACAAGGAGGCAACCCACATAAGCTCTAACATGCAGGATAAATATACTATAAATATCCACCAATATAACAAGTAGGTAAATACTTCTGACAGAGAGAGAGAGAGAGAGAGAGAGAGATATGAATAGGCATAAGATGTGTAGCCTATGCCTTTGTATACCTCATATAGAAAGATACAGATAGCTTCATACAGTCTTAACTTGCAAACGGAGGCTGGAACCTAAAAGGATACGCAACTCATAAGCTGCTAAGACTGGTAGAAAAAGGGAACCTGCTACATGCCCTAAACATATAAATGTATGCATAGAAGTTAGGCAAATAAGAATATGTTATAGCACTTGGATTGATACTAATAGACAATCCTTCACAATCGTGTTTTCACACAAGCCATGTGTACTACAGCAGTTGAATTGGTAGTAGAATCAGAATGAAGTATTCAATGCCATAGCCAGAATTTAAACTACACATCTCCCAGTCTCTAGCCGGTGACTATAATCTCTGAGCTACAATGGCAACATGCCGGCATTGCATTACATTTCTCAACTCATTCGCATGTTTCACGGCAATATCAAATCATTTTCGAGATGACATACCCCAATGGCGACTTACATGTAAGTATTTGAAGACGCAACTATTAGGTCAATTGGCTATTTATGATTAACTAGTTAGTGTAATAGCAGAGACTGGGATATCCATGGTTTAAATCCCGGCTATGGCATAACAATTTTCAGTTTGATTCTACCTATCCAATCCTTCACATTCTCATGTGCATTGCTGATAAATACAGACATGTAATCCTACATACTCACTAGCATGTATTTTGAGATTACATAGACAGGAAACTTGCCCTCAAGCTAATTATATAGTCTGAGCCTGATATAGACAGATCGTCTTACTCTTCAAATTTTAATTAAGGCTGGAACATAGATATATAAAATTCACACATTAACAAGTTATATTTCTACTGATAATATATCTGCAAACCGACACACGTAACCCGTTAGTTAAAGCTGGCATAGACATAGTTTATCCATACGTTATAACATGCAGGGTAAGAGCGATACATACACAGATTAGTAAATCCTTTACACAGTATAATATATAGGTTATGTCTGTTATATACAGAGATATGAAACCCTCCACACGTGTAACATAGATTAAGATATATGTACAGAGAAAGACAGCCATCACATAGAACAGTCTTAGCCTGCATGTTACACTGATACGTTAGGCATGGGGATAACGAACCAAGTGGTAAGGGAAGATGCCTCCCGCATCTAGCCTTCTGTTGTCTAGTGGCGAGGAGTAATGTATACTTGTTTTGTTAACGTCAAGAGCAGCGATGGCTTTGTTGTCCACTCTGCGCTTCATCACTGGTATTTTGTTTACATTAGACACGTGTTTCAAACAAGAAACGTTGCAGCTCTCTGCTGAGGTTAAAACTATTCCTTGTCTTTTGTACGTACCATTTTTAGAATGAAATTCTTACCCCTAAAAACAGAAAATTTATTTCAGCCATAAGTTGCGCGATAACTTGCGCGATATATTTTCTCTAGAGGTTTTCATACTTGGGTGCATTTGATTTAATTTGAGTTTATTAAGTTTACGCTTTCTCTCAAAATTAAGAGAGATTTACAAATACAATTCATATATATGTCTACACATCTTATATATGCATATAAAACCCTATCAATTACGTTTAATATGCAACAAATGACATTTAGTTTTCTTCATTACATCAAAAAGCTTTTAATTCAAGACGTTTCCTTCTACAAGACTTAGTTTTGGAGATATTCATTCCACTGTCTCAAGTTGAATGTATATGTACACAGTCGTAGGTAGCCTCCGCAGAGTAACATGCAGATTAAGGCAATCCTCCACACAGTAGCATATCAATTAAGACATACGTATATATAGAAGTAAAGAACCCTCTCAACACAGAAGCATGTAGATTAAGACATAAGTATAGACCAGGTAGGCAACCCCGCACACAGAGTAGAAGTAGATTAAGACATACATATATACAAAGGTAGCCAACCGTCCACACAGTAGCATATAGAATAAGACGTACTATATACCGAGATAAGCAACCCTCTACACATCCTAACATCTAGATTAAGACATGTAAATACAAAGGTAGGCAACCTTCCACATAGAGTAGCATGTAGATTAAGTCATACGTATATACATAGATAAGCATCCCTCCACACAGAATAGCAAGTAGATTATGATATATACAGAGGTAGACAACCTTCCACAGAGAGTAGCATTTAAATTAAGTCATATGTATAAACTTACGTAGGCAACCCAGATTAAGGCATATGTAAAATATATCCAGACGTAGGCAACCCTCCATACATCATAGCAATTAGATTATATTATAAGGTAGGCAAACATTCACACAGCCTATTATATAGATTAAGACAAATGCAGAGACCGTTTAATTTTGCTCAGAAACCTCGGTATCAGACTTGAGGTTCTTTTACGCACCGTAAATCTACGACACGAGACCGACGGCTTTAGTTCCCTTCCAAAGGCGGCCATGCTAAGGATTGTATGCCCGATCTTGGGAACCAGCGTTATTTGTTACCTAAGGAGATGACTAGTAGAAGAAACAAACGTGACGTGACGGAAATTCTATTGATTTTTAATTTCTCTACACGTATTATTACATAGTGTATAGAGAAGGAATTGCATTCCACTAAAAAAATTCGATACCAAGATTTCACCGGAAATACAAGTTTTAGGCTCCCCTTTATAAAAAAAAAACGTATTTTTATAAAAAGGTCCGTGTGTGTCCGTGAGCATGATGACTCAAAAACGAAAAATCGGTAAAATATCATTGGAATTTAAGCTTAGTATCTTCCAGGGATGCGACACGAACATTTTGAGCGAAATCCCCCACCTCAAACTACCCTTTACATAGAAAAAAATTCGAAAACTTTGAGTTTCTTAAAAAATGGC
Organism: Hymenopus coronatus; assembly: GCA_030762935.1. Lineage (NCBI taxonomy): Eukaryota > Metazoa > Arthropoda > Insecta > Mantodea > Hymenopodidae > Hymenopus > Hymenopus coronatus. Next base: position 70,688,263 of record CM060895.1, read on the forward strand.
TAACGATTTTGATTAAAATACCGTACATTAAATATATTTATATGGCAAATAAAATGTACATATTGAATTTTCTGGGAATAGCCTTTAAAGACCTATATTTTGAACGAATTTGCTGAATTTTGTGTAACTGGTAAACCGTAAGAAATAGACAGACTTACTTCACAAAACATGTATATCACGTTACAAACACGCAATTTATGCCATATGCGTTTTTTTCATGGAGTTGACAATTTTTGAAATATTCCTTTTATTTGTTTCAGATATAAAATAATTACAACTTTCCGTATGAGAAAACTTTAAACTCTTGGCCCGGGATAGAAATGGATTTTATCTACATGGCAATCGGCTTTTAAAAAACTTTACTGTCGTTTTAGCCTAATATGTTCCCTTATTTACCTTCTACTTACAAAAAAGCAAGTAATTGAGACAATTTGTGCTAAGGTTAATCTCAATTATCATAAAGCACATAGAAGAATATGCTTTTTAACAATAATTGTTACAGAGATGTAGAGAAAGTCGTGTAAATGGAACACATCAGATATTTACAGTTGTGATCCAGTCCCCACAGACTGGCAGTAACAGTTTTCCCGTCAGCGTTCACTGTGCATCCATGTAGAATTAACCATTACATTGTAATAACTATTCCAATATTAACTGATTTTGAAATAGTTGTGTACATAAGGTTTCTCAGGGGTCCCCCTTCTCCTGCTCTGACGATCATTCACAAGGAAGCGATCAGTAAATGTAAACCCTGTTCTGAAGGTCCGAAGTCCAAAAATAAAATTACTGTTTTCATACGTTCAGAAAGTGCATTGTAATACATTTTAATGGTTCACGATTGCAAATCAAGTTTGAAACTGATTATTTCCTCTGTTAGGTATTTATATGTTGTATTACAACGTGTGTTAAGAACCGTATACTTACATCTGGCCCACATATACCTATATTACAAATTCAGTAGCGCACGGGCTACTACCTCTCGTCTCTCCGCTCGCTTGTAAACAACATACCAGTATATTAGAAGCTAAATTAAAGTCATATTAAAAAAAACTAGTTATGTCTAAAAATGTCAAACTTGTTGCAACGGCTACAAACTGTATTGCGTATGGTATACAAGGCGCTGTGTCCTGTAGATTTACAAACATTTAGCGTTAGACAATTTTTTAGGGTCCAGGACTGTACTTTAAAAGAAAACCACGTACTCCTCCGTGGTCTAGAGGTAACATGATAGCCTCTGGTTCTTCATATCGGGGATTCAAACCCGTCGTTGTACCCGCGTCGTACGCTTATGACACGTAAAAGAACATCAAGCCTAATAAATAGGCCTCTGAGCAAAATTAAGCAGTATTTCACGCTCAATATAGAATGGGGTCGCTAAGAATAGCAGCAGTTAAGGAGCATCCATAAATAAAACGCAATTTAAATTTTAGAGGATTCATGCATACCATCATACAAGCGCGCACACAATTGTGGATAGGGTGTTCATTTCAAAGTGTGATATGAGTAATTTTAATCTTTTTTTGAAGCGGCGAGAGTTTAAGAGTTGGACGTAACGCAGTACACGTGAGCCGAAGAAGTTGCCTAATGAGCAGGCGTTCAGGCGTTCAGTTTGAACAGTACTAATATGGCATGTTCTCCGTAGCGAATGAAATGTAAACTATTTTGAAACGCTGAAGTAAATGTATACCCTACTGTCGCAGTAATAGGAAGAAGATCTATGTTATTGATGTAGTAGATCTCTTGGACGGACAGCATGAACACTGAGCTCATACGTATTATGAATTTAATGTGATTTCGTTTCCCTTATTAGGCAGAATGATTCATAGCAAGTAGCCCAATTGCGCCGTATTTCGCGTGTGCAGATAACCGTTCGTGCGTTATAAAAATTGCAGAAATCCTCGCGGTAAGTCCAAGCTTATGCCGGTAAATGGTGCTGTGAGCGAGAGCGTTGTGAAACACTACCTACTCTGATTCATGGTTTTTATTACAGTGCCTTAATGTTTTGATTTAAACCTACAGTGTGTTTAGTCTCTAATGGTAAACAGAAACAGCGCATAACACAGTTACAAAACTAGGTATTGGAGGATATTGATAGGGCAGATAGACGTTTTGATTACTTGTGAATCTAAAATATGATTTTATTCTCTAAAACTAAAGACTCTATAAATTCAGTGGAAAACATGTTAACTTTCTGCCTGTGTTTACTGTTCATGTATAACATCACCCTAATAAAATCGTGTAAATACCTCCTCTCAAATGAGCGGGATTCCTTCACGGTTTATTCTGACATGTTAAGAGAAGAATAAGATCGCTCTCCTTTACACGTCACTGACCGGCCTATGTTTGTATTTACCCCCTGTAGTTCTACAATTTTTATATCGCACGAAGGGCTATTGTGAAATATGGCACTGTTGGGTCACCTGTTATTAATCAAACTATTGTAGATCAAATGACGTGCATTTTATTTCATACGAAAAAACATAATGAAACAAACATATTAATGTTTGTTTCATAGCACTAACTACCTACATTCAATCTACACATATAAGTTCTCGAAAGAGCTGCAACACTGTTGGTAAATTCATATTGCCTTATCTAGAAATGCTAACAGATATTCCATTTTACTCTTTAACGTACCTTCCATGTCGAATGCCGTGCTTGCTATGCAACTTCTCCTACAACCGAATCTAATACTTCTACAGAAGTACTAGACGGTTGGAGTTCTAAGTTAGTGACTAGATAAGTGACGTCAAACTTCACTCCTTGATATATTTTGAAGTGAACATCCAGTATATAGGCAGATCATTCGTATTCTGTTAATACAAGTCTAGTAACAAAAATTCCCTAGCTACACCCAACACCAACAGCTAAAACCACGTGCATCGCTCTACGGGATCCCAGTTGAGAAGTGTGAAGAAAGTGAAGATGAAGAAAATAGGACACTCCCCAATAGGTGTTGAGAAAACCATGAGCATTTACTTCTCAATCCTTACTGACTTGCTCTCCATCTAATGCTGACACTCCAACATGTGTTTCAATACAACGACGTTCCTGCCAATGCTCCCGCTATAAGCATTCTTCCTGGAATTCTTCTCGGTGGAGGTCTTCATGAAGATTACATGAAAGAATACAAAGTCATCGTATAGTATTCTGCATAAGTAGATTATCCAGTATTTATTTTTAAAGATAATTATACAAAAAGTCTGCTTATATCTATGTTGATTCATTGCTTAAGATTGGCGCACTTCAAATGAAAAGATTAGACTTGGTTGCATTCATATACATTTCTCTATCCATCCTTAAAGTACAAATTCTTATAAAAACTTATTGTTGTACATAGTTCTTGTTAATAGAGAAACATTTAAAAATTAAAAGACGAGTCCGCAAGATTTGACTTCTTAATAGATAAGGGGGAACTATTTAAAATGTAATAAAGAATTGACCAAATTGCAAGATTTGATAATAGTATCAAAGCTGCAAACGCTTAAATTTATGGAGTCTATATTAAAAATATGTGTTCCATTCACATGACTTTCTCTATATCACTGCAACAAATTATTCTATTTACTTTATCTAATGGAGCAAAAATTAGCAGAAATAGTACTATTACTTGCTTCCTTGTTAGTAGAAGCGAAATAACCCTCTACCATAGGTTAAAGTGATAGTCAAAAGCTCGTTGCTCTGCGACTGAAGTTCCTTTGTTTGTATGGACATGAGTTGACAAAGCCCTGTATGAGGAAAATATGTCTATAGCTAAAAACACAACAACAAAAAACAAGGAATATCTCAAAAACAACCACGAAAAAAATGTATATAACATAAATTGTGTGTTTTAAGGTGCTCTACATTTGTTGTGTGGCAAGTTTTTTTCCATTTCTTACGGTTAGGCAGTTATGCAAAATTCCGTAAATTTGATCACGAATAAAGTTGTCTTCAGAGGCTATTCCCAGAAAATTCAAAATATACATTTTATTTGTCATGTAAATATCTTTAATATATGATATTTTAATAAAAATCGTTCCATGTAAAGTTCCATGTAAAGGGTAGTTTGGGGTGGGTTTTTTTTTCAAAATTTTCGTGTCGCATCCCTGAAAGATACTAAACTTAAATACCAAGTTTGGTATTTTACCGACTTTTCGTTTTTGAGTTATGTTCACAGACACACGGACACACGCACACACACGCATACACACAGAGGGACCTTTTTCTGAAAATTTTTTTGGATACAGGGGACCCTAAAACATATATTTCCGGTGAAATCTCGGTATCGAATTTTTTGGTGGAGTGCAATACCTTCTCTATACACTATATACATAGCACGCATAGAGAAAGTAAAAATAACTCTATAGAAGACGTGAAATAGTAACTCAGTGAAATAAACTGCATTGTATGTATAATAGTTATTTAAAGTAAACTGATAGCTATGTACAAATAATAATTTATAACAGCTTTAAGAAGTGTAGTAACATAGTTTACAAAACCTAGGTATTGAAAGTTTCATAAAGGCAACCATTAATATTAGAGAGATTTTAAGAGAGATATACCTACCAATCAAAGATAAAAAGGTAATGGGGGACAGTGAGAAACGAGGAGTTGCACAATTAAATTAAACAACGAACTATCACAAATGTTATAAAAGCACAGGGTCTAAGAGCTTCTTAGAATGCCAGATGAGAGAACTTGTAAAGCGAATACAAAATTGGAACCCTGTGAAGTCTGGATCAATAGACAGACCTAAAAGCAGATGGTACAATGTTATAAACAGAGTGTCCAAAAACATTCAGTTAATGGATGTTAGTGCTTATTTAGGTGATACAGATGATTTTTTTTAGTGATTTTGCTTCAAAATGCTGATTTTTTAAATTTTTGGTGCAAAAAATGCACCATTCTTTAAGTACATATTTACAATGTTTGATTCTCCTGAGACACATTTAACATGTCTTAGCACACCATTAGAGGCAATTTCTTTAAGAAACTTAAATACATTTATATCTAATTTTCGGTGTGGCGCTGGTTAAATTAACCTCTATGTAAAATTTTAAAGCCATTTATCTGGGGTTCAATTCTTTATTAGCTTCCCATATTCAAAATCTATATGGTCGCACAAAAATATAGCTAGAGATCCTAAAATTTTCCCAAACAATGACAGAATGTGGTAATAAAATGTGGAATTTTCATATTGGTCATAGATTTTTTTTAGAAAAATTAATTCGTATAGCCTGAACTGCTTTTGCAGTTTTTCTACTTTATGATACAATTTTTTTTACATAAACACTAACCACAGTAATTTGTTACAAATATATATAGGAGAATGTAATTTTAAAAATTCTGTATATAGTTAAATATTTGCATGAGAAAATACAGATTTTAGCTAATTAAATCGGGTAAATTAATAATACAACAAATTGAAGACATTCTCGTCAGTTGAGAATTGAGTAAATGCGTGCCAGAATGTTGCCATGGTAGCTCAGTGGAACAGCAACCGGCTAGAGACTGGGAGACCCGTGGTTCAAATTCTAGAAATGGCATTGAATTATCAGTCTGTCTCTACCTATACAACTTAAGAAGTAGTTATTAATACAGATAAAGCTGTATTTCACATATACAACTGATATATTCCATTCATTTTTAATTTATTTGCCTATTCTTCATCAAATTATTCTTAAACAGGTTATTCTATCTACTTCATGCTATTTTGCATATTTCGTTGTAGGTAAAAGAGAAATAGGCGATAGTTAAATATTTTAAAAGCTGTTCGCTATGTGCTGACTTTGAAATTCCCTTTGCATGTCGGGAGCTAAAAAGAAGAAAAATACTGACGACTTTTCATCTGAAGAAAGTGTATTTAAAAGTTTAGCAAACCAATAGTTAACAAATCCTTGGAAATAATTAACTAAATATAATGTATTGAACATAAATTGTAGTTTAAAGACATCTACATTTTTGGGTAATAATATGTTATGTGTCTCCTACGATTTATCAGTTATACTTAAATAAAATCATTGACTGCTACATCTTAAAACCAAAATCCCTTTTAGAAATTTCTAATACGCATATATTTTTTTTTTATTAATTCATACTACAACTAAGTGTAAAACTTATCTAGTAGCTTCATTATCATGATTATATGGCTGTTTGGCAGTAATCATTCCAATGAATATATTCTGCTAATCATTGAAATTTTCACGCAATAACACATCACTGTGCTAAGTCCTCTGGTTTTGTCCTTTTTAGTCTTCTTGGTACTGCACTGGTTTCCAACAACTGAAGCACAAGAGGATTTGAATGTGTGTGAAGTAGTTTTTCATGCTTCACTGCCCTGGTTTTTATTTCTTCTCTAACGGTGTCCATTTTTAAGTCTCTATGAATGTTGTCATTCCTAATGTACCATGGTATATTTACTATACCACGTAGCACTTTATTTTGAAAATGTTGTATAATTTTTATATTTGTTTTCTTGGTGCATCCCCAGATCTGCAATCCGTACGTCCATACAGGTTTTAATATCTGCTTATACAGGAGCAATTTATTTTGTATATTAAGCTCAGAATGTCTTCCTAAGGGCCAATACACTTTTCTATATTTTATGTCAAGTTCTTTTTTCTTTTTGCCATGTGCCTTCCATTTCAACTTAGCATCAAGTGTCATGCCCAAATACTTGGCCTGGTTTGCATATGGGATTATTTGTTCGTTCATAATCACAGGTAGGTTTTTTATTTTTTTATTTGTAAAATTAACATGAGTAGACTTTGTTTCATTAAGTTTAATACGCCACTTTTTAGTCCAAGCATTAACTTCTTTTATTGCAATTTGAAGCTTATTAATTGCTGCTTCTTCTGTTTCTCCAACAGCTAGAATGACGGTATCGTCAGCAAAGGTGGCCATCGTCGTTTCTGGATTTTGTGGGATATCGCTCGTATACAGTAGGTCCAATATCGGTCCAAGGACACTTCCTTGCGGGACTCCTGCACTTATTTCCTTGAAGCCTGAATATTCACTTCCATATTTAACTCGAAACAACCTCTCTGAGAGATATGATTGTAATATGTCATAGTATTGTTTTGGTAAATGCCTTTGTAACTTGTGATTTAACCCAGCATGCCCAACCTTATCAAAAGCTTGGGTTACATCAAGAAATATACTACAACATATTTTCTTTTCTTCCAGTGACTCCTCTATTATTCGAGTTATTCTATGTACCTGATCGATGGCTGAATGTTTGCTCCTGAATCCAAACTGATGATCTGGAATTAGTTTTCTATCTTGTAATATAGGTTTTAGGCGGCTAAGCAGCAATCTTTCAAAAATTTTAGATAAGTGTGTTAGCAGAGATATAGGTCTGTATGACCTTTTATCATTGGGGTCCTTCCCGGGCTTTAAAATCATAATAACTTCTGCAACTTTCCATTGTCTAGGCACATATCTCAGTCGGATAACAGCATTTATGATATGTAGTATTTTCACTAATGCTTTATTAGGTAGCTCTTTAAGCACCTGTCCTGCAATTAGGTCATATCCTGGGGCTTTTTTTGAATCCACATTATTAATTTCCTGTTTGAGCTCTTTCAGAGTTACTACTTTAATTTCTGGAATATCATTAAGATAGCTTATTACTATGTCTTCATCAGCTGTTTGTTTAGAGAATGGTTTAAAGATCTCCTCCAGATACTCAACAAATACATCTGCTTTTTCTTTATCACCTCTTGCCTAATCATTATTATTTTTCCTAATGGGTGGCGCTTGTATTATTGGTTTTTTAAGACCCCTAGTTGCTTTCCAGAGAGAGTAATCGGTATCTTTATCTGCAGTCAGGTCTTGCAGATAATTGGTTACAGTTTCATTTGTTATTTCTTTTATCATTGTTTTGAGTTTATTGCTTAGCCGATTAACTATTATTTTGTCTGATGGAGATCGACTGTTTTGCCATTTTTTACGAGCTTTTCTTTTTTTCATTAACTAACTCTCATACCTCAAGAGGACAACTTATTTTGGTTTTGCCATATATCTTAGATGTAACTGGTGTATTCGTCCAAGCAGAATGCTGAATGTTAACAATTAACAGATCAATTTCTTGTTCTATCTGTTCTGGAGTTTTAAGTGGCATTTGAAGTTCAATGAGATTATCAAGTGTATCTCTGTATCGTTTCCAGTTTGTTTTTTGACTAGTTAGTTTAACTGGTGTTTCTTTTTGTATCACCTTGTTAATACGCATATAAATGAAGACTCTTTAAATATATTTTATAACTAAAATTATCCAATATTTTAGAAGCACTAGATAAGCATACTCGTGCTAATCATTTTGATTTGTAACTTCAGTAGGCAATATAATTGTATCCTTAATATATATAAGAAAATCCTGCTAGTTACACTTTTTATAACTCAAAAACGGCTGAACCGATTTGGTTGAAAATCGGTGGGGAGGTAGCATAGAACCAGGAGTCGGACATAGAATACTTTTTTTTTATCCCGTTTCCGTGGGACGTGACATAAAACGTGGTATAACAAACCGCAACAGACAGCTGAACGCATTGTTGTCTATGGTATTTGTTTCGAGTTTCTATTACCTTATTGTGCCGATATTATCATTAACAATGCTGCGACCAAGACAATCGAATCCTTCCCGACAAAGCCGTAATGCAACTAGGATTCGAAATGTTGCGAATGAAATTGCACGTGAAGAGCAACTATCCAATTAAATGTGGCTGGCTTACCACCGCACAATTTACGACTAAAGCTTGACTCCGTAGTAATCATGCTTCGAAACATAAACCAACCAAAACTGTGCAACGGAAGGCGTTTGGTGGTAAGTAAATTGACGAACAATGTAATTACGCGACCACACTACCCAGGCGGACCCTATATCTTTGTATAGTAAGCTTTTTACTTTATATTACGGTTTACTGGTTACACAAAAGTCACCCAGAATGAAGAGTTCTTCAGAGACTATTTCCAGAAAACTCAAGATATACTTTTTCATCAAAATATTTTAAACATACATTAGAACTATTTTTGAGAAAATAAATTTCGAAAATATTAGATGTAAAGAGTAGTTGGGTATAAGGGATTTTTCTTGACAATCTACCTGTCGCAGTATAATAAATTTAAATACAAAGTCGGTTAAATACCAAACTTTCTCTGCACGTACTATGTGCAGAGAAAGTAAAAAGTCGGTTAAATACCAACTTTTCTCTGCACGTACTATGTACAGAGAATGTATTGTAATGCATCCAAAAATTCGATACTGGGATTTCACCCGAAATACATGTTTTGGGTTCCCTGAATCCCAAAAAAGCATTCTTAGAAAAATGTCCGTGTGTGTGTCTGTGTGTAAGTGTGTGTGGGCAGCATAGCTCAAAAACGAAAAGGTCATTAAATACCAAATTTGGTATGTAAGTTCCATATCTTCCAAGGATGCGACACGAAGATTTTAAAGAAAATTCTCCAACCCCAAATTACCCTTTAAATGGAACTTTTTTCGAAAATGTTGATTTTATTAAAAATGGCTTTAACAATTTTGATTAAAAGTTCTTATATTTAAGATATTTACTTGCCAAATAGTATATCTTGAATTTTCTGGGAATAGCCTCAAAAGACTTCTTTATTCTGGACGAGTTTTACTGAATTTTGCATAACTGGTAAACCGTAAGAGATAGACCAAAACTACACAAGAAATATAGATCACGATAAAACACACAATTTATATTATATACATTTTTTTCGTGGAGTTGATCGTTTTTTTAGATATTTCTTGTTATTTGTTTCAGCTTTAAAAAAATTATACCTTTCTCTTGCAGGAATTTGTCAACTCCTATTCATATGAACAAAGAAACTTCAGTCACATAGCCACCAGCTTTTGACTATCACTTTAACCTATGGTACTCCCTTTATTTCGCTGCTACCTACAAGAAAACAAGTAATAAGACTATTTCTGCTAATTATTTCTCAATTAGCATGAAGTAAATAGAAACATTTTCTCTCTAGCAGTATTTTATTGCAAAGAGGTAGAGAAAGTCATGTGAATGGAATAAATAAGATTTTTTAAACTATGTTGCCCCCACATGCACAAGAATGCGCGGACATATTTATAAACATGTTTTTTTAATTTTTTTTTTAAATTCACGGTCTCAATCTCTGCATTAAATTTTGGGTAGAATACAATACCTTCTCTATTAAATACATGTGCATACGTACTAGAGAAAGTTAAAGGTCTATATTATTCTATACACGCGCATAATTTCTCGATTATCTTTTAGAACTAGCTTGCCATATAATATCTGCACCGTACACCTCCGATACAAATATATTAAGCAAATCCTACCTCAATAAATCCTTGAAATTGTGTAAATCGAATCTGATATGTACAATTCTTGTGCAGCGGTAACTCCACTTTCTTCCATGACAGTATTTCAAGCTGATTTCACTCCGACCTTAGGAATCGAACTAAATAGTTTTCACCGAAATTGAAATTCACGTTTACGTTGCAGGAACATAACAGCTAATGACAGCTGCATAATTGCGCCTGAAACACAAAATGTCACATCAATATCGGAGGTCAATAATGTACCCAACACTTTACATGCCAAGTAACATAACGCCACGAAATATCACCAACCTGACGGTTTGTTATTAACTTGTCTATTACCAGAAAAGAAAACTTGGTGCTATTACCACTAACATCACATCATCAAGGTATCAACTGAAAATCATGTGACCTGGCCTATTTACCTCATGTTTATTTAGATAAACATTCTAGAATTGGTTTCATGACACATTTGTAGCTTCTAAAACATTCAACCAATACCGACGGATATCTCGAAAATGACTAGGCTGTAAAAACGTATTTGAAATACATTTTGTTTTAAAATTATCTATATCTTTAAGCAATTCTATGTATATTTCTTAAGGTTTATAATCATTCAAAATGGTCTCTTTAGTGTAGGGTTTGTCTGTCTCACATTCAAGGGGTTCAGAGTTCGAATCTGGTTAGGGCGATTTACTCGGACAATCTTTTTTCTAGGAGTTTTAATTTACTACTTTCTTTAGCCTGTATGTACAATGCATATAGCGGATAGAGAAAGTATTGTATTGCACCAAAAAAAATTGATGTCGAGATTTCACCGGAAATATATGTTTTAAAGTATCCCGAGTCCAAAAAAATTAGAAAAAGGTGCGTGTGTGTGGACAGCATAACTCAAAAACGAAAAGACGGTTAAATACCAAATTTAGTATTCAAGTTAAGTAATTTTCAAGGATATAAAACGAAGATTTTCAAGAAAATTCCCACCACAAACTACCCCTTACGTGGAAAAAAAATTGAAACTTTTGTTTTTCTCAAAAATGATTCTAACTATTTTGGTTAAAATAACATATATTCAAGGTATTTATATCACACATATATTTTGAGTTTTATAGCAATAGCTTCTAAAGACCTCTTTATTCTGGATGGACTTTGCAGAACTTTGCATAACGGTTAAACCGCAAGAGATTGACAAAAACTTAATACAAAAAAATGTAGATCTCGTTTAAACACACATTATGCCATATACGTTTTTTACGTAGAACTAACCTTTCTCAGATATTCCTGTGTCAATTTTAAATTTCTTTCTCAAGCGGGAAGTGACGTTTCGTTTCATCTGTCGTTTTACTGCAGACCAAGTAAAGCGAAGCGAACTTCATTTATTTCACATAGGAGCAGGTTTTAAAATATTTAACTATCGATTTAGTCTAGTGTATTCCCTTATGTCTCTTCTACTTACAAGGGAGCATGTAGTAAGACAATTTTTACCCTGATTAGCATGTCGTAGATAAAAATAATCTTCTGTAAGGAACGCCGTTTTTGTAACAGCTAGAGAAAGTCTTGTCAATGGAACACGTCAGATTTTTCCTGATAAGACGAGTGTCGAATCGGCAAATTTTAGCTCCGTGGACCCTGGGATTTTTTGAGCATTATTTCACCGATTTAATTCATAAATAGATGTGATCCTGCACGATAAAGTACATTAGATGCCAAAAAAATAAGAGCCTCAAGTATTTTATTATTCATAACATATCTCAAGCACATGCCACAGTTGATAAAACTCATAAGATCTATATTTAGAAAAATAAAAACGATTTTACTTTCTCTACTACATAGTAGGTAATTAAGTTGCCGACTTCTTCCGTAGCATTCGATTCCTATATTTTACAGAACATACACGTTTTAGGGTTCCCTGTATCAAAAACATTTTTTTGGAAAAATATCCGTGTGTGTGTCCATGTGTCTGTGAACACAATAGATCGAAAACGAATAGTCGGTAAGGTATCGAACATGGTATTTGAGTATTTTCCAGGGATGCGATATAAAAAAAAAACACCCCACTCCAACTATGTGGGAAAAAATTTGAAAGTTTTAATTTTATCCAAATTGCTAACAATTTTAATTAAAATACGTATATTAAGATATTTATATATGAATTTATTTATATATAAAACGTATATCTTCAGATTTTCTGAGAATAATCTCTAAAGACGTCTTTATTCCGAATGAATTTTGCTGAATTTTGCGTAACTGGTAAACCGTAAGAGATAGACAAAAGCTTACGACAGAAAAAATGCGGATCACGTTGAAACACATAATTTACTCATATATGATTTTTTCGTGGAATTGACCATTTCTGAGATATTTAAAGTTATTTGTTTCAGATTTAAACTATTTAAAACTTTTCTCTCACGGAAAGTTATAAACTCCTGGTCATACATTTCAATCACATGGCAATCAGTTTTAAAAGATTTGACTATAACTTTACCCTAGTGTATTCCCTTATTTTCCTTCTACTTTCAAAGAAGCAATTTTGCTAATGTTTATCTCGATTATCATACAATAGATAAAAGAATATGTTTTTTAATAATTTGTTACAGTGACGAGAGAAAGTCATGTGAATGGAACACATCAGATTTTTTATTTTACACATCCCTCGCATACCGATCCAATCCCCGCCTCCACATTCACATGAAGGACATGTTTTGAGGCCTCTGAATCCAAAGAAAGCATTTTAATACAATGGTCCGTAGAGAGAGAGAGATAGATAGAGAGAGAGAGAGAGAGAGAGAATGTGTGTGCGTGTGCGTCTGCGTGTGCGTGTGCGCGCGCGCGGCTCATTAGTATAACTCAAAAACGTAAACGAACACGAACACACACTAAACTTGGTATTTTGGTTTAGTATCGCCCAAAGGTGCACCACAAAAATTCCCTACACTCCACACTATAATTACAGGGAACATTTTTTAAAACCAAAAATGCTTACTCTTTAAAAGCTTAGCCTTCTACAGGTGATCCGGATTTGAACGTTTTGAAAATATTTGAATGTCCAGATTTAAAATCCGCTAGATTGCCGACGGTTTAACTTCATAGATACCTCGGCTACGCCTCGCCATCACTCCGCGACATGAATAAAACAGGCCTCTATTACGCTTTGCGGCTTAGGGCCGTCCACTTTGGGCTTCACTTCGTGGCTTAGGGACCTTCAAATTTATAATGCACCAGTAACTACAAAATGGGTCTAATGACAGACTTACAACAGTACTAAATCGTACATAGGGAAGTAAGTGGCTTGAACTTTCTGTTAAGGAATTTTGCATAATCTCCAATAACTGGGATAAGTTAAACGATAGACGAAAACTTACTGCACAAAAATGTACATCTCTTTAAAACGCACAATTTAATCCAAATAATCTTTTCTATGACAAGTCATTTGAGAGATATCGTTATGAATTGTTGTTTATATAAGTTATTTCAATATTCAGCTGTTTCTCGGGATTGCATGGATAATATTGAATTTTATGGCCAGCATATTGCGTCCAGTTGTTTGTATCTTTAACGAAATTTGTTATTTAACCATTACTGCAAAGGTTTAGTAAATAAATATAAAATTTTCCTACAAATTATTTGTGTAGCCACTAAAATTGAATAGAGGGTAAACAAAATCGTGAGAATGTACATAAAATATTTTTACCATGGTTTTCTCTGAGGCTTTAGTCATTATATACTACAAAACATGGTAATTATTTACAAGTTGGGCTGCTAACTCTCTCCGCTGCGACTTATACCAGTTTTGCACTCTAAAGGAACTGGTGTGGATAGAGGGGGATTAGGGGTGGGGAGATGGTTTAAAAAGCTAATGTTGCTACCTGTTTATATACACACACTAACCTAAACGGATTGGAACCTAACCCCGCGCTAAATTTGAAATCCGCAGGCTTTGAAATCGTCATCATAAATACAAAGTCAATCAATGGCACTTAATTTCACTCGATTTTAGAGTGGCCGAAGTTCTGCACAATAAAATTCACTGTACACCTGTATCTGCGTGAAACATACTTGTCATACATCAGCACAGCGTCTAGCGACATATGCCGGTGTTGCATTCCACAACACTGTTCGCCTGCCGCCGACAATGACACAGGCTTTAGGCACTTTAGCGTGTAGTATTATTATATATTTACATTGCAAAAGTACTACAAAAGTTCTTTATTTATATTCTACTCCTTCTAGGCAGGATCGCTACGCGCACGTAATAAATTAGCGTTTAACTTAATTACGGAGCTTTTCCGATAAAAAAAATTGGTGAAAACGTAACAAGTATAAACCAAACTTACAGTCAAACCACAATTTGTTTAATTTCTAGAGGGGCCCAATTTCTCTATAATAACCACCAATTTTAGTCTTCTATTATTTAATCTGTAGGAAGTTGTAGCTTAACTTATGGTCTCAGTGCGTTGAAAACTACAGTTATTAACTGAAAATATTATCAAACTCAATTTCGAATTTCCAAAATTAACTGTAGACGCTCACTTCACAGTTTGTCTTTAATATAATTAAATAATTATTACAGAAGTAGCATTAAAGATAAAGGAATTGCATAAAAAAACATAAAAGTATATATATATCCATTTATATCCAATAAACTAATGATTGTTAATACATAATTTTAACCTATAAATGTTTTCTACAACTGCTATTTTATAAATTCAATTTTGATTATTCACTTAATGAGTTTTTATGTTGCACGTTATTCATATTTTTTATTTTGTTCATTTGTTTGGTATGGTTTTGTTTGCAAACCGAAAGCTACGCCTTTCAAAATAAAATAAGGCTATTATGCAGAACTTCGGCCGCTCTAAAAATCGAATGAAACTAAGTGTGATTGATTGTATTATAGATGAATTTGTGTGCATGCTGGGACGGTTGGTGTTTTGCGTATATAACGGATATTTACCAAATAATTACACATAAACGAGTGTTACATGAATAATAAATGATTTATAATGTATATGTAGGTATATACTGAAATACTGGATTTATAATGAAAAAGCTTGGTTGCTAGCGAAAGCCACTGCATCTATTGATATGCAAGAGCGTCATATGTCGCTCGGATTACGGTGTCGTGAGAACCCGTAGGAATAATTCACCGATTAGCGCGACTAGAGTATTTGGTGGAGTATGCGAGTTTTTTAATTTTTTTTATCTGTTTCTGTAGGCGAAACCACTGGGGCCGGTGGTTTTCAAATTTAGCGAGAAGTTAGATTCGTATCCGTTAAGATTAGTGTGTGTATATAAATTTGTGTTTCTAATTTTCTATTGTGGTAGCACTTGGCGGAAAAATATATTCCAGAACATTATAAAACTATTTATTATTTATATAATACTCGTTTATATATAATTATTTGGTAAATATCCGTCATACACCAACCGTTCCAGCATTCACACCAATTTGTCTATACTAAAATAAACTAGGGTAATTATTTACAAGTTGGGTAGCTAACTCTCTCCGCCGCGACTTATACCAGTTTTGCACTCTAACGGGACCGGTGTGGTTAGAGGCGGATTAGGGGTGGGGAGATGGTTTAAAAAACTAATGTTGCTACCTGTTTATGTACGCACACTAACCTAAACGGATTGGAACCTAACCTCGCGCTAAATTTGAAACCCACAGGCTTTGAAATTGTCATCATAAATATAAAGTCAATCAATCGCACTTAATTTCATTCGATTTTAGAGCGGCCGAAGTTCTGCATAATAAAATTCACTGAACAGCTGTATCTGCGTGAAACATACTGTCATACATCAGCACAGCGTCTAGCGACATATGCCGGTGTTGCATTCCACAACACTGTTCGCCTGCCGCCGACAATGAAACTCAGGTTTTAGGCACTTTAGTGTGTAGTATTATTGTATATTTACATTGCAAAAGTACTACAAGACTTCTTTATTTATATTCTACTCCTTCTATGCAGCATACTTCATAAATATTCACGAAAAAGGATCGCTACGCGCACGTAATAATTTAGCGTTTAACTTAATTACGGAGCTTTTCCGATAAAAAAAATTGGTGAAAACGTAACAAGTATAACCCAAACTTACAGTCAAATCACAATTTGTTTAATTTCTAGAGGGGCCCAAGTTCTCTATAATAGCCTTGACTAGCTTTTCCGACAAATAAAACCTTTGAAATCGTCATGAGAAATACAAAGTTAATCAATCACACTTTGTTTTATTCTATTTTTAGAGCGGCTGAAGTTCTGCATAATTACCTAAAATAATATGTTGGTATCTTCGTATACCACACATTTTCGCATACTTGGATATTAATTATACACTACCTGAATAACGCCGACGTTAATGCTAAAGAGTTGCTATGTAATCCTGGCCAATTTCACAAATATTGCAATAAGTTCTGGACAAAGCTACCTTGTCCCATTCGACTTATGTATACACACAGGATAATGGCAGACAACTGCATTGCACCATAATTATAAATTTAAAGTACACATACCTCTATCCTGTTACTTAATTGATTTTTATTAGTTACGTGAGAATTATTAAAGAGGTGAATAAAAACTATTACCTCAATGTTACACTTAGATACAAACGAAAACACAGCCCAAATGGAAGAAGCAGCCTTCCCTCTCTTCAGCATGTAGGTTATACTGTTGTACTGTGATAGTGCAACTCGAGCAGGTTCGAACAGTTGCGACACGCTACACGTTTCGATACTATCGATACTACTCGAACGTAGATGTCATGATGTAGCAACGTGAACCGTGACACCCTCAGGAATTTCAAATATCTCAAATAGCACGTTAGTTTATGCGGCACGCGTTGAAAATAAATTTTATACTGAATTTACGGAACTTAATCAAGTCTATAAGCTTGCTATTTCATGTAATATAAACAATATGATTCATTGATAATATAAAACTGGTGTTTTTAGCATAAGTAAAGAAGTTTTTTTTTTTTTTTTTTTTGGGTAGCTTAACGTCCTTTGGCCTGGTTGGTTATATCGGACGATGAATGAAATTGGTGAAATGATGCTCAAATGATCTCTGGGTCAATGGAGTTTAAGGTTACTCGACATTTGTCTTCCCAGGATAAGGGAAAACCCCGAGTTACCCGGGTAACTCAACCTAAGCGAGATTCGAACTCACGACCTATTGAATGTGAAGCAGACACGCTACCACCACACTACCCAGGTGGGCAAAGAAGTTATTGTATTCAGCCCAAATATTCGATGTCAAGATAGTACAGTGAATGTACGTTTATGATATTCCCTGAATCCAAAAAGAAGCATATTTGCTTTCTCTACACGTACCGTTGTGTAGTAGGTACAGAACGCATTGCTTACATCCTAAATTTGATGTCAAGATTTCACTGGAAATAAATGTTTTGAGGTCCCCTTAATTAAAAGTCACGTGTGTACGCATACTTCATAAACAAAACATTAAAAATTCGGTTTCTGTAGACTTTGAATCTCTACATTTTTTTTTTTTTTGGCGTAACATCACAGGTAACAAGCGAGGAGTAGGGAAGCGTTTCAAAATATGTACATATGAGATACAATTGTTTGAGAATGCATATCAATAACATCAAATATCTAAGAAGTTTATTTAATATACATTGTGTGTCTTAAGAGAGAGATATACAATCACGTGAAGCAATATTTGCTTCGCTCTAATGGTTTCTTATTACACTGGGTGATCAGCATAGAGCAGAACAGCTTTCTCAGCTGTACGGGAGTTCTGCTTGATATGCGTGCAGAACGGGTAACAGCACATGCGCAGTATATAGCATAAGAATTTAGAAATGCTTAACGCCGAAAAAATTGCACTTGACATATGTTTTACAGCTTTAACGAGATCTAGATTTCGTGTACTAAGCTTTTTTTTTTTTTTTTTTGTATATCTCTTAGAATTTACTAGTTATGTACAATGGTCGCCTGATAAGTCCCGGGCCTCACACAGATATGGCGCCTTATAGTTTAACTCTAGATCAGCTTGTATCCATAGTTACAGATATTTTGTTTTTGAGTGACAGCATTTTAAACAAGATATTCTTAAAATTCCTTGAGTCGTATCCTTGGAGAATAATACATTTGACTACCTCCGCGAGCTGACTTCTCACGCGGAAGTCCCGGGTTCGATTCCCGACTGGGGCGGGGAATTTTTCTTTAGGCAGACTTATTCCCTATTCCCCACAGAGTCTGGAAGCATGTATGTGAGACTGAGTTTGAGGAAAATAAAATTATTTAAAACCAAACGTTAAAAAAGCCTACAGACAACGAGTTGTTGCAAGTGCAAAGCTTCCGATATGACCTTAGATGTTAAAGGGGGCTACATAAATGAAACAATAAACAATTTTAAATTTAAATATCAGATTTGGTATTTAATGTTCTTTTCATTTTTGAGCTTAGCTGTTGACATATATGGACTTTTTTCTATTTTTTTTTGTTGGATTCAAGGAATCTCAAAGCATACATTTGCAACGAAATATTGACAAAGAATTTTTACCTTTTACTATATGCTTAATACATGTAGGGAAACTAACACTTTGATAGGAAGTTATATTCGTTTTGTAATCGGCTTACCCTCCCTGTCATTGTAGAACTGATACTCCCCCCCCCCCTTGGACTTAGAAGCCAATGCCAATGCTGTCGGGCACGAAACCACACAATGGAGGACCTGTTATGAGGGGTTGGCCCGTAGCCAAGCATGAACATGTGGAAGGAGATGATATGAAATGTAGGTGAAATTGAGGATTGGAAAGGTGATAATGAGGCAATTGGTGGAATGAGTGGCGGGGGAAACCGGCGAAAACCCGCCCTGAAGCCGCTTCATCTATCACCCGTCTAGATGGGAGGCGAGCGGCTTAACCACCTACCCACGGCGTCGCGTAGCAAGTTATGTAAGTTTCATAAATTTAGAAGTTATATAAACATATACGTAGTTTGCGGAGAAAATAAGGTGAATGTAACTCAATAAACTTTAGTTTCCTCTTTACATTCTGTGCCAGGCAGTAAATTACTTTTGAGATATTCTGTGTTTCCATATGCAGAAGTGACCGTGTTATTCAGGGGGTTTTAGACCAGTTTCTGCCAACCATAAATGATTCTTTAGGGTCAGATACAATGCTTTAGTGCATTTTGTAAACACTTTTATACATACTGAGTAATTAAGACTTCGCGCTTTGATGTGCTTATGTTTGTTAGGGAGCTGTATAAATAAGTCCTCACATTTTTTTATGGATGAAAGCATCTCTACTAATGCTGTTGTGTTTCCAGCTTTTGTTTTGCAACAGACAGCAAACACGCTGAGAGTTTTGGTAGCAGGCGCTCTCTTAAATTCATTTGTATCACTAAATTTTATTTGCCTTTATTTTCGCGCTAATTTCGGTTTACAGCATTTCGCTCGCAGAAAATATACAGAAATTTCTCATTACTACACCGGTTTAACATATGACCTGACAAGAGTTATTGTGCTGTATCAGACTGTTTTATAAATGACGTAAAAACTACAGCGCCCACGTTGATTTATCAACCGCCAGTTAACTTTGCTAACAGCATTACGGTAATCAACCGGCTTAAATATTTTAAACATTTACTTCCTCAACACGAACTATGTACATAGTGTATAGAGAAGGTATTGTATTGAACAAAAAATCGATACGGATTTCACCGGAAATGTATGTTTTGACACCGCCTGAATCCAAAAAAAAAAAAGCATTTTTAGGAAAATGTCCGTATGTGTCTGTCTGTCTGTCCGTGTGTGTGTGTCTTTGGGCAGAATAGCTCAAAAATGAAAAGATCGTTAAATACCAAACTTGGTACATAAGTTTGGTATCTTTCAAGGATGTGACACGAAGATTTACAAGAAAATCCCTCACCACCAACTACCCTTTACATGAACTTTTTCGAAAATTTTGATTTTCTAAAAAATGCCCCTAACGATTTTGTTTAAAATATCGTATATTAAAGCTATTTGCCTGACAAATAATATGTATATCTTGAATTTTCTAGGAATAGCCTCTGAAGAGTGCTTTATCCTGGATGAATTTTACGGAATTCTGAATAACTGCTAAACCGTAAGAGATGGACAAAAACTTGCTACACAAAAATATAGAGCACGCTAAAACACACAATTTATGTTATATAAATTTTTTTCGCGGAGTTCATCATTTTTTAGACATTCCTTGTTTTTGGTTTTTGCTATGAAAAACTTATACTTTTCTCATACACGAATTTGTCAACTGCTGCCCATACAAACAAAGAACTTCAGTAACATAGCAACCAGCTTTTGACTATCACTTTAACGTATGGTGCACCTTTATTTCGCTTCTACTGACAAGGAAGCAAGTAATAAGACTATTTCTGCTAATTTTTTCTGATTAGCATGAATTAGACAGAAGTATAAGAATAATTTGTTGCAGATATGTAAAGAAAGTCATGTGAATGGTACACATCAAATTTTTAATATCTTTGACTGTACGCGCCAGTCAGGAAGGTTGGTAAAATGAAGGTAAAGCAGTAGGGACGGCATACATACATACTAGTAAAACGACGTTACACAATTGAATGAAATGAAACATAGGTTTGTATTGTGATTAGTGATAATAAATTCATTCATTTATTTATTCATATAAGTGTCTAAATACACAGAAAGCAATATGAAACCTCAGATGTATGTTGCTTTCACACACAGATGAAAATGTTTTGCATAAGCATTTAATTCCCATGTTACATATATTTTTGCAAGGAGGAGGCTGCGTCATACTATACCATTATAAAATAAGATAGAAATTCATATTTTAAAATTAATAGTAGCACTTTTCTCATGATCTGTTTTTTTTTTTTAATTGTTTCATTTGTATAGCTTTCTTTAACTACTCTGGTCATTAGGGGGGCTTTTAACTTGTGAACAACTATTAACGATAGATTACTGCCATTAGGTAATCATTTTGATTTTATTAAACACACACGCATTCACTCTCTCTTCATTCTTTCAGACTCTGTAGGGGATACGTAATAATTAGATATGCGTTTTCTACGCCTTCCAGGCAATATTTACACAGAAGGACATTTAGAACTACAACACATGAATTCAGCTCCATGGAAATCCATATTTGAACTACTAGCTCACGCTAATTTCGTCTGGGACTGGCATTGTGTAGATCTTGGGATTGATTTCCCAGTCGACCTCTTTGAACCATGAGTTTTTCGGGGGTTTCCCGGGTCACTAGGCAAAGTTTTATCTCCATTTCATCCAATCGGTCTCCTTCAGGGTTTTAATTGTCGATGAGGACTACGGTGATGGCATTCCTCCGTGGTGATGGCTGCGCTCTAAAAATACATCTTTTATGGCGGGATGGCGTTGGAAGTCGTCTATAAACCCGGGAGTTCTGTCAGAGCTGATGCGCGAGCTCCTAGCACTCCTCACGTCGAGATGAAAAATAGCTTGAAATATGTAAGGAGCCCTCCCGGTGGCTCTTCCTCCGCTATCCGGCTTCGGCCGTCCGTTGACATTACTCTGATCTCATCTTATCGTCCTGGGATCTGATGTGCAATAATCTAATGGCGGCAGTGTGGAATCCCCTCCGAAGTCACACACACACACACACACACACACGCACAGAGATAAACACTAACAGGAATTGTCTTAGTACTTGCTTCCTTCTGGGTAGAAGGGAAATAAGAGAATACACTAGGCTAAAGGGATACTCAACTCTTTTAAAATTGGTCACTGTGTGAACAATTGAAGTGCGGTTCGCTTTGCATGACCATCAGTAAAACAAAAGAGAGATGAAACGAAAGGTAACTTTGCATTTGAGAAAAGTTACGTAGTTTAAAATTGAAACAAATAACAAGGAGTATCTTGGAAACAGCCAACTCTACAAAACGTATATATACATAATTTGGGTGTTTTGAAGATATCTACATTTTGGTATAGTAAGTTTTTGTCTACGTCCTAAGGTTTATCAGTTATGCAAATTTTATCCAGAATGAAGAGATTTTCAGAAGCTATTCCCATGAAAGTCAATGTATTTTATTTATGATGTAAACATCTTTAATATACAGTATTTCAATCTAATTTTATACTAATATTAAACGCAGCACAAAAAACTCCAGAGCGCATGGAATTCACAAGCGTTTAAAATGAGAATTGGGCAGTACATAAAAACTAAAATGGGCGAAAGATTTTACCGGTGATTAAGAATCAAGGGGCATAAATATTGTATTCCATATGCTCTTTACCTATTCTGCAACAAAATACTGTTAAGCAAGTTAATTTTTTTATCTACTTCATATTATTCGAGATAAACACCAACACTATTTTCTTCCTTGTAAGTAGAAGGGAAATAAGGCAAAATAGTAGACTTAAGCGATGACCAAACCTTTTAAGAGCTGATTGCTATGTGATGCTGTTTAAATTCCATGCTTTTGCATGACCTGAATTAATAGAGGAAGAAAAATGAATAACTGCTTCCCATTTGAGAAAATTATAACTATAGAAAATATAAACTAACTCTACCAAAAATGTATTTGACCTAAATTGAGGGGGTCAGCGCAACAGTGGTCTAACCCAGAAAAAGATTTGCATCACCCTAATAAAAATTGTTAGGTATATCTCAACATTATGTTAACAATAGTCAATGTGTTGTGTAATAATCTGGAAAAGTGTCAGTGAACAATCAGTTCCATTAAAACTGGGTCTTCGTTATTCTCAAAGAAACCAGGTGTGTTTAACTGAATTATGCTCCATTTTTTAAAAAGATGTGTTAGACCACTTTTGCACTGACCCTCTCAATTATGTGTTTTAGGGGGTTTGCTTGTATAGTAAGATTTTGTCAGTTACAGTTTACTAGTTATGCTAAAGACATTTAAAGTGAAGAGGACTTCGTAGGTTATTTACATACATTTTATTTGTGATGTAAATATTATTGATATATGGTATTTTATCAAACTCGTTAGAGTCACTTTGAGAAAACCAAAAACTCCAAAAAATCGTTCATGTAAGGGCTAATTTAGGGCGAGTTATTTTCCTGGAAATCTTTGTGTCGCATTCTTGAAGGATACTGAACATAAGTACCAATTCTTTTGTTTGAATTATGCTGTTTACACACATACATACAGTGGCTTTTTATTAAAAATCTGACGTGTTTCATTCATATGAATTTCTCTGTAACAAATTGATTAATAAACTTTTTCTTCTATTTATTTCATGCTAATCGAGATAAAAATTAGCAAAAATGGCCTTATTTCTTAGTTCCTTGTAAGTAGGAGGGAAGTAAGGGAACACACTAGGCTTAACCGATACTCAAATGTTTTAAAATATGGTTGCTATGGGATTGAAATCAGTTTCTTTGTATGGCCTGGAGTTGAAAAGTTCCCGTATGAGGAAATTTTAACTATTTTACTTACACATAGGTTCAAGAGATGCTATTGACTACAGTTTAACCAATGGGATTAAATCGTATTTTGTGCGTGTGTTTTTATAGAGTTTAACCCGCTTTTACTTCAGATGGACCGCAGGCGATGACACTGATGATACATAGTATAAAGTAGGAGCACCGGTGGAATGCGATGGCGAGGGGAACCGGAGAACCTGGAGTAAACCCTCCCCTGTGCCGCTTTGTCCAACACAAATCTCACATGCAGTCGCCTGGGAAGAGTAGCTTAACGTCCTTTAACCTAGTTGGACATATTGGACGATAAATGAAATCGGTGAAATGATGTTCAAATGATCTAGGAATCCATGGAGCTTAAAGTTACTTTACATTCGTCTTCTCAGGATAAGGGAAATCCCTGAACTTGCGACCTCTTGAATGTTAGATAGACACGCTATTCCCATTCTACCGAGGCCGGGCGAAATAGTATTGTTCTCAAATGCCTGCAGTGCGATGGGTCCCAAGTTCGATTCTCGGCTGGAGGTAGGGAGTTTTCTCTAGCCAGATTATTCCCCATCGTGCCCAGAGTCTGGAAATATTAATGGGAGTGTGAAAATGTGTATGATCTAACGATAAAAATTAAAGATGAATGGAAATCTAAGCGTATCAGTAAATGATCTAGCAATATTTCTGATAGGTCAACATGTTTAGGACCATGGTTAAAGGTGGGATATAATTGGAACGATTAAGAAAACTGAATTGAAATAACGATTATGATGATGTTTAAAACTGGATAACGACATAGAAAGAAGTACCCTAAACTTAGACCAGAAATGTTTCCTTCCCAAATTTCATTTCTAAATTGTCATTCATGGCGAGTACCCACTATTTGTAGTTTTGGGCCCAACGGTGGGTAAAACGGTAAAGTTTATAATTCATATTCTTTTATTATGAAACTATTATAATTTTCGAAAAGTTTGTACAAATTTAACAGATGCATCAGAGAAGCATGAGTTAACGGGTGCATGCATAGACTGACACGTTCAGAGCAGTTCGGTTCTTACACACAAACCCGCAGCCCCGAAAGGAACCACAATCGGATTTCAACAGAGTAATTCCAGATGATGCCAAGGAAGAAACTTTTACAGTCACAGACCAGCTGCAATCCGCCGAACATCGTCCTGTCTTTCAACCCTGAAAAAAAAAATTGGCAAAGTAGTGATGGGAAAAAGAAATGATGGACAGGAGACTCTGGTAGAAGATAAAACACTCCTACATTTGTCTGCCGACTCGAGGATCCGAAATACCAATTGGTCAGATTAGGCGGTCGACGAATATCGAACCCAGGGCCTTCCGAATGCAGTACACAGACGTTAATGCACGGCTTTGAGAGGAAACCAGTCACAGCAGTTAATGTGTTTGCGTTAAGTACTCCTTCAATTAGCAAGTCTGTTCGTTTCTATGGAGTATTTGCTGTTCATCCAAACCTTTTGTCATCCGTTCTTTGGGCAAAATTAAAATTAACGGACAGCACTGGTGTCGGAGTTTCTCGCATTCGTCTCTCTGGTTCTCTGTTCTTTGTCCTCTGACGCCATTGTTGTGTTTATAGATTATGTGATCGTTCAAAATGTTTAAGATACTTTCTAATCCCGCTGACAGGGAAGCGCGTTCGGTTTTTGAACTAATGGCATTTTAAGCTATCTGAAATTCATCGTGAACTTGTAGAGATTTACGGTGAAAATGTAATGACATGGAATGGTGAGAAAGTGGGTTACACAATTCAATGATGGACGATCCAATTTTCTTGACGAATCATAGAGTGGGTGGCCTGCTGTTATCACTGATGTTTGAACAAGAGAATGAGGCATTTCGTGAAAAACACGGTTCACAATAAGAATACTTTGTGGTGGGTTTTCACAAAGCACAGTGTTCAGCAATGGCTGACTACGCTGGTGGCAGCTTTCTTTGAAGAGGCCATATATAAGTCGATTCTCCGCTATGACAAATGCTTGAACAATGGTGGCATTATATAAAAAATATGCTAATGAATCCTGCTTCATATATAAATAAATGTTGTTTGAAAATAAGAATTTAATGCATTTTTCCAAACCGGTGCTTACTTTCTGGACACGCCTCGTTTATGTTACTTAGTTTCGGAAAATTGGTCGTTATTTTTGGATTATATATATATATATATATATATATATATATATATATATGTATAGCTTACATCAGCTTTATAAAAACATGACGCACATACTTATTCACGTCATAATATTAATTCTGTCAGAAACAGATGAACGCCTATAGCAAGGCTCGCTACATATACCGACTAAATATACTACTTTTAAACAAAATATTTCCTGTTATTCCGTTCTCAGCAATTACTCCAATATATTTATTTTATCAAATTTTCAGCTTAAAAAGGTGTAACTAAAGGTTCAACCAGGCGTAATAATTTCTTTTAATTACAAGTCGAATGTTCAAATATTGCTTCAATATTTGAATGGATAAATCCCCACAAAAATTACATGATACAGTGTTATACTTTAGTGTGAACTTCAGCAAAGCTGTAAGCGGATTACAGGGTATAAAATATTAATTTTCAATGAAGGCAAAACAACGAAACTGTGCGAGTATGCCCAGGGGAATAACATACGCGGTTTATTTCATTGACAGGACGCTTGCATAATATGTTTGGGCGCGGGAAGGGGGAGGGGCTCCTGAGGCTGTTTGTGATATTGTACCATAAGCTATAACATTCCTCTGGCACTTTTCTATACTTTAAATAACTGAAACATTGAAATTAAAGGACTAACTATCTAAGAGAAAAAATATGAAGTAAAATTTCTAATGGGTTACATTCAGATGACTTTCTCTTATGCGGCAAATAATTCTACCAAAAGTCTATTATTCTATCTACTCAATGCTAATTACGATAAACACTAACAGAAATATTCTTATTACCTATTTATTTATAGGTACAAGAGAAATAATGAAATGCACTAGGTTAAAGCGATATTCAAATCTTTTAAAATTTGGTCGCTAATTGATTACATGGAAATTCCGCTCTCTTTGCATGGATATGAGAGGGAGAAATGAATCACACTTCTCACTTGAGAAAAGTCTAAGTATAGGAAGGTTTAAAGCAATAGCAAGGAATATCGACGAAATAGTTATTTCCAGAAGAGATGTACATATATGACATAACTAGTTTTAAAGAGAGTTAGTTAAATTTTTGTGTAATAGGATTTTGTCTATCTCCTAGGGGTTTTCTAGTTACGCAAAGGTCATCCAGAATGAATACGACTTCAGTGGATATTTTTGGAATACTCAAGAATATACATTTGATTCATGATGTAAATATCTCTAATATTTGGCATTTTAATTCAAAGCTGTTGGAGTCATTTTTGAAAATCTTCCATGTGGGTTGCTGGATTTTCCAGATAATATGACGTATCTCCCATCCTTGGAATATACTGAACTTAAATACCAAGTTTGGTATTTAACAAACTTTAGTTTTTTGAGTTATACTGTCTATACATACAGAGAGAGAGAGAGAGAGAGGGAGGAGACATTCAGGCAGCAGACAGAGAGACAAACACGGAAGTTGATGTAATAATGCTATTTTATTCAAGGGTTTTCAAACCATATATTTCCAATAAATTCTCAGTATCGAGTTTCTTGGTGGAATGCAGTACCTATTTTACGAAATATATTTATTTTACGCGATAGAGAACGTAAAAGAGAAAGAAAAAAAAAGAACCAAAAAAGGAATTTTTCGCACCAATTCCTCTACGATTTACCGAAATATTTCGCCTAACAGCTCCATTTCAGGGATTCGTTGGAAAGATACTTTTGGAGGCCTTCTGAATTAAATCTCACAATTCTTTTTAAGAACAAAAATGGTGTGCATGACTATCTACTTGTTTGTCTATGAAAAACACAACACAAAAGCGATGAATACCAAACATGTATTTAAAAACTAAAAATGAATTTATCAGTAAAATTATTATTCAAATAAGTATTTAGCTTAGAATATTAATACATGACTAGAATATCGCTATTATTGATATAACAACCGATATAAATGAAAATACCTTATATATTGTGGACGTTACAAATTTCAGAAATGCTTTACCTTAAGTTTTGAGTTTTCTTTGAATAGCTTCTGAAGTGTTCTTCGTTCTGGATGACTTTCCTACTGCGCAAAAATGTAGATCTCGTTAAAGATCATAATACTTTTTGTAGAGTTAAAGATTTCTGAGATTGATGGTTATTGGTGTCAATTTACTATTACTATACTTTTCTCAAATGTCCTCATTCGTTTTTCTTTGTGTCCTTTTCTTTCGTTATTTATTTTTTACACTAATGGCCCGTGTAAGAAGAATCATGACGATCAGCTTTTAAAAGATTTGATCTAGTGTATTTTCTTATTTCGCTTCCATTTTTGCTAATATTCATATCAATTAGCATGAAGTGGATGCATGAAAATTCTTGTGAATCGAAACACATTAGAATTGTCAGTTATGTTGTTCACACACACACACACACACACATACACATAAATGAGTCTTTTTACTTTCTCATCACGTACTATGGACATAGTGTATAGAGAAGGTATTGCATTCCACCCAAAATTATATATCGAGATTGCAGCCGAAATACACGTCTTAGCCCCTGTATTAAAAAATAGCATTCTTAGAAAAATGTCCGCTCGAGTGTGTGACAGTGTGTCCATGTGTCTATGAACACGATAACACGAAAATGAAGAGACCATAACATACCAAACTTGGTATTTAATTTGGCATCTTCCAGGGATGCGACACAGAGATTTTGAGGAAAATCCCCACACCCAAAACTCCCCTTGCAATAGAAACATTTTCGAAAATTTTGATTCTCTCAAAAATGGCTGTAACAACGTTGATTAAAATACCGATGTTAAAGATATTTACACGAAAATGAAATGTATGTCTTAAATTTTGTGGGAATGGCCCCTGAAGACTGTTTATTCTAGATGAATTTTGCTAGATTTTGCATAACTAGTAAACCGTGAGAGATAGACAAGAACTTACTACACAAAAATGTAGATCTATTATAAATTTATATAATATACATTTTTTCGTGGAGATATTCCTTGTTATTGGTTTTCATTTTAAAAAACTTAAAATTTGACGCATACGGGAATTTTTCAACTCTGCAAAGAAACGATTTCCATAGCAACCAAGATTTAGAATATTCGACTATCGTTTTAACATAGTGTATCCCATTATTTCCTTCCTACTTACAAGAAAGCATTTCTGCTAATGTTTATCACGATTAGTATGAAGTAAATAGAAGTATAAGCTTTTTCACAATAATTTGTTACAGAGATGTAGAGAATGTCATGTGACACACGTATTTCCGTAAAATTTCAATACAGAAGTTTTACAATGAATGCAATACTTCCAAAATCTACGTAGAGAAAACAATCTGATGTGTACCATTCACATGACTTTCTCTATATCCCTGCAACAAATTATTCTTAAAAACCTTATATTTCTATTTACTTTATGCTTATCAAAAAAAAAAATTAGCAGAAATAGTCTTATTACTTGCTTCCTTGTAAGAAAAACGAAATAAGGGACTACCATATGTTAAAGTGATAGTCAAAAGCTGGTTGCTATGTCAATGAAGTTCCTTTGTTTACATGGATGGGAGTTGATAAGTTCCTGTATGAGAAAAATATAAGTTTTTCATAGCAGAAACCAAAAATAAGGAATGTCTCAAAAACGACGAACTCCACGAAAAAAATGTATATAACATAAATTGTGTGTTTTAACGTGCTCTACATTTTTTATGTAGTAAGTCTTTGTCCATCTCTTACGGTTTAGCAGTTATTCAAAATTCCGTAAAATTCATCCAGAATAAACTACTCTTCAGAGGCTATTCCTAGAAAATTCAAGATATGGATTTTATTTGTTAGGTAAATATGTTTAATATGCGAAATTTTAATCAAAATCGTTAGAGCCATTTTTGAGAAAATCAAAATTTTCGAAAAAAGTTCCATGTAAAGGATAGTTGAGGGTGGGTTTTCTTCTCAAAATCTTCGTGTCGCATCCCTGGAAGATACTAAACTTAAATACCAAGTTTGGTATTTTACTGACTTTTCGTTTTTGAGTTATCGTGTTCACAGACACTGACACACGGACACACATACATACACCCACACACGACCTTTTTGTGAAAATGTTTTTTTTGGATTTTGGGGACCCTGAAACATATATTTCCGGTGAAATCTCAGTATCGAATTTTTGGGTGGAGTGCAATACCTTCTGTATACTCTATGTACATAGTGCGTATAGAGAAAGTAATAAAAATTGTGTAGGGAAATAATATCGTGTAATTATAATACCTTACGTTTTTTTCCTTAGCTAAACAAATATTCTCAGAATGCTCGTCAGAAAGACAAACCTAAATAAGAAATCTTCCGACCACATACTTGAGTTGCTCACAGTAACATAAATCTGCTCATGGCCTGGTTTCTAAATCCACCTAGTAATAAAATTGCAGTAGCTGTAGTTAATAAAAGCTGCCGTTTCTGGTAGCTTAACGTATTGAAAGCCCACCTCTGGGTCTGCACAATAGGGCGTTTAATCTACGTAATGGAACCGCACACAATAAGCCAATTAAGTAATGGATAATTAATCGGCTGCTCCATGAAAAGACTCTCTCTGATTGGAGAGTCATAAAACACATATTCAGACAAGCAACGCAAATGCATGCCATCCAAGCAAATGACCCTCGTTGGTCGTCAGCTCGCATCCTTCGGAACTGCAGAACTGAGTAGAATAATAAAAATCTGATGTGTACCAAGGACATGAATATCTCTATATCTATATAATAAATAATTGTTGCTAAAACGCTTCATCTTCCATTTACTTCATGCAAATAGAGATAAACATAAGCTTATTACTTGCTTCCTTGCAAGTAGAAGAGAAATAAGGGAGTACACTAGGCTATGGTGATAGTCATCTATTTTAAACGTTAGTTGCTATTTGATTGAAATTCGTTTCTTTGCATAGGCAGAAGTTGACAAATTCCTGTATGAGAAAGTTTAAGTATTTTAAAACTGATATCAATATCAAGAAATATCTATATGGCATAAGTTATGTATTTTAACATATCTACATTTTTGTGTAGTCAATTTTTGTCTATCCGTTTACCACTTATGCAAAAGTCATCCAGAATGTAAAGTTTTCAGAGGCTATTTCCAGAAAATTCAAGATATACATTGCATATTGTCGTGTAAATATCTTTAATATACAGTTTTTTGATCAAAACTGTTTTAGTCAATTTTGAGAAAATCAAACTTTTCGAGAAAAAAAAATTTGAGTTTTGGGAATTTTGCAGAAAATATTTGTGTTGCACGTTTGTTCTGCTCCAAAATCTGGTAAAATATCGTGTATCACGGATCTCATAGTATTTCTCACAACGACGGATAGACGTCTGTTTGTTGAACTAATTTATTTAGTCATTTTTGTTGCACCGATTTCATTTAGTTTATTTTCAGTTATTACTGATATTCTCCTTGATATATCTTGTCTAATACTGAATCCTACGCTTTGAATCTATGAACGATCGCATGTATACTTTTTCTTGCGGGTGGTACAAATTTTGGAAACATTTCAACAAACGACCTGCGAATGCGGCCAGAGGATTGATTCATGTGTAAAGTTAAATTTGGAATATAAAAAGACACTCTCCACAGATAATTGATGCACCATGTTGATGCATTGTAACACAAGAGCACAGATTCCTGACGCAGGAATAAAAACTAGATGGTGCTAATACACCTTGGTGCGGGAATTGGTTTTCTAAAGTCCCGGCAGAGGACGAAGGCACAACGAAGGTAACACAGGCCGCGAAAACTGTTCCTTAAGACTACCCAGTAGAACAGCCTTAAGGTATTGTAATGGCGGCGCGTGGAACCGATCGACTGCTGAAGGGATCGCTGCCACTGTAACAATAGATCAGCCGGACAGAATAGTCGGAGGCCTTTGTATGTTTCCCTGCACACTTCTCGGAACTTCTTAGCCCCCAGATCTAGAACATTCTTCTTCCAGATTAATAACTTTTATGTAGACAAAACGTAATATTCCCGTAATTTCTAAGACTGGAACGTTCGTAGGCGGACTATATAAGGACCGACTGAAGTGAAATGGAGAGAGCTGAAGTGAAGTGAGTTAAAAGTCAAACTAGTGAATGACGCTTATTAAGAAAATGAAATGAAAGCAGTTGCTTAAGTTATTTGTTTACCAAAAGTGTAAGTACTGTATTACTTGTAGTGCTCTAGTGACCAATAACGTGAATTTAACAGAAACTGGTCTTCTCATTTGTTACAATACCAAAAAATTTAAGGTTTTCACAGCAAACGACAGCAGCATTATTAAGTAATAAGGAGTCACTGCCTGAGTCACTGTAATGATAAAGCGGACGGACGCAATGGTCGGGCAAACATAAACATTCTTCCTCTAGAGTAATAGCTTTCTAATGGACCAAACGTAATATTCCCGTAATTTCTAAGACTGGAGCTTACATAGGCGGACTATATAAGGGTCGAGAAGTAAACTAAAGTGGACTGAGCTGAAGTCAAGTGAGTTAGAAGTCAATCTAGTGAGAGAAAATGACGTGAATTCAGTGGGTTATTTATTTGTTTACCAAAAGTGTAAACGCTGTATTGCGTGTATTACCAATAAAGTGAATTTAACACACGCTGGTGTTCTCATTTGTTACAATATCAAATATTTAAGGATTTCATAGCAAATGACAGCAGCGTTATAAGTAATAAGTGCCCAGCAACATTTTAAGCAACTGGCGTAACTGAAGAAGACACTGTACCTAGTGGAGCATTTGCCGAACTCCAGTTGTTCATCATAGCTATGCTGACACCATCTAACACATATCTGGCACTGCACAACTTGGCTGCAGTTCTTGGCAACATGTGCTGCCCCATAACAACGACAACAACCGACTTGGAAACGCTTAAACGAAAGACCTCCTGAGTAAGACGTGTGCTGCCCATAATGGAGGCAACTCCGAGAGAAGGAATGGCTGAGAAAATATAGAAACACTAGCAGAGACTATTATAATACAACGCCAGAAAACGAAGAAAAAAGGAATAAGTCAAGCAAGAAGGAATAACTCTTCCCTTCTTTCGTACGTGGTGGAAGTTAAAATAAGCATGTATACAGCTACAATCGTGGTTTTCTGTCAGGAATATTTCCCGGGATTTGAACTATGGATCTATGAATACTTTAAAGGGAAGCAATTGAAGCTAATAGGTACACATAT
The DNA here is from genome assembly GCA_030762935.1 of Hymenopus coronatus. Lineage (NCBI taxonomy): Eukaryota > Metazoa > Arthropoda > Insecta > Mantodea > Hymenopodidae > Hymenopus > Hymenopus coronatus. The sequence continues at coordinate 70,721,288 of CM060895.1, forward strand.
CTAGATGAGTATATGTTTTCCGTGTGAGATAAAGCTACGTTTAAACACATTAACCACAACATGTTATAACCACAAAAAGCATATGTATGTTATGTTATTTTATTACTTTCTCTACACGTACTATGTACATAGTTTATAGAGAAGGTATTGTAATGCACCCAAACATTCGGTACATACGGGATAGAGAATGTAGAAGTACAATTAAAATCGTCCAAACTAAAAATTCTACAATTTGGAAACCGCGGCTTCCCAAATATTAGCACCATCGAATTGATCAGATCTCTCGCTCGGTCAACTGTACATATATCTTTCTCTGTCTCTATGATCTTCTGTTTCCCCCACTCTCTCGCCCGCTCACTCTTTCAGTTTTTTCGTTCTCCGTGGTCTAGGGGTAACATGCTGTTCATACCTTCTGGTTCACACCAGACGGAGGGCGATAGATTTTTTGGGCGTAAAAATCCTTAGCATGGCTTCCTTCGGAGGGGAAGAAAAGCCGTCGGTCCCGTGTCGAAAAGAACCTCAGGTCTAATGAAGAGGCCTCTGAGCAAAATTAAGCGGTCTTTCGCACCCAATATAGAATGGGACACTGACAAACATAGCAGTTAAAGTGCGTTCATAAAACACTTGCGACTTGCGTCGTGATGATTTGGGTACAAGCATTAAATCTGTTTTTTTTTACAGAGACAAGAAAATCTAAATCAGTAAAACGTATAATACAAAAACTATTCTTTATTATTGCTATGCATATTTTTCCTTCGTAACTGTTTTACGTGTATGAATAATATTAATGAAATACTCATAATTATCCTTAAATATTCTTTTATCGGTATTTTTAATTGACAAAGTTTCGCAGGCTATTCACAGACAATGAAATTAATGCACCTGACAAACATGAGCTTGTAATCAACATTATTCTAGTCGCTCTTGAAAAAAAAAAAGCTTACGATGGCACACCTGAAAAAAAATGTAAATGGCGTGTTATTTATGGACGCTCTTTATCTGCTGTGGTTCTTAGCGTCACATTCTAAATTGGACGTGAAAGACCGCTTAATTTTTCCCAAAGGTCTCTCTATCAGGCTTAAGGTTCTTTTACGTGCCAACATGGGACCAACGGTTTTACTTCCCTTCCGAAGGAAGCCATACTAAAGAGTTTTACACCCGAAAACATCCATCGTCCTCCGCCGGGTTTGAACCCGCGACCTTGGGTATAGTGCTCTATCCTTGAAGGATGGAATTAAAATATGAAGTATTTATCCCACTTTACGCTATTTTTCTATCTCTCTCTCTCTCTCTCTCTCTCTCTCTTTCTCTCACACACACACAGACTCGAAACAACAAAAATATATTTGTGATGAAATTGTAAATATCAATTTCGAATATATTATTATACTCCCTATATCTAACAAAGGTAAAGGTATAGTTGCTTCAAAATTTAAAAAAGTCAAATGATATGCCACTTGAAAGAAGTGATAAAATTCCCCATTCTTTCCCAAACATACATATTTAAGAAGATTATTTGATTCTAGATTCCATCCTATGAAATAAAGTCACGTCCGCACTTTTAACCTCAAACAGAAGTGATATGACACGTTGTTTACTGGAAGTATGCGTTTATAGCCTTTTACAAGAAAGAAGCATACAGTTTTTAACTTTCGAAAATTTTGCGAGAAGTACAGTAATAAATGCTGTAGACATATATTTGCATTCCTGCGCAATAAGCATTTCCATTAAAATTAAATGTATTTTGAAGTCAGCAAGAGAACCTTTATTAGATCACGTTTAGCTAGTTACCTTTTCCTCTTCAGATAAATAAACTTATCTACCGTACGTATAGAATTTTTTGAAAACGTGTTGTTTTCAAAAGAGGCTCTTGGTAAACTTGTTTGTAAAAGCACTCTGCGAGTGCTAGAGGGTATCAAATGCGCAAGTTCCTGGGTTTCTTCACCTCCTGAGGGAAGATAAGGAATAGCTTTTAGAAGCAATATTAGACGACGTTAGAGCGGGAATGAAGGGAAAACGCTAGAGGGAAACAATAACTACAAGCTTGCCTCAGTAGCTCAATTCAGGCAGGAAACGCGCGTTTCGTTATTACATTAACAATAAATTACTTTATTCCTTGCGGAAGACTCTTACGAACCGCAAACTAAACATCTCATGGTATCTTTAACATTATTTTTAAAAATCTTTTCAGAAATGTTTAATCGATATTGCTTCTACTTTCTCTAGCAGTATATACAATATACATAGTAGGTAGAGAAGACACTGTATTTCATCCAAAAATTTGATACTGGGTTTTACAAGAAATACATATTTTGAGACTCCCTGAATAAAAAAGCAAAACGTTTTTAACAATGTTTGTATTTGTATTGTGTATGCGCGTGTCTGTGGATAGCATAGCTCAAAAATGAATAGTTCATTAAATACCAAAATTGAATTTACGATCATCTTCCAGGGATACGACAAGAAGATTTTCAAATAAATCCCCCAACCTCTAGTATCCTTTACATAAATATTTTTCGATTTTTTTTTTCAAAAATGGCTCTAATGATTTTGATTAATATACTACATGTTTAAGATATTTTATGACAAATAAAATGTATATCTTGAATTTCATGGGAATAACTTCTGAAGACCTCTTAATTCAAAGATTTTTGTGGAAGTAGTAAACCGTAAGAGGCAGGCAATAATTAGCTATAAAAAAATCTCTCGTTAAACAAAAAATGTATATCATATGCAATTTATTGTAGAGTTAGCCGTTTCCAAGATATTTCTTATTATTGGTTTCAATTTGAAACAACTTAAACTTTTCTTAAACAGAAAGTCACCTTTCGTATCATACTTCTTTTGTTTTACTCCTTGCCACGCAAAAAACCGGAATTGCAATGGCAATTCTTAAAAAGAAAGTAATCTTTTGTTTCATACCTCTTTTGTTTTATTCATACCCACGTAAAGAAAACGGAATTGCAATTACTTCACATAGCGATAGCGTTTAAAATATTTTACTGTCACGTTAGCATATTTTCTTTTCGATTACAAGGAACTACGTAATTATATAATTTCTGCTAACTTTTATCTCGATAAGCTGTAAATGTATGTAGATAACTGAATAATCTTTTGCAGGAATAGTTTGTTTACTGAATGAGAAGAGGAAGTCATGTGAATGGAGCACAGAAGCTGTTTTTAAATCCAAGTTCTATTCATGCTATCTTAATGCAAAATGAATTGACCGCATTTAGTGCGAATAAACCACTCGTTACTCGCGTGTATGAAGCATTTTAAATTTTCTAACTTTTGATCAATTAAAATGCTATTAAAGTATATAATATTGTATAGCAGAACTTTAGTATTTAAATCTTATCTGACATTTTACATCCCTTTTATTTTTTAATAATTGCCTTAATTTAAATAATACAACACCCAAGCATGAACTACTAATATATTTTTAAGGCCAACAACCAGGTTTGATATTCGATACCCAGTATACCATCAATGTTAATATTGGTGACCTTGCTAGTGGAATCTCCATCCTCAACAGGTATTAGTAATTAATTCTATTTTTAGGCAAACACTCTTTCGACTATTCCATGTCTTCGAAAAAAGTAATATTTTGTCTCGTATTTTAAAATAATCCCTCGTTTTCCAATGTAATACTTGCCACACTATTATAGTAATACACGAAAGTTCTTAAATGCAATTAAAGTACCTTCAATGGGGCAGAAAGAGCCCTCCCGGTGTCCAAAAATTAGTTTAACATGCACAAAATGACTTCAAAGATCATAAACACCTTAAAACGCACCGACGTGTACACTATTTAAGAACCATTTAGTGTAGCTTAGACAACACATTCCTATTTAATTCTTAGAGTGCTCTTACGTAAAACTTATTGCACATTGCTTGATGATTGTAAAGTTACAAAGTACAATAAAGTCATTTGATCAGCATGGGTTATGCAGTTATCCAGGAAAAAAGCCGCGGCCCTAGAACACACTACCCGAGTTAACACAAGCAGATTAGGAAGCACCGAGTCGCGTGCTTTAGCAGTTATTTTTTAAACAAATCGATATGCTGCACAGCGGTTACCCAATATCTAACGAAACCCCTCTGAATAGCCTACACATACCCGCACCTTTAGTTATTTGTTTATTTTTCCAACATACAATTTCATCATAGGACAAAAGTAAATGGAAATGACTGGGAGAATAAGCTGGGGTACATAGGCCGCTTTTAGTGATGTGAGGATGGAGGCAACAGAAGTGAAAATATCATCAAAATATTACAACGTATTGTAGATAAAGTTAAACAGAAAAAAATTCCTTTTGCAGAGGGACACGAAGTATATTTTACTGTCTTTAACTAATAATACTAAATGAAGTATTTGTAAATTTAACAGATATTTGCTTTACATTAACAGTATGTTATACAGAGTTTACTGTTAGGATAATTATAAAGTGATTCGTACACTAGGTACAAGATATTCATGGTTAGGAAGCAATACGGTTTCGTATTCAAGTGCAGCCTCGAAGCTTCGGAGTCAAACGTAATCTTTTGAGTAGCTTACTAACCTTTTTCCCTGAACGTGAAACTTACGTTTCCTACGCTACGTGATCTCAAAATGATATACTTTTTAAGATTACATAAAAACGAACACATCTATAATGCAACGTTAGTGAACATATATCGCCTGAACCCATGTGAAAATCAGAAAGAATCGCATATTTTCAAAGCTGAGAAGCAGAATAAGTAGTTTAGAAAACGCCAATATTTTACTTATTTTCAATGGTTTCTGCCTAAATGCATTTTTATTTTATATCACTAACTATATTAGGTAGAAGAGTAGGGCATTTTACTCTAGAATTTAGTATCGAGATTTTACTAGAAATGCGTTTGTTTAGGTCCGCTGAATCCAATCCAAATCTATTTTTTTAAGAAAAAGGTTGGGCACAGCGGGAGAGAGAGAGAGGGAGTGTGTTTTTGATCAGTTTAAGTAAAGACGAAGGATAAGATAAACACGAACATTTCTATTTAATTTCATTATTTTTCAAAGATGCGCCAATAAGATTTCCCAAAATTTTTTCTCACCCCAAAATAACCCTGATATAAAATGTTTATTATTATTGGTTATTTCCACAAAATTGTCTATAACCATTTTGATTAAATATCATATGTTGAAGGTAATCCGTAATCTCCTCGTTATTTTGTATAAGTGTGCATTACTGCTAAATAATAAGAGATAGAAACGATAAGTTCACTGCAGAAGAAATGTATATTTAATAACCAGCTTTTAATATATTTAATATTCAAAATACTCTATACTTCTTTTACCTACAATCAAAATATGTAATCAAAGCCTATCTTTAAACGTTTATTTTGATTGGAGTGAAGAAATATAATATTTTGTAAGAATATATAGTGGAAAAGATGGAAAAGCAAAAAAATCGTGAATGGAGTACATAAATCGTTTAATTTCTCTACACGTACTATGTACATAGTGTACAGAGAAGATACTGTATTGCACCAAAAATTCGATACCAGGATTTAACCCGATATAAATATTTTGAAACACACGGTATCCAAAAAAGCCTTTTTAGAAAAATGTCCGTGTGTGTGTCTGTGCCTGTCGGCAGCATAGCTCAAAATCGAATAGCTCAAAAAAGAATACCGTTAAATACAAAACTTGGTATTTAAGTAAAGTATCTCCCAATGATGTAACACGAAGATTTTAAGAATATCCCTCCACCTAAGGTTACGTTTTAGATGGAAAAGTTTGATTTTCTCAAAAAATGACTACCTAACGATTTAGATTAAATACCGTATATTAAAATATTTATATTGCTAATACAATATACATTTTGAATTTTCTAAAGACTTTTTATTCTGAATGAATTTTGCTGAATTTTGTGGTAGTGGTAAACCGTAACAAACAGACAAAACTTACCACACAAAAAAGTAGATTGCGCTAAAACTCACAATTTATGTCGTATACAAAATATTCCTTGTTATTTGCTTTAAAATACTTGAACTTTTCTCATACAGGATCTTGTCAACTCCTGGCCATGGAAAGAAATGGATTTCGATCTCATAGCAACCACATTTTAAAACATGTAACTGTCGGCTTAGCCTAGCGTATTCCCTTATTTCCTTCCTACTAAGTAATAAGACCGTTTCTGCAAATATTTACATCGAATATCATGAAAAGGATAGAAGAATAAGCTTATTAACAATGATTTGTTACAGATAATTAGAGAAAGTCATGTGAATGGAATACATCAGTTTTTTTTAATGTTAATGAAAACTGAACTGGAAATACAGGTTCTGTCACATTAAAATTAATAATAAAGATAATATATTATTATTATTATTATTATTATTATTATTTAAAATACCTACCAAAACGTAGTCTGCCAGGAACAAAGATTCCGGGATCAACATGAATATTTATAAAACAATAAACTTTTTAAAAATGTTATACAGGTTTCAACAGAAGAAAACTCCAAAGGCTTAAATAAAGTTTTGGGGTAACTTGTAGGCTTCGTTAGCTCTTTCCACGAATCGTGCTGGTTTTATGTCATGTTTTACTGTGGCGCTTGGAGGAAAGCAAACTGCGCCAGTGTTTACAGTGAAGGGAGGAACGGGAGGGTGAATTTTCCTGACTGAGGGCTGAAGTACTCCTTATACGACCGCCAAGATCCAAACAAATAATCACATCTCAACAACTACTACAGATCTCCTGGTGCGTCAGTTTTATTTCATTTCTAACATTACTCATCACAGGCGTAGCAAAATGTACAAAGAAGGGGGAAGCATCGATCCCTGCGAGATAAACGAGTTGAAAGTGTAAATCGCATATGTGCCGCTCTCACGATTGGTGATTCACACACTGCGGACATGCTTCTCTAGAGGACATGAAATATTTACAGGTGATACGAATATTTTATACATAATAAAATCCACGCATCTGATCCGATAAAAAAATTGATATGTTCCATTCACATGACTTTCTCTACATCTCAGCAAAAAAGTATTGTTAAAAAGCTTATGCTTCTATTTACTTCATGCTAATTGAGAAAATATTAGCAGAAATAGTCTTATTAATTGCTTCCTTGCAAGTAGAAGGGAAATAAAGGAGTACCATAGGTCAAAGCAAAAGGGAAAAGCTGGTTACTATGTGACTGAAGTTCTTTGTTTGTGTGGACAGTAGTTGACAAATTCCTGTATGAGAAAAGTATTAGTTTTTTAAAGCTGAAACCAAAAACAAGGGATATCTTAAAAACGATCAACTCCACGAAAAAAAATGTTTAGAGCATAAATTGTGTGTTTAATGTGCTCTACATTTTCTCTGTTGTAAGATTTTGTCCATCTCTTACGGTTTAGCGGTTATGCAAAATTCCGTAAAAATCATCCAGAATAAAGTAGTCTTCAGAGACTATTCCCAGAAAATTCAAGATATAAATTTTATTTGTCACTTAAATAACTTTAATATACGATATTTTAATCAAAATCGTTCGAGCCATTTTTGAAAAAATCAAAATTTTCGAAAAACGTTCCATGTAAAGGGTAGTTTGGTGTGGGGGGGATTTTTCTCAAAATCTTCGTGTCACATCCCTCGAAAATACTGAACTTACATACTAAGTTTGGTATTTTACCGACTTTTCGTTTTTGGGTTATCGTATTCACATACACAGGGACACACACACACGGACCTTTTTCTGAAAATACTTTTTTGGGATACAGGGGACCCTAAAACGTATATTTCCGGTGAAACCTCGGTATCGAATTTTTGGATGCAGTGCAATACCTTCTCTATACACTATGTACATAGTACGTGTAGAGAAAGTAAAAATGTGATATGATAAAATCACATTTCTCTAAATCTCTGTAACAAATTATTGTTAAAAGCTTATTCTTCTATCTATATCAAACAAATCGACATAAATATTAGCAGAAATTGTCCTTATTACTTGGTATCTTGTAAATAGAAAAGAAAAAATCTAATGTTTGTCATTCACATGATATCCTCTAACTCTTCGGAAAACATTTTATTTATTCAAAAGAAAAATCTGTTTTCAACTTCATGTATTGACATTTTTAGTTAACTTCTCTAGAATATAATGTTCTTAAGACTGCAAATACATAAGACTGAATAATAGCTACTGCAGATTCCAGATAAATTAGAAATTCATTAGCAGAAGTAGATTCAATTACAATAGTGTAAATCTATAAGTTATATTATATTTGTATTATTTTTTCTTTATTTTTGTCTATGCTAATCAAAATAAACATCAGCAGAATTAGTCGTATATCTAGCTCCTTCTAGGTAGAAGGAAATTAATAAATTGTACGGCTAAAGCGATAGTCTGGTCTTTTAAAAGCGGTCGCTGTGTAAAACAATTGATATTCTAATATCTTTGCTTTCCAAGAGTCAACAAGCGAAAAACGAGAATAAAGATGTCTTCCTATTTGAGAAAAGTTTAAGTGACTAAAATTGAAACTAATAATCCGGAATATCTCAAAAACGGCTAACTTTAAAAAAAATTATAACATAAATTGTGTGTTTTAATGAGCTGTATATTTTTTGTGCAGAAAGCTTTTGTATATCTCTTATGGTTTGCCAGTTTTATTATAGTTAATCCAGAATGAAGAGGTCTTCAGTGGATATTCCCAGAAAGTGCTAGATATACGTTTGGTTTATCATAAAAGTATCTTAAACCTACATACTTTAATCAAAATCGTTAGAGCCATTTTTGGGAAAATAAAACATTTCAAAAAGTGTTCCATTTAAGGGTAGTTTGAGGTGGGAACATTTCTTGAAAATCTTCGTGTCTAATACTTAGGAGATACTAAACATATATACCAATTTTGGTATTTAATCGACTTTTCGTTTTTGAGCTATGTTGTCCAAAGACGCACACACACATGGGCTTTTTTCTAAAATGCTTGTTTTGAATTCAAGGGGACCCAGAACAAGTATTTCCGTTGAAAGCTTTGTAAAGAATTTATGGATGCCTTACAATACCTTCTCTATATACTATGTAAACAGTACTTGTAGAAAAAGTAAAAATGACAGTCCATTCATTTAAACTCAGCCAAAAAAGTTGAACAAATAATTTTCCAGAGAAAATTAAATATAAAGAGAAACCATCAAATAATAACAAAAGAATATAAAAAATCTTATGTGTACCATTCACATGATATTCTCCATATCCCTGCAACAAATAATTCTTAAAAAGCTTATACTTCTATTTACTTTATGCTAATCAGAAACAATTAGCAGAAATACTCTTATTACTCGTATCCTTGTAAGTAGAAGCGAAATAAGGGACAACCGTAGGTTAAAGTGATAGTCAAAAGCTGGTTGCTATGTCAATGAAGTTCCTTTGTTTATATGGATAGGAGTTGACAAGTTCCAGTATGAGAAAAGTATACGTTTTTCATAGCAGAAACCAAAAATAAGGAATGTCACAAAAACGACGATCTCCACGAAAAAAATGTATATAACATAAATTGTGTGCTTTAATGTGCTCTACATTTTTTGTGTAGTAAGTTTTAGTCCATCTCTTACCGTTTAGCAGTTATTCAAATTTAGTAAAATTAATCCAGAATAAACTACTCTTCAGAGGCTATTCCCAGAAAATTCAAGATATACATTTCATTTGTCAGGTAAATATCTTTAATACACGATATTTTAATCAAAATCGTTAGATCCGTTTTTGAGAAAATCAAAATGTTCGAAAAAAGTTCCATGTAAAGGGTAGTTGGGGGTGGGAGAATTTTCTTGCAAATGTTTGTGTCGCATTTTTGGAAGATACCAAACTTAAATACCAAGTTTGGTATTTAATGGTCTTTTCGTTTTTGAGCTATGCTGTCCACAGACACACACACACACACACACGCACACATATGGACCTTTTTCCAAAAATGCTTTTTTTGGATTCAGGGGACCCAAAACGTGTATTTCCGGTGAAATTTCGATATTGAATTTTTGGGTGGAAAACAATACCTTCTCTATACACTATGTACATAGTACGTGTAGAGAAAGTAAAAAAAAAAAAGAGTTTTGATTCGCTTAGCAATGTCCCGTTTCAGAAAATTTAGGCAGTTCCAAATTGAAATCAGTAACAAGGAATACGAGTATCTCTTTAACGGCCAACTCTAAGAAAAACATATATAATATAAATTATGTGTTTTAACAAGATCTGTATTTTTATGTAGCAAGCTTTTGTCTATTCTTACGGTTTAACCACTATGCAAAGTTCTGCAAAACTCATCCAGAATACAACGCCTTGAGAGGCTGTTTCCAGAAAATTCAAGATATACATTTTTATTTGTGAAGTAAATATTTTTAATATGTGACATTTTAATAAAAATCATTAGAGCCATGTTTCAGAAAATCAATATTTTCAAAAATATGTTTCAAATATAAGGTAGTTTGTGGTAGGAGAAGTTTCTTGAAAATCTTCGTGTCGTATTCTTGGAATATACTAAACATAAATGCCAAGTTTTGTATGAATGGCATTTTCGTTTTTGAGCTATGCTGTCCACAGACACACCGGAACTTTTTATAAAAATGTTTTTGTTTTTTTTTGTACTCAGGTAAATTTAAACAAGGCTTGAAATTCCCTTCTATTTGCATAATAATGATTAAAAAAGAAAAGTGAAGTATGAATTCTCTTAGAGAAAGGCATAAGTATTGGGCAATTCAAACCAAAAGCAAGAAAAATGTCACAACTCCACAAAATGCATTTGACATAAATTGTGTGTTTTAACTGGATCTACATTTTTGCGTTGGAAGTTTTTATCTCGTACGGCTTACCATTTATGCAAAAGTCATCCAAATTGATGAGGTCTACAGAAAATTCGAGATACACATTTTATTTGTTATGTAAATATATGTGAATATATTTATATACGGTATTTTAATCAAAATCGTTCACGTGGCACTAACATAAACTCCCTACCGAAGAGAGATACATTTATGGAATATTAAGGTTAATAGTATTGCAGGTTTTTTGGAAGGAGAGGTAAAATTAAATTTTTAACTCCTTAATGTATTTGGTTACCAATAATTATAAAAGTAATACCAATTTTGTGTGTATGTGTATGGTGAAATCTCGACATGGAATTTTAGTGCAGTACAATACCTTTTCTAGCTACTATGTACATTGTATGTTCATACGTTCCAGAGAAAGTAAAAAGCAAATTACTCTAGACTATAAACACACTTTTGTGTTCACTGCAACTTATGTAACTTACGTAGCCATCACATAACAAATGCGAAAGTTTATTATAGCATACATTTATATTTTTCTGAAATTTTAACAATTTTTACAGTTTCGTCCCCAAAATTGGTTTATGGCAACGTTGTATGCCTGCTTAACCCTCGGTGTAACTTCTAGAACTAGGAAGGTGTCTAAAAGGGGAAGCAGGCTAAAAATGAAGGTCTTTTGTTAGGAGAAGGCGCCACTCTACGTATTGATCTGTGTGGAGCCCAGAGCTGGGATGTAAATGTACATCATACCGCTTCTTTTTGCGCCGAGAGATTTGTTGGGACTCAAGTTTTCGGCAAACCTGTCTCTTCATCAAAACGTTGTTATTGTGGAGTACTTTGGTTTTCTCGCAGGCTAGAAATTAAGTTAATTAAAACAAATTGGAAAGACGCGATACTGTGCAACTTTATAACGTGAAGGAAAGTGAATGAATGGTGAGGAATTTTAATCCGCTCTTAAGGTAAAGATCTTGGAGAAAATAAGACCTCCGCTGAGGTAATGGAACACCCACAGAGTTCTTGTTACAAGGCTCTGAAAGAAACGATGTCACTCTTTTAGGTCTGTGTCTGCATTTATATAAAGTAAATACTTTAAATATTTACCATTTTAACAGACTAAGATCACAGAGGCATCCCAAAATGAGAAAGGGAAGTAAAATTAGCCTCAACATCTAAAAAACTAATTTCAGGGCACCTACCATGACTATCACATCCACTATCCATTCACATGACTGTCTTTACATTTCTGCAGAAAATTATTGTTAAAAAGCTTATTCTTCTATGTACATCATGCTAATCGAGATAAACATTAGCAGAAATTGTCTTTATTACTTGCTTCCTTGTAAGTAAAAGGGAAATAAGGGAATACACTGGGCTAAAGTAATAGTCAAGTCTTTTAAACCTGGTCGTTATGTGATTTAAATTTCCTGAATGAGAACATTTAAATGTTTTAAAACTGCTACCGATAATAAGAAATATCTCAGAAATAGTTAATTCCACGAAAAAATGTATAGATGTGACATAGTTTTGTGTTTTAAGGAGATTTACATTTTTTCTGTAATTAGTTGTTTATCTCTTACGGTTTACCGGTTATGCAAAATTGACCAAAATTCATCCAGAATAAAGTTTTCAGAGGCTATTCTCAGAAAATTCAAGATAAACCTTTTATTTGTAATGTATCTTTAATATACGGTATTTCAATACAAATTATTAGATATTTTTGAGAAAAAAGGAAAATTAATTTTTTCCATGGTAGATTGAGAGGGCAAGTTTTCTCAAAATCTTCGTGTCACATGCTTGAAGACGCTAAACTTAAATACCAAGTTCTTTTCTATATACTTTGTACATAGTACGTGTAGAGAAAACAAAAAGGAATTTAAATTGTAAAGAAACTATAAACCAGATTTAATGATTAATTAAGCAAAGGCATTCATACACATTTTAATGTTAATTGCAAATATTACAAATTTTTGGTGTGAGTTCTTTTCGTAACATTAATATATCTAAATTTGTAAACGAGGTCGTCACAATCTATGAATAAATATTATGTCAATTGTTGCTTCTACTATCCGAACTTGCACTTCTGGATGGTCCGATTAATGAACCGACGGACAACAATGAGCGCGCTCCGCATTTGGTTTCCATGCTGACGGATGGTGATGAGATTATAAACGCATCGTAGAGTGGTGAGCTGCCATCTTGTGGGTGTAGCAAAATTAAGGACATAGCTTGACTAGTGGTGGCATAGTTATGTATAAATAATTTAAACGACCTGTATAATAATATAATTTTAAAAATTCACACCACTTTCTCTACTAATGCCAAACTCACTTTTATATTTATCGTATGTAAGCATCTAATTTGGTATCTAATATGCAGAGGAGGATTCTCGACACTAAACCCTTACACATTCACACAAAATTGATATTGTTTTTATAATTATTGGTAAACAAATAAATTAAGGAGTTAAAAGTTATTCAATTTAATTTATCACGATTTTTTTTTGCTAATAGTACACGTGGCATTCACGTATCTACATTTACAGGAATTTTTCGAAGTGATTTCTTCCTGCTTAGTGCAATATTTTGATAAGGTCCTTCACAAAATCGACATTTACAATTTTTTGAATACATCAACAATATTAAAACTCCGTAGAGCAGATATGTCCAAAGGTAACTCTTACGAGGTACTGACGTCAGAGCGTCGTTTCCCTTGTTTCCAATCAAGGAGGAGAAATGCTGGCGAGTCACGCATTCAGTGGTCCGTAGCGAGTATGCTGTTTGTAAGCAAATATAAACAGAACGACAATAACGCGGAAAGTATCATTTTCAGAGGCTGCATTTGAACTGCATTTGGAATTACTTACTCTACAAAACTGTACGAACATAAAAGATGTGAAAAAACGAGAGTGTCTACTTATATACTTATTCGTTTCGTAATCACTATATTCTCTCCATATTTGTAATACTGGACTTACAAGCCAATGCCTAGATGTCAGAAGCCCTTCGGGGAGCCTACGGCACGAAACCACAAAACTTGTTACAAGGAGTCGGTCCGTAGCAAGGCATGATACATGAGGAAGTGGATGATATGAAGTGTAAGCGAAATTGATGATTCGAAAGTTGATGACGGAGCAATTGGTGGAATGAGTGGCGCGAGAAACCCCGCCCAGACGTCGCTTCGTCCACCACGAATGTCACATGCGGACTCTTGGGATCGAACCCGGGATCCCTAGATGGGAGGCGAGCAGTCTAACCACTGACTCGCCGCCTTGTATGCTTATTAAAATAATATTCTGTAATTGTCTAAATTGATTGCTTTAAGAATGCTGAGTCACATGGTGAATTTTTAAAATTATTCGCATAACAAATTCAAATTTTACCTTAAATTAGTTTAGATTCAGATCTGTCATATCACATTTGCTTATATTAACCTTAATTATCGTAGAAAGTTTTACTTCTTGTACTCGCCAAAACTCCTGATTTTTTCGAAATGTAATAATTTATTTCACAAAATTGAATCATTATTTCAGAAAACTATATGACTATATAATGTACTTTTGAGAGGTAGTGTAACAATTTTGAAACAAATCAGTAAAAATGCATTGCGTGTATCATTTTGAGATTGAAAAATGGTTGAAAAATAGTTTGAGAGAGAACAAGCTTTAAAGTTATTAATAAATATGGGTCTGCAGACTTAAATGTTCAATTATTTCCTTAAAGTTAAGAATTTATTTTGTTTTGTTGTGAGAACATTTTTTTTATTTTTAACAATTTTTGGTCAAATTTCACTTCACTAAAATGAGAAAAAGGTCATTTGCTAATTATTTGTATGAATTTGCAACAAAAAGGTAAATAATATTAGTCGAAATTTATAGAAATTGGCCATTTTAGTAATATTTGAGGTAAATGGCATTGAGCTTAGCATTAATACACAACCCGCAAACCTTTCTTAAGTGGTTGTTGAAAGCCGAAAGTTATTGGAAGCACTTGAAAATAAATCCTCTACCATATATCAAGTCCTGGCTATTGTAGTGCCAGTGCAGAGCAGTGAATCATCTTTTGCGGCTAAAACCCCAAAAGAAACCAATAAAGACGTTGGTCTTGTGATAGTATATTTCAATAAGTAGGTTACAGAAATTCAGCGACAACAGGCTAGTGGAAAAGAATTATGTCCTGATCGCTTGAACCTCTTTGAAGATCACTGAGGGAATATTCCCATTTCTACCAACATTGAAATACAGAGCGCAATGGAATTTTACGATCTTTCGAGAAGGGTACTTGAAGATGCGCAGTATTAAGTTAGGTATCGAGTGACTTCAAGTTTAAATTCTGAGGAATATCGAGAACAAGGCGCCGCATTTTTATGCACCATAAACACGGTATAAGTACGGTATTTGTTTCTGAAAATGCGATTACGAGAGTCAGTTTTGGCGAACATAAAGATGCAGTACAGGATAGAAACTTGCACAAGTGACGCACGAGCCACATCACATTTCTTATTGTTGTTCGGGGACTCTATTTTGCCATTGACTGTGGAGAATACTCCGTTCTGCCTTTTTCATTTCCTAAATAATTATGTTGCAACTCCAAAAGCAACTTTTGAAAGAATAGTATTGATATTTTACCCCCACTTCCGCTGCACGTCATTTTCTCCTATATCAGTCGAGCCATTTTGTAACGCTTGGTGTTATTCTCCTCTTTCTTAAGCATTGTCCTCCTCCAGCTTCATGTGTGATAGTCGGACTTTACGGCGACCAGTGTTATTGGCATGTCAAACGACTTTGCTCATAAGGGAAAATAAAACCTAAAGCTCATATTAATGTGGAACTAAAATAATTGTTCAACCATACATTGCTGCAAGTCAACTAAATTATGCTATTATCCTTAAATATGCATGGCATATTTCCCATCATAAGCTCTGTTATCCACTTTAGAAACATTATCTCATTATTTACTTATCATCAGCCAAAATCCAACATTTCAAGTTATCGTATATATGAAACTTTTCCAACTTGACTCGTCTGAGCAAGAGTATACAACCGTATTCAACAACAAAACTCGGTGCAGATCTAGAAGTGGAGTGGGGTAGCCAACACGTCACGGCATAAAGGTCATACCATAATACTTGCGTCCTTCTCTTTATTTCCAACACTTTATTCAGCCTGACGATAGCTTATCTGCAGTGCTGCGCTATATTGCATGTTGTGGGTATTTCCCTGTGAGTCGTGAGCTATTCACTGCTCTTTTGGCGCGCACCCAAGCAGGAACAGCGTGACATATAGTTAAATACTTCATTGTAATAATTACTTAGCTACAAAAAATTGTTTTGTAACTATTTTGGAAGTGTTTTTGTGATCAACAGCAACGTGTGTTACAAATACTATGCATATTATATATGCATGCAAATCAGCAACAGAGGTTTTTGCATTTATATTTCTTATTTTTCCAATGATTAATTCACTGAGAATAGACTTTGGACATTATGAAATAGTAGTTCAGTAATAAACCAATGCTCATTCCCGCTACATCTAGTTCCTTTAGCTACTTATTTACTTTTTAAATACATTTAAGCACCTCACCACAATATACCCAATCGTTACCTTCTATTGTAAGGCGCCTAAGGTTGCAATGAACGTGTCGAAAAGCCAATTGTTCCCACGGAGCCTTTACTCAAGAAATACCAGTTCTTGGGCACACAAGTGCGAGAAAACTTTTACAAAGGAGCAATTTCCATTCAAACCAGTTGATGGAAATTGCCACATCTTCTTCCTTCGCCCTCCCTGAAGGAGATGAATATTTGCACGACGCTCCAAATTCTAATAACGAACTTGCTTGCACTTGAGTGTAAATAGTTTTCTAGACGTGCTTTTGGGACCTTGTTCTTAATGGTAGTTAAGAAAGCTTTCCTAACGAACTCAAAAGAACGTATAAGGAAATGGGGGCATCAAAAAGAAGATCAGGAAAGAGCTGCTCTGGTCTCTTTGTGAACACATTTAATGCTGCTCTCGAAAACCTCTGATTGTTATGCTTTGGTAGCAATGAAAGATTTGTGAATAAGCATAAAGTTATTGCCATTTGCGGTAAACAATTATGTAAAGCAGAAAGTATTTTATATCACCCAAAATTTGATATTGTGTTTTTATTTTTGGAGGCGAGTATCATAAAACAAAAACTAAATGTGGAGACAAAAAAAAATAAGAAGAAAAAAACATGTGATACTTGCGTTCAGCATTTTCTAAGGATGAAACCCAAAACTTTTCAAAATAGGAGAGAGAAAGTCCACAATATGTAACTGCCATTATGTAAGGAATACCATAAAGGTTCAATCTACTTATGAATTTATTTTGACAATTTTAACAACATTAAACTTAATTAAAATTAATGTGTAATAATATTTAAATACTAATACTATTTAATATTAATTGTTAAAAAGTATAACCACAAATTTAGGTGGTCCCAAAACATGTATTTCTGCTGAAATCTCGGTATCAAATTTTTGGGTGCAATACAATACTTTCTGTATGCGCAATGTACATGGTACGTGTAGAGAAAAGTAATAATGTTTTTTTTCGGACACAGGGTACCTAAAAATGTATATTTCTGCAGCAATCTTGATGTCGAATTTTTGGGTGGAATGCAATACTTTCTCTATTGACTATGTACATTGTACATGCGGGCTAGAGAAAGTAAAAAGTATTATTTAAATGACCACGAAAACTAGAATTTTTATACATGGTAAAATTGTCATTATCTGGTATAATAGCCGGTATAAATGTTTACCTTCTCTAACGTATTATGTACATAGTGTACAGAGAACGTTTTGTACTCCACCCAAAAATTCGATACCGAGATTTCAGCAGAAATATATGTATCCAAAAACGCATTTTCACAAAAAGGTCCGTGTGTGTGTCTGTGTGTGTGTGTGAGTGTGTGTGTGTCTCCACGTGTCAGTGTGTCCGTGTGTCTATGAACACGATAACTCAAAAACGAAAAGTCGGTAAAATACCAAACTTGGTATTTAAGTTTAGTATCTTCCAGGGATGCGACACGAAGATTTTGAGAAAAATCTACCACTCCAAACCACCCTTTACATGGAACTTTTTTCGAAAAGTTTGATTTTCACAAAAATGGCTCCAAGGATGTTGATTAAAATATCATATATTAAAGATATTTACCTGGAAAACAAAATGTATATCTTGAATTTTCTGGGAATAGCCTCTGAAGAGTATTTTATTCTGGACTAATTTTACGGAATTTTGCATAACTGCTAAACCGTAAGAATTAGATAAAAACATACTACACAAGAACTGTAGAGCACTTTAAAACACACACAATTTATGTTATATACATTTTTTTCGTGGACTTGATCGTTTTTGAGATATTCCTGGTTTTTGGTTTCCGCTTTTTTTTTTTTTTTTAAACAGTACCGGAGTCTGGTCAGGACTCCGGCGCTGTATCCCCCTATTTACATTCCCCCTGTATGATTACTAGTTTTACTGTTCTTTTCACAAACATATACACATTGCACAAACATATATCACCCATGCCCAAGGCGGGACTTGAACCCACGATCCCCTGCTCACGAAGCACCAAAGCTAGACGCGGCCATGGGGACCGGCAGCTTTGAAAAGCTTACTTTTCTCATACAGGAATTTGTCAACTCCATGCCCATACAAACAAAGGGACTTCAATTACTCAGCAATCACTTTAACCTAAGGTGCTCCCTTATTTCTCTTCTACTTACAAGGAAGCAAGTAATAATACTATTTCTGCTAATTTTTTCTCAATTTCCATGAAGTAAATAAAAGCATAAGCTTTTTAACAATAATTTGTTGCAGAGATGTAGAGAAAGTCATGTGAATGGAACACATCAGATTTTTTCACTTCTACTTACAGGTAGCAAGTAATAAGACCATTTCTGCTAATTTTTCTCGATTAGCATGAAATAAATAAAATAATAAGCTTATTAACAATAATTTGTTACAGAGATGTAGTCATGTGAATGAAACACATCAGATTTTAAAAAATATATCTCACATATTGTGGATTTTCCAAATTTATATTCTTCATATTATTATTATTATTAAATTTCATTCAAATTATTTCAATTGTTAAAGCTAGCTTTAAACAAATCCTGAACAAAAATGATACATACTTTGTCAAACGAAAAAGAAAAAGAATAAAAGGCTGGCCCAGAAATTGGTTGCAGATACGCTTCTGAACACAACACTCCTCAAACTACATATTTATCCTTTGAAGCCAAGACTGAGGAACCATACGAAATAAACGAGTAAAGCAGTGTGTAGTTGATCATATCCCCATTTTCAATTTCACGTTATACTGCCATAAACAATGCACTAGCATTACATGAAGTACTTAGACATTGATACAAAGTAAAGCGCTCTCAGTGCAAAATCAAATCCTTTAAAGGAAGCATCATATTACGTTCTCACCTCAGCAAATGTGTTTACGCAAGAAGAGACTGTGTTTCTAGGAGTGTAACTAGATATTTCGTCTCTTGTATCAGATATCTAGACGAATGCCTGGAAAACTAACCGTCCTTAAGGCAAGAGAAGTGATAGTTGAGTAACACAGATTTAAAGTGTAAACCCTTCCTTTGTTTCTAAAGTTGCTTTGCTTTGACTTTACAAGTAACGATTTTTTTTAGTGTTTAACGCCCGCTTTTACTACTATGGCAGCGCAAGGCGATGTCACTGATGATACATAGACTGAAAATGGAGCACCGGAGGAATGTGATTGTGGGAGAAAGCGAAGAATCCGGAGAAAACGCGACCCTTCGCCACTTTGTCCACCACAAGTCTCATATGCGGTCACTTGGAATCGAATCCCCGGTTTGGACAGCCACAAGTAAGGATTGAACTTATTCGAGGTTCCGTGTGCTTTTCAGAATTTCTGATAAACCTTTAAGGCTAGCCCAGAGTTGAAAAAAAAAAATATAAATGGCGTGTTATTTTAGGACGCTCTTTAACTATTGTGGTTCTCAGCGACCCGTTCTAAAATGGGTGTGAAAGACCGTTTAATTTTGCTCAGAAGCCTCTCTATCAGGCTTGAGGTTCTTTTACGTGCGTAAATCTACGACACGGGACCAGCAGCTTTACTTCCCTTCCGAAGGAAGATTTTTACACCCGAAAAAAAAAAAAGCCATCGTCCTCCACCGGGTTTGAAACCGGGACCTTGGGTTTATGAAGTTAGCATCGTAACCATTACACCACGGAGGGCGACAGCCCAGAGGTGGCTGACAAAGTTGAAACTGTTTTGCTTAGAAATGACTTCACGGGATAGCAACCAACTTAGGTTGGAATACAAGAAATCCAAGCTTTCGACCATCTTGACTCTGACATCTTGATATCTATCCCTGACGAAGACCAAAGATGGTCGAAAGCTTGGATTTCTTTGATCCCAATCTAACTCTGATGCTATCTCGTGAAGCCATTTGTAATATTCAACACCGAGAAAGCTTGAAATCTTTAACGACTTAGAGCGTACACAAACTTAAACATCCATGTCCATAAAAGGAATTCTAACTCGCGATGCTTTCGCTACAGAACGTTCAACCCCAAATGCGCCTACGACCAAGGCTACGCGAGCAGACTTAAAAGTATTTATATTCCTAGGCTATTAAAGTCAATTTGTTCTATTTATACCAAGTCAACAATCGTCAATGATATTCAGTTGTTTACAATTGCAAATCTTTTTTTTTACTTTCTCTATAGGCACTATGTACATAGTGTATAGAGAATGTATTGCACTCCACCAAAAAATTCGACACTGAGATTTCACTGGAAATATATGTTTTAGGGTCCCCTTTATCTAAAAAAAACATTTTCGGAAAAAGGTCCGCGTAGTGTGTGTGTGTGTCCGTGTGTCTGTGAACACGATAACTCAAAAACGAAAAGTAGCTAAAATACCAAACTTGGTATTTAAGTTAAGTATCTTCCAGGGATGCGACACGAAGATTTTGAGAAAAATCCCCCCACCCCCAACTACCCTTTACATGGAACTTTTTTCGAAAATTTTGATTTTCTCAAAAATGGCTCTAACGATTTTGATTAAAATTTCGTATATTAAAGATATTTACCTGAAAAATAAAATGTATATCTTGAATTTTCTGGGAGTAGCCTCTGAAGAGTAGTTTATTCTGGATGAATTTTACTAAATTTTGAATAACTGCTAAACCGTAAGAGATGGACAAAAACTTACTTCACAAAAAATGTAGAACACGTTAAAGCACACAATTTATGTTATATACATTTTTTTCGTGGAGTTCTTCGTTTTTGTGACATTCCTTATTTTAGGTTTCTGTTATGAAAAACTTATACATTTCTCATACAGGAGTTTGTCAACTGCTGTCCATACAAACAAAGGAACTTCAGTGACAAGCAACCAGCTTTTGATTATCACTTTAACCTATGGTACTCCCTTATTTCACTTCTATTTACAAGGAAGCAAGTAATAAGACTATTTCTGCTAATGTTTTACTGATTAGCATGAAGTTAATAGAAGTATAATGTTTTAAAGAATAATTTGTTGCAGGGATATAGAGAAAGTCATGTGAATGGTACACATCAGACTTTTTTTGTATATTTTTATAGTTTAACGTCCCTTAGAGTGGTAGGACTTCGGACGATGAATGAAATGATGCTCAAATTATATCGAATCCATGGAGCTCTAAGTTATTTCGTCTTCTCAGGATACGTGGAAAACCCCGATAAAAACATTATACGAGTAACTCTCCCTAAGCTAGATAGAACTCGCGACCTCTTGAATGTGAGGCAGACACGCTACTACCAAGGCAGGCCGTGTATCTTTTGGTTGGTTTACTTTAGGTTTGTCTTCACCAGCATTAAATCACAGACACACACACACACACATACACCAACACATACATGTTTACTTCCTCATAGTTCTAAACCCTAACAGGAAGGGGAATAATCTTGGCTAAAGCAAATTCCCATCCTACAGAAAATGCAACCTGGATTTGGAAGCTATCATACTGGTGAACCACTAGAAGAAGGCAAGTGAGGTCTGAGGTAAGAGAGGGAACTGACTGCTCACATCGTCAAAATTTTACTTTCTCTACACGAACCCTGTACATAGTATATGGAGAAGGTATTGCATTCCACCCAACATTTCGATGTCAAGATTTTCAGATTCCGTGAGTCCGAAGAGGCATTTTTATTTTCTCTACACGTACGATGTACATAGTGTATAGAGATTATATTGCACCTAAAACTTGGATACCGAGATTTTACCGGAAATTTATGTTTTGGGACCTCCTGAGTCCAAAAAAGAAACATTTTTAGAAAAAAGGTCCGTGCGCGTGTGTGTGTGTCTGCTGGCGGCACAGCTCAAAACGAAAAGTCCGTTAAATACCAAAGTTGATATTTAACTTCAGTATCTCCCAAGGATGCCACATGAAGATTTTTTAGAAAATCCCCCACCCCAACTGCCCTTTGCATGGAAAAGTTTCGAAAGTTTTGATTTTCTCAAAAATGGCTCTAAAGATTTTGATTAAAATATCTTATTGTTAATATATTTACATAAAAATAAAATTTATATTTTTAATTCTCTGGAAATAGCCTATTCTTTATTCTGGATGATTTATTTTTTATTTTTGCATAACTAATAAATCGTGAGAGATGGACAAGCACTTACTACATAAAACATATAGCTCTCGTTAAAACACACAATTTATGTTCTCTAAGGTTTTGCGTGGAGTTGGCCACTTTTGAGATATTATTTTTTGTTAGTTTAAGTTTTAAAACACTTTTCCTTTTGGGGAACTTGTTAACTCTTGGAAATGTAAACAAATGGATTTTAAGGACATGGGTAACAGATTTTAAGGCGTTTGACTATTGCTTTAGCTTCATGTATTCCTATATTTTTGTTTTACTTACAATAAATCAAGTAATAAGATCATTCCTGCTAATGTTAATGTTGATTAGCATGGCGTAGATAGGAGAACAAGCTTTTTAACAATAATTTATTACAGCGATATAGAGAAATGAAATGGAGCTTTATTTATGGACGCTCTTTAACTGCATATTTCTCAGCGTCCCATTCTATATTGGGCATGAAAGACCGCTTAATTTTGCTCAGAGGCCTATTTACCAGTCTTAAGGTTATTTTATGTTCGGTAAATCTATGATACGGGACCATCTACTTCCCTTCCGAAGGAAGCCATGTGATGGAACACATAAGATTTTTCTTTATCTTTCCCAAACATTGTCCATTTCTTTAATTCTTCTCTTTTCCTTGGCACTCAACGTTGTTACATCTCTCCTAGCATACCATTAAATTTGTATTCCCAAATTGGTAACCTCCAATTTCTTACCTCTTTACATTCTGTTAAAAGGTGAACAATACTGTCTTTCTCCCCGCATAAAATACAACGTTCTAGTTCATTGTTCCTCATCGCGTTCAAAAGTCATACTGTCCTGATCCACGCCAAACTTGTTTATTGCATCTTGACCGTTCTCTCTTTATTTTACATATAAACCAAGTGAATTTTTATTTCTAGTACACCCCAAATTTCCTGTTTATGTATGTTTTCTGTGTTTCTTCTTACCGATTTCCATTATTTATTCTTCATTTTCTTCTCCCTTTCTCATGTGTGTCCTGTCCCTATTTTCTTCAATATTTTCTTCAATATTTTTCACGTAATCGATAATATTTTTTTTAATGGAATACAACACTTTCTCTGCTATTTATAAATTGTGTAGTGTCTAGGAGAAAGTAGAAAGCCTGTAATGGTAAGTGATTTGCATTCTTAATCTAGGACTGAAAAACTTTTGGACTTAGTTATCAACTAAGATGTTAAAAAGTAATATATTATCTAAGAGCAGTCAACATGTCTGCATCGCACACCACAAAACCACTTATCACGCACGCAACGAACTGACCTGACTCAATGCTGAGAGCTATAAAAGTTTTAAGTACACTAATGCGATAACTAGAAGCGAAGTCACTCGGACGTGCAGCATGAAGATCTAGAGGAAGTGCAATTCCAAAAGATTTATGCCTCTGGAGTCGCGTTATGGAAATCATAAACAAAATAAATGGATACGAGCGCCGAAACAGAAAAAAGAAAACCTTTGTTTTCAGAGCCAAGTGATTACAGATATATCAACTCAAGAGTAAATATGAGAATCATTTTCAACAGGCAGAAAGTCTGACAGCTTGCGCTCCAAAGAAATTAACGGTTATGTACGTAAGGAATTGTACAAAAGTTAAATGCTGGATTAATGGATTAGTTTGGAAGGACAAGAATAAATAGGAAGGGGAAGATAAAGATCAAACTTTGATATGTTCTATTCGCATGACTTTATCTATCTATACTGCAAAGAAACTATTTTTAGGGGAATAAGGAAATGCACTAGGCTAAAGCGATACTCAAATCTTTTAAAAGCTATCACTAAGCGATTGACAGTGACATTTTATACCCTTTCCGTGGTCAGGAGTAAAACAAAAGAGACATAGAATGGATGAAGAATTCCAGTTTGAGAAAAGTTTAAGTATTTTGAAACAAAAAAAAAAAAAAATATAGAATACCTCTAAATTGTTAGCTCTACAAAAAATGTGTGTTTTAGAAAGATCTACACTTTTTGCGAGGCCGATCCCTCGGGACGGGTTTTCCATCCTGCGGTTTCGTGCCGCAGGCTCCCCAACAGGCTTCTGACCCCTAGGCCGAGTAGTTAGAACAATCGCTTCTCATCTAGACAGTCTGCGTTCGATCCCAAACGACCGCATGTGAGATTTATAATTGACAAAGCGGCGCAGGGGCGTGTTTTCTCCACGTACTCCGGTTTCCCCCGTCATCGTATTCCACCGGGGCTCCATCTTCATTCCATGTATGACCAGTGTCATCGCGCCACAAGTAGTAAGAGCGGCCGTTAAACACGGCTTGTAAGTCCTAGGGAATGGGGATTGTCAGTCCTACAATTCCGGCGAGGGTAAATCAACTATGAAACGCAGTTTTTGTGTATCTTTTAAGGTTTATCAGTTACGCTAAAGTAGTTCAGAATTAAAGAGAGTTTCAGACACTATTCCCAAGAAATTTAAGAATTACATTTTATTTACCACGCAACTATTTTTAATACACGATATTTTAATAAAACTCGTTAAAGCTATTTTGTGGATATTCACACATTTCTAAAACTGTTCTATGTAAAGAGTAGTTTGGGTTGTGGGATTTTTCCGAAAGTATTTGTCTCATCCGTGAGTGATGATGAACTTAAATACCAAGTGGGTATTTAACCATCTTTTCGTTTTTGAGTTATGCTGTCCACAGACACAGACACACATACACTCATACGTGCGCAAGCGGAGCTTATTCTAGCATTTATCTTTTGGATTCAGGAGTTTTCAAA
Organism: Hymenopus coronatus; assembly: GCA_030762935.1. Lineage (NCBI taxonomy): Eukaryota > Metazoa > Arthropoda > Insecta > Mantodea > Hymenopodidae > Hymenopus > Hymenopus coronatus. Next base: position 70,746,442 of record CM060895.1, read on the forward strand.
ACAGATATTTCCGATGAAATCAGGCTAGAGAACTGTGTGCTAGAATATAGTACCTTTCTGCCTACCATGTACATACGTGTCAGAGAAAGATTCTATTTTATTTTGTGTGTCGTGGTGTGAATCATTGCTAGTGAATGCATTGAAAGAAGTTAATTTCCCAAAATTCCTAGCAGTAAAACTTTGCAACTACGTATATTTAAATTGACTTTCATATAAGTGTTAATTTGAGCTGAAGAAAGTTTGTTCGAAACTTTCGTGTCTTTAGAAAACGTCGAATTTAATTAATTTTTGTATTTCACCTATTTTCAGGAAAATCCAACCACTCCAAACTACCCTTTACATGAAGATTTTTAGAAATTTATTTTATTCAAAACTGGCTCTAACGATCTTGATTATAATAACGCATATCATAGATATTTACAAGACAAATAAAATATATATATATATATATATATATATATATATATATATATATATATATTATGTTGAATTTCTTTGGAAATATCCTCCGAAGTGCTGTCAATTCTGATGTATAATTCGTAAACCGTAGGAGAACATTAATATTTATGAATTATATATTTTTTGTAGAACTAAACGTTTCCGTGATATTCCTGCTTATTAGTTTCAATTTTAAGATACATTTCCTTAAACGAGAGGTCGCCATTCGTTTCACGTCTCATTTGTTTTACTACTAGCCATGCAAAGAGAACAGAATTCCAAGTGTATCACATAGCGATAAGCTTTCAAGTATTTGACTAACGCTTTAGCTTAGGATATTCTCTTATTTCCCTTCTATTTAATGTTTATTTCGAGTAGCATGATGGGGACAAATTAATAGTATTTTGTAAGTAGGTATAGGTTGTTGCAGCACAGGTAGAGACAATTATGTGAATGTAGCACATTTGTTTTTGTACTTTCTCTACGCGTACCATGTACATAGTGTATGGAGAAGGTATTGTATTCCACCTAAAACTCGATACGTGTATTTCACCAAAAATACATTTCCAAAAAAAAGCATTTTTGGAAAAAGGTGTGCGTGTGTGTATGTATGTGCGTCTGTGTGTGTGTGTGTGTGTGTGTGTGTGTGTGGGGCTGTGGTCAGCATAGCTAAAAAACGAAAAGACTGTTAAACTGGTATTCAAGTTTGACATCTTTCAAGGATGCGGCACGAAGATTTTCAAGAAAATCCCCCCACCACAAAATAACCCTTACATGGGAAAAAATTTCGAAAATGTTCATTTCCTGAAAAATGACTAAAGATTTTGATTAAAATATCTATTATTTAAGATATTCACATGGCAAATGACATGTATATCTTAAATTTTCTGGGAATAACCTCTAAAGATCTCTTTATTCTGGATGGTTTTTATTGAATTTTGCATAACTGGAAAACCGTAAGGGATAGACAAAAACTTACTAAACAAAAATTCAGATCACGATAAAACACACATTTTATGTCATATACATTTTCTCGTGGAGTTGATCGTTTTTGAGATATTCAATGTAATTGGTTTCAGCTTTGAAATACTTATACTTTTCTCATTCAGGAGTTTGTCAACTCCTGTCTATACAAAACAAAGGAACTTCAGTCACATAGCAACCGCTTTTGACTATCACTTTAACCTATGGTACCTCCTTATTTGTTTTAACAATATTTTGTTGCAGAGATGTAGAGAAAGTCATGTGAATGGAACACATAAGATTTTTTGTGTGTTTTTTTTTATTTATTTATTTATTTTTTTATTTTCAAATTCTGCATATCTTTCACTGGCTTGCTAGGGAAGTACGTAAATACTTTGAAACTGCCTTTGCAAAACTATGTTCCGTCATTGGTAAAAAACAAATCTGACCTCAGGAAAACTCTGCAGACTAATGCATCCATGGGCGACTTCAGGTGGAAGGAAAAATTTATTGGGAGAGCGTCGCGACGTCCACAGGAGTGAACGTCCCCATAACACCGCCTGAAGGAAGAGAAGATAGGGAGGGGGGAAAACTCCATCCGAGGGGGATGAAAATACAGCCAGACAGTTAGGTAAGCTTTAGTAAGTAACAAAAAGGAAATTGCTGACATAAAGATATATAAGTCTACCCCTTCCCAACTCTTAGTGTCTTACGTATATTGCTCTTCGGTGTATGAGTCACCACAGTTGGTTACAGAATCCTTTTCTTTACGGTTTACAGCAGACGATGTACTTCGCCTTCAAGAGAACTCGTTTAAAACATTTTTTGTTACTGGAGACATGGTTTCCCAGTGTCGCCTTTACTTCATAATTTATCTTTAAAGATGTGGCATGGAACAAGAACTTACAGCACTAGATTATAACGTGGAGAACTTCTAAGTTTCAGCTTTTACTTTGTTACTGTATTCCACAGACCCGGTCAGTGACATGTTGGGAATTAAATGAAAGAATTCAATGCCATAACCGGAATTTTAACCACAGATCCCCTTATCCCTAGCCGGTTGTTCTACCAGTGAGTCATTAAATTTCTCAAGTGACTCGCATGATTCCCAGTAAACCATAAGGTGATCTCAAATTATTTTGAGATAATATACTCCAATAGCGACTTACAATGTCGTAAGTACTTTAAGTCCCAGAATTCATAGTTTAGCCAACTATTATGCTCAATTTGTGTTAATTTAATTATTACTTTGTCTATAAGGACTATGCACATAGTGTATAGAGAATGTATTGCACTCCACCAAAGAATTCGATATCGAGATTTCACCGGAAATATATATTTCAGGGTCCCGTGTATCCAAAAAGAATATTTTCAGAAAAGGTCCGTGTGTCCGTGTGTCTGTGAACACGATAACTCAAAAACGAAAAGTTGGTAAAATACCAAACTTGGTATTTAAGTTTAGTATCTTCCGGGGATGTGACATGAAGATTTTGAAAAAAATTCCCTCACTCCAAGCTATCCTTTACATGGAACTTTTTTCGAACATTTTGATTTTCTAAAAAATGGCTCTAACGATTTTGATTAAAATATCGTATATTAAAGATATTTACCTGACACATAAAATGTATATTTTGTATTTTCTGGGAATAGCCTCTGAAGACTACTTTATTCTCAGTGAATTTTACGGAATTTTAAATAAGTGCTAAACCGTAAGAGAGAGAGACAAAAACTTAACGCACAAAAAATGTAGAGCACATTAAAACATACAATTTACACTGTATACATTTTTTTTCGTGGAGTTGATTGCTTTTGAGATATTCCTTGTTTTTGGTTTAAGCTATAAAACTTATACTTTTCTCATACTGGACTTTGTGAACTCGTGTCCATACAAACAAAGGATCTTCAGTCACATAGCAACCAGCTTTTGACTATCACTTTAACCTATGGTACTCCCTTATTTCGCTTGTACTTACAAGGAAGCAAGAAATAAGACTATTTCTGCTAATTTTTTCTCGATTAGCAGGAAGTAAATAGAAGCATAAGCATTTTAAAAATAGTTTATTGCAGAGATATAGAAAAAGTCATGTGAATGGAACACATCAGATTTTTTCATACAAACCGTGTGTAAGACAGGAGTCGAATAGTGGTAGAACAACCGTCTAGAGACCGGGGGATCCGTGGTTCAAATCCCGGCTATGCCATTGAATTGCTCAGTCTGATACTACCTTTTCAACTCCAGTCCTACGCACTGCCTGTGTGAAAAAATTAAGTTAAACTAAAGAGTTTAAGGGGACACAGAAATGCTTTTTATACCGATTTTGGTAAAAATTTGTCGATTTCTGGTGCAAAAATGAACCGTACTAAAAAGTACATATTTACATTCCTAAATCTCCTAGAGCGGATGAAATACATGTTTAGGACGCCATTTTAAAGAGTTCCATTAGTTAAATGACTCTCTGTGTCAAAACTTTAAAGGCATTTTTCTCAGGTACTTTTTTTGTTATTGTCCCACTTCAAATCTATAGTAAAATCTTTTAAAAGCTGATGCTATGCAATTGAACTCTCTTTGTTTGTATGACCAGGAGTTAACAAATTCAAGAATGAGAGAAGTGCAAGTATTTTAAACCAATAACAAGAATATCTTAAAAATGAACAACTGCATGAAAAAATGTATATAACTTAAATTGCGTGTTTTAACGAGCTCTTCATTTGTTGTAAAGTAAGTTTTGACCATCTGTTACGATTTACCAACTATGCAACATTTCGCAAAGTTCATCCTGAATAAAGAAGAAAGTTGAAGATATGCATATTATTTGAATTATTTTAATCAAAAGTTTCTAAAATGTTTACATATAAAGGGTAGTTGAGCGTGGGGAGATGTTCTTGAAAATCTTCGTGTTGCTTTTTTTTTTTTTTTATTCAGGGATTCTAAAAAACATATATAATCTCGGTATCAATTTTTGGGTGCAAAACAGCACTTTATACACTGTGCACAAAGTACGTGTAGAGAAAGCAGAATATCCAAATATCTCGTTCCTCAGACGCACATCCATTATTACTTCCTTAATTTATGAATACGGCAGTAAAACGCGGTTTTAATATCATTTCTGAGTGCTACAAAATGTTTCCAGATTCTGAAGGGTGGGAGGGATGACGATGCAAACACAATGTTGGTAAACATGACGAAAGCAAGAAAAAGAAGTGGAGAGGCAAATTGACTGATGGCAGAAAAGAGGAAAGCTGCCAGTCCGTCTGGCTCCCCTGGATCAACCCTCCCTTTTCTACCATTGCTCTCTCTCTCTCTCTCTCTCTCTCTCTCTCTCTCTCTAGCACTGAGCTCAACGCATTACAACACCGTGTCTCGCCTTGCGTCATTGGGAGCAAGTAGTTCTTCGGGGAAAAGTATCGCTTTCATACGTCAGACGTCAACTAGTGGCCTTGCGATACATGTATATAAACTGTAACGTAAGCGTTATCTGGAACGGTTCCGAGAACGCAACCGTTCCAGATATTTTTCTATGTTACATTACATAACTTACTCTACCCTCTTATCGCTTATTGCCGTGTATAAAAATTATTCATAGAATTTTTTTTTTACTTTCTCTATATGTACTATGTACATAGTGTATTGAGAAGGTTGTGCACTCCACCAAAAAATTCGATACCGAAATTTCACCGGAAATATATGTTTTACGGTCCCCTGTATCCAAAAAAAAGTATTTTTAGAAAAAAGGTCCGTGTGTCCATGTGTCCGTGCGTTCGTGTGTCTGTGAACACGATAACTCAAAAACGAAAAATCGGTAAAGTACCAAACTTGGCATTTGATTTTCTCAAAAATTGGTCTAACGATTTTGATTAAAATATCGTATATTAAAGATATTTATCTGACAAATAAAATGTATATCTTGAATTTTCTTGGAATAGCCTCTAAGACTACTTTAATCTGGATGAATTCTAGGGAATTTTGCATAACTGTTAAACTGTAAGAGATAGAGAAAATCTTACCACACAAAAATGTAGAGCACTTTAAAACACACAATTTATGTCACATGCATTTTTTTCGTAGAGTTGATCGTTTTTGAGATATTCCTTGTTTTTGGTTTTAGCTTTAAAAAAGTTATACTTTTCTCACGCAGGACTTTGTCAACTGCTATCCATACAAACAAAGGAACTTCAATTACATGTTTGCCAGCGTTTGACTGTCACTGTAGTCTGTAGTGCTCCCTTATTTCGCTTCTACTTACAAGGAAGCAAGCGATAAGACTATTTCTGCTAATTTTTCTCGATTAACATGAAGTAAATAGAAGCATAAGCTTTTTATCAATGAATTGTTGCAGAGATGTAGAGAAAGTCATGTGAATAGAAACACATCAGATTTTTACAAATTGTGCGAAAAGTATCCATGCAATCGTAGTTAACTTTTCAGCAGAGTTAACTGGTGTTTCAGATTTGCTTCACGCAGTGAAACAGTGAGGAAATACTCCCGACACTCACCACCTAGAAAAAGTCGCAAAAGCAACGAGCTTGTGATGGAAAATGCAATGCATTTGTTAAAGGGTAATTCATCGTAAGGCGTGTAGCTTCATTGAAAAAATATTGGATGTGTGCATTCTCATGGGTTTCTCTGCCCCTCTATCACACAAACTACTCTTGTGAAGGTTTAGATTTCTATCCTCTTCACTTCAACTGAGATAAACCAAGGTAGAAATAGCTAAATGCACATTTCGTTATAGATAAAAGGAAATACCGACTGCCAATGTTTAACAACCGGACGCTACTTATACTGGACTTATTGCGAGAAACAACTGAGCATCGAAATTACTTGAAAGAATGAATAAATATTGAACGATTCGACCCATTATCAAGGATATCTCGGAAATGGCTCGCGACACAAAAAAAGTTATCTAAGATAATTGGTTGTGTTAAAGAGTTCTATATTTTTTATCATTCGTTTGCGTCTATAACCTAACATTTATTAGTTTATAAGATTAGAAAAAAATCCTTTCGAATGACGAGACTTCACAAGTTATTCCAAGAAAATTAAAGAGTTTCTTTTGAGAAATCAAATATTTCAACAAATATTCTAGGTAATGGGTATTTTGGATGGGGGATTTTTTAAAACGTTTTCGTGTCTCATTTTTGAAGATCACGTTACCCCTCGGCCATCTCGCTCGGTAAAGACGAAGGTAATCCGCTGAAGAAGAAGAGGAAGCAGAAGAAATAGTACAAGATTTTTGGGCACAATTTCAGTAGCAAAGACCATTACGTTTAGTTAATAAAGTAGGATGTGTTCCATTCACACGACTTAATCTGCCATGCAAACAAACTACTCTTACAGAAAATTTTTTTTTTTTTTGGTAGTGTTTAACGCCCGCTTTAACTACTAATGGCATCGCAGGCGGTCTTACAGAAAAGCATTCTTACATCACGTCAATCAAGAAAACACAAGGAGAAATGAACTTGCTATGCAATTGTATTTAAATTTGGCTTTCTTTCCATGGCTAGGAGGGAAAAAAATGGATTGAAGTATTCTTCATTTGAAACCAATAAGGGCATGTCTTGGAAATGGTTAGCTAAAATCTGTATATAACATAAATTGTATGTTTTAACGTTATGGTTTGCCAGTTTTACAGAAGTCATCCAGAATGAAAAGGTCTTTAGTATCTATTTCCAGAAAATTCAAGATAAACTTTTCGTTTGTCATGAAAATAACTTAAACATACTTATATATAATAAAATATTTGGAGCTATTTTTTATAGAAATCAAAATTTTCGAAGTACCAAGTTTGGTGTTTAACTAAATTTTCGTTTTTGAGTTATGCAGTCCACAGACACACACTCACTCTTTCTCTCTCACACCTTTTTCTAAATTTTTTTTTTATTTTGATTCAGGAGTTTTCAAAGCATGTATTTCCAGTGAAATCTGTATCGAATTTTTGGATTGAATACAATAAATTGTGTACCTACTATGTACATAGTATATACGTGCTACAGAAAGTAAAAATGCAACATGAAAAGGATATTTTGAATTTACGTAGGTGTGAGTTCCTTCTGAGACTCGGTTTTCTCCAGCTGGGGTGTGCTGGACATTGACGTCATAACGTTACACTGACAAGCTATTTTTACGAGTGGGTGTTGTCTGAGCACAGACTTGGAAGTATGAATGAAGAAATCTTTGCATTGTTGTTACTAGTACAACTGGCTTTTCCTTTGGGAGACCACCCTCATCCTGCTGCTTAATACGGAATTCCAGCTTACGTCACAAGACTAACAATGCTCGTCAGAATATACAATGAAGTAGCTATGTCCAGGGCTTGGAAATCCCGGGATCTCAATCCATTGAGCCTTTCTTACATGGAGAGGATATTGTCTCATTATGTAGTAGATTGAGCTGCATTTTTGTTTTTTCTAGTGAAAATACATAGGGAACAAAATTTCCCGTATCTATGCGTTCTCTCCCATATTATCTCTATTTCGCCGAGAAAAAATCCCTGTGTTCCATTCACATGACTTGCTCTACATCGCTGCAACAAATTATTGTTAAAAAGCTTATGCTTCTTTTTACTTCATGCTAATCGAAAAAATAGCAGAAATAGTCTTATTACTTGCTTCCATGCAAGTAGAAGGGAAATAAGGGAGTACCGTAGGTCAAAAGTGGTTGCTATGCAACTGAAGTTCCTCTGTTTGTATGGACAGGAGTTGACAAAGTCCTGTATGAGAAAAGTTAGTGTTTCAAAGCTGAAACCAAAAACAAGGAATATCTAAAAAACGATCAGCTCCACGCAGAAAAAATATATATAACATAAATTGTGTATTTTAACCTGCTCTACATATTTTGTGTGGTAAATTTTTGTCCATTTCTTATAGTTTAGCAGTTATGCAAAATTCCGTAAAATTCATCCAGAATAAAGTAGTTTCAGAAGTTATTCCCAAATAATTCAAGATATACATTTTATTTGTTAGATTAATATTTTTAATATACGTTTTTCAATCAAAAATGTTAGAGCCATTTTGAGAAAATAAAAATTTTCGAAAAAAGTTCCATGTATATGTAGTCGGGGCTGGGGGATTTTCTTGATAATCTTCCTGTCGCATCCTTGGAAGATACCAAACATAAATACCAAATTTGATATTTAACGGTCTTTTTGTTTTTGAGCTATGCTGTACACACACACACACGCACACACACGGACCTTTTACCAAAAATGCTTTTTTTTTTGTATTAAGGGAGACCCAAAACTAATATTTCCGATAAAACTCGGTATCGAATTTTTAGGTGAAATGCAATACCTTCACTATACAAGGCACATAGTACGTGTATAGAGAGAAAAAAAATTATTTATAACGGTTGATTTACCGATGACGGTGATGACTGAGGTTCCCATTCGGGTTCTGGTTGACCAGACGAATGTTGAGGTGGTGCATTCAACCATGGATTTCATCTCTGTCCCATTTCCTCTAATTTAATTTCATTATTTAGTGTTTCTAGTTGACTTCGGGGCTAGATGACGTCGGTTTTGGACAGATAGTGCAGAGGTTTTCAAAGGTGAAATTCTCGGCTTCGCCAGATGGCAGTATTTCAAGCATCAATAACGGGGTTTATTTTTCGGCCGTGTTGCAAGGGAAGCCCCTGAGCAGCCCTCTAGTGGCTTAAAACCACACAACAGTGATCTCACAAGACCGGTGTGACAGGTGCCCAAAGATTTCCGTGGGCTTTTCCATTACGTCGGTGCCTATTTTATAAACGGTGTGGATTACAGTTTTCAGCTCGAGCCGCGCCGTGGTCGAGTGATTAGACCTCTCGCCTCTCACCAAGGGGGCCTGTGTGCGATCCCAGGCGACCGCATGTGCGATGTGGACAAAGCGGCGCAAAGGCGGGTTTTCTCCGGTTTCCCGCGCCATCGCATTCCGGAGATGCTTCATTTCATGTATCATCAGTGTCATCGCCTGCGGTGCTATATGTATTAAAAGCGGTGTTATACACTAAAAAAAAAAGTTAGTAGCAGCTGTGGACTAAGTTCTCCAGGTTAGTGGCCTTAAGATATTAAGACGTATCGTAACCTCACCAATCTCCCATTGAGTTTCGGAAATCACTGTTCCGCCGAGTCCAACCCAATTCAAAAAAGATTTCTTATTGGAGGTGATCAGATGTTTGGTCGACATAGCTCTGGTAACGTCAGAAGTAACGCAGGTGCTTCGGGTTCCGCAGCAGCTGGAAAGGTCGGAACCTCCCCCACACCTAGGTCTTCAGTGGCTTGGAGAAACGCCTCTTATGACCAGGAACGCAGGTCTAGAATATTTAGGGAACTCTGCGCGTCTCTGTCGACTGCGCCGATCAGTCTTGCAGCACTTAAGTCTCATTCGGTTCTTTGCCTCATCCCTTCCTCCGGGGTGTGTATGCACAATGCATCTATTGGGCTGGAGTTGCTAGATGTCCCCTCCATAAATTGCACTTAGTCATGGTCAACTGTACAATTTAGGTACCTACGTCTTTTCTCAACGATCAACTTTCTGGTAGAAAATGCCTGGTAATGATAATCTTTGTCTCGTACCGAGGCTACAAGTATCTGCGCTCAAGACCGTAGTTGAGAAAACTTATTCAAACTTTCATGTAGCGAAGAGAAAATCGGCCACAGTTACGTTTAATTTTTTCCCAGAGATGGGTGTCTTCAAGAAAGAAAGAAAGGAATGAATCAATGAAGAAAGAAACAAAGGAAGAAGGAAATATTGAGGATGAAACCATTATACATTTTTGGAAGTTCTTCCGTTTGTTTAGAATGTTTTTACTTTCTATACACGTACTATGTACATAGTGTACAGAGAAGGTATTGCACTCCACCAAAAAATTGATACCGAGATTTCATCGGAAATATATATTTTGGGGTCCCCTATAACCAAAAAAACATTTTCAGAAAAAGGTCTGTGTGTGTCTGTGTGTCTGTGAAACGAAAAGTCGGTAAAATACCAAATTAGGTATTTAGGTTGAGACCGTTAGTCGGCTTCTCTATAACAACCATTGCCATTTTATAAATTGTTTATCAGTTTGTATTTAGAGAATGCTAATACTCAATTATTTAATGTATTTGAGAGTGTAAAATTAGCTTTCAGCAAGAGCAGTTCGGAGTTGTTTGCTCCAAACTTGTGAAGTGAAAGAGAAACTTTCTTTGTTAGGAGATACTCCATTGTCAGAGCACGTACGAGGAGCATTGAGTGCAATAGAAAACCAAGTAATGGTAAAGACCCTTTTAGTTTAGAGAAGAGTCTTTTTCCATTATGTAACACTTGTCACGAGGGCGTTGTGATGCATCCTGGGAAGGAAATGATGCATTTTTTTTTTAAATGTGTATTTCTTATTATTTATTAAGAGCGATTTTACAGTTTATTAAAATGCACTTATTTAAGAAATTTGTATAGCAGATAAAACGAATATCTTGAATTTTTGGGAGACATCCTATGAAGTTCTCTTCATTTTGAAGATATCTGTACTAATATTATAAAGAAGAAACGTTGTGTGTGTCTGTGTATATAATCTCAAACATCACTCAATCGATACTTATAATTCTTTCACAATTGAAACGCCCAATTTTTTCTGGCATGCATTGGCTTGTAAAGAACTTTATAATTTCATTTACTAAAATACGTAAAAAGGGTAACAAATAATATAATTGAATAAGAACACTTTGGAGTTATAAAAGAATATGCTTACGAAAAAGACTTCGATTGTTAGTTGAGAATGCCATGAAATAGAAAAAAAGTTGTTATAAATGGTTCTACTGCAAATGGTATAAAGAAAAATGCTGGTTACATTTTATTGTAATAAATATACATAGACATAGTAGAATGTTTCAGAAACCAAAACACCGTATTTAAAAATCTGAGGTGTTCCATTCACATGCCTTTCTGTACCAACAAACTATTCTTACCGAAGCTTATTCTTCTATATACCTGATGCTAATCAAGATAAGCTTTAATATAACTGTTAAATCACTTAAATTGTTATAAGGCTAAAGCGATAACCGTATATTTTGAAAGCTTTCTCTATGTGATACATGTGAAATTCGGTTCTCTTTGCTTGGCCAGGAGTATAGCAAAAGAAACAGGAATGACAAATTGATTTCAACAACTTTATTTTTGCATAATGATCAGCTATACTCAACTTCTCAGCTGCCAACTGCATTCGGCTGTTTCTCAGATTGCACTAACTCCAACTCACTCAATCGTTGCTTTTTACCAGCCCTTGTTAGAGTTAGCCGCGGATGCGGGCATATGCTCTATGACGCTAAGGCTCTTCCCTGAAAATGCTGAAAAGCGTTCACCACTATTCTTATTTATAACGTGATTTTAAAAACGTACGGAATTTTATTACAATATTTGTTGGCCTGACTGATCATTTCCAGGAGATTCGTCTTTATTGTTAAGAATTTTCCAGTGTTTTATCAACCATTACCTTCGCTTCATGCAAAGAGTTAAATTTCCAATTGAGTATCCAAGGGATCCAAACTCAGTTCAGTTAGAGCAGCCACTCAGATCCAAAGTAGTGAAGTTGAGAACTTGTTAAACAGTCCCACCATTTATTGAAAACTTGTTTCCAAATTTAAATCAGATATGAAAAATCTAGGCCGGAACTCGAACCATGGAATTTCGGCTCTCCGAGTCGATTTTTTATTGTTCACATCTTTGATAACATGGGATGTTACAAGTACCTACTTTTTATGTTTAGAATTTAAAGTTATCTACTTCTAAGATTAAACTGGAGTTTTGTAATTCTTCCTTCACACAAGTCGTGATTAGGAACTAAATTGAAACCTGAGTCAGTCGTTTTGTATTTACATTACTTCTAATCAAACTTCTAAAACGATCTTATAAGGGCGTCTTCATTTCTATACTTCTTGTTAATAGGGGTAAACTTTCATTAAAACTACATATTCGGTCCTGTACATAAAAATGATACGGTAGCCTAAAGCTATAAGTCGCTTTTTGAAAGTTATTCGCCACATGAAGTTGCCGAGAAGAAAACTTGATAAAGAATAAGTATTTTAAAATTCAAACCATTAACAAAATACCCCCAATGAGAAATGACTAAGGTACCAACATATTTACTATACTAATTGGTTTAAGGAGATCTACAATTTTTATAGGCAGATTTAGTTTATCTCTTACGGTTTACAATTATACAACATTAATTTGCAATGGTGAGCATTGGAAAGCATATTCGCAGGAAAAATATATACATTTTATCATAAAAATATTTTAAGCATAAAGAAATTACTAGAGATATTTTTTTAAAAAATAATTAATGACTAAGGTTTTCTCAATAAAGGAATGAGAGGATTTTCTTGAAAGCATGAGTGTTGCATCATCCCTGAAAAGCGCCCTACATAGTTATCAGGTTTGGTATTTAACCATTATCTCTCTCTCTCTCTCTCTCTCTCTCTCTCTCTCGTACACACTCAAATTGACACATGGAACTTTTTCTATTTTTTGGATCATGGGGACTCAAAACTTGCATTTTCAGTAAAATATCGAAATCGAATTTTGAGAGGACTGCAATAAATCCTCTTCTTTCTATAGGTCAGGATTTGAACCACAGAACATTAGCAAACCGTAGTGATACTTTTACACTTGAGCTACCATAGAAGATGCAGGATCATTTGCTTCTCACAGGCTCTTTAATGGCTTATAACAGGTATCTCAGTTGCGTTCAATTTCAAGTAACACACGCGTTTGATTTCACGTTCGCTTCGAGAGGTGAAAGTAACAGGAAACTGAAATTGACCTCAAAGGTAGGTGATGCTCTTATACTTGAGCTACCATAGCAGATGCAGGTATTCATTTGCTTCTAACATGCTCTTTAATGGTTTATGACGAGTACCACAACTGTATTCAATTTAAAGTAACACGCATTTGATGTCACGTACGCTTCGAGAGGTGAAAGTAACAGGAAAGTTTGAAGTTGACCTCTAAGGTAGCCATCAATTGTGTTCGCTTGAACGGGCCACACGAAAACAAAAACCTCTGCGTGAACCACAGTGCACGATCGATTCGTCTACTGAAACTGCCGTGCGGCTAATTTTAATCCGTATTAATTCTTCATGACGGAAATGGAGCGGCTCGTGTGGACCTCGGAAGGTCAAGTCAAGGTCTCATTTCGGGGTAAACGAACTATTGCCATTTTCAGGTCTAATTAATTGCTTTAACATACCTGATAACTTTATTATTACTCCAAGGTATGCTCTAAAAATGTCAAAACAAGAATTTTTAGTAAAATACTTATTGAATGATTAATTTTTAACAATAATAATAGTAATAGGAACAACAATTGAGTATTGCATTCGCATGCCCTTTTCTTACAAAAGACTATTCTTTTATTTACGTATTGCTGATCAAGATAAATATTATAAGAAATGCTCTTATTACTTTGTTACTTACAATTACAAGATAAATACTGGAATATACTAGGCTAAAGTCACTCGGCACCGATTATCACTGAAATTCGGTTCTTTTTCCATAGTCAGCAATAAATCAAAAGGTATATGCAAGGAAGACAGCTTCCCATTTGAGAATAGTTTAAATATTTATAAATTGAAATCAATAACAGGGTATATCTCTAAAATATTTAGTCATTAAAATACGGTGCGACATAAAATTTGTGTTTAACAATATATACATTTTTGTGTAGTACACATTTGTCTATCTCTTACGGTTTACCAGTTATGCAAAAGTCATTCAGAATGTATAGAGCTTCAGAGTTTATTCCCAAAAAATTCAGGAAATACATTATATTTGTCATTTAAAAATCTTTAATGTACGTTGTTTGAAACAAAATCGTTAGAGATATTTTTAGAAAATCGAATTTCGAAAAAATGTTCCATGTAAAAGTTGTTAAGAGAGAGAGAATTTTTCTGAAAAACTTCGTGTCCTACCCTTGGAAGATTTTTATTTTTCTGTAGTTGTATTTAGGACTGACCCCTCCTAGTCCTTATAAGCGAATGCCTAAGAGTCAGAGCACTATCGGGGAGCCAAAGCCACAAAACCACAAAAGGGAGAACCTGAAACGAGTGGTCGGCCCGTAGCTAGGCATGAGCGTGAGGAAGTGGATGATATGAAATGCAAGCGAAATAGATGGTGGGAAAGTTGATGATGGAGCAATTGGTAGAATTCCTTAGAAGATACAATGCGTAAATACAATGCATTTATCTCAGTTTGTCCCCTTACTAATAGCATTGTCACATTGAAGCAAAATGTTCGAGGTTTTGGTCGTTCCTGAGCTTTGTCCCTACTGTGTTTACATACCTCACTCCGCCTATAGTCGGGACATTTTGCTAATTGTGTAACGGATTCAATATATTACTATTATTACATCTGTTATGGAACAGTCACTAATAAAGGTTTATAAAAAAAATTAAAAAAGACAGAGGAGGGTTAACCATGTGTTCTATTATGTACATAACCGAAGGTCTAAGATAACAATAACAGCCATCCTTATGCATCGTGGAATTTTTCTCATGAACACAACTTTAGAAAATAGCGAAAAAACTGCAAATACTGGATCATCACATCGCCCTCAAGCGTGGATGCAACTATTTGCCCATATTCAACTCCTATCTTCTGTAACTACTAGTAAACGACGAACTTATTTTTACTCTCTAGCACGTATTTACAATGTACACAATATGTGGAGAAGATATTGCATTTCACCCAAAATTCATACCGAGGTTTCGCCGGAAATACATATTTTGGAGACCCCTGAATAAAAAAAAGAAGAAAAAAAGTATTTTTATAAAAAGACAGTGTGTGTGACTGCGTGTGTATGTGTCTTTAGAAAGCATAACCTAAAAACACAACTAAAAGTCAGTTAAATACCAAACCTGGTATTGTCAGTTAAGTATATTTAGATGCAACATAAATATTCTCAGGAAAATACCTACCAGAAACTATCCTTTAAGAGGAAAACTTTTCAAAAAGGTTGATTTTTTCAAAGAGGCTCATACGGTTTTGATTTAAACACTGCATATTTAGAATATTTACATGGTAAATAAAACGTATATCTAAAACTTTTCTGTGAATAACTTCTAAAGTTCTCTTCTTTCTGAATGGAGTTTGCATAACTGAGAAACCCAAGAAATAGATAGAAACTTACAACATGCAAATGTAGCCTTTATTAAAAACACAAATTTATGTCAAATTCATTTCTCAGGTGGAACTAACAGTTGTTGTAATGCTGCTATAGGTTAAAATTTGCAAATACGCTGTCTTCAAATAAGAAAGAGCTTTATTTTTTCCCCATCCTGGTCAGCAAAGAGAATGGAATTTTAAATCCATCACATAGTGACCAGCTTTAAAAGATTTGACTGCCGCTTAAGCCTAGTTGTTCACTTATCTCCCTTCTACTTAGACGGAACCAATTAAAAAAAAATCTACTAA
The DNA here is from genome assembly GCA_030762935.1 of Hymenopus coronatus. Taxonomy (NCBI): domain Eukaryota; kingdom Metazoa; phylum Arthropoda; class Insecta; order Mantodea; family Hymenopodidae; genus Hymenopus; species Hymenopus coronatus. The sequence goes on from CM060895.1 coordinate 70,762,267, forward strand.
TGTTTATATCGATTGATATGAAGCAGAGAGAGGAATAAGATTTTACATTAATCATTTTTCTAGTTAGGTAGAGAAAGTCATGTGAATGGAATACATACTATTTTTTCTACTCTTTCACCTTTAATCCTAGCTACTTGATGCACACATGAATGAAACGTTTCGAGTTATACAAGGTACAAGTTGTAATGTCCTTATGAGGCAATACATAGGTAGAGAAGGTATTGCATTCCATCCAAATTTTACCGGAAATACACGTTTTATGGTCCCCTGTATAAAAAAGGCATTTTAAGAAAAAGTTACGTGTCTGTGTCCGTGTGTCAATGAATATGACAACTGAAAAGCGAAAAGTCGGTAAAATATCAAACTTTGTATTTAAGTTTAATGTCTTTCAAGGATGCGACACGAAGGTTTTGAGAAAAATTCCCCACCCCAAACTACCCTTTACATGGAAAACTTAGGAAAATTGTTATTTTCTCAAAAATGGCTCTAACGATTACCGTATATGTTACCAATTCATCCCTCACTTACCAAAAAGGAAGGAGGAGTTTTATTCTTGCTTAAATTTGTTCATTATTGCATTAATGTAGTATTTATTAGTCATTAGGTACAATAGTACAATAGACATGGTCAAAATAATATATACAAGTAAGAGTCAGTCATGTAACAATTCTAGTATAAAAAAATTCATCTAAATTGTAAAATACATTGTCCATCAACCATTTTTTTTTACTTTAGCCTTAAACTTACATTTAGAACTCTCATGAGGTCAGGAAGCTTATTATAGGCTATAATGCTGGTTATCAAATAACTATCTCTAACGTTCTTTAGTCTAGTGTATGGAAGATGCAATTTATCAATATTTCTGATATTTAATGTGTGCACACGTCTGTTCAGTTTAAATTGATTTAAATTCTTGTGCACATATAATAATAATTGCAATATAGCAATTGTACACTGTTAAAATTTTCTATTGCTTAAAAAGTGGTCTACATCGAGCATTGTAGGAAGTATGACATAAAATTCTCATGGCTTTCTTTTGTAGAAGTGGAATATCATTCAATTTAGAACAGTTCCCATATGCTAATAGTCCATAGCTAAAATACTTTCAAACAAAGCAAGATATATTTGCTTTAAATAGCTAATCTCTTTGTATACTAAAGATATTTACATAAAATAAAATGCATATCTATAGCTTTTTGGCAATAGCCTTTGAAGACTTCGTTGTGCATGACTTTTGTGTAACTGGCAAAACATAAGAGATAGACAAAATCTTATCTTACCAAAAATGTTGATCTCGTTATATTACACAATTTATGTTATATATTTTTTCTGGATTGACCATTCCATATATATTTCTTGTTATTAGTTTCAGTTTTAATTTGTCAACTCCTGGCAATGTAAACAAACGGATTTTATCCACATAGCAACCATCTTTTTAAAGATTTGACTATCGTTTTGGCCTAGTATATTCCAATATTTTCCTTCTACTTACAAGAGAGCATTTCTGCTAATGTTTATCTAAAATGGAATCTATGAGTATAAAAATATACTGTAATAAGAGTTTAATATATATATATTATTTATATATATATATTATTTATATATATATATATCTTTTATTAGAATTAATAAAAAATATTGGAATATACATCTTATGTATTTATTATTCTGACCCTTCACTAGCATGAAGTAGACAGAAGAATAAGCTTTTATAACAATAATTTGTTATTGAGATGTAGAGAAAGTTATGTGAATGGAACAGATAAGATTTTTTTTTTTTTTTTTTTGCAATGGTCACATTACTTTTCTTACCTCTACGCGTGTAAGAGAAATGCGTAAGGGAAATACAGATCTCTGTCCTTGTCTTTCTAAGAATTCGATTCGGAGGGTTCTGCAAGCTGGATTTGTGGGGATTACTCGAGGAGGAGATGGGCAGATAACGTTTCATCTGGGTAACAGGTTGGGGCAAATACGCAATACGCAACCCTTGTTGCTCCTGCATAAACACATTCACATACATGCCAAATAGAGTAATTATGTGTCTTTATTCAATACATCATTCTGCACGAAATTCGTTAACTTCTTTTGCTATATGGTGATTTATCAATGTGTAATATATAGAATTATCTTGGATAATGTACTTGTGTTCCTTGTAGCCGGCTTGATCTGTTGCTGCCATCTCCTTTCTTTAGCTATGGTGGTAAAAAAGGTCTAAAGACCCAAGTGTTCAAGTGCATTATACGGAACAAAAATCGTGCTAAAATAACTCTTAAGACAATAGTGTGCATTATAATAGGGAATACAATGTTATTTATAAAAAAATACCTAAGCAGTTAAGATCAAAAGACGGATTTTTCCTGGAATTGCTAACCAGAACACTGCCAAACCAAACCACGTCTCCACGTAGAGGCCCGTGTCCCCAGGGGACGCTATGGGGGTATTATTAGTGAAAAATCCTAACTTTAATTTTTTTCCTGTGCACCTCTTTTCCAATAGTATTACGCCGAGAGGCCAATAGATATGCCTAAGCTCAGGTTAGTGATTACCTGCATAACAGTATAGCAGGAGTGACGATGGTCATCTAAAAGAGTGTACGTCTGGTGCTAGTAGCGGGAAGGACTCTCGCCCGAGCAGTAGACCTGCGACGCAAGGACAAAAATCTGATGTGTTCTATTCACCTGACTTTCTCTATATCACTGCAATAAATTATTCTATTTACTTCATCTAATGGAGCAAAAATTAGCAGAAATAGTCTTATTACTTGCATCCTTGTTAGTTGAAGTGAAATAAGGGAGTGCCATAGGTTAAAGTGATAGTCAAAAGCTGGTTGCTCAGCGACTGAAGTTCCTTTGTATGTATGGACACGAGTTCAAAAAGTCCTGTATGAGAAAAATATAAGTTTTTATAGCTGAAACCAAAAACAAGGAATATCTAAAAAACAATCAACTCCACGAAAAAAAATGAACATAACATAAATTGTGTGTTTTAAGGTGCTCTACATTTGTTGCGTGGTAAGTTTTTGTCCATTTCTTACGCTTTAGCAGTTATGCAAAATTCCGTAAAATTGACCCAGAATAAAGTAGTCTTCAGAGGCTATTCCCAGAAAATTCAAAATATACATTTTATTTGTCAGGTAAATATCTTTAATATAGGATATTTTAATCAAAATCGTTAGAGCCATTTTTCAGAAAATGAACATTTTCGAAAAAAGTTCCATGTAAAGGGTAGTTTCGGGTGGGGGGATCTTTCTCAAAATCTTCGTGTCGCATACCTGGAAGATACTAAACTTAAATACCAAGTTTGGTATTTTACCGACTTTTGAGTTATCGTGTTCAAAGACAGACGGACACACGGACACACATGGACCTTTTTCTGAAAATACCTTTTTTTGGATACAGGGGACCCTAAAACATATATTTCCGGTGAAATCTCGGTATCGAATTTTTTGGTGGAGTGCAATACCTTCTCTATACACTATGTACATAATACGTATAGAGAAAGTAAAAAGGAGAGTTAACACAGCAACTATCAGCAGGAGGACAGTAACAGCTTGGGGCGAACAGGCCATTTTCTGAATGAGTAAAGCTATGCTTGATACATTTTCGGTTTGGGCGACATTAGGGGTTCAACAAACATATTAGTTTACCAATAGCTTTTGGAGAATGATTCATGTAAAACGTTTTAAATCTACACTGTGAAAAGGGAAGAGAATAGCCATTAATATCAACATTATTTTTTTCTATCTTGTCATCTCAATTCTGATTCGCTTTTCAAACAAAAAAATTACTTAAAAATTATAACTTCTTTACAAGCCAGAAGTTAATAAATAATGAAATTTGAACTACTTTAAGAAAATTCTTTGCCACTTGACATTTCTTCCTTAGGCACATAGTGGGATTCTAATTTAAGATCCCTCCAGGAATTTTGAGATCAATTCTATGTGGAATTATTTATGAACAAGGGTAGTAAAAATATAAAAGAGTGTTTTATTTTCAATCTATTTTTACAAAAAAATCCCCAACTCGATCTGCAACATCAATGTGACGATGTCCCCTTGCAAGCCACAATAATAAGTTATATTTTAGGATTTTATACTTGTTAAATTACTACTATATTCTTTTGGAAAAGGTTTGCTTCTATCATTGGTCTGTCTGTACATTTGACCCAAATAAAAAGAAGTATCGTTAATTTTCTCGTTAAAGTTAACAACTGAATGCATACTCCCATACAACAAAATCATGAGTATGTGGGGGAGGTGTAGCAAAATGCAATTAACTCAGGGATTTTGCAGCAGTTGAAAGAAATGCAGGCACGTCCTTTTGTTGCTGGAAGTTGATTATTTTAATTAGCACATGGTCTGCCAGTGCGATGTTCACACCGAACGTGACTGCAACCAACCGCACCAGCTTGGTACAGCATCACGTTAAGCGTAAAAACAGTTATCTCTATTACCAACGCCGTGAAATCAATATGTTTCTCGCTCACAGCTATGGCACTTTGAACACAGGGGTGGGGGCTATTATACACATCTCCGTCCTGAAAAAGGTGCTTATTGAAATGGGCAAAACAATGGGTGTAAATTTTTGACCTTTTACTTTCTGAGCATGCTAGATAGGAAGGTATTCCACCCACATATTCGATACCGAGATATAATCGGAAATACAGTCTAGTTTTGAGACTCCTGTATTAAAAACAAACAACAGACTGGCTCCGTGGTCGAGTGGTCAGCTTCTCACCTGGGGGTCTCGGATTCGATTCCCGGCTGGGGCGGGGAATTTTTCTTTAGCCAGAACTATTCCCTATCCCCCACAGAGTCTGGAAGTTTGTATGTATGTGTGAATGTGTGGGTTTTTGAGTAAAACAAAATGATTTAAACCAACGTAAAAGTACTTTCAGACAACGAGTTGTTTCAAGTGGAAAGCCCCCGATATGAACTTAGATGTTAAAGGGGCTATATAAATGAAACAATAAAAAAAAACAAGAAATTTGATTGCTCCATTCACATGACTTTCTCTGCATCTCTGTAACAAATAAGCTTATTCTTCTATCCACTTCATCCTAATTCAGATAAATATTAGCAATAGAACATTATATATACATAAATATTATAAATAGAAGGGAAATAAGGGAACACACTAGGCTAAACTGACAGTCACATGTTTTAAAATGTGGTTGCTCTGGGGTTGAAATCCATTTTCTTTGCGTGGTCAGGATATGACAAGTTCCCGAATGAGAAAAGTTTAAAACTGCAACCAATGACAACGAATATCTCGAAAACAGCTAACTCAACGAACAAAAATGTATATGACATAAAGTGTGTGTTTTAACAAACTCTTCTTTTTTATTAAGTAATTTTTGGTCTATCTCTTATGGTTTGTACAAAATTCCGCAAAATTAGTCCAAAATAAAGATGTCTTAAGAGGCTAATCCCATAAAATTCAATGCATATATTTTATTTGTCATGCAAATATCTTTAACATACGGTATTTTAATCGAAATCGTTAAAGCCATTTTTTAGAAAAACAAAATTTTCGAAAATTTTTCCATTTTCTTGAAAATCTTCGTGACGCATCCTCGTAAGGTACTGAACTTAAATACCAAGACAGACACACACATGCGGACTTTTTTTAATTGTTTTGTTTCAAAGTGTCTCAAAGCAGATATTTCCGGTGAAATGTCAGTATTGCTTTTTAGGGTGCAATACCATTCTTTCTCTATACACTATGTACACAGTACGTGTAGAGAAAGTAATTAGAGAAATATCCGTGTGTTTGTGTGTGTTTGTGAACGGCACACTTAAACAAATCTGATGTATTCCATTCACATGACTTTCTCCTCTTATGCTATAGCAAAGTATTATTACAACATATTATTTATATCTACTTTAAGCTGATCGATATAAAGATTAGCAGAAGTGATCTTAATACTTAGTTCCTTATAGTTAGAAGGCATATAAAAGAATGTAACAGGCTAAAGCGATAACCAATGTTTCAAAAGCTGGTCGCTATGCAAAGGCTTTGCAATTCGGTTCATTTGTAAGGTCAGGAATAAAAAAAAAAAATAAAAACGAATGAAGGCTTCTCTCAAGAATACGTCTAGCTAGTGGAAAATATACGTGAATAACCAATGATATCTCATAAAAAATGTATCTGATATAAAGTGTGTGCTTTAACAAAATCTACATTTTTGTATAGCATTATTTTGTCTATCGCTTCCAGTTTACCGTTTATGCAAAAGTCACCCAAAATGAAGAGGGTTTCAGAGGCTGCTCCCAGAACATGCAAAATATGCTTCTTATTAGTGATTAAATATCTGTTGTGCATCACTTACGGTTTATAGGTATGTAAAGGTCATTTAGAATGAAGAGTACTTTACACAATATTTCCAGAAAAATCACGATACACTAATTTCATTTAATATAAAATTATCTTTAAAATAGTGTTTTAATAAAATCATTAGAGCCCTATTTAAGAAAATCAAAATCTTCAACAAATTTTCCATGTATAGGGTAGTTTGTAGTGGAAGACAGCATAGTGTATGTCCCTTCTACTTATAAGAAACTAAATAATAAAATCCATTCTACTAATATTTATCTTAATTTTCATGAAGTAGATAGAAGAATAAGTTTTTGTAAGAATAGCTAAAGAAATTACGGATTAGTGAGAGATATTCATGTGAATGGAATACATCAGCTTTTTTTTTTTTTTTAATTCTAAGCTGTAAAGATTTTTCAGTTTATGGTAAACCATTAATCGTTTCTCTAAAATGACAGAAATGGGGGTGATAAGTTTACATTCCAGACGTACGACCATTTTAAGATAAAATAATCGTAATACTAAGAATGTAATGTTTTCCATTCACATGACTTTCTCTATATTTCTGTAACAAATTATTGATAAAAGGCTTATTGTTCTCTCTGCATCCTGCTAATCGAGATGAACATTAGCAGACATTGTCCTTATTACTTATTCCCCTCCATTCACATTATAAGCTCTAGCTGTTCGGTAAACAAACCTTTATTCAAAACATTAATGTGTTATCTACAACATACTAATCAACATATAAGCAGAATGAGTCTTCTCAATAGCTTCCTTGTAAGTAAAACGGAAATAAGAAAATGCACAGACCAAGGCGATAGTCTCGTCCTTTAAAAGCCGATTGCTATGTGAAACAATTGAAATTCCAATCTCTTTGCTTTCCAGGAGTAAACAAACGAGAAACGAGAAGAAAGATGTCAACCTATTTGACAAAACCAATAATCCGGAATATCTCGAAAACGGTTAACTCTACAAAAAACATGTATATAACATAAATTGTGTTTTAATGAGACCTAGCTTTTTTGCAGTTTTTGTGCATTTCTTACGGTTTGCCAGTCATACAAAAGTCATCCAAAATGAAGAGGTCTTCAATGGCTGTTCCCAGAAAATTGAAGCTATACATTTCGCTTGTCATAAAACTACCTTAAACATAATGTATTTTAATTAAAATCGTTAGAACCATTTTTGAGAAAATCAAAATTTTAGAAAAATGTTCTATATAAAGTGTAGTTGGGGATAGGAGGATTTTCTTGAAAATCTTCATGTCGCATCCCTGGGAGATACTGAACTAAAATATCAAGTTTGGTATTTAACGGACTTTTCGTTTTTGGGCTATGCTGGTCATAGTCACAAACACACATGGACCTTTTTCTAAATGTGGTCTTTTAGACTCAGGGGACCTCAAAACATATATTTCAGCTGAAATCCCGGTATGGAATGTTTGGATGCTATACATAGTATAGAGAAAGTAAAAATCGATAACGTGCTTTAGATCGGTCTCAGTTAAGAGATTTAATGGGATTTTTGTGGAATGTGAGGAGGATATGGAGATGGGTAGTTGAGAGAAATTGAATTATGTACACACACACGCACACACATACACACACATAAGGCCGCGCCGTGGCCGAGCGGTTAGACCATTCGCCTCTCACGTAGACGGCCCGGGTTCGATCCCAAGCGACCGCATGTGAGATTTGTGGTGGACAAAGCGGCGCTGGGGCGGGTTTTCTCCCGGTTCTCCGGTTTCCCCCACCATTGCATTCCACCGGTGCTCCATCTTTATTCAGGTATCATCAGTGTCACCGCCTGCGGTGCCATAAGTAGTTAAAGCGGGCGTTAAACACTACCAAAAAAAAAAAGCAAAAAAAAAAAAAAAAACACACATACACAAAAAGAGGGAGAGAGGACGTGAAGAACTTTGTAAAGCTTGAGAATGTAATGCGATTGTTGATGTAATGTCGAAGGTCTGTGGATTAAGTGTCCAGAGTCTGTCCCAACATACTCCGATCGCGTAAATAATTTGGCAGATCAAATAAATAAATCAAAACTAAATTACGACTGCAATTTCTTTATATCAGCAGTTTAAAATACAGATTGACTCAGATTTTCATAGCTTCAAATACATCTTAAAATATTTACGTAGAAGCACAATTTGCCTGTACACAAGTTTTCGCCCCTTAACGTGGAAAAAAAAAAAAAATCTGATGTGTTCCATGCACATGCCTTGCTCTCCATCTTTTAACAAAATATGTTAAAAAGTTCATCTATCTACTGTCTGAAAATCGAGATAAGCGTTAGCATAAATTTCCTTTATTACTTAGTTCCTAGAAGTAGAGGGGAAACAATCTGATGACATTCAAATGACATCCTCTAGTTGTTTGGTAAACAAACCTTTTACTCAAAACATCATTGTTATCTACATCATGATAATTAAGATAAACATAAGCAAAATTAGCCTTATTCTAGCTTCCTAGAAGGGAAGCAAGTAAGAAAATGCACAAGCTAAAGCGATAGTATCATCCTTTAAAAGTATGTGAAATGATTGAAATTCTAATCTCTTTGCTTGCCAGGAGTAAACAAACGAGAAAGGAGAAAAAGCATGTCTTCCCGTTTGAGAAAAGTATAAGTGGCTTAAAACTGAACTCAATAATCCGGAATATCTCGAAAAATGTTAACTCTACAAAAAATGTGTGTATGACATAAATTGGGTGTTTTAAAAAGATTTACATTTTTTGTGCATTAAGTTTTTGTGTATTTCTTACGGTTTGCCAGTTATATAAAAGTCATCCAGAAAGACGAGGTCTTCAGAGGCTATTTCCAGAAAGTTGAAGATATACATTTTGTTTGTCATAAAAATATCTTATATATAAGGTATTTTAATTAAAATCGTTGTAGCTATTTTTGAAAAAATCAAAATTCTCATAATGTTCCATGTAAAGGGAGATTTTCTTGAAAATCTTCGGGTCGCATCGATGAAAGATATTCAATTTAAATGCAAATTTTGGTATTTAACCGACTTTTCGTTTTTGAGCTATGCACAGACACACACACACACACACACACACACACACGCGCGCGCGCGCGCGCGGACCTTCCCAAAACATGTTCTTCCGGTGAAATCTCGGTATCGAATTTTTGGGGGCATTACAGTAACTTTTCTATATATTATATACATATTACGTGTAGAGAAAGTAAAAAAGAAAAGCAAAATCCACTCTATACATTGTTGTGAAAGAATGAAGTGCTCCCTTTGGTTGTTATTTGTTTGCTACATATCGAAGGCAGTTGATTGATCCGTTTCTCATACATGCATTATGTTGCTTTCAGCACACCAAAGTTAACGATTCCACCGAAAATATGTATGGCGCAGCTTCAATGTACGAGAAATTAGATACAATGGAGCATTTTCAGCAAGAGTATTTTTCCTGTTTGCAACTGGACATCATCTGACGTTCCCACACTCCATCTATGTCTGCGGCAATCAACTTCCGCTTAGAATATCCATTTCTACCGCTTAAATGCACTTTCCCCTTCCTCGTGGACTTATTTCCCATCATCCATCATCGTCCATTCGTAAACAGCTTTTTCTTTCCACCGTCGCTAATAGTATCCTGTCCTATCATCATCCTTTCTTATTATCATCTTCTTCAAAATTCATTTGATGGGTTCATAGCGACGACATCTTCGATAGTCGGCGAGCCATTCTGTCTGTCCTTAGGTTTTAGGGGAAGATAAAGTGAAATAAGAATTAAAGTTAGAAATATAATTACTACATTGCTAGTAATTAAAGAAATATGTATATGCGTGTGTGTATATGTGTGTTAAGTATTAGGATTATAATTAACGTGGATGGAACCCCCAGTCACTGGGGTATAGCACCGTATGTAGGTCCTTAAACCTATATGGCTTCTGGCAGAGGGGAATGAGCAAATGCCCGAATCCGTGAGTAGATACTAGATGTTTAATGATGCTTTAATTGACAGGAACATATCATTGCCAATGGTGTGTCAGTATTTCTTGCCGCAGGAGTTATTTTACATGTCAATATAATTGCTGACATGGAGCTGTCGCTTTTAAGCATACTTTGAAACCGCGGGTTTATATCCGCGATCTTGAGATCAGAAAACGAGCGCCTAATCGGCTGAGCTACCATACCGACAGGTCCTAACAGGCAGGTCGCCGAAGTGACGTAAGGAAGAAGCGTTTACAGAGTACAAGCCACCGCCCAGCCGCAACCCGCCGAACACCATTGTCTGGCCCTTCAACTTTGAAACAGATACAAGGAAGTGACAGGTACAGGAAATAATGGGCAGGAAAGACCTGGTTGAAGACGAGCCACATTTCTTGTTTGGTTTAGGACATACTACGTGTACAGAAAGTATGAAAGAATAAGGTATTTATTGAAATACCCGTATACATATATTGGTCTTTATCAATCACACGTGCCCACACCATACTTTCTATTTGCAATACACAAAATAGTGAGCAATATAAAAACAAAAACAAAAAATGAAAAGATGAACACGAAAATAAAAGAACAAAGATATTCAAATATAGCGTCTTAAATTTACAACACACAATAAACGGTATTCGACGTTTTAATGTACCCTATTATAGTAAACAAACACACTTAAGTGAAATAAGTACACACAGTACTAGAAATAACCTATGCTGTCTTTGACTTTCGAGCCTGCCAGTAGCGTCCAACATGCTCCTAACTTTCCATCTGCGGTGGTAAAGGATCACGCTAAAGATTTATTCCTCCGTACCCCTAGTCAAGATATGAGTCCACGACTCTTCCTCGTCGCAAATTGGGCAGATTCTTATACCACTTTGGTCAGTAATTTTTATCATCGCCAAGCCCATGTCTAATGAGTTTGGTACCTGTTTTGATGATACGTTGGTTAAGCGCCAATGACTCTGCTTGTGACGTCATAGTAAGCAATCGCTGCAATGTGTACCTATCATGCATCAGTTTGCATACTTGTCAGCCAGTTTGAATGCGCTGGTTGGATGTGCATGTATGTCAACTCGTTATCCGTGGTCTCAGAACCTTCCCTATGTCCAGTGGTCTGTAATGTCTGGCAATTAAAATGGGTCACTGTGCAATGCCCACGCAGTGTCTGTTATTGTGGTGTGAACTTGGCATTGCCGACCCTCATCATTAGGTAGTGGGACCCGAGCCAACTCTCTTATGAAAGACCAGGGTGTCCTATTCAATGACCCTACATTCGAAATCTAACCTCTCTGAAAGCCCTTGTCAACTGAAAACATGATCTATTTAGAGTTGTACTATTTTGAACAGCACAAGTAAAATATTGTCGGTGGCGTGGTTGAGTGGTTAGACCACTCCCCTCCCATCTAGGTGGCCTGTGTTCGATCCCAAGCGCCCGCATGTGGGTTTGTGGTAGACGAAGCGGCATCTAGGCGGGTTTTCTCCGGGTCCTCCAGTTTCCCCCGTCATTCATTCCATCAATTGCTCCACCATCACCTTTCCAATCATCAATTTCGCGTACATTTCATATCATCCACTTCCTCATGTTCATGCCTGGCTACAGGCCGACCCCTCGTAACAGGTTCTTCATTCTGTGGTTTCGTGCCGTAGGCTCCCCATTGGCTTGTAAGTCCTAGGGGGGGGGTGTCAGTCCTACAAATACGGGGAGGGTGAATATTTAAAATATCTTATGTATTACATTCACATTACCTTCTCTACCTATTCTGCAAGTGTATTGCAAACGCATGTTCTTCTATCTGATGCATGCTAATCGAAATAAACTTTAGCAGAAATGATTTTATTACATATTTCCTTGAAGGTAGAACGGATATAAGGCATACAATAGACTAAACAGTTAGTCAAATCTTATAAGAGCGGGTCACTATAATGGCTTGCACTTCTGTTGTCTTTCCTTGAACAAGATGAAAAATGAATAACAACTTTCAACTTTAGAAAAGTATTTGAAAATGCAATCCTATAACTTGCAATATCTCGAAAATGGTTACCTCCACAACAACAAATTATTTGACAGAATCTGTTTCGACAAACTCTACATTTTTGTGTAGTACGTTTTTATCGGCTTCTTATGGTAACCAGTTTTGCAGAGTTATTAAAGTTGTGCATTTGATTTAAATTTTTTTTAATCTAAGGGCTCTCAAAAATGTATTTCCGGTGAAATTTTCGTATCAAATTTTTGAGTGGGTTACGATAGGTGTTTTCTGTACCTGCTATGTAGAGAAAATATAAACGAGATTTCGGATAAATGCCTATTTTATTAAAGTTTAACATTTTCGCAGCCATAATGCGACAAGTTTGACAATAATCCCCACCACTCTGAAATATATATGATTAAAATAACATATAATTAAAACGTTTGCGTGATTAATCAAATACAAATCCTGAAGTTTCTACAAACAGCCTGTTTTTCTAAATAAGTGTTACACATTCTCATATTACCTATTCAACGATAAGTGATAGAAAAAACCTGATATGTTACACTCACATGACTTTCACTCACTCTCCTACAAACTTCTTACATAAGATTATTCTTCTTTCTGCAACTTCTGCACCACAATCAAGATAATCATTCGCAGAATGTTCCTACTACTTAGTTCCTTATAAGTAGAAAGAAAATAAGGGAATACACTAGGCTAAACCGATAGTCAAATGTTTTAAAAACTGTCGTTATTCGATTGTCATTGCAAATCGCTTCTTTCCTTGACCAAGAGTAGAACAAAAGAAAAACGGACACATACTTTTCTCAGACAGGAAAAGTACTCACAACTGAAACCAAAAACAAGGAATATCTCGGAAACGATTACCTCCACAACAAAAACGTAAAGGACATAAATTGTGTGTTTTGATCAGATCAACATTTTCTGTGTAGTAAGGTTTTGTCTATCTCTTAGCGTTTAGCAGGTAAGAACAATTTAGCAAAATTCATCCAGAATAAACAGCTCTTCAGAGGCTATTCTCAGAAAATTCAAGATATTCATATTATTTGGTATGTAAATATCTTTAATGTATGTGATTTTAATTAAAATCGTTAGAGCCATTTTTTAGAAAATCAAAATTTTCGAAAATGTTTCCATGTAAAGGTTAGTTGGGGAGGGGGGAATATTCTTGAAAATCTTCGTGTCGCATCCTTGGAAGATACCAAGCCTAAATATCAAGTTTAGTATATAATGGTATTTTCGTTTCTGAGCTATGCTGTCCACAGACACACACAAAGACAGACACACAGACAGAACGACACACACACATACACACGGACCTTTTTCTGAAAATGCTCTTTTTGGATTCGGGAGGGGGTCTTAAAACATGGCTTTCTGGTGAAATCTCGGTATCGAATTTTTGGTGGATTACAATATGTACATAGTATGTATAGAGAAAGTAGAAATTACTCATCACATCAAAACACCCTATTTATATATACACATACAGACATAGTAACATTAACCATCTTTAAAACATCTGTTGCTATTAGTTTGAATAATAGAATACCTATATTTTATATCGATTGCTTATCAGAGGTATGGGATTCGATTCCCCGATCGGGTGGAATAGGTTTTCCTTAACTATGACCCTTTCCTATCCTCAGTTGTATGTGTGAGAATAAATGTGCTACATACCCGTAGCAACATTTTTTAAATTGTAGCTTTTAACACTGTTTTATCCAAGAAGCACATTCATATTAATACTTTCAAATTTTATGAAAGGCAGAGAATGATTCTAGTTACAGAAATATTGACCTGTCTCAGTCGAGAATGGAACCGAAGATCACTGATCACTCGATCACAAGAGGCACCCAAGCAATTTTGTTCTAAAGTACTTCTTTTCTTCTTTTGTTTGATGAATAGAGATTTAAAATAGTTTGATTTGCAGGTTACCACAAAGCAGCACGCATATTTTAGGAGTTATTAATAATTTTTTGTTAAATATTGCACAATGTATAAAATGGTTAATGCGTCAAGTTATTTCAGTTTTTAGGGATAAGCATTTTTCTGTAAGTAGTTTAACGTATTGTTAAGGGACAAAAATTGGCTTTTTGTTATATACATTTTCAGATAATGCTTTCCATGATTCTACAATGTCTTATCCATGATTACACAAAAAATCTGAATAATAAAGTTATTAGATATTAAAATTATTTACCTCTAAATCTTTAATATATTTAAGAAACGAGCTGATAAGGCCCTTTATAATGATTTTTATATATATAGCTATGCAATTTCAACGGGATAGATTGAAAATTAACGTTATGAAACATTTTATGTAGAGGTTTCGCTGTTGATAATGCAACCTTAAATCGATTTTTTTACATTTCACTTTGTACTCCCATATATTGTAGCAGCAACAGTTATATTCCATTTATTATTTCTACACCAAACTGGATGTAATAATCTATTAGGTTTAAATAGAAATATTGATGAAATTCCCTTTAATTTTATTTCTAAAAAAACATTTTATTTCTAAAAAAATTAGATATAAAGAACGAATGAATAGGCGATTTGTTTCTGAAGGGCTAAGGCATCCTCTTGTGAACGGATAAATTGCACGAGTCATATGTTTTTCTACAATGTGAAGATCTAGGCTAAATCTTAAAAACATAAATAAAAATACACGAATAATAACGATAAATTAAAACAAATTAAATGATTGTAATGAAATAAAATAATTCAAAGTGTTTTCTACGGATCTGTTATCAAATACGGAAAACTCGTTATTACTACCGCAGTATGCTTGTTCACAATAGGTATCGCACATCTTTATTTAGTCATGTTTGACTGTTTCTGTAATATTAGACTACTATATAATAACACTACTTATTCACTCTATCGTCATTAAATAGATGTGTGGGGCACTACTGAGCCACTGTAATATTCACTATTTAATCATTTTGACAGCTTCTGACCGGAGAAAAGCCACGCTATTCTCTTTACCAAGCGCCGCTTTCCCGCAAACTTCCCCACATTCACGTACCTCAGACGAAGGATACAATGGACCAACACCATCACCTACTTGGGGGTGAAGCTTGACAGGGGCGTCACTTTTAGGGAGCACGTCCGGGGGCTGTGGTGCCGGGGCAATGGGGCTGCGGCCTCACTGTACCCGATGCTGAGGTCCTCGATGACGGTTCCCCTTAAATTGCGCCTTTTGAGGGCTCTCATTATCCCCTTATTAATCTACGCCTGTGAGATCTGGGGCATGGCGGCAGACTCCAGTCTGCTGTTGCTTCAGCGGGTACAGAATAGGTGTCTCCGGGCTATCTATTCTGTGCCTCGAGGCTTTCCAACGAGACTCCTGCACGAAGCCTCTGGTCTACCATACCTGGAGGACGAGATTAGGCGTCGGGCAACAAAATTCAACGAAGGGTTACCATTCCATCGGAGCGCCCTCGTTAGGTCTCTTGGGGATTACGATCCCACAAACCGCCGCTTCAGGCGATACCGGCTTCCCCGCATGGCTTGCGGGCATCCCCGGTAACGAAGGAGCACCACCAACAGCTGCTACGGCTAAGCTCCTTATTATCCTTCAAGAGTTGCTTGGATTCAAAATTTAATCTCAAGAAACATTTTGATAAAAACACACCAGCGGTGCACAAGGGCCGTTGCACCATCAAGGCAACCGTCGAGGAGCAATATTCGCCTCCTCCTGTCACTCCACAACCCCAAAACACACCCGCCATCCTACAAAACCCACAATCCCGTCAGAACGTGGTTAAGTTCTCTCTGAGAACAGGGACACGTCTAACACACCTCGGGCTGCCCTCAGCCTGCCAATCACACTGGACTGGACTGACCTGTGTGCTGCAGAAAAACGTCCACCCAACTGCGCCTCGGTCTACCTTGTCTCGCTACCTTTTAGTCTCGCTACGTGGCCTCCCCATTTCCATTTAATTCTGGTGGCTAATTGCGCCATATCTCTTGTGTGTTAGCTCCTTTATTGTAATAAATCGTAATTACTCATTTTATCTGACAAAGTAGTAATATATTTCATATTTCATACAAATTAACTGTAACTCCTGACATTAAAAGCAATGTATATTTTCCGCAAGAGAATGCTCAGGCAATAGTGCCTTGATTTACGATCAGGACGTCAGAGCGGGAAATCTGACACATTTTTCACAGTTTTCCTCTATTGCATAATTAAATGAATTTGATTCAGAAAATCACAGCTCAAAGCTAAATAAACATAAATAACTCAATGGTATTAGCAGATGAGTACAACTAGGTTATGTATGAGTAAGTTGCCTATGCAGACGGTACAGGAAGGTGACTGCAGAACTAATTACAATGGCCACGTGTACAGCCAAAGAAAGTTAGCACTTCCACTTGCTGCCTAAACAAATAAGGCCATATTTCTGAAAGATAACTACTCAAACAGGAGTTACAGGAAGTTTTCCAAGGCCGTCTTCCTGCCATAAACAAAAATGAATGAACGTTTGAAACTATTATCGTGGTATGACCAATCATTTAAAATAAACGTTAAAAAATCTGATGAGTTCCATTCACATAACTTTCTCTACATCTCTGTAACAAATTATTGTTAAAAAGCTTGTGCTTCTATTCACCTCATGCTAATCGAGATAAACATTAGCAGAAACAGCCTTATTACTTGCTTCCTTGTAAGTAGAACCCAAATAAGAGAGTACTATAGGTTAAAGTGAAAGTCAAAAGCGGTTGCTATGTGACTGAAGATCCTTTGTTTGTACAGACAGGAGTTGACAATTTCCTGTATGAGAAAAGTATAATATTTTCAAAGCTGAAATCAAAAACAAGGAATATCGATGAACTCCACGAAAAAAAAGGTATATAACAGAAATTGTGTGTTTTAACGTGCATTCATTTTTTGTGTGGTAAGTTTTTGTCCATCTCTTACGGTTTAGCAGTTATACAAATGTCCGTAAAATTGATCCAGAATAAAAATTGTCGAAAAAGAGTTCCATGTAAAGGGTAGTTTGTGGTGGGGGGATTTTCTTGAAAATCTTCGTATAGCATCCTTGGAAGATACCAAACTTAAATACCAACTTTGATATATAACGGTCTTTTCGTTTTTGAGCTATGCTGTTCACACACACACACACACACACACACACACACACACACAGACCTTTTTCAAGAAATGCTTTTTTTTGGATTCAGGGGGACCCAAAACACGTATTTCCGGTGAAATCTCGGTATCAATTTTTTGGTGGAATACAATAACTTCTCTATATACTATGTATATAGTAGGTGTAGAGAAAGTAATAGTAATGTATACTTTCGAGGAGCATTCTAAACATCACTTACAGCCAATAATGTCACCGATAAATACCTTGTCTAGAGACTCAACAGTGATTGAATTATAGCCTGTAAACAGTAAAGCAAATATTTATGAACGTGATCAAAATATAAAATACATCTCATTTCATCTGCGTAATACTCAAAATAAGATATAAATTGTGCGGAATAATAACATACATAACGCTACAACTTTACAAACATTTGGAAGTGCAAAAAGCATTAAAATTGTCCATCTGGTTACAGTTATTCCTTCTTCATTCGCACGATGATGTTGATTGGTTACTCTGCGCTATATTTGCTCATAGCGGCGTTGGGGAAGCTATTTTTAGACGCTGTAACAAGTGGTGCACGAACTAGGGGAGGGGGTTCTTTAGCGGTAAGTGGTTTCCTCCCGTCACACTCTCCAACCCTTCATACACCACACTGTGAAACTTTGAACCCACAATAAAATCGATTGATGAATAACCACGTCTCTTGTTCCCCTTCGCTTAACTGAGGTATGCAAAAGGTTCGACAGTAAAGCAAAGGAAAGGAAACTGCTTTCCAATTAATCCCTCTATCTTGGCATGGGAGCAGCATAAATTAACCTGTAGCGGCCAAAAGTGAAAGTAGAAAACCACATTTCTACTTTCTCTATACGTACTATGTACATAGTGTATAGAGAACTTATTGTAATGCACCCAAACATTCAATACCGCGATTTCATCGGAAATACATGTTTTGGGAATCCAAAAAAATCATTTTTAGAAAAATGTCCGTGTGTGTCTGCCTATCTGTGGGCAGCATAGCTCAAAAACGAAAAGACCGTTGAATACAAAACTTGGTATTTAAGTTTAGTATCTTTCAAGGATGCGACACGAAGATTTACAAGAAAAACCCCCCACCTTGAACTACCCTTTACATGGAACTTTTTTTCGAAAAATTTAATTTTCTCAAAAATGGTTCTAAAGATTTTGATTAATATATCGTATTTTAAAGATATTTACCTGACAAATAAAATGTATATCCTGAATTTTCTGGGAATAGCCTCTGAAGATTACTTTATTCTGGTTGAATTTTAATGCGTTTTGCATAACTGTTAAACCGTAAGAAATGGACAAAATATAGCACACAAAAATGTAGGGTAGGTTTAAACACAGAGTTTTTTATATATACATTTTTTCTTGGTGTTGATCGTTTTTGAGATATTCCTTGTTTCTGGTTTCAGCTTTGTAATACTCATACTTTTCTCATACATGAATTTGTCAATTCCTATCCATACAAACAAATGAACTTCAGGCAGAGATGTAGAGAAAGTCATGTTAATGGAACACACCAGATTTTTTGGATAAATATCAACCAGAATATTGTCTATAGTAGTATAACAAGAGGTCCAATTTTATCGTAAGAGGAACTTTTTTATTTTATTTTTATAGAGGTTAACCCCCGTTTTTATTACTGAGGCACCGTAGGCGATGACACTGATGATACATGCAATGAAGATGGAGCACCGGTGGGATGTGATGGCGGGGGAAACCGGAGAACCCAGAGAAAATCCACCCCTGCGCCATTTTGCCCACTAAAATCTCATATGGTGCCCTCCGTAATGTAATGGTTACCATGCTAACTTCATATACCCAAGGTCGCGGGTTCAAACCCGGCGGAGGACGATGGATTTTTTCGGGCGTAAAAATTCTTAGCATGGATTCCTTTGGAAGGGAAGTAAAGCCGTATATTTACCGCACGTAAAAGAACCTCAAGCCTGATAGACAGGCCTCTGAGCGAAATTAAGCGCTGAGAACCGCATCAGCTAAAGGTTGTCCGTAAATTAAACGACATTTCATTTCATTTAGAAATCTTACATGCAGTCGCTTGGGATCGAACCCGGGTCGCCTAGGTGAGAGGCAAGTGGTCTAACCACTCAGCCACGACGCGGCCTCGTTAGAGAATCTGAAGCTTGCTTTGGCTTAATTTGAGTCCTCTGAAACGAAAAGAGAGAAATCAAATAATATATCCATAAAGTCCGCTTATATAATTGTTATTATAACGAACCTGTTAACTGTTGATGTTGATTATTGTATCACAAGAACATGGCTAGCAATTTTGCCTGCCTGGGAAGTGTGTTGGTAGCGTGTCTGCCTCACATACAAAAGCTCGTGAGTTCGAACCTCACTTAAGGTGAATTACCCGGATAAGGATTTTTTTTCGGGGTTTTCGCTTATCCAGGGAAGACGAATGTCGAGTAACTTTAAGCTCCATGGACTCCGAGATCATTTGAGCATCATTTCATCAATTTTCATTCATCGTCCGATATGACCAACCAGGTTAAAGGACGTTAAACTTAAAAAAAAAAAAAAAAAAAAAAAAAAAAAACTTGGCCTCGCTATATTCCCGCATTTGTATTTTGTATTTCTCTACCTCATGTATAAACAAACGTCTTACAAAAGATATTCTACTTTCTACTCCATGCTAATAGAATGCTTTGGCAGAATGATCTTGTTACGTAGTTTCTTATATGTAAAAGGGAATTAAAGGAAAAACTTATACTGAAGCGATAGTTAAATGTTTTAAAGGCTGTCACTATGCGATTTCCATTACAATTCGCTTCTTTGCATGACTAGGAGTAAAATACAAAAAACACGGACTTCTTGTTTGAGAAAAGTATAACTATCTTAATATTGAAACTAATAGCAAGCAATATCTTGGAAACTATTAGCTCAACAACAAAACTGTATAGGACAAATAAATGTATTGGACGAGATATACATTTTTTGCAGTAAATTTGTGTACATCTCTTACGTTTACCAGTTAAACAAAACTCATTCAGAGTGCAAAGGACTTCAGAGACTATTCCGAACAAACATAAAATATACATTTCTTTTGTCACATAAATACCTTTAACATACGATATTTTGTCAAAATCATTATAGCCATTTTTGAGAAAATCAAAAATGTTGAAAAATCTTCCATGTAATGGTTAGTTTACGATGGGGGAGTTTTCTGAAAATCTCCATGTAGTAGCCTTAGGAAATGCTAAACTTAAATATCAAATTGGTATTTAACCACCGACTTTTCTTTTGAGTTATGGTTTCCACATACACAGATATTTATCTGTATTTTTTGTACTCAGATAGCCTCAAAATATATTTGAAGTGAAATCTCCGCATCAAAATTTTGGATGGAATACACACACCTTCTTTACTTACTATGTACCTAACATAGTACGTGTGGAGAAAGTAAAACATGATATGTTTCACTCATAGGACTTTCTCTACCTATTCTCTAAACAAACTATTCTTACAAAAGCTTATCCTTCTATCTAATCCATGATAATCAAGCTATAATTTAGAAGCAATAGTGTCATTAATTAGTTTCTTATATGTACAACTAAGAGAAATAACGTAATATATTAGGCTAAAGTGATAGTCAAATCATTTAAAAGCGGTTACTTTGCGATTGAAATTTCGTTCTCTTTGTATGACCAGAAGCAGAAAAAAAATAAAAAGGAACGGCAAATTCCCATTTGAAAAAAGTATAAATAGTATAAGTAGTTTAAAACTGACACCAATAAGAATTATTTAACTCCAAAAATAAAAATATATATGACAAATTGTATGTTTTAACAAGTTGTTTTAGAAGACATTTTTATAAGAGTGCCCAGCATAAAACATATAAGAAATAGTATAGTGAGATGCAAATATTTTCAGAGCGAGAATGAAGTCTGAAAATGCGAGACAAAATCGAGTGGACTGGTGATTGATTAGTCTGGTAGTTTTTTATGGACGTTCTTTAGCTGCTGTGGTTCTCAGCGTCCCATTCTATACTGGGCGTGAAAGACCGCTTAATTTTGCTCAGAGGCCTCTTAATCAGGCTTGAGGTTCTTATACGTGCCGTAATTATACGACACAGGACCAATGGCTTTACCTCCGTTCCGAAGGAAACCATGCTAAGGCTTTTTACGCCCCAAAAAAACCATCGTCCTCCGCCGGGTTTAAACTCACGGTCTTGGGTATATGAGGTTAGCATTACATCACGGAGGGCGACACATTTGGTATGTTCAGATGGCCAGATGGCTGTTTGCACCGAAATAAGTATATGTAGTTAAATTCTCTATGAACCAAATGGTAAATAAATATTAAAAATTAAAGGAAAACAAAGACTGGGATTAAATACCAAATTCAATTATCAAATCAGCAATGAGTATACATATCAATAGTTGGAAAACTGTATTAATTACAATATTATTGCTTAGTTATTTACTATTAAAATGTTGGGTCTTATAATGCTGTGATGCTTAAGGTCTGCTTCAGTAATAAAATGTTTCATACAAGTACATATTTAAAAATATTTAAAATTAAGAGTAATTTTGAAACTATTTCACTTAAATAATATACATAAATATTTTTTGAATCATAATATCATAGTGAAAATTTCATTTCATTGAAGGCATTAATAACTGTTTGTAATAAAATTCAGAAATAATTATTTCGCTGCTTAAAAATCACTTCATATTGGATAATAAAAATGCACTTTAAACACGTAAAACTTTGGTTTAAAAGGCACTTGCATTTGAAGTTAACTAAATTTAAGGCGGTGAAAGGTAAACGACACCGTTTAACACATCGATTGAATATCGGTTTTGATGAGTGCAGAGAGAAGGGAAATGACCGAATCCTGGGTCGACGCCATACACTATCGTTTTAACACATTCATTTTCCAGGGGGACGCAGTTAAGGACGACGGGATGGAGCCCGTACAAATAACAAACTTTCTTTTTTCCCCCCGCTCTTGTTTTCGTTGTTGTAAGCATGGGGAAGAAGAGGGAGTGTTGTCGAAATTGGTGTAGTTTCGGGGGTGAGTGGGTCACCCAAGGTCGCCCGTCGTCCCCGCCCGCCGCGTGGTCCAGAGAACTCCACGTCCCGACTGTTCGGCGCCGGTTTGAACGGCTGCCAAGGTATGGCTGACGCCATCCCTCATTGTACGAGGTCCTTTTCAGACTCAAATCCACCCCCTGCACAAATTCCACTTCGGGTGTAAAATCTTCCTTAGCAGGGGTGTATATAATTATATGTATAAAATTTAAGCAATAATATAATAATACGAGTAGTAAGAGTAATATAGTTAAATTACTTAATAGAATAGTTATTAAAATAATATAATGTTTTTTTAAAAATAAAATATGTGTATAATATAAATAAATAATATAAAATACATTTTAATAAATAATAATAGCAGTAGTAAAACCATATATTAAAATTAAATATAAATTATTAATATATATTAAAATACGAAATTATAATAATATTAATATTAATTACATTGAAATTGTATTACTTAAATATTAACACACAGTTTAATTGATAATAATTATGATTCTAATTGGTATTTATAAACATTTTAGGCTAAGTTAGGTTAAGTTTGTATCTGTAAATTTAATTTGTATGATTAAATTTGTAATTGGTAAAGTAGTAATAAATGTATAAGGTTTGGGGTATTTTACCCCATTTTATCAGGGTTATATTTTATTTTATTTAATTTTTATTTTATCAGCAGGGGTATCAAATCAGATTCACACTTATGCAACTTTTATAATTTAAACATACAATACTTTGTTTTAATGGTACTAATTGTTTTCATAGTCTAACACGAGTCAAATATTCTACTTCATCGCATGTCTCATATTTTTTATTTTTTTCTCTTGCACGTACTACAATGTACACAGTACTTTTATTCCACCCCAAAATTTAATGAAGTCTGTGTAGTATGAAGTAATACCAGAAATATTTTTATGCAAACCAATGCTTCGAAAGTCCATTAAAATAGAATTTTTGGTAAATTTGATTATTTTGGAAGGATAAGTATTAGTTTTTACTCCACACCCCTCACATACTGATCCAACACACTCATCATATATCGATCTAATACACTCGATATTTCACCTGAAATACAAGTTTGGAGAACCTCTGAATGAAGGAACATATTTCGAAATTTCTGATTTTCTAAACAATGCCACATTTTAAAGACGTGGCAAAAAAAATGTATACCTTGAATTTCTAGATAACTTATGCATTACTGATAAACCTAAGAGGTAAGAAAAAATGTACTACACAGAAATTTAGATCTGGTTAAAATACACAAATTATTTCATTTACATCTTTTTTTTTTTTTTTTTTTTTTTCGAGCCAACCATTTGCATTAAAGATTTTAATTTTAAAATGCGTTTAAATTATAAAAAACAGGAACTGCTCATTCGTTACATATCCTTTCTGTTTTACTTCTGTTTGACTATCGCTTTGGCCTAGTATATTTATTCCCTTATTTCGTTTCTACTTACAAGAAACTAAAATATGACAATTTCTGGAAATGATTATCTTGATTAGCATAATGTAGATAAAAGAATAATTTTTATAAGAATAGTTTATTTTCAGAACAGACAGAGCTTTAATGTGAATGGAATACATCAGATATTTTAATATCATACTGTGTCTTTTTCTCTCGCTACACAAGTCGCTTTTGAACGAGACTTCACAATTTGCAGACGGAACAGCAAACTGACTAGAAATTACTTGCAGAAGACAAAATAGTGTTCTGATCATGGTAATAGTGATAATAATGATATTCATGATGTTACAGTTGGCTTAAAATGATATAAACCATATCGTGTAATAGACACTTCTCTGTTGCTTTATTCGGGTTACAATAACTTCTATAGTTATATGTTGTAGCACAATTTTATCGCTCATCTTCTGCGGCTGTCGCTCTACTGCAACTGCACGTTCCGAATTCATATCGAAACTGAACTTTTTGGGGCAAGTTGCAACCTTTTTATACCTTCTGATCACGTGGCAGGAAAGTTCTAGAATTAGAAGTAATTATTGGCACGTGTACATTATGCACAAGTTTTACTTTATCGAGTTTGATAATAAAGAGTTGTTACATGTTAAGCGTTCACGGATTTAACATGCTTTGTAATATTGAATTGTTTTAATTTTCTCTCGCAAGGAACATAGCAGAAACTAAGCACTGCGACCAGAATTCTTTAAGCTGTATGCAACCTTTGGGAGAAAGGAATGAGGTGAAAGATCCGAACTGTTGTTGCCCAGGTCAAATAGTGGCAGTTGCGGATATTGCAGGGTACTTAAAAATTACAGATGATGACACTCCTGTCGACAGCTCCCAGTGCCTCTTGACGTTCAGTTTTGAACGGCCTGATTCTGTCAGAGGAGGAGGGATACCAAACACCGCCAATCCATTCAGTCATGCCCTATACCTTTAAAGGTAATATAAAATGAAATGATAGGGAACGAGGCACCGGAAAATGCATGCTATTAGAAAAATCTAATGTGTTCCATTCACATGACTTTCTCTACACCTCTGCAACAAATTATTGTTTAAAATCTTATGCTTCTTTTTACTTCATGCTAATCGATAAAAAATAAGCAGAAATAGTATTATTGCTTGCTTTCATGCAAGTAGACGGAAAATAAGGGACTAGCATAAGCTGAAGTGTTAGTTAAAAGTTGGTTGCTTTGTGACTGAAGTTCCTTTGTTTGTATGGACCGGAGTTGACAAATTCCCGTATGAGAAAAGTAAGTTTTTTAAAGCTGAAACCAGTAACAAGGAATATCTCAAAAACGATTCACTACACGAAAAAAAATTTATATAACATAAATTGTGTGTTTTTACGTACTCTACATTTTTCGTGTAGTGCGTTTTTGTCCATTTCTTACGGTTTAGCAGTTATTCAAAATTCCGTAAAATTCATCCAGAATAAATCACTCTTCAGAGGCTATTCCCAGAAAATTCAAGATATACATTTTATTTGTCAGGTAAATACTTTAATATACGATATTTTAATCAAAATCGTTACAGCCATTTTTGAGAAAATAAAAATTTTCGACAAAAGTTCCATGTAAAGGGTAGTTTGGGGTGATTTTGCTCAAAATCTTCGTGTCGCATCCCTGGAAGATACTAAACTTAAATACCAAGTTTGGTATTTTACCAACTTTTCGTTTTTGAGTTATCGTGTTCACAGACACACGGACTATGGACACACACACACGGACCTTTTTCCGAAATTTTTTTTTTTTAGATAAAGGGGACGCTAAAACATATATTTCCGGTGAAATCTCGGTATCGAATTTTTGGGTGGAGTGCAATACCTTCTCTGAACATTATGTACATAGTGCGTACAGAGAAAGTAAAAACCATCCCATCATACACCTGCGACTAGGGAAACCCACGAAAAAACCCAAGTACGATTGAAGGTGATCGAAGCCGCGAATTCCGGAGACAAAAGCGCCTTTGCCAATTCGTTTCCTTATGTTTAATGGCATGGCACTTAAAAGAGATTCAAAGAATTTAAAAATCGGTTTGGGAGCAACTTATAAGATTTCTGGCTATACATTTCGGGATTTGTTTAAACGTAGGTATTGTTACCAAAATAGCTTATAATACATAAAAACTAAAATAAATTTCATTGATGTGCCTTTCTGAAATATAATTCCCTAATGCTACCGAAATGTCATTTTCATTGGATGACAATCACCGTTTGTTTCACATGGGTTTACCAGCACATTCTGACTTTTCGGACATCTTGAAGTTTATGTTTTAATTCTCCCGGGATTTGGAATAATTTCTCATGTAATTTCCCATGAGAGAGGAAAAAAGGAAGCATTCAGAAATTATGGTGTAATTTAAGCTATAGCAGCCATTCGATTGCTTTTTTTACCACAAGAATTAGTCACACATGGGATTTGGGGATGCCACAGAAAATGATCAAAAAAGAAGCACGATTTCGGTAAGTATTTTGATGTAAGTATATGATGGTGTTGGTGAAGATTCACCCTACAATTCAATTTTAAATTACAGAGTAATTAATTTAATGTGGAATACACAATGTTCTGAATATCTTTCTTCAAAGGGTTATGGGGCAAATTATTAATTTTCTTCATTTTTAAAGTTACATCCTTAATTGCTTGCATGCGTACTTAAAGTACAAGTAATAGGTTAACAGAGTAACATTTATTATAACCGGTTTGTTTTACAAATTAGTGGATTTTTAGATAAGTTTCATGCACTGAATTTATAATATTTTGTATAAAGCTGAAACAGTTTATGTAACTCTTTAGCAAAAAATAAATAACTTAACGCTCCACCAAGTGGTAATTATAAGTCTGGTAACTGCACTTATATGGACCTCATTCAAGTGCACCTCTTCATTAAAATGCAGGTTTCCGCCAATCAGAAGAACCAAATGCTTTCGCACTTTCACAATCTAATAACGCTACCAGGTACTAACTGATGAAAGCGCAAATATTTATTATTTCATGTGTTCAATCGAAGAACAAATAACGCGAGTTAAGAGAAAAATATGTGTCACACACGCTTGACAGGAGATGCATACATCGCCGGAAATTTCTACACTGACACACGATGCGACTTATAACTTATTGACAACTGTTTCAGTGCGTAAGGCAAGGGCACTGCACTTATTTATTTAGGTAAGCTTACTATATTAAAAATAATTTATATATATGTTACTCTTAGATACATGATTGAGAGCATAGTCGCATGAATGGCAATTAAGATGCTCTTATGAAAATTATGAAAATCGCTCCTCTCGCTTCGTGAACAAATATCTAAATACTACCATTATGCCCTCGTTGCACAATATGCTAATATATAAATATACTCACACACATTTTGTTTCTTAGTTAAAGAAACATAGCATTTAATGTAAAACTTACAGGATAATTTTTCTTTCCATTGCTTACAGAAAACGAGATATGTTTTATTTATCTGTAAAGTATTTTATATATCACATTTAGTTTTAAATGTGTACAAATGACATTATGAGAAAATTGATTTAAATGTTGCGATTGTTTAGTAGCAAATACCTTAACTATGACATAAAAATAAATTTGTAAGTGGTTTTAACTTATAGGGATAGGAGTTCCGGCAAAAATGCAAAATTAATTATTCCATCAGTAACCCAAAGGAGCTTCCTGGTAATAACTTTAAATTTGTTTTTTCTAAAATAAAATACTTCGAATTAAACTTTTAAGTTTCAACAATCCTCTTCCCTTTCTGCCAAATGTTCAATATTATGCTTAAATACATTCATATTACAATAATTTAAAATAAAACATTAGGAACAAAGGCGACTATGTTTTTTCTATACATAATAGTAAATATATGCTCTCCTAAACATAGATTTTCCTATTGATTGCCTTGCTTAGACTATAGTATGGAAATCATGTTCGTTTCTGATTCTATCAAAATGAATTTCTCGTTTAATTTACCAATGCGATTAAAAACAAAAAAGCTAACAAAATAGTCAGAGGGGTGTTTTTGTACTATAAGTTACACGTTTATTTAAATTTGTCTTCACCAGTCTAAAGCAGACTTATTATGCGTGCACATTTTCTTGGGCGCTAGTTTTACTAGGAAACGAGGGCCAAGGGGAAGAAGAAAGTGCTCCGTAGTGTTGTGAACCAAAGGAAGTTTCTTTCTTTGATGACCTCAGCCATTATGCAAATAGTTTTCTAATTTACCGCGAACTAGTTGAATTATTAAACGAAACACAGTGGATGTGCAAGTACATGGACTCTGGGATCTACAGACAGAATGAAACCATAGCATTGAAGCGACTAGATATCAGGGTGTATAGCGTACTTCATGTCTCAATGTCACTATGCTCTGTTACTGAAATTACGCAAAACCTAACGAATGGAGACTAGGAAGTCGAGCGCACAAGAAAAGGTACGCATGTAGTACAGGTACACACAGACAGATTAGATTAGATAGATAAATAGGTGGCTGGGTAGTGGGAAGGTAGGTAGTTAGATGGCTAGGTGAGTTGGCAGATAGATGGATAGATAGAGACAGATGGTTATATCAAGATAGAATGGATATATGAAAATATAGATATATAGATTGACAGGCAGACGGACAGACAGATAGATGGATGGATAGATACACAGACAGGCAGACAGACAGGCAGGTAGGCAGGCAGATAGATGGGTGGGAATGTGGGTGTTTTTTTTTTTTTTTTTGGTGTTTAACGCTCACTTTTACTGCAATGGCACCGCAAGCGATGACACTGATGAAGATGGAGCCCCGGTGGAATGTGATGGCGGGGAACCGGAAAACACGGAGAAAACCCGCCCCTGCGCCACTTTGTCCACCACAAATCTCACATTGGGATCGAACTCGGGCCGTCTAGGTGAGAGGCGAATAGTCTGACCACTCGGTCACGGTGCGGCCCGGGAAGGTGGGTAGCTAGATGGGTAAGTAGACAGACAGATAGATAGATAGATAGATAGATAGATAGATAGATAGATAGATAGATAGATAGATAGATAGATAGATAGATAGATAGATAGATATATAGATAGATAGGTGGGTAGCTAGGTGGTAGCTAGATGGGTAGGTAGGTTGGCAGATGGATATATAGAGATAGATGAATAGATAGAGGTAGACAGACAGACAGATAGATAGATACATAGATAGATAGACGAACTGACAGACAGGCAAATTAGAATATGTAAATTTACTTAAAGAAATTTCCCTTGGATCGTTAGCTGAGTTCCCTCCTGTTCTTTTCACTAGAATGTACTCAGGTTACCTCAGGACATGATGTACACGCATGAAATCTTAATAAGCTTAGGGGGACCAAGATATTCTGCCTTGCTTACAGCGGAGATGTAATCCCCTCATCGAAGGCTTGCGTGCATCCACAATGTGCTCTTGATGTAAACACACTTTACGTGAAAGCGCTTTCTGCGCATGAGTTATACGGTACCTGATGGCAACGCGTACTGAATTTTACAGCAACGACGCCGAATATGGAACCGTCCATTTTCCAGAATACCGGGTGGAAGGGAACTTATCACATTCCTTCTAACATGTGCTTCATGGGAGCATTACAAACAAAAAAGTCTAATGAAATTTTTTTCTTTGATCAGCCGATTTCAAAAACATACATAATTTTTGTTCCAAATGGGATATGTAATTCCACAAGAATGAACTAAGACAACAATTTGTTACTTGTAAGATGCGTAGAGTAACATATTTCTGACATTAGTTTCTGCGGTAATTATGGGACATCACACAAAGTTTCGCAATACTTAATTCATTTAAAGCAGTAAACAAAAATTCCGAGCAGCCTTTTCAGACGTGAAGTAACTCAGCAACGTTGCGTTGAGGTTGGTCAGGTTTCTAAACAGACTTCTGCATTAAACACGTCAGTCGCTTGCAAACACGACGCAGGGTGGTGTACTTTTTTGGCAGATAACGAGTGCAACTGACATTCTGTTTGGCCTACAATGGTGTGGAAGCATCATTTAGGCGTGTTTGTTTGACCTAGTGTAAGTGACACCCACACAACCTGCAGCGCCTGTCTCTTGTTTTCGAAAAACCTAAATTATTTCCGCAGGAAATGGTCAGAAACAAAAACGTAAGATACAAAATGTGTTCCCAATACCGAGATCTATTACTGCTTTAAATTAACATAATGACTTCCCTTCCACTCGGAATGTCTACCTATATCCTTATCCACAAACACATCATGAACGATGTGACTATTTTTGCGATATATAACACTACTCTGACACTCATAGTTGTTTCTAATTAAAGGCTTTCCGCATATAATATTTCTATCTCTCTTCTTTGCTTTACTTGTCTGTTCCAATTGTATGAAGGCCATCCAAAGTAATGAACGATTTGTCGTAACTGAATAATAAACAAATATAACAACACAAAACTTTATTTACAAAGTTACAGTACTTAACTGCATATCTTAAAGTAACCGCCATTGCCATCAAGATCATTATTGTCGCATGGTACCGGTTTTTCAACGCAGATCTGAGCCAAGATATTTGCTGTCGCTTTGAGGTCTTTATCGACTGGGAATTATTTTCCAGCCAAAAATCTATGTAGGGTGTCCAAACATTTGCTTTCAATTCCTTCATAAGGATTGGTGAACTTCTACTTCAGTCTTTGCGATGCACAGTGGTTCTCATAAATTATGCGCTATTTCCTTACTGAGGATTCGTTCATTGCATTATCACAATACACTTGCATTTATTGTCTATAAAATTCGATTGGCCGAACATTTTGTGCATTAAAAACCGAATATAAGTTTTTGGCAGTAGAAAAGTATAACTTCGGTACAGAAAAAAAAAATCTGATATGTCCATTCACATGCCTTTCTCTACATCTCTGTAACAAATTATTGTTGAAAAGCTTATTCTTCTATCTACTTTATGCTAATTGAGATAAACAAGAGTATAAATGGTCTTATTACTCGCTTCTTTGTAAATAGAAGGGAAATAAGGGAATAACTAGCTAAAGCGATAGCCAAATCTTTTAAAAGCGGGTCGCTATGTGATTGAAATCCATTTCTTTGCATGACCAGGAGTTTACACAATCCCGCATGAGAAAAGTTTTAAGTAACTTAAAACTAAACCCAATAACAAGAAATATCTCACATGACAGAGTGTTTTAAAGAAAGTTATATTTCTTGTGTCGTAAGTTTTTTGTCTGTTATAGTTCACCAGTTAAGCAAAATTCATCTAACAAGAACTTTTCAAAGGCTATTCCCGGAAAGTTCAAAATATAGTTTTGTTTGTCACCTTAATGTGTTTAATATACGGTATTTTAATCAAAATCGTTAGTCATTTTTTAGAAAATCAAACTTTTCCAAAGTGTTTTCATGTAAAGGGAGTTTGGAGAAGGGGGAGGATTTCCCTCAAAACCTTCGTGTCGTATCCTTAAAAGATATTAACTGAAGTACCAATTTTGGTATTTTACCGACTTTCCGTTTTTGAGTTATCGTGTTCACACACACACACATACGGACACACATACATACGGACCTTTTCCTAAAATGCAAAAATGCAACATTAAATCAACATTTATATATTCAAATTCATATATACTCAAATTCAATAATTTAACAATATTTTATTAATTTGTCTATGCGTTGCCCAAGCATTGTTGGCACCTTTATCCTGTGCAGCATGGTAGTAATTATAGATTTCAAGCGCATTTTATAATTTTATAAGTACATACATAATTTAACGCTAATTATAAAATACACATTTAAAATCTATTATGACGATGGACCATTAATATGTCTCCTAATGAAAAAGCATTGAGACTGAGATTTTAAATTATGCCATATTCTATAAACAGCTTTGAATCATTTTGGGCAATCACTTTTCATTATGCGTCATTTTTAAAAGCCCAGTAACATGTTTAAATTACCAAAGCACTATCTTTTCACCTTTCTGTTCTCATTTCAATTTTTGCAAATGAAATTTATTCCTTAAATTTAAGTTTTTCTTTGATTTTTAAGAACATATGCATCTCAAATATACTATGTGGAAAAAATGTGATTACCAAAAACTTCGAAAAATAAAATGTGTTTCTCTACAAAGAACAACAACTTGAATCCGCCGTTATTTTCGCTATACTAAAGTATCAGAAAGTATCACTATGTTACTTCTCTGCAAATGTTATTGCTCAAGGCAGTTTTTGAATACGAGTATTTGCATTTTTTCACTAATTAAAATGTTTAGTCGCATTATCTCAGAAAATATTTGTGCTAGTACAGTCATGCTCAAATTAAAAGACAGGAAGGTGGTAACTAATCCCATTACATTTAATAATATTATACAGTAATTCTAGAATATAAAATTTTTGTGCACCTTACACCAAAATGTAAGAAAGTAAGCTAAATTTAAGCTAACGTATTCATACCCCACATAGAAAGCTAATCTCTTTTACTAACGCCCAATAATGCGAAGCACTGAGGCATGCCGCTATGCGAAGTGATGGAGTGTTTGTAAACCTAAGCCCTTCCTATATGCATCTAGTGTTGTCCTTTCTATTTGTTTTACTTCAGTGATATGTTTTACTTTGGAGAGTCTATCAATATCTGCTAAGGATCTTTTTTATATTATTTAACGCCCGCTTTTGTTACCACCGCAGGTGTTGACACTGGTGATACATGGAAGTAAGATGGAGCACCGGTGGAATGCGATTGCGAGGGAAACCGGAGAAGCTGGAGAAAACCTGCCCCTGCGCCGCTTAGTCCACCACAAATCTCCCACGCTTGGGATCGAACCCGGGCCGTCTAGATGAGAGGCGAGTATTCTAACCATTTGGCCACGGCGCGGCTCCACTGTTAAGGATGATGCACATAAATTGCCGTATAGTCTATTGCGATGCTGGCTTCTAAAATACTTCATTTTAGAGAAGCTTTGTAGAGAAAAAATAAATCATTAAATATGATATAAATAATCGCAATTAGGAAAACGAATTCTTAGGCAACGATTAAGCTAAATCCCAACTTCTTTCTTTCAAAAATGTTATGTTCTTACAACTTTGTAGAGTAGGCAATTCCATGTACACTGCATGTGGAGTTTCTGAAGATAATATGAAAATAACTTCCGCGTTTTGAAGATGCCATTCTGTTTATGTTTGCTTAAAAACAGCATATTCGTTACCTAGCACTGTAGTTTACATAACTACCTTTGTGGTTCAACCAGCATTTCTTTAACTGTGGTCGGGGGAAACGATTCTAACTCAGATTAATGTTTGGACATACTCAAGATTGAGCTTTTGTTCAGTCATTTCTTTATTTACTCATATTACGTGTACCAATTTTCAAGTATCAGTTTTAAAAGAGTTGAAAATGTTGTTCCAAAGACCCTTAGTGTGGTGTTCTTTATCAATTAAAACATGTTATTACATTTTGTTAAGTATTAGGAACAGCTTTTCTCCCCATAAAATACGTCTAAATATAATATCAAAATAATTTTTCTTAGAAAACAATTGAAGCAAAATTTCATAGTTTTGCTGAAAGACATTAAGTTCAAATATAACGAATCAAGGCGAAGAAAAAGATTATAGTTCACTTCTGTAACCAATCTAGCCTATGGAGTGTGAGATCCTTGAAAGCTATGGGCAAGACGGAATATCATTCTACTTGCCTTTCCAAAGTAATCTATCGTTAGGCTAGACAGCGACCTGCAATACTAATAAAATATTCAACTTTACCTTAATGCTGAGACCTCCTGAGTGAAAGAAACTTCAAACTGCAACTTACCTGAAAGAAAAAGAAATGAATAACATAAGTACTGTGGATTTTAGAAAATATTTACAAATAACTGCTATTTATTAACTCTAGAAATTGCAACAATGGTGGGTACCGCATAAAAGTTAAATTTTAAAGTTGAAAAAAGTAGAAAATCTCCATGGCAGTAATTTTAAAAACAAAATAGTGGTACAAAATGAGCCAGTGTTGCTGTGATGTATTAACTGATAGAAAATTCACCGGAATTACTAAACACAAGTACATTCTCTTAATACATTAGTAAGTGCAGGTACTAAATGTACTATTCAGCAGAATTTTAAATGTGTATTAAGGAAAAATAAAAAACGATAAGTCCAATATTGGCAGACTTGTAATAGTTAACTAAAGCAAAAATGTGCCGAGCTGGATGCCTCAGACGATAACATTTGAGGCCCACTTTCTAGAGATCGTGGATTCAATCCCGTTGGTCGAGAAATCTGGCTGGTTTTTTTTCGTTGTTTCCCCAGTCACCAAGGTAATTACCGGATTGGATGTTTAAGATTACGACACCTTAAGTCTAAAACAATATTATAAAACCTGAAAATAGATGGTAATAGCATCGCGTAGTCATCTACCCATAGATAATTAAACACTAGATGGCACTTATGCCCTATGCTTTTGCGGAGCAAGCTAGACTAATATAAACGGATA
This sequence comes from Hymenopus coronatus, assembly GCA_030762935.1. Lineage (NCBI taxonomy): Eukaryota > Metazoa > Arthropoda > Insecta > Mantodea > Hymenopodidae > Hymenopus > Hymenopus coronatus. The sequence goes on from CM060895.1 coordinate 70,796,638, forward strand.
TGGCCTCGGGAGTTGGCTGTACTTCACCATCTGACTACGGATGCTGAAAAACTAGACTGTGGTACCTTATTGCCATCAGATTGGCTCGAATCAAGGAAGTATGGTAAGGGAATGAGTCATAAAAGGCTGCTGTCCACCATATACTGTAAAGAGATATTTAACAACAGATCCGGCACGATATGGCCAGAATTTAAAGCGACGATAATCATATGCATTAATAAACTATATGGGTAATATAACCTTCATTACTTACCCACTCTCTTTACTTCTATATTTATATTCTTTAAGACACAGTATTTTTATTTATTCCATGCTATACGAGATAGACGTTTGCAGAAATAGTTTCTTCAACATTCCTTTAAAGATACAAGGGAGTTAAATAAGACTGAAGTGATGACAAATCTTTAGAATGCAGGACACTATATGCTGAATTTAAAATATTATTTTTGTCATTAACAAGTGAAACTAATACTACATTAGCAATTGAAAAAGTATAAATTATTTAAATAGAAAAAAATATTTATAAAGATGATCTGGAAAAAGTAAATGCCACAATTTATTTGATATTAAATATGTTTTAATAACATAGAGCTTTGTGCAGTGCGTTTTGTCCATCTCAATTGTTTAGCTGTTATCACTAGATTTAATTCATAATGAAGAAAACTTCACAAGCTACACGAAGAAAATTTAAAAAATGTCACCAATGATTTCAAATGAGCATTGACGTTTTTAAGATCTTCGTACTCTACGACGTTTGCGGAGAGCTATTCAAAACAAACGAAGAAGAATACTGACTTCAGGAATTGTGTTGATCCATGGCAACGCTCGTTCACACACTGCTGGAACATCCCATCGGCTCCTTGAACAATTTCAATGGAATATTTTCGATCATCGGCAGTACAGTTCTGACATGGCACCCAGTGACTTTCGCCTTTTCCCTGAACTGAACACGTGGCTAGGAGGGCAGCAATTTCAAACCAACAAAGCTCTTCAAAATAACGTCAATGCTCATTTGAAATCATTGGTGGTAACCTTCTTTTTGAAGCGAGTATTGCAAATCTTGTGCACAGGTACGATAAATGTCACAATCTTTTTGGTGATTATGTTGAAAAGTAACCATAAGTGTACAAAACTTTTAGTAATAAAATAATTGTTTTCTATGAACTTGTCTTTTATTTAAAGCCTGTCGGAGGTTGAAAAAACGGCCATCGTATATAGTGTATATTAGAAGGTATTGTAATGCACCCAAAAATTCGATACCGATAACGAAGCGTACGTTAAACACGAACTTTCGTATTTAAGTTAAGTATCTTCTAAGGATGGGACACGAAGATTTTCAGGAAAATTCCCCCACTCCTAACTATACTTAGAAAAATTTTTGAAAATTTTGATTTTCTCAAAAATGGCTCAAATAATTTTTATTAAAATATTGTTAAAGATAAGATTAAAGATATTTACATGACAAATAAAATGCATATCTTGAATTTTCCGGGAATAGCCTCTGAAAACATCGTCATATTCTGCCCCATTTCTGCTCAAACTTAGTCTGCATTACTGGCAGTTGAAAAGTCAATGGATGAAATAGGTATAGCTAATCTTCTCCACATCTTATAAAAATATGATGTGTTCCATTCACATTATTTCCCCTATATCTCTGCTTCCATTTACTTCATGCAATCGAGAATAATTTAACAGAAATAGTCTTATTACTAGCTTCCTTGAAAGTAGAAACGGTTGTTATGCGATTGAAGTTCCTTTGTTTGTGTGGACAGGAGTTGGCAAATTCTTGTGTGAGAAAAGTATGTTTTTTAAAGCTGAAACAAAAAAAATGGAATATCTAAAAAACAACCAACTACACGAAAAAAGTGTATATAACATAAATTGTGTATTTTAACCTCCTCTACATTTTTTGTGCAGTAAGTTTTTATTTATCTCTTACGGTTTAACAGTTATGCAAAATTCCGTAAATGTCATCCAGAATAAAGTAAGCTTCAGAGGCTATTCCCACAAAATTGAAGATATACATTTTGTTTGTCAGGTAAATATTTTTAATTTACGATATTTTAATCAAACTCGTTAGAGCTATTTTTGATAAAATCAAAATTTTCGAAAAAAGTTCCATGTAAAGGGTAGTTTGGGGTTGGGGATTTTCCTCAAAATCTTCGTTCGCATCCCTGGAAGATACTAAACTTAAATACCACTTTTTCGTTTTTGAGTTATTGTGTTCACAGACCCATGGACACACACACACCGGACCTTTTTTTTGAAAATGCCTTATTTGGATACAAGGGACCCTAAAACAAATATTTCCGGTGAATTCTCGGTATCGAATTTTTGGGTGAAGTGCAATACCTTCTCTATACACCATGTACATAGTACGTATAGAGAAAGTAAAAACGCAAACTACAAACCATGAGGTTTAAGGTGGTTTCAACTGTAAATAACAAGTTGATGTCTTCCATTACCTCCCTGTAATTATTGTTTTAAAATGTGTTTGCTATGGGATTGAAATCCGTTTCTTTTCGTGGCCAGGAGGTGAGAATTTCCCGTATGGGAAAAGTTTAAGTATTTTAAAACTGAAACCAATAACAAGGAATATCACGAAAACGGCCAATTCTATGAAAAAAAATGTATATGGCATAAATTGTATGTTTTAAGGTGCTCTACATGTTTAAGTAAGCTGTTGTCTGTTTCTTACGGTTTGCCAGTTATGTAAAATTCCGAAAATTCTCTCAAAATAAAGCTGTCTTCAGAGGCTATTCTTAGAAAATTCAAGATATATATATATATATATATATATATATATTTTATTTCTCATGTAAATATCTTTAATACAGGATATTTTAATCCAAGTCGTTAGAGACACTTTTGATAAAATCAAAGCTTTTGGGTAGTTTGGGGTGAGTGATATTCTTTAGAACCTTCGTGGAAGATACTGAATTTGATATTTAAGCTATGCTGCGTACACACACACAGACAGGCACACACACGGACCTTTTTCTAAAAAGTTTTTTTTTTCGAACTCAGGAACCTCAAAACATATGCTTCCGGTAGAATTTAGGTATCGAATTTTTGGTTGGATTACAATATCATTGTACATACATGCTAGAGAAAGTAAACGTGTAATTGGCAGCATTTAATAAAATATATATAACTATCCTTCACATATAATATATTTTCACTCTTAAATAATGAAAATGTAATTTTCAATATTAGTGAAACCGATATAACTACCCTGCTCCACATGAGGTGCGTATACAAAAATATTAGGTATGGGATTTGAGAGAATTTTCACTTGGTTTTTGCAAAATTAACAGAGCCTTTACATCTCGAAGTTCCACTAGTTTGTGTATGTTTGCCAAACATAAAGTAGAGACTAACTGATTGAAAAATGAGGTTGGCAGAAGGGATAATGGTGGGGGAATCCTTCCTGTACTCATTGAATAAGAGGGGCTCGCGTGGATTAGACTAGAAGCATGGTGGATGATAAAAATGACTGTGAGAATGGTATGAGAATCTGCCCCATACGCGAGGGGTAGCAGTCGTGCGCCCATAGCTTTGCAAGATGTAGGGTTACAGAGGAATGGAGGGAAAAATATTTACCACGATCCTTTACCACCGCGAATAGAGAAGAGCATGTTGGACGCTACCGGTAGGCACGTACGACGTGGACGGTATAGGTAATTTTTTTTCTTAAGGCGAGACATCTGAAATCTTAGTAAACTGGTAATAGGGAAGAGGGCGAGAAGAAGAGATAAAAAGTGATCGTAATGTTTATATATATATATATATATATATATATATATATATATATATATGACTCTTTACGGTTATTCTTTTGTTTTGTTGTTAGTATTGTATGTAAATATTTCTCTTAAACGTATTTATCTGCTTTAATAGCGTACATTAATACGGCAGAATAGGGTTTATTCTGTGCTGTAAATTAAAACTGATAAATTTGAATATCTTTATCCTTTCATTTTCACGTTCACTCTTTTCATATTTTTTGTTTTTGTTTTTAATATTGCTTACTATTTTGTGTGTTGCAAAAGCTCGTACGGTCTGTGGACCCTTGCGATTGTTTAAGATCAATGTATGCATACTAGTGTTTCAATAAATAAACTTATTCATTCATTCATTCGTTCATTAAGTACGAGTTTCCGACCATTTCTATGCCATAAGTGCCCAGATCGGTTAACTGGTTTCGACCGGATTGGAAATGAAGATTCACTTGGATTTTTTGCTGATCTTGAAGCCTAAGCTACCATTTAGTTAAGTTTGTTCAAACAATATTAATATCTGTGCAGAGGGAATTCTTAATACTTAAGATGACCTTGAATAATTATCATTGTCAGGTCCTAAAACATTGTTAATAAATTGTCAAACTGATAGAAGTTTATAATAAAGGGGTTAAAATATACGTAGATTTAATGGTTGGGAATTAAAAGGCAGATTATAACTTTTGCTACTTAATATAGCCTCAATTAAAATATGGTAGCTTTCTGGTATAGTCCCCTATACCTTTCTTAAAAAGAAGAAATTAAATTGCTGCCTTTAAACCACCTCATTATACACTTCGTGAAAACTTAAGCCAACTACATGCTCGAATTATTTTGACGGTCTGAGAGATTCCTTCTTTCGCTATTATTCAAACTTTTTCAACATTTAGGTGCCATTACACTGATTTTTCTTCCATCTTTTTTTCTTACTTTAACAGGCTTATTTTAACCGATTTACTCGACGTCGCAACGCTGTCTCTTTAAACATATAAGAGCAGTTTATTTCGTTATCCACCCCTGTATTCTTTAGGATATTATTGTAATATTCTCTAGAATATTTTAAGCTAATAACTATTTACCTCTGTAAAAATGAGTCTCACATTCGAAAGGTCCCGGGTTCAATTCCCGTTTCAGTGGTCACTCGGCTTTTATAGGGTTTTCCGGGTAGATGAATGCTGAGGTGATTCATTTTCTCCACAAACTTCCTGTCCACTTTCTGTTTCACCTCATCTGTTTCGGGTTTAGTTGGTGGATGTTGGCATGTTGCGATTGCGTGATGGAATTTGCGCAATGGAACGATTTCTCCCTGGAGCTTGGCAAGATGTTTGGAACCCTGGAGGTGGTTCGTCAATTCCCGGGATCTCTCAGGTTGCATGGGACTAAGGCAGAGCTAGCCGAAGTCAGGACAGATGTCATGTTGAATTCGTTGAAACCCCATCCATACAAGTGTATATTGTCGTCAGGATCCGGTCACCCTTGTGTTCTCGCTTCTACCAGGGATTACATAGGGAGAACTCTCCATTTACTTCTCCTCCTAATACTCATTAAAGTGAGAGTGACTAATCGGGGCTATTAGATGCTTAACCTTCCTCTTGACAATCTTCCAAGACCCGGAAATGTTGTAAAGAACATTTTTTAGAGGTGAAAATGTATCGAAATGGCCTATAAATGTTAATCACGACAAATGAAAGTTTAACTGGGGTCTTCTCTTTACTCCGGTATTCTAATACTGTCAAGGCTACACAGATATTGTGTGTATAATACAGGCAGTCTAACATAAACCTTTAACATCAATATATATCTAAAAACATCAAAAATAGAGTTATGAATATTTATTACTCCCAGGCCACCAAGTTAAATATTATGGAAATTGAAAATAGTCTGTAGCCACCGAGAAAATATTCTGATTATAAATTTGATAGACTAATTTATGAAATTAGGCAGAATTTAATTTTCTCTCCTCTTTTTCATCTTTCTCCTCAATTATCATCATAAAATACTGCAAAGTTTGTGCCTTTCACAAATTTTTAAATTTGGCCCTTCCAAAATTTTTTCATCTTCCGAACTCTGCTGTTCCCCAGGGCTTGCATTTGCATATGCTGACTCGCATATGGAAGGAGCCATGGTATGACTATCCCTTGATATTACTTTATTGTTTTATTCCATTTGAGATATCCGTTACGTTTTCTCCGAAAGCTATCGTTCTCTGATAAGTAATTCCTTCCAAGTTCAGGGTTTTTGTTTTTTCTAGGATATATTTAAGTTATACTGATTTTTAATCAGTTTTAGTTTATCATGTTTTTTTAAATTGCATTCCGAGTTTGCAAATATTATGTGGTCATCTCCAGCAGTAGGGTATTTATATTCCTTTTATTGATAATATAAGTTTCCTCCAGATTGATTCAGCGATTTTCTTGAGACGTCACCAATTTAAAACTACCCCGAATAATTTCTTTAATTTATAGGATATTTACTTTTATTTTGATTTAAATATTAATAATTTTAACAACTGCAATTAAAGTTAAAAATAGATATGATGCAATTAAAATTAGTGTTTATGTACAACTTTAAATTGCTCCTACTAAGTGTTGGGGATTCATCTGTTTAACATTTCCCGCAATAGCCTTATATTCAGCTGTCAAATGCTTTAGTACAATTATGCCAATGCTAAACGTAATCAAATATGTCAAATAATACTGTAGTTTTGTATGCTAAGAGACAGTGTACATATATAAGAATACATACATACATATATAATGGAAATAATGAAGTAATAACATTATTTGTCATTAGCTCCTGGAGTATTTACGTAGTAAAGCAAAAATGAAGAACGAAATACATTACTGAAAATAAATATATAAACACCAATGAATTTGGGTTTGGAAGGCAGGATCTGACTGAAAAGTTAAATGTTATAGCCGTAAATTGAATTCGAAATTTGGGTTAACTTTTACATGTTTTATACATTTTAGAACCAATAAGTTCATATAATTTTACTTCAATATAGATAATGCATACAAATGGCAATTTCATAAAATTTCTGTCTCTGACTTTTAAATAATAATAATAATAATAATAATAATAATAAAAAAACATGCTATGCCGGCATGTTGCTATGGTAGTACAGTGGAAGAGCAACCGGCTACTAGAGACCTGGAGATCCGTGGTTCAAATCCCGGCTATGACATTGCATTTTTCAGTCTGACTCTTCCTATCCAACTCCTGTCCTACACACGGCTTGTGTGAAAAAAACAAATAATAATAATAATAATAATAATAACGCAGAGCAATTATCAATTTCTTTCTGTTTTCTCCTTGAAACTTTTTAGAATGTACTACCAGATAAGGACACGCTTCCCTCTAAGCTTCCAATTTTTTTAAACCTCATTACAACACTCTGCCACTCACAATTCTATATTGCTACTTTCAATTTATAAAATAAAACGCTCAATATCCAGCTCCTGTTGCTCTGCTGTTGTTGACATGTTGTCTGTGTGAATGTCTCCATTCTGTTAAAACTTTCAGATGCCTTGAAGTGGTGTGTCGTTGCAAGCAGTTGCACGGTTTCTGCTGTTGCGCTCGTTGTGGCAACCGCTGTTATCTGCACATTCTCATATAATACTGTGGTCTACGATTGTTGTGTCGCAGGAGGCTGTAGCAGAGAGTTGACCTACAAAAGCTAGTTAAATAATATTCTGTCTATTTCTCTTTTACCTGAACCAAGATCTACCACTTCAAATTCCATTTTGGACTGCTAATGTGAGTGTTTCTTTGAGTGGTTTCGATCTTTGAGCGATAATCTTTTAAAACAAACAGCAGACTTATTCTTCTAAACGTATTGCAATCGTTAGAATCTCCTTTTCAATACCGATTATTTTAATTAGATATTTCATTATTCTGAAACATAATTTTATGTCCAACAACTATTCATCAGTTTAAAAATATATTTTCAAATACATCAGGAGCACATTTAAACAGTTTCTAGTTAATTTTATATAAACTAAGATATTTTCATTCTTTAAATAATTATATATAGTGCATTGGTAATGAAATGGATTACACTACAATGAGGAAATGCAACAAAACTTTATAAATAGGAGCTATTAAGCGACACTGTGAGTGAATTTTAGATAATTGACCAAAAAGACTCAAACGATTTTTATTGCAAATAGTTGTACCTTTGGGCATTTATGTAGAATCATCATTAGCTGCCGTTCCTTGCTTCGGGATCTAAAGACATTAAAAATCGTACAGTACACCTGTTTCCTAGTATACTATCTCATTAAACAACGTTTTTCCCAAAACTATATTTTCACACCTTCAAAATATTCTCAGTGTTTGTTAAAGTACTATTGAAATTTCCCAGAATGCACATAAGCATCTATTACAATACTACAAAGGATAAATTTATTCTAACCCCAACAGTAATTTTTCAAAATGTTTACTTTTATGAAAAAGTAGTAATTTTAGTGATTATAATTTCTTACATATTTTTAAAAAAAGTATATAATTCAGAAATCAAAGTTATTAAAATATTCCGTTTACAGTTTTCAGATGTGGTTTAAAGATCCAATCTAAAAAAAAGCTAACCAATTTTTTCAAATTTTTACGCTCATGGGACATACTGTTTATCCAAAATATTTACTTGATACAATTTATAGAATAATTTACATCTTACAAAGTATTTATCTAATTTTAATAACATTTTGTATTCATATTAAGATAACAACAATGCAATCATCGTATATCTTTTAGAAAATATACACAGAAGTATATAAATCTGAAATATCACTCACAGTGACGCTTAAAATGTTTTGGCCTAAGTACTGTATAAAATAGTAGATTGTTGCCAATTCGACGCCATCTATGTATTACTTGGGAATAAATACAATGTAATCATGACATCGGGCATGTAACTCATAAGTAATCTAAGAGTTTTACAACGGAAAACCTCCCCAGTGCAATAGACTGCGTGGAGTTCACATACGCGCGATCTGCGGCCCGGCGATAAACGAACCCACTGTGTACAATTACTCAATAAGGGAAATATGTCGCGGCGATGTATATCCTATAGAATTTTAAGTGGTACATCTTTTAAGAGGGAATTAACTAGGGGTGTACTAATCTATGACCGTGTCATGTCTAAACAATTCTCCTGTGATGAGAAAAACACATTTAGCTGTTGGTAATATTGTGATGAGTTATAGGGTAGTGTAATAACCAAAGGGCTTGCCTGCTCTGGATTTAGCTGCTGTCTGATGTATTTCCAGATGGAAAAACAACGCTGAGCAGTACGTCAGTTCACATGCACCGAGCTATTTGAAGTCATTATAACAAATTTAGACATAGTTTCTGTTCCACAGAAGTTGATTCCTAAATATAGAACGTTGCATGCGTGCTCGGCCAGAGCCACTGAATTATTCAGTAGAACCAGTCGATGAGGGGGTGATGTGTACAATTTTGTACTATTCTGTATTATTTAACACAGCAACATCAAAATTGCGCTATGATCCTTAAACAAGTTACGTCGTGTTTCGGAGACTATGTTTCAGTTCCCGAGTCACGTCTTCCTGCAAGTTGGGCCTGTGCACTTAGGACCATTAAGTTCTAAAGGTGGCAATTGTAGAACTAGGAGGACCAGGAAGAAGTGCAATAATCCTACTATTGAAATATTGAATAAAGAATGAGAACGGTATTTGCTAAAAATATGTATGAAACAGGTCAAAAGAATTAAGAACGAGAAGATCTGGTGGGGGCAGCTGGGGGAAATAATGGATGGAAGACATGTGAAGGAAGGGAGAAAAAAAAATTAAAAAGGAACTTGGAAGTCATAGAGAAACAGGTTGGAAGATATACATAAACGGGGATTTTGGGGTTTGAACTAGAATATAAAAAGTCGCTTTATTTATACAGAAATATAAAGAAAGAATGGTCACGAGAGGGGTATGTAGATATATGTAATAAACAAAAGAGGGGAAAACTAGCGAGGATGAGGTCAGGAGTAACAATTTTGAAAGGTATGGGAGGCAATGAACTAGAACGTAGTCTTTTATGCGGGGAGAAAGACAGTACTGTTCACTGTTTAATAATGTTTAACAAGAAAGAAACTTGGGAGCACAAATAGGGTAGTATGCTAGGAGAAATGGTAGCAATGTGTCAAAGGAAAGAGAAGGTTTAAAAAGTAGGGCGATATTTAGGAAAGGTAAAAAAAAAGTGAATAAGAAAAAAGAAAGAGAGAGAGAGAATACAGAGATAGGATGGAATAGATAGCACAAACCAAACGAGACACTTACTAACACCAGGAAGCTATTGGAATGTAGTGCCTAAACGGTACTCGAACCTACATACATTAGGATAAACAATATAATTTAAGTAGTAGGATATGATTTTGTAAATAATTGTAAATGTAACCAAAGTACTATGTTTATATGTAATTGTGTACAGAAAAATCGGATGTGTTCCGTTCACATGACTTTCTCTAAATCTCTGTCACAAATTATTGTTAAAAAGGTTATTCTTCTATCTACTTCATGATAATCGAGTCTTTGTACTAGCTTCGTTGTAAGTAGAAGGGAAGTAAGGAAATGCACAGGCTAAAGCGATAGTCTCGTCCTTTAAAAACCGGTCACATGTGAAATAATTGAAATTCCAATCTCTTCGCTAGTCAGGAGTAAAACGAGAAGAAAGTTGTCTTCTCGTTTGAGAATAGTTTAAGTGGCTAAAATTTAAGCTATTATCCGGAATATCTCGAAAACGGTTGACAGTACAACAAATATGTAACATAAATTGTGTTAGCTCAGTTAGCCCTGAGGAAGCCTTATCATAAGATGGGCGAAACGTCGGCAGATTTTAGCCTTAAGACGCGGTCTACACCGGAAACTCTGGACCAAGATAATAAATTGTGTGTTTTAATAAGATCTAAAATTTTTTGAGTAGTAAGTGTTTGTATATCTCTTACGGTTTGCCAGTTATTCAAAAGTCATGGAGAATTAAGAGGTCTTTAGAAAAAATTCAAGATATACACTTCGTTTGTTATGAAATATCCTAAACATAGGGTATTTTAATCAAAATCTTTAGAGCCATTTTTGAGAAAATAAAATTTTTCGAAAAATGTTCAATGTAAAGGGTAGTTTGGAACGCGGGGTGGGGGTTCTTGAAAATCTTGGTGTCCCATCCTTCGAAGATACCAAACTTAAAATCAAGTTTGGTATTTAACGGTCTTTTCGTTTTTGAGCTATGCTGTCCATAGACGCACACACGAATATTTTTTCTGAAAATTTCTTCTTTTTTGGATTCAGAGGGTCTCAAAATATGCATTTCAAGTAAAATATTGGTATCGAAATTTTGGCTGCAGTAAAATACCTTCTCTATACACTATGTATATAATAGATGTAGAGAAAATAAAAAAATTGAATGAATGAATGAATGAATGAATGAATGAATGAATGAATGAATGAATGAATGAATGAGTATTTATTGACATACATTGAACTAAGCAATCGCATGGGTACATTCTGTTGTAATACACACTAAAAAGTTATATTAAAACAATAACAAAGAATTAAAAAAGTAAACACGAAAATAAAAAGATAAAGATAATACACAATAAAAAGCAATATTAAAATAACAACAAAAAATTAAAAGAGTAAACACGAAAATAGAAACGGAAAGGTGTTCAAATACAGCAATTTAAATTTACAAACATAGTACACCTTATTCAGAAGCATAAATGTACCCTCTTATAATAGATAAATACACTTAAAAGAAATATATTCACATAATATATACACAATATATAAAACCATAATAATAAAAGAGTTTAAGGGATGTATCCCCTCGGCTGAGGAGTGAGAATTTTTCTCTAGCTAAAATAATTCCCTAGTCTTTCAAGATTCTGGAAATATTAATGAGAGTTTGATGCAACTACGAAAACCTTAAGAAATAAAATCCAATGAAAATTGTACACGAATTAACACTATCGCGAAAGACAGTAATTTTCCAAAGGTAAACGGCACCGATATAACTGGTTAAAGCAGGGTATAAAACGAGCAATTAAGCCATCCAATGTGTTCCACAAATGTGACTTTCTCTATTTAATCTGTAACAAAGTATTCTTCTGTCTAGCTCCATGTTAATCAAGACAAAGGTTAGCAGGAATTGTTTTATTATTTAGTTAATTGGAGTAAGGTGGGGGGATGAGGGAATTCATTAGGCTAAAGTGGTAGTCAAATAATTTAAAAACTGGTCCTATGTGATTGAAATTTGAGTCTCTTTGCATGGCTGAGAGTAAAAGAAAAGAAGCGGGTATGATAATTTCCCATTTTTAGAAAAGTTAAAGTATTTTAAAACTGATATCAGTAATAAAGACTGTATCGAAAATAGTTAGCTCTAAAACTGTACCAATATGATATAAAGTGTTTTAAGGCATCTACATTTCTGTGTAGTAAGTTTTAGTTAAGGTTTACTACTTAAATAATAGTGAATCAGAATGAATAGATCTTCAGGGGCTATTTCCAGAAAATTTGAGATATACGTTTGTAAATATCTTTAATACTGTATATATCAATCAAAATCGTTAGGGTCAGTTTTGATAAAATGGAAAATTGCAAACTTTTTTTCCACGCACACACGTACATTAATATACAATGCATACATACATGCACACATACAAAGTACGTACATGCTCTTGTGCAGCTGATAAATCAAACGTGCTAGACTAAAAATCATACATAATGAAGATCTGGGTGAAAAGCAACAGTTATATCACATTTGTCTGTGGCATTAATAATTTCAGAGATATCAGATGTTACTTAGAACCCATTTGTTGCGCAATTCGTTATGATTGTAAATTAGGGTTAAGACTGTCCATTTAATTGTTTTTTTTTACATTCTCTACACGTACTATGTCCATAGTGTATAGAGAAGGTATTGCACTCCACCCAAAAATTCGATTCCAAGATTTCACCGGAAATATATGTCTTAGGGTCCCCTGTATCCAAAGAAAGCATTTTCACAAAAAGGTTCGTGTGTGTGTATGTGTGAGAGAGAGGTTGTGTGTCCGTGTGTCTGTGAACACGATAACTCAAAAACGAAAAGTCGTTAAAGTACCAAACTTGGTATTTAAGTTTAGTATCTTCCAGGGATGCGACACGAAGATTTTGAGAAAAGTCCCCCCACCCCAAACTACCGTTTATATGGAACTTTTTTCGGTGGAATGCAATGACGGAGGAAACCGGAGAACCCGGAGAAAACCCGCCCCTGCACCGCTTTGCCCACCACAAATTTCACATGCAGTCGCTTGGGATCGAACCCAGGCCGTCTAGGTAAGTCTCTCATAAATGCCACTTGCGCTAAGACAAAATAAATTAATAATGAGGAACATAGGGAATAATGTCCGTAGCAGAACCGTAAAAACAACTGATTTTTAGTACAAATAGCTCTCATAATACACATAAATAAACATTATGTCGCCAGATAGATTTGCATGCTCAGTGTGCGAGTGAGAGGGAAATATGAAAAGAGTGGGAGTAGTGATCTGACAGCACAGAGCACGATAGCGCATCACTCGCTGCAGCGTAGAGCTCTTCCCATTTGAAAAAAAGCATCTGATGTAATCCATTCACATGACTTTCTCTATATCTCTGCAACAACTTTTTGTTAAAAAGTTTATGCTTCTATTTACTTCATGCTAAGTGAGAACAAATTAGCAGAAATAGTCTTATTACTTGCTTCCCTGTAAGTAGAAGCGAAATAAGGGAGTAACATAGGTTCAAGTGATAGCAAAAGTTAGTCGCTATGTGACTGAAGTTCCTTTGTTTGCATGGACAGAAGTTCACAAATTCCTGTTTTTTAAAGCTGAAAGCAATAACAAGAAATATCTCTAAAACGATCTACTCCAAACAAAAAGGTACATGACATAAATTGCGTGTTTTATCGTGATCTAGATTTTTGTGAAGTAAATTTTTGTCTATCTTTTACAGTTTACCAGCTATGCAAAATTCAATAAAAATCAAACAAAATAAAGAGGTCTATAGAGGATATTCCCAGAAAAGTCAAGATACACATATTATTTGTTAGCTAAATATCTTTAATATACGATAGTTTAATCAAAATCGTTAGCCATTTTTGAGAAAATCAAAACTTTCGAAAAAAGTTCCATGTAAAGGATTGTTGGGGGTGGGGAATTTTCTTGAAAATCTTCGTTATACCAAGTTTGGTATCAACGGTCTTTTCGTTTTTGGGCTATGTTGCCCACAGACACACACACACATATACACACAGACAGACACACACACAGACATTTTTCTAAAAATGCTTTTTTTGGATTCAGGTGGTCTCAAAATATGTATTTCAGGTGAAATCTCGGTATCAAATTTTTGGGTACAATGCAATACCTTCTCTATATACACTATGTACATAGTACGTATAGAGAAAATAAAAACATAATTTTGTGAAATTTGGCGGTATTTAGAATTCTAAATGATTCTAAACAGTAATTTTTGCCTTGTGTCAAAGATTATCTGTACCAGGGGAAGTGTAAGCCTAATTTGGTAGAAGCCTATAAAAACATACATATGTAATATATTGAATTTTATATATATTAAGATGTTTTAATTAAAATTGAATAATTACTATAATATATGTGGTTTTGTTACTGATAAACTTTTAATTTATAATTTGTTAAATTAACTGTCTACCACTCAGTTTATTCCTTTCGTTATCAAATTATTGCTCAATTTCACTGTCACTCAACATAGGTAATCCTTTCTCTTTAATCAGGAAGCGGCGTTAACATTAGGGATTTCCCATGCAGCAATTAAGGTAGAGATGAACAAAGGGAGTACGTTTCCGTAAACAATAGAATGCAGCACCTCCCCTTCACCAGCGAGAACTTGTGTTATATTGCTCTATAGATGTTTTGAATGCCGAGTTCATTAAGCTTGAACTGAAATGACTGGTTTGTCTCCGGCGTCGAAAGTAATTAAGGGCTTTCCGAAAGTTTGGTTTGTAACTTGCCCCTGCGTTATAACACCACCTTTTGTGGTATCGATGTACTCTGCTCATTTTGAATACATACAGTGTGATTTTGCCAGCAAAAGATCGCGAGGGAGTAAATGGAAGGTTTAGTACCAAGGTTCACAAAATCCTTAATTTACTCAGGATTTGGAGCACTAAAGACGATCGCAAGGAAGGGAAAACACTGACGTGTTCCATTCACATGCCCTCCTTTACCTGTTCTGCAAATAAACCATTCTTGCAAAAGATTATTCTTTTGTATGCATCATACTAATCAAGATAAACATTAATACGAGGGTCATTTTTTCAACCTCCGATAGGTTATGAATAATAGACAAGTTTATAGAAAACAATTATTTTATTACCAAAAATTTTGCACACTTATGGTTACTTTTCAACATAATCACCGAAAAGATTGAGACGTTTATCGTACCTGTGCACAAGCTTTGCAATACCCGCCCATGATTTCAAATGAACATTCAGGTTATTTTGAAGATGGTGCAACCTACTAAGTACATTATACATACGTGTTAGAGAAAGTAAAAGGGAAATACTTATAGGCAATAAAAGAAACACATATTGGTTTCATATGACCAATATTATAGAATAAAAGTATCGCATCAGGTATCTGCTATATCAGGTATCAGTTATATTAGAGACACCTCTGATTTGTTTTTATGGGATAAAATGCTGGATTATGATATAACAATGTTTAATCTTGCAAAATCACCGAAACGAAATTAAAAAACAAAAGATGTGTTACACTCGCATGACTTTCTCTAGCTGCTCTACAAACAAACATCTTACAAAAGATTCTTCTTCTTTCTACACAATACTAATCGAGATAAACATTAGTAGAATGTTTTTATTGTTTAGTCCTTTATAAGTCGAAGGGAACTAAAGGAGTGCAGTAGGCTAAAGTGATAGTCAAATGTTTTAAAAGCTGTCGTTATGCCATTGTCATTTCACATTCCTTTTTTGCTTGCCCAGGAGCAAAACAAAAGAAAAATTTCCTGTCTCAGAAAAGTATAAATACTTTACAATTGAAACTAATAACAAGGAATATCTCGGAAACGGTTACTTCCACAACAAAAAGTAAAGGACATAAATGGGGTGTTTTGACGAGATTTACATTTTTTGTGCAGTAAGTTTTTGTCTCTCTCTTTTGTTTTAGCAGTTAAACAAAATTCGGCAAAATTCATCCAGAATAAAGAGGTCTTCAGAGGCTATTCCCAGAAATTTCACGGTATACATTTTATTTGTGATGTAAATATATTTATTTTCGGGATTTTAATCAGAATCGTTAGCCATTTTTTAGAAAACCAAATGTTTTGAAAATGTTTCACGTTAAGAGTATCTTGTAGTGGGGGTATGTTCTTGAAAATTTTCGTATGGTATCCTTGGAAGATGCTAAACCCAAATACCAAGTTTGGTATTTAATGGTCTTTTCGTTGTTGAGCTATGCTGTTCACAGACATATAGACAGACAAACACACACATGGGAGCCTAAAACATATAGTTCCGGTGAAATCTCGACATCAAATTTTTGGGTGCAATGCAATATTTTCTCTAGTCACTATGCACATTGTACAAGCGGACTAGAGAAAGTAAAGAAAATGTATTTTACTTTCTATAGCACGTATGCATAATGTGATTAGAACATTAGAAGGTATACATTTACATATGTGTGTATGTGCGCGCGCGCGCGATTGTGTGTCTGTAGGTAGCATAGCGCAAAAACGAAAAGCGGTCAAATACCAAACTTGGTATTTTAGTTCAGTATCTTCCAAGAATTTGACACAAAGATTTTCAAGAAAATTCCCCACCCCCAATTACAGTTTTCATGGAACATTTTTCGAAAATTTGGATTTTCTCAATAAGGACTGTAATGATTTTTATTAAAATGTCATACATTAAGGATACTTCCACGACAATGAATGAATAAGTGTATTTATTTACATAACAATATCATACATAGAATTTAATTTCAACAATCGCACGGGTCCACAGACCATACGTGTTTTTGTAATACACACTAAAAGCAATATTAAAACAAAAACAACAACACAGAATTAAAAGAGTAAACACGAAAATAAAAATACAAAGATATTCAAATATAGCAATTTAAATTTACAGCAAAGAGTACACCTTCATAAATGCACCCTCTTATAATAGATAATTACACTTAAAAGAAATATATGAACATAATTACTTCCATGACAAACGAAATGTACATTTTGAATTTTCTGAGAATAGCCTCTGAAGAGCTCTTCATTTCGGTTGACTTTTGTTTAATTGGTAAACCGTAATAGATAGACAAAAACTTACTAAATAGAAATGTAGCCCTCAATTAATGTTACATGTTTTTTTTGTTTTTTGTTTTTTGTGTGTAAAGTTAACTGTTTTCAAGATGTTCCGAGTTATTGGTTTCAGTTTTTAAGCACTTAAACTTTTGTCAAACCGGTGACATATTTTTTTCGTCTCTCGTTTGTTTAAATATAGCAGGCAAAGAGAATCGCATTTCATTGTTTCGGTTAGTGACCGACTTATAACCTAGAGTATTCCGTTATTTCCCTTTTACTTACAAAAGAGCAAGTAATAAGACCAATTCTGGTAAACGTTTATCTTCTTTAGTATGGAGTATATACAAATAATCTTTTATAGGTAAAGTTTTTATGGAACAGCTAGAGAAAGTTATACGAGTGGAACACATTAATTATTTTTTTGACCAATCACACCCCGCCTTAACTACATGGTTATACGATGACATTCACCTTTGGAACACGTGTTCTGTGTACTTTAATTTAGTTTCTAATTTTCTACATTAAATCACATATACAGTCACACTCTTATTGATACTTCCAGATCCTGGGAAGGATAGGGACTATTCTCAGCTAGAGAAAATTTTCCATCACCGTCGGTAATCGAACCTGAGATCCTTCGCATAGCAGGCAGACGTTCTATGGACTGAACTGCGGGATTGGGACGGTATTGTGGTTATGGGTTCGTATCCCGGATGTGGATTTGTGGGTGCCCTAGCTCAGATTTTCCTAGCATGGAAACTCTTTTCAGGGCTTGTTCATTTAGTTCGTTTTTTTCCGCCATCGAACACACATGCATTCCTCTTAAATTTTCTACTGTTAAACTATGATTTACGCGACCGCGACTATTATTTCTTATTACTTCTGATACAATGATTTCGTTCGTACTCTGGTCTGTGTTAAAATAACCATTTCTCTCACAACTAAAGGTAGCCTGTTCGACTCCAAAGTATCACATCTTTGCTCTGCTGATGTTCTACGCCAAGTGCCCCAAAGTGTCGCCTGTCCAGTGGGAGCATGGTTTCCTCTTTTCCCGTTACGTTTCCCTCGGGCAGTGTACTCTCACCCCCTTCGGGTCAATGCTCTACCTAACGGTATACGGTGCCACCAGCTCGTGACAACTCGGCTACTTAGACGTGTTTGAAATCTTTCTTCCCTTCCCATTTTCAATGTTCATTTATGTTTCCCTTCTTGGTATTTATATTATTGGCTATGATTTATCTTTCCCTTCTGAATAACTCTAAGCCCCGTGATAAGACTTGTACTGTCTCAGGGACCAGCCAAATATTAGTATTCTTATTCAATGCACAAGGAGTATAGACAGTTGATATTCACTTTTATAACCGCAACTGGAAGACATTTCAAGCAAGGAGAATTGAAACTGCTCTTACCAATAAAAAAGTGAATCTGAGAACCAGTATAGGAGGCAAAATCTTTCATCCCTTTTCGTCATCTCTTTTCGCAGCCCATTCTCGGAAACTTAAAACCGCTTTACCAGATGTCAAGGGTCAAAGCTGGGTCAATGCGACTCGACCAGATTTCTATCCTTGCTTGGTGAAAGGGGGGGGGGTGAATGTGGGAACGTACATGTGCAGCTCTCGGCCCCTCACTCATATGTTGCACAAGTTTTATATTGTCTCTCCCACTCCCCTTAATGAAGGTTTAACTCTCTCTCTACTAACGATGAATGTACAAAATAATTCAAAAGTACTTTTACAAAGTAAATCTAATGCGTTACACTCACATGACTTTCTCTAGCTGCTCTACAAACAAACTTCTTACAAAAAGAGTATTCTTCTTTCTACACCATAGTAGAAAGTAGCAGAATGTTCTTATTACTTAGCTCCCTATAAGTAGAAGGCAATTAAAGGAATGAGCTATACTAAATCGATAGTCAAATATTTTAAAAGCTGTCGATATGCGACTATCATTGCTAATCTCTTCTTTCCTTGGCCAGGAGTAGAACAGAAGAAAATCGGACTCTTCCTGTCTGAGAAAAGTATAAATACTTTACAATTGAAACCAATAACAAGGAATATCTCGGAAACGGATATCTCCATAACAAAACCGTAAAATACGTTTGCTATTTACATGTTTGAAATGTAAATATTTTAATATACGGGATTTTAATCAAAACGTTAGCCATTTTTTAGAAATTCAAAAGTTTCGAAAATTTTTCCATGTAAAGGGTTGTTATGGTGGGGGGATTTTCTTGAAAATCTTCGTGCCGCATCCTTGGGAGATACCAAGTTTAGTATTTAGCGATCTTTTCTTTTTTAGCTATGCTGTCTACAGACGGACAGACAGACACAGACATGGACCTTTTTCTGAAATTGATTTTTTGGACTCAAGGGTTCTCAAAACATATATTTCCGCTGAAATCTCAACATCGATTTTGTGGGTGGAATACAATACCTACTCTATCCACTATGTACATTTTATGAGCGGGTTAGAGAAAGTATAAAATGTTCATATAAACACATGTCCCAAAACCCTTCGTTCTAGATTTATTAAGGTTCAAAATGATATTAATCAAAACATTTTAAGTGACACATTATTCTATTTTTGACGTTTTCAGCTTGTTAGGTGTTCCACACAAACGCCACTAGTGATCCAAATGCCCTCCTCTTTGTCTAGCCACGCATGCACTCGTCGGATGTATTGAATGTCAAACACTCCCAGTTGGTGTATGATTTCGCAGGCCTCCATAATACGCAGATTAAGAGTTTCTTCATCCGGAATGTCTGCTGCATAAATCAATTGTTTAAAATGCTTCCAAATGATAAAAATCCAAAGGATTGAGATCGGGAGAACATGCAGGCCATGGAACTGGTCCCCCTTTACCTAACCATTTGTCATGCTAGATACCAGCCAGTGCATCTCAAACAATGAGTCTAAAATATGCTAGATGAGATGCATAATCCACATGTTTCTTCTTATTTGCAGAGGCACATTTTCTAATAAGTCTGGGAAAGTGTTCTGAAGTCCTTGTAGACAGCACCTTTAAGGCGCGCTGGGGGAATTAATTACACATCTCATAAATGACAAATGTAAACAAGCAGTCATAGCAACACAACACCAACTCCGAAGGGTAAAATGGGTTAAAGCCTTCTATGAAGGAGTGCATAAGTAAATGAAGTTGTTAGGTTGGACTCGGAAACCCTTGAAGGTGACTTTTATTAATAAGTTATAACGCGAAAACGAAGCGTTTTAGGGCTTATGTTTATATGAACTTATTTTCTTGTTTTGATGTCAGGAATCCATATCCAAACCTGTAAAATTATTTTTGAGTCGCCCTATATAGCGTAGACGTAATCCATAACAGGTTTGGTTTCTTCCTTCGTAGCAATGTATGTGTCCTCTGAAATCTATTTCAGCACTATAAACACATTGTTGCGATGGTAAAAATCTTATGTGTTCCATTCACATGCCTTTATGTCCTCGGCAAACGAACATACTCACAAAAGATTATTCTCTTATCAACATCATGTTTATCGAGTCAGACAATTGCAGAAATGGTCTTATAACAGTTTCCTTATAAATAGAAAAAAATAAAGGAATACGCTAGGCTAAAGCGATAGTCAAATCTTTTAAAAGCGGTCACTATGCAAATGTCATTGAAATTCGGTCCTTTATTCATGGCCAGGAGTAAAATACTGTGTATGAAACAAATTTTGCGTTCTATCGAGGTCTAATTTTTTTGTTTTAATTATTTCTTATGTTTTACCTGGTATGCAAAAGTCATTCAGAATAAACATGATTTTTAGAGGCTATTCCAAGAAAATTACATTTTTATTTGACATGTAATTATCTTTAATAGTTGGTATTTAAAACAACTCGTTTGTCATTTTTGCGAAATTAGATTTTTGCATTGTTTGTCACTATGAAACGCTGGTAAAACGAGTTTAATCGTGGCCGCCGTTCGCTCACTGACGGAGTACGTGACGGTCGTCCAAATTCAGTTGTTGTGCCAGTAAACTTTGATGTGCAAAAACTGATAGTGATTGTATGATCATTGAGCCGTGAAAAAGGTTTGCTCTCGTTGGATCACAGATAATTTGACACAATCTCAAAAGATACTTGTGTCGATGGTGCAAACAAATACTTAAGAAATACAATGGATGGGCTTCAAAAGATTTAGGTATATAAGACTGTAACAGGTGACAAATCAGGAGCCGGAAATTAAACAGCAGTCGACTGTATGTATGTTTCAAGATGAACCAAATCCAATAAAAGTTGTTCTTACTCGAAGCACTTCAAGACAAATGGTCACCTGTTTTTTGTTGTTTCTTTTTCTCAGATAACCGGTCATGTCACAACAGTGATTTTAGAAGAACGTAAAATTGCCAATTCTGAATGATAAACAAACATTTGTTTGCCGGAAGTCTTCGCTGAAATAAGGAAAACAACAAGAGCCGTCGTGTCAGTCTTCATCAAGAAAATGTGAGCGCTCACATATCTCGTCTAACAACCAACTAATTGAACACTATAAAAAATCAAACTGTTGGCTCATCCACCGTACAACCCTGATTTGACACTTAACTACTTGCTTTTGTTCCCTGAACATCAAGAATAAAATGCGTGGTCAATGACTTTCTTCGGCAGATGAAGCCGTTGATGCATTCAAAAGTGAAGGTGTGTCAAGTAGATTGGAAAACATGCAATGACAAATGTTTCGAACGCATGCAAAAGTGCATTGGTCATAAAGAAGAATATTTCGAGAAACAATAAACCAATTTTCAATGACAAATTACTATTTCCATTATTAGGCTCAAAACATAAAAAATTCCCCTCGTAGCTATTAGGTTTCATGCCCAGTTGCCAAGGACAAAAACTGAATAAACATGTATTCCCCTATGCATTACTGGTTTAGCCTTGCATTTAAAATACTGTCGAAGTAAATATTTACATTTGTTGTTGCAATTGCAAGCAAATATTTGCTACTGTTGATTGGATTATGAACGGGTCTGTATTGTTTTACAGTATATAGTGATATAACTGTTAGCTCGTTGCTTTAAATTTAAGCTTATCAGTTTCAACATTTGAATGAACTCAAACTATAATAAAAAAAAATGAATGATCAACATAACATAAAATACATGTGCATACTCATTTTGGCGAATAGAAAGTTATGAAATAAATGAATTATACAATGGCTAGCATACTGTGTTGCTTTACATATAATGAAAACGAAAGTGGTTAATATTTTCTTTCCCAAATTAGGTTGTCTCTCTCGTTCTCAATAATTACCATATTGAAATCCATAAAATCAATCTGTTATTAATCAATACTCATATTAAAAACAGAAAAATCGTTTGTATGTCTCATGGACACTCAATGAAATTTGAACATTTTTTCACTGCTTTTCACACTGCCACTCCTATTAGACACAGCTACAAAAATACTTCCAAATACTATAAACTTGGTAGGAAAGTTATGAGAACATTTCATATTCATTTAAGCAATTTTTGTTCCTGTTCGTTGAATATAAATATCACGGGCAATATTGGATACTAATGTGAACATAGCAGGTTTTAACATTCGACTTCTGAAGCAACAATACCAGGGTATAGCTTCAGCTTTTACCAATGTAAAATTAAAAAAAAAATTATTATGTGTTCCATTCACATGACTTTCTCTAAATCTTTGTAACAAATCATTGTTGATAAGCCTATTCTTCTATCTACTTCATGCTAATCGACATAAAAATTAGCAGAAGTGGTCGAATTTTTTATTTCCTTATAGGTAGAAAGTAAATAAGGGAATACACTAGACTAAACCGACAGTCAAATGTTTTAAAATGCGGTTGCTATAGAACTGAAATCCATTTCTTTGCGTGGGCAGAAGTTTAAAAGTTCCCGCGTGAGAAATGTATAAGTATTTTAAATAACAAAGAATATCTCGAAACGGTCACCTCCACGAAAAAAATAGATATGACATAAAGTGTATATTTGAACGAGATCTACATTTTATAGTAAGTTTTTGTTTATATCTTACGGTTTGCTAGATATACAAAAATTCAGCAAAATTCATCCAGAATAAATAGGTTTTCAGTAGCTATTTCCATAAAATTTAAGATATACATTTTATTTGATATGGAAATGGCTTTAATATGATGTATTTTAATCAAAATCGTTAGAGAAAAACAACATTTTTGAAAATTTTTCCATGTAAAGGATAGTTTGGGTTGGATGGATTTTCTTAAAAATCTTCGTGTCGCATCCTTGGAAGATACTAAACTTAAATGTCAAGTTTGATATATAACGGTCTTTTCAATTTTGATCTATGTTGTCCACAGACATAGACACACATAAGACTTTTTTCTGAAAATCCTTTTTTTTTTTTTTGATTCAGGGGTGCCAAACATGTATTTCCGGTGAAATCTCGGTATCAAAGTTTTGGGTGAAATACCATGTACATAGTTCGCATAGAGAAAGTAATAAAAGCAGTCAAGGATGTATACAGTAGCTTATTTGAGGTGTCCTGAGAGTTTTAATTAAATCGTTTCTGTAATAAGTTAGGCACCATAGCACAAACGTCCCAGGAGCAAATAAGACATTTTAAAACTGAATAAAACCCATATTATCACTTCGGAGTGTCTATAAGTCATGATGCTGTCCTCACTCCTTGAAACAAGTGCCTTGTTTAAATAGCAAACATTACGAAAAATGCGCTGTATGGAATAAAATCACGCAGTTTTACTGCTATTGCGCAATTGCCAACCCATATGGATGAAACTCGCTAGATTGGCGCCTGGTTTGCACCAAATCTCGCGCGCACACATAACACAGTAAACTAGTCCTAAAATAGCGCACGTGAGCAGGTTTGGTGAAACATCTTGGCAGCTCTGCAGTTGCTTTTTGCATGGCACAACAGAACTGCTAAGGAAAACAAAGTAATTTTTGAGTATTTGAATATAAATCGCGCGTTTTATTAAACCATGACTCCTTGGTACAGCTCACTAAGAGCCTTGATCTACCGCCCGGCCGCTGCGTCCCCCATCTCGGTCCATTACAGACGTCATAGATGGGTGCAGTATTGGGGTTTGAGACGTGGTCAGCGCTTCGATCCCCCCAGTCAGTTAATGCGGTCTTCACGACCTGGAGCCGTAACTTCTCCATCAAGTAGCTCCTCAATTGGCCCCCCAGGAGTCGAGGTTGTGTGCACCCCGTTCCAGGTCTCCCAATGCGGGAAATGAAATAGCGTTTTATTTATGGACGCTTCTTAACTACTGGGGTTCTCAGCGTCCCATTCTATACTGGGAGTAAAATACCGCTTAATTTTGCTGAGAGGTATCTCTATGAGACTTGAGGTTCTTTTACGTGCCGTAAATCTACGACATGGGACCCATGGCTTTACTTCCCTTCCGAAGGAAGCCATGCTACCGATTTTACGCCCGAGAAAATCCATCGTCCTCCACCGAGTTTGAACCCGCGTTCTTGAGTATATGAAGTTAATATGGTGGAATAATCCTCACGCCGGTATTGGGAATCGAACCCAGGTCTCCCGCTTAGGAAGCAGCAACGCTACCACCGCGCTAAGGAGACGACCTTTATTGAACCTTGATAATCAAAAACAATGCACATGAGACATTCCTTAAGCTTATTACAACCAATCTAGACATAAAACATTAATACATTTATAAATGAGACGTTGTGGTGCAATAATATACTTTTTAAATGCTTCTAAATAAATGTAACTCATTGAGTAAAGCAGAAATACTGATTTTGCTCGATAGCCCTGCGAATCGCCTACTGTGCACCAGCTGCGCCGAAAGTAGGGCCAGATAATAATTCCTTTACTTTTAGCACTGAAACCATAGAAGAGACCTGTCCCTTTATTTTGTTAACACATTTTTACTTTTTCTGCACGTACTATGTACATAGTGTATAGAGAAGATATTGTATTGCACCCAAAAATTCGATACCGAGATGTCACCGGAAATATAAGTTTTGTGTCCCCCTTAATCCAAAAAGCACATCTTTACAAAAAGGTCCGTGTATGTGTGTGCGCGTGTGTGTCTGTGGACAGCATAGCTCAAAAACGAAAAGACCGTTAAATACTAAAATTGCTATTTAAGTTTGACATCTTCCAAGGATGAGAAACGAAGATTTTCAAGAAAATCCCCCACCCCAATATGGAACATTTTTCGAAAATGTTGATTTTCTTAAAAATGGCTCTAACGATTTTGATTAAAATGTCAAAAATTAAAGATATTTGCTGGACAAATAAAATGTATATTTTGAGTTTTCTGGGAATAGCCTCTGAAGGCTACTTTATTCTGGATGAAGTTTACGGAATTTTGCATAACTGCTAAACCGTAAGAGATGGACAAAAACTTGACACACAAAAAAATGTAGTGCACATTAAAACATACAATTTATGTCATATGCATTTATTTCGTGGAGTTGATCGTTTTTAGATATTCCTTGTTTTCGGTTTCAGCTTTGAAAAACTTATGCTTTTCTCATACGGAATTTGTCAACTCCTGTCCATACAAACAAAGGAACTTCAGTAACATAACAAGCTTTTGATTGTCACTTTTACCTATGGAACTCCGTTATTTTCCTTCTACTTGCAAGGAAGCAAGTAATAAGATAATTTTTGTTAATGTTTCTAAATTAGCAAGAAGTAAATAGAAGAATAAACTTTTTAACTATAATTTGTTGCAGAGATGTTGAGAAAGGCATATGAATGGAACACAGCAGATTTTTCTCATCATTTTGGTATATCAAACATTTGCATACGTTAATACGAGGTACGTCCAGAAAGTAAGTTCCGTTTCAATTTATCTCCGCTGCAGCGCTGCGATCGCAGTTCCGCACATGCGCGGTAGACGCTCTATATCAAGGAGGAGAAACGTGCGCAATTTTGAGATCGCTGTCAGCCACATACGCTTTGTTGTGCATGTTTACAAGGTCGGTGTTGATTGAAAATCCCGCCGCTTGTGAAATCAGATCTGTGATTCGTTTTCTGAATGCTAGGAAAGTGAAACCAATTGAAATTTATCGGCAAATTTGTGAAGTTTATGGACACAATGCAATGAGTGATTCAATGGTGAGAAGATGGGCCCGACAGTTCAATGAAGGACGTAGTGAAGTGCACGACAACCACGGCCACACTCTGCAAATGTGACGAAAAACTTCCTACAGGGATTCGGCTGGGATGTGTTTGACCATCCTCCGTACAGCCCTGACCTCGCTCCTAGCGACTTTCATCTGTTTTTACATCTCAAGTTGCCGGTCAACACTTCAACAGTGAAGAAGAGCTGAAAGAAAATGTTTCCATCTTTTTGAAGATACAGGCGGCAAAGTTCTATGAAGAAGGTATACAAAACTTGTGCCACGCTATGACAAATGCCTGCAAAATTTCGGCAGTTATGTGGAAAAGTAGTTTATGAGTTGTGGAATTTTGTTCAATAAATAATTATTCTGTATCTTTATACAATTTAATTTTATTACCAAACGGAACTTACTTTCTGGACCTACCTCGTATACCTATTATACATTCATGATTGGTATAAAAATTGCCTTCTCATGATTTCTGTTATATTAGTATTCATATTTTTATGTGAACATTTACATATTTTCATAGATTTGGTTATAACATAAACCATTACAAAATAATGAAATGAAATGAAATGGCGTTTTATTTATGGACGTTCCTTAACTGTTGTGGTTGTCAGCGTTCCATTCTATACTGGGCGTGAAAGACCACATAATTTTGCTCAGTGCCTCACTATGAGTCTTGAGGTTCTTTTACGTGCCGTAAATCTACGACACGGAACCCACGGCATTACTTCCTTTCCGAAGGAAGCCATGCTAAGGATTTTTACACCCGAAAAACTGCATCGTACTCCGCGGGGTTTAAACCCCCACAAAAAATGCATAGTAAAACAACAAATTCCTTAACTGCTAGTAGCATTGTAATCCTATTGTAACACCAATAGTGAGAGAATTAATTTGTAACAAAAAAACATTCGCATAGCAGTGAATATGGACGGGACCTGGTAATTAATTAGTATCCAACACAGTTCGAGAGAAACGTCTTCTCCTTGGTAAATGGCATAGGTTTCGAAATCACGCTGCAAACTGGATTTTCTAAAGGCAGAACCTTCTATAAATCATAAATATTCCTCCTAGGGCAGGACTAAACGTGGTAGTCGACGGCCTACATGTTGGATTGCAGTCTATTCCTGATATAAGCTGAAGCATGACACAAGTGCAAGGAACAACAAACCACATCACGTGATTTCTCACTACGATCATAAAGCAAGCCGTAATATGAAATTGCAGCTAAAGGTAACAGTATTCTTTGACATAAAAACCAACTTAGTAATATTTTGAAAAAGCTGTCCAAATGTAGTACTCCACAGAAACCATTAAACTCACAGAGGTGAACACCGAAAACAAAAGCAATCAGAAATGAGCAAGAGGGCAGCTATTTGCGCTTAAAACGGCTATATACTACTATAAAGAACTCGCAAAACGTGTGTTTTAAACGAGCACACACACACACACACACACACACACACACACACACACACACACACACACACACACACACTCGTTAGCTAACCTCAGCACGGGACCGAGATGCTATATAACAAAGCAAAATAAACCGGCTGCACGTAAGAATGTGGTTATTAATGCGCTAAACCAGCTTCTATCTGTTAATTGTAGCCAAAGGAAAAAATTAAGAAGTTGTTAAAGTTGCAGTTAAGCTAAGGTGAAAGAAAAGCGCAAAATTAATACATTTTTAGTAAACAATAGAACTGAGTGAGCTTAAAACACTACTAATGTTTTAGTTACAATTCCGCATTGCTCAAGATGTGTCATAATTCAGTTGACCAATGCGAATAAATAATTGCTTCATAAGTTATATTTAAAATTTAAAATATTTCAACCACAAACGTGAAATTTGTTTATATTATTTCGCTTTGTGTTTTTATAAGATGTTTTTATTTTCTCTATCGTATATTTAAAGTACATAATAAGTATATTTCACAAAAATACACGTGTTGAGCAAACCTGAATCCAAAAAGAAGGTCCGCGGGTGGACAGTATAGCTCAAAACAAAGTCGATTAAATACTATACGATTGGTATTTAAGTTCAGTATCTTCGAAGGATGCAAAATAAAACAAGAAATAGCTCTGAAACGGTTAAATTTACAAAAATGTTCATGAAAAATTGTGTGTTTAATTTCTATAATTTTTGTGTAGTAAGTTTTTGTCTATCTCTTACGGTTTACCAGTTATTCGAAGGTCATCCAGAATGAAGAGATCTTCAGAGATTATTCCCAGAAAATCAACATATACATTTCATTCGTCACGAATAAAGCCTTAAAAATATGATATTGTTATCAAACTCCTTAGAGCCATTTTTGAGAAATAAATTTTTTCGAAAAATCGTTCATGTAAAGAGTAGTTTGTAGTGGACACAGCTTCTTGAAAGACTCGTATCACGTCCTTGGAAAATGCTGAAATTAGATATTAATTCTGGGACTGAACAGACTTTCGGTTTTTAGTTATTGTGTTCTTAGGCACATGGATACACTCAGACGAACCTTTTCTAAAACTGCTTTATTTTTGGACTTAGAGGATATCCAAGCTTATATTTCCGATGAAATCTTGCCATTGAATTTTTGGGTGGAATACATTAGCTTCTCTGCCTACTAATTATATATACAGAAAGTAAAAAAAAAAAGTAGGATGTGTTCCATTCACATGTCTTTCTCTAGCTGTTCCACGATTACTCATTTATTTATATCATACGAATCAAGATAAACGTCTTATTACCCGCGTCAATAAGCGAATGCGATAGAATCTTTTAAAAGCTCATTGCTATGTTAAACCATTTAAATTTACTCTCTTGTGCATTCCCGGGAGTATAACAAAACGAGAGGAAAGAAAATCAGCCTTCCTGTTTTTGAAAAGTTTAAGTTGCTTAAAACTGAAGCCAATAACTAGGCATATCTATGACAACGAGACCTATATTTCTTACTTTCTCTACACGTACTATGTACATAGTGTATAGAAAAGGTATTGTAATGCACGCAAAAATTCGATGTAGAGGTTTCAATGGAAATATATGTTTTGAGGTACCCAGTCCAAAATATTCAGTTTAAAAAAAGATATTTAAGTTTGGTATCATCCAGGGTACGAAGATTTTCAAGAAAATCCCCCCCTCCAAACTCCCTTTACATGGGAAAATATTTAAAAGTTTTGATTTTCTCAAAAATGGCTGTAACGATGTTATTTAAAATACCGTATATTAAAGCGATTTCCATCAAAATAAAATATATGTCTTGACTTGGTTGGGGATATCTTCTGAACACCTCTTCATTCTGTGTGAATTCTGCCCTTTTTTGTATAACTGATAAATCGTAACAAATGTAAAATGGCGCCAAAACCTGAAATTTATATCATGTACGTTTTTGTTATGGAGGCAAACGTTTCTGAGATATTATTTGTTATTGGTTTCAACTTTGAAATACTTGTACTTTTCTCACTCAAGAAACGTCGTTTTCCTTTTTTTCTATTCCTAGCCAAGCAACGAAGCGAATTGCAATGCTAGTTGCATATCGAAGTTTTAAATCATTTGACTATCGCTTTAATCTACTACTTTCAATTAGTTCCCTTTTAATTACAAATAACTAAGTAATAAGAAGACGATGGATTTTACTTCGGGAGGGAAGTAAAGTCATTGGTCACGTGTCGTAGATTTACGGCGCGTAAAAGAACTTTGAACCTGATAAAAGAGGCCTCCGAGCAAAATTAAGTGGTCTTTCCTTCCCAGTATAGAATTGGGCGCTGAGAACCACAACCGTTATAGAGCGTCCATAAATAAAACTCCATTCCTTTTTTTTTTCCCCTGCCAATGGTATAGATTAGCATGATGTAGAAAGAGGAATGATCATTTGTTAGAATCTTGTAGAACAGCTAGGGAAAGCCATGTGGGTGTAACACATCAGCTGTTTTAGCTATTGTATTGGATTTACACACGAGCATTTTGTAAATAAAAATGTTTCTTTTTTATTCAGAAGACCTCAAAACATATATCTCCCATGAAATCTCGACATCGAATTTTGGGTGGAATGATTCTTCTTCTCTGCCTGGTATGTACAGCGCGTGTATAGAAAATAAAAATCTAATGTGTTCCATTCACGTGGCATTCTCTACAAGTGATTGTTAATAAGCTTATTCTTCTATCCACCTCATGCTAATCGAGATAAACACTAGCAGAAACTTGTCTTATTACTTAGCTCCTTAATAGGTAGAAGGAAACTAAGTGAATACATTAGAGTAAACCGACAGTCACATGCTTTATTATGTGGTTGCTACGGAATTGAAATTCGTTTCTTTGCGTGGTCCGGTGTTGACAATTTTCCGTATGAGAAAAGTTTAAATATTTTAAAACTGAAACCAGCAAAAACATTTATATGATATAAATTGTATGTTTTAAGGAACTCCGTGTATTAAGTTTCTGTCTATGTCTTACGGTTTACTAGTTATGCTAGTTTACTACTTAAATAATCAAGTTTGCTATTTAACAGCCTTTTCCTTTTTGAACTATGCTGTCCACAGTCACACACACGCACACACAGACCTTTTTTTGGATTTAGGGGGTCCTTAAACATTTATTTCCGATGAAATCTCGGTATCGTATTTTTGGGTGCAGTATTATAGACTTCTCTTAGCCCAACTGGGTAGTGCGGTGGTAGCGTGTCTGCCTCACATTCAACAGCTCGCGAGTTCGAATCTTGCTTATGGTGAGTTTCCCGGACAAGACTTTTTTAGGCGTTTTCCCTTATCCTGAAAAGACGAATGTCCAGTAACTTTAAGCTCCATGAATCCCGAGATCATTTAAGCATCATTTCACCTATTTCATTCATCGTCCGATATGATCAATCAGGTTAAAGAATGTTACAAAAAAAAAAAAAAAGGTCTATCCGCTAGTACATTGTACATATGGGCTAGAGAAGGCATTAGCTTCTAATTGAATGCTTACTCATTGCGAAACAAAACCCCAAATCTTATTTTCTAATCCAGGTATCCGTGCACTGTTGAATAAACGTGTGCTATGCTGCATGGCTGATGCTGTAGTTGTTTATTTAAGTTAACATCTTATTAGCATTGTCTTGGTTCTCTCATGCATATCCATGGTTAACTCAGTAACTGTTCTAGCACCTTCCTTAATTGGTTGTTAGCATGAGGAAGCACTTGATTAATTAATGAAGCTTCGCCCTAGGGGATATAGACGTATTTCAATTCAGTTTTACGTCTTTAATTGTGAAAGGAACTAGTTTCGAGTTCACAGCTGTTTTACTCAGCCATGGGCAGCCCTTAAGGAAGAACTTCATCTCAAAATAAAGGAACAGTTTGCTGTGCTACGGAGCAAACTTCCTGCAAAGTTTGTGAAAGATCCTTTCAAAGGCAGAGCTATAACCTAAGGACGATATCATATAGAAGCTGTCCTCTCAATTAGCCTGGCTGTGGAGGGCGATCATGCGAGGAAACTGTTCTACCACTGAAGTGGAAAAGTGGTACATCCATCTGTGTGTGAGGTGAGGGTGGGGTGGGGTTTATTCTGGTAAGACGAGCAAGTGAACCGTTTTCCCCAGCCCCATTCCATGGGAGCAGCCGTCAGCTGTGTGTGTGTGCAAGCAAACACGTAATGAGATGCCAGGCAAAATGATTCACTTCCCCTTATGCAAATGGAGACAGAGAAAGGTAGAGAGAGGTTCTCTTTTCCACAAAGTGACGGAAACGCCGAGCTTCCCTACTGCTTCAATTTACGGTACCGGTGTCTTCTTCCGGGGAATCTCTTTCTTTAGCAAGGAGAAGACATTAATAACGTTGTGTCACAAGAACTTCAAAAGCCTCATGATAAATTTGTAAGCATTAGAATAATTACGTATCTGACAGAAGCGACACGGTACAAGCATTTATCTGTCATACAGTCCTTTACGTTTCATTCCCTCGTTTTTTATTTTCTCTACTTAGTACTAGTAGAAAATATATTGCATTCCACCCAAAAATTTGATACCGATATTTCACCGGAAATAGACTTTTATGGTCCCCTGAATCGAAAAAAAATCATTTTAGAAAAAGGTCCGGGTATGTGCGTCGATATGTCTGTCAATACAATAACTCAAAAACGAAAAATCGTAGGTATTAAATATGTTTACTTAAGAAATAAAATATATATCTTGAATGTTTTGGGAATGCCTCTACAGATTTCTTCATTCTGGATGACTTTTGAATAACTGGTAAACCACAAGAGAGAGATAAAAACTTAACACACAAAAAATATAGATCTAGATAAGACACACAATTTATGTCATATACATTTTTTCTTGAAGAGTTGACCATTCCCGAGATATTACTTGTCATTGCTTTCAATTTTAAGCTACTTAAACCTTTCACAAACAGAAAGCCATCTTTCGTTTCATCTCTTAGTTTTTTAATACTTGCCGTGCAAAGCTAACAGAATTTTAATTGTTTCAGAGCGACCTCTTTTTAAACTATTTTAATGTCGCTTTAGCCTAATGTATTACCTTATTTTCCTTCTACTTATAAGTAACTAATACAATATTTCTGATAATACCTATATCGATTAGCGTGACGCTGTTAAAGGAATAATCCTTTGTAGCAATGGTTTATAAAGAGAGGCATGTGAAAGAAATACATCAGATTTGAAAAGGTCCGTGTATGTATGAGCCCATGTGTCTATGAATAGATTATTTTATAAACGAAAAGCCGTTAAATACCAAACTTCGTATTTTAAGCTTAGTATCTTCCGAGGATGCGATATGAACATCTTCAAGAAATCCCTCCACGCCAAACTACAATTTACATGCAAACACATTAATTTTTTTTTATTTTCTCAAAAATGGTTTTAATGATTCGTTTTAAAATTCCGGATATTAAGTATATTTACAATACAAATAAGATGTAATTTTGAATTTCCCGGGGATACCCTCTGAGGTCCTCTTCATTCTGAATCAATTTTTTATAATTGGTAAGGCGTAAGAGACGACAAAAAGTTAATACAAAAATTATACATATAGTTAAAATACACAGCATATATCCTATATTTTTTCGTACAAGAGATAACCATTTTCGAATTATCCGTTGTTATCGGCTTTAATTTTATAATTTTTATATTTTCCTCAAACAGGAAGTCGTTAATTTTATTTTGTTTTAACCGTAATCATCCAAAGAAGCAAAATTTAATGACAATTGCATAGCGACAGCTTTCAAAACATATGAATATCGCCTTAGTTTAGTGTATTCCCTTAGTTTCCTTTTAACTTTAAGAATCTACGTAATGAGACAATTCTACGACTGTTGAGCTCGATTAGCCTGAAATAGAAAAAAGAACAATCTTTATTAAGATGTCTGTTTTGTATGAGAAAATCATGTGAATGAAACTCATCGTAAATGGAACAATACTACCTATACAGGCTGTCCCAAAATTCAACCCACAAATTGGTAGGATTGTAGAGGGGCCCTAGATAAAAAGTTTGAGATAGCGAATCTATTATCCCTTTTGCCAAATGTCAAAGTCATGGCATGTTTTCTGGATGGCACAACAATGGCCATAACTTAGAAAGCATGTGGACGTGAGTATCGTATTTTCATGCATAATGCCTCATTTGTATGCCAGTAGTCGAATGAATGCAGTATTGATGCACAATCTATTCGATATTTAAAATTATTGGACTTGCAATTTTGGCAACATTGCCTATTCTTTCAGGGCGTGCAGCCGCGTTTGATTTCAGGTCAGATGTGGTTAACGAGAGCTCGTCGCTCTAATATACTAGAGGGTTAGTCGCTATAGCACTGCTCATCGAATTTCACAATACAAAGTTCACTCGGCTCTTAGAAGTTTCCATTTTTCTCAAAGAGGTAAACAATTTGCGCAGCGCTAATACGCTCAGTTTACATTTATGAAGCCAAGATGATGATAAACCCTCCAGTACTTTCAAAAGACTGAATGATATTGTACGTAGTGTTCAATATTAAGTGCACTTATTGTCAAAAAACCTGTGTAGATTAATGCAATAAAACAATTGGATTTGTTGAAAACATTTATGTAATATGTGGTGTGAAATGTAGTGACTGAACTATATTTTTGGGGAGGAATAAAAAAAATCTGGTGTGTTCCATTCACATGACTTTCTCTACATCTCTGCGACAAATTATTCTTAAAAAGCTAATGCTTTTATTTAATTAATGCTAATCGAGAAAAAAGTTAGCAGAAATAGTCTTGCTTCCTTGTAAGTAGAAGCGAAATAATGGAGTATCATAGGTTAAAGTGATAATCAAAAGCTGGTTGCTATGTGACTGAAGTTCCTTTGTTAGTACGGACAGGAGTTGACAAATTCCTGAAACCTAAAACAAGGAATATCCCAAAAACGATCAACTCCACGAAAACAAATTATATAACATAAATTGTGTATTTTAATGTGCTCTACATTTTTGTGTGGTAAGTTTTTGTTTATCTCTTACGGTTTAACAGCTATGTAAAGTTCCGTAAAATTCATACAGAATAAAGTAGTCTTCAGAGGCTATTCCCGGAAAATTCAAGATATACATATTATTTGTCAGGTAAATATCTTTAATATACAATATTTTAATCAAAATCGTTAGAGCCATATTTGAGAAAATCAACAATTTCGAAAAAAAGTTCCGTGTAAAGGGTATTTGTGGTGGGGGAATTTTCTTGAAAATCTTCGTGTCATATCCTTGCAAAATACTAAACTTAAATACCAAGTTTGGTATTTAATGATCTTTTCGTTTTTGAGCCATTCTGTCCATAGACAGATACACACACATGGATCCTTTTCCAGAAATGCTTTTTTTGGGTTTAGGGGGACCCAAATCATGAAATCTCGATATTGAATATTTCTATGCATTACAATACCTTCTCTATACACTATGTACATAGTAGGTATAGAAAAAGTAATAACACCTGATTATTGCTTAGATTTGAACAGAGGTACTTTGAATTTATCCGTACATAAATATTAAGACGTTTTAATCACCTGAGTTACTGTGGTTCTGCGAGAATGTGCTTGTGAAAATCTTCGTTAATGCCTATACGTGACGTATAGACATTAACGAAGATTTTCATAAGCACAGTAGCCACTACTGTGAAAACCATGAATTGCTAAACATTTTGTTCATATTGTAAAAGTATACACAGTGTGTAAGAAAATAAATTGTTTCAACAAGGTGTGACATGGAGATCACACAGATTAACATCCTAAGCTAATCTAAGTTGCAAACTTCTGAGTTCATGTGCATTTTGATGCCAGTAGAACCACTGGCATGCTTAAGATCTTCGCTTATCAGACGCTCATTCAATCAGATAAACAATTACACAGACCTAGCTCCTTGTGATTAGGTTCACAATACTCCTAGAACTTTTGACGAAGGAGTAAGCTCTGCAGGAATGTTGCAGGCTGTCACATTGAACAGTTCCTCTGGTGACCTGTTATATTTTGTGCTTCGGATACTGTAATATTTCTCGAAGTCTCTTTCTATTCGCCTTTTACGTAGATATGACATGACTATTACATATTTCTTAATTAGTTTTATGTAGGTACATGTTTTACTACGGAGCTAGTTTGTAATTTTTATTTTATTTGAAGTCATTTGGCACAATGATTGTGAATGATTTGGTAAATTGAGAACTTGCCTACAACTGTATTGTACATGACATATCAATATATGATGTACTGTATTTTAGAAGCCCCTTCGAGCTGTTAAATGTAATTGTTATTGAAACGTTCTCTGTAGCAACTGCACCATAATCGTAAATTAATTTATTTTTTATTGTAGGTACCATTAATTCATACTGAGTAACGCAAAAAAATAGAAAAGTCTCGTTGTAAAATATAAACAAAGGAGACAACATAAAATAAAGGTATCTATGGAAGTTTGAACCTTCAATTTTCTTAACATTTTGACCCTTTGCTCACACGCTTGCCATAGCGCTAAATAATGCCATTATGTCTACGCTCTCCGAAATCCGGGTGTTTACGTCACGGTCCACTGCGGTTTCATCAGTAGCGTGCTGATGTAAAGAATTTAGCCATAGGTTCCCTATCTCAAAATGTTTATTTTGGACCCTTTTATAACCCTGCCAATTTGTAAGGTCGAATTCAGAGACACCTTGTATATATTAAAATACTTATATTTTTCTCAAATGGAAGTAGTTATGCTTGTTTCTTTTATATTACTCCTGACCACACAAGGAGAACTGAATTTTAAAGACAATCGCATAGCTATAGATTTAAAAAAAAATTGACTATCGCTTTAGCCAAGTGCATTCCCTTATTTTCCTTCTACTTACAAGGAACTAATTAATAACAGCATTTCTGCTAATGTTTATGACGATTAGCATGAAGTAGATAGAAGAGGAATATATTTTTAAGACTAGCTGGCTTGAAGAGTGGGTAGAGAAAGTCATGTGAATGGAGCACATCAGCCGTTTTGGGGGGTGTTGGAGATCAAGAGTTATCTAAGATTTATCTTTTTAGGATAACGAAAAAAAACCGGAAATAACCTCATCCTAATCACAATTAGAACTCAGAACCTCTTGAGATTGTCACAAGCTACTTCTACACCATAGAGAAAATATTGTTTTCCATCCAAAAATTGGAGTACAGTATACATAATTCACCAGAAATATACCTACTGTTTCAAATCAGCTGAATAGGAAAAAAGCATTTTCAAAAAGACAGGTCCATGCACGTGCGTGTTTATGCTTGTCTGTCTGTGGACTCATAATGAAAAGAAACAAATAGAAAAAGAAAAAAAGAAAAGCTGAATCAACATCATTTCCATATTTATATTCAACATCTTCTACGGATAGGACACAAAGAGTTTAAAGAAAATGTGACAATATTAAGGCCACAAGCCACAAGATAATAAGGTATTTAATTTGTAATATTATTATTAACTTGAAATATATTTATCTAAATAGCTTAAAACATACATTTAACTGTTAATTTTTGAGTGAATTGTTATTGATGAATTGTTTTACTTGTGTTATTAATAAATCTGGAAGACGTGTTCATTCTAATGCAAAAAAGTTTAAGTAAAGGAGTTTATAATGTATTGGCTGGAGACGTGACCAACAATCGCAACAATGATAGAAAGAGACGGAAAGAGTTATACGTATGTGCATTGCTAAAGCTTACATACGTTACACGGCCTTCGAATGAACGCACGGCAACACAAATATTCTGTTTGCAATTGCTGCAAAGAAGAAGAAGAAAAAAAAGAAGATCGTTTTGGCTTAGCAACGAAACAAGGAGTAACGGTGTATTCTGGTGAAAAATAAGTGATATAACTTGATTATGTATATGTTTATGTATCTGTAATGATTCACAATAAATTCAAAACATTAATAACACTATTTATTTATGGTATTTGAAACCAGAGTACAAAATGCGTATTGGATAACACAAACCTGAGAAGAGAGAAGAGTCTATATGGTAGAAGTATAAAATTAAGAACATTAAATACACCCGAACCAAACTTTTTTCGTTGCAAAACCCACAGCGAACTATCAAATATATACAGAAAAACATTTTCATTATGTCTTTATTTTCTCCAAATGTTTTTCTACTAATTTTACTGTCATTAAAATAGTGCTTTGTTAAAGTGTTTACATGACTAACGAAACATATATTTCCAAATTTCTGCAAATTTCCTATGAATTCCTGGACATTATTGACATTTTGAAAATGTATAGTATAATAGACAGGAAAAGCTTTGATGCTCTAAAAATAGATACATTACTTTACACAAATTGTTTTAAACAACTGTTTGGTATGGTATCGGCCATATCGTCTTTAAGTGCTGTCACACCATTGAGTTGTCTTGCAAAGCGAATGAAAATTCAAAGCCAACATATATCGACTTGCGTTTTAGAGATATTGTTTCGGTCCTGTGCGTCTCTATTGTACCTAAAAGGAAATCAGTAATAAAATGTTCAGAAATAGTAAGAATACCTTCCAGAACCATATAAAATTAACAATAATGGATAGAGGAAGTCTGTGAATGTGACATTAGTTTTTCATGGTATAGAAAAGTAAGTGTATTCCAAAAAAATTGCATATTTTGAATTTCCCAATTCCAAACAGTATTTTCAGAGAGAGAGAGAGAGAGAGAGAGAGAGAGAGAGAGAGAGAAAGGGAAACAAAATGTAACATAAAAACCTAATTTTGTACAAAATTAATATTTTATAAGATGATTATATCAAAAGATATTTTGCTATACTTTTAGTATATGTCACGTATTAACATAAATATGGAATTTTTTGGTGGATTACAATACTTGCCTATGACCAAGGTAGGGCAGGAGCGAATGACATTAAGGTACCGCAAGAGGCTATGAGGCCGCAGGTAGCCGACAAATAGAGACGCGCAAAATTCCATAATGACCAAGTTTGATGACGCTGTCATGCCAGAGTACTGCTCAGAAAGGCTGTACTGGGGAGAACTCGACCCACTGAAGCCGGCTCAAAGAAAGCAGTTCCGAGTAGAACTTCGCAAGGGGCAAACACCTGCGCCATCTATCCGGCACTGATCAACATTCCATAGATCCTAATCCTACCTGAAACATGAAAGAGGTAGCGAAATGACCGGAGCAAAATAACCACCCTAACATTCTCCCTACCAACCAGGGACAACCACAAAAAATAAGTGCTCTGACTGGTGGCGTGAGGAATCCAACCGAGGACCTTCCAAATGCGAAGCTTTCTTCTTCGGGGATTTAAAGCCTCCTCTACCTACTAAATATGTAGTGTAGAAAGTAAAAAGTGTATAACGTGCTAAATAAGTGTTTTAAGTATGGATGATGAAGAAATTAACCTACTTTAAGCAAAACTTAGTCATAAAACCAACTGTGTCTGATGGCGGCGAAACCTGGACGCTGTCCAAGAAAATGGATCAACACCAGATGATATGGGAAAGGAAGATCTTAAGAAAAATCTATGAACCTAAATATGAGAAAAATCACTGGAGCATCAGATACAATACAGAGTTAAAAGCTCAATATAAATCTCCAGACATTGTAGCCGAAGTTAAAGCTAGTGGGTTGGAATGATTAGGAAACATGATCAGAATGGATGACAATAAAATACGCAAAAAGACTCTGAAGGTAGACCCCATGGCCACGCTCACTAAAGTGCTTCGTGACGCAGGGAATCGTGGATTCGAGCCCCGCCTTGGGCATAGGTATCTATATGTTTGTAAAATGTGTGTGAGTGTGAAAAAAACAGCAAAAAAAAAAAAGTCAGCAAGGTAGTAAAAATGTTAGGAAATTGCAAAAGGGTATACAGTGCAGGAGTCCCGACCAGACTCTGTAACTGTATTTAAAAAAATAAAAAATATATTGACAGACATAAATTAAGGTGAGATGGCGTGAAAAGATGGAGGCAGAAGACTGAGGTTAGACTGGAATAGACTAAAATCCTAAGGGAGGTCAAGGCTAAACTACAAAGACCTTAGCTTCTAAAGAAGAAGAAATTAACTGATGTTCATAAATCAAGCAGATACTCCTACAAGTAAAAAGAACAAGCCTGCAAATATGGAAGTAACACTTAAAGCCAAGTAATACTGCAAGAGAAAGAGGTTAATGATTACTCCTATATAAAGGAAGAGACACTAATTCTTTCCTTTTTTCTCAGCCCGTTTCCGGCCCTTCATAGCTTAGAGGGATGAGCAGGGGTTTGATAAATGGTGCGAGGAAAATCAAGGTGGAGTTATAACACGATTTTAAATTAAGTACCGAAATTCTCGAGCTCTTTAGGTTACAGAGTCCACCCCCATACGTCATTTCCAGATTTATTTTTAGACCTCCCAAACACACGCGAATGTTCTGCGGATGTCGTGACGTGGAAAAACTCCTCCGTGGGGAAAAAAGAAGAGAAAATACAGCAGAAGAGGAAGAAGAAGCAGGGCAGGGTGCAAATGTGCCTGAGGTCTTTAGATAGGTAAGGAGGGCTTAATTGCTTTGCACGCGAGGTGTACCTTTCCTTCTTCCTTCCCTGACTTTCCCTCCGAAGTGGCTTCTTCCTGATACTCTTAAAATATTAAATACATCCTTCTACAAGACAACCGATGATTGCGGTATATATGGCATCCATGATTTCAATTTTCCTTTTTGGAGCTGAAGATGTTTACTCTGCCGCTGTGAAAAATTTCCTTTCTCTATTACGTATAGTAAGTAGAGGAAAAGTAAAAAATATCTATGTCAAAATCTTAAAGGAAATTGATATTATTAAATCCCCTGAACTAGAATAAAAAATATGATGTGTTCCATTCATTTGAATTTCCAACAAAAGATTGTTAAAATTTTTATTCTTTTACCTACGTCATGTTAATCGAGATAAAATTACCAGAAATGATCTTATTACTTGCTTCCTTGCAAGTAGAAAGGAAATAAGGGAGTAGCATAGGCTAAAACAGTGTTAAAATCTTTTAAAAGCTCTGTGATTGAAATTTTTTTGTATGGAAGAATTGGCAAATTCCAGTATGGGAGAGTATAAGTATTTTAAAGCTGAAACCAATAACAAGGAATGTATCAAAAACGTATATAACATAAGTTGAGTGTTTTAACGAGATCAACATATTTGTGAGTAACTTTTTTTTCCTTCTCTTACGGTTTACCAGTAATCAATTTGCAGCAAAATTCATCAGAATTACGAAGTCCAGGAAAATTCAAGGCTTATGTTTTCTTTGTCATGTAAATGTCTTTAAAATATTATATTTTTGAGAAAATAAAATTTTTCAAACATTTTTCCATGTGAAGGGTAGTTTGGGGTGGGAGGATTTTTTTGAAAATCTTCGCGTCGCATCCTTGGGAAAAACTTAATTTAAATACTAAGTTTGGTATTTAGAAAACTTTTCGTTTTACTATGCTTTCAACTGAAACACATACGCACAATAATATTTTTCTAAAAGTACCTTTTTTGGATTCAGGGGGTGTCAAGAGATGTATTTTGGGTGAAATGTTGCTATCGCAATTTGGGTGACATACAATACCTTCCCTATACCTAAGTACATAGCAAGCGTAGAGAAAGTAAAAAGACATTTTTAGAAAACAGTGTGTGTGCAGCATAATAAAAAGAATCTGTTGTGTTTCATTCATATGAATTTATCTACTTCTCTGCAACAAATTATTGATAAAAAGCTTATTCTTCTATTTACTTCATGCTAATCGAAAAGAATGGAGAAAATGGTCTTATTACTTTCTTACTTGTATGTAGCAGGGAAATGAGGGAGTACCATAGGCTAAAGCGATAGTCAGCCTTTTAAAATTTGATTTCAATGAGATTGAAATTCCTTTGTTTTATGGCTAATAGTTGGCAAATGCACGCATAAGAAAACGTATTAAATATTTTAAAACTGAAACCAATAACAAAGAATATCTAAAAAATGGTCAACTCTACGAAAAATATGAATATAACTTAAATTGTGTGTTAACGAAATCTACATTTTGTGGTTAAAAGTTCTTACGATTTACCAGCTGTTAACAATTCCGCAAAATTCATCAAGAATAAAGATGTCTTAAGAAGATATTTCCAGAAAATTCAATATAATGATGTTAGTTGTCGTGAAAATATCTTTAAAATGCGATATATTAGTCAAAATCATTGGAGTCATTTTTGAGAAATAAAACTTTCAATTTTTTTTCCATACAAAGTGTAGTTGCGGGTGGAGATATTTTCTTGAAAATCTTCGTGTCGCATCCTTGGAGAATATTAAACTTTGGGATTTAACGACTTTTCGTTTTTGTGCTATTCTGCCCAAAGACACACACAAACATATATTTCCGGTGAAATCTCAATATCAAATTTTTGGTGGAATGCAATAACTTTTCTTTACAGACGTAGTAAAAACAGGAATTAACTTATTTAGTTAATTTTCTTTATGGCCACATGCTATTACAATATATCATCATTACTGCGTTTCGGAGTTTTAAAATAAGAGTTCCATAGAAGATTGGTGGCCACATATAAACCACGCTTCTCTAAAAGATGACATTAAGAATTCAGTGTTCGTAAGCGCCTTTCTTCACGATGTGAGTCGACCTAAGCCGAGAATTGTTTAGCCATTTTCTTGATGAAAAGAGGCGATAAACCCGTTATGTTTAATATATCATATGAGGGCTTCAAGTTTTAAGTTTTCCCATTATAGCGATGACAGGACTTATGATAATACTAACTCGACTTTAATACCGATGAATTTCAGTAACACGACTTTATATTTTCTCTAGCACGTATGTACAAGATACATATAGGTAGAGAAGGTATTGTATTCCACCCAAAAATTCAATACCGAAATTTTACCCAAATATCCGTTTAAAGGTATCCTACACCTAAAAAGTTGGAACAAAGTATGTGTGTCTCCGTGTGTCTGTGAACAAGATAATTCAAAAGCGAAGAATCGAAATACCAAAATTGGTATTTAAGTTTAATATCTTCCAAGAATACGATACGAAGATTTTGAGGAAAATCCCTCCACCCCAAATTACCCTTTATATAGAAAAAATTCTAAAGCTTTATTTTATAAAAAATGACTAACAATTTACATTAAAATGCCTACGAATATTAAGATATTTACATTGCAAATAAATATGTTATTCTAAATTTTCTGGGAATAGCCCCTGAAGACATCTTTCTGGAACACTTTTGCATAAGTGATAAACTGTAAGAGATAGACAATAAACTTGCTGCACAAGAAATATAGATCTCGTTAAAACACACAGTTTACGTTATATACATTTTGCTGTGGAGTTGATCGTTAATGAGATATTTCTTGTATTGGATTCAGCTTTAAAATACGTAAAGTATTCTCATACAGGAATTTGTTAACTCCTGGCAATGTAAAGAAAGGAAATTCAATCACATAGCAACTAGCTTTAAAATTTTGACTGTCGGTTTAGCCTATTGCATTTCCTTATTTCCCTTCTACTTATAAGGTGGTAATTAATACGAACATTTATGTTATTTTCTATTTATATTATCAGGGTAAAAGATCAGTTTTTGTAGGAATAATCTGTTGGGGAATAGCTAGAGAAAGTCATTTAAATGAGGCAGATCAGATTTTTCCACTTATTGTGTAAGTGCGTATATTATGGTGCAACTGGTATATTATGCCTGATGTCAACATTTGTTAAAAATTAACTTATATTCCATAAAATATCAACTTTGTTATTTACGAGTATAAAATAAAAAGCTTATTTTCTAAATGTACTTATAATTTTATTGTGCACTCAATGTGAAATATATCTCATATAAATATGTCCCGTATAATAGATCTCAAAATTGGGAACTGCGGTGTTTTTAATATTATGGGATTGCTCATAGTGTCGAAATGCCATAATCCTAAAATTACTAGATTTCTCAAACTATGAGTTTCTCTATGCAATATAAGAATAATAATTCCGATTTTCACATTTTATATAACATAATATATGTATATTTATATTTTTCCAAGACTAGCTCAAAGTAAACTATTAAGGGTCAAATTATCTCCATAATTACCAAATTATGGTAAAAGGAATCAAACTGTATTATTAAACACTTACAGTCTATAATTTATCAGTAAAATTATCCTGAATGAGAATTCAATGCAATATACAAATTTGAAAGTTAATTTAACAAAAACATATCTAGAATTAATGCCACTACTGAGGGTCGTAAGAATCTTATACTATATTAAAATTTGCTCTGATTCATTAGAGAATTTAGAACCTACCTATCTATATCCTGAATTCTAGAACGAGAACCCATAAAAAACGATCATAACAATTCAACCCTTAATAATTTATAGTTCTCAGAGAGCTTCTTCAAAATTGCTAATTAACACTTGCTAATGCTTATCAGGTAATATTAAATATATTTCGATCCGCGCAGCTCACACCTTCAACTGCTTCCACCTTCCTGCTTTAGCCTACCACCGTTCGAAGATTGTAGGATAGGTGGGGATGAAAGGAAAGTTTGCAATCGCCGCTATATCAAATACGTGCGTTCTCGGCTGAATGTAGGTTAAGAACAAGTACTTGCTTTCACAAGTGGCAACTTTGTAAACAATCTCCCTAGCCTGTACTCTAAGGAACTCACCAGAAGAGAACTTAAA
The DNA here is from genome assembly GCA_030762935.1 of Hymenopus coronatus. NCBI lineage: Eukaryota > Metazoa > Arthropoda > Insecta > Mantodea > Hymenopodidae > Hymenopus > Hymenopus coronatus. Next base: position 70,840,920 of record CM060895.1, read on the forward strand.
TGCGAAAGGTCTCGTACTGTTAATAGTTCTCAAATTATATGCTCTTAGAATGAACAGTAGCCCATCTGGGATTTGTGGGGGTAGCGTGTTTGCCACTCATTCAACAGGTCGCGAGTTCGAATCTCGCTTAGGGTAAGTTTTTTTTTAATTTAGTTTTTCCCCTCATCCTGAGAAGACGAATGTAGAATAGCTTTAAGCTCCATAGACGCCGAGATCATTTGAGATTAATTTCATATGTCCCATATGCAGGTTAAAGGACGTTAAGCTCGCTGCTGCTTGCAATGTCCTATCTCCTACCATTGACAAAAACCTAGTGATGTGCATGCGTGTCTGATATTACTGGACATACGGGAGAAGAGAGAATGACCTAATCGGCAGTAGTTGCGCCCACAACGTTCTGCGCAGCTTTTTCATTACCCTTACAGGGTATAGCCAATTATTTCCAAATAGTGTTACTCTTGATATGTTAAACTTTCATTATGTCTTCATGCGACTTACGCTTTATCCAATGCAGACATTCTTTGCACAGCATTCCTCTCACATTGTCGTCTCCCGTTTCTTATGGAGCCCGTACATTGATGTGTTCTGAGGCTCAAGTAAAATTAGTTTTGAATAGCAACGGTCTCATCCTTCTTCAGTGCTCCAAGTTTATATTTCACAAATCTATCTAGATCCCACCAAGGACATTTTAAACTCTTTCCAATCAATCCACCCTGGCTGTTAGTGCTATGTAAAAACATTTCCTCAGTAGTCTCATTAAGCTAGTGCCATATTAATTCTATTTGAGATCTGAGGTGTTCACAGCAGCGTTCATGTAATTACTAGATCGCTTCATAGTTCAATAAACAGTGTTTGAATTCTACGTGAAACGCTACCTGAATAGGTGTGTATGCAAACTGTATAATGGTGTTTCGGAATAGCCGACCTTTGTTCTAATAGACAAACCAAAATGTCAACATATGTTTGAGGCGTACTGTTCTAAACTCTTCCAAATCGTGTTCCCTGCAAAGTTGGTGACATTTTAAAAACTACAGATAATATAATATGTATGAGTGGACACAAAAATCCAATTTTTGTTTTATAGCCCAGGAGGAGTTCATTAAAACTTCTCGCCTGCACTGGATTTCCTTGTGAAGCAGCAAATGTGATAACATTTTTTTTTTTAAAAAATCTCGTTAACTCACAATTTACCAAATTTACAGTAACAGAATTGGCAATACCCAATAAAAGTGAGCATAATAATATTGATGCAGACTAAAAATAATAATAGCATTGAAAGTTAAGCTCCAGTTTAAATAACTTACTTGATGTATATTTTATAACAAAAGTCTAACCATGGAGAACGGAAGAGGGGACAGGGTACAAGAGAGTGAGAATGTGGTTATTCTCAATCGTCAGACCAGTTTGTGTGTGTCCGTGCGTGCGTACGTGCGTATGTATGTGTGTGTGTGTGTGTGTGTGTGTGTGTGTGTGTTTTATATGCAATATTAAGTTTATGGCTGAATTTTATTTTAACTCATTATCATTCATCTGCATATGCTTTTTCTCATATCTATAGTTATTCTACAATAACTAGATGACAGGAAAAGTATGTACGGCCATAAGGCCCATGTAATTGTAGCACATTTCCAAGTGCATATTGAAAGCGTTTGGCAACAAAAATACTGCTGCTGTTTTCTATAAACATCTTTTTAGTTGTTTTATATACTATATACATATCTATTTAACTGTGTTGCTTTTTCCTTTTCCCTCTATTTTTTAAAAATGCTTCCCAACTTCCAATAATGTGTCCCAAAATTATTTTTCTTAGAACCTTAACACATGATAAATAAAACATACATTTTAATAGAAAAGAAAATTAAAGTTATACACTCCTCGATTGCTATAGGCATGTTTTATCTATTATACTTTCCTAAACGTTTTAAACAATTATTATTATTATTATTATTATTATTATTATTATTATTTTATTATCATTATAAAATTGAATTCCTTTTGTGAAAACGTCAAATAATTCTTTTACATCTCGAGCAACAATTTTTTTGTGTTTCATTTATATAACCCCCATTAGGATTTAAGGTCTTTGCACCTGAAACAGCGCGTTATCTGTAGGTTTAAATACTTTTATTTTCCTCAAACATACACATTCATTCTCACATACATACTTCCAGACTATGGGGGATATGGGATAATTCTGGCTAAAGAAAAATTCCCCGCCCCAGCCAGGAATCGAACCGGGAACCTCCGGGTGAGAAGTCAGCTCGCTGACCACTCGACCGCGGAGGCAGTCAGAGAAACAATTTGAATGATAACAAGAACTAAATAAAATATTGAAAAATTACTGTTATGGGTAGATTTTGTACATAAAACTACACTCTTGCATTGGATGGATTTTAATGATGTTATCTGTACTATCATATAACTAGTCTTCTTAATAATAAACAGGCAAAAATCAGAATGAATAAAAATTGTATTTTTCAGAATGTTTTAACTTTTTTAAAACCTTATCCCTTAAATCCAACTTCGCCAGTCAGCCGAAATGGAGAGTACAAGAATAGTTACGTAGGCTAAAAGTTAAATTGTTCTTCACTTTTTAAAAAAATAACTAATATTGTGATACAAACTAAAATAAAAAACGTATAAAGCCACAAAAGTTTGCCAAAAATTGTACATAGTTAAAGTTGGTGGTTTTATATTAATTAAAATGTCGGATAACTGATAGAAATTGTTCTTCTTTTACAATTATTTAGTATGTTAGTTGAAGTATGAGTAACAATGAAACAACCTGTTGCATGGGTATCGTAGTTGTAAACGTTTCAGTTCTCTCGCTCATGTTAAATAAATAAACAAATAAAAATATACACAGAATTAAACATATACAGAAAGAAAGCACCATCTAAGTGACCTTTCTGACTGCTGCTTTGAAATTCACTTGTGCGGCAACTTCTCTTGCACTCATATAGGTATAATACGGGAAACGTAAAACTGCGAAGAACGTCTTATTTGGGCAACTGTTATATATTTATTTATTTGTTTGTAATGAAATGTACGCGGTATTTATCTTACTTTATATGTGTGTTCTGTGGAATAACTTTTTATACTCCATAAGATTTTGAACTAAAGGTCAGGGTCTTCTTTCCAAGCATGTTTTATAATTTTGTAGTGTCCGTTACCCATGCTCAGGACTTTGTAAATCCTTAATAATCTTGTACTAATTTAAGAAAACGAGCGTAAACCAAGAGGTAAGCTCTGTGTTCCGCATTCAAAAATACCTGGGTTCAAGCTTTCTTACGAAGGTTTCCTTTCGTGGGTTTGCTCGGTCACTAGGCGAATACTAGGTTAGATAACGAATTTTCCCGACATATCTTTTATCACTAAATTTCATTCCCTATTCTGAATATACGATGATCCAGAGTTTAATTGTCCCTCAATAAGATACTAAATTGGCTTGTAAGTTAAAGAGGAGGGTAATCCGTAAAACAAAAATAACTCATTTATGAAATAAAATTAAATTGTGTTTTATTACACCTTGTCCGTTAGGTATCTGGATTTTTCAATGGTGTGCGCACAAACATTAGGCAAAATTTCTCAATAAAATTAGTGTAAACTTACATAATTGGCTTACATAATTTTGGCTTTATCTTCACAAAGTTTTCGTAGTATGTTTCTCCCGGGCTTGTAAATTAAAAGCAGAAGACAGCCTAGAACCACCGGCATCTGCTTCTGTAGAGGTACCTCGCGGGTTGCATAGCTAAAGTCTGTGTAGGCGTTCCCCTCAAAAGATATCGGGCAGAAGAACAAAGGCGCAGCCCATAAAAAATACAAAATCAAATAAGACAGTTAAGAGAATCGAGACGTGGTATTTCTTAAAGCCGTAATTGGAATGGAAATACAGTAATGTTGTGTTGTAATATTTATGAAGCCTTCTAGAAAGGTTCATTATACGCTAGGATGTAAGGTCTACATTGAGAAAACGGATAAGTGTACTAATTTAATATTCCCATAACCACTTCCATCTTCCACGTTTTAGTAAACTTATACCACGAAAAAAAGTATTAGATATATGGTGTCTTGAAGCAAATAAACAAAAAACTAGGAAGTTAGAGTTAGTGGTTTCTCAGATAACTTAAGGAAACCATTTTAGGAGGGAGGGAACCCATGAAAAGTGTAGGTAAAACAGACAGTAGAGATTTTCCGTTTGAGTATTGCTATGTTTATAATAGATAAATAAGATACTATATTCTACACAAAAATTCTATATCGAGATTTCAACAAACATATATGTTTTGTAGCCTCTGAGTCCGAAAAAAACGCTTTTAAAAAAATATCCGTGTGTCTCGTGTGCCTGTGGACAGTAACGAAAATATGGTTAAATACCAAACTTGGTATTTATCTTTAGTATTTTTCAAAGTGTCAAAGTGACACCAAGATTTTCAAGAAAATCCCCCCACCACAAACTATCTTTTACATGGAAATATTTTTGAAAATTTCATTTCTCTCAAAAATGGCTCTAACAATTTTGATTAAAATGCCGTAATAAAAATGTTTACATCACAAGTCAAATGTATGTTTTGAATTTTTTGGAAATTGTTTTTAGGAATTTTGCATAACGGTTAAACCATAAGACATAGCTATAAACTTACTACACAAAAATATAAATCTCGTTAAAACCTATAATTTATGTCATATACGTTTTTATGTACAGCTGACCGTTTCTGAAATATTCCTTGATAATGGTTTCAATTTTAAACTACTTAAAACTTTTCTCAAGCGGTAAGGGATGTTTCATTTCATCTCTCTTGTGTTACTGTAGGACATACAGAGCAAACCGAGCCTCAATTATTTCACATAGGAATAACTTTTAAAAAAAATCTGATGTGTTCCGTTCACATGACTTTCTCTACATATCTGCAACAAATTATTGTTGTTAAAAAGCTCTTACTTCTATTTGCTTCATGCTAGTCGAGAAAAAATTAACAGAAATAGTCTTATTACTTGTTTCCTTGTAAGCAGAAGCGAAATAAGGGAGTACCATTGGTTAAAGTGATAGTCAAAAGCTGGTTGCTGTGTCACTGAAGCTCCTTTGTTTGTATGGACAGGAGTTGACAAATTCCTGTATGAGAAAAGTATACGTTGTTCATGCTGAAAAAAAGGATATCCTAAAAACGAAGAACTCTACGAAAAAAGTTTGTGTAACATAAATTGCGTGTTTTAATGTGCTCTACATTTTCTGTGTGGTAAGTTTTTGTCCATCTCTTACGGTTTAGCAGTTATGCAAAAATCCGTAAAATTCATCCAGAATAAAGTAGTGTTCAGAGGATATTCCCAGAAAATTCAAGATATACCTTTTGTTTGTCAAGTAAATACCTTAAATTTACGAGATTTTAATCAAATTCGTTAGAGAAAGTTTTTAGAAAATCAAAATTTTCGAATTTTTTTCCATGTAAAGGGTAGTTTGGGGTGGGGGATTTTCTTGAAAATCTTCGTGTCACATCCTTGGAGGATACCAAACCCCAATACCAAGTTTTGTTTTTAGCGGTCTTTTCATTTTTGAGCTATGCTGCCCACAGTCACACAGACACACACGGACATTTTTCTAAAAATGCTTTTTTTTGGTTTCAAGGGGTCTCAAATTAGCTGCAATACAATACCTTCTCTATACACTATACAGATAGTACGTATAGAGAAAGTAAACATTTTACTATCGATTTAGCTTAGTGTATTCCCTTATGTCCCTTCTACGTATAAGGAAGCAAGTAATAGGACAATTTTTGCTACTGTTTACCTTGATTACCATGTCGTATAAAAAAGAATCGTCTTTGATAAAGAGATTTGTTCGCGTAGTAGCTAGAGAAAGTTATTTTTAATTCAATTATTTTTTAATTTATTCACTCCTTCCTGTAATAAATCAATTCAATCAATCCAAACACTCAAATCCGAGTCAGGTATTAACATTTAAGGTGGAAAGTAAAACTACCTCTACTTAATACAGGCAAAAAGTAGAGAAAGTAAAAAGAGAAGAATCGGATGCTTCCAAACACTTCCTTTATATTACACATTCATAATTGAGAAAAAAGCGTAGCCTTGCAACATGGAAAAAATATTTTAAACTACTATGTATTTTGATGAACTTTCGAATTTCCTGTTTTCCTAAGTTTTTGTCCATCTCTTATAGCTTTTTTGTTATACCCAATTATAAAATATTAACGAAATGATTCACAGAGTAGGTAAGAAATACAGGGTTACTACAAAAGAAATAGACAACTTCAACTGCCTGTAAAACAAAAACTATTAGAGATAGCAACCTAATTATTTTGGAGGTATGTTGAGAAACTTTCAAAGTTTTGTTTGTTACTATTGGTAACGCTGTAGTGTTTTGTTTGTTGTTTCAGAAGCTGAAATGGCGGAAAATCCTGTGGAAAAGGCATATTGCTTGTTGGAATTTGCTAGAACGCAATCAGCAAACTGTTGTCCAACGACATTTTAGACACGTTACCACAAAACGCCACCGACTAGACAGTCAATCTACGACTGGTATAGAAAATTCGAGATAACGGGATGTTTGTGCAAAGGGAAGAGCTCGGGAAGACCAAGAGTTTCGGAAGAAAACGTTGAACGTGTTCGTTCTGCCTACATAAGAAGCCCACAGAAATCGACATCTAGGGCAAGCATGCAATTACAAATTCCACAGCAAACTGTATGGAAAATCTTGCGGAAGCGACTGCACATGATGCCTTACAGATTACAGATGTTGCAGTTTCTGAGTGAAGAAGATAAGGTCATACGGCGTGACTTTTGCATCGACATGTTGCGACATGATGAAGACGATGCTGGTTTTTGTGAGCGCATCATTTCATTTTTGTGGTAACGTGTTCTAAAATGTCGTTGAACAACAGTTGCTGATTGCGTTCTAGCAAATTCCAACACGCAACATGCCTTTTCCATAGGATTTTCCGCCGTTTCAGCTTCTGCAACAACAAACAAAACACTACAGCGTTACCAATATTAACAAACGAAACTTTTGAGAGTTTCTCAACATACCTCCAAAATAATTAGGTTGCTATCTCTAATAGTTTTTGTTTTACAGGCAGTTGAAGTTGTGTATTTCTTTTGTAGTAACCCTGTATATTAGATTAGTCTTGCCAATATATTTGTATAAGATATCTTTGGTAATCGCTAACAGCCACTTTTGAATAACTCAAACATAACTAAATATTTTCTTATAATAAGTATTAAGTGTCATGTTTGTCTTAAATATCTTAATCAGATTCAAGGGATTCCGAGTTCGAATTTATACGACGCTATATTTTTGAATTTTGCTGTTTACACACACACACACACACACACACAATGTTGCCCCCGTGGTGTAATGGTTACTATGCTAACTTCATATATCTAAGGTCGTAGGTTCAAACCCGACGGAGGACGATAAATTTTTTTCGGGCGTAAAAATCCTTCGGAAGGAAGTAAAGCCGTTGGTTCCGTGTCGTATATTTACAGTACGTAAAAGAAGCTCAAGCCTGATAGAGAGTCTTCTGAGCAAAATTAAGCTGTCTTTCACACCCATTATAGAATGGGACCTTGAGAACCACAACAGTTAAAGAACGTTTATAAATAAAACTCCATTTACATTTTTTACGCATATATACACACACACACACATAAATACACACGCGTATGAGCGAAAAACTTTCTTTACGGTTTAATTTCTCTATCATGTACATAGGTTTGAAAGGTATTCCTTTCCATTCAAACTTTAATGCCTCCGATATTTCAGTGGAAATACATGTTTTAAGACTCCTTGTCCCCATCCAAGAATGAGTTTTGAGATAAAGTCTGAGTGTCTGAGTGTTTGTGTACAGCATTAGTCAAAAAAGAGGTCAGAAAAATATGGATCTGTAATTACATTATATTCCTAATATGAAAGTTGTTTAAACAATTTTTAAAATGCGCATAATAATTTTGATTAAAATATCCAATGTGATATTTCGTTATATGAAAAATAGAATATTTATCTTAAAATTTCTGTACCTTGGTAGGTGATGGAGAAAGTACACATATTTTCCATCAATGGTGCTTGTGCTTTCGCACAAGTTTTCCGGTATCTTTGCTACCTTTACACCATATACTAAGGTTTGGTCCATAAGATTCCTTCCGGTCACACAGAGGTAGAGCTAATTTTTCCATCGCTTTTTGGGGCTTCCTAATTTATTCTACCAGTTAGACGATAATTTAATATATACTTGGAGGGGACAAAGATGCATATAGCATTCATATTGTTTATTTTCCATCATTTCTATTTTATTTGTAATTCCTAATTCGTTCCTTATTTCTCCACTCCTTTGATGATCCAGGAGAGTGTATTCAGGCATTGGGCGCAGGAATGAATCGGTGGTGTACTGAATAAAGAAGAACAAATACCAAAATAATCAAACTTGCCCAAATTCGATTTTAAGAATATTTCAATGCATGGTTTACTAAATTTTATTAGCATTATTTATAACTACACAGGTTCCATTTTTCCTTTCTTATTAAATCCATCTCCGATGCCTCAATCTTTTGTCTATTTTTATTTGTGAGAGTCTATACTTCTGCTCCATATAGCAGAACTGGAATCAACAGAACCTTACAACATGTTAAAATTGTTTCTTTAAGCACCTTCTTACAGTTTCCCTTTGATAGACCCTATTAACCGATATTTGTAATTTATGCCTTCTTTCTGTTTTACTTAATAAATACAATTCCTTCTGCAAGCTATGTATTGTATCAGGAAATACTACCTGCTCATCAGCAATCAGGATTGCACCTATTTAGAATAATTCCGCCTATAGTATAATCACGATTTAGAATATCTTGGAATTTTTTTTATAACTTCGGTAATATAAACATAAAAAATCTGATATGTTCCATTCGCATGACTTTCTATACCTGTTATACAAACAACTTTGCCTAAAAAAGATTATTCTTTTATCTGCAACAGCCTAATCAAAGTAAACATTAGCAGAAATTATCTTATACTTGCTTCCTTGTAAGTAGAAGGGACGTAAGGGAATACACTAGGCTAAATTGATAGTCATATTTTTTAAAAGATGGTCTTTTATAGAACAACAGTAGTTCTGTTCGCTTTGCATGGCCTCCAATAAAACAAGAGAGATGAATCGAAACGCCACTTCAGGTTTGAGAAAATTTAAATGAGTTTAAAATTGTAACCAATAACAAGCAATATATCAGAAATGTTCAGCTCAACATAAAAAGAACGTATATAGCATAAAATATGTGTTTTAACGAGATCCATATTTTTGTGTAGTAAGTTTCTATCTATCTGTTACGGTTTAAGCACTATTCAAGACTCATCCAGGATAAAGAGATCTTCTGGGGCTATTCCCAGAAAGTTCAAAATATACATTTTATTTGTGATGTAAATATCTTTAATATAGGTAGAGTCTGCTTAAAAATTCAATGCCATAAGGGTGTTTTGAACCTCGGGTCTCCCGGTCTCTAGCCGTTTGCTCTTTCACTGAGCTACCATGGCAACATGCCGGCATAACATTAAATCCTTCAACTGACTCGCATATTTCCCGGTAAACAACAATATAATCTCAGATTATTTTGAGGTGACAATTCAAATGGCGACTTACAATGTTAGACCGAGGATTCATAGTATAGCCAAATATTATAGTCAATGGGTATTGGTTTAATTGTTTTTTTTTCTTTTTCACATAAGCCGTGTGCAGAAAATCTTCGTGTCGCACCCTCTGAAGGTACTAAACCTTGTACTCAAGTTTAGTATTTATCGGTCTTTTCGTTTTTGAGCTATGCTGTCTTCAGACACACACACAGACATTTTTCTAAATTTTTTTTCGGACTAAGGGGACCCCAAAACATATATTTCCGATGAAATTTCGATATCGAATAGCTTCTCTATCCTGTACATTGTACATATGGGGCTAGAGAAAGTAAAAAGAACGTATGGCAATAAGCACCCTTATAGTTATATAAGCAATGTAATAGTCGATGAGAAAACAAACCCGGAGCAGAGGTCAATGCTTGTGTTTATAAAGCGGCGAGGAGCAAAAGAGGAAGAGAATAAAATACGTCGGTTCAAGAGAATGGCGTGTGCGCCACAAATAGAACCATTCACGGCACGGAAGAGCCCGGCCAAGCTACGTTCCTCAACGGCAGAGAGAAAGAGAAAAAAAAAAAAAAGAAAAAGAAAAACTGCTGCCGAGTCGAAATTACGGAGAAGAGGGGGTTATTTTTATAACTAAATAGCGTGAAAAGTGGCTATAAAGCCTGCGTTGTACATTCAATGAAGCCCAGATGTACAAAATGACTTAAGGTTAGCCAGAAAGAACGGGGACGTTTCTCTTGAGGTGGTGAAAAATTACCTGAATGCTGACAAGGGGTAAAAAAGATTAAAGGTAAAACCTGCACGAAGCATATTTCATTCCGAAGATACCTTTGCACAAAAACCTCTAGATATCAAGCTTACAGTATTTCCTTTGAGCCAGTTTATTAGATAGGCAATACTAAAATTCAAGTTATAAATACTTATTTATTCAACAAATACAAACTTTATGATGTCGCGCGAAGAATGGAAATGCCAACATTTTCATGAGCGCCAGTGATACAGAAGTTGGAAAATACATTTCAAACAATTTTTTGAGAGTGTTTAACCCCGATTTAACTGCTATGGTACCGCAGGCCAAGAATGAAGATGGGGTACCAGTGGAATGCGATGGCGGAGAAACTGGAGAACCGGGGAAGACCCGCTCCTGCGCCGTTTTGTCCACCACACATCCCAAATGCTGTCACTTGGGATCGAACCCGGACCGCTTTGATCAGAGGAGAGTGGTATAACTACTCGGTCATGGCGTGGCCCACTTTAAGCAATATTAGTAATATAAATAGTAGGAAATAAATCGCGAAATAATTCGGTATGCATAACCAACAAATGATACACTGGATTTTCTGTAGATTAATGTTTCTACGAAACGTGGAACCTAATTTGGTAATTTATGTACCTCTACACTTGTATTGTCATTCCAGAAGCTGCAGAACAAAAGTACGTACAAGCTACAGCTTTAAACTTGAGAAAGGAAATTTCCAATTATTTAATTTTAAAATGTTTCCAAATAATTTATATGTAGACATAAACAAGTTCTTGTTATTGTTTCTTTAACAAATTTCAAATTTATCTTAAATTGCGTGTTCTTTAAGCTATTTTATTTTGGTTATTTTGGTTAATAAAACAAATTATTTAAAACACAACAATGATTTAACTTAAATTTGTCTTGACGGAGTATAACAAATGATACCTTAGACTTTAATGCAAGTAGCTTTTTAAAGTAGCTGTGCTTCTACAGTTCAACATACCCACGTCATTTTGTATTGCGCATACACATACTGGATATCTTTATATGCTTAAGCAAAATTTGGATATTTACACAACAAAGATAATTTTATTAATATTAATTTTTAATCGGCCCATAGTTATACCTGCATCTTTCCCTCCCTGCAAATTGCCTTCACTTAAATTTTGCTTCGTAGATATGCGCAACAACATGGGGTTATCTTTTATCACCCGGAAGGTGTTACGTCAATCCTCACAGTGTCTGACGTCATCGGAATAGTTAAGTTCTGCGCTCATCCAGGTCTTATCACTCGGAATCAACTCAGGAATCATATACAGTGATTTACGATCTAACTTCTTAAAGTGTTTATTAATGACTTATGGGGGTAAAACTATCATAGTGAAAATGTCTTCATAGTTAGTATCAACTGTAGTTTTTGGTGTTTTAGCCGACAAGCAGAGGTACTTAAATGCACTCTCTTCTAGACTATTATAATTACAGCAAGTAATTATAAAATATTCTGTATTTAATGAAGAAAGGGGTTTTTTACTTTCTCTATACGTGCTATATACATAGTGTATAGAGAAGATATTGCACTCCACAAAAAATTCGATACCGAGATTTAACGGAAATATATGTTTTAGGGTCCCCTGTATCCAAAAAAAAAAAACAAAAAAAAAGTATTTTCAGAAAAAGGTCCGTGTGTCAGTGTGTCCATGTGTCTGTGAATACGATAACTCAAAAACGAAAAGTCGGTAAAATACCAAACTTGGTATTTAAGTTTAGTATCTTCCAGGGATGCAACACGAAGATTTTGAGAAAAATCCCTCCCACCCTCAACTACCCTTTACCTGGAATTTTTTTCCAAAATTTTGATTTTATAAAAATAGCTCTATCAATTTTGATAAAAATATCGTATATTAAAGATACTTACCTGAACAATAAAATGTATTCTTTGAATTTTCTGGGAATACCCCCTGAAGACTACTTTATTCTGGGTCAATTTTACGGAATTTTGATAACTGCTAAACCGTAAGAGATGGACAAAAACTTACCACACAACAAATGTGGAGCACCTTAAAACACACAACTTATATTATATACATTTTTTTGTGGATTTGATTGTTTTTGAGATATTCGTTATTTTTGGTTTCAGCTATAAAAACTTATAATTTTCTCATACAGGACATTGTGAACTCGTGTCCATACAAACAAAGGAACTTCAGTCGCAGAGCAACCAGCTTTTGACTATCACTTTAACCTATGGTAGCCCCTTATTTCGCATCTACTAACAAGGAACCAAGTAATAAGACTATTTCTGCTAATTTTTGCTCCATTAGATGAAGTAAATAGAATAATTTGTTGCAGTTATATAGAGAAAGTCATGTGAATGGAACACATAAGATTTTTTATCCTTGTGATCCGAAGATAGGAATGTACAAAATAGTTTCATATTCTTACAACAGCCCAAGAAGACTTGAAATACTAGTACAAAGTAACGGATATAGGAAATACGTCATTGGTTTTACTTACAACTGTGCCATAATGAGCCAATCATGCAGAATATTAAATAAAGTAAAAATCTCTCTGAGCCCCTCCCCGAAATAAAAGATTTTTAGAAAACCGTCCACGCACGATTCAGATGTTTTGTGTTGCACTGAATGTATGTGTGTGCGGCGCGTGTATCTTTATTTATGTAAGGTATGTATGACATAACTCGGAAACAAAATTTCTAATAGCTATCAAACTCCATACGAGTATTTAATTCATGTTCTTTTAAAGAAATGACACGAACATTTTCAGGAAAATATCCCTTCCATAAACTCCTTCTTATACCAAAGAGTTTAAGTTGGTGATTGCATTCTCAAACATGACTGTACAGATTTTAATTAAAACATCATATGTTAATTAGACACTAGTATGTCGAAGAAAATGACATCTTTAATTTTAAAGGAATTACTTGTGAAGGCCTCTTTATTCTGATTGGGTTTTGCATAGCTGGTAAAAATAATTATTTGAGTGTCCGGTGAATACATCGTCTGATGTGACCTAGCCCCTTAAAAGAAATTATATAGCCATAAACATTTGTATTTTTACTTTCATTATTACGTATAATAAGTAGGCAAAGTATTGCCTTGTACCCAAAAATTACATATCAGATTTCACCAGAAATATATACATGTCTAAAGACCTGCGGGTCCAAAAATTGAATTTTTAGTACATTGTCCTATGTACATAGTTTTACTTGAGTGTGTCTCTGGGTCTGTGAACAGCATTACCCAAAAGCGAAAAAAGTCGGTTGATTAGCATAAAATTCTGCATCCTTCAAGGATGCGACTCGAATATTTGTAAGACAATTGCGAAACCCCAAAATATTATTTTTAGGAAACGTTTTCAAAAATTTGCAATTTCTCATAAAGAAATATAAAACTCATGTTTGACTTATTTTCATGAATATACATCCTTATTTTCTAATAATGCCTGTGAGGCCATCTTCACTCTTGATGATTTTTGCATAACTAATGAACCGTAAGAGATGGAAAATTGTCTCACTACTGAAAAATATAGATGTGTTAAAGCACACAATTTGGAATTATAAATTTCCCAGACATTCCTAGTTTTCCATTTAAATTTTCTAATACTTATATATTTCGCAAATTGGAAACGGTTATCCTTCTTTTCCCCCTGTTTTCTTCGTGGTCATGCAAAGAGAGAACAAATTTCAAACTTAACACCCAACCACCTACATTTAAAATATTTTAGTATCCCTTTAACCTATAGCACTTTCCTCTTTATTTCCAAGAAAAATGAAACAAAACTATTTCCGCTAATATTTATCTGGACTAGTATAAAATAGACAGAAGAATACGTTTTTATTCTGTTTTTTTTTTTTTTTTTTTTTTTTTGTAAAGAAACGTTTGTTGCAAAATAGGTAGAGTAAAACTTGTGACATCACCTTTTTTATACTAAGTTTTTGTACCTTCCTGCATTGTACGTTCTACCTATATAATAGTATACAAAATCAAATTTCCAACTTTTCGTTTATGAGTCTAGGGATGCCAATTACAACCACGTGCCAACAATTCTTGTCAAGGATCGACTCATAAAGGAATTATTCAACCAACAACGTCAGCATGGAAAATAGGATTGACTCAAAAGCATTGAACCATTGCTTAGATAGTACTTTATAAGGACAGAGAATTGTTTACATTTAATTAAATGCACCATCCATTCCAACCACCCTCGACGTTCTGATGTGCTTTCATAGAGCTGGTTAGTTAGAATTATGACAACTCGATTTAATGGGCTAATAATGGTAATGCAAGAATAGGATGTTTTCGGAGGGAACTCGGCAACGATGCAGCGACCTTAGATTCAGTACCTATGCTTCTCGAAGGGGTGCCTCCAAGAGAGAGGGAGATATGAGGTGAGTGGAGACACTGGGCAACTGGAATCAGGAGCATCGATATGCGTACGTTACACTCATTACGCTTCTTCTTCTTCTTCTTCTTCTTCTTCTTCGACTTCCACGAAGCATTATGGATCGCCCTAAGAGAAGGGCTGTTAAAAAGAGGTCACCCAAGGCAGCCTCAGTCGCCACAGAGAGGAACCTTCACCCCAATTGGCAACAATAGCTTGCGCAAACAATCGCGACCCCGACTATATTTTAGATGCGGACCAGCCACCTGTGGGCGCCCTTGAGCTGCCGCTCGAGCCATTATAATAGGTGTGCCCCTGGAACTGTAGGTGCTGTCTGTTCGGCGGTGTTTTAGCTAGTGGAATGGGGCGTCCTTGCAAGTAGGTAGGGGTTTAGCAATTGGAAGGAGGTAGTGTTTTCTTAGTCTGATGCAAGCAAGAGGTAAAGACGCGTGACAAAGTGTAAGGAGGAAGTACTGTTGCCGATAATATTTGTGTGTTCGCTGTGTACTGTCTGATTCCTGTAGATTTTGAAGACTCACCATTCGACTCGGAGTAAAGTATTGCAACAGTGTCGACTGTTTTACCACGCGTGGCACGAGTTCTTTATGCGTGTACCCTTCCCACAGTTAAAGAGTTCTTGAGCGATAAGCCACCCCAACCCACTTGCTATAACACCGTCAAACAGACAGTACGTCTCTTGCTTGCTCAGTCCAGCATTAACCTATAGCAATGAAAGTCACCCAGATCTTCTCTGCCTAAGGTCCGAAGTCGCTGATACGCAAGGACCCAGCCAGCCAGCGGAAACGGAAACTGCCATGACATCCGATCTTCCAATGTTCGGTATGCTGCTTCTCATTCAGACTAGCAGACAGTATGGTCTAGCTCCATGCGTAGAGCCACACAGAGGCAACCTCCATAACGCAACTATCAGCTATCCTATCCACCACCGCAGCACCCAGGCAAGCACCATTGATAGTCCAACATCCAGCGCCACCAAAATAACCATCATCATCATCCACGCCCAACTTCAATACGAATTTCATCACTACGGAAATCCAGGACTTACACGATGTATCCGGATTTTCTGATTCCACCAGCCAAGCTGAACGCCCTGGAGGACCGCCTCCATGATAATCAGGACAGACACATTACACTAATGCAGATACGCAGAAATCTACAATAGAAGGATGATTTCTAACTGACTACTCTCTGACTGAACCCTTCCAGATTATTTTATCTTTGTTTCATCCATTGTCACATCTAGCCTCTAGGCTGCAAGAAGGGTTCAGTCTAGGACTTACCTTTACCTCACTTCCATAGAAAGTACATTAGGTTCCTATCGTTCAAGTACTCTTACGGGTGCTCGACAGCACGAATCACACATTATATGGTTATTGCGTGGAAGGGATTTTTTTGTGGTATATCACGTCTGAGCGGAAAGCCCCACACATCCTATCAGCCATTGCTCTTCGGAAGGGAGTCAAAGCGAAGGTCGGGTGTACAAACCTGGTGGAGGATGATGGATTTTTTCGATAGTAAAATCCTTACAATGACTTCCTTCGAAAGGGAAGTAATACCGTTAAGCATGTCGTAGTTTACGATACGTAAACGAAATACAATGGCGGTAAAGAGGTCTATGAGCAAACTTAAACAGTCCTTCTCATCCAGCATAGAAGAACGTTGAGAATCACAGGAGTGAAATAGCGGCCATAAATAAAACAAAACGCAATGGGTTCGAATGCAATAACGCATTTTACCCTTCCACGGTAAAAAAAAAAAAAAAAAAGGAGGCACAGAAATGACCCGGTCCCTACGTTCTTCAGATTGATCCGCACCGGCCCCCATTAGAGGTCGAAGGGGCAGTCCTCTGTATCACCCTCCGTGGTGTAATGGTTACCATGCTAAACCCAAGGTCGCGGGTTTAAACCTGGCGGAGGACGATGGATATTTTTCGGGGAAGTAAAGCCGTTGGTCCCGTGTCGTTAATTTACGGTACGTAAAAGAATCTCAAGCCTGATAAAAGAGGCCTCTGAACAAAATTAATCGGTCATTCACGCCCAGGATAGGATAGGACGCTGAGAACCTCAGCATAAATAAAACTCATTTCATTTCGTATACCTCTTCACAATCAGCCTAAAGTCTAGCCTTTTCCGTGTCTCGCAGCACCGAAACACCACTCCGATGTTTCCAACACTGAAACAGATCAAACAGATTGAAAGATGAACGATATGATCAATAGAAGGAATACAGACGCAGGTATTTCAGGGGCTAAGAGAAAGCACACCAGAATTCGCCTGTCTACTCGGAGGATCCCCGTAAAACACATGGGTTGCAGGGAACCGATCCCGGGAACCCCCGAATGCGAGTTGCAACCGTTACCACCGCATAACCTCACTCGGTATAATCCGTTTTTTGTGTCTACTTTTACAATGCGGTGGAAGTGTAAATGTACATGAAATTAAAGTCAAACTGATAATTGTTTTTGTGCAAAGTGCTCAACTATTTGCGTCACACTTCATTTCTGGATTACGTAACACGTTATTTGCAAACAGATTGTAATAAAGCAATTATATTGCAGTTATCTCTCTGTGTGAGGGGTATTTAGAAATCGGATGTTAGAGAAACAAATGTCTGGTGTATTTCCCGTACACCGACAAAATAACAATGCAAAATGTGTGCAATTGTTTCCATTGGAGTCTATTCATTAAACACATTATACAAACGCCATAAACATCCACCTCTGCGGCTCCAGCAGAGATTGCTCTATTCTCTTCTTGTTCAGGTTTTATTTCTCTTCTCCAGTTGAACTTTATTCTACTATCACAATTGGGCATTCATCCATTTCTTTCTCTTCACCTTCTCTACCACGTCGTAGTAGGTAGAGAAGACACTGCATTCCACACGAAATTTTGAAATCGATTTCACTGGAAATATACTTTTTAGGTACCCTGAATTAAAAATCTGATGTGTTCCATTCACATGATTTTCTCTAGCTGTTCCACATATAAACTATTCTTACAAAGAATTACTCTTTTACCTACATCATGCTAAATAGGTTGTTTCCTTAGCCCGGTGGTAGCGCGGCTGCTTACCAAGCGGGAGTCCTGAGTTCGATTGCCGGTACCAATGTAGGGAATTTTACCCAGCTTGGAGACCTGGTCCGGGGAGCACTCAGCCTCGAGAGGTCCCTGGGGGGCCAATTGAAGAGCTGCTTGATTGAGATATAGTGGCTCCAGATCGAGAAGACCACATTAACAGGCCGGGAGGGGCTCAAGATGCTTATAACCTCTCACCCTCCATCTCATTCACGACGTCTTCGGGCAGAGTTGGGGGATGCAGCGTCGTTACGTTATATCATGCTAATGACATAAACATTAATAGAATTTCTCTTATTACCTGATTCTTTGTAAGTAAACGGGAAATAAGGGAATATATTAGGGTGAAGCGATAGTTAAAACTGTTAAAAGCTGAACCCTATATGAAACAATTGAAGTATGGTTCGCTTTGCATGACGAGCAGTAAAACTAAATACAGAAACGAAAGGAGGCTTCCTGTTTGAGAAGAGTTAATGTAGTTTAAACTTGCAATAAATAACAGGAATGTCTCGAAAACTGGAAACTCTACAAGCAAAACATATATGACATAAATTTTGTGCTTTAAAGTGATCTACATTTTTTGTTTAGTATGCTTTGTCTAACTCTTACGGTTTATCAGTTTGCAAAACTCGTTCAGAATAAAGAGATGTTCAGAGGTTATTCCCAGAACATTCAAGTTAACCTTTTATTTGATATATAAATATCTTTATTATACGATATTTTAATCAAAATTATTGGAGCTATTTTTTAGAAAAACACAACTTTCAACACTTTTCCATGTAAAAGGTAGTTTGGGAAGGGGGGACTTTCTTCAAAATCTTCGTGTGGCTTCCTTGGACGATATTAAACATAAATACCAAGTTTGGCTTTCAATGGTATTTTCGTTTGTGAGCTATGCTTTCCACAAACACATACACGAACACACACGGACCGTTTTATAAAAATGCTTTTTTGGAAAGCAGGGAACATCAAAACATTTATATTTCCAGTGAAATCTATACATCATCGCATTTTTGGGTGGAATACAATAAGTGCCTTCTCTTGTTATTATTTATATTTATGTGCATACGTGATAGAGAAAGTAAAAAGCACAAAGACCAAACCATCCGAAATAATAAAACATACCAATATTGAATTTTAAGAATATTTCAAACATTTGGCTTCTTAATAAAACACATATTCCCATTTTTCTTATTAAAATCGTTCCCTTCATTTTTTCTTTCCTCTTAGTGAACGTTTTTGACACGATCGTAGTAATAATAAATAAACATAAGAACCGGGAAGAGTTGATTTTTATTAAATTTCCTAAATAAGCATGATGTTTTTAAGAAAGAAGTTTCTTTTAAAGGGAGCGCAGCGCGTCTGTTAATATTTTCTCTTTTCATACAGATAAATATTTTGTGCCATGCAATAAACGCTTTCCCTTTCATATGTTGATGTAGACAGTAATGCCATCATCCTCTCATTATTTCATACAAAAGAGAAAGAGAAAACTTCCCTCCAGCAAACTTGGAACGCTTCTTTCACACTCAGTGAATTATTTTAATGCAGAAGTAAATGACCATCCATCACATTTAGTGGGCCAGATGTTTGCTCTCACAGTGTTTTGTCTAAGTAACCGAATATCACGAAGCAAAGTGCTGCTCTTTTTTCCCAGACTTTTCTTCTGCAAACGTTTTCTCAAGGTTTTCTTTGGCAAATATCACAGACACGCAAACTGATTGGGTTTTAGTTTTTATCTTTTTCCTTTGCTGTTTCCTAAAATAGGTTTATCTTTCTATTTATTTTACTTTTTCTACACGTATTATGTACATATTGTATAGAGAAGTTATTGCACTCCACCAAAAGATTCGATACCGAGATTTCACCGCAAATACATATTTTAGGGTCCTCTGAATCCAAATAAAGTATTTTCAGAAAAAGGTCCGTGTGTGTGGGTGTCCGTGAGTCTGTGAACACGATAACTCAAAAACGAAAAGTCGGTAAATACCAAACTTAGTATTTAACTTTAGTATCTTCCAGGGATGCGAAAACGAAGATTTTGAGAAAAATCCCCCCTCCGCCAATTACCCTTTACAAGGATTTTTTTCGAAAACTTTTATTTTATTAAAAATGGCACTAACGATTTTGATTAAAATATCATATATTAAAGGTATTTACCTGGCAAATAAAATGTATATCTTAAATTTTCTGGGAACAGCCTCTGAAGACTACTTTATTCTGAATGAATTATAAGGAATTTTGCATAACTGCTTACCACACAAAAACGTAGAGCATGTTAAAACGCACTATTTATGCTATATACATTTTTTTCTTGGAGTTGATTGTTTTTTAGATATTCCTTGTTTTTGGTTTCAGCTTTGAAAAACATACTTTTCTCATACAGGAAGTTGTCAACTCCTGTCCATACAAACAAAGAAACTTCAGTCACATAGCAACCGACTTTTGATTATCACTTTAACCTATGCTACTTCCTTATTTCGCTTCTACGTACAAGGAAACAAGTAATAAAACTATTTTTTTCTAATTTTTTCTCGATTAGCATTAAGTAAATAGAAGAAATAGCTTTTTAACAATAATTTGTTACAGAGACGTAGAGAAAGTCACGTAAATGGAACAAATCAGATTTTTTAAAAATTACGTATTTATTTACTTATATATTTACCTACTGCAGTGAAGGTATGTACGAAAACCATAGTTGATTTGTTGAACTATAGGTTTCTATCACCCTGCTCGTGTCACGGGTCTAATTTGAACATCCCCCTGAGGTCCTGTGTTCCTAGAAGAGGCTGCAATCTGAATATTTTGTGCTCGGTTCTGGGGATGACTTTTGACCTATAGTGCCCTAATACACAGAATTACGTATGCATGAGGCACCCTCTTCTCACTTGCACATTAAGACGCATTGTTCCCCGTGAAATGTGAAAGAGCAAGAAGGGAAACAAAAGGGAGCGCTGTCCCTCTATTAGAAGGGATATGCAAGGCAAAGAGGAATGAGAAATGACGGTCACGTAGGCGACCTCAACAAAAAACCACAATGATGATGCAGCTTGCGTGACTTTTACGTACACAAACGCGAGAGGTAACGATGTTCTAGAACCTAGTACTACCACCAGGTACTTCAGTCATTTCTGAAGTGAACGTTTCTGGAATAATTCCAATAACTGCTGCTCCAATCGTGGAGAGTCTCTCTCCCTATGGAAACTGTGTTTTTAAAGGGTCATTCAAAATAAAAAGTAACCATTAGCCTTGCGCAAATTAACGCGGTATGCTGTCTTACACAAAACACAGTAAATAAGACAACATCCAATCACGAAAAGGAGAAGAAGGAGAAGCTTGAGGAGTACATAGCACGGAGGGACTCCGAAACCTGGACAGAGCATGGCAGGTAGGCCAAAGTGGGACTTTCTTCTGCTAACGTATTTTTTATAGTGTTTAACGCCCGCTTTAACTACTTGTGGCACCGCAGGCGATGACACTGATGATATATGAATGAAGATGGAGCACCGGTGGAAACAGGAGAATAAGGCCCCTGCGAAGCTTTGTCCATCACAAATCTCACATGCGGTTGCTAGGAATCGAACCCGGGCCGTCTAGGTGAGAGGCGAATGGTCTAACCACTCGGCCACGGCGCGTCAACTGCTAACGTAACCCAAGAAGGGAACAATGAAGGGTAAACTTGAAAGGCGACTACATCCTAGCGGATTTGTGAAAATATGAAGGGGTCCCTAATGTTCCAGATATAACACATCTGAACGCTGGCCAGCTCTACGCACAAGCTTCTACCGTATTGGGGCTCAGGAATGGCCGCAGAAAGCGGATCCGCCAGCAGTTCAACCTACGCTAGGGAGAGACCTTTCCACAGCACATTTCCATCGCCCAGCCACAACACACTGAACTACTTCGCCTGGTCCCTCCACCATGAAACAGATGGGGACATGACTTTCGTGACAGAAGAGGAAACACACCTGCATTCCTCTGCCAACCGACGAAGCAAACTCATGGTCATATTGCTCGACTCGACGGATCGAACCCGGGACTACCGTGAAGCCATTTCTCTCTGGCACCAATCACAAGAGATGGTGAAACAGTTGAGCAAATGGTGACTACCGACAGAACACACGACAAAAGAGGTTATGTACATGTATCAAAATGAGCAAGCCCGGTTAGAAGACGTTAAATTCACGTACAAGAAGCATTTACCCTTTGACAGTTTGTTTTGCTATGAGTTTTACAGACGTCCCAATGAGCGTACACAGAGCGACGGAAAACCTATGATCTCGAGATGAGAATCGCTATTTCCCTAAATTCTTATGTTTGACGTAGATATAAAATTGAAAACTTGGAATTTGTAATCTTCTAAGTTTACGTTTAATTCAATGTTTATTTATATGTTTACGTGATTCATTGTGAACGGTTCCATTACAATACACATCATCTAGCATATCATTAAGTTTACTTTTGCTTATGAATGGAGTCTGGAGCAGTTTACCTCTTTCGTAACTACAACGTATATTGACTAAATATTATAGTGATCCTATGGAGAAGGAATATCATACTCTTATAATGCTAATGCTAGTGGGGTAAAATTTGCTAAAACTTATCCCTATGGTCCCCTTACCATAGGAACAGTCTGATACAAATAGGAAGTACCCGATTGAGGTTCCGCACCTTCCATCGGTGCTAGCGAAGAAATACTATAGGATTCTTAACAATATACGCTTACGTAAAACGAAAACACAACAATGTTAGATAAAATGGGAGTTACATAAATGCAGTAATTGAAAGACGATATACCAACTATGTAAACATGAACTCTAGAATAACAAATCTTTTCAAATGTGAAACTATACACAGCTAAAAAATCTTGATTAAACTAGTTATGACGCGTTAAAAACAATGGAATTTGAAGTACGGTCCGGGAAACCGAGCGAAATGGTTTCGCGTTAATGCGTGAGCGTAGTATTCGGGAGGTCCCGGGGGTCGATTCCCGTCGATAAACCGCTCTATCTTGCAGCTTTTCTCGTCGGCAGGCTTTTCTAGGGTCGTTTCTTATCTACCATGATATACTTCATCCCATTTCCTCTTCATTCCGTTTATTTTTATCTTTAGGTTTGATTCTAGGTTTCGGGAGTATGAGAGTGTCGGACAGATAGCGCGGACGTTTACTCAAAGAAAATAGTATTCCCCATGAACACTGGTAGACGGATTGTTCATCCCCTCTCTAAATACTTGCAGTATTGGAATGGGTCTTCGACGTAGTAATTGTTATTGGATATCTGCGCGTCTCTGAAGTCTGTCTGCCCGCATCCTTAGCCTCCTGTGATTCCTTCACTTTATCCCTTCCTTCCGGGGACAGTAGTTGCACTAGACTTCCCATAGCTAGTAATGCGGTAGAAACCCCCCTTCTTTGTATGCCCTATAGCCAATATCTGGATTTTAAAACAGGCCACGTGCCTTAAAGTATCTCTCCCAGTTTCCTTTTCCAAATATGCGAGGAACTATCAACTCTATTAAAGTAATTAAAATTAATTTTGAGAATACTTGAAAGTGTTTTTGTAGTACTTGAGTCTGCAAATTCAACATTCATTTTATGACACATCTGATGTGCTCCATTTATATGACTTCTCCACTCTTCTGTAACAGATTTTTCTTATAAAAGCTTGTTGACCTTCTATTAAAAGATGTGACTATAGCTTCAGTATAGTAAATTTCCTTATTTCCCTCGACTTAGAAAGAACTAACTAATACACTCATTTTAGTAACGTTTATATCAGTTAGCATAAAGCAGAGAGAAGAATTCGCTTTTTTACTTTCGCTGGTCCCGTACCTAGTGGGTAGAGGAGGTATTGTATTCCACCCAAAATTTGATGTCGATATTTCACAGGAAATACATGTTTTGAGTTCCCTGAGTCAGAAAAAAGAATTTTTGAAGAAAGGTCCGTATGTGATTGTGTGTGTACCTGTGGGCAACATAGTTCAAAAATTAAAAGTCATAAATACCAAACTTTGTATATTTAAGTTTATTGTCTTCCAAGGATCCGATACGAAGATTTTCAAGAAAATCCACCACAACAAACTACCTTACATGGACAAAGTTTTTAAAATTTTATTTTTCTTAAAAATGGCTCTGACGATTTTGACTAAAATGCCGTATATTAAAGTTATTCACAACACAAATATATATATATATATATATATATATATATATATTTTTTGAATTACCTAGAAAAAACTCTGGAAAACGCTTTATTCTAGTCGAGTTTTGCAAAGTTTACATAACGGTTAAACCATAAAAGATAGATAAAAACTTACTACGCAAAAACGTAGACCTCGTTAAAACACACAATTTATGTCATATACATTTTTGCTGTAGAGTTGACCGTTTCCAAGAGATTCCTTGTTATTGATCTCAGTTTTGAAATACCTATACTTTTCTCAGACAGGAAGTGTCCGTTATTCTTTTGTTCTCTCCTGGCCAAGCTAAACAGCGATTTGCAATGACAATCGCAGAACGACGCCTTTTAAAACTTTTGACTATCGTTTGTGTACGTATTCCCTTAGTCTCCTTTTATAAGGAACTAAGTAATAAGAACATTCCACTATCGTCATTACAATGGTGTAGAAAGAAGAATCTTTTGGAAGAAGTGTGATGGTATAGAGAAAACCAGAAGGGACAGGTTAAGAATATTCTTAATCAAGAATCAGTAATAAAAAATCTGATGTGTACCATTCACACGACTTTCTCCATATCCCTGCAACAAATAATTCTTAAGAAGCTTATACTTCTATTTACTTTATGCTAATCAGACAAAAATAGCAGACATAGTCTAATTACTCACTTCCTTGAAAGTAGAAGCGAAATAAGGGACAACCGTAAGTTAAAGTGATAGTCAAAAGCTAGTTGCAGTGTCAATGAAGTTCCTTTGTTTATATGGATAGAAGTTGACATGTTCCTGTATGAGAAAAGTATACGTTTTCCATAGCAGAAACCAAAAAAAAAAAAAGGAATGTCACAAAAACGACGAACTCCACGAAAAAAATGTATATAACATAAATTGTCTGTTTTAATGTGCTCTACATTTTTTGTGTAGTAAGTTTTCGTCCATCTCTTACGGTTTAGCAGTTATTCAAAATTTAGTAAAATTCATCCAGAATAAACTACTCTTCAGAGGCTATTCCCAGAAAATTCAAGATATACATTTTATTGTCAGGTAAATATGTTTAATATACGAATTTTTAATCAAAATCGTTAGAGCCATTTTTGAGAAAATCAAAAATTTCGAAAAAAGTTCCATGTAAAGGGAAGTTGGGGGTGGGGCGATTTTTCTCAAAATCTTCGTGTCGCATCCCTGGAAGATGCTAAACTTAAATACCAAGTTTGGTATTTTACCGACTTTTCGTTTTTGAGTTATCGTGTTCACAGACACACGGACACACGGATTTGTGAAAATGCTTTTTTTTTTGTATATGGGGGACCCTAAAACATATATTTCCGGTGAAATCTCGGTATCGAATTTTTTGGGTGGAGTTCAATATTTTCTCTATACACTATGTACATAGTGCGTATGGAGAAAGTAAAAGGGTAGAGATAAATCTTTTAAGAATATTTTGGACAAATAAATAGGTGGATGAGAAGCAGAAAAAGGTATGTCAAGGGAAGGAAGGGAAGGAAGAAGAGGAAGAGGGCGACTAAGAATAGAATGGAGCGATTATGTAGAGAAAATAATGAATAAGAAAGGAAAGACTTTGAGGGAAATTAATCAACTAACTAGGGATAAGACAAAATATAGGAAATGGACATTGACCAGCTGAGGGACCCCGACGCTCGAAAGGGCATAAGGAGCAGGAAAAGAAGAAGTCTGTTTGTAAAACAGTTAGAGAAAGGAATGTGAGTGTAACACATCAGATTTTTACTTTCTCTGAACTTACTATGTACATAGTGTATAGAGAAGATATTGTATTGCAGCAAAAATTAAATACCGAGATTTCATCGGAAATACGTGTATTAGGACCTCGTGAATAAAAAAATAGAAAAAGGTTCGTGTGTGTGTATGTGTCTGTGGACAGCATAGCTCAAAAACGAAAAATCCATTAAATACAAAACTTGGTATTTAAGTTCAGCATCTTCCAAGGATGCGACATAAAGATTTTCAGGAAAATCTCCCACCCTTTACATGGAAAATCTTTCGAAAATGTTGATTACCTCAAAAATGGCTTTAGAACGATTTTGATTAAAATATCGTATATTAAAGATATTTACATCAGAAATAAGACGTATATCCAGAATTTTATAGGATTAGTCTCTGAAGAGCACTTTATTCTGATTTATTTTTACAGAATTTTGCATAACGGTTAAACCGTTAGAGATAGACAAAAGCTCAAAACCTAGATCTCGTTAAAACACATAGTTTATGTTATATGCATTTTTGTTGTAGAGTTGACCGTTTCCAAGGTATTCCTTGTTATTTGTTTCAGTTTTAACATACTTGAATTTTTCACATAGGGGAATTTGTCAGCTCCTGACCACGCAAAGAATCGGAATTCTATACCACAGCAACCATGTTTTAAAATATTTGACTGTCGTTTTAGCCTAATATATTCCATTATTTCCCTTCTACTTACAAGATAACATTTCTGTTAATGTTTATCTCAATTTTCATGAAGTAGATGGAAGAATAAGGTTCTTAACCATAATCTATTACAGAAATGTAGAGAAAGTCATGTGAATGGAACACATCAGATCTTTCTTGTGGGCTTTGGAAAGTAAACGACATTTAGCGTGGAGGGAAAAAGCCAGAATAGCTAATGCTTGATGAACGATTTGAAGCCGATGCAGATGTTCGAATTGTAGGGGGGGGAAATGGTTGGAAGTTGATTAGATTAGAGCATGTGAAGTAGTAGTTGAAAAAAAGGAACGGAGAGGTGCGGTGGGCAAGTCCCCAGGGACGGCTATGCACGAGAACGCCTGAGGGTAGCAATAAAGGGACGCAGGATTACATGCGCCGTCTATTAAGTAAATCCTCTACTGCAGATTGCCTCGCACAAGATGCCGGACATGTATACTGGGATTTGCATGAATATGAGAAAGCAATCTGTTGACTTACCTAGGCCACTGTGGAACACGCACAGGGCACCGGATCCACTAGCAGATAACACCGACCTTGTTCTTGTTGACAGCTTGCGTGAAAGGCTTGAAAAAGACATGTGCCACTGTAATTGATTGTACACTGACTTTGTACGAAGTTCACCGAGGCAGGTGCGCCATGGCCGCGCTCGCTTTGGTGATTCGTGGCGCAGTGGATCATGGATTCGAGTCTCGCTTTAAGCATGGGTATTTTAAATGTGTATATGTGTGTGTGCATTAGAAGCAAAAAGCAAAACGGTAATCAAATAGTAAGAGATGTTCAAAACAACGTCAATGCTCAATTTAAATCATTGGTGGCAACATTTGTTTGAAACGGGTATTGCAAAGCTTGTGTACAGGTACGATAAATGTCTCAATCTTTTTGGTGACTATGTTGAAAAGTGTACAAAACAAAATAATTGTTTTCCGTGAACTTGTCTTTTATTTATAGCTTATCGGAGGTTGAATAAAAGACGGCCAAGTTATATTTACCAATGAAAACCAGAGAATATACAGTGGTTTTAATTTAAAAACTTTTTCTTATAAATATAAACTTAGATTAATATAGCTCAACCCGACAATTATTATCGAATGCAAACCTCGTGAGGTTTGAGACGTTTCTAACAATATAGCAGCTACGAATAACAGCAGTGCGTCGTTGCCGCATATCACATTACTGAAAGTCGAATGTTAGAATAGCGAAGAATGTGACGTTGTTCTGAACAAGAAATATTTTTTATCCGAGTGGGAATTTCGTGGGTTATAATCTATAGTTGTTATATCCTTTACTACATATAGTAAGAAAGTGCAGTGTCTGAGTGTGTCTGTTAACAGAATAACTCAAGAACGAAAAAACTATTAATCTTTCAAGGATAGAACAAAAATATTTTCAACAAAAAGAAAATCCTCACTGCCTGCTACTTGTTCCAGTGCGAGCGCTGCGAACTCCCGTGGTGCTTCTGAATGTTAGTAAAAGTACGTCGACCTGAACATCTGAGCCCCTTCCGAAAGGGAACTGCGCAGATTGGGTTGGACTCGACGAGGCAGTGGTTACCGAAAACCATAGGAGATTAGCTACACCTGAATAGTGTTGTGAGACGCCTTAATGTCCTCCAGCAACTAACCTGTTGAGCTCAGTAGATAGAAGCTCTCACCGTGGTCTTCGTTAGTCATTTCCCCATGGGGTTGATGCGCGTCAGTGACGTATGAATGTATGTATGGACGTATGAATCGTAAATGAGCACTTTTTGGGGAACAGAACACCGGTATATGAGAAGAGCCATTTTATTAAATATGCACTATATTGCTTCAACTAAAACATGCAGTACGTTTGCAAGAGTTAACTCACACTAAAGCCTCACCCTCACTGCCGGCTGGTTAAGATCCGTGAACCCGTTCTGCTCTATGCTGTTCGCCCAATATTTTCTACAGACTAGTGCACCTCAACATAGGTAATAGTTTTTGGTAAATATAGACCTGCATCACTGTAAAATTATTAAGTTTTCTTTGACTTCTTTCTTAACAATCCCTGAAGGTAAATGCAGACATGTACCATTAACACGATAAGAAAAGAACAATCTACATATGTCATTCTGCAAACTGACTTTTCAAAAGCAATAGGAATTAAAATATTCAATGAATTGATGGAAAGTATAATTGTTGAATGTTTTTAAAGAAAGAAATTAAACTCCTTTTTGATTTATAATAAAATTTTTACTCTTTATGTATTAGCCTAATCCACTATCGTTAATAAAAAATATTTAGGAGTTGTCGTAAACTATATGCTATAGGTTCCTCAAATTTGTTAAGTCATAATGCAACACCTCTCATTTTTAATTTCTCTAGCATGTATGTAGGTACAATGTACAACGTGGATAGAGAAGGTATTAATATTCCACCCAAAAATATGTTACCAAGATCCATCCTTGAGAGAGCGAGGGGGTCGGTTTATAATAAAATATGTACTGGTCTAATGGAATTCCCTGCGGTGCCTGTCACACGTCTGTCGTCAAGTCAGTGCTGACACCATTTGCGTGGAAAACTGTTCTTATTTTTGATTTCTTATAAACAATTTAACGGTTTTTGATTAAAACGCTACATATTAAATATATTTGCATGACAAAATGTATATTTTTAATAACATTTTCTTGGAGATACCTTGAAGTTTACTTCATTCGTAAGAAATGTTGCATAATCTCATATAACTGGTAAACGTTAAGCGGTAAATAATAAATAGCTATAGTCAAAAAAGCTCTCTTTAAAGAATATAAAATTATTTCATCAACTTTTTATGCCATAAGCTTATGCAGGATTCCCACTATTAATGGTTCAATTGGTTAGTACTTTCTCATTCTTTTAAAGTTCTGTCGATCTAAAAACCTGGCCAAAATTATTTCTTTTTTTGTGCTAAGACAGTAGTAATATAAAAGAAACATCCTCTATCTTTTGTTGAACTCCTGATATTCCCAGAGCTTCATCAAACGATAGATCATTTGTTTCTTTTATATCACTAGTGCCTAATCACAAAAAAGCTATTTTTGGAGTTCTGACCAAAACTCTACAGAAATTTCTCGCCATTCTAAGGAAAGGCTGTGGAGTTTTAAGACCAGCATATAGTGTTCATTTCTTAAACATTTAACTAATTATCTAGAACGAAATATATACTGAAGCTATTTCTGCAAAGATTTCACTCGATTAAAACAAAATAGGTATATAGGACTACGTAAGAGTAGCTTGTGAATCCACTAATAAACGATAGAGATTATAGAAAACTATTTGAATGTAACAAATACTTTAAACGGTGACATTTAGTTATAGTTATACAACGGAAGTAATCCGTTACTGACATACGAAAGTTGCTAGATTTTCGATGCCGAAGTTTTATTGGAAATACATGTTTTGAGGTCCGCTCTTTCCAGTGGAATTTTGTATAACGTTGTATAGCTGGTATAAATATGGACAATTTTTTTAAAAATAATTTTTTTTGGATTTCGGGGATCCCAAAATTGTATTTCCAGTGAAATCTTGATGTCAACTTTTTGGGTCGATTGTAATATGTTCTCTAATTGCTATGTAGCTATGTATTAATTCCTCAAGATATATCGCAACTAAATTAAAGTAGATGGAAAAATAGAAATTGCTTATATACTCGATATTAAACAATAAAAGGTAGAGAATGAGAGGTGAATGCAACATAAACGATTTTAAAACTTATGTTGCTCATAGACACACACAGGATTTTTAAAAAGGCTTTCTTTGGATTCAGAGCTCTCAAAACGTGTATTTCTTATGTATGGTTGAAATGCCATAAATTCTCTACCTATTATAAGCAGGTGCAAGAGAAAATAGGGGGGGGGAAACGTTTGTAACAATCACAGCGAGTGAGAAGGAAGAGATATCCGGAGGTGTCGTGTACAGCTGACATTTTTCCTGTGCCAAAGCAGGGGGGAAAGTACAAAGAAACAGCCTTAGGGGCCCTGTCATTGTTCTCGTCTAAGAAAACACCTCGTGAGCTCTCGGGCAAACTCGGGTCTCCACCACAATAATTTGAAGGTGACTTGTTTTCAGTAACGAGAAGGTTCAGCATATGCACGTTCGCGCATCCACATACTGCTCAGGGCCTCTAGAAGCAATCATTGAATATTCTTCCATATTATGGACCCTCTACTAATCACAGTTTTTACTTTCTCAACACATAATATGTACATAGTGTATAAAGGAAGTATTATATTCCACCCAAAAATTTAATACCGAGATTTCACCAGAAATATATGTTTTAGGACCCCCTGAATCCAAAAATGGCATTTTCAGGAAAATGTGTGTGTCTGTGGACAGCATAGCTCAAAAACGAAAAGATGCGACACGAAGATTTACAAGAAAATCCCCCACCCCAAACTAACCTTTGCATGGAAAATATTTCGCAACTTTCTCTTTTCAAAAAATGACTAACGATTTTGACTTAAATACCACATATTAAAGTAATTTCCACAGCAAATAAAATGTATATCTTGAATTTTCTGGTAATAGCTTCTGAAGATCTCTTTATTCTGGAAGAATTTTGCTGAATTTTGCATAACTAATAAACCTTAAAAGATAGGCAAAAAAAAATTACTGCACAAAAATATAAATCTCATTAAAACACGCAATTTATGTTGTATACATTTTTTCGTGGATTTGGCCATTTTTGAGATATTCCTTGTTATTGG
Organism: Hymenopus coronatus; assembly: GCA_030762935.1. Classification (NCBI taxonomy): domain Eukaryota; kingdom Metazoa; phylum Arthropoda; class Insecta; order Mantodea; family Hymenopodidae; genus Hymenopus; species Hymenopus coronatus. The sequence continues at coordinate 70,872,121 of CM060895.1, forward strand.
TTTCAGTTTTAAGGTAGGTTCTTTACTTTTCTCATATGGGAGCTTGTCAATTCCTGGCCACGCGAAGAAGCGGATTTCAATCCCATAGACACAACGTTTTAAAACATTTGACTGTCTGTTTAGCCTAGTGTATTCCTTTATTTCCCTTCTACTTATAAAGGAACTAAGTAATAAGACCGTTTCTGCTAATGTTTTAGCATTAAATAGAAGAATTAGCGTATTTACAATAATTTGTTACAGATTTGTAGAGAAAGTTATGTGAATGGAGCACATCAGGTTTTTGTATTTAGGTGCTTTTTTGTATCAGGACTTAAAACCAGGACTCCCGAATTCTGATGACGTCATCTTTTATGGTGGGTCTCAGTGCTTAGGCACTACATCTGCATAGCTCCTTGGCTTTTAGTTTCTGCTAGCTATTCCATACTACTATATGTTTTCTCTCCTATTCTTATTCTCTTTCTATTTTCGTATGCAACTTTCTTTTATCTTACTTACTTATATATTGCCTTATTTTTTAAAATTCTTTTCTTTCCCTTAACATTCAACGTTTTCATTGCTACTATCTCTTCTGGCATGCTATCCTATTTCTCAAATTTCTTTCCTCCAATTTCTTACCTCTTTACATTCTGTTAAATGGTGAACAACACTGTCTTTCCCCCGCATAAAATACAACGTTCTGGTTCATCGCCCATCATTCTTTTCAGAAGTATTGCTTCTGTTCTCATCCACGCTAATCTTTCCCTCTCTTATTTATTACATATCCCTTTGTTGATCATTCTTAATTTATTTTAAGGTATATACCAAGCGACTTTTTATATTCTAGGTGACCACAAATTGTCTATATATCTACATTTTCTATTATATTTCTCACCAACTTCCAGAATCTTTTTTTATTTTCTTCTCCCTACCGCTATATGTCTCCCATCCCCATTTTTGTCATGATTTCCTCCAGCTGCCCTCACTAGCTTTCTTGTCGCTTTTAATTATCTGAAGCTATTTGAGATATATATATTTAGCAGATTCTCATCTGTGCACTTTATATCGATATTTCAACACCCTCTCTTGGATCATTCAACATTTTCCTGATTTTCCTAATTTTACCATTTCTATCCCTTTTAGTACAAAGTGTGTGTTTGTTCCATTCACACGACTTTATCAACCTATTCTATAAAAACTGTTTTTACAAAATTATTGTATCTACGTCATGCTAATCAAGATAAACATTAGCAAAAGTGGTTCTGAACCTTTAATTAGTTAAATCACTTAAAAGCTGATCGCTATGTGATTGAAATTCTTTATCTTTGCATGGTTAGGAGTAAAACAAAAGAATCAGGAATGCCATATTTCTGTATCATTAAAGTGATTTTAAAATTGAAACCAATATTAAGGTATATTTCGAAATAGTCAGTTCTACAAAAAAAATGTATGACACAAATTGTGTATTTTACGAGATCAAGAAGACATTGCCAGTCTTTCTTTTGTTTTATTTCTGACAATGCTAAGATAACCGAATTTCAGTATAAATGCATTATCTACAATTTTAAAAACATTTGACTGTAGGCTTAGAGTAATATATGCTCTTATTTACCTTCTACTAATAAAGAGCTAAGCAAAAAGACTATTTCTGCTAATGTTTATTTTGATTAGCATGAATTAGATGGTAGAATAATCTTTTGTAAGAAATTTAATTATAAAATAGGAACAGAAACTCATGTGAAGAGTACATAATTTTTTTTTCGTGATGGGTGGCACCAAAGAAAGAAAAGAAAAAAAAAAGGAATTTAAGTGAAACAAATTACTAATTTTTGTAAGTGCTCTGGTGTAATATTTACTAAACACCGATATAAAAGGAAATGAATATTATTACTGATTCACATTAATTTTCAAATAGTTGTTTTCTTGTGGATTTTGTGGGGGATTAAACCCAGAAAATCCTCTAATTTCACTAAATCGATCTGTAATATCAATGAGAGAATAATGATGGAAGAAGTTTATTTGCAAGACGGTACAGAAAGTCGTGTGAATGGAGCACATCATTTTTTTTTCTCGTGATGGGTGGCACTAAAAAAAGAAAAAAAAAAAGTGAACAAATTACTAATTTTTGTAAGTGCTTTGGTTTAATATCTGTTATACACCGACATGCAAGGAATTGAATATTATTACCGATTCATATTCATTTTCAAATATTTGTTTTCTTATGGAGTTTGGGTCTATGGGATAAAAAATCCAAAAACGTCTATTTTTATTTTCGATCTACTTTCTCTAAAATCCCAGCTCGATTTGTAATATAAACGAGAAAATGACCGCTAGTAATTTAGGTTAAGTTTAATAGTGACGTCACATACACAATCGAGAATTAAAACCACAAAAGCCACTAGATACACAAAGCTAACTCGACATTGTTTGAAGCCATACTTCAATCTAGCTTGTAGCATATTCCATGTTACGTTTCCCTAAAGAACAAGCATTAAATATCAAGTGTGATTTTACGGGTCACAGTTACTTTGTGTTTAATTAAAACACGCACGGTGAACAGATAACCTTTAACCTTAGCGATATATGCATATGGGCGTCAATGGAAAATGCCGTGACTGTAATCGTTAATTATTCAGCCAACCCATAAAGTCAGATTTCAGTACGAGTCATATTTATTATTTTTATACTGCCATAACATGAAATATAAATAATGAACTAAAAGGAGTCTAAATTATGTTTTCGTTTTGTGATAAAACCTCAGGTTAACTGTTTTAAAACGTATGCCTTTTACGCACTACAACTGAGAAAAGCAGAACAAATAAAAATATCTGATGTGTTGCACTAATTTGTCTTTCTCTCTCTAGCTGTTCCGCAGACAAACTTTTCAAACATAAAAGTATTCTTTTATCTACATCATGCTAATCAATAAAAACATTAGCACAATTCTCTTATTACTTACTTTTTTGTAAGCAGAAGGGAAATAAGGGAATACATTAGGCTAAAGCGATACTCAAGGCAGTTGAAATTCCCTTTTATTTACTTGCCAATCAACACATAACATAAATTGTCATAATGAGGTCTACATTTTTACTTTCTCTACACATACTATGTACATAGTGTATAGAGTATTGCATCCCACCCAAAAATTCGATACCGAAATTCACTGGAAATTCATGTTTTTTGAGACCACATGAATCAAAAGGAAGACTTTTTAGAAAAATGTCTGTGTGTATGTGTGTGTATCTGTGGACAGCATATTTCAAAACCGAAAAGAGGTTAAATACCCAACTTGGTTTTTAAGTTTGTTTCTTACCCCTAACTACCCTTTGCATGGAACATTGTTCGAAAGTCTTACAATTTTGATTAAAAACCTTATGTATAAGATATTTTTATAGAGACGATATGTATATCTTGAATTTCCTTGGAATAGCCTCTGAAAATTTCTTCATTCTGGATATATGTTATATAACTGCCAAACCATAAGATATATACAAAAACTTACTACACAAAAAGTAGATCTCATTAAAATATACAAGCTATTTCATATTCATTTTTTGTACAGTTAACCGTTTTCGAGATATTCCGCATTAGTGGTTTCAATTTTAAGTCACTTAAACTTTTCTCAAATGGGAAGACATCTTTCTTCTCGTTTCTATTTTTTTTTTTTTTTTACTCCGGGCAACCAAAGAGATTGGAATTTCAATTGTACCTAAAATTGATTGAAAGCAAACAGATAGAAATAGGAATTAATGATACATTGTTAGAACGGCTAAGTAAAGTCAAATTTATTGGCCTTTAGGTAGATAAACATTTGGACTGGAAGTCACATATTAGCTACATCGCATCTAAACTTAGCTCAGCATGTTGTGCCCTCCGAGCACTGATTTAAGTTTGATACACTTAAATTAGTATATTTTGCCTACTTTAAATCTATCAGAGAGTAGGGAATAATATTTATATTCTGGGGTAATTCAGTGGGTAGTAAATGCATATTTTAGATACAGAAGAAGACTATACGAATAATTTGTTATGATTATAGCAGTCATGCAAACAATTACTTCTAAGTTTGGGCATACTCTCCTTGTGTTTATATCTTATCCATTTTAAAATGGTTATGCATAACATTAATCCTAGACAAATGGGATATATTCATTGTCCCAACGCCAATCTTCGTTGCGATCAGAAAGGTGTATATTACAAAACAATCAAGATATTTAATGCTCTCCTCAGTAATCTCAAGGAAAAAGTTAGCAATTTCAGGGCTCTTAAGGTTTTTCTTAAGAAGTACCATGAAATAAATCAATTTACTCTGTAAATGAATATTTAAGCAATACCTTAATAATTAATGTTTTATAAATAATAAAATGTACTTAACTTTATGCATATTAGTGTATGTATGTATGAATTTTATACACAAATTAAAATGCTGTATACTTAGACATGCACGAATGTGCCAGATGCAATTTTTTATATTTAGTAATGACACAAGGTCTGTAAAGACCCAAAGATATTCTACACTTTAGTACAAAATTGTAAATACTGTAAGATATTTGTAAATGTGTATTATAAATTGTGACATGTATGCACTTGGAGGGTATATAATAAAAAAATCTAATGTGCTCCATTCACATGACTTTCTCTACCTCTCTGCAACAAATTATTGTTAAAAAAGCTTATGCTTCTATTTACTTCATGTTAATCGAAATAAAAGTGAGCAGAAATAGTCTTATTACTTGCTTCCTTGTAAGCAGAAGGGAAATAAGGGAAATAGGCTAAACTAATAATCAAACGCTGGTTGCTATGTGACTGAAGATCCTTTGTTTGTATGGACAGGAGTTGACAAATTCCTGTATGAGAAAAGTATAAGTTTTTCATAACTGAAACCAAAAATAACGAATATGTCAAAACAGATCAACTCCACGAAAAGAATGGATATAACGTAAATTGAGTGTTTTAGTGTGCTCTACATTTTTTGCTTGTTAAGTTTTTGACCATTTCTTACGCTTTAGCAGTTATGCAAAATTCCGTGAAATTCATCCAGAATAAAGTAGTCTTCAGAGGGTATTCCTAGAAAAGTCAAGATATACACATTATTTGTCAGGTAAATAGCTTTAATATACGATATTTTAATCAAAATCGTTACAGCCATTTTTAAGAAAATCAACATTTTCGAAAAAAGTTCCATGTAAAGGGTAGTTGTGGTGGGGGACTTTTTTTGAAAATCTTGGCGTCGTATCCTTGAAAGATACCAAACTTAAATACCAAGTTTGGTATTTAACGATCTTTTCGTTTTTGAGCTATGCTTTCCAAAGACACACTGACACACACACACACGCACACACGGACCTTTTTCCAAAAATGCTTTTTTTTTGGATTCAGGGTGATCCAAAACATGTATTTCCGGTGAAATCTCGGTATCGAATTTTTGGGTGCATTAGAATACCTTCTCTATACACTATGTACATAGTACGTGTAGAGAAAGTAAAAATCATATTTTAGTTTTATATAATTATTAGTAGTAACTATTGTCGATAAATAGAAAACTATCATCTGATATTTGATCAGTGTTACATAATGAAATGATATTTATTTATACGTCTTAACAGAATTTTTGAAACTCTTTGTTTATATGTGCATGCAAATAAGCAGGTACATATGCCTTTTAGGAGCATATTAAGTATAGTATAGTACAGTGACGTAAAGGCCATAAAAGCCAAATGATGTGATTATATGTCTGCTCTGCTGCTTTGTAACCTGAGCTTTTAGCACTAGAGATTTATAATTTCTTTTTCGTAGTATATAAACATATATGTGCGTGACAAGTTCTATGTCCAATGGCTTGGTGGCCAAACGAACTTATGGAACGCTATTTAATCTAATATAGAAAAAGTTTTCAATTCTGAAATAGTACATAATTACGTACAATAAAGATAGACCATTTCAATTGAATGAATAGAAGTTTTAGTTTTGGAAAAACATAATACCCCTTCAAGGGCATAGTAACAATCTCTTGCAAAAGAAAAACAAATTTGATGTAATCCATTCACATGTCTCTCTCTATATCTCTGCAACAAATGTTTGTTAAAAAGTTTATGCTCCTATTTACTTTATGCTAAGTGAGAAAAACTTAGCAGAAATAGTCTTACTTGCTTCCCTGTAAGTAGAAGCGAAATAAGGGAGTAACATAGATTAAAGTGATAGCAAAAGATGGTTGCTATATGACTGAAGTTCCTTTGTTTGTATGGAAAGGAGTTGACAAATTCCTGTATGAGATAAGTATAAGTTTTTTAAGGCTGAAACAAAAAACAAAGAATATCTAAAAATCGATCAACTCCACGAAAAAAATGTATATAATATAAATGTGTGTTTTAATGTGCGCTACATTTTGTGCCTGGTAAGTTTTTGTCTATCTCTTACGGTTTACCAGTTACACAAAATTCCATAAAATTCATCCAGAATAAAGTAGTCTTCAGAGGCCATTCCCAGAAAATTCAAGATATACATATTATTTGTCAAGTATATATATCTTTAATATATGATATTTTAATCAAAATCGTTAGTAATTTTTTAGAAAATAAAAATTTTCGAAAATTTTCCATTTGAAGGATAGTTGCGGGTGGGGGGATTTTCTTGAAAATCTTCGTGTCGCATCCTTGGAAGATACTGAAGTTAAAATACCAAGTTTGGTATTTAACGGTCTTTTTGTTTTTGAGCTGTGCTGCCCACAGACACACAGGCACACATGCACACACACACACACATACACATAAACAGACACACACACGGAATTTTTCTAAAAATGCTTCTTTTGGATTCAAATGGTCTCAAAAAATGTATTTTCAGTGAAATCTCAGTATCGAATTTTTGGGTTCACAGTACATAGTACTATAGAGAAAGTAAAAGATCTGATGTGTTCCATTCCTATGTTTTTCTCTATGTAACAAATTATTCTTAAAAAAGTTTATTCTTCTTTCTACTTCATGCTAATCAAGATAAACTTAGCTTATTACGTAGGTCCTTTGTAGAAGGGACATAAAGGAATACATTAGGCTAAACCAACAGTCAAATGTTTTAAAATGTGGTTGCTATGGGACAAGTTTTCAAGTGTTTTAAAACTGAAACCAATAATAAGAAATATTTCGAAAACAGTCAACTCCACGAAAAAAAAGAAATGTATATAAATTGTGTATTTTATTGAGATCTACATTTTTGTGTAGTACATTTTTGTCTTTCTCTTACAGTTTACCAGTTATGCACAATTCAGAACAACTGGCCCAGAGTAAAAACGGCCTTCAGAAGTTATTCCCACAAAATTCAAGATATACATTTTGTTTGTCATGTAGGGTGGGGGATTTTCATGAAAATCTCCGTGTCACATACTTGGAAGATCCTGCACTTAAATACCAAGTTTTGTAGTTAATGCTTTTCGTTTTTGACAAACATACACACGGACATTTTTCGAAACATGTTGTTTTTAGATTCTGGGGGTCCCAAAACATGTATTTCCGGTGAAATCTCGGTATCGAAGTTTTGGGTGCAATACAATCCCTATATACTATATATAGTACGTGTAGAGAAAGTAAAAATCTAATGTGTTCCATTCATATGATTTTCTCTTTAAACTATTATTACAAAAGTTATTCTTTTATCCACATCAAGCTAATCAAAATAAACTTATTAGAAATTATTGTATTAGTTCCTTATAACTAGAAGTGAAATCAGGTAACACATTAAGCTAAAGCGATGGTCAAATATTTTAAAAGCCGATCGCTATGTAACTAATTTAAATTCGATATTCTTGCATGGCAATAAATAAAACCAAAGAGGTATGAAATGAAAGATAGCTTATCGTTTGAGAAACGTTGAAGTAGTTTAAAATTGAAACTCAAAATAAGAAATACATTAGAAACAGATAACTCTACAAAAAATGTAAGTATATGACAATTGTGTGTTTTAACAAACCTACATGTTTTGTGAAGTAAGTTTTTATCTATGTCTTACGGTTTACCTGTTATATAAAAGCCATTCAGAATGAATAGGTCTCCAGTGGCTATTCCCAGAAAACTCGAGATATACATTTTGTTTGTTATGAAAATATCTTAAACATAAGTATGTTAATAAAAATTGTTAGAACCATTTTTAAAAAATATCAATTTTCGAAAAAAGTTCCAGGTAAGGGTATTTGTGGTGGACAAAGCGGCGCATGGGTGGGTTTTCTCTGGGTTCTCAGGTTTCCCCGCTATGGCATTCCACGTTGCTCCATCTTCCTTTCATGTATCGTCAGTGTTATCACCTGCGGTGCCATAAGTAGTAAAATCGGTCGTTAAGACTCTACAAACAATAAACAACAGGAAGAGCGGGGCCACGGAAACAGAATCTGGAAGCTTTAGTTTTTAGCAGGTTTTCATATAGGTATGTGACGTCATTTTCTAGCTATAAAAGGAGGAAGAATTGCAAGTAGGAGTGTTGTGATTTTTACTGGTTCGCAAGTTGACTGGAGTGTTATTGCAGTGATACCTGAGCCATGGATGGCGTGCGGTCGTCAACTGTGTAAACTTCGAGTGAATAATATCTATATATTAATTCAGTCTTAAATTCAGTGCTATCACTGAATTTAAGACTGAATTTGTAAACCATTTTAAGTCAATAAAGACAAATTTTACACTGGCGTTTGAAGAGGGAAACTTTTGAAAACCGAAGATTCCAGACCAATCTCAAAGCTCGAGAAGAATCTCACATTCCGAAAGTTTCTGTTACCATCGCGTCGCTCTTCCTGTTTACGCATCCAACCAAGACGAACGCGAGAACCACTGCTGAAGAAGACGGCACTGTCTTGTTTTTGAGTTATGAAGTGCTGATCACACATCCCCTAATGCGCAAGGTAGTGCTTGTCTTCGGCATGTGGTCAATCAAAGTGCACATGCGTTGTAGTAGCAGATATTAAATTTTTACTTTCTCTAGCCCCATATGTGCAATATACATAGTGGATAGTGAAGGTATTGTATTCCACCCAAAATTTCGATATCGAGATTTCACCGGAAATATGTGTTTTGTGGTCCCCTGAGTTGGAAAACAACGCTTTTTCTTTCTCTATACGCACTATGTACATAGTGTTTAGAGAATGTATTGCACTCCACCAAAAAATTCGATACCGAGATTTCACCGGAAATATATGTTTTACGGTCCCCTGTATCCAAAAAAAGTATTTTCAGAAGAAGGTCCGTGTGTGTGTTCGTGTGCCAGAGTGTCTGTGTGTTCGTGTGTTTGTGAACACGATAACTCAAAAACGAAAAGTCGGCAAAATACCAAACTTGGTATTTAAGATTAATATCTTCCAGGGATGCGACACAAAGATTTTGAGAAAAATCTCCCACCCTAAACTACCCTTTACATGGAACTTTTTTCGAACATTTTGATTTTCTAAAAAATGGCTCTAACGATTTTATTTAAAATATCGTATATTAGAGATATTTGCATGACAAATAAAATGTATATTTTGAATTTTCTGGGAATAGCCTCTGTCTTATTCTTGGTCAATTTTATGGAATTTTACATAACTGCTAAACCGTAAGAGATGGACAACCTTACAACAAGTGTAGAGCACCTTAAAACACACAATTTATGTTATATACATTATTTTCGTGAGTTGATTGTTTTTTAGATATTCCTGTTTTTTTCAGCTATAAATAATTATACTTTTCTCATACAGGACTTTATGAACTCGTGTCCATACAAGCAAAGGAACTTCGGTCGCAGAGCAACCAGCTTTTGACTATCACTTTAATCTATGGTACTCCATTATTTCATTTCTACTAACAAGGAAGCAAGTAATAAGACTATCATTGCTAATTATTGCTCCATTAGATGAAGTAAATAGAATAATTTGTTGCAATGATATAGAGAAAGTCATGTGAATGGAACAGATCAGATTTTTAGATAAAGATCCATGTGTGTATCTGTGGATAGCAGAGCTCAAAAATGAAATGGCCGTTAAATACCATATACCAAACTTGATATTTACACTTGGAATCTTCCAAGGATGCGACACGAGGATTTTCAAGAAAATCCCCCCACCATAAACTGCCTTTTACATGGAAAATTTTCGAAAATTTTGAATTTCTAAAAAGTTGCTCTAACGATTTTGATTAAAATTCCGTACATTACAGATATTTACATTCCAAATAAGATGTATATCTTGAACTTTCTGGACCTAGCCTCTAAAGGCCTCTTTATTCTGGGTGAATTTGTCCGTATTTTGCTTAACTGCTAAACCGTAAGAGATAGAAAAAACTTACCACACAAAAAATGTAGATCTCGTCAAAACACACAATTTAAGTCCTTTATGTTTTTGTTGTGTAGGTAACCGTTTCCGAGACATTCCTTGTTGTAGGTTTCAATTGTAAAGTACTTATATTTTTCTCAGATGGAAAGTGTCCGTTTCTTTTGTTCTACTCTTGTCCAAGCAAAAAAGCAATTTGCAATCCCAATCGCATAACGACAGTTTTTAAAACATTTGACTATCACTTAAGTATAACGCATCCCTTTAGTTTCCTTCTTCTTATAAGGAACTAAGTAATAAGCACATTCTACTAATGTTTATCTCGATTAGCATGTTGTAGAAAGAAGAATAATCTTTTATAAGAAGTTTATTTGTAAAGCAACTAGAGAAAGTCATTTGAGTGCAACATATCAGATTTTTCTTAAACAATTTATAGTTAAAATAAGTCTCGAAGTGCAGTTGCTGGAAATCCAATAGTTTAAGAAACGATAATGAATTCTCAGATATATTTAAATTCTTACAAAAGTCGCTCTGTCTGACATAGTTAAGAATTTAGAAACAAAAAGTGATTATGCCATACTTCTGAATTCGGGGACTACGCATTAGCGTGTGTTGGCTACTAAACAAAGTCAGAAGAAAAGAAAGTGGAAGGCAAGATGAATACGAGGCTGAAGTGTTCTACAAAACTTCTTTGATGTATGAGAAACGCTCAGAGATTTCTTTTGCATTTTACTCGGAACTTAAAAATTAAACCTTCATTGGACGTTTCTCAGAATCTATTTAAATTAATGGTTTCACAGATATGCTAATGCACTGATGTAAATTTGTTTCAACAAAATATGGTGCAGTATAATGAAAACTTGAAAACACTCGAACTTTTATACGGTAGAATTTACATTATCACATTTTCAGAAGGGATTTGTTCACAGAATATTTCGTAAGTAATGAATGGTGTAAATAAGACTGGAATTGTCTTAAACTATCTGAAGATATCCCTATTTGGAACTTAGAGCCAGGAAATGTTTCCTGCACTGTCTACAGCATATTTATATAATACGTTTCTTTGTATATAAATGTATGTATGTATGATACAGTAATAATTTGTTTAGGTATTTCGGAGAGCCAATAAAAGATAACAACAGCAATTATAATCGGAGATTAAAGTGATTCACACATAATTCATGTTTGAATAAGTCTTTATTACTTTCTCTATACGCACTATGTACATAGTGTATAGAGAAGGTATTGTACTCCATCCAAAATTCGATACCGAGATTTCACCGAAAATATATGTTTTAGGGTCCCCTTTATCTAAAAAAAAACATTTTCACAAAATGGTACGTGTGTGTGCGTGTCCGTGTGTCTGTGAACACGATAACTCAAAAACGAAAAGTCGGTAAAGTTTCAAACTTGGTATTTAAGTTTACTATCTTCCAGGGATGCGACACGAAGATTTTGAGAAAAATCTCCCCACCCCAAACAACTTTTACATGGAACTTTTGTCGAAAATTTTTTTCTCTCATTTTGATTTAAAATTTCGTATATTAAAGATATTTACCTGACAAATAAAATGTATATCTTGAATTTTCTCGGAATAGCCTCTGAAGAGTAGTTTATTCTGGATAAATTTTACTGAATTTTGTATTACTGCTAAACCGTAAGAGATGGACAAAAACTTACTACACAAAAATGTAGAACACGTTAAAATACACAATTTATGTTATATAATTTTTTTTCGTGGAGTTCGTCGTTTTTGCGACATTCCTTATATCTGGTTTCTGTTATGAAAAACTTACACTATTCTCATACAGGAATTTGTCGAATGCGGTCCATACAAACAAAGGAACTTCAGTGACATAGTAACCAGCTTTTGATTATCACTTTAAACTATGGTACTCCCTTATTTCGCTTCTACTTACAAGGAAGCAAGTAATATGGCTATTTCTGCTATTTTGGTACTGATTAGCATGAAGTAAATAGAAGTATAAGCTTTTAAGAATAATTTGTTGCAGATATGTAGAGAAAGTCATGTGAATGGTACACATCAGTTTTTTCTTGTTTTTGAGATGCACAATGACAAACTAGTTTCTACAGCACGAATAGAAGTTTACATTCCAGCCGATAAAGCATACATAGCCTTGAATGTATTATTTATCTTTAGCTACCGGGACAAACCGAGTCCACTCCAGTGCAATCGAATTACGCACACATGATTGCGGCCGGGCCATAAAAGGACCGTTTGATATTATCCTCTTCTATTAATATACCTACATGATGGTAGTAAGTAAACGAGAGGCTGGTGAAGTAGGTTAAGAATTGAGCTGAAATGTTGATCATTTATGCTATGGATGTTATTCTATGGATGTTATTCTTGTCACTTTTTACTTTCTCTACACGTACTATGTACATAGTGTACAGAGAAGGTATTGCACTGCGCCCAAAATTCGATACCGAGATTTTACCGGAAATACATATTTTGGATCCCCCTGAATCCAAATATAGCATTTTCAGAAAAAAGCCTCTGTGAGTGTGTATGCGGACAGCATAGCTCAAAAGCGAAAATACCATTGAATACCAAACTTGATATTTAACATTGGTACCTTCCAAGAATGCGACACGAAGATTTTCAAGGAAATCCCCCCACCCTCGATTACCCTTTACATGGAACATATTTCGAAATTTTTTATTTTCTTAAAATGGCTCTAACGATTTTGATTATAATATCGTTTATTAAAGATATTTACCTAACAAATAAAACGTATATCTTGAATTTTCTGAGAATACCTCTGAAGATTACTTTATTCTGGATCAATTTTACGAATGGTGCATAACTGCTAAACCGTAAGAGATGGACAAACACTTACCATACAAAAAATGTAGAGCACGTTAGAAAACACAATTTATGCAATATACATTTTTTTCCTGGAGTTGATCGCTTTTTAGATATTTATTGTTTTTTGTTTCAGCTTTGAAAAACATACTTTTCTCATACAGGAATTTGTCAACTCCAGTCCATACAAACAAAGGAACTTCAGTTTCATAGCAACCAACTTTTGACTATCACCTTAACCCTTGGTTCTCTCTTATTTCGCTTCTACTTACAAGGAAGCAAGTATAAGACTCTTTCTGCTAATGTTTTCTCAATTAGCATAAGCAAATAGAAGCCGAAGTTTACTAACAATAATTTGTTGCAGAGATGTAGAGAAAGTCATGTGAATGGAACACATAAGATTTTTTAATATATTCTTTAAATTATTATAATTATATACATTAAAATATATATTCAGGAAACGCTTAGGAAATGGAGGGAGAACATTTCAGGAATGGTGAATATTTGACAACCCTTTTAAGATGATGATTAAGTAAATATACTCACAGCTAATGCAGAATAATACGATTACATGCTGAAGAAGCTGGAGTACTATACCAAATGGAGCTTCGATATGAACATGCTGAAAACAGATTATCCAAGACAGAAGAAGAACAATAAGACCTAGCGCTATATATTTTCGAAACAATATATATATGTTGTATATACAAAATATTGTATTCCGCCCAAAATTCGATACCGAGATTTCACCGGAAATACATATTTTGAGTTCCATTGAATCCAAAAAAAAATATATATTTGGAAAAAGGTCCGTGTGTGTATTTGTGGACAGCATAGCTCAAAAACAAAAATACCGTTAAATACCAAACTTGGTATTTAAGTTTGGTGTCTTCTAAGGATGCGACATGAAGATTTTCAAGAAAATCCTGGACCCCGAACTACCTTTTATATGGATTTTTTTTCAAAATTTTTTATTTTCTCAAAAATGGCTTTGACGATTTTGATTAAAATCTGTTATATATAAGATATGTATTTGCCAAACAAAATATATATCTTGAATTTTCTGGGAATAGCCTCTAAAGACGTCCTTATTTTGGATAATTTTTATTGAATTTTGTATAATTGGTAAAGCGTAAGAGATAGACAAAAACTTACAACACAAGAAATGTAGATCACGATAAAACATACAATTTATGTCATATACATTTTTCGTGGAGTTGGTCGTTTTTGGGATATTCCTTGTTTTTGATTTCAGCTTTAAGAAACTTGTATTTTTCTCATATAGGAATTTGTCCATACAAACAAAGGAACTTCATTCGCATAGCAACTAGCTTTTGACTATCACTTTAACCTATAGTACTCCCTTATTTCGCTTCTACGTACAAGAAAACAAGTAATAAGGCTATTTCTGCTATAATAATTTTCTTAATTAGCATTAAATAAATAGAAGCATAAGATCTTTAACAATAACTTGTTGCAGACGATGTAGAGAAAGTCATGTGAATGGAACACATAAGACTTTTTTTTCTTTGTATCGTTCTTTTGAACGTTTTATTACAGAAACTTGCTCACACCCTCTTAAGTACTTTGGTCGAACAAAATGAATTAATGCAAATATGGGGATATACAAGAGTGTTTATAAAATCGAAGATAAACTTAAGGAGAGAGAAAACAATATAAAAAGTTTTGGTTCCTATTAAAAAGCATTAAATTGTGTCTAAAGTCACCATTACAACGCCCTCCAAATAAAACATAACTAATGGTGTTTAATTTCTTCCATAATATCAACCAACTTTTAGAAAAGACATTACTTTCTACAATCTTAGTTATGGAAATATTGTACAGTCTCAACTTAAATAATCATCCTGTATATATCTTCTTGCTTTCAGGGATGAGGACAATGTAAGGTCAGTCGATCTCGACTCCATTTTTTTGGCTATACTGGTATTCTTTTCTCATGTAGTTTGTATGTGTTGATTAAACTAGACTACCTCCTTTTATTCATTCTATTAATATTTTTCCATCGGTTCGTATATGCCTCTATTTTATCTTATGTAGCAAATATTTCTAGTTTACGTAATCATTATGGGGTCTGTCCATGAGTGTGGATCCTTTTACTAATCTTAACAATTTTATTTCAATGATTTGAATGGGCAAATACCCTCTTTGCTAATGCCCAAAGTTCAGACCCATACAGACGATTTAAGAACTAATTGATTCAACAAGTAAATGGACCTTTATAAATCAGCCTCTGAGTGCTATACAATTACCTGCACACATTAAAATGGTTACTCATATTTCTACATCAATTGTTACTCATGTTAGACTTAGTTCCATCCATTATATGTACCCACATGAAGTTCCGCTTATAGGTAAAATAAGGCAAAATAGTTATAACTTCTGAACTAATATAAATCAGCTGAAATCGTATACGTAACTCCATGTTATGACAGCGTAAGGAACCTTGGCCTACCGCCTGGCCGCTGCAGCCCTATCATGAATGGGTGCAGTGCTAGAGGGTGAGACGAGGTCAGCGCCCCGACTACCTCCCGGCCGGTTGATGCGGGGAGCTCGCAAGGCTGATTGCACCCCGAGCCAGGTCTTCAAGCGGGGGAAAATTCCCCACGTCCGTACAGGGAATCGAACCCAGGTTTCCCGCTTGGCAAGCAGCCGCGCTATCACTACACTAAGACGACGACTTTAGTGAAATCACTAGTGAAACCTGATGTTGGATCTGTCGTAAACTTAACAGCACCAATGGATTAAAACTTTTCAACTTTTTCTTTGAAATGGTATCAACTTTAACCATTTGTACACATAATTTTCAAATTATAAACAATTCTTTTGTTATAATTATTAGCAGAAGACCTTGTACGAGGACGTGCTGAAAAGTAAGGCCTCCAACTTTTTTATTCGGTTTGTAATATCGCTGGAGGTACACATGTCATGCATATTACTTGGTCAGCCTTCAGGCTTCACTAACACAAGTTATAATCTTCTGGCGCTAGAGGGCTCCGATCTGTAGCGTGAAAAATGGCGGTATGCAACGCACCTATGTCGGTACGTCAGAAACAGCGTGCTGTAATCGAGTTTTTAACTGCACAAATCGTACCTCCAATTGAAATGTATAGAAGGATGAAAGCTGTGTACAGTGACAAATGCATCAACTTCTGCAAGAATCGAATGCCTTGGGTTCACCGAGATCGATCATCCTCCGTACAGTCCCGACTTGGCTCCATCCGATTTTCATCTGTTTCCTAGACTTTCATACTGATGAAGCGGTGAAGTTAGAGGTTAGGATATGGCTCCATCAACATGGTCAAACATCCTACAGTGACGGTATACACAAATATATACATTTCTCGTTGGGAGAAATTCGTTCGTCGCCAAGGTGATTATGTTGAGAAATAAATATGTAGTCATGAAGAATAAAGATGTAGAATGGTAATACACTTTGTTTTATTCCAAGTGTTTTAAGGGTGTTACCGGAAAAAAATCGATGGCATTACTTTTCAGCACACCCTCGTATGTATAACGTCAACGGTTACAACATTATAAGCTTCCCTTAATCCAATAACATGAAAAATAAGTTTCTCTCACGGTTACTTTGACAAACACTTTAAGTTTTCAGTTTTTTTTTCTTTTAGTTCTTCACATTCTACTAAACATGCTTATTCAATTTGACTTTTTTTTCTGTAGCATATACATTAGTGTACGAAAATACAAACGTAGTGTTTCAGCACTACAGCTTAAAGCATTTCCGTTGTTTTTTCCCCCTCTGTCATTGGTCAACCTGCTGTCATATTCCCGAAGCACTCTTATGTCATCCATTCAGCGAAAAAATAACTGTATTTCGCTCGTCATCTTTATCCTCCGAACGCTGTCCACCTACATCTTCTTTAAGAGGTCTGGGCTGTCAAGAGATAGAGGCGTCGGCTTTCGTGTTTGTCAGAGAGGCAAGGCAGAAAATCCCAACATATATGTGTGTACACATCTTGGGAATGTTAAATGATGTTTTTATTTATTAGGTAAACGGTGTTACAAACACCTCTATGAGATCAAGCACCAAGAAACATCTCTGGTAATGGATTTTATTTCACAAGCAGAACAAGGTTGGCAAGATAGAATCAGACTGAAAAAAATTTGATGTGTTCCATTCACATGACTTTCTCTACATCTCTGCAACAAATTATTGTTAAAAAGCTTAGGCTTCTATTTTGTTCATGCTAATTGGAAAAACATTAGTAGAAATAGTCTTATTACTTGCTTCCTTGTAAATAGAAGCGAAATAAGGGAGTACCATATGTTAAAGTGACAGTCAAAAGCTGGTTGCTATGTGACTGAAGTTCCTTTGTTTGTATGGACAGGACTTGACAAATTCCCGTATGAGAAAACTAAGTTTTCCAAGGCTGAAACCAAAAACAAGGAATATCTCAAAAACGATCAACTGCACGAAAAAAAATGTGTATAACATAAATTATGCGTTTTAATGTGCTTTACATTTTTTGTGTGGTAAGTTTTTGTCTATCTCTTACGGTTTAGCAGTTATGCAAAATTCCTCAAGAATAAAGTAGTCTTTAGAAGCTATTCCCAGAAAATTCAAGATATATATTTTATTTTTCAGGTAAATATCTTTAATATTTGACATTTTAATCAAAATCGTTACAGCCATTTTTAAGACAATCAAAATTTTCGAAAAAAAATCCATGTAAACGGTAGTTGGGCGTGGGGCAATTTTCTTGAAAATCTTCGTGTCACATCCTTGGAAGATACCAAACTTAAATACCAAGTTTGGTATTTAACGGTTTTTTCGTTTTTGAGCTATGCTGTTCACAGACACAGACAGACAGACACACACGGACCCCTTTGTAAAAATCTGATGCGTTACACTCACATGACTTTCTCTGGCTTCTCTACAAAACTCCTACAAAAGATTATTCTTTTTTGTACACAATGCTAATCAAGATAAATGTTAGCAGAATGTTATTACTTAATTTCTTATAAGTAGAAGGTAATAAGGGAATGCACTATGCTAAAGTGATTGTCAACTGTTTTAAAAGCTATCGTTATGCGATTGTCATTGCAAATCACTTCTTCGCTTGGCCAGGAGTAGAACAAAAGAAAAACAGACACTTCCTGTGTGAGAAAAGTACTTCACAATTGAAACCAATAACAAGGAATATCTCGAAAACGGTTACCTCCACAACAAAAATGTAAAGGACAAAAATTGTGTGTTCTGTCATGAGGTACATTTTTTGTGTAGTACGTTTTTTTCTAGCTCTTACGGCTTAGCAGTTAAGCATAATTCAGCAAAATTCATCCAGAATAAAGAGGTCTTCAGAGCCTATTCCCAAAAAGATTGAGATATACATTTTATTTCGGAATATAAATAGCTTTAATATACGGGATTTTAATCAAAATCGTTAGAGCCATTTTTAAGAAAATCAAAACTTTCGAAAATTTTTCCATGTTTTTGGTGGGGGGGGATTTGTTTGAAAATCTTCGTGTCGCATCCTTGGAAGATACTAAACCAAAATACCAAGTTTGGTATTTAACGGTCTTTTTGTTTTGGGACTATGCTGTCCACACGCACACACACACACACACACACATACACGTACCTTTTTTTAAAAATGCTTTTTTCGGACTCAGGAGACCCCAAAACATATATTTCCAGTGAAATTTCGGTATCGAATTTTTGGGTGCATTACAATAACTTCTCTATCCCTAGGGGCTAGAGAAAGTAAAAATGCGCTTTTTGTATTCAGGGGGTCCGAAAACGCATATTTCCTGTGAAATATCGGTATCGATTTTTGGGTGGAATACAATACTTCCTCAATACACTGTCTAGAGTAAGTAAAAATTTGATGTGTTCCATTCACATGACTTCCTCTACATCTCGGCAACAAATTATTGTTAAAATGCTTAGGCTTCTATTTTGTTCATGCTAATTGAGAAATAGTCTTATTAGTTGATTCCATAAGTAGAAGCAAAATAAGGGAGTAGCATAGGCTAAAGTCATAGTCAAAAGCTATTTGCTATGGGACAGAAGTTCCTTTGTTTGTATGGACAGAAGCTGACAAATTCCTGTATGAGAAAAGAATATTTTTCAAAGCTGAAACAAATAACAAGGAATATCTTAAAAGCGATCAATTCCACGAAAAAATGTATAGAATATGTATTGTGTGTTTTAATGTGCTCTACATTTTCTGAGTGGTAAGTTTTTGTCCATCTCTTACGGTTTAGCAGTTATGCAAAAAGCAGTAACATTCACCCAGAATAAAGTAGGTTTCAGGGACTATTCTCAGAGAATTCAAGATATATATTTTATTTGTCAAATAAATATCTAAAAAATACGAGATTTTAATCAAAATCGTTAGAGCCATTCTTAAGAAAATCAAAATTTTCGAAAAAAGTTCCATGTAAAGGGTAGTTGGGGGTGGGGAAATGTTCTTGAAAATCTTTGTGTCGCATCCTTGGAAGATACCAACCTTAAATACCAAATTTGGTTTTTGGTTTTGGCTTTTCTTTTCATTTTTACTTTCTCTATACGTACTATGTACATAGTGTATAGAGAAGGTATTGCACTCCACCAAAAAATTTGATACCGAGATTTCACCGGAAATATATGTTTTAGGGTCCCCAATATCCAAAAAAAGCATTTTCACAAAAAGGTCCGTGTGTGTGTGTGTCCGTATGTCTGTGAACACGTTAACTCAAAACCGAGAAGTCGGTAAAATACCAAACTTGGTATTTAAGTTTAGTATCTTCCAGGGATGCGACACGAAGATTTCGAGAAAAATCCCCCCACCCCTTACTACCCTTTACATGGAACTTATGCTAAAGATATTTACCTGACAAATGAAATGTATATCTTGAATTTTCTGGGAATAGCCTCTGAAGAGTAGTTTATTCTGGATGAATTTTACTGAATTTTGGATAACTGCTAAACCGTAAGAGATGAACAAAAACTTACTTCACCAAAAATGTAGGGCACATTAAAACACACAATTTATGTTATATACATTTTTTCGTGGAGTTCATCATTTTTGAGACATTCCTTATTTTTGGTTTCTGCTATGAAAAACGTATACTTTTCTCATACAGGAACTTGTCAACTCCTATCCATATAAATAAAGGAACTTCATTGACATAGCAACCCACTTTTTACTATCACTTTAACCTATGGTAGTCCCTTATTTCGCTTCTACTTACAAGGAAGCAAGTAATAAGACTATTTCTGCTACTTTTTTCTGATTAGCATAAAGTAAATAGAAGTAGCTTTTTAAGAATAATTTGTTGCAGGGATATAGAGAAAGTCATGTGAATGGTACACATCAGGTTTTTTAGCTATGCTGCCCACAGACACACACACACACATACACACAGCCAGACAAACTGACAGACACACACGGACATTTTTCTAAAAATGCTTTTTTTTTGGATTCAGGGGAACTCAAAACATATATTTCGGATGAAATCTTATTATGGAATTTTAGGGTGCAATACAATAGCTTCTCTATACACTATGTACATAGTACATATAGAGAAAGTAAAAATTGATGTCTTCCATTCACATGACTTTCTGTATCTATTCCGCAAACTAATTACTTACAAAAGATTATTCTTCTATCTACTCATGCTAATGAGATAAACGTGAACATGTGGTTACACTTAGTTCTTTATAATTAGAAGGGAACTAAGGTAATGCATTATGATAAAGCAACAGTCGAATGTTTTAAAATCTGTTGCTATGTGATTTTCACTGAAATATTTTCCTCTGCATGGTTAGGAGTAAAACAAAATAAACGCGGACGATTTCCGTTTGTGTAAATAGAAAATGGCTAGCTGCACAACACAAATGTATTGCACATATATTATGTGATTAGGCGAGGTCTATATTTTTTGTGCGGTAAGTTTTTGTCATCTCTTAAAGTTTATTATGCAAAAGTCATCAACAATGAAGAGGACTTCAGAGGCTGTTCCCAAAAATTGAAGATAAACATTTTATTTGACATGTAAATATCTCTAATGTCGGTATTTTAATCAAAATCGTTACACCCATTTTTAAGAAAATTGAACATTTTGAAGAATTCTACCATGTAACGAATAGTTTGAGGTGGAGGGATTTTCCTCTAAATCTTCGTGTCTATTCCTTGTCTTCAATTGAGCTTCCATGCCGACATGACGTTTACTTCCCAAATTGACTCGGAGTTTTTTTTTTTTTCCGGTAAACCACAAGTTTCCTGTTCCTAAGCGATTGTTCAAACCAAAATAGAGTAGAATAGAGTACTGTATCAATTGGTATTAAACATTTTGTATATTATCATTCATACATTGTACAAGTCATACAAAACTGTTATAGATCATATTTCACTCTATATTTGTAATAATAATCTTTAAAGTTAAATGTAATAATATTGATTTGTGAAAAATACAAAAGAGACCAAAAAATAAAAACCATACAAACGAAACAGAAGAGTGAGAATAGAGAGAGAGAGAGAGAGAGAGAGAGAAAAAAAGAAATATTTTACACCGCATACACTTTTATTTACGCATAAAACTTAATACACGTCCCTAAGACACTAACCGTCTGCCTTCCACCGTTATTCTTCTTCCTTGTCTTCGAGTTGAGTTACAACACCTTTTGTACAGCGTACCAATTGTTTCCTCCTCCCAACTATAAAGGTCCAAGTAGCTTGTAATCCTTTTCTTGATTTAACAAAGAAACTAACTTTATTCTCCGCTTTTTTGTCTTGGTACAATGTGCCAGTATATGGGTTTCTCCTTGGACCAGATTGAACTATCAAGTAGGGTGGCATTAATTTCCCGAATTGACATAGTATTTAATTGTGCTTTTTTAGTCTGATTCCATATTTTCAACTAGACTTCTTCTAGTACCTTCTTCAAGAGTATTCGATATTGAATTCTTTACAGAATTGCGAAAAAAATATTTTTTTTAATATTTCCAATAAAAGTCCTGTAGAATGTGGATTGAATCAATTCTGGTTATATGACAGATATTTACATCAATGTTAGTGAGCTCGTGCACCAAAAATAATGATAGCCTATTTTCACAGCTACCATATCTGTCCAACTTGGTTAAACTAAAATGGTGTAATAATTCAAAATCAATATCTTGGAAACAGCGGATTCCGTGAGTGACGTTATTTTCAAAAGTTTTATACCAGGTGGCCCTACAGCACCGTATTTGAGGTGCGTTAAAAGAATTGCAGAACTCAACGGAGTTATTTCATGTTAAAACTGATAAGTGGTAAACTGGCTGAGCGATCTTCGTTTTACTTCTCTTGCTTACCGCGGAGTAGTGAGGCGGTCGCGCTCATAGAGAGGGGTAAAATGAAAGTGTATCTAATTTTAGATCCCCACAGATCGTTTTAACTTGAAATAGCCCCCTTGAGTTCCGCAACTCTTTTTAACACAAATACAGCGAGTTGGGCCACCTGGTATATTAATGAGTTTACTGAGAATACTATTGAAATGCCGCCAGTGTACGTGACTGCTCTCACGTTCACTTTCGTATTTGGCGGTGGAGCTGGAACGTTATAGACAAGGAAGTGCGTCGCGACGTAAACAGGAAATCGGAACGTGGCACATCTGGCACACTCGAAATTCGTCAGGAAGTGTCCAGTATCTTCGAAAAGCTTCCAGAAAGTTCTAAGACGACATTTTCTAGTTATAAAAGGGGCAAGAATTGTCAGCCAGTGTGTTGTAAATTATACTGAATCATGATTGACTGGAGGTTTATCGCGCAATGGCGCGTGAGCCATGGAGAGCGTACAGCCGCAAACTGTTTTACGCGTCGAAACGTCCCTCGAATTATTTTCAGCAGTGAATTAAGGACTTCTTTTGTAACCGATATCTTCAGTAATGAAATGTATTACCATACTAGACTTAAGTATTAATCAAATATTATTAAGAGCTGGTCGCTATGAGATGAATTTGAAATTCCGCTGTTTTTGCTCGATGAGGAAAAAGAGAAGCAAATAAGAACTTCCCATTTGAGAATATAAGTATCCTGGTATTGAAACCAATAATAAAAAGTACTATGGAAATGGTTAACTCCACAAGCAATTACTTATGTGCCAGACATATTTTTAGTGTGGTAAGATTTTGTATATTTCTTCACGATTTACCAACTATGCAAAATTGAACCTGAATGAAAAGGACTTAAGAGGCTATTCCCAGAAAATTCAAGAATTACATTTTATTTATCATAGAGATATCCAGAGGGGGCGATGAATGTCCTGTCAAATCAGGTAAACCTCAGTGATAGTGGGGAATACTCTTTTGGGATCACCTCGTGCCACAAAACCTAAAAGCACAACAGAAACATCAGAGGGAAACGGAATAAACGCGGGACGAGGGAAAGTAAATCGAGGCATTTACCTACCGATCAGGAAAAACAACGCAAATAGGGGACTTCCCGAATGCGAGCCTCCCAAGTTACCGTGGAGCAAACCCAATTAATGCCCTGATTGTAATGGAAATAAATTAAAAAGATGTTTAAAATGCAACATTTTGCAATTATCATTTATGTGACTAGTCAGACCTTAAAAAGAAGAATACTTAAAGTAAAATTTCAAATCTTCCAAATGTATCAAAACATTACTGTATGTATTTAACGTTTGACTTATTACGACCCAATAGATATGCTTCTCGCAAAATTTAGAAAAGTTACAATTGTTACGCCGTTCCTTTGTTATATGGCTTGTTAAAGTAGAAATAATATACTAAAGTTATCATATAAGATAAATATACAAATAAATGTAGATTATTATTTAATGTTTTTCTTTGCAGTGAGTAGTTTAGATTCTTAATAAAATTTAATAATAATAATAATAATAATTAATATTCATAGAATTGTTTTCGTGATGGAGTTCATCAAGAACTTTTCTATGTTTTCTATGTTGCAACCCTTATAAATCCATATGGTCAGGAAAGAATCGCAGCTCTTCCGCTTCTTTCAAGTGACTTTTTTTTTAATCCTTTCTAAATGCTGCAGCAAATATAAAATACATTTTGCTTAACATCCGGGCGCTGGACATGACATTTTCCTTCAAGAAAGTAGTTTCAGTGCGATACAGGAAGCCTTCACCATAGAAATTTGAAAGCTAATAGCAGAGAGTGCCCTGAAGAAACAATTATGGAAGTACAGGAGAACGCGTCAATGATTGCTAATAAGATCCCTTAAGGCTCATCCCTTCCAGAGTTTGTGATTGATTGCCTTCCATCCGGGCCGAATTCGATGGAAAATAAGCTTACCTGAAGCTCCAGTGAAGTGAAACTTACGAGATATAGTCTCTTCACCATTCTACGTTTTCTGACCACTAACAGTGTTTAAGGTGTGAAATTTGGAAAATTCAAGTCTCTGATATATGTTATCGCAATTATTATGGACAATAATAATGACATTTGTGTCACATTCTAAAATTCCAGCTTACATAGTTATTTAAATAAATAATGTACACTATAAATTCATTGTTCTAGTAAAAATGAGCCACATGTTATATTTTTAGAAACATTCGCATAAAATAATCCTGTTTTACAATAAATGTTTACATATAAATTTGTCATATTATATTTTTACTTTCTCTATATACTAAATGGTACATAGACAGAAAAGATATTGAACTTCACCCAAACATTTGGCACCAAAATTTCACCGGAAATACACGTTTTAAAGTCCCATGTTAATGTGCGTGTGTGTCGGTATGTCTGAGAACACGAGAACGCAAAAACGAAAAGTGTTGAAATACCAAAAGTAATATTTAATTCTCATATCTTCCAAGGATGCGATGCGAAGATTAGACGAAAATGCCCCACCCCAAACTACCCTTTACATGGAAAATATTTCGAAAATGGTTATTTTCTCAAAAATGGCTCTTATGATGTTTATTAAAATATCGCATATTAAAGTATTTACATCACAAATAATATATATGATGAATTTTCAGGGAGTAGCCTCTGAAGATATCTTTTTTGTGGATAAATGTAGCTAATTTTGCATAACGGTAAACCTAAGACATTCATAAAAAGTTACTACACAAAAAATGTGCATCTGGTTAAAACACATAATTTATGCTAGATGCATTTTTTGTGTAATTGACAATTTTTCAGATATTTCCTGTTATTGATTTCAGTGTTAAAATGTTTAAAATGTGCCTATACGGGAATTTGTTTACTACTGGCGTTGCAAACAAACGGATTTCAACCATATGCCAAGCATTTTTTAAAAAGTTTGACTATTCCTTTAACCTAGTTTATTCCCTTATTTCCCTTCTCCTTACGAGAAGGCAAGTAGTAGCATCATTTCTACTAATGCTTATCTCAATTAGCATGAAGTAGATAGATGAATAAGCTTTTTAACAAATTTAGTACCGAGATGTAGAGAAAACCATGTGAATGGAGCACATAAAATTTTATATTGGAACTAATTAGTGTAGAATTATTACTTTTCGCAAAATCCTTGATGTTTCAAAGTTTTAGTATTTATTTATCAAAACTGGTCATTATTTAAGAAAGTATTTTGAGAATTTTCTTTATCGTGTTTTGCGAGGCATAATACAAAATTTGAAACAAATTAGTAAAAATTGTATTTAATGGAATATTTTATATTGAAAAGGGTTGGAAAAAGGTTTAGGATGAAATACGGTTTAAATTTGAGCTTGCCTATTATTTAGCATACACTTAGCCTTTATATAGCCTCAGTTAATTGGTAGTTCAAAGTTTACTAGACAGGAAAAGCTATTTGTTTTCTTAAAGTTTAAAATTCATATCATTTTATTCTGAAGCAAAATCATGTTTTAATTTTCCACAATTTTAAATTAAATTTGTTTGATGCATCACCTTGCGTCATGTATTTTACCAAAACAAAACTCTGAACAATATTATATGCCACATACAATTATCTCTATGCATTACAAGTCGGATTATTTTATGCATTTATCAAAAAGCGATTTCCCTGCTCAAGCTATGTTTTTATTTCCTCTGAAGTGTATGGTAAGTAAGGTTATTATTGTGTTCTAATCAACAGTCGATGCTGTTTTCAGAAAAGATCCTTAACAGTAAAAAAAATCATATAAAAATCTTGGTGTGTGTGTGTGTCTGTTTGTGTGTGTTTGTGTGTGTGTGTGTTAGCAGCATAAATCTAAAAGCAAAGTCGGTTAAACCGAAACTTCTTAGGTATGTATTGTGTGTTCGGCGGTGTTTTAGCTAGTGGAATGGGGCGCCCTTCCAAGCAGATAGGGATTTAGCAAGTAGAAGCAGGTAGTATTTTTTAGTCAGAAGAAAGCGAGGGGTAAAGGCACTATGAAGAAGATGTGGCCGATAATATTTGTGTGTTCACTGTCTTCTGTCTTCTGTCTGAGTCCTGTAAATTTTGAATACTCGTCATCCAACTCTGAGTAAAGTGTTGCAACACTGTTGACTGTTTTGCCTCGCGCGGCACGAGTTCAGGATACATATACCCCTCCCACAGGTTACAGTGTTACTTGAGCGATAAGCCACCCGCTATAACACCGCTAAAAGACACTAAGTTCACCATCTTCCAAGTTACATGGAAATTTTCAAGAAAATCCCCGTAAACTACTTTTCTAAAAATGGTTCCAAAGATTTGGATTAATATATCGCAGGTGAGATTTTTTAGTGACAAATAAAATGTACATCTTGAATTTGTGAGAATATCCTGTGAAACGTTCTTTATTTTGAATGCATTTTGCATAACAGTAAACCGCAAAGGTAGATAAAATATTACACCACAAAATATACAGAATCCGTTAAAGATCACAATATCTCTTTTTATGAAGTTGACCATTTCAGCGATATTTGCTTGTTATTGTTTTTGAAGAAGTCCCTATTAGATGTTTTACTTTCTCTATCGTGTGCATAGTAGGCAGAGAAGGTTACTTCATTCCATCCAAACATCTGATAGTGAAATTTAAACAGAAATATATAGTTTTAAGACTCCTGAATAATAAAAAATATTTTTAGAGTTTGTATGAGTCTGTGAGCAGCATAAGTCAAAAACGAAAAGTCAGGTAAACATCAAACTTGATATTTTAGCTCAGCATCTTCCAAGAAAAAAATTTCAGCATGAAGATTTCCAAGAAAATACTGAATTCACATAGTGCGGTTTAAAAGGAACTGGTGCGATAAGCAGGGTTCAGGGAATTTTAATTAGGGAGAACGAACCACTGATGAGAAATCAGCGTGTTACTATTTTTTTCCACATTTCCCCATTTTTGCCCTTCATTGACTGGGCTAATACCTACATTGCACAAAGGTTACAAAGTGACCAGCAAATAATGATAGTCGGATGTTTAGGAACAGGACGCTACATGCTGCCTTAAACTTCAATATCATACCCTTGCAATTAAGAAAAATCGTTGAGAATCGACAGGACTGGAAAAGAATGGTCAGTACTGAACAATTCCGATCATTAATTACAAATATCTCGGATAAGGCCATATGGCGAAAAGTTGTTTTGGAATAAACTCTGTATTTTTAACACTGCAAAATTTGTGCAGTGCCTACGTTTTCGTCTATTATATATCAATTATATAAAATTATATAAAATTCCTTCCAAATTTAGTGAACTTCACAGGCTATTTAAGAAAATTACAAATAGAGAATTTATTTGTCTTATAAATGTCTTTAATATTGTAACAAATGGCTCTATTCACTTAAAACTGGCGACAAATACAGTCTTTGATTCATTGCTACAAATAATTCACTCGACGTTTCGACACATAGACAGTTTACGCGTGCACGCCATTCATTGCTCGCGCACCACTGAGTGCCAACACTCCAGTTACTCACAATTCAGTGCAATTCACAACATAACTCAACCGCACTGCAATTCTTCATGCATTTATAACTAGAAAATAACGTCATAGATCTTCCTGGTTGCCGAAGATTGGAGAAACATCTCGAATATCGAGAAGATTCATGATGTCTCTCGTTCCCGAAAATGTCTGCTGATTGTTTACGCATCCAACTGCGATGATTCACCCACAAAGGCGAATATGAGAAGCATTGCATAATATGACACTGTCACAATATAGTCAATTTTAATCAAAATCAAATGCCATTTTTGAGAAATTAAAGATCACCAAGAAATGTAAATTGTAAGCGGCCTGGAGACTGTTTCTTGAAAAGCTTCGTGTCGCATCTTTAAATGATACAAAGTATAAATAGTTAATTTAGTTTTAATCCGACTTTATGCTATTCACAGACATATTATTCACAGGTATTTGTCTAATTTATTACTTTTTGGACAACATAGGGGCGGCTGATCCACCCGATATAATGATATTTCTATTCAAATGATGTGGCAATCCATTAATACTCAGCAGATTACGGACTGGTGTTTTAGCACTGAAATGTTAACATAATGTCCTCCAGGTTATGAGCAAAGCTTGTGACGTTGGAAATGGAATACTGCTGCAACAAACTTCAGCTGGAAGTTGCTGACTGAAGTTTGCTGGAAACTTGGAGCACTCGGCTGCCAAAATATTTGTCAATACTGTGAGCACCGGAAGGCACAATTATCAAAGTGGCGGTGAGAGATAACCGCATTTCCTGTTCTGAAAATAGAACCGGCACGGCTCAGACACTGTTGCATGCTGTCTTATCGACCCAGCCTTATCTACACCCACGCGTTTTTACCAAATCAATGGGCCCCGGAGAGCAGGCCATTTTTTTTTTGGAACGATGACCACTAAATCCTACCATCTCTGCAGAGCTTTTGGCATCCTTAAATGACGCTGTGACATGCCACGTAGGTCATACTTTTATTGGTCACTGTGGCAACAGCGGGCAGATTACCACATTGATTTCCAAGCTCTATTTTGCACCGTCATTTTGTATTTCTTCTCTATTTCCATTTATTACACCGGTAGTTGTGTTGGTCCGAAAGTGAAGTTCTCTTTTAGAGATTAAAACGGCTGTATGCTTTTACACTAGGCGAAACATTTGAACTTTGTTGAAAAATAGTGAAAAATTAAAAACTATTTTTCATAATAAAATAATATGAATTTTAACTTTAATAAAATATATTGTTTTTCCCACTTGACAACTTTAACTATAAATTAGGCGAAGCTAATAAACGCGCCAAAATTTAAAGCGTGTTTTCTCGTAGACCAACAGGCTAGAGACCGGGAGATCCTAGGTTCAAATCCCAGTTATGGCATTGAATTTTTCAGTCTGACACTACCTATTTAACTCCTGTCCTACACGGCTTGTGTGCAAAAAACAATTAAATCAATAAATATTCCAGAACATTTAAGATATACGTTTAATTTGTGATATGATTACCTTTAATGTACGATATTTTAATCTAAATCGTTAAAGCCAATTTTGAGAAAAAGAAAATTTTCTAAAATTTTCCAATGTAAAGAGTAATTTAGGGCGAGGATATTTTCTTGAAAATCTGCGTGTCGCATCCCTGGAAGAATACTAAGTTATGTATTTAATGAAGTTTTACTTTTTGAGCTATGCTCAGGCACATACTCGGGGACCTCGAAAAATATATTTCCGGCGAAAATCTCGACATCTAATTTTTGAGTGGTATACAATATCTTTTCTCAAGATTGACTTACATTGACAGAATTTTCACATTTAAACATACATATCATATTGCCCTTGAAGTAATAACTCTGTCATTTAGTATTATCGATAAGTAAAAGATTTATACGCTCTATTCAACTCGTAACAAAACAGGATTTTGCATTAAATCAGCATCTAGTCCACTGTGTCAAGAAAGTTCCGGAAATTTGCCAATAAAACACAGAAAATGAATTATTTATCCAATTTTATTTTATCTCCCTCAAAGTAGGCCCCTTCTGAATTTATGCATTTTTGCCAAAGAATAATCCACACATCAAAACATTTTTTGTAGGAATTTTTAGGAATCGATGTGAATTGTCGCCGCGAATTTTCGTTTATGTCTTCTATCGACTGAAAACGGGTGCCTCGAAGTGGTAACGAGTTTTGGAAAGAGAGAGAAATCAGCAGGAGCCAGATCAGGTGAATACGGTGGTTGTTCGATGAAAGTTGTTGGGTTTTTGGCCAGAAATTCGTCCACAATAATAGCCCTGTACCTGGTGCGCTACTGTGGTGCAGAATCCATAAGTTGCCGTATTTGTTCTCTCAAACGCCGCATAATGCTCAGATATATATATATATATATATATATATATATATATCATCTGACCTTCTGGCAAGAACTCTGAGTGCACTACACCGCGAAAATCGAAAAAAAAAAAAAAACCCTGCCAAAATGATCTTTAGTTTTGATCGAGTTTGACGTGCCCTTTTAGGTTTCGGTTCAGTTGGAAGGCGCCATTCGGAAGCTTGTTGACCGGTTTGAGTGTCAAACACGTATCATCACCAGTTACAATGCGTTTCATGAATGTGAGGTCGAAACTAGCTCGTTCTAGCATGTCTTCAGCAATCCTTTAGCGATTGAGTTTTTGTAGAAAAACTTTCGGAACTAACCGAGCTGCAATGCCTGTCATGCCCAAACAATCATTTAAATTGGTACGAATCGATTTGTGAGACACAGAAAGTTCAGCGGCAATCTCTCAGACCTAAATGACGATTTTCAGACACCAGTTTCTTCACTTTAGCGATGTTCAGTTCAGTTGAAACCGTTGATGGCCGACCAGAGCGAGGCAAATCTTCCACCACATCTCGACCACTTTTAAATGCACTGTACCACTCAATGCACGTGTTTTTGATAAAGTCGATTCACCGTAAGCCATCCTTATCATTTTCTGCGATTTGGCAGACGAAATACCATTTGCAATGCAAAATTTGAGACAGATCCTTTGTTCAATATTTGTATCCATTGTAAAATCGCAAATCACCTTTGAGATGAACTAACAAAATGGCGTACTGTAAAAAAACTAGATGACACATGACGATCAAATTCCGCGTGGGTATAGAGGAACGCTGTACCAACTTAGCGACAGCAATTATTTCGAATCCCCTTTTAAATAGGTTTTTTAAATGATCAATTCCCGGTACAATTCTTGACAGAATGTACTCTTTTTAATCTAATTTTTGTTAGTTGCTTATAATTGCCTAGATAATAAAGAATAATTGAGATTATATATTTGCTTGGATAAATTGTTACAGAGAATGTTAAATAATAAAGTAGCCGAGTTCCATGTGATATGTTGTAATTCTGTAATTACAATAAATTTGTGGAATGACAGAATTGCCATTCAGTTCCACAACACTGTTCCCAGATTAACCCTATTAGTAGCATAAGCCGCAACTTTGCTCTTGATGTTAGTTTAACCACATGCGTTACTCTTTCGTTGCCTCTTGCCCCCTCTCACAACTCCCGTTCTCTTCTCTCTCATCTTCTCCTCCGTCTTCATCGCTCTCTCCCTCTGCATTATTTAATCTGAATATTATACGTAATAATGCTTTTATTTTTTCTAGGGCGTATTCACAATGTACATAGTACGAAGAGAATTATTTATTCTACATAAAATTGGATACCAATATTTCATCAGAAATACAGATTTTAGGAACCCCTGAACCCCTTCCCCAAAATACTTTAAAAAACAGTGCCTATGTGTGTGTATGCACAGTTTAACTCAACAATGAAAATTCCGTTAAATATGAGTTTAGTATTTAAGTTCAGCATCTTCCAAAGCTTTTTAGAACCCTACCCCGCCATCTCCAACTGCATGGAAAGTTTTTCGAAAATTTTTATTTTCCAGAAAATTACACTTAAATATTTTGTTTAAAATGCACTATTTTTCATAATAAAATGAAATAGATTTTAACTTTAAAAAAAATATATCGTTTTTCCCACTTGGCAAATTCAACTATAAATTAACTCAGACCAATTGCCGCTCAAATATTTGAAGCGTGTTTTCTCGCAAACCTTTTCCAAAATATTTTCATACTCAAAATGCTCCACTTCATGCAATTGTTTTTTATAATTTGTTTCAAATATTAATGTCTCTCAAAAATACATTTAAATGTGATCACATACTTTTTAATTTTATGGAAAACTGAATGTTCATCTTATTTTTCTGGGAATAGCTTTCGAAGACCTCTTCATTCTGGATGGTTTTTGTATAACTTTTCTATAACCGATAAACTAGAGGAGACAAACAAAAACTTAGCAAAAGTGTAGATCTTGTTAAAACACACAATTTATGTCGTGCACATCTTTATTGTAGAGTTAACCGTTACCAAGGTATTCCGTGTTATTGACTTCAGTTTCAAGCTACTCAATCATGAATATATCTTTCTTTTCGTCTGTTTTTTTTTTCTTCCTTTTTTTACTTCTG
Organism: Hymenopus coronatus; assembly: GCA_030762935.1. Taxonomy (NCBI): domain Eukaryota; kingdom Metazoa; phylum Arthropoda; class Insecta; order Mantodea; family Hymenopodidae; genus Hymenopus; species Hymenopus coronatus. The sequence goes on from CM060895.1 coordinate 70,904,540, forward strand.
GCGAGGAAAGAGAACATACTTTCAATTGTTTCTTTTAGCTTCCGGCTTTTAAAATATTTGACTATCGTTTTAGCTTAGTGTATTCCCATATGCCCCTTCTACTTAAAAGGAACCTAGTACTAAGAGAATTTCTGCTTATGTTTATCTCAACTAGCATGATGTAGTTAAAGAAGTAATCTTTTGTAAGAAAAGTTTGTTTGCGGAACAGCTAGAGAAAGTCATGTGAATGTAACAAATTATATTTTTTAATATTAGCTGTAGTTAGTGAAGGTAAATTTTATTTTCGTACTCTCCAAAACTCTAGATTTTCAAAATGTAATAATTCATTTATCAAAATGGAGCATTATTTCGAAAAATTAATATGATAATTTTCTTTAATGTGCTTTTCAGAGGTAGTATGCACATTTGAAACAAATTAGTGCAAAATTATATCTTGTGGAATATCTTGAATATGGAAAAGTAGTGAAAAAATTTGCTACAAAAATAAGTTTAAATTTACGGGAAGTACCTATTAATAAGCATGTACTTATCCATCTATGATAAATGGCGTTTGCCAAGTAGGAAAAAGGATATATTTTATTAAAGTTTAAAATGCATGTTATTTTATTGTGAAACAATATCAAATTTAAAATTTTCAGCAGTTTTGGTCAATTTTGACAGTATATAAGATATCTTACTCAAATTTATAACAGTTATTATACACAATAATCGTCATTTTTATCATTTATCAGCACTCTAGCTTGCATGGATATTTAAATTATATGTTTTATTATCTAAATTCATTGTACTAATAAAAATGAGCCAAGTAAGGAGTTTTTAAAATATTTACGTTAAAAATTGAAAGCCTTATACTAAATGAGGTTATAAATAGACCTATCAGATCGTATTCTAATTAATGCTAATTATTCTGGAGGTATTATTTTTCGTACTCTCCAAAACCGATGATGTCTCAAAGTGTAATTATTTATTTATCACAATTAGAGCAGCAATTAAAAAAATATGTGATAAATTTTAAATATTTTTTTGAAAGGCACTAACTTTTTTAAATAAATCAGTAAAAAATTGCAACATGTGGAGCAGTTTGAGTGTAGAAAAATGTTGGAAAAGTTTTGCGAGAAAACACGCTTTAAATTTTGGCGCGTTTATTAGCTTCGCCTAATTTATAGTTAAAGTTGTCAAGTGGGAAAAACAATATATTTTATTAAAGTTAAAATTCATATTATTTTATTATGAAAAATAGTTTTAGTAAATCCGCCCCTGTGCCGCTTTGTCTACCAAAAATGGTTTCCAACGAAGTGTCAGGAAGATGTTCAAGAAAATCCCTCACCCCAAACGACTGTTTACATGGAAAAATCTTGAAATGTTGATTTTCTCACAAATAGCTTTAACGATTTTGATTAACATACTGTATATTAAAAATATTCACACCACAAAATGTATACTTTAAATTTTATGGGAATATCCTCTGACGACCTCTTCGTACTGAGTGATTTTACATAACTGGTGAACTGTAAGATATAGGCATAAACTATGGATCTCATTAAAGGACAAAGTTTATGCCCTTTTTGTGGAGCTAACAATTTTAGAGATGTTCTTAGTTATATGTTTCGAACTTTAAAAAACTAAAAACTTTTCTAAAGCGGAAATTTGTTATTTAATTTTACTTTGTTTTTCTCCTGGCCGTGCAAAGAAACGAATTTCAATCGCATAGCAACTAGTTTTAAAATAGTTTAGTATTGCTTTAGCCTAGTGTATTTATTCCCTTATTTCCCACAAGGAACTAATTATTAAGCCATTTCCTATAATGCCTGTCTTGATTAATATGAATTACACAGAAGAAAAAACTTTTATAAGTTTTTTACATAATAGGTAAAGAAAGTCATGTGAATGAAGCAATAAGATTTTTAGTGAAAAGTGCACTACTTCATTTTACGAATGGCGAAAATCTGTTTTTCGACCTCTTTAGCATTTTCAATTAAAATATACATACACTATCATTATTAATAGATTATTACGGTGTGGGATTGCCAGCTCGTCAACTTTTTTCCGTGGCCAGAAACGTTCACTAATCTCCCTAACCGAACTCTACAGTCAGAAGTCTCGGTGGCTCTTGGTAGTATTTACCGTCATATTTTGAAATACAGAACGGTAATTAAGTGACTGTAAGAAATAAACTAGCAGAGAGAATTAGCATATTGCAATCAAATTAATTGAAAAGTACTTATTTAAACAAAGTATAAGTCGTTTTCGAGTTATTGTGTTCATAGTCACACAGCCACACGAACACACTCGGACCTTTTTCTAAAAATTTCATGTGTTCCTTTCACATGACTTTCTCTAGCTGTTCTTTAACCGATTATTCTTACAATAGATGATCCTTCTCTCTACTGCAAGTTAATCAAGATAAACAGAAGATGGCAAAAATGGTAGTATTAATTACTTCCTTAAAAATAGACGAGAAATAAGAGAATATACAAGGTTAAATCGACAGTCAAATCTTATAAAAGCTATGTGATTGAAGTTCGTTTCTTTGCATACCCAGGGGTTGACAAATTCCCCTATAAGGAAAGTTTAAATATTTTAAAACGAAACCAATAATAAGGAATATCTCAAAAATGAACACCACGAAAATAGTGCATATGAAATAAATTATTTGTGTTAACAACCTCTACATTTTTTGTGTAGTAAATTTTTGACTATTCTTACGATTTACCATTATACAAAATTCATCCAGATTAAAGAGATTATTCTCAGAATATTCAAGATATACATTTTATATGTTTTGTAAATATTATTAATACATTATTCATCAAAACAGTTGGCGCAATTTCTAAGAAAATAAAAAAAAAAATGAGGGTTTTTACCCGTAAAGGTAGTTTGGCGGGGGTTATTTTCCTCAAAATTTTCGTGTCACATTCTTGAACGATACTAAACTTAAGTACCAAGTTTGGTATTTTACCGACTTTTTGAATTATCGTGTTCATTGACGGAAAATTACTCGCACAAAGACAGGGACGTTTTTTTCAAAAATGTTTATTTTTTTGGTACAGGGAACCCTAAAGGTGTTTTTCCGGGGAAATCTATACATCGAATTTTTGGGTTATTGCAATACGTTCTGTAGCTATGTATCATGTACTGTGTAGAGAAAGTAAAAATGACCTGTATGACGTATAACCTCAATGGTGCTTCAGAGTTCTGCGCTCTCTACGCAATTCTCTCTTATTCATCTTCAAAGACACTTTCTAAATGGGCTTCATAGTTTCATTTCCACTGGAGCCATTTTCGTGCCTCGTTTGGCTAATTTATTTTTCTTTGTTCTGTAATTTTCTGACGTTTCGTTTTATCTTTTTTTTTTCTTTCTGAATGTCTATACGTTTCCTCCAAAGGTTTAATCAAGGGTACTTCCGCTGCTTTTTTGGGGTGAAAAGGAAAACCTGAAGGGTAATATTCTTTCGAAACTTTAGTCCTGTTTAGATAATGTTACATCGTTATCAACCAACGAAGATTTATTTGTTACAAACACCGTATTTCATATGAGGATAAAGTAGCCGTTTTACTAATGAAATTTTGCATGAATTTCCCTTAGAATTTAATAGTAGAAGTAATGCTGAAAGTTTCAAAGTTTTGCGAAGTGAAATATTTATGTAAACTAATGTTAATATTTTTACATTTATTATTGCCTTGACATTCCAAATGTAACAACCAGTTTCTAAAAGAAACTTTAGGAAAAATAATGAATATATACATACAAGTACTGAACATTTAAAAAGAAAGATAAGCTGTGACATGATTTTCTGTATTCCTTACCAATTGACAAATATACCTTTTTGGTTTCTCTTCTTGTACTTAGCATATAGGCAGAGAAGGATTGCATTCCTCCAAAAAATTCGATATGAAATTTCACTGGACATAGACTGTTAGGGTCCCCTGAATCCTAAAATTCAATTTTAGAAAGTGGTTCTTAGTATAGATGTCATTAAAACAATCTTTGTCATATACTTTTTTTTTTTCGTAGAGTTAATAGTTTCCAAGATATTTCTTGTTATTGTCTTCATTTTTAAACTAAAACTTTTCTCAAATGGGAAGTCGCCTTTGTTTCATTACTCTTTGTTTGACTTCTGGTCATGTAAAGAGAACCGACTTTCAGTTGTTTCAAACAGCGGCCAGTTTTTAAAATATCTGACTATCGCTTTAGTCTAGTGTATTCTCTAACTAGTATTTACTCTTCTACTTACAAGGAAACAAGTCATAAGGCAATTTATGTTAATTTTTATCTCGATAAGCATGATGTAGATAAAAGAACAATCTTTTGTAAGAATAATTTGTAAAACAGGTAAAGTCATAGGAATGGAACACATCAGATTTTTCCTTACGGCAACGTTATGGTAAGCTTTAGGTGATACATTTTAACACTTCATATTTTTTGTTTGTAATATTTACTAATAATTTAGGGTGTATAGTATATATATACTATAGTATATATGTAGTATGAGAGTTTTGAGTCTATATATAAGTGAGTAACACAAAATAGTGGTATGTAAATCCTTTAAATTCATTCTAAGCAACAACATTTTCCATAATTTTCAGTAACTATGTAAAATCTCTTTCACGATACAATTTTCACTAATATGTCTGAAATGCTCATAGTAGTTACACAGACCATAGAATAAAATCTTCGTAGAGCATTTTGATATACTTGAATATTTCCCACATAATATTGTTTTAAGTTTCAGTAAGTTTCTTTTTTCAGCAGAAGACAGAAAAAACTATAGTTAAAGATATGGACAAAAGGTTAATTTGAGTGTGATAAAAATAATTTCATAAAATGTCATTGTACCTACTTAATTAATCTGAAGTGAAGTTAATATTTAGATAAACAATAATTAATAATGAAATAGTTTTTGTGCTAGTTACAGGGAACTTTGTACACACATAAAATAAGCTTCCTAGCGTGTGGTTAAAATATCGAAACAATTGGTTAAGAATTACGGATTGTGGAAAATTCACACATAAGGTCCTCTTATGTGCCTCGTTACGCCACAATTTAGCATTTAGCTGCAAATACGCGAAAAAAGCTCAGAGAATTGAATATCTCTAACAAGTTAATCTCTTTCTCATTACGCAGCAATAACTTAGCAGCGAGATCGGAAAAAGGACGCTCATTTTATTCTGCGAAGGATATCAATCAAATGTAACTTACTCACCTCTTCTAAGGAAAAGGGTGATTTACCAAACCTCTCTACAATTGAAAGTGTTTGATTAGAAATCTATGAAAAAGAATAGCGAGAGTGTACCCAGTGTCCAAGCTCTCGCTGTATACCAAGAAAAGGGGTCAACCGAGTGGCTCTACCTCCCGTATGGGGTATCCATTAGGCCAATACCTAATTTCTTAAAAAGGCCTCCCTGCTTCCACAGTTACGGAAATAAATACGCCACTTAGACGCGTCAAACCAAAGGGGAAGAAAATGATCTGAGGGGCAAACAGCGTTCTAGCACGCCATTCCCCGGCTGGTGGTGTAGCACAAAAGCGTGTCGCACAACGCCACCTAGATGTACCCAATCTTTCATGGAACCATTGCTTTGCTGAGTCTAACAGAATCCGATCAGTTTCTTGGCGGGAAGAGCTAAGATATTCGGCTCGACGTACTTGTAGTAATTGTTTATACATGAATGAATAAGTGTATTTATTGAAATGCCAACATGCATACACGGGTCTTTATTAATCACACGGGTCCACAGACTATACGTGCTTTTGCAATATATAAAGCAATATTAGAAAAAAAAAATGAAGAGAGTGAGCACGGCAATAAAAGAACAAAGATATTCAAATTCAACAGTTTAAATTTACAACACAGAATAAACCGTATTCCGATGTATTAATGTACCCCATTATAATAGACAAATACACTTAGGAGAAATATATACACACAATACTAACACAACGCAATGACCGAAATGTATGACATAAAAATATATATAAAACTTTATAATCACTTTTTACCTCTTCCCTTCCCAAATGTCCGCGTCTTCCGTGACGCCAGTAGCGCCCAACATGCTCACAACTCTCTATTCGCGGTGGTAAACGATCGCGGTAAATGCTTTTCCCTTCATTCCCCCATACCCCTACATCTTTCCCAGTTCTTCTTCGCTAATGGGGTAGATTCTCATACCTTTCTCGTCAGTACTTGTTGACATTCGCCATACTCCTAGTCTAATCCCTCTCTAATGAGTTTGGTACCGGTTTTGATGTGTAAGTGTACCACGTGTGCTAGTGGTACGCAGAGTCGCACCACTGCAGCTAAAAGGGTTGAAACTCCTTCCCTACAGAATCTAGGAAACAAAATTTTGAGCTAGGTAACATGGAAGCCGAAGCTTTCCCTTTAGAATAAGAAAGTCACCCTCCGTGGTTACAACTGCATGTACCCAAGTTTGCGGGTTCAAACCCGGTGGAGGGCGATGGATTTTTTCAGCGTAAAAATCCTTAGCATGACTTCCTTCGGAAGGGAAGTAAATCCGATGGTCCCATGTCGTAGATATACGGCCTGCTAGAGAGACCTCTGAGCAAAATTAAGCGGTCTTTCACGCCCAAAATAGAATGTGACGCTGAGAACCACAGCAGTTAAAGAGCTTTCATAAATAACACGACATTTACATTTTATTCTTAAAACCTGAAAGGTTGCTAACTGAGTGTACTCTATGCTCTGCTGGTCTTTCTATTAGGACAATGCCTTGAGTTAACCCCACTGCATACAAGTACACAGGTATGGAAGAAGAAACGCCACTTAGGTGCACCAACTACGAAGACAAGACTACTGATAGCCTCGGTCAGGTGGATAGCAATCTAACATGCCTTCTACTAGCTCTATAAGTTAACAACGGGGGATATTAAAACATCTAACTATTCCCTCTAGGCATCACCGCCCTGCCAAGACCAACCCAATCCGAAAAATCCATCACGAGAGTGGCTAATATAGGAAAGAAAGAAAAATCGGTTATTTTAAACCTTTACAATAATTTATTCAAGATGCATCTTTAATTTAATTTAAAGAGATCTATTCTATTTCCAGCCACATTTGTACTTTTAAATCTAAAATGTTTTTTTCTTCTGATCATGTAGACTAATAATAATAAATGTTTCTATCTAATATTCTTTAATATTAGGCTAGTCGCTCTAGTTTATCTTAAAGGAAGTGAATTATTTATACGACATGTCATTTTTATATGTTACTGAAAAGATTGCAATATTTTGAAACACTTAATGTAGTTTGTAAATAGTAAACGTACGAACTTTTTCTAAACCCTAAAGCTAGAGAAACATTGTGTCGTACAAATTATATTCTTAAATGATATATAAAACGTTTGCTCATCTAAGATTTATCATTTATAGTATTAATTTAAAAAATCTGATGTGTTCCATTCACATGACTTTCTCTATATCTCTGCAACAAATTATTTTTAAAAAAAGTATGCTTCTATTTACTTCCTGCTAATCGAGAAAAAATTAGCAGAAATAGTCTTATTACTTGCCTCCTTGTAAGTAGAAGCAAAATAATGGAGTACCATAGGTGAAAGTGATAGTCAAAAGCTGGTTGTTATGTGACTGAAGATCCTTTGTTTGTATGGACACGAGTTCACAAAGTCCTGTATGAAAAAAAGTATATGTTTTTATAGCTGAAACCAAAAAACAAGGAATATCTCAAAATCAATCAACTGCATGAAAAAGATGTATAGATTATAAATTGTGTGTTTACATTTGTTGTGTTGTGAGTTTTTGTGTATCTCTTGCGTTTAGTAGTTATGCAAAATTCCGTAAAATTTACCCAGAATAAAGTGGTCTTCAGAGGCTATTCCCAGAAAATTTAAAATATGCATTTTATTTGTGAGGTAAATATCTTTAATATGCGATATTTTAATCAAAATCGTTAGAGCTATTTTTTAAAAAATCAAAATTTTCGAAAAAAGTTCCATGTAAAGGGTAGTTTGGAGTGGGGGGATTTTTCTCAAAATCTTCATGTCGCATCCCTGGAAGATACTAAACTTAAATACCAAGTTTGGTATTTTACCGACTTTTCGTTTTTGAATATTATCGTGTTCACAGACACACGGACACACGGACCTTTTTCTGAAAATACTTTTTTTGGATACAGGGGACCCTAAAATATATATTTCCGGTGAAATCTCGGTATCGATTTTTTGGTGGAGTGCAATAACTTCTCTACACACTATGTACATAGTACTTATAGAGAAAGTAAAAAGAATAGTACATCATGAATAGACAGTCGTGGCAAATTAAATACCTACATAATCATTCTTGTCAACTAAATATATCCAATATTTTAATAAAACAAAACATCGGAAGCCAAAGTAACCCCAAAGTAAAGCAAGTATAAATCTTCACCTGGTAACTATAGCATAGTTTATCCCAAATAGATATTATACTCTATTCAATTATTTTATTAAGCTATTTACGGAATGCCGCGTACATATGCATATTCTGTATATCATCTGAATAACACGAGAACTCTTGCTTTTGAATAATTTGTATAACAAGGAAACCTTTAAAGCTAGGCAAAAACTTACCTGCAAGAAAATCGTAAAGCTAATAAAAACGCAGAATTTAGTAATTTATTCTATCTCCAAGCGCTTGAAAATTTGTACTTCTTATTCCCGCATCTACTTTCTTATTTACATTACATTTACATTAAAATATCAAACCTGGTAAAAATGGTTCTAACGATTTTTATTAGAATACTGTATATTAGAGATATTTACTTGTAATATAAAACATATTCCTTGATTTTCTGGGAATAGCCTCTGAAGATCTCTTTATTCGGAACAAGTTTTGCTGAATTTTACATAATTGGTATAAACCGCAAGAGATAGATAAAAACTACAAAAAAATGTAAATATCGTTAAAACACACAATTTTTTATACTTTTTTTCTCGTGGAGTTCACAAGTTCCGAGATATTCCCTGTTACTGGTTTCAGTTTTAAAATACTCTTTTATCATATGTGAATTTATAAGCTCATGGCCATGCAAAGAAATGGATTCCAGCCACGTGGCAACCAGCTTTTAAAAGATTTGACTATCGCTTTAGTCTAGTTTACTCCCTTATTTTTCTTTTACTTAGAAGAAAGCTAATATTAAAACAATTTCTGCTATTGTTTATCTCGATTATCCTGAAGCAGATACACGAATAAGCTTTTTAACAATAATTCGTTACAGAGATGTGAATAGAACACAACCTTCACGTATCGATCTATCACACTTTATTCTTCATTATCCAAAGAAAGATAGGGGGGGAGAGGGTTTATAACATTCTCTATTTCTGCTTTACTAATTTAAAAGAACCTAATAATATTTCATTAATTTTTGCAGAATAGGTCCCCAAATAGACCTAAACATGAAATCTGTATAAAAAAAACCTAACCATAGAGAGTCATAGGTATACATAGGTATTGATAAGTTCATGACAATGTTAGCACTCTTTTTAGCATAAATTAGATTTTGAAAGAGGATAAAATTAATTAAGATCTCAGATAAATTCCAATATTAGTTTTATTTTTAATATAATATAATATAATGTGTTTAAACATTAGATATCTATATTTAAAAATCTTAAACCCTTCATAAACAACTTATCATTATAATTGGCTTTATCAATATAAAATGTAGAAATACACACATAGGATTTTTTTACGTAAAATCAACATGATTGATTTTGGATACAACAGCTGGCCTGGGTAGTGTGGTAGTAATGTGTCTGCCTCACATTCAACAGGTCATGAGTCCGAATTTCGCTTAGGGTGAACTCGTTAGTTGCAATTTTTGTTTAATTTGTGTGTTAAAATGTTAAGTTTAATTTTAGAATTTTTGGAAGGATGATTTAATTATTAATATATCTTATTTATGCCAAAATTCAGATTAAAAAGAAATAATCATAGTCATGTAATGTGATAATTCAGTGTCACAATAAATTAGTTCAGCATCTAAAGCATGTTAAATATTATAAAGTTTTCAAAAATAAATTGGAAATTTTTATATTATGAATTCTTATTTGATACAGGAATACTTATATAATGATTTTATGTAGTTAATATTTTATTTAGCTGAGTAAACCTATTGTATTAAATACTCAATAGTTTTGTGGATATTATTATTATTATTATTATTATTATTATTATTATTATTATTATTATTATTATTATTATTATTATTACTATTACTATACTTTAATCAGCAAATAAAGACATAACAGAACCTGTAAACTATTTCAGTTGAATTTTACTATAACACTAAGAAAGTGGGTGAAATCACTTAATGTCAGATTAACACAGCTGCTGCTCCTAACTTACTATAGAAATGCAATGTAATAAATAGTAAATTTTAACTGACTTTAAGCATCTGTAATCGGATTATAAATATCTTCCATAGTTTTTGACTTATGTCAAATTAAGCAACACAAGGACGTTAGGTACGAATTGGCACCATGGTAGCAATCTTTTTTTTTTTTTTTTTTTTTCATAGTTTTTCTTTTGCATAACATCGAAAAAGTAATTTTGTATATTAAAGAATTTTATATAAATAAAATAAAAACTGCATGTATCGCTACCTTAAACGGGCATTCATACGTCTTTTTCTTGATGAGAATCATCTCGTATTTATGTTATCGCCTTGACTATGTGATTCAGAATGATGCATTGTTCTGCTTGTGAATGAATGAATAAGTGTATTTATTGACACAGCAATATCATACATAGAATTTCAACAATCGCACGGGTCCACAGACCGTACGTGCTTTTGTAATACACATTACAAGCAACATTAAAACAACAACAACAAAGAATTAAAAGAGTAAACACGAAAATAAAAAGACAAAGGAAATACACAGTCCAAAGCATTATTAAACAACAATAAAGAATTAATAGTGAACCCGAAAATAAAAATACAAAGATATTCAAATATAGCAATTTAAATTTACAGCACAGAGTACACCTTCATAAATGTACCCTCTTATAATAGAAAATTACTCTTAAAAGACATATATACACATAATATATACAACATATATAAAACCATAGCACAACAGTGACCTAAGTATGACATAATATATATGTATGTAGAACAATGTAGTCACTTTTGTTTAGTTGATCTTATCCCCCCCCCTTCTCTATTGGTAGCCTCCTCAGATCTCAGCTGTCTTGTCTTAAGTATAAATTTACCTAGCCCGTCCATGTTTTCCGTGCCTGCCAGTAGCGTCCAACATGCTTCTAGCCATTTCTCTTCGTAGCATAGGTGTTAGTTGAAAGCCCTGTATATGGTTAGCAGTATAGGTAAAGAATGAACAATGCATACGATAAAGAAATATTTATGTATGTTGCTTTTGAGTAATCTATACCGATATCTTTGTTTCCTGAGTTCAGATGTTACTGTTGTGAGTGGTTTGTTCAGATTTCCTGTCCTTTGTTTCATTGCAGTGAAGTAGCAAGTGACGCAATTCCCTAGTTTCCGGTGACAAGTATTCCACCCCACCCCCTCTCTAGTCTCATGAATGAACGCGTGACGTCATTGCACGTTTGCCTCCTGTATTTTTCAGCAAGGTCGGTTGAACTACCCAACTCGCTTCCCAGACTGCAGTTAAACACAAAAGCTAGAGAATTTACAAGGGCAGCAGAAATATATCTCGTACTTCCCTCACCCCTCGACCTTTCCTGTTTTTACCACAGTGACAATAAAAGAAATTATCCCGCAGTCATTCCCGCTCTGGTTCAAGATTGCAGTTTTTATTCACAGGTCTTTTTCCTTTTAAAACAGAGAGAGAAATTGTAAATTAAAAAAAAAAAAAAAAAAAAAAAAAAACTTCTTTATGTGCCGAAATATATCATTATGACAGAGTAAGCAATTAATAGAAGCACAATGCCTCAAATTCTAAGTATTACGATCTTGTTTTTAATAGAGTTGTTTAAAAGATTTTGGAATACATGATTTAGTGTGACATGTCGTTATTTTTATATAACTAGAATTAAATCTTCTGAAAAAACTTTTAAGAAATGTAGTACTCAGAGGTAGTTGCAGTAGTAGTAGAATTAGTAGTAGAGGTGGTGGTCAGTGCAAGTGCTGGTAATAATAATAATAATAATAATAATAATAATAATAATAATAATAATAATAATAATAATAATAATAATAATAATAACACTGTCCATAGGTTTAGTACATAATTATATAATAATATTACTTTCTCTACACGTACTATGTACATAGAGTACAGAGAAGGTAAGGCACTCCATCCAAAAATTCGATACCGAGATTTCACCAGAAATGTATGTTTTGAGACCTACTGAATAAAAAAAAAAACATTCTGTGTCTGTCCGTGAGTGTTTATGTGTGTGTTTGTGGGGGGGAGGCAGCATAGCTCAAAAACGAAAAGACCGTTAAAACCAAACTTGGTATTTAAGTTTGATATATTCCAAGGATCCGACAGGAAGATTTTCGAGATAATCTCCAACTACCCTTTACACGGAAAAACTTTCGAAAATGTTGATTTTCTCAAAAAGGCTCTAACGATTTTGATTTAAATCTCTTATATTTAAGATATTTATGACAAATAAAATATATATCTTCAATTTTTTGGGAATAGCCTCTGAAGACATGTTTATTCTGAATGAATTTTGCAGAACTTTGCATAACTGGTAAACCGTACGATATAGATAAAACTTACTACACAACAAATGGTAGAGCTCGTTAAAACACACAATTTATGTTATACACATTTTTTCCGTGAAATTGACCGTTTTTGAGCTATTCCTTAGTATTAGTTTCAGCTTTAAAATACTCATACTTTTCTGACACGAGAATGTGTCAACTACTGTCCATACAAGCATAGGTAGTTCAATCATATAGCAACCAGCTTTTAATAAATTTTACTATTGATCTAGTCTAATGTACTCCCTTATTTCCCTTCTACTTACAAGGAAGCAAGTAATATGACCATTTCTGCTATTTTGTTCTCGATTAGTATTAAGTAAATAAAAGAATAAGCTTTTTGACAATAATTTATTATAGATTTCTAGAGAAAGTAATGTGAATGGAACACGTCAGATTTTTTTATTTGTAAACGAGTTGCTATTATTATACCTACAAACTTTGGCACGGCTATCTTAAAATGTGTTATTTAAAAAAAATAGATATAGCCATTTTTATGAAAATCCAAATTTTCGAAAACTCTTCCATGTAAAGGGTAGTTCGGGGTGGAGAATTTTCTTGAAAATCTTTGTATCGCATCCTTGGAAGACATTGAGTTTGGTATTTGACCGACTATTCGTTTTCAGTCATGATGTTCATATACACAGACACAAACAAACACTCGCGCACGGGCCTTTTTTTCTAAAAATGCTTCCTCTGGGTTCAGAGAACTCCAAAACATATATTTCTGTGTGATCTCGACATCAAATATGTTTTTGGAATACTTATCCTCTTTACCTACTCTGTACAAAGTGCCTGTAGAGAATGTAAGAAGTAGTTGGGGTTTTAAAATAGAAAAGTGTGGTGAAATGAATTTATCAACATTTTTTTTGACACTAATAATACTGAAACGATAAGCACGCTGTCTGCTTCCATACACACTGCACCATAATAGAAACGTTAAAATGTTGTTCCCGTAAAGTGATTATCCCACTTGAGGATAAACATTATAATCCACAAATTTACGTCAGTACAAAGAACAAACCAACTTTCTTTGATAAATGTAACTCGATATCATGTTAAATTCTCATTTCTTGTTGGTGCTCAAAATAGAGTGGACGGCGTTTGCCTATAAATCTTCAAGTGTGTGTGTGTGTGTGTGTGTGTATGTAGTTATTTATTTATCCACTGCAATTGGGCGCTCCTCGGTTACAGAGTTAAATGTACAGAACTCACTTACAATAATAATCTTACAGTTAATAATAGTAATACAAATTAATAATAGTAATATAACTAACATTATATATGCAGGTTTTTAAAATACTTAACTACTTATTAAACGGTATAACAATACTTATGTGAATTACCGGCATGTTTATAAACAGTTACCATGAAGCCTGACAATTAATAGTTACACAACAGTTTTTTAAATTCTTAATTACTTCACAATATTTACTTTAATTAATTATCTAATATTTATTCTGTTTAAAATACCCCTAAACTTCATTAAGGTCAGAGGACAGCCCTGAAAGGCTGCTACAGGCGATTCATTCCATTCTTCAATGGTCCTATTAACAAAATAAAGTTTTCCTGCATCTGTTCTGTATCTTTTAACCTTGATTTTACACAAATGATGGTTTCGTCCGTATTATGCCGAATTTTCTAACCTCTTTCTACCGTCCACGTATGCATTTAAACCACCACAAGTTTAAACAGTGCGACTAACCTATGTCTTTTACGTCTATTTTTAACGGATCCTATCTATTCTCTTTGCCTTTCGTTAGCCCAAAATCTTTTCCTCTCTTTGTGAATTTTATAATCTTTTCTGTTACATTTACATAACTTTTTCTGCTTATTTTGCAACAAACTATTCTTTCAAAAGCTTGTCCTTTCACCTACTTCATGCTAATCAACAGAAATTATCTTAATATTTAGTTCCTTGCACGTAGAAGGGAAATGGAATGTATTAGGCTAAAGCTATCGCTATGCGATTCAAAGTTGGCTTTCCTTTAATGGCCATCAGTACAAAACAAAAACTTCCCGTTTGAGAAAATTTTATGTATTTCAAAACTGAAACAATAACAAGGAAAAGGTTAACTTCACAACAAAGTCTATTTTACTCAATTGTGGTGTTAACATGGCATATATTTTTGTGCAGTAAGATGCTGTGTATTTCTTACGGTTTACTAGTTATTCAACATTTATCTATAATGAACAAGACTTCAGAGACTATTCCCAGACAATTTTGGATATCTATTTCATTTTGTATAAAATATCTTAAACATATGACATTTTATTCAAAGGCATTAAAGCCATTTTGCAGAAAAGAAACATTTTCGAAAAAATATGTATTTCCGGTGAAATATCGGCAAAAATATTCTCTACTTAATGTTTTAAATGGTAGGGAAAGTAAATGAAATATTACATGAACCACTAGCCTATACTCATAAAATGAAAGCAGCAAACAGTTGAACAGAAATTAAAATGCACTGCCAATGTTAATACTGCCCTCTACAAAAAGTAAAGTATTTCTTGTTTCAAGTTTAATCTGTATGCTCCTTCTTATTACTTCATGCTCTCCGTTGCTCTCTTGTTTGTTTCCCTTTTCTCTCTTTTGTTCTGTTATGGCCATGAAGCGATCAGCTTTGTTGGTTAAAATAGTTTTCTGTTTTGTTTAGTTTTTGTCTGTGAAAGCATGCACTTGTGTTTGTTGCTTCAAACTTCTAGTTTGTTTCTTTCTTCTCCGATAGTACATTTTATTATTCTGACTACCTCCCGGTGTTGTTTGGTTTTTCATGAATGTAAACGTACATGTTTTTGTATGAAATTTATTTTCTTGCATGACTTCTTTTGGACGCATTCTAATGTCCTGTAAAGAACTCTTCTCCGGAGAAACTCTGTATAGAACTATGAAAGCAGCAGGATGATTCACACAGCTGTTCACATACTGACCGCTTCACATAAAATAGAAATGAAGTATTAGGTATACTTCACTCCACATACCAATAAAACCCAGCACTCGTAACTGCTTATTACACATGAAGATACTTCTGTATTTAAAATAATATTAATATCGTCATATACTCGAAGCATTTTGTTTTAATATGCTATTTCTTTTAGTGGTATCCAAGGGTTTATTTTTTATTTCTCTACACGTAATATGTACATAGTGTATAAAGAAGGTATTGCATTCCATCCAAAAATGTGATACCGAGATTTCACTGGAAATACACGTTTTAGGCTGTCCATATCCAAAAAGAGCATTTTAGAAAAAGGTCAGTGTCTGTCTGTGAACACGATAACTCAAAAACGAAAAGTCGGTAAAATACCAAACTTGGTATTTAAGCTTAATATCTTCCACGGATGCAACAACATTTTGAGATAAATCCCCCCACTGCAAATTACCCTTTACATGGAAAAAACATTTCGAAAGTTTTATTTTCTATTACGATTTTGAATAAATACCGTGTATTAAAGATATTTATATGGCAAATTACATTTTTTATCTTGAATTTTCTGGAAATAACCTCTAAGGACCTCTTTATTATGAATGAATTTTGCTGAAAAGGTAAACTGTAAGAGATAGCCAAAAACTTACTGCACAAAAAATGTAGACCACGTTAAAGCACACACTTAATGTCATATAAGTGTTTTTTTTTCTCGTGGAAGTGACCATTTCTGAGATATTCCTTTATTTCTTTCAGATTTAAAATACTTATACTTTTCTCACACGGAAGGTTGTAAATCCCTGGTCCTGCATAGAACGAATTTCACCCACATGGCAACCAGCTTTTAATAGATTTGACTATCATTTTAGCTTAGTGTATTCCCTTATTTTGCTTCTATTTAGCAGGAAGCAAGTAATTAAGACACTTTCTGGTAATGTTTATCTTGATTATCATAAAGTCGATAGAAGAATATGTTATTTAACAATAATTTGCAACAGCGACGTAGAAAAAGTCATATGAATGAAACTCATCGGGTTTCTCAAGCTTACATCAGAAAAAGTTTTACATGCAGGTGGACCGCAGTCTCTCATTCTTCTGTTTCGTTCAGGCTGGTGGCGTTCCAGTCCCGTGCAGAGGTTAGCTAGCTGGTTTATCTACTTTCCTAAACGGTTTAGTCGGATTGTCCACACGTGCACAGTGAGTTGCTTTTTCCAGAGCAAATTACTGTGGTTTAGTCAATTCTAATAGCTTTTGTGTTTACCTCTGTAGTCATTTTAATACTTGTCATATAGGACACAAACAGATAATCAACATTAAATATAACTTTGTTATTGTAATTTTACACCAAAACTAATAACTTTGGGTTCTTTTTTAATATGTTCCTTTTGTGTGTATATACGGACTGTGCATAAATATGTATTCATAAATGTGCTTTGTAATCAATTTGTGTGCATATATATATATATATATATATATATATATATATACAAAGAAAATAAGAGTTTTATATGTGGCCGCTCTTTAACTACTGTGCTTCTCATTCTATGTTGGGCATGAAAGATCGCTTAATTTTGCAAAGAGGTCTCTTTATCAGGCTTTAGGTTCTTTTACATGCCGTAAATCTGCGACAAGGGATCAACGCATTTACTTCTCTTACGAAAGAAAGCATGCTAAGGATGTTTATGCCCGAAAAAAACCCATCGCCCTCCGCCGGGTTTGAACCCGCGACCTTGGGTTCAGGAGGATAGCACAGTAGCCACTATACCGCTGTCCATGAATGTAGGAGCATATTTCTGACATCAAAACAAGGTTCATATGAACATTGGCCCAAAAGTCCTTCATTAAGGATCTATAAAAAGAATTCCTAATAGTAATCACAATGTATATCACCTACAGCATATTTTTGTGCCCACTTTTGCCGGTATAGTTGTTCGTGACATTTACTTTGATTTGTCCAGTTGTCTTTTGTTCTGTTTGGTGAATTTCAGTTCTGCGCACGACCTTCGCCACCCCTTCCCTTCTTACAGAATAAGATATTGCGAAATAGGTCATGTTTCAAGATAACTCAGACGTATTTATAGATGACGCATGACAATTCAAACACTAACAATTTGTATATGCAACGACTTCATCTCGATTTTTAAACCTCTCTTCAGTTCTTTTTATAGCGCCATGTTGTTTGCACTATTACCTATAGCAACTAGTTTTGGTGTAGACAGAATGCTGAAGAAGTCTGTCAACAAGGATTTGTCATTTTATCAACTGTTTTCATTATCATTACTCATTAACATGATTTATTAACTTTGATGTATTCGCCAAACTTTATGAAATAACCCTTCCTAATCGAATTGATTGTTGCCTGCGGGAATATAATCCCAATTACAACGTCATCATCGTTGATGGTGTTGTCTATGACGCATATATCTCTAGGGCAGAGTCAGAACAGTTTGCTTTCCTTTCTGCCTGATGGATATCGCCTGCCGCCATGTTGACGTACAACAAAATACACAAACATCGATCCATCGATAACTGAAAAATGAAGCGTAGGACGCGAAAGCGTTTCTTTCTTTCATGTAACAAAAGTTTTCCCCAGAGAAACTCTGTGTAAACACATCGGAAGGATGGACATGTGCTTTGCTCTTAGACGCACTCACACTGTAATACACAGATACTTTTGTGGGGAAAGGAATAAGTCATCTACAATTATTATTGATGAAAACTTTTATTACCTGTCATGTGAATTTTTCGGTTTTAAGTTTCACAAATATTTTACTTTGCACCGTGTTGTCACATCTCTGATATTTAAGGGAAGATTAAATGGCGTAAATTTACCACAAAAATAAATTTTACTTTCTCTAGGGCAGTGGTAGCGCGGCTATTTGTCAAGCGGGAGACCTGGTTTCCATTCCTGACCGGCGTGGGGAATTTTCCCCCGCTGGGAGACCTGGTCCGGGGTGCACTCAGCCTCGTGAGGTCCCTGGGGGGCCAATTGAGGAGCTACTTGATGGAGAACTAGCGGCTCCAGTTCGAGAGGACCGCATTAACCGGCCGGAAGGGATTCAAGCCATTGACACCGTCTCAACCTCCAATACTGCCTCCCAACCATGACGTCTGTCGTGGGCCGAGAAGGGGGACGCAGCGGCCGGGCGGTAGACTTGATCGCTTGTGGGTTGTTATGCAGGAGTATAATTGTAATTTTATTACATTTAGAAGATATTGCACTCCATCAGAACATTCGATGCGAGATTCCATTGGAAATACTCGTTTTGGGATCCTCTGAATTAACACAAAACACTTAGTAAAAGGTGCATGTGCAAATGCGTGCCTGTGTCTGTATGGTTGTGAATATTGTTACTCTAAACGAAAATTCGTTAAGTACCAAACTTGACATTTAACTTCAGTATCTTCCAAAAATGCAACACGAGCTGTTCAAGAAAATCCCCACTACAAACTACACTTTAGATAACACATATTTTAAATTTATGATTTTCTCATAATTGGCTCTAACAACTTCGATTACACTATCATATGTTTAAAATTCTTTTATGACGTTTTAAATATATATCTTTAATTTTTTTGAGAATAACTTAAAGTAATTTTCGACTAAATGACGCTACTGTATAAAATATATAAAAATCTTACTACACGAATACGTAGATCTTACTGCTAAAATACACCAGTTATGTCGAATAATTTTTGTGGGATTAAGTTTTCTCAGATATTCCTTATTTTTGGCTAAATTTTGCAATACTTATAGTTTTCTCAAATGAGAAGTCACCATGTTTTTATTATGACGCAATAATTTTATTTTAAATGTATTTGTGACCTACATATATAGAAATATAAGTAAAATTGCATTCCAAACAATAACTTGGCATCGCTCCTGAAAACAGAGTTTGGCTTTCAACTACCTGAATTGCTAGCTCCTTAAGACTGAGTTTGGCTTACAGATACCTGAATTGTTAACTCCTTAAGACTGAGTTTGGCTCTCTAATACCTGAATTGCTAGCTCCTTAACACTGAGTTTGGCTCTCAGGTACCTGAATTGCTAGCTCCTTAACACTGAGTTTGGCTCTCAAGTACCTGAATTGCTAGCTCCTTAACACTGAGTTTGGCTCTCAGGTACCTGAATTGCTAGCCCCTTAACACTGAGTCTGGCTCTCAAGTACCTGAATTGCTAGCTCCTTAACACTGAGTTTTGTTCTCAGGTACCTGAATTGCTAGCTCCTTAAGACTGAGTTTGGCTCTCAGATACCTGATTTGTTAACTCCTTAAGACTTAGTTTGGCTCTCAAGTACCTGAATTGCTAGCTCCTTAACACTGAGTTTGGCTCTCAAGTACCTGAATTGCTAGCTCCTTAACACTGAGTTTGGCTCTCAGGTACCTGAATTGCTAGCTCCTTAACACTGAGTTTGGCTCTCAAGTACCTGAATTGCTAGCTCCTTAACATTGAGTTTGGCTCTCAGGTGCCTGAATTGCTAGCTCCTTAACACTGAGTTTGTCTCTCAGGTACCTGAATTGCTAGCTTCTTAACACTGAGTTTGACTCTCAGGTACCTGAATTGCTAGCTCCTTAACACTGAGTTTGGCTCTCATGTACCTGAATTGCTAGCTCCTTAACACTGAGTTTGGCTCTCAGGTACCTGAATTGCTGGCTCCTTAACATTGAGTTTGGCTCTCAGGTGCCTGAATTGCTAGCTCCTTAACACTGAGTTTTGCTCTCAGGTATCTGAATTGCTAGCTCCTTAAGCATATTCATTGCTTTGAGCTACCTGTATTGATAGTCCTTTAAGGCTGAATTTTGTTCTCACTACCTGAATTAATTACCCTTAAGGCTGAATTTTGCTCTCAGTTACCTGAATTGAAGCTTCTTAAGGCTGAATTTTGCTCTCACCTACTGGAACTGATAAATTCTTAAGGTTGAGTTAGGCTTTCAGTTACCTGAATTGATAGCTCCTTAAGGCTATTTTGCTTTCAGTTACCTGATTTGATAACTTTTTAAGTCTGAGTTTGGCTCTCAGCTACCTGAATTAATAGCTGCTTAAGGCTCAGTTTTGTTCTCAGGTATCTGAATTAATGGCTCCTTAAGACTATTTTCTGCTTTCAGCTGCCTGACTTGATAGCTTTACCTGAATTTGTTAAGGATAAGTGTTGGTAAGGAATCGACCCAAGTCGTGTTCAAAGATGGCAGGAGGTGCTTTAGAGGCTCTCTGTAAGCCCAGAGAAAAAGAAAATAAAGTCTGTGTTCCATTCACATGGCTTTCTCTACATCTCTGTACAAAATATTATTAAAAAGCTTATGCTTATTTGTAATTCATACTAATCGAGAAAAAATTAGCAGAAACAGATTTATTACTTGCTTCCTTGTAAGTAGAAACTAAATAAAGGAGTAGCATAGGTTAAAGTGATAGTCAAAAGCTTGTTGCTATGTGACTGAAGTTTCTTGTTTGTATGGACAGGAGTTGACAAATTCCGGTATGAGAAAAGATAAGTTTTACAAAGTTGAAACCAATAACAAGGAATATCTAAAATATGACCAACTCCACGAAAACAATGTATGTTACATAAATTGTGTGTATAAATATGCTCTACATTTTTTGTGCAGTAAGTTTTTGTGCATCTCTTACGGTTTAACAGTTATGCAAAATTCCGTAAATTTCATCCATAATAAAGTAATCTTCAGAGGCTATTCCCAGAAAATCCAAGAAATACATTTTATTTGTCAGGTAAATATCCTTAATATACGATCTTTTATCAAAATCGTTAAAGCCATTTTTGAGAAAATCAAAATGTTCGAAAAGAGTTCCATGTGAAGGGTGGTTTGGGGTGGGGGGATAGTCTTGAAAATCTTCGTGTCGCATCCTTGGAAGATACCAAATCTAAATAGCAAATTTGGTTTTTAACGGACATTTCGTTTTAGAGCTATGCTGCCCACAGACAGACAGACAGACTCACACGGACATTTTTATAGAAATGCTTTTCTTTTTATTCAGAGAGTCTCAAGACATGTATTTCCGGTGAAATTTCGGTATAGAATTTTTGGGTGCATTACAATACCTTATCTACACACTGTGTACATAGTACGTGTAGAAAAAGTAATAAAATGTACATTTATCAATCAACGGTCTTAGTGTCTGGTTGACTTCATCTTGGTTTGAGTCCCTGTTTGCCGCTTTGAGAACTATTTGATGTGCAGATATCCCTTCATGTGCTGAATTTGAGTTGCAGAACTCGATATGTCTATTCCAGGTTAAAACAGGCCAGTGAGGAACTGGCATGACAACCTTCGTTTCACCCTGCTCAATGAGCGCCAACCGCCCAGACACCGCTTTATCCAACACAATCTCAGATGTGGTTCTCTGGGATCGAATCCGGACCGCTTTGGTGAGAGACGAGAGATGTATGCCTTCTTGTTACACCATATACATGCATGAACCACATAAACATATTTCACAGGATTGATGCCAAAGGTTGGTTCAAGTGGCAAAGTCTGTGGCCCGCATTGGCGAGATCCTAGGTTCAAATCTCGTGTCAATATGGCTGAGACTGGTTTCTCTCCGGCGCCAACGTAAATCGGATTGGCTTTTTAATATCACCTAAGACCCCAAGTTCTTCTTCAGTCTAAAACAATTCTTTTCGTACTCTCCCTGTATGTTAGACACCCCCATAGGACTTACAAGGCTGCCAAGGGGGCAGAAGACTGTTGGGGAACAACAGAATGAAGAAACTGGAACGAGTGGCCGGCCCGAAGCCAGGCACGTGGATGACATTAAATGAAAACGAAATGAACGTTAGGATAGATGATGAAATGAGTGGCGGGGGAGACGGAGGACCCGGAGAAAACCCGCCAGACGCCGTTTCGTCCACTGCAAATCCCACATGCGGGCGCTAAGAATCGAACCTCGGCCACCTAGGCAGGAGGCCAGCGGTCTAACCACTCAGCCACAACCACCTTAAAATAAAACTGTAAATAGTATATGATAATTGCGATTGCGTTGCCATATATTTACAGACAGTGAAAGCAGCTAGACTGGATGGCACCTAACCACATCTTGTCACGGAGCTAAGTGATAACGTTGTAAAGAGATCTGTTTGGCGCGATTCAAAGTAGTACAGCATAGAGGAGATTACGAAAGCTATTGTCCATCATATATAGACCATGAGGTGTATTTCGGTTAGATCTGTTGCGATATGGCCAGTTCTTAGTACGACACAAAATAAAACAACATTTAAAAATATATCAATAAAAACAACTTTAGAAAATGCGGCAAGTGTATGTGTTTTGTGACGAATATAAATCAAAGACGAAATGTCGAGTTCATATAAAAATTGGCATTGCAAATTAATCTTTACGTGAAAAGTCTGATGGACTCCCGTACAAAGGTTTCTTGTTATAGATGGTGACAAAGTATAATGGTTTTCAGAACGTAAAAAAGACATCTAGTTTTCTTTGAGCCAATCTGTCACGCATTAAGAACAGCTTTTGTGGATATCTACAAGCTTGAAGGGTTAAAGAAGTGGATTAATGCCCTATTCAACGGCAAGCTGGTGCCACAGATGCTTTAATCCAATGATTAACATCTGCCGGCTTTTTAGAGTTTTCCAAACTCGGTGATACGATTTTCCCATTACTCAGCATAGGCATAGGAGGAGTGTCTAATACTCCCCGCTATTTATAAGCACTTTTAAGTTTGGTGTATTAATTTACAGTTCCAGCACTTCAGATTAGATTAAATTGCGTTCTGTAGGTTTCTGATGGCCACGCATGCCTTGAACATAGAACAAGACAAAGTATACAAAATTAAATATACCAAGTATACCAATTTTAAAGTTCTCGCATTACAACTAATAGTAAATATATTCAATTTCAATATCACTTGACTTTTACAGCCTATGTAACTATATGCTGCATACATCCTTATATACCAAGATGTCCAAATTTAATGTCAAGTTCTGCATTCTGAAAATACTAAATAAGTTACATAGAAATTTGTCAATGCTATTTCTAAATGGTTAGTTATCCAAACTATATGTTACGAGTCAACGCCGAATATACCTACTATGTATATAGTGTATAGAGAAGCTCGATGCCGACATTTTACCGGAAATACATGTTTTGAGACCCCTGAACCCCCATAAAACATTTAAGAAAAATATGTGTGTTTAATATGTGTGAGTGTCTATGGGCAGCATAGCCTAAAAACGAAAAGATGGTTAAATACCAAACTTGATATTTAAGTTCAGTATCTTCCAAGGATGCGACACGAAATTTTCAAGAAAATTGTCCCACCCCCAACTACCCTTTACATGGCACATTTTTCGAAAATGTTATTTTCTCAAAAATGTTTCTAAGGATTTTGATTAAAATACTTTATGTTAAGATATTTTTATGACAAATGAAATATATATTTTGAATTCTCTCGGAATAGCCTCTGAAGACCTCTTCGTTCTGGATATCTTTTGTCTAACTGGCAGAACATAAGAGATATACAAAAACTTACTACACAAAAAATGCCTATCTTATTTAAACTCTCAATTTATGTAATATACATTTTTTAATTTCTCTATACCTACGTACCATATACATGGTGTATAGAGCAGGTATAGCATTGTACCCAAAAATTCAATACCGAGATTTCACTGGAAATACATGTTTTGAGACCACCTGAATCCACAAAAAGCATTTTTAGAAAAATGTCCGTGTGTGTGTCTGTCTGTGTGTGTTTGTGTCTGTGGGCAGCATAGCTCAAAAACGAAAAGACCGTTAAATACCAAAGTTGGTATTTAAGTTTAGTATGTTTCAAGGATGCATCACGAAGATTTTCAAGAAAATCCTCCACCCCCAACTACCCTTCACATGGAAAAATTTTCAAAAATTTTGATTTTCTAAAAAATGGCTCTAACGATTTTGATTAAAATATCGTATATTAAAGAAATATACGTGACAAATAAAATGTATATCTTGAATTTTCTGGGAATAGCATCTGAAGACTAGTTTACTCCGGGTGAATTTTACGGAATTTTGTGTAACTGGAAAACCGTAAGAGATAGACAAAAACTTACCAAACAGGAAATGTAGAGCACATTAAAACACACAGTTTGTGTTATACACATTTTTTTCGTGGAATTGATCGTCTTTTAGATATTCCTTGTTTTTGGTTTCAGCCTTGAAAAACATACTTTTCTCATACAAGAATTTATCAACTCCTGTCCATACAAACAAAGGAACTTCCGTCACATAGCAACCAGCTTTTGACTATCACTTTAACCCATGGTAATCCCTTTTTTCGCTTCTACTTACAAGGAAGCAAATAATAAGTCTATTTCTGCTAATTTTTTCTCACTTAGCATGAAGTAAATAGAAGCATGAGCTTTTTAACAATAATTTGTTTCAGAGATGTAAAGAAAGTCATGTGAATGGAACACATAAGATTTTTTTTAATAGAATTAACCTTTTCGAGATATTCCGGATTATTGGTTTTATTTTTAGCCACTTGAACTTTTCTCAAATGGGAAGCCATCTTTGTTCTCGTTTCTCGTTTGTTTACTGATGACAATGATGATATTGGAATATCAATTTTTTCATATTGTGACCGGCTTTTGAAAGACGAGACTATTGCTTTAGCCTGTGTATTTACTTATTTTCCTTCTATTAAAAGGAAGCTAGTAATAAGACTAATTCGGCTTATGTTTATTTAGTCGTGCAGCTAGAGGACATTATGTAAATGGAACAATTAGATTTTTCACTTCCTACTTACAAGGGACCAAGTAATAAGGACAATTTCTGCTAATGTTTATCTCGATTAGCACGATGTAGATAGAAGAATAAGCTTTTTAACAATAATTTGTTACAGGGATATAGAGAAAGTCATGTGAATGGAACACATAAAATTTTTTGTCAAGTTGTAGTGGGTAGAGAAAATCATAGGTAGGTAAGATAAAATATTTCCAGTAAGCACTCTATTCACAGCATAATAAATTGTACTACTTATTTACACATTAATTAAGGCAGTTTATCTTTCTCCTTCAACTGCGTTATGTCAACAAGAAAACATACTGGAATTGCAATGTTTATACATCTTATAGATTATATAGCATCTGTCATCATCTTTGCTCAACTGCGAGTCGTTTAAATTAAAACCAAACACAAAATGAAATAGCTACAGCAACCTTTGACCTATGTTTAGAAGATGACATGGTCGTTTCAATTACCTCCTTCCCACACAATACACTGTAACTGCAAACAGAGCTGCCCCCCCCCCGTGGAAAATATGACAGTATTTGTTTCCAGATTCATGAAATATTTGTTACCAGGGCTACACACATTCGTCTCTTGGTGTTTGTTCCCATGTTATGAAGTTTTAATGTTTGTGGCACTGCTTTAAGTTTTTAAGTTTTCTTTCTCTGCACCTAGTATGTATAGTTTATAGAGAAGATATTGTAATGCACCCAAAAATATGTGTTGGGTGCGAGAAGAAGATTTTGGGAAAAATCGCCCCATTCCAAATTAGCCTTTACATGGAAAAAATTCAGAAAATTTTTATTTTCTCAAAAATGACTGACAATTTTGATGAAAGTACCATATATTAATGATATTTACATTACAGATTAAATATATATCTTGAATTTTATGAGAATAGCATCTAAAGACCTCTTTGTTCTGCATGAATTTTGTTCAATTTGGCATAACTAGTAAACTGTAAAGAGAATTCGTTAAAACACACAATTTATATAATAGCCTTTTTTCGTTGAGTTGATCATTTTTAGGTGTTCCTTATTGTTGGTTTCAGTTTCAAATTTCTTCAAATTTTTCAAATGCTGCAATGCAAAGAAACAGATTGCAACCACTGGCAAATAGCTTTTAATAGCTTTAAGTATTGCTTTAGCCCAACTTATGATTTTATTTCCCTTCCACTTACATGAAAGTAAGTAATAAGACCATTGATTCTAAGGTTTATTTTAATTAGCATGATTAAATAGAAGAATAAGCTTCTAAACAATAATGTACTACATAAATATAGGAAAGTCATGTGAATGGAACACAAATAGCTGTTTTTACTGTATAGTCAGTTTTATCTTCTATGTTCATGCCGGAGGATTTAATGTTCTTTAACGCTTGGTTTTTAATAATTTCTAACATAAATAGACACATATATTCGATACTGGAAATAATCATCTTTATGTTTATTGTCTTCTTGATTCAAAAAATCATTTTTTAGAAAAGCACTGTCCATGAAATGTATGTGTGTACGCATGTGTGTTTCTGTGAACTGCATAACTCAAAAACGAAAAGTTGGTTAGACATCAGGCTCGATGTATAAGCTTGGATGCGACACAAGATTTTAAAGGAAATTTGTCCTTGAGATGGAACAATTTGAAAATTGCGATGTGCCTAAAAATGCCCCTGACGCTTTTTTATTAAAATTCCATATGAATAAGATACTTTTATACAAATGAAACGTAGATATATATTGAGTTTTCTCAAAATAACCCATAAATACCTTTTAGGTGAATTTTGTATAACTGGTAACTGTAAGAGATAGACAAAAACTTTTAACGCAAAAATGTAAATCTGTTAAAACATTCAATTTATATCATACAGTTTTTGTTTGTTTGTAAAAACGAGATATTTATTTTTATTGGGTTCATTTTTATACTACTTAAACCTTTTCAAATAGTAAGTCAGCTTTCGTTTCATAGCTATTTTATTTTACTCCCGGACATGCAAAGAAATTGAATTTCATTGCTTCACATAGGGATATATTTTAAAATATTTGACTATTTAGTTTAGTGTAATCCCTTATTTTTAAAGAAGCTAGTAGTTAGACATTTTCTGTTATTGTTTATCTCGATTAGCATGGTACAGATAAAAGAATAATATTTTGTAAGATTAGTGAATGGACAAGTCGATTTTTTTATTCGAATACAGTAATTTTGTTTAATATGAAGAAAAAATTTCCGGAGTGATGCCGAGTTATGCTGGTCAACAGCTTTAATTTCCTTCCCATGAGATAGGTATATTGTTTACACAGAATAGCAACCATCAAAAGAAAACTATCACGGCACTGCCGGTTATTGTTTATGGCAACGAATACTGGACAATGAGACAGAAGGATCACAACCATATACAATCTACAGAAATAGAATTCCTTAGGTCCTTACTGGGATACAGGCCCCTGGATAAAATTTAGGGCACGCGGACTCAATTATAAATATTTTGAATAAGGGAAAAATTTAGGAGTGTAGACATAATTAACAGGAGGTTTTAGAATGAATAATATAAGAATTCCGAAAATTTTGCTACCGTAAAGACTAATTGGCCGAAGAAATCCAGGAAGACCGAGACAAATATGTTCTGAGGCGAGAACAGGCTAAATGGCCTAATCTCTGAAAGATTGATGATGATAAAAGTAAACTAAAATGCATTGGACATACATATGATCTACTCTATCGTGCAAAAATTCGTAAACAGAAAAATATAGTATCTTATATCTCGATACACATGCTATTAATACCATGCATTACAACATTTCTTAGAAACAAAACAAAATTTCTCCTTCCACATTCTTTCCATTAACCACCTCAGGCTAACACAGTAATTAAAGCAATCCTATCGATATAAAAGTATAAACTTGGTTAAAAAAGCTTCATCGCCGTTGGGTTAAAACCCCCATGGATTTCTGTATTAGCTCTCTACGAATCATCACAGCACTGGTATTAAACCGTTCCGTATGGAACGCTCGATCCTCTAAACCAACATTTTAAATCAGTCTGCCTAGGCTATTCCCAAGGGATATTTGGGATATTGGATACAGACCAGGTACAGATAATATATTCCTCTATCATTCACCTTACAGACAGGAAACTATTCCGTTTTAATACTGTTTTCCCAGCGCTTATATAGGGTGAGTCACATAGACTGAGGATGTTTACAACTAGATTAACGATTTTGTTTGAAAAATTGTCTGTGAAATATATTTACATGAAAACTAAAATGTACATCTTGAATTTTCTGAGAACCTTTTCATTCAGGATGATGTTTGAATAACGGATAAACCGCTAGACAGACAAAACCTTACCACACGAAGTGTAGAGCTCGTTAAAACACACAATTTATGTCGCATACAATGTTTTGCACATTTAACCGTTTTCGAGATATTCCTTGTTATTGATTTCAATTTTAAACTGCTTCAACTTTTCTCAAATGCGAGGTCATTTCTTTTACATCCTTTTTTTTTTATTTATTTATTTTTCTTTTATTTTTTTACCCTTACCCGTGGAAAGCGATCCGGATTTCAATTGTTTCACATAGCAGCTGACTTTTTAGATCTGACTAGGTTATTTCCCTTCTACTTAAAAGGAACAAATGCAACCATTTCTGATGACGTTTATCTCGATTACGTTGATGTAGATAAAGAAATAATCTTTTGTAACAATAATTTGAAGAGAAAGTCGTGTGAATGCAATCCATCCGATTTTTTACTATTGTTTTAGAATGAAGGTAGGAGTTTCGGTCGAGGTTTTAAATATCCAATCCTGTATTTATCTTGATTACTGAAGGAAAATATAAATAAACAAAAGAACGGCTAAATTAGTTGGACCATGTGAGTTGAATGGAGGACCTTCTGAATGCGGACCACAGAAGTAAACGCTTTGGCAGTTCCATTTTGTCAATTGTTCTTGAAAACCAATTGGGCAAACCAACAGTACAACGACGATGTCTATAGCGTGACACTCTAATCTCAATCAGATACAAAATTTGAAGATCCCGATGATCAATTTGTACCAGTCTTTACAACGCAGTGATCCAAGATCTGCGGGAGGTCGGCGCCGGGCATTTGGAGGAATAGCATTGGTAAGTGTATTCGGCAGCGCTCTCGACCAGGTAAACACCGGACGAAGATAATCAGAATGTTCTGGAATGTTCCCTTACCCCACCTACAGAACCTGCTTACAAACGATTCTGGAATGTTCTAAGGAGTGGTTCCGAGTTAGCAGAGTTAGCGAGTTTGTCAGTGCGTTTCTGGTGATGGCCATTTAGTATGCTCTCCAAGTGAGTGAGTGAGTGTCTACTTTTGAGATGTACAGCGAATGGAGCTACTGTAGGAAATTAGAGACATCTTGTGTTCTACTCCCCAGAGAGCGAGCCGAAGAAGAGGCCTCTACGCAGTAAATTTGTTGCTGTTGTGTTTTGTTTGTTTGTTTTTTTCTGAGGGGTGGGGGGAAACTCTAAAAAAGTCTCCTGTGGCGAGTTGGATTCTCACCAATTAAACCCCCCCCTACTATAACGGAACACATTACGGAACTACTTTTCGGTATTACTTCGGAAGTGTGGCAACATATTAAATCCCCCCTTCTTCTTTTTGTTTTGCTATCACTTCTGTTCATTTTCTAACATTTGGATTATCACATGTTCCACAGATATGTCTTTGCCACTTTTTGAGACACAATTTTGTCTAATGCGTTTCCGTTTTTCACATTTTAATAGTGTGTGTTCTGGTGTATCCTTTTCCTCATAATAGGAGCAGATTTAATATGTCATTTTAAAAAGGTGAGTTTTGAAATGTATACGTCCCGACAAAAATTGGGTAGGCAATCCTGCCTTCCCATATTCCCTACTTATTCAGGAGTTAAAAAAAATCACCCTCACAAATAAGCGTAATATCGTTTTGGATTAAAATCTGCCCTGAATTTATGTTCTTTCAGGACTATCCGATACGCCATTGCATTGCTTCGAAACTGTTACTCTTCTACTCTTTGGCAACAGGCGTACGCGTATCATTCTTCGGATTCTGGACGTCCCTAATGGACGTGTGCACTATTCTCGAGTAAGATTTTACCGTGGCAAAACACCGACTTTACCGCGTTTTAGTCATTTGTGGTGCATCGATGATCATAAAAGGTTATCGAGGATTTTACGCGGTGAAATCTGACCAACCATTCATGACCAGTTTTCGTGGATTATCTCCCTAATGCACTTGGCTTTTAATGTTATAATTGCGGAAAGTTAGAGTTTGGAATTCAAAAAAAAAAAATATTCCATTTTTGTCATCGAATTCTTCCTGATAAAATTATGGTCTGTCTGGTATTCTATAGCTGTTAATGCGTTAGTAGTTTATGCCACAGGTACCTTAAATATTCTTACCGAAGGATGTCGAAAATTCACAAAATCACGGCGTTACGTATAATTACATTAGTTGAATCATGGTTCCAAATACTAGCGGAATTAAGGGGTAAGTTAATGGATCTAGTGTAATTAGTTTCTTTTCAGGAATGTTGGTATGCATTAACTACACAAATGTTAGAATCTAGTAACATTCGTTCCAACGCTTGCTTTGCTCATTTCTCTTGCATGCTAACTTACTTTTAAATCCTGCTAATACACATATCATTATTTCCCAAGATACTTTCCTGGGGAATCAACGAAACTTTAGAGGACGCATCTTTAATCTTTCTTTTAAAACACCACGAATTTTCATTCTTTTACGATAGATGGTTGTGATCCAGCTTAGTTTTAAAATGGTTGTTGTTCTTAAAAGCAGAGAACTATGATTGAATTTCTTAGCAGGAGCCAAGCAGGAAATCAAATATTCACAGATGTTTACAAAATATCTATGGGGACAAGCAGTGGACAGGAGTACTATCTGCCTTTGGACTAGCAGAGTGTCAGAAGCAGAACGAGGTAAAGCAAGACTCTCAATTCTTCCATGCTCGGGAAGCCCACACAGCGCTGCGACACCGAACAGACTTCAACGCTCCGTTAGGTTTATTTGAGACGACAACCAAAACGATAGGCATCTCTGGGGTAGTGCCAACATAATTATTGTTTACCGCATAGATGATTCAAAATTTCGAGCAACTCATACCAGATGCGGCTGAGGGCTGGACCAGCTAAATACCGTACTGACTCATGCAATCTGACATCTATATGTCTTTGGGTGAAGATCTGAATGGATACTATGGGGAATAAAGGTAGTTGAAGTTGTAATAAAATAAATCTTTAGTATGAAAAAATTATGTGTATTATATTGAGCGTCCCTCTTATTAGTCGTTGACGTTCAGTATATGAACTTATCTATCGCAATTACTTCTCTAGTGACCGTTATTTGTTTGTAAAACATATTAATTTAATATGATAATAATTTCGGTTACAATAATGGACAACTTCGGAGAAAACTAAGTAAAACTCTTGAATTTCTTGATAAGTATGTCTTAATTAATCTGAATGAATGTCTCCATTTGTACTTAAAACAGTTTATGAATTTAGGAAACTCAATTATTTTAGTACTGATGAGACCAACAGTGTTTCTTGGAAAATATCCAACACTTGTTGCAAGAATTAACGTTTTATGGAACAAAGTTTTCTTTGGGCTATTATACAGCAAGAAATCTCTACAGAAAGTTCCTTGGGTTTAACAGGAGGTTATGAAGTTAAAATAATTTAAATTAATTTTTATGTAAATTAGAGACAAAAGTTTT
Source organism: Hymenopus coronatus (assembly GCA_030762935.1). NCBI lineage: Eukaryota > Metazoa > Arthropoda > Insecta > Mantodea > Hymenopodidae > Hymenopus > Hymenopus coronatus. The sequence goes on from CM060895.1 coordinate 70,936,652, forward strand.
TTCTTCGGTGGAGTATATTAAACTGAAATTTCCGAGTGCTTGAATCCAAGTGATATTTATTTAAGGCAGTTTAAATTCGTAAGGAAAAGAAGCACCCCATGAATATTGTAAAAGTATTTTCCATTCATATATTCTATCCGCATTACACAGAAGTCGTAGTAAATTAACTTTTAGAAAGGTTTATTTGCAGTGTCGACAACAAATATTTTGTTAAACCCTTTCCGCGAATAAAGATTTATATTAAATTTATTTCTCCCGAATTTAGAGCACACTATCAGCCAAGGGAGAGATAAATCTAATTCTAGCAAACAATATTACAAGTTAATTTCTCTAGCATTATGTAAAATGTACATAACAAGTTGAAAGGTTATTGTATTTCGTCCAAAAATTCGATACCGAAGCGTAACCTTAAATATATATTATGAGGTCCCATTAATTCAAAAAGAGTATTTTAGAAGAAAAATAACGACGGTGTGTGGGTGTGCATATGTGTGTGTGAAAAGCATAACTCGAAGATTGTCAAGGAAACCTCCCTCACTCCCACTCCAAACCACTCTTTAGATACAAAATTACGAAATGTTTCGATTTTCTCAAAAATTACAAATGATTGATTAAATACCATATATTATAGATATTTGCATGATAAATAAAATATATATCTTGAATTTCTTAGGAATAGCCTCTGAACTCTTCATTCTGAATGACTTTTGCATAACTGGTAAATAGTTGGAGATAAACAAAAACTTACTACTATATAAAAATGCAGATATTGTTAAAACACACAATTTATGTTATATACATTTTCTGTTTTAGAGCTACAATTTCCGAGTTATTTCTTCTCGTTGATTTCAATTTTAAAATGCTTAAACATTTTCAAACGGGATTTTCATTCCTTTTTCTTTAGTTTTACTGCTAATCATGGAACGAAAATCGAAATCCAATCACCAGCTTTTAAAATACTTGAGTATTGCGTCCTAGTGTAGTCCCTTATGCAGCTTCTAATTAAAACTAAGGAATAAGAACATCTCAGTTAATGTTTATCGCGATTAGCCACGGATATTTTTCTAAAAATGCTCTTTTTGGAATTCAGGGTTCTCAAAACATCTATTTCCAGTGAAATATCAGTATCGAATTTTTGGGTGCAATACAATACCTTCTCTATACACTCTGTACATAGTATGTGTAGAGAAAATAACAAAGCCTAAAGCTGAGGTGTCCGGAGGCTGTAATCCAATTGGTAGTATCATCCCAGTACTTTTCTTATATTGCTATAAATATTCCCTGTGGCGAAGAATATTTCATTACAGTAATATCATTTGTCAGGTTCGTTCTGCAAGTCTTTCACCATGTTGACTCCAGCAAGTGCAGATTGCATCTGTCGAAGCAATGCATCTGCGTACAGGACGAACAAACTCGTGATCATGGGCCAACTTTCAGCTTTCAAACAGGCGACCTTACCCCGGAACTCTGGTGCTTATGGAGACGGCGCAGATGGATGTGTGCTAACCGGAAACGTTAGGGACTCCGTCAAAAGGATCCGGTCACCATCATCCCTCCCTCCCAGGGGTCACATAGGTCGCAATTATTGACTACAATGGCCTGCGTGTGGGGCCCCTTTCTTGATAATCTCAATCCAACACAATTTAACACAATGTTTCGTCATAGAGAGTAAGTTTGTTTGGCAACGTTTAACGGTTTGCATATGAAGCGGGAGTGTTTTATCTAGAGGCGCCCTAAATCATTAAATGCCCACAGTTGTAGCAGACGTCGCTATGATTTATTGATCGAGGAATTTTAGGTTCATGTTATACGTGCTGTTTGGTTATAATCACTTCACGTGATTTTTAATTTATGACTGTAACACACGCGCTCACAAAAAATGTCTCGTAACTCAATAATCCTACGTTTTCATATTTTTGGACTACAAAGCAAGTTGCTCTCGACCATAAATACACAAATTAAAATTCTGCGGGTTTGGTCGCTTAGATACGGATTCTGCTATGGTCGAGAGCGCTCTGATTTGCTGCAGTCTGTCGAACTCTCAAAGTAAAAATTAAAAGAGTAAAGGTAAAGAGAAAAAATATATATGTATTACATTCGCAAGCCTTTCTCTACCCCCACTCCCACTAACTGTTCTTGCAAAAGTGAAATCTTCTATCTAGTTCATTTTAATCCAGATTAACGTTTGCAGAAACGGTTTAATGGCATAATATTTCGTTGCAGATGCCGAGAGATTACTTACCTTAAAGGAGAGCCAAATCGATCACTATCTGTGCCTATGAAATAATCTGATGAGGACGAGAAAAATCTAGATAAGAACTTATCAATTAACAAAACAATATTAATGTGTTTGACAATTAAAACCAATAACGAAGTATAGTTAGACAGATTAACACCAAAGAAATAAACGTTAGCGATTTTATATTTGTTGTGCATGAGAGTTATCCAGAAAGTAAGCTCCAATGACCGACAAAGAAAACAAAAATTTCACTAAGTAAGAGATATTTATTTGAATATTGTAAAATATTAGGATTAGTGTAAATATATTTGTTTGGAGGGTTAGCAAATAAACGTTTTTGATAGATAAGAGACAGACTGAAAAATTCAATGCCATAGCCGGGATTTGAACCACGGATCTACCGGTCTCTAGCCGGTTACTCTACTACTAAGCTACATGTGGCCTGCGGTGCCATGGTAGTAAAAGCGGGTGTTAAACACTATAAAAAACTGAGCTACCATGGCAACATGCCGATACGGCACTAAATTTCTCAACTGACTCCATGTTTCCCGGTAAACCACAAGGTGATCTCAAATTATTTTGAGATGACTTACCCCAATGGCGACTTACTTCAAGACCCAGGATTCATAGTATAGCCAATTGTTATGGACAACTGTGGGCACTACATTTCTCAATAACTGTCCATAATAGTTGGCTATACTATGAATCCTGGGTCTTGAAGTACTTATGACATTGTAAGTCGCCATTGGGGTTTGTCATTTCAAAATAATTTGAGATCACCTTGAGGTTTACTGGGAAACATGCGAGAAATTTAGTGCCGTATCGGCATGTTGCCATGGTAGCTCAGTTTTTTATAGTGTTTAACGCCCGGTTTTACTACCATGGTAGCGCAGGCGAGGTAGCTTAGTGATAGAGCAACCGGCTAGAGACCGGGAGATACGTGGTTCAAATCCCGGCTATGGTTTGAAATGTCAGTCCTACTCCACCTAACCAACTCCTGTCCTTCATGCGGTTTCTTGAGAAAACAATTAAATTATCAGACAAACGTTGTTGATGTTCGTTAATGACAGTTGATAGAAAAGTTCGTTAGTGATGGTTTAGTTAGGTCAGGTAGAACAATACGCCATTTTTGAACGTGTAATCACTGACTGGGGTCGTCTCCTTAACGCGGTGGTAGCGCAGTTGCTTACCAAGCGGGAGACTGGGTTCGTTCCCCAGTACCGGTGTGTTGATGTTTCCTCCGCTGGGAGACCTGGCCCGGGGTGCACTCAGTCTCGTAAGGTCCCTGGGGGGCCAATTGAGGAGCTACTTGATGGAGAAGTAGCGGCGCCAGGTCATGAGGACCGCATTAACCGGCCCGGGGGCTCGAGGCGCTGACCACGTCTCACCCTTCAATACTGCACCCCATTCATGATGCCTGTAAGGACCGAGACGGGGGACGCAGCGGCCGGGCGGTAGGCCAAGGTTCTCCGTGAGCTGTCGTGCAATGGAGTTATTATAATCACTGACTGACCTGGTTTAGTATGTCTCTCACAGCAACCGAGCCAACCATTTGTTGGTTAATAGAAAATCCTTTTCCAATTGTTGTATAGGGTCACAACAATATTTAGGGACACAGATTTAGTGACTACTTACCAACAAAGTCGCCACCGTTGTTAAGGCATTTATCGAATGGTAGGTACACCTTCAATCGAATATCCATATCGTAGTAGTGAGGGAGAGTCCTTCAACTACTGAAGGTAATTCTCAATGGTAAGGTACACAAGCAATTTCTATTAAAAGAGGGATTATAATTAAATTACTTCAGATTCCACTCTTTGTAAAATAGAATATTTCATAAAGATTAGTTTTAAGTGGATTAAGAATAATAAAGATGAAGATCGCCAATGTCCGGTGTCACAAAATCACTTCATTGTGCACATCATCGTCGTTGACATATTTTCCTATCAGAAACCGTTTCATGAGATGGATTTTACTTGGGGCAAGTACGGCCAAGTATTAAGCTTTTGCCATCTCTAAAAATTAGAAAATATACCAACGAAACTTAGAATGAAGGGGATGTCCTTAAAATTCAAGTAATCCTTTATTTCACATGAAAGTATCTTGAACATGTGTTATTTTAAAGTCGTTAGAGCAGAATTTAGTATACAAAAATAATGATAATTTTATTTCGCATAAAGGATTATTTAGAGTGGTGGCATTTTCTTAGACCCTTCAATTCGACTTGCATTTTTGGAAGATGTTTAAATAAAATACGACGTATGGTATTTAAGCGACTTTTCGTTTTTTAATTATGCCGTCCCAGACACACATACGGACAGGCACACGCACAAACACACAGAACTTTTTCAAAATGCTTTCTGCAGTTTATTTTTTGATTTATCTTCTACATATAACCAGTATTATATTAAAACATTCAATTCGAGAATTTACCGGAAACATCTGTTTTGAGGTCCCCTAAATCCTAAAAGGGAAGTTTTAGAAAAAGCTGAGGTATGTATATGTCCGTGTCTGTTGAAACTATAGTTAAAAACGAAAATTTGGTTCGATACCAAGCTGACTAGGTATTTAAGTCCTCCGTCTTTCAAGGATGTGTTACAAATATTTTCATTAAATTCCCACAGTCCAAGCTAATCTTTACATTATAATGTTTTAGAAATGTTTGATGTCTTCAAAAAGATTTTGATTAAAATATCTTAAATTTAAGGCATTTTTATGACAAATGAAATGCACATCTCGAATTTTTTGGGAATAACGTCTGAAGTCCTCTTCATTCTGGATGATTTTTGCATAATTGGTAAACGGTAAGAGGTAGACAAAACCTTTAATCAGATAATTTAAATCTCATTAAAGCAAAGAGTTTATGTAAGATATTCGCTGCCCATATTTCTTGCTAAAAGAGCACCAAAGTGGTTTTCTATAAATAAATTATTTATCTTAAAAAGTCTACCTTGCTAGTTGTTTATTTCATGAAGTTGAATTACAATTTCATTAATACTATATAATCTTGTTTCACTACTGAACCGAATGTGAATTGTTTTCGTAACCTCACTTTTGAAGTTCTCAAAATTAGAAATGATTTTTCACACCAGTTTTAAAGTTTTCTTCAATCTGTTACGCATTAGGTCTGAACGTGAATGTGATATTAATTCTATTTTTAGGTACCTTAACTTGCCAGGTGGTTCAGGAGTTTCGTCTGGGACTGGCATAAGGAAGGTCGTAGGATCGATTCCTCGCAGCCGACTTCTCTAACCCATACTTTTTTTTTTTTTTTTTTTTACGGGGGCTGGGGAGGTTTCTTCATTCTCCCGTACTTCCTATCCCTCAATTTTCATCTCCATTTCATCCAACTGATCTCTCTTTTAAGGATGTAACTGTCGGCAAGAACTGCGACAGTGATGCTCTCGCATGGAGATGATTATACTTTGGAAACAGAGCTCTTGGCGGCAGAATGGCACGGGAATCGTCGATATACTCAGGGGCGTTTATTCAGACCTGAGGCGCGGGCTCCTAGTGCTCACCGCTTCGAGACGAACAACTGTTTGGGAGCTGTCATGGACTCTCCATGATGGCTCCCTTCGCAGTCCGATTCCGGCTACCCTCTGTAATTGCTCTCATCTCATCCTCTCCTCTTGCGTCTGACGTACAAAAACCGTAATCACTGGCTGAGGTGTGGAATCCCCTCCTGTACACTGCTCTACTACACTAGGTAGGTACCTTCATAATGTGATGGGTTGGTTGAAGAATTATGCTTCGATAGGCATCATTTTGAAGCTTATACTTTCGGTCAGGGATTAATAATTAATTGAAAGGCCATTTAATACTGAAAATATATGCATCCTATTTTATTATAAACTTATTCCTCAACGTTGTTTATGCACTAAAAGTTGCCACGAGCGTAATTTTGTAATTTTTGTGTAACAACTTCGTGCTTGGGTATCTTAGCAAACGACGTGTTGTACACATTCATTTAAAGCAATTTTACGCGATGCCATTTTGTTACAAATCGCTATTAGCATTAGCGTCTGATATATTACGGATTGTCTTAGGTATAATCATTTCTAAATGAAATTTAAAAACTTTTGGAAAGTTATGAAATGATAACAGGCATTAGAGACGCAACATTAGTCACCTATACTAAATGGAAGTGGGCGAGCCACTGGGGGTATATAACAGCAGCGTGTTAACAAAGAGCCTGTCACAGGAACAGGACGTCAGAAAAGAGGATGGGCACACATCTAGAACTTAACTTTGGACTCAAATGGACTAAATCAGCTCAGGACCTATCCAAATGTAACTACTGACAGGAACAACAAAAGAATGAGTATATTTTTCAAAATTGTTACCAGAACAGCCACTTTGCTCTTCAGAGATTCTACGAAAAAAGTCTAATTCTAATGCTAAAAAATATGGTGTGTTTCATTCATATGACTTTCTCAACATCTCTGTGACAAATCGTTGCTAATAAGCTTACTCTTTATTTACTTCATGCTAATCGAGTATAAACATTAACAGAAACGGTATACCGAGGGGGTCCGTTTGGAAATAAAAATTAAACCAGGAATATATAAACATTTTATTATTATATATGAAAAATAAAACATTTTTTTATATTTTTCTACATATTCTCCGAACAAATTCAAGCACTTGTCATACCTTTTAACATTCTTTGAAATACTCTCTGCATAAAACTCTGCCGCCGTGAACGTAGTCAACCCGTCACGGCGTGATGAAGCTCTTCGTCATTGCCGAAACGCTGAGATGCAAGCCACTGTTTAATGTATAGGAACAGATGAAAATCACTGGGACCTAAGTCCGGGCTATAGGAGGGATGGTCAAAAACGTCCCATTTGAAACTGGCCAAAAGTGCATTTGTTCTTCGAGCTGTGTGCGGGCGAGATCACGGAAGACCACGACGCTTGTTTTAGATTGCCCTTCTTAGTCTTTTCAACGTTTCACAGTAGGCTTCAGAATTGACAATCAAATGTTTTAAAATGGGCTTGCTATGGGATTGATATCCGATTATTTGCGTGGCTAGGAATTTGAAGTTCCCGTGTGAGAAAAGTGTAAGCATTTCAAAACTGAAACCAATAACAATAAATATCTCAAAAACAGTCAACTTACAAAAATATGTGTATGATATAAATTGTGTGTTTTAACGAGATGTACATTTTTTGTCTATCTCTTACGGTTTACAGTTATGCAAAATTCATCCAGAAGAAAGACATTTTCAGACGCTATTACCAGAAAATTCAAAATATACATTTTATTCGTCATGTAGATATCTTCAATATAGACATTTTAGTCAAAATAATTAGAGCCATTTTTGAGAAAGTCCAAATTTTCGAAAAATTTTCCATTTAAAGGGTTGTTTGCGAGGATTTTCTTGAAAATATTTGTGTCGCATCCTTGGAAGATACCAAATACCAAACATGAATACCAAGTTTGGTATTTAACTTTCTTTTTGTTTATGAATTATGCTGCCCACAGATACACACGTATATTATTTTATTGGATTCAGGGGAACTCAAAACATGTATTTCTGGTGAAATCTCTGTATTGAATTTTTGGATGCATTATAATACATATTCTATTTTTATGTACACAGTACATGTAGAGAAAGTAAAAAAAAATTCAAGGAGGGCATGTTAATCACTGGTTAAGCTATAATATGATCAAGAGAACCAAAATGATAGATAGAAAATTAATGAAAACAACTGCTAATGATTTTGACTAAAATAACAAGTGTGTTAAAAGAATACACCTGTAAAGTTTTCAAAGTTTTGCAAACTTCAGACCTCCAGGTACTTATTTTGAAGCATTACTCTTTTTTAATTTGAAAAACGAGGGTCATCCAATAAGCAAGTATCCGTATTTTTTATCTCTCAACAATGACTTTCAGGAAATGAGAAATTTAATTATGGTGTGCTGACATTCTGAACATAGTTTCGTTTGATGGCACACATTACTTTGTGAATGTTTGTCCGACATGTGCTCGATTGTGAATTGCGAACAGTGACCGTTTTTTCACAATAAAAAACGAAAGTATTGTGAGTATCCATTGTGAGATAACACCTGTTTATGGAGAAGAATGTATGCTCATTCAACTGGCTGGACATTGACGAGTTTGGTGCATGAAAGCACATGAAAATGAGCATGGCGAGTAACACAGTAGTGACAACGATGCTATTGTTGCCAATTTATAACATAGCTACGTGCTATACGAGTTGACCAAATTATTTTGCGTTGCTTCCTGGAACTCCAACTACATATTCATACATCCCAGCACCTGGAATATCGCAGTTTGCAAAAATGTTTAAAAGCAACAGTGAAGCGTCAACTCTGCACGTATAACTTTCTCTGCTACGTATAATAAACAGGTGAAGTACTGTATTGAAACCAAAATTTCGATATGGATATTTCATTGGAAATATATGTTTTGAGGCCCCGCTCAATCAAAAAAATTAGTTTCAGAAAAAACGCCCATATATGTCTGTGTATATGAACAGCATAACTCAAAATGTTAGTTCTCGATCTTTCAAGGATGCCAAACTTTTTTGGTTAAAAGAACATCGCATGGTGTAATCATAGTAAAGGTGTAAGATAAGCGCTGTTTATTATTTTCTCTACACGTATTGTGTACATAGCGTATAGAAAAAGTATTATATTGCCTCCAAAATTCCGATACCAAAATTTCACCGGGAATACATGTTTTGGGTCCTACTGAATCCAAAAAAACATTTTTAAAAATATGCCTTTGTGTGTGTGTGTGTGTGTTTGTGACCAGCATAGCTCAAAAACGAAAAGAGCGTTGAATATCAAACTTGGTATTTTAGTTTGTATCTTCCAAGGATGGGACACGAAAATTTAAAAAATAAAAAAAATCCCCCACCCCCAACTACTCTTTACATGTAACATTTATTTGAAAACTTTGATTTTCTCAAAAGAGACTAACGATTTTGATTAAAATACCGTATGTTTAAGATATTTTATGGCAAACGAAATGTATATCTTAGATTTTATGAGAATAGTCTCTTTATTCTGGATGATATGTGTTGAATTTTGCATAACTGGTAAACAATAAGAGATGGAAAGAAAACTTATTAAATAACATGTGTAGATCTCGATAAAATACACAATTTATGATGGAACCAGCTTATTAATAATAACTTGTTACTGATATGTAGAGAAAGTCACGTGAATGTAACACATCTGATTTTTTTGGTTCAGTTTCAGCTATGACGTCATCTTGATTGCAAGCTAGATAGGAAATTATATAGAGGTAAATGTCTATTAAAGGTCTGTAAACCCAGGAAAAAAGGATAAGATTTGTGCACACTATAATGGAAAGGAATTAGTGTTATTTATGGACGCTCTTTAAATACTGTGGTTCTCAGCGTCCCATTCTAAATTGGGGGTGTAAGACCGCTTAAATTTGCTCAGAGGCCTCTCTATCAGGCTTGAGTTCTTTTACATGCCATAAATCTGTGACATGGTACCAACGCATTTACTTTCCTTCCGAAGGAAGCCATACTAAGGATTTTTACACCCGAAAAATTCCATCGTCCTCCGCCGATTTTGAACCCGCGGCCTTGGGTATATGAAGTTAGCATTGTAACCATTACACCACGGAGGGCGATACACTATAATGAATAAACCGTTCAAGACAAGCCATAAGGTTTTAAATATCTTAACTCACGTGTAGAGTAACGAAGACAATGAAAGTGGGCATATGTGTCAGAAGTTTATGCCCTTTTACTTTCTCTACTTAGTACACATGAAGAGGAGTGGCACTCTGCACAAAAATTCAATAACGATACTTTACCGGAAATACACGGATTTTGTTCCCCTGTATCCAAATAAAGCATTTTTTTTTAAAAAAAAAGGTAATTCTTTATGTGTATATGTGTGCCTGTCAACACGATAAGTCGGTCAACTTGGTATGTAAGTTTAATACCTTCCAAGGATGGAACATGAAAATTTTGAAGTAAATTCTCACATCCTAAACTACACTTTACATAGAAAAAATCGAAATTTTTTATTTCCTTAAAACTGGCTGTAATAATTTTGATCAAAATATCTATATTAAAGACAAATTAAATGTATATTTTTAATTTTCTGGGAATAACCTCTGAAGACCTCTTTATTCTGGATGAATTTTTCATTACTGGTAAACTGTAACAGATAGATAAAATACATACTGCACAAAATGCAGATCTCGTTAAAACACAATATATGTCATACACATTTTTTCGTGGAATCCACCATTTCAGAGAAATCCCTTAGTATTGGTTTCAATTTCAAAATAGCCCGAGGAAAGCTTAACAGAGGTTGCAGCGAAACGTCGGCAGAGAGCAGTGTAAGAAGTGACGCGACCTACAGGCCGTGGAAGACTGAATATATCTACTTAAAGTTTTCACATACAGGAATTTGTAAACTCCTGGCCATACAAAGAACACACAGACACACACACACACACACTCTCTCTTTCTCACTCTCTCTCTCTCTTTCACGTTACTTTTTCTAAAAATGCTCTTATTTTGGATAGAGTGACCTCGAAACGTGTATTTGCAATGAAATCTCGCTATCTCTAGGTAGAGAGCAGTAGTTTCTCTACCTCTGTACTGTGTAGTTAGTAGAGAAAGTAAAAAGGATCTGCGCCATCTGCCCGTCACCGTTACATCTAAGAAACAAAATATAAGTGTGAACAAAAGAAGAGCGAATAAATGTCAACAGATGCAACGCTCACAAGAATAACAGATTTTTTTTGTAACTACAACAGTTGTGAAGCTACGGAAAAGTTCTTCCCTCACTCCTATCTGCAGAACCTAATGAAGCTGTCAAAGGAGCAGCGCATTCACGCCTTTCATTTGTTTGGCACAATGGTGGACCCCCCGGGAAGACTGATTGCACACTCTGTATTATTGATAGCGTTATTCCCCAGTCCCACTTCTCACGGAGAGATTAATGGATTCGACGTGAAGCGTAATTTGGCATACCTGAGCTTTCCAAAGAAGTACTTTCTCTCATTTCAAAAAGAAGTATTAAACGATTGAATGTGATCCGGGAGTAATTAATTAAATGTACATATCTGTCAATGGAAACAAATACATCTGCATATCCGAGATTCCATTTGGCCGGTACGATTGCTTCCACTCGGCGTGACAAAACATTTTTGCATTATTCATGCGAAAATGATTACGATAATATTGACCTGTCTGGTCCACATTTTTTCTTGTCATTTCACTTTAAATTAGTTTTACTTTCTCTATACGTAATAAATATAAAGTGTATAGAGAAAGCATTGTATTGCACTAAACAAATTCGATACTGAGATTTCACCGGAAATACATGATTTGAGATCCCCTGATTCTAAAAAGAACGTGTGTGTATCTGTGGCAGCATAACCCATAAACGAAAACTCGGTTAAATACCAAACTTATATTTAAGAGAAGAGCCTTCCAAGAATGCGACACGAAGATTTTGAAAAAAATCACCCTACCCCAACTGCCCTTTACATTGAACACTTTTCGAAAATATTGATTTTCTCAAAAATGGCTGTAACGATTTCGATTAAAATACTTTATGTTCAAGATATTTGTATGGCAAACGAAAAGTATATCTTGAATTTTCGGATAACTTTTGTATAACTGGCAAAACGTAAGAGATATAAAAAGAATCACTACACAAAAAATATAGGTCTCATTAAAAACCACCATTTATGTAATGAATGTATTTTTTGCAGAGTTAACCGTCTTCCAAATATTCCGGATCATCGGTTTCACTTAAACCTTTCTCAAACGGGAAGACATCCTTCTTATGATTTAATTTCTTTTTTTTGCACACAAGCCGTGTGTATTGAATTTTTCATTCTGACTCTACCTATCGTTCTTATCGTTTCTCGTTTGTTTACTCCTTGGGAGCAAAGAGATTGCGATTTCAATTGTTTCAAATAGCTACTAGCTTTTTAAGGACTTTGCTATCGCTTTAGCCTGTGAATTTTTTCCCTTCTATTTACAAGGAACCAGGTAATAAGGACAATTTGTGCTCATGTTAATCTCGATAGAAGAATAAGATAATTTGTTACAGAGATGTAAAGAAAGTCATGAGAATGGAACACATGAGATTTTTCTTTTATTATTCCTGCTCCTGTACTAATCTTCAAATTCTTCTACGTTTCATAATCATTCCTTGTTTATTTTCTCTACCGCGTATATAGTAGGTAGAGAAGGTATCTGTGAACAGACTAACTTAAAAACGAAAGTTGACTTTCCGCTTGAGAAAAGTCGGTCAAGAGCAAACTTGCAATTTAAGTTCAGAGTATTCAAAACAAAGTTTACAGGAAAATTGCCCCTCCCTAAACTAATATTTACATGGAAATTTTCAAGGGCTGAAAAGAAAGTAGCTCACGTGACCGTTTATTCTTGAACAGCCCCGTTGAGTTTTTTGGGCGTAAAAATCCTTAGCATGGAAAGGGAACTGAAGCCGTTGGTCGCTATCATAGATTTACGGCACATAAAAGAATCACAAGAGTGATAAAGAAGGAATCTGAGAAAAATTGAGCGATGCTACATGCCCAATATAGAATGGGGCGTTAAGAACCATAGTAGTTAAAGGGCGTCCATAAAAACACTCAATTTAATTTTGCACACGCCAAATAAAAGCTATTTAGGCCGTTTGGTGCATTAAGGATAACTTATGTTAATAAAATGGTAAAATATTTTATGCAACAGATTGTTATATGTTGGCTGTAGCTATAGCATTTGATATTAATAAATCTAAAATAAAGTCTTAACTTCGATTGTTGACTTTTGTAATGCTACATGGGTTTAGCTTGATTCATGATGTTTTTCTTTTTCTTTTTATTTTATTGATACCCCGCCTTTATCGGCAGCATTCACGTTTGGAACATCTGTAATGTTGACGTTGGATTTCTATTTATACTTTCTCTATCACGTATGTACAATATACATACCAGGGAGAAAAGGGTTGTAATCCATCCAACAATTCCATACCATGATTTCAAGGAAAACACATGTTTTAAGAACCGCTGAATAAAACAAGCATTTTTAGAAAAAGGTCAATGTGTATGTTTGAGGACGGAATAACTACTCCATTAAGGGGGACGAAGGCAGAAATACCTCGACACAACGAAAAATCTACCATGGCCATATTTTTCGTTCTAAAGCAATGAAATTTTGCACAGTTAATTATCTTGATATCTTCTATAATTGTTCTATTTTACAACTAATGTTTCTAATAAATAAAGAAATTACACTTCATTGAAATTTTCAGAACATAAAAAATCTTATTAACTTTTTCTTAGTATCCCTTTGGTGGAGTTGCTTGAAAGCAAGCATACATAAAGTATTACAATTATGCTATATGTTGGCTTAGACGTTTTTTCTGTATCTCTCTTCAATGATTTTTAAAGTTTTTCAAAGTATGTGAGTTTTTTTTTATTTCAAATTATTATGTATTTCATGGCACAACACCTATAGATTCTAAATCAAAAGAAAACTAGCTGCGCCAAAATATTCATTGTGGACTGAAATATGTGTGTACAACATTTCATTGCAGTATCTCAAATAGTTTCTAAGAAAAAAGTACATAAGTGTGAAATATAAACCTGAGAAAACGAGAAAAGAACATTTTGTTTGATTTTTTATTTAGAAAGTGATCTCATACTTTAGAACCCACCATAACTGTAGTCAGCTCCTTCTTACCGGTCATAAACTAAAGAAACATAGCTTCTAAATATTTATAACTATGTTTGCCTGTAAGAAATGTAGAGAAACAAGGAACCAAAGCTGATAATCAAGCAAGCAGAAAAAGTGGGCGTGGGTTAATAATTCCTAAGTTTTTAATTTATTTGGACCACAGAGAAATCAAATTAGTTTATGAAACTTTGGGAAGTAAATCTGAATCTATTAACGATTAATTAGTGAAATAAAAAAATTAAAAATTCGCCATTTTAAGTCAACCAAACCTCAAGGATACGACACTAAACTTTTCAAGAACATCCTCCCACCACAAACTACCCTTTACATGTTAAGCGTTTCGAAAATTTTGATTTTCTCAAAAATTACTTTAACTTTAATTTTCTGTGAATATACTCTAAAGTCATGTTCATTTTGAATGACTTTTGTATAACTGGTAAACCGTAAGAAATACACAAAGCTGTAGATCTTGTCAAAACAAACCATTTATATCATGTACGTTTTTGTTGTGAAGCTAACGGTTTCCGAAACATTCTTTGTTATTGGTTTCAATTTTAAACTATTTAAAAGTTTTCTCAAACGGGAAATTATCTTTAGTTTCATATCAGTTTTGCTTTGCTCATGGAAATTCAATGACAACGAAATTTCAATGACAAACGCATGGCAACAGATTTTAAAAGATTTTACAGTCGTTTCAGGTTAGTCTATTCCCTTATTTCCCTTTTACTTGTAAGAATCTATGTAAAAATACCACTTTTGGCAGTACTTATCTTGATTAGCATTATGTAGATAAAATAATACCTAATTATTTGTAAGAGTAATTAGAACCGATAGAAAAAGTCATGGGAATGGAACACCAATTTTTTCTTCATTAAACCACACACACAATCATGCTCTCATTTACTTAAAGACTCTGACAAAGATAGGGAATATACTAAGCTACAAAAATATGCCCGCTTCCAGCCGGGAATGGAATCCGGGAACCACAGCAAAAAAAGTTGCCGCCAATGGTTTCAAATGAGAATTGACGTTGTTTTGAAGATATTCGTTGGTTTGAGAGTGCTGCACTCCTAGCCACGTCTTCAGTTCAGGAAAAAGGTGAAAGTCGCTGGGTGCCAGGTCAGGACTGTACGGCGGATGAACGAAAATGTCCCATTGAAATTGTTCAAGGAGCCGATGGGTTGTGCAGCTGTGTGGCGGGGGGTTGTCATGGATCAACACATTTCCTGAAGTCAGCATTCCTCTTCGCTTGTTTTGAATGACTCTCCGCAAACGTCGTAAAGTAGATACGAAGATCTTCAAAATAACGTCAATGCTCATTTGAAATCATTGGTGGCAACAACTTTTTGAAGCAGGTATTGCAAAGCTTGTGCACAGGTACGATAAATGTCAAAATCTCTTCAGTGATTATGTTGAAAAGTAACCATAAGTGCACAAAACTTTTAGTAATAAAATAAATGTTTTCTATGAACTCGAAAAAAAAACGGCCTTCGTTATAGTAAAGATTAGCAGGAGGCTAAACACTGCCTGAGAAGAAATTATCTGGGCACTGACGTTTATGATTTATTAACTTAGGTCAGTGATAACATGCAAACTATTTAATGTAAAGTATCCTATTTAAAGCTTGTTCCCACGTATACCCAGAAGATTTAGATGATTATGCAGCCTAGACCATCTCGCTCCAGTGAACCAATGTACCTATAATATCGTCGCGAACAAGTCCAAGAAAAAGTTAAAAGTCAAATTAAATAGTAAAGCAAATAGTGTATTTCGGCGCTTTAGTCTCTTTAAACTTCAAAACTGTAAACACTTCTCGTTTCTAACACAAGTTGTTTTATTATTAATAGCTGAAAGTGCAAATAAATCCTCAACAAATAATCCGGGTACAAATAGAGGTTTTCCTCCCTGTTAAAGACAATTTCAAAGTAGATTCTTCAGTGTCGTTTAGATTAGTGAAAACGTTGTTAAGTAGATCAAACTTTTCCATCAACATCCGTTAACACGTTAATTACAAAAAACTTGGCATGCAAGTTACAGAAGTTGGTTTTAACTCACCGTCAGAAGACAGCACTAACTAAACTCTTCGATTAACTCACCTGAAAAAAGAAAAACCAAATTAGCATCTGCATGAATAAATAAAATCAATTAAAGGTTCCTATTTTATTTAAAAGTTTTATTAGCAATTAACAACTAGTAAAACTTGATTAGATGTTACATATTAGAAATTTAAATTTAAAATTACTTTCTGTCAATTTAATTATTATTCTAATGTGTACTACAAAAATCTTAAAGGAAGATAAAAAGATAAATTTGCTAACCTCATATCCCATAATTTCATATACTATTTAAGTTATTGTGTTGTAAACACTACGGATATAGATACATGTCTTCCAAGTACAGTGGTATATTTATATATAAGAACGTTAATTAAGGAAAGTAGGACTGTTTTCTTAATTGCACAGTTTTATTTAAGGTTTATCACACATTAATTTTAATAGCTTAACTAATAAAACACAAAGAGTCTAACTATAACAACACTGATTCAGGGTTTTTATTTCATTCAGCTGTCTTAAATAATTGTTGAGAAAATGGGAGAGCTATATACAACACCTGGCATTATCCGTGGTTTCACTGTTTATCCCTGTAATATTTTAGCCTTAGGTTGCACTTACTCAATAACCTTGCGCTGCTAGAAGGCCTTTAAGGTTAATACACAAAACCCTTAAATAGAGAATTAATACCTTCAAGATACCACAAGAATCTGTTGCATGCACCCTTACTAAAAACATAATTGAACTAAAACTAACTTAAAACTCCGTGGTGCAACAGCATGAAATCGGGCCATGAACTACAGCTCAACCACTACATCCTCTATCTATCCCAATTACTATCATATATTTATGCTTACTATCATGAGTTTGATACAGTACTGGAGGATGGGATGTGGTTAGTACCCCAAGTCCCTCCCGGGCGGTTAATTGGATCCACGCAACCAGGAGCCTACAAAAATGCAATCTATGAGTAAAAAAAAAAAAAAAAAATCTGATGTGTTCCGTTCATATGACTTTCTCTACTTCTGTGTAAAAAATTATTGTTAGTAAGCTTATTCTTCTATTTACTTCATGCTAATCGAGAAACAATTAGCAGAAATGGTCTTATTATTTGCTTACTTGTAAGCAGAAGCGAAATCATAGGTTAAAGTGAAGTCAAAAGCTGGTTACTAAGTGACTAAAGTTCCTTTGTTTGTATGGACGAGTTGACAAATTCCTGTTTGAGAAAAGTTTTTCAAAGCTGAAACCAAAAACAAGGAATATCTCAAAAACGATCCACTCCTCGAAAAAAAAACTTATATAACGTAAATCGCGTGTTTTAATATGCTCTACATTTTTTGTGTGGTAAGTTTTTGTCCATTTCTTACGGTTTAGCAGTTATGCAAAATTCCTCCAGAATAAAGTAGTCTTCAGAGGCTATTCCCAGAAAATTCAAGATATACATATTATTTGTCAGGAAAATATCTTTAATATACGATATTTTAATCAAAAAAAGTTCCATGTAAAAGGTAGTTGGGGGTGGGGGGATTTTCTTGAAAATCTTCGTGTTGCATCCTTGGAAGATACCAAACTTAAATACCAAGTTTGGTATTTAACGGTCTTTTCGTTTTTGAGCTATGCTGTCCACAGACACACACGCAATGCAATACCTTCTCTATACACTATGTACATAGTAGAGTACTAAAAGTATTGTTAATGGACCCAGTATTTTGTTTTGTTCTTAAAAGTTGAATTTTGGGTAAAAACTCTCTTTTTTCACTTTTTCCTACAAATAATCCTTCCACCAAAGGACCTCACGAGGCTAAGTGCATCCCGGTCCAGGTTTTACAGTGATAGAAAATGCACACGCTGGTATCGAGAATCGAAATTGGGCCTCCCGCTTGATAAGCAGCTGCACTACCACTGCGCTGAGGAGACGACTCTTGCCAAAATAATAGGTATGAAAAAATACTGCGGTGTGTAAAGATTTATTATGACTGCAAATAAACGAATTAAAACAAAACAAAATCTAATTTGGGAAGTTTTAGTAGCAGTTTAAGTAAGATCAGTATAATCTTGTTTACTCTCAGCTTCCAACATGCATAGAATACAGAGGGGGAGTTAAGTTACATCGCCTCACTAAATATGAGTGAACAGCGAGGATACCTCTTGTCTCTGACGCTATCAATCCCCGCAGCGTGTTAACTTGCAATCCCTCAAACGATATCTCGTTGCTCTCTCTCTTTCTCTCTCTCTACATATTACAGTATTACAATTAAAAATGAGACCTTAATTTGTGAATTTGTGAATAAGTTAATCCAATATAGTAGGGGACCAAAAATCAGCTAATGGGGGGTTTGGCTCTCCATTAGATTAGATAAACCCTCAATTAAATGATAGTGGTTTTAGCTAGGATGAACGGCACACGCAAACAATAATATAGCGCTTGTCGAAGTCCACTGCACAGGATCGGATCGTAATGAATCGAAATGTATTTTCAGTGTATCTTATCTTATCTTATTTATGTACTCTAAAGAGAGAGAGTCACAATTTTGACTTAAGTAAATAAAGAATGAGATAGTAAAATTCTGGTATTAGTCAAATAACAGAAATATCAAAGCTAATAAAGGGTGTGGCTATCATAACCACTCGGGGCCACCAGTAGTAAAAGCGGGCGTTAAACACTATCTAAACATATCTGATGATTTCCATTCACATGACTTTCTCTACATCTCTGTTAAAATTATTGTTAAAAAGCTATTCTTCTATGCTAATCGAGATAAACATTAGGAGAAATGGTCTTATTATTTGCTTCCTAGAAAGAAGGGAAATAAGATGTTTTAAAATGTTATTGCTATTGGAATTTAAATCCGTTTCTTTGCCGAGAGTTGGCAAATTCCCGTATGAGAAAAGTTTAAGCATTTTAAAACTGAAATAAATAGCAAGCAATATCTCGGAAACGGTCAACTCTTCTAAAAAAGTGTGTTTATATGACATAAATGTTGTGTTTTGCAGAGATTTACATTTTTTGTGAAGTAAGTTTTGTCTATCTCTACGGTTTACTAGTTATGCAATATTCAGAAAAAAATAGAGAGGTCTTCAGATGCTATTTCTAGATAGCTAAATATATACATTTTATTAGTCATGTAAATATTTTAAATATAAAAGATTTTTAATGAGAATTGTTAGAGCCGTTTTTGAGGAAACCAAAATTTTCGAAATTTTTTCCATGTAAAGGGTAATTGGGGGTGGGGGATTTTCTTGAAAATCTTCGTGTCGCATCCTTGGAAGTTACTGAACTTAAGTATTGAGTTTGGTATTTAACGAAATTTTCGTTTTCACACGCATAGACAGACACATACGGACATTCTCCTAAAAATGTTTTTTTTTTTATTCAAGGAATCCCAAAATATATATTTCGGGTGAAATCTCGGTATCGAATGTTTGGGTGAAATACAATAACTTCTCTATACACTATGTACATAGTACGTGTAGAAAGAGTAAAAATATCTTTACTGCGAGTAAAAAGGTAAAATCCGCAGCTCTCGCTATTGCTTGTCACCGTCAGCACCAGCCACGCCTGGGAGGACTTTTATACCTCGGTGAGACCAGAACCCTGCTTTCGGTGTGTTCAAATGTTTATTCTTTAACACGCTGCATAGTTTTAGAATGTGTAATTCAAATAAAAGTAAGGCCGAGCATGGTGGCTCCGTGGTCTATGTGGAACTCGCATTCGGGAGATGCTGGGTCCAAACCCTACTGAACGCCCATTCTAATCCACGAGTTTTTCTGATTTCGTCAGGCAAATGCTGGTGGTCTCTCAACTGCCACACTTCCCTTTCCACAATTTCCCCTTCATTCGTTTCCTTCTGCTCTTTCAGACGGACTTTGAGGTTCATAGTCCATGGTGGTGTGGGCAGATGACATGGGTGCATGCTTAATAGAAAGAGTACTCCGCGTGGATAATAGAAGGCTGCCAGTTGAGAGAGCTTGATCACTCTCTCTGGTGGCGCCAGCAGTGTGTCGGGTGATAAAGATTGGAAATGTTATACACTTCACCTAATCCCTTCCTGGAGTATATATACTGTTATAGTAATTAAATACAGTGCTGCAGTTTATAAAAGAATTAATCTGTTTTATAATTTATCAAATTTTTCCCTACTTAGTAAAATACTTAGTTTTGCTGTATAAGGCTGATCTTAAACGTAGTATCTTCTGGTGTTAATTATAAATAAAAATATGGTCTCCAATATTTGTTGTCTGTTCGCTGGTGTTTTAGCTAGTGGGATGGGACGCTCTTCCAAGCACCTAGGGGTTTAGCAATTGGAAAGAGGTAGTGCATAATATGTTTTACTCCATCTCTTACGGTTTACTAGTTATGCACAAGTCATTCAGATAGAAGATGAGTTCAGGGATATTCCCAACAAATTAAGGATATACATTTTACTTGCCATGTAAATATTTTTAATACAAAGTGTGTTATTCAAAATCCTTAAGAGCGATTTTTAGAATACAATAATTTTCGAAAACTCTTGCATGTAAAAGGTAGTTAGGAGTGGGGGATTTTCATGTCACATTCTTGGAATATACTAAACATAAACACCGAGTTTGGTTCTTAACGGACCTTTTGTTTTTGAGTTATGCTGTTGATCCACATACGGACCTTTATCAAAAAGTCCTTTTTTATATTCAGGGGCCCTCAAAATATAAATTTCCGGTGCATTTCGGTATAGAACTTTTGGATAAAATACAATAGCTTCGCTACCTATAGAGTATACAGAAGTACTTGGAAGAGAAGGTAAAAATATGAGAAAAAAATGTCTAGATACATAAGGACTTGTGGTCTAACATTGCCTTTACATTATACATGACTGCAAGAGTACGATATAAGATGTTGTTTCGCAATGGGCTTACCCTCCCCGAATTTGTAGGACTGACAACCTCTAGGACATACATGCCTAGGGGTCAGAATCCTGTCGGGGAGCCTAACGGCATGACACCACAGAATAGAGAAACTGTTACGAGGGGTTTGCCATTAGCAAGGTGATGATGGAGCAATTGGTGGAATGAGTGGCGGAGGAAACCTGAGGACCCGGAGAAAACCCGCCAGACGCAGCTTCGTTTACCACAAATCTAACATGTGAGCGCTCGGAAGGCAAGTGGTCTAACACATCTGCACTACACCTAAATAGAGGTACTTTTTCAGTCGTTTGGATAAAATAAAAATCTATGCTAACTTTCTCTAGCACGTATGTACAATGTACATAGTAGACAGAGAAGGTATTACATTCCGCCCAAAAATTCGATACCGATTTCAGTGGAAAAACACCGGAGGACCCGGAGACGCCGCTTCGTCCATCACAAATCCCACATACAGGCACTTGGGATCGATTCTGGACCGACTAGATGAGCGGCGAGCGGTCTAACCATCAACCGTGGCACCACCAACACAATTTAACGTCATGATCTAAAATACATTTTCGTCTGTTCTCATGTTTTCCAACATTGCAACTAAAAGCAATGAAAACGATTCAATAGTTGCGCAAGAGATGGTAAAGGGCAAAATCGACTCCAAAGCCCCAGGGAATCGATCTTGCTGGTCGGAATAGATTGTACCACTTCGCGCCGTAATCGAGTCATCAGACTATGCGTTTAGGGATCAGCTGGGATTGGAAATGCACACCGATATAGTAGTCTCCACTGGATGGAAACTGGAAGAACTGAGTGGAAACATATCAGCCAGAATCATCTGGAATATATTACTTAACTTTCCTTCTTTCCTTCATGTGTGTGTGTGTGTGTGTGTGTGTGCACGCGCGTGTTGGTATGCCGAAATGCAAATAATTTACTAGAAATGCAAGACATTTGTAAGTTTACATGTTCATACGATTTTTAGTGTAGATACCATAAATAATATACATTCTCATTTACAGAAGTATTAACGGAGTTTAAATTTCGCCAAATCTGTTAAGCATAATAAAATAATTAATGTATACCTTATGAGGTTAACTGTGACCATTTAGTGTACTTACTGAATCCAATTTTTACATTTCAGTATTTTGGAAAAACCAAACTGCGATTCGTTTAAAATTCGTTTAAAATAATTTTATAATGGTTAAATTTTACGCGTTAATTACTAATATTACCTATATATATGTACAAAACTACACCACTTGGCCAAATCGGACACAAATATGTGCATTCGAAATGTAGAACTCGGCGAGTTCGAGTGCAAGTTATAGGTTTTCTTATACATTTTAAAATTACCTTGCAGTTTCACAAATTTGCACCAAAAATCATTTAATAAATGTTTACTGTTGTAACTGCCCACGAGTTTAAATACCTAATACTCTTCCTTATTTTAAAACTCCTTAAGTACATAATATTTCCCAACCTGACTTATACGGATAGGACTTCGAACGCCGGCACTGTAGGATCTGACAAAAACCATATGCCATATTTCCCAAAATTGCCTTTTCTCTTATTTTTATACCCTTGCGTAAAAGTCTATACATTCAAATATATCTGGCAACGCAGTGTAAAGCTATAGCATAATAGGCGCCTTCCATTGCTTGCCGCACCTTGTGTAGGGCGTGGTTTCCGCACCGGCTGACATGTAGATGAAAGGTTGCACCGAGTATGTGCTATCACCTAATCGAACTATTCGGAATTTCTATCGGAACGTGAGTAGAAATCTCTAAGAAAGGTGCAAATTTTATTGCGAATTTTTCAGAAGGAGACGCTCGAGACTAACAGAAAAGGTGATCGTTGGAGCTGATGAACGCTTCAATTCCGTCATAGTGTTTCTTCGGCTCTTGCAGCTTACTAGCAAGTAGTAGTTATCTATACGAGGAGAGAATCAAGAGTTCTGATTATGACATGTTAGTAAGCTGCTGAAACAGAGGAATTTGAAATGTGTGCAAAGGAATAGAAATCCTAAGCGCAGAAAAAATATAGTAACTATTTCACTGAATGGATCTTTCAAAAGAAATATTACACCCTTTGAGGCTTCTGAATAAAAATAAATTAAATGGTTTTATAAAAGAGGAATGTTTTTGTGTGCACATGGTTCAAAAACGAATAACCAAACTTTTAATTTAAGTTCAACACCTTTCAAGGATACGACACAACGATTTTCAAGACAATTACTCGTAAACCAGTCCTACATTAAAACATTTTAGATTTCTGATTTTCAAAAATGTGTATTATTTTAAATAAAGCTATTCTCAATGTGTGTATGTTGTACAATTGGTAAATCATAAGAAATCTAAATAGACAAACACTATAAAAGCACACCTAACTTCTTTTAAAATCATCCTACGTGGTCTAGGAGTAACATGTTGGCATCTGGTTCCCAAGTATACAGGTGCAAACACGGCAGAGGGCGATGGTTCTTTACGCATAAAAATCCATAGCATTGCTTCCTTCGGGAGGGAAGTAAAGCCGATGGTCTCATGTGGAATATGTCAATTAACGGCAGGTTATAAATGGAACAATAAAAATCTGATGTGTACCATTCACATGACTTTCTCTATATCCCTGCAACAAATTATTCTTAAAAAGCTTATACATCTATTTATGCTAATCAGAAAAAATGGGCAGAAATAGTCTTATTACTTGCTACCTTGTAAGTAGAAGCGAAATAAGGGACTACCATAGGCTAAAATGATGGTCAAAATCTGGTTGCTATGTCAATGAAGTTCCTTTGTTTATATGGATAGGAGTTGACAAGTTCCTGTATGAGAAAAGTATAAGTTTTTCATAGCAGAAACCAAAAATAAGAAATGTCTCAGAAACGACGAACTTACGAAAAAAATTTACATCACATAAATTGTGTGTTTTAACATGCTCTACATGTTTTGTATAGTAAGTTTTTGTCCATTTCTTACGGTTTAGCAGTTATTTAAAATTTAGTAAACTTCATCCAGAATAAACTACTCTTCAGAGGCTATTCCCAGAAAATTCAAGATATACACTTTATATGTAAGGTAAATATCTGTAATATACGGAATTTTAAACAAAATCGTTAGAGCCATTTTTGAGAAAATCAAAATTTCCAAAAAAAAGTTCCATGTAAAGGGTAGTTGGGGGTGGGGGAACTTTTCTCAAAATCTTTGTGTCGCATCCCTGGAAGATACTAAACTTAAATACCAAGTTTGGTATTTTACCGACTTATCGTTTTTGAGTTATCATGTTCACAGACACACGGACACACGGACACACACGGACCATTTTGTGAAAATGCTTTTTTTGGATATTGGGGACCCTAAAACATACATTTCCGGTGAAATCTCGGTATCGAATCTTTTGGTGGAGTGCAACACCTTCTCTATACACTATGTACATAGTGCGTATAGAGAAAGTAAAAATGAGTGAAATGATGCTCAAATGAGCCCAGTGCCCATGTAGCTTAGAATTATTTACCATTCGTATTTTCAAAATAAGAGAAAACCCGAAAAAGTCTTATCGGAACAACGCACCCAAACCAAGATTCGAACTTGGGCCTTCCTGAATGTGAGGCAGACACGCTACTGGCAACATATTAAGGCGTTTAATAAGTACTGTGTCACTAATTTTTACGAAATGTTGTTATATTTGAACGTAAATATCAAATGAAATTGAAAGTATATAATTGCCCGTAAGAAACATATTTACAAATTTTAAAGTAAATACTTCCAAATTAATAAAAGTTGATAAATTTAGTTCCAAATATAAGGTAAAAAAATCTTATGTGTTCCATTCACATGCCTTTCTCTACATCTCTTTACTAATTTATTATTAAAAAGCTCTGTAATGTTTATCGAGAAAAAATAGCAGAAAAGGTCTTATTATTTGATTCCTTGTAGGTAGAAGGGAAATAATGGAGTACCTACCATACGCTAAATCTATAGTCAAATCTTTTAAAAGCTATGTGATTGAATTACCTTTGTTTGTATAGATAGGAGTTGAAAAATTCCCGTATGAGAAAAGTATAAAAAGCTTTAAAGTTGAAACCAATAACAAGGAATATCTCAAAAACGACCAGCTCAACTAAAAAAGTAAATGACATATGTTTCAACAAGATCTACATATTTTGTGTAGTAAATTTTCGTCTATCTTTTACAGTTTACTGTTTATACAAAGTTCAACAAAATTCTCCAGAATAGAGATGTCTTCAGAAGCTATTTCCAGAAAATTCTAGATATACATTTTATTTGCCATGCAAATATCTTTAATATACGTCATTTGAATTAAAATTGTTAGAGCCATTTTTGAGAAAATCAAAGCTTTTGAAAATTTCTCTATGTAAAGGGTAGTTAGGGGTGGGGGATTTTCATGAAAATCTTCGTGTCGCATTCTTGGAAGTTACTGAACTTAAATACCAAGTTTGGTATTTAACGAACTTTTCGTTTTTGAGCTATACTGCCCAGAGATACACACACACAGACACACACTCGTACACTGATAGACTGACACACGCACATGGTCATTTTCCTAATTTTTTTTTTTTTTTTTTGATTCAGGAGATCCCAAAACATATGTTGTCGGTGAAATCTCGGTATCGAATTTTTAGGTGCAATACAATATCTTGTCTTTCCACTATATACCTAGTACTAAAGGGGATTATTGTTGTCGCTAAGTTGGTACAACTTGCCTCTATGCCCACGCGGAGTTGGATCGTCGTCTGTCATCTAGTTTGTTTCCAGTACGCCATTTTGTTAGTTCATCTCTAAGGTGATTTGTAATTTTACGATGGATACAAATATTGAACAAAGAATCTGTCTCAAATTTTGCATTGTAAATGATATTTCGTGTGCCGAATCATTGAAAATGTTACGGAGAGCTTACGGTGAATCGACTTTATGAAAAACACGTGCATATGAGTGGTACAGTGCATTCAAAAGTGGTCGAGATGTGGTGGAAGAATTTACCTCGCTCTGGTTGGCCATCAACGGTTTCAGCTGAACTGAACATCGCTAAAGTGAAGAAAATGTTATCTGAAAATCGTCATTTATTTCTGAGAGAGATTGCTCGGTTACAGCTCGGTTAGTTCCGAAAGACCTGCATTTTCTACAAAAAGTAATTCGCAAGGATTGCTGAAGACATGCTAGAACGAGCCAGTTCCGACCCCACATTCTTGAAACGCATTGTAACTGGTGATGAGACGTGGGTTTACGAGTTTGACACTCAAACCAGTCAACAAGTTTCCGAATGGCGCCTTCCAACTGAACCGAAACTTAAAAAGGCACGTCAAACTCGATCAAAACAGAAGGTCATGTTGACAGTTTTTTTCGATTATCGCGGTGTCGTGCACTCAGAGTTCTTGCAAGAAAGTCACATGGTAAATAAAGACTATTATCGGAGTGTTATGCAGCGTTTGAAGAACAAATTCGGCGAAAAGGGCCAGATTTGTGGAACGACCACTCATGGATTCTGCACCACGATAACGCACCAGCTCACGAGACTATTATTGTGAACGAATTTCTGGCCAAAAACTCAACCAATTTCATCGAACAACCACCGTATTCACCTGATCTGGCTCCTGCTGATTTTTTCTCTTTTCAAAACTCAAGTTACCACCCGTTCGAGGCACCCGTTTTCAATCGATAGAAGATATAAAGGAAAATTCGTGGCGACAATTGACATCGATTCCTAAATGTGCTTACAAAAAATGTTTTGATGATTGGATTATTCGTTGACAAAAATGTATAATTTCAGAAGCGCCTACTTTGAAGTCGATAAAATAAAATTGGGTGAATAACTAATTTTTTGTGTTTTATAGGCAAATTCCAGGAACTTTTTTGACACAGTCGTATACAGAGAGTAATAAGCATTTTTGATTAATTTGCAGAAAGAAGTAAGAGGATTAAGTGATTTATATGTTTTGTGTGGAGTAAAGCATTGTTTAAGAGCAGAAATTGTCTGGTTGTAACGAGGTGAGGGAAACATTTAAGGGTATTTGAAACTCATATATGGAACAGAATGGTTTGAATCAAATGTATAGAGGAAATAAGAGCTGAAGTTTTTATAACAGGACTGGGCGAAGGGAAATTAATGTTGAAACCCATCAATTAATTAAAAACACAGAGACTGGAACCTTATAGAGTTTGACGATAATAATAACCAAACGTTCACCACATTGCGTAATTTTCAAAACGATTCCTCTTCTCTATCTATTTTTTTGCGTGAATTATAATCTGGTATTAATTGGAATGCTGAGCAAAGGTAGTTACAGAATACAGAGAATTAGAGCGGATTACAGTAATTGCATTTGTTAGCTGATATTATTTTTGTTTTACCGCTGCTAATTCACTTTAAAATTTAATCGTGCCATTATATGAGTTTTATTCTCTGTGTATACTATAGATTTTCTGTTATCATTACATTTTAAATATGAATTAAATTATTATGAGATGCATGGGCAACGCGTTATATGTACTGTTAATTCTGTTTTCAAGCTAAAATAACACACCTGTGTTACTTTTTCGCGGTTTATAGATTGTATTTCATTCATAAATTTCCTGGACGTGAAGTATTGCATGTCGAGGATACCAAAAGTAGATTTTAAACTAAGTTCTGCCCACCCCAAACTTCCCCTTAAATAAAAACTGTTTAACATTCCGAAAGCGGCTATATTATATTGATTTTAACTGAATTAAATTATTAAAATCTTTGCATGATAACCCTCTTAATTCCTACTGGATTCTGTACAGTTTTATAGAGACAGTAGAACACTACAAAAATGTATAGCTTCATTCAAGATAAAATTCAAAATAAACGTTAGTTCGTCACATGAGTTTACTTTTCCTACGATATAAAAAGAGAAAGTATTGCATTCCATTAAAAACTCGAAACCGAAATTTTACCTGAAATACATGTTTCCCCGGAATAAAACATTTTTTTTTTAGAAATTCTCTGTGTCTGTGAACAACAAAACTCAAAAGAAACAAAAAGTTGGTTAAGTATGAAATATGATTTTAAGTTTAAATCTTTCAAGGATGACACAACCTATATTACCCTTTCTATGGAAAAATTTTCGGAAATTTCCATTTTCTCATATTGACTAAAATACGATACGTTAAAGATAATTGCATCACAAATAAATGTACATTTTAAATTTTCTAGGAAGCACCACTGATGCCATCTTCATTACAGATGATATACCGTTAGAGATATTAAAATCTTACTGCACAAGATTTCGTAATCTCACAATATTTGTCAAATTAATTTTTGTGGGTTTAACCATTAACCATTTCTGAGATATTCCTTGTTCTTTCGTTTAACTTTCCCAATACTTTTAAATTCTTTTCTCAGACGAGAAGTACTCATTCGTTTTTCTTTTTCTATTTTTGTCATCTTGGTTATGCAAGCAAGTCGTGCTTTAAAAGCCATCATATAGTGAGCAGCTTTTGTAATATTTGACTACCGCTTTAGCCTGGTGTATTCCCTAATTCCCATTGTATCTACAGGGAAACATTCTGTAAACCCATTTCTGCCAATATGTATCTCGATTAGCATTAATTAACATATATTTAACTACTTGGTAAAATACTGACGGATATATGGATTCTTATGTGTACCTAGCCGCATAGTATGCTGAATGTACCAAGCAGTTTGGCTCAGATGTTTTGGTCTGTGGCCCACATTCGACATGTCTTGGATTCGATCCCCGTTGCCGGCCTACCTGACTCATGGGTTTTTCCAGTTTCCCCGCGTCGCCAGGCAAATGCTAGGTAGGGTTCTTTCATCCCCAGGATTTCCTGTCCCTTCATTTCTTCTCCATTTTCATCCAATTGGTCTCTTCAGTGTTGTAAGTGCCGACAAGGACTGCGGTGGTGTCGCCCTTCCATGGTGGTGACTGCATCAGGAAATAGAGCTCTCGGTGGCAGGAGCAGTTGTAAGTCTTTCAGGGAGTTTGATCATACCGGAGGTGAGGGCTCCTAACCTCATCGATAGAACCGCCTGTAATATGTAGGGACCTTCCACCGTGGCTCCAGTTTTGGCGCTCTTTGAAATCACAGTCATCTCATCCTATCATCGTATGGTCTGAGGTACAGACGGAAACCCCTCCGACATCACACACACTCACAAACAAGACCGCGCTGAGACCGCCTGGTTAATCCATTTGTCTCTCATCTAGACGGCCAGGATTGATTCCAAGCGACCTTATGTGAGATTTGTGGTGGACAAATAAGCGAAGAGGTGCGTTTTCTCCGGGTTCTCCGGTTTCCCCCGCCATCACATTTCACCGGTGCTCCATCTTCATTCCATCTATCATTCTATCATCAGTGTCATCTGCGGTGCTAAAGTAGTAAAAGTGGGCGTTAAATACAACACACACATCTTAAAGGGTGACTGGTAGATAGTAGCTAAAATATAAAGGAAAGAAAGATTTTTAAAGGGGTGAGGAAGAAAGTGAAATTGTATTATGTGATATATCGAACGTTTATTACGTTGCTGAGCCTCGATCGAAAACCATTTTTGTATGCATATAAATACCCAAAATAATGTTATTTTACGAGTATATTGTCTTCTCCTGCCTGTATGTTAAACCCATTCTAAAACCTGTACTGAAGCAAAAAGCTGCTGTTCTATCTCTGTACTTTAATTTCCGTTTTTTTATGTTCCCTGCAGGTAAAAGCTGCGCTCAAAGGCTTCTAATGCTGAACTATCTCCCAGCCAATGAAGATCGGGCAACGGTTGACGTCATGGCTCTTCCCCAGTACATGTAATTGGACGTGATTAATATCTCTAGCATCTGGTCGCGTAAATTAATTAGAGGTTTCATTCAAGTCCCAAGTCAACAGTCGATGCCGCTCATGTCAACTGAATGGTATCGGGGCGTGAATTAGCTACGTTACTTAATGCACTCACATCTGCGAGATACACAGAAAATGGCTTTAGTCGCAATCTTCTTATCTCGTTATCGGTGCCATACATTATTATTACTCTTTTCCTTATTTTGCAATGGCACATACTAAGTATGAAGTAGGTTCTAATTAAGATGTCCATTATGGAACACTAGTTTTACTTTCTCTACACGTAGGTACTATGTACATAGTGCACAGAGGAAGTTCCTGTTGTATTCCACCCAAAAACTCGATACCGAGATTTCAGAGGAAATACATGTTTTCGGACCCCCTGAATAAAAAAAGAATTTAGAAAAAGGTACGTGTGTGTCTATCTGTGTGTGTGTTCGTGGACAGCATAGCTGCAAAATGAAAAGACTGGTAAATACCAAACTTGATATTTAAGTTTGGGATGTTGCAACGATGCGACAGGAAGATTTTCAAGAAAATCCCCTCACGCCCAAATGCCCTTTACATGGAACATTTTTCAAAATTTTTGATTTTCTCAAGAATGGCTATGACAAGTTTGACTAAAATATCGTATATTAAATATATTTACATGACAAATGAAAAGTACATCTTGAATTTTCTGGGAATAGCCTCTGAAGACTACTTTAATCTGGATGAATTTTACGGAATTTTGCGTAACTGGCAAACCATAAGAGATAGACAAAAACTTACCTAACAGAAAATGTAGAGCTTGTTAAAACGCACGATTTATGTCATACACCTTTTTTCGTAGAATGGATTGTTTTTGAGATGTTCCTTGTTATTGGTTTCAGCTTTAAAAACTGACACTTTTCTTATACGGGAATTTATCAACTCCGGTCCATACAAACAAAGGAACTCCAGTCACATAGCAACCAGCTTTTCACTAATATTTTAACCTATGATACTCCCTTGATTCCCTTCAACTTATAAAGAAGCAAGTTATAATGCTATTTCTCCTATTTTTGTCTCGATTAGCATGAAGTAAAAAGAAGCATAAGCTTTTTAACAATACTTTGTTGTAGAGATATAGAGAAAGTCATGTGAATGGAACACATCAGATTTTTTTTTCGTGATCGGCTTAGTCTCCCCGTTGTAGGACTGACACCCCCCTAGCACTTACAAGTCAATGCCTAAGGGTCAGAAGCCTGTCGGGGAGCAAACGACACGAAACCACAAAATGGGGAACTTGTTACTAGGGGTCAGCCCGTGGCCAGGCATGAGCACGAAGTGGATGATTTGAAATGCAGGGAAATTGATGATAGAAAGGTGATTATCGAGAAATTAGTGGAATGAGATGCCACTTTCTGCAACACAAATCCCACATGCAAGTGCTCGGGATTGGAGGCGAGCGGTCTAACCACTCAACCACGGTACCGCATTATGGAACACTTAATGGTTTTTAATCTATGTTTACTTTCTCTAGCACGTATGTACTATGCACATGGTGTATAGAGAAAGTATTACATTCCACCCAAAAATTCGATACCGAGATTTCAGTGGAAATACACGTTTAGGATCCTCTGTATTCAAAAGCTCTGTACCGAAAAAATGCCCATGCCCGCGTGTCTTTAATCATGTTAACTCAAAAAAGAAAAATTGCTAAAATACCGTACTTGGTTTTCAGGTATGTGTACACGTTTAAAAGCCACTTTTCTGAAAATGTTGACACTTTTTTTTGTTACTCTAATGTAAAATTACAATCATTCCTGTTAAGATTTACTTGATATTCCGATTCTACGTGGGCTAAAACAGATTTTAAATTGTTCCGCTGCGCTCCTGGATTTCAGAAAGTTGGGCGTGACAATATATGCTCCTCGTTCTCCTATTTTTTCTGCTTCAAATCTCCCTCCTGGGAGCTAGTATGACTTCTGCAAACATTTTTCAGGCTGCCAACACATGGCACTTAGAACAAATTCTATACAGATTGCATTTAAGGATTTATAGATTCATAGCGGGTTTGACAAACCACTCTTTGAAATAACTTCTAGAAAATATGGTGTCAATTTGTTTACAAATAAATTTCAGAACAGTTAGGGATTTTTTGAGCAATTATGAGTTTAAATGATTAGCAAAAAATCTAATGTGTTGCACTCACATGGCTTTCTCCATACGTCTGCAAGAAATTATTGTTAAAATGCTTTTACTTCTATTTATTTCATGCTTAATGGAGAAAAAATTAGCAGAAATATCTTGTTCCTTACTTCCTTGTAAGTAGAAGGGAGTACCATAGGTTAAAGTGATAGTCAAAAGCTGGTTGCTGTGTTACTGAAGTTCGTTTGTTTGTCTGGACAGGAGTTAAAAACGTCCCGTATGAGAAATGTATTTTCAAGCTAAAATCAACAAGGAATATCTAAAAAAGGATCAGTTCCACGAAAAAATTTATATAACATAAATTGTGTGTGTTTAACGGGCTCTACATTTTCTGTTAAGTTAGCTCTTGTCTATCTCTTACGATTTACCAGTTATGCAAAATTCCGTAAAGTTTATTCAGAGCCTATTCTCAGAAAATTCAAGATATATATTTTATATGTAATCTTAAATATAAGAGATATTAATCAAAATCGTTAGAGACATTTTCGAAAAAAATTTTATATACCTAAAAGGTAGTTTTTTGTATCCTTGGAAGATATTAAAGATAAATACCAAGTTTAGTACTTAACGGTCTTTTCGTTTATAAACTATGCTATCTACACACACAAACACACAGACCTTTTTCTAAAAATGTTTTTTTCGGACTCAAAGCATATATTTCCTGTGAAATCTCGACATTGAATTCTTGGATGGAATATGATACCTTTTCTATCCACTACGTACATTGTACGTTTGGGCTAGAGAAAGTAAAAGCAAAAGGTATATCTCCAAGCAAAAATTGAGCAGTGCGCCTGCTAAGGAAGATCATATAGCTGTATTTAGTATTTTGAGTGCAGCAGTTATGTAGGCGACCCGGGGAATAGTTCCTTTGACGGACATTCCGTTTTTCTTTCTCCGTAGTTAAAGAGCGGAAGGCTTCTTTTACTTACAAAACTCTGCGATGAATGTGGGCGCTTGGACTATATCGTCAAGCAATTGGATCGTAAACTGGAGCCTTTGATGTATAGAATGGAATGGATATTGCATCTCATAACAATCTCATACAGCACGCTGCTTAACATCCGACACAAAACTCTTTGAAATGAAACATCAAAAGCTACAGTCGCGAGCCCTAGGGACAGAAAGGATCATTATAACCAGAGGAATCTCTTCCGAGAGCAAGAAATAGAATATTCTGGAGACCAAACGAAGTTATCGTCGCTTTGACTGTCTCCTCAAGAAAAAGACAATTTTCGTTGCTATGTTGGAAACTTTCATGATTGGATAACTCAATCATATTACAGAACACAATGTGAAGGATTTCAAATGCGTTAGGTGTAGCAGTTTGCAGAGTTTTACACTTGCTGTACAATTTCAATGTATATATTAGGAGTAATGAATAGGGAGGTAAAGAAGGGTTTTATTCTTTTAGTTTCATTACTGCTTATGAGTAGTTATAAGTAGTAAAAATTCAATATCATAATTTCAAACGAAATGTAAGTCGTGAAAACTCCTGACTCATCTCAACATAAATCAAAAACGAAAAGTTAGTTTAATACCAAACTTGATGTTTAAGTTCAGCATTTTCCAGGAATACGACACGAAGGATTTCAAAGAAATTCTCCCACCACAAACTACCCTTCACATGAAAATTTCAATTACCTCCAAAATGGCTCTAATAATTTTATTTATAACATCGTTTTATTTATAGTTTTATTTTCATGAAAAATATATTTTATACATTTTACTCTTTGAGGTTAGCTTTTGAAGTCTTCTTCATCCTAGACGACGTATATCTGGTTGTTAAACCGTAAGAAACGAACAAGCTTTTACTTCACAAAAATGCAAATGTCGTTAAATCGCGCAATTTTGATTATTTTGCTATTTTGTTCAGTTAACCATTTCAGAATAATTCCTTCATATTGGATTCAAATTTAAAATACTTATACATACTAGTATCCAACTCCTGTCCTACAAACGGCTTGTATGAAAAAACATTTAATCCAATATCAATTGACAATAATAGTTGGCTATATTTTGGATCCTGGGACTTAAGTACTTACAACATTGTTGGTCGACCTTGGGGTTGTCATCTTAAAAAAAAATGATAATTTGAGAACACCTTGTGGTTTACCAAACTTAAATACCAAGTTTGGTATTTAACGGTCTTTTCTTTTTTGAGGCATGCTGTCCACAGACACACCCAAAAATTCGATACCGAGATTTCACCTGAAATATATATTTTGAGATCCCCTGATTCCAAAAAAAAAAAAAAAAAAGGTTTTTTAGAAAAATGTCCGTGTGTGTGTTTATGGGCAGCATAGCTCAAAAACAAAAAGACTGTTAAACACCAAACTTGGTATTAAGTTCATATGCGACACGAAGATTTTCAAGAAACCCCCCCCCCCATACCCAACTACCCTTTACATGGAAAAACATTTGAAAATGTTGTTTTTCTCAAAAATTGATCTAAAGGTTTTGATTGAAATATCATATTTAATATTTACAAGACAAATAAAATGTATATCTTACATTTTCTGGGAATAGCCATTGAAGACATGTTTATTCTGGATAAATTTAGCGGAATTTTGCATAAATGATAAGCTGTAAGAGATAGACAGAAACTTGCTTAACAAAAATGTAGATCTCGTTAAAACACACACTTTATGATACAAATTTTTTGTCGAATAGACGGTTTTCTAGATATCCCTTGTTATTAGTTTCATACTTACACATTTGTGGTGGACAAAGCGGCGCAGGGGCGGATTTTATCCGGGTTCTCCGGTTTCCCCCGCCATCGCATTCCACCGGTGCTCCATCTTCATTCCATGTAACCAGTGTCATTGGCTGCGGTGCCTTGGTAGTAAAAGAGGATTTTAAAACTATCAAAAAAAAAAAAAAAAAAAAAACCTACACTTGTCTCATACCTGTCATTACAAACAAGGGTACTTCAGTCACATAGCAATCAGCTTTTAAAAGATTGTACTCCCTTATTTCCCTTCTACTTACAAGGAAGCAAGTAATAGGAGCCTTTCTGCTAATTTTTTCTCGATTAGTATTAAGTAAATAGAAGAATAGGCTTTTTAACAATAATTTATTGTAGAGATGTACAGAGAGTCTTGTGAATGGAACACATCAAATATTTTTGATCAACTCCATAACACAAAAAGCAAATCTGCGCTCAGAAAATGAAATTTAAATGTGGTTGAAATAAAAATGGATGACTGAAGTTACTCATTCATAAAACTTTACAGTCAACTATAGAATTTGCGTTAGGATGACTCAACATTCGGGTAATTCATATGACCAAGAAAAAGTTGCGAAACAGGAAACTATGGCTTGACTGACCCACTGTGTGCGTGATGTAAAATCTTGCATTAAAGTAACGGTATGCTTATCGAGTGGGAACTAGTGAACAGGAACATTCCGGGAATAGTGTTCGTGACAAGGTCACTCTCAGAACCCATAGTAGTATTGGCCTTTCTTTCCTTTCTCTGACCATGGAAAAATAATTTTTGAACTGTTAAATTCACATGACTTTCACAAAAAATCTTCTACAAACTAATCTTAAAGTTATTTTATAGTTATTCCTCTTAGTACTTTATTTCACCGAGATAAACAGTTGCAAAAATTACTTATTTTAAAGTTCATTATATGTACAAGCAGATATATTAGGCATAAGCGACATTCAAATAATTTAAGAACGGGTCATTATATGACGGATTTTAAATTGGATTCTGTTTTCATGGATACGAAAAAAAAGTGTTTAATTGGACACATAGAAGTAGTTTTTTATCAATTTTGTTCAAACATTGTGGTGTTTGAAGTTTTGGTAAAAAAATTCACATGCTTTAAAATACATATTTGCAATGTTTTATCTCATTGGGAGGATGGGACACACATTTTGGATGTCATTTTTAAACTTTTTTCTGATCAAATAACTTAGTTAATGACTCTCTCTTCCCCAAATATACAGCTAGAGGTCTGAAAATTTCCCCCAAAGCAGTGCAAAATGTGTGTAATCTTATATCTGGTTGTACTTTTGATTTACAAACTATTCTTACAAAAATTATTCTTTTGTCTACATCATGCTAATCGAAATAAACATTAGCAGCATTAATCTTAATACCTGGTTCAGTGTAAGTAGAAGGGAAATAAAGGAAAACTTACACCACAAAACTATAGATCCCGTTAAAACTCATAATTTATGTCATATACGATTTTTACAGAGTTGATCGCTTTCAAGATATTCCTTGTTATTGGATCAATTTTAAACTACCTGACTTTTCTCAAACCTGTCCACGCTAAGCGAATCAAACCTCAATATGAAACACTAGAGAAAGTCATGTGAATGCAACATATTTTTTTAAACAATCACAGAATACATTTTTTTTTTTTTTTTTTTTTTTTTTGCACTGGCACTCATACAGCACTGAGAAAAGGTGTCCAGGAACCATTCACCTTGGACAGAATCCCGAATGCAATCTTCGTAGCGGGAATACGTAAACAGTCGTTGCTTCCTGGGATACCCTCGTGTTTCTTATCATTTTAATTTTGATATATTATCTTCCTTATTTTCCTATGCTTTTTATATTCTCTTTTTATTTACAGTGAAAATTTCTGATCCATAAACTAGGATTAAAGGTGCTGCTTTAGTAGACAACCACATTCAACTTATCTTGTTATATTCTTCTTATCATATGTATTAATAGTTTTTAGATATTTAACTTAAAAACAAGAGTTCGTTTAGCGAAGAGAATATCGGTTGCGTATAGTTGCATTTTTTCCTAATGATGATGGTTCCGAGAAAAGAGTAAACAAACAAAAAAAAAACTAAAGAATTAAATATAGCTTATTTTTGTAGATTCTCGCATACATGCAAGGAATTAAACATTGTTAAAACATCTTTCTAATTTGAAAATAGTATTTCTTGTCAAATTTAGGCCTATGTGAGAGAAAGCCGAGACCAGTCTATTTTCCACCTCCACTAAAGGAATACAAGCTCGATCTGTACATCAGTGTAACAATGTGACCTTGTAAGAGTTATAAAAAGAAATGTTTATCATTTTTGTCTCATTCAGTTGATTTGCTTTTAGTAGTAAATGGCTGATCAAACCTTAAACTCAATGGAAAATGTTACATTTTTTGGTCTATACAAATTAGCTTATTTTGATGATTATATTTCTTATTCTTCAGAAACCTTATTTCTCTATTTTGATTTTAGTTTTAAATTTCAACAATACTTGAATTTAATTTGTTATTATCTTCATAAACTACCTTCTGCTCGTTATTGCAATTTATGAACACTCCTCTATGTGTTATAGTCGGCCATTACAGCATATTTCTAAATGCTTCTTTACACGTTATCTACACTGGTCTTCATAATTGGAGTTTCCTACTCATTCCGACATTTCCAAGTGTTTGCATATAATAAGTGAACGAAACCAAAGCGGAAACTCTAGAGATTGTCAAACAAAATTACGCAATAAGCACTTTGGGTCGGAAAGTAATTACGGCGGCTTTTAGAACTGAGGAGAGCATTCCTGGAATGCTTTTCTTCTTTGCCGAATGAAGCTTTGTGCTTTAATTTGATTATAAAAGGAATTTGTGTCATCTTTGTGGTGCTTAACAAAGTTCATTAAACAACCTCAAATCTGTGGTTTATAATTTACAATATATAGAGCATTTCCTTTCTTTATTTTAGCTATTCAGATGCAGTTATATTTTTCAGACTAAACCTACAGTTAAATCTAATTTAATTACAGCAGAAACATTTTAGAAAATACAAATTTGAATCAGGGACAATAAATGATAAAACGTTTGTTTCATAGAACTTATACTCCTAAGTCGATAGTCCTCTTTCACTTAAATTACGAGACTGACAGTCCGTAATTTGCACAACACTGTTACACGAATAGCCGCGCTCGCTAAAGTGCCTCACTTTGGTGCTTCGTGGCGCAGGGGATCGAGTGTTTGAGTCCTGCCTTGGGCATGGGTGTTTGTATGTTTGTAAATGTGTGTATATGTATGTGTATTAGAAACAAAAACGTAATGCAATAGAACAATGGAAATATTAGGAAAAAGACAAAAAAAAAATCTAAATGTTTACACTAACATGACTTTCTCTAGCTACTCTACAAACAAACTTCTTACAAAAAATAATTCTTCTTTCAACACCATGCTAATCGAAATAAACATTAATAGAATTGTATTACTTAATTCCTTATAAGTAGAATGGAACTAAAGGAATGCACTAGGCTAAATTGATAGGAAAATGCTTTAAAAGCTGTCGTTATGGGACTGTCATTGCAAATCGCTTCTTTGCTTAGCCAGCAGTAGAAAAATAGAAAATCGGGCACTTCCGTCTGAGAAAAGTATAAGTACTTCACAATTGAAACTAATAACAAGAAATACCTCGAAAACCGTAAGTTCCACGAAAAACATGTGCATAACATAACTGTATATTTTAACAAGATCTACATTTTCTGCAGAGAAAGTTTTTGTCTACCTCTTACGGTTTATTAGTTATGCCAAATTCATCCAGAATAAACAGACCTTTAGAAGCCATTACCAGAAAATTCAAGATATACATTTTATTTGTTATATCAATGTCTTTAATATGTGGTATTTTAATTAAAATCGTTAGAGCCATTTTTAAGAAAAACAAAATTTTCGAAAATTTTCCCATGTAAAGGGTAGTTAGGGGTGTGGGGATTTTCTTGAAAATCTTCATATCTCATCCTTGGAAGATACCAAACTTAAATACCAAGTTTGGTATTTAACAGTATTTTCGTTTTTGATCTATGCTGTCCACAGACACACCCTTCTACACACACACGGACCTTTTTCCAAAAATGCTTTGTTTTTTGATTCAGGGGGACCCAAAGCATATATTTCCGGTGAAATTTCGGTATCGATTTTTTGGGTGGAATGTAATACCTTATGTACATAGTACGTGTAGAGGAAGTAAAATCAAATCCATTCAGTAGTGGGTGACCGGTCCACCCTTTCTCTCTTTGAGAATACTAAGGCCACATTACACAGTAAAGGATTTGTGACGTAGTTCTGTCAAATAATTCAAGTAAAATATTATAAAGCTAACTTTTATAAAACATTCAGCCGTATAACATTAGAAAACATAAAATATTTGGTCTAGCTGAGCAACAGTATTATGAAATAACTAGTTACAAATTAAGACCTGCATAAAGATGTATGCAAAACAGGTAAAATGATTACCAAACTAAATGAAATGACGTTTTATTTATGGACGCTCTTTAACTGCTGTGGTTCTCAGCGTCCCATTCTATACTGGGCGTGAAAGACCGCCTAATTTTGCTCAGAGGCCTCTCTATCAGGATTGAGGTTCTTTTATGTGCCGTAAATCTACGACACGGGACCAGCGGCTTTACTTCCCTTCCGAAGGAAGCCATGCTAAGGATTTTTACGCCCGAAAAAAATCCATTATCATCCGCCGGGTTTGAAACCGCGACCTTGGGTATATGAAGTCAGCATGGTACCATTACACCACGGAGGGCGATCATTACCATACTACCTTCATATATCCAAGGTTGCAGGTTCAAATCCGGCGGAGAACGATGGATTCTTTCGGGCGTAAAAATCCTTAGGATGGTTTCCTTCGAAGGAAAGTAAAGCCGTTGGTCCCGTGATATAGATTTAGGGAACGTAAAAGAACCTCAAGCCTGATAAAGAGGCCTCAGAGCAACATTTAGCTGTGTTTCACGCCCAGTAGAGAATGGAATGATGAGAAACACAGCAGTTAAAAGAGCGTCAATAAATAAAACTGCATTTTCATTTCAAAATAGGTAAAGAAGTCATGTGAATGTATCGCAGATTTATATATTTACGCATCACGTACGTTAGACCGAATTGTAAACTCAACCACCATAGGCGTATGAACTGGCTGCAGCAGAATGAGCTCATTCCGTTTTAGTAATTGTTATGATTTTAGGTGTCAGAAATGTCATTAAACTTAGGTATTTTAATAGTCGACAATTATTACATTCACAACCTACCTTAGTCGAAGGACTAGTGCTTCTCTTATCGAGTTATTACGCTCTCTAGGGAGTGCACTGGAGTTCCCATCAACCTTATTCTTCTTGTACTACTTCTTCTCCTCATGTGTTAGGCCCGTTTAGTTATTCAGGCACCAAAGTAGGCCGCGCCATTTACGCGTGGTTAGACCACTCGCTTCTCACCTAGGCGGCCCGGGTTCGATCACAAGTGACCGTATGTGAGATTTGTGGTGGACAAAGCGGCGTAGGGGCGGGTTTTCTCCGCATTCTCCGGTTTCCCCCGCCACCGCAGTCTATCGGTGCTCCATCTTCATTCCATGTATCTCAATATATTCACCTGAGGTGCTATATGTAATAAAAGCGGGGTGAACAGTAGGCATAAAGAAAAATAAAGCTCCAAAATCTCGTCGAGTCAATCGTTTTCTGGGTCGTCTTAAGTTTTTATATCCTTAGGGTCTGTAATTGTATACTGCTTTCGGTTTCAGCCTT
This sequence comes from Hymenopus coronatus, assembly GCA_030762935.1. Lineage (NCBI taxonomy): Eukaryota > Metazoa > Arthropoda > Insecta > Mantodea > Hymenopodidae > Hymenopus > Hymenopus coronatus. Next base: position 70,977,053 of record CM060895.1, read on the forward strand.
TTAAAATGTTTCCAATTGCTTCTATATTCTTTTATTGTTTCATTTAATTTGTCTATATTTATTTGTTGCTTTATTTCATTGATTTGTTCTTTATCCTGTGTGTCCTGCTATAGTTCCAAGGAATTTCATTTCAACTGTCTGTATTCCTTTTTGTGTTGTACAGTCCGAGTTCAAATTTCTGATCCATAAGCTAATATGTGTCATCGCTCTAAATAATTAATTTGGTTAGCACTATTGACAACCGCCAGTATAATTTACCACTGAAAACATGCGATTCTCTCTTATGAGTCACGAAACTCACCTTGCTCAAAACCGTAAGCTTCACAACACTAGGTTTTAATTTTCTTTCCTTCTCTCTCTATCTCTGTCCCTGCCCCCCCCCTGGTTCTCTACTTTTATCCCCTGCAATACTGGTGCTTTTCCCTTTTCTAATTGTATTTCATTGTACACACATACACACACCAGTACCACTTTTATTTCTTTTTTCTTTCTTTTTGGTATCAGAGGACCTCAAAGCATATTATCTCCGGTGTTATGACGGTATCACATTTTTGAGTGGAGTGCAATACCTTCTCCACCTTCTAAGTATTTGCACGTTGTAGAGAAGGTAAAAATTCTGATGTGTTCCATTCACGTGATTTTCTCTACATCTCTGCAACAAATTATTGTTAAAAAAATCTCGTACTTCTATTTACTTCATGCTGATTGAGAAAAATTAGCTGAAATAGCCTTATTACTTGCATCCTTATAAGTAGAAGCGAAATAAGGGAGTACCAGAGGTTAAAGTGATAGTCAAAAGCTGGTTGCTCTGTGAATAAAGTTCCTTTGTTTGTGTGGACAGGAGTTGACAAATTCCTGTATAATCTTTTTAAAGCTGGAACCAATAACAAGGAATATCTCAAAACCGATCAACTCCATGAAAAAAGTATATGATATAAATTGTGTGTTTTGTCGTGATCTACATTTTTAGTGCAGTAAGTTTTTGTCTATCTCTTACGGTTTACCAGCTATGCAAAATTCAATAAAAATCATCCAGAATAAAAAGGTGTTTTGAGGCAATTCCCAGAAAATTCAAGATACACTTTTTATTTGGCAAGTAAGTATCTTAAATATAACAGATTTTATCAAAATCATTAGAGACATTTTTAAGAAAATCAAAATTTTCCAAAGTTTTTCCATGTAAAGAGTAGTTTGTGGTAGAGGAATTTTTTTGAAAACCTTCGTGTCGCATCCTAGAAAGATACCAAGTTTAAATACCAATTTGGTTTTTAACGGTCTTTTAATTTTTGAGCTATGCTGCCCACAGACATACATACACACACACACAGACACACACGAACATTTTTCTAAAAATGCTTTTTTTGTCTCAGGGGGTCTCAAAACATATATTTCCGGCGAAATCTGGGTATCGAATTTTTGGGTGGAATACAATACCTTCTCTATACACGTATAAAGAAAGTAAAAAGAGTGATAGTACGTTTTCCCTTGAACACTTCTAAAGACACTACCACCGTGGTCGAGTGGTCAGCAAGAGAACTTCTCATCCGGATGTCCCGGGTCGACTCCCGGCTGGGGCGACGAAGTTTTCTTTGACCACAATTATTCCCTATCCCCCACAGAGTCAGGAAGTAAAGCAATTTGAATTCAAAGACGAGCTGTTTATAATGCAAAGCTCCTGATATGACTTTAAATGTTAAAGGAGTCTATATAGATGAAATAATTAAAAAAAGTAAAAATTGAATGAAATAAAAATACAGAAACAAGAGTGGTTGCTAAGTTGTATTATATACTAACAATTTGTAATATTTGTAATGACCTTAAGGTGATATTTCTTATGCAGTTTCTGAATTTTAAAGGGGCTTTTGATTGTTCTCTGCTCTCATGGAAATGTTTTAATTAAAAATTCACTGAGTTTCTCTTCTAAATGACACATCAGTGCTATGAAGTGAAAATACCTGGCCGTAATTTTCCCATCCGGCTTTTACTTTCTCTAGCGCCTGCTTACATAAAATAAATAATGCATGGACAAATTCTTTAACGCAACTTGACAAGAAAACATATAGTGTGTTCCATTCACATGACTTTCTCTACATCTCTGCAACAAATTACTGATAAAAAGCTTATTCTTCTATTTATTTAATGATAATCGAGAAAAAAAATATCAAAAATAGTCTTATTACTTGCATCCTTGTAAGTAAAAGTGAAATAAGGGAGTACCATAGGCTAAACTGACAGTCAAAGGCTGGTTGCTATGAGACTGAAGTTCCTTTGTTTGTTTAGACAGAAGTTCACAAATTCCTGTAGGAGAAAAGTATGTTTTTTAAAGCTGAAACTAAAAGCAAGGAATATCTTAAAAACAACCATCTGCACGAAAAACATGTATATAACATAAATTGTGTGTTTTAATATGCTCTACATTTTCTGTGTGGTAAGTTTTCATCCATGTCTTATGGTTGAGCAGTTATGCAAAAATCCGTCAAATTCATCCAAAATAAAGTAGTCTTCAGAGGCTATTCCCAGAAAATTCAAGATATACATTTTATTTGTCAAGTAAGTATCTTAAATATACGAGATTTTAATCAAAATCGTTATAGCCATTTTTAAGAAAAACAAAATTTTCGAAATTATTTTCATGTAAAGAGTCGTTTGGGTAGGGGGATTTACTTGAAAATCTTCGTGTCGCATCCTTGAAAGATACCAAACTTAAATGCCAAGTTTGGTTTTTAACGGTCTTTTCATTTTTGAGCTATGCTGCCCATAGATACAGATAGACAGATAGACACACACACGGGGATTTTTCTAAAAATGCTTTTTTTTATTCAGAGGGTCTAAAAACATGTATTTCCGGTGAAATTTCGGTATCGAATTTTGGGAGCATTAAAATACCTTCTCTACACCCTATGTATATAGTACGTATAGAGAAAATAAAAATACATTGAAATTCTCTGAATCAAATAAAGGAAGGGGTTAGGAAAGGTTAATATGTGTGAATGAGAAAGCAAGTGGGCGTGTGTGCGTGCGTGCGTGCGTGCGTGCGTGTGCGCGTGGAGAGAATAACTTGGAGAGTGACTCAGAGTACAAATCAAAAACTTTTTTTGTAAGCTAAACAACCTTTAACCTGGTTGGTCATATCAGACGATGAATGAAATTGGTGAAACGATACTCAAATGATCTCGGGGTTCATGGAGTTTAAATTTACTTGACATTCGTCTTCTCAGGATAAGGAGAAACCCCGAATAAAAATCTTATCCGGGTAACTCACCCTAAGCGAAATTCGAACTCACGACCTGTTGAATATGAGGCAGACACTCTACCACCACACTACCCAGGCGGGCTCAAAAACTATGTTTTACTTGTTTCACTTATTCTACACGGCCATAGTTGCGGCATTTACCTTTGGAACACGTATACTGTTTCCATTGGGTTTCTATTTTTCTTCATTAGATCTCACACACACACACACATTCACACTCATTCATATTTCCAGACTTTGGAAAGGATAGGGAATATTCTTGGCAAGATAATATTTCTCAAACTTCAGCCGGGAATAGAACCCGAGCACAATAGGCAGGTGCTCTACTGGCTTAGCTACGGGATGAGTTAAATAAGAAACTTGATGCTCAAGCTCATCATCTTTTAAGGAGGACTAACAAAGATTTTTTAGAAGAATTTTCCTAGCAAACTACCTTTTTCTCGGAGCATTTTTTGTTTTTTGATTTTGAAGATGGTTCTTATGATTGTGATTAACATTTCCTTTGTTCTAGGTATGTATATATATGTGTGTGTGTGTGTGTGTGTGTGAGAAATAACATGTATGCCTTGAATATTGAATTTTCGTGAGGTATAAAGCTGTACAATTGATAAACAATAGAAGATAACAGCAAATAACTGAGCATAGTAACATAATTTAGTAACATAGTTTATGTGAAGGTTGCGTTAATAATTTGTGAGATACTCCTTGTCATTGATTTAAAGTTTGTGATACTGGTTACATAGACTCTATGACTCTATAGGAAGGTTAATTACTTAAAACTAGTTATAATATAAAATATGCATTGAACACAGTAGTACTTGTTGGTAGACTATTACACATCTTTAGAGACATGAAGTCCAAATTTATTTGAATCGTAACATAATTATGAAAATAATTTCTTTGCAATTACCCGTTCATATTTGTGATAATAAGAATTAGATATAAAATTAATAGCATTTTATATGCACTGAACATCTTATAATATTTATTGATGGTAGAGTAAGTATCTACAGGTTTAAAATAAAAGTTTATGATGTTAAATAAATTTGGCCTTATAATTCCGATGGCTTAAATAACACTTTAGGAGAGTTATGGTTTCCCCAATAATGTGCCATGTTGAAGGTGAGTTGATTAACATGAAGAACTCTTTAGATAGAAAAAGTCATGTGAATGCAATTCATTAGATTCTAGGTTTCTAAGTTGGATCTCATTTTTATCTTTGTAATAAAATTTTGGTATACCATATTACACACAACTTCTTACACCTAATTAAGGAGCACTGAAAACATGCTGCAATGCTTAAGATTGTTAGAAAGCTGAAGAATGTCTGATACATTAATGTGGTAAATATGTTACTAAAGCACTAAAGATGTTACTAAGGTCTGCGCCAAAGAATTGTTTTAAACTTTCTCGACTTCTGTGAATTTGTACTGCATTAATAATTTTGCCTTCATGGTAACCGTGGTCTGGGGCTGTAGATCCTGTGAAACTATTGCTGAAGACATCAGACGAAAACAACTAGTGCGTCTTCGAACTTCAAATAAACAAACCTCTAGCCAAGGCAGACTCTTTGAGAACGAAAAGGTAGGAGAAGATAAGATAAAAAGGAAGAACAACTCCAAAGAAGTTATCTAAAAGAGCTGAACTCGATGAACCTACCAAAGACAAAAAAAAGCACCTTCGATCCAAGTTGGGAACGGAAGTTTGAAACCCTCTCCCCTTCAACCTTTCATATAAAGACGTGATAGATGTAATATCCGTCTGTGGTATTGTAGATGTTACAGGAGAAAGCCTGTAAGAATTGTAATAACTGTAATTCACATCTTATGAGCTGAAACAATGGCGGACATCTTGGAATATGCAGCAGGCGCGATGTCAAAAGATGTCATTTTGTAAATATCAGATATTTTTATGTAGGCTATGGAAACAATGGAACCTGAATGTACTAAAGCTTAGGCAGTAATCACCGATAATAGGGGATCACTGGTCAACCTAATTTGGGTAGCAAATAGGAATTTAAATGCAGGACTGACTCTCATTTGAAATGTCTTATTTCACATCATTTAACCTGGCACATAGCGATATTGAAATGATGCTCAAATTATCAAGGGTCCCATGGAGTTTAAAGTTACTCAGCATTCGTCTTCTTAGGAAAAGGGCAACCTCCAAAAAAAAATCTTATCTGGGTAATTCAACATAACAGAGATTTGAATTCGGACCCTCTTAATGTTAATATACGAGGGCTATAAATAAAGTAGTGGCAACATTGATAGAGCACAATATTTATTGAACTCACAAGTACAATTGCATTGCATTCTTACAATGTAGTCACCCGCAAAGTCCCTGACCTTTTGCCAAATGTAGGGCAGCCGTTGGGGACCGTTGGCAAGGCGATCTCTGTTGATGACTGCGATGCAGCCCCCTACTGCGCGGACTACAGCTGCCACGTCAGAAAATCAGCGGCCTCGGAGCGGTTCAACTTCAGAAACAGGTCGAAGTCACAAGGACTCATGTCTGGTGAGTATGAAGGATGTTCCGAAACCTATCAATGCCACCGTTGCAATAGGAGTTGGACGTGCGTTGTCTTGCAACACTATGGGGTGATCGTCTCGAAATAAACGTGGACGTTTGCGCCGCATAGCCGGACGAAGATGTCGCTCCAGAAATCGGAAATAGTCAATAGTTGACGGTTTGTCCCTCAGGCACAGCATGCATAGTCGTATGCCACAATCAGCATCAGCTTCGCCCGACTGGATTTCTGTCGAACTTTCTGTGGACGTGGTGAACCTGGGTGACGCCATTCATTCGACTGGCGCTTCAATTCCGTCTCATCAATGGCGACAATATGCTGCAGAAATGCATCTCCTTCGTTGCGGTATCTGTCCAGGTGGATGCCAGCCAGTGCATACCGGTGCCATTTCTGTACCTTAGTGAGTCGATGTAGATCCCAACGGGATGCACTTTTCCTCAGTTGAAGACATTTCGTCAGGATATGCCACACAGTTTGATGACTGAGACCAACCTCTACGGATAACTCCTGGACAGTCCATCGATGGTCCTAGGCAACGAGACCACTCACGATGTCAATCTGATCTTGCGGAATCGACGGCCGACCTGTGCGGTGCAAATCCGCAGTCTCAGTCCGACCTGCACGAAACGCCTTGACCCATGGTGCAACCGTCCTGTACGGCAATGCATTCCCACCACAGGCTTCACGTAATCCTCGATAACATGCTGATACATTTTTTCAAAGGGCAACCTAGATTTTAATCCACGAACGCTGATCGCCTTTGGTAAACATGCTTTAGAGCGGTGCAACTTGAACTGTTCACTTCAACGCTACACAGCAACAACACAGTCTCAACTGGTAGCCCGACCAATGCACACCACACATCGACACTAGTCACCTGATCGCTCTCATATCCTATTGGCTCATGCCTGCTCTTTTGTGAATGTGGGGACCATGTTGCCACTGCTTTCAATACATCCCTCGTATATATTTAAACTTAAAAACCCTCCTAGACTTTTACTTTTAGATTTTGAGCAGACAAATTTAGTGTCGCTGATATAATTTTATACGTGTACTAGAAAATAGTGGTGATTTGAATATTTATGTATTTCATTTATTCTGTAATTTGTTTTTGCATGTATAATTGTTATTGTCCTTATTTAACAGTTACATTACGAGCAGATTGTTGTGGATATTTGTTCTGTAGTCCGTAAATTACTGAATGTTGTTTCTGAAATTTATAAATTGCCAATCAAATACACATGCTGATTTATGAGAAAAAAAGAAAGGAAATAAAAGGAATGCATGGGTAATGAAGTGTGCTCTCTTGATTTTCCTTAAATAGTCGTTGATGTCCTGTTCACTCATAATATTTTGAATAGCATAATTAACCTGAAATGGTCGTTTTAAAGTATTATTGTTACAATGTTTTTCAAGGTATACTTGCGAACTAAGATTTCAGATAAAAGGAGACATCAGATGGAATATTAAAATGACGATTAGCTTATTTATGTTCTCCGCGACTTACCCGAGATAGAGAGAATGTATTACGATGGTCATTTTTTTTCAACTCCCAATAGGCTATAAATAAAAGGCAATTTCATAAAAAACAATTATTTTTTACTAAAATTTTTGTACACTTATGGTTGTTCGTTTTCAACATAATCACCAAAAAGATTCAGACATTTTTCGTAACTGTGCACCAGCTTTGCAATACCCGCTTCAAAAAATGTTGCCGCCAATGATTTCAAACGAGTATTGACGTTATTTTGAAGATCTTTGTTGATTTGAAAGTGCTGCCCTCCTAGTCACGTTTGCAGTTCAGGGAAAATGTGAAAGTCGCTGGATGTCATGTCAGAACTGTACGGCGCATGATCGAAAATGTCCCGTTGAAATTGTTCAAGGAGCCGATGGGTTGTTCCAGCACTGTGCGACGAGCGTTGTCATGGATCAACACAATTCCTGAAGTCAGCATTCCTCTTCGTTTGTCTTGAATGGCTCTCCGCAAACGTCCTAAAGTACGAAGATCATATCATATTCTGAATCAGTGTGACAGGTTATAGTCCTCGAAGATTTGAGGACGGTCTATTGAGATGTTCTGTCCTTCGCTTCACTCCTCAATTTTCCCATTTGACATAAATTATTTGAAGATTATGTTAGAAATTGCTCCTTTTAGACATTCTGTTCTTTTTGGGCATTTCTCAGTTTTATAATCTATTTTATTTTACGTCGCTTCATATTCTTTGCTATACGGCGACAGATCTGTTCGCTAAGATACCTCGGTTATGGTGTAAGATGGACAATAGTCTTTCAGAAAAATAATTCCGTATTATATCCTTTCGGTTCATGCGAAGCAGATGGCTTTTCACAATCCGTATTCAGATAGCGGAGTGCAGGCAGCCCTCGAGCCACATACACTGGGCGTAAAAATCCGTAGCATGGCTTCCTTCGGAAGGGAAGTAAAGCCGTTAAGCTGTCTTTCATGCCCAATATAGAATAGGACGTTGAGAATCGTAGCAGTTAAAGAGCGTCCATAAATAAAACTCCATTTGTTCCGCGACAAGAAAATTACGTTAGTTGGCATTCAGTTCAACTGCGTTATCTATCTTGAATAGATGGCAGCACTATTAACATCTATTTTCAGATATTATTTATTTTTTAAACTAAAGGTAGAACTTTGGATCTTTATATTAAATATGCAATTCAGAATTTACCGTGGCGACTGACGAAACCACGAAAAACCCCAGCTCACAAGATTTGAAGCCAGAATCAACTAAATGCGGACCACAGACGTTATCGCTTGAATCGCCCAGTTCGGCTGATAAAATTTCGTCTCCAATTTTGATATTTATCAATGTAATAACTCCGCGATGGCGTGAGAGGCTCCAATTAGAGAGGCTCCGGGTATAGTTCCCGGCAACTCCCACCCTGACGCTCGATTTTTCATGTTTTATTTTGTTTTCCTAGTGATAAGCAAATGCTGGGAATGTTTCCCATCTATCATGATTTCCTTTCATTCCGTTGCCTTCTTATTCTTTCAGGTTTCTGAAAAGTGGCCATGTGACCATGCCAGACACATGGTTCAGATACTTTCTCCAAAGAAACAATACCGCTAATGGACACCAGAGGGTTGGTTAGATGAGATATTTATCGTCCTCTGGGTGGCTTAAGCAGGGCCAGGAAATCTTCAGGATTTCCGACGTGTGGTGCACCTGTCTGCGACCATTATCCTGCTGTGTTATCATCCCTTTCTCCAAGAAGGTGATACAGTTCCTTAGCTTACAGTGTGCGATGTCCCCCCTCCGTTGTAATTTATGACAACATTTATTAGCATTTCTTTTTCCATTCCACTCATGAAGTTCGTTTCTTTAATATTAATTCTGCTCTGGCCTGCTTACCAAAATATTAATGCTCCACTTCCATAGCACAAAATAGATCTTGTTAAAATATGTTTATTATTATTATTATTAATTACTTAAACGTTTTGTTCGATGAAACATTTATTGCAACTTAGACAAGCGGGAAGTAATAACATCTCAAATGTATTTTAGGTTTAGAATATGCGCTCATTCTTAATTCAGTTTTTGAATAAACCTTAAATGGCTTCGTTACATCTTGGGTAGGGTCTGGTTTTTCAAAGTATCTTCGTCACCACGGCATATAATACGATTTATGTCGTAAGGCAGACACGTCGCTCAGCCAATAGATTTTGCGAGGAAAGGAGATAAGCCACTAACTTTATCCCGAACCAACATTAGATGGTTTTACTTTCAAAGAATGACAGATATGAAACCTGATTTATAATATATCATATATCGTCGTTAGAAAATGTAATATATGATTTTTTATTCTATTCTACAGATTTCATATATACATCTCATGTATCCTAAGAAACAAACAAATTGAGCTTTATTTCATCGTGAAATGAAGTCCTTTATTCCATTGTAAATTATTTTAAATCCTTTGGCAGCTCCCCCTTCTTTAAATTATGAAATTCCTTGCCATATAAGTCCTTCGACTTGCTGGGTAACAAACTGAGCACAGCTTTTTAGCATAATTTAATACTTCTTCGGGAATATCCATTTTATTAATTTATTGATTTATATGGTGCTGTTTAAACAACCAGAATTGAAACTGTTTATTCCAGCGCCGTTACGCAGAAACGAACAAACAAAGCACTACCTACGTTACGACTAAAATACAATTACTCATAATGACGACTCTAAATAACATTAATAAATATAAGAATGTTTCAGTTAATATTAAGATAAGATAAAGCGTTCTATATTTACTTGTGGTTTATTAGACTGTTATTTGCTCATGTAAAATTAGAACACTTGCGCTTATGCGCTTGTGTACTAAACATTCCACTTACAAGTAATAGTCTATTTAAGCCACTTATAATACAAATAACTATGAATTACTTTTCGTGCGTATAAACTAAAAACTCTGATGTGTCACATTCATTCTTTTCTGCTAATAAACTCACATGTGTTATTTTATTTACATAATGTTAATTGAGGTAAATATTACCAGAAGTGGTCTTATAATTTAGTTATTACCTGTCTAAAGAATGACTGCAGACGGCCACAAGTGCAAGCGTGTGTAATCACAAACAGATAAGCGGTATTACGTCATCACTCCCGGTGCACGCCCTGTACAGTTTTGCAATACTGGAATGAAGCAGTTGAGTCTTTTACAGTGGACAGGTTCGAATCAAGTCACGCGCGTAGTCATACGCTCACAAAGTAGAAAAGTAATATTCATTAGTAATAAAGAAAACAGCAAGTTTAACCTGTCGTTTAGTTTATTCCTGTTTACGTACGCTGTGCTGATGTTTTGATGATCAGACCGCTCTAAACCGTGCCATGCTACACCAGCGACCTCCCCAAACAGTTGCATTTTTTCGCCAGACAAGTCATACTTATAAGCAAAAGGGAAATAAGGGAATACAGACTAAAGCGACACTCAACATTTTTAAAAGCTGCCACTATGTGATTTTCATTGAAATTCGCTTATCTTTCCATGGCAAGGATTAAAACAGATATGAACGCATGAGGGCTAATTATTTGAGAAAAGTTTAAGTATATTAAAGCTGGAAGCAAACGACAGAGAATATATGTATATGACATAAATCATGTGTTTTAAGGATTAACAGTTTGTTATTCTTTTCGTTTCTTAACTATGTTTTGTGAGGGGATTTTAATTATCTACATTATTTATGTAAAGGGTTTTATATATTTCTTACAGTTTTCCAGTTTCCAAAACTCCTTCAGAATGACTTAAGGGCCTATTCCAAAGAAATTCGAAGTATAACTTTGATTTGCCATATAAACATGTGTAATACACTGCATTAATAATAATAATAATAATAATAATAATAATAATAATAAGCCCGCCTGGGTAGTGTGGAGGTAACGTATCTGTCTGACATTCACAGGTCGCGAGTTAGAATCTCGCTTAGGGTGAGTTACCAGAACAAGGTTTTTTTCGGGGTTTTCACTGATCGTAAGAAGAAGAGTGTCGAGTAACTTTAAACTCCATTGACTCCGAGATCATCTGAGCATCATTTCACCAATTTCATTCACTGTCCGGTATTATCAACGAGGTCAAAGGGCGTTAGACTACTAAGAAAAAAAGTAATAATAATAATAATAATAATAATAATAATAACAATAATAGTAATTATAAACGTTCATAGCTATAAGCGAAAATTCTCCATGTAAAGAGTAGTTTGGAATGGGGAATTTTTCTGAAAATCTTCGTGCGCATCCTAGAAAGATACTAAACTTAAGATACCAAGTTTGGTATTTAACCGATTTTTCGTATTTTGCGTTATACTGACCATACACACACACACACACAAATTGATTGACCATTCCTAAAATTCTTTTTATACAGTAGTCCTCAAAACATGTATTTCTGTTGAAATATCAGTATCAAAATGTTGGATGGAATGCAATACATCCTCTACCTACTATGTATATTCTATTAGTGCTAGAGAAAGCGAAAATATATCTTATAATGGAATTTTATAATAAATGCTAAATTCCAAAATTATGTAAGCTTGTTTTTATAGCCGGTTTGCTTTCTTAATAAAATGTTAATAGAATGAGCGTTGTGATCATAAATATGTTTTCGATATATTCCATGTGCGTGTGTGTGTGTGTCCGTGTGTCTGTGAACACGTCAAAAACAAAAAGTCGGTAAAACATTAAACTTGGTATATAAGTTTAGTATATTCCAGGGATGACACAAAGATTTTCAGAAAAATCCCCCACCCCAAACTACCCTTTACATGGAACTTTTTTTAGAAATTTTTGATTTTCTAAAAAATGGCTCTAACGATTTTGATTAAAATGTCGTATATTAAAGATATTTACCTGACAAATAATATGTATATTTTGAATTTTCTGGGAATGGCCTCTGAAGACTACTTTATTCTGGGTGAATTTTACGGAATTTTGCTTAACTGCTAAACCGTAAGAAATGGACAAAAACTTGCCATACAAAAAATGTAGAGGACATTAAAACACACAATATATGTTGTGTAGGTTTTTATCGTGGAGTTAATCGTTTTTGAGATATTCCTTGTTTTTGATTTCAGCTTCAAAAAACTTCGCTTTTCTCATACAGGAATTTGTCAACTGCTGTTCATACAATAAAGGAACTTCAGTCACATAGCAAGCAGCTTTTGACTATCGCTTTAACCTATGGTATTCCCTTATTTCGCTCCTAGGAAGCAAGTAATAAGACCATTTCTTCTATTTTTTTTTTCTCGATTAGCATGGAGTAAATATAAGCTAAGCTTTTTAACAAGAAGTTGTTGCAGAGATGTAGAGGAAGTCAAGTGAATGGAACACATCAGATTTTTAGTGTTAAATCCTTTTAGTACTAGCTCTCTTCTTAAAACATCTTGCTTCTTAACATGCCGATGTTGCTATAGCAATATTTAGGTGTAGTAAACAAAATCCAGATGGCAGTAACTATTCACAGGCTTTGAAACAGAAAAGCTAATCATAAAAGATAAGTGAACAATATTTTTGTGTAAATCATTTTCAGTATTTCTCACAAATACTTTTACCGTATAAAAATAGTTATAAGTTAACACAATTTTGCTGTTTATCAAAGTCCCTCACAAAAGATTTATTTCGTAACGTGGGCATTTGAAACTACTCATGTTGTTACGGTTCATACAGAGGCAGTCGGGCAACTGTGAGTTTTGTCAACAAATGACTCACTGTGGTTATCATATTTGTACTTCTATTTTTACTTTCTCTACGCGTACTGTGTACATAATGTATAGAGAGGGTATCGCATTACACTAAAATTCGATACCGAAATTTCACCGGAAATACACGTTTTGGGTTTCTCTGAATCCAAAAAGAAAGGATTTTCTGAAAAAGGTCCGTGTGTGTGCGAGTGAGTGTGTGTGTGTGTATGTTTGCGTGTCTCTGGACAGCATAGCTCAAAAACGCATTTAAATTTGGTATAATCCATGAAGATTTTCAAGAAAATCCCCCACCCTAACTATGCAAAAAATTCGAACATTTTGATTTTCTTAAAAATGGCTGTAACGATTTTGATTAAAATCTCTTATATTTAAGATATTTACATGACAATTATAATGTATATCTTGAATTTTATGGGAATAGCGTATAAATACCTCTTTATTCTGAATGAATTTTGCTGAATTTTGCGCAACTGGTAAACCATAAGAGATGGACAAAAACTTACTACACAAGAAATGTAGATCACGTTAAAACACACAATTTATGTCATATTTGTTTTTTTCGTTGAATTGGCCATTTCTGAGATATTCCTTGTTATTTGTTTCAGATATATAATGTTTAAACTTTTTTCACACGGTAAGTTGTAAACTCCGGGTCCTGCATAAAAGCGGACTTCAGCCACATGGCAATCAGCTTTTAAAGATTTGACTACCGTTTTAGCCTAGTGCAGTCCCTTATTTTCCTTTTTCTTACAAGAAAGCAAGTAGTAAGACAATTTCGCAAATGTTTATTTCAATTATTATGAAGCAGATAGAAGAATATGCATTTTAACAATAATTTGTTACATAGATATAGGGTAAGTCATGTGAATGGAACACATCAGATTTTTTTTATTTAAGGGAGGTCTGTGAAATTAGACCAAAATTTGAGAATTAAAAATAATTTGGCTTTATAATAAATATGTATCCATTCAAAACTTTAAAGCATACAGGTAGTCCACATAAGAAACTATTTCATGATTGAGGTAACTGCCACTACTAATTATATGGAACTGTAGACGGGTAGGCACAAATTTAGATGTTATTTCCTCGCAAGCATTTTTCCAGCAGTTCTCATACTCGAAATGCTTTATACGATGCAATTTTTCATTAATTTACTTCTCAAAAGGGCATTTTAGAAAATTGTTATATTACCATTTCGAAATAATTCTCTAATTTTTATCAATAAATTATTAATTTTGAAAAATTAAGTATTTTGGAGAGTACTAAAAATAATAATTTTCTACTCTAATTAGGCTATTATAAAATATAGCATTAAGAATCTATTTGCTAATTCAGTTATTGTAAAACTGGACTCTTTTATGTGGATATTTTTAAAGATGATTCATGAGGTTTAGTTTTAACAATGACTAAGACAAATGTTGTTTAAATAAAGCTATAATTTTGATAAATGAAAGAAAAATCACTATTATTGTTATAATAACTGTTATAAGCTTAAATAATATATCTTATGCACTTTTAGATTTTCTAAATTTCACAGATGCCTCTCAATAAAAATATATATTCTACCTTTACTTACCGTTACAAAAATTCTTCTTTTAACTTTAAAATCTGCATAAAAACAAGTTACAAAATTAAAACAATAAACTCTAATCTTGCTTCAAATGAAGTCTTTTTTCTACATCTACTTTTTCTTCATCAAACTGCATCTAAAAATCCTTAATTTAACTTATCGATTTTCTTTGGCATTTGAAATAGCCGAACAACTCAGGGCAGTTTTGTAGCGTAGGTCTTTGACCTTTAAGAAAGGGCTGGGAAGGGAATTCATGAAAGCGAAAATAGCATTTAATCAAAAACATACTATGGTCCGATAACCAATAAATATACGGTAAAGGTATTGTTTTATACATAGGTTAAATTTATTACCCGTTTGCTTTGCTTCAATTTTCTGAATGGACATGATATTATTCGTATAAGCTTTCTTGTAAAAACACACGCAGGCAACCCCCGTCATACACAGTTATAGTATTTAGCTTTTTGTTTGTGGTTTGCGTTTTTTGACAGCGAGTTCAAAAGGCGTAATAAAATCCACTAAAAGTCACACATTCGAGAATTTCGTGCACATGAACTCAATTGAATTCTATTAAGTGTGCTCTTGGTATAATTTTAATTATTTTACGCTTTGATTATCGTATAATCTGTCCACTGTAACGTGAAAATGAATGCAATCATACAAGAGTTTTCTATTTAATAATTCATAATCTAAAAGCAGTAATTATTTTATTATTCCTCCTCATGACTGCAAAACTTACTCAACTATTTCATTGAACATGAGTTTATCTCCCTGAATCCAAAAATAAGAAACACACAATTTAAATATTATTATATGTTCCATTAACAGCACTTGCCCTGTCTGTAGTGCAAACCCACTATTCTTACAAAAGAGTATTCTTTTATTTACATAATTCTTATTAAAATATACCAGAAGTGATCTTATTACTTAGTTTCCTCTTATAAATAAAGTGAAATAATAAAATGCACTAGACTAAAGCGATAGTCAATTAAATGATGCCCCTGTTCGATTGCCTTTGACATTCGATTCTCTTTCCATGCTCAGGAGTAAAACAAAAGAGGGTTAAAACGGATGAGTACTTCTCGGGTTAGTAAAGCTTAAGTGTTTTACAATTGAAACCAATAACAGGAAATGTCTCTGAAAGTGTTTGCTTAAGACAAATTAAGTGTTTTAACGAGATCAACATTTATGTGCGGTAAGTTTTTGCCTATCTCTTATGCAAAAGTAATTCAGAATTAAGATGGATTCAGGGGCTGTTTTCAAGAAATTCAAAGCATGCATTTTATTTGCTATCTAAACATATTTAATTACGGCATTTTAATCAAAACTGTTAGAGCGATTTTTCAGAAAATCGAATATTTCTAAGTAAACGATAGTTAGGGGTGGAGATATATCTGAAAATCTTCGTGTCGCATCTTTGGAAGATACTCAACTTCGGGTAATACCAAACTTCGTATTTAAGTTCTGTGTCTTCCAAAGAAAGGAAATGATGTGTTATTTATGGACGCTCTTTAACTACTGTGGTTCTCATAGTCCCATTCTATACAGGGCGTGAAAAACCGTTTAATTTTGTTCAGAGATCACATTATCGGGCTTGAGGTTCTTTTACCTGCCGCAAATCTACGACACGGGACCAATGGCTTTACTTTCCTTTCGAAGGAAGCCATGCTAAGAATTTTTGCGCCCGAAAAAATTCATCGTCCTCCGCGGGTTTGAATCCGTAATCTTGGGCTTATGAATATAGTAGGTAACCATTACACCATGGTGGGCGACAGTGTCTTTCAAGTTTGTGACTCGAAGGTTTTCAAGAAAATCCCTCTACCCAATAACTACCCTTCACATGGAACGTTTTTGAAAATTTTGATTTCCTCAAAAATGGATAACGGTTTTGATTAAAATGTCATATCTTGTATTAAATATATTAACATAACAAATAAAATGGATATAGCCTCTAAAGAGTCTTTTATTCACGTTGAGTTTTGCAGAATTTTGCATGACGGTTTAACCGAGAGATAGACAAAAACTTGATTTATTATCCAACAAATTTAACCACACATAATTTATGCCATATACGTTTTCCTTATATAGTTGACCATTTTCGAGATATTTATTGTTATTGGTTTCAATTTTAAACTAATCAACTTTCTCAAATGGGACCATGAAAGTGAGCCAAACCTCAATTGTTTCACATAGTCACTAGCGTTTAAATGATTTGACTATCGTTTTAGCCTAGTGTATTCCCTTATTTCCCTTCTTCTTACAAGAACACTTCTGCTGATGTTTATCTCGATTAGCTTAAAATAGATAGAAGAATAAGTTTTGTAAGAATAGTCTGTGCATGGAACAGCTAGAGAAAGTTATGAGAATGGAACACATTAGATTTTAAGTGTTAGAAAACCCAAATAATCCACGTGTTGTTTACCACACGAACAGAGTTTGTATCGTAATGCATATTGAAATTTCCAGTTAGACACTTGCGTTATTGGTTATTTGATCCGTTAATCCATATCAAAGCAATATCTGTTTCATCTCCCTCGATTTACAGTCTTATCGAGAACATTTTATTTTCATGCCCTTATTTACGTTGAGCTTCATATCCGCAACACAAACTCAATCCACTCTACTAAAAGAGAACCCTATTAAAATTTTTATTTTTGCTTTATATTTGTAGTCTTTGTTACATGAGCTCTGCTTACGTAACAAGTTATTTTTGTTTCATCTGACTACTAGTTCATTGAATGTGTAGATGTAAGCCTCATCGTCTGTCTTAATTAAGTTAATTAGTTCCCGGACTTAAGATATTGATCAGCTCATTTTGAGGTTAGCTTTAATTTGCAGGCATGTTTGATTTCCTTTGTACACTTCCATGATTCTACATTGAATGTTTCTGTAAAAAACGTACAAAATTTTAATAGGGATGCTCTACCGTACATTTTGAATCAGGTAACTTGTGTTCTGTGAAGACATCTTTAGTGAATTTGGTATCTAAATAGCCAAATTATACAAATTTTAACCAACGTAATTGAGTTTCATTTTTATGGCTCACTGTATCTAGTTTTATTAAAACATAATTTTCAAAAGTTTATACCGAATGATGTATGAAATATTGTACTTGATGAAAACTTTAATATTCTAAAATTGCAATGTAGTGTCCAAAATTTCCAGCTTGCGCCTCATCTTGTAATTTTTAAGAATTTAAACTTCAAAGAAGGTCTATACACACTTTCTTAGTCACTCAATACACAACACTGATTTTTACTTTCTCTATACGAACTATTTACATAGTGCATAGAGAAGGTATTGCATTGCAACCAAAAATTCGATACCGAGATTTCACCGGAAATACATGCTTTGAGACTCTCTGAATCAAAAAAAAAATTAGAAAAATGTCCGTGTGTGTGTGTCTGTCTGTGTGTATGTGTGTGCATGTGTCTGTAAGCAGCATAGCTCAAAAACGAAAAGACCATTAAAGCCCAAACTTGGTATTTAAGTTTGGTATCTTCCAAGGATGCGACACGAAGATTTTCAAGAAAATACCTCCACCCCAAACTACACTTTACATGGAAAAATTTTTGAAAATTTTGATTTTTTTAAAAATGGCTCTAACGATGTTGATTAAAATATCGTATATTAAAGATATTTACTTGACAAATAAAATGTATATCTTGAATTTTCTGGAAATAGCCCCTGAAGACAACTTTATGGATGAATTTTACGGAATTGTGTATAACTGCTAAAGCGTAAGAGATGGGGAAAAATTAGCCACACAGAAAATGTAGCTCACGATAAAACACATAATTTATGTCATATATATATATTTTTTTTTTCGTGGAGTTGATCATTTTTAAGATATTCCTGGTTTTTCGTTTCAGCTTTGAAAACCTTATGCTTGCTTTTCTCATACAGGAATTTCTTAACTCTTGTCCATACAAACAAAGGAACTTCAGTTACATAGCAACCAGCTTTTGGCTATCATTTTAACCTATGGAACTCCCTCATTTCGCTTCTACTTACAAGGAAGCAAGTAATAAGACTATTTCTGCAAATTAGCATAAAGTAAATAGAAGCATAAGCTTTTTAACTAAAATTTGTTGCAGAGATGTAGAAAAATTAATGTGAATGGAACACATCAGATTTTTCACTTAGGTTTGAACTCATAATATAATGACAAGAATATTTTTATAGTTTCTCAAAGCTATGTACAATGGACTTCCAAAGCCTCAATTTCGCCATATTAACTTATAATTTCACTCCGAAAGTATTTGTATCGCTTCAAATAGTTTTGGAGTGAAATTCGACATTAATATGGCGAAATCGACGATTTTAGAAGTTCAACTCTCGTCTCGATTACATTGAATCTAAATGGAGAACTGGTTGATTCCCTGCATTAATTTCCAGTAATCGGGCTATGTATTCCAAACTCATTAGGTTGGTATTGACGGAGAGGATATTAGCAGTGGCAGTAAAGTGTTTGCATACGCTAATGGTGAGTTTCATTCGAAATGGCGACAAGTATTAATTACTATGAATCATGATTTTTTTCTCTCTCCCCGTAATATTAAATGAGGTGTTACTACTTCTTGGGCGCTCCTTTTGTTCATTCAGTAGCCTCCGGAACCATAGCAGAGCAACAACATTGACACAACAGTACACTATATCCACCCTGATAATTAGTAGCGTCAAAGTTTCATGTTGTCTATAAATTGTAGAGTTCACACACACATACACACACACGCGCGCGCGCGCGCTCATTCAGTGTGTTTTGTTTGTGACTTGCTGTCGCATTTTCCCAACCAGTTA
Organism: Hymenopus coronatus; assembly: GCA_030762935.1. Taxonomy (NCBI): domain Eukaryota; kingdom Metazoa; phylum Arthropoda; class Insecta; order Mantodea; family Hymenopodidae; genus Hymenopus; species Hymenopus coronatus. The sequence goes on from CM060895.1 coordinate 70,996,419, forward strand.
AAAGTGCAAGCGTACTGGAGAAAGTTATAATGCTTCCAAGTTCCATTAATTCTTTTCTCCGTGCAGCAGATGCAAGGACATTTGGATGAAACTGTCGGAGGAAGACTGCGCAGAAGGATGTGTATGGCCATTTTCTTGGGGACCGAGAAGCAGCAACTACAGTATACAAGAACCCAGCGGAGGGAGCGCCTCGCTTGTCGCAGTATAGAGCAATTTTAGTATCATCACGAGACTGGGTCAACAGGGCAAGTTTCTGATTTTTAAATGCTACTATCATCATTTTCTCAATATGTAACTTGGCTAAATATATAGCCTACGCCCGGACTCAGTAAGTAATTTCTTTTGCTAATTTCTTAAATCGTATTATAATTTGTCTATATAATTCAGGAGCTAGCTTTTCAAGGAAACTTCCATGCTAAGATATTCGCTTTATTATTGTCTGTGATTTTTAACGTTGTTTCTTGTTAAAATAAAGAGTTCTACTGGATTGTGGCTGTCTTTCACGAATATAGTTCTTCATATTATTGTTGCCTTCTATTCCTTTGTTATCTGTTCACGAAAGCACACATGCTTACAGCATGTTACGCGTTTAATTTTGCTAGTTTTCAGTACATTAGAGAATTAATTCACCATTATGTTTGAAGGCCCAACCATAATGTACACGGGAAAGCTTATGATGTCCGGAAAGGACAATGGGGTAGTACATATAAAGGAATAGTAAACACTCGTGTCTGTGTGATAAAATGACCCCTAAAAGTCAATTTCTAATAGCATTCTGAAGATTATCTTCCACTTAACGGTGAGTTACGCTGGTTAGTTGGAAACTTACTATCTGTGACATACCACGTATAAGACAACTACCAAATTGGACGACGGTCTTACGTATCCCATTACAACTTTGGAGAAGGTTAGGGAGACATGAGTTGGAAGGTTCAAAAGGGCACACAGAATGCAGAAACAACTCTAGCAAATGGCACATCCTCAGACAACGAAGTAATAGACTGTAGTAATGAAGTACCATAGCAAGAAAATACGCCGTGGCCGAGTGGTTAGACCACTTGCCTCTCATCTAGACGACCCGGGTTCGATCCCAAGCGACCGCATGTGAGATACTTTTGGTGTACAAAGCGGCGCTGGGGTGGGTTTTCTCCGGGTTCTCCGGTTTTCCCCGCCATCGCAGTCCACTGGTGCTTCATCTTCATTGATGTATCATCAGTGTCACCGCCTGCGGTGCCATAAGTAGTTAAAGCGGGCGTTAAACACAAACCAAAAAATCGTCATCATAACGCACAGAGTTTGGACAACTTATTCGGATGAAAAAAACCTAAATTGGGCACGTATAGACATTAGGTAGAAGTGTTGTGTACTTGTTACGTACGGTTTAGCAGTTTTCAAAATTCACCAAAATTCATCCAGAATGAAGAGATGTTTAGAGATTATTTCCAGAAATTTCAAGATATTCATATTATTTGTCATGAAAACATCTTTAATATATGGTATTATTATTAAAATCCTTATAGCCATATTAGAGAAAAATAATGCTTTCAAAATGTTTCTATGTAAAGTGTAGTTTGGGGTGGGAGGATATTTCTGAAAATCTTCGTGTCGCATCCTTCACAGATACTAAACTTAGATACCCAGTTAGGTATTTAACGAGCGTTTCGTTTTTGAGCAAAGTCACACACAGATAGCCACTGACACTGACCTTTTTCTAAAAATGCTTATTTTTGGATTTAGGGTACCCTAAAACATATCTCGGTACCAAATTATTGGGTGGAATGCAATACCTTCTCTATACACTGTGTACATAGTAGTGAAATTTTGGTTTTCATCCAATTACTTTATTTTGAGTTATGATGTTCACAGTGGGCCTTCTACCAAACATCTCAAAACATATACAATACCATCTCTGCCTAATATAAAAGATAAGTACAGAGAAAGTAAATATCTTCATAAGTAATCCCACGAGGGTTTTCATCTTGTCGATAATTCACGACCGAAGCGAAGCGAAATAGACTATTAATAGCTTATAATATATAGGAATGGGAATTGTATCAGGTTATGAGTGTAATACTACGTAAGTTCTCAAATGGTAGATGACGCTTTCGACCATGTTTGTTTAGCGAATGTTTTTTTTTTTTTTTTTTGTCCTTCACTGCCTCCTGAATTATGATGTGGCCGACCGTGCCTACATCCATTGTACGAATATCGATAGTGACAATAGAAATAGGGAACAATTATTTTATTTCAGCTTTTAATAACTGATACAAACGTTACTTTATATGAGGTTATTGCACTCACCTCATACATAAGAAGTACAAATAATGATTAAGAACTTGATAACACTTTAAATAAGCATTGTAACTGAGTTAATTGAAAGTACAATTGTGGAACTGACAATTATTAAAAGTGGAGGTTGACTGCCTGGATTATCACCTTGTTAACAATAACCAAGACAAGAGATTAAACATACGAACGTCAGTTGTGACAAGATTTCAAAGAAATGAACGTCAGCTGCGATAATATTTTTCGACAATGTTGCTCCGGTCAGATGACCGCGATTGGATGAAATTGCCTAATCTCGGCCATTCCATTGGCGCTTTAATAGTGGAGCTGAATTGTCTAGGGAAATCCTTTTCTGCGAATGATCTCATACATATGATTTTCACACCACCAATAGACCATAGAAGTCGCATTCCGTGGCGTAATGGTTATCATGGTAACTCCATATACCCAAGGTCGTAGGTTCAAACCCGGTGGAAGACGATGGATTTTTTCGGGCGTAAAAATCCTCAGCATGGCTTCTTTCGGAAGGGAAATAAAGCCGTTGGTCCCGTCTCGTAGATTTACGGCACCTAAAAGAACATCAAGCCTGATACATGAACAGCAAAATTAAACGGTCTTTTACGTCAGTATGGAATGGGATGCGGAGAGTCACAGCAGTTAAAGAGCGTCCATAAATAAAACTCCATTTTATTTCATTTAGACCATAGAATCAACAAGTCATTGTTTATGGATGTAGTACAGTTTATTATAAGCTGTTTGACGTTCTGCTTAACGCTGAAGTAATGTATAGGCTTGTTTAACACCCTTTCAGACCCACAGTGTCTATTGTTGTTACCCTTGCTCGAAATACCGAAGTGCCATGAATATCCGAAGTGTCAACAATTTACCCAAAGTTCATTTTGCCGGCAGTTACCTGTTGGTCTGATAAGAGAGAGGAACCCCGCCCCCTACCGTGTGGTTAATAATGAAGCGTATGTAACATTAAGGGGGTGGGTGTGGGGATGTAAGATAAACACACCACAAGCCTACCTGTTGGTTGTCATGGATACATGGGGCGGGGTCGATCAGGGCTGTACACACTTTCAAACTAAGGGATGTGCAAAATTACCTATATACCGGTCCAACCAACAATTTCTTGCACGAAAGTATTCAACCTCATTGCACGTACTATGTACATAGTGTATAGAGAAGGCATTGCATTCCACCCAAAACTTCAATGTAGAAACATCACGAGAAATGCACGTTTTAGAGTCCCCTGAATCCAAAGAAAATTTAGAAAAAGGTCCGAGTGTGTCTGTATGCAGGAAAACACGAAAAGTCGGTAAAATACCAATAATATAAGTTGAGTATCTTCCAGGAATGCGACACGAATAATGAAAAAAATCCCCCACCCCAAAATACCCTTTACAAGGAAACATTTTAGAACATTTTTACTTTCTCAAAAATGGCTCTAGCTAATTTTATCAAAATGCCATAGATTAAAAAAATTTACACGATAAATAAACTGTTTATCTTAAATTTTCTGGGCATAACCTCTGAAGACCTGTTTATTCTAGATGAATTTTGCATAACTAATAATCCGTAAGGTATAGCTGAAAACTTAGTACACAAAATATGTAGATCTCCTAGAAACACACAATTTATGTCATACAGATTATTTTCGTGGAGTTGACCATTTTAGATAAGCCCTGTTACTAGTTTCAGTTTTAAAATACTTTTAACCTTTCACATATGGGAATTTGTCAACTACGTGACACGGATTTCAATCACATGAAAACCAGCTTATAAAAGATTCTACTATCGTTTTAGCCTAGTGTATTCCATGATTTCCCATCTACTTATAAGAAAGCATTTCTGCTAATGTTTAATTTGATTAGCTTGAAGTAGACGGAATAATAGGTTTTTTAACAATTATTTGTTACAGAGAATGTGGAGCAAGTCATGTGAATGGAACACACCAGATTTGTTTCTTGCATTGATTTCGTGATTAGCTTGGAGAATTTCATCCTGGAATATTTCGAAAAGGCTAATATCATCCAAAATGTAGGTACAGAACTGTGTATTTTAATGAGCTCTATATTTTTCCTGCATTATATAATTTTATCTATATTTAAGAGTTCCTTTTATAAAAATTATCACAATTGAATATAAAAACGGGGACTTCTTAAACTTCTCATATAGCATTAAAGATATCTATAAACACATTTTCGCATGTCAGTTAAAACATTTTAAACAAAATGGTTAAGATCTTGATCACGAGTCAGTTGGAGTATTTTATGCTGTTTCGGCGATATCACAGTGGTTAGAGCAACTGGACGGAGACCAGGAGATCCGAAGTTTATATACCGGCTACGGCACTGATTTTTCAATCTGACTCTTATTTTCTGAGAAATAAGAAATCTGATATGTTTCATTTACGTGTCTTTATGTCTATATATTTTAGTTTTTGGTGGCTATAGAAATGTTCTACTATAAACTGGTTTTTCTGTTTCATTAATTTAAATTCATGTACCCTTCTATTCAGAAACAGCTAATGTAAACATTTCGTTAAACATAAAAGCACACAGCCACAGTAAAATATGTAAGGACTGGATACTATATGCTGACCAAAATATTCCATATAGTTTCCATAAAATTGCGAGAAACAGCTGAATACTGAAACGTTTTAAAAGAATAATCAAGTATTGCCAAATTCGAATAATTAAAAATCTGATGTGTTCCATTCACATGAATTTCTCTAAGATTGTCAAAAAGCTTCTCCTTCTATTTACTTCATGCTAAACGAGAAAAACTTAGCAGAAATACTTGCTTCCTTGTAAGTAGAAGCGAAATAAGGGAGTACCATAGGTTAAAGTGATAGTCAAAAGCTGGTTGCTATGTGACTGAAGCTGTTTTGTTTGTATGGACAGAGTTGACAAATTCCTGTGTGAGAAAAGCATACGTTTTTTTAAAGGTGAAATCAAAAACGATAAACTCCACGAGAAAAATGTACATAACATAAATTGTGTGTTTTAACGTGCTCTACATTTTTTGTGTGGTAAGTTTTTGTCTATCTCTTACGGTTTAGCACAATTCCGTAAAATTCATCTAGAATAAAGTAGTCTACAGAGGCTGTTCCCAGAAAATTCAAGATATACATTTTATTTGTCAGGTAAATATCTTTAATAAACCACGTTTTAATCAAAATCATTAGAGACATTTTTTAGAAAATCTCAAAATCTTCGTGTCTATCCCTGAAAGATACTAAACTTAAATACCAGTTTGGTATTTTACTGACTTTTCGTTTTTGAGTTATCGTGTTCACAGACACACGGACACACACAAGCACACTCACACGTACCTTTTTATGAAAATGCTTTGTTTGGATACAGGGGACACTAAAACATATTTCCGCTGAAATCTTGGTATCGAATTTGGGTGGAGTGCAATGCCTTCTCTATACTGTATATAGTGCGTATACAGAAAGTAAAAACGGCTTATATCTGAAATTTTAAATGAATTGCTCGCTTTAAAGAGATGCGTTCTTTTTTATAAAGATGTTACATAATTCCTTCCGGAGTGGACTTTAAATACTATTACCATAAAGATACGTATTTCATTTCTCATGAAAATATCTTAAACACACGATATTTTAATTAAAACTATTGTAGCCACTTTTCAGTCAGTCAAGGTTTTCAAATTTTACTTCTGTATTTAAATGACTTACACAGATACGAACCTTTTTCCAAAATTCTTTATTAGGGTTACCATAAACCTGGTACTTTCAGAGAAACTTGGATTTGGAATTTTTGGGTGAAGTATAATATTATTCTCTATATACCCTGTACATCAGATGTGTATGGTAGAGAAAATATTCTTTTTTTTCAGAGGACCTCAAATATATGTTTCCAATCAAATCTGGACATCGTTTTCGGGGTGGAGTGCAATACTTTCTCTGCCGACTATGTACATTGAACGAGGTAGATACAATTAAAGGTCGTCTCCTTAGCGCGGTGGTAGCATTCCTGCTTACCAAGCGGGAGACCTGGGTTCGATCCCCAGTACCGGCGTGGGGATTTTTCCCCCGCTGGGAGACCTGGCCCGGGGTGCACTCAGCCTCGTAAGGTCCCTGGGGGGCCAATTGAGGAGCTACTTGATGGAGAAGTTAACCGGCCGGGGGGACTCGAGGCGCTGACCACGTCTCACCCTCCAATACTGCACCCCATCCATGACGTCTATAGTGGACCGAGATGGGGGACGCAGCGGCCGGGCGGTAGGCCAAGGTTCCCCGTGAGCTGTCGTGCCATGGAGTAAAAAAAAGATACAATTAAAATCCTTGCTTTACTTATTATGAGTAAGCTGTAGAGGAAGAAAAAATCTAGCATATTCAAATGACTTCCCCTACATCTCTTTAAAAATTATTGTTAAAACGTTCATTCTTCTATCTACTTAATTCTAATCGAGATAAACATTAGCAGAAATTGTCTTATTACTTGCTTCCTTGTAAGCAAAAGTGAAATAGGGGAATGCACTAGTCAAATCTTTTAAAAGCTGTTGCTATGAGATTGAAATCTGTTTCTTTGCATGACCAAAAATTGACAAAGTCCCTAAGAGAAAAGTTTATGTGTATTAAAACTGTAAACAATAACACGGAATATCTTGGAAATGGTCAGCTCCACGAAAAAACGTATATACCTTATATTAATTCTTGTTTTGTGTTTAACTAGATCTACATTTTTTAAGTTTCTGTCTATCTGTTAAGGCTTCCAAGTTATGCAAAAGTCATTCAAAATTAATAGTTCTTCAGAGGCTGTTCCCAGAAAATTCAAGAGATACATTTTATTTGTCAAGTAAATATCTTTAAGATACGGAATTTGAAACAAAATTGCTAGAGCCATTTTTGAGAAAGTAAAAATGTTGGAAATCTTTACTAAGAAGTTGCGGGTGGGGCGATTTTCTTGAAAATATTGGAAGATACTGAACTTAAATACCGAGTTTGGTTTTAACGGACTTCTGATTTTTGAGCTATCATGCCCACAGACTCACCCACAAACCACCTTTTTTCTCAAAATATTTTTTACTTTCTCTTCTCGTACTATGTGCATTGTGTATAAAGAAGGTATTGTATTGCACCCAAAAATTCGATACCGAGCTTTCATCGGAAATATATATTTCGAGCCCCCTGAATACAAAATAAGCATTTTGAGAAAAATGTCAATGTGTATGCCTGTGTGTCTGTTTGTGTTTGTGTGTGTGTGTGTGTCTGTGAACACCATAGATCAAAAACGAAACTACCATTAAGTAGCAAACTTGATATTAAGTTGAGTATCTCCCAAGGATGCGACACGAAGACTCAAGAAAATCTTCCCACCGCCAACTAGCTTTTACATGGATTTGATTTTCTAAAAAATGGCTCTATCTATTTTAATTAAAATCTGTTATATTTAAGATATTTACATGGAAATTAAAATGTATATCTTGACTTTTCCGGTAATAGCTTCTAAAGATATGTTTATTTTGGATGATTTTATTGAATTTTGCATAACTGATAAATCGTAAGAGATAGACAAAAGTTTAAAAACGTAGATCACGTTAAAATACACAATTTATGTCATGTACATTTTTTTCGTGGAGTTGACCGTTTTCGAGATGTTTCTTGTTATTGATTTCAGTTTTAAAATAGTTGAACTTTTCTCAAACGAGACCTGTCAACGCTTGGCTACGCAAAAAAATGCGTTTCAATGCCATAGCAACCGCATTTTAAAACATTTGAATGTCGGTTTATCCTAATGCATTCTTGTAGTTCCCTTCTACTAAATAATAAGACCGTTTCCGTTAGTGTTTATCTCGATAAACATGAAGTAATAGGCCTACCACCATTAATTCTTACAAAAATGTGAGAAAGTCATGTGAAAGGAACTCATCAATTTTTATGTTTAAGGAAGGCTCAAAATATATATTTCAGGTAAAATCTTGGTATCGAATTTTTGGGTGGAATACAATACATTCTCTATACATTATGTACATAATACGTGCAGAGAAAGAATAAAAAATCTGATGTGTTCCATTCACATGACTTTGTCTACATCTCTGTAACAAATTATTATTAAAAAGCACATTCTTCTATGTACATTAAGATAATTGAAATAAACAGCAGAAATTGTCTTAATTATTTGCTTCCTTGTAAGTAGAAGGAAAATAAGGGAATACATTAGGCTAAAATGATAGTCAAATCTCTTAAAAGCCAGTTACCATATGGATGAGATCCGTTTCTATGCATGGCCACGAGTTCACAATTTTCTGTGTGAAAAAGAAAACAAATAACAAACAAATATCTCAGAAATGGTCAATTCAACGAAAAAAAAAAGTATATGACATAAGTTGTGTGTTTTAACGTGATCTACATTTTTTGTGTGGTAAGACATTGTTTATCTCTTACGGTTTACGTGTTATGCAAAATTCAGTAAAATTCATTCAGAATAAAGAGATATTTAGAGGCAAATCCCAGAAAATTCAAAATATACATTTATTTGCCATATAAATACCTTTAATCCCTGTATGAGAAAATCAAAATTTTTGAAATTTTTTCCATGTAAAGGGAAGTTTGGGGTTAGGGATTTTTCTCAAAATCTTCGTGTCGCATCCCAGGAAGAAACTAAACTTAAATTCCAAGTTTGGTATTTTACCGACTTTTCGTTTTTGAGTTATCGGTTCACAGACACACGGACACACACGGACCTTTTTCTGAAAATACTTATTTTGCCACCAGGGACCCTAAAACGTCTATTTCCGGTGAAATCTTGGTATCTAATTTTTGGATGGAATATAATATGATCTCTAGAGACTTTCACATAGTACGTGAAGAGAAAGAAACAAAAATCGAATATATCTGTTTCTATTTTTAGTTCCAGTGGAGCGTATGCGTTGTCTAATTGCAGAGTTATTCTTTCAGTGTGTGTTGCAATACGAAGTCACTTCTGAAAGATCACAAACAACCATTCACTAAGCTTTCTGGTGCCATTTCATTAATCCATTTGAGTCCATTGAGAGTGGAGGAATGAGTGCGCTGCTTTATTTCTGGCTCATGACGCACTAGAAGTCACTTGTTAATTGAAAGGCAGCGGCCAACGAATTCTACCTGCATCGGCATCAAATTTAGCACATTTGGGTTTCCAAATACCATTCAGCTCCATGGACTCTATTCCATTGAGTACAGAACAATGTTACGTAATCTACCACACCTCCATACGTCACAGCTCTGATGTGTTCTATATGCATGACTTTCCCTATCTGCTCTACAATCCAACTGGACTTACAAAGGATTATTCTTTTTACTTTCTCTACACGTATTATGTACTAAGTGTATAGAGAAGCTATTGTATTTCACTAAAGAATTCCATACCGAGATTTTACCGGAAATACACATGGCCCATGTATTCAAAAAATGCATTTTTGGAAAAAGGCCCGTGTGTGTCCGTGTGTCTTGAACACGATAACTCAAAAACGAAGTCGTAAAATACCCACCTCAAACTACCGTTTCCATAGAAAAAATGTCCAAAATTTTGATTTCCTCAAAAATGACTAACGATTTTGATTAAAATATCGTATGTTAAAGATATTTATATGGAATATATAATGTACATTTTTAATTTTTTGGAATAGCCTCTAAAAAGCTCTTTATTCTGAAAGAAGTTTGCAGAATTTTGTGTAACTGGTAAACCGTAAGAGATGCACAGAAACGTTGTATACAAAAAAATGTAGATCACAATAAAACATACAACTTTTTTTTCGTTGAATTGACCATTTTCAGATATTGAATATTATTTGTTTCATATTTAAAATACTTGAAATTTTCTCACACGGAAAGTTGCCAACTTCTGGCCATGCATAAAAATGGATTTCAAACAAATGGCAACCAGCTTTTACAATATTTGACTATAGTTTTAGCCCAATGTATTCCCTTATTTTCCTTCTATTTACAAGGAAGCAGGTAATTAAGAAAAGTTGTGCTAATGTTTAACGAAAAGTCCGTTAAATACCCAACTTGGTATTTAAGTTCAGTATCTTCCATGGATGCGACACGAAGATTTTCAAGAAAATTCCCCCACCCTCAACTACCCTTTACATGGAAAAAATTTATAAACTTTTGATTTTCTCAAAAATGGCTTTAACGATTTTGATTAAAATATAGTATAATAAAAATATATACCTGACAAATAAAAAATATATATCTCGAAAATTCTGGAAATAGCCTATAAAGACTACTTTATTCTGGATGAATTTTACGAAATTTTCTATAACTGCTAAACCATAAGAGATGGACAAAAACTTAGCACAAAAAATGTAGAGCACGTTAAAGCACACACTTTATGTTACATACATTTTTTTTCGTGGAGTTCATCGTTTTTGAGATATTCTTTGTAATTGGTTTCAAAAGCTTATACTCTTCTCATGCGGGAAATGATCAACTCCTGTCCATTGAAACAAAGGAACTTCAGTCACATAGCAACCAGCTTTTGACTAATACTTTAGTTTATCCTACTCCCTTATTTCCCTTTTACTTGCATGGAAGCAAATAATAAGACTAATTCTGCTAATTTTTTCTCGACTAGCATGAAGTAAAAAGAAGTATAAACTTTTTAACAATACTTTGTTGCAGATATGTAGAGAAAGTCTTGTGAATAGAACACATCAGATTTTTTTTATTTAGGGGGACACAAGACCCTTATTTCCGGTGGAATCTCGGTATAGAATTGTTGGGTGGAATGCAATACCTTCTCTATACACTACGTACATAATATGTGTAGAGAAAGTAAAAATATTAATGCCGTATGAGTGAGGTAAGGCTGGCTGTTGTTGTTTTTTTTTAATACAGTTCTGGAGGCTTGTCAGGACTCCGGCGCCGTATTCCTTTTTTCTCCATTTTTTCCAGTTTCCTATATTTCCTTAGTAGACCTTATTATTCTTAACGTTTTCCTTTTAGATATACAAACATAGACACATTTACAAACACAGAAACACCCATGCCCAAGGCGGGACTCGAACCCACGATCCTGTGTGCTGCGAAGATCCAAAGCGAGACACTTTAGCGAGCGCGGCCACCGGGATCGGCATTAACCTTATCTGGGTAACTCACCCTAAGCGAGATTCGAACTCACGACCTTCGGAATGTGAGGCAGGCACGCTGCTACCACCACACTGCCCAGGCATTTACTCTATGACAGGAATCGAACTCATGCCCTTTGGGATAGCAGCTTCCCACGGTACGCATTAAGCCACCAGAGCAGTTTTGTTTGAACTGTTGGCTGTAACAACGGCGTTTCGCTCAGTTGTTTTCACGTGTTAGTAGTATTGATGAAGAGCTGGGAGGGTTGAACTTTTCTCCCAGACTTAGCCACTCTGTGTTCCTCCATATCATAAGTACAACTCTTGCCTGAAGTTGGTGGGGGAACAGCTGTAAAAACTGCCGGAACGATTTTGTTTTCTTCCCGACCGACGCCCGGCGTCTCAGCATCGACTGCTTAAGTTCATGGCGTCGCCTGGCAAAGGTTTCCCGTATCGGATCCAAAAACTGAAACACCGGGTATTATGAAGGCTGTTTCTCGATTATTTCGTGATTGATTTATGCACGCAACGGGAAAGGAACTGCAGGCTTAAGTAAACAATGAAATACAGCTACATCTATTTATATTTCTTCTCTTCTTTTCTGGTGTACAAGTACATGACCATCATTTTTCATTATTGCTCGTTTTCGGTATTTCCAGTATCTGTTCATAGTCCCAGCGTTCTACTGTGCTTAGCTACGTCATACATAAGGCAGTGGATTTGTCAGCGTTCTGGGTTCTCAACCAAGAGCTACTAGATTTGACTCCCGTTGTTAGAATTAAGACTCAAATTTAAGAAATGTGCCTAAGCGAACGGTATTCAATGTCAACAAATCTTATGCATTTCACTAACAGCTTTCCGTACCTGTTCTGCAAACAAACATATTACTAAAGATTATTCTTCTATATACATCATACTAATCGGATAAACTTTAGCAGAAATTGTTTTATTATTTACTTCCTTGTAAATAGAAGGCAACTAACGGAATACACTTAGCTAAAGCGATAGTCAAATCTTTTAAAAGCTGTCGCTTTGCGACTGACGCTTAAATTCGGTTCTCTTCGCCTGGCCAAAAGTAAAATAAAAAGGACAGGGTTGACGATTTCTTGTATAAACTAGGTAGCTATAACTATTTTAAAATGGAAAGCAAAGGCTTTTGTGTAGTAAGTTTTTTCTATCTCTAATGTTTACTAGTTACACAAATATTATCCAGAATGAAAAGGACTTCAGAGGTTATTCGGAAATTCAAGACATAGTTCTTTTTGTGTAAATATATTTCATATACGGTATTTTAATAAAAAGTACTATCACTGAGTACATGATTGTTAGCCTTGTTATATCTATCCTCAGTTGACCACAGGGCACACCGGGTCCCAAGTTCCGAGTATTAGATGTAGTATTTCCCTACCCTTCGCAAGGTTTAGAAGTACGAATGTAGTAGTATTGATTTTTTAATGAAAACCGGTATTAAATTAAGAGAAAAAGCTCACAGTCAACAATTTATTTTTCATGTCAAGTTCAGGTACTCTACATAAATGGATGTACAAAAATGTACATGTCATTATGTACAAAAATAAAATAAATTATTTTAAGATTGCTGCATATCCTAGATGGGTTGTAAAAGTTCTCAATTCATGAGCAGTAGCAAAAAGCATATATCGTTTTAAGAAATGTCAAAGAAATGTATGAAATATTACATGGAATCTGCATTTTAAATACATTTATAAGATGTATAACAAAATATGACATCAACGTCTAAAAACTTCTGTTAAGAAGCCTTATTGAAGGAAGAATAAGCTGTTTTTAGGAAAGATCGATTCTGTAATGACAATACTTAAGTACAAGTGTAATTTTAGACAGAATTTAAGAAATCGATTTAGAAACGCATGTTACATCAATAACTTTATGCATTTTTTATTAATAGGAATTTAATTATAGAATATAATGAACAATGCATATAATTAACATTGTAAAGAGTTCATATAAAGATACAAGAATAGTGACAAATATAAATGGAATAAAAAGATAAAGTACTAAAATGAATCAAGAGTTTTGACTATAATGCGTCGTGTCTCCAATAATTTTCAAAAAATCTGATGTGTATCATTCATATGACTTTCACTACATCTCTGCAACAAATTATTTTTAAAAAGCTTATACTTCTATTTACATCATGCTAATCAGAAAAAATTAGCAGAAATAGTCTTATTACTCGCGAAATAAAGGAGTATCATAGGTTAAAGTGAAGTCAAAAGCTGGTTGCTATGTCACTAAAGTTCCTTTGTTTGTATTGACAGCAGTTCACAAACTCCTATAAGAAAAAAGTATAAGTTTTTCAAAGCAGAAACCAAAAAGAAGGAAGATCTCTAAAACAATGAACTCCACGAAAAAAATGTGTATAGCATACATTGTGTGTTTTAACGTGCTCTACATTTTTCGTGCAGTAAGTTTTTGTACATTTCTTTCGGTTTAGCAGCTATTAAAAATTCCGTAAAATTCATCCAGAATAAAGTAGTCTTCAGAGGCTATTCCCAAAACATTCAAGAAATACATTTTATTTGTCAGGTAAATATCTTTACTATATAATATTTTAGTCAGAATCGTTAGTCATTTTTAAGAAAATCAAAGTTCCATGTAAAGGGTAGTTTGGGGTGGGGGGATTTTTCTCAAAATCCTCGTGTCGCATCCCTGGAAGATACTAAACTTAAATACCAAGTTTGGTATTCACGGTCTTTTCGTTTTTGAGCTATGCTGTCCACAGACACACACATACACACACAGACCTTTTTGTAAAAATGTTTTTTTTGGATTCAGGGGGACCCAAAACATGTAATTCTGGCGAAATCTCGGTATCGAACTTTTGGGTGCATTACAATATATTCTCTATACACTATGTACATAGAACGGGTAGAGAAAGTAAAAATGGAATCACTAAATTAATTCAGGGAAAAAAAATATTGAAAAGCACGAAAATACAGGATGGCGCACGAAAAACCGGCCCCAAGTACTAAAAGTGCTCATTGCCCAACAATTATTGTCATCCATTGTATGCGAATCTATGAGAATTTTACACGCAAAAATGTGCAGTTGATCCCATAAACATACGTTTGCGGTTATCAACAGGATACGGCGACCTGTCGCACTTAACGCGAGTCTATCTCAGAAATTCGTGAAAGATACACAGAGGAAAGGACTGTGGCCGCCGCGTTCACCGGAGTTAAACACTTGTGACAAAACTGTACTAAATAATCCAAAAAAACTTGAATGACATTTTGAAAATTGAAGCGGCAGAGCTGCGCAAAGTGTATATTAACATGTTAGAGCACGCTAAAAGTGCATTGAAGACAGTCATTTTCAGCATCCATTGTAATGTATTGTAAAATGCAATATAAATTTAGAAAATATAAACATTTGCATTAGATTATTTGTTATCTAATTATTATCTATTTGTTGTTGCATCTGCTCGTGGTGAGCCGGTTTTTCGTGCTCCATCCATCCTATAGCTCTTTAACTGTTTGAGACGCCCATATTTATATTTCTCCACGTCAAAACTTGCTGTAATTAGTTTGGATCGTTTTGTAAAGGATCCCTTACCATCCTCTAACAAATAGTTGGCCAAACTTTGGAATCTTCGCTTTTAATAGTTTTTAATTTACTCTAATAAAATAAATACCTTACTTATGGAGATGATATCGTAATTATACAGATTAGTGAAGAAAAGGTGCAAATAAGTGTGTTTAAGCTGCATTCAATAAGTAAAGAATTTAATTTCAGAATACTACATGAGAAAACTAAAATAATGACACATTAAGCGAAGTACACTGTCTGCTCAAAGATAAGCCTCAAAGAAAAAAATCTGATGTGTTATACTCACATGACTTTCTCTAGCTACTCAGTAAACAAACTTCTTACAAAAGATAATTCCTCTTTCAGCACCATGCTAATCCAGATAAACATTAGTAGAATTTAATACTTAGTTCCTTATAAGTGAAATGGAGCTAAGGGAATCCACTGGGCTAAATCAATAGTCAAATGTTTTAAAAGCTGTCGTTATGCAACTGTCATTGTAAATCGCTTCTTTGCTTCGCCAGGAGCAGAACAAAAGAAAAACGGACACTTATTGTCTGAGAAAAATATAAGCATTTCACAACTGAAACCAATAACAAGGAATATCTCGGAAACGGTTACCTCCACAACAAAAATGGAAAGGACATAAATATACGAGATCCTCATTTTCTATCTGGTAAGTTTTTGTTTATCTCTTACGGTTTAGCAGTTTAGCAAAATTCGGCAAAACTCATCCAGAATAAAGAGGTTGTCAGCGACTATTCCCACAAAATTCAAGATATACATTTTGTTTTGAATGTAAACATCTTTAATATACAGGATTTTAATCAAACTCTTAGAGCCATTTTTAGAAAATAAAAATTTTCGAAAATTTTTCCGTATAAAGGGTATTTGGTGGGGAATCTTGAAATCTTCGTGTCGCATTCTTGGAAGATGCTGAACTTAAATATCAAGTTTGGCATTTAAGGGACTTTTCGTTTTTGACTATGCTACCCACAGACACACACACAAACAGACAGATAGACGTTTTTCTAAAAATGCTTTATTTGGATTCAGGGGGTCTCAAAATATATTTTTCCGGTGAAATCTCGGTATCGAATTTTGGGTGCAAATCAATACCTTCTATATACACTATGTACATTGTACGTATAGAGAAAGTAAAAACAAAACTATAATTCAAAAGCAATATAAGTGAATACAGAGATAATGATACATGGCATAAATTAATAAGTCCCAACAAATTTGTGAAACAATAAATAAAACTTTAAAAGGTAAGCGCGAGAGAAAATAAGGTGACATTTTTAAGACAATGGATGTAGCAGTTTTATTTGGAAGCAAATCTGGGATCTTAAAGCACATAAGAGTGTCAAAATGAGATGTGTCTAAAGATGTGAAAAGTTCTTCAAGCAATGAACTTATATTTGCTTTATATATACAATAAAACGATTAATTATACACTAAAACAATTTCTGCAAATTTTTATCTTGAATGATATAAAGCAGGTAGTGTAAAATTATTATTAGATTAGTTTTAGAAGAAAAGTATAGAAAGTCTAATAAATGTGACATTAATAAAACTGGAATGATTATAAAATCTAGTTTAATTCATTCGTTATTGTAGAAATAACTTGAAGGTTACGTATTACTTAAGATTATGGATTAAGCAGAAGTCTTCAGACATTTTTGCTTCTGCATAAAGAATAACAAAACAATACACACTATTTCTTGTCGAACTTTCGCTCTAGTATGTCCACTGACATGATGTGGCGAAAGTAGAGGGACGATACAAAAAGAGAATGGGTGTAATGGACACATTTCTTCAGGATTTCAATACCTGTTGACTCTACAACAATGTTTAATATATAAAACACTTCTAACATGTAGTAAACAGGATATAGAAATGAACTTGATGTTCATACAGTCTGTTCGCATTACATCAAAAATCTGATGTGTTCCATTCACATGACTAGAGCTCAGTTTTGGGTTCCAAAGCGCGCACACAGAGCAGTTAGTGGTTTAAAGAGAGGGTAGTGGGGAGGTGTTTGTAGTCTAAACATGTACACTTTGAAGTATAAAGTAGCTCATTACATGTATTGGCATTATATGCATCTTCTAATTCATGAAGTAACACAACAAAGAATTATTTCATAATATGGTAGGTAAATTAAAACATGTACTTTTACAAATAAAATATATAGCTCGATAAAAAATAAATCAGTATAATAATATTCACAAATAAAATAGATAGCTCAATACAAAAATAAATCAGGATAATAATATGCAGAGCTTCGAAAAGACTTTGAACATAAAACAACCAAACTCACTCAGAATTCATTGCAGTGAACTACAAGGTACATCGTTACTGTATCGAAAGAAAAGGCCTCCTGCTGTCACTCAAAATATGTTTTAATTATCCACAAGTTGTTCAATGTATTATTTTCTGAATATTGCTAACGATTTTTACTAAAATACCAGATGTTTAAAACATTTTCATGAGAAATGAAATGCATTTCTTGAATTTTCTGAGAATAGCCTCTGCAGTCTTCTTCCCTCTGGATGACTTTTATGTAACTATTAAACCGTGAGAGATAGATAAAATCTTACTACACAAAAAAAATGTACAGCTCATTAAAACACACAATTTATGTCATATACAGTGTTCTATAGTTCAGTTTTGGTTTTTGAGTTATGCTGCCAACAGACACACACGAACACTTTTAAATATATATATATATATATTTTTTTTTTTTTTTGCTTTTTTCTGTTTAGGGAAATTATGGGGATTTCAAAACATATATTTCTGGTGAAATATTGTTGAAATTTTTTTGGGCGGGACACAATACCTTTCCCTTACACTATTAAGCGTGCTACAGAAGGTAATATAGATCTCGTTAAAGCAGTTTGTCATAAACATTTTTTAGTGGTTAATCATTTCGGAGATATTCCTTGTTATTGGTTTAAATATTTCAAAACTTGTACTCCTCTTATATAGGAAATAGTTATTCATTTATCAATTCCAGGTCATTCAAGGAAAGCTGAATTTCAATGTCAACATATAGTAAATACTCTTAAAACATGTGACTCGTTTTAGTGTACTGTTTCCCTTGTTTCTTGTGTGCTTATGAGGAAGTAAATAATAAGACTATCTCAGCTGATGTTTACCTTGATTAGCATCAAATCTATAGAAGAATAAGCTTTCATAAGAATAGTTTGTTGCAGAGTAGGTACAGATAATAATGCAAATGGAACTCCTCTTCAGATTTTTACAAATGTTGGAGTACTTTTAGCACTTTTTCAGCATTTTCAGGTCATTAAACCCCTGGTCTTGGTCTGACAGACTGCGGCAATAGAGTTAAGAAGCTTCTGTTAGAGCTAAAGCTTCGAGCGCCCTTTTCCTGACGGATGAAGTTTGCCACATTTGGTTGTTTTCCAAGGCGAAAGATATTTTGACAGAACTAATGTATTGTTTCGATATCAGTTGGCATGACATGCTCTGCGTGGCTTGGCATGGCGTCACAGACAGTTCGAGATGCTGTTTTAGATCTCATGGCATCCGCGATTTCGTTCTGCCTACTTCCCAACATTTCTCTCGGCCTAACACATAATGAGTGAATTTTAATGCAGCTATGCTTGTACTAATAAACGCATTTAAAAGAGAAAACTTGTAAAAATTGTTAAAATTCCATAGTATATATATATATACATACGTTTTACGAATAAATTATTCCCACAAGAGAATATTCTCCCATTTATTTCATGCCTATTAATTCAGTTCCCTGTAAACAAAATGGAAATAAAGGAATACACAAGACTAAACGATACACAGGTCTTTTAAAAGCTGACTTTATGAATTTACATTAAAATTTGTTCTCTATCCATTGCCAGGAGTAAAAAAAAGGGGGATATGAAACGTATGAGGACTTCCCGAATGAGAACAGTTTTAAGTATTTTAAAATTGAAACCAATGATAAGGAATATCTAGGAATTGGTTTCTCTCTACCACAAAGCTGTATATGCCAATTCTGTGTTTTAAGGAAGTCTACATATTTTATGTAGTAAGCTATTGTCTATTACGGTTTACCAGTTATGCAAAAGTAATTAAAATGAAGAGAACTTCAGGAGCTATTCCAAATAAGTTCAGGGTTTAATTTTATTTGTTACGTAAAGATCCTTAATATACAATTTTAATCAATGTGGCTTTTTAATCAAAACCGTCAGAGCCAATTTTGAGAAAACAGAAAATTTCGAGAGTAAATTCATTTAAAGTGTAGTTTAGACTGGGTGGAATTTTCCGAATATCTTCCTGTCGTATATATTTTTCACTTTTGAGCTACACTCAAATACACGGACCATTTTTCTAAAATGCTTTTCTAGATTCAGGGGTCTTCAAAACATGTATTTCATATGAAAACACGGTATCGAGCCGTACATTGTAAATACTTGCAAGAGAAGGTGAAACACGTATTTTATACAGTAGTATATTTTAGTGGTTTAAGCGGAATGGGAATATAATGGTGCAGGATCAAAATCATTAAAATGCCAGTCAAAGTATAAGTGCAGTTTTAAGTATAAACATATCTCTCTCTGCCGTTAAGAAAATTATTTTATTCATTACTTTGTTCTGCGCTTCTTATCACTCCAATTTGAAATTCAGCAAGGGATCTTAAGATTATAGTAAATGAAAGTTTGATATTCTTAGGAAAGTAAATAACTAGAGAGAGCAGACGAGGTTTCGTTTGAGGGATTGCAAGTTAACAACGTTACGGGGGTTGAAGACAGTTAAGACAGCCGTCCGCTAAGGCAACTAGGCAACATTAAGTAACATAGCTACTCTTCCTGTTTTTTCTTTCTTTTTCAACCATGTGCTAAACTATTGGTAAAAATATATTTTTCCGAAAGTCGAAGACGCGATATTGACAAATAATTATTTGGAGAAGAATTTACACCAGAACTCTTTATCTACTCATGGCGATGTGGAGAGAATAACAAACTACTCTTATCCAACTTATTATTTTCGGTAGCATTCGGTAGAGAATTACTCTATTCCACTCAAAACTTCAATGCCAAGATTTCACCGGAAATACATGTTTTGAGGACACCTGAATCAAAGAAAGTATTTTAAAAATGTTTCGTATGTATGAGTGTTTTTGTGGGAAGCATACTTCAGATAAGAAAACTCTGATCATTTAAAACTTGGTATTTAAATTCAACACATTCAAAGAATGCGATTGGAAGATTTTAGATATAAATCCATCACCCAAAACTACCCTTTACAGGGAAGTTTTTTCGAAATGTTCGATTTTTTCAGAAATGCTTCTAACGATTTTGATTAAAATATCTTCTAAAGCTCTATTTATTCTCAAAACTTTTGTATAACTGGTAAACCCTAACATAGAAAACTTTACTACACAAAAAATGTATATCTCGATAAGACAGCAATTTTTAAATATTTTTAGATGAGTTGCCCATGTTTATGATATTTCTTGTTATTGATTTCAATTTTAAAATACTCATACTTGAGTCCCATTGGCTCTCGTTATTCGTTTTTCTTACTCCTGGTCAAACAAAGAGTAAAATATATCACAAAGCGACCAGATGTTAAAAGATTTCTTTATCCCTTTGGCCTACTGTAATCCCTTGTTTCTTTACACTTAAAGGAAATATGTAATAAAAGAATTTATGCAAACATTTATCTGGATTAACGTAAAGTATGTACTTAGACGAATGCACATTTTGAAGAACAGCTTTGCAGAAAGCAGAGAGAGTAAATTGAGTGTAACACTTCAGATTTTATTTCTATCCACGTCACGTAAATCAAATTAACATTGTCGCCCTCCGTGGTGTAATGGTTACCTTCATATACCCAAGGTCGCGGGTTCAAACCCGGCGGAGGACAATGGATTTTTTCGGGCGTAAAAATTCTTAGCATGGCTTCCTTCGGAAGGTAAGTAAAGCCGTGGGTCCCGTGTCGTAGATTTACGGCACGTAAAAGAACCTCAAATCTGATAGAGAGAGGCCTCTGAACAAAATTAAGCGGTCTCACGCCCAGCATACAATGGGACGCTGTTAAAGAACGTCCATAAATAAAACGCTATTTCATTTCAAATTAACATTAATACTTCCTGAGACATACCCAGTAATGAGGGAATGTATTAGGCTAAAGCGATAGTCATATCTTTAAAGAAGTACTCGCTGTGTGATCTAGTAACATTTCTTTCTGTTTACTTGGCCAGGAGAAAGAAAATTAACAATGATTTACCGTTTGGGAAATATATAACTCTTTTAAAATTGAAACCAATAACAAAACATCTGGGTAAGGGTAATAGAGAAAAATGTATTTGACAAAAGTTTTAACAAGTTCTACATATTTTATGTAGTAAGATTTTCTCTATCTTATAGGATATACCAGGTATACTATTTACATAAAATTCAAGATATACATTTCATTTATCATAAAATATACTAAATATGTGATTAGATTAATTACATTCATTAGAATGTGTTCCATTCACTTGACTTTCTCTACATCTTTGTAAGAAATTATTATTAATAGGCTTATTCTTTTATCTAATTAATGCAAATCGAAATAGCATTAGCAGAAACGGTTGTGCTGCTTATTTCCTTATAAGTAGAAGGGAAATAAAAGAATACACTAGGCTAAACCGACAGTCAAATATTTTAAAATGTGATTGCTATATCATAGAAATGCGTTTCTATGCTGGGCAGAAGTTGAAAAGTTCCCGCATGAGAAATGTATAAGTATTTTAAAACTGAAACCAGTAACAAGGAATATCTCGGAAACGATTAAATCCACGAAAAAAAAATGTATTTGACATAAATTGTAAATTTATCATTTTTGTACAGCAAATTTTGTCCATATTTTACAATTTACTTACGTTTTCAAAATTCACTCAGAATAAATAGGTCTTCAGAAGCTCTTCACAGACAATTCAAGATATACATTTTATTTGTGATATAAATGGTTTTAATGTGTGGTACTTTAATCAAAATTGCTAGAGCCATTTTGAGTCCCTATAAAGGTTAGTTTGGGAAGGGGGGATTTTCTTGAAAATCTTCGTGCAACAACCTTTTCGTTTTTGAGCTATAATGTCGGATTCAGGGGTCTTAAAATATGCATTTCCGGTGAAATCTTGGTATTGAATTTTTGGGTGGAATACAAAACTTCCTCCATACACTATGTACAGAGTATGAGTAGAGAAAGTAAAAAGTTTTCAAAATCTATTTCTCGTAAAGGAGACTGTAATGAGGAATTTTGTTAAAATCCTTGTGTCAGATCCTTGGAAAATGCTGAACATAAATATCAATATTTAGCTGAATTGAGCTCTTGAGTTATTCCGGTATCAAATTTTTGTGTGGAATGAATGCTTTGCTTTGTTTATTTAAATTAGGTACGTAGTAGAAAAGTCTGATGTGTTCCATTCACATGACTTTCTCTACATCTCTACAACAAATTATTGTTAAAAAGCTTATGCCTCTATTTACTTCATGCTAATCGAGAAAAAATTAGCCCAAACAATCTGTTACCTTGTAAGTAGAAGCAAAATAAGGGAGTACCATAGGTTAAAGTGATAGGCAAAAGCTGGTTGCTATGTGACTGAAGTTCCTTTGTTAGTATGGACAGGAGTTGGCAAATTCCTGTATGATTTTCAAAGCTGAAATTAAAAACAAGAAGCATCTTAAAAACGATCAACTCCACGAAAAAAATGTATTTTGCATACATTGTGTGTTTTAACGTGCTCTACATTTTTTGTGGGGTAAGTTTTTGTCCATCTCTTACGGTTTAGCACTTATGCAAAATTCCGTAAAATTGATCCACAATAAAGTAATCTTAAGAGGCTATTCCCAAAAAATTCAAGAAATACATTTTATTTGTCAGGTAAATGTCTTTAATATACAATATTTTGATCAAAATCGTTAGAGCCATTTTTAAGAAAATAAAAAATTTCGAAATTTTTGCATGCAAAGGGTAGTTTGGGGTGGGGAGAGTTTTCTTAAAATCTTCGTGTCGCATCTCTGGAAGATACTAAACTTAAATACCAGGTTTGGTATTTTACCGACTTTTCGTTTTTGAGTTATCGTGTTCACAGACGCACTGACACACGGACACATACACATACACATTTGTGAAAATGTTTTTTTTGGATATAAGGGACCCTAAAACATATATTTCCGGTGAAATCTCGGTATCGAATTTTTGGGTGGAGTGCAATACCTTCTCTGCGTGTAGAGAAGGTAAAGATTAAAAATGAATTTCAGTACACAAAATCTTCTAATTGTAATTAGATTTTCATGTTCTAATACGTAGTTAACATATTAATACAAACGTTTACAAATTCTTTGAAATTATCGGAATCTGAGGTAAACATCGCAGAAATACCATCTGGTGAAAATGTTAAATTTAAGTTTGTTTTGTTTGGTATTTCATCCTCTTTACACATTCTCTTTGTTATGAAATAATTGTGAGAAACAAAAAAGGGCTGATTGCGCAGCGTGAGACCAAACGACGTTGCCTGGTGGAGAAAAGACGATTCACAAAGCCTCCCCACTCTGAAAGGCTGTTGCTCTTTCCTTTTATTGTGGTGCTCTCTGAAAGGATTACGTATGTGTGAACTCTATTTAATGACTTGAAATACTTTCTCTCTAGAGGTGAATAAATCCATGAATGTAGTCATGCAGATGGAAAATTAAATAACACGAAATAAGAGCATAAAAGAAATAATAAATTTGGTTGGAAAACCTGCGACAGGGCAAAGAGAGAGAATATATATCCAGAAGAGCCATCAAGGTGAATTAAGTCTACAGTCCATTTTATGCAGTTTCTCTTCTTCTTTTTTTTTTATAACTTTCTCTTTACCTACTATGTACATAGTGTAATGCACCCAAAAGTCCATTACCGAGATGTCACCGGAAATACATATTTTGAGACCACCTGAATAAAAAATAAACATTTTTAGAAAAATGTCCGTGTGTGTGGACAGCATAGCTCAGAAACTAAAAGCCTGTCAATAACCATACTTAGTATTTAAGTTTGATATCTTCCGAGGATATGACACGAAGATCTTCAAGAAAGTCCGCCACACTCCAAAATATGCTTTACATGGGAAAAATTTCGAAAATTCTGATTTTCTTAAAAATGGCCCTATAGATTTTGATTAAGATTTCGTATATTTAACATATTTACTTGACAAATAAAATGCGTATCTTTAATTTTCTGGGATTAGCCTCTGAGGATTACTTTATTCTTGAAGAATTTTTCGGATTTTTGCATAACTGCTAAACCGTTAGAGATGGACAAGAACTTACCGCACAGAAAATGTACAGCACATTAAAACACACAATTTATGTTATATACATTTTTTTCGTGAAGTTGATCGTTTTTAGGATATTCCTTGTTATTAGTTTCAGCTTTGAAAAACATATACTTTTCTCATACAGGAATTTGTCAACTCCTGTCCATACAAACAAAGGAACTTCAGTCACATAGCAACCAGTTTTAACCTATGATACTCCCTTACTTCGCTCCTACTTACAAGGAAGCAAGTAATAGGACTATTTCTGGTATATTTTTTCTAGATCAGCATGTCGTAAATAGAAGCATAAGTTTTTTAACTGCAATTTGTTGCAGAGATGTAGAGAAAGTCATGTGAATGGAACATATCAGATCTTTTTTATGCATTTTCTTTTGTTTTATTTTTGCGGAGAGCGACAGGAAAGAATATACTACATTTTCAAAGTGGTAGTATTGAGGTTAGTTATAGTTTGTGCTCTTATATTAAACAAAATCTGAAACACTAGCTACATATAAGACTTTTAAAACACTAAGATGTGTTGTCAAATATCTGGCTTTAAATAAAATGAAATAATTTCAAGCTTGTTAACAAATTAAATATCTCTAAGAAAGAAGCACGCCGTGTCCGAGTTGTTAGACCATTGGCCCCAGTTCGATCCCAGGCAACCGTATGTGGTATTTGTGGTGGGTAAAGCGGTGCAGAGGTGGTTTTCCTCTGGGTTTTCCGGTTTCTTCCCCATCGCATTTTATCGGTGCTCCATCTTCATTCCATATAAATCAGCGTCATCGCCTGCGGGGCCTATATAGTAAAAGTGGGCGTTAACACTAACAAAACACATACACACAAGAACTAACACATACTTTTTCCCGTGTTGGTTTAGTTAAGTTTTGAGAAACGTTTGTCAAAATGCAGAAACCAAGTGAATGCCTCACGCAACATTCTGGGTTCAAATGGAATGAGCTGTCCCAAATTACTCGGGATTTTACATGGTTTTCGTCAGTCATCAAGGTAAACACCGGACTGGATATTTAACACAAATACAATCGTATATATGACCCAAAGCTTCACCCTAGAAAAAATTAAAATAAATTTCACTAGCGAGTGCTATGCCATCTATTAATAGATAACGAAATCAGGTAAAGTGGATGACACCTAATGCTGTCTGCCCGACACCTGAAGCAAACCTGGCACTAATGCTCAGGCACACGTGTCAAGACTTCCATCACGTGTATAAGCTGATATCCTAACAGAACGTAGTTAAAGTGACGTAAAATAAATAGAGGGAGAAGAAAAAGAATGTAAGGGTTTAAAATATCCTTTCCGCGTTTTGCTTTTTGTAAAATTCGGGTCCTCTTTGCTCAATTCAAGTCTGAGTTTCACACATTTAAGGATGGTTGCTCTCTCTAGTGGTTTGATTTTTATTAAATTCGTGCCTACAGCTAAAAAGGTAAAGTTTATAGAAATGGAACATATGTGAAATAAAACTGGGCGAAGGCCAGTCAACATTTTTTACATCTTCCTCGTTTTGAGAGGCAGGAGCCTTCTGGAAATTTTAATTACTTCGCTTTCCCAGACACAAGTAAATGCGACGAAAATAAAAACCATATATTAACGTGTCATTCCTCAACTAAACGAAAGTTGTAAAGTGCGTTATAGCTATCATCTTTCTCAAAATTAAACTAAAATTTTGGGTGTGATATTTCCAAGATAGTTATCCAAAAAACATTGAAACATGGCAAGCTTTAATAAGGTTCTAAAATGCTTAAGATATAGTTTGCATTGCTAACAATTTCTGTATTTTGAACTGCTGTAAGCAGTCTGTATTTTTTCTCATTTTGAAAGAGTTTTGTATAATTTTATATAACTAGTAAATTATAACAGAAATAGCTTAGTTCACAAAACGTGTATATCTTTTTAAAATACAATTTTTTCATAATTTTCTGGCATTAATCACTTCAGGATATTTCTTGTTATTGGTTAGTATTTTCCAGTACATTCCAGCCTCTTATATTCTATAGCATTTTAGATTATCTTAGAAATGTTTAGTACTACAAAAAAAGATTTCGACATACATTTTGCATTTTAACAAGATTTTCGTTTTCTGTTTATTAAGATTTGTCTGCATCTTATGGTTTAAAAGGTATATAGAATTAAATAAAATGAATTTAGAATGAAGACGAATTTATAAGCTACCAGCAGAAAAGTCATAGTATAGATTTTTTCACACAATATTTAATATAGTATATTAATCAATGCAAAGGGGAGATGGTTTAAAATTTTCCTGTTGCATTCATGCCGTCAAATAATTACGTTGATACCTGTTGATCACACACAATTTTCTAAATCTACCATATTTCATTCAGTGACCCCGAAATATGTATTTTTATATTCAAATTTTCATGCCGGATTTTTATATGTGCCTACACCTGTTCTTATTACTGATAAGTGATACAGAAAGTAAATTTTAGCGGGTAGAGAAAGGTATATAATTGTAACGCATAGAGTACTTTCATCAGGGGCGGTCAAAGTGGACTTTCTGAGTGGTAAAATATTTTCTCTAATTGGTATAAGTGGCAGAGAAAGTAAATATGGATTTATTCAATGATTAATCGGAAATGTTTTAGTTATTTGAAAATAAAGCTTTGTAGTGTCGACCAAATCTAAAAGGATATGAAAGCATTTGTTTAAGTTAATATACATTGGCACTGATCTCTAAATCATTACAAAAACGTACGTAGAGAGAGAGAGTAAAATAAAGAAAATATACCAAAAAAAATCCAATCGAAAGTGAAATAAACATAATGACGAATAGAAGCTTAAAAAGAATAATACAACAAAATAAAATTGAAATTTTAATATGTTAAATGTTATGCTCTGTTACATTATCTGAAATAATACAAGAAAAATAAACAATTCAACTGAATAAAACGCCGGAGTAATGATTTAAATAGATTAAAAAAAAATATGATGTGTTCCATTCACATGACTTTCTCTACATCTCTGCAAGAAATTATTGATAAAAAGCTAATGCTTCTATTTAGTTCATGCTCATCGAGAAACAATTAGCAGAAATAGTCTTTTACTTGCTTCCTGGTAAGTAGAAGCGAAAAAAGGCAGTGCCATAGGTTAAAGTGATAGTCAAAAACTGGTTGCTATGTGACTGAAGTTCCTTTGTTTGTATGGACACGAGTTGACAAATTCCTGTATGCGAAGAGTATAAGTTTTTTAAGGCTGAAACCAAAAACTAGGAATATCTCAAAAACGATCAACTCCACGAAAAAAAATGTATATAACATAAATTGTGAGTTTAAATGTGCTCTACAATTTTTGTGTTGTAAGTTTTTGTCTATCTTTTATGGTTTACCAGTTACACAAAATTCCGTAAAATTCATCCACAATAAAGCAGTCTTCAGAGGCTACTCCCAGAAAATTCAAGATATACATATTATTTGTCACGTATAATCTTTAATATACGATATTTTAATCAAAATTGTTAGAGCCATTTTTTAGAAAATCAAACATTTCCAAACATTTTCCATGTGAAGAGTAGTTTGTGGGAGGATTTTCTTGAAAACCTTTGTGTCGCATCCTTGGAAGATATTGAACTTAAATATCAAGTTTGGTATTTAACGGTCTTTTGTCTTTGAGCTATACTGCATACAGACACACACACATACACACAGATACACACACAGACAGACAGAAACACACACGGGCATTTTTCTAAAAATACTTTTTTTTTTGTATTCAGGATGTCTCAAAACATGTATTTCCGGTGAAATCTCGGTATTGAATTTTTGGGTGCATTAGAATATCTTCTCTAAAGACTATGTACATAGTACATTTAGAGAAAGTAATAAAACACCAATATGTAGTAGGATATGTTCAACTAATTGCAAACACCTGGCCGTCTCCTTAGCGCGCTGCTTGCCAAGCGGCAGACCTAGATTCGCTTCCCGGTACTGGGAATTTTCCCCCGCTGGGAGACCCGTTCCGGGCTGCACTCAACCTCGTGAGGTCCCTGGGGGACCGATTGAAGAGCTACTTGATTGAGATTAGCGGCTCCGCATCAATCGGCTGGGAGGGACTCGAGGGACTGATCACGTCTCACCCTCCAGCACTGCACCTCATTCATGATGCCTTCTAGGACCGAGATGGTGGATGCAGTGGCCGGGCGGTAAGCTAAGGTCCCTTGCGGACTGTCGTGTCATGGAGTTATGTTTACCTACCACCTATTAATATTAGCTTTGTCAGACCACAAGTCACACCTATAATCTTAATCCCTAATTTGGTGTGGTATAGAACTCGGAGGTATTTGCTACTTCGTTCCTCCGTACCATTACCTAGCTAAAATACCAAACCAAGATACAATTGGGGGAGTTCTCGTACCATTTCCATCAGGAATATTTATTGTCTTTAATGCAACAAATATAAGCCACTCTAGTTCTGTGTAATGAATTTTGTTCTTTTTACATTCTCTAGCATATATCTACAATTTACATAGTAGATAGACGAGAAAATTTATTCCAACCAAAAATTCTATACAGCGACTTCACCCGAAACACACGTTTTGAGACCACCTGAATAAAGAAGAAATTAAAATAAAGCATTTTCAGAAAACGGTCCGTGTGTATGAGTGTGTGTTCAAGCTTAGTATCTTCCATGAGTGACACGAAGGATTTCAGAAAGTCCCCACCACCCCTAACTACAGATTACATGGAATATTTTCAAATGTTCAACTCTCTCAAAAATGGCTATGACGATTTTGATTAAAATATCGTATATTAAAGACATTAGCATAACAAATAAACGTATATCCGAAATTTCTTGGGAAGGACTCTTCCATCTTAATCAATTTTGCATACCTTGTAAACCATAAGAGGTAGCAAAAATGTAGATTTCATTAAAGCACACAATTTATATCATATACATTTTTATAGAATTAATCAATTCTGGGATATTCGTTGTTATTGTTTAAATTTTAAAATATTTAAAAAAAATTCAAACGGCATGTCGTTATTCGTTTGTTATATCTTTTGTTTTACTTCTAGCAAAGAAAACAGATACGAATTTAAATGACAATTGCATAGTGACAACTTTTAAAAGATTTCATCGCAGCTTCAGCCTAGTGCATTGTCTTATTTCCCCTCTACTTATACGGAACTGAGTAATAAGATCATTTCTGGTAAAGTCTGTCTTGATTAGCATGATGTCCATACAAAGAATAAGTTGTTTGTGTAGAACAGAAAGGGAAAGTCATGTGAATGGAACATAAGATTTTTTTAGATGCATTTCTTCGTACCCATCTTAGATTTTAGTTTTTTTGTATTGTTTAACGCCCGCTTTAACTGCTGATGGCACCGCAGGCGATGACACTGATGATATATTAATGAAGATGGAGCACCGGTGGAATGCGATGGCAGGGGAAACCGGAGAACCCGGAGAAAACCCTCCCCAGCGCCGCTTTGTTCACCACAAATCTCGAATGTGGTCGCTTGGGATCGAACCCAGACCGTCTAGGTGAGAGGCGAGTGGTCTAACCACTCGGCCATGGCGCGGCCCTTAGATTTTAGTCCTGGCTGAACTACAAACATGTGCATCATGTAATTGCTTTTACATATCGGTATCACAAATGCTATTCTTAATGTTTCAGACACATCGTCTATTTCCCTGACCCGCTACATAAACTTAGCCTATCCTTAGAGCTATCAAACTTTTCTTCCTATTTAATACTAATGTAAAATTTCCACCCATTCTGTTTTTACGAAGCATTGGTGTTAGGGCAATTAGATGAACTAGATTTACACCCCTGATAAAAATGCTGAGGCAGTTTCTCTGTCAGTACTACAAGGCGGGCAGATATACTTACTAGGTACGATGTTCATATTATAATAGGTAATTCCAAATACCGCGGCTGTTGACCCAACCGCCATTTTACTTTCTCTGGCCGTATGTACATACAATGTGCATAATATATAGATAATGTATTGTATTCCATGCAAAAATTGGATGTCGAGATTTCACCAGAAATATTTGTTTTGGGGTCATATGAATTTGAAAAAAGCGTTTTTAGAAAAAGGTCCATGTGTGTGTGTGTTTTTGGACAGCATAACTCAAAAACCAAAAGATAACGTTAAAAATTAAACTTGGTATTTATTCAAAACCTTCTCGGGCTTCTAGCCAGGTAAAAACTTGGCTTGACACCAACGTTTCGAAGAAGTGCATCTTCCTCGTCTTCAGGGTGAACTGAACTGAAGTTTTTACCTGGCTAGAAGCCCGAAAAGATTTTGAATTAACACGTCGCCAGGAAAGCTTTAGTTCTTATTTGGTATTTATGTTTAATATTTACCAAGAATGCGAAGATTTTCAACAAAATCCCTCCACCAGAAACTGCCTTTTACATGGAAAAATACTTGAATTTTTTTTCAAATAGCTTGATTAAAGTATCCTATACTAAAGATATTTATATCATAAATAAAATGTATATTTTGAGTTTTCTGAAGACTTCTTTATTCTAGATGGGTTTTGCAGAATTTTATAAAAATGTTAAACCGTAACGGATAGACAAAAACTTAATAAATAAAAAATATAAATCTCGATAAAACACACAATATAATGTGTTTTTCGTGAACAGCTGACGTTTTTGAGTATTCCTGGTTTCAGTTCTAAGCCATCTAAAGTTTCTCAAACGTGATCATACATCAAAGGGAATCACGTCTCAATTGTTTCACATAACAACCAACTTTTAAAAGAGTTGATCATGGCTTTAGCCTAGTGTATTCCCTTATTTCCTTCCACTTACAAGGAAGCAAGTAATAAGAATTATTCTGCTAATATTTATCTCGATTAGGATGACGAAGATAAAATAATAATCTTTTGTAAGCATTGCTTGATATAAGGAACAGCTAGAGAAAGTATTGTGAATGGAGCACATCAGAGTTTTTGATTTTTGGTTGAACAATGTTATATCAAGGCTATATTTTTAACATTTAAATCCGCATTTCTTATATTGCGTCATGGTGTGTGTCATCATTGATATACTGTGTTACTGGTGGAATCGTATCAAAAAGGAAAAATTTATGAAAACCGTTCTTGGAATCTAGAGAATTAAGGAGCACCGAATGAATCAACATTTTGTGTCATGAAAAAAAAAGCGACACAAGAAAAACAACACATTGCAATTCCAGTGGTTTGCGACGGTATGAATCTGACTCCAACTAAATAGATTTGATGCAACTCTCTGAATTAGGCATAATTGCTGCAAAAATTGAAAATTTTTCAAACGATACTTGAACAAAAGTGATAAATGTTGGCAGTTTTCCTACCCACGCAAATTTATTAGGGTTATTTTGACTACAGATTCCATCTGTAACAAAGACACATCCGAGGTTACAGACTCATAATAGAGAAGCAGCATAACACATGTCTTATTGAAAAGTTTGCTTTGAAACCAGCACAATATTGTTTGTAGTTTTCTATACCTCAGGATAGTAAGAACGGTGAATTCTCCGGTGCGATTTTCAACCACCACATCGCTATAAAATGCGGTTAACGAAGAGTTGAAGGTAACCATTAGCGAGAAGAGGTGAAATTTTGTTGATTTAATTTCTGAGAAGACAACAGAAGGACGACGATAAATCATCTTCAGTGATGAGGTATACTTCAACTTAAGTGGATTTGTGAAGAAGCAGAGTTTCCGCATCTGGGGATCAGAAAATTCTTGACTGATTCATGAGAGGAACAGCGAGTTACGGTTAAGTGTGGGCTGAGGGGCTGTATCGGCCCTTATTTTGTTGAGCATGGGGCAGAACAAGCTTTAGCGGTTAAAGGAAATCGATACCCACGATCATAAGGGATTTTTGTGGCCTCATTTTGATGCAATGGACGTTCAAGTGTTTTGGTTTCAGTAGGATGCTGCCACCCCTCATACTTCCAGCGAAACCGTGCCGTTACCCTGTAACAGCTTCCCAGATTATAACTATAAGCTCCATGGCACGACAGCTCACGGGGAACCTTGGCTTACCGCCCGGCCGCTGCGTCCCCCATCTCGGTCCATTACAGACGTTATGGATGGGGTGCAGAATTGGAGGGTAAGACGTGCCTCGAGCCCCCCCCCCCCGGCCGGTTAATGTGGTTCTCATGATCTGGAGCCGCTACTTCTTCATCAAGTAGCTCCTCAATTGGCCCCCCCAGGGACCTTACGAGGCTGAGTGCACCCCGGGCCAGGTCTCCCACTGGGGATCGAATCCTGGTCTCCCGCTTGGTAAGCAGCTGCGCTACCACCGCGCTAAGGATACGACCAGCTTCCCATAATGCTCATCATTAATAATGGCTATAAGGAACAAATATCATCTTAATTCAGCACTTATGAGTTTTTTAGGAATTGTGTTAAATCATTGATTTATAAAATAAAACACGAAAACCTGTTTTCGTAATTCATTAGTGAATGTATTTCTCGTAATACAGTAACCGTTCAAGTACAAGGGGTTGGCATTCTACTCAACTATTATTTTTCCCAATCGTCTGCAACAGAAATGGCGATTCAAAGAGCTTTTGGACGAACGTTTGAAAGGTAAAACATATACACTTTTCACTGTACATGGCGAGACCTGTCTATTGGCGAAAAGGATGATGTCTATACCATTTCCAACTGGTGTTTCAGCTTAATATGTTCAATAGTTTAGAAGTTCTAGCATCCCTACCTTTCTAACTGGATGCATTTTGAGATTTTATAGCAAACGATAGAAGGTGACTACTGCATGCTATCCAAATATTATCTGAGTATACAGATTTCACCAGAAATGTAACTTTTAGGGCTGACTGAATTAAAAAACACGCATTCTTATAAAACTATATTGCGTAGAGGAGAAAAAGAAGAAAGCAACAAACTTTTCAAAGAAATATGAAGAGAAAGATTCTTGGGGCCAGTCTTCAAGGCAGAATCCGCAGTGAAAATCTGAGGAAGATTACAGGAATCAGAAACGCAAAAATATCAGCCACCCGTAACAAATGAAAGTGGTCGGGAAACGTCATGAGGATTCACCACTACAGATGAACCCATAAAATAACAGTATAGGGCCAAAGAACCGGCCACAAGAGCTTAGGACGTCAGAAAAATGAGCAGACGACCTTAAATTTCACTTTGGACCCAAATTGACTACAGCAACCAAGGAGCATACTGACAGAGGCAGCAGCAAAGGAATGAGAATCTTTCTCAATATGACTACGCGGGGTTTCCAGAACAGCCACTTGCCAGCCAAGAGTCCTTTCCCTTCAGGATTTTAAGGAATATTTCTAATTCTAATGCGTATGAGTAGTATAACCAAAAAGTAAAATTTGTAGATAAAGACTAGACAAGACAACGGAGGTGACCCTCACATACGGCTACCTACACAGACTTATTCTGGGCTAAGAGATGAAGTTAGGGAAACACAGGAAATACCATAGACACGTACTAAGGTCCTCACATTTCCAGGCTCGAGGACCCGCCCCAAGCTGAGCTACTCAGAGAGGGCGATCAGTGGCCCGTCGTTCTATTGTCCACGAAGTGTACTCTTTCTTTTGAGCATGCATGCTCGCCATCTGTCGGGCACCGCTATGCGCCACGAAGTAGAAGCAGGCCCGAAAGATGAAAAGTAAATGGAATGAAGGGGAAATGATGGAAAGAAAATTCTTGGTGATAAGAAACCACTCCACATTTGCTTACTGAGGGCAACCCAGAAAAACCAAAGCATAATCGTCGGGAATCAAATCCGGAATTTAGGTTGTACACGTTTCTGCGGCTCCCCTCACTAGTAAGTAAAGTAAAGCCTATGCCGATAAATAAAAATCATACTTGGTATTTAAGTTCAGTATCATCTAAGAATTCGACACGAAAATTTTCAAGAAAATTCCAGAAACTTAAACCTCCCTTTGAATGGAAATATTTTCTTTTCTTTGCTTTTTCTTACAAAAAGTGCATTCTATAATTAGTAACTTATTGTTTAAAATGGTTCCTATTTAAAATACACAACTGATATTAAACATTTTGGACATTAACCAATTTCAAAATATTCGTGGCTTTTAGTTAAAAATTTACCATCATTTATGAATTTATGCTGTCACTATTAAGCTGCTTTTCTTGATTTCAGCGAAAGATACGGAATTTAAAAGAGGATTCTCTGTGTAGTATTTTATTATATTTAAAGAGGAAATTTTAGTTTAGTTCCAATATTTAAATTAAGTAAGAAATCTTGAATTTATATTATTAGAATTAATACTCATATTGTGCCGGGCATTTTGAAGGTTTGACTATCGTTTCATTCTCCAGTATCCCTCTAATACACGAAATGTAAATGAAAAATTTCTACAAACCTAATCTCAATTAGGAATAACATGAAGCATGTCATCTTTGTAAGAATACTTAGGAAATAATGTATGCTCGTGGAAGAGAAATTAGTATGAATGTAAAACAACATTTTTGTTGAAAATGTTACGGTCAACAAACTTAAAGGTGGTAACTGTTTAGGCAGCGATGGCAGAAAATAATTTTATAAAATTAAAACGCAATTGTAGTTAAGCGTTACTAATAACCATTAACGGAATATAACTGCGAACGTGAAGCCATAAAAACGAATAGTTTAAACATAAAACATATGTTTAATCGTTACTACCAACCGTTGCATGTAAATACGAACCTGAAAACCATAAAAATAAATAATTTAATCGTTAATGTTAACCGTTTCATGTAACTACGAACCTGATAACCATAAAAACAAATAAGTTCAGCACTAATGTTAGCCGTTGCATTTAATTGCGAAGTGAAACCATGAAAACAAGTCATTTAATCGTCGCTAGTGACCGTTGCTAATGTAACTACGAACCTGATAGCCATAAAAATAATTTAATCGTTACTGCTAACCGTTACATGTAACCACGAACCTGATAACCACAAAACAAATAATTTCATCGTTAATGTTAACCGTTACATGTAATTACGAACCTGATAACCATAAAAACAAATAAGTTCAGCACTAATGTTAGCCGTTGCATTTAATTGCGAAGTGAAACCATGAAAACAAGTCATTTAATCGTCGCTAGTGACCGTTGCTAATGTAACTACGAACCTGATAGCCATAAAAATAATTTAATCGTTACTGCTAACCGTTACATGTAACCACGAACCTGATAACCACAAAACAAATAATTTAATCGTTAATGTTAACCGTTACATGTAACCACGAACCTGATAACCACAAAACAAATAATTTCATCGTTAATGTTAACCGTTACATGTAATTACGAACCTGATAACCATAAAAACAAATAAGTTCAGCACTAATGTTAGCCGTTGCATTTAATTGCGAAGTGAAGCCATGAAAACAAGTCATTTAATCATCACTAGTGACCGTTGCTAATGTAACTACGAACCTGATAACCATAAAAATAATTTAATCGTTACTGCTAACCGTTACATGTAACCACGAACCTGATAACCACAAAACAAATAATTTAATCGTTAATGTTAACCGTTACATGTAACCACGAACCTGATAACCACAAAACAAATAATTTAATCGTTAATGTTAACCGTTACATGTAATTACGAACCTGATAACCATAAAAACAAATAAGTTCAGCACTAATGTTAGCCGTTGCATTTAATTGCGAAGTGAAGCCATGAAAACAAGTCATTTAATCGTCACTAGTGACCGTTGCTAATGTAACTACGAACCTGATAACCATAAAAATAATTTAATCGTTACTGCTAACCGTTACATGTAACCACGAACCTGATAACCATAAAAATAATTTAATCGTTACTGCTAACCGTTACATGTAACCACGAACCTGATAACCGCAAAACAAATAATTTAATCGTTACTGCTAACCGTTACATGTAACCACGAACCTGATAACTACAAAACATATAATTTAATCGTTACTGCTAACCGTTACATGTTACCACGAACCTGATAACTACAAAACAAATAATTTAATCGTTACTGCTAACCGTTACATGTAATTACGAACCCGATAATCATAAAAACAAATGATTTAATCGTTACTGCTAATCGTTACATATAACTACGAACATAATTATGACAACTACGTGAAACTCCGAACGAAAACCATGAATACAACCACTTAATAATTTCTGTTACCTGTTATATGTAACTACCAACGTAATAACCATAAAAACAAATACTTTAGTCATTACTGTTAGTCGTTGCATGTAACTGCGAACGTGATAACCATGGAAACAAATAACCTAATATTATTTGTAATGTTACATGTAATCGTTGACGCTCTGTAACTGCTACAGTTGCAACTGTTACCCTAAAATAACGGGTTTGTCACACCCCTAGTTGAGAGTATTCATGGTTAGTCTAATGACAACGCTTGTGTTATAAATAAGGCACCATGGTTCTAGGCACGTCCGTTAAACTGGATGGAAAATAATGCATATTCAAGAGCTGAATTAGACTCTGCCTTGCTTCGGAGAGTCATTGAGAGAGCTTGAGTACCCTTGTAACAGTCATCCAGTATCCGGATGTTCCGTTATTAACACCCTGAGATGGAACAAGTCTGCAGACTTAAACTCTTTATTACTTCAACGAAAAACGTTCCTCCTCGTACGATACACAAGTGCTTTATTTAGTGAATTTTTGGGCAACATTTCCATTTTTGAATTTTTGTTGCAAAATGTACCATAATATAAAGTATATGCTTGCAGCGTTTGACTCTCCTGGGATGGATGTAGAACATGTTTTGGAAGTCATTTTAAAACGCTGCGCCGGTTAAATGACTCCATATGTCAAACTTTAAAATAATTTTGTCAGGTTCAAGTCTGTTGGAATCATTATATATTCAAAATCTGGAAAATTTCCCGAAAGCACTACAGAATGTGTGTGATATAATGTTTGTTTTTACTTTCTTTAGCCCCATATGTACAATGTACATAGTGGATAGAGAAGGTATTGTATTGCACCCAAAATTCGATACTGATATTTCATCGGAAATACATGTTTTGGGTCCCCCTGAATCCAAATAAAAGCATTTTCAGAAAAAGGTCCTAGTGTGTGTGTGTGTGTGTGTGTGTGTGTCTGTGAACAGCAAAGCTCAAAAACAAAAAGACGGTAAATACCAAACTTGGAATTTAAGTTTGTTATTTTCCAAGGATGCGACAAGAAAGATTTTCAAGAAAATCCCCCCACCCATAACTACCCTTAACATGGAAACATTTTCGATTTTCTTTTTCTTACAAATGGCTCTAAGGATTTTGATTAAAATACCATGTATTAAAACCATTTATATCACAAATAAAACTTATATCTTGAATTTTCAGGGACCTGTTTATTCTGGAAGAATTTTGCTTAATTTGGCATAACTGGTAAACCGTAAGAGATAGACAAAAGCGTGTTATACAAAAAAATGTAGATCTTGTTAAAATACACAGGTTACGTCATATACATTTTTTCGTGGACCTTACCGTTTTCAAGGTATTTTTTGTTATTAGTTTCAGTTGTGAAGCTATGCTGTCGCAAACACACATATGTGCGCAGACCTTTTTCTAAAATACTTTTTTTGACTCAGGAGACCCTAAATCATAGGTATATTTCCGGCGAAATCTCGACATCGAATTTTTTAGTTTAATACAATACCTTCCCTATACACTATATACATAGTATGTGTAAAGAAAGTAAAAATCTTAATCTTCTATACACTTAATACTAAACGAGACACATTTTCAGAAATGGTCTTATTACTTGCTTCGTAGAAGGGAAATAACGAAATACACTAGACTAAAGTAAGAGCCAAATATTTTAAAAGGTGGTTGCTCTGTGCCTAAAATTTATTTTTTTGCATGGCCAGGAGTTTATAAACTCCCGATGAGAAAAGTTTAATATTTTAAAACTGAAACCATAAAAAAGAATATTAAGGAAATTGTCAACTTCACGAAAAATGTACATGACATAAACTATGTGTTTTAACAGCTTCTTACGGTTTACCAGCTATGCAAAAGTCATCCAGAATGAAGAGGTATTCAGAAGCAATTCCCAGAAAAATAAAGATATATATTTTCTCATGTAAATATCTTTAATATACGTTATTTTAATTTAAACTGTTACAGATATTTTTGAGAAAATTAAAATTTACAACAACTTCTTCCATATAAAGAATAACTTGGTCTCGGGGGATTTTTGTTAAAATCACGTTGCTTCCTTGGAAGATTTCTAACTTAAACACGAAGATTGGTATATAACCAGCTTTTCGTTTTTAAGTTATGCTTTCCAAAGAAAGAGAGAGATATACACGGACGTTTTATTAAAACGCTTTTTCGGATTCGGGGGTCCTCAAAGCAGTATTTCCAATGAAATCGCGATATCAAATTTTTGTTGGAATACAATACCTTCTTTTCTTATTGTGCACATTATACATACATGCTAGAGAAGGTAAAATTGAAGATTGGAATATCTGCAGCATATAGTTATCCTGAATAATGACATTTTATTTTAGATAACCTTTGGAAGCTGATTATTATTAATAAAAGACGTCTTACAGAATTCCGAGTAGACGACATTATTCACTGCTGAAAAGAGCGACGCTTGATATTTGCTCATGCCACCTTTGTGTTGCCTGCTGGAAGTAAATAGTTGTGCTCAATGGCTTATATTTTCTTTCTCTGTTTATTCGGAGTATTCTCTGCATTTTAATAGAAGCACAGCAATACATCAAACTTGCTTTTAGTCAAAGTTGCTTTCCGCCGTGACGGGGAACAATGAAGTATGATAAGTTATTCATGGGCCGTTTTCTCTGGGAATACGCGCCTTCATTTCGCAGATCATTAATTTGGGTTAGAGTCCAATTACTCCACGTCCCTGCCTTTGTTGCAAAATGAAACAAGACGAGAGAATTCAAGACAGATAGCTTTTCATAAGTTTCAGAACCTGATGTCAATTATTGTTTCAGTGATAGCTGCTAATTGCATGGGTCTCTGACCGTAATTATTGAACTACACAAGTCGATTTTACTGGCCTTTGAACTCGACAATTGGCCTGTTTCAGAGTTGATGATAGAAAGCCGCATTCACCCGAAACCCTATATAAAGACAGATCTATGATCGGCCTAGTTTTAAAAGGAACATTCAAAACTATCTCACCGATATTGAAATTAATATAGTAATTAATATTGCACAAATTTTAGCTTCTCATAGTGTAGGGTGACCAGATCCTGATAAGCAAAGAGTAGGACACTAATCGTAACCATAACTGTCTTAAAATTGATTGGGGAGATATTAGAAATATACCTATTAACTATTTATCAGGATTCAATTTGCATTAGCTTAATGGTGTTAATATATTTAAAAAAAATTGAGACTTAATATTGAAAGAACTTAACTCATTCTGAAAAATTTATAAGCACAAAATTATATAACTTGATAAATAAATAAGGCTTTCCATAAGATTTGACATTATTCTTATGTGTATGACTCTTGCAATGTTAACACACACAGATAAAACTACTTCTTACAATGTTTTATGCTAAAACAAATGGTAGAGATAACAAAATACTGAAACACAATTTAATTTGTTTTTTCAGATACTGTATACTAATATCTTTCACTACATTTTCAGTCATTGATCAGCTTAAGCTTTAAATACTTTGAGTTTGAATTCACAGCAAGCAATAACTTAGTGTTTTTAAAGCTTAAACTTGAGAATGTATTGTACCCAAAAATTCGATACCGATATTTTACCGGAAATATGTATTTTGAGATGCCCTGAATCCAAATAAAGCATTTTTATAAAATTTTCGTGTGTGTGTGTCTGTTAGCCAGTCAGTGTATGTGTGTGTGCCCGTGGCCAGCATAGCTAAAAATGAAAAGTCCGTTGAATACCAAACTTCCAAGGATGCGACACGAAGATTTCAAGAAAATGTCTCCACCCCCAACTATCTTTTACATGGAAAAATGTTCGAACATTTTTATTTTCTCAAAAATGGCTCTAACGATTTTGATTAAAATATCGTATAACAAATAAGCTACTGACAGATAATATGCATATGTTGAATTTTCTGGGAATAGCCGCTGAAGTCATATTTATTCTGAATGCATTTTGTGGAATTTTGTATAACTGGTAAACCATAAGAGGTAGACAAAACCTTACTTAACAAAAAATGTAGAGCTCGTTAAAACACACAAGTTATATTATATACATTTTTTTTCATGAAGTGACCGTTTTAAGGATATCCTTTGTGATTGGTTTTAGTTTTAAAATACTTATACTTTTCTCATACTGGAATATTCTCATCTCCTAGTCATGCAAACAAAGGAACATCAATCACGTAGCAACCAGATTTTAAAAGATTTTACTATCGCTTTAGCCTATGGTACTTCCTTATTTTCCCTCTACTTACAAGGAAACAAGTAATAAGACCATTTCTGCTTATTGCTTCTCGATTAGCATGAAGTAAATAGAATACCTTTTTTTAACATTACTTTGCTTTTGAGATGTAGAGAAGGTAATATGAATGTAATACATAAAATTTTTTCTAGAGGATTGTAATTATTATGACAGGTCAGGTATTTTTGGTAGTAAGTCATAAAGCTGAGTCAGATTTGAAAAGGTTTAATGGGCTTACCAACATTTTGCCATACACCTCAAGGTATAAAGCAATCGCCATTCCAAGCGAAGGTCCATGTTTAGAGATTGAGTCGAATAACGGCTAGTGAGAAAAGGCAATTATCAAATGTAAATTAACATTGATGTAGTTAACCGTAGTAACCAAAAGCATTTGCAACATTGCAAATCGCCCTTGAGGAATTAATTATAATGGTTTACCAGGATGGCTTTATCAGACGAGAAAGTTTAATGCACTTATGGGTACCTCGACCAAGCAGAAGAGCTTTGCCAGAAATATCTGAACATCCAGGTTTCGAATTCAGACGGAAACGTTCAATGTTTCAAGTGTGATACTATTGAAATGTATAATCCAAGCATTGAGTAGAACTATAAACCACATTTTTCCCCGGAAATGTTCGGTTTCAGAGGAATAATTGATATTAATGTATACGAGAGACTGCTTTGAAAAAAGCGTGTCTGAGTGTGTGTGTGTGTGTGTGTGTGTTTGTGTGTGTTTGTGTGTGTGTGTGAAAACAGGCTATATGGCCATTTAATTGTTTGGCCTAAAAAGAAAGAAGTTCCAACGTGATGTAAACTCCAAAAATATAAATATTTACCTTATTACACAGAAACTTTTAAAATACCAAACGTTGGTTAATAATGATATAGAATAAGATTTGTACTATTCAAGCTCTCCAAAGAAAATACTTAAATTTTAAAGCAATGTTATATTGTTATTATTATTTAAATATTTTAGAGTGAGTTCTATATGGGGCGGAAACTTGGAGCATACACTACAGGAAGGAAAAGAGAGAGCTCCTGAAATATACCTTTATGGATCATTTGGGAAGTCAAGGAAAGAGAAAAGAAGATATGTAGAAAAAAGACGCTCAAAATATAGAAAAATAGTAGCTGAAGTAATAAACGAAGAAAGATTACAAAGATTCGAATGATGTAATTTTTCGTGGTTGAGAAAGCTATAGTATTGTAGAAAGCCTTAATACATTTTCATCTATTATTATTATTATTATTATTATTATTATTGGTGTATGAAAAATATATATTTATGTGAAACAGTATACAAGTACGATAACAAGTATATGGAAGAGGCAGAAGATTGTATACTGTGAACAATTCTAATTTTCTCAACAACCCAAGAAACTCAATCTTATTAATGGTTATCAAAATGCCTCGTGAAATGTACGTTGCACAGAGAGGAGAAAGTGAGAGGGAGGATGAGACCGATCGAAGGTAAAAAAGTAACAGAGTGTGGGGAATGCAAGTGCTGAATAACGGACAAGGAGAAAGAGGATTATGATGGTAAGAGACCAAACAAGATGCTTCCGTGGTAATGTGCGAGATTCACCTCTCTCACCTTAACTTTTGCATGGATTTCCCAGATCGGTATGATCCCTCTTCTACCGTAAACTTCCTTTCATTTCTCTTCATTTGGTTCTCTCTTAATATTCTCCTGGACCTGGCTAAATGGTACAGTATATGCCTTGTTAGCGTTTCTCTCTGGTGCTTGGCTGACCGACTGGTACCCTTAGGGTCTTAGTTTCCGATGCCTTCGGATTGATGACACAGTGCGCTAGCAAGGGTAGTGTCATCCTGGAATCGTAAGGGGCCTTGTCCTTGCTTGCGCACATCGTCGTCTGGATCTATTCACTTTTAGATTCTCTTCATCCACTCTCCCAGCTAAGACACAAAGAGATGGCTCTGTTGGACGAAATCACGCCTTGCGGACGTGAAATTTCGGGAAATATGGAAGGTATGGGGTTCTTTTACATGCAAATAAACATTACACGGGACCACCAGTTTTACTTCCCTACTAAAGGAAGCCGTATTAAGGATTTTTGCGTAATAACTTTGTACACATACTCTGAGATATTTCACCTTTTGGACATGTGGGTTGCTGTCATTTGGCATGCGGTATTTTAGGGTGACGAAGATAGTATTTTAAACGAACTTCACATACCCAAGGTCGCGGGTTCAAACCCGGCGGAGGACGATAGATTTTTTCGGGCGTAAAAATCCTTATCATGCCTTCCTTCGGAAGGGAAGTAAAGCCGTTGGTGTCGTGTCGTAGATTTATGGCAGGTCAAAGAACCTCAAGCCTGATAAAACAAACCTCTGAGAAAAATTAGGCGACATTCACGCCCTGTATAAAATGGGAAGCTGAAAACTACTCGTACAACACCTAAAGTACGTCTATAAATAAAACTCCATTTCTCCATAAACCATAACGATATCGGAACATTGTACTTTATCTTTGGTGCATGAGCAGGAATATTAGGAACAACTTTAAGAATTTTAATTCGAACTGAACCAGGGCAACCTGGATCTTTAATAGGAGATAATCAAATTTATAATGATTTTGTAACTGCTCACGCTTTCATTATAATTTTCTTCATAGTTATACCTATTATAATTTCATTTTCGGGACCACCGACTCTACTTCCCTTTCAAAGGAAGCCATGTTAAGTATTTTCGCGTCCGAAAAAGCCACCACCCTCCGCCACCTTTGAACCCGCAATCTTCTGTTTTTAGAGGCTAGCATAGGAACCACTAGACGTTTTAAAATGGAGTATCAAAATTAGATTTTGAGGTTATCAACCACACTCTATATAATAATACTGTAGTTTTATGTAAAGCTATATATACATTTACTTACATGCTTTTTATAGAACAAGAAACGTTTACGATAAATCGCTGGATTTAATCAATCCCAAATCGCTTAAGTGCTTGTGACATCTGACCTTTAACAGAGAAACAAATGATAACGAGCTTCCGCGTTGTTCTCATTGTTGTGTCCACAAGACACCTCGTTAGGAATGTAATTCACTAACCTGGAGCATTTACTTATTCAATTGAGTGCTTGCGTGAGGTGCGTGGGAGTGAGCTTATTCCTGAACAATAGACAAACATCTGCAGCAGGGCGATGATAAATGCAAGCGGCATCGCCAATTCCTCATACAGACGTTGTTACCCTTAACCTTTCCAACACATTTTTCCACCGGGAACCATTTCATTTCCACACTTTCTACTCATTGTGTATTCTCCTTTTATGCCGCAATTGTAACATTTACCTTTTAGGCGCGTTCACCGAACAGAATACCTCAGGCGATTAACGTCTGTGGCGGAGATCCTGGTTTCCTTC
This sequence comes from Hymenopus coronatus, assembly GCA_030762935.1. Lineage (NCBI taxonomy): Eukaryota > Metazoa > Arthropoda > Insecta > Mantodea > Hymenopodidae > Hymenopus > Hymenopus coronatus. Next base: position 71,040,430 of record CM060895.1, read on the forward strand.
CAATGACTGCCCACTATAACCATTTTTACTTTCTCTAACTATATGTATATACAATCAAAATACTTTGAGGTCCCCTGAGTCCGTAAAAGGCATTTTTACATGTACTGTGTACATAGTACAAAGAGAAGGTATTCTATGACACCCAAAAATTCGATACTAACATTTCCCCGGAAATACATATCTTGAGACCTCCTGAATAAAAAAATAGAAAAAGGTTCGAGTGTGTGTGTCTGTGGAAAATTTAGCTCAGAAACTAAAAGACCGTTAAATACCAAACTTGGTGTTTAAGTTTGGTAACTTTCAAAGATGCGATACGAAGATTTTCAAGAAAATCCACTCATCCCCAACAACCCTTTACATGGCAAAATATTTGAAAGTGTGTTTTTTTCCCAAAAATGGCTCAAACGATATTGATTAAAATGCCGTATATTAAAGCTATTTACATCGTCAATAAAATGTTTATCTTTAATTTTCTGGGAATAGCTACTGAGACTTGCTTATATTAGATGAATTTTGCTGAATTTTGCATTACTGGTAAACAGCAAGAGACAGACAAAAATTTACTGCCCAAAGGATGTAGATCTCGTTAAAACACACAATTTATATATATATATAACACATATATATATATAAATTGTGTGTATTCCCTTATTTCCGTTCTACTTATAAAAGAACTAAGTAAGAAGACTATTTCTACTAATTTTTATCGATTAGCATGAAGTAGATAGAAGAATAAACTTACTAACAAAAATTTGTTACCGAGATTTAGAGAAAGTCATCTCAATGGAACACATAATATTTTGAGAAAAAGTTTCATGTGTTTGTGTATATGTGTGTGTGTGTGTGTGTGTGTGTGTGTGTGTGGACAGCGTAGCTCAAAAACATAAAGACGTTAAAAAAAAACTTGGCATTAATGTTTAATATCTTCCGAGTGTGCGACACGAAGATTTTCAAAAAAGTTCTCCCACCACAAACTACCCTTTACTTGGAGATTTTTATGAAAATGTTTTTATCAAAAATGGCTTTAACGATTTTGATTAAAATACCGTATATTTAAGATATTTACATCACAAATAAAATACATATTTTAAATGTATGAGTTATGTAGAATTTTGCATAACAGTTAAACCGTTATAAATTGACAAAAAACGTAATGCAAAAAATGAGGATCTCGTTAAAACAAATAACTTATGTTAAATTCGTTTTTCTTGTAAAGTTGACCATTTTTGAGATATTTCTTGTCATTGGTTTCAGTTTTAACTACCTTTTCACAAACAGGAGCATGCGAAGCGAACAGAACCTCAATTGTTCCACATAGCGACTGCTTTTAAAATATTTAAATATTGCTTTAGCATAATTTAGTTCCTTATTTACCTTCTACTTACGATGGAGCAAGTAATAAGAATAATTCTACTAATGCTTATCTGGATTAGCATGATGTAGTTAAAAGAATATTCTTTTGTAAGAACTGTTTTTATTTGAAAGGGCTAGAGAAAGGTATGCGAATAGAACGCTTCAGGTTTGTTTTCTTTCTCTCTCTTCCTCTCATTTTACTTCCTTTTCATCTTTCAGGTTGACCACGGGACTGCGGTTCGGTTGGGGATGATCAAAATTGTAGAGATTTGCTATTTGGAATTTATTCTCGGCCTCGTCTGAGGGAAGTCTGTCAAGCCTCCACTGCAGATTCAGGCTCCTTGGACCCGCTAGAAACACCACAAAGTTATAATACGACAGAAAAAATGGTTCACTTCGCAGGGGTCAGCATCGAAACTTAAAAGTCATGTGACTTGTGCGAATACTTGTGCACTGAAAATAAATAAATATATACAGGGCGTTAATGAACTACACCGAAATAATTTACGAGATTGTGCACGTGACTGATATAAGTAATTTGAAATGGGCGATGCATGGTCCCCGGAAAAACTTAACGCAACTACATATGTAAAATGGGTGGGTATCAGTTAAAGCAAAGCAAAGCAGGTTGAAAAAAAATGGCTTAGAAAGTCTTTAAAACTGCTGCCCGAGTATGGAAATATCGATTTTTAACAGCTCGTTACTAGCGTTCTCAAGATTTAATGTCGCAAAAATCTGTAAAATCTGGAACTAATCACTTGACAGTGCGACACTGAGCATTCATTAACTACGTTCTTGAGTTACGTAGTCTATTCTGGAGGCGTTTTTTCAACTGCTCTGGTGGCTTAATGCGTACTGCGGGCAGGTGCTATCCTAAAGGTCATGAGTTCGATTCCTGTCATAGAGTAAATATTTATTATTATTATTATTATTATTATTATTATTATTATTATTATTATTATTATTTTCATTCCAGACTATACGTGCCGCGATACGCTAACGAGAACCTAACTCGAAAACTATTTTTCACTTGAAAGCCAGTATCATAACCACTATGCTAGAGAGGTACGCTGTAATATGTCCCTTTATTTTTCGTGTTATGCTCTCGAATGGTTGATTAATTAACCAATGGTGTACTGGCAGTTTAGAAACTTATAACCGCTACATATAAATTTCAATAAACAGGCCATGAGTCTCCTATCTCAAATTACTTATTTAAGTAATCGACATATTCTGTGAAAATAGTTCCGTATAGTTCATTAACACCCTGTATATATAGTATGATTCCTTGCGTATCGATATAAGAAATGGCGTATATTATGCTTTTTTTTATAATTTAATATGATTAGAAACAATAAAATAATACTGCTGCTTTTGTAATAAGAAATTCGTAAAAGGAGAAGGAATGACTTTTCACATTTGTAAGTACCGTGTAACCGTTCAATTGATGTTTGATTGCTGTTACTAGTTATTTACATACACATTTGAAAATAGAGTAATTTAACTGTGAACCGAAAAAGGAATTTAAGAAGCTGTTCATGAGCAACTTAGAGTTATGCATTAAAAGAGCTAATAAGAGTATTTGTAGTAATAGGTGCAGTTTTCCTAAAGAAGCAGCAAGAAGGAAACTTTGGATAAAGAATATAAAAGGAGCTCACTCAGAAGGACGCTCAAAGAACTTTGCTGAAGATTGCTCGATAGGGAGACATTTAGAGGCATATGGTTGAAAGCAGGTGCGCTTGCTATCGTCTTCAATTTCCCAGAGCATCTATCATTTACATTTGTTTATAGGAAATACCCTGCAAGGAGACGTTTTGATGATGACTTCTTCACATGACTGCTCTAATTTAGCATTTTTTTCACTTACTTCCATACGTGATCCGGATTTCATACTTTTGTTATTCTTCTATTAAAGAATTCAGTTTGAGAAATATTTCAAGGATATATACGTACAGCCACTTGAGTCATTTATTAAATAATGCTATTGCATCACTTTGATGTTGTAAGAGAAGAGTACAAATCAACTTAAATTTAGATCCAACCAATATCCTAGAATTTCTCCTGCATATTCTTAAATTTATATCGATAAGAATGGCGTGTTATTTATGGTCGCTCTTTAACTACTGTGGTTCTCAGCGTCCCATTCTAAATTGGGCGTGAAAAGATCGCTTAATTTTGCTCAGAGGCCTCTCTATCAGGCTCTTTTACGTGCCGTAAATCTACGACACAGGACCAACACTTTACTTCCCTACCGAAGGAAGCCTGCTTTCTACATCCGAAAAAAATCCATCGTCCTCCGCCGGGTTTGAACCCGCGACCTTGGGTATATGAAGTATATGGTAACCATTACACCACGGAGGGCGACTAACTTATATCGATGGCTTATGTAATGGGACAACAATATTATGAGTGTTGAACACATGAACTTGAGCACAGAATGATATATGGCGTTATTGTGGAACAGTTTTACTATTCAACTTGGTAAATGGTTGCAACCGAAATTAAAACAGACGCAAGATACTGATTTTGGAAATAAACGTAATCATTTTGCAGGTATCTTTAAATCATGTATTAACTTAATCTGAGACTTTATCACAAATTGATTTGTATAACGCTTTCCCGTTAGCTCTCAATTCCATTATACAGTATAGTCTCGATTATACGTGTTATGTCGGAAGAAGAAGCTTGAATAATCGAGAACACGAATAATCGAAAAACCCGTATTTTAATGATAACATACAGGTACATGTGTACATAGCAAATTACGTTAAAAAGCTTTTTTGAACAGGTACTTTTATTATTATTATTATTATTATTATTATTATTATAGCCCTCTTTACATTAGATACAACTCGTTATATGTAGGTTCTTTACGTTGGGTTTAAACGTTTTATCTTCCTCAAACCACACACACACACACACACACACACAAACACACGGGAACAAACAGGGAATCTGGACCAAGTGAGGACCCAATTTTTGAAAGGAATTCTGGGTGTAGGGAGGGGTACGGCAAACTGCGGAATAATGAGGAAATTCGGGGCACATAATGAAACGATAGAGTGCAAAATCAGAGCACTCAAATATTGGATGAGAATTGCTCACGGGAACCAATCTCTAATTAGGGTAGTCTGCTACCATGAACAGTTGCGAATGTAAGGTAATTCGACGTGGGCATCAAAATTAAGGAAGGGTTGTAAACCATTGGGATGGGATACATTTGGATGGCGGGACAGGCAAACAGGCGGAGTTTTTGGAGAAAAATTAAGAACCGCCTCTGTGATAATGACAGACAGCAAATAATTGCGCAATGCACAGAGAAGGCTTCATTAGAAGTACAGCCTGGGCTAAAATCGGAGTGGGGTATGGAGCAATACATCAAAACAGTAGCAAACTCATTAGAGAGGGGCTCGCGTGGATTAGACTAGGAGCATGGAGGAGCACAAAAATTGCTGACGAGAATCTGTCCCATTTGCGAGGAGGAAGAGTCGTGGACCCACATCTTGGCAAGATGTAGGGGTACGGAGGAATGGAGATTTACCGCGATTCTTTAACACCGCAAATGTAGAGCTAGAAGCATGTTGGACGCTACTGGCAGGCACGGAAGACGTGGACGGTCTAGGTAAATTTATACTTAAGGCAAGACAGCTGAGATCTGAGGAGGCTGCCAATAGAGAAGGGGGGAGGGATAAAAACTAAACAAAAGTGACTACAATATTTTTACATATATATTATGTAATGCTTAGGTCACTGTTGTGTTATGGTTTTATATATTGTGTATATATTAAATGTATATATTTCTTTTAATTGTAATTGTCTATTATAAGAGGGTGCATTTATGAAGCTGTACTCTGTACTGTAAATTTAAATTGCTATATTTGAATATCTGTGTATCTTTACTTTCGGGTTTACTCTCTTAATTCTTTGTTAATGTTTTAATATTGCGTTTGATTGTGTATTACCTTTTTCTTTTATTTTCGTGTATACTTTTTTAATTCTTTGTTGTTGTTTTATTATTACTTTTTAATGTGCATTACAAAAGCACGCACGGGCCCACAGACCCGTGAATTTCTATGTATAATATTGCTATATCAATAAATACACTTATTCATTCATTCAACCAAATCTCTATTCGTAAAATTATATCTTTCTCATCAAATATTGGATGAATATTAACTGCCATAATTATAGGAATAAACCTATGATTAACATATTTCTTCATTTACGGAAATAGTAGTTCATAATTTAAAGAGTTTTCAGGATATTCGTATTATAGGAAATTTATCAATTTTTATACCTTTAACTTCTGCATGTTTTATAGTATCCACACACACACACACATACACATTTACCCTCAAATGCATACTTCCAGACTCTTTGGGGGATAGGGAATAATTCCGGTTAAAGAAAACTTCCACGCCCCAGACGGGAGTCGAACCCGGGACCTCAGGGTGAGCAGTAAGCTCACTGACCACTCGACCACGGAGGCAGTCTTGTATTCGTTGTTCAAAAGTTTATTCTACTTGATATTTTTGGGTTGTTTATTTCTTAAAATGTCCGTGATGTTGCTCTGCTTCTGAGAGCAGTTGACTTTTTTTCGCGAGTTCGCGAATCCCGTGACGCTGATTAAACCTGGTTAGCCAACCACTTGGGGCAAAGAATTCTTCCTCTAACCCTACAGCATCTTAAAAAAATAGCCTCTCCATCGCGCCTGAAACAATGGCATCTACTGCTCTTTTACAATGGTTCAAATATTCTAAGTCATCAAATGTAAATTTATTCATAACTTTTCTTGTAGATAGTCCAGAATTGGAATCACAGTACCTGATAAAATTATGTATTTTCTACTTATTGTTTTAATGCCCGAACAGTCTACATTCCAAATCCATAATCAGCACTTGGTTTGGCAACAGTTTCCCCCTTCTCAAATCTTTCAATTAATTCTAATTTTTGTTTTAATGTCAACACAGGTTTCTATTTTAGAAATGTCTCTTAACTTGCTTCGTTGACACATGCTGATTAACATCATAAAAATTGAATTTGTTTTTAATTTACACGGAACAGAGAAGCCGATAACAATTGAAACGGTATTCTGTTGTCACGCGGCGATCGTTTAAACAATAGAAATAGCACTTATTGTCACACGGTGGATCCATTATTGCTGTTTCCTAAAGAAAAACAATCTACAATACGTTTTTTCACAGGCGGAATGTACGGATAATCCGCAAACCGGATAATCCGCACACGAATAATCGGGAGTATACTGTAATTATGAGAACAACCCTCTCATAGCAACGTGGTCAAGCGAGGAACTGTCAGGGAATTGTGCGTCTCTTATGGCCTGTTAAGTTACCCACACCCCCCCAACACACACACACACACTCACACACACACACACTCACACACACACACACACGTTTCTAAAATGCCTTTTATGGATTCAGGGGATCTCGAAGCATTTATTTACGGTGAAATCTCGGTACGGAATTTTTGGGTGGAATACATATAATACTTTCTCTATTCACATGTGCATTGTACATACGGGCTAGATAAAGTAAAACACGGATCAGTTGGAGGATTGCACTTCTTTTTCTATATAAAAGTACAGTTTCGGACTCCGGCACTGTATTTCTTTTTCTTACGTTTTACCTATAAGTCCTTTGTTGTCCGTTTTCTTTTTACTCACAAATACATAAACATATTTACAAACACACAGACATCCATGGCCAAGGTGGGACTCGAACCCACGATCCCCAGCGCCACGAAGCACCAAAGCGAGTCACTTTAGCGAGCGCGGTCATAGGGACCGGCTCAAATCATACCGGTATATTTTTAGAACTGCACGGAGAGCGGGGCGCTAACTTCATACACCCAGGTGGAGGGCGATGGATTTTTCGATCGTAAAAATCCTTGCCATGGCTTCCTTCGGCCGTTAGTCCTGTCTTGTAGATTTACGGCACGTAAAAGAACCTCTAGCCTAAAAAAGAGACATCTGAACAAAACTAAGCGGTCTTTCTCGCCCATTATAGAATGTGACGCTGAGAACCACAGCAGTTAAAGAGCGTCCTTAAATAAAACTCCATTTCCATTTCCACGGAGAGCGGGATAGTGGTGTTCAAATCTCGGCTCTGGCAATGAATTTTTCAGCTGGTTTAACATTAAATTATACCCTTGGTATGGCGTTAGTATAAGTACATTACTTTGTGTAGCCTTCTCAGCAACTTCTCCACATCTTTGGGAACTTCCTCTAAAGTTTTAATTGAAGCAATAGCACCTGCGAGGTTGTACAACAGAGCTTCTCAGGACAAGAGACGGGGAAGATTCGCCGTAATCCCCGAGCGCCTGAATCACGGCTTACCCTAAATATGAATTCTGGTTCTCGGCGTGGCTGTCAGGACACATTCTCAAGGGATAACATTCAGACTGGCACCTTGCCCATTCTGCATTTATCTGGCAACAATTGTGGAAAAACAAGGCGAAAACTAAACGTGGCATGACAATGCTCGGTGAAATATTGGCCTTGGCGAAATGCATCTCATCTGCGTGTCTGAGGGAACGCCCAATGTATTGGAGCCATTGTCAGGGGATTTTCAAATAGGCGCTTTTTGGCCTACCTTCTTTATCACTATATACATACAAATGATATGGAAGTTTTATATATGGACGCTCTTTAACTGCTGAGGTTCTATACTGCGCATGAAAGGCCGCTTAATTTTGCTCAGATGCCTCTCTATCAGGCTTGAGGTTCTTTTACGTGCCGTAAATCTACGACAAGGGACCTACGGCTTACTTCCCTTCCGAAGGAAGTCATGCTAATCAAGCCAGAAAATTCAAGATATTCATCTTATTTGGTATGTAAATGTCTTTAATATACGGGATTTTAATCAAAATCGTTAGAACCTTTTTTGAGAAAATCAAAACTTTCGAAAATTGTTCCATTTAAAGGGTTGTTTGTGGTGGGGGGATTTTCTTGAAAAATCTTTGTGTCGCATCCTTGGAAGATACCAAAACTAAACCTAAATACCAAGTTCGTATTTAACAGTCTTTTCGTTTTTGAGCTATGTTATCCAAAGGCACACATACGGACCTTTTCTAAAAAATTTTTTTCGGGCTCATGGGACCCAAATGGTATATTTCCGGTGAATTATCGACATCGGAATGTTGTGTGGAATACTATACCTTCTCTGTACACTATGTACATAGTACATGCGAGCAAGGGAAAGTAAAAATGTGGGTTACTATATGATAGTTTACAAAGTCCATTTTTACAGAGCGAGAGAAGCAATAGCTTCTTAGCAACTGATTAAAATGTCAAATATGCTACAAAGAATATCTCGGATATTGAAAATGCACAACACTTATTTTGTATAAGCTGTGCGTTTTTAAAATATCTATATACAGAGCGTCTCAAATTAATGCATGGACTCTTTAAAACACTGTTTCTCAGAAAAGAAGTGAGGCAGAGATTCAAATTTTGCTGTGCATGATTCAAAAATCGATGGAAGAATATGAAACACGTCTATTTTTATAAACTAACATAGCGGTGCATTTAATGTTCCCTGATCATACGTGGTTACTGAAATGTTATGAGAAATTGGAGTAGGTCAACAAGGTTGAGTTTGGTACAGTATCACCGCCAAAAAGTTAATAATCATAAGAATCAGAGACAAGTTTGAAATCGATGAACGGTGCAGGATTTGTTGTAATAAATTCTGCGAAAAAAGCAGAATTTTCACCGATAACGACGCTGGAGAAGTTCACCACAGTCACTACCAAGGTTAACAATCTTAAGAATTCCAGACAAGTTTGAAGTCGATGAAACGGTGCAAATTTGTTAAAAGTGCGACGCGAAAGACGTTTCACCGATAACGAAAGTGTTGATGTAACTATGCAGACTTTTGCATTAAAAGCATCGTTGTTGGGAATGTATTGTGATAGAAGGCACATTTTGAACATACGGATTTAAGGAATGCGACACAACAAACATTCTGATTTGTCTCATTTCGTTGCTGCTTCAAGGTAAATATATAACGTGAAGGCATTTTAATAGCTTTACTTTATTCCCACATTTAAGAAAAAGCATTAGCTGAAATCCAAAATCAGTTATTAATATTTTTCAAAAAGATCCTGAACTAAAATATGGTCGCTGTTGTGCAGATTTTGTGTGAATCGAATATATAGTTTTCAACGCCAGTAAGGGTAAATCAGCAAAACGCCTCTTGGTCATTGTGGATTAGGCAAATTCCCAGGAACAAAGACGCGTGCCTGACCCACTCTATCTGAGGTAGCACAGGTAGGTTGGGAAGTACAGCGCTTTACTAGTTTTTGTAAACTACCAGAAACTACAGAATGGTATCTAACATTAAGCAATTCCTTATCTTACGAAACCCCGCTAAGGGACATATACATTTAGTTATTTGTTTATTCTTCCATCATACAATTTCATCAAAACAGACAGGAATAATAATTATTTATCTTACTATCAGGTTGAATGGGTTTTAATATTAATGAACTGGTTTAATGTGGAAGAGATTAATTTGCTTTAATATTTTACTTTCTCTACACGTACTATGTACATAGTGAATGGAGAAGGTATTGTAACGCACCCAAAAATTTGATACCGAGATTTCACCGGAAATATATGTTTTCGGACCCCCTCAATCCAAAAAAAATAGCATTTTTAGAAAAATATCCGTGTGTGTGTCCGTTTGTGTGTGTGTCTGTGTGTATGTGTATGTCTGTGTGTATGTGTGTGTCTGTGTGTATGTATGTGTGTCTGTGGGCAGCATAGCTCAAAAACGTAAAGTCCGTCAAATACCAAACTTGGTATTTAGGTTTAGTATCTTCCTAGGATGCGATACGAAGATAATCAAGAAAATCCCCCCACCACAAACTACACTTTATATGGAAACATTTTCAAAATGTTTCATTTTGTCAAAAATGGCTCTATTTAGATTAAAACTCCGTATATTAAAGATATTTTCATGAGAAATAAAATGTATATTTTGAATTTTCTGGGAATAGCTTCTAAAGCTCTTTATTCCGGAATATTTTTATTGAACTTTGCATAACTGGTAAACCGTAAGAGATAAATAAAAACTTACTACAGAAAAAATGAAGACGCATAGCAACCTAAGGTAGTCCCTTATTTCGCTTCTACTTACAGGGAAGCAAGTAATAAAACTATTTCTGCTAATTTTTCTCAGTTACCATGAAGTAAATAGAAGCATAAGGTTTTTAAAAATAAGTTGCTGCATAGATGTAGAGAAAGTCATGTGAATGGAACACATCAGATTTTTAAGATAATATTCTAGCATTCTATTTTTAAGTTACTTACAAGTTCTTTGAACAATAATGGGAAATTATGCTGCGATACTTGCGCCTCTAACACTATCTTCTAGATAGATGCAGACATAGGCAAGAACACCAAAAATAAATTCATCCTGCATTGATACAACAATGTTATTTTAGTGTTCTTAAAACCCGTAATATAAACATTTGTACATTTAACAGCTAATTCTTGTTTATATTTACAGTAAGCTATTACGATTACTATTACAAATTTAAAATAATTAGGATAATACGTACAAGACTTTCGTTGTTAGGACAAAATTCGTACGGATTGCATTAAAGCCTTCGAGTCGTAAGTAGTCTTTCGAATAGGTAACTTCTGTTTGCCCCTTTACCTGAAATCTAGGTGGGTAGTGTTGGACGCTCGCTTACACTACTTATGGCATCGCAGGCGGTGACATGCGATGGCGGGGAAAACCGAAGAACCCGGAGAAAACCTGCCTCTACGCCTCTTTCCACCACAAATTTCACATGCAGTCACTTGGGATCGAACCTGGGCCATCTAGGTGAGAGGCGAGTGGCCTAAACCTAGGACAGATCTGCTTATAACGAATAAGGAGAAACCTGTTTGTTTTTATGACACAAGTTTGCCAAAGGTGTGTGTGGATATTACACTAGTGCTTCAGGAACTTCCTAATCTCGTAATGACGAGATTTTCAATGTTATATAAAAACGTGCCTAAAAGAGTTTCGAAGCTAAGACACCAGTTTGTGGACTATTCAAGCATAAGCTAAAAGACTGCTGTTTTTGTTCAAAACAACTTTGTATAAGTCCATCATTGCTTACACAGCATGTTACATAATTCACGCAATATTAGTTTAAATTATAATCATTTTAGCCACAAAAATGTCTGAACACGACGTTTGTTATTACGAAGATACAGGAAGAGAAACATGGTAACATCTCTTGACTTGACAGGGACAATCAGGCAAATCTTCGGAAATGACACTTACGAGAAAGATTATGTAACTCTACGTAAGAGGTTATTAACGATATTTATTACATAAAAACAACACGCGTGGAAGCAGTTGAGATCGACATAGAGATACTTCTGTAAACTGCATCTTCGAAGTGCGTAGCACAAATTTCAGCTTCTAAATGTAATTAGTCATGGGAAAATGGATAATTGCACATGCCACTTGAATAAGTTGTGTCTAATTTTGAAAATTCTATGCAAGTTTCGCGATATTAAGGTGATGCATCTATGAAATTTAACCCAAAAATTATGAAAAACTAAAAAAAAAAAAAAAAAAAAAAATCACTTTTACATTCTCTAGCACGTATGTACATACAGTGTACGTACTAGCTAGAAAAGGTATTGTATTACATCCAAAAATTTGGTGTCAAGATTTCACCGCAAATATATATTTTGAAGTACCCTGTGTTCGTAAAAAGCATTTTAGAAAAAGGTCTGTGTGTATCTGTCTGTTTTGGACAGCATAGCTCAAAAACAAAAATACTAAATTCTTTATTTTTAGTATTTTCCAAAGATGCAACACGAAACTAAAAAAAATATTTCTCTCAAATCCAACTACGGAAAAATGTTAGAAAATTTTGATTTTCTCAAAACTGGTTCTAACGATGTTGATTAAAATATCGTATATTAGAGATATTTACATCACAAATAATTTTATGGAAATAGCCTCTGAAAAGCTCTTTACTTTGGATGAATTTTACTGAATTTTGCCGTAAGCGATGGACAAAAACTTACTAAATACAAAATGTAGATCTCATTTAAGCACATAATATGTGTCATATACGCTTTTTTTTTTTTTTTTTTTTGTTTTTTTTTGTTTTTTTGTTTTTTTGTTTGTTTGGACATGACCGTTTCTTAGATATGACTTGTTATTGGTTTCAGCTTTAAAATACTTATACTTTTCTCAAACCATACAAAACGAGCCAAATCTCAATTGTTTAACATAGTGTTTGTGTTAGTGTGTATATGCGTGTATGCCTCTGAAGAGCGCAACTAAAAAACAAAATGTTGATAAATACTTAACTTGGTATTGTAAGTTTACTGTCTTAGAAAGATGCAACACGCGTTCAAATTAGCCTTTACATGGAACATTTGTCAAAATGTTTATTTCCAAAGGAAAACATCTCTTAATACTAAACATTTTTTTTGTATTTATATGGCAAAAAAAAAACGAATAACCTTTAATTTTCCGTGAATAGCTTTTCACTCGGAAGGAAATTTACCTATACAATCCTGCATAACAGGATGTGACGAAAATGTACAACAAAAAATGTAGTTTTGTTTCAAACAATTTATTTGTAATAACATGTTTTGGTGCCATCAGCCGTTTTCGAGATATCCGTTATTAACGGTTACAACTCTCAATGCATAAGTGACTCTGTTCTGTACATTTTCAGTTGTTTCTCGTGATGTCATGGAAAAAGTAATGGATTTTAATACCAAGTAACAGCTTATAGGATTCAATTATAATTGGATAATATTTGTAAAGAGATATATAATGTTATTTACGGGAAGGCTTATTGCAAGTGAAATGAATAAGGTAGGAAAATAAATGTTTGTAAAAATAACTTTATAACTTAACTGGCATAGATGGAGACAAAGGCATGTGAGTGTAATACATAATAACGTTTCGTTTAGCATGTCTCCACATTTAATGTTTTCAGCAACATCTTCTCATTGCATATATAGGCAGGGATAATGCTCATAACACTGAAATAAATCACGGAGTTAGAATGTTCGTTGTTGCTAATATTAATTAATTTATACTTGCAGCATATCATTAATGAATGGAAATACCTTATTTATCAATATAAGTATCAGAGTAAATTGACGAAACTGCAGAGGATGAAGTTTTAACACAGCGTCAGAAACCTTTCGGAAAGAAAGTTTGCTTTCCACAAAAAAACTACAGTAGTATATAAGCTAACGATATCTGCATATAATCAAAAATTTAGCTTTTAAAGAATAAAAGAAGTTTTAATCAAGAGGAAAAGTAACAGTAATAAGTACTTCTCCGATATAACATGTACAAACATGTAAACATTGGTGACAAGAAGCGAAAATTTAAAAATAAAATTTAACTATGAAATTATTTAAGTGAGAAAATCCAAACCATCTTACAAAAGAAGGTCATCAAGGAAACAATTCTAAAATATTCCATCTCAAGAATTCGCAAATATGGGATTGTTTGGAACTGCGGCAGGCTAATTGAAGACGTCAGAGTTAACTACATTCAACCTTGATGAGAACATAAAGCATTTATGTCAAAACATGCTTAATAAACACGTTTTAAGAATCGACTAACATCACCCCCGATAAAAAAAACTTACAAATACAAACAGAAGACTCCGAGGACCTCCATCGAAAAGGTAAATGGACCGATTTGATATATTTTGTGGTCTGAACAGTTCAACAGATCTAAACCATGTTTCTGATGATGATAATAATGGTGAGAGCCGGGATTTTATGAATCATATTTTTCTTCATCTTAGGCATTTCTAACATATACATAAATTATTGTCAAGGATCCAAATTAATGAAAACTTATAGTCAACTAATTTTCTGCCATTTAATAATGTTAGGACCTGTTTTCCATTTTAAGTCATATTTTGTTGTTTTCTTACCTTTAGATTAAGTATGCATTGAAAGTTATGCAATGATTTAAAATATCATAAGTATCTAATTCAACTGAAAAAGTATGAGAAAATTGGTAATTTTACACCCATTCTTGGAAATTATAACATTCCTACTTAATGACTAATCTGGAAAGAGCTGCTGGTGGGTGAATCAGTGGCTATTGTCAATGAACTAGGAATAATTACAGTTATGTCCAAAACTAGAGTGGCAGGTGAGTTTTCCCTTTTTTGCGTTGAGTGCCTAGAGTGAGGCTGCTTTTGTCCTTGTGTCGTGTGTTAGATTGTGAATTCTCTTTTGTACGTTTTGAATTTAGGAAGATCTGAAAACTCAAGAGAGTTAATGATATAATTCAGTTTTAAAAAAAATTTGTTACATGCCTTTTGAGATTCGACAATATGAACATGGAAGAAATATAATATATTTGAAATTAATTCAAATTATTTTATCATTATTCGTTTATCTCCTTTTATTTCTTCAATAGCATTATACACATGTATAAATAATAGTCTGTACATTATTTTTAATAAGACTGCATGCGTCTCATATGTATAGTATTTTGTAATTATTAGGTATAGTTTTAACGTTTTTAATAACTTTAGGTAATCAAAATCGGGTCCTGATGATGGTATAATGGTTGGTACCTCAATTACTCCTGAGATAGCGTGACCCCATGCAGCTTTATTTGTTCTGCAAGCGTGGTTTGGAGAGTATCTTCTTAGCTATGTGATTTACTAATAACATTCATTACAAAGAAAATGTGTATGTGTGTGTGCGTGCGCACAAAATTAGGGAAAAATATCGTAAAATACTACAATACACTTAAAAATACGCGTATTTCTCGAATATTTTAGCTTCTTTGCCCTATTCATAAGAATGCGGTCAGAAAGGATTCGGCACAGAACCTAGGTTATTGCACCTACACCCATGAGAGGGCGCCCTCGGAAGGGGGGGATGAGGTGAGAGGAAACATCGGGTGGCGGGATCCAGGCGCGTCAGCACAACAATTGCAGAGTCCCTAGAGTATCCAAATTAAGCACCCCGACCGGGACTCTCGCTCCGAATAGGGTCCAACGGCCGCAACCAGCCATAGTTAGGGGACTAAGATAGTCACTCTGAGCATCCTATTGGCCGCGCCGTGACCGATTGGTTAGACCACTCGCCTCTCATCTAGACCGCCTGGGTTTCATCCCAAGCGACCTCATGTGGATTTTGCGGTGGATAAAGCGGCGCAGGGGCGGGTTTTCTCCGGAATCTTCGGTTTCTCCCGCCATCTCATTCCACTGGTGCTCCATCTTCATTTCATATACCATCAGTGGTATCGCCTACGGTGTCATTTTGTAGTAAAAGTGGGCGTTAAACATTATTAAAAAAAAAAAAAAAAAAAACTTTCTTTTTTTCCCAGCCACGCCAGAGAACCAATCGCTATCACTACCAACAGTGAAAAAAATCAACAGGGTGAAGGATATACGAAACTAAATGGAGAGACAGGAAATTCGACAAATAAAAGTAACCCATCCAGCAAGACGATCTGAGGAAACCCATGGGTCAGGTAAGCCGTCCAAGGAAAGTGAACCCATGACGTTCCAAATGCGGGCCACAGACAAAACCATCAAAACCATCTCGCCCTCCTTGGTATAATGGTTACCTTGCTAGTTTCATATGCCCAAGGTTGCGGGTTCAAACCCGGCGGAGGACAATGGATTATTTCGGGCGTAAGAATCCTTAGCATGGCTTTCTTCGGAAGGGAATTATAGCCGTTAGTCCCGTGTCGTAGATTTACGGGCACGTAAAAGAACTTCAAGCCTAATAAAGAGGACTCTGAACAAAATTAAAACGTCCTTTCAAGCCCAATATAGAATAGGACGCTGAGAACCACAGCAGTTAAAGAGCGTCAATAAGTAAAACTCGTACTTCATTTCATCTCGCTCCGTTCCTATTCATAAAGTTGTAAGAATTGTGTGTGATAGCCCACGAGGGACTAAGTCTACCAACCCGACTACCGACCGTATGCCCAAAGGCACATAATAAATGTGAGGGACCATCCAACTGGAACGGGGAGTTGATGTGGTCAGGACCACAGTTTTCCCAGCCGGAATGTTGGTTTCCATGACCCACAGATCGATATCTATCTTCATATGCTTCACGATACTGTGTGGGCGTCAATCCTATACATGGACTGAAAAAGCCGTAACCCCAAGGCTGGGCTAGGATTCACAGATATTTCGTGGAGCGAGCCAACTTGTCATTGCTCTTGGTAAACAATTATAGTGTATCTCTCATCCATTGTTAAAACATGTTTTGAGACTTTTGGACAAGTCCAGTTTGAAACTAAAATAATATTTGTTACGCAATCGTACATTGTTACTGTAATGCAACATTGTGCGTATTTTGCTCATTATGCCAAGCCTGCTAATAACAACAATGACGTATTTCCTATAACAATGATGCGATCCGGTATTCTAAGTTGCCGAGGCTTATAGAGACAAGATGAAACCATTCTATGATATTGTAGAATTAAGGTATTGCTGGGTCTTCTGTTTATTTTGGTGCTGATATTAACAGTCTCGGTGCGAAACATGCAAATTATGCGCACACCTTTTTTGGGCACTCGGCTCTCTAGTCCTATAACTCTACTGATGTGGGGATGTCGCTTTCAAGGCAAACTTAAGAACCATCGATCTGGGGTAGTTTTAAACCCACAACCTTGAAGTCAGAAGACCATCGCCTAACCAACTGAACTACCCAGACCGATGGGCTGTTAGTGGAACAGTAGGTTAGACCAAACACCAGTGGGCAGTGCTTCTAGAATCTGCCTCATTTGCGAGGAGGAAGAGTCGTGGACCCATGTCTTGCCAAGATGTAGGGGTAAGAAGGAATGGAGGGAAAATATTTACCGCGATCTTTTACCACCGTGAATGTAGAACTAGAAGCATGTTGGACGCTACTGGCAGACACGGAAGACATGGACGGGTTAGGAAAATTTAACTTAAGGCAAGACAGCTGAGATCTGAGAAGGCTGACAATAGAGAAGGGGGCGGGATAAGAATAGCTAAACAAAAATGATTACAATGTTTTACGTACTTATATTTTATGTCATACTTATGTCATTGTTGTGTTGTGGTTTTATATATTGTGTATATATTTTTCTTAAGTGTATTTTTCTGTTATAATAGGGTACATTAATGCATCTGAACAAGATTTACTCTTTGTTGTAAAGTTAAATAGTTGTATTTGAATATCTTTGTCTTTTTATTTTCGTGTTCACTCTTGTAATTCCTTGTTGTTGTTATTATTTTAATAATAATAATATTATTAATAATAATAATATTATTAATAATAATAATAATACCATTTTGTGTATTGCAAAACACGTACGATCTGTGGACCCGTGCGATTGTTGAAGCTTAATGTATTGCAGTGTTAGGCCAATAAATACACCTATGTCATTCATTCATAATAACAATAATAATAATAATAATAATAATAATAATAATAATTATTATTATTATTATTATTATTATTATTATATATCAGCATTATTATTCTTTACTCCGTTCTCAGTATACTCTTTTTTTTTTTTAAATTCTTAAGAATTTAAGTGAAAAAATCTTAAAACTTTCTGTGATTATAACATTTTTGTGTTTTCTCATTACCCTGACAGTATATTCACACCTGAAAGATACAGGGAAATGAGTGAAGGAACTTTCCATGAATCTTTTTTATTACGTCATGTCGCTCTGAGGGAGGAAGTGTATATGGTTACAACTTTTCTTCGTTAGTTGGCACTACTGACGTCATCTAAGGTACCTTCCATTCAATTTCCTGACGACAGGCTTCTGTTTTGATGGTTCTCAGGACTAATTGCATTAGCTTCGTCGTGTTCTGTGTTTGTGCTGCGTTAATACTGTTGAGCGATTTTGAGGATCTGCAAAACCAACTTGATGAAACAACAGCTTTGGGATCTCTCTCTCGCTCTCTCTTCTCCTCTCTCTCCGCCCCCTCACCCTCTCTCTAACGAAACCTGGAGGCGACCTTTAACCGATAAGTTACTCCAAGGTTTTTGTAGCCCTTTGATAATACCAATACACGATATTTCCTTTAAGGATGCTAAATTGAATCGATTCATTGTAACTGTTTATGTAATATAGAAAAATAATTTTAAACCAACTAAATAATAAATAAAAAAAATTAAAACACTTATATCAGGTCTATATTTTTACTTTCCACACTGCATATCTGTATTAGTTAATAGGAAGCAACTATATTCCTTCCAAAATTCATTATCAAGATTTCACAGCAAATGCATGCTTTGAATTCCCTTGAAGAAAAGGTATTGGAAATGTTATGTTTGTGTGTGAACAACAAAACTGAAAAGCTAAAATAATCTTATGTGCTAGCTTCACATGCCTTTCTCTACCTATACTGCAAACTATTCTTACACAAGCTTGTTTTTCGATCTACTTCATGCTTATAAAGATAAACATTAGCAGAAATGTTTTTGTTACGATATTATTTCCCTATACAATAAACTAAAACAATATTAAAATCTTTTAACGTTTACAATCCGGCCGCTATGTCTTGAAATTCCATTCTCCTTCCTTGTTTAGGATGAAAAGGGATGTATAATGACATTCCATTTGAGGAACTTATAAATATTCGAAAACTAAAACCTATAACACGCATTATGTCGGAAATAGCTCCACAATAAAAAACATTTGACATTAATTGAGTATTTTTTCGATACCTGTACTTTTTGTGTAGTAATTTTATGTCTATCCCTAATGGTTACCAGCTATGTAAAAGCGATCCTGAATTAAGAGGACTTCAGACGATATTCCTAAAAGTTCAAGGTATACATCGCTAGAGCAATTTTGAGCAAATTAAAATTTTGGGTGGGTGAATTTTCTTGAAATTTCTTGTATCACACCCTTAGAAGAGTCTGAACCTATATCAAGTTTGGTATTTAATCAACTTTTTCTTTTTGAGTTATGCTTTTCATAGAATTTCACACACCCACACACATGCACACACTGTTATAAAACATGTATTTCCTAAGAAATATTTTTGCTGAATATTTGATTTGAATGCAACATCTTCTCTGCATATGTGCTATGAATAAAGCAGAGAAAGTAAAAACTCAAAATATAGGTTCAGAATCTTCCAAGGATGTGAGACCAAGGTTTCATAAAAGGGAAAGTTAGGTACTTTACTGACTTTTCGCGTGTGAGTTATCGTGTCCACAGATACAAGGAAACACGGATACACTGGCATACGGACACATACACGGATACTTTTCTAAAAACGCGTTTTTGAACATAGGGGACCCTAAAACTGTATTTCCGGTGAAATCTCGCTATCAACTTTGGGTGAAATGCAATACCTTTTGGACCTATATACCATGTACTATGTAGAGAAAGTAAAAATAATGAAACACGAGATAAAATGAAAAACTGAAATTATATGAAAGAAATTATCAATAAAGATGGTACCACCATCTACCAAGGCAAGCTTTATCTGAACCATCATGATGGAAAGTGTCTTTTTTTTTTTTTTTTTTTTTTTTAATTTTAAAATACAGCCCGGAGGCTTGTCAGGACTCCGGCGCTGTATTCCTATTTTATCTCTTTTTTCTAGTTTCTAAATTTCCTTAGTTGCCCTATTTGTTTTTCCTTTTTACATATACATACACAAACACATACACATTTACAAACACAGAAACATCCTTGCCCAGGCTGGTCCCCATGGCCGCGCTCGCCAAGGTGCTTCGTAGCGCTGGGGATCGTGGGTTCGAGTCCCGCCTTGGGCATGAATGTTATATGTTTGTGTATATGTGTGTGCTCCTGCTCAGACTCCGGTACTGTATTTAAAAAAAAGAAAGAAAAAAAAAAGGCGGGACTCGAACCCACGATCCCGTGCGCCGCGAAGCACCAAAGCGAGACACTTTAGCGAGCGCGGCCATGGGGACCAGCCTGGGCAAGGATGTTTCTGTGTTTGTAAATGTGGGCCTAGGAAAATTACCTGAAAATAAACGACAGCAAAACCAAACAAATCATTTTCAAAAGAGTCGGTAGATACGCCGGACTAATCATCCGAACTTAACCTCTGGAAATAGTACCAAAATTCAAATATCTCGGAGTTACTCTCCAAAGCACACTGACTTCCTGCAGCACGCATGTCAGAGAATGAGCAACAGCGGTGATTAAAGCAATCTACAACATCCAACAGCCCCAAAAATTTTCAATAAAAACAGCAATGACTTATTTAAACCTGCCATAGCACCAATAACAAACCATGGGATTAGTATAATCTGTGAAAAAAACCAATGACTTCATAACATTAGAGAAAGTCAAAATCACAATACATTAAACGAATCCTGGGAATTGCGAAGACAGCGAGAAAAAACTTCTTCATAGAAGACGTCAGATTGCAGATACTCCTGCCAAACACCAAAGCCTACGAGAGAACAAGACAAATACTCATAAGAAAAAGCAACGCCATCTGAAATGATTTCTACTCCTCAAACACCATGAGGACGGAAGAATGAAAGCAGGTGAACTACGACCCTCGGTAGTTACACGATACGCAGCACATAATTTCCATCATAAACTCTGCCACAACAAGAAATTCCACCAACCAAACGAAAACTGCATTTGGGAACTGTGCAACAAACCGTCTGAAAGATACCACATACAAAACTGCAAGAAAAAGCAAGCGACAATAACGATGTTAGCCGTAGAATAATACGAATCAATTTCATTCTTTGCACATTAATGACCCAATCCATGACGAGAAGCTGAAGAAGAGCGGAAAAGGCCTTAAGAAGACAATGATGATGATGATGGTGTTGATGATTGGTCCCATAATGTCATTCCTTTGTCCGTGACCAAGGCTATCTGTATCACAAATGTATGACCTAAACCAAGCTAGCAAATAATCTTAACTACATTTAAAACAAAGACGCGCTTTGGAAGAACATCATTCAAAAAAGAGTTCATATAGGAAGTTAAATCTGAATACGTTTTTGTATTACCCACAATGTGCTTTAAACGCCCACCGCCTGAAAGGAAGAATAAAGCTCACGAAGGAAAAGGAAATACACAGAGACGACAGAAGGGATTTCTTTGCTGGCACAAACATACATAATGTATGAAGTAGACATCATCGCTTGATTCCTTGTCGGAAGCTGACAAAGCCCCTTTGGTTTTGTTTTGTACCACCCGGAATCAGCTTGCTTTATCCGGGCGGCATGCAAACTGAATTTTCTTGTTGTCGTGTCGCAGCATACTTCACGCTTAAATTAATTTTCTTCTAAACATAACACAAGAAAAAATATGATGTGTTTCATTCACATGGCTTTTTCTACCTTTCTGCAAAAAAATATTGTTAAAAAGCTTATGCTTCTATTTATTTCATACTAATCGAGAAAAAATTAGGAAGTAGTGTTATTACTTGCTTCCTTGTAAATAGAAGCGAAATAAGGGAGTACCATAGGTTAAAGTGATTATCAAATGCTGGTTGCCATGTGACTGAAGTTCTTTTGTTTGTATGGACAGTTGACAAATTCCTGTATGAGAAAAGTACAGGTTTTTTTTAAAGCTCAAATCAAAAACGACCAGCTCCACGAAAAAATGTATATAACATAAATTGTGTGCTTTACCGTGATCTACATTTTTTGTGTGGTAAGTTTTTGTCCATCTTTTACTGTTTAGCAATTATGCAAACTTTCGTAAAATGTATCCAGAAAAAAGTAATCTTTAGAGGCTATTCACAGAAAATTCAAGATAAAATTTTATTTGTGACGTAACTATCTTTAATATACGACATTTTAATCAAAATCATTTGAGCTATTTTTGAGAAAATCAAAATTTTCGAAAAAAGTTCCATATAAAGTTCCTAATACCCTACGCTCCAATAAAGTAAAAAAAGCTACACCAACTATAACAAAAATAATTAGTTGGGTTGGGGGGGGATTTTCTTGAAAATCTTCCTGTCACATCCTTGGAAGATAACGGTCTTTTCGTTTTTGAGCTATACTGTCCACAAACACACACACTCTCACACACATACACACACGGACCCTTTTCTGAAAATGCTTTTTATGGATTCAGGGGGTCCTAATCTCGGTATCGAATTGTTGGGTAGAATACAACACTTCCTCTATACACTATGTGCATAGTACGTATAAAGAAAGTAAAAAGCCTTGATGTGTTCCATTCACATGACCTTATCTACCAATTCTATAACAAACTATTGTTACGAAAGCTTACTGTTTTATCTACTTCCTGTTAATCGAGATAAACATTAGTAGCAATTGTCTTATTATTTGCTTCCTTGTAAGTAAGAGATAAAGCGATAGTTAAATATTTTAAAACATTTGGCTATGTAGTTGAATTTGATTCTTTTTGCTTGGCCAGAAAACAGAAGAAATCAGACTGGAACAATTTTCATTTGAGAAAATTTAAAGTATTTTAAAATTGAAACCGATAACAAGAAATATCTCGGAAATGGTTATCTCTACAAAAAGGCATTTCTGACATAAATTGTGTGTCCTAATAACTTTAAATGTTTTACGCAGTAACGTTGTATCTATCTTTACTGTTTACAGCAAAGTTACCCACAAAGTGGAGAGCTTCAGATGATATTCCCAGAAAATTCAAAATACTCGTAAAGCTTATTTGTCTTGTATCAATCTATGGCATTGTAATCAAACTCGGAAGAGCCATTTTTCATAAAATTTAAAATTTTCAAAAAATATTCCATATAAACGATAGTTTGGAATAGGGGGATTTTCTTGAAAATCTTCGTATCGTATTCTTGGAGCATAGTGAACCTATTAGAAGTTTGGTAGTTAAAAGTTTTCGTTTTAGAGTTATGGTGCACATGCATACATATAATATGTTTTAAAATACTTTTATGATTTCGGAATTCTCAGAACATCTACCTCCGGCGATATCTCAGTATCCAACTTTTGAATGGAATGCAACACCTTCTTTCTCTTCTATTACATTATAATCTGTGGATCCTGTTTTGATACATAGTCCAACTCTTTGTGTATAGAACCAGTTCCTAAAAGAAAAACATTAGTTACCATGCTAACTTCATATACCCAAGGTCGCGGGTTCAAACCCGGCGGAGGACGATGGATTTTTTCGGGTGTAAAAATCCTTAGCATGGCTTCCTTCGGAAGGGAAATAAAGCCGTTGGTCCCGTGTCGTAGATTTACGGCACGTAAAAGAACCTCAAGCCTGATTGAGAGGCATCTGAGCAAAATTAAGCGGTCTTTCACACCCAATATAGAATGGGACGCTGAGAACCACAGCAGTTAAAGAGCGTCCATAAATAACACGCCATTTACATTTTAAAGAATGAGGACTTCTTATTTAAGATAAAAATAAAACCAATAACAAGGAATATTTTGGAAACGGCAAACTCCACAAAAATTTGACTGGCACAAATTTTGATCTTTAACTAGATCTTTAACGTCATCCATAGTGAGGAATTCAGAGGCTATCCCTAGAAAATTCACTATATACATTTCATTTACTATGAAAATAGCTTAAAATGTTTAATTTTAATAAACTATAGATAGTCAATTTTGACAATATCAAAGTTTGTGAAACATTCTTCACTTGAAGGGTAGTTTGTATTGGGAAGATTTTCGAAAATCTTCGTGTCGCATTCTTGGAAAATACTGAACTTAAGGTTGGTATTTAATGGACTTTTCGCTTTTTTGAGTTTCATTCACAATGTAGTCGTAAACGTAAAGCAATAAGTTGTTACGGGTTTCTAGATCTGTAAGTTAAATACGGATATCTTCCAAGCGCACCGCAAGTTTGAAATTGAATAACATAACCAATAATACCCTAAAGAAAATTCACTCAATGTTTTACAAATAACCATGTTATAGAAAAAACTTGCATACTAACAACTGACGCTCAGGCAGTGACGTCACAATAATTTGCTCATTCAAAATTATTGAAAATGCTACAAGCATAGAGAGTGCAGAAAATGATAAAGCTACCCATTTAATGAACTAAAATTATCTCTCTGCGCTTTCGATTTATGAGAACCTAGAAATCTAGACGCATTTGATAGTTAAATCCATTAAATCAAAGGATTCGCAAGGACACTGTCATAACCCCTTGAGGGGAATTAGAGATGGTGCGACACTACACGACCAAATAGAAGAGCATGCTTGTGCAATAAGCCCTGTAAAATCTTGCATTTTACTGTCTGCTGTTGAAGAAGTGGACACAGAAAAAAAGGCAATTTATGAATCTACCATTCCCTTTTACAAGGAGAAATATAATCTTAAAAATATATCAGTCAACAGAATAGTGATAGGGGCCAGAGGGACAATACCCAAAAATTTACACCAATTTTGGATAAATTATGGTCTAGATAAACGCCTACTGCATACAATAGTGATCATGGCAATCAGAGGATCTATTCTCATCCTCAGAAATCATTTGTATTCGTTTTAATACTGATGCTTAGTAAATTCATTAAATTTTGTTAAATGATTTTGAAACTAATAATGCAGTGTAATGTAATGTCAAGATTTGTAAGCACTATTTCATTTAGATTTGAAGTTTATCATCTCTAATTTTATATGTTACCTTTACTTAGTTATACAATTTATTTTTATCATTGTAAATTATTCTTAAAAATGTTAATTGTGTAGTTATACTTTGTCTACATGGCAGCATTTAACTGAGGAAAGTAATTAATAAAATAGACAATGCATAGAGAAAAGAAGCAGAATTCCTCCTGTTTGCACGTAACGCAAGGATAAAGTTTGGAGTTTGCAAACTTTTGAGTTGCATTGCATTGTGTCTTGCGTGTTTCTATGTAAATGCTTACATTAAATGACACGAGTCCAAACTCTTTCGCTTACGTTTGTCTGTGCTTGCATTTCATTGTGAATGTAACATCAACCTGCTTGCAACGAATTGTTAATTCACCTGCTTTTTTGGTACACTATAAAATGTATATGTTTTTGTAAAGCCAATAAGCAGAAGCAAGGGCAAGTAGCTCAAAGGAATTGTTTAATTTTACCGTCTAGTTCTGTGAGGTCAGAAACGTGGCAACCATGGCCTGTTAGTGACACATCTACCTCCTCCATTTGAGGTAGCTGCTACACGCATAATCCTATCATTCTCTCAAACATTTCCACGGCGACTGTAGCTCTTTAGCCAAAGCAAAGCCTTCATCGACTGCCACCACTCTATAATTCACAACCTCGCCCCCTTCCAGCATTCCAGGGAGAACCCTTTCTGCATGCTTGGCATGCTTTGTATTCTCGTCCTATGCTGGCATAAACACTCCGTCCCCTCCTACCTAATATGCCTGAAAATTGACTCGCTTTCCCTACGCACATTGCTTATTCAACGACAGCAGCTATTAAACCAGAGTTCTTCTGAGCATTTCAACAATTGAAATTTTTTCTGAAAATAACTACTGAAAGAAATTTTACATCCTTTTGACGACGATATAGTTTTCATTATCAAAGAATGTGACACGGAGCATGTATTGTAGATTTGGATTTTAAAGCACCTCTTAATGTTAAGTAGTGTCCGAAAAGGCTTAAAACATTGCATGACAGTTAAGGGCTCTCAAGAAGTAAATACTGTTGAACCACCAGAAGAAGGCCAGAGGTGCTTGAGGGGGCTATCTGTTCACGAAGTGCATGCATGCATACAAAATGTAAGCATGTGTGTATGTGAGTCACCCATGCTAATACCTAGTAACTTTTGTAGTAGGTTTAATTACTATTATCAGATTATCGATTTTTAAGTTTATCCGTGAGTGGGTGCAAACACTTTATCGCCAGGGTAGAAAATATTTATATAGCCCGCTCCTCTTGCTCTCCTTATTCTTGACCTGACATAGTTTAACATTAAAGGTATAAATCATAATAGGCTGGATGATATACAGGAGCTGGAAACTTCATTAAAAGTAAACATTCCGAACACAAACACGAATGCTCCACGGACTTTCACAATCATTGGTAAATATATGTATTTTACCACGAATATCTTGCACTACAACCAGCAAAAATTGTACACCTACGTTTATTCATTAAGTATATGAATTATAAATCTTTCACTTAACCAGTTGGAATAAATACATTTGGGAAAATACCTATTCCTACTGTAAATGCTTGAAATTGCTCGATTATACGCCTTCAGAAGAACACCTGCTTCACATTTGGAAAACTCAGGTGCATATTTGAGAACAATTAAACGATATGGTGATTGGAAATCATCTACGGTTGTCGAAGGCTCTATAGAAAATTGCATTCAAAACAAGAAAATTGTTTGAAAAATTCTGAAGACACTTTGAACTATTTCAAATCCAAGAAATCTATTATAAATCACATAACCAATGCTTCAATGCCCACTTCCTCTGACCAAGGAATAACTATTTTAAAATGCAATAATTGCACAATAAACATTGCAGTTTCGTCCAAAGTTTTGTAAGTTTAGTGAGAAAACCGCAATAAATTAAAATGGTGCTAGTGCAAGTTGTTACCTACTAATAAATTGAAATGTTGTTACACCTATTTTAATTTTTTTTATTATTTTCAGTGCCTCTGTTATATAGGATTTTGTGGTTTTGTAACTCATCAACGCTGATGACTTTGATGAGCGATCAACACTGATGCTAAGCAACACAACAACTGAGCATCGCAGCACTTTACAAGCATCAAGTAGGTGAAATAGGAATTTATAAATCTATAATATATCTATAAATATTCAGGACTGTCTAAATAATACTGTGTGGCACTCGCGTTCAAGGCAATTTTATTCTGTTTGCAGGATTCCTCCAATCCATACACTCGATCCACAAATATTCTTGCTCACAAAATAAAATTCTTCTTTTATATTTGTGTCTTAAATAACTATTTTATGAGTCACAGAAGCAGCTGAGAAATAATGTAACTAGTCACTCAGTAACAATTACAAAAATCTGATGTGCTGCATTCACATGACTTTCTCTACATTGCTTTATCTACATTGTTAAAAAGCCTATTCTTCTATTTACTTTATGATAATCAAGATAAACATTAGCAGAAATAATCGTAATTACTTGGTTCCTTGTAAGTAGAAAGAAAATAATGGAATACACTAGGCTAAAACGATAGTCAAATCTTTTAAAAGCTAGTTGCCATGTAGTTGAAATCCGTTCCTATGCAAGGCCAGGTGTTTAAATATTTTAAATCTGAAACAGATAACAAGGAATATATCAGATATCGTCAATTCACGAAAAAAAAAAAAACGCATATGATAGAAATTGTGTGTTTTAACGTGATCTACATTTCCTGTGTAATCAGTTTTTGTCTAACTCTTACCGTTAATCAGTTACGCAAAATTCTGCAAAATTCACCCAGAATAAAGAGATCTTTACGAGGCCCTGCCCAGAAAATTCAATATATGCATCTTATTTGTCACGTAAATATCTTTTATATAGGTATTTTAATCAAAATTGTTACAGCCATTTTTGAGGAAATCAAAATTTTAGAATATTTTTCCATGTAAAGGGTAGTTTTGGGTGAGTGGATTTTTCTCAAAAGCTTTGTGTCACATCCCTGAAAGATAATAAACTTAAATACCAAGTTTAGTATTTTACTGACTTTTCGTTTTTGAGTTATCGTGTTCACACATACACACACACACACCCGCGCGCGGGACTTTTTCTGAAAATATTTTTTTTTGGATACAGGGGACCCTAAAATGCACTTTTCGGTGAGATATCGGTATCGAATTTTTGGGTGGAGTGTAACGCCTACTCTATACACTTATGTACATAGTACGTGCAGAGGAAGTAAAAATTGAGTGGAAAAAAGTAAATGATTAACTTACCAAAGAATGGGAAAGCTCGTAATTAGCTACTCAGTAACGATTACAAAAATAAAGGGGACAGAGATTAATTAGATACTCAAAAACTGCGCTCATTGTATGTGTAAGATTTATTGAGCATCAATTTCAGTTATTAACGCTGGCTGAAAATGGGCAATTAAACATCGTTATGCAGATTCCCATTTTGTTTCTGAACATAACGAGGCATATTACCCTTTGTTATATCACATAGAGACATACTTTCTCTAGCACGCATGCACAATGTACTAAGTTAGATGCACAAAGTGTTGTATATCACCCAAAATTAGATGCCGAGATTTCATCGGAAATAAATGTTTTAAGAATCACTGAATTCAAAAAGATAATATTTTTAGGAAAAAAATCCGTGTGTATGTCTGTATGATGTGTGTCAGTGGATAGCATAACCCAAAAGCGAAGACTTGCCATTTAAGACTAATACTTTTAAGCATGCGACACGAAGATTTTTGAGAAAATTCCCTCAACCCAAAAAATCTTTTATATGGAACAATTTTCGAAATTTAGACTTTCTCAAAGATAGCTCAAAGGTTTTTATTACAATAGTTCATGTTAAAGATATCTACGTGACAAATAAAACGTTTAACTTAAATATTCTGGGAATATCTCCGAATACCTCATCATTCTGAATCACTTTTGCATAACTAGTAAAACGTAAGACAAAAGCTTACTGCACAAAAATGCATATCTCGTTAAAACACACAATGTGTGTAATATATGTTTTTGTGTGTAGTTGACAATTTCCGAGATATTCCTTTTTTATTAGTTTCAATTTTAAAGAAAACTTTAACCCTACTCAAGTGGGAATTTGTATTTCCTTCTTCTTTTGTTTTACTCATGGTCAGGTAAAGAGAACAAAATTTAAATTACATAGCAACCAACTTATAAAAGATTTCACTATCGTTTTAGACTAGAGCATTCAATTATTTTCTTTCTACTTATAAGTAACTAAGCAATAAGGTAATCTAATGTTCATAGCTATTAGCATAAAGAATAAGGTTTTGCAAGAATAGTTCACAACAGAATAGGTAGAGAAAGTTAGGTGAATGGAGCACATCAGAGTTGTAATGGTGTCACGAAACCGACATAAAAACTGGATTCGATCATTTGTTTGAAATAGAAGTATAAAGGAAAGAATGAGGTACAATAAAGCGAATACACAACTAAGGCCATTTTTCATGAATCACATATGAGTATAGGTGTGTATGCATGAAATATCAATCACGTAATCACAAACGTTCACCTTCAAATTAATCAATAGCAACGAACTAGATGCCACAAGAGGGTGAATGCTTAATTGAGACCGATTTGCAGCATATGAGATGGTACAGAAAGTGAACTGTATCATTAAATCATGTTTATCAAGAACTTAAAGGCAGTCGCGACATTTTATTTTGCTTGTTTTGAAAACCAAATGACAGATAATACTTGAACATTTTTGAAATATTCTTCTCAAACTATTAATTTGAATTTATTCTTCTGTACTTCTCATAAGCATTTATAGAAAAAATCTGATGTGTTCCATTTATATAGCTTTCCCTAAGTATTCTGTAGCAAAATATTCTTTAAAATAAGTATTCTTCTATCTTCTTCATGCTAATAAAAATATGCATTAGAAGAAATGGTCTTATTGCTTAGTTCCTTACAAGTAGAAGCAAAACGAGAGACACTAGGCTAAAATGTTAATCACATTCTTTAAAAGCTGGTTGCTCTGTGATGCAAATGTAATTCTGTGTGCAAAGCTAGGAGTAAAACAAAAGAGATACAAAAAGTGTGTATATCATAAGTTGAGCGTTAATGAGATCTACATATTTTGTTTAAAGCTTTTTGTTTAGTTTTGTTTCCATCTTATCACCCTTTAACCTGGTTGGTCATCTCAGAAACGGTTAAATCTGCAACAAAAATGTATATGACATAAATTCTGCGTTTTAACGAGGTATACATTTTTTGTGTAGTTAGTTTTTGTCTATCTCTTACGGGTTATCAATTATGCACAATTCTTCTAGAATGAACAGATACTCAGACCTATTCCCAAAAAAATTTAAGATATACATATCATTTGTGATGTAAATAGCTTTAATATGCGGCATTTTAATCAAAGTCGTTAAAGCCATTCTTTTACAAAAACAACATTTTCAAAAATTCTTCCATGTAAAGAGTATTTTGGAGTTGAGAATTTTCTTGAAAATATACGTGTCGCATTCTTGGAGGACACCAAGCTTAAATACAAAGTTTGGTATATAACGGTATTTTAGTTTTTGAGCACTGCAGTCTACAGACTGACACGAACCTTTTTCTAAAAATCAGATGTATTCCATTGACATGACCTTCTCTACACCTCTATCACAAATTATTGTTAAAAATCTTATTCCTCTATCTATGGCATAATAATCGAAATAAACATAAGCAGAAATTGTCCTCTTTACCTGCTTCCTTTTAAGTAGAAGGGAAAAAGTTTAACGTGTTCCATTCACGTAATGTCCTCTAGCTGTTCGGTAAATAAACCTGTTATTTACATCGTGCTAGTCAAGATGTAAAGGAGAATTAGTCTTATTACTAGCTTCCTTGTAAGTAAAAACGAAATAAGAAAATGCACAGGCTAAAGAAATAATCTCGTCCTTTAAAAACAGATCGCTGTGCGAAACATTTAAAATTCCAATCTCTTTATTTGCCAGGAGTAAACAAATGACTAACGAGAAGAAAGGTGTCTTCCCGTTTGAGAAACATTTAAATAGCTAAAATTGAAACATATATTTCGGAAGTATATGACATAAATTGAGTGTTTTAATAGGATCTACATTTTTTGTGCAATAAGCTTTTGTATATGTCTTATGGTTTGCCATTTATACAAAAGTCATACAGAACGAACAGGTCTTCAGAGGCTATTCCCAGAAAATTAGACATACATATCGTTGGTTATAAAAATACCTTAACCATAAGGTATTTTAATCAAAATCGCTAGAGCCATTTTTGAAAAAATGAAAATGTAAAAATAATGGTCCATGTAAAGGTTGTTTTGGGGTGAGGGATTTTCTTAAACATTTTCATCTCGTATCCTTGGAAGATGCTGAACTAAATATCGTTTGGAATTTAATGGACTTTTCGTTTATGAGCTATGTTGTCCAAGACAGACACATACACACACACACACACACACACACACAGACACACACAGATACCGTCAGGAAATGTTTCTAAAAATGTTTTTTTTTTAATTCAGGGAGTATCAAAACATGTATTTCCGGTGAAATTTCGGTATCGAATTTTTGGTTGTAATACAATACTTCTCTCTATGCTTTTTACATAGAGGGCCCTAAAAACTTTATTTCTAGTGAAATCTCGGTATAGAATTTTTTAGTGGAATGCAACCCTTTTCCTACGTATGTACTATTACGAAGTAGAGAATGTAAAAATATATATGCATAAGGTTGTGGGATTAAGGAGAATCACTTTTGACTAATAATTAATAACAAATAAAATAATGATATAACCTTTTAATTCATAATATGATCGCGCGAAATAACTGGGCTAAATGTTTTTATATTAATTCATTCATAAATAACTGTTATGCTACAGCCCTTGAAAGAACAGAGCCTGCCAATCCAACTGTCGACCTCACGTCCACATACGCTCCGTAGTAGGCCCCCCTCACCCCTTCAACCAAACGATACGCTTCTCCGAGCCGACCGACCGAGGTTACTGGCTGGCTGAGGTTCAGCCAGAGTGCTTTTCTGCGTACCCACCCTCAACAGGGTTTTACCGCAGGGTTTTTATTTCGGGATGGGGTGTTAAGGATGGCTTTTTCAATTTTGGGATGGGTGAGGGAAAAAAGGAGGTAGCACATTGCTCCCCAACGAATGTCATTTGGGTGCAGCGACCCTTCTGCACCTCTGGTGTGTGGAATTTCAAAATTATGTGTTAAAAACATGTTATAATAATTTTGCAGGTTTGAAATTTTGAAGCTACTCACCTCTTGGTGAGGTAGTAATGGAGCTCAGCTTTTGTGCGGCTGTTGGAGTTGTTCCAGTGTTATCTGGTATGCCCACAAGCCATGATGACGCCTGAAGCGGCGTGTTCTGGGATCGTAATCACCAAGAGACCTAACCAGGACGCTCTGATGACGGTTTAACTTTTCGTAAAATGTTGTGGCCTCACGGGAAATGCACGGTCCACAGAATAGATGGACCGGAGTCCTCTGTTCTGTGCCCGTTGGAGCAGGAGCAGCCAACTGTCTGCGGCCATGCCCCAGACCTCACAGGCGTATAGCATGAGGGGGATTATCAGCACCCGGAAAAGGTGTATCTTCAGGCGAACCGGTATCCCGGACTTCAGCATGGGGTACAGGGAGTCGATAGTCCCCTGTGCCTTGGCTAAGACACCTCGGATGTGTTTGCCGGAAAGCTCACTCAGGTATTTATATTTGTTACCCGTTTTAGTTCGAGGGTGTGGCTTATTCCCCCCACCTTCAAACGCTCTAATCCGTTCAGGTTATCTTAGCATTGCCTATTTAAATGTGTATGTATTTTCACTTTGAGTGAAATAAATAAAACATTACATGCACCCGAAAAATATTTAATAGTTTTTGAAAAAATATAGTTCTATAAAGAGAGATCACTGGTTCCTTCATATAATTTCTGCGAGTGGTTTAACTTTTTTTACTTATAACAAATACATTGTTTGTTTAAGCTTCGCTGAAAAGTTTAAACTTCCTGTAACGAAATATTTCCACACTTGACACCATAAACACAAAGCATGAAACACCTTGTTAAGTATACAATCAGGTGAAGCAATGCCTATGAGCAACTTAGTACTGCTGTAACAACCATGTGGACTGTTTAGTGTTTATCGCTTCGTGATAAACCAGTAATATCAATATTAAAATGTTAGACAAAGGGGTTAGAATGTTAACGAAAATCTAAGTGTCATTTTCACGTGATTCGCAATCATTTAAAATTCATTGCGTTTTGAGTTCATAGTGGCTCTGACGATGATGAGCCAATTGGAAGAAGGTAGCATAAAATATAGTTGCTTCAGTAACGCCAATGATGAAATTTTTGTTGTTCTCTTGAAGTTAAAAGCTATCTTAAGAATGTTAAAATATTGATTCCAACAAAATAGATTTCTTTTTTCGCTTACTAGCTGTTGGAATATTGTCCCTTGATATGTGTCATATGAACCTGCAAAGATAAGCTACTGCACTACTACCTAGTTAGCTAAGCACATGACCTAAGTCAAATGACAAGGAATTATATTATTTCATTCATAGTACTTTAAAATATATTTTCTTACAAGAAATTAAATTTACCCACAATGATGAAGAAATTGATTATTTATGAACGCTCTTTAACTACTGTGGTTTTCAGTGTCGTATTCTACATTGGGAGTGAAATACCGCCTAGTTTCTCTGAGAGAGCTCTTTATTAAGCTTGCATTTTTTTTTACATGCCGTAAATCTACGACACTGAACCACTGGCATAAGTTCCACTCCATGCTAAGAAATTTTACACAAAAAACATCGCTCTCCGCCGAGTTTGAACCCGCAACCTTGGGAAATCTACGATGCATATAAATTACAAATATATGTTTTGTATAAAAATGTACTCAAGTTCATAAAAACAGCGAAACAATTTAAAAACGAATAAATAAACCCAAATATTTAAATTCTCAACATTAAAAAAATATGATTCACACTAGTTGTTCTACAAACTATGGTTACAAAGGATGCATTATGGTAATCGAGATTATCATTAGCAGAAATGGTTGTACCAGTTCCTTCTAAGTAGAAAGGAAATACGGTAATACACTAGGCTAAAGCAATGGCCAAATCTCGTAAAAAGCCGGTCGCTATGTGAAACAATTGAAATTTAGTTCATTTTGTACGGCTGGGAGTAAAACAAAAGGGAGATGAAACAATAGATGACCTCCCGCTTGAGAAAAGTCAGAGTAGGAATATTTTGGAAACAGTTAACTCTACAAAAAAAGTATCTGATATAAAGTGTCTGTTTTAAGGAATGCTACATGTTCTGTGTTGGAAGTTTTTGTTATCTCTTACAATGTTATACAAAATTTATCCAGAACGAAGAGCTTTTCAAAGTTAGTCCCAGAAAATTCAGATATACATTTTATGTGTAATATAAACATCTGTAATATATGGTATTTTAATCAAAATCGTTAGACTCGTCCTTGTTAGTGGACAAATATGCTAACAGAGAACTATTGTTGACATGCAATCTGCAATCGTTACACCTGTGAGAGTGGATATGTTTGTTGTCGGCAACTTCTTTGACGCCGAAGCCAGCTTTGGTGCTTCGTAGCGCTGGGGATCGTGGGTTCGAGTCCCGCCTTGGGCATGGGTGTTATATGTTTGTGTATATGTTTGTGTTGTAAAAGTAAGAAAACAGTAATAAACAGTAATAATACGGCAAAACAAAGTAAAAAGAAAAAGGTAAATAAAAGTAGGGTATACAGTGCCGGAGTCCTGATCAGACTCCGGTACTGTATTTTAAAAAAAAACATAAAAAAAAAAAAAAAAGCCGGTCATTGTTACACCTGAGAGAGTTTGTAAAATCTGAGGTGGTTTGGACGTGCGAGTATTAAGTACTGATACTTTATACTTCGTGATCAACAGGTATAAAAATCTGATGAGTTCAATTCATATGACTTTCTCTAGCTGTTACAAAATATTATTCTTTTATCTATATCATGCAAATCGAGATAAACATTAGTAAAATTGGTATTGTTGCTTGCGTCTTTGTAAGCAGAAGGGAAATAAGGGAATGCGCAGGCTAAAGCCACATATATAATAAAAATGTCTTAAACATATAGAATTTTAAACAAGATAGAGCCATTTTTATGTAAATAAAAAATTTGGGAAAATTTTCCATCTGAAGTGTAGTTGGGAATAGGGGGGGATTTTCTTGAAAAATCTTCGTGTCGCATCATTGGAAAATACTGAATTTTGAGCCGTTACCCTCATCTACAGCTCAAACCACATTGTTGATATCAACAACAG
Source organism: Hymenopus coronatus (assembly GCA_030762935.1). NCBI lineage: Eukaryota > Metazoa > Arthropoda > Insecta > Mantodea > Hymenopodidae > Hymenopus > Hymenopus coronatus. The sequence continues at coordinate 71,075,657 of CM060895.1, forward strand.
CGTGCGTCATCGTTACGACAGAAACAAGCTCACCATACAACTTACCAGAGTGATGTAGCATGCAACTTTGCTGCGACCTGATGGGGAAAAGACAGAATCAATGCCTTTAGCAAGCCATCGTGGGAGAGAACAAGTCAGTTCAGCTAGAATATTGTCATGGACGCTCTTTTTACTTTCTCTATACGTACTATGTACATAGTGTATAGAGAAGGTATTGCATTGTGCCCAAAAATTCGATACCGAGATTTCACCGGAAATATATGTTTTGAGACCCCCTGAATCCAAAAAAAGAACTTTTAGAAACATGTCCGTGTGTGTGTCTGTTTGTCTGTATGTGTGTGTCTGTGGGCAGCATAGTTCAAAAACGAAAAGACCGTTAAAAACCAAACTTGGTATTTAAGTTTGATATCTTCCAAGGATGCGACACGAAGATTTTCAAGAAATCCCCCCACCACAAACTACCCTTTACATGGAACTTTTTTCTAAAATTTTGATTTTATAAAAAATGGCTCCAACAATTTTGATTAAAATCCCGAATATTACTGACATTTACATACCAAATAAAATGTATATCTTGAATTTTCTGGGAATAGCCTCTGAAGGCCTCTTTATTCTGGATGAATTTTGCCGAATTTTACTTAACTGCTAAACGGTAAGAGATAGACAAAAGCTTACAACTCAGAAAATGTAGAGCACATTAAGACACACAATTTATGTTATACAAATTTTTTCGTGGAGTTGATCGTTTTTTAGTTATTCATTGTTTTTGATTTCACCTTTCAAAAACTTATATTTTCTCATACACGAATTTGTCAGCTCCTGCCCATGCAAGTAAAGGAACTTCCGTCAAATAACAACCAGTCTCTGATCATCACTTTGACCTATGGTACTCCCTTATTTCGCTCCTACTTAAAAGGAAGCAAGTAATAAGACTATTTCTGACATTTTTTTTTTTTTTTCTCGATTAGCATGAAGTAAATAGAAGCACAAGCTTTTTAACAATAATTTGTTGCAGAGATATAGAGAAAGTCATGTGAATGGAACACATCAGATCTTTTTCAATAAGAACAGCTTGGTTAAATTGGGGATATTATTCGTTTGGCAGTCAACATTTTGTAATCGTGAAAATCCATTTTTGCTGGAGATAATCAGACTTAAATTCATTACTAAATTTTCACCAAAATGTGTTTCATTGCCTGTAACTTATCAGTAACTTATGTATAATTTATGGGACGCATTAACAAACTACAACTTAAAATTTAGAAATGTAATCAAGGTTAAAAGCACATGTTTAGCAAAGACGTTCATAAAAAAGAGATTCAAACAAATTTGATGATAATGTGACAGTGTTTTTTTCAGTTTCCTAGAACATTTTCCCTAGGCCTTTATGAAACACGTTTATGTAAAAATTTCCTCTGAGTTTTTTTGTACAAAGTATTGCCTATATTTACTGCAGTACAATTTAAATGCCAAGTTATGCGAATCGTTTTTCAAAAAATGCATTTCTGTTTTTAAAATTAAAGAACCCTACACCATGCATTTGTGGTTAAATATCAGTGTAGAACCTTTGAGTGGAATATAATACCTTCTCTATTTACTGTATATACATTGTAAGAGGGAAATCCAAGTAACAGGCGATTTATAATAATGACAGTTATTAGCACAAAACTTTATTTATAAGGTTACACTACCTTAATCTATTTCTCAACGCAATCGCCATCGCTATTAAGGTATTTACTGTCACGCGGTTTAGCAATGCAGATGTTATACTCTTCTTTCGCCAAAAATCTGAGCCAAGATATTCTGTCACTTTGAGGTTGGGACATTTTTTCACCCAAGAGTCATGTATGGTGTACAAAGTAAAACGTTTGAACTCTTTTATCAAGATATACTTTCAACTACTGATGGACTTCCACTCGGTCTTTGTCGTGCATACTGGTAGTTCCTTGATTACTCTAAATTAAGCGCCATTTTCAAACTGAAGACTCGTTCATTGCATTGTCACCATACACTTGCGCTATCTGCCTATATATAAAATATTCGATTGACCGAACATTTTGTGCATTCTAAAAAGAACAAAACCAAAAGAAACGAATATGCCCTTTGGCGGTAGAAAAGTATAACATCGGCATTGAAAAACTGGTGCCAAGTGACATTGAATGTCTTCAGAGAATGGAGATTACGTTGAGAAATAGAGTAAGGTACTGTAACTTTGTAAATAAAGTGTTGTTTTGATATCTTTCGTTATTATTTAGTTATGCCAAATCGTCTGTTACTTTCTGGATTGCCCTCGTACAGGCGTGCTAGATAAAGTGACGGAGCTGTGCCTCAGTTTCAACTGGAAGTGCATAACGAGCAGCAGTTGCTTTCAGTTTCGACGAGAATTGCATAGCCAACAGTAATAGTCTCGCCACAGTGGACGTTGAAAGGAAACTGAATTGTTACCAAAGCGAAGAAAGAACGTTATTTGCAAGCAGCTTCTGATTGTAATAAGTTTTTGAAGGAAGGAAATAGAGAGTTTTTGTTGGAGAAATAAAATAGAGCTCTTGTTACACTATGATAGCCAGATACAGTTGATGTTATGTAGCCGTTGGTTAAAGTATGATGTAGTTTAAGCGAGTAGAGGGACGAATTGTGTTAACAGGAGAAGAGTAAAATTGAAGTACATAAAATTGTAGAATGAGCGCTGAACGGGCCGCTTGACCTACTTTCCCTTCCAAAAGAACTCCATGTCAATAACAAGCCTGGGCACCATGGTGCTTTAAGCTCAGATATTCCCCGAGATGCTCCATATAAAAAAGATTTGATATATTTGTCGACCAGAGTCGTCCACTCTGTTTAGCGATTCATCACTAAAGGGAAGTCATCATATCGTTTGCTACATTCACAGTGTTTTCTATATCTAGGATATTTTTTTAATTTCTCTAGCCCGTATGTACAATGTGCATAGTGTATGGAGAAGATATGGTATTCCACCCAAAAATTTCATTCCAAAATTTCACCGGAAATATATGTTTTAGATCCCCTGAGTCCGAAAAAGCATTTTTAGAAAAACATCGCGTGTGTGCATGTGCCTGTGGGCAGCATAGCTCAAAAACAAAAATGCTTTTAAATACCAAACTTGGCATTTAAGTTCAGTGTCTCCTAAGGATGAGACACGAAGATTTTCAAGAAAATTTCCCCACACCCCAACTACCCTTTACATGGAAAATTGTGCGAAAATTTTGATTTTCTCAAAATGGTTCTAAAGATTTTCATTAAAATCTCGTATATTAAAGATATTTCGGTGACAAATAAAATGTATAGCTGAAATTTTCTCGGAATAGGCACTGAAGGCATCTTTATTCTGAATCAATTTTGCGACATTTTGCATAAGTGGTAAACCGTAAGAGGTAGAAAAAAATTTAATAGAAAATGTAGAGTGCGTTAAAACACACAATTTATGTTCTATACATTTTTTTCGTGGAGTTGATCATTTTTGAGCTTTTCTTTGTTATTGGTTTCAGCTTTGAAATACTTATACTTTTCTCATCTGAGAATATGTACAGTTCTGTCCATACAAACAGAGGAAGTTCAATCATATATCAACCAGCTTTTGACTATAGTGCATTCTTGTTTCTTTTCTACTTAAATGGAAACAAGTAATAAGTCCATTTCTGGTATTTTTTCTCAATAGCATGAAAAAGATAGAAAATAAGCTTTTTAATAATAATTATAGCAGAGATGTGGAGAAATTCATGTGAATGAATGGAATATATTCTATTTTTTTCTAGCCCGTATGTAAAATGTACATAGTGGACAAAGAAGGTATTCTATTTCACCCAAACATCCATTACCGAGATTTCACCGGAAATTTATGTTTTTAGATCCCCCGAGTTCGAAAAAAAAAACATTTTTAGAGAACCATGCGCGTGTGTGAATGTGTCTGTCTATGTGTGTGTGTCTGTGGACAACATAGCTCAAAAACGAAAAATTGGTTAAATTCGAAACTTGGTATTAAAGTTCAATATCTTCCAAGGATGCGACACGAAGATTTTCAAGAAAATCTCCCAACTCCCTTTTACATGGATATTTTTCGAAAATTTTGATTTTATCAAATATGGCTCTAACAATTTTTTTTAAAATTGTCGAATATTAATCATATTCATGATTAAGGAGAAGTGTAAGGATTGGATAGGTAGAGTCAGACTGAAAAATTCAATGTCCTGGTCTCTAGCCGGTTGCTCTTCCACTGAGCTACCATGACAACGTGGAAGAGCAACCGGCTAGAGACCGGGAGATCCATGGTTCAAATCCCGGCTATGGCATTTTTCAGTCTGACTCTACATATCCAACTCCTGTCCTACACACGGCTTGTGTGAAAAAACAATTAAAAGAAGACCAAGTGTATGGATTATTTTCAAAGCATATAGGTCAAGGTTTAAACTTCAGAATCTTACTCTTAAAATGTCAATGCACAAGAATCAGCAAAAAAGAAAAAAATATATATATATAATATTACCCACGTCAAGATATTTGATTAAAATATGGAAAAAATTGAACTTAAACAATTGTCGAAATTTTAAGTAATTGCTTATGAAAGGAACTTTCAGTTGCAGTTCAAGAGACGCAGCTTGAGCATATTGATTTCAAAATGTCCACATACAAGAATATATAATAAGAAAAGAAAACTTGAAGATTTTAAATCATATTAAGGTACCCTTCCCACCTAAAAGGCTCTGCAAATTACCAAAGATGTATGGAAGAATTATGTGGAATCGTTTTAAGTAATTTTTACCATGACTAGATTTGTTCGGAGTATAACTAAGGCCACTTTTGCTCTACTTCTGCAACAGTTTAGGAAGCAGTAAATCCTCTCCCCACATACGCAAATACATTCATACCAGCCCCTGCTGTGTTAGTCAAACTTAAAAGAATCATTATTCACATGAGCCTCGAGCTGTTCCGCAAACAAACTTTCATTACAAAGATTATTCTTTTATCTACATCAGGCTAATAGAGATAAACATTAGCAGAAATGGTATTACTACTTGCTTCCTTGCAACTAGAACGGACATAAGGGGATGCACTAAGCTAATGCGATAGTCAAATCTTTTAAATGCAATCACTATGTGAGTTAATTGAAATTCTGTTCTCTTTTGCAATGAAAGTTCCTGAGTTCTCGCTTGTGAAAGGTTTACATAATTTAAAGTTGAAACCAATACAAGGAATAACTAGGAAATGGTTAAATCTACAGAAAAGGTATAAGAACTGAATTGTGTGTTTTATGAGAAATACATGCTTTGCGTAGTAAGTTTTAATCTATCTCTTAGGGTTATACAAAAGTAATCCACAATGGAGTCTTCAGAGGCTATTCCTAGAAAACTTCAGATATGCATTTTACTTGCCACGAAACTATCTTAAAAATATGGTATTTTACTGTTCCATGTAAAGGGTGAAAGTATTTTCTTCATGATCTTCGTGTTGCAACCTTGGATGAGCTTAAATTCCAAGTTTGGTATTTAAAGCTGTCCATACATACACCCAAGGATATTTTTTTAAAAATATTTTTTTTTTATGGTTTCAAAACATATATATTCTGGTGAATTCTCTGTGTCAAATTTTTGGACGTAATACAAAGCCTTCTGTAGGCACATACATGTTAGAGAAAGTAAACATTATTATTACATTAATATAACATTTTCTGACCTCTGTCGTTTAATAGTGGATTAGTGGACACACAAATTATTCCTACGAAGACTTACTTTACTTTCTGCTACATTTTCATCGAGATAAGTCTTTGCAACAGCATCTACATTACAGATTTCGATATAGATACAAAGGGATTAGTGATAGTCATTTTTTTTTAAACTGGACGCTAGATACGGTCTTAGGATTCCATATTCGTTCCATGCAATCACGAGAAATAGGTGAACATTGAAACGACTTTAAAGAGCGGCAATGGAGTTAAACAGTTCGAAAAATTAATAACAGGCTAATCGGAAAATACTTATGTCATAAAAAAGCTATTTTTGGAATAAACTATGTCATTTAAAGATATCTATTTTTATGTAATCCGTTTGCTTTCTGTTACTAAAAATTCATCAGGTATACGAAATTGTAGAAAGTTTCTTTCGAATGAAATGGACTTCATAGTCCATTTATAAACAACTCAATACATATTTTATTTGTTTAAATTTATTTATTATATGATTTTTAATAAACGTTGTTAGAGCAATTTGGATTAAATAAAAAGTGTCGACAATGTTTCCGTGATAAGTGTAGTTGCGGGTGGGAAGTTTTCTTCAATATCTTGGTGACACAAGCTTGTTATTTACCCAACCTTTTATTTTGACTTATGTATACCATCCACAGACAGTCAGTCACTCACACACATACACGCAAATGCCTAAAGATGTCTTCTGGACTCAAGGTTGACCAGGTTGATTTTACCGGAAATGCATGTTCTGGACTCAAGGTTGACCCAGAACATCCATTTCTGGTAAAATCTCGGTATCCTTTTTTGGGCGGAAAAGTTAAATTGTTTTAGTTATGGACGCTGTTTATCTGATGTGCTCTTGGCGTCTCATTTTATTCTGGGCGTGAAAGACAACTTAAGTATGTTCATAGCCTCCCTATTAGGCTTGAGGTTCCTTTAGGTACCGTAAATCCTCGACGCGGCTATACTTCCCCTCCGAAGGAAGCCTTGGTAAGGGAAGCCACTTCCTCCGCCGGGTTTGAACACGAGTTGACCAAGAAATATGACTTTTGTTAGCGCAATACAACACCCTCTCTATTTACTATATACATTGCACGGAAAGTAAAAGTGTCTATTTCTGGTAGTATTGGAAAAGGGTAAGAAAAATTACAACAGCATTAACTTTATCAAAATCACACTTTCTCAAAAAAATACAGGATCTGATAGATACGATATTGAACTCCACTAAACAAAATTCGGAACCAAAATTTATAAATACATGTTTTGGGATCCCTGAAGTAATTAAAAACTATGTTTAAAAAAGACCCGTCTGTATGTGTGTGTATGTTTCATGTGCGTGTATTCCATGTGTCTGCATACAGAATGACTCAAAACTGCAAAGTTAATTAAATACCAACTTGGTATTTAAGTTTAGTATCTCCCAAGAATACGACACCCAAACTATCCTTTACATGGAGATTTTTTCAAAATGTTCCATTTTTTTTAAAAATGTGATGTGTTCCATTCACATGACTTCATCAACATCTCAGCAACACATTATTGTTAAAAAGCTTATGCTTCTATTTACTTCATGCTAATGGAGAACAAATTAGCAGAAATAGTCTTATTACTTGCTTCCATGCAAGTAGAAGCGAAATAAGGGAGTAGCTTAAAGCTGCTTGCTATGTGATTGAAGTTCCTTTGTTTGTATGGACAGGAGTTGACAAATTCCTGTATGAGAAAAGCATAAGTTTTTCAAAGCAGAAACAAAAAACAAGAAATACCTTAAAAACGATCAACTCTATGAAAAAATCTATATAACATAAATTGTGTATTTTAAAGTGCTGTACATTTGGTGTGTGGTAAGTTTTTGACCATCCCTTACGGTTTAGCAGTTATGCAAACTTCCGTAAAATTCATTCAGAATATAGCAGTCTTCAGAGGTTATTCCCAGAAAATTCAAGCAAGATATACATTTTATTTGTCAGGTAAATATCTTAAAATACGATATTTTAATTAAAATCGTTAGACATTTTTAAAAAAATCAAATTTTTTGAAAAAAGTTCCATGTAAAGGGTATTTGGGGTGGGGGAATTTTTCTCAAAATCTTCGTGTCGCACCCCTGGAAGATACTAAACCTAAATACCAAGTTTGGTATTTTACCGACTTTTCGTTTTTGAGTTATCGTGTTCACAGACATATGGACACACGGGCACACGGACACACAAACACACACACACACGGACTTTTTTCTGAAAATGTTTTATTTGGATACAGGGGACCCTAGAACATATATTTAAGGTGAAATCTTGGTATCGAATTTTTGGGTGGAGTGCAATACCTTCTCTATACACATGTACATGGTACGTGTAGAGAAAGTAAAAATGCCTCTAACATATCGGAATCTAAATCCAAATCTTTAAAGATATTGAATGAGGAATAAATTGTATACCTTCAATTTGTTGGGAAGAGCCTCTGAAATCCTCTTTATTCTGAATTATTTTTGCAACACTGTAAACCTTAAGAGATAGACAAAAACTTCTACATAAAAAATGCAGATCTTATCAAAGCGCACATTTTATGTCCTATGCATTTCTTTTGCAGACCATTTCTATGAATAAAAAACCTTTATTCGTTTTTTCTTTTCATCCTGGTCATACAAAGAGAAGAGAATTTCAATTACATCACGTAACATTCTGCATTCTCATAGCTTTTAAGAGATCTTTCTATCGTTTTCGCGTATTGCATTCTCTTATATCCCTTCTATCTTCCAAGGATGTGAGACCAAGATTTTAAATCAATCCCTCAATCCGAACTAGCCTTTACATGGAACAGCTTTCCTTAATTTGGATTTTCTTAAAAATGGTTCAAACGAGTTTGATTAAAATCTCTTATATTTAATATATCAAATAACAAATAAAATATTATTTTGAATTTTCTGTTAACAGCCTCTAAAGACCTCTTTATTCAGTATGATATTTATTGAATTTTTGCATAACTGGTAAACCGTGAAAATAGACAAAAGCTTACTTGACAGAAAATGTAGAGCTAGTTAAAACATACAGTTTATGCTACATGCATTTTTTTCGTGGAGTTGATCGTTTTTGAGATACTCCTTGTTATTGATTTCAGCGAAAAAATACTTAAAACTTTTCTTATAGAGGAATTTGTCAACTCCAGTCCATACAAACAAAGGAACTTCAATCACATAGCAACCAGCCTTTCACTATATCTTTAGCCTATGGTACTCCCTTATTTCTCTTCTACTTACATGGTAGCAAGTAATAAAACGATTTCTGCTAATTCGTTATCGATTAGCATGAAGTAAATACAAGAATAAGATTTTTAACCATAATTTGTTGTAGAGATGTACAGAAAGTCATGTGAATGGAACACATACGATTTTTCAATAAACTATTGTTATAAAATCCTAACTCTTCTAGCTAGTTCGCGTTAATTGAAATAAACATTCGTAGAAATTGTTTTATACATATTTCCCCGTAAGTATAATAGGAATAGTCAAATACAGTTGGCAAAAGAGATAACCAAATCTTTTAAGACCTCGTCGCTCTATGATGGTTACAAATTCCGTTCTCTTTGCTGGGAAACAACAAAAAAAGCGAATAACGACTTCCCGTTTGACAAAAATTTAAGAATTTCAAAGTCAAAATTAATAAAAGGAATACCTTGGAAATTATTATCATAAAAACATATATTTATTAAAAAATATCTACTATAAGGAGGTTTATATTTTATTTATCTCTTACGCTTATCAGCTATGCAAAGTTAATTTAGATTGAAGAGAACTTCAGAGGCTGCTACTAGAAAATTCAGCATATACATTTAATTTGACCTGAAAATATCTTAAATGTATTGCAAGTTAATTAAAATCGTTAGAATCATTTTTGTGAAATCTATTTTCTTTTTGGAAAATGAGCCACATAATTTGTAGATTGGGGAATTGTAAGGGAATTCCTTGAAAATGTTTTCGAATACTTGAAAGATGCTTATTTTAATAATAATTTTGGTATTAAACTGCTTTGCATTTTTGAGTTATGCTGCTCACATACCCAAACACACACGTGGACTTTTCTCCTAAAAAACTGGTTTTCACGTGACCTTAAAACGTGCATTTCTGGTAAAATAATTTTATCAAATTTTCTTCTTGCAGTACATTCTCTTCATATTACAGGCAAGTAGTAGGGAAAGTAAAAATTAGCGAGTGCAAAACGTATGCTATCTAATGTGCACTGCTTCAAAGGCAAATAAATAGTCATAAGAGATTTAAGAAGGAAATCATAAAGAGTATACCAATACTTTTGAATTACATATGGTGATACTGAGCTTTGTTGCCAGAACATTAAATGCATAGAAATGTTATTAATTAAAACTTACAATAGTTCACATTATTATATTATTACAGAACTCATAAAAATTTTGATATCAATGTTTGAATGAATGTAGTTTTAAACACAGCTAACTAAAGTCTCGAATGCAATAATTAAATATATTATGGCCAAAATTTCAAGCACACAGAGCACAATACACAAACGCTAAGCTTTGTCTAAAATTCCTTTTTGTTTGTTTGCTGATTTGTGTGTTTCATATGGAATACAGCACCTTCTCTACCTACTACTACATTGTTTTATATTGTACGTGAGACACTAATTTAACAATCCATATAATCCTCCACTATAATGTATCCCTATATGTGAGGAAGGTGCGTTAGAAACAGATCGGGAGAAGACCTAGAAAAATGAGATGAAATGGAAATTTTGTTATGTATTTTGTACATATATGTTAAATGTAATTCGTGTGCGATCACAATTATAAAACACAGCTAAGTTCTCTGCCTCCTACCCTATGTAACTATATAAAGTATTGCGTTTCAATAAAACGTGTAGTCTCTATTTAATAGAAATTGGGGGAAGAGGAAAAAGAGCTGTATTGCCGAAGAATCAAAAATGTGGATAAATCCAAACTTTTTTTATTTTAATGAGTCACAAAAAATTTTTAAAATATTCCCCCACCCCAAACTATACTTTGTTTGGAGAAAGTCTTAAAATGCGTATACAAACATGATTTTAAACGTAATTTTCGAACAGCTTGTAAATCCCTTTGATCACATCGTACGATGAATGAAAGTTACTCGACATTCGTTTTCTCAGGATAAGAGAAAGCTCTGAAAAAACGCCTTATCCAGATAACTTACCCTAAGCGAGATTCGAACTGGCGACCTCTTGAATGTGAGCCAGACAGCATTATCCAGACGGGCTTACATAATTTTATATCTCTGAAAAATCATAAGAAAAAGGCAAAAAATTTATATTCGAAACATTTAGAACGCATTAAAATATTTAGTTTAAGCCAAATAAACCTTTTCGTAACTAATTCACTTTCGAAATATACATGTTTACACTTTTCCGGCCGCGCCGTGGCCGAGTGGTTAGGCCACTCGATCCCAAAAGACCGCATGTGCGATTTATGGTGGACAAAGCGGCGCAGGGGCGGGTTTTCTCCGGGTTCTCCGGTTTCCCCCGCCATCGCATTCCACCGGTACTCTTTCTTCATGCCATGTATCACCAACGTAATCGACTTCCGCCGCAAGAAACAGTTACCAGAATAAATAAATGAATGCTCTTTCCGCGAGTGATATATAGTGTTTCACTAAACAGAACGAGGTAGTGCCGCAGTAAGGTTTACGACTCGATTCGAGAGGTCCCGAATTCGATTCCCGGCGACCACCCATTATGACGTATAGGTTTTTCATGGTTTTCTCGAAGTCGTCTGGCTATTCGTGAGTGGTTTCTCATTCCATAATTTTCACGTCATTCAGTTTCCCTCTCATCTTTCAGGTATACTTCCAGGTTCATTGTGTATGGCAATACGCGCAAATGGCACGGAGCACGGGTGCTAGCTCTATGGAAAAAACAATCGGTGGCTCACAGATCAACGAATCGCTTGCACGCCCTCTCTGGTGGCCCTGCACCGGAACGGTTCATCGGGCATGAAATGTTCGGGACTTCCGCGCGTCTCTGGTGGCCTGCCTGTCTGCAGTCCATGGTCTCCTACCCTGATAGCTGATATCAGACAGTGAATGTTTGAAACACTGTAATAGACTGGGCTTTATATACTTAGTGTTCCATTTATGTATTTCTGAGGATGGGGAACCCCCCTAAAAAGGTCTTATCCTTTAATAGGACATACGAAGGAAATGGGCAGAACTGCACTACTTTTAAGGACACTGGGGGGATGTCAAGTTCTCTGTCATGACAACAGTTATAAACAGTGTAGAATTTATGCACAACATTTTTTAGGTTAACTTAAAGTAAGATATTAAAACCTTATATATTAATATGTATTTTTGAAGTGTTTGTAAGGCTTAAGGTACATACCAAAGAATTAACAGATATACAAAATACGAGGTACGTCCGGAAAGTAAGTTCCGTTTGGTAATAAAATTAAATTGTGTACAGATACAGAATAATTATTTATTGCACAAAATTCTACAACTCTTAAACTACCTTTACACATAACTGCCGAAATTTTGCAGGCATTTGTCATAGCGTGGCACAAGTTTTTGTATACCTTCTTCATAGAAGTTTGCCACCTGTGTCTTCAAAAAGTTGGAAATATTTTCTTTCAGCTCTTCGTCAATGTTGAAGTGTTGACCGCCAAGGAAAGACTTGAGATGTAAGAACAGATGAAAGTCGCTGGGAGCGAGGTCAGGGCTGTACGGAGGATGGTCAAACACGTCCCAGCCAAATCCCTGTAGGAGGTTTTTCGTCACATTTGCAGTGTGTGGTCGTGCGTTGTGAAGAAAAACTCATCGCATTTTGTCCGTAAACTTTGCCAATTTGCCGATAAATTTCAATTGGTTTCACTTTCCTAGCATTCAGAAAACGAATCACAGATCTGATTTCACAAGCGGCGGGATTTTCAATCAACACCGACATTGTAAACAAGCACAACAAAGCGTATGTGGCTGACAGCGATCTCAAAATGGCGCGTGTTTCTTCTCCTTGATACAGAGAGTCTACCGCGCATGTGCGGAACTGCGATCGCAGCGCTGTAGCGGAGATAAATTGAAACAGAACTTACTTTCTGGACGTACCTCGTAGTTTATATATTTCCAGTGGTTTTAAAGTTATTGTATAATTAATTACAGCGATGGTAAACAAAAATAGATAATACGAACAAAATGTTAATATTTTACCAATATAAATACATATTTTAGTTTTAAGGACTTTTTTAAGAAATTGTTGGTAACTTTATTATTAATGTACTACTTTAGAGAAAATTATAAACTATGAGAAACAATATTTTTTACTAATTTTATATGAATTAAAAGAAAACTTTTATTAATGTAGTTTGGGATGTTTGTCTAAAGACATTGAAGGAAATTAAACAAAAATTGCATTGTCTGAAACATTTTCAATGCTTAAAAAGTACGAAAACGAACTGAGAGAAAAACTACTTCGAAATTCCAACGGCTTTCTGATCTTGTGGACTGACAAATTTTAAAAGGGCTGTAAAGGTATTTCTAATAATTTAGTAATAAACACTAAATACAGATTATTAAACTATATTCATTCTTGAGAGCAGATCTATAAAAACACATACACTTTTTTAGGAATATCGCTCAATTTACGCTTATATGTACTGTTAAGTAATTATACACGGTCACTCCACATATGGCATTTTCTAAAGAAAAACTAACTTCAAATATTCCTTAATGCTTACCAAATCTACACGCTTGGTATGGATTACCATAATCTCTTTTCTTGACGTATGGATGATGCAAACCAATAACGCTTAAGAGCGCCTCTGATAGCATCTAATCAGAATCGATTACCTCCCGTAATAGTTGTCCACTTGCAAAGTAATGGGGAGAGTATGCAACGTTATATCGTTCGTATACGGCATGTTTAGGCATTGCTTAATACGCTCTGGAAACGTTTGTTAGTATTTTCGTACTTAGCACTTTCTATAATAAGTATTTCATTCTATAAAATATTAATTTACGAACGTTTACCAATCAGAGTTTAGAAATAAACCTTTTTCATTGCTAGGCAATGTTATGCCAGTGATTTTTACTTGCTCTACATGTACTATGCACACATGGTATGGAGAAGATACTGCATTCCACCCAAAAATTCGATACCGAGATTTATTTGGAGATACACGTTTTAGAAAAAAGTCCGCGCGAATGTATGTATGTGTGTCCGTGTACCTGTGAACACAATAATTCAAAAACGAAAACTCGGTAAAATACCAAACTTGGTGTTTAACTTTAAGATCTTCCACGAATGCGACACGAAGATTTTGAGGAGAATCCCCCCCCCCCATCCTAAACTACCCTTTACATGTAAAAAATTTCGAAATTTTTGATTTGCTCATATATCTACATGACAAATAAAATATATATATTGAATTTTCTAGGAATAGACTCTGAATATCACTACATTTTGGATGGATTTTACTGAATTTTGCATAACTGATAAACTGTAAGAGATAGACAAAAAGTTACTACATAAAACTGTAGATCTAGTTAAAGCACACAATTTATGTCATACAAATTTTTTTTTGTGGAATTGACCATTTCTGAGATATTAATTCTTTTAGGTTTCCTTGTTTAAGTTTTAAAATACTTATACTTTTCTCATAGGAGTTGAATGACTAGGAGTAAATTTCAGTCATATAGTGGGCGGCTTTTAAAAAATATGACTATCGGTTAAGCATAGTGTGCTCCATGATTTCTCTTCTACTTACAAGGATGCAAGTAATAATATAATTTCTGCTAATATTTATCTTCATCAGCATGAAGTAGATAGAAGAATAAGCTTTTCAACAATAATTTTTACAGAGATGTAGAGAAAGTCATGTGAATGGAGCATGTCAGATATTTAATTAGAAAATATTTATTGCTATACATAACAACTGCGGTGTTATTTACGTTAATTTTTGAGTTTACTCGTGAAATATTTCTAACACGTGCCGCTCACACATGCCTTTGAAAAAGTGGAATATCATAAAAAACGACATTCATTTGAATGTATTTACCTTTTACCTTCAACAATCCTAAGATTTTCAGCCTAGCCTATGTATGTGGAACCCTGAAGGCTGCTGAGAAGTTATAAAACAGCAGAAAGGAATTATCTTCCTGATTTTAACCCATTTTTCATGCATACCTGTTGCTCCAGTGTAACTAATAAAGAAACGGAATTTTTAGAAGCAGTATTTAATTTTTCGCATTAAAAAGTATTGAAACCTTGCTATGTTATAAAAGTATGCTAATTGGTGCGAAGGTTTTAAATTTCAGACCTAAAAAGTCAACTATTGTGTTTAGGTTTTCTTGAAAACTAATAATATCACAATTTTATTGCACGCAGATGTTTTTAATTATTGGACTATGTACGAGAAACAGCTTTAATTTACAACACCTTGATTTCTAATAACAGTAGATAATAAGTATGAGAGCACTTAAATAATTTCAAGGTATATAAATCTGATGCTATACATTAACATGTCTTTCGCTGCCAATGACAAATTTACATAACGCATCTGTTACATGTCATATTATTAACGTAACAAGTTTTCTTGTCATTCACGTTGCTACAGAATATATGTTTGCCTAAGAATAATTTCAAATTAAGCAATCAGCTCTTAATTCAACTGAGTGTTTTTAGCATGGAGTAATAGGAAAAAAACACATCGCTATCTAAAAAACCGTGCCTTTTAGATACATTAATTGAGAAAAGAAGAATCTTAGAGCATGGAATACCATGAAGGAAAAAAGTTAACCTACTTGTGTGTTTTACGAAATGTACGTTTTTCCTACATTATATTTTTGTCTCTTTTTGATTAACAATTATACAAAAATCAGTCTACATTAAAGGAATTACGGAAATCAAAAGATATATGCTGTCAAGAAATACTTAGCATTTCAATTAACACTGGTAAGTCATTTTTGACAAAGTACAAAATAATAAAATTTAACTATCAAAAAAATAGTTCGTTTGAAGAATTTTCTTGGAGATCTTCATGCTGTATGTTTTTTTCACTCTATTTTTTAATTATGCTGTTAAAAGACAGATACACACGGAGATCTTTTTGGGTATGCTTTTAATTTTAGTCAGGGGATCATAAGTAAAATTGTGGGTGGAACATAATACTTGTTCTAATTTATAAGAAGGCGCGAGATAAATTAAAATTTAAATTTGAAAAAATTAAGAAAAATTGCTAATTGTTTAAACAATTCTGCCCAATTAAAGTCGTCTGTGTACTCTGCTATAATTTTTACAACACTTTTCAAAAATCAAGCTCTTTCCCCTTTTTACTCCCTCTACTATTGTAAGTAGAGGCATTTTTGTATCCATCCAAAAATTTGCTACCGAGAAATTACCGAAAATATACGTTTTGAAACTTCCTAACTTTTTTTATAATGTAAAAGGTAATGTATGTGACTTTTAGCAGCTTAACTCAAAACCGAAAAGTGGGTTAATATCCAAACTTAAATTCAGCATCTTTCAATGATGGCACGCGAAGATTTAAAGTAAATCCCCCTTCCCAAACTATATATTATATGCAAAATAATTATAAAGTTTCGACTTTCGCAAAAATAGTTAACTATTTATATTAAAATACCGTATACTTAAGATATTTTCACTATAAATGAAATATACATACATACATACATACATACATACATATATATATATATTCCGTATTTTTGGGAATAGCTTCTGAAGCTCTGTTGACTTTGAACGTTTATGCATAATTGACAAACCGTAAGAGATAGACAAAACGTTAATACACGAAAGTTATTGATATTTTTAAAACACACTTTTTTGTGTAATTAACCATGTACAATATTTTCTTTCTTGTTGGTATTAATTTTCATACACTTATTCTTTTACCAAATAGAAAGTCGTTAATGGTGTTTTGTCATAGTGATACAATGAGTAAGAAATTTCAAAGCTATTAGTTAAGAAAGCGCTCTTTAAAAACTGACATACTTTAAGTACTGCATCATATAACGAAATATGTAAATGTGAATAGATAATTTATCTGAATTAACAAGAAGTAGATTGAATAAAAGTTTTTATAAGAATAGTTGTAGAAAAGTAAGCAGAAAGAGTCGTGCGAAAGCAACACATTATAAATATTCTTTAATTATTTTTTATTTTAAATTTTAAAATCAGCAAAATTGCCATAAAGGATTGATTTATTTTCAGTATCAAATAGATTATCCTTTCCTAGCCATTATCACAGAGACGACATGAGTTAAATGGAGAACAAAGCACTCAACATGACACGATATTATCCCGGGATTACAGAGAACTTTACTAAACGTGACGGGACCTAATATTAAAAAATTCTGCTAAACTGAAGACCAATTGGATTGCACTATAACTTAATGTTACTAATTATTCTTTGATTTGGTATTTTACTTTCTCTACACGTAGTATGCACACATGGTTTAGAGAAGGCATTGTAATGTACCCAAAAATTCGATACCGAGCTTTCACCAGAAATACATGTTTTGAGTTCCCCTGAATCCAAAAAAATTCAAAACAGCCAGTGTGTGCCTGTGGACAGCATAACTCCAAAGCGAAAAGTTCGTTATATACCAAACTTGGTAATTAAATTCAGTATCTTCTAAGGATATGATACCACGATTTTCAAGAAATCCCCGACCTCTTTACATGGAAACATTTTCGAAAATGTTGATTTCCTCAAAAATGGCTCTAACGATTTTGATTAAAATATCATATATTAAACATATTTACCTGACAAATAAAATTTATATCTTAAATTTTCTGGAAATAGCCTCTGAAGACTAGTTTATCCTTGATGAATTTTACGGAATTTTGAATAACTGGCAAACCGTAAGAAATAGAATAAAAACTTACTTGACAGAAAATGCAAATCACGCTAGAACACAATTTATGTTATATACATTTTTTCCGTGGAGTGGAACGTTTTTGAGATATTCCTTGTTATTCGTTTCAGCTTTAAAAAACATACTTTTCTCATACGAGAATTTGTCAACTCCTGTCCATACAAACAAATGAAGTTCAGTCGTATAGCAACCAGCTTTTGACTAATACTTTAGTCTATGCTACTCTGTTATTTCCCTTCTACTTGCATGGAAGTAAGTAATAAGAATATTCCAGCTAATTTTGTCTCGATCAGCATGAAGATAAAAGAAGCACAAGTTTTTAACAATAATTTATTGCAGGATGTATTTTATGCTACTCCTTCACTTCGATTTGTTCTAATTACCTCGTGACGTCACTTAACGAACGTAAAGGAAAACTTTTACAGTGCTAAACTTTTAATTTACGTCGCGTTAAGTTAAAACCCTAAACAGCCAATTTAGTACAACGTGTTAGACTTTCACGTTCACGTCGCGTTAAGTCGTTAGGTTACGGTAAATTCACAGTATTCCAGCATGAAAATGTAAGAAGTATGGTAAAAGCATGCAGCACATGACTTACCTATCTGGGGGACGTCGTACTGCCTGTTGCCACGTGGTGACCGCAGCATGAACTGGTTCGCGAGGCCCTTGGGAAGCTCCGGTGGTGTCCCTCCACCGCTATGAGTAGTTGCTGGGGTGCCACCGTCTGACGTACCTCCATGAGGCGGTCGACTGGGCGCCTGATGTTGCTGGTCTCTCTTACTCCAAGGTGGCGGCAGCTGGTCCTGCAGGCTATGAGTATGATGATGTATGGGACGATGGTGCGGCGCTGGTGGTGGCGGACGAGATTGGGGACTATGGTGCGTCCTCGTTGGTGGTGGTATACCCTCTAGATCGACGACACCACCATTTCCCATCATCATAGCTCCCCCGCCGACGCCCGCATTGTTAGCATCGTACAGCAGCCAACGCTCCGCAGCAGCTGCTGCTATCTCAGCAGCTTCTGCGACGTCTTCTTCTTCGTCCTCCATCATCATGAATTGCTCCGCCAGCCGCGGCTCTAGGCGGAGATGCCGATGTCTCTGCTGGAGGTGATGGTGCGGTGGAAGGCGATCTTCTCCACCTCCGCCTTCGCCTCCTCCGCTGTCCCCGCTGTTGTCTCCGAGTAGCTTGAGTCGCGGGGGTCGCGCCACGGCGTTGGCGAGCAAAAGAGATCCATCTGAAAACCTCAAAAGAGCCAGTAGAAGGGTTATACCGGCTCCCAAAATTCCAATCCCTGCAGCCATTGCTTGTTTAAAAGTCAACAACGTTAGCAACCGAATTTTGTTCTTCCACTCTTGTCTTGGCGGTTGTTTCCTTTATAGTAAGTTGCAGGTATCTCAGGTATAATACTTCGGTCAGACAGAACCTTCAGAGATAAACCAAGTCACAGGTGCAGGAAACCGAAGTGGGGGATGTCTTCATAGAATAGACTAATATTGACATTTACGTTTTGAATCTGTGGCACCATTTGCATAAGTTTTCGTCCGGCTTAAGGATTTTCCTTCTTGTTGCTTTTCACCTTAGGTACACGTTATCATAAAACAGTCCAGAAATATCAAGTCTCTTTGGTTTCTTCAGAAAGTTTGAATATGTTGCAGTCAATTGTTGACGAAGAAAAAATATCTCAAATACATTTTATTTCGATAGCTTTCCTCCAAAGGTATATTACAGTTGAGTTATATTAAGATAAAACGTGTATTAAAAAGGTTGGTGCTTTTGTGTGTGCAAACACGAGGACAGTGTATATATGAGGTGTGTATATATGTGCGTGTGTATATGTGCTTATAATAAATAATTTTAATAATGTATAATATATATAACGTGTATGAAAAAATTGGATGGATGCAGTGCGAAGTCACAAAGTTGTGCTTAGAATAATTAAATGAGTGTATAACAAATAGTCTTGAGTGTCTGTCTTTGCGACAAGTGCGTGCGTTGCCGATAGGGAAGGTGTGGGGAACTAATAGGGGTTGTTTTTACTTATCACACCAGTGGTATCAACAACATTGCAGGAGCTAGGCGGTAGCTGAGTTTCCCTTACTTTTCCTGCGCCGAACCAGCTTGGGAGAGAGAGAGATAGAGACGTGGGGAGGGGAAGTGGTGGCAGCAGTGGGATGGGAGTGGTTTGTTGCGACTATTGTTCAACTAGGTGTAGCAATGCAACACGTGGGCGCCCTGTTTTCGACGCACAGAAACACACGGCACCGACTCTCCGTGTGTTAACGAACGTCTTTAATTGCTTTTGTTTTCTTAGTTCTTTTTGCACACTTATTAAGGCTCTTTGAGTGTCATTCACTTAGTCGCTCGTTTGACTGCGTTAAAATGTGTCCCTTGTGAACAAAATATTTATGTTTTAACTCCACTGTCACTATCACGTGTATGTATCACTGTAGGATGCGAAGGAATCAGACAGCCGGGAGGGGTTCTTGTTGGTCTTGCAGAGTCAAGTGGTTCGTCGCCGACGTGAGGAACATGTTGGTATCGTCCGGGAGGACAGTGGTCGAGGCAAGTGTGAGAAATGTACCCCTACACTCTGGAGTGTAGTCGCAAGCGGCGAAGTCTTCTAGTGAGGACAGTGTTGGCCGTGGCAGAGGATGTCTTCGACGTCGAGAGTGGGCACCTTCAGTATAGGAATGGTAGGTACCGCCGCTCGAACTGTCCATGTCTCGGAAGACGTGAAGGGTTTATCAACCGCGCCTCTTCGTCTTTTGTCGTGGTGCTCGTATCTGCGTCTCACTCGCTCGACGCCCCAGCTGTGGCTGTGGCGGTGGTAGCAAAGCAAAACGGCCACCACCACCACCTCCTCCTCCTCCTCCTGTTGCCGCCGCCGCCTCCGTTACAATCCGCGCCTCCAGCCGCTGCCCTGCGCCGAACGTACTACCCGAGAGCCGGACGCCCACGCTAGAGTCAGCCGGGCTCTGTACGTGACAAACCTCCCCTCACTCCGCCCGCCTCTCCCTTTATTGATGTTGCCCTGCGTTCTTTGCATCGCGTGTGCATGAGGCAGGTCGCGATTTTCGCATGCTTATGGCAGTCTCTGCTAATTAGAACTTTCTTGAACACTTAAGCTGTATCGGTCATAATTCAAATATAGGAATTTTTCAAATTCTTCAAATATAAAATCCGTATATGTTACATTCTCATGACTTTCTCTATCCACTTACAGAATGGAATGTCGCCCTCCGTGGTGTAATGGTTACCAAGCTAACTTCATATACCCAAAGGACGGGGTTCAAACCCGGTGGAGGACGATGGATCTTTTCGGGCGCAAAAATCCTTAGCATGGCTTCCTTCGGAAGGAAAGTAAAGCCGTGGGTCATGTGCCGTAGATTTACGGCACGTAAGAGAACCTCAAGCCTGATAGAGAGGTAACTGAGCAGAATTAACCGGTGTTTCGCGCCCAGTATAGAATGGGACGCTGAGAACCAAAGCAGAATGGAATGCCTTTAACTACCTCATGTTAATCGATAAATATTTAATTTCATACTTTGTTTCGTATACAAGGAGAGTGCAGAAAACTGAAGGGGAAACCTTTCAAAAATAGATTACTATATGCTGGTTTTAAAATTCCATATATTTTTATTGGCATCGCGAGAAACATGTGAATATGTGCCATTTAATTATGACCATATTGAATATTTTCATAATTAAAAAAATAATCTATATTCCCTGAATTAAATTCATTTATTAAAAACTAGATATCCTAAAAAACGACAAATATTTCATTACCAACCAGAGTAATATTTTTATTTGCATACGCTATTTTACGTTCCATTCCCAATAAACTGAGAGATATAATTGTCCTAGCAAAATCAATTGCAATCTCAATTTTTATACCTTTAACTTTATAATGCAAACATAATTGTTTCTGGATAAAATAATTTCTGTATTTGTAATTATTAATGTTATCGTGACAGCACTTATAACATGAATCTGATGTCTTCCATTTACAAGACTTTCTCTACATCTCTTTATTAAATTATTGTTAAAAAGCTTATGCTTCTATTTAATTAATGTTAATCAAGAAAACACTAGTAGAAATATTACTTGCCTCCAGGCAAAGAGAAGGGAAATAAGGGAGTAGCATAGACTAAGTATTGGTCAAGAGCTGGTTGCTATGTGACTGATGTTCCTTTGTTTGAATGAACAGGAGTTGACAAATTCCTGTATGAGAAAATTATAAGTTTTTTTTTAAAGTTGCAACCAATAACAAGGAAAATCTCAAAAACGATCCACTCCTCGCAAAAATATATATAACATAAATTGTATATTTTAACGAGCTCTACATTTTCTGTTTGTTTGCCAGTTATGCAAAATTCCGTAAAATTCATCCAGAATAAAGTAGTCTTCAGAGGCTATTCCCAGAAAACTTAAGATATACATTTTATTTGTCGGGTAAATGTCTTTAGTTTACGATATTTTAATCAAACTCGTTAGAGCCATTTTTGAGAAAATAATATTTTTCGATTTTTTTCCATGAAAAAGGTAGTTGGGGGTGAGAATCTTGAAAATCTTCGTCTCGCATCCTTGGAAGATATCAAACTTAAATATCAAGTTTGGTATTTAATGAACTTTTCGTTTTTGAGCTGTGTTGTCCACACACATACACACACAAATATTTTTTTCAAAAATGTTTTTTTTTTTTTTTTGATTCAGGGCGACCCAAAACATACATTTCCGGTGAAATCTCGGTATCGAATTTTTGGGTGCATTACATACTACGTATAGAGAAAGTAAAAAATGTAAATAATAAAACAAATATCTCGTTTTAGACCTTTAAATAGCATTGTTCCTGTTCTTGGCCACGTCCATTTTTCCACAGACATCAATGTATTTTCTCTTCCGCATACTTTCTTAGTATTCCCATATACTATTAAAGTACTCGTCCCTTAAGCTACCTATTATTTCTTGTTTCCATATATCCTCGCTTTTACTTTATTCCATAATTTTTGTCCCTCTATTGTCTGTTGATTGTCTAGCTCCGCCAATCCAACTTCTCTTACAATTTCCTTTAATTGACATAACCTATTTCTTTCCCATTTTGCTACTACTTGCGTCCTATAACAGTCTTTGAGAATATTTACTTCCTCTAATACTTGGATCGTGTTCCAATATTTCACTACTCGTTTAAGTACTGCTCCCTTCCTCCAAGCTCTTTCCAATTCAACTAGTGCTACTATTTGGAGCTATTCTTGGTAATCCCAATATCATTTTGCCACGGACCTTTGAATTTTATCTATATATTCCCACCCTTTTTCAGTCCCAAAAACCTCTATTCCATGCATCATTCTTGATTCCATTTTTTTTAATGGAAAGGCTATTTAAGGCTACTATTTAGCTTTACCCCAGAATATCTTTCTTTTTTTTTTATTGCTGGGCATTCTACATTTTCTTTTGTATTTCGTGTGCATTTGGAATATGTCATCGATACACATATTAAATGAATGAATATTTTCCCCTAAACATAAACATTTATTAATAACTTTATTGAGATTAGAATTTCTTGTTTTGCCTTTATTTATTATTTTGTATTATTATATAATTATAATGGACTTAATTTACAACCCTGCTTTAAACCAATCCAGTGACATCCATATATTAAGTATACAGAATTGATTTACATGTATGTTTTATTAGTGACATAAATGTAAAACATATGCTATTTTTACACAAATTGAGCCAAAAAATCAATTTTATATTTTCACATTTAAAAGGTAGTTTGTGGTGGGAGAAAACGTTGTTCAAAAACATCATATCCCATCCTTGGATGATATCTGATCATAAATTTTTAGCAATTTTTGGAGTTTATCAGATTTTCCTCTACAACGTACAGTAAATAGAGGAGATTTTCCATTACGCCCAAAAATTTGATAGCAAAATTTCACAAGGAATATATGTTTTGAAGTCTCCTAAATGTAAACACATTTTAAATAAAGTTGTATGCTGTATGTGCGTCTGTGCGTGCGAGAAGCATCACTAAAAAGGAAAAGTCGGATAAATACCAAACTTGTATTCATCTTTAAATGTTGCAGTATGACGATTTACAAGAAACTTTCCCTGCTCCAAAGCACCCTTTACATTTCTGTAACGGTTTTGATTAAAATACCATACCATAAAAATATTTAACAAATAAAAGTTTTTATCTCGAATGTTCTTGGGTACGTCTAAAGTCTCCTTATTTTGGGTAATTTTTGCAGAAATCGTAACTGCACAAAAAGATCCCATTAAAACACAACATTTATGTCAAATATATTTTTTTTTCCAGGAATGAACCATTTCCAACACATTTATTTCCTTTTGTTTACATTTTCCAATAAATGTACTTTTTTAAATGGGAAATCGTTATTCACATTTGTTTCATGCAAAGAACACGTAATTTCAAAGTAATCAAATAGCGGCCAGCTCACATAGCGAGGTGTATTTGCTTATTCTCCCTTTTACTTACACGCACGCACGCACACACACACACATTATGATTAATACTTCTTGGAGTTCAGGAGACCTTAAAACAAGTATTTCTGGTAAAATTTGGGTACAGAATGTTTGGGTGGAAATCAATACTTCCTGCAGCTACTATACTTAGCTGCTAGATGTCAATAAGGAATTCGTTAAATTAGAATGACGTAACACATTTTATATAATATGTAATATTTTTATCCAACATCATATACAACAACCTGATGAATAACGATATCATTTTTTCTCCTCGTTACTATTCCATACATTCATATACACAGAATATCTATTTAAGATAAATATCCACAGAAAAATGTTTCTTGCAGGCAAAAACTCATAATAAATAATGCATTGAAAAATTATTAATACTTCAAAATAAATGTACTCAAATTTCGGAGTGACTGCCTCCGTGGTCGAGTGGTCAGCGAGCTGACTTCTAACCCAGGGGCCCCGGGTTCGATTCCCGGCGGGGAATTTTTCTCTAGCCAGAATTATTCCCTATTCCCCACAGAGTCTGGAAGTTTGTATGTGAGTGTGAATGTGTGCGTGTTTGAGTAAAACAAAATGATTTAAACCAACGTAAAAGTACGTACAGACAACGAGTTGTTTCAAGTGGAAAGCCCCTGATATGACCTTAGATGTTAAAACAAATTGGACAAAGTTCTAATGACTTGTCGACTGAATTATGTAACCTTTATCAGTTTCTATTGCTTATCTTACTGTATTACCAATTTTTTAGTTTCTCAATCAGGTACATAGTGTGTAGATAAGAAGATAAATCTCACCCAAAAACTCACCCATTTCCGAAATATTTCACACAGTTAAATTTTTTGAAAGATGTTGCTATCGCTTTAGCCTAGTGTATTTCCTCATTTCCCTTCTACTTAAAAGGAAGCAAGTAATAAGTACATTTCTACTAATGTTTATCTCGAGTAGTATGAAGTTGGTAGAAAATAAGATTTTTAACTATCATTTCTTACAAAGATGTACAAGAACCTACGTGAATGGAACAAATCACACACTTTTCTTATCCGTTATTCTTTACCATTTCTTACAGTTGCCCTTTTTCTTTGCTTTTTCTCTTTTCCTTTCCAGGAAACATTTTCAGTGCTACTATCTTAATTGGCATATTATCCCATTTCCATTACCAAATTTCTTTCCTCCAATTCCTTACCTTATTGCTTTCAGTTAAGGAGTGAAGAATATTGTCTGCTTCCGCAATATCCCTTTCAAAAGTAATGCACCTATTCTCATCCAAGCTAAATTTCCCCTTCCTTTCTTCAATTTACTGTATAAACAAAATAAATTTTACTTTCTCTGCAGATACGATGTACATAACGTATAGAGAAATTATTATATTTCACCCAAAAATTCGATACCAAGATTTCACCGGAAATTCATATTTTAAAGCCCCTAAATCCAAAAATGCATTTTAAAAAAATGTGCGTGTGTGTCCTTTGATGTGTGTGTATGCTTTTGTGTCTGTGGGCAGCATAGCTCAAAAACGAAAAGTCCGTTAAATACCAAACTTGATATTTCAGTCAGTATTATTCATGGAAAATACACGAAGATGTTCAAGAAAATTCCTCCACTCCCATCTACCATTTACATGGAAAAAAGTTCAAACATTTTAATTTTCTAAAAATGATGGTAACGATTTTGATTAAAATACCGTACATTAAAGATATTTACATTAAAAATAAAATGTATATCTTGAATATTCTGGAAATAGCCTCTGAAGAGCTCTTTATTCTAGATAAATAGAGCTGAATTTGCATAAGTGGTAAATCGTAAGACATATAAAAAGCTTACTACACAAAAATGTAGATCTCTTTAAAACACACAACTTATATTCATATTTTCGCGAGGTTGACGGTTTTCGATATATTCTTCGTTATTGTTTTCATATTTAAAATACTTAAAACTTTTCGCATACCACCTATGCAAAGAAATTGAATTCAATTCCATAGCAACAAGTTTTTAAAAAATTTGGCTATCGCTTTATCCTAGCGTATTACGTTAGTTCCCTTCAGCTTACAAGGAAGCAAGTAACAAGACCATTTCCATCTCAATTAGCGTCAAGTATCTGAAAGAATAGGTTTTTTTAACAATAATTTGCTATAGAGATGTAGAGAAGTTATGTAATGGAACACATCTAATTTGTTTATTTTCTGGCTCATCCTCTCTCCTTTCTGGAAATGATTTCTAGAATATTTTTTCATAATGTTGCGAAGTAAGCAAGCTGAAGTTTTTTCAGAAGATTATTAAAATCAAATGATGGAATGAAACACATCGTATTAAAAGGTTTAAAGGCAACCGAAATTAAGCAGTAAATAGATTCCACTTTGAAACATTGTTCTCCATATTCACTTTCTCTACACGTACTATGTACATAGTGTATAGAGGAGATATTGTATTGCACCCAAAAATTTGATACCGATATTTCACCAAAATACATGTTTCGAGACCCCTGAATCCAAAAAAATTAAGAAAATCTCCTTGTGTGTCTGTGCGTGCGCGTATGTGTGTGTGAGTGTGTCGTTGGGCAGCATTGTTGAAAAACAAAAAGACTATAGATACCAAACTTAGCATTTAAGATTGGTATCTTCCATGGATGCGAGATGAAGATTTTCAAGAAAATCCCTGCCTTCCAAACTACCCTTTATATGGATCACTTTGCGAAAATTTTGATTTTCTCAAAAATAGCTCTAATGATTTTGATTAAAATATCTTATGTATAAGATATTTTTATGACAAACGAAATGTGTATCTTGAATTTTCTGGGAATAGCCTGTGAAAACCTCTTCATTCTGGATGACTTTAATATAACTGGCAAACTGTAAGAGATATACATATAACAATTTCCTACACAAAAATGGGGATATTGAAACACATAATCTATGTCATATGCATTTTTTGTAGAGGTAACTGTTTTCGAGATATTCCGGATTATTGGTTTGAACTTTAAGCCACTTAAACTCTCGTGTTCGTTTTTTTACCGAACCTCAATTGTTTTACAAAGCGACCGGCTTTTAAAGGACGAGACTATCGCGTTAGTCCGTGCATTTTTTTATTTCTCTTCTATTTACAAGAAAAATAATAATTAGATTAATTCTGCTTATGTTGATCTTGATTGGCATGATGTAAATAGCATATTAATGTTTTGAATAAAAGGTTTGTATAACAAGCAGCTAGAGGACATCATGTGAATGCAACACATTTATTTTTCCCTTTTACTTACAAGGAACCAAGAAATAAGGACAATTTCAGCTAATGTTTATCTCGATTACAATAAAGTAGATAGAAGAATAAGCTTTTTAACATTAATTTTTACTGAGAATGCACAGAAAGTCGTGTGAATGGAACACATCAGATTTTTACGGCAAATAAATTGGATGCAGAGTATACACCGGCCGTTCTTTCATAATTGATGATGAATTTCCAGGATGCCAGTTACCGATATATTAAAGAGAGTGGTACAAATCCACGTCAACTATACTCGCACATTAAGGTACGAGGACTTGCTGACAATAATTTCTTACAAAATGTTTCTCCAATTCCAATCTCAGCGCCTACTTGACTTTCGGCTGACTTTGATGTAAAAGAAGATGCCTAAGCTTCAGGAGACATATAACAGGTTTAGCTCAAAATGTATTTCATTTTATAACATTATATTTTACCACGTTGTGCTAATTGGGTGAACCGTATATGTAATTGTTTCTCTGCATAAAATACACATTAGGTATGCATTTAAATAAGCTATCCCATCGCATAATTGGAGTTAATATTAATAAGGCAATGCACTTTTGAAATGCAAAATTTTCATAGATTAACAACAAAATAGTACATATAAATTAGTTATGTTAATAAATCGAAGGGTATGAAACAGTAACATTATTAACAATGAATATTCTTAAAAATGTGTTAGTAGCAAACTGTTAGTCGCAACTGAATAACAATTTGAATTTGAATACAATCAACAATTTTGTGCGGGCTCGAAAATATTTAATTTTTATATTGGAAAAATTATTTGTATATGTATTATTATATGTTTTTAAATTTTCCAATTGACTGGTAAGTATTTCAATAAATGCACATATATTTTAAAATGCTGATTACCTGATGATCTTCTGAAAATGTTAGAAATTTAAATTAAAAGAATCTGTGCTATACACAGCAGTTTTTAAGAATGAAAAAAAGGTAAATATAAAAAGGTCAGAAAAATTAAATTTATTTTTAAACATGTGCATTAGCTAAAGAGCTTTGGGGTCTTTAAATGGTCGTATTGACCTTTAAAAAGATATCAGGAAATAACCGTATATGGAAGTGCATGGTTTCAGGCAACTTTTACTATACTTCACTGATGCATTTTCAACTTTTGTCATATAGGCGATTACATACATTTTTGGTTCACGGGCTCTAAAGGTGAACTAACTATTTAGCTCAAATTTGGATATATTATTCTAAGGTTTCATATCAAATAACATTTAGGTAATTAATATATATTCATTATAATTATACATATGACCCCTGGTATTTTATTTCATAGAAATATAATAATGACAATAATAATAGAATAATAATAAGAATATAATAATAATTATAGTAATATTAATTATTACTAACATTATCTGGCATTTTGAAATCCACATCACCTTCGAAGGTGATAATCGACAATTTCAAACATTCAAATTTAGTTTTAATTTGTTTTGTAAAATTGCATTCCTCTCTACAGGAACTTAAAGTAAAGACAATTCCATGACCACATATACACTTAGGAAGTAACATATTCTGTCCAATCGGAATGTTACTTTTAAAACCATCTATAAAAACACTTGAACGATCGCATTATTGCAAAGATGGGAAATTATTTATGTTTAAATTGTATAACTCCGCCTATGGCTATATTTTGGAACGATTCTGTTCTCATTTCTAACCTCTATATATTTTAACTGTTGGTTGTTTCTGCCATTTTTAGATTCATACGAGTATATATAAGATACAGAGAATTTAAGATACGAGTATATAATTGTTTTATGGAAACAGGTATCTGAGGCAATATCGTTGAGGCATTCGGGTAATTAACGGTGTAAATATCATAACCTGGCCAATCTGACGCACAAGGGAACGTTGTCACATTGATGTTGCACATTGGGCTGGGACTTTTTGTGAGAGGAGATCGAAAATAAAAATAATTGCGTGTCGGCTTTCTCTCCCATAGACTCAGGGTTGATAAGAAAAATTAATTACAAATTAGAATTATTCACTTTGATGTGTTCCTTGTACATTTCGGTGTTTAAAAAGTACTAAATGAGAGAACATGAGCAATTTTTCTCTCTTCATTTCTTTTCTTGGAAGCACCTATAAATGGGAAAAAAATGAAAAATGTCTATGGCCGATATTCTCTTCGATATACGAAATCTTGGTTGTGAGTTATTTCCAATATGGTCATGCGCGCAGATATTTGTAGCCTCGATGCGCGCGAAAAGTTAATTATTATTAGTGCTGGTATAATACCAGGCAGCTGATCAATGAGAGGTCCTAAAGCCAGCAGTTACAACTTTAAACATTGCAATTTTTCCGTCGGATAGTGATAATTTTGTTTTTCATCCATTTTTACGTTCTCTAGCCCCATATGTACAATGTACATAGGGATAGAGAAGTATTGTGTTCCAACCAAAAATTCGATACCGAGATTTCACCGGAAATACATGTTTTAGGACCCCCTGTATCCAAAAAAAGTATTTTCAGAAAAATGTCCGTGTGTGTATGTCTGTGTGTGTGTGTCCGTGAACACGATAACTCAAAAACGAAAAGCAGCTAAATTACCAAACTTGGTACTTAAGTTTACTATCTTCCAGGTATGCGACACGAAGATTTTGAGAAAAATCCCACCACCCCAAACTACCCTTTACATAGAACTTTTTTATAACACTTTGATTTTCTTAAAAATGGCTCTAACGATTTTGATTAAAATATCATATATTAAAGATATTTATCTCACAAATAAAATGCATATCTTGAATTTTTTAGGAATAGCTTCTGAAGACCTGTTTATTCTGGAAGAATTTTGCTTAATTTGGCATAACTAGTAAACCGTAAGAGATAGACAAAATCTTGCTATACAAAACAATTAGGTCTTCTTAAAATACACAAGTTATGTCACATACATTTTTCTCGTGGAGCTTACCGTTTTCGCGGTATTCATTGTTATTAGTTTCAGTTGTGAAGTACTTATACTTTTCTCAGACGGGAGCGTCCGTTTTTCTTTTGTTCTACTCCTGGCCAAGAAAAGAAGCTATTTGTAATGACAATCGCATAACGACAGCTTTTAAAACATTTGGCAATCGATTTAGCCTAGTGTATTCCCTTATTTTCTTCCTACTTATAACGAAATAAGTAATAAGAACATTGTGCTGAATACCTCGATTAGCAAGGTGCAGAAAGAAGAATAATCTTATGTAAGAAGTTTGTAGAACGGCTAGAGAAAGTCATGTGAGTGTAACACATCAGATTTTTGTTATAGAATTACAGTTGAATCTTGGGCAGTAATATGACAATGAGTCCTTGGGAGTTTTTTTATAGTTTTTCTCAGTTTATAGGAAAGTAGGTATTCAGTACCATGAGGCAAAGTTTCACCTAGAGAACAAGAACACAATAGAAATAATGGCTGGTGCAGGAAGTCCACTACTTAATTAAGGCCATCTATCAACAAGTAGATTACGACTACTACTAAGACCTCTCTTCAACATCACGATGAGCAATTTTATACTCCATAACATCTAAAAATTATATTACCCCAAGTAAGACATTTCACAACTAAGACTATTATCAGTTCCTAAAGCAGTTAATATACTAAAGTGGCTATGTAAACTTTCTGGCACACCTTGTAAATCAACGAACCAATAGAAATATGAGCAATTAATTATCACGACGGAAAATAAAGCAAAACTAAATTTTATACCGAAGCTCTTTACGAATATCCTGTTACAAATAATAATAAGCAATAGAATATATAATATTTACTTCAAGTTCTGAGGTTACATTTCCGTTATAATTTGCTTTCCTTTCTGCCAATTATAATCTGTAAAGGTTATAAATATGTTTATAATATTGTTAATATTATTCACTCACCTATGAGACGGCCAAGCTGATTATTGTATTCTTTCTCCTCCATTTTCGGATACTATGCTGTCCTGGCAACACAGATATGAATGAATCCGCTCTAAAATAAAAAGAGCAAAGTTTGTATTACTTTCACTACATGTAATTATGTACATAGTGTATGCAGAAGGTATTGTATTCCACCAAAAAATTCGATACCAAATTTCACCGGAAAATTATAATTTGATGTCCCCTGAGTCAAATAAAAGCATTTTTAGAAAAAGGTCTGCATGTGTGTATGTGCTTCTGTGAACAATATAGCTTAAAAATAATACAATACAAAACTTGAAGAAAGTTTTAAAGAAAATCCTCCCTCCGCAAAATACTCTTTACATGGAAGAATATTCGAAAATGTTTTTCTCAAAAAATGGCTCTAACGATTTTGATTAAAATGTCGTGTATTAAAGATATTTAAATAAAAACTAAAATGTATATATTGGGTTTTCTGGGAATAGCTTGTGAAGACCTCTTCATTCTAGATGAGTCTGGAATAACTTGTAAACCATAAAGAATAGACTAAAACTACACAAAAAATGTAGATCTCGTTAACGAACACAATTTATGTCACACACATGTTTTATAGAATTTACCGTTTTCGAGACATTCCTTATTATTTATTTCAATTTTAAACTATGTAACGTTTCTCAAACAGATGTCAGAGTTCGTTTTATCTCTCTTTTGTTTATTGCTGGCCATGCAAACCGAATCGAACTTCAGTTGTTCACATAGTGACCAGCTTTTGAAACAATTTGACTGTCGCTTTAGCCTAGCCTATCCTCTTATTCCCCTTCTGCTTAGAAGGAAATAAATAATAAAAAGAATCTCGATTAGCATAATATAGCTAAAAGAAATTATTTTTTGCACAACGGATAGAGAAATCCATGTAAATTGAACACATCAGATTTTTAAAGAAGTTACAAATGGCGTCCAATTGCAGCAAACGCTTAAAATACATACTAATTTTAATATTTTATAGTAGTTACAGGGAGATAGGAACTTCGCTTTCTTTCTGTATCTCTGGCGTTTTTTTTTATTTTTTTATTTATGGACGCTCTTTAACTGCTGTGGTTCTCAACGTCCCATTCTATACTGGGCGTGAAAGTCCGCTTAATTTTGCTCAGAGGCCTCTCTATCAGGCTTGAGGTTCTTTTACGTGCCGTAAATCTGCGACACGATACCAACGGCTTTACTTACCTTCCGAAGGAAGCCATGCTAAGGATTTTTACGCCCGAAAAAATCCATCGTCCTCCGCCGGATTTGAACCCACGACCTTGGGTATATGAAGTCGGCATGGTAACCATTACACCACGGAGGGCGATTTTCTGTATCTCTGCAAGCTCGCTCTCTCTCTCTCTCTCTCTCTCTCTCTCTCTCTATATATATATATATATATGTGTATGTGTGTGTGAGTACATACCACTTTAGGTTATAAGAATCATTCTGTAATCTTGCTATATAATACAAACATGGAATTCACATGGAACCAACGGATTCATTAAGAAAACATGGCGTTTTAAATTCGTGCCTGTTTAAAGCCTCACGCTAAAATCACATTGACCCCCTAGGAGCAAATATATTACATTCCTAATCTATTTTTACTTGCGTTTTTCTCTTCCAAGTAAATTGAGACATGCAGCATTATTTTTCTCTTCTTAGAAAATGGTTATATACCTATAAAGCTTACATGAACAAATGTGGCAATTTTTTACTCTTGATCATATCTTCTTATACTGCGTAGTATTTTATTTTTAGATTAAAACCATCAAGTTAGCTTGTAGCTGTATGCCACCAGTTTTTGTTTTGGTGTATGAGTTTCAATATTAAATAACCCTTAAAAACGTAATATTTTGTGCAGAAGTGGCATTTATTTTAAGTATATCTCTGTTTTATTTGGAAGATTCACAAAATATAAGATATGGTGTTGAATTGCATACCAGTTATTACACAAAATAACAGAGTTTTCAAATCCTAGCTTTAATTATTATTTAAATACAGTAAGACCCCGTAATTACGCTCATCAAGAGACTGCGACCTAAACACATAGTACTCGAGATAGCGCTACACAGATGTATGATTTACTAGATATGAAAAAGCAATATTACTACAATTTAATAGGCAATACAATATAATAAATTTTTCTGAATATTCCGTTGGAGTCCAGTGCAAAATGAAAAACAAGAGATAATTTCTTATGCAAAATATCTTAGATTGTTGATTGCTGTGTACTTTGATCGGCAATTCTTACATTTTCTTTGTCATTTTGTACTACTGTACGACAACTCGCTATATACAGCACAGAATTCAAAGAAAGGCTGCAGTATGTGAGGTTTATATTGTAACAGGGCGCTTTTTTCGGCTACCGAACCGGCATAGAGAATGGAGTGCATTAATAACGGTCCGAGTGGTCCAAAGTCCCAGACATCCAGCACCTGCCTATTACTCTCTCAGTATCAGTTGAGATTGTGTTGTTACCAGTTGTACTTATTTTCTGGCAGTGATATATGGAAAATATACTGATATATTTCGCCGTCCTTGCTTCGCTATTACTCCAAGCGGATGTGGGAAACAGGGAAACCTTTGCAATCAGAGATTGAGATTAGGCAGTTAAGGAATACCCACTGCCTGTAGAATGTACTGCTCTCTCTTTCTATTTACCATGTTTCAAGTTAAATCAAATACATAATAAAAGGATAAAAAAACTTTAACAGGAACCTTACACAAATATAAATTAGTTTCAAGAAAAGGTATTATAATAGCCAGATACTACCAACAATAGGGGATTTCCACTGAGTTACAGTTAAACTATTTTCTCGTCGTACTTTAAAAACATTCAAAATGTCGCAATTTATTTATATTGTGTGTATTTTTTTTGATTCTAAAAGCTAATAGCGGGGATTGAAAGCTTTAAAGGGGGTAAAAATCATGAAGTATTAACATGGAACGTCCAGAAATTTTACAAATAGAGCGTCATAAACGGGATTTCATTATAATGACAGGGTATTATTGTAATATTCTGTTATTGTCTAAATTCATTGTTCTAATAAAAATACAATTTCTGAAAATATTAATGGTTTCTGGATTAACATGAATAAGATAGAAAAATAAGATTACAAGAATAGATTTAAGAGTGGGTACAGAGTGTCATTTGTTTTATTAAATATTTCGTTGTAGGTATCATAAGTATCCAAAAAGTTGAAGCTATTAGCAGATCTTTAAAAAGTAGGTCACTACATGCTGGCCTAGAAATTCCTCTCATTGCGTGATGACGAGAAATAAACGACTGCTGGCTTGGAACTTAAAACAAATGCCTAACCTATTTGAATATTTAAACCAGCAACGAATAATTCTGAAATTATTAACACAACAATGAATTAAATATACCATTAAAGCAAGAGCTACATGAGTAAGATTTTGTCCAATCTTATGTTTTACCAGTTGTATGTTATAAGCATACACATTTATTCAGAATAATGGGGACATCATAAGCTATTTGCGGAAACTTCCAGAACTTAATCTTATTAGTGATGTAAATACAAAATATGGTTACTTCTGGGCTGCACCTCGGATGTTAAAGATGTGGTATTTTAATCAAAATAATTGGAGCAAATTTTGAGAAGATCAAAACTAACATAAGCTTTTCTACGTAATAAAAATTTGGGGTGCAACATTTATTTAGAAAGCTTCAGGTTCTTAGAAGACACTGGATTTAATATTATCCTTATTATTGTATTTATCCTACGTTTGGTTTTTGAATTATGTTGTTTTTAGATATAGAAAAATACAGACAAACAAATACAAATACGGAACCATGGACTTCATTTTACTTTCTCTACTTAGTACATACTGTAAAGGTAGCGAAGGTATTGCATTTCAATCAAAAATTGGATACCAAGATTTCATTTGAAGTACACGATATAGGGTCTCCTAAATGAAAAAAAGTATTTTTAGTAAAAGATCCATGTCTGTCGGTGTATCTGTCAACACGATAAATCAAAAACGAAAATTCGGTAAAATACCAAATGTGGCATTTCAGTTTAGTATTTTCCAAGGATGTGACACAAAAATGAGAAAAATAATCCCACCCCGTATTACCCTTTACATGAAAAAATGCCAACCATTTGATTTTCTCAAATATGTCTCTCGCGATCTTGATTCAAATACGGTATATTAAAGATATTTACATGACAAATAAAATGTGTATCTTGCATTCTCTAAAGACCTCTCTTGCATAACCTCTAAAGACCTCTTCCTTCTGAACGATTTTGCTTAACTGGAAAACCGCAAGATATAGACAAAAACTCGCTGCACAAAAAATTATAGGTAGTTAAAATACACGATTTATACCATTTACACTTTTTCGTGGATCTGACAATTTCCGAGATATTCCCTGATATTGGTATCAGTTTTAAAGTACTGACTGGAACTTTTCTTATACGGGAATTTTTCTGTTCCTGCCCATGCAAAGAAAGGAATTTCAATAACATAGCAGGCAAATTTTAAAAGATTTGACTATCGCTTTAGCCTAGTGTATTCCGTTATTTCCCTTCCGCTTTCAAGGGAGGAAGTAATAAGACCATTTCTGCCAATCTTTATCTCGTTTAGCATGCATTAGATAGAAAACTAAAGTCTTTAACAATAGTTTGATACAGAGACGTAGAAAAATTTGTGTGAATGGAAGACATTGTTGTTGTTTTTTTATTTAATTCAGGGAACATCAAAATAACTAGTATTTTGTAAAGCTCTGTATCAAAATTTGGGATGGAATATAGTGCTTGCTCTACGCACTATAAATAGATGCTAAAGATGATAAAGAAAACAGTCTGTGTTAAATTCACATGACTTTTTCTATTTTCTATCGTTTGTTAGTGTGTATAAAAACTATTCTTACAAAAGTTTAATTTTTCCATGTACTACATTTTGATCGAGAGAAAAATTTACATATGTTTCACACGTTTACAGCTACTTACATATTCGTTATGGATATAGATAGTGATACTCAAATGTTTAAGGCCTGGACACTATACTCCGGTTTCGATCTCGATTAGAGGTTGTTACTCAGATAAGATTTTTCAGGGGTTTTCCCTTACCCTCAGAAAACAAATACCGAGTAACTTTAATCTCTATGCACGCCGAGTTTATTCATCGTCCATTTTGAACTACCAGGTTAAAGAATGTTAAAATAACTGTTGCCATGCAAACCTAAGAGACAACTGAATACGAAGGAATTTAAAATAATGATAAAGCAATGAACAGTTAGAACCATTAATAATAGGATCTCTCAGAAATACCTTGTGTTACAAAAAAGTTATTTGAAATAAACTGTTGTTTTAAACATATCTATATTTTTGTGTAGTACGTTTTCGCCTATCGTTGCCTTAAGGCTTACCAGTTGTGCATCATTATACACAATTCCTTCCGAAAGAAGAGAACTTTACAGGTTATTACCAGAAAATTCAATACACATATATGTATATATACACATCTATATAAATGAAACAATAAAAAAAATGTTACAGGCGTTTTTAACAAAATGAAGCTTTTCGAAAGACCTTCCATATAAATGTTTAATATTTTAGGGTGGATTTTTCTGTAAATGTCTTGTTTATTTATTTGAATTTTCGTTTTTGGGCTATATTGTTCACAAACCAACGCTCAGATGCACTCGCACGCGCGCGGATCCTTTTGTAAATTTGTATTTGGTTTAAGGGTCTCAAAAAAATTTTATAGTGAAATCACATCTTTCACTCCTGATTTACGCAGTACAGAAGGATTAACATTAGAAACTGAGAAGACCCCCATAATTCTGGGGCAGAGCACCGGACATACGTCATGATATGACGGAATATGGCAGAGACCCAAAGGGTGGCCAGAATTGGATGACGTCGTGCGCATATATATATGTCAGTTACAGTGGAACTCTTTTGACGCTGCTCTAGGCTATGCTCACGAGCCCCTGACCCTCCCTGAAACCAGAAGACGAGTCCCGATCCAGTGTTCCCGACGACGGTGCCAGGATAATCTTCTACGATGCGCAACCATCCAGCCGCAACCCACCGAACACCGTAGCCTAGTTCTTCAAATCTGAAGTCTTCCTCCACGGTCTGGAGCTAACATGCTACCCTCTGATTCCCAAAGTCGAGGGTTTAAACTCGGTGGGGCGATGGATACTTTCAGGCCTAAAAAAACCTTTAACGTGGCTTCCTTCGGAAAGGAAGTAAAGGCACTGGTCCGTTATCATAGATTTACATGATAAATGTAAAAGAACCTCAAGTTTAATAAAGAGGTCTTGGAACAAAATTAAATGATCTTCCACGCCCAATTTAAAATGGGACACTGAGAACTATAGTGGTTAAAATTCGTCCATAAACAAAACTCAGTTTAATTTTAATTTCAAACCCGAGAGAGGTGATGAACAGAAAATGGTGGAGCGGAAAATCCCGGCATTCGCCTGGCGACAAGGGGAAACCCCAGAAAAACTCAGACTGTGGGAATCGAACACACGACCTCCCACAATGCGGACCCACAAATGAAACCGATTCAGTCATCCCTCTCGGTTTTGGTAAAGAAAGTAACAATTACAATTATAAAGAAATCTATAAAGTTATATTAAAAAAGTATCTACTTTCATCAAGGTGAAAGATGTTAACATATAGGATAATGTCCGTAAGAAAACAGCCATTTCCTCCCACTGCCCTTTTCGTGTCACCAAGTTTACATCTTGAAATTCGGGGGGTGGGAGAAGCTGATAGCTTTGAGAAGGGAAAGGAAGGGATAAAGAGATTACTGCGCTTGCGCGAAACCCCGACAATTAATCTCTCCAAGTCCAGCACATGCGCCGGAGCACACGTTACGGTGAATCCACGAAAGCATCCCAGATGATGCGACAGAACTAGGATCGTGTTTGCTTTACATTATGACGTTTCTAACAGTTCGATGTGCGTCCGTCTTTGTAGGTGTGCATGCGCCGCTTTCTGCTTATCTACATTGATCGTTTATTGTTTTATTATCTTTTTTCACCACACCTAGACAATGCAGCAGGTCACTCGCGTTGCTGTTCCAGTGCTCAGCTCTTGGTACAAAAATTTCCTTTCTCTTTCGGACTTCACTTTCCAATTCCACTGCACCGTCATGCTCTATCTCTGTCCCTCTCGCTCGTGTTTGGAGCAGCTATGACGTCAGCCTTTTCCACCTGTTCTTTTTCCCAACCCCAACCCCTTTCTGGCGCTCCTCTCGCCCCACCGAACCCCTAGCCCACGAGGTACGAGTCATTCACACTTTGTAGAAATCTATGGCACAGGATTCCGGCGGGCTTCTGAATGAACAAAGTGAGGCTTGAATCGACCACACGGCCTGATAACTTATGAAGGAAGCTGCAAAGATAGATCATAAAGTAGCTATCAAGGTCAAGTGAAGCTGCTACGTTACACTCACATGACTTTCTCTACCTGTTCTAAAACAATTTCCCTTTTCAATTATCACAAGTGATGCCACGAGTGTTTTCATCTTTTCGATAATTCGCGACCAGAAAGAAGCTACACTAGTTGTATTTGATAAGATAATTCAGCAAAATAATTATTAATAATTTATAATATACAGCAAGGGTTGTTTTATCAAGTTATGATTGTAATAAATTATTTCCCAAATGGAGATGACGCATTGGACGTTTATTTACTGACATTTTTTTGTTCTTTCTTCAGTGCCTCCTGAAATGCCCACATGCTTTCCCCCCCTCTGTTTTCAATCTTTATTTTCCTAATCCGTGCGAAATACTAAGTTTGACATAGTTATAAAAACTCTTTTTGATAAAGCTCCTCCTCCCAGCAAATTAGTTTTACTTCGCATAGCGAAATATTAATTTGCCGGCATCTTACGAACGCTGCAACACGATTGAAACTTTAAAACGGAATGCTTTATAAAATATACATTGTAAATAGTTTAAATAAAACGATGCAATACGCCGCCTACCTGAGGTGCCCAACATTTCTCCTAAAATCAATATTTTCCTTTAAATGCCCACATTCAAATGCATCTGACTATAATATTCGAATACAATTATCAGGTTAAGGGATATATTTCGGTCGACAATTGTTAATGCTTATATTAGCCTACAAAGGATATAAGGAAGTATTTATATCTGTCATGTTGGAAAACTTGGCTAAATAAGAAGGAAGTTAAATGTTATAGGCACCTTTATAGTTCATTTTGCATTAATATGACAAAAATACAAATGTCATGTGAGAATAGGGCTCAAAAGTATCGAAAGCAAATGAATTTAGTAGTATATTATGCACTATAGCGATGGTCATAAAATGTATTGTAAAAAATCGTATTTGTTACAATTATATTACTTTCTCTACATCTCTGTAACAAATTATTGTTAAAAAAACTTATTCTTCTATCTACATCATGCTAATCGAGAAAAACATTCGCAGAAATTGTCTTAGTCCCTTGTAAGTAGAAGGGAGAAAACCGAATATGTTCCGTTCACATGATGTCCTCTAACTGTTCGGCAAACAAACTTTTCATTCAAAATATTACTCTGTTATCTACATCATGCTAATCAAGATACACATAAGCAGAATTAATTTTATTACTAGCTCCTTATAAATAGATGGGAAATAAGAAAAGGCACAGGCTAAAGGATTAGCCTCGTCCTTTAAAAGCCGGTTGCTGTGTGAAACAGTTGAAATTCCAGTCTCTTAGCTTTCCAGGAGTAAACAAACGAGAAATGAAAAGAAAGCTGTGTTCCCGTTTGAGAAAATTTTAAGTGGCTAAATTTGAAACTCATAATCCGGTATATCTCGAAAATGGTATACCCTACAAAAAATGTATATAACCTAAATTATGTGTTTTAATGAGATCTACATTTTTTGTGTAGTAAGTTTTTGTATACTTCTTACGGTTTTCCAATTATATAAAAGTCATCCAGAATGAAAAGGGCTTCAGAGGCTATTCTCAGAAAATCCAAGATATTCATTTAATTTGTCACAAAAAAAAATCTTAAACATAGGTACCTTAATCAAAATCGTTTGAGCCATTTTTAAGAAAATCATAATAATGTTCGTAAAATGTTTCAGGTAAAGGGTAGTTGGGGGTAGTATTTAACGGACTCATCGTTTTTGAGTTATGCTGCCCACAGACCGACACACACATATATACATATACACACAGACACACGCACAGACAGAGAGACAGACACACACGGACAATTTTATATAAATACATTTTTTTTTTTTTTTTTTTTTGGATTTAGGGGGTCTGTATATCCGGTAAAATCTCGGTATCGAATTTTTTATTGCAATAGAATACCTTCTCTAGAGTGTCTGCCTCACATTCAAAAGGTTGTGAGTTCGAATCTCGCTTAGGGCGAGTTACCCGGATAAGGTTTTTTTTGGGGTTTTCCCTTGTCCTGAGAAGACAAATTTCGAGTAACTTAAGCTCCATGGACCACGGGATCATTTGAGCACCATTTCACCAATTTCATCGTCCGATATGACCAACCAGGTTAAAGGACGTTAAGTCATCTTCTCTATACACTATGCACAAGTACGTATAGAGAAAGTAAAATTATCTGATGCCAGCGAATAAATCAATCACTGGCATATCAAATACAGCACAATACAGTCGTGGATTGCTTGAACGTGAAGGTACCTTTACACCTAGCAGAGTTGCATTTTCCTTATTCTTAGCATTATACAATATCCCCATTAGCTGGCTGTTTAGAAGTGTACCTTTATCCTAATTTTCCATTCCTGATGTCAAATGATAATCTGGGGGTCTTAAAGACGTTTGTTAATGTTCCGTTTCAGAAAATAAATACACGGGAGATGAGGATCAAACCACCACCTGCTGGTACTTTTGGAATTCATCGATAGCGATGCAGTGACCTCGGCTATTTCACAGGTGGAAGAATGTGCTCTATTCACCTCGAATACGTTTATGCGTGATGTTTCGCGCACGCGCATTTATCAATTGTATGGTGGTAAAGAGGGGAAAGTTTAAATGTTCTGAATCGTGTATGAATTTGAATTCGAATGGTGTTATTTACAAATCTCCATTAAAGGGGACCTACATTATAAGAATCATTGCATTGTTTTAATGATTTCATCAGCAGCAGCATCATCATCGTCGTCATTTTTCGGTAATAAAAAAAAACAACTAAAGGAACTGACACCGCACACTAATTGTTTATTTTAGATAAACATCTTTTTTCATCCCCTAAATAAATGTAAACGAATATCTAGAAAAACAGTGCAAGATATTTACTTCATTTATTAGAGTGCTACCAACTTTCCGTCTTGCAATCACATTTTTGCAAAGTTAGCGATCAAATAACACTTAATATCACGTGAACAAAGGGTGAAGCGTAGCAAACTCAGAAATAGCCGAAGGCGTTGAGTCGCTATTCGTGTAAATCAACGGTGCCAGTTTTCCCTGTTAGTTTACAATGAATGCTCAAATATTGGTTTCCAAAACTGCGGGATGAGCGAATGGCTGCAATGTCCTCTTGAACACAAATGTAAATATCTTAATATACGATACTTTAATACAATTCGTTAGAATCATTTTCGAGAAAAACAACAATTTCAAAAAAGTTCCATACAAATGATGGTTTGAAGTACGGGGATTTTCTTGAAAATGTTTGTATTGCATCCTTGGAAGATACCGAAATTAAATACTAGTTTGGTATTTACTGGCCTTTTCATTTTTGAGCTATAATGTCCACAGACTCACACGCACAGATCTGTTTTTCTAAAAATGCTTTCTTAATACTCAGGGGACTTCAAATCATACATTTCTGGCAAAATCTCTACATCGAAGCTTTGGTGGAATACAATATTTTCTCTATGCATATATAGTATATCAGAGAAAGTATTAAAAAAAAAAAAAAAAAAAAAAAAAAAAGGACGGCCCATTCTATTGGACAAATTTTTATTGAACCATAAGT
Source organism: Hymenopus coronatus (assembly GCA_030762935.1). Lineage (NCBI taxonomy): Eukaryota > Metazoa > Arthropoda > Insecta > Mantodea > Hymenopodidae > Hymenopus > Hymenopus coronatus. Next base: position 71,117,867 of record CM060895.1, read on the forward strand.
GTTCAGGTTAGAAAGGGTTTATTTACAATTTGAAGCATACGGCTGTGAACATCAAAACTAATAATTCTCTTGAAATATATTAAGAAACTTATCACTTTAAATAAGGAACTAGTTTGTAACCTACTACAATCTATTCCACGGCAGCAGCCAATGAGAGAAGACTGTTGAATGCGAAACAGTTAAGAGATAGGAGGCAAACTTAATAGTAACTATTGGATTTAGAAGAGTTTATTCATATCAACGGAATGAAACAATCAAATTTGTCCAAAATTCGATTTTAAGAGTTTTTCTAAACTTTGATTTGGTTAACAATACACAGATTTCATTTTTACTTTCCCTACACGTACTTTGTACATAGTGTATAGAGAAGTTATTACATTCCAGCCAAAGTTTCGATACCGATATTTCACCGGAAATAAACCTTTTAGGGCCCCTTGTATCCAAAACGATAACTCAAAAGCGAAAAGTTGGTAAAATAACAAACTTGTTATTTAAGTTTAGTATCTTATAGGGATACGACACGAAGACTTTGAGAAAAATCCCTTCACCTCAAACTGCCCTTTATATGGACAAAATTTCGAAAATTTTGTTTTTCTCAAAAATGGTTCTAGCAATTTTGATTAAAATACCGTATTTTAAAGACATTTACATGGCAGATAAAATGTATAAGTGGAATTTTTTGGGAATATCCTCTGAAGACCTGGTTATGCTGGATGAATATTTTTGAATTTTGCATAACTAGTAAAGCGTAAGAGATAAGACAAAAACTTGCTGCACAAAAATTTAGAGCTCCTTGAAACACACAATTTATGTCATATAGATTTTTTTCCTGGAGTTCACTATTTTCGAGATATTCCTTGTTATTGGTTTCAGTTTTAAAATAATTTTCTAATACTTGTCAATTTCTGACCACGCAAAGAAATGGATTTCTGTCCCATAGCAACCACATGTAAAAACATTTGACTGTCACTTTAGCCCAGTATATTCCCTTATTTTCTAATTAATAAGGAACTAAATAGTAAGACTATTTCTGTTATGTTTACTGCATAAGCAAGAGGTAGATAGAAGAATAAGCTTATTAACAAGCATTTGTTACAGAGATGTAAAGAAAGTCATGTGATTAGAATACATCAGATTTGTTAGGATAGGAAAACCATAAGGAACAGTTTTTCCCAAAATAGAGGAGATAAGGGTAGAGGAGATCATGAATGAATCTGAAGGGCAACAAGTCGATATGGTAGCCTAGTGTGTAGCGGAGAACAGACGGTTGTAATTATCAGCGACTCTTGTTTGACCTGTTGTGCCTGGATGAGGCTATTCCAGGAAGTGCCGTGTGGCTAATGATCATAGGGATTGTGATAGGGCTATCATCATCAACCCTGACACCCTGCACGCAACTGCATAATTAACGGACTGGTAATCTATTTAGTGTCATTATTCGCTCTTCCTCAGATATCTGTTAGTTGTTTCATTTCGTCCCTCACTTTCCATTCATTTGCTTTTGCAAATATGTACTGCCCTTCAAATAATTTATCCGCCTTTGCCCATAAAATTTGCGATATTTCATGCTGACTAATTAACTGGATGAAATTAATTACTTTCCCACCTCTTTCATGCCACACACACATTCATCTCACTATATCCACAAAACTTTGTGACATTATTATTATTATTATTATTATTATTATTATTATTATTATTATTATTATTATTATTATTATTATTATTATTATTAGTGACTGTGGCCGTATCGCCAAACATGTATGCATGGCGTGCTTTCTAAGTCATAACTTCATAGCTGATTGTTGGTATCCATTGTTACACACGTGCGTTAGTGGACACATGTGCCGCGTGACACTGCTTTTTTGGAAGGTTCTTTGATGTCGAAGCCGCATTGTTAAGCCCGAGTGGGTTTGTGAATACCGGTAGGGTATTGCACGTACGGTGGCTTCTGGAAATTTCTAGTACCTGATCATTAGATACAATAAGGGGCAACGAAGCTCTGCCGAGCACTGTTTTCACCGGGTATACATCGCATACAACAGTTGAGCAAGTGTGACGGGAATTACGTAGTGAGTTGTATTTTCGCCGCAGCGAACGATTGTAACAAGTTTATGGAAAAATAAAGATTTTGTAGTTGGAAAAAAATAATTTTTGTCATATTATTAATATTATTATAATTGTTATCGTCCTTCTTATTCTAGGGTAGCATATGTACTAGCATCTGGTTTCCAAGATCAGGGGTCCAAACCTGTCGGAGGGCATGGCTTTTTTTGAGCGAAAAAATCCTTAGCATAGCTTCCTTCGGAATGGAAGTACAGTCGTTGGTTCCGTTTCGTATATTTATGACCTCAAGCCTAATAAAGAAGCCTCTGAGCAAAATTAAGTGGTCTCTCAGACCCAATATATTGAATGTGAGTACGTTTAAGAACAATAGCAATCAAAGAGCGCTCAAAACTAAAACTCAATTTAAATTTGTTGTTATTATTATTGTTATTGTTAAATGAAACAGCTCTCCTGTATATGTTCTATTCTTGCTTATCTAGTTCTTTGGTTAGAGAATAACTTATAATACTCTATTTATCTTCAATTATTTGAAGATATGGAAGGCAAAGTTTCAGTAAAATTGGTAGCTCATTAAGTTCTATAATTTGGCTAAGTAGGAATAGGAAGTTGTCAGAGGGTATTCGGCACTGAACTTTATGTTGGCGATTGTATCATGTCCCACGAGAAGGTGTCCCCGGGATGTAGAGGGAGTTGAGACACTGGGCGACCGAAACCTGGAGCGACGACATAGCAATAATGGGGTCCCTACGCTTTCCAAAAAGAAGCTACCAACAGCATGAAGGGCAGACCGGGAACCCACTACATACAGAGTCCAAGGGGCGCTCCTCATTCCGGCACTACACGAAGTCGGAGGAAGAGATTGAAATGAGCATTACTTTACCTTGCCACTCCGTACGAGCTCCCTCGCCGATATTTCCAGACCTAAAAGAGACCAAGGATGAATGATATAACAATAGAAGATAATAGAAGGAATTTCAGGGGATGAAAGAAAACTACCTAGCATTCGTCTGGCGACCCGGAGAAATAATCAGAAAAAACCCATTGGTCAGGTTTACTGGCCACGGAGATTGAACCTGCGACCTTCCGAATGCGGGCCACAGACGAAACCGCCTTCTGGATTTGGTTGAGCAAATAAATATCTATTTATTTATTTTTGTATACCTTAACGTCCTTTAACCTAGTTGGTCATATCGGGCTATGAATGAGTCATGAATGATGCTCAAATGACTCCGTAAAGCTTAAAGTTACCCGACAGGATAAAGGAATACCCCCAAAAAATCTTATACTGGTTATTCACCATAAGCGGGATTCGATCTCGCGACCTCTTGAATGTGAGGCAGGCAGGCAACCCATACACTACCGAGGTGGGGAACTAATGTTGTTGCTGCTTCCTACATTGACTGTGGTTGCAAATCTTCTTAATATATAGAAGTCTGTGTGTGTTTATGTATGTAACGTGTGTATATTATCTATCTGAAGAATGAATGCAGACGGCCACGAGTGGAAGCTTGCGTAAACAAACAGACAAGTGGAATTACGTCGTCACTCCCGGTGCATGCCCTGTACAGTTCTGCAATACTGGAATGCAGTTGAGCCTCTAACAGTGAGCGGGTTCGAATCAAGTCAAAATGCAAACACTGCCGTGACAGTCACAAAGTAGAAAAGTAATATTCATTTAGTAATAAAGATAACAGCAAGCTTAGCCTGTTGTGGATCGTCTAATTTATTCCTGTTTACGTACCCTGTGCTGATGTTTTGATGGTTAGACTGCACAATATTGCAGTTTTCTCTGTCCGCTCTAAACCATGCCATGCTACACCAGCGATCTCCCTAAACAAATGCCTTCTTTCGTCAGACAAGCAGTAAGCGTGTGTATGTATGTGTGTATTTTTGTTACACCATTGCACCGATTTCAACCAAATTTGGCACAGATACGTTTTGACACAAAGCGAAAAGCATTGTCTAGCTTAAACTTCGAAATTCTACCCCTATTCACAGGATTAATTATTTAGTTTTAAAACAATCTGTATCTTTCTCAATGACAATAGTTCGAATAACAATTTATATATTTTTTGCTTTTCTTTTGTTTTGTATTCTGTACGTTTTATTACTATTTCTATGTAACAGTTCACATTGGTTACACATCTGATATTATGCATTCAGAAGTGGAAGTCATCTTATTGTTCGCTGATCCCTTTCAAAATTAAGAACATTAAATATTTTAATAATATAACATTAAATAATTAAGGTTCTGCAATACGTCCAGATTGAAAATGTTAAAAATACTAACCTGAGAAATAAAAATTCACATGGAAAACGTGTGTCTTGAAATAAATGTGATCACTTTGAGTTGCCCTAACTAAGATATTTTCTTATATACAAATCTCGTCGCAAAATGCAAACAACAACTCCATTTTGTAATTTTTTCGAACGCACAACAATACTGCCAACATATTTTTTTCACGAAATTCGCGAGTCTTGTGTTATGGTAGGCATGCCCGTATGCTTTGGGGAAACCACTGAAAATGTCTAAAATTAACTACAAAAATAATAATAAATTAATTTACACATTAACCTAAACCTAGCGTAACAGAGAGAATGCTGCTTTCGTTCGCATACTTGAGTGAAAACAGTGGAAGCTTCTACAAGAAAATTCATGAAAATCAGTTTATTTACACACACACACACACACACACACACACACACACACACACTTACCTAGAGCAAACCGAAGCACGCTTGCTTCGCTCGCATGCTATGATGAAATCACTAGAAATTAATACAAACAAATTACCCGAAAATCAATTTATTTACACATATTTATTTATAAACACAAACACACTCGCTACCCTCGCATGCTTTGATGAAAACAGTGGACAGTACTAAAATCAAATTACCCCAAAATCTGTTTATTTACACATACACGAATCTACAGCTAACACAGCGCATGCGAGCGAAGCGAGCATGACTTTTTTTTTTAAAAAAAATTGTTAGAAATAAAAAAAAATTACAAACAAACATCCATTTACACACACACATACACACTAACCCACACCTAATGAAACCGGTGGAAATTACTAAAACTTAACGAAAATGTCTCTATTTACACATACATACTATTATAATCAGTTCATACAAAAAAAAAAAAAAACAGCAGGGAACTTCTATAAGTAATTCTTGAAGTAGAGCGTTATTGCTTAAAGCGCACACCCGTAACCCACAGAATTGTTATAGAATAGCATTTCTTCCTCAGTGCTTAAAAATGTACAGTAGTCTAAAAGTCTTTAGATGTCGGTATAAACTACAGCTTGTCATGTCGCGGTATTATTTTTATTAATGTTGGCAGCCACCGCAATAATGAATAATACAGACAGAAACAACGAAAACCTTGTAAACAACTACATGAGCGCTCCTAACGGCCGAATAACATACTACAAAATCTGGATTCCCAAAGGAATAACGACTCATATTTGTGTATATAGAAGCCACGATGTTATAATATGTTTTGTGATATATTAACTTTAAGGGTGCAACAGAGGATAGTTTGGCACGTGAAAGGAATAGATTATAAGGCATTTATTTTAAAGGAATGGTGCAAGGAAAGGATAGATGTTTTATATAGCGCATTTCAGAAGTGACACAGATGTTATTATCCTTCGCAAGACGTCTAGAAGCCGCCATGTTATAATACGCTTTGTAATGTGTTAATTTTTAAGGTGCAGGGAAAAGATATTTGTACCTGAAAAATTATATTTATCTACTGTTTTGCATTTATTTAGTATTCACGGTTTTCTATTACCGTATGTATGCCATTTTAATGAGATCTTCATTTTTGTGTAGTAAGTTTCTGTCTATCTCTTACAATTTACCAGCTACACAAAATCACCCAGTATAAAGAGGTCTTTAGATGATATTCCCAGAAAATTCTAGATATACATTTTATCTGTCAAGTAAATATTTTTAGTATACTATAGTTTAATCAAAATCGTTAGATCCATTTTTGAGAAAAGAAATTAGAAAACAAAGTTCCATGTAAAGGGTAGTTTGGATTGGGGTAAAGCACCTTTCTTGTCATGAGTGTTTTAATTAAGTCACTGTTTAAATGGATTGTATAGTAATTTTGCCACCATTTCAGGAAATGTTCTAGGGTAAACAAGATACTTAAAAAAAGTGTTACATTCACATGACTTTCTCTACCCGTTCTGCAAACTTCTTTCAAAAGATTATTCATTCTACACCATACTAATACAGATAAATATTAGCAGAATGCCCTTGCTACTTAGTAGAAGAGAACTATGGGAATACACTAGTCTAAAACGATAGTAAATATTTAAAAATATTTATTTAACCAATAACAAGGAATATCTCGGAAATGATTACCTTACAACAAAAAAGTAAAGGGCATAAATTGTGTATTTTGAAGGAGATCTAAATTTTTATGCCTTAAGTTTTTGTTCATTCAAAGTTCATTCAGAATAAAGGGGTCTTCAGAGACTACTCCTAGAAAATTCAAGATATACATTTTATTTGGGATGAATATAACGTTAATATGCGGTATTTTAATCAAACCCGTTAGAGCCATTTTTGAGAAACGCAAAATATTCAAAAAATGTCCCATATAAAGGGTAGTTAGGAATGGGGGGATTTCCTTGAAAATCTTCGTGTCGCATCCTTGGAAGACACCAAAGTTAAATACAAAGTTTAGTATTTATCGGTGCTTTCGTTTTTGAGCTATACTGTCCACAGATACACGGACATCCACGCACGAATCTTTTTCTAAAACTCTGATGTGTTCCATTCACATGACTTTCTCTAAATGTTACACAAATACCCTTACAAAAGATTCTTTTGGCTATGACATGCTAATCACGGTAAACATTAGCAGAAATTGTGTTATTACTTACATCTTTCTTGAGCTATGCTGCCCACAAACACACACTCAGACAGATACACATGGACCGTTTTTTTGGACTTAGAGAACATCAAAACATATATATCCGGTGAAAGCTTGACATCGAATTTTTGGGTGCATTATAATACCTTCTCCGCCCACTATGGACATTGTACATGCGAGCTAAAGAAAGTATAAATGATTTTTCTTGTTTCAGGGAGTCTCAAAGCATGTATTTCTGGTAAAATCTCGGTATCGAATTGTTGAGTGCAAAATAACACATTATATGTACACTATGTACATAGTATGGGTAGAGAAAGTATTTTTGTCGGACTCAGGGAACCTCAAAATGTATATTTCCAGTAAAATTTCAGCATCGAATTTTTGGGTGGAATACAAAACCTACTCTAGCTACTACCCATTTTGAGCGTCCGGGTTAGAGAAAGTAAAAATGCTTTTGGATTAAGGGAGACTCAAAACATGCATTTCCGGTATAATCTTGGTAGCGATTTGGGATGCAATACAATACCTTTGATTTTGCTTTGCATGGCCAGAGAAGAACATGAAACGAAAAGTGACTTTCCGTTTGAGAAACTTTACGTAGTTTAAAATTGAGAACCATCAACAAGGAATTTCTTGAAAACGGTAAACTCTAAAAAAGAAACTATATGACATAAATTGTATGTTTTAACGTGCTCTAAATTTTTTGTGAAGCAAGTTGCAAAAACTTCATCCAGAATCAGGATGTTTTCAGACTATTCCCAGAAAATTCAAGATGTACATTTCATTTGTCATGTAAATATGTTCAATATATGGTATTTTAATCAAAATTGTTAGACACATCTTGAAAAACAAAATGTTTAAAACATTTTCCCATGAAATGATATTTGTAGTGGGGGAATTTTCTTGAAAATCTTCGTGACGCATCCTTGGAGAATAGTAAACTTAAATATCAGGTTTAGTGAACATTTAACAACATTTATGAGCTATGCTGTTGCTGTCTACAGACACCCAAAGACACATACATGGACTTTTTCTTTTCTTTTCTTATCTTTTTTTTTTTTTTTTTTTTTTTAGACTCAGGGGATCTCAGATTTCCGGTGAAATTTTTGTATCGAATTTTTGAGTGGAATTCAATACTTTCTCTAAACACAATGCACATACACTATACGTGTAAAGAAAGTAAAAATGTATAAATACATTCATTCATTCATCCATTCATTTATTCACTTTACGTAGTAAAGCAAGTAAAATCTGATGTGTTCCATTCCCATGACTTTCTCTATATCTTTGCAACGAATTATTTTTAAAAAGCGTATACTTCTATTTACTTCCTGCTAATCGAGAAAAAATTAGCAGAAATAGTCTTATTACCTTCTTCCTTGTAGGTAGAAACGAAATAAGGGAGTACCATAGGTTAAAGTGATAGTCAAAAGCTGGTTGCTATGTGTGCTAAGTTCCTTTCTTTGTATAGACACGAGTTCACAAAAGTCCTGTAAGAGAAAAGTATAAATTTTTTATAGCTGAAACCAAAAACAAGGAATATCTCAAAAACAGTCAACTCCACGAAAAAAATGTAACAAATTGTGTGTTTTAAAGTGCTCTACATTTGTTGTGTGGTAAGTTTTTATGAATCTCTTGCGGTTTAGCAATTATACAAAATTCCGTAAAATTGACCCCAGACAAGTAGTTTTCAGAGGCTATTCCCAGAAAATTCAAAATATACATTTTATTTGTCAGGTAAATATCTTTAATATACGATATTTTAATCAAAATCATTATAGCCATTTTTTATAAAATCAAAATTTTTGAAAAAATTTCATGTGAAGGGTAGTTTGGGGTGGGGGGATTTTTCTCAAAATCTTCGTCTCGCATCCCTGGAAGATACTAAACTTAAATTCCAAGTTTGGTATTTAATTGACTTTTCGTTTTTGAGCTATCGCGTTCACAGACACATAGACACACTGACACACGGAACTTTTTCTGAAAATACCTTTTTTGGATACAGGGGACCCTAAAACATATATTTCCGGTGAAATCTCGGTATCAAATTTTTTGGTGGAGTGCAATACTCTATACACTATGTACATAGTGCGTATAGAGAAAGTAATAAACGAAACATTCTCCGTTAATTTACTGCTGAAATTGTTTAAAGTGCTGGTATTTTCTGGTTTCGCTGTAACGAGTGATCATAGATTATTACATATGTTTCTTCTTTTGTTTAATTAATTCACAAAAATCCTTTCTTGAAGTCTTTAACATGTAAATATGTAACTAGCAACTGTGAATTCACATCCACAGTTGCCTCTGTAAAGCATGGAGTTTATTGTTGATTGACCTTGGTGGCACGAACGGTATCGTGAAACAGGCGGCTCAAGCCATAATGATCACGCACTACACCAAAAATGGAGTGCGTGATGAATACAATGTCACGAATGGCAACAGACGGCGCTATTAAATATACGAGCCCAATGATTTAGAATCCCTCAGGGGAAAGCAACCCTGGGACTCTATGTGTCTAATAATGCGTGCATACCGCCAGTGCCATTTTACTCAGAGATGGGAGAGGAGAAAGGATTGTTGAGGTGTCTAAAAGATGGAGAGGAAATCCGATGTTACATTCCTATGAGTTTTTCTATCCACTGTCATACTGCTTCTACAAACTATTGATATAAAATGAAAAAGTGCCATAGATGGGACTTGAACCACGGATCTCCCGGTCTCCGTCCGGTTGTTCTTACCACCGAGTTACCATGGCAAGATGCCAACATAACATTAAATTCCCCAACTGGCTCGCACATTTCCCGGTAATACCTTATAGTGTTATGACGTGTTCTATCATACAAGCCGCGAGTAGGACAGTTGGAAAAATAGAGTTAGGTGAAATAGCATTAATTAGCATTGCTTAACCTAACAGTTAAACTATGTGGCTGGGACTTAAAGTACTTCTTATTAGGCTTCCGCCATTAAGTTAACAACTATTGTACTGTACTCGTTTGCACTTTGTTTGTTTGCAGTAGAGCAGATGGGAAAAGGGCGAGAAGCACACCAGTACAGTCCGGTGAAATTCGCTAGCTAATGCTCATAGAGCCTTTGGATAGTTTTATTTTCTCTAGCCCTTATGTACATACAAAGTACATAGTAGCTAGGAAAGGTATTGTATTTCCACCCAAAAATTCTAGGTCAGATTTCACGGAAATATAGGTTTTGAAGTCCCCTGAATCCGAAAAAAGCATTTCTAGAAAAAGGTGTGTGTGTGTGTGTATGTATCTTGTACAGCACAGCTCAAAAATGTGTATTTATGTTTAGTATCTACCAAGGATGTGACAAAGATATAAAAAAATCCCACACTGCATCCCACAATACATGTTAAAGATATTCACATGAAAAATATAACGTATAGCTAGAATTTTCTGGAAAATAACCTCTGAAGACCTCTTCATTCAGGATAACTTTTGTATACACCTCTGCATAACCGGTAAACCATTAGAAACAGACAAGACTTACTACACAAAAATGTAGATCTCTTTAAAGCACGCAATTTAAGGTATATACATTTTTGTAGAGTTAACCATTTTCGAGATATTCTGAGTTATTAGTTTCAGTTTTTATGGTACTTAAACCTTTCTCCTTTATTTTCGTCTCTCGTTTGTTTACTCATAGGAAAGACACTTAGCGACCGACTTTTAAAAGATTTGATTATTCCTTTAGCCTATGCAATCCCTTATTTCTCTTATACTTACAAAAATCTATCAATTACTGTGTTCCATTCACATGACTTTCTCTACATCTCTGTAATAAATTATTCTTAGTAAACTTATGCTTCCATATATTTCATTCTAATCGACAACAAATTAGCAGAAATAGTGTTATTGCTTGCTTCCTTGTAAGTAGAAGCGAAATAAGGGAGTAGCATAGGTTAAAGCGATAGCCAAAAGCTGGTTGCTATGTGAGTCAAGTTTCTTTGTTGGTATGGACAGGAATTGACAGATTCCTGTATGAGAAAAGTTAAGTTCTTCGTACCTGAAAACAAAAACAAGGAATATCTCAAAAACGATCAACTCCAACAAAAAAATGTATACAACATAAATTGTGTGTATTAATGTGCTCTACATTTTTCGTGTGGTAAGTTTTTGTCTATCTCTTACGGTTTAGTTGTTATGCAAAATTCGGTAAAATTCACTCAGAATAGTCTTCAGAGACTATTACCAGAAAATTCAAAATATACATTTTATTTGTCAGGTAAATAGCTTTAATATACGATATTTTAATCAAAATCGTTAAAGCCATTTTTAGAAAATCAAAATTTTCGAAAAAAATTCCATGTAAATGGTAGTTTGAGGTGGGGGATTTTTCTCAAAATCTTCGTGTCGCATCCCTGGACGATAGTAAACTTAAATACCAAGTTTGGTATTTTACCAACTTTTCGTTTTTGAGTTATCGTGTTCACAGACACACGGACACACAGACACACGGAACTTTTTCTGAAAATACTTTTTTTTGGATACAAGGGACCCTAAAACATATATTTCCGGTGAAATCTCGGTATCGATTTTTTGGTGGAGTGCAATACCTTCTCTAGACACTATGTACATAGTACGTGTAGAGAAAGTAGAAAAGGAAGTAATAAGACCAATTCTGGCAATGCCTATACTGATTAGTATGACGTAGATAAAAGAATAATCTTTTGTAAAAAAAATTGGTTTGCGAACAGTTAGAGGTCATGTGAATGGAACACATCAGATTTTTTTTTCCGATAAGCTATATGATTATGTCCTGCCACAGTGAATATATCTGTATAGCTTATACAATGTTATTCCTCTTATTTTCATTCCAAAGTGGAAAAGGAGACTGTACCACTGATACAAATTGGCAGAGTTTTCTCTTGCCTTATACTGCCCGGTTCTATTCTCTGCTATGCTGCCTCTAATATTCAACTGATCCTCATGTGAGAGCTGAGGAGACGGCTGCCAATTACGAAGAGAGATAAAGGAAGAGCGGTAAATTGGAATTATATAACGGAAACGTTTAATTTTTCTGCTGTGTAAAATAAGCAGCCCTATTTCACACGATGCATTCCATTTCTAGTCAAAATATACGACTGCAGAATATGACCACATAATTAGCTAGCGAAGTTTATATTGTTGTAACCCTAAAAACAGCCCATCAACAACAAAACCATATAACTTTCTAGCATAACACAAACATGGTGAAGCACACCTCACTTAGCTTGCGATTGGTACCAGAGCTGATCCGATATTTCAATGTACTACCTGTCTGAAGAATGAATGCAGATTGTCATGAGTGGAAGCTGGTGTAAACACAAATAGATAAGCAGTATTACGCAATCACTCCCGATGCATGCTCTGTACAGTTCGGTAATACTGGAATGCAGTTCGGTAATACTGGAATGAGTTTTTTACAGTGGACGATGATGATGATGATAATGGTGTTTAAGGGCGCTCAACTGCCGAGGTCATTAGCGCCCTTATGATTAAAACTTGGCAATAGGCAGTAAGAAAATACCATTGCAAAAAAAAAAAAAAAAAAGGTAAACATAAGTAAAAGAACTAACAGAGTTGAAACACAAGTAACAGAACTGTCCAGCCCTCTAACCAGAGCTGGGTATAAAACTCCATCTAAAACCAACACATTAAATCCAAAAGAGTTTAAAAAACTGCTATCACACTAAAACTTCAAGGTAAAAGAAACTTTTGCTAAAAATTTAAAAACCCTGTCCACTGCTCATGGGTCATCTGCCAGGACCTCAACAAGAGAGGCCGGCATGCCCATAGATGACCGAATGTGTGCCAGGTGACCACACTCCAGTAACATATGACGAACTGTCTGTGCCTCCCCACAGAGCGCACAGACAGGAGCAGGTTCACGTTTAAAAAGGTAACTGTGAGTAAAAATACAGTGGCCAATTCTTAGCCGAGCTAGTACTACCTCCTCCCGGCGGAATAAACGAGAGGAGGTTACCCAGTTGACAGGGAGGTCCTTCACCTCTCGCAGCTTATGACCACGGAGAGCCGACCACTCCGCATGCCAAGTCGAAAAAACGGATCTCCATACAGCCACTCTAAAATCTTCTGCTGTTGAATGGGTAATCGTAACACTGGGCGCTGTGACTACCGATTTCGCTGCCAAATCCGCCGTGTCATTCCCTGGCAAGCCAACGTGTCCAGGAATCCATGCGCACTCCACATTAAAACCAGAAGCGTGCAAAATGTGGAGAACGTCCTGGATGCGCTGCACCAAAGGATGGTAATTGTACAGCTCACGAATGCTCTGAAGGACACTAAGGGAATCACTATGAATAAGGCAGTCACCTAATTTTCGACGTCGAATATACAGAAGGGCTTGATAAATAGCATATATATATAGCTCGGCAGAATATATAGATGTGCAACTAGGCAAACCGTAAGTAGAAGTTGCGGTGCCAGTGACAAAGGCACATCCAACACCGTCGGGGGGCCGCGCCGTGGCCGAGTGGTTAGACCACTTGCTTCTCACCTAGACGGCCGGGGTTCGATCCCAAGCGACCGCATGTGAGATTTGTGGTGGACAAAGCGGCGCTGGGGCGGGTTTTCTCCGGTTACTTCGGTTTCCCCCGCCATCGCATTCCACCGGTGCTCCATCATCATTCATGTATCACCAGTGTCACCGCCTGCGGTGCCATAAGTAGTTAAAGCGGGCGTTAAACACTACCAAAAAAAACAACACTGTCGGGGCTCTTACTACCATCGGTGTAAATACAAATACGGCCACTGTATTTGGATAAAAATTCTAAAAAACAATGACGAATACTATCAAGAGGCGTAACAGATTTCCCGTAAAGCATCATCCCGAGATCGACATGGGAGGTAGCGCATAACCAAAGGGGGTATATACTCTCTCCCTTGGCTAACAGCCGAGGAATGTCAACATGGTGCTGGCGTAGAAGCTCACGGAAACGAAAACCTGCTGGCCTGGGGCTCAGAGAGGGGAGGCAGTATCGCTCGTGCAGCTCAGGGGAGAAAAAAGCGTGATAAGTTGGATGCCCAGGCATACACTTCAGCCCACAGCCATAATTAGCAAGCAGGACATCACACCGACAACGCAGAGGAGTTTTCCCGATTCGGCGTAGAGGCTAACAACTGGGCTCGTTGGAAAATCTCCAACGGCCAATCTCCAACGGCCACACGGATGCCCTGGTTATGGACTGTGTCTAACCTTCTGAGCACTGAAGGTCGGGCTGAAGAATGCACAATGCTGTCATAGTCCAACTTCGAACGAATCACAGCACGATAAACACGGAGCAATGCCGTCCGATCCGCACCCCAAGATTTGCCACTTAGTATCCGTAAAAGATTTAGAGAACGGTCACATCGTGCTCTAAGTTGTGCTATATGTGGTGCCCAACAAAGTTTCCGATCGAAGATCAAACCAAGGAATCTCGCCTCATCTGCGAAAGGAAGTAAATCTGGCCCGAGTCGAAGAGACGGCGGCATTTGCCACTTCCGGCGCCAGAAGTTAACGCAGACTGTCTTCTCAGCGGAGAAACGAAAACCGTGTTTCGAGCTCCAAGCATAGAGATTGTCCAAACACCGCTGGAGACGGCGTTCCAAAAACGGTGTACGCTGAGAAGTACAGAAGATGGCAAAGTCGTCCACGAATAAACAGGAAGAGACACATTGAGGCACACATAGTGATATGGAATTTATCGCAATAGCAAATAGAGTCACGCTGAGTACCGAGCCCTGCGGCACTCCGTTCTCTTGAATAAAATGGTTAGAAAAAACCGAGCCCACCCTCACTCGAAAAACGCGGTCCCGCATAAACTCCTGAATGACCAACGGTAGGCGTCCACGTATGTTCCAGTTGTGGAAAAGTACGCAATATTCCCGCCCGCCAACACGTGTCGTAGGCCTTCTCGAGGTCAAAAAATATCCCAACTGTGGGGCTGTTCTTAAGAAACCCGTCCATAATCTGAGTTGACAGAGAGACAAGGTGGTCAGTTGTTGAACGTCGTCGTCGAAAGCCACACTGGTTGTTCGTCAGAAGATTGTGGGATTCCAGCCACCACACCAACCGTCCGTTGATCATGCGTTCCATCACCTTGCACACGCAACTGGTGAGGGAAATAGGACGGTAACTGGAAGGAAGATGGCGGTCCTTTCCAGGTTTAAGAATGGGTATGATGGTGGCCTCCCGCCACTTGTCTGGAAAAATGCCATCAACCCAGACACGATTATAAACCTCGAGTAGGAAAGCTTTGCCATCAGGAGAGAGATGTTGCAACATTTGGACGTGGATACCATCTGGCCCTGGTGCTGAGTGTCGTGAAGAGGAGAGTGCATTGTCTAGCTCTGCCAGGGTGAAAAGGCGATTATAATCCTCAAGATTGCCAGAAAAAAACGAGAATTCTTGAGATTCCACCTGATTCTTAACTGTAAGAAACTCAGGGGAATAATTGCCTGAGCTAGACACCTGAGCGAAAGCACTGCCTAAAGTATTCGCCACGTCAAATGTATTAACAACAGCTCCGGTAGGTGTTTTGAGACCGGCGTTGGACATATGGTTCGGTTTCCCAGCCACACGTCTTAAGTTATCCCATACGACAGAGGAAGGTGTATGTCGATTAAAGGAACCCACGAATTTATTCCATGACATCTGTTTGCTATCCTTAATAACCCGCCTAGAATTTGCACGCATCCGTTTATAGTGTATCAGGTTATCCAGTGTAGGAAAACGCTGGAAAACCCGTAGAGCTCGTCTGCGAGCGCGAATAGCATCCCGACAGTCATCGGTCCACCAAGGTACCGGAAATCGACGGCTGTAGCCAGTCGAACGCGGAATGGATTGCTCAGCAGCAGAAAGAATGGTCCCTGTGAGATGTTCGACCAAGTGGTTTACAGAGTCGTGCTCTTCGTAGCTAAATTCAGCCAAGTGGGAGTACAGTTCCCAGCTGGCGTGGTCTAGGCGCCAACCAGGTAAACGGGTGGAACATACAACGGGTGTTAAGACACTAATACGACAAGGAAAGTGGTCACTAGAATGCAAATACGAGATAATATTCCAGCATAACGTGACTGCTAGCTGAGGGGAACAAATTGCAATGTCAATGTGTGAAAAACTATGAAAGGCGTCAGAAAGAAAGGTAGGCTCTCCGGTGTTCAAGAGAGCAAGATTCTGACTATGCAAGAAGTCTTTAAGTAGCGTACCTCTCGCACAAGCCCGAGGAGAGCCCCAAAGAGGGTGATGGGCATTCACGTCGCCTATCAATAAAAAGGGTGCTGGCAACTGCGAAATGAGGTGTTCTAAGTCGCTGTGCGAGAGGTCCGCAGATGGAGGCAAATAGATACTGCAAATAGTGAATGAAGCGGAGGGTAGCTTAATGCTGACAGCAACGGACTGGATTGCAGATTGTATGGGTACGGAGTTGGCAAAAATATCATCTCGAATAAGCATCATAGTGCCCCCATGTGCCGGGACACCGTCCTCCGGGGATAAATCACATCGTACGGAGGAGTACTGCCTGATGGTAACGGTGTCCTGTGGACGGAGCTTCGTCTCTTGTAAGCATACAGCTAAGGGTTCATGCTGGCGCAGCAACAAGTCAAGCTCTGGACGATGTGGTCGAATTCCGCGTATGTTCCAATGGAGGATAGCCATTGAGTATATTATGGGACAAGTTTCAAATCGAAAGACGCTTCTGCAGATTGGGATTAGCTGGTCGGTTCAATTTGTTCTTCTTAGGCGTTGGGCTAGTACTATTTTCAGGAGCACGATCCTGCCGTTTCCGCACTGTCCCTCTGGCAGTGGCGTCAGAATCCTCCTGGTCCATCTCCTCCACAAGGGAGGTCCCTTTTTCAAGAGCAAATTTCGGTCCGAGAAGTTCGAACCGATTGGATGTGCTGATCGGCGAAGACGGCCGTCGCCGATTCACGCCCTCCTCCCCAGATGACCCATTAGAGGAGGATACACGTGTGTAGTTGCGTGTACTTTTCTTACCCTTAGATGACTTGGTAGAAGATTGCACATTCTCTTTCAAGAAGTCTTGTCGTACATACTTGGTCTTAAACTGTTTTTCCGGGGCAGAAGACGTGAACTTACCAGCTTTAGTTCCCGAGGTCGAGGCTTTCGGTGACAAGTGTGCAGGACTATTCTGTAAGCTGGCGGATTTGGCAGATGTTGATACCAACTTGGGTGTAGGTGTCGAAGGCTTTGGCAGCGCTTGGGCTAAAATAACCTTTTCCGCAATTGTAGCCCCGTTCATATCGCCGGTCTGTGTTGCGATTTCCCGACGCGGTACCGGTTTAGCTGTAACTGAGCTATAGGTACCGGACCTCGGGGCAGAGGGTTGGCGGAGTCGCAGGAGCTTCCGGGCTTCCAAGAAGGATACCTTCTCTTTCACCCGTATCTCCTGGATCGCTCGTTCCTCTGCAAAACGGGGGCAGTCTCGGGAACTAGATGGGTGCTCCCCGTTACAGTTCACACACGATGGAGCTGAAGCACAAGCCCCATCGTGGGAGATGTCACCGCAGTAGACGCAGGTGGACTTGCCGGTACTCAACTCACTAGTGTGACCAAAACGTTGGCATTTAAAGCACCTCAGCGGATTGGGTATATAAGGCCTAACTTCGATGGCTTCATACTCTGCCCTAATCTTTTGAGGGAGGTCAACCCGATCAAAAGAAAGAAACAGGGTACGAGTAGGCAGGAATTCACCGTTGATCTTACGTTGTACCCGATAAACAGATGAGACACCCTGAGTCGCAAGATTTTCTTGGATCTCCTCAATGGACAAACCGTCCAACGCGCGGGTTGTTACTACACCGCGTGAGGAGTTCAGCGACTTGTGCACCTCGACCTTTACTGGATAGCTGGCTAACATGGTGGCTTTTAGAATCCTTGCAGCTTGCGAGGCGGAGTTGGCTTCGACAAGAAGTGTACCATTGCGAGCTCGAACGCAGGATTTAACCGGACCAGCAATGGCATCGAGACCCTTTTGAATAGTAAAAGGGCTCACCGTAAGGAACTTCTTACCTTCCTCTGCCCTAAGAATAACCAAGTAGCGAGGACCACATGACTCGACTACTTCCTTTCCAACGTCTTGATTTGAAATCAGGGGTTTAAGTTTTGGGGCCATAAAAATGGTATAAATTCATCCCCCAGTGCTCCCCACCCACCACGGAGCCCAACGAGGGGTCACCCCACTGGGGTAACAGGGCTACACAGGGGATATAGCGGTCTCGCCGTCCCACTCACCCTGGAGTTCGGTGTAATACCTAGTCCTGACCGATTGACTAGGGGTGGGTTAGTCCCTAGCCTCCCGTTTAGGCAAATCAGAATCCAAAGCGGTGTATTAGGCTGCGCATCCTCCCCAGTTACTGAAAGACAGAAGCCCAGGCTCAGGTACGCAACCCTCAACCAACCAGGATATTCCTTTTCACCGACACGGATCTCCACGCACGGCCTACACGTGGGTGGGCATTTTGACCTACTGACTCCCTCACCACTCTGAGGTTGCCCACAGAGGGAGTCAAGGTGGCTCGGGACCCCGGGTGCGCCTAACCCGTACCTACCGTAGTAGGCCCCTGGGGGGTTTTTACAGTGGACGGGTTCGAATTAAGTTAAAATGGAAACACAACCGCGCGTAGTCATACGCTCACAAAGTAGAAAATTAATATACATTAGTGATAAAGAAAATGGCAAGCTTAACCTGTTGTGGATAGTTTAGTTATTCCTGTTTACGTACACTATGTTGATGTTTTGATGGTCAGACTGTACTACATTATATTCCAGCCTTCTCTGACCGCTCTAAACTGTGCCATACTACACCAGCGACCTCCTCTAAAAATTGCATTCTTTAGTCAGACAGGTAGTATGTGTGGTTCTACTAATGGAAGCCTATGCTAAACATACCACAACATTACGAGTTCTCACACACTTCTTAAGGACTTATTAGCATTACCACGATTCAATAGTTACATCGTGTACTGATGGCCGTTGATGTGGGAGTTAGACAGAACCGTTACCGGATCTCCTATTGGCCGCCCAACTTGGCGTACAACGTTCGAACTTACACTACTGACCTAACAAATTTCAACATTTTGTAACCGCCATAACTGGCATCCCAGTGCAATTAATGCAATAAAATGACAATTATTACTGTTAATAATGTTGCACTATGCTAACTAATCCCACGTATTCTATAATAGATAGTTCCTGAACAGAGTTAGTTCCTGTTAGATGAAGCATGGGTTTAGAAAAGATAAATGCCTCACATATAATATATTTAATAATACTCAGGCTATTGAAAAACGCTGTGAATTTAACTTGCCAGCCTATTTTAATTTGTTAGAATACGAAAAAGCATTTGAGCGAGTAAATCATAAATTATTATATTAAATGTTATTTGAAAAAGAGGATTATCCACATCTTATAATAAATGCACAGAGTTTTATAAAATAGTAAAATTCAAACACTATACCAATTGGAAAGGAGAAAATGGCTAGATGTTCAGCATTTATATGGATATTATAAGAACTTGGTCACATATATTAAACATTTTATAATTGAGAATGTAATCTTTACAACTCTTTTATTTGCAGAGGAAGAGGTTATTATAGACCGGCGTGAAAGTAACGCACAGTAATAATAAATTAAATGAGGTAGCCAACAATTATAATATGAAAAGATCGACCGAGAAATAAAAATAGAAAATAATGGCATTTTGTGCTTCCTGCCAATAAGAACAATAATGGCAAAAGATAATAAAATAGTTGAACACATAAATAAATTTATATATCTGGACTGTAATGTACCTATGGGGAAAACTCTGAAATACATAGAAAACTAAATTATTTAAATAATTTTTGTGGAACCGTATGTCGAACATTATAAATATCTGTATGAAAGGAAACGTTGAAATTTTATGAAGTTATGGCATTACCAGCTCTAATATGTGGCAGAAAGAATTGGACAATAAGGAAGGAAGATGAAAGAAGACTTTCTAGTTATTTTTTTTTTTTCATTATTTTCTCTACACGTTATTACATACATAGTGTATATACACACCGTCCACGCTACTCTGGCGGCAAGTTTGGTTACTAACACGAGGATAACAGAGACAGTGGAGTAAGAATATTAGCGTGTGCTAACATGTCAAGCATCGAACCTCCTGAAAATGTAAATACTACAAGAAGGCGGAAAGGGAAAAATAACTGCTGTTTTATAATACCTAAAAGAATACTTCGCCAGCTATTGCCTTTTATTATTTTCCCACGCGGAAAACTGAAGCGCAAAGAAAAAATCCATGGATTCAAGCTGTACAGCAAAAGAAGCAAGGACACCAATTTTATATTGTACCTCAAAGTAGCAACATATGCTTACAAATTACATGGATAATGTTGTTTAGAAATTAATGCTAACGTGTTTTAAGTTAATAAATAGAAACTCTAAATACTGTTTTAGATTAAATGACACATTATCGGAATACTCTGTCAACTATTATTATTAATACTTTTATTTTTATTATTAATATTTATGTACGTATTGCTGTGTATGTATTACTATTTATACTTTATATTTTATTTTCAGTCCTGAGGGAGAACCAAAGCTCGCAACAAAAATTTGTAGCATTTACTTCATCGGAAATAAAGAGTTCAGAACATCCCCACAGTTCAGCATATGTTCCCAGTATATTTCCAGATGTGTACAAAAAGATTTTGACCTTTTGAAACAGCACTTTCAGTCAAATGTATCCACTTTATAGACAGATAACCACAAATAATACCTACATCGCACATAGCTTCTAACTATCCTCCTAATAAATACAAAGCATGACACAGAGCGGCGCCACCAGTACGATTTTCTGATCCGTGCACGATGCCTATAGAAGGTATTGTATTCCACCCAAAAAATTCGATACCGAGATTTAACTGGAAATACAGGTTTTGGGGTGATATGACTCCAAAAAAACTAATAAATTTAGAAAAGATCAGTATATGTGTGACTGTGGATAGCATAGCTCAAAAACGAAAAGTCCATTAAATACCAAACTTGGGAATTAAATTTAGTATCTCCCAAGGAAGCAACACAAAATTTTCAAGAAAATCTTCCCACTCCAAATTACCCTTTACATGGAACAATAATTTTCAAAAATTTGATTCTGATTAAAATATAGTACGTTAAAGATATTTACATGAAAAATAGAAATGTGTGCCTTGAGTTTTCTGGAAATAGCCTCTGAAGACCTCTTTATTCTGGATGATTTTTGCTAAATTTTGCACAGCTGTATCGTAAAAAATGACAAAAGCAATACCAAAATTTAGATTTCGTTAAAACACATAAATTATGTCACATATGAGTTCTTTCAGCTTTAAAAAACTTATACTTTTCTCATACGAGAATATGTCAACTCTTAGCCATACAAATATACTAATTTCAATCGCATGGTAACCAGCTTTTAAAAGATTTGTCTGTCGCTTTAGCCTATTGTATTCCCATATTTTCCTTGTACTTAAAAGGGAGCACGAATTAAGACAGTTTTCTGCTAATTTTATTTAGATTAGCCTGAAAGATAGAAGAGAACGTTTTTTAACAATTTGTTATGGAAGTGTAGAGAAAGTTATATGAATGAAACACATCAGATTTTTTCAAACCCGATGGAGGATGATGGATTTTTTCGGATTTAAACATTCTTAGCATAGCCGTTGGTTCCGTGTCGTAGATTTACGGCACACAAAAGAACCTCAAGCCTGATAGAGAGGTCTCAGTAAAAGTAAGCGGTCTTTCACGCCCAATTTCATTTACATAGTCCCCTTTAGCATTTAAGATCATATCGGGTTTGCTTAAGAAAGAACTCGTTGACTAGGTTGTTTAACGTTGTGTTTATAAACATTATCTTTTCTTATATATGGGAGTCAGTGTGTATGTGTTTGTGTGTGTACGGGCGCTTCAAGAAAAGAAACTGATTATATATATACACACATATTCTGTGGGGAAATATTCCCCGCCACAAGGAAATCGAACCCGGGAGTTCCGTGTCAAAAATCTGCTCGCTCAGCACTCGATCAACGGAGGCAGTTAAAAATAAAAATGTTTGCAGCTGAAATAAGATTTTTATGATTTTTAGTACTTATGTAATTGAGATTTAAGTAAGGAAATGAACCTATTAGACCAGGAAGTAAAACTATTTTAGAGATAATAAAAACTTCCACAATAGCTGGAGAGTATATGTCTAATGTATGACAGAGTCAACAGTTATAAAAACTGTGTATACTTATAATCCATAAGGAACAAGATCAAATGGAACAGGTCGATTGGGCTAAACCGCAAAGAAGAAGATGGTGATGCAAGAGCCTTCTTTGGTATTGTAGTTTATTATCTTTATTGCTCTTAAAGGGTTTTATACGCTTAATGGTTTTAGAGTTTATCATAATTACAAAAGGGTACCGTATAAAGGCTATTGGAAAGTTGATGCTAGAATAGGGAATCACTTAAGAACATCAAGAGATTTCAGTTTGCTGAAGATCGAAAAAGATCATGCTATAATCTTCAGGGAATGACCTAGTGCGTGCAGAAAACGTCACCCTAGGGACAGATGATGTTCAAAAGGTCATAAGTTCCCCGAAGATAATTAGAATATACCTCCACCCAGTATATACAGTAACCTCGACACGCGAGCGGCATTACAGCTGATCTACACAAGGGCACGATTTTGGATATATTGCAGCCTGACCTACTAACCTTATTTTGGTTTTTGACATCTTCCAGTGTTTTTCTATAAAAAGGGGATTTCACAAATTTTACTTTTTCTACACTTACTCTGTAATTAGTGTACAAAAAAGTTATTCTACTGCTCCCAAAAACTCGATACCGAGATTTCACCAGAAATAGACGTTTTAGGGTTCCCTGTATACAAATAATACATTTGCAGAAAAAGATTCAAGCGCTGTGTGTGTGTCTGTGAACACGATAACTCAAAAACGAAAAATCGGCAAAGTACCAAACTTGGTATATAGGTTAAGTATCTTCCAAGTACAGCAAGATTTTGAGGAACCGCCCTCACGCCTCAACCTACCCTTTGCATGGTTAAAATTTCGAAAATTTTGATTTTGTCAAAAATGCGTGTAACGATTTTGATGAAAATACCGTAAATTAAAGATATTTATAGCACAAATAAAATATATTTCTTGAATTTTCTAGGATTAGCCGCTGCAGAGCTCTTTATTTTAGATGAATTTTGATGGATTTTGTATATCTTGTAAACCGTAAGAGATAAAGAAAAAGTCACTAAACAAAATGTGTAGATCTTGTTGAAACACACAATTTATACATTTATACCTTTTTTTCGTAGAGTTGACATTTTTGAGATATTCATTTGTTATTGGTTTCTTTATTGTTAAACTTTCCACATACGGGAATTTGTCAGATCCTGGCAATACAAAGAAACATATTTCATCTACATGGCAACCAGCTTATAAAAGCTTTGACTATCGTTTTAGCCTAGTGTATCCCATTATTTCTCTTCTGCTTATAAGAAAACATTTCTGCTAATGTTTACCTCGATTAGCATGAAGTAGAAGAACAAGCTTTTAAAAAATAATTTGTTGTAGAGAGGTGTAAAGAAAGTCATGTGAATGGAACACATCAGATTATTTATGCTAGTCCCACTAAGCGCGCGCATGTGTGTACAACGATGATATTCTCAACAAATCATAAACACATTAAAATATTATATTTTACCTTTGTTGGATGGAATATATTGTTTCAAATTTATTTATTATTTATATAGTATATATAACAATTATTTTTATATTTTGCTTTGTGTGTGTGCGTGCGTGCGTGTGATGAGTTTAAGAACGCCTTGTGTTTAATAGGAAAATGGCCCTTGGAAATTTATGTCAACTGATATTTTGCCGTGGTAACTCAGATGATTAGAGCAGGATAATGATTCAAAACAGCCTGCTTTAAAATTTTTCATTCTGACTCTAATCTTCCTATTTATCGAATCTATTTTCAACCTCTTGTGAATAAAACTTCCATTCTATAAATATAGTGATTAAGCTCTCAAACTGAAATATCCGTAATTTATTACCGGTTCAAGGGATCACAGAAGTGTTTTTTTTTTGTTTTTTTTTCGATTTTTAGTTTTAAAAATGTTGTTTTTTGGATGTTTTGTGCAAAAAAGCACCCCACTTTAAACTATTTATATGTAATCTATATACTTTGACTTTATGTCATCCTTCTTAGGGAGAAAGTATGTACTATAAATAAATTTGAAATGTTTGTTCTCTTAGGACAGATGTAACACAGTTTTGGATGCCATCTTCAAAGCACTGCGCTGGTAAACTGGCTCACTATGAAACATTATAAAGCCATTTTTTTTAGGCTCAATTCTTTGTTTGTTATTTCCTAAAATTCAATCTCTCTCTTCTGGCACAAAAATACAGCGAAAGCACTGCATAATGCACGTAATAAAATTTCAGGATGAATTGTGATACTGGTCATAGGTTAGTTTTAAAACTTAATTAGTATAATCCTGCGCAAGTATTTTTGCGATTTTTTCACTTCTTGATGTAATTATACTTGGCACAAAAATATTCATTATAGGAAATTTCAACCAGACAATATTTTACAAAGGTATTAAGTTACGCAATGTTAAAAGAATGTTGCTTATAGTTTAATACCTGCAGGAGAAATAGATACTCGATTTAATTCATTAAATCAAATAAATTAATTAGTATATCAATAGGTAAAAGAGACGTAATTGAAGAACTACTTTACAAAAAATAAGAATCTTGCTTTAATATCTTAAATAATTACTTCACTGTCCCTTATTCGAATTTTAAATGTGTCACAAACTCATTCAAGTTCCTGCATACAAAATATCAACGTCACTCTTGCAGGTGGGTATCAAATGGGCCAAGCAAAGTTATTAGGCGTTTCAAGGTGTACAAATGGTACAATGAAGTATGTACCTTGGAGTTTAGTACGTACCGAATTTTATTACTTTCTTTACACGTACTATGTACATATTAGGTAGAGAAGATATTGTATTCCACCAAAAAAATCCATGTCGAGAATTCACAGGAAAAGTAAGATCCCCTGAATAAAAATATGATGTGTTCCATTCACATGACTACATCTCTGCAACAAATTACTGTTAAAATGCTTATTCTTCTAATTACTTCATGCTATTCGAGAAAAAGTAGAAGAAATAGTCTTATTACTTGCTAGCTTGTAAATAGAAACGAAATAAGAGATTACCATAGGTTAAAAGGATAGTGAAAAGCTAGCTATGTCATTGTAGATCCCTTGTCTGTACGGATAGGAGTTGACAAACTTCTGTATGAGAAAATTAAAGTTTTTTTAAAGCTGAAACCAAAAACTCCACGAAATAAATGTATATAACATAAATTTGTGTTTTAACGCGCTCTACATTTTTTGTGTGGTAACTTTTTCTCTATCTCTTACGGTTTAGCAGTTATGCAATGTTCCGTAAAATTCATCCAGAATAAAGAGGTCTTCAAAGGCTATTCCCAGAAAATTCAAAATATACATTTTATTTTTCAGGTAAATATCTTTAATATATGATATTTTAATCAAAATCGTTAGAGCTATTTTTGAGACAGTCAAAATTTTCGAAAAATGTTCTATGTAAAGGGTAGTTTTGGATGGGGTTACTTTTTTCAAAATCTTCGTGTTGCATCCCTGAAAGATATTAAACTTAAATACCAAGTTTGGTATTTTACCGACTTTTTGTTTTTGAGCTATCGTGTTCATAGACACACGGAGACAGACACATGGACACACGGACGTATACACATAGACCTTTTTCTGAAAATGCTTTTTTTAATACAGAGGACCCTAAAACACATATTTGCGGAGAAATCTCGGTAACGAATTTTTGGTGGAGTGCAATATCTTCTCTATACACTATGTACATAGTACGCATAGAGAAAGTAAAAAACAACATTTTACTGCTGCTACACGTACTATGTACATATTATAGGGAGGTATTCGATGTCCATATTTCATTTATGTAGGTATATGTTTTGAGGTCCCTCGAATCCAAGTGTATTATTTAAATTATCATATGTTTAAGACACTTTCATAACAAATGAAGTGTATATTTTGAATTTTATGGGAAAAGCCTCCGGAAACCGCTTCATTCTGGATGAATTTTGTATAACTAGAAACAAATATAAAATATATACAAAACTTGCTACAAAAATGCAAATCTCGTTAAAACCCACAATTTATGCCTATACATTTTGTATACAATTTTGTACATATCCGAGGTGCTCTTTTGTAGGAATAATTTATTTGTAGAAATGACAGAGAAAGTCATATGAATTGAACACATCAGAATTTTAGAAAAATGTGCGAGTGTATTTATGAACAGTAAAACTTAAAAACGAAAAGTCGGTTGAATACCAATCTTGAGATTTAAGTTTAGCATCTTCCAAGGATGCGACACGTACGTTTTCAAGAAAATCCCACCATCCCAAACTAACCTTTACATTCATTTATTTTGATAATGTTGATTTTCAAAAAAAATCTTTGTAACGATTCTAAGTTAAAATACCATATGTTTAAGATATTTTATGGAAAATTAAATTTTGAATTTTCTGGAAATAGTCTCAGAAGACCTCTTTATTCTGGACGAATTTCGTAAAAATGTTAAACCATGAGAGACAGACAAATACAAAAAATGCAGGTCTCGTTAAAACACAACTTAATCATATGAATCTGGGGGTGGGGGTAGAGCTAATCATTTCCGATAAACCTTTCTTGAACGGGAAGTCCGCATTCGTTTCAAAACTCCTTTGTTTTACTCCTGACCATGCAAAGAGAACCGAATTTCAATTGTGTCACATAGCGATCAGTTTTTAAAGGATTTGTTTATCGCTTTATTCTGGTATATTAGCTTATTTCCCTTCTACTTATAAGAATACAAAAATGACTAACTATATTAATCCTCATATCAATTAGCGTCTGTAAATGAAATAATATTTCATAAGAATAGTTTGATTACAGAACAGATAGAAAAATAATAAGAATGGTAACATCAGATTTTTTAAATTTATACATAAGGTCATTAAATTATGAGGTAACCCCTCTCACGGACTCTCTCCACTCTGCGAGAGATCTGTAAGTCGCTGGGGAAGCGGTGCCGGCAAAGGCGCGCAGTAGTCCTTACCTTAAATAAATAATAAATCTGCTCCCAAACAGGCAGTATAACAAGTTAAATATGTTCTCGGACGCTCACCTAAGCTCAGCAGCAGAAATCGCTGTGTAATCTATAGAAATTTAGTGATAACATCATGCAAGAGTTCACAAGGATACCTGCTACTAAATTTTGACGAGCGGGAACATTTTCGCAAATTGTACTGCCCGTATGTGAGCAGATACATAGCTTATCTTGAGATACGTATATTGGTGCGACTTTTGTGAAATTCTAAAACCTGAGGGTTAATGAGAAAATGCACTAAAAGTAATCATGCCAAAAATTGAAAGTTTTACCTACATTGTATTAACACCCTTTTCAGCTCAGTTTCTATAAGGGTTGCTCAGAGTGATGGGCCTCAAGCCTGGAGCTCAGCATAACCACGGTAGACCTTTGTAACTTAAATTGTTTCTGGGTGGAAGGGACGAAGCGAAAATGCGAGGGCGACAATTCACGCTCACAAGAACGGGGTCCCTAACCATTCCAGATATCAATCCTGGCCATCCTTATCCAGCTTTAACCAGGGTATCTCAGAATAGACGATGAGTCCCCTACACCGCTTTAAGAAAGACAATCAAGCATTAGGGAGATATCTATTACGCGCAACTGCATCATCCCACCTAGCGCTCAATTGCCGTCGCCTATTGCTAAAACCCTGTCACATATAATAGAAAATGATACGGACAGGAAACTCCTTGTAGAAGAGGAACCACCCATTATCCGACTATCGATCTGGCAATACCATGAAGAAACTTAAATTCTGAGAAGCCGGGAATCAAACGAGAAATCTTCCAAATCACGATCTCATGGAGCTAATGCTTTTGGTCTAATAAAAGTCATGTAAAATAGTTTCTTAACTGTATATACAGAAAACTTGAAACATGTCGGTCTGTCCTCTTTACAGATTTAATACTAGAATTTGCTCTCCGTTAACCTCAGTACAGACATTTTTATAGAAGAGGCGAATGTTGCTTTATATGAGTATGTCATGGTTACCTACTGGTGGAAGTAGCATGTTTAAAGACACAGTGATATATTATGCTCTTGCTTGAGGCTCATACTACTTATTATTTGGTTCAAAATTGCACTGTAATTTGTTACGTGTAATGTTTTTCCCCGTGCTAGAAAACCTACCACAGATAATTCTTGTCATTCACGTTAAACACACTTATATGGAAAATGCCTTTAGTTATTTTTATTTTCTCGAAAACATCAATTATTTTCATTAAAATAGATTTTCAGATACTGGCCGGATATATGCCATTAACTATTTGCATTTTATGTAGTTGAAAAATTTAGAGTTTAAAAATAGCTTATGCCATGAAAAATTTAGATTTTTACATACAAAAGGAAATCTCGTTAGGCAGAAAAAATAAATATATCATTAATTTTCTAAATGGTTTCCTTTAGCCGAAAGCAGTTTTCACGTTTTAATCTTGAAATTTAAGTAATAAGTTTTAAACTGTTGAAAATTGCTGCAGAGAACTGAAATATAGCTAGTATAACGAACGTTTCTTTTACTTTTCCTACCAATGTACAATGCGTTTAGTAGGTAGAGGAGGTGTTTGTATCATCCAAAAATACAACATCGAGATTTCACCGAAAACACGAAAATGCATATGTTTGTGTATGTGTGTGAACAATATAACTCAAAAAATAAAAGTCTGCTAAATACCAACTCGATATTTAGTATTACGTATTTATCTCTAAGACTAGCCAAAAGCTTATTACAGAAAAGTGTAGATTCTGTTAAAGCCCGTAACTTATAATATATATTTTTGTACAATTTTGAACATTTCCGAGGTAGTCTATTGTAAGAATAGTTTGTCTGCAGAAATAGTAAAAACATCATGAGAATTGTAAACATCAAATTTCCAGAAAAAGGCCCATATGTGTACTATGTGTGTGTGTGTGTGTGTGTGTGTGTGTGTGTGTGTGTAAACAGCAAAACTTAAAAATTGAAAAGTCGGTTAAATACTTGATATTAAGTTCAGCTTCTTCCAAGTATGTAACACGTAGGTTTTCAAGAAAATTCCTCACTCCAAAATACACTTTACGTAGATTATTTTACGGAAAAGTTTATATCTAAGTTTGATGTTTAAGTATTTAGTAACCTCCAAGGATAGGACACGAAGATTTTCAAGGTATATCCTCTAATTTTTTATAGCGTTTAACGTCCACCTTTACTACAAATGGCACCGCATCGATGACCCTGATGAATGAAGATGGAGCACCGGTGAAATTCGATGGCGGGGGAAACCGGGGAGCCCGGATAATACCCGCTACCTGCGTCGCTTTGTCCACCACAAACCCAACATACGGTCGCCTGGGATTGAACCCAGGTCCACGGCCCGCCTTGGTGAGAGGCGAATGGTGTAACCACTCGGCCACAGGTATCCTCTATCCTAAACTACTCTTTACATAGAATATTTTTCGAAAAGTTAGATTTGATCACAAATATCTCTAACGATTTTGATTAAATACTGTATTTTTAAACTATTTTCATGAAAAAGTATATCTTGCCTTTCTGGCAATAGCTTTGAATTTTTCTTCCTATCAATTCATTTTACATAAGTGGTAAACCGCAAGAGATAGACAAAGTCTTACTGCACAAAATATACACATCTTGTTAAACCACATACTTATGTCAGATACATTTTTACTAGAGTTAATGAATCCGAGATATTTCCGGTTATTGGAGTGAATTTTTTATATCTACGTAAACTTTTCTCAAACGGGAAGTTATCATTTGTTTTTCATTTGTCTTACTCCTAGTCTTGCCTTGGCAACCAGCTTTTAAGTAATTTGACTTTAGTCTAGTGTTCTGTAATGCATTTCTCATCTAATTACAACGGAACAAGTAATATGACCATTTTTCTTAATGGTTATCTCGATAAACTGAAATAGATAGGGGAATGCTACTATTTTGTTGTATAATAGGTAGAGAAAGTCATGTGAATGAGACGCACCAGATTCTTTTGGTATACATAAGGTACTTAATTTATCCAGATATGTAACAGCATCAACAGGAACTAGATAGAAAAATAGGTTTTTGAGTGAGTGAGTGTAAAGTAACTAGGTAAATTAAGTATAGAAAGTCATGTGATGTACACCAGTTTTTGCAGTAGAAAGTTCACATATTACGCGCATCTGAACCGAGTCTGTTGTCCATAGTGATGACCTTGAACTCTTGATATTTCGTGTAATAATTTAATTGAAATTGCATAAGCCACTCGCTTTCACGTTCGCGTAAGCGACAATGCCTTTGTTACACCAACATTGGCCTGGAGGGAATAAAATTACTCAGTAAATTTCACACAAAAGGCGCTGATTAACACTCAGGTGGAAGCTACGTCGATATCACAGTGCCCATCCAGTTTAGTGTTTGTTGTATTTCCCACTTACAAAACAAAGCATGTGGCAAATTCAGTGTGATAGCTTCAGAGTGACGGGGAATATATCATTTGGTAAAGCCGGAGTCCTAGCTTGGGCCTTAAAATACCTTTAAACCTCTCGTGTTTCACCTAGGCGGCCCGGGTATGTGGTATTTGTACTGGACAAAGCGGCGCAGGGGCGGAGTTTCTCCGGGTTCTCCGGTTTCCCCCGCCATTGCATTCCACCGGTGCTCCATCTTCATCTCACGATTACTAACAGTGTCACTGCCTGCGGTACCTATGTAATAAAAGTGGGGGTTAAACACTAGCCAAAAAACCGAATTATTTTTTTATTTAATAAATAATATATTTAACGATTTTAAAATCAATATATTTAAGACAATTTAATGAATTTGAAATGGTATAGAATCTTAAAATTTCTGGTAACAGCCATTTTGTATGATTTTTCCATTACTTTTTCAATACTTAAAATTTGTCTCCAATGTGTAGACGTTATTCGCTTTTTTCATCTTGGTCATGAAAAATAGGATAATATCAACATCAACACATAACAAACATATTTTAAAAGGTCTGACAATCCTTTTAGCTTAGCCCTTGTTCCCCTTAAACATAAGGATCTATATAATATTAGAATGAAGCAGATATAAGAATAGGATTTTGTTAAGGATAGTTTGTTGCAAAATTGGTAGACCAAATATTGCGAATGGAATACATAACGAGTTTTGCTTTCTCTACACGTACTAAGGTATTGTAATGCACCCAAAAATTCTATACCGATATTTCAGCGGAAATATATGTTTTGAGACCCCCCGAATTAAAAAAAAACATTTTTAGAAAAATGTCCGTGTTTGTCTGTGTGTATCTGTGTGTATGTGTGTGTTTCTATGTGTGTCTGTGGGCAGCATAGTTCAAAAACAAAAAGACTGTTAAATAACAAATACCTTGATAACTTCTAAGGATGCAACATGAAGATTTTCAAGAAAATCACCCTACCCCTAACTACCCTTTACATGGAAAAAATTTCGAAAATTTTGATTTTCTTAAAAATGGTTCTAACGATTTTCATTAAAATCTATAATATTCAAGACATTTACTTGCAAAATAAAATGTATATCTTGAATTTTCCAGGAAAAACCTCAAAAGACCTCTTTATTCTATATGACTTTTATTGAATTTTGCATAACTGGTAAACCGTAAGAGATGGACAATAACTTACCACACAAAAAATGTGGAGCACGTTAGAACACAAAACTTATGCTATATACATTTTTTCATGGAGTTGATTGCCTTTGAAATATTCCTTGTTTTTGATTTAAACTTTGAAAAATCTTATACTTTTGTCATACAAGAATTTGTCAGCTCCTGTCCCCACAAACTTCAGTCACATAGCAACCACCTTTTCACTATCACCTTAACCTACGGAACTAACTCTCTTATTTCGCTTCTACTCGTGAGGAAGAAAGTAAAAAGAATATTTATGCTATTTTTTTCGATTAGCATGAAGTGACTAGAAGCATAAGCTTTTTCACAATAATATGTTGCAGAGATGTAGAGAAAGTTATTGAATCAGACTTTTTTAATACATGAAATATAGGATTTACCAGTTCACAGCTCAGGTAAAAATTTTAATCGTATTTTGATATTTCCAATACAAGATACTCAGAAATGAGGTGCCGTGCAGTTTGAGGGGATCCACAGAAGCATGAATAATAATTGATCTTATATTGCTCGAAATATGATTTAAGTTCGTCAGCAACATATAAGTATAGGATAAGCACAAATTACGGTTTAAGTATTTCGCTCTGGAGTCGATATTGGATCTCAGGACAAAACATTTCTCCCCTAATGTGACCTTTCAGGGTTGTGGTCCAAATATTATCCTACTGGAGTTTTCGGGTAACATATTGAAGTTCTATCATGTGAAACTTGTATCTTAGATGTTGTAGCTCTTTTTTTTTTCTCTAGAACGTATGTACAAATAGTATTGTATTCCTTCCAAAGCTTTTGAGATATCCAAATAAAAAAAAATCTGATGTGTACCATTCACATGACTTTCTGTATATCTCTGTAACAAATTATTGTTAAAAAGCTCATGCTTCGATTTACTTCATGCTAATCGGCAGGAATAGTCTTATTACTTGTTTCCTTATAATTAGAAGCGAAATAAGTGAGTAGCATAGATTAAAGTGATAGTCAAAGGCTGGTCGCTATGTGATTGAAGTTCCTTTGTTTATAGAGATAGGAGTTGACAAATTCCTATAAGAGAAAAGTAAGTTTTTCATAGCTGAAACCAAAAACAATGAATGTCTCAAAAACGATCAACTCCACGAAAAAAAATTATATAACATAAATTGTGTGTTTTAACGTGCTTTACATTTCTTGTGAAGTAAGTTTTTATCTGAGTCTTACGGTTTAGCAGTTATGCAAAATTCCTTAACATTCGTCCAGAATAAAGTAGTCTTCAGAGGCTATTTCCAGAAAATTCAAAATATACATTTTGTTTTTCAGGTAAATATCTTTAATATTTGATATTTTAATGAAAACCGTTAGAGCCATTTTTGCGAAAATAAATATATTCGAAAAAAGTTCCATGTAAAGCGTACTTTGGGGTGGGGGATTTTTCTCAAAACCTTCGTTTCGCATCCCTGGAAGATACTAAAGTTTGGTATTTTACCGACTTTTCGTTTTTGATTTATCGTGTTCACAGACACACGGATCTTTTTATGGAAATACTTTTTTTAGATATAAGGGATCCTAAAACTTATATTTCCGGTGAAATCTCGGTATCGAATTTTTGGGTGGAGTGCAATACCTTCTCTATACACTATGTACATAGTGCGGGTAGAGAAAGTAAAAAGAAGAAAAAGAAATCTTTAAGTAGAAAAATCCCTTGGTAAGTGTGTGGCTGTGTCTGTGTATGTGTATGTTGTTAATGTCTGTTTAAGGGGGGTCAAATATGGTGTTAAATTTCAGTACCTTAAAAGGATGCGACACGAAGATATTAAAAAATATTGCCCCATCCTCAACTATCTTTAACATGGTACATTTTTTGAAAAGTTCGAGTCTCTCAAAAATGGCTCTAACGATTTTGATTAAAATGTGATTTTGTTTAAGATATTTTCATTACTAATGTCTTGAATTTTCTGGAAATAGTCTCTGAAGATGTGCTCATTCTGCACGACTTTTGTGTAACTGCTCAACCGTAAGAGATAGGCAAACATTTAATAGACAGAAGTGTATCATATAATTTTGAGTGTAGAGTTGAATATGCAACTTTTCTCAAACGGATAGTCATCTTTCCTTTCATCTCAGTTTTGTTATACAACTGGGCTTTCACAGAGAACCGAATTTCAATTGTTTCAGGTGCAACCAGCTATTAAAACATTTTTACGATCGCTTTACCTAGTGTACCCTTCTACTTGCAAGCAAGCAAGCAAGTTATAAAGTTTTTCTCGATTAGCATGATGTGGATAAAAGAATAATTTTGGGTAAGAATAGATTGCTTGTGAAACAGCTAGAAAGAGTCACGTAAACGGAATATATAGACTTTTTAGTGAATATGTGCGACTTTTGTAGTTTATTCATTAATACTTATTTCAGGACAGACCAAGATTAAATTTCTTGATTTCATGTTTCTTTTTCTCATAAACTAATATTAGTTATTAGCCATAATTATTTTTATAATTACACATTTTTAACAAAAAACCAATATTTTTTCTGGAGTTATTTTCAAATTATCAAAATAGATCCATATAATCAGCAGCAAAAGTATAAAATCGAATTTAAAAGTTTATAGTGCTAGACTTTATAATCAGTTTAACCCTTTATTGCCTGCGGAGCCTTATTATTCCACTAACATATAAATAGGGTTGCTCTATGGTTAATTTCAATTTCAATAAAAAAATACAATGATTTATTTTGCAATAAAATTGTAGTGACTCTTACTTTCTCTAGCACGTATGTACAATGTACATAGTGCAAATGTAGAGAAAAAATTGTATTGCACCCAAAATATTAATAGCAACAATTTACAGGATATATATTTTTGAGAAGGATTTTCTAAAAATGGCTCTAAATATTTTAATGAAAATACCGTATATTAAAGACATTTACAACATAAATGAAATATATGTATATCCTGATTTCTTTGGAATAGCTCCTGACATCCTCTTCATTCTCTATGATTTTATCATAACTGGTAAACTGTAAGAGGTAGACTAAGTCTGTTACACACAAAATGTAGATCTTGTTAAAACACTCATAACAGGTGCTTTTTGGTACTAATCATTTCCGAGATATTCAATGTTAATGGTTTCAATTTTAAAATACATAAAACATTTCTGAAACGGTAAATCCACGTTTGTTTCAAATCTCTCTTGTTTTACTCCTGGCCATGGAAAGAGAACTAGCTTTCAATGAAAATTACATTGCAAGGCTTCCAAAAGATTTGACTGCCGCTGTAGCCTAATGTATTCCCTTATTTTCCTTCTACTTATAAAGAACTAAATATAATTATGTTTATCTTGTTTAGCATGAAGTATATAAGGAATAATCTTTTGTTAGAATAATTTGTTTGGAAAACATATAGAAAAGGTCATGTGAATAGGTCATTTGACTTTTTTAAGAAACAAAAAGAGAAAATTCCAATCAATTGCAAACCAGTGTAACCCCTTCATCTTCCAAACGTGCCATTTCACTGGTCACTTTTCTTGGTTCCTCCCCATCCTTAGCCACAGGCATATTTGACTGCAGCTGCTGGGATTCGAATTCGCGACGAATGTTTTTAATGGATGGCCAGACCATTACATATCGCAGGCCTGGCGAACGTTACTCTCAAACTGTGAAGCCCTTTTCCTACTTCCCCTCCCTTAGTGACCACCAAAGCACAGCGACCGGTTTAGGTGTGGAATTGACTAAATATCGGGCCCGCCGCTGCTAGAGAAAACTGCCTGGCCTGGCTGGATGGCTGGCTGGATGGCTGGATGGCTCGATGGATGGATGGCTGGATGGATGGATGGATGGATGGATGGCTGGATGGCTGGATGGATGGCTGGATGGATGGATGGATGGATGGATGGATGGATGGCTGGATGGATGGCTGGATGGCTGGATGGATGGATGGCTGGATGGATGGATGGATGGATGGCTGGATGGATGGCTGGATGGCTGGATGGCTGGATGGCTGGATGGATGGCTGGATGGCTGGATGGCTGGATGGCTGGATGGCTGGATGGTTGGCTGGATGGATGGCTGGATGGCTGAATGGATGGATGGCTGGATGGCTGGATGGCTGGCTGGCTGGATGGGTGGATGGCTGGCTGGCTGGCTGGATGGATGGATGAATGGCTGGATGGCTGGATGGATGGCTGGCTGGCTGGATGGCTGGATGGCTGGATGGCTGGATGGATGGCTGGATGGCTGGATGGATGGATGGATGGATGGCTGGATGGCTGGATGGCTGGATGGATGGATGGATGGATGGATGAATGGATGGCTGGATGGATGGATGGATGGATGGATGGATGGATGGATGGATGGATGGATGGATGGATGAATGGATGGCTGGATGGATGGATGGATGGATGGATGGATGAATGGATGGATGGATGGATGTCAGTCGCCACCACAGGCAAGGAGGGGAGCCAAACTCTGTTCACACTTTGGGAGTAATATTTTCGAGGCCTGATCTATCGCCTTAACTCTCACGGTTATTCGAGCCACTTCGGTTGTGCGCCTTCGGAAGCAATATGAAAGCGAGTTTGGGAATTAGAGGAAGAGAGGCATATGTAGGAAAATAATTTGGTCATTAAAACGATAAATTTTGAGAAATGAAATATGTTGATTTCATCCTAGAATATATATATATACAGTCAATTTCCCCTTTTTCAAGACTTGTCTGTTTAGTCATATTTTCCATCGCAATTTCGGTGTTGGAAACTTGCATTGATTTCAAAGTTGTAGAAGTTGTAGAATCGCTTTTATATTTTATATTTTTTATTTTTTTATATTTTTACATGCTCACTCCCAAAGATTCTAATACTTTAATCGTTCTATATTGTCTACATTAAAGGTCAAAGCCGCATTATGTGCACCGAAAAGCAATGTGTTCTTTGGAATCCTCGACCAGATTGAGTTGTAGATAGATTCATTCCCATTCTGTGTCTAGAAGAGATTTTCTAAAATCTGCAAATCCCAAAACAACTTATATTAGCATAGGTTGGCAAATCACAAATGTTTCTATTACAAAAAAAAAAAAATACAAATTTGTTTAAAACACAAGAAGTACTCCAGACACATTTTTTTGGCATGGAGTTTTAAAGACATTTATTATTATTGGTTTGAATATGGCGATCTAATTTTTAAAGATTTGGCCACCACTTTAGATCTTTTTTATTCTATTTACACTAAAAGGAAATGTCTAATGAACCTATTAACCGCTTAATGCGATATGAATACAAATCTCATATACGCATTCGGTTTCTCTACCTTTTCATCAACAAGCTCTTTCTACAAAACATTATTGTTTTATGTAGTTTAAGGTAATCGAGATAAATATTTGTAGAAATTTCTTTATTACATATTTACTGTAGGCGCAATGAGAACAAGTAAATATATTAGACTCAAAGAAGATCCATTCTTTTAAAAGTTCGTCGCTATGTGATTATTTTAAATTCAGTTCTCTTTGTATGAACAGAGAAGAAATTACTTTCAATTAGAAAAAATTATACGTGTTGGTAAAAAAAAAAAAAAAACAAATAAGAAGGTGTATATCGGAAGTTGATAAATGTATTGATATACTTTGTGTGCTTCAACAAGAACTATATTTAAAAAATTAAAGAGTAGTTTATGATAGGTAATTTAACTGAAAATCTTCTTTCCCGTTTTTAGACGACGGAGACCTTAAACAAAAATTTTTATAATTAAAATATCTAAAAATTCCCTTTTTTGGTCCAGGGATCTCAAAAAATATATTCCGGTGAAATATTGACATACCAAAATACTTCCCCTACTTACTATACGGAGTAGAGAAAGTATTTAACTTTAATACCAAGATAAATTCATTCTAATATAACACATCTGTTTTCCCAATTTTATTCTAGAATTTTTTATTAAGATTAAGGTTAATGAAATATCGGTTAGGTAGAGTCAAACAGAACCACTGAGCTACCATGGCAACTTGCCGGCCCAATATTAAGTTCCCCAATGATTCGCATTTTTTCCGGTACACCACAAGGAGAACTCAATTATTTTGAGATCACTTACCCCAATGCCAACATACATGTCTCAAGTACTTTAAGTCCTGTACTTAAGTACTTCGTAGTTTAACCAGCTATTATATCGATTATTGTGAATTAATATTGTCTTTAAGACATTTTAACATATTTATATATTTATTATATTTTTCTACAAGATTAACAGTTTGTTTCTCCCACACTAGCCATGTGTAGGACAGAAGTTGGCAAGCTAGAGCCAGACTGAAAAATGCAAAGCCATAGCCGGGATTTGAACCACGGATTTCCTGGTTGCTCTAACCATTGAGCTACCAGGCAATATGCCGATACAACATTAAATTCCTCAACTGACTCGCGTTTTCCCCGGTGAACCACAATCAGATTAGTGTGGAAGAAATAGTTAATGAAATATGCTTTCATATTTTCTTTACCAATTCCTATTTGGTTACGGTGGCTATGTCTGTTTTAAGATTTATTGTAGCACTTAAATTCATGTGCATTTCTGTTAATAGCACATTACTGTTTGTAAAATTAAATTATAGTAAGAAAATAATAAAGTAACAAATGAATAAGATTCGAGTTAAATAATTCTCTATTCATCTGTTTGTGTATTTGCTTGCACGTTATTTTGTCATTTGCGTCATGCCTGTTCTTCTCATTTTAACCCCATCTCGTGCGCCTTCTTGATTTCTTAAAGGCTAATCTTTAGGAGGAAAGCAAATTGAAAACCGTGGGAAGGTGAACTTCGGACTCCCACGCTTACTGCAAAGTTCTAGAGAACATTAGGTCTCCGTGCTCCCATTTCTGTGTATGTGTGCGTGTGTGGTTTTTCCGTCTTGGATCTGAATTGTGGGAGGCTAGCTGAGCGGAAAGGGGGTCAAATAATGCTAGCACACCCTGTTCGGAAACCTGTTCCCTGTAGGTCAGCAACTTATAAATCTGCTGAGAATAGGGAGCGCGTTTAGGGTACGCCTAAACTGAAGTTCTCTGTACATTTATCTTTAGACGCAAGCAGCACGTGCTCGCCGAACCAGTTTTTAAACAAAGAAGAAAAAGCAGAGACTGATGGGAGCAGTTCTCACCTGTCGTGAGTATAATCTTCCCCTTTCCTCTGACGCCAGCATCAATCCCCGTAGCACTGTTAATTTGCGATCCCTCAAATGATCCCAAGCTGTTTTCCTAATTATGAACCCTCTTCCAGAATCAACCAGATAATTCTTTTAGCTCAGAGCATCTATATTAGTAAAATGAAAAATCTGATATATTCCATTAAAATGATTTATCTATCTATTCATCACAGACTACTTATACAAAAATTTATTCTTCTGCTTACTTCATGCTAATCGAGATAAACATTAGTAGAAATTATCTTATTGCTTAGTTCCTTATAAGTACGTATAAAAAAGAAGGGAATAAACTAGGCTAAAACTGGTCAAATATATTAAAAGCTATCGCCATGTATGATCACGAGTAAAACAATTGAAAAAGGGATGCCGAGGACAAAGAATATCTCGAAAATCGTTAACACTATAAAAATTGTATGAAATGAATTGTATATTTTAACGAAATCTACATTTTAATGCAATACATTTTTATATATCTCTGATGCCTACCCGTTTTTTCATAAGCCATTTATAAAGTATACAAGAAATACAGTTTGTCAAGTAAGTATGATTAATATACGGTATTTTATCCAAAATCGTTGCACCATATTTGAGAAAATCAAAATGTTTGAATTTTTTTTCCATGTATAGTGTTTTTTTGAAGGGGCTATTTTCTTTAAAATCTTCGTGTTGCATCTCTGGAAGATTCTGAAATTAAATAACACGTTTGGTTTTTAACTTTTTTGTTTTTGAATTATAGTGTTCGTAGATACATTTTTATGCGGACATTTTTATGAAAATGTTACTCTTGGATACAGGACTCTAAAACGTGTACTTCTAGTGCAATCAGTTATCAAAATTTTGGATGGAACATAAGTTCTCTACCCATGTACTATGTATGAAATATAGAAAGTAAAAATCTGATGTGTTCCATTCACATGACTTTCTCTACAACTCTGCAACAAATTATAGTTAAAAAGCTTATGTTTCTATTTACTTCCTGCTAATCGATAAAACATTAGCAGAAACGGTCTTATTACTTGCTTCCTCGT
Source organism: Hymenopus coronatus (assembly GCA_030762935.1). Taxonomy (NCBI): domain Eukaryota; kingdom Metazoa; phylum Arthropoda; class Insecta; order Mantodea; family Hymenopodidae; genus Hymenopus; species Hymenopus coronatus. The sequence goes on from CM060895.1 coordinate 71,157,831, forward strand.
AATAAGAAGCGAAATATGGGAGTACCATAGGTTAAAGTGATAGTCAAAAGCTTGTTGCTATGTGACTGAAGTTCCTTTGATGAGAAATGTATGTTTTTATAGCTGAAACCAAAAACAAGGAATATCTCATAAACAATCAATTCCACGAAAAAAATGTATGTAACATAAATTGTGTGTTTTAAAGTGCTCTACATTTGTTGTGTGGTATGTTTTTGTCAATTTCTTACGGTTTAGCAGTTATGCAAAATTCCGTAAAATTGATTCAGAATAAAATAGTCTTCATAGACTATTTCCAGAAAATTCAAAATACACATTTTATTTGTCAGGTAAATATCTTTAATATACGATATTTTAATCAAAATCGTCAGAGTCATTTTTTAGAAAATCAAAATTGTCGAAAAAAGTTCCATTTAAAGGGTAGTTTGGGGTGAGGGAGTTTTTTTCAAAATCTTCGTGTGGCATCCCTGGAAGATACTAAACTTAAATACCAAGTTTGGGTTTTCGTTTTTGGGTTATCGTGTTCATAGACACACGGACACACACACACACGGACCTTTTTCCGAAAATACTTTTTTTGGATACAGGGGATCCTAAAATATATATTTCCGGTGAAATCTCGGTATCGAATTCTTTGGTGGGGTGCAATACCTTCTCTATACACTATGAACATAGTACGTACAGAGAAAGTAAAAAAAAAAAACCTGATGTGTACGATTCACATGACTTTCTCTACATCTCTGCAACAAATTATTCTTAAAAGCTTATACTTCTATTTACTTCATGCTAATCAGTAAAAAAAAAAAAAAGCAGAAATAGTCATATTACTTGCTTCCTTGTAAGTAGAAGCGAAATAAGTGAGTACCATAAGTTAAAGTGATAATCAAAAGCTGGTTGCTATGTCACTGAAGTTACTATGTTTGTATGGACCACAGTTGACAAATTCTTGTATGAGTAAAGTATAAGTTTTTCATAGCAGAAACCAAAAATAAGGAATGTCTCAAAAACGACGAACTCCACGAAGAAAATGTATATAACATAAATTGTGTGCTTTAACGTGTTCTACATTTTTTGTGTAGTAAGTGTTTGTCCATTTCTTACGGTTTAGCAGTTATTCAAAATCCAGTAAAATTCATCCAGAATAAACTACTCTTCAGAGGAGATTCCCAGAAAATTGAAAATATACATTTTATTTGTCAGATAAATATCTTTAATGTATGATATTTTAATCAACATCGTTAGAGCCTTTTTTAGAAAAACAAAATTTTCGAAAAAAGTTCCATGTAAAGGGTAGTTTGGGGTGGGGGATTTTTCTCAAAATCTTCGTGTCGCATTCCAGGAAGATACTAAACTTAAATACCAAATACACACATGAACCTTTTTCTGAAAACACTTTTTTTTGATACAGGGGACCCTAAAACATGTATTTCCGGTGAAATCTCGGTATCTAATTTTTTGTGCAGTGCAAGACCTTCTCTATATACTGTGTACATAGTACGTATAGAGAAAGTAAAAATTATATCTGAAAGAAACGATCTTGATCGTGTACCTTAATCGCAATTGCTGTAAGGGATAAATGGGTATTTAAGAAAATGTGTCGGCCATTTTAATCAGTTTGAGTGGTATCAAGGTGAAAATCTCACCACGTAGCCAGAAAAATGTCAATTGAAACGAACAGAAGGGTCTGCCCCAACTTGGCGGAATCGAATCAAAGAGAATTTCCGTTTACAATGATTTCAAATGGAAACAAGAAAAAGGAGCTGTGTCGAATCGAAACGCGGTAAATCGAATAGAAAAGAATTCGCCGGCAAGAATATTTGTTCTACAACAGGAGTGGAATTTGCTGTTTCCTTATAATAGCTAGCTATTTTGAATCTTAGTAAAAAACAAAAAAGCGCATTGTTGTTAAAAAAAATCAAAATCTTTATTTCAGATTAGGCTGAAATATTGCTTTACAATAAGTGTGTAGTTCAATAAAAAGAAGGCAAAATGCTAAGTACAGCTAGTTGAAAGCTATCCACAGTTTATGACAAACTATTACCTAATATTAAATGTATGGTATTCATTTTGCAACAACATTAATAAATTAGTTAGTACCATTTACGTTCTTTGTTAAAAAGCATATCATGAACCCCGTATTTCGGTTTCTTCTTTCTATTGCATGTTTCATTTTTTCCCGCTACTTTATAGAAACGTGATAATGCGATCCATTTTCTTATCCTACAAGTACATATGTTTATTCGGTTCGATTTAATTTCGCTAGATGAGAGTGGCAAAGTTTCGGTTTGGTTCGATTCGGATCGACTCCACTAATTGGGGGCAAACGTTAACTATCCAGCAGATGAATTTGAATTTTATAGTTGCGAAGCTACCCGAGTCGAATCTTCCTATAACCAGAGAAAGACGTCATCTGAATAGCACTCCCCTCCACAGGGCTCTCCATTACGACAGCAACTCCAGCCTAAGTTTGCTTCCGCAAGACCGGATGAATACGCCACATAGGGAAATTATTCCCGAAGGGAAGGTTACATGTAGCACAGCCACCACCAACACGCTTGCCGTGATGCATGTATTTAAGTACTGCACTGTGCTGCCTCGTGCATGCTGCGCAGTGGGAGCGGTCGGTTTGCCCTTAGTAGCAGTGGTTGTCAGTGCATCAGCGCTGTTTAATACTATTTAACTATGTACTTCATGGAAAGCTATGAAATTAGCGGTGGTGCCATTGGTTTAATTTCTCACAAAAATTGCATGTGCCAAAACAAGTTAATCTTTAGCGTCAGTTTATACACCGAATGCTAATACTTATTCAGCTGTTGAAAAGGAATTCACTACACAGTTTATGTCCGTTTAATTTGAAGTCCTCATTGTAATATTATCGCTGCATAATAACTTTTATTTTTATATATATATTTATATTTGTGCAATGCTTCCAGAAAAAACGTTTGCTGATTTCCACTACCAAAGTTAATTTTTGTTCTTATAGTAAGCCATGTTGCATGTATATACTATTTGGTTATATAAGACTATTTTCTACCTATCATTTCTTGCGACATGATGTAAAAATGGAATTTTAAAGCCTGCATATAATGACTCTATTTTTAAAAGTATGAAACTGTTTCAGCTCCTCGTATACACACTGCGAAATATATGCTGAAAATATTTCTGCAAACGAATCTTAACTAAGATTGTGAAGATTAAAAGAAGATAGATAACCAAGCTTATGCTGGGTAGAGAAAGTCATTTGAATGTATCTCATTAGTTCTGTGCTTTTCTCTGTGTTTTCTTGTGATGCTTAAGAAAAAAACTAAAATTAATATTACATTTGTTGCAAGTGCAATAACTCTTTTCCATTAGAATTAGATATAAATATCCAATGATCTTAAAGGTTTTACTTGAAGAATTTTGCGAAGCAATAAATAAATTTAGTCACGAGAGAATAACCAGAGTGGACGTAGGTGGCCTTTGCTGAAGCACCGTGAATTGTGTTTTGTCTCATGCGAAAAATCCCATCGACCTAGACCGGGTCTAAACCCACGACATTTGGGTCGGGAGGCGAGACAAGTGGCGCCGGCTGGGTTTCAGCAAGGCGCCATTCATTAGTTACGTCACCTACACCAGGATGGGGGCGGTGTAGTAGCCCACAACTTTTGCAGGTGCTAATGCATTCCTGTTCATCTACTTTAAATGCAATGTAACTTGAAAGTTCATCTGTATGGGACGTAACTAGGCAGCAATATGAGACATTATCCTTATAAAATTACAAGCACAGAAAATATTGGTAAAGCATCAACATTTCGGATGCTTATAATGTCAGTGAAATAATAAATTAATTTAATAATTTTAAACTTGTGCTATTGCATGTAAAAACTCAGCTCTCCTAAAGAAAAGTATTAATAAATTAAAAAATATGATGTGTTACACTCACATGACTTTCTCTAGCTGCTCTACAACCTTGTTAAAAATATTGTTCGTTCTAAACAATGTTATTCGAGATAAACAATAGCAGAATATCCTTATTACTTAGTTCCTTATAAACAGAGGGGAACTAAAGGGATGTGCTATGCTAAAGTAATAGTCAAATGTTTTAAAACCTGTCCTTATATGATTGTTATTACAAATAGCTTCTTTGCTTGGCCAGGAGTAGAACAAAAGAAAAACGGACACTTCCTGTATGAGAAAAGTATAAGTACTTTACAATTGAAACTAATAACAAGGGATATCTTGAAAACTCCAACGAAAAAAATGCATAATACATAAATTGTGTATTTTAACGAGATTTACATTTTTTGTGTAGTAAGCTTTTGTCTATTTCTTAAGGTTTACTAGTTATGCAAAATTTAGCAACATTCATACAGAATAAACAGGCCTTTAGAAGCTATTCCCAGGAAATTCACTTTATTAGTGATGATAATTTATTTGAAAGCACTCAGGGTGGCGGGAAATGGGACACATTTGTGGTAGTGAGGGCAACAATTAGGATACTTGTGTTACGATTCTGACGGCTGAGCTCGTGACACTACGTCTTTGTGTGGTTTATGTCTTTCAAAATTGATCATTTCATTAATAGCAATGAAACATCAGTACAAGAGCCTTTACAAGTTGAGACATGTTACTGCCTACACCGTACTAAACATAGATTTGTTGGGCAAAAAACAGAAGGATGTACTCTTTAGTTTAAGACAAATTGTATGTAGAAAGAAAGTTGGTTTTTTTCACTCTTTACATGGGTTTTAGATTTTTTTTACGATAGTCAAGTAGCTTTTGAAAATGTTAGTTAAATAATAGAATTATTATTTTTATTTGTACGTTGTTTAATTCACCACTTCAATATATTTTCTCTGCTGTAAATTTTTCATTTAGTTAAAGACGGATCTAATAAATATTGTAGCACCATAAAAGACTTACTTAATTGGTCCCTTAAGGATATGCTCTTCCAAATTGTTTATACTGCAAGATCTAAATTTTAAGCCTTTTTTTTAAATGTTCTATGGAGGACCTCAAATCACATGGTCCCCCAAAACCCTATCCTTAAGCTGATAGTAGATCCACCCTTAGTACAGAAATGGAAAAGAGTTCAATGGGATCTAAAACGTTATTTTCTCTTTATTGTGGCATAAGCCATTTCTGAGAAATTGCCGTCATCGGTTTGAATATTTCAGTTCTTTCACTTTTTTTAAATACTGTCACTATTCATTTACAGGCTGTCCCGCACCACATTTTTTTTTTTCAGTGAATGAAGCGTTTGATAGAGAAATACGTGGAGACCTTTTCTTGTGCGACCCTAATGTTAGCAAGGAATTTAATTGTCGACACTAACCAACCGCAGTGTGTACGATTGGTTGGTTATCTGTGGAAAGATTACTTTAGAAATTCACCGCAACAGGTTCCGTTGCATATATGATTCGATCGAGAAGACCACGAACGAATGAAACGATACAACAAGCGGCGATTGACAAAGTGTGCGCCAGTCCAAAGAAATCACTTCGGCGAGCAAGTATGGAACTGAACGTTCCCCGAATCACTCTAGACGATATCCAGAAGCAGGAAAAATTTCTCCCATAAAAACTGCAACTGCAGTTAAAATATTTTTCTGAAAACGATCCTGATCTTAGGATGCAAATGTGTGGATGATTCTTGGAGAGGAATGAATAACTTCCGAATAACGGTTATTTATTTGACTATACGGATTTTTACGTGAAATGTGGAGTACACAAATGGAACCTGCGCTACTGAAATAAGGATCAGTACGATCTTGCAACACAGCAGGTTCTGAACGTGTAGTGGTGTGTACCCTTTCATACATGATCATGATTTTTGGAGGGAAATGTGGATGGTGAAAAGTATCCGCTTATGCTGGTAGATTAGCTGATCCAAGATTGGATTTAATAGGAGAACATCTCACATGTTTCATTCAGGACGGTGCTCCTCCACATTACATGAGGATTGTGCAACACTGGTTAGATCAAACATTTCTTCAACACTACATTGATCCCAGAGGATCTGATAATGGGAAACTTTAGGCAAAGAGTAATTGTTGAGAGCTCTTTCTAACAATGTGAATTCGGAAGGTTAGGGAAGATACTTTTCCCAACCAACATGCTGAACTAGAACGCAAATGGGATCAAAGGCAAGCGAGAGGGGTTTATAGAATTCATTTCCAGATACAATGTTGCAGTAGTGTATCACCGAGTCTTATTTACTAGAGAAAGAGAAGTTTTTTTATACCTGACTATGCAGTATATGGATCAGATCGTAACGCTCCGTCACTTCAGGCGGAGTGGCCGCTATAATTCGGAAAGATATATATCGCCATTTAATATTTGTATCTCAATTAACCAGCCTTGAAGCCGCTGCAGTTCAAATATTTACGAGTAATCCTCTAAAACTACGATAATTTCAGCATAAAACCACCAGAACTAACTCTAAATGACCAGAACATTAATATTTTACTCTCTGACACTGAGTTAATTCTCTCGGCGGATATCTAAATAGCAAGCACTAAAATAGGGATGCCGTGTGACAATTCCAAATACAAGGCGCTTATTAACTGCCGTTGAGAACAAGGCGGACAACATCGTAGCCTCAGATCCTATCTTCTACATACCAAATGTAATAACTGATATATTAGACATCATACTCTATAAAAATATACCAGACTCCCACCATGACTGTTTTACCTAAAATAGGTTATGATCATTGCCCCGTCTTGATCCAATGTTTCCAATCCTACGACCGCATCCCACTGAGACACAACAAAGGTTTTAAAAACTGGGGGACTTTGCAGCACATAATACATAACGACTTAAACTATCTGAAAACTACCAGTGATGCAGATGCAGCAATTCTCGACTTCACTGATTCCATAACCTCCGATATAGACACAACCTCAATTCCAACAAGACCGCAACAATTCAGAAAACCCTACTACGCAACTTTTCCCTCAAGCATCAGAAGTCTCCTGAAAGAAAAACACAAAAGTCGTAGACTTTGGCAAAAGCATAGAGAAACCTGGCAAAATACAAGAAAAGTAAAGAAATGAATTGATAAAAATCGGCATTTAACTTACTAACATCTTTCCAGCATCGCACCGAAAGATTTGTCCCTGTGAAAAGAAACCCAAAGAGTCAACTATTATTCCGCACTTAGAACAAGATGAAAAACACAATATCTCAGATGGTGACAAAAGCGAACTATTCGCAGATGCCCTATGAACTATTTTAGTCCTTATGTAGTGACCAACGAAGAATATAACCAGCTAGAGATCCTTCACCCAATTCACAATAATTCATCAATTACCAATAAGATACTCACCTGGACATGACTTAATTTCCAAATGTTGTATTAAAGCATTTGACTTGCAAAGCAATGGCAGTTCTAGCCTCGCTATTCAATAGCTTTCCGCTAATGGGTCATTTCCACAAAACTTTGAACCACGTAATGCTTATGGAAATTCTCCTTCAAATGCAGTAAATTATCCTCCCTTGAGTCTGCTACCAGCATTATCCAAAGTGCTTGGATAAATGTTACTGAAATGCTTAGGAAAGTATCAAGACCAAATCTCAATGTTAACTCCAATTCAATTTGGTTTTTGTCGCAACGACTCATCAAATTCTCAGGATTACAGGACAAGCAGCACAAGGCTTTGAAAAGAAAAGAACATCGCAACTACTTGACTTCAATTAAGCATTCGACAGAGTTTGCATCTCTTTTCTTTCACACAATCCTTTACCAGCAGCGTTTCTCAAGGCTCTATCCTGGGACCGATTCTATTAACTTATTCACATCTGACATACCTACAATGCCTACAACCCAAATTGATATTACGCGGACGACACTGCTATTTTTGTAAGTCTTTGTGAAATTCATACCCACAGAAAGCATTTTCAAGAAGCCATAAACACAATCATATCCTGACTTGACAACTCAACCATAAAAAATGTGAAACAATGAAGTTCATATTATGCAGACCGGACATTCCCCCATTAACAACAATTGCAGCAAAACCTATACCCTGGAAATCTGAAATAGAAAGAATAAAAAGAATCTTGTGGTACATCTGAACCGACGACTCATATGGAAAGCACATATAAATTACAAACTTAAATTAGCTCAAACGAGACTAGCAAAGCTACGTCCATTTCTCAAAAAAAGATCTTCATTCAAATTACAAAACTGCATACTACTCCTTACCATTCTATTCAGACAACTCTTACTGTATGCCTACTCGGTGCAGGAATCAGTGCTTCTGAAATCAAACCAATCCAAACACTTAAAAGCAAGATTCTACGCAACTTAACGGGTGCTTTGTGGCTTATCAGTAACAGCCAAACTACCCTGAGAAACTGGAATCAATATCATCCAAAATTCAATTTCCTCAAAAGCAAAAGCAAAAAACCCAATCGTCGTCCCTGTCTATTTTCCTTATGGCAAAAAAATCAGCTTGCCACCTCACATAAGGAGTCGTTTATCAGTGGACCATTTCTTAAAACAAGATCTTTTATAATGTAAACTATTATTTTTTTTACTTTCTCTATGCGCACTATGTACATAATGTATAGAGAATGTATTGCACTCCACCAAAAAATTCGATACCAAGATTTCACCGGAAATATATGTTTTAGGGTCACCTGTATCCAAAAAAAGTATTTTCCAAAAAAGGTCCGTGTGTGTCAGTGTGTCCGTGTGTCTGTGAACACGATAACTCAAAAACGAAAATACCAAACTTGGTATTTAAGTTTAGTATCTTCCAGGGATGCGACACCAAACTACTCTTTACATAGAACTTTTTTCGAAAATTTTGATCTTCTAAAAAATGGCTCTAACGATTTTGATTAAAATATCGTATATTAAAGCTATTTACCTGACAAATAAAATTTATATTTTCAATTTTCTGGGAATAGCCTCTGAAGATTACTTTATTCTGGATGAATTTTTCATAACTACTAAACTGTAAGAGATGGACAAAAACTTAACTCACAAAAAATGTACAGCACGTTGAAACACACAATTTATGTTATATACATTTTTTTCGTGGAGTTCATCGTCTTTTTCTTGGTTTCAGCTTTGAAAAACGTACTTTTCTCATACAGGAATTTGTCAACTCCTGTCCATACAAGCAAAGGAACATCAGTCACATAGCAACCAGCTTTTGGCTTTCACGTTAACCTATGGTACTCCCTTATTTCGCTTCTACTTACAATAAAGCAAGAAATAAGACTATTTGTGCTAATTTTTCTCGATTAGCATGAAATAAATAAAAGATAAGTTTACTAACAATAATCAGTTACAGAGATATAGAGCAAGTCATGTGAATGGTACACATCAGATTTTTAGCAATAGGAATCCATTGAATTTACCTCGTCCCAATGTTATTTTGAATGCTGTGTACATATATTAACAACGGTTTGTAGAGCGCACATGTACTAATTGATCAATAAATTAATAAAAAGCAATCCTGGAAACAAGGAATATTTCAGAAACGGGCAGCTCTACAAGAAAACAAAACAAGAAAGAAACAAATATACAAACAATTTGTATGTCATAAATTATGTGTTTTAACAAAATCTACATTTTTTGTGTTGTTAAGTTTTTGTCCGTTTTTTGCGGTTTACCGATTACGCAAAATGCATTCAGAATAAAAAAGTCTTCAAAGGCTATTCCTAAGAAAATTCAAGATGATATAATTTTATTTATGATGTAATATATGACATTTTAATCTAAATCGTTTGAGCCATTTTTAAGAAAATCAAAATATTCGAATTTTTTTCATGTAAAGGGTAGTTTAGATGGGGGGATTTTCTTGAACATCTTCGTGTCGCATCCATGCGAAGTTTGATATTTGTTTTTTAGCTATGCTGCCCACAGATATACACAGGCAGACAGACGGAGACAAACACAGTGACCTTTTTCTAAAAATGCTTTATTTGGACTCCTGAGGTATGTGTTTCCAGTGAAATCTCGGTTTGCAACTTTGAATGGAATATAGTACCTTCTCTGTACACTATGTATATAGTATGTGTAAAGAAAGTAAAAATATAAGGTATTCAACGGTCTTTTCGTTTTTGAGTTATGCTCTCCACAGACACACACACACACACACACACACACACACATATAGACACACCACACGCACACACGGACCTTTTTCTAAAAATGCTTTTTATGGATTCAGGGGGACCCAAAACATGTATTTCCGGCGAAATCTCGGTATCGAATTTTTGGGTGGAATGCAATACCTTCTCTAAACACTATGTACATAGCACGTGTAGAGAAAGAAAAAACTGGAATCATAAATACTTTTGTCTTTCTTATTATTGCTTCGAAATCCACAAGCACTACTTCACACCAATGCAGTACTGTATATTTAAATTAACGTTTTTCTGTGACATCTAGATAGCCTTAGATTTTTTAAGAGTGGGACTCAGTATGTCATTAGTTTTCGACGTATTATTTCTGAAATGTTTACTGCCGTTAGGCTTAATAACGCATCATTTTGGACGATGAAATTTTAATATCCATTATTATTATTAATTACAATGTTTAATCACTTATTTATTTATTTCCAAAGATTTTGTTAAAGCATTTCTATTCATACTACGGAATCTATGTATTTAACTTGCTTTTCTAGCATTTGATTTTGGCACCAGCTACTAGAGTCTGTAGGTGTATGTATAATACCATCTGTATCGACCGTGAATCTGATAAATCCCACCATGATAGAAAGAACCTATAGCTGAAATTTGCTAACATGTTTAAAAACGTCCAAATTGACTTTATGACAAAAAATTACCGCTAACAACCTTCAGCTACCTGCTACACTTTTGCTCTTCTGAACCATTTAGAATGCCTTTATTTTTTGACTCAACTTTTCCTTACCGAGCAAGGTGGCGCCGACTCGCATTCATTCCGACCCACATTTTCACTTTCTCTACACGTACTATGTACATAGTGAAGAGAAGGTATTGTAATGCACCCAAAAATGCGATACCGAGATTTCACCGGAAATACATGTTTTGGGTCCTACTGAAACCAAAAAGAAGCATTTTTGGATAAAGTTCTGTGTGTGCATATCTGCGGGCAGCATAATTCAAAAACGAAAAGACCGTTAAATACAAAACTTGGTATTTAAATTTGGTATCTTCCAAGAATCTGACACAAAGATTTTTCAAGAAAATCCCTCCACCCGGATTACCCTTCACAAGGAACATTTTTCGAAAAGTTTAATTTTCTCAAAAATGGCTCTAACAAATTTGTTTAAAGTACCACATGTTTAAGATATTTTTATGACAAACGAAATGTATATCTTGGATTTTCTGGGAATAGCTTCTGAAGACCTCTTCATTCTCGATGACTTTTGTATAACTGGCAAACCGTGGGAGATATATAAAAACTTACTACACAAAAAATGTAGATCTCATTAAAACACGCAATTTATGTGATATACATTTTTGATGTAGAGTTAACCGTTTTCCAGGTTATTGGTTTCAATTTTAAGCCACTTAAATTTTTCTCAAACGGAAAGATATCATTTTTCTAGTTTTTCGTTTGTTTATTTCTGGCAAGCAGTGAGATTGGAATTGCAATTGTTTCACGCAGCGACCGGCTTTTAAAGGACAATACTATCGTTTTAGCCTGTGCATCTGCTTATTTCCCTTCTATTTATAAGGAAGCTGGTAATAAGACTGAATTTGCTTGTGTTTTTCTAGATTAGCATGATATAGATAACTAATTTAATGTTTTGGATAAAAGGTTTGTTTATCGAACAGCTGGAGGACATCATGTGAATGGAACACATTAGATTTTTTCTGTGGTTTTCCGAGTAGGTAGGTGAATGTTGGAGTCATTTCTTTAATCAATTCAAATTTGCTTTTTTTCCACGTTCAATTCGTCTTTTCATTGCCCTATTTTCCATTCAGTTTTGGTGATAGTGCTTAAGTGCTGACTGGCAGGGAAAAAGGATTTCTGTATATCTCTGGTTGTTTGTTTGCTTTAGGCTGGTCGCCGAGTATAGGAACCACCTTTTGTGTATTGGACTCGGGGAGTGATCTTCGGCCTGCGTGTCCGGTTTTAGGGTCGTCTCAATCTGGAAATTGTAGGGAGTCTGTCATTAGCTCTATGTTCCTTCTAGTTACAGAGGGCGTTAATGGCATTGTAGTTTAGTGTCTTTATGTATACGTTATTAAAGTATCATCCTCTGTGGTCAAAAGGTAACATTCTAACTTCTAGTTCACTAGGTCAGGGTGCCAACCCATGGAGGGATTTTTCGGACGTAAAAATCTTTAGTATGGATTCCTTCGAAAGGGAATGAAAGTCGGTGGTCCTGTATTGTACATTTACGGCACGCAAAAGAACCTCAAGTGTGATAAATTGAGCAAATTGCAGCGGTCTTTCATGCCAATGTGAGAACCACATCAGCCAAAAATCACCCATAAAAAACTGTAATTTATCATGACAGCTCATGGTTCTGGTCACCCAAAGTCTCCACTCACCTCAACCCCTCCAAGGGATGCCTCGTTATGGAAATAAGTACAATAACCACAATATAGCCTCTTACCCTTATACTACGTATTTTATAGAACTCTAGAAATTAAATAGATTAATATCGTTACATTAGCTATTTGCTTTAAATAAGATTTATCGTGTAAAAATACAATGAGCTATGTGTTACCAACATTAAATAGTCAAACAGCTCTTATATGTTGTCATCTCTTACTTGAGACTATACTTTCGTAAAAGTTTATTGAAGCTGAATGAAAAAAATTAGTATTTCATACAGGTCCCATATACTACTACACCGATAAAAAGGGGCATTTTCAAACCGGTGTTTCATGTCATTCAAGGTATTCTATTAATGTATAAATAGAAACGTTTCTTTAAAAGCAAGAAGCCACAATAGTTGGTCATGAGCTCCTGGTTCAAACAAATGAACAAAGAAAGGAGGGGAAAAAAGAGAGAATCGCTCATTTTCAAGTATGCCTTTTAGAATGATCCTTAGGAAAGGGTAACACTTTAACACAGATTATCTTAAAGACGGCTAACTCTAAAAGAAAATTTAATTGACAGAAATTGTATGTTTTAATAGCCTCTAAGTATTTTCTGTAGAAATATTTTTGTCCCTATCCTATGGTTTACCAGATATACAAAATTCATTGAGAATAAAGAGGGCTTAAGAGATAATTCCCAGGAAATTCATGACTACATTTTGTCACAAAAGTATCTTCAACATATGGCACTTTAATCAAAATCGTTAGAGCCGTTTCTAAGAAAAGCAATATTTTCGAAAAATTGTCCATATATAGGGTGGTTTGAGGTCGGGGAATTGACTTGACATTTTTCTAAAAAATGCTTTTTTAGACATAGGTGACCTCAAAACAAATATCTCCGGTGAAATATCAACATCGAGATTAGGTGGAATGCAACATCTTCTATATATACCATGTAATTAGTGTGTGTAGATAAATCAAAAAGATACAACAGATGTGATCTCCACATGACTTTCTCTACCCATTCTGTAACAAACTATACTTACAAGGTTATTCTTCTATCTATTTCACACCAATCGTGACATAAAAATATCAGTCATTATTTTATTACATATTTGCTTGTAAGTGCAAGGGGAATAAGCATATACACTAGACTAAAACAATAGTAAATTCTTTTAAGAGCCGTTCGCTAGTAATGATGTTAAAAAATAATCCATGTTAAAAAAAAACATAGTGCCTTACATTCAATGACTATCCCTGTCAATTCTACAACAAAATATTGTTATAAAAGTTTGAGTCGAACTGAAAATTCAATTCTATAGCCTGTTTGAAATCAGTCTCCCAGTGTGTCTTACGATTTTTACCAACATGGCAACATTCGGACATGACATTAACTTTCCCAAATGTTTCGCATATTTCCCAAATAAAACATAATGAGATGTCAAATTAATTCTTGAGATGACATACCCTAATATTGACTTACAATGGAAAGTACGTATGTCCCTAACATCATAGTTTGACCAATTATTAGGCCAAACGATAATGGATTGTTACTCTTTCTAGCACGTATGTAGAATACACATGTAGAGAAGGTACTGTATTCTACAGAAAAAATCGATACCGAGTTTTCAAGGAAATATATGATTTGAGACCCGCTGAATAAATAAAAAAAAAAATTCGTGTGTGTGTGTGTGTGTGGTCAGCATAGCTTGGTATTTAAGTTAAGCGTTACGAAACTTTTCTGAAAGTCCCAGAACCCCAACTACTTTTTATATTGAATTTACGTTCTTAAAAACGACTCTAGCGATTGGGATGAAATCCCATACACCTAACATATTTTCTTGACAAAGGAAATTTATATGTTGAATTTTCTGGAAATACCACAGAAGATCTCTGCATTCCGGATGGCTTTTGCATAATTTGATAGACAAAAACTTGCAACACAAAAATATGTATGAGTCAGTTGAGAAATTCAATGCTATACCGGCATGTTGCCATGGTAGCTCAGTGGCAGAGCAACCGGCTAGAGATCGGGAGATCCGTGGTTCAAATCCAGGCTATGGCATTGAATTTTTCAGTCTGACTCTACCTATCCAACTCCTGTCCTACACACGGCTTGTGTGAAAAAACAATTAATCCAATATTAAAAAACGTAGATATTGTTAAAAACACACGAGTTATGACCATTGCATTTTTTACTAGAGTTAACCATTATCCCTTGTTATTGATTTTAATTTTAAAATACTTGTTTTTCCCAAATAGAAAGTCGTCCTATTTCTTTTGCTTATTACTGGACATGCAAAGAATTTGAACGACAATCATCAAGGCAACAGCCTTTAGAGTAATTGACCTTCGCTTTAGCCAAATGTATTCGTTATTTCCCTTCTTCTAACAAAGCAGCAAGTATTAAAACAATTTCTGCTAATGTTTATCTCGATTAGCATAAAGTAGAAAGATGAATAGTCTTTTATAAGAATGTTTTTTTTTTTGAGGAACATGAGAGAAAATCATGTGCATGGAGCACATGAAATGTTTTTTCCTCACAAATGTTGGCTTACACACGTAGCGCAGAAAGTGAAAATATTAAAGCGCATTTCACAAGCACAAATGACACTTCGAAATCCCTATTGGTTAGTATGTTTTTCTGCTCTTTGGAAATAACGCCGTAGTCTAAAGAAATATAGATGTAGGTTGCTTACGGGCATTTCATTTCGTTTCGTTCCATTTCTCTGGTGAAATTGAAATCATTCCTAGCCGACTTTCTCTCTCTCCAACTGCCAGAGCACGCCCACACGTATAAATAATCGATAATCAACAGCTGTGTGTACGAGAGCTATTCCTTTTACTTTCCATACCACCGAAAGTATTGCATTCCATCCAAAAATTCAATAGCAAGATTTCACTGAAAATATACATTTTTGGGTACCCTGAATAATAAAAAAGAATACTAACTTGATATTTAAGCTCAGCATCATTCAAATATGGACCTGAAGATTTTAAAGAAAAAAACCGCACCCCAGTTTATGCTTTATATGGAAAATGTTCCAAAAATGTGTTTTTTCCTAAAATTTGCTTTTAAGATTTTGATAAAAATATCACACATTAAATATTTTTACATGAGAAATAAAATGTATTTCTTGAATTACCTCTGAAGTCCTCTTCATTCTGGATGACTTTTCATAACTGCATAATCGAACGAGATAAACAAACATTTCCCGGGTTCGATCCCAAGCGACCGCATGTGATATTTGTGGTGGACAAAGCGGCGCAGGGGCGGATTTTCTCCGGGTTCTCCGGTTTCCTCCGCCATCTCATTCCACCGGGGCTCCATGTTCATGTATCATCAGTATCATCGCCTGCGGTGCCACAGCAGTAAAAGCGGGCGTTAAACATTACAAAAAATAACCAAACATTTACTACACAAGAATGTAGATCTCGTCAAAACACACAATTTATGTAAAATACATTTTTGTATTATAAAATTTCCAAGATATTGCTCCAATTTTTATTCACTCAATTGTTGGCTTACACACGGCAGTAAAAATATTAAGTTAAGCGCTTTTCACAAGCACAAATGACACATTGAAGTCTCTGATGGATAGTATGTTTTTCTGCTCTTTGGTAATAATTCCGTAGTCTAAAGAAATATAGATGCAGGCTGCTTAAGGGAATTTCATTTCATTCCATTTCTTTGGTGAAATTGACGTCATTCCTAGCCGTCTCTCTCTCTCTCTCTCTCTCTCTCTCTCTCTCTCTCTCTACCAGTCAGAGCATGCCCACACCGTATAAATAATCGATAATCAACAGCTATGTGGACGAGAGTTATTGCTTTTACTTTCTCTACCACCGAAAGTATTGCATTCCACCCAAAACTTCAATAGCGAGATTTCACTGGAAATATACATATACCCTGAATAACAAAAAAGAATACTAATTTGATATTTAAGTTCACTATCCTTCAAATATGGACCTGAAGATTTAAAAAAAAATCACACACCTCAGTCTATGCTTTACAAGGAAAATTTTTAAAAAAATTGTATTTTCCTCAAAATAGCTTTTACAATTTTGATTAAAATACCGTATATTAAACATATTTTCATGGTAAATAAAAAATGTACATTTTGAGTTAGCTGGGAATGACCCCTGAAGTCCTCTACATTCTGGATGACTTTTGTATGACTGGGTAACATTTACTACACAAAAATATGGATCTCGTCAATACTCAAAATTATGCAAAGTACATTTTTTCTTGGCAGCCAATCATTTACAATATATTGCTTGTTATAGGTTTAAATTTAACAAATGTACGGTGTTTTCAAGTAGAAAGTCATCATACTTTTTACTTTCTCTACACGTACTATGTACATAGTGTATAAAGAAGGTATTGCACAACACCAAAAAATTCGATACCGAGATTTTACCGGAAATATATGTTTTAGGGTCTCCTGTATCCAAAAAAAGTATTTTCAGAAAAACGTCCATGTGTGCGTGTCCACGTGTCAGTGTATCCGTGTGTCTGTGAACACGATAACTCAAAAACGAAAAGTCCGTAAAATACCAAAGTTGGTATTTAAGTTTAATATCTTCCAGGGATAGGACACGAAGGTTCTGAGAAAAATCCCCCACCCCAAACTACCCTTTACACGGAAATTTCTATTTTCTGAAAAATGGCTCTAACGATTTTGATTAAAATATCATATATTAAAGACATTTACCTGACAAATAAAATGTATATCTTGAACTTTCTGGGAACAGCCTCTGAAAAGTAGTTTATTCTGGATGAGTTTTACGGAGTTTTGAATAACTGCTAAACCATAAGAGATGGACAAAAACTTACTGCACAAAAGATGAAGAGCACGCTAAAACACACAATTTATGTTATATCTCGTACATTTTTTTGTGGAGTTCATCGTTTTTGAGACATTCCTTGTTTTTGGTTTCTGCTATGAAAAACTTATACTTTTCTCATACAGGACTTTGTCAACTGCTGTCCATACAAACAAAGGAACTTCAGTGACATAGCAACCAGCTTTTGGCTTTCACTTTAACCTATGGTACTCCCTTATTTCGCTTCTACTTACAAGGAAGCAAGTAATAAGACTATTTCTGTTATTTTTTTCTGATTAGAATGAAGTAAATAGAAGTATAAGCTTTTTAATAATAATATGTTGTACAGATGTAGAGAAAATCATGTGAATGGTACACATCAGCTCATTTTCTTGGAGTTGATCATTTTTAAGATATTCCTGGCTTTTCGTTTTATTTTTTTTTTTTTTTTTTGGTAGTGTTTAACGCCCGCTTTAACTACTAATGGCACCGCAGGCGGGTTTTCGTTTTAGCTTTGAAAAACTTTCTTTTCTTATACAGGAATTTGTCAACTCCTTCCATACAAAGGAACTTCAGTCACATAGCAACCAGCTTTTGACTATCACTTTACCTATGGTACTCATTTATTTCGCTTCTACTAATTCTTTCTCGATTAGTTTGAAGTAAATAGAAGCATAAGCTTTTTAATAATAATTTGTTGCAGAGATGTAGAGAAAGTCATGTGAATGGTACACATCAGATTATTTTTATTCCTGGTCAAGCAAAGAGAAGGCAGTTCAATACCAGCGGTCAGGTTTTAAAATGAGCTAACTTGCCCTTTCTAAATACATTTTACCTATTCCTTTTTACTAGGAAATAATATAATAATAAATCAATTCTCTTAATGTTTGTCTTAATAAACATCAGGTAAGTAGAAGAATAACTTTTTGTAAGAATACTTTGTTGAAAAATAGGTAGAGAATTTTATTTAAATATGACACATTAGATATCTTTCACTTACTTCAAATGTTTCTGTGTACATCGAGGAAGTAGTACATTCGAAACATATGCGTATGCGAAAAACATAACTTACATTTATCTTACTCTCGAGTGTATTTTCACTTTTAAGGGGTTACTGTATACTCTCCATTTTCACCTCTTCTTCTTCTTCTTCTTCCTCCGCCGCTGCCGCCGCCGCCACCGCCACGGCCACGGCCACCGCTACTTCTTTTGTTTAAGCTTTGGCTTGTTTTGTCTTCAAGCTTCGTCTGAAGGTGATGAAAGACTTCCTTCTTTCCATCTCATTTTTGGACGACTTGTTCTCTTCCCATATGGTACAAGATCTCTGGCTGCTCTTATTAATCTACTTTTCTCTGCTCGTTCTACGTGAGTTCCACTCTCGTCTTCTTACTTTTGTGAATTTAACCACACCTATTATGTCACAGTGTTGTCAAATGGTCTCATTTTTTACTTTATCTAATCTGTTTTCCATTCGTCTCCTTAGCGCGCTGGCAGCGCAGCTGCTTACCAAGCAGGAGATCTGGGTTCGATTCCCGGTGTGGGGATTTTTCCCCCGCTGCGAGACCTGGCCCGGGGTGCACTCAACCTCGTGAGGTCCATGGGGGAGGACCAATTGAGGAGCTACTTGATGGAGAAGTAGCGGCTCCAGGTCATGAGGACCGCAATAACCGACCGGGGGAGGGTTCGATGCGCTGACCACGTCTGCACCCTACCCATGAGGTCTGTCATGGACCGAGATGGAGACGCAGCGGCCCAGAGGTAGGCCAAGGTTCCTTATGAGTTGTTGTGCCATGGAGTTCATTAATCTGTTTACCCTAATATCGTTCGTAAAGTGTTCATTTCTGTTGTTCTTATTAGTTTCTGTGCCGTAGATTAATGTGGGTTTTCACTGTTGGAGTATTTATTTTTCCAGATCCCCTCTCGTAGGCATCCTGAAATTATAGCTGTTTTTTTATTGTTTGATCGTTCCTCTTTAAATCTGGCTTTCCTCAGGTGGTTCGCTAGATTGGCCTTTGGATTGGCAGAATCTACACGCTGCTGTCAATCTTTCTCTTGCAATTTCCGACCCCTCATCACCTTAGCTATGCCACTTAAATTTTCTCTCGGCCTTCCACGTTTCCTCCTCCCTGATGATGGCCAGGGTCTTGGTCTTTCTCCGGTCTTTCTTCGTACGTGGCCATACCACTGAAGGGGAAAACTCAGAAACCAAATTTAGGGTCAGCATATTGCTGTCACACTTACATCGGTCACGCAAATACGGGAGGCGTTTATGAGCTGGCAAGACACTCAGAATATGCTTTGAGATTCCCTAAATCTAAAATGAAAACACAATTTTAGAAACATTTCCTTGTGTGTATGTGTATTTATGTGTGTCTGTCTTGTGATCAGTATAACTCAAAAACAAAATATCGGTTGCATACCATTTGGTATTTACATTCAGTGACTTCCAAGAAAGCAACAAAAAGATTCTCTCATCCACAACTACCCTTTACATGGAATAATGTTTAATATCTTCGATTTTGTCAAAAATGGCTCAAACAATTTTGACTTTAAAATGTCTGAATGAATGGTATACATCTTACAAATGAATTTCTCTAAATATTCTCCAACAAATTATTGTGGAACAGCTTATTTCTCTATCTACCTCATGCTAATCGAGATAAACATTAGCATAAATGATCTTATTACTCGCCTCCCTGTAAGTAGAATGGAGATAAGTGAATACACTAAGCTAAAGCGATAATCAAATATTTTAAAAGCCGGGAGCTATGCAATTGAAATCCATTTGTCTGCACGACCAGGAGTTGACATATTCACATATGAAAAAGGTTTAAGTATTTTAAAACTGAAACCAAAGACAAGGAAATGATTAATTCCACGAACTAACGTCGCCCTCCGTGGTATAGTGGTTACCATGCTAGCTTCATATACCCAAGGTCACGGGCTCAAACCCGGTGGAGGACGATGGATTTTTTCGGGTGTAAAAATCCCTAGTATGGATTCCTTCGGAAGGGAAGTAAAGCCGTTGGTCCCGTGTCGTAGATTTACGGCACGTAAAAGAACCTCAATCCTGATAGAGAGGTATCTTATCAAAATTAAGGGTCTTTCACGCCCAATTTAGAATGGGACGCTGAGGACCACGTCCATAAATAACACGCCATTTTCATTTCCACGAACTAATGCATAGAGCATAAATTGTGTTTTAGCGAGATCTAAGTTTTTATGTAGTAAGTTTTCATCTATCTGTTACGCTTTACTACTTATGCAAAATTCATCCAGAATGAAGATGTCTTAGGAGGCTCACACCAGAAAATTCAAACATTCAAAAATATATAATTCATTTGTCATGTAAATATTTTGTATATAGCACTTTAATTAAAATCTATAGAGCCATTTTCGTGTAATTCAACACTTTCGATTGTTTTCCATGGAAAGGGTAGTTTGAGATTGAGGGGGAATTTTCCTCAAAATCTTCGTGCCGTATCCTTGCTAGATAATAAACTTTAAACACCATATTAAGTATTTTACCAAGTCTCTGTTTTGGAGCTATTGTGTTCAGACACCGGACACGCACATACACGCGGATCTTTTTCTGAAAAGCTTTATTTACTTTCTCTAAACGCACTATGTATAGTGTATAGAGAAGGTATCGCACTCCACCCAAAAATTCGATACCGAGATTTCACCGGAAATATATGTTTTAGGATCCCCTGTATCCAAGAAAAGCATTTTCAGAAAAAATTACGTGTGTGTGTGTGTCCGTGTGTCCATGAACACGATAACTCAAAAACGAAAAGGCGGTAAAATACCAAACTTGGTATTTAAGTTTAGTATCTTCCAGGGATGCGACACAAAGATTTTGAGAAAAATCCCCTCACTCCAAACTACCCTTCACATGGAACTTTTTTCGAAAATTTTGATATTCTCAAAAATGGTTCTAACGATTTTGATTAAAATTTCGAATATTAAAGATATTTACCTGACAAATAAAATGTATATCTTGAATTTTCTCGGAATAGCCTCTGAAGACTACTTTATTCTGGGTGAATTTTACGGAATTTTGTATAACTGCTAAACCATAAGAGATGGACAAAAACTTACCGTGCAACAGATGTAGAGCACTTTAAAACACACAATTTATGGTATATACATTTTTTCCTGGAATTGATTGTTTTTGAGATATTCCTTGTTTTTTATTTCAGCTATGAAAAACTTAACTTTTCTCATACAGGAGTTTACCAACTCCTGTCCACATAAAAAAAGGAACTTCAGTCACATAGCAACTACTTTTCACTATCACTTTAACCTATGATAATCCCTCATTTCGCTTCTACTTTCAAGGAAGCAAGTAATAAGACTATATCTGCTAATTTTTTTTTCGATCAGCATGAAGGAAATGGAAGCTATGGCTTTTTAATAATATTTTTTTGCAGAGATGTAGAGAAAGTCATGTGAATGGAACACTTCAGATCTTTTTAGATTTCTATGGCACAGCGGCTATGATAGATCATGGTCAAAAGTATACTTCGAAATGAGATTGGCACTTCACGTATTTCACCACCTAATGTACAAAAACACATGCTTCCATGAACCAAATATTTACTATATAAAAACCCTGATGTGTTCCATTCATATGAGTTTCTCTAGCTGTTCTACATACAAACTTTTCTTACAAAAGAGTTTTTTTATCTACACCATGCCAATCGAGATAAACAGTAGCAGAATTGGTCTTACGCTTTCCTGTAAGTAGAAGGGGAATAATGGAATACACTAGACTAAAGCATACCATTTAAAAGCTGGCCGCGATGTGAAATCATCGAAGTTCGGTTCGCTTTGCATGACAGCAGTAAGACAAGGGAGATAAAATGAAAGGTGACTTCCCCTGAGAAAAAAATTCACGAAGTTTAAAATTAAAACCAATAACAACAAATATCTCGGAAGTGGTCAACTGGACATAAAAAACGTAAATTACATTGAATTATGTGCTTTAACGAAATCTACTTTTTTGTTGCATGCAAGTTTTATCTATCTCTTAGGGTTTACCAGATATGCAAAATTGAGCAAAATTCGTTTACAATGAAAGGTTCTTGAGAAGAGATTTCCAAAACATTCAGGATATACATTTTATTTTTCATGTAAATATCTTTAATGTACGATAAATTTAATCAAAATCAATAAGTTATTTTTGAGAAAATCAAAATATTCGAACTGTTTTTCATGAAAAGTGTAGTTTGGGTTCGGGGGATTTTTCTCAAAATCTTCCTGTCGTATCCTTGGAAGACACTAAACTTAAATATCAAGTGTGGTATTTTACCGACTTTTCGTTTTTTGAGTTACCGTGATCACAGACACACGGACATTTCTCTAAACATTTTTATACAGTGGATCCTAAAATATATATTTTCGGTAAAAACATGGTATTGAATTTTTGGGTGAAATGAAATACCTTGTCTATTCACTATGTACATAGTACGTCTAGAGAAGGCAAAAATGTTCGCCAAACTCTAGTTTTAAAATTCCACAGTTACCGTTTCCAGGACACCAGAGAAACTATATAAAATCGACAGGACTTCAAAAGAAATGCCTATTAAACAATACTTCGTACCAATAATAATGGATAGATCTGAGATAGCTGGTGCCACCACAGAATTCATTGAAATGAATCGTAAAATTTTAGGAAACTATATTTTTATAAGTACGTTTTCGACTATTCACTAAATGTTATTCAAGATTGTATAACTTTTCTCCCGAAAAACGGAAATTTCACAACCTATTCCTAGAAAATGGAAGATATAAATTTTATTTGTAATGTAAATATTTTAGTCAAAGTCCTTAAAAAGTATTTTTCAGGAGATAACCGATTTCGAAAACCGTCTTATATAAAGATTAGTTTAGGGTGGGTGATTTTCTTGAAATCTTTGAAAATCTTTCTAAAAAATGCCAACATTGGTAGCTATCCCACATTTCAAGTGTAATTTCTCATCATAAAATATGCATAGTAAATTCAGGAGGTAATTTATTCCACTCTCAAATTCATTACAAAGACTTCACCGGTAATAAGTTTTGAAGTCTGCTGAATTCGAAAAAAAAAATTAAATAGATTCGCGTGTGAGTATCCCTGTACAGCATAGCTCAAAGCACAAAAAGTTGAACAATTACCGAACTTAATATTAAATTAAGCATCATCCAAGGATGCGATACAAAGATTTTCAACAAAATCCCTCCAAAACTACTCTTTACATACGATAGTTTAAAAAAATTACAAACGATTTTAATTAAAATATCTTATGTTTACGATGTTTTATGATAAATGAAACGTATATCATGAATTTTCTGAGCATAGTCTGTTCATTGTGGATGACCTTTGCATAAACTTAAAATATAGAGAAAATGTTACTACAGAAAACTAGATAGATATCTTTAAAATACAATTCATGGCAAATACATTGTTTTGTGTAAACCGTTTTCGAGATGTTCCTACCTATTGTTTTGAATTTTATAATACTTATACTTTCTCATTTGGAAAAATCGTTATTTATTTTTCTATATCTTGGACAAATATAGAGTATCTAATGTAAATGCATCTCTTAGGGCCAGTTCCTGCAAGATATGACTGTCACTTTTGACCAGTGTATTTCTTTATTTCCAAGTATACAAGGAAGTATGTAATAAAAATATTTCTGCAAATGTTTATATCGATATAGTCTTGAATTAAATAGAAAAGCTGACGTTCCACACATATGACTTTCTCTACATTATTGTTAAAAAAACTTATTCTTCTATTTACTTAATGTTAGTCGAGAAAAATTAGCAGAAAGGGTCTTATTGCTTCCTTGTAAGTAGAAGGGAAATAGGCTAAATTGATGGCTAAATCTTTTAAAAGCTGGGAGAAAAGTATAAGTGTTTTAAAGCTGAAACTAGTAACAAGGAATATCTCAAAAACGGTCAACCTAGGGAAAAAATGTATATAACATAAAATGTGTGTTTCAACGAGCTATACATGTTTCTGCGGTAAGTTTTTGTCTATTTCTGACGGTTTACCAGTTATGCAAAATTCCGAAAAATTCATTCAGCATAAACATGTCTTCAGAGTCTATTCTCAGATAATTAAAGATATAAATTTTATTTATCATGTAAACATCTTAAATATAAGAGATGTAAATCAAAATCGTTAGAGCCATTTTTGAGAAAATCAAAAGTTTCTAAAAATGTACCATGTAAAGGAAGTTGGGGGGGGGATTTTCTTGTAAACCTTCGCGCCCTTGGAAGATACCAATCCTAAATACCAAGTTTGGTTTTTAATAGTCTTTTCGTTTTTGAGCTATGCTGCCCACAGACACACACACGGATATTTTTCTAAAGGTGCTTTTTTGAATTCAGGGTGGCTCAAAACATGTATTTCCGGTGAAATCTCGGTATCGAATTTTTGGATCCATTACAATATCTTTATACACTATGTACATGGTACGCGTAGAGAAAGTAAAATACTTTATTGCATAGTAGAGAATAAAACCATGTCAATATAACCCATTTGAGAGTTCCGGAAGCCTCAAAACGTGTATTCCGGCGTAACCTTTACATGTGCTTTGAGTGGAATACAATACTTCCCCCACTTACTATACGTAATAGAGAAAGCTGTTAATTACGTGAAGTTTTCTGTGAAAGTTATTAATATAGGTAATATAATCGTTCTGGGATCTGTTTTTGTGAAACCATTATCCCGAAAGGACTTTCCCAACTCAGTCTACTTTACCCAAAATAACCATAATGTCCCGAATGTTGGATGTTTGGGTTTGTGTATGGGAATCAAAATAATTGCTGCTATGAAAGTTATCGCTTGTGGAACACTAAACCAGTGCTGAGAAGCGAGGTAAGCTTATTACAGCGTTATGGGCCAAGTAAGCGACGTGATCTGCCCGAACATTAACTTCCCTTTGGTTGCTAACACATACGATAAAGAATGTGGTTTCTCCCCCTCGTAAAATATGCACGTGAAGCGACGCGAGCAATTTGGAGGACTGTGTGCACTGGTTCAACTCATATTTTTCTTCCACTGTATTTGATACAGGAAGGGGAAGGCCTAATAATTCTAAACAAATTTGCGAATCACAGATCTTAAGTGAAAGGAATCTATATAGTTCTGTAGGCATTTAAGACCAGTTATTTCAAGAGATGTTAAAATCCTTCTCACTCGGGACCTTGCATCGCTCAGGGTCATCAAATTCAGAGCAGCGCAGTTAAACCAATAGAATGACACATCCACCAGCAAACTAAATGAAACCAGAGTGCTTTCTACAACAAAATTCCATAGAAAATACCAGGTTAAAATATTAAGACAGGTGGGACTTGCTCGCATATGGTGCCAATATGAAGTGATATTGCCCTTTGTACACCCAAAGACTAAAAATACGCCTGGCGCTGGGAGTTTGCTGAAAATGTATAAGTCTGACGGTGACACAGGTCTTAACATTTTCATTGGTGCCATTCTGATACAATATGCTACACGAGTAAGAAAAGGCAAAGTCGATTGAGTGATCCACCTCTTCATCTGGAAGCAGCCAAATTACGAACTCCGACACATAATAACAAGATATGCAACGCACGGTTTTCACCACAATGCCGCAACCAAAGATTCCACCAACCAGAAGAAGGATGCGTGTGTAAAGAGAGCAACAAACACTGAGAAAGATACCGTGCTCAAAACTGCAAAAAATGCCAATCTCATTAATAAGACTAGGACAAGAATAAACTATATATCATTACGCACATTGTACGCTTTCTCTGTTCATATTCCTCAAGTCCGTTCGACGCTCCCTCAGAGAAGGTTGACTTGAATAAGCAGTGTGTTAATTTAGTTGACCATGTGTGCTTATTACGTTGGCATTAAAACTACAGTATGTGACGCAGAGAAAAGATTAATCTAATTTTGTATCACCTGGTGAGAAGGGTCGAATATTGTCCGACCAGAGAGTTTAGGGATAACAAGTTCGCAACTCACAACTTCATTTGTCATGGGTATTACTTTGCGGCGGTAGTCAGTCGATAGCAGTGTTTATCTAGGGTGCTATCAGCTATAATGGTGACCAATCCGGTGATTTAGGTTACGGGTAGGTTCTCTTGAATAAAAAAATCATTATTGAATTTACTCTTTTTACTTTCTCTACACGTTCTATGTAAATAGTGTAGAGAGAAGGTATTGTACTGCGCCCAAAAATTCGATTACGAGAATTCGCCGGAAACATATGTTTTGGGTCTCCCTGAATCCAAAAAAGAGCATTTTTGGAAAAAAGTGGGTGTGTATGTGTGTTTGGACAGCATAGTTCAAAAACGAAAAGTCCGTTACCAAACTTGGTCTTAAGTTCAGTAATTTCCAAGAACGCGACACGAAACTACCTTTACATGGACAAATTTAAGAAAAGTTTGAGTTTCTCAAAAATGGCTCTAAAATATCCTATATTAAGTATCCTGACAAATAAAATGAATATCTTGAATTTTCTGGGAATAGCCTGTGATAATTTATGCTGGATGAATTTTACGGAATGTTTTATAACTAGCAAACCGTAAGAGGTAGACAAAAACTTGCATAACAGAAAATGTAGAGATCGGTAAAACGCACGCTTTATGTTATTACATATTTTTCGTGGAGTTGATCGTTTTTAGTTATTCCTTGTTATTGGTTTTAGCTTTAAAAACATGATTTTCTCATAACGGAATTTGTCAACCTCTGTCCATACAAAAAAAGGAACTTCAGTCACATAACAACCAGCTTTTAAAAGATTTGACTATCGTGCCTCTAGTGGTTTTGATTTGTGCATAAAACAAAAGAACTCACCCGAGTAGTGTCTACCTCACGTTCAATAATCGCGAGTTCGATTCTCACTTAGCGTGAGTTACCCGGATAAGGTTTTCTCCGAGTTTTCCTTTATCCTGAAAAGATATATTTCATGTAACTTTAATTTCCATGGGTCCAGAGATCTTCTGATCATCATTTCACCAATTTCATTCGTCGTCCAATATGAGCAACCACGTTAAAGGAGGCTAAGCTACATAACTGATCAATAAATCCATACAAAATGAATGCCAATTCTTAAACATAGAGTAAATACTGTCAAAAGAGGCAGCATCTAGGAGTTTTTTTGTTTTCTGGTTTGTTTCTTTTTTCTAGTATTGATTTCCTTATTTTTGATTTCAATTTAATAATGCTTTAAGTTTTCTAATACGAGAATTTTTAAATCCTGACCATGCAAAGGAAACGAATTTCAATCATATAGCAACCAGCTTTTAAAAGATTTGACTATCGGTTTAGCCTACTGAATTCACTAATTTCACTTCTACTTACAAGAAAGCAAGTAATAAGACCATTTCTGCTAATGTTTATCTCGATTAGCATGCAGTAATTAGAAGAATACGCTTATTAACAATAATTTGTTACAGAGATGTAGAGAAAGTCATGTAAATAGTTTTTTGTTTTTTGTTTTTTAAGCTTAATGTGCTTTAACCTGATAGATCATACCGGACGATGAATGAAATGGCTATAGATCTTAGAACAAGGGAAATCTAGGAAAAATCCTAATCCGGGTAACTCACCCTAACCGGGAATCGAACTCGGGACCTCTTGAATGTGAGGCAAACACTACCAAAACACTACAGAGGCGGGCTTCCAAAACTTGCAGCGAAATGGTAGCAGGCAATTGTCTAGACCACGGAAGCGAGCCACAAAGAGGGAGGGGGGTCGAAATGCGTTTGTTGTTTTATCACCAACTAGGCATACGCTAACTTAGTTGTGCTGAATTTCCTGGGTTGATGTGAGGCAACTGACACACACAAGAGTGTTTGTTATGTTGCTGACGTCATTCTGCACCAACCAACGCAAATGCTTCTTCCGCCGCGCTGTTTACCTGCAACACCAACGCTGATCCTATGAAAAGCTGACTGCAATTTCCAATTTTTGTGTGGATGCTTTTACAATCTAATGACGTCCATGTGAAGTTATTATATACGCAGTGCGTCAATAAAAAGCGAGAAATGTCTGTGATTCTTTCTAATCAGGCACGTGTTAACCCCCTCTTCAAATTAAAGGTCATTGAGTGTATACGTTACCACCTACTGCAATTATGCAGACCATTCAAACCGTTCAAAATAGCCTGCAAGCCATGCAAAAGCTAACACTGGATATATACAGGTCTTCCATAAGTAAGGAATAAAACAAATGAAGCTAAATCTAAATCAATCTTATACAAAAGTCTGATATGTTCCATTCACACTACTTCCTTTACTTCTCTGCAACAAATTATTGTTAAAAAGCTTATGCTTCTATTTACTTCATGCTAATCGAGAAAAAAATAGCAGAAATAGTCTTATTACTTGCTTCCTTGTAGGTAGAAGGGAAATACCATAGGTTAAAGTGATAGTCAAAAGCTGGTTGCTATGTGACTGAAATTGTTTTATTTGTATCGACAAGAGTTGTTAAATTCCTGTATGAGAAAAGTACAAGTTTTTTAAAGCTGAAACCAATAACAATCAATGTTCAAAAAAGGTTAACTCCTCAAAATAAATGTATATGACTTAAAATGTGTGATTTACAGAGATCAACGTATTTTGTGTAAGTTTTTGACTATCTCTTACGGTTTACCAGATATGCAAAATTCAGAAAAATCATTCATAATAAAGAGGCCTTCAGAGGCTATTCCCTGCAGGAATATTCAGGATATACATTTTATTTGTCATGTAAAAATCTAAAATATAAGAGATTTTAAAATCTACTATAATCATTAGAGTCATTTTTGAGAAAAGCAACATTTTGGAACTTTTTTTCCATGTAAAGGATAGTTGGGGGTGGGGGGCTTTTCTTGAAAGTCTTCGTATCGCAACCTGAAGGTACAGAACTTAACAAGATCTACATTTTTGTGTAGTAAAATGTATGTATCTCATACGGTTTACCAGTTATGCAAAATACAGCAAAGCTCATCCAGGATGAGCAGGTGTTCAGAAGCTATTCCAAGAGAATTCAAGACATACGTTTTATTTGTGATGTAAATAGCTTTAATATGCAATATTTTAATCAAAATCTTTAGAGTCAATTTTGAGCAAAATAAAACATTTTCCACGTAAAGGGTGAGAGGATTTTCTTGAACATCTTTGTTTCACAACATTGGAAGATACTGAACTTAAATATCAAGTTTGGTATTTAACAGACTTTTCGCTTTCGGCTATGTTGTCACACATACCACACGAGCATTTTTCTAATTTTTTTTTTATTCAGAGGGTCCCAAAATTTCTGGTGAAATGTTGAAATGTTGATATAAAATTTTTGGGTGCAATAATGCTCTCTTTTTATATACTAAGCAAATTGTACATGCAGAGAAAGTAATAATGACCTAAACATTTTTTATTATTCTTCGAAGCATTAAACAAATTGCTGCAAATTTTTTTTTGCCACAGATCACTATTAGAAAGGAACATTATCATTATTTTCTGACAACCACAGTAACATTAGAGAATCTTTTCTGTCGCTTACAGTATTATACAACAATACCTAAAACAGCATAGCATCCCCATCCGTTGGGTCACAAAAGGTAGGTATTATTAGACAAATTACCGAACATAGAGATTAATGTAAAACTTGCAATTAAACGTTTGTCTAAGATTTTGTTTCAAATACTTTATCTAATTTGACAGTAGATAAATTAATAAGCTTTTTACTAGTAATTTGTGGAATTATTAAGACGTCGTGCACTTACATTCATATACCGAGTTCTGTATCAGGTGGGTCTGGTGGGGTGACGTGATGACATACTCAGTACAGTACCCTGTTAAACCGGTTCTGTATTTACAAATACAGACAGGAATAAAATCACATAGCACTGCACCATTCACAAATCGCCTAACAGATCATGAGGTACAAATATTACACGTTAAAGAACTAAACTTAAAGTTATAAATACAGTGTGTGTCTTTTTGGTGTCATTTATTTGTGAGATGTGTTCCTGACATCAAAACAGTAAACAAATCTGATGTGCTCCATTCACATGCTTTTCTCTATATCTCTGCAACAAATTATTGTTAAAAAGCTTATAGGTCTATTTACTTCATACTAATCGAGAAAAAATCAGCAGAAAAAAAATCCTATTACTTGCTTCTTTGTAAGTTGAAGCAAAATAAGTGAGTACTATTGGTTTAAGTGATAGTAAAATGTTGTTTGCTATGTGACTGAAGTTCGTTTGTTTGTATTGACAAATTGTTGTATGAGAAAAGTATGTTTTTTTAAAGCTGAAACCAAAAAACAAGGAGTATCTGAAAAACGACCAATTCCACGAAAAAATGTATATAGCATAAATTGTGTGTTTTAACGTGCTCTATATTTTTTGTGTTGTAAGTTTTTGTTCATCTCTTACGGTTTAGCAGTTATGCAAAACTTATACTTCTCACATACAGGAATTTGTCAACTCCTATCCATACAGACAAAGGAACCTCATTCACATGGCAACCAGCTTTTGACTATCACTTTAACCTATGGTACTCCCTCTTTTCGCTTCTACTTACAAGGAAGCGAGTAATAAGACTTACTTCTGCTAATTGTTTCCCAATGAGCATGAAGTAAATAGAAGCATAAGCTTTTTAACAATTATTTGTTACAGTGATGTAGACTAAGCCATGTGAATGGAACAAATCAGATTTTTTTAACTTGTTTTTCTAAGCTAAATCATCGAATTGTTTTGAGTCAACGTACCTGATATGACTAAAAGTTTTGAAACAAGAAAGTGCTGTACTCTATTTTAGAACAAGGTGCAAGAACTGGAATTAACATAACCAGAATTTGCATTATTAATTAAAGATTGTATAAAGTGAGGTCTCTCATTTCTCTTGCGTCAGTATCCGTTATATCGGCTGCAGTGAAATCTTTTGTAAGCTAATTTTGATTAGAGGCAAGAAAACGTACTTATGAGCCCCTTACGCATTTTTGCTTTTGTAGGCATTTCTTTTCGCTGACAAATTATTCAACACAAAAAAATGAGATAATTCACACTTTAATCCTGTGCATCCACTGTCTTATGTTGAAAAGGAGCCGAAAGGAGGAAAAAAACGAGAATGGCGGATGGTGTTGCTCGCTTGTTATATATAAGAAATTGCTGATTATATTAACGGGGCTTACAACCTCTTTGGGAAACGTGCTTCTAAGTTCCCCCGATAGACACTAGTATCAGCGATTATATAAACTAGGATAACAGTAAAAGTCATCGTTGGTGGTGAATCCGGCCCTAAATACCATAATTTTATTATTTTATTACCATGGCTTCGCAGGCGATGACACTGATGATACATGGAACGAATATGGAGCACCGGTGGAATTTGATGGCGGGGGAAACCAGAGAAGCCGGAGAAAACCCGCCCCTGCACCGCTTTGCCCGCCTCAAATCTCACACACGGCCACTTGGCCACGGTGTGGCCTAACCTTACTTTCAATGTAGGTTAGATTGCTATAACGGTTTTAAAATAATGTAATATTTACTGCATGGAGCTACTATAACTGTATTTATCGCTACAATCATCATCCATGCCCAAAGTGTCGTATTTCTGCTCAAGATAGTGTAGCACATTATTCTGTTATACCTTCTGGAAACATAAATATCAAGGTTCTTTGCAGAGCGTAAAATAAGTATATGGAATTCGCTGCATTTAACGTCCTTAAGATACTTTTTAACAGCTCATTCTTCAAAGATGATGAATGAAATTATGCTCAAATGATCCCAGAATAATAAGGTAGACAGTTAGTTGACACGGTACCACGGAAAAAATAATTTTAATCAGGCTACTCACCAAAACCAAGATCCGAAGTAGACACTTCTACATTGTTAATTGTAGTTCATCTTCGGTTTTCTCTCCAGTAGGACTGATTCCTCGGTCATGAATTCTGAAATGAGATAAAATATTGAAATCAGTTTTATACGGTGTTTTAAGCAAATTCGTTAGAAATTTTTCAGAAAAACAAAATTTTCGAAAATGTCTCCATATAAAAAGTAGTTTGGGGTAGGGGGATTTTCAACAAAATCTTTGTGTCGCATCTTGTGAGATACTAAATTATTGTACCTAGTTTGGTATTTTACCGACTTTTCGTTTTTGAGTTATCGTGTTCACTGACAAACACACACTCTAAAAATGCTTTTTTTGGATTCAAATGGTTCCAAAACATGTATTTCCGGTGAATACTGGATATCAAATTTTTGGGTGCAATACAATACCTTCTCTATACACTATGTACATATTACGTGTAGAGAAAATAAAAACATACTAGACAAATTTCGAATGCAATTTAATACAGCATCTATTAATAAAAAAAAAGAACAACAAAGGTAACATGTGTATGAATATGTAAAATAAACATTTCAAATATTGTATAATACTTAAATTAAAATTAATTCTTTCAAGTCAACTTTTATTTAAGTAAATTATGTCATTACCAAGCTTAAAAATAAATTAAGATTAATTAACTCAACAACTTTAAATTAATGCTAAATACAAATAAATTTCGAACTGAAAAAATATAAATACAATAATGAAACCTAAAATATATTCAAATGAGAAACAATGATGAAAGGGAATGCCATCAATATTTCTATTAACTCAAAAGGGATTACTTGATACCGTCTGATGAGGGAGAGGTAAGAGAAATATTGCTTAATCTCAATCATATACAAATTTAAAAACCTAAAAATGAGCTCGATAATGGAGAAGAGAGGACTTTGATGTTTTACATTACGAGATCTCAAATGGTATAGCAAAAACTCTCATGTGTTCCTCTCACATGACATGAGAATGAGGCTAAAAATTGCCTATTTTTAAATAAAACTTTCCTTCTTTTTAGGAAACTTTATATTCATTGGTATATATTTTATTATTATTTATAATTGGTCTTATTACTTGCTTCTTTGTATTTAGAATGGACATAGGTGAATACACTAAACTAAAGCGATCGTCAGTTCTCTTAAAAGCCGGTCGCTAAGTGAAACAATTATAATTGAATTCTCTTTGCTTGCTAGGAGTAAACAAACAACAGACGGAAAGAAAGGTGTCTCCCGCTTGAGAAAAGTTAAAGCACTTTAACACTGAACCAATAACTCGGAATATCTCGAAAACTGTTAACTTTACAAAAAAATGTATATGACACAAATGGTGTGCTTTAATGAGATCTATATATATATAGATATATATATATTATATATATATATATTGTTTATCTCTTACGGTTTACTGGCTATACAAAAGTTATGCAACAAAAGTCACCAGAATGAAGAGGTCTTCAGAGACTGTTTCCAGAAAATTCAAGATATACATTTCGTTTGTCATGAAAATATCCCAAATATATGACATTTTAATAAAAATCGTTAGCCATTTTTGAGTAAATCTAAATTTTCGAAAAATGTTTCCATGCAAAGGGTAGTTGGGAAAGGTTTTCCTGAAAATCTTCGTGCCGCATCCTTGGAAGTTATTGAACTTAAAATCCAATTGTGGTATTTAATCGAATTTTCCTTTTTTTTGTCTATGATGCCCACAGACACACACATACGTCCGGGCATGTTTCTTAAAATGCTCCTTTGGATTCAGGGGGTTCAAAACATATATTTCCGGTGAAATACAATACCTTCGCTATCTACTATGCATACTGTAGATACGGGCTAGAGAAACAAATTAAGAGAGTTTTCCTGTAAGTAAATCTAACGAAGAACCGCAACCAATGTTAAACAACTTCAATTTAATTCCTATACCTCCGAGAGAGCGCACTCAAATATGTATAACCCTCGAATATTACATCCTTTCGTGCACATACTAATTGTTGCGAAATTACACGAACGAAAATAAAGCTGATACCCGAACTAGTTCGATGTTGAATTAATTTCGACGGTGTTTTAAGCATGTTTTTATGTAACATTGAAAAGTACATGGTTTTGAAATTAGGGGCACGAAGCATTTGTTATGACCACCACATACTCACAGCTCAGAGGATGTTGTTAAGGATCATTTGTCATGAAAACAAACCGGTTTCTCCTTGAGCGTTGTCAGTAGACCTGTCCTAACCTTCAGGCTAAAGGACAAATGCTATGAGTCGGACAGTTTCGAGTTTTTAAAATGCGAAGCATACGTATTTCACCCCACCCGGTAATAATATGAACTGGTTATATCAATCGCTTTGAACTTAAGCTAATAGTAACTTACGGTAATCATAAATAGCTTGCTGTTCACTGTACAAATATTTCGAGTTAAAAACAATAAACTAAACTTCTTATAATATTTTAATAGGAATTTATTACTTTCTCTACAACGTTAACAGGGTATTTCATTTCACCCAAAAATTCTATGTCGAGATTTCACCGGGATCTTTTTTTTCTTAAAAAGGTCCGCATGCAAGTGTGTGAGTGTGTGTGTGAACTGCATAACTCAAAAACGAAAATTCGATTAAATACCAAACTTGGTATTTAAGTTCAGCATCTTCCAAGGTTGCGACACGAAGATTTTTAGCAAAATCTCTCACACTCAACAGCCCCGTTACATGGAAAAAAAAAATCGAAAATTTAGATTTTAAAAAATTACTAAAGATTGTTATTAAAATAGCAAATGTTTAATATATTTTCAGGAATAATGAAATGTATATCTCTAATTTTCTACGATTAGCCCTTAACAACATCTGAATAACTGGTGAACTGTAAAGAAATACAGATGTTGTTAAAACACATAATTTATGTCATATAAAACATTTTGTAGTTAACCATTTCCAAAATATTCCTTGTTATTGGTTTCAATTTTAAAGATTTTTAACGGGAAGCCATCATTCCTTTTACACAACTTCGATTTTACTCCTGGATATACAAAGAGAATAGAATTTAAATCACACAGCGAGCAGTTGACTATCGCTTTAGTCTAGTATATCCCCTTATTTCCCTTATACTTATAAGGAACTAAGTAACAAAACAATTTCTACTATTATTTATCCCAATTAGCATGAAGTGTGTTCGAATACATGTAAGAATAAGCTCTTTAAGAAAAAGTAGTTTATTGCAAAGTATGTAGGGAAAGTGATATAAATGGAACATATCCATTCTGAACAAGCAAAGAGAAGTGAATTTCAATACCATCACACAGGGACATGACCTTCATCGCTTTAGCTTATTGTATCTCCTTATCCCTCTTGTACAAGGAAATAATGTATACACCATTAATTAATTGTTTATCTTGATAAGCCTGACGCAGAAAGAAGAACAATTTTTGTTGGAATAGTTTGTTGTAAAATAAGTAGAGAAGGTTATGCAATGACTTGTAAATACCTTCTCTTTGCTTGACCCGCAGAAAGAGAAACGAATAGCGCTTGTCATTTGAAAAAACGTTTAAATATTGAACGATTGAAACAAATATATATATTGCGCGATTTATTGAGATATACAATTTTATGTAATGAGTTTTGTCTATCTCTCAGAGTTTACCAGCTATGCAGAAGTCATCCAGGATAAAGAGAGCTTCGGAGGCTATTCCCAGAAAATTTAAGATTACATTTTATATGTTATAAAATATCTTGAATATATGGTAATTTAGTCAAAATCGCTACAGCCATTTTTGACAAAATCAACATATTCGAAAATATTGCATGTAAAGAGTAATTTTTGGTGGGGGACTTTCCTGAAAATTCTTGTTTCGCATTCTTGGAGGGCACTTATATTTAATACTAAGTTTGGTGTTTAACGGACTTTTCGTATTTGAGTTATGCTGCCCATAGACACCCACACGGACTTTTTCTAATTTTTTAATTTCTCCAGCCCCATATGTACAATGTACATAGGGATACAGAAGGTATTGTAATGCATCCAAAAATTCGACACCTAGATTTCCTCGGAAATATATGTTTTGGAGTCCCCTGAGTCCGAAAAAAGCATTTATAAAAATGGTCCGTGTGTATGTCTGTCTGTCTGTGTGTGTGTCTGTGGACAGCATAGCCCCAAAACGAAAAGACCCTTAAATACCAAACTTGGTATTTAGGTTTAGTATCGGATGCGACACGAACATTTTCAAAAAAATCCCCCACCACAAACTAACCTTTACATGGAAAAAATTTCGAAAATTTTGATTTTCTTAAAAATAGCTCTAAAGATTTTGATTAAAATCCCGTATATTAAAACTATTTATGTCCGAAATAAAATGTATATCTCCAATTTTTTGGGAATAGCCTCTGAAGACCTCTTTATTCTGGATGAATTTTGCTGAATTTTACTTAACTGCTAAACCGTAAGAGATAGAAAAAAAACGTACTACACAAAAAATGTACCTCATAACAAAGCACACAATTTTTGGCCTTTACGTTTTTGTTGTAGAGGTAACCGTTTTCGAGATATTCCTTCTTATTGGTTTCAATTGTGTAGTACTTAAACTTTTCTCACACAGGAAGTGTCTGTTTTTCTTTTGTTCTACTCCTGGCCAAGAAAAAAAATGATTTGCAATGACAACGATAGCTTTTAAAACATTTGACAATCACTTTAGCATAGTGCATTCCCTTATTCCCTTCTACTTATAAGGAACTAATTAATAACATCCTGCTAACATTTATCTTGATTAGCATTCTGTACAAAGAAGAAGAACCTTTTGTAGGAGTTTTGTAGAGCTGCTAGAGAACGTCATGTGAGTGTAACACATCAGATTTTTTTATTTTCTTTTTTGATCCAGGGCTCTTAAAAAATGTATTTTCGGCTAAATCTCGGGATTGAATTTTTGGGCGGAATACAATACTTCTCTACATGCTATACAGTTAGTATGTGTGGAGAAAATAAATAAATAAGTAACAACAATAATAGTTTATGGTATCATATCTAGTGAGAAGATTTCTCGGATATTGTGCATTGAGTAAGGAAAAGTTCAAATCTGAAATGTGTGTTGATAAGGTAGACATGTTTTTATATAAGTTAAAGAAATAAAAGTTTCTGAGGCTTCCCAATCACGGAGCAAGGTTGCCAGTAGTGCCCATTGTGTCTTAGAGGCGATTAATCAGCTAAGCGAAGCTGATTTCCTAATTTTAGACTGTGGCTATCCTGATGACGCTAGACCTACCCTGATAGGGTACTGTCTAGAGGACATCTGATAGTCGTCATGATAAACCCTCTCCACAATCCAAACTAAAATGAGATGAGTGCAATATATTCGCATTAATATATAATTCATCCCAATATCCACCTGGAAAAGCCAGAAAATCCACGAAGTTAGGATGGCCGGTGGAAAGGGAATCAAATAATTAACACTCGTTTTGTGAAGGGACTTAGGGACTGAGAGTTGGGCCAAAAATTAAAATAATAGATTTCTATATTTTTACATACGTATGGATACACCATGAATAAATACACGTTATGTGACATTGTAGTTCCTTACATCCAAAAAAAGTATTTTCAGAAAAAGATCCATGTGTGGGTGTCCGTGTGTCAGTGTGTCTGTGAACACGATAACTCAAAAACGAAAAGTCAGTAAAATACCAAACTTGGTATTTAAGTTTAGAATGGGAGTTCCAGGGATACGACACGAAGATTTTGAGAAAAATCCCCCACCCCAAACTACGCCTTACATGGAACTTTTTTCGAAAATTTTTATTTTCTAAAAAAATGGCTGTAACGATTTTGATTAAAATATCGTATATTTCAGATATTTACCTGACAAATAAAATGTATATTTTGAATTTTCTGGGAATAGCCTCTGAAGACTACTTTATTCTGAGTGAATTTTACGGAATTTTGCATAACTGCTAAACCGTAAGAAATAGACAAAAACTTGCAAAACAAAAAATGTAGAGCATATTAAAACACACAATTTATGTCGTATACATTTTTTCGTGGAGTTGATCGTTTTTGAGATAATCCTTCTTTTTGTCCACAGGTTCGAAAAACTTAATTTTTCTCATACAGGAATGTGTCAACTCCTGTCAGGGCCGCGCCGTGGCCGAGTGGTTAGACCACTAGCCTCTCAGCTAGACGGCCGGGGTTCGATCCCAAGCGACCGCATGTGAAATTTGTGGTGGACAAAGCGGCGCTGGGCGGGTTTTCTCCGGGTACTGCGGTTTCCCCCGCCATCATCATTCATGTATCATCAGTGTAACCGCCTGCGGTGTCATTAGTAGTTAAAGCGGGCGTTAAACACTACCCAAACTCCTGTCCATACAAACAAAGGAACTTCAGTCACATAGCAACCAGCTTTTGACTATCACTTTAACCTATGCTACTCCCTTATTTCCCTTCTACTTACAAGGAAGCAAGTAATAAGACTATTTCTGCTAATTTTTTGTCGATTAACATGAAGCTTTTTAAAACTCATTTGTTGCAGAGATGTAGAGAAAGTCATATGAATGGAACACATTAGATTTTTAAAGGTGTATTAGCAATGATGAGTTGAGTAGATATACTTGTTCCCTCACAGCCTTCACTTTGCAATATGTGATGTATGTAGTGGGCAATTTTCTAAGTTTACTTGATTTCACCGGCCCTGCACCTTTCATTCAGTTTATCGTCGTTGCATATCTTCTACCTCACTCTGGCATCGAGCTGATAGTCCATCCTTACTACTCTATCTGAGCGGAGGACGATGGATTTTTCCTTAGTAAGGCTTCTTCGGAGGGGAAGTAAAGCCGTTGGACCTCTGTCGTAAAAGAACCCCTGTCGATGAATAGACCTCTGAGTAAAATTAATCGTTTCATGCCCAATATAGAATGGGATGCTGAGAACCACAGCAGTTAAAGAACGTCCATAAATAAAACGCCATTACTGTCTCTGTTGCAGAGTCCATTTATTTCTCAACGATGTCTGACCCCAGGCATTGGTTTGTAAGCCCTGGGAGGAGGGTGAAAGTCCTACATACGAAGAGGGTAAATAGCTAACAAGTATATTAGATTTAATGGTATTCCTCTTTTATGCAAAATTCCCAGAGTATATTTCTGACTGTATAAGTTATCTTTTTTCGGAATGTGACCTTTTTCGGATTTTCTAAAAAAATGATACCATTTCAAGATAGATTTTATCATTAGAAGACGAGCGAGAACTTTGAAAGATAACCTAGATTACCCTCTTTCTGGCCGATATCGAGAAGTTGTGAACGAAGAACAGTTCAAAGAGTGCGTAGCATAAAATGCTAAGTGCTGTAAGAAATGTTCTTATTGGCTGAAAATTGTTTACAAATATAGTCTTGAATTCACTCTTTCAAAATTCACTCGACGCAAAGGCAGTTTACGCCTACACGCCATCGCACGCTAATACTCCAATCACTCACGACTGGGTACAATTCACTACATCTCACTGCAATCCGACTTTCAATTGTTCCTTCTTTTATAGCCAGAAAATAACATCACAGAACTTTGTGAAATCTTGTAGAAACCGAAGCTTCTAGACGTATCTCGAAGCTCAGAAGATCTCGCGCTCGTTTCTGTTACGTCGTGTCACTCTTCCTGTTGTTTACACATCCTAAGGTGTTGACTCGCATACCACTTAAGAACCACTGCTGAAGAAGTCGGCACTGCCATAGTATGAAAATAGATAAAAGTGTTGGTAGCATTGACAGTGTAATACACGAACATACCTTCGCACAGTCAAAATACTGCGGCCCTTAAAATTTTTTTTCCTTTTCGACAAGAACTCTTAAAAATACCTGTTATTAATTGCTATATTACTATAATGTGGTTAAAGAGACATTACTTGCGTTTCAGTCATCTGAGATTATTGTTCTTCACCATTAGCAATTATTAAAACAAATATTATACATTAAAGCTACTTAAAATCTGCGTAAAATGGGTTCAGCATTCTCCAACCAATGAAGAGAAGACGAGAAAGGAATGTGCAAAGAAACTGCTGAGCATTTTCACCCTAACGGCTCTACCTATACGTTTGACAGAGTTAGACCTCTAGAAAACATTGATTGCATTATTACATCATACCAAATTAAGCTCACATCTGTATCTGGGTAAATGAGAATGACCCAAAGACTTGTTTTTCGAGAAGATTTTCATTCCCGAAAGCGAATGTTCGCTACGATCTTCAGGTATGAAGGACCATTAGTGGTTGACCAGAAGGAATGCCAGTGAATGAAGAATACTATCCACGGTTGTTTAACTTCGAATTCTTTATTTGAAGAGCTGAGGAGGAGTATCCAAAGGCAGAAACTTCAAGGTGTGTCAAAGTTTCTCCTCACAGAACAGCTGAAAAAAATTGAGGAAACTGAAAGCGCTTAAGTCCAGTCCTTGACCATCCACCCTATATCCTTAGTTGCACCGTACAACTTCTCGCAGTTTCCTTTAATGAAATCTTGCAATGCTGGAAAACCTTTAAAACGAGTGCAGAAACTTGCTTCAGCTCTGTTGACAATACCCAAATCTGACTGCCGTAATGCTCTTTACAAGTGGTTGCGCCGTCTACACTACATGTAGAGAGAGAGAGAGAGAGAGAGAGAGAGAGAGAGAGAGAGAGAGAGAGATTGAGACTACTTTGAAGGAATGTAAGGATACGTTTTTGAATCGCACCCTTAGCTTGAACTTTAAGGTAACACTTGCAAAACTTTCTGAATGCCCTCTCATCGTTTTTTGATCAATTGTAATAAACTTTTCATTAGTGTCCCTTAAGATTTTCAGAAGCGAAATAGAGGACTGTCAGTTTAACAGCCAAAATCCTCCTCCGCTTTCTGATAACAATGTTCTGAAGGGAAAATCAAATCAGTCACGTCAAGCATTAATTTGTTTGCCCGTAGGTTTTTTCAAGGTATTGCCCATTCACTTGAGTAATCCAAAATAATGTTCACTTTTCCTACCCCTTAATTATGGATACATGAATTTTGCGTTCTCCCAGCCCTTTTCCACCAAATATGAAATGCTCGCTAGATGTATGTTTCTTTAAGCGGACACTTTTTTTTTAAATTAATTACCTTATTTAGTCAAATAAAGTAAAACTTCAGTCATAATACAACAAAATATTCTTATATAATCCTGTAGCATAAAAATACATCAGGAATCATAAAATACTAGCATTATATGATGGAACAAATACATAGCATACGTATACACATATGTCTTAATATACACCTAATTATGTACAATTCTACATCTACTATATTCATCTTTGCTTCAACCAAGTATATATAACACGATGGTCAGTTCTTTTGCCACTGCTGTTATACCTTTGATGTTATTAAGAGGAAAATAGATAATATTTTTAACTAAAAATATGACTCTGCTTATTCTATAATAAACTATTATTAAAAATCCTTGTCTCCTTCATGCTAATCGAGATGAACATTAACATAAATGCTCTTATTACCTGTTTCCTTCTATATAAAAGTCAAACGAGGGAATAGTGTAGGCTAAAGCGATAGTCACAGAAATTTACTAGCGCATATTCACCGTTTTCAAATCTTTAATGAATCAAATCTACCACATTTTTAACAACTCCTATAATACTTTTTATTTCTAAAAACCA
The DNA here is from genome assembly GCA_030762935.1 of Hymenopus coronatus. NCBI lineage: Eukaryota > Metazoa > Arthropoda > Insecta > Mantodea > Hymenopodidae > Hymenopus > Hymenopus coronatus. The sequence goes on from CM060895.1 coordinate 71,199,610, forward strand.
TGTTGGTATTTAGTAAACACATCAAAACATTTAAAATCTATTTATTTGATAAAAATTTTACCTGTGACAGTAGTCCGCTTTATTGTCTATTTGCTTTGTGGTCTTTGGGATTTCCTCCAACGATTTTATTTTCAGTGTGTAACGCATTCGACTTGATACGATATTTTGTTATGATTTAAATTGTTTTAATGCTATTTTAATGCCATATTATATTGAAATTCATTTATGCCATTCAACTTCCATGGCTGTTTTATATTTTAGAAAATTAAATTTTTGCAGTGTAATTATATTTATTTTCCTTTTTTAGAGAAACGAATAAAATACACCCGACTGCAGTCAAATGTACCTTACAAATGTATTATTACACCGGTTATTTTACTTGAGCCCTCCCCGTTCTTTACTATAGGCACATTTGACTGCAGTTGCTGGGATTGGAACAGACGAACTTTGGATCTAAATGGATGGTCAATTTATCCCCTATCACCTTAACGCTTAAGGCATTTCAAACCTTTGTTCGATGTGGTGTTTTCAGAAGGGATTTGGAAGCCGGTTTATAAATTTAAAAAATAACGGGCGATGTGGCAAAATAATTCCGGAATATAGGGTTAAAGAAAGTATTCACATAGAGTAACGTACGATACGTAGCAACGCGCTAAGCAAGGAAAAAATTTGCAAAACTTATTAAGTGCACTAAGAAAGAAATTTCAAAGTTCTTCCTTTATGCATTACCAGCTTATGAACAATAAACGATGGCAATGCGCAATTTCACCAATCTAATGTACAATTATGGTGATATTACTTTCAGTTGTCCACGTCATTTTAAATGCTAACGCCAGACGCTGCTACGTTATTTCTTTGGTGCCACACCTTTTAAGGTCATTTTATGTCACATATAAACTTTCACAGGCCTTGTTATTCAATTTCAAGCTTGCAGATCGCTTGAAATATTTCCGCATACAATTTACGGACTTAGAATGCTTGTGCTATTACGCCTGTTGTGCGAATGTTTTTACCTCATGGCTATTCTTATTCTGCTTCATATTAACGTTACATCTCAATTTCTGTGGGCCTAAAAAGTTATTCTTATTATCAAACTAAACAGTGTCATTTGATTGAGACACTCTCTTCATTAAATATTATGTGGAATAATAATCTGGCACATTACTCTGAGCTTCAGACGAATAGCCGCCCGTATATTTTATATTCTCATATATTTTTAAGACAAATGAAGTGTATATCTTGAATTTTTTAGAATGGACTCTGAAGTCCTCTTCATTTTGATTGTTTTTTGCGTATTGCTTGGTCAGTATTTTTACTTTCTCTGCACGTACTATGTAAATAGTTTATACGAAGGTATTGTATTCCTCCAGAAAGTACACACCGGGATTTCACTGGAAATATGCGATTTAAAGTATCCTGTATCCAAAAAAAGCATTTTTAGAAAACGGTCCGTGTGTGTGTCCGTGGGTCTGTAAACCTAATAACTCATAAACGAAAGACGGTAAAATACCAAACTTGGTATTTAAATATAGTACCTTCCTAGTATGCGATGCAAAGATTTTGCACCCCAAACTACTCTTTACATGGAAAACAGTTCGAAAATGTTGATTTTCTCAAAATGATTAACGATTTTGTATAACATACCTAATATTTGCATGATAAATAAAATGTATTTTTTTAAGTTTCTGGGAAGAGCTCTTCATTCTGGATGAATTTTATTTCAGTTTGCATAACTGATAAACAGTAGCAGATAGACAAAAGCTTAGCAATATAAAAAATGTAGATCTCGTCAAAATGCAGAATTTTAATCATATACGTTTTTTCGTGGAATAATCATTTTTGAGATTTTTTTGTTACGGTTTTAGTTTTAAAATACTAAAAAACTTTTTTGGTATTTCAATCACATGGCAACCGGTTTTTTATAGATGTGACTATCGCTTTAACCTAGTGTATTCCCGTATTCCCCTTCTATTTAGAAGGAAGCAAGTAATAAAAACCATTTCTGCTATGTTTATCTCAAATAGCATAGATAGCAAAACAATACCTATTTTAATAATAATGTGTTACATGTAAATGGACACATCAGATTTTTGAGATAGTGTGAGGAGATAAGTATGTAATGTGGCTGCACGGTGACTACCACAAAGTCCCCACACACGTAACCAACCTGAGCACATTTGGCCTTTTCCGTATAAAAATACTTTAACCGAAGATTATATACTGAACCTCAGGGATACACACTTCGATAAAACTCGCCTTTTGTATAATTTTGTGAAGGAAACCATTTTGAGTATTCCTTGTTATTGGTTTCAATTGTCAACAACTTTAAATAAAATTTGAATTTTAAGTACATTAGATGAGTGAATCATGAAACTCTATATAAATAAGAAAGTCTGATGTGCCATTCATATGACTTTCTCTACATCTCTGTAACAAATGGTTGCTGAAAAGCTTATTCTTCTATCTGCGTCATGCTAATCCAGTTAAATATTACCAGAAATGGTCTTATAACTTGCTTCCTTGTAAGTAGAAGCGAAATAAGGGAATATACTACTTAAAGCAATAGTCAAAACTTTTAAAAGCCGGTTGCCATGTGATTGAAACTTTTGTTTGTTGTTTTTTTTTGTTTGTCTGTTTGTTTGTTTTTTTTTTTTTTGCATGACCCGGAGTTGACAAATCTCCACATGATACAAATTTTAAGCACTTTAAAACTGAAACCTACAAAAAGAAATATTTCGGAAACGGTCAACTCCACGAAAAGAATAATGACAAATGTTGAGTGTTTTAACGAGATATACATTTATGTAATAAGATTTTGTCAATCTGTTACGGTTTACCAGTTATGCAAAATTTAGCCAAATTCAGCCAGAATGAAAAGCTCTTCAGAGGCTATTTCCGGAAAAATCAAAATATTCATCTTATTTGTCATGCAAATATCCATAATATATGGCATTTTAATCAAAACAGTTAAAGCCCTTTTAGAGAAAATCACAATTTCACAAAATTTTCCCATTTTAGGGTAGTTTGGTGCGGGGATTTTCCTCGATCTTATTTTCGCATCTTTGGAAGATACTAAGCTTGAATAAAATGTTTGGTGTATTACGACTTTTAGTTTTTGAGTTGCATACAGACACGGACCTTTTTTTAAAAATCACTTTTGTTCCATTTACATTACTTTCTCATCTCTGTAGCAAACTATTGTTAAAAGCTTATTCTTCTATTGACTCCATATTCATTACCAGAAATTATTTTTATTACTTGCTTATTGTAAGTAGAAGGGAAACAAGGGAATACACTAGACTATAGCAACAGGTAAATATTTTAAAAACTGGTTGCTATGTGATTGACATTCTTTCTTTGCATGGCCAGGAGTTAACAAGCTCCTGTATGATAAAAGCTTAAGTACCTATTTTATGGGAATACATTAGACTATAGCAATAGGTAGATATTTTAAAAATGGTTGCTATGTGATTGACATTCTTTCTTTGCATGGCCAGGAGTTAACAATCTCCTGTATGATAAAAGCTTAAGTACCTATTTTAAAATTGAAACCAATAACAATGAATATATCAGCAATGGTAAACATAATAAGCATAAATGTGCGTTTTAACGAGATCTACATCTTTTGGTAGTACGTTATGCAAAAGTCATCCAGAATGAAGAACACATCAGGGCTTATTCCCAGAAAATTCAAGATTTAAATTTTATTTGCCATGTAAATGTTTTTAGTATACGGAGCCAATACGTTAGAGCCAATTTTGAAAAATCAAAACTTTCACATTTTTTCCCATATAAAGGGTAGTTTGGGGTGGGGAAATTTTTCTCAAAATCTTCGAGTCGTAACCTTGGAAGATATTAAAATTAAATGCCAAGCTTGGTATTTTACTGACTTTTTTGTTTTTGAGTTATCGTGTTCACGGACACACTGATACATGGACACACAGGACTTTTTTTTGAATACAGGGAACCCTAAAAAATTATTTCCAGTGAAATCTCGACATAGAATTTTTGGGTGGAATACAATACTTTGTTTACTCACTATGTACTTAGCATAGTACATGCAGAGAAAGTAACATTTTTTTATGTATAAGTGACGCTAAAAAGTGTATTTGGGTAGATCTCGGTATCGACTTTTTAGTGGAGTGCAATACCTTCTCTACATATGTTATCATGTACATGTAGAGAAAGTAAAAAATTAGTTCTGAAAATTAACCATATTTTCAATGAAAAGCTGAAATTGTAAGGAAATTTAAACAAAAACACAGACGTGTGGAACATTTTATTAAATAGTCTGCTTGAAAACAGACTATGTACTTTGCGGTTTTAAATGGTTGTAGAGCCAAAAGCTACACGTAAATGTTAACTCTCTATAGATATCAATAGCTACTTACAAAAAAAGTTTTCGGTTTCTTGACCGATTATTTAAAATTAGTGATCTTGAGAATAGTGATTAAGAACTCAAACAACACAGGCAAGAATACTACCTAAGGATTGTTGACAATGTCAAAGATGTGTTTCACTCACATAATTTTCTATTCTGTTCTATAAATACTTTCCTTATAAAGCATTATTTTTAAATATGTTATGTTAATCAAAATAAACATTGCCAGAATTGCTCTTATTACTTGCTTCTTTGTAATTACAAGAGCAATAAGTGTACACTAGAAAAAGCGATAGTCAGATCTTTTAAAAGCAGGTCGCTAAAAGAAACAATTAAAATTCGGTTCCCTTTGCTTGCTAGGAGTAAACAAACGCGACACGAAAAGAGAGATGTCTCCCTTTTGAGAAAAGTTTTAAGTAACTTAGAAATGTAACCAATAACTCGGAATAGCTCAAAAACATTTGACTCTATAAATAGTGCATATTACATAAATTGTGGGTTTTAATGAAATCTACATTTTTTGTGTAGTAAGTTTATTCCATCTCTTACGGTTTACTAGTTATGCAAAACTAATCCAGAATGAACAGTTCTTCAGAGGTTATTCCTAGAATATTCAAGATATACACTTCATTTGTCATGAAAATATTTTAAACACATATCATTCTAATCAAGGTATTTAAAGCCATTTTTGAGAAAATTAAATTTTTCGAAAAAATTCCATATAAAGGATAATAGTGGGGGTGAGGCGATTTTCTTGAAAAACCTTCGTATCGCATCCTTGGAAGATGACTGAACTTAAATTCCGTTTAGTATTTAAATGACTTTTCGTTTATAGCTATGCTGCCCACAGACACACATACACATACACACACACTCACATACACACACACTGATATGTTTCTAAAATGTTTTTTATTATGGGATCTCAAAACATGTGTTTTCGGTGAAATCTCAATGTCGAATTTTCGGGTGAAATACAGTACCTTCTGTATCCGTTATGTACATATTACTTAAGAGCTAGAGCAAGTAATAATCCCCTTTTGCAGTGAGACAAAAACTTTAAATTATTGTCTTTAAGGTGTGTGAAATTTGATCAAGAATTGTGGAAATTAAACGATTATTTTGTTCCATAGTTAAATAATATAACTTCTAAACTTTAAGAAAATATATCATTTTCCCCACTTAGCACACTTTTTCCAACACTTTTCCATACTTAAAATATTCCACACAAATAAATTTTTCGCTAATGTGTTACAAACTTTTTATCCGGTCTCTCAAAAGCACAGTAAAGAAAGTGGTTGGATTACGTTTTGGAAATAATGCTCAAATTTTCAAAAATAAATTATCAGATTTTAGCAAATTATGCGTTTTGTAATCATTTTGTACGAAAAGTAATAATTTTCTCCACTAATTAGGGCTAATATTAAAAAAAAGCTGATGTCTTCAATTCAAAAGACTTTCTCTACATCTCTGCAACAAATTATTGTTAAAAAGCTAATGCTTCTATTTACTTCATACTAATTGAGAAAAAAATTAGCAGAGATAGTATTATTACTTGCTTCCTTGTGAGTGGAAGCGAAATAAGAGAGTACCAGGTTAAAGTGATAGTCAAAATCTGGTTGCTATGGGACTGAAGTTCATTTGTTTGTAAGAACAGGAGTTGACAAATTCCTGTATGAGAAACGTTTAAGTTTTTATGCTGAAACCAAAAATAAGGAATATCTAAAAAAACGATCAACTCCACGAAAAAAATGTATATGATATAAATTGTGCGTTTTAATGTGCTCTACATTTACGTGGTAAATTTTTGTCTATCTCTTACGGTTTAGCAGTTATAGAAAATTCCGTAAAATTCATCCAGAATAAAGTAATCTTCAGAGGCTCTTCTCAGAAAATTCAAGATCTACATATTATTTGTCAGCTAAATATATTTAATACATGCTATTTTATTCAAAATCGTTAGAGCCATTTTTGCGAAAATCAAAATTTTCGAAAAAAGTTTCATGTAAAGGGTATTTGGGGATGAGGGTATTTTCTTGAAAATCTTCTTGTCGCATCCTTGGAAGACACACAATTTTGGTATTTTACAGACTTTTTGTTTTTGAACTATGCTGTCCACAGAATCACACGCACACACACGGACCTTTTTCCAGAAATGCTTTTTTTTTTTGGATTCAAGGGGCCCAAAACATGGTTTTCCGGGAAAATTTATGTATCGAATTTTTGGGTTTACTACAACGCCTTCTCTATGCACTATGCCCATAGTACGTGCAGGGAAAGTAATATAATTTGACAGCTCTATTTGTAAACTCATTTTCTGTATAGCTGGATTCTGTATGTAAATATTTTTAAAAATACATCACGTGGCTCCTTTTTATTAGAACAATGAATTTACACAGTAAACAATTATTATTAAATTACTATTTAAGCTATAATTGTTATACATGGGGAAAATAGCACTATTATTATGTATAATAACTGTTATAAATTTCAGTAAGATATATTATATACTGTGATTTTCCAAATTCCAGAGATGCATTACCTTACCTATTAAGTGAATCATTTGTACATTTACAACTAAGATCTTGAAGATTATCATAAGCTGTTGAGAATTTGCTTCTAGGATCAGTACAAAATTATTGGGATTAATAAGTAGAATACACTAATGGATGGAACGGAATCGTATGCTTCCCATTTTACAGGCTCGAAGCTGCCCGACTCATGATTTTTGAGTAGATAACTACCCTTTGTCCTTTAGCCAAAAGTTAGGACAGGTTTGTTGATGACACATAACGAGAAATCCGTTTGTTTTCCTGACAAGTGCTTGACAGTAAACACCCTCAGAGGCGTATTGTGGGTATCATAAGTGCTTCGTGCGCTGCCTAATCCAAAAATCTGATGTGTTCCATTCACATGACTTTCTCTATATCTCTGAAAAAAGCATTGTTAAAAAGCATATGCTTCTATTTACTTAAAGCTAATCGAGAAAAAATTATCAGAAATTGTCTTATTACTTTTTTCCTTGTGAGTAGAAGCGAAATAAGGGAGTATCATAGGCTAAAGTGATAGCCAAAAGCTGGTTGCTATGTAACTGAAGTTCCTTTGTTTGTATGGACAGGAGTTGACAAATTCCTGTATGAGAAATGTAAGTTTTTCAAAGCTGAAACCACAAATAAGGAACATCTAAAAAACGATCAACTCCACGAAAAAATGTATATAACATAAATTGTATATTTTAACATGCTCTACACTTTTTGTGCGGTAAGCGTTTGTCCATCTCTTACGGTTTAGCAGTTATGCAAAATTCCTTAAAATTCATCCAGAACAAAGCAGTCTTCAGAGGCAATTCCCAGAAAATTCAAGATATACATTTTATTTGGCATGTAAATATCTTAAATATAAGAGATGTTAATCAAAATCGTTAAGAGCCATTTTTGAGAAAATCAAAATTTTCGAAAAAAATTCCATATAAAGGGTAGTTTGGAGGGGATTTTCTTGAAAATCTTCGTGTCGTATCCTTGAAAAATGCCAAACCTAAATACCAAGTTTGGTATTTCACGGCCACAGACACACACAAACCGCGCACACACATACACACGGACCTTTTTGCAATATGCTTTCTTTGGATTCAGGGGGACCCATAACCTGTATTTCCGGTGAAATCTCTGTATCGAATTTTTGGGTGGAATACAATACCTTCTCTGTACACTATGTACATAGTACGTATAGAGAAAGTAAAAATGATACAACTTTGAATGTTACATAAAAACATATCTAAAAGAGTTTCGAAGTTTCGACATTAAATTTCGGATAGGTTCAAGTATAAGCTATGAGAATTATATTTGTTCGGTGTTCAACGGTTTCTGCTGATTGTTTACAGCAGCAAAGAAGATATATAGAGTTTCCTAGTCGAGTATGGTGATTATAGTAATGGCTAGAACTTGGTTTTGGGTTCTGAAGGCACACAGTTACGAACGCACAGAGCAGTCAGCGGTATAAAGAGAGGATAGAGTGGAGGGTTTATTAACGTAAACATGCACACCTTGAGGTATAATCTGTTCCAAGAGTAGCTCGTTACATATATTGGCATTATATACATCATTCTAATTCATAAAGTAACACAATAATTTCATTATATGGTTAGTAAATAAAAAGGTCTTGTACTTTTATGAATAAAACTTGATACAAAAATTTAGGATGATAATAATAAGCAGAGCTTTGAAAATACAATGAATATAAATCAGACACACTTATGCAGTGAATTACAAGGTACATCTTTGCTGTATTGAAAGAAAATCCTCTCCTCTTGTCACTCAAATCATGTTTGAATAATCCACTTGTTTGTTCAGTGTCGAACGCCTACCCTTTGTTATTTTCGACATTCTTCAATCCGCACTCAATTTCAGTGTAGAGTGGTTAATCTACTAGCATGAACTGAACGAGGTTAGGCAGAGAGCAATGAAACTGCTATAGAGATCACATCAAGCCATAGTTATACCCTGTATGCACAGAACCTCAAACCGGATATTTTGTGACCCCACACCGAGCTTAGTAATGATCTTGCTACTTGTTATATAATAGGGCTTTGGTTAGTTGAAAATTAACAATTAATTTATCCAATTTTTGCTCAGGAATGTTCTGCTATCGGAAAGACGGTCTTTGTTGGCTCATTCTGCATCGAAAATACTGGTTCTGGTCCAACAAAAGGGGTTTTGTCTCCATATTTGGCTTCTTCATTGCTCATGATGACGCAAATGTCAGTGAGTTACGGACCGCCAAGAGACGCGCACTACAAACCGAGAAATCTTGCTGTAGTACATTATTCATAGTGCAGTGTGGATGACTAAAGTGAGGGAGTAAATTGACACTAATCACATCAGGAGACATCACCCACATGATGACTGCGCTCTCACTTCCACGTACTGTGATGAGGGTGTCACTAACTAACAGACAATTTGAGTAGAGAAATGGGTAATTCTAGTGCAATGAACCTCTCGGATTAGTAATGCACTTATTCCTAGAGAAATGTTACACATTTGCAAATAAATGGCGCGTGATGGTGCATAGTAACGAGACATTTAACGTTTCTGGAACGTCCCATTAGATTGTATCATCATTTTCCTCTTATTTATTTCGTCACACCGGTTTCTCTACCTGCCAGCACTTATTACATTCCCTATCTCTTAGCAATTTGTTTTATTGGTTCATTTATATAGCACCCTTTAACATCTAAGCTCATATCGGAGGCTTTGCACTTGAAGCAACTCGTTGTCTGTAGGTTATTTTTCGTTTGGTTTAAATCATTTTATTTTCCTCAAATACCACACATTCACTCTCACATACATACTTCCAGACTCTGTGGGGGATAGGGAATAATTCTGGCTAAAGAAAAATGACCCACCCCAGCCGGGAATCGAACCCGGGACCTCCAGGTGAGAAGTCAGCTCGCTGACCAGTCTACCAAGGAGAGAGTCACTTACCAATTTTATTGCGAGAAAAGGCAAAAACAATTCAATTATTCCATTCACGTGGCTTTCTATAGATATTCCACAAACAAACTTTTCGTACAAAAGATTATTCTTTTATCTATTTCATACTAATCAAGATAAACATTAGCAGATTTGGTCTCATTACTTGCCTCTTTGTAGATTCAGAAACCGCGATAGTGAGATATTTTCAAAGCCGTATGTGAAACAATTGTAATTCGTCTCTCTTTGCTTACTAGAGTAAAAAAAGAGAAACGAAAAGAAAGATGTCTGTCCATTTAAAAAGGGTTATAATTAGCTTAAAACTGAAACCAATAACTCGGAAGATCTCAAAAACATTAACTCTACAAAAAATCTCTATGACATAAATCGTGTGTCTTAACAAGTTCTATATTTTTTCCGTAATAAAATTTTGTCTATCTCTTACGGTTTGCCAATTATAAAAAAGTTCACAAATGTCATCCAGAATGAAGAGGTCTTTAGAGTCTATTTCCAGAAAATTCAAGATATACATTTTGTTTAACATGAAAATATCTTAAACATATGGATGGCATTTTAATCAAAATCATTAGAGCCACTATTGGGAAAATAAATATTTTGGAAAAATGTTCCATTTAAAGAGTAGTTGGGGGAGATTTTCTTCATAATTTTAGTATCACACCCTTGGAAGATATCAAATTTAAATACCAAGTTTGGTATAACGGACTCTCCGTTTTTGAGCTCTGCTGTCCACAGAAACAGACATATTTTTAATTTTTTTTTAAAAAACTAGGGGGTCTCAAAACATATACTTCCGGTGAAATCTTATTTTAGAAATTTTGGGTGGAATGCAGTATCTTCTCTATCCACTATTTACATTGGTCACCCGTACTAGAGAAAGTAAAAATTCGTGTTAGCGATTAAAAATTTGAAGCTTTCTGTGAGTTAGTTATTAATGAAGACTTCATGGAATAACAATCGAGTTAAATGGGATTTTTACGACTGCAATTTAATTGGGTCGTTGTTCCATGAAGTCATCATTAATCGTTTTAAATTATACAGATAAACAATATATATATATATATATATATATATATATATATATATATTCCACCCAAAAATGCAATATCGAGATTTCACCGGAAGCATGTGTTTTGAAACCCCCTGAAGCTACAAAAGTTTTTTAGAAAAAGGTCAGTATACGTGTGTGTATATGTGGACAGCATAGTTATCTAATGAAATATTCTTTACATAAAACTTGCTGTTTAAGTTTGGTATCTAGCAAGGATGCGACACGAAGATTTTAGAAAAATCTCCCCATCCCAAACTACCCCTTACATGGAAAAAATTTCGAAACATTTGATTTTCTCAAAATTAGCTATAACGGTTTTGATTAAAATGCCGCATATTAATGACATTTACATGACAAATAACATTTATTTTTGAACTTTTTAGGAATAGCCTATGAAGAACTCTTCAATTTGGATGAATTTTGTCGGTTTTTTCAAAATTCGATAAGGCTAATACTTACTACACATAAAATGTATATCTCGTTAACAAAAACAGTTTTTGAATTATTCCTTGCTATTTGTTTCGATTTTAAAACACTTAAAACTTTTCTCATGAGGGAATTTTTCAACCCCTGGAAATGCAAAGAAATATTTCATCCACATAGCAACCAGCTTTTAAAATTTATCTGAGCTTTAGCCTAGTGTATCCCCTTATCTCCCTACTTACAATGAAGCAAGTAATATGACAGCATGAAAATACACAGAAGAATATGCGTTTAAAGAATAATTTGTTACAAAGATGTAGAGAAAGTCATGTGAATGGAACACATCATCAGTCTTTAAACAAAACTTTTTAAAAAAAAAGTCTTTTGGGGTAGGGGAATTTTTCTCAAAATCTACGTGTAAGATATAAAACTTAAACACCATGTTTGGTATTTCATCGACTTTTCGTTTTTGAGTTATTTGTTCACAGACACACGGATACACACACACATTATGGACACGCACCTTTTTCTATAAACATATTTTTTGGATGCAGGGGACCCTAAAACGTGTATTTTCAGTGAAATCTCTTATCGAATTTCTGTGTGGAGTGCAATACCTTCTATTTCTGTGTACTCTGTACTATGTAGAGAAAGTAATTAGTATATCTAATAAAATCTGAGTCCATGCTTCCACGGAGATTCTAATTATGTTGAATTTAAATAACCAAAGTGACAATAATGTGCTGTACTATTGTTACAGAGAGGACACTTAGTTGCAATGTTATCTTCGTCAGTGCTGCTGGAACCCATAACTAATCATCTTTAGGGCAGTAATCAGGCAACAAACCAGGCTATGGGACTGCCCCCGTGGTCGAATGATCAGCGAGCCGAATTCTCATGCACGGAGAATGTTTCTTTAACCAGAATTATTCCCTATCCTCCACAGAGTCTAGAAGTATGTATGTTAGAGTGAAATTGTGTGTGTGTGTGTGTGTGTGTGTGTGTGTGTGTGTGTGTGTGTGTGTGTGTGAGGAAAATAAAACGCTTTAAACCCAACATAAAGAGCCTACAGATAACGAGCTGTTTCTAAAGCAAAACCCCCAATATGACCTTACATGTTAAAGGAGGCTATATAAATGAAACTACACAAAAAAAAAATCTGATGTGTTCCATTCGCATGACTTTCTCCACATCTCTGTAACAAATTATTGTTAAAAAGCTTATGCTTCTATTTAGCAGAAATAGTCTTATTACTTGCTTCCTTGTAAGTAGAAGCGAAATAAGGGAGTACCATAGATTAAAGTGATAGTCAAAATCTGGTTGCTATATGACTGAAGCTCATTTGTTTGTATGGACAGGAGTTGACAAATTCCTGTATGAGAAATGTTTAAGTTTTTCAATGCTGAAACCAAAAATAAGGAATATCTAAAAAATTATGAATTCCATTAAAAAAAAATGTATATGATATAAATTGGGTGTTTTAATTGCTCTACATTTTTTGTATGGAAAGTTTTTGTCTATCTCTTACGGTTTACCAGTTACACAAAATTCCGTAAAATTCATCCAGAATAAAGTATTCTTCAGAGGCTATTCCAAGAAAATTCAAGCTATACATATTATTTGTCAGGTATATATCTTTAATGTGCGATATTTTTAATCACAATTGTTAGAACCATTTTTAAAAAATCCAAATGTTTGAACATTTTTCCATGTGAAGGGTAGTTGGGGTTGGGAGGATTTTCTTGAAAATCTTCCGGTCGCATCCTTGGAAATACCAAGTTCGGTATCTTCCAAGGCTGCGACACGAAGTTTTTCAAGAAAATCACCCAACTACCCTTTTACATGGAAAAAATTTCGAAAATTTTGATTTTCTCAAAAATGGCTCTAACGATTTTGATTGATTAAAATCTCTTATATTTAAGATATTTGCATGACAAATAAAATGTATAGCTTGAATTTTCTGGGAATAGCCTCTGAAGACATGCTTATTCTGGATGAATTTTGCGGAGTTTTGTATTACTGGTAAACCGTAAGAGATAGACCAAAACATACTTCACAAAAAAATATAGAGTTCGTTAAAACACGAAATTTATGTTATATACACTTTTGTCGTGGATTTAACCATTTTTGAGGTATTCCTTGTTATTTGTCAACTCCTATTTATACAAACAAAGGTACCTACTCCAATCACATATCAATCAGCTTTTAGAACATTTGACTGTCGATTTAGCCTACTCCTTTATTTCCCTTCTACTTACAAGGAAGCAAGTTATAAGACCCTTTCTGCTAATTTCTTCTCGATTAGCATTAAGTAAATAGAAGAATAAACTTTTTAACAGTAATTTATTGCAGAGATGTAGGGAAAGTCATGTGAGTGGAACACATCAGATTTTTTTTTTAATTCAGGGGGAGCATAACACAATTAATAAGTAAATTACAAAACATTGTTTATTGCAAAATATCAATACTAGGCATTAAGGGATTATTATTATTAATTAATTATTTTCATTATTATTATTATTATTATTATTATTATTATTATTATTACACAGGGTCTAACAGAGGTCCACCGTCTCTCACATAAACTACGTGTGCTTGACTTGATAGGTGCAAGTGATGTATGATAGGAAGCAGGGGCGACGCAGCGCAGTTCTTAACGATCAGCGCTGCAGGTGACAGAACGTGACAACATGCTTATGTACAAATGAGGCAACCTCCGTCAACTTGAACTTCCCCGATTTTCTGTTATCGATCCTTTCCACATCCATACAAACGAAGTTCAAGTTCCATCTTCTCGCTCCTATTTTTAAGGCAATTTTATGGTTTCATCATCTACTTGCAAGTGAACAAACTAGATAATCAGAAAAAATACTTCACAGAATTAGGGTTTTCTACACTTTCTTTCTTTTTAAACACTTTCTCTCACATCAATTCATACAATTCACCTCACAAACTTCGTAATATTCATATAAAACGTAATTTTTGAAACGCTTGCTTGAGAAAACAAATACACGTGCATAGTATAGTTATGTATATGAAAATAAAACAAAAAACATATTTTCGAAGTTTAAAACTGGTCAGAGATAGAAAATGTAATACCGATATTTAAAAATGCTAATTGCAGAAGAAACCTATTTAATAAAAGCCATTTATCAAAATTTGGTAATATCGTATTCCAACTTAGTTTTCACGTTACTTCACTTTTCAATTGGAACTTACGTAGTTGAGTTTTCAGTGATAAGTCACTTTTCTACTCTGGATTTTGTTCAGCTTTCACTGTCAGTTCGCTTTACTAGTGTGACTTAGTTCGGCTTTCACTATCACATCACCTTTCTAGTGTGATTTGATTCAGTTCTCGTTATTGCTTCACTTTTTTAGTGTGGCTTCATTCAATGTTCACCTTCAGTTCTTTTTTCTAGTGCGATTTAATTCAGTTCTTCAATTTATATTGACACTTAGTTCAGTTTTCAGTGATAATTTGCTTTTATTACTGAGACAAAGTTCAACTTTCACTGTCACTTTGCTTTTGTAATGTGACTTAATTCACTTTTCACTGTAATCTCGTTTTTAATGTATGTATTTCACTTTTCACTGTCACTTCGCCTTTCTAGTGTAACATAGTTTAGTTTTCGCAGTCAATTCGCTTTTCTAGTGCGGCTTAATTCAGTTTTCACCATCACACCACTTTTCCAATATGGCTTAATTTAGTTTTCACTATCACTTCACTTGTCTAGTGTGATATAATTCAGTTTTCACTGTCACATCACTTTTCTAATGTGACTTAAATCCGTTTTCAGTATCACATCGCTTTTATAGTGTGAGTTAATATAGTTTTCACTGTCATATTCCTAGTGTGGCTTAATTTAGTTTTCACTATCACATCGCTTTTCTGGTGTGGCTTAATTCAGTTTTCACCTTCACATCACATTTCCAATGTGGCTTAATTTATTTTTCACTATCACGTCACTTTTCCAATATGGCTTAATTTAGTTTTCACTATCACATCGCTTGTCTAGTGTAGCTTAATTTAGTTTTCACTATCACATCGTTTGTCTAGTGTGACTTAATTTAGTTTTCACTATCACATCGCTTGTCTAGTTAGCTTAATTTAGTTTTCACTATCACATCGCTTGTCTAGTGTAGCTTAATTTAGTTTTTACTATCAAATCGCATTTCCAATGTGGCTTAATTTAGTTTGCACTATCACATCGCTTGTCTAGTGTAGCTTAATTTAGTTTGCACTGTCACTTCGCCTGTCTAGTGTGGCTTAATTTAGCTTTCACTATCACATCGCTTGTCTAGTGTAGCTTAATTTAGTTTTCACTATCACATCGCTTCTCTAGTGTGGCTTAATTTAGTTTTCACTATCACATCGCTTGTCTAGTGTAGCTTAATTTAGTTTTCACTATTATATCGCTTGTCTAGTGTGGCTTAATTTAGTTTTCACTATCACATCGCTTGTCTAGTGTAGCTTAATTTAGTTTTCACTATCACATCGCTTGTCTAGTGTGCCTTAATTTAGTTTTCACTATCATATCGCTTGTCTAGTGTAGCTTAATTTAGTTTTAACTATTATATCGCTTGTCTAGTGTAGCTTAATTTGGTTTTCACTATCACATCGCTTTTCTAGTGTGGCTTAATTTAGTTTTCACTATCACGTCACTTTTCTAGTGTGGCTTAATTTAGTTTTCACTATCACATCACTTTTCTAGTGTGGCTTAATTTAGTTTTTACTATCACGTCACTTTTCTAGTGTGACTTAATTTAGTTTTCACTATCACATCACTTTTCTAGTGTGACTTAATTTAGTTTTTACTATCACGTCACTTTTCTAGTGTGGCTTAATTTAGTTTTTACTATCACGTCACTTTTCTAGTGTGACTTAATTTAGTTTTCACTATCACGTCACTTTTCTAGTGTGACTTAATTTAGTTTTTACTATCACATCACTTTTCTAGTGTGACTTAATTTAGTTTTTACTATCACGTCACTTTTCTAGTGTGGCTTAATTTAGTTTTTACTATCACATCACTTTTCTAGTGTGACTTAATTTAGTTTTCACTATCACGTCACTTTTCTAGTGTGGCTTAATTTAGTTTTTACTATCACATCACTTTTCTAGTGTGGCTTAATTTATTTTTCACTGTCACATCACTTTTCTAGTGTGACTTAATTTAGTTTTCACTATCACGTCACTTTTCTAGTGTGACTTAATTTAGTTTTTACTGTCACATCACTTTTCTAGTGTGACTTAATTTAGTTTTCACTATTACATCACTTTTCTAGTGTGGCTTAATTTAGTTTTCACTATCACGTCACTTTCCTAGTGTGGCTTAATTTAGTTTTTACTATCACGTCATTTTTCTAGTGTGACTTAATTTAGTTTTTACTATCACATCACTTTTCTAGTGTGACTTAATTCAGTTTTCACTACCACATCACTTTTCTAGTGTGACTTAATTTAATTTTCACTATCACCTCACTTTTCTAGTGTGGCTTAATTCAGTTTTCACTATCACATCACTTTTCTAGTGTGACTTAATTTAGTTTTCACTATCACATCGCTTTTCTAGAGTAGCTTAATCCAGTTTTGATTATCACATGTCTTTCCTAATGTGGCTTAATTCAGTTTTTACTGTCACTTCGCTTGCCTAGTGTGGCATTATTCAGTCAATTTTCTGTTTCAAACGTGGGTTAATTAAGCTTTGACACTTTTCTAGTGCAGTTTAATTCAATTTTCACTGCCACTTCTCTTTTTTAGTATGGTCTATTACAGCTTTCACTATCACTTTGCATATCTAGATTGGCTTAATTCAGTTTTTAATGTCACTTGGTTTTTTCAGTCTTCTTGTGTGGTGTATTCCTGTTTTGTAGCGTTATTTCGCTTTTCTATTGTGACTTAGATCAATTTATAGTATCAATTGATTTTTAGAATGGTTATTTATTGTCACTTTGCCATTCTATTGACATACAATTCCAGTCTAGTTACATTATTCATTACATCTTCTGGGTTATATAACATTATACTTTAATAAACTGCATCTGGGTCTTTTACTTTCTCTATACGAACTATGAACATAGTGTATAGAGAAGGTATTGTATTGCACCCAAAAATTCGATACCGAGATTTCAGTGGAAATATATGTTTTGAGACCCCCTGAATCCAAAAAACATGTCCGTGTGTGAATCTGTGTGTGTGTGTGTGTCTGTCTGTCTGTCTGTGGGTGGCATAGCTCAAAAATGAAAAGACCGTTAAAAACCAAACTTGGTATTTAAGTTTGGTATTTTCCAAGGATGCGACACTAAGATTTTAAAGAAAATTTCCCCACCCCAAACTACCTTTACATGGAAAGAATTTCGAAAATTTTGATTTTCTTAAAAATGTCTCTATCGATTTTGATTAAAAGCTCGTAAATTTAAGATACTTACTTGACAAATAAAATGGATATCTTGAATTATCTGGGAATAGCCTCTAAAGACTACTTTATTCTGGATGAATTTTACGGATTTTTGTATATTTGCTAAACCGTAAGAGATGGACAAAAACTTACCACACAGAAAATGCAGAGCACATTAAAACACACAATTTATGTAAAACATTTCTTTCGTGGAGTTTATCGTTTTTAAGATATCCCTTGTTTATGTTTTCAGCTATAAAAACTTACGCTTTTCTTATACAAGAATTTGTCAACTCCTGTCCACACAAATAAAGGAACTTCAGTCACATAGCAACCAGCTTTTGACTATTACTTTAACCTGCTACCCCCTCATTGCGCTTCTACTTCCAAGGAAGCAAGTAATAAGACTATTTGTGCCAATTTTTTCTCGATTAGCATGAAGTAAATAGAAGCATAAGCTTTTTAACAATAATTTGTTGGAGAGAGGTAGAGAAAGTCATGTGAATGAAACACATCAGATTTTTTTTTCCTCTCACGTTAGAAATGGTGAAGTTTCGTCCTGTTAATTGACTTTTAGAATTTTGAAAGTGCGACGAATACTTTTTGGAGTCATTTAGAGTTTTCTTTTGTTAGTTTCCAATATTAAATGGATCTTATACCTTTAAATAAAATATATAGAGCTGTTTTTATCCTTTCTCTACTACTTGCGTAGGGTAGCAGAAGACGTTTTGCTTTGAACCAAATAATTCGATATACACATTTCGCCTGAAGTACACGTTTTGATAATTCCTTAAAAAATAAATAAAACCTTTAGAAAATACTATATATATATGTGCGTGTATTAGGTCTGTGTATCAAAAGTGAAAAGTAGTTTGTTGTTTAGCACCACTATTTCACGAAGGCTTTCAGGGATGTGTACCATACCCAAAATACCTTTAACATGGAAAATATTCCTTATTTCTTATTTTCTCAAAACTGGCTCAACAATTTTGATTAAAACACCATATGTTTAAGATCTTCTCACGGAAAAACATACATATGTTGATTATTTTGGAACAGCTGATGTAGTCCTCATAATACATCATTTGTATATCGATAGTTAGAGACAAATTCTTACTACACATACAATTTAACTCTCATTAAAACACACAATTTATGTCAAAATTATATGTAGCGTAAACGATTTCCATTGGTTCGATCTTTCAAACATTTAAAGCCTTCATCAAGTTTTAAGTCGCTATTCGTCATTTTGTCCCATTGTCATGCAAAAACATGAAATTTCAATGTCATCACATAGCGATACATTTAGTTGTCGCTTAAGCATACTATTATAAAATCACTTGTGTAAATATTTATCTCGATAAAAAAGAGCTATAAGAATAAGCTTTTATAAGATTAGCTTATAGAAATAGTAGAGAAAGTAATGATAATGTAACGTAAGGACTTTTTACGTTGTGTGTACAAGCATCATTGGATTACCTTCCTACATCTAGATTGCGTGTCTTGTGGATAGAAATCTGCAAATTGAGGAAGTTTGTTTGCAAGTTAACTGAAGGAACACTACAGTCACATTTAAAGTTATAACCGACACTGATCATAGGAACTTGAAGATATCGTACAAGAATATCTATCTCTATTTGCAATTATTTCCCATTTTGCTGAAAATATCTGCCTTCATAGACACGACCTTGGCCTAAAGAATTTGATTTTCGCTAGAAAGACGAACAACTCTCTGTCTAAACTGAACTCATGCAATAAAGAGCAGGAAAACTTTACAAAAATGCCACACAAACTTTTCCAAATAGGTTCGTATTTTTCTTCAACTGGCAAGTTACATCATCAGCAGCTGAATATATTTGTTGATGTAAAAGTTTTAGCACTTCGTTCTAAACCCCGGCGGAAAAGATATTATGCAGAAAGTGGAACACAATGACATACACAACGTGAATAAAGTACTACGCACTCAAGTATAAATAAGAGCAAAGAAGTGAAGTGAAAAAGGAGGAAAGAACTTTAAAGTACTAAAATTGCAAAGAGAAAGAACTTCTTAATGCCAGAAGCAAAACAAAGTTACGAGACTGAAAATTAGGAGGTAATAAAATGGCGATTTTGTTATCAATCTAGTAGAAAATCCTGCCTCAAAATCTATGCTATAAGAATATTTTCATAGAGTAACATAGTATAACAATTTTTTACTTTCTCTACTTTGTAAATAAGCAGAGAAGGTATTTCACTCCACCCAAAACTTTTACATCGAGATTTCCACCTGAAATACACGTTTTAGGTTCCTCTGTACCCAAAAAACCAATTTTAGAAAAATGTTCATGTATGTGTGTGTCTGTAAACACGATAACTCAAAAACGAAAAGTCGGTAAAATACCAAACTTAGTATTTAAGTTTAGTATCTTCCAAGGATGCGACATGAATGTTTTGAGCAATATTGCCCACATTAAACAACCATTTACACTGAAAATATATCTCTGAATTTGATATAACTGGTAAACTGTAAGAGATAGACGAAAACTTAGCGCTCAAAAAATGTAGATCTCATTAAAACACACAATTTATGTCAAATGAATTTTTTTCGTGGGGTTGACCATTTTTGAGATATCCCTTGATATTGGTTTCAGTTATAAAACACTTGAATTTGTCAACTCCTGCCAGTGCAAACAAACGAATTTCAAACACATAGCAACCAGCTTTCAAAATATTTGACATTGCTTTAGCCTAATGTATTTCCTTATTTCCCTTGTAGTCACAAGGAAGAAAGAAAGTAATTACACCATTTCTGGTAATGTTTATCTCCATTAGCATGAAGTATTCAGAATAATAAGAGTTTTAAAAATAATTTATTACAGAGATGTAGAGAAAGTCTTGTGAATGGAACACATCAGATTTCATTTTTCCATTTTAACTGCGTGGTCATGTCGGTGGCACTTGCCTCTGGAACATATTGCAATGGTGTTGAACGTGTATTTTAGTTGTTGCGTTTCTTCTTTCTTTTAATTTAGTTCATTACATCATATAATCTTTCACTTTCTTATTCATACTTATAGGCTCTGAGGAGAATAGGGAATAATCTGGACCAGAGAAAAATTCCCACCCCTAGCCGGGAATCGAAGTCGGGACCCCTTGCTCGGTAAGCAGGAACTGTACCGATGAGCTACAGAACCAGCCTGAACGTGTTATAATTAACTATTTTAAATTAATATTTTACAAAACTTAAGTTCTTTTTCCAATATTTCTTAGAGGAAATGAAAAAAAATGTTTTTTGCAGCATTTCAACCAAGACAATTCGTTGTCTTAATATTATACATATGATATTTGTCGTAGTTGAATCTACAGCGTTAACCACAAAGATTACATAAATATTACACTATAAGATAGAAAGAAACGCACCTTAGTTTGTTTATTGCGTTTTTGACTTCTTTTTGATACAGCGGTTTATGAGTTACAAAATGCCTCAGTTTACTAATGCCTATTATCTTGAAGTGTTACTCAATTGCGGTGAAACATGCCGAAAGGCGGTAGCTATGACAAGAAAGATTGTCGAGAAAAAATTCTAAACAGACGATCACCACATTATAGGACATTTTGTTTCCATCTGTTAAGAGTTTTGCATACAGGAGGTTCTGCATGCAAACTTGCCAAAAAATGTTGTACAAGAGTAATAATAAGAAAACCTTCATTTGGTGAGACAGGAAATTATTTTGAATAAAGAAAACTTTTCCGCCCTTGACGAGAATGGAACCCGTGCCTTTTCGGATGAGAAGTCAGATGATGAATACTGATTAAAGGTAGATTTTTTTTTTTTTTCAGATAGCCTACCTGGCTCCGAATGTGCGCTGCGTGTCCCGGTCATGCGCTGCATATAGGAGCCTCCGAAGAGCACTTTTCCTATGATTTACGTAAACAGCTTCCACGTGATCCACAATACATCTATCTATATACCGACCGTGCTGTGGATCAGTCATGAGTAGAGGTCGGTAGGGGTCACGATTGAGTTTCGGTGCACACAGAGAATGTGATGGAGTAGGTGTGGTCTCTATAGTTCGTTTCGAACCATGGTGTACGATCTAGCATTGCTCACTGCCTGGTCTCATTCAGTTTCTGCTAGTATATAAATCACACAACACTGAAAAAGAGCAGACAGATTGAAAAATGTTGAAAATATGAAA
This sequence comes from Hymenopus coronatus, assembly GCA_030762935.1. NCBI lineage: Eukaryota > Metazoa > Arthropoda > Insecta > Mantodea > Hymenopodidae > Hymenopus > Hymenopus coronatus. The sequence goes on from CM060895.1 coordinate 71,221,527, forward strand.
GGATAGGTGTTTGACACTGAAAAAAACTTGTGGATGATTCAAAAATATTTTGAGCGCCAGGAAGAGAGCTATTCTTTTGATACAGTAAATATATATTTTGTAATTCACTGCGCTGAATTCTGAGTAAGTTTGCTTGATTTATGTTCATTGTTTCTTCAAAGTTCTGCCTATTATTATTTGAATTTTTGGTATCAAACTTTATATGTATATTTATAAAAGTACAAGGCATTTTTATTTACTAATTATATTATGAAATGGTTGTTACTTTATGATTTAGAACGATGCATATAATGCCAATACATATAATGAGCTACTTTTGGTACAGATTGTACCTTAACGTGAGCATGTTTACGCTACAAGCCCTCTCCACTACCCTCTCTTTATACAACTGACTGTTCTGTATGTTCGTAATTGTGTGCGCTTCGGAACCCAAAACCGAGATCTAATGAGATTGGCACGGTAGGTATGTGACAGGCTATATGGAAATAACGAAGCGACAATGACTTGTTTTGTTGATGAGACAGGAATAATGACATTAGGAGAGACAATTAAGAAATCTACAAATAAATTCCAAAATTCTGTAAATAAATTAAACAAGTGGACAAAAAATGGTATGTAAAATTAACCTATTCTAAATCTATCCACTTTAATTTCATGAATAAGAAAATAAAGACACTCCCAATTAAAAAGATCGTGTGTTTCATTTGTAGGACTTTCTCTATCTGCTTTGAGAACAAAATACTTTGCAAAAGATTGTTCTTTTATCTACATAATGCTAATCAAAATACACATTACCAGAAATGGTCTTATTGCATAGTTCCTTATAAGCAGAAGGGAATAAGTGAATACACTAGGCTAAACCGACAATCAAACTATTTATGAGATACCGCTATGCGATTGTCATTGAAGTTCGGTTGTCTTTCCATGACCAGGAGTAAAACAAAAGAGATATGAAACAGATGAAGGCTTTATGTTTGAGAAAAGTTGCAGTACTTTAAAATTAAAACCAATAACAGGCAATAACTTTAGACCGGTCAGCTCTATAACAAAATGCATTAGACATAACTTGTATATTTTAACGAGATTTACATTTGTTCTATAGTAAAGATTTACAAGATATGAAAAAGTCAATCAGAATAAAGAGGACTTCAGATGCTTTTCCCAGAAAATTCATTATATGCATTTTATTGCCACGTGTTTATCTATAATGTACAGATTTTAATTAGAATCGTTAAAGTGTTTCAGAAAATCAAAACTTTCGAAAAATATTCCAGGTTAAGGATAGTTGGAAAATACTGAACTTAAACACTAACTTTGGTGTTTCATTGTTGAGTTATGCTGTCCACATACACACACACACACACACACACACACACACACAGACACGTTCACACGCGGATTTTTTTTTTAAAAATTAGTTTCAGGGAATCTCAAAACTTGTATTTACAGTGACATCTCGGTATCAAACTTTTGGATGGAATACAGTACCTTATCTACCTAATCTGTACATTGTACGTATGTGCTATATAAGTAAATTAAAAGATGGTATATAAGGGTAATAAGGGTACAAGGGTTTTAAATTTTGCTGGAAACAAGTACTTGGATAGCCGCCGATACCAGCGGCCTTAGGTTTAGAAAAAATATTAATTTAAAGGACTAGTAGTATAAATTTTGGGAATTATAGCTTAATAATAGTTAGTATAGTGTTATGTTAAAAAGTATCAATAAAATAATGGAATAATGGCTGTACTTTGATATAGAAAAGAATAAATGTATTATTTTGGAATGCATGCCCCGGTTTAAGAAATGGGGTACCGTGGTATGATATTGAAGATTTATATTTATTTATTTATTTATACATAGATGATAGAGAAACAATTCACAAGCACAAACAGTAAGATATTTAGGTCAATATCTAAAGCTAAACTGAAAAAATCGTGTTGAAACTAAAAGAAAATAATTAAACATTAAATATAGGAAACTTTTTGGCTCATTGGGTGGAATTCAGAGTTTGATGTACATAACTTGCCGATATATAAGAAGTTACTGACACCAATTGGACATATTGGATACTGGTGTAGGGATGCAAAATCAAGTCTCAAAATCAAGTCTCAAAATCAAGTCTCAAAATCAAGTCCCAAAATCAAGTCTCAAAATCAAGTCTCAAAATCAAGTCTTAAGGACAACATTTAATGCACCATAGTACGTGTGCAATGACCATATACAAATAGATTTCAACATTGACGTAGTTAAGAATAAATAAAATGAATGAAAATAAACAGTGGGAAAGAAAATCCTACATTCATAAGGACAAAGAAAAGTTGAATGCTATAGAAGAATCGCCCTCCGTGGTGTAATGGTTAATTCATATACCCAAGGTCGCAGGTTCAAACCCGGTGGAGGACGATGAATTTTTTTCGGGCGTAAAAACCCTTAGCATGGCTTCCTTCGGAAGGGAAGTAAAGCCGTTGGTCCCGTGTCGTAGATTTACGGCACGCCTAATAGAGAGGCCTCTGAGCAAAATTAAGTGATTTTTCACGCCCAGTATAGAATGGGACGCTGAGAACCACAGCAGTTAAAGTGCGTCCATAAATAAAACTCCATTTAATCATTTCATTTGCTAAAGAAGTGTAAGATCGAAGATTGAAGTAAACCATTAGACCTGAATTTAACACGTGACCATAAGAACTCTCTCTCTCCACCAGCTCATGATCTCAGGGGAATGAAGGGGACAGAGGAAGCAATTTTGCAACTGTTTTATAAATAGTCTAATATTAAGGCTGCCTCTTTGTATATGCTACTCGTTGATTTCTCAGTTTCAGTTATGAGCACTTGTAATAGTGCGTTAGAACTCAGAATCTACATTGGCCCAAGTAAAAAAAAAAAAAAAACTGTCCCTGCCTATTCTATTACAACTATTCTTTACAGACGAATATCGAGTAGCTTTAAGCTCCATGGACCTTGAGATCACTTGAGCATCATTTCACCGATTTAATTAATCGTCAGATATAACGAAACAGGTTAAAAGGATGTTAAGCTACAAAAAAGGTTTTATCTTCTATCTACTTTGTCTAATCGAAATAAACATTAACAGAAATAGTTTAATTACATATTTCCCTGCAAGTGAAAGGGTAAGGTAATAAATACAGTAGGCTAAAGCGACAGTCAAATCTTTCAAGAGCCTTTCGCCATGTGATGTCTTGAAATTCCGGCCTGCTTTATTACCAGGAAAACAATTCTTAAACAATTCGCAAATTCAAACCATGATATAGAATACTTTGGAATATCTCGAAAATAGCTCCGCAAAAAAAAAAAAAGTATTTGACATATATTTTTTGCTTTAATAATATCTACATTTTTGTGTAGTAAGATTTTATCTATCTTTCACGGTTTACCAGCTCTGCAAAAGTCTCCTAGGATGAAAAGTACTTCAGAAGATTTTTAATCAAAATCGTTAAAGCCACTTTTGAGAAAATAAACTGTTTCGCTTTTTCTTTTCTTCATTTTTTCCAGTTTGGGGTTGGGGAATTTTTCTCAAAATCTTCGTATCACATCCCTGGAAGATAGTAAACTTAAATAACATGTTTAATAGTTTACTGACTATTCGTTTCTGAGAACACACAAGTGCACCTTTTTCTAAAAATGCTTTTTCTTTAAAAATAGGGGACCGTAAAACGTGCATTTCCAGTGAATTTCCGGTATCAAACTTTTGGGTGGAATGAAATATCTAGGCGGCGAGTGGCTGACTGGTAAGATCGCTCTCCTCCCACCTAGACGGCGGGGTTCGATTCTGAGCGCCCGTTTGTGGGATTTGTTGTGAACCAAACGGAGTCTGGGGTTCCCACTACCACTCATTCCACCGATTGCTCCATCATCCTTTTCGCTTGCATTTCATATCATCCACTTCCTCACACTCATACCTGACTGAGGTCCGACCACTAATTCCAGGTTCTATAAGCTTCTGACCTCTAGGCATCCGCTTATAAGTCCTGGGGGGGGGTGCCAGTTCTAATTACGGGGAGGGTAAGCCGGCTACGAAAAACGAAAAATTATAATCTTCTCTACCTATGTACTACGTATATAGTACACAATTATTTTTCTAAATATAGGGGCCCTTGAAACTTGTATTTACAGTGAAATCTTGGTATTAAATTTTTGGGTAGATGGCAATACCTTCTCCATCTGTTACTGCGTAGGTGGTGGAGAAAATAAAACATCCGGCAACTCTCAAGATTCCAAAATGAAGTTCTGCTTTTACTTCGAAATAACTAGGACAGTAATGGAACTAGAGACTTTTAGTTAGTAACTTCTAATAGCTTCCAAGTAGCAGTTGCGACTATTCAGATGGGAACGACATTAATCACTCTGGTCTCCCTGACTACTAGCAATTTGCAGAATGTCTACGAACTAAAATTAGAAACTTTAGAAATTAAGGTTGAATACTGGTTTTTATTACCTTCGTGCCCCCGACAGATTTCTGCGCAGTAACTTGGAGAAAGATATTTTGATCGCATTTAACGATGAGCTCGAAAGACCGAAGCGTGTAATACGCTTTATTAAAGACGTCCTGAGGACCTTATTAAAGCAAAAAGTTCTCGAAGCTAAAGCTTATAATACTTTTAGTGCTCTTTCTTACTCATTAATTTGAATTTCACTTTGCCAGATAATTTCACCTGAAAGAATGAATGAATCTACTTATTGGCGATGTAAACAAACCAATATACTATTCTTCAGAGAAGGTACGTTTGTTTATTTGTTTATGAGTTTGTTCAATCATTGTTCATTCATGGTCAAAATAAATATACAAAAAAGATATAAAGTCGGTCGTATAGCAATTTTAGTATTAAAAAGTCTGATGTGTTCCATTCACATGACTTTCTCCACATCTCTCCAACAAATTATTGTTAAAAAGATTATACCTATATTTAGTTATGCTAATGGAGTGAATATTAATCATAAATATTTTTATGCTTCCTCGTAAGTAGAAGTGAAATGAGGGAGTACCATAGGCTAAAGTGATAGTCAAAAGCTGGCTGCTATGTGACTGAAATTCCTTTGTTTGTATGGACAGGAGTTGACAAATTCGTATATGAGAAAAGTATGTTTTTTAAAGCTGAAACTAATAACAAGGAATATCTCAAAAACGATCAACTCCACGAAAAATAAAATATATATGGCATAAATTGTCTCCTGATCTACATTTTTTGTGAAGTAAGTTTTTGTCTATCTCCTATGGTTTACCAGTTATGCAAAATTCAACAAAAATCATCCAGAATAAAGAGGTCTTTAGAGGCTATTCCCAGAACATTCACTATATACATTTTATTTGGCATGTAAATATCCTAAATATATGATATTTTAATCAAAATTGATAGAGCCATTTTTGAGAAAATCAAAATTTTCTAATTTTTTTCCTTGCAAAGGGTAATTTGATGTGGGGAGATTTTCTTGAAAATCTTCGTGTCGAATCCTTGGAAGGTACCAAACTTAAATACAAAGTTTAGTATTTAACGGTCTTTTCGTTTTTAGCTATGCTGCCCGCAGACACACACTCACACGAATACACAGACCTTTTTCCAAAAATGCTTTTTTTTTTTTTTTTGGAAACAAGGGGACCCAAAATAAGTATTTCCGGTGAAATCTCGGTATCGAATTTTGGGTGGAATACAATACCTTCTTTATACACTATGTACATAGTACGTGTAGAGAATGTAAAAATTCATCCAAATTGTAAAATACATTGACCATCAACCATTTTTTTTTTATTTTAGCCTTAAACTGTACCACATTCTGATCTCTCATATGGTCAGGAAGCTTATTATGGGCTATAATGCTGGTTACTAAATAATTATCTTAGCTTTTTTCAGTCTTGTGAATGAAACATGCAAATTATCAATACTGCTGCCATTTAAGGAGTGTACATTTCTGTCCTGTAAAAATATAATTACATTCTTATGGAACTATAAAAATAATTGTAATATATAGTAATTGTACTCTGTTAAAATTTTCTACTGCTTAAAAAGTTGTCTACATGGAACATTGTAAGAAGCATGACATAAAATTCTCATGGCTTTCTTTTGTAGAAGTAAAATCTCATTTATTTACAATAGTTCCCATATGCTAACTGTCCATGGCTAAACCACTTTCAACAAAGCAGGATATGTTTGCTTTAAATATCTGCAAGGTACTTTGTTATAAATAGTTCTTAGAAAATACACATGTTTAGATAACCTTTTACAGACCATTTCAGCATGTGAATTCTAGGTTAATTCTGTGTCTAAAATTTTACATGGGTGTATTCAGCATCACTTGAGCTTAGTCTAAGGCTAAAAATATTTTTTTAGTATGTTGTCACAGTTAAAAAACCATTGCTAGAGGACCATTTAGTAGCACCTTGAATTATGTCATAACACATTATTTAAAACAGAAAAGTCATTGAGTGTAAAAATAGAAATAGAACCATCAGCATATAGAATCGTCTTAGCAGGTATATCACACACCACGTAAAGGTAAGTTGTGTTCATCTGCTATATGGTTTCATAAATTTCATAATTTTGCAAGAAAAGAAATATCTCTACTTTCACTGTTCCCAGATAATGACTGACACTGTGAAATTTATAATAAATATAACGCAATAAAACAAGGAGGTGATTGCCTCCGTGGTCGAAGGTTCCAGAGTTCGATTCCCGGCTGGAGCACGAATTTTTCTTTAACCAGAATCATTCCCTATTCCCCACAGAGCGTGTTTGTATCTATGGGAGTATGATTGAAGAAAATAGAATTATTACAAAAAATCTTATGTGTTACACTCACATAACTTTCTGTAGCTCTTCTAGAAACTTCTTACATAAGATTATTCTTCTTTCTGCACCTTGCTAATCGAGATAATCTTTAGCAGAATGTTCTTACTACTTAGTTCCTTATAAGTAGGAAGAAAATAAGGGAATACACTAGGCTAAACCGATAGTCAAATGTTTTAAAATCTGTCGTTATTCGATTGTCATTGCAAATCGCTTCTTTGCTTGGCCAGGAGTAGAACAAAGGAAAGACTGACACTTCCTGTCTGAGAAAAGTATAAGTACTCACAACTGAAACCAAAAACAAGGAATACCTCGGAAACGGTTACCTCCACAACAAAACTGTAAAAGACATATATTGTGTGTTTTTATCAGATCAACATTTTCTGTGTACTAAGTTTATGTCTATCTCTTACCGCTTAGCAGTTAAGCAACATTTAGCAAAATCCATTCAGAATAAAGAGCTCTTCAGAGGCTAACCCCAAAAAATCAAGATATACATTGTAATTCGGACATAAATAGTTTTAATATACGGGATTTGAATCAAAATCGTTAGAGCCATTTTTAAGAAAATCAAAATTTTTCCAAATTTTTTCCATGTAAAGGGTAGTTTGTGGTGGGGGGCTTTTTAGAATATCTTCGTGTCGCATCCTTGGAAGATACTAAACCTAAATACCAAGTTTGGTATTTAACAGTCTATGCTGTCCACAGACAAACACACAGGCACACACACAGACATATAGACGCACTCACACGGTTCTTTTTTTAAAAATGCTTTTTTCGGACTCAGGGGACCCCAAAACATATATTTCCTGTGAAATCTCGGTATCGAATTTTTGGGTGCATTAAATACCTACTCTATCCCTATGTATATGGTACATATGGGGCTAGAGAAAGTAAAAAACAACGTTAAAGAACCTACAGTCATAGAGCTGTTTCTAAAGCAAAGACCCAGATTAAAGGAGGATATATAAATAAAAAACAAAACAAAAAGAAAAACAAAAAATACGAGGTGAATTTTTATTTAGTACCAATTTAAAATTTTCCCGTGAAATTAAAACATGCACACATGCTTTTCAGGAAGTTTTCTGAAATGTACATACAGCATGCTAGTTTATTTTTATTTTCCCTACCTGTACTTCGTACATAATGTATAGAGAAGGTATTGTATTTCATCCAAAAATTCGATATCCAAGATTTCACCGAAAATATGTTTTGAGACCTCCCAAATAAAACAAAAAGGCATTTTAGAAAAAGGTAAGTGTTTGTATGTGCGTGCGTCTATCTGCCTGTGTATATGTGTGTGTCTGTGAAGAAAATATGCTTTGCTTTCTACTAACAAACAATCAAGCTACGTTTGTAAGGTAAGTTTTGTTTGTAAAATAGCTAGAGAAAGTCATGCGAATAGAACACATCAGTTTTTTTTCGTATGGAAACATATGAACCTTTCTTTGGAAATAAAGTTGAAAGGAAGGCATATATTATACTTATTTATATTGAACTTAATTAAAAATCTCCATTTGAAACTTAATTGTTAAAAGTGGGATGCACTACGTTGGTATAGACCACAAATTATAAGAAAATGCCAGAAACAAATGACATAAAAACATTGATCTTTCGAATAAATCTCGTCATTAAATAATTAAGCTAGAATATTAAGCTGTAAATTTTTTATATTTCTTAAGAGACATAATCCGAGCAACAATTTCAATTTTTCATTATTGTAGACGTTACTTAATTGTAACACATTTACTTGGAATTGGGTGTGATGGTTTAAGTATTCCGATTCATTTACTTTTGTAGGAAATTGTGTGCTGCTTCATTCGTTTGTTTTACCTTCATTGTGCTAATATTTGAAGAATGTCTAATATTGAAATTAGTTAATGGATTCTAGGAAGTTTCTTGCTATTTGTGGAGGATGTCTTATTAAGGGCGGAGTGCTGGTAGATGGTGTGTGTATTAAAACCTTAGGCTTCTAAAATAATTTTGTTTGCATCATTATATTGCCTTTTCAACATGGTATACTGAAACGATTGATGGCAGAATCCAAGAATTCAAAATGGCGACATTAAACTGAAATACTGCAGTCTTATAATCGCAGTTTCTAGTTTCGTGGGTTTGCGTATAAATTTCCATATAAATTTTGACAGTTGTGTAAATCAAATGTATAATATAACGGTTTTTTAACATCGGTTCTATCAAATGCCATCCTTTGGAAACTTTAATAATTGGACTTTACTTTTATTTTATATTATCCCATACAGTTGAGGACACAACACTTGAAAGAAATTGCTGAAATCACATTATAAACGCAAACTATACAATAATATCGTTAAAGCAATAATCCAAACACATTAAATTCCGCAAAAGCTGCAAATAGTTCTCTGGCTTACATAGCCTAAATAGAAGGCCAGTTTCTTTTCAGCAAAACCAAGTGTTCAGGCCATGTTTCAGATACTGTTGGAGCAGTACTCTCAAAAATAAAATGTCGGATAAACACTTCAATTGGTAGCTTCTGAACCTTCAAAGGATGCTACAAAAATATTTGAAAGAAGATCTTTCCATCCTAAACTAAATTTTAAATGAAATATTTTCGTAATTTTTTTACTATCTTAAAGTGTGAAGTTTAAAAGTTTATGCAGATGTTAAACCGTAACTCCACAAAGTGTGAATTCTTTAAAACATACTCCATATCAATGTTATATGTATAATGCTCTCTTTTTTTGGTTTGAATTCCAATACTTTAAGTATTTTCTCATTGATAAATGTATTTATTTTTGAATGATACAAATAGCGAGCTAGTACACTTACAGCTAGCTCTTTTTAAACACTTGACTACCATTCAGCCTACTACTTCTTCTTTTGTGTGTATAAGGATATATTCCATGAAAGGATTTCTACAAATGGTTATCTTGATTAACATTAAGTAAATAAAATAATTTTCGTAAGAAGGCTCTGTAGAAGGTATATAAAAGTAAGTGATAGTACCTATAGAAAGTTTTAACATAGAAATAGGAGAGTTTCTGGGCAGAAACCTTCTTTCTGTTGAAGGAACTCAATAAGTTAACATTTAAAACATTTTAGGTCAAAATGTATCATGAATAACGTTGAATGGTCAAAAAAATCACGTTTCGCATGTAATTTGTAATGGGTATGAAATGTTTGGGATGACATTTGCAGAGAAACTCGTGTAAATCTTACACCAGTCTTCTTTAAATAATGGTAAAGAATTCACTCCCACAAAGTCATTTTCCAGATTGTTGAAGAATCCGTTAATTTTCCTTCGCTTCCAAGAAGTTCTCAGTTGCCAGTATCTGACAAAGCCTTACCGTATCGATAACATCGATCGGTTGATCGATATTCAGAGGAAGTAGTAAGTGGTAGGGAAGAGGTCATATCCGAGACAGTTCCTCACCCACTCCGTGCATTATCATGACTCATAGCAACCGGGTAATAACAGCACGTCCATCAACTTGACAGCAACTAATGAACCATCGTCACTGACCCCATATCATATCAGCGTTGTCTAACTCAATTAGCTGGAACAATTTCGCGATATCAGTGCTCCCTGTCTAGTCCAGAAGGCTTCTTACGCATGCGTGAGAATAGTAAGGAAAAGATTTTACATGTTGCCCAAATAATCTCTCTAATAATGGAAAATCACTTGCATTCATCATATAATACATTTAAAGTATTTTAAACTTTGAAATAAAAGGCGAGTCCAGAAATTAAAGATCAATTTGTCATAGCTAAATAATAACGGAAGATATCAACACAAATTTTATTTCCAAAGTTACGGTAGCTTACTCTATTTCTCAACGTTATCGTCATTGTTGGCAATACAGTGTTCTAACCTGCTATCAGTGTTTCAATCTTCATGTTATACTTTTCTACAGCTAAAGAGGTCTGTTTTTCTGAAATCGTTCATCAACGTTTGGTTTCAACTCTTCCGTAACGGCTGATGAACTTTGGACTTCATTGTGCACACTGGTTCTTCCTTGATAAGACTTCACGGAACACAGGCTCATTGTTCATTGCTTTATCATCATACACTTGCGTTATTTGCCTATAAAATTCGATTGGTCGAACAGTTGTGCTTTTTGGGTTCAGGCGGTAAAAAATAAATGGCCTGTTATTTATGGACGCTCTTTAACTACTGTGGTTCTCAGCGTCCATTATATTCTGGGCGTGAAAGACCGTTTAATTTTGCTCAGAAACCTCTCCATCAGACTTGAGGTTCTATTACGTGCCGTAAATCTACGACACGGGACCAGCGGCTTTACTTCCCTTCCGAAGGAAGCCATGCTAAGGATTTTTACGCCCGAAAAAATCCATCGTCCTCCGCCGGGTATGAACCCGCGCCCTTGGGTATATGAAGTTAGCATGGTAACCATTACACCACGGAGGGCGACGGGGTTAGGCGGTAGAAGGGTATAACATAGTCATTGAAAACTAGTGCGATGTGAAAAATGCGACAGCAATAGACATTATATTGGGAAATACAGTAAGGTAATGTAAGTTGTAAATAAATTTTGTAGTCATATATTTCATTATTATTTAGTTATGCCAAATATTTTTTTTTAATTTCAGGACGACTTTCGTTATAAATTTTTTATCTAAGAGTACAACGAAACATAAGCTTCATTATTTTGAGCAAAAAATGGGCTTTAATATTTTACAAAACTTAGGGAATATGTCTCCGCTTTTTCGCCATTTCGTGCACATTATTTTGCAGACAGATTCCAATAAAGACAATTTCTCGCGAGATACCATGTTTCAGGTGTAATAGGTTTGTTGGATGTGCTGGGAAAACTTTATTTTAAGGTAAATACCAAAATTCGGCATTATGGAGATCTAGTGCTTGCGCAGAACCAAATTGTTGTAATGTGCCAATTGATTGAAGATGACTAAACATCTCGTCCTCAAGCTTTCCGACTTAATCGCCATACTGAATATGGACATGCTCTAAAATCGTTATTTCTAAATAGTCTTAGCAATTCAAATAGCTCATTTTATAATAGCATTGTACCGGCTGTATTCGAACATTTTAGGAAATTGCTAAATTATTATAACTGGGTGTCGGAAAGCAAATCAAATCATCTACTGATTGCCAATCAGATAATCTCTCTTCAATTTTATGTTTAATCGTATTGCACAAATGCTAATCAACTGATTGGCGAAATGGATTTAGCAACAGTGCATTTAACAACGTCATCTGGAACCTGCTGTCTTTGGCTTCTTCCGAAAGACGAAATTTGAGACTGCTGAATAAGAGAAATCTAATGTGTTCCATTCCCTTGACTTTCTCTACCAATTCTGCAACAAATGATTCCTACAAAGGCTTATTCTATGATCTATAACATACTAATCGGAATAAATTTTCACAGTAATTAACTTAACACTTATTTCTTGTAAGGACAAGGTAAATAAGGCACACTAAGTAAAAGCCAAATCTTTAAAAAGCAGGTGCCTATGTGATGTCTTCGAAATGCGGTTCTCTTTGCATGGCCAGGAAAAAAAAAAAGGCTGATCACCTCCCATTTGAGAATAGTATGTGTTGAAATATTTAAACTCATAACAAGGAACTGTCTCGGAAATGGTTAACTCCACAAAACACACCATATGGCATAAATTATGTGTTTTAACGAGATCCACATTTTTGTCTTCTCTTACAGTTTATCAGTTATACAAAAATTATTCAGAGTGAACAGAACCTCAGAAAATTCAAAGTGTACATTTTATTTGTCATGAAAATGTCTTAAAATATAGTATTTTATTCAAAACCGTTAGAGTCATAACTGGGAGAAGTAACATTTTCACAGATATTTGTATTTCAAATGTCTACTTTTTTGATCACATCCGAGCAAGCTGAACTTTTTTCGAAAATGATTTTTTCTATTCAGGGACCTCAAAACATGTATTTGCAATGAAATCTCTGTATACATTTTTTGTTGGACTGTGCCTATTGGAGAAAGTAAAAATGCAGTTTAGAAATAGTATAATCAAAAAGCGAAATAAGTTAACTACCAAACTTGATATCCAATTTCGGTGTCTTCTAGCAGTACGACACGATGTTCAAGTATATCCCCCACCCAAAACTATTCTTTACGGGAAATTTTGATTCTCTCAAAGATGACTAACGATTTAGATTAAAATACCATATCTATTTTGAATTTTCTGGGAATAACCTCTGAAGTCCTATTCACTCTGGATGACCTTTGCATAACTAATAAACTGTAAGAGACAGACAAAAAATTATTACACCAAAAATGTAAATCTTGTTGACACAAACAATTTATGTCAAATGCAAAGTTTTTGTAGTTCATCAATTTTCTGTATTTATTTTCATTGGTTTCAATTTTGTAATACTTAAGCTTTTCTAACACGTACTATACACATAGTGCACACAGAAGGTATTGCATTCCACCCAAAATTACACCGGAAATAGACGTTTAATGGTTCCCTGTATTAAAAAAAACAGTTTTAGAATAAGGTCCATGTGTGTGTGTCCGTGTGTCTGTGATATGATAACTCAAAAACGAAAAGTCTGTAAAATACCATACTTGGTATATAAATTAGGCATCTTCCAAGGATGCGATACGAAGATTTTTAGGAAAATCCCGTACCTCAAACTATTATTCACATGAAACAATTTTTGAACATTTTTATTTTATAAAAGCTGTCTAACAAATTTTATTAAAATACCGTATGTTAAAGATATTTACAAGACAAATATAGTTTATATCTTGACATTTCTGGAAATGGCCTCTGAAGACCTTTTTATTCTAGAAAAATTTTGCCGGATTTTGCATAACTGGTAAACCGTAAGAGGTAGACAAAAACTTACTCCACACAATATGCAGATCTCATTGAAACACACCAGTTATGTTACACACACATATATATTGTAGCCTAGTGTATTCCATTATTTCCCTTCTACTTACAAGAAAGCATTTCTGCTAATGATCATCTCGATTAGCATGAAAAATAAGCTTTTTAACAATACTTTGTTATAGAGATGTAGAGAAAGTCATGTGAATGGAACACAGGATTTTCTTAAAATTATTTGTTGCTTACTAACGGCATTGTCAATTGCCAGTATAAACTTGTGTGTGTGAGTTATGCTGTTTTGGATACATACCAACGTTTTTCTGAAAATACTTTTGGGGGTTCAAGTGGTTGAAATCATACTTCCCGCGAAACAACGAATTGTTATTTTGGGTGCAATATAATACTTCTTTCATTTTTTACTATACATAGTGGATAAGTGTGCTGTGCAATGTTATTATTACTATAAATAAAAATGTAATATCTGGAAAACGACTTTGGTGAAATGTAAAACAGATATGATAAAAATTACAGTAATGCTACAGAGAAATGCCGAGTCGAATAACAGTCATAAAGAAAACATTAATGTGGGTTTGCTATTGAAGCACGAATAAAATGTGAAATCAACCCTTCCCCAAGAAGAAGGGATGTAGCTGGAATTAATTAAGCGGAGCGATGAAATTTGACGACACCTGAATATATAGTTGGAAATAAAAACAAAAATAGAACATAGCATGGCAAGAAACCAAACAAGAACAAGAATCTTCTGAAATTAAATATGAAAAGTTATAAGAGTCAGTTTTTGTGAATCATTAAACTCTGTAATATTATGTATGCTATATCCAACATATATTCTTTAGATTTTACTTTCTCTATCGTACTATGTACATAGTGTATAGAGAAGGTATTGCATTCCACCTCAAAAATTGGATACCGAGATTTCACCAGAAATAGACTTTTTAGGGTATAAAAAAAAAAGTATTCTCGGAAAAAAGTGCGTGCGTGTATGTGTGTGTGTATTTGTGTCCGTATGTCCGTGTGTCAATGAACACCATAAATCAAACACGAAAAGCCGGTAAAATACCAAATTTAATATTTAAGTTTAGTATCTTCCAGGAATGCGACACGAAGATTTTGAGAAAAATACCCCCAGCCCAAACTGCCCTTTACATGCAACAATTTTTTTAAATTTTGATTTTCTCAAAAAAGGCTGTAACGATTTTGATTAAAATACCACATGTTAAAAACATTTATGTGGCAAATGAAATGTATAGCTTGAATTTTTTGGGAATAGCTTCTAAAGACTTGATTATTCTGAATGAAGTTGGCGTAACTAGTAAAGCGCCAGACATAGAAAAAACTTACTACACAAAAAATATAGATAACGTTAAAATACACAATTTATGTCTATACGTTTTTCCGCTGAATTAGCCATTTCTGAGATATTATTGTTATTTGTTTCAGTTTTAAAATGCTTAAACCTTTTTCACACGGAAAGTAGTAAGCTCCTGGCCCTGCATAGAAACGGATTTCATCAACATGGCAACCAGCTTTTATAAAAATTTACTATTGTTTTAGCCCAGTGCATTCCCTTATTTCCCTTATACCTACATAGAAGCAAGTAATTAAGAAATTTCTGCAATGTTTATCTCGTTTATCATAAAGTAGATAGAATAATATTCTTTTTAACAATAATTTGTTACAGCAATGTAGAGAAAGTCGTGTGAATGGATCACATCAGTCTTTTGTGTAATTATTGTGTTGGGAGAAGAGCAAACAGTCTGATGGAATTTAGCTCTGCACTTAGCATACTCCAACGTATTACTTTCTCTATACGTACTATGTACGCAGTGTATAGAGAAGGTACTGTAATGCACCCAAAAATTCGATACCGACATTTCACCGGAAATACATGTTCTGAGACTCCCTGAATAAAAAAAACAAAACATTTTTAGTAAAATGTCCGTGTGTGTGTCTGTGGGCAACATAGCTCAAAAACGAAAAGACCGTTAAATACCAAACTTGGTATTAAGTTTGGTGCCCCCCCACCCCGGACATGAAACTTTTTTCAAAAAATGTGTTTTTCTCAAAAATTACTCTAATGATTTTGATTAAACTATCGTATATTAAAGATATTTAGCTGACAAGTATGAATTTTCTGGTAATAACCTCTAAAGACCACCTTATTCTGGATGTATTTTACGGAATTTTGCACAACTGCTAAACCGTACGAGATGGACAAAAACTTACCACACAAAACATGTAGAGCACATTAAAACACACAATTTATGTCATATATATATATATATATTTTTTTTTTGGGGGTTGATCGTTTTTGAGATATTCCCTGTTTCTAATTTCTATTTTACAAACTATTTCTGCTAATCTTTTTCTCAATTAGCATGAAGTAAATAGAAACATAAGCTTTTTAACAACAATTTGTTGCAGAGATGTAGAGAAAGTCATGTGACTGAAACACACGAGATATTTTTTCGCGGCTGTACATGCGTGTTAAGAGAAAGTGAAAACTTATAAATAGTAAATTAATAATGAAGAAAATAATCTAACGTTTAGGTTGTAATGCATCTTAACTAAGAAAACAAATTAAACACTGCCGAGGTATTGTATGTGACGTGCACGTTAGGGTGCCAGTATGTCGCTGTCAGGTGAGTCTACCTGGAGTTGGTCGCGGGTTAATGCTGGTGAATTTCTCTGTAGTTAGTGGACATACCTGCAAGTTCCCGTGATGGCACCGGCTGAGCTCCTTCTGGTAGCTGATAAATCTCTTATTCAGGAGGGGGGGGGGGAAGAATGAGGGTATGTCACACTGGTGGTAGACTCACTGGATACTTCATTTATTCGTGAATTACGGGTTCTTTAAGGCACTAACTCGACAAGCAACTCCCGACATAATAAATCACGAACTTGATGAAATCGTATTTATTAAGCACTACTTCCACTTGGATGGACCTTAGTAACTGTGGCCGAAGTTTATAAGTTTGTACAATATTCACTATGATAATTACCCATCTGCTTATATTGTAGATAATGACTTTCGGCGATATATGTGGCGCGCGATTTCTTACAGGATATGTTGTACTTTATGATCCTGAGGCGTTACGTGTTACGTCTCCTGCGATGTATTTGTCTACGCCCGATTCTGTACGTAATAACCCCAACTTCTATCTGTATGACGACATCAATCTGTGTGCCGCGAATTTATCTGAGTGACTCCTCGACTTGTAACTGTTTGCCCCGACTTCTCATCGTTACTTTCGACTTCTGTCAGCCTCGATTTCTCCTTATTACTCCTGACTTCTCATCCGCACATCACTCATACACAAAAACTTCAACAGTTTTGCCCTCCTTTTAGATTGGTTGAGGAAGAGCGCGAAAAGTGGCGTCATCACGCGGCTATCGGGTATTTTTCTATATATTACACCCACGTGACTATGTTTTACAAAGCAAAAGTCCCCTTCTCCGGTTTAAAAGGTAGAGTGCCTAGCTTCCTCGTACTTATGTCCTTAATGCATTAAAATGTTTGTTGCTTTCAGCCTCTTGTGCAACCTAGAAGAAAACAAAAGCTTCCCTCCATGGTGAGGACTTCCAACTGAACGTATATTTCCTATGTTAAATATGATAAATTAATAATTAAACTAATATTATGTGTTGTACTAAAATACTGTCGCAACACTGAACAATCTTTAACAGTAAACGCAGAAAAAATGTTATCTCTGCACCCACTATTCCCTATTATAAGGCAAAATACAACCTAAAAAATCTGATGTGTACCATTCACATGACTTTCTCTATATCCCTGCAACAAATTATTCTTAGAAAGCTTTTACTTCTATTTACTTATGCAAATCAGAAAAAAAAAAAAATAGCAGAAATAGTCTTATTACTCGCTTCCTTGCAAGTAGAAGCGAAATAAGGGACAACCATAGGTTAAAGTGATAGTCAAAAGCTGGTTGATATGTCAATGAAGTTCCTTTGTTTATATGGATAGGAGTTGACAAATTCCTGTATGAGAAAAGTATACGTTTTTCATAGCAGAAACCAAAAATAAGGAATGTCTCAAAAACGACGAGCTCCACGAAAAAAATGTATATAACATAAATTGTGTGTTTTAAGGTGCTCTTCATTTTTTGTGTTGTAAATTTTTGTCCATCTCTTACGGTTTAGCAGTTATTCAAAATTCAGTAAAATTCATCCAGAATAAACTACTCTTCAGAGGCTATTCCCAGAAAATTCAAGATATACATTTTATTTGTCAGGTAAATATCTTTAATATACGAAATTTTAATCAAAATCGTTAGAGCCATTTTTGAGAAAATAAAAATGTTCGAAAAAAGTTCCATGTAAAGGGTAGTTGGGGGTGGAGGATTTTTCTCAAAATCTTCGTGTAGCATCCCTGGAAGATACTAAACTTAAATACCAAGTTTGGTATTTTACCGACTTTTCGTTTTTGAGTTATCGTGTTCACAACACACGGACACACACACGGACCTTTTTGTGAAAATACTTTTTTTGGATATTGGGGACCCTAAAACATATATTTCCGGTGAAATCTCGGTATCGAATTTTTGGGTGGAGTGCAATACCTTCTCTATACACTATATACATAGTGCGTATAGAGAAAGTAAAAATAACGGTCACTGGTTAGTAATAGCAGCTATAGAAGCAATACCCAAAATGACATATCAGATTTGTGTAGATTATGGTCTGCTGTATACAATAGCCCATAGGATCGATTTTTACCTTCTTAAATCATTTGTACACATTCTACTAACAGCAAAAATTAACTAAGCAAATTCATTTTAATTCTTGCATCATATGTACAAATTCTTTATAATAGATAAAGAATATAAAATGTTCTTCTGACAAGATTGATATGTACTTTTACACTTCATATAGGGTTGATTGCTATAAATTTGATTCATTTTCTATCCTTAGTGTTATAATTTATTTTTATTCCATTACAAGTTTTACTTTCTCTACGAATAATGTATAGAGTAGGTATTGTATTGCACCCAAAATTAGACAGTGATATTTCACCGCAAATACATGTTTTGAGAACCCCTGAATCCAAAAATTTAGAAACGTGTCCGTAAGTGTGGGCAGCATACTCAAAAACGAAAAGTCGGTTGAATAACAAACTTAATATTTAAGTTCAGCATCTTTGAAGGATGCGACACGAAGATTTTCAAGAAAATCGCCCTTCCCCACAATCATTCACATGGTAGTGATTCACATTATGATTTTCTCAAAAGTGGCTCTAATGATTTTGATTAAAATATCTTATATAAGATATATTTTAATGACAAATAAAATGTATATCTTGAATTTTCTGTAAATAACCTCTAAAGACCTTTTTATTTTAAATGAATTTTGCTTAATTTTGCATAAGTGGTATACTGTAAGATATAAATAAAAACTTACTACACAACATATGTAAATCTTGTTAAAACACATAATTTGTACCGGTTTTTTTTTTTGTTTTTTTTTTGTAGAGCTTACCACTTCTGTGATATTCCGTGTTATTGGTTTCCGATTTGAAATACACATACCTTTCTCATACGGGATTTTTTCAATTCCTAGCCATACAAACAAAGGAATTTCAATCACATAGCAACCAGCTTTTAAAAGATTTGACTATCGCTTTAGCATATAATACTCCCTTATTTTCCTTCTAATTACAAGGAAGACAGTAATGAGATAATTTCTGCTAATTTTATATTGATTAGCATGAAGTAAATAGATGAATTCGCTTTTAACATAAATTTGTTGCAGAGATGTTGAGAAAATCATAAGAATGGAACACATCAAATTTTTTAAAAAAATCTTAATTGTATGAATAAACATTCTCTATATGACAGTCCTCAAATTAGGAACCTATTTTAAATAAATATCAAATTTTATAGAATGTGTAAGGCAATATGTTGAATACCAAGAATTAACATTTTAAAAAGTAAACGTGTGAAATTTGAAAAGAAAAAAAAAATACATGCGAAAAATTAACAGTAAATATATGATATAAACGAAAGATAGAAATACAGTTCTTATATCCAGTAGATGATACTCTACTGGGTAAAATAGCTAAGAAGTGATAAATTAATACCTTCACATATTTAATCTGTATAAGATAAAAAAATCTGGTATGTTCAATTCAAATGACTTTCTAGCTGTCCCACAAACAAACTTTCCTCACAAAATGTTATTCTTATATATACATCATTCTAATCGAGATATATGTTAGCAGAATTGGTCTTATTTCTTGCTTTCTTTAATTATACGGGATATAAAGCAATACGCTAGTCTAAAGCGATAGTCAAATCTTTTAATAGCGGGTCGATATGTAAGCGAGATGAAAGAAAGGTATCCCCGTTTGAGAAAAGTTACGTAGTTTAAAATTGAAGCAATAACCATGAATATCTTGGAAGCGCTCATCTTTAACACAAAATTGTATATGATAAATTGTGTGTTTTAATACGATCTATATTTTTATAGAGTAATTTTTTGTCTATTTCTTATTGTTTACAAATTATGCAAAATTCATCCAGAATAAACACGTCTTCAGAAGTATAACCAGGAAATTCAAGATACACAATTTGCCATGTAAATACCTTAATATACGGTATTTTAATCCACATCGTTAGAGCCAGTTTTGAGAAATTCAAAATTTCAGAATCAATATGGAGGATTTCCCTGAAAATCTCTGTGTCGCTTCCTTGGGAACTGCTGAACTGAAACACTAAGTTTGGTATTTAACGTACATTTTGTTTTCGAGCTATGCTTCCCGCACAACACACACACACACACACACACACACACACACATGTTTTTAAAAATACCTTTTTTATTCAGGTCTCAAAACATGTATTTCCGGTGAAATCTCGGTATCGAATTTTTGGTTGGGATACAAAAACTTCTCTAACTACTATGTACATTACACGTACGTAGAGAAAGTGAAAATTTACGAACACAAAGTATGAAAACTACAAAAACAGAATACTTCTTAATCTTTTAAACTCTTTAAACCCAGAGGAAGAAGTCATGTTGTTAGCCCAAAGCCAAAGAAAAGATTCACATATTACTTCATTTAAAAGGAAACCTAAGGTCCAGTTCTAAACTGAAAGAAGACAAATAGAATAAAACAAGTTTACCAATCTGAAGGGGCATGATGCATTGGAGTTTCTCTCCATCTTTTATTACTAACACCCAAGCGCAGTAGTTTAATCCTAACACTATCGCTAAAGCGATTAGCCTTTCAGGCCGCAACGGATGCCCTGCTTATTAACATTTACTAAGCCCTGCTGCTAAAGCGGAACCCGACGGCTGCATGCACTTTTAGCTTTAATCTTCTGCTAAGTTTACTAAGCGTAAGCGCTTATAACATGATTTGGTTTCCGAGGATCTTCAGCGGTTTGGAGTCGCTCCTCTATCTCCTTCTTCACATACTCAACGTCCGCTATGAAGGCTAACTTACAGGCTAACCCTGGGGCCAAATTCCTATTTAGGAGTAAACGATCTATCGATTAAATAGATTATCCAAGGATGGAGGATCAGCACAGTGCTTGGTATAAACATGAGGATGTAGATGATAGCAAATGTAGGCGAAATGAATGATAGGAAAGGTGATTGGTGGAATAAAGGGCGGGGAAAGACCCGGAGAAAACCCCGCCAAGTGCCAGTTCTTCCAACACAAATCCCAGGCGGGTGCTCTCCAATGACTGAGTGACTTTCGTGGGAGCATTCAAGATTTTCACACATTAAGTCTAATCTTTCTTGTGTACGTCTTCGTATGTGTCTTCTTGTTTTCTACTGAACCACTTGTGTCAAATTTATTCATAAGATCCTGAATTGAAGACTTGGAAGGAGGCAATGGGAGGGAAATTTCATTAAACAATGATCTGATTTATATTTGAAACAACATTTGCATACAAATATGCTTTGTTCTGAAGAATCGGAATACTTCACTAATAACTACGTTGAAACTAGAGGACAGAAAGCCTGTTATGAGTGCGGGGTGTAGGGAATGAGACAGTCAATCAGAGTTGGTGCTGACGCGCAACACGTGTAAGCGGCCAGGTTTTTTACCCAAGACCCTGTACCTGACCCTATTCTGTGTTCAATTAAGAATCTGCACACCACATGAATCCCAGAGTTGGTTTATTTCCATTCTGCCCTCAATGTTTTAGGGTCAAATAAACCTTCTCGCTCTGACGTCACGGTAATGAAATGACGTCGGAAGTCTTCCGCCGCAAAAGCAAACAACGCTTTTGAATGTTGGCTATGCTGGGCTGACATCCATCTTTATCAACGGGTTCTTCCGCAGAAGGGTGGGCGAGCCATGACGTCATCGATCTGCTTAACCCCAAACTCGCTTGCTCGAGGAATAGCTGTGCTGTTTCAATGTGGGGGGAATTCCCGATTTCCGTCAGGAAATATTAAAATGTTTGAGTTCTCAGTGTTCCACTTTTGGCAGCTGTGGGAGGAACCAGGTTTACAATTTGAAGAGAATGGCGCAATGGTAGAAATGCACGGTTTGTTAATCCAGGGAACATGTACCCGGATGTAGGCATTGTTCTGCGAGGCAAATGAAAAAACATACAACTATTGCACTTATTTTATACTACTGCCTGCTTGCAGCTTTTCATTTTTTTGTTTGTTTTTGTTTTTTTGTTTTTTTTCAGGGGAGCGGATACATAGTTTGAAAAGCAACTTGATTACTTTCTTTGGTAGGTTCGTAATATGTACATAGTAGATAGAGAAGGTATTGTATTACACACAACAATTTCATACCGAATTCTCACTTGAAATTTTGAGAATCCAGAATTCAAAAAAGCATTTCTAGAAAAAGGAACGCGCGCGCGCGTGTGTGTGTATGTGTGTGTGTGTGTGTGTGTGTGTGTGTGAACAGCATAACTCAAAAACGAAAAGTTGGTTAAATACTAAAATGTATATTCAAGTTCAGCATTTTTCAAGGATGCGACACGAAGATTTTGAAGAAAAGCGCTAGAGCACAAACTACCCGTTACACGAAAAAAAAAAAGTATTTCTCAAAAATATCTCTTAACGATTTTGATGAAAATATCGTATACTAAGGATATTTACATGACAAATAAAATGTATGTCTTGAATTTTCTAGGAATAACCTCTGAAGACCTCTTAAACCTTAAAAGAAAAACAATTTTTTTCTCACAAAAATGTAGCTCTCGTTAAAACACACAATTCATATAAACTTTATTTTAAAAGTTACCCATTTCGAAAATATTCCTTGTTATAGGTTTAGATTTTTAAACTACCGAACTTTTTCTCAAACGGGAATTTGCCATTTCTATTTATTTTTTCTCCTGGCCACGCAAAGAGAACCGAAATTCAGTCACATAGAAAATAGCATTTAAAAGATATGACTATCGCTTTAGCTAGCGAAGTCCTTATTTCCTTTCTCTTATAGGGACCTAAGTAATACGGCAATGTTTGCTAAGTTTATCTCGATTAGTATTAAGTGTATAGAATTATAATCGTTTATAAACATAGTTTGTTACAGAATAGGCAGAGAAAGTCTTGTGAATGAACCACATCAGATATATTTTGATATGGATATTATAAATTCTTTGCCTATTTCTTAGGATTTAACGTAATAAAATGAATGAAGAGAACTCGCAGTCTATTCCCAGAAAATGCGATAGTATACATTTCATTTATATTGTACAATAGGCGAAATATTCGGTCTTGTCTATAGTTTTACGTTTATCCTTAAAACTTTTAACCTTGTTGCAATTGTAGTTTCTTTGGACACATTTAGAAATTATTAAACTAAGCATTTAAAGGAATATTTAATACAGTTAATTATACAATTTGTAATGATAATTTCTTGTGAATGCAGCTATAGCTTTCACGTTGTAACATTTGTCGTGCCTCGTCGCTATTTATCGAGAAAATTGAATTGGTAAGAACTAAAGCAGTCTAAGTAGCGCCAATATATTCTTGTTTTATTTTAGTAAAGAAGTGGTATTTCGTCTGGCTTGATGCTGTTGTTATCGTTATACATCATCATTTTTACTTTCTCTAGCATGCATGTACATACAATGTACATAGTAGCTAAAAAAAGTATTGTATTCCATCCAAAAATTCGATGTCGAGATTTCACCAGAAATATATATTTGAGGTCCAAAAAAGGTATTTTTACAAAAGTGTTCTTATGTTAGTGAGCATCATAGCTCAAAAAGAAATGACCGTTAAATACCAAACTTGGTATTTGTGTTAAGTATCTCCCAAGGATGTGACATGAAAATTTTCAAGAAAAGTCCTCCACTACAAACTAGCCTTTACATAGAAATGTTTTGGAAATGTTGTTTTTCTCAAAAATGGCTATTAACTATTTTGATTAAAATGCCGGATATTAAAGATATTTGCATCACATTCAAAATTTATATTTTGAATTTTCTGAGAATACCCTATGAATCTCTTTATTTTGGATGAATGTTGCAGAATTTTGCATAATTGTTAAGCTGTAACATATAGACAAAAACTTAGCCATTGAAATGTAGGTCTCGTTAAAACATCATTTTTATCATACGCGATTTTCTTGTAGAGTTGATCGTTTTCTTATTCATTTACATTTTAAACTACACAACTTCTCTCAAATGGAAAGACACTTTTCGTTTCATCGCTCTTTCTAGTAATGTAAAGTGAACCGAATTTCAATTGTTTCTCATTGTTTTAAATGACTTGGCTATCGCTTTAATCTAGTGCATTTCCTTATTTCTTTTCCAGTTACAAGTGATTCGCTAATGTTTATCTCGATCGTCATGAAATCGATCAAAGAATAATATTTTGTAAGAAGACAATATGTGGAACAGCTGGAGAACGTTATCTGAGTGGAACACAGCAGATGTTTATGTGTCATTTTGGTTTATCACAAACTTCCCATATAGAAAAAAACTCCTGCAGCTTATACAAATTAGAAACTCCAAATTACAATAAAATACGTGTGAACGTCTGAGCATAATCGCAAAATGTGTGACTGTCGACTATCGACTTATTTATTACACTAGGTTAGCAACGTTCGATCGTCATAAATGTATTGCAGTGATTGCGATTATAATGAATTATATTATTTTATATCAATACAAGGTCAATAATGAAAGGAAGACAAGCAAGATAAAGTAGTAGGTAGTAATTTAATTTTGCTGTTCCCGTTATTATTATCTAACATCATACACTTAGTAATTTTATTAATTTCAGAAAAAGATGCGTGTTTGTGTCTTCGTGTATTTCCATGAGCAGCATAGCTCAAAACTTGATATTTCTGTTCAGTTTTTTTCACGATGATTTTAAAGAAAATACTTCAACCGAAACTACTCTTTACGTGGAAACTTTTTTAAAATTTTAATTTGTTGAAAAATGCCTCAAACTTTTTTGATTAAAATACGATATTTTAAGGTATTTTGGTCACCAATAAAACGTATATTTTTAACTTTCTGGGAAATCTCTGAGGGCATTACTGGTAAGTCGGAAGAGATAGATAAAACTTCTTGCGCAAAAAAGTAATTAAAACACAAAAGTTATGTCATAAACATTTTTGACTTAATATTTCCTAGATATTACTTGTTACTAATTTTCAAATTTCCAATACTTAGACTTTTCTCAAATGAGTAATCGCTAATCAAATGTTTTCATCCTCTTCATGCAGACATAAGGGAAATTTAAGTGCATCACATAGCGACCAGGTTTTAAAATCTTTCACTATCGCTTATTTTCCCTTGTTTTTCATCTAATTTTAAGTAAAAAAAAATATCTGTTATAATGTTGCACACAATCTAAGCTATGTATGTTTTTTGTGGAATTGACCATTTCAAAATGTTCCTTGTTACTGGTTTCAATTTTACAATAAAACTTTTCAGTATTTGGAAGTCGTTATTCATTTTTATTTCTCCTGTTCTAGCAAAGAGAACAGCATTTCAAAACCATCACATAGCGATCGGTTTATAAAAGTTTGCCTTAGCTTATTGCATTTAATTGTTCCTCCTGTACAAAGAAATAATACCGCAATAAAATAACTTCTGCTAACGTTCATCTTAATAGTAAGAATTAGATAGATGCTTTGTAAGAATATTTGCTGCAGCATAGATAAAGAGAAAGCTATATTGAAAACCAAAATTGGTATTTAGTTCAGCATCTATCAAGGATCGCCGTAGGTGAGTAGTTAGACCGCTCGTCTCCCATCTAGGCGGCCCAGATTCGATCCAAGCGCCTGCATGTGGTGGACGAAGCGGCGTCTGGGCGGGTTTTCTCCGGGTCCTCCGGTTTCCTCACAACTCATTCCACCAATTGCTCCATTATCACCTTTCCAATCATCAATTTCACTTACATTTCATATCATCCACTTCATATTCATGCCAGGCTACGGACCTCCTCCTCCTAACAGGTTCTCCATTCTCTGGTTTCGTGCCGTTGGCTCCCCGAAAGGCTTCTGACCCCTAGGCATTGGCTTGTAAGTCCTACGGTGGTGTCAGTCCTACAAATACAGGGAGGGTAGGCCGATTACGAATCTATCAAGGATGAGACTTGAAGATTTTCAAGAAAATTGCCCCACACTAAACAGCCCTTTTAACGGAATACTTTTCGAAAGTTATTACATTCTCAAAAACGTTCACATTAAAAGTCCATATATTGAAGATATTTACAAGATAAATAAAATTTATATTTTGAATTTTCTGGGAATAGCCTCTGAATTCCTTTTCATTTTGGATGACTTTTGCGTAACTTGTAAATTATAACAAACACGCAAACCTTACCCCAGAAAAAGCGTAGAACACATTAAAACATATAAAAGCCATATGGTTTTTTTGTGGAGTTAACCAACACTCGACACCTTCCTTGTTATTGGTTTTAATTTTAAAATATGTGAGATCTTCATGTCTAATATTTCTTTTGTTCTAGTTCTGGGTACGGAAATAAAACCGAATTTTAATTTCATCGCACACCACAGCTGTGGCTTTAGTCTAGTGTTATTCCTTATATGGTTTGTACTCACAATGAAGTGAAGTAACAGTATGAAGTAGATAAAATAATAATGTATTATTGCAATAATGGTTTGCTGCAGAAAAGGCAGAGAAAGTCATGTGAAAGGAACACGTCAGATTTTTACTTTCTCTACATAGTGTATAGAGGAAGTATTGAATTCCACAGAAGCATTTGATACCGAAATTTCACCGGAAATACCTGTTTTAGGACCTCCTGAATCCGAAAAAAAAGCATTTTCAGAAAAAGGTTCCTTTGTGTGCCTGCCTCTGGACTACATAGCTCAAAAACGAAAAGATTGTTAAATACCAACTTGGTATTTAAGTTTAGTATCTTCCAAGGATGCGACACGAAGATTTTCAAGAAAAGCCGCCAACATCAAACCACCAATTTTCGAAAATTTTGTTTTTCTGAAAAATGGCTCTAACGCTTTTGATTAAAATATATCATATTAAAGCCATTTCCATCAAAAATAAAATGTATATCTTGAATTTACTGGGAAAAGCTTCTGAAGACCTGTTTATTCTGGATGAATTTTGCTTAATTTTGCATAACTAGTAAGCCGTAAGAGATAAACAAAAACTTACTAAACAGAAAATGTACATCTCGTTAAAATACACAATTTATGTTCTATTCATTTTTTTTCGTGGTGTTTTCGAGATCTTCTTTGTTAATAGCTTCAGTTTTAAAATAGTTATACATTTCTCATGCGGCAATTTTCCAATATCTGCCCACGCAAAGAAGGGATTTCAATTCCATAGCAACCATATTTTAAACCATTTGACTGAAGGTTTAGCCTAGAGTATCCCCTTATGTCTTTTCTGCTTACAAGGAACTAAGCAGTAGACCGATTCTCCTAATGTTTATGTCGATTAGCAAGAAGTAAATAGAAGAGTAAGCTTATTAACAATGTGTTATAGAGATATAGACAAAGTCATGTAAATGGAACACATCAGATTTTTACATTCTTTACACGTATTATGTACATAGGTATAGAGAAGGTATTGTATTACACCCAGGAGTTCGATACTGAGATTTCACCGGAAATGTGTGTTCTGAGACCCACTGAATTAAAATGTCCCTGTGGGTGTATGTCTGTGGATAACATAGCTCAAAAACGAAAATTCCGTTAAATTCAAACTTGAAGATTTTCAAGAGAATTCCCCCACCCCAACTACACTTCACATGCAACATTTTTCGAAAATTTTGATTTTCTCAAAAATGTCTATTAATTTTGGTTAAACTATCGTATATTAAATATATTTACACTATAAATAAAATGTACATCTTAAATTTTCTCTGAATAGCCTCTGAAGTCATCTTTATTTGGGTAAATTTTGCGGATTTTGCATAACTGGTAAACCGTAAGAGATAAATAAAACTTACCTGATAGAAAATATAGATCTCATTAAAGCACACGGTTTATGTTATGTACATTTTTTCGTAGAGCTGATCATTATTTAGATATTTCACGTTATTGGTTTCAGCTTTAAAATAATTATATTTTTCTCATACGGGAATTTGTCAATTCCTGTTCATACAAACAAAGGAACTTCAAGTACATAGCAACCAGCTTTTGATTATCGCTTTAGCCTATGGAACTAACTTATTTCTCTTCTACTTAAAAGGAAACGAGTAATAAGACTATTTCTGCTATTTTTTCTCGATTAAGTTGAAATAAATAGAAGAGTAAGTCTTTTAACAATAATTTGTAGCAGAGATATAGAGAAAGTCAAGTGAATGGAACACATCGGATTTTTTATGCAGTTATGTTTCGTTCACGTTTGAATTTCCCAAACTGTTTTCAATGGCTCACATTTAATTTCTTCAGATATGCAAATGAGTTGTACAGAAGTTGCACTGCTCTACTCTGATAAAGGGCCAAGCTCAAATGAAGTTCAAGCATTGCTGGAGATAAGGGAAGCGAAATCAAGTTTTTTTTTTTTTTTTTTTTTGTTCTTTTTTGACTTGCCTCGAATGCTTTTGTGAACCGTGAAAGTCGGTTGACAACCTTTTAGAAGAGCTTTTGTTTGCAGTTATTTGTTTGAGTGCTCAGGCGGTGCAATATTTTAAAAACTTTTGTAGTCGGTCGCGGTTGCAAGCTTACATTTTACGTTTTGTTTAGCAGTAGAATGCCACCGCTTGGGCTCATTGTGAGCTTAGTACAAAAGCAAAATCAGTTTCTGGTCGCTCTTCCGTACTCTCTCTCAAAGAGAATGCTGACGTTTGGATTTGCTTCATCCAAGTATTTTAATTCCGCTTTTAGTGCGACATTTCTTCTTTGTGTAAACCGTCTGCGTTGTAAATGCACTGGGCAGCACTTATAAAAGCTTTGGATCATATAAACTGGCAGATGCTTAATAATAATAATAATAATAATAATAATAATAATAAATAATAATAATAAAAATCGGTCCATGACAGGCGTCATGGATGGGGTGCAGTCTTGGAGGGTGAAACGTGGTCAGCGCCTCGGTCAATGCGGTCCTCATGACCTGGAGCCGCTACTTCTCCATCAAGTAGATCCTCAATTGGCCCCCCAGGGACCTCACGAGGTGAGTGCACCTCCGAACAGGTCTCCCAGCGGGGAAAAAATTCCCACGGCGGTGCCGGAAATCGAACCAGGTCCTCTGCTTGGCAAGCAGCTGCGCTACCATCGCGCTAAGGAGACAACCCACAATATGATTACTAGAATTATTAATATCATTATTAAATTTATTTTAAATATCCTGTTTTCAGATTGCTTCCTATATCCCATTTATTTAGCTTACTCTCCTTATTTGCAGAACTTATACCTTCAGGACTTACACACGACTGACTAGCGCCAGAAGACATTTAAGAAGCAGGTAAACATTTAGCCAGAATGAAATAGCCGCCCATAGTCAAGTATGAGAAGAGGAGAAAGTATGAAATGAATAGATGATAGTATAGAAGATGGTGAGGCATTTGATGGAATGAATGGAAGCAAAAATGGAGAACCTGAGGAAAATCCACCCAGACGCCACTTTCCACTGTCACGTATGCTGTTGAAAGCTACAATGTGTTATGTTGAATTATGAACATTTATATATGATTGACCTTCAATTTTAGATAGCATATTTCAAATCAGTCCTTAAATGTGAATCTTAACCGCTCCCAGTGTGTAACAGGAAGATTATGGTCCACCACTTTTATGATAATCCCAGTGGACTTTACTATGATATGTACCACAGTATCACGTGGAACTCTGGTCACTAGGAATGTTCTAGAACAATTTGAATGCTCTATTTTGATTGGCCTTACAGCTCAATCCGAGGGAGGTGACACCATATTTGGTAAAGACGACGCCATAATGCGAAGACCTCCCCAGGTAACTTTAAGCTATACAAAGGGCTGTTGGACCCTACACCCATCCTTCTTTCTGGTTTTTCTTGCTGTCTGTCGGCTTTCTCTGTGGCCTTCCGGAATCTTCAAGCAGTTCTGAATAATACTAGACATCTCTCTCAAGGTAAGCTCTTGTGGTGGAAATCGACTCTGTGGATTGGCGAGTGCTGCAACTTAGATATATTATTTTGAGAATATTTTTCGGGACGCTCGAGATTTAATTGGGATTTCATTTTACAGTTTCTTAAATTACAGAACCTTTGTTAGATTGCGTAAATAACAGGAAGACTGCAGTCCTTTCTTTCCGATGGCAAATCCCGTTGAAATTAGAATGACGTCGACTTCCCCTGGTCTACGTGCAGAGTTCCACAGAGCAACATGGAGCTTTGCTCCTGCTCACGGGATATTCTGAATACGCTATATTGATTGGCCGCTACAATTGGAAATTAGGGCGAGGCAGGCTAGATTTTAGTACTATCTCGCCTTGTTGCAAAGCGCTTCCGGAAATGCCTCAAACTATATAACTAGAAGCGAGGGCCGACTCGAGGGCTGTCTCTCTCTGGTTGGCACGTGATTCTGATCCACACACCTTCGGAGTGGTGTTCCCGGACTCAACCACTCCCTCGCTCATTGACACATCTCTCAAGGTAAGACCTACAACTTACTCTCCAACTCAATTATAATAATGTTGTCACGAAACCCTGCTTTTTGTAAACCAAACACTCGTACATTGGAAATATGTACAAATTCTTCATTATATTATTATTGTTAAGGCAAGCGTTTGTTATTGCTCTACCATCCTAAATTCCAACTTACCTATTCCTAGTCACTAAAACTATAATCGTGGCAATATAACTTACTGCTGATATAAAGTAATCGTTTAAGAAAAATGGGCTCTCTTCAGGAGCCAACCAGTCCAACATGTTTGGAAATACTTACAGTGTGTCTAGTTCAATAAACTCATTTGTACAAGTTTAAGCGAGTACTATTTTCTACCTCAGTTCCCAAGCTATGTTGCCCAGCCAAAAACCCATGGCATGCATTGTAAATTGTACGGATACAGTAGGTTCCCATGCAACACTCTCCAAATAATCGTATTGTCAACATTAAGTGTTACAGCTAATTGTGGAGTGCTGACACTAGAGTTTTCTTCAACAGCATGAAGAATCGCGTCCTCCAGTTGTGATGTTCTCCTCGTTCTGGATCTTCCCCAGTCACGAGTAACAGCTTGAAGGCTCCATTTTCCCTCAGACAACGATCAATTGATTGAAACGTTCTCCTATCAGGACAATGTCGGTCTGGAAACATTTTTGCTACAAATGTTCAGCCTAACTTGCATTACTTTCAGCTAATCCATACATTAAATAAGCACCGACCAATTCCGTATTTGGGTATATTTTCCTGTACCTGAAATGCACAGTGATCGCAGAGCTGACACTTA
Organism: Hymenopus coronatus; assembly: GCA_030762935.1. Lineage (NCBI taxonomy): Eukaryota > Metazoa > Arthropoda > Insecta > Mantodea > Hymenopodidae > Hymenopus > Hymenopus coronatus. Next base: position 71,252,988 of record CM060895.1, read on the forward strand.
GTACACTACTATATTACCCTCACCTAATCCGTACATTAGATGAGAATCTGCCAAATGAAAATACACTACACCTGAAACTCACATAACGACAAACAATGAACTGAGTATTAAAAAGCGGATTACCTACTGTACTGTACTGTACCACAATGACAACAAGGGTGAAATTAATCACCGCCACCCAATTTAAGCAGATGTAAAAGCGAATGTATACTACTGAACAACTAAACAATTTTTTCTGTTGTGGGGTTATGGACAACTACGTATTAACACATCTCACTGTGTAAGCATGGAAATACGCAATTACCGTACCTATGTTCGCATAACATTTTTATCCTTTATGCGATACCTTTTTGTTACATTTGGTATAAGAGATAGATGAAAATTGTAGAATTCTCTCAGAATTTTCTCTCTCTCTCTCTCTCTCTCTCGCACACACACACACACACACACACACACAAACATTTACACCAGGACCTATTCCTAATTTTTGGGAGGGGATGATTTATAGTATAGCAAAGCATGCATTTCCAGTGAGAATTCTGTATAAATCTCTAAGTACTCCCCTACTTACTGCAAGTATATGTTAGAGAAAATAAAAACATGGAAATATATAAAAACCTTGTGAAAACCCCTTCTTTACTTCAAGTTCTTTAAAACGTTCGTTTTCGTCCTGTTTGAACTGGTCCTTTTTAGTATATAATATTGTTGATTTATTAGCGTGAGTACGTGGCGGAGTTTTTCTGTGGCTAGCTGCTGTAGAGTTCTTTCTCTTAGGGTATAAGTGGGTGTATGACGATGATGGACAAGCCTATTAAATGTTTGGGGAATATATAATGGAGGCTAATAACTGATCTGTTTGTAAAGGGTTTCTGATTATTTTAAGATGAATAATCACTAAATTCTTCCTGAATCTAGGCACAGGTTTTATAACCGCATCGTATTTTATCTGCTAACTTCCAGAGAATTAAGAACTTGACGCTTCTGCAGTACAGTACCTAAATAATTTGTCTCCAACACTCGCGAAACTATTATATGGCGAATCCTTTGAAATCACCACTAAATATATAATGAAACTAAGCCTACACCATTGTTCGCAATAACACTTCTATAACTTTTAAAAACTGTAGAAAGAGTAACTTGAAGAGCTAGAAGCTCAACCTAGCGTCTTAAATTTTAAAACACAGGATTTGTAGTTACCATAAGTCCCGCCTACTTCACAACCAGCCCATCACAATTTATATGTTCTACGTTGCCAAATTGTACACATCATATCAGTATCTTCTTCATTTTCTTTGCTTTTCAATCTTAAGTATATTTTTACATACTTTTATAATTTTCAAAACTACGCTTTCCATAAGTGTCTCTTGGATTTGAGAACGTTATTGACTTCCCACGTATTTGGCCTCGATTTTAATGGAATTCTTGTTTAATTATTTTCCGACAGTTAGATAACATCGCTATTCTTATTTCGAACTAACTGGTTTCTCCAACTTGACTTGTCTTTGCTATTGACCGTTACCTAAACACAAAGTTTTAACTTGTGCTCTTTTGACATTATGCCTCATTAATGACTTGCCTAAATAGAATTATAACTAAGATATGTTTACTTTATTTGTTAATTTCGAAATATGAAGTTATTTCTATATTTTCTCATTGACTTCTTATGAAATAGTCATTAATTTAATACATGTCGGTATATCATTTAAGAAAAAGTTGCATTTTAGTGACAAGACAGGCTTTTGCATGCGCTCAGCCAAATTATCCCTTCTTACCTATCATTGCCTAATCTATAGTGGAGGAGCAGCTAGATTAACCCTCTTTAGGAGCATGTAAAAAATAGCATACGTAGACAAAACTTTTTATGGATATTTTTAATTACTTGTTGTTTTGAATCATTTATAATATTTTGCAATTAATTTTAAGCTTCGATCCTACGTTGCATCAGCCCAAATGCCCAAAATATGTGTACGACGTGAAGCTAGTTTGCCCATTGCATTTAAAACATACCACCCAGCCTCGCCCATACACGCGCGCGCACAAACACACACACAATACTGCTAAATATCAGAAAATACAATAGTCGAATTACTCCACATTTGACATTAATTTATGAGCGCACAAAACTTCCAGCAGTATATTGAATTAAGAGGAATGTTGTAGCGTATGAAAGTCACACTAAATTATTATTTTATGATTTCTTCGGATCTTTATGTTGCAAACGTGAAATGATATTCGGAAAGTGCTTAACGAAGTTATGTCATAGAAATCCTCTATAGTTCGAGTTGTTTCATGACGCTATTGTAACGAATTGTTGATTAATGTTTACATAAAGTCGGTAATAATATAAGTAAGTTCGATTTGTGGGAGAGGTGGGTTATTCATTCAGTAGATTTATTTGTTTTTGTCGAGTGTAAAATTGGACGATTGGAAGTTACCCTTTCTCGCAGAATAAACATGGGTGTAACTACAGAAATAAAGGAAATTGCTGAATAAGGCAACGCTTACGGAAGTGCTGAAACTCGGGTATGTGTGAATCTAAACTAACAGAACGCTGACGCCTCACGGCGTTAGATATTTACTCTGATAGAACTGAGTTTACAAGGGAAGACCCTCGGAAGGTGATGCTGAACATTTCTGTGCTGGTCGAGCTCGTGATCTTTTTATAAATGTGTATAAGAAATAACTTCAACTATAATTAGAGAATAATATGGACAGGTATGGTCAGTAGCATTTCGCGGAGGTTTCTTTGTCAACCTAAGAACCATCTCCTTCTCGAGCACCTCTAGGCAGTTCTCTCCCCGGAGCTACGCCACCTATGTAAATTTGAAACTTGAGTTTTATTTATGGACCCTATTTAACGGCTGTAGTTTTCAGCGTCCTATTCTACATGGGAATGAAACACCGATTAATTTTGCTCAGACCTATTTTTATCAGCCTTGAGGTTCTTTTACTCGATACCACAGCAACACCGGCTTTGCTTCCCTTCCAAAGGAAGCCGTACGAAGGATCTTTATGTCCGAAAATGTTCCAAAGTTCTCCACCGGACTGAACACTTGTGCGCCAGGTCGGCATACTATCTTTAGACCGCGGAGGATGGCATCACCTATGCAGTACCCTGTATTTACCGGGGATTAAGATATATCTCTGCAGTGATTTGTTGTCAATGACACAGTTTCGTAATTAGTCCAATTTCGGAACTGAGTTTCGGTAGCACCACTTCTTTGTGTGGTGTGGCTTTAATATAACAGGTGTCCACCATGGCTCTTGGCCACAGTTTTATCTGGGTTTAGTTCAGCTGTCTCTTTAATTTGCCCAACAGGAATAATGCATAGCTATGTCGTTATTATTGGTGATTAAGAACTTAGAAATTGGCGCGAGATGTATAGATCGTTAAGCTTCGGGTGTGGTACTGGTTGGTTTTTACTTCCTTTATCACGTACAACATACATAGTATGTAGAGATTCGACACGAAGGTTTTCAAAAAAAGGTCCCCCCCCCATCCCCAGCTACCCTTTACATGGAACTTTTTTCGAAAACTTTGATTATCTCAAAAATGGCTCTAACGATTTTGATTAAAATATCGTATATTAAAGATATTTACCTGACAAATAATAGATATGTATATCTTGAATTTTCTGGGAATAGTCCCTGAAGACTATTTTATTCTGGGTGAATTTTACAGAATTTTGCAAACTGCTAAACCGTAAGGGATAGACAAAAACGTACCTTACAAGAATGTAGAGCACACTAAAACACACAATTTATGTTATATAATTTTTTTTTTCGTGCTGTTGATCGCTTTTGAGATATTTCTTGCTTTTGGTTTTAGCTTTGAAAAACGTTTACTTTTCTCATACAGGAATCTGTCAACTCGTGTCCAAACAAACAAAGGAACTTCAGTCGCATAGCAACCAGCTTTTGACTATCACTTTAACCTATGGTACTCACTTATTTTGCTTCTACTTACAAGGAAGCAAGTTATACGACTATTTTTGCTAATATTTTCTTGATTAGTATGAAGTAAATAGAAGCATTACCTTTTGAACAATAATTTGTTGCAGAGATGTAGAGAAAGTCATGTGAATGGAATACATCAGATTTTTAAGTGAATATTCTAGTAGTTTATTTATGAGCGATGGAAACATAAAAGAATAATCATACATCAACAAAATGTTAGTATCAGGCATCTGCTTTAAAGAAAATGATGATTTGATGCAAAGTACAGATTAATTAACATTTGAAGACTAAAGGATATCGTCAGTGGGTGCTGACGTCATATCCTATCCAATATGCTGGACAACAGATCAAAATACAATGAGTACACAGTAGAAATTGTACACGGTAGCAGGTAGAGAAAGTTTTGTGAATGTTACATATTCAATGTTACATGTGTAGTATTGTGCATTTATAATATGAGCTGAAAGTTATATAAATTATAAACTTTTACTTAGCTCCGTTATCATCAGAACTGTCCCTTGAAAAATGTTGTGTTACATTCACATGACTTTCCTACACTCTGTCATTTATTAATGGATGTAAAAAATCTACTCCTATGGCTGCTTATGTTTCTATCTACTTCTGTTTAGTCGAAATAAACCTTTGCAGAAATAGTCACATTACATATTTAGTTATAAATGCAAAGGGAACTACGATAGTCAAATGTTTAAGAATTGCACGCTATATACTGCTCTTGAAATCTCATACAATCGAAAAAACCAAATGAAAACATGAACAATCCAAACCATTATGGTGACGCATCGTAAAATTTGGAAAATCCACATTATTTAAGATATGTTGTTGAAATTTATACCAGTTATTGTACACAATGATAGTGATGTTTTTATCTTATATCAAAATTCTACCTTGTATGGTTATTTAAATAATAGTTCTTTATCATATTAATTCACTATTACATTTATGATCCACCTAATGCAGTTTTAAAAACATTCAAATAAAATATTTCACGTTTATAGAACTGATTTTACAAATAGATATATTATATATTTTTATATTAAGCTTAAATACTGTGACAAAACGATTACGTTTAATAACTACCAAATTAGTTAATTTTCATAATTTAATAACTTATTTCTCGCAACTGGTGCACTATTTCGGAAATAAACTACATGATCATTTTCTTTTGTTTTGTAGTTAACGTCCTTTAACCTGTATGGTCATATCGGACGATGAATGAAATTGGTGAAAGGGTGCTCAAATGATCTCGAGGTCCATGGAGCTTAAAGTTACTCGACATTTGTCTTCTCAGGATAAGGGAAAACCCCGAAAAAAAAACCTTATCCGGGTAAATCAGCCTGAGCGAGATTCGAACTCACGATCTGTTGAATGGGAAGGAGACACGCTACTACCACACTGTCCAGGTGGGCTTTCTTTAGTGTGAATTTGAAAGGCAGTATAAATATGTTGAAACATATCGGTAAACAACTGAATCGCGTGGAACATTTTCTGCGTGGAAAAGTGTTGGAAAACAGTTTGCAAGAGAATAAGGTTTAAAGTTGGAAGTGCTATTAATAAGCATGTGGATATCTAATTATAGTTTCAGTTAATTGCATGTTAAAGTTCGCACAGTGGAAAAAAAAAACACAATATGTTTTGTTAAAGTTTTGAATACATTACATTTCATTACGAAAAAAATTGATGTGTTCCATTTACATGACTTTCTCTACATCTCTGTAAAAATTACTGTTAAAAAGGTTATTCTTCTATTTACCTCATGCTATAAGAAAAATAGCAGAAATGGTTTTATTTCTTGCTTTCCTGTAAGTAGAAAGGAAATAAGGGAGCAACATAGGCTAAAGGGAAATTCAAATATTTTAAAAGCTGGCTGCCAAGTGATTGAAGTTTCATTGTATTTATGGCTAGGAGTACACCAATTCCCGAATGAGAAAAGTATGGATAAGTATTTTAAAACTGAAACCGTTACAAGGAATCTATCAAAAACAGTCAACCCCTCAAAAAAATGTATATAACATAAATCATGTGTTTTAACAAGCTCTGCATGTTTTATTAAGTAATTTTTTGTTTATCTCTTAAGGTTTACCAGTTATGCAAAATTCCGTAAAATTCATCCAGAATAAATATGTCTTCAGAGACTGCTTCCAGAAAATTTAAGATGTAAATATTATTTGTCATGTAAATATCTTTAATAAATTAAATGTTTTAAAAATGTTTCCACGTAAAGGGTAGTTGGTGCTGGGGGATTTTCTTGCTTCAATTCGCATCCTTGGAGGATACTGAACGTAAAAGCCAAGTTTGGTATTTAATGGACTTTTCGTTTTTGAGCTATGCTGACACACGAAGACATTTTTCTTAAAATATTTTTTTTTGGATTCATGGGATTTCAAAGCAATTATTCCTGTTGAAATCTCGGTACGGAAATTTTGGGTGGAATACAATGTCAATCTTCTATACATACTATGTACATATTACGTGTAAAGAAAGTAAAAAATAAGTGTTCAACTTTTCAAAATTTTTGTCAAATTTCAAGATGCATCACTATAATAACGGATATCCTGCAAATTACATGTCACAAAAAAAATAAATGGAAACAAATTTTGTGTTTTAAGAAAATCTATAATTTTGTGCAGATTGCATAAAGTTTGCCAATTACACAAAAGTATAAAAATTCCTTCCGAATAAAAAGGACCTCACAGGCTATTCCCAAAAATATAAAGATATTCATTTCATTTGTCATGTAAATGTATTTAATATACTGTAGTTTAATCAAAATCATTAGTTCCACTTTTGAGGAAATAAAAAAATTCGAAAAATGTTCCATGGTAATCGGGAATGAGAGGATTTTCTTGAAAATACTTGAGTCGCATATTTGGAAGATATTGAACTTAAATGCCGACATTAATATTCATCCGACTTTTCGTTTTTAAGCTATACTGTTGACAAACACTCACACACACACATACACACACACATTTAAGGCTGTTTTTAACTGGGCCTCAAAACATATATTTGAGGTTAAATCTAGGTGTTGAATATTTTCTTACTTAATGATGATGATGAATGATGACGAGATAATGATGATTATAATAATAATAATAATAATAATAATAATAATAATAATAATAATAATAATACCCTCACCATAAACTACCCTTTACATGGAAAAATTTTCAAAAACTTTGATTTTCTCAAAATTGGCTCTAACGATTTTGATTAAAATATCGTATATTAAAGGTTTTACCTCACAAATAAAATGTACAACTTGAATTTTTTGGGAATATTCTCTCAAGACTACTTAATTCTTGATGAATGTTTAGGAATTTTGCATAACTACTAAAACGTAAGAGGTGGACAAAAGTTTACCACACAAAAATTGTAGACCTCCTTTAAACACACAATTTGTTATATACATTTTTTTTCGAGGAGTTTATCGTTTTTTAGATATTCCTTGTTTTTTGCTTCAGTTTTAAAAATATTATACTTTTCTCATACAGAAATTTATCAAGTCCTGTCCATACAAACAAATGAACTTCAGTCACATAGCAACTAGCTTTTGACTATCACTTCAACCTATGATACTCCCTTATTTTGTTTCTACTTACAAGGAAGCAAGTAATAAGGATATTTCTCCATTTTTTCTTGATTAGCATGAAGTAAATAGACGCATAAGCTTTTTAACAATAATTTCTTGCAGAGATGTTGAGAAAGTCATGTGAATGAAACATATCAGGTTTTTTATTTTCTTCTCCCTTCCTCCCTGTGGCTATCATCCTTATTTTTATTAATATTTTATCCAGCTTTACCACCAGTACTTCCCTTTCTTAATTATCTTGTTTCATATATACTTTTTTAGCAGATTCTTATCTTCGCTCTTTAGACATCTATACCAGTATTTCTATATCTTCATACTCTACATAGAAAACGGGTGGATACTTGTAGCAAGAGGCTAATAAACCAATTACATTACCTTCATGTGCCAAAACAGCACCTATATCTGTTCATTTGATTATTTGCAAGGAAGGCATTACTTTTTAGGCACAGGAAATCTCTGTAGAGTGATTTCAAAGTGAAGGTTTCGTTGTATATGCAAGGAGAATTGGATTTATTTTGGGTCTGGGGGATATATATTGATGTGCTGAATTCTTCAAAAACATACCGTTGTTTCATTTGTCACTGGAGAGTAACCAAATCAACAAACCAATTCAGGAAACTACGTAACTGCCGTCTGAATAAATCCTGTAAAGGATACTGAAGTTTTAAAACCCCGACATCAAACACCTCCAAATTTAAAGATTAAAGACGCGTAAAGTGAAAATGCTTATGAACTATAGGAAAATGCTAACTTCAGTAGACCTAGTTAAAAGTTTAAATCTAAACTTGGAAAATCTGATGTGCTCCATTCAAATGCCTTTTTCTACATCTCTGCAACAAATTTTTTTTTTTAAATTTATTTGTTTAATGTCGCTTTAACTGCAATGGTTACATCGCGACTTCTCAATAGATTTACAGTACATTAGTTGAATACATTCTCAATGCAAGTTTAAACATACATATACAAGGTATACATAAAAAAGTAAACTCAATGCAGTAGTTTACAGTAAGAGAAAAGTTATTTTATGTTTGTTGTGAACTATGACAATATTTAGCATTTACTTTAACATTTTGAAATATTTTCGAAACAAGAACTTTAGATTAAATTATATGATACAATTGGATTACTTGTAAGAAGTTCAAGACTTTTTGGAGAATTGTAGTTGGTCCAGGGTTGTCGGGAGTTCGTCTGGCACGTTAATGTGGTTCGTTGTTCCTCATAGACACTGCAGTTGGTAATAAGATGTTTCACTGTTAGCTGGCAGTTGCAAATATTACACATCGGTAGGTCTTCACGAGACAGAAGGTATGAATGTGTGAGTGATGTATGTCCAATACGCAGACGAGTCAGTACAGTCTGGTCCTTACGATGAAATGATTTGTATGAATAGCTAGAATCGGCGAGAGTGTGTACTTCATGCAGTTTGCTGTTGGACAGGGTAGACCATTCTTGTTTCCACTTTTGGATAATGACACCTTGAACAAAGTTGCTGTAGTCACGGTGAGGAGTCTTGAAATCTGGTAGGCTACACGAAGGTCTGGTAGCTTCTTTGGCCGCTTCATCTGCCCTTTCGTTTCCCGGTATACCTACATGCGACGGGAGCCAAAAGAGCAAGATTGTTTTACCAGAAGACAGTATTTTGCTATGTACTGTTTGGATCTCCAGGAGCAGTGGATGTGTGGGGTGCTTCTGCTGAAGAACAACTAGAGCACTCATGGAATCACTGAAGATGATGTAGGAGTGTTGCTCATTGGTTCGAAGAATGTATTCCATAGCGAATTTAATGGCTAGTAATTCACACGAGAAGATGGAGATATATTTGGGTAGACTGTACAACATTGTGAGTTTGGGAAAGCATACAGCACAGCCACAACTGTTGCCATATTTTGATCCATCTGTATAGATGTGTTGATAATCGGGGTAGCTTGAACATATTTCGTTAAACAGTCTGAGGTAGGTAAACTTGTCAGTCGTCTCTTTGCGGTATCTCGCTAAGCAGATATTTATACTGGGAGTTTTGGATCTCCAAGGGATGATTTCTGCATCATAGGAGTAAGGAATCAACGGTGGAAGCGTCAAATTGTAGTCTCTGAGGACTTGTTGGACTCTGCTTAAGAAAGGCAAGATGCGATCATTTTTATTAGAAGAAATTATGAGAGGATTTCCGGGAAGGATATAGGAGGAAGTACATGGGTGAGCCTTGGTAGCAGATTTTATAGCATATTTTAGGCTTAGCATTTTCCTCCTTATACAGAGAGGTGGCTCGTTTGCTTCAATTTGAAGACTATTAATTGGACTGGTGTGAAAGGCTCCCAAGGCAATTCTCAGTGCTGAAGACTGGATGCTGTTCAGTGCATTGAGGTTGGTAGGCCTAGCCGAGTTGTAGACGGTGGAACCGTAATCCAACTTGGAGCGAACGATTGATCTGTATGTGCGAAGTAAAACGGTGAAGTCAGCACCGCATGTTTTGGATGCCAGCATTTTTAGTAGATTGAGACGTCGAATACATTCGGCCTTAAGGCACCTAATGTGTTCACTCCAGTTCAATCTTTGATCAAAATGTAGGCCCAAAATACGAACACTTTTAACAATAGGTATTATGTCGCTCCCTAATAGAAGTCTAGGTTCTGGTGAGTCCTTTCGTAGTCTGTTGAATACAACACATTGGCTTTTTTGTGGCGAAAACTTAAGTCCAGTATCATGGCTCCATTTCTGTAGGTTGTTGAGAGTGTCTTGTAGCAGTGTTTGGGTAGTTTCCTGGTTTTTCCCCCTGCAAAAAATTGTTAAGTCGTCTGCAAAGAGGCAAGCCCCAACAGGAGGACTAAGACAGGAAACCACGTTATTGATTGCGACCAAAAATAGAGTCACGCTTAGAGCCTTGCGGAATGCCATTGTCAAGTTTGATGCTTCGAGAGAGAACTCCATTTGCTCTTACCCTCATGGTTCTGTCTTGAATGAAATTGTATATAAAGGCGATCATATTCCCTTTAACGTTGTGTTTCAGCAGAGACAGAATTATATAATCTCGCCAGACTGTGTCATATGCTTTCTCTATGTCAAGACTTACTAAAGTCATATGTTGTCGGTTGATGAACGTGTGACAAATCTCAGTTTCAAGCAAAGTTAAATTATCAATAGTGGAGCGTTGTTGTCGGAAACCATTTGGAATATCTGCGAAAAAAGAGTAGACTCCAAATACCAACGAAGTCTTCTATTAACTATTTTCTCCAAGAGTTTGCATAATGTAGATGTGAGGGAGATTGGACGATAGTTTTCTGGGAGTAATGGGTCCCTATTAGGTTTACGGATAGGTATAACTATGGAAGATCGCCACTGATTGGGGAAAAGCTTGGATGTCCAGATATGATTAAATAGGTTTAAAATGTATATTAAGGCGTTCTCTGGTAGTTGTTTAATAAATTCATATGGTATGTGGCCATGTCCTGGGCTTCTACTATTGCAGTGAGATAGTTCTTCCCGTAGCTCTTATAGAGTTATTTCCTCATTGAATTCTTGACGGCTATCTTCAAATATTTCCTGTTGTGTCAGAGCTGGAGTGGATTTTTTAACATGAATAAAATTGGTGTCGTAAGAAGAGTCACTGGAAAACTTGGAGAGTGTAACAGCTAGAATATCGGCTATGATCTGGCAGTCTGAGATAGGAGCCGTGGAATCTGAAGATACAACATGAGATATTGAATGTGGTCAATGTGTGGCTTGAATTTGTTTCCATATCTCTGATTGCGTTGTTTTGTTGTTTAATGACGATAAGTAGGTCAACCAAGTTTCTTGTTTACTTCTTTTAATTTCCCTACGCGCAGCTGCACGTAGACGTTTGAATTCGGGTTTGTTCACTACACTCGGATGTCGTTTCAATAAATAGTAAGCTTTGTTCTTTCTTCTAATCGCTTCTGCACAGCTGTCATTCCACCAAGGTACTCTATGTTTTCCTATCCTCGTTTAATTTAGAGGGATACTAATCTTGGCTTGTTTGAGTATGGTAGTAGAGAAGTTGTTGACGATATCGTCAATGTTTATCTGAGGAAATATACTATGTTCGGGAAGTTCATTGACAGCTTCTTGGATGAGCTTCCTGTATAGGGACCAGTCAGCTTGATTCAGCTTCCAAGATGGAAAATAAGTGCTCCGATTAAAGGTGAAGCTGAAGTCGATTATTATGGGGAAATGATCGCTTCCATGAAGTGTTTGATATATAGACCATTGGAACATGTGAGCTATTTCGGGAGAACATAGTGTTAAGTCAATACTACTGTAGGTATCATGTGCAATGTCATAGCGTGTAGAGATGGAGAGTTTAGGATAACTAAGTTGAATGTGTTAATAAGAGATTCAATTACATTTCCCCTTTGATCAGTTCTATTACTACCCCATAAGAAATTGTGACTGTTGAAATCACCCAGGAGCACAAAAGGTTGCGGGAACTGATTGACTAGTTCGGCTAGGATATCCACATCAATGTCTGTACTATTTGGGAGATAGATATTGCAAAATCATGTATCAGTTCTTAGAAAAACGGAAACCGCCACTGCTTCCAGTCGGGTCTGGAGTATAATTTCTCTCTGAGGTAGGTTGTCGTGTACGTACGTTGCCACGCCCCCACTGGCATGACAAGCATTTATTCTGTTCTTATAGTAACAGGTATAGTTGCGAAGGGTAGCTATGTATTTGTCATGGAAGTTGGTCTCTTGTAAATTAACAATTCCGGGTGAGTGTGTTCACATAATCAATTGTAAGTATTCAATTTGTGATCGATAACTGTTGAGGTTCCATTGCAAAAATGAGAAATGGGAATTCATGTTGATGAATTAGGAGGCGAATCAGGAGTATTGTTGGCGGCAAAGCTTCTACTTTGTGTAGCTCCTTCCAACAATTTCTTTTCTAGTCGTGTAGTTTTGTTTTTTAGTTTGTTACTAGGGAGATGTGGATGTATTTTTCGAAGAGTTTCTGCTACTGATTTAATATCTGGTGTGTATGTTTCAGCAATGTTGGCAACATTGGTGCTTCCAACAGCGTTTTCATAAAAACTTACTAGTTGGATAAAATTAAGCGCATATTCTGCAGGATTTTCCTCTATTATATGTTTGATTGGTAATAGTTCTTTATGCATGTTGGGTGATTTCTTAGAACGCTTTGCTGTGGTTTTACTGTTTGCTTATCGTTAGTATCCTCAGAAGACTCCTCATCTAGGTTAGGTGGTTTCTGAAGTTCTGGCTTTTCGCCCTCCTTAGATGCCTGGTCTAACGTGCTGGCTGTCGACATGCGGCGTTTTGCGCGAGTTGACATGTTTCTTGGTGGATCGTTTGGTGGCATAGCTACGTTATTTATTGCGCTTGGTGGATCGCCTTCCCGGGCAGATGCGATAGGCGCATTGTTACTAGGTACTGGTGGTAGTACCGGTTTCACCGAGTGATTCTGTACCTTAGGTGCAAGGTCACTGTCGGGGAGATTGGGTTCTTCAGGAGTACACAAAGGAGGATACTCCTCTGAAGTGCTACCAGAAGCTGGTGATTGTTGTGTTGGCACTGTTGTGTCACATTGTCGGGCCAAGTGCCCCTTCTTCTTACACAAAGAGCACATTGGTGTATCCGTAGATACGTAAATCCAGTAGCTGGTTTCTTGAAAGTGGACTTGGAAGCATTCAGGCAATTTGTCATATTCATCAGCTTTGACGTAGAACTGCCTACGAAAGCTTAGAATATGTGAAAAACCGGGAGTAGTTAATCCGGCTCGAATGTGGCTAATGGCAGAAACAGGCTGTATGCCGTAGGTGGCTAAGTAATTTTCCAAAACATAGTTCGGTAGTATTGGGCACACATTGGATAGTACCACTCTTCTTTGTTTGGTTAGAAGTGGGCGAAGTTCTAGGGAAATTTCGTTGATTTTAATTTCAGAGTGACTGTTGGCTGACTCGTCCGCTACTCTCTTATTTGCTAGATACATGCAAATTCGATTGTTGGAGATGCGGGAAACGAAACGTATATTTGCTGGTTCTGTGAGTTTACCAATTGCATATACATAATCCTTGATAGTTATACCTTCATGGGCAGAAATTGCTATAGCTTGATCTTTGGTAGGTCCGCACTGAGTGACAGTTGAATAACTTTGGGTTGGTTTGTTAACATTGGGGTTAATAGAAGCCATTTGGTTTACCTGACGTGCTGCTGCCATTCGTGTATTTCGAGTCGTTTAGACCCGTGGCACGTAAAAATAAGCTGTAAATTTCACAATTAAGTATATTCCTGTATTTAAAAGTTACTCGCGTGTCACAAGAAGAAACACACACTGATTTAACAGTGAAAATATAATATTTTGCAGCACTATCTCAGGAAACGTTTTCAGTCTGTCATGACCTTCTTGAACCTTGAACAAATTAATGTTAAAAAGCTTATGCTTCAATTTACTTCATGCTAATTGAGAAAAAATTAGCAGAAATTGTCTCATTTCTTGCTTCCTTGTAAGTAGAAGGGAAATAAGGGAGTACCATTGGTTAAAGTGATACTCAAAAGGTAGTTGCTAGATGACTGTAGTTCCTTTGTTTGTATGGGCACGAGTTGACAAATTCCTGTATGAGAAAAGTACAATTTTTTCAAAGCTGAAACCAAAAACAAGGACTATCTAAAAAATGATCAACTCCACGAAAAAAAATTATATAACATAAATTGTGTGTTTTAATGTGCTCTACATTTTTGTGTGGTAGGTGTCCATCTCTTACGGCTTAGCAGTTATGCAAAATTTCGTAGAATTCGTCCAGAATAAAGTACTCTTCAGAGGCTATTCCCAGAAAATTCAAGATATACATATTATTTGTCAGGTAAATATCTTTAATATATGATATTTTAATTAAAAACGTTAGAGCCATTTTTGAGAAAGTCAAAATGTTCAAAAAAGTTTAATGTAAAGGCTAGTTGGGGGTGGGGGGATTTTTTTGAAAACCTTCGTGTCGCATTCTTCGAAGAAACCATACTTAAATACCAGGTTTGGTATTCAACGGTCTTTGAGCTATGCTTTCCACAGACACACACAGATAGACAAACACACAGATACACTCACCTTTTTGTAAAAATGCTTTTTTTGGATTCAGGGGGACCTAAAAATGTATTTCCGGTGAAATCTCGGTATCGAATTTTTGGGTGGAGAACAATACCTTCTCTATACACTATATACATAGTACGTGTAGAGAAAGTAAAAATTGAAATCAATAACAAGGAATACTTCGAAAACAGCCAACTCCACGAAAAAAATGTATATGATAAATATTTTGTGTAGTAAGTTTTTGTCTATCTCTTACGGTTTATCAGTAGCAAAATTAATTTAAAAGCATACAGAATAAAAAGGTCTTTAGAGGCTATTCCCAGAGAATTAAGATTTTATTTGGCATGTAAATAACTTAAATATAAGAGATATAATCAAAATCCTTAGATTTTGAGAAAATTAAAATTTTCGAACTGTTTTCCATGTAAAGGTTAGATTGGGGTGGGGGAATTTTTTTTTTAAATCTTTGTGTCACATCCTTGGAAGTTACAGAATTAAATACCAAGTTTGGTATTTAACGGTCTTTTGTTTTTAAGCTATGTTGTTCAAAGACATACACTCTCGGACCTTTTTCTAGTTTTTTTTATTCAGGGGGACCCAAAACATGTAGTTCCGGTGAAATCTCGGTATCGTAATTTTGGGTGCATTCTCTATACACTAAACACTATGTACATAGTACGTGTAGATATACTAAAAATCTGATGCTTTAAAATCACATTACTTTCTATACCTATTCTTCTAAATAAAAGGTAACGGCTAAACACCGGTAGGGGCATCTCATCTATGAAGATCTATTGCGTGTTAACGTCTCTAGAAGGAAGGAATGATGAGAGAGAACCACTGGCGGGGTGCAGTCAGGCTACAGAGTCACGCGGAGGTCCCTAAGCATTTGGCTGATAGTTGATCTCGTCGCCAGGAGTGCCACGGTTTCCGCCTTAACTCCGAGAACACCATTCACAAAGCGGATATATTCGCGCGCCACCTGCCAGCACAGCCACACACCAGGAGCCCAGAGGCACACACAGACACTTAAAAGATGACAAGGTAAGGACATCCTCAAGAAAACTAGTAACATCAAGTCCTGAGAAGGCCCAGACGTAGAAGTTTAAGCACGACACCGTCATACTACGTCTTCAAAAACCTGGGCTACATAAAATAATAAATATGTTTTCTGAATATTACAGAAAGGGCATGAGCCATTGCAAAACGAACTGTTAGCAAAAGGGAGGTACCAGGTGACGTATTGTAGCAGAAATTGTGCGGTATAACGCTTGCGGGTATGTCACTTGTAAATGGAATAAAATTCGCAGGATTTTACAAACATATAGAGAAGGCAGAAAACGATTACTATGAGAAGGTATATCTAGTGCAAAGAGTCATCAACAGTAATGTTTCGCTAAGAGATGACATCATTTTTTATTTTTCTCTTTCTCCTCCAGCGAAAATGAGCCCAACTTCAAAGGGCGAGCCAAAACCTTTGTTTGAGATAAGTGCATGGTTATATAAGCCTTATATTCTGATCAAAATGAACAAATTTTAACGCTTTAGTTTCACCACCATTTAGCAATAATACACAGTCCAATGCTGACATTTTCTACTACAGAGTGATTATATTATCAAATGAAGGTGTATACGTTGGTCAGAGTCTTTTGAAAAAGTGGAAGCGGGAGACAGGGAGGCTCGTGACTGCACAGGGGGCTAATGCTAAGTGATCTTGCATCTGCAAACTTTATCCGCCTTCTGCCACTTTCTAACCTAAGTAACGGTAATAATAATAATACATTGAAGTAATAAGTTATCACATGTTACACTGCCCCCTAAATTTTCGCTGCCAACATTTGAAAACGGCAGGCTTTTAAGTAACAATTGAATATTACAATAATCTTTAATTCTTACATCTATGATTAGGTATAGACATAATTGTTTACTGAAATGCTTACTGACTGCATTCCTACCATGGATTATGAGGAGGCGGAAAAGCAGTATATTTAATTAAAGATTTGAAATTTTCTCGGTGTTGATTGTTACAGATAACTTCACGCGATAGCAACCGAGTTAGATTGGAATCGGAGAAATCCAAGCTTTCGACCATCTTGACCATCTGAACTTCCTCCATGACGAAGACCACAGAGTCAGTTGGATTTCTCCGATTTTTGTTTAACTCAGTTGCTATCCCGTGAAGTATATACGAGGGCCAACCAGAAAGTGACAGACGATTTGGCATAACTAAATAATAACGAAACATACCAACACAAAACTTTATTTGCAAAGTTACAATACCTTTCTCTATCTCTCAACGTAGTCTCCATTCTGTCAAGACATTTACTGTCGTGTGACACCACTTTTTACAGCTGATGTTATACATTTCTACCGCCAAAGAACTTATTCGTTTTTACTTTCTCTATACGAACAATGAACATAGTGTATAGAGAAGGTATTGCACCCCACCCAAAAATTCGATACCGATATTTCACCGTAAATATATGTTTTAGGGTCCCTTTTATCTAAAAAAATGTATTTTCAGAAAAAGATCCGTGTGTGTGTGTGTGTGTGTCCGTGTGTCTCTGAACACGATAACTCAAAAACGAAAAGTCGGTAAAATACCAAACTTGGTATTTAAGTTTAGAATCTTCCAGGGATGCAACACGAAGATTTTAAGAAAAATTCCCCCACACAAACTACCCTTTACAAGGAACTATTTTCGAAAAATTTTATTTTCCAAAAATGGCTCTCAAGATTTTGATTAAAATATCGTATAATAAAGATATTTACCCGACACATAAAATGTATATTTTGAATTTTTTGGGAAAAGGCTCTGAAGACTTGAGTGAATTTTTCGGATTTTTTATAATTGCAAAACTGTAAGAGATAGACAAAAACTTACAACACAAAAAATGTAGAACACATTAAAACACACAATTTATGTTGTATACATGTTTTCTTGGAGTTGATCGTTTTTGAGATATTCCTTGTTTTTGTCTTCAGGGTCGAAAATCTTAACCTTTCTCATACAGGAATTTGTCAACTCATGTCGATACAAACAAAGTAACTTCAGTCTCATAGTAACCAGCTTTCGACTATCGCTTTAACCTATGCTACTCCCTTATTTCCTTTCTACTTACAAGGAAGAAAGTAATAAGACTATTTCTGCTAATTTTTCTAGATTAGCATGAAGTGAATAGAAGCATAAGCTTTTTAAGAATAATTTGTTGCAGGGATATAGAGAAAGTCATGTGAATGGTACACATCAGATTTTTATGAATGCACAAAACAATTCGTATTTTATAGGCAAATAATGCAAGTGTATGGTGATAATGCAATGAGCGTGTCTTCAGTGAGGAAATTGCGCATAATTTGCGGGTAATCAAGGAAGAACCAGTGAGCAGGACAAACATCAGAGTGGAAGTTAATCAATCGTTATAAAGGAATTGAAAGCAAATGGTGTTGAAAGAACTCAGAAAAACCGGTATTTCACTTTCGTCACCATACATAACTTTTTTGGTGGAAAATATTCCGCAACCGATGAAAACCTCAACATCTTGGCTCAGATCTTTAGCGGTGGAAGAGCATTGCAGAGGCATTGAAACACCGGTACCACGTGTCAATAAATAGCTTGTTTAGTAATAGCGCTTATGCTGAGAAATAAAGGTATTGTAACTTTGTAAATAAAGTTCTGTGTTCATATGTTTCGTTATTATTTAGTTATGCTAAAACGTTCGTTACTTTCTGGATCGCCCTCGTATATAATTTTAATGTTATCCAAGAAGCATCAGTTTTAAGCCGGTTTTCAAAACATAATATTGCATCTACGCTGCTCAGAGAGGAGAAAGATAATGAGGCCAATAGATGGGTAGAGTGGGAGATAAATTTGAAAAGAATAGATGAGACCAATAGAGAGGGAGAGAAGTAGCATAGCAGATATAAGATTCTGCTAGTAATAGTAATAAATGCACTTCTCTTTCTCTCTCAATCATACTAATTTAAGTATGTGGAAAATATGAGGTCAGATTGCAGTAAAATTGGATTTAATAGCAAGGAGAGGTAAATTTCTGAGTGCAACCTGCAGAAAACTTGGGCCTCAGAAATGAATACAAATTACAGAGCTTATCTGCCGTTAGAACTGGAGAGTTTTAATCTCAGGCAGTTAAAAGCTTCATGACGTGAGAGCTGTAGGCTAATTACCGCATTAACAATCCATGCCACAGGTGCGAGGGATACATTTAGTAAAGTGCTTATATTTTGTTCACAACTTCTGCAAACACTGTCATTCACAACAAAGTAACAGTTCGTTTACTGAATTACCAAAGGTAGCTTTTGTTCCGTCACTCCTGAAGAGCGCGGCAGTTAAATTGCTCAAATTAGCCGTTTTCTCACCTCATAACATGCATAAGGGCACATGGTTCAAAGCCAGAAAACATTAACAAGCAAAGTATTTTAAAACAGGTCCCAACTTGGAAATAAATCGCACTATATTTTCTGAATGCAGAGTAAGATATAATATAAACACAATTATCAAAAACTAAACTGGCAAAGTAATTTTTATTTTCTCTATACGAACTATGTACATAGTGTATAGAGAAGGTATTGTATTCCACCAAAAATTAGATACCGAGATTTCACCGGAAATACATGTTTTGGGTCCCCCTGATTCCAAAAAAAAAAAAGCATTTTTACAAAAAGGTCCGTGTGTGTGCGTGTGTGTCTGCGTGTCTATGGACAGCATAGCTCAAAAACGAAAGTCCGTTAAAAAGTAAATTTGGTATTTAGATTTAGTATCTTCCAAGCATGTGACACGAAGATTTTCAAGAAAATTCCCCCACCCCAACTAACCTTTACATGGAGCCTTTTTCGAAAATTTTGATTTTCTAAAAAATGGCTCTAACGATTTTGATTAAAATATCGTATATCAAAGATATTTACCCGACAAATAAAATGTATATTTTGAATTTTCTGGGAATAGTCTCTGAAGACTACTTTATTCTGAGTGAATTTTCCGGAATTTTGTATAACTGCTAAACCGTAAGAGGTACACAAAAACTTACCACACAAAAAATGTAGTGCACATTAAAACAAACAATTTCTGTTGTATACATTTTTTTGTAGTTTGATCGTTTTTGAGATATTCCTTGTTTTTGTTTCAGGGTCAAAAATCTTAACTTTTCTCATACAGGAATTTGTAAACTCATGTCCACACAAACAAAGGAACTTCAGTCACATAGTAACCAGCTTTTGACTATCGCTTTAACCTATGCTACTCCCTTATTTCCTTTCTACTTACAAGGAAGAAGGTAATAAGACTATTTCTGCTAATTTTTCTAGATTAGCATGAAGTGAATAGAAGCATAAGTTTTCTAAGAATAATTTGTTGCAGGGATATAGAGAAAGTTATGTGAATGGTACACATCAGATTTTTATAAGCCTCCCCGGCATGTAAATACACCTAAATGTGACCACCTGCCTACCATTCTCGTTTATTTGCTAAGGTTGTTCCCGCCGTAAATATGCCTTATACAGGATGTATCTTTATTAGTGTCATTTATTTGGGGCACGTGTTCCTTTCATCAAAACAATAAAAAAAAGTTTATATGAACATGCGTCTGAAAACCATATACTTCAGAGTTACAACACAAAATCGAAATTGCTTCCTTTTGCTTCGATGCATGCAATAAGCCTTGCGTTCCAAGCTCTGACGTTCTCTGTTATTGAGAAAGAATCTCTGCTGATGATATCTTATTCACGGATGAGGCTGATTTTACTCGCGACGGCATCTTCAATTTTCATAACACTCATAACTGAACATTTGAAAATCCTAATGAAGTACATGACTTACCGCATGCATCGAGGCAAGAGAAAGCCACTACGCGCGATTTTTGTAACTATAGATTTTGTGTTGTAACTCTGAAATAAATTATGTTCAGACCCATGTTCATATCTTTTTTACTTTCTCTATACGCACTATGTAGTACATAGTGTATAGAGGAGGTATTTCACTCCACCAAAAATTCGATACCGAGATTTCACCGGAAATATATGTTTTAGGGTCCCTTGTATCCAAAAAAAGTATTTTCAGAAAAAGGTCCGTGTGTGTGTCCGTATGTCTGTGAACACGATAACTCAAAAACGAAAAGTCGATAAAATACCAAACTTGGTATTCAAGGTTAGTATCTTCCAGGGATGCGACACGAAGATTTTGAGAAAAATCCCCCACCTTAAACTACATGGAACTTTTTCCCAAAATTTTGATTTTCTCCAAAATGGCTCTAACGATTTTGATTAAAATATCGTATATTAAAGATATTTACCTGACAAATAAAATGTATAATTTGAATTTTCTGGGAATAGCCTCTGAAGACTATTTTATTCTTGGTCAATTTTACGGAATTTTTTATAACTACTAAACCGAAAGAGATGGACAAAAACTTACCACACAACAAATGTAGAGCACTTTAAAACACACAATTTATGTTATATACATTTTTTTCGCGGGGTGGATTGTTTTTTAGATATTCGTTGTTTTTGGTTTCAGCTATAAAAATATACTTTTCTCATACACGACTTTGTGAACTCGTGTCCATAAAAACAAAGGAACATCAGTCACATAGCAACCAGCGTTTGACCATCACCTATGGTACTCCCTTAATTCGCTTCTACTTACAAGGAAGCAAGAAAAAGACTACTTCTGCTAATTTTTTCTCGATTAGCAGGAAGTAGTAAATAGAAGCATAAGCTTTTTAACAATAATTTATTGCAGAGTTGTAGAGAAAGTCATGTGAAGGAACACACACTTTTTACTGTTTTGATGTCAGGAACATTCCCCCAAATATACGACACCATTAAAGATACACCCTGTATAGCAAATGAGTGAACAGGTGATACAACTTAAATGGAAATCTAAAACTTGCATGACTCCTGCAAACTAAGTGTTGGAAACATGTAGCAAATGTATAACGGATATTTAACTCACAATTGCGGAGTATCCAATAATTGAGCAATCTCTTCCTAATTCAGAATCCGATTTCGCGACGTCAGATAAACTTTCGGTAAGATTAATGATAACGCTCTCAATAATATTGACCATATTGCCATTCAGCACCTACGTTTTGTTTTCTCTTTGACCACATGAATAATTGCTCCTTTCAAATGTATATAGTCAACCTGTGTCAAAGCTGCGCCCTAACTTCTAGCAGTTTGAATGTTTGTTGCCACTAAGCAACTTTCACAAACTCACCACATCACCCTATCAACATATCACACTTTCTGTGTACGGATTTTTCCTTCTTTTGTAACCTTTACACACGATGTGCTCTCATAAGAAACACTCACTTCACTCTTTGTGAAAAAGGTCTGTTTATAAATTGCAGCTTCAACTCAGTGAAGATGCGCTAATGATGCACTATAAACACTCCAGTGTAAAAAGTGATCAAGTTCTCTCATATCCTGCCATAATAATCTACAGATATATCATTTTTAAAGAGAATTCGTTTGACTGAAATAATCTGATGCAGAGAATAAATTGTAATTTTAATTGGGGGAATTTTATTTGCTGACGACCAGGTCATTTTTGGTACTATAGAAGATAAACTTCAAAGAACAGTGTACAAATAGCAACAGAACTATAATCTAGAAATATTTGTAAATACATAAAAGAACTATGGTTTTAAAGGAAAGTTTCCCAGAAGATTAAAAATAGTAATTGGCGGAGGAATAATAGATCAAGTAAAAAACCATTTTTAGAAAACGGTACGTACGTGTGTGTCTGTGAACACGATAACTCAAAAACGAAAAGTCTGTAAAATACTAAACTAAGTATTTAAGTTCAGGGAAGCGACACGATATTGAGAAAAATCTTCCCCCCCCCCCAAACTACATTTTACATGGAAAAATTTCGCAAATTTTTATTTTCTCAAAATTGGCTGTAACGACTTTGATCAAAATACCTTATACTAAACATATTTATATGGCAAGTAAAATGTATATATTTTGAATTTTTTGGGAATAGCTTCTAAAAACCTCTTTTATCTGAATGAATCTTGCTGTATTTTGCGTAACTGTTTAAACCGTAAGAGACAGAAAAAGAACTTACTACACAAAAAATGTAAATCACTTAAAACATGCAGTTTATATCATATAAGTTCTTTTTTCTCGTGGAACTGACTATTTCTGAGATATTCCTTGTTATTTTTTTCAGATTTAAAACACTTAAGCTTTTCTCACACGGAAAGTTGTAAACTCCTGGACCTGCATAGAAACGGATTTTAACCACATGGCAAACAGTTTTTAAAAGATTTGACTATCGTTTTAGCCTAGTACGTTCCATTATACCTTCTTCTTTTAAGAAAGAATTTCTGCTTATGTTTATCTCTAATGGTATGACATTGATAGAATAATAAGATTTTTAACAATAATGTGTTAGGGAGATGTGAGAAAGTCAGGTGAACGGAACACATTAGATTTTCTTTTTTCCATTTGCATCCTGCTAAAACTGCATGTTCTTATTGATGGCATTCAACTTTGAAACGTATTGTCAATGTATTGTACTCGTATACTGATGGGTTTAATTGGGTTTCTTCGTATCTGTAATTTTTACTTTCTCTACACATACTATGTACATAGTGTATAGAGAAGGTATTGTAAACCAACCAAAAATTCAATACCGAGATTTCACCGGAAATACATGTTTTGGGTCCCCCTGAATCCCTCACAAAAAAAATCATTTTTTGAAAAAAGGTCCGTTCGTGCGTGCGTGTGTGTGTGTGTGTGTCTGTGGACAGCATGGCTCAAAAACGAAAAGACGGTTAAATACAAAATTTGGTATTTAAGTTTGGTATCTTCCAAGGATGCGCTACGAGATGCTCAAGAAAACCCCCCCCCCCACTACCCTTTACATGGAACTTGTTTTCGAAAATTTTGATTAAAATACCGTATATTTAAGATATTGACATACCAAATAAAATGTATACCTTGACTTTTCTGGAAATAGCCTCGGAAGACTACTTTATTCTGGATGAATTTTACGGAATTTTGAATAATTGCTAAACCGTAAGAGATGAACAAAAACTTACCACACAAAATAATGTAGAGCATATTAAAACACAGAATTTATGTTGCATACAATTTTACGTGATGTTGATCGTTTTTGAGATATTCCTCGTTATTGATTTCAGTTTTGAAAAAACTCATACTTTTCTCATACAGAAATTTGTCAACTTCTGTCCATACAAAGGAACTTCAGCCACATAGCAACCAGCTTTTGACTATCACTTTAACTTACCAGAAAACAAGTAATAAGCCTATTTCTGCTAATCTTTTTCTCGATTAGCGTGAAGTAAATAGAAGCATAAGCTTTTAACAATAAATTGTTGCAGAGATGTAGAGAAAGTCATGTGAATGGAAGAAATCAGATTTTTGTCATTAGACCACACACACACACAGACACAGACACACACACACACACACACAAATTTCACAGATACATTATCCGTAACAAGCGAAGTAAAAGATTGTAAGCTGTATAGAAATGAGTGTAGGATGTTGTTGCATAGCGGATATTTCAACGAACAACCACCTTAAAATTGAGCATTGTAATTCTTTTACGACATCGAAATACCTCGATGGTGCACTAAAATCTAATCATTCCATCTTAAAGAAAGTTAGGGAAGGTAGGTGTCCCCAGATCAGAGGCAGAAGCGAAATTATTCCGAGAATAAGGAAGAAGGGGAAAGTTGTGCTAATAAATAGTGAAGTCGTCATGACATTCGAGCCGGAGGGTTATTTCTTCCTCCACTGATGCGAAAGAAATCGAATTTGAAACACGAGAGGAAACAGCAAGACAAGATGAGTTTGCTTTGCTGTCAAACAGATGGGACTCTGTGACGTCATGTGACTGTGTAGAAAGAAACATTGCGCTACCCACGAAGCATACATTTCCCTCAAGATTTCTTACTTAAATCTGTATTTCTTTAATGAGATTCATGGCTTAATTTAGCTCTAGTAACTACTTCATTCGACGCAAAAAATAAAGGTAATTCATGGTCACTAGAACTCGATTTTGTTTTCCAAAGCGCACACAGAACACACAAAGCAGTCAGCCGTTTTAAGAGTGGGTATTGGGTGGTATCTGTGGCGTAAACATGTACGCATTGACGTATAATCTGTTCCAAAAGTAACTAATTACATGTATTGACTTTATAACTTTGAAAGATACATAGAAACTAACACAATAAAATAACTATTTCATAATATGATTAGTGAAAAAAATTAATAACAATGTAAATAAAAATGCCTTGTTCTTTTACAAATGAAAGTATAAAACTTGGTAAAAAATGCAGGATAATAATGTGCAGAGCTTTGAAAATACAGTGCACTAAAATCAACCAAACTTACTTAGAATTCATTGCAGTGAATTACAAGGTACACCTTTACTGAATCGAAAGAAAGGGCCCTCCTTCTATCACTCAAAACATGTTTGAATAGTGCACAAGTTTGTTCAGTGACGAATGCCTACCCTTTGGTATTTTCATTTTTTTTTCAATCTGCGCTCTCTTTCAGTGTTCACTGGTTTATCTACTAGCAGAGACTGAACGAGGCCCGGCAGTGAGCAATGCTGGACAGTGCAACACGTTTCGAAACGGACTGAAGAGACCACGCCGACTGCATCACGTCACAGTTATACTCTGTGTGCACCGAGGCTCAACCCGGTAATTTCGTGACCTCGGACCGAGCTCTAATGATCACAAATTAGTATTCAAATTGAACATATTCATTTGCAATTCATCATAAGTGCTACAAATCATTGGCGTAATGACCAAAAGGCAATTTTTACTTTTTTGGGGTGAATAATTATTTTCATTCTCACCTTGTATATTACTCAAAACTCACAAAGAATTACGAAAACTTACAAAAAAATCAACAGTGACTCTAGAAAGTATTGATATTGAGTAAGAAAGAATTCTAGTTCTGATATAGAGAAAAATAGGTGTGTAGTTTCCTCGTGTTATTATAAAAGGTGTTTAGAAACTACAACGAACCAAGATGTACATGTTGTTACTCAGGTCTTATGTGATACGAAAATATACTTTCCAACGTCAGTGGAACACAATGCCTCACAATCAGTATGGATTAGGGAGCTATGCAGAAATAAAGCTGTACGCCTGACACCACTACCACCAAGATCTTAAAACATGGGGAACTGCCTAAGCAAAATTTGTCACGTGAAGAACGCCAAGCACTACAGTGCCTTAAAGATTGAGATCATCTTGTAATTCAAGCAGATAAACACACGCGACAGTGTTAAAGCGGACTAAATATTACCACAAAAAATAGAAGATATTTTGTCAGAGATCATTTATGTTCTTCTTAAAGTTAGTCCGCAATGAAATCAACAGATCTTCTGCCATACAACCAGAGGTTAAAGCCGATCTAAAAATATATAATTATAACACTCCTAGATTGTATGGTCTACCAAAGGTGCACAAAACAGGTACCCCTTTACGACCAATAGTGAGCGCTATTAATTCGCCAACGTAACCCTTGGCACGCTTTCTTGCAAACAATTTGAAGCCATTTGCAGATGAGATCAAGTCGCTGTGAAGAATTCAGTGCATTTTACCGAAATAATACACAATGTGCCACTTAATCAGTCTGATATACTGGTTAGTTTCAACACCATCTCACTATTTCCTAAATGTTCCGAATGACAAAGCCATTGAGGTCATCAAACAGCATCTCAAGTTGGAGAACTACCCAATGGAGTAAATGGTTGCTACTTTGGCGTCGGGGTTGCCTTTGTTAGGCCGACATCTGCGCGTCGAAGTGAGCAGACAGGAGCAACATCGCCCCTGCCGACGCTGCTGTTCCCACGGGCACAGCCTAGGAGCCTGCTCCTCGCTGCCGTGGATCCGCAACCTACACCGCAGAGTGCACTAGGCACGACCTACGCCGCAAAAGCCAGTTTTATGCCACAACAAGACACTGAGCAAGCCATGTGCTCCGCCTAGCCACGGAGCAGGCAACTACCTCCACAGCCAGCCCGGCCAGGACTACCTCCAAGGACTACGCAGACACACTATCTACACTGCACACTGACGACCTGCTACAGGAAATCCAGGGCCTAAGTGAGATCATTCAGGACCTCCTCGCGGAGGTTCTGACGCTGACGCCTTGGAGGACCGGCTTCAGGAACAGACTGAACTTTAACAACCTCCGAACCTACAACGTCAACTGACAACTCCCACCACTGACATCCGGCTCATTATCAGGGAGGAGGTGAAGGCCCTCCTGGAGACGACGTCGGGAAGACGAGCTACGCACTTCAGCGACTCTGAGCCGCTGAATTGGATTGTTTGATGAGGGGTGATTTGAGTAAAATTAAACAAAGGCCCTTCCTCCCAAAAAAATAATTTTAGCTGAAATACAACTCCATCCACCAAGGACAGCGATTAACTCTTCAGCATCAGCTCCACGGTGACCGCTCCTGGTTCAAAAAATATCACCAGTAACTACCACTCATTTCATAAAGTACTTCTCCAGGGGGCACTCAGGGCGCAAGTTATGTGTGTCTCCTGGCACATTATTCATTACTCACTGTTACTGCCTCTGGCAGGCAGCTCTCATGGTCCACCAGAAATACGCAGGTGCTTTATATGATACCGCGCTTCCGGTGGGGGATTTTTGTGGGTAGTGTCGAGTCCAGTACAGGGAGTCTCACTCTCCCAGGCTTACCTGGGATTAGGGTATATGTGCCTTTTCACCAAACACCAAAATAAAAAAAAAAAAAAAAAAAAAAAAAAATCCTATGTAGCTCTGAAGACGGTCTCAATAAGAGGTCGAAACGTTGGCAGAAGATTACGATGACGCGGCAGCAACCGGAAGCCAACCATAGCCAGATAACAAATTTATAAAAACATAAATATCGTGAAATTTAAGAATCACAAAGAACTTTAAATTAATTACGCACCATTACGAAGAGTTTAATTTGAACAATTTTAATATAATATTAATATAATATGCACATGATTATATTTATATGAAATACGGCAAAATATGATATACAGGTGTTTCAAAACGACACCAAACGTCATACCGTACCTGATACGTCAATATAATTTTCAGCTCTAAATTCGGCACATACAAAACTGTCATAAAATCACCATGGGTTAGGCAGTCGTACATAACCGAATGGCAAGTGCCTGGCCCACTCCAAGAGAGATGACGGTTGGTAGCGAAGGTCCCAGTCGCGTGGTGTAAGGGTGCTTTGGTAGACACGCCGGCGCGGCACAGGTCACCTAGGAATTGTAAACGTAGCATGTGGGTTTTGTTATGCGTTTCGTAAAACACGTTCTGAGGTTGTTTACGTGGCATATGACAATTGTTGTTTCTTCGCTGCCTAGTCACAAATGTGTGCGATTTTTAAACACACATAAAACTTTAAATAGAAAGTTTGGAAGTTGCGACATCAAGTTTCGGACAAGTCAAAGTGTAAGCTATTCGACTGCTATCTTCGTTTGGTGTGGTTTTGAAACAGCCTGTATATGTAGGATATCGCGCATTCGGCGTAGTAACAGATTGATGTCCTATTCTCAGTACAAATGTAAACGTAGACGTAGCTTAGCCGCAATATTTTGCATCCATGTTATAAAATGTAAGCATTCACATAGACACACGTAACACGCTATGCAATGCAAGTGATTGCGAACTCCAAACTTTTGTTTGAGTTGCGTATATAGAAGAAGAATTCTGCATTCTTGCCTCTATTGCCTAATGTTCAACTTCAGATGTTCGTAATACGAGATTTTGCAGTGCATATTGTACACACATACTGCTTTTCTATTTGGCCGTGCCGCGCCATCCCTCATTCCCCTCAAAAGTTTTTGACAATCTCTCTGCCAAATCCTCCTTTGATTTAATGGATACACTCACCATCTGCATCTAGATTTCTTGCCTATCACCGGGGCTAGGAAGTTTGTACCTATTTCTTTATGCAGAGTAAGAACGGCCAGACTTTGCAACACCATGCGGCGAGCAAAGGTCAACGTAGAGTGTAACCCATTACTGCAAAACAGCAATCACTGCATAACACAGAACCACGTCGGTAGGAAGGAAGGCGTTCGAATAACATCTTTGTTCTGCTCGAATTTGGGCAGCATTTATTTTATAACCATAGTAAGTGTTTTAGCAGTGTACTTATTCGTGCACTTATTTAGAAACCGATGACAGTTCCAGTATACAAACTACAAACAACTAGTAAGGGAATAGCTTCACAGAAATATATTATTGATTGCAAATTTGCTCAAAAATTTGCCCACAACCATCACGCTGTTACAGCTCAGAGGTATGGAGCTGACTAAATCTATGTTGTATATTAGTTTATTCAAGTCGAATAAACTAATCCACGAGCATCCTACCTGAAATAAAGATGAAAATTAAAAGGGTAATTGAAAGGAAAGCAGGGTTTGGTGTGATATATCGCATACAATCTGCTCTTTCAAATCCCAACAAATGCTATTTGCTTGGTGATATTCATACGAAACTGATAAAATATTTCAAATATGCCTTGATGACATCAGGTGAAGTGGAATAAACTTTTTCGCATTATCAATCTTGTTTTCGGAACGTAGAATACGTTTTTATTTGAAAGACTTCAGAAGTACATTATTGTTTTCAGTAATACGGCTGCAAACGATTTAAGATTTGTTTTCATTCCTGTAAGAGTCTTAAGATATTTAAGAAAATAAACTGTATTATTTTAAATTGAATCGGTGACTATTACGATCCGTATTATAATTGCTTGGATGTTTTCATAAAGTACATATGTAAACCCGGAAATCAGTAACTCAGGTATATAGGCAACACTGTGTATATTTTACATAATTATTCTAAATAGGTGTACATTTACGAATAACTCATAAGTCATTTTTGTTCTCTGGAAATTACTGTATTCTTGACAATAGGTTAGCGGAGCCTTCTCATCTATGATGTGTTTTGATGTGGCGAGACGGTCGGTCGTAACCTGTATGACGGGACGGCGAACGGTACGAACTTCCTAGCTCTGCCTATCACATATGAAGGTAACAGGGGTTGAAAGGAGAATGTCATTAAAAGTAAGTTTTACAGGAGACGATTTTCAAAGTTTAAGTACTCCAAATAATGGTTTATTGAATTATATGAACACTTTATTTCATATAATAATAAAACATGTTTTATATCAAATAAGAGCATGTGACAACAAGTACTAAACATAGAAATATATTAAAAAAGTGAAATTGAAAAATACTGGTCAAGTATCCTTAGCAAGAACAGTGAATTTCTATAATGCTCTTCTTGCATTAATTATGGGACATATATAATTTTGCCTCTTTACCACAAAATTTCGTCAAGTGATTCACAGCAATATGCTCTTCCTGTGAAATAAGAACAGTCTCTAAAAAGAAAAGACATAATCTTTTAGGTTATTATTATTATTACCATAATTATTATTTTGTTGTGTAAATAATTCATTTTGCCCTAAGGTATTATTCTTCACCTTCAAACAAACTAAGAATGTGAAAGTAACATCCTTATGTTTGCTCCTTGTAGGACAGAGAGGAAAAGTATAATTGGGTCGCCTTACCACAAAATGTATTCAAGTGTTTTACATCAATATACCTTTCCTTTGATAAAGGAAAAAAAGCCTAGAAAAGAAAGAAAATAGTTTTAGTATATTATCCTTTTATCGTCTAAAATTATGTATTTTCTTCATCTCGCATCTCTGGGAGATACTCAACTTTTACAAGTTTGGTATTTTGAGCAATGCTGTCCACAGACACACACTGACCTTTTTCTAATTTTTGGGGGGTTCAGGGAATCTCAAAACATGTATTTCCTGTGACATTCGATATCGAATTTTTGGGTGCAATACTATATATTCGCTATACAATATGTGCATAGTAAGCGTAGAGAAAGTAAAAATTACTACTACAAAACATGAAGCATGATTTTAGGTTTACTTTGTTTACAGGTGGCTGTTGTGCTTATCGGTTCAACACGCAAGGTAACAAATGAAATCTAGAGCGATAAACTAAGATCTCATTTACGAACATAACGAAGATGTTCTCATTTATGTCAACTATGGATGATGCAGTATCTCATGATGTTTCTTGTAGTGCTAAGATGCATAAATCTAGTTCGTCGATTGTAATATTAACATTACACTGACATATGATAAACATTCCATCGTGCCATAATCAATAAGATTTTGCATAAGTTTTTTTTTTCAATTATATAGTCCCCTTTAACATCTAGGGGCATATGGGGGCTTTTGTATTAGAAACAATTCGTTGTCTATAGTTTCTTTTACGTTGGGTTTCTTTTAAATCGTTTTATTTTGCTCAAACACACACACACACACATTCACTGACTCACACATACTTCCAGACTCTATGGGAATAGGGAATAATTCTTGCTAAAGAAAAATTCCCCGCCCCAGCCGGGAATCGAACCCGTGACCTCCGGATGAGAAGTCAGATCGCTGACCACTCGACCACGGAGGAGTAAAAAGGGGAATTCTGTTTCCGTTATTTTTCCTTTTAGAATTTTTTAAAGTTGTGTGAACATTTTCTTTGGATAGCGTTAAGTTTCTGTCTCTGGGCATACTGAATATAAAAACGTGCATTTATCTACAAAAGAGACATTTTGGAGTCGGCACACTTTATGTTCCACATCACGGTGGCCAGCACATCCCGTTTTACGCGCTTGTATATGGTGTACCCGAATATACAACTTTTATGCGTCCATTGTAAACTCCCTTTACGCCTGAATTGTAAGGAACACGCTTCTTTTACTCCGGTCATTTTATCCTTCTCCCAGAACTTGTTGAACTCAGCTGTTAAGTGCAACATGTAGTTGTCCTTGACCTCTTTCCCCTTTCACCCTCTCTATCACCGTGTCTCCCCCTCCTTCATCATAAAACAATTGGCTATTACATCAGTCCATTTCGAAGAGCTAACTCTTCCTTTTCCCCATTTAAATTTTACAAGGAAGGAGAAATGTGTGCAGACGTGCTTCTGGAACTAATAGGGAGATTCTGACATATTTTGGCCCACTTTCATTCTCTCGTACTGCTTGTTTCATATGCAGTCGGTCTAAATATAGCAGGCACGCTATATCGACCTATCTCGCTGGTTCAGTTCCTGCCGATTTCGATATGTTTGCTCCAGTTTTTGGGCCATCTGTCACTGTCCATTACATATAAGAATAAGGCTGGAATTATCCCCACTCGAATATTTACTACTTATTTTATTCTAATCTGCAGTTCTCAGATAATCTATATGTGTATTATAACCTTTCTGATTGGCCAGATAACACGCCGATTAATTGTAATACAATTAAACTCTTATGGCGTCCATAATACAGTGACTGTCCCAGAAGTACACGACCTGACGTATAGATAGCGGTTGTTGTTTCAGACAACAACAATGGTTACCAACCTTAGGTTACCAACCTTAGAAAGTTTAAATTTGAAGTCGGACGAATTTACATTCTTTAGAAGTTGTTTGGCAGCCATCATTAGTGAATGCTCTCAGCGAATTTGTACACATGAATAAAACTTGTCATGGTTATGTGAAACAATACTTCCATTTGAAAGATTTTAGTCCAACCAATAATAAAGCTGAGCTAGATTCTACCTTGGGGGAGTCTGCTCCTTCGTTTACAACAGTGAAATATTGGGTGGCAGAGTTTAAGCGCGGCCGAACGAGCTGCCAAGAGGAACATCTAGTTGTCGACCAAATGAGGTTATCAGTCCAGAAATTATAAAGAAAATCCACAAAATGATATTGAATGACCGTCGACTGGAAGTACGTGAGCTAGCAGGAATTACAGGCATTTCAGAAAGTTCTATACATCGTATACTGTCTGAAAATTTGTATATGAGAAAGTTGTGTGCAAGATGGGTCGCGGCACAATAGAACAAAAACAGCGTCGTGAGGATGTTTCAGTCCAGAGTTTTTGAGTCTGTTCATAACAATAGATGAAACCTGGATTCATCACTTCACACCTGAGACGAAGGAACAAACAAAAAGTGAATTAGAAGGGGAGAAACGACTCCCAAGAGCCGGTCCCCATGGCCACGCTCTCGGTAAGGCTTTGGTGCTTCGTGGGCAGGGGATCGTGGGTTCCAGTCCCACCTTGGGCATGGGTGTTATATGTTTGTGCAATGTGTAATGTTTGTGAAAAGGAACAGTAAAACCAGTAATCATACAGGGGGGGGGGGGGGGAATGTAAATAGGGGATACAGCGCCGTAGTCCTAACCCGACTCCGGTACTGTTTAAAAAAAAAAAAATATCCATCTGCAGGCAAAGCCATGGAGTCCGTTTTCTGAGGCGCGCGCGGGATTTTCATTGATTATCTCAAAAAGGGAAAAATAATCAAGGCGAATATTATGCAAACTTGTTACAACGTTTGCGCGATGAAATCGAGCAAAAACGGCCGCATTTAGCAAAAGAAGAGAGTTTTATTTCATCAATATAATCACCAGTTCACAACTCCATGGGCAGAATCAATGATTTAAATTTCGAATAGCTTCCTCATGCACCCTATTCGCCAGATTCAGTTCTCTCTGATTATTTTCTGTTTCCAAACTTGAAGAAATGGTTTGGTAAATAAATGTAAATGGCGTGTTATTTAAGGACGCTCATTAACTGCTGTGGCTCTCAGCGTCTCATTTTATACTGGGCGTGAAAGGTGGTAGAAGATTTGCCAACAATGAAGAGGTGGAGTCTGCAGTTGATATTTTGCAGACCTTGATAGTTCTCACTATAAACATGGTATCAAAGCTATTGAACATCGCTGGGAAAAGTGTATCGAGCTGAAAGGAGACTATGTAAAGAAATAAAGATGTTTTTCTCCAACATTTTTGTCCTTTCTTTGTTAGGTCGGGTACTTCTACGACAGCCCTCGTACTTCAATGACTCATTAAGATCTTACTCGACGGCGTACGCAGCTCCCCTATCATCCATACCTTTTTACACCTTCAAAGCAACAGCCCAAGGTGGTAAAACTGGCAGGCCCGAGTTTTAAAAGTGAGAGTAATTTAGAATCTCTAACACCATTGGGATACAGGTTTTGAATGATTACAAGGGTTTATAACTGCAAAAATCGGGGAGGCAATATGAATAAAAAATCTGATATGTTCCATTCACATGACTTTCTGTACATCTCTGCAAAAATTATTGTTAAAAAGCTTATGCTTCCATTTACTTAACGCTAATCGAGAAAAAATTAGCAGAAATAATCGTATTACTTACTTCCTTGTAAGTAGAAGCGAAATAAGAGAGTATTGGCTCAAGTGATAGCCAAAAGCAGGTTGCTATGTGACTGAAGTTGCTTTGTTTGTATGGACAGGAATTCACAAATTCCTGTATGAGAAAATTATGTTTTTCCAAGATGAAACCAAAAACAAGGAATATCTTAAAAAAAACGATCAACTCTACGAAAAATGTATATAACATAAATTATGTTTTAAAGTGCTCTACATTTTTTGAATGGTAAGTTTTTGTCCATCTCTTACAGTTTAGCAGTTATGCAAAATTCCGTAAATTTTTTCCAGAATAAAGTAGACTTCAGAGGCTATTCCCAGAAAATTCAAGGTATACGTTTTATTTGTTAGGTAAATGTCTTTAATATACGATATTTTAATCAAAATCGTTAGAGCCATTTTTAAGAAAATCAAAAATTTCGAAGAAAGTTCCAGGTAAAGGGTAGTTGGGGTGGGGGTTTTTCTTGAAAATCTTATATCGCATCCTTGGAAGATACCAATCTTAAATACCAAGTTTGATATTTAACGGTATTTTTGTTGTTTGTCCACAGACACACACATGGACCTTTTTCTGAAAATGCTTTTTTTGGATTCAGGGGAACCCAAAATATGTATTTCCGCTAAATCTCGGTATCGAATTTTTGGGTGGAATGCAATACCTTCTCTATACACTGTATATAGTTCGTGTAGAGAAAGTAATATTGTGTGGAGTTCAAAAATATTTTATTTCCTGAAAGAAATATCAATGGATTCAATGCTTCTGCCTTATGTTGCAACACTCGCAAACACATATACACAGTGCTGCCACCAGTGCGTGCATCCAATCAGCAATTAATTACACACAACTTACAACGTTATAATAATAATTAAGAATCTCTTATAACATTTATAAAATTCTCTACAGCTCATGTTGCAACATATTCGCATCCTAGTTCCTATAGTCTGGTTTCATACTGTACTGTTTCAACACCGACACCCTAAAATGACAAAATGATAAGGTGGTCTTAGCGCTTAGTGTTATCCCTGTCATTAACTCCATGGCAGGTCAGCTCACGGGGAACCTTCGCCCACCGCCCGGCCGCTGCGTCCCCATCTCGGTCCACTACAGATGGATGGGGTGCAGTATTGGAGGGTGAGACGTGGTCAGCGCCTCGAGCCCCCCGGCCAGTTAATGCGGTCCTCATGACCTGGAGCCGCTACTTCTCCATCAG
This sequence comes from Hymenopus coronatus, assembly GCA_030762935.1. Classification (NCBI taxonomy): domain Eukaryota; kingdom Metazoa; phylum Arthropoda; class Insecta; order Mantodea; family Hymenopodidae; genus Hymenopus; species Hymenopus coronatus. Next base: position 71,288,111 of record CM060895.1, read on the forward strand.
CGACTTAAACATGTATTAATATATTTTAACATGTCAGCGTTTACTTCTTTTGTTTCTCAAATGCTTCAAAAAGGGTTTGTAACATCATGCATAACATAATTACACCATCATATATCGTTTTTAGTAGCCTCAGGCAACAATTATTGTTTAAATATTATAAGCATAACAAGTATTAATTATTTGAAAGCATTTACTGTGAGTATATTTAATGAGCGGATAGAAAATAAAAATAGTCCTTTGTATAACATCAGGTCATTTAACCATTTGTACTATGAATGCTAATTTACAAAAGTGAAAGGTAAATTGGATTGATAGTTGAATTAAACTTATTTAACACATGGAAGCGTTAATAAAAATAACATTAGATAGTTACAATGGTTTAAATCCGTTTACATCTTATATCTAATTTATATAGGTAGTTTAAATAAATGTTACATTTTCATTGTAAAAATAAAAATTTAAATGTTATAATCAGCGTGTATTATTCTGCAATTGCTCAAGAAACTTTCACTTAATTGCACTCCCACCTCAAAGGAAACTCAAGATATTTCGGAAAGGATTAGCTCCACAAAATATGCATTGGATATAAACTTGGTGTTAACGGGAGTTAAATCTGTGTTTATTATGATTATGTCTATGTGTTACGGTTTTGCAAAAAGCATTCATAATGAAAAGGGCTTCAGAAGGCCATGCAAAAGAACGGAATTTCTTTCATAGAGCAACCAGCTTTTAAAAGATTTGAGTATTGCTTTAGCTAACGTATTCTCATATTTTCCTTCTGCTTAGAAGTGTACATTTCTATTTTCCATGAAAATATCTTAAACATATAGTATTTCAATTACAATCGTTAGAGCCACATTTTAGAAAATTCAAATTTTCGAAATGTTTTATGCATAGGGTAGTTAGGGGCGGGGAAATGTTCTTTAATATCTTCCTTAGTATTACATACAAGGGTAGGCTTTTTTGTTTTTGAGTTATACTATTCACACACACGTGGATAGTTTTCAAAACTGCTGTTTTTATTTTTATTTCTCTACCACCTAATCTGCACCAACATAATACACAGAGAAGGTATTGTATTCCAACCAAAACTCAAAACTCATATATGTTTTGAGGTACCCTGAATTAAAAATCATTTTTAAAAAAAGGTTCCGTGTTTGTTGTATGTGTGAGTCAAAAACGAAAAGTCGGATGAACTTGGTAGTTAAGTTCACCCCAAACTATCGTTTATATGGAATGTTTTTCGAAAATTTTGCTTTTCTTAAAAAATCGCTCAACCATTTTGATTAAAAAGCCTTATTTTTAAGATATGTTTATCAAAAGTAAAATTTATATTTTAAATTCTTTGGTAATAGCTTCTAAAAGCCTCTTAAATTTGGATGACTTTTATTTAACTGGTAAGCAGTAAGAGATAGACAAAGACTTACTACACAACAAATATAGAAATTATTTAAACATACAATTAAATCAAATGCAATTTTTACTGGAGGGGTTGATCAGTTCTGAGATATTCCTCGTTATTGATTTCAATTTTGCAATTCTTTTAACTTTTACCAAAATAGAAGCCGTTATTAAAGACTATGACATTTAACATCTCTCTGTAAATTTAACTTTCGCATAAGCATACCCCATTATTCATATTGTATCGACAAGAAAATATGCAATAAAAGCGTATCTAGCAATGTTTACTTCGATTAACGGAAGTAGATAGAATAAGCCCTTTTTAAGAATGTATATATATATTTCTTTTCTGTGCAAGGGACTCATAACATATATTTCCGATGTAAGCTCGACATCCAAATTTGGATGGAATACCCACTTCCTCTACTTTCTACTTACTATACATTTTAAGAAAGTAAAAATGTGATGTCACCTTCAAACGGATTTCTCAGTCCATTTCAAGTTCACAAAAGCCTTTGATATACACGATATATCAAAATTTAATGGGAAAACTTCAGGAATGTATTCTTTATATTGAGAGAAGAAAAAAGCATGGGTCTGAAAACGCATAGTTACAAATTCATTCCGCCTTTTATATCAGAGTTCACTGTAGTCTGAAACGACAGTTGAACACACTGATTATATCTCAGAGAAAATGTTCAAAATGACCTCCACTCTTCGTCCCATGAGCAAACACTGCCGGTGTGGCACGCACTGTCTGATAGGCTGTCACAATACGCGCAAGGTTAGTTAGCTCATCAGCAACAGTAGTCGAAAATAGAGACTTTACGGGTCCCCACAGGAAAAATCCATGGTGTTCAACTAAGTGCAGCATGGTGGCCAAGCAACCGGTCCACCTGGCAGAGTGTTCCAGCGTTCAGAAATATATGTACTCAGGTGCCTGCGGGCAGAGAGAGGTCCGAAATGTTCGGTAGCACCATCATAGATTAAGTAATCATTGCGGGACGCAAGCGGCATGTGTGTAGTTCTGTTCAGAAAGCAAGGTCCCAACAAATACTCTCCAAACAATATCTGCCCAGATGCTAACGGATAAACTTTGTTGGTGGGTAGGTCGAATGATTGCTTAGAGAATTGCTCCGGTGATATCTGTTAGTATGGAAATTCTAGAATTCTATATTTACCTAATGCCGCCTATCCAAACAACACAACAGCTGCAAAGTTAGGCGTTATAACCGACTATTGCAGCAATCTGTGTAGCGGTAGAACGTCACTCTTGCACAATATAATACTCAGACAAGGCTTCAGATGATAACCGCATGTTATAAATCTCCAGTTTGACTTGTGCGACATCCTTCTACAAGTCTAATGCTGATTCCAGGTTTGTATCCACATTGTTGACTAAAGCTTCCTTTTTTCAATCCGTGTCCACTACACTCAACACTTGACATGAATTTAATCTGTTAAGGGGACAAGGTACTCTGAAATGGCCAAAAATCAAGTTTTTTGTTACAGGCACTAATAAAATCTCTATTGTTTCCAGTTTCAGAAAAGACATACTTTTTTGAGGTTGAAAGGATTTTAAGGAATTTAAACAGCATTTCTTTAAAGCTGTTATGCTACAATTCTTTGTAGAACATTTGGATCTTTAAATGCAGTTTAAAATGGCGTGTTATTTATGGACGCTCTGTGACTACTGAAGTTCTCAGCGTCCCATTCTAAATTGGGTTTAAAAGATCGCTTAATTTTGCTCAGAGGCCTCTCTATCAGGCTTGAGAGAAATCTACGACACGGGACCAACGGAAGGAAGATTATAGAGATTGCTAAATATTTTTTGAGACCACCAGAATAAAAAATATCTGATGTGTTCCATTCACATGACTTTCTCTACATCTATGCAACAGATCATTGTTAAAAAGCTTATGCTTCTTTTTACTTCATGTTAATAGAGAAACAATTAACAGAAATAGTCTTATTACTTGTTTCCATGCAAGTAGAAGGGAAATAAGGGAGTAGCATAGGCTAGAGTGTAATTCAAAAGCTGGTCGCTATGCGACTGAAGTTCTTTTGTTTCCATGGACAGAAGTTGACAAATTCCCGTATGAGAAAAGCATAAGTTTTTATAAGGCTGAAAACAATAACAAAGAATATCTCAAAAACCATCCACTCCACGAAAAAAAGGTAAATAACACAATTGTGTGTTTTATTGTACTTTACATTTTCTGTCCAGTAAGTTTTTGTCTATCTCTTACGGTTTACCCTTTATGCAAAATTCCATAAAATTCATCCAGAATAGTCTTCAGAGTCTATTCCCAAAAAATTAAAGATATACATTTTATGAGCTAAAGCTTTCCTGGCGACGAACATACTCTAGACGTTCTCGGGCTTCAAGCCAGGTAAGGTGATGAACAGTCATCGACGTTTCGGGAGCGTGCATCTCTTTCATCATTCATCATCCTGAAACGTCGATGACTGTTCATCACCTTACCTTGGCTTGAAGCCCGAGAACGTCTAGAGTATATACATTTTATCTGTCAGCTAAATATTTTTAATATACTATATTCTAATCAAAATCGTAAAAGTCATTTTTGAGAAAATCAAAATTTTCGAAATGTTTTCCGTGTAAAGGGTAGTTGGTGGTGGTGGGATTTCTTGAAAATCTTGTGTCGTATCCTTGGAAGATACCAAACTTAAATACCCAGTTTATTATTTAGCGGATTTTCGTTTGTGACCTATGCTGTCCAAAGGCACATACACACAGACACACACACACACACATATATAGACTTTTTTCCATTTTTTTTTTTTTGATTCAGGGAGACCCAGAACATATATTTTCGGTGAAATCCCGGTAGTGAAGTTTTGGGTGCATTACAATACCATCCCTATACACTACATAGTACGTGCAGAGAAAGTAAAAAAGCATTTTTAGAAAAATGTCCATGTGTCTATCTGTCAGTCTGTCTGTGTATTCTGTGGGCAGCATAGTTCAAAAACGAAAAGTCCGTTAAATACCAAACTTGGTATTTAAGTTCAGTCTCTTCCAAGGTTGCGACACAAAGATTTTCAAGAAAATACCCCCCCAAACTAGCCTTTACATGGACAAATTTTCGAATTTTGATTTTCTCAAAATTTGCTCTAACGATTTTGATTAAAATATCGTATATTAAAGATATTTACCTGAAAAAATGTATATCTTAAATATTGTTGGAATAGCTTCCGAAGAATTTATTCTGAATGCATTTTGCGGAATTTTGCAAAACTGGTAAACTGTAAGAGATGGACAAAACTTACTATACAGAAAATGTAGAGCTCGTTAAAGCACACAATTTATGTTGTATACAGTTTTTTCGTGAAGTAAATTGCTTTTGAGATATTCCTGGTTATTGGTTTCAGCTTTAAAATATTTATACATTTCTCAACGGGAATTTGTCAACTCCTGTCCAAACAGACAAAGGAACTTCAGTCACATAGCAACAGCTTTTGACTAATACTTTAGCCTAAGCTACTCCATTATTTCCCTTCTGCTTACAAGGAGGCAAGTAATAAGGCCATTCTGCTAATTTTTTCTCGATTAGCGTGAAGTAAAATTAATCATAAGCTTTTTAACAATAACTTGTTACAGAGATGTAGAGAAAGTTCATGTGAATGTAACACATCAGATTTTTTAAAATATTTTGCATGTGTAATTATTTTAAACATATCGTCTTCGTATACATTTCTAAAACTGTTTAGCACACTTTGTTTATAAAAGCAACCCCAAATAAGGTAAGCTGAAAGTTTAATAAAGCACGAGGGCCGTTTTTTTTTCAACCTCCGATAGGCTATAAATAAAAGATAAGTTCGTAGAAAACAATTATTTTATTTCTAGAAGTTTTGTATATTTATGGTTACTTTTCAATATAATTACCCAAAAGATTGAGACATTTACCGTACCTGTGCACAAGCTTTGCAACACCCGCTTCAAAAAATGTTGCCGCCAATGATTTCAAATGAGCATTGACGTTGTTTTGAAGATATTCGTTGGTTTAAAAGTACTGCCCTCCTAGCCACGTCTTCAGTTCAGGGAAAAGCTGAAAGTCGCTGGGTGCCAGGTCAGGACTGTACGACGGATGATCGAAAATGTCCTATTGAAATTGTTCAAGGAGCCGATGGGTTGTGCCAGCAGTGTGTGTAGACGAGCGTTGTCATGGATCAGCACAATTCCTGAAGTCAGCATTCCTCTTCGTTTGTTTTGAATGGCTCTCCGCAAACGTCGTAAAGTACGAAGATCTTCAAAACAACGTCAATGCTCATTTGAAATCATTGGCGGCAACATTTTTTGAAGCGGGTGTTGCTAAGTTTGTGCAAGGGTACGATAAATGTCTCAATCTTTTCGGTGATTATGTTGACACGTAACCATAAGTGTACAAAACTTCTAGTAATGAAATAATTGTTTTCTTTGAACTTGTCTTTTATTTATAGTCTATCGCAGGTTAAAAAAATCTGATGTGTACCATTCACATGACTTTCTCCATATCCCTGCAACAAATAATTCTTAAAAAGCTTATAATTCTATTTACTTTATGCTAATCAGATAAAAAAAAATTAGCAGAAAAGGTCTTATTTCTCGCATCCTTGTAAGTAGAAGCGAAATAAGGGACAACCGTAGGTTAAAGTGATAGTCAAAAGCTGGTTGCTATGTCAATGAAGTTCCTTTGTTTATATGGATAGGAGTTGACAAGTTCCTGTATGAGAAAAGTATACGTTTTTCATAGCAGAAACCAAAAATAAGGAATGTCACAAAAACGACGAACTCCACGAAAAACATGTATATAACATAAATTGTGTGTTTTAATGTGCTCTACATTTTTGGTGAAGTAAGTTTTTGTCCATCTCTTACGGTTTAGCAGTTATTCAAAATTAAGTGAAATTCATCCAGAATAAACTACTCTTCAGAGGCTATTCCCAGGAAATTCAAGATATACATTTCATTTATCAGGTAAATATGTTTAATATCCGAAATTTTAATCAAAATCGTTAGAGCCATTTTTGAGAAAATCAAAATTTTCGAAAAAAGTTCTATGTAAAGGGTAGTTGGGGGTGGGGGATTTTTCTCAAAATCTTCGTGTCGCATCCCTGGAAGATACTAAACTTAAATACCAAGTTTGGTATTTTAACGACTTTTCGTTTTTGAGTTATCGTGTTCACAGACACACGGACACACACACACACACACACACACACACACACACACACACACACACACACACACACACACACAGACTTTTTGTGAAAATGCTTTCTTTGGATTTTGGGGACCCTAAAACATATATTTCCGGTGAAATTTCGGTATCGAATTTTTGGTGGAGTGCAATACTTTCTCTATACACTATGTACATAGTGCGTATGGAGAAAGTAAAAACGGATGCATGTGAATTTGCCATTCGCAACTAAAGCTATCACATTAGGTTCTCAATTCCTCAGGCAAGCGAGGTGTGATAAGCTTGCCCTACCAAAGTTGAATTAAAGGACTGATACACTTGTAACATTAGTTTGACTGGAATTCACGTACAAAAGTGAATTTACACAGAGGTCGATGTTGATGTAATGACACTGAGGCAAATAAACACGACTTTCCCAATGCATGCTCTATCTGCGGTGTTTACGAACAGTTTGTACTGACAGTAGGTCAAACACGATTACAAGGGGGTGAGTTAACGAACGAAGAGAGCACTCAACTGGTGTTACAGCCCTTGGGCAGCTGTTAAAACATCACAGTGTTGCCACACGTCCAGAGGCAAGGTTTTTGCTAACAAATATTTAAAAAATACTAATTAATAATTTTAATTATTGGGATTTTGTACTGAGTAAATTCACATTAATTTCGTACTGATTCACACTCAATGACATGACTGAAATGAAAATTTAAAACCTTTTATTTTCAAACCGATAATGAATAGAATCAAATATCACATATCAGACATCACCAAACACATAACACACAACACATTTTCATTTTTAATAGTTGTGGTTCTGTCAATTGTATTTAAGTTATACGTAGAGAAAAATCTGCAGCTGTTAATATTTTATATCGAAGAAATTGAACTTTTCACAAAAAAAAAAAAAAAAAACGTGGGAAGACTCACCTTTTACTTTCAGTGCCAAGAGTACTGTTACTACATCTACTGTTACCAATATGTAGTTGTTCAACAATGACACAAATTTTGTTGTAACAAAGAGGCAAATCAGAATAAATAGAACTAATTTTCAATCCATCAGCTGGTTAAATTATTTTGTTTTGTGCATAACGTCCTTTAACCTGGTTGGCCATATCGTACGATGAATGAAACCAGTAAAATGATACTCAAATTATCTCGGGGCTTATGGAGATTAAGGTTACTCTACATTCGTGTCTTCAGAATAAGGGAAAACCCCCAAAAAAATCTTTTCCGGGTGATTCATCATAAGTGAGATTCGAACCCGCGACCTCTTGAATGTGAGGTAGACATTCTACCCCCACACTACCGAGACAAACTTTTATTGTCATTTTATCATCACTTCCTTTGCCTTAATGGAGTCCAATTTAGGCCCAATCATCCGGAAGTAAACTTTTAAATCATCTTCAACTGTATTTGTAGCATTGGGGTCCAAGCGTTCAATAAATGTACTTATTGTGCTACCAAAGAGACTATTCTCTAATATTCAGATGTGTCTCTCAGCGAGCAAATTGGAAAAAAAAAAAAAATAGGTGAGCCATTGATTCTTCTTTAGATTTCGAAATGTATAATTGATCAGTTACCAACCTGCAATCTTCAGAAACAAGGCTTTTTACTTTCTCTATACGTACTATGTACATAGTGTATAGAGAAGGTATTGCACTCCACCCAAAAATTCGATACCGAGGTTTCACCGGAAATACATGTTTTAGGGTCCCCTGCATCCAAAAAAAATTCAGAAAAAGGTCCGTGTGTGTGTCCGTGTGTCTGTGAACACGATAGCTGAAAAACGAAAAAGTCGTTAAAATACCAAAGTTGGTATTTAAGTTTGGTAACTTCCAGGGATGCGACATGAAGATTTTGAGAAAAATCACCCAGCCCCAAACTACCCTTTACATGGAACTTTTTTAGAAATTTTTGATTTTCTCAAAAATGGCTCTAATGATTTTGCTTAAAATTTCGTGTATTAAATATATTTACACGACAAATAAAATGTATATCTGGAATTTTCTGGAAATAACCTCTAAAGACTACTTCATTCTGGATCAATTTTACGGAATTTTGCATAACTGCTAAACCATAAGGGATGGACATAAGCTTACAACACAAAAAATGTAGAGAATCTTTAAACGTACAATTTATCTTATATAGGTATCTTTTTTCGTGGAGTTGATCGTTTTTGAGATACCCCTTGTTTTTTTGTTTCAGCTTTAAAAATCATAATTTTCTCATACAGGAATTTAGCAATTCTAGTCCATACAAACAAAGGAACCTCAGTCACATAGCAACCAACTTCTGACTCTCAATTTAACCTATGCTACTCCCATATTTATATTCTACTCACAAGGAAGTAAGTAATAGCACTATTTCTGCTGATTTTTTCTCGATTAGCATGAAGTAAATAGAAGCATAAACTTTTTAACGATAACTTGTTGCAGAGATATACAGAAAGTCATGTGAATGGAACACATCAGATTTTTACTTTCTCTATACGTACTATGCGCATAGGCTGTGTGTGTGCGAGTGTGTGAATGTGTGTGTATGAGGATCGCTCAAAAACGAAAAGTCCGTTGAAAACCAAACTTGATGTTTAAGTTCAGTGTGTTCCAAGGATGCGACACGAAGATTTCAAAGAGAAACCCTCACCCCAAACTCCTTTCACATGGAACATTTTTCGAAAATTTGATTTTCTCCAAAATGGCTCTAACGATTTTGATTAAAATACCTTATGTTTTAAATATTTTTATGACCAACGAAATGTATATTTTTAATTTTCTGGGAATAGTTTCTTCATTCTAGATGACTTTGGTATAACTGACAAATCGTAAGAGATATACAAAACTTACTACACACTTCTTATTTCCTTTCTACTTACAAGGAAACTAGTAATAACACTAATTCCGTTTATGTTTATCTTGATTAGCATGATATAACAGATTAATCTTTTGAATAAAAGGTTTGTTTGCCGAACAGCTAGAGGGTATCATGTGAATGGAACACATTAGATTTTTTCTTTCTACTTTTAAGGTACCAAGTAATAAGGACATTTCAATACTAATGTTTATCTAAATTATCATGAATTAGATAGAAGATTAATCTTTTTAGCTATAATTTGCTACAGAGATGTAGAGAAACTCGTGTAAATGGAACACATAACATTTTTCTTGTTTGCTACTTTATTTTAATATCTTGTAAGCACTCCAACCGCTAACTTCTTTTCATTTAAATTCTAAACAAGTTTTCACTACTTCTAACTTCATTGTATGAAGACGTGATGTAAATAAGAAAATATATCAACAATAGGATTGATCCTATAATTACAGTGACTAATATTCATCCGATAGGTTGATTGATTTTAAATGTAGAGAAGAAACTTTTGATTGGGTCTGCAGAAGTGCAGTTAAATGTATAATTTGAATTTTAAGTAATTTACATTTTTCTCTGCATAAATAAAAAAATCCGTTGTGTTGCATTCACATAGCTTTCTCTACCTGTTCTACAAACCCACTGTTCTTAGAAAATGTGTTCTTTTTTCTACATCATGCTAATCGAGATAAAACTTAGCAAAACTGGCCTTATTAATTGTTTCCTTGCTAAGGACTTGTCATTGAAATTCTGTTCTCTTTCATAGCCAGAAGTAAAACAAAAGAGATATGAAACGCATGAGAACTTCTTGTGTGTGAAAACTCAAAAATATGTTAAAACCGAAACCAATAACAGGGAATAACTCGGAAATCGTTAGCTCTAGAAAAAAAAAAATGTGTATGGGATAAATTATGTGTTTTAACGAGACCTAGATTTTTGTGTTGTAGTTTTTGTCTGTGTCTTACGGTTTACCGGATATGAGATGGTTTTCGAAGAGTATTCCCAGGAAGTTCAAGATTTACTTTATAGCTGCCATATAAATATTTTTTACATTTTAATTAAAATCGTTATAGCCGTGTTCGAGAAAATAAAACTTTTTGAATTTTGTTCTATGTAAAGGGTAGATTGGGATGGGTAAGCTTGCCTCAAAATCTTCGTGCCACATCCTTATACCAAGTTTGCTAGTTAACCAACTCATCGTTTTTGTTGAGTTAATATGGTCACTTTCACAAGGACGCACACACGGATATTTTTCTAAAAAAATTCTTTTTTCAATACGGATATTAAAACGCGTATTTCAAGTAAAATATTCGTGTCTAATTTTTGGGCGTAATTCGAAACCTTCTATACCTCTGTACCATGTACTAAATAGAGAAAGTAACAATAGATATTTCTCTTTTAACGCTGAATAAAACGTATTCATCTCAAACATATTAAAAATTCGCGAGAAAAATAAGGCTACGCATAATATCAAAATTGTGTCAAATGCACATAAAACAGTTTTTTAATTGATAAAACCGTTTTTTATCATTAAAAACAAAATTTCTTGCCTATGCAGATATTTATGTATACATACAAAACTGTAATATAGATATTCCCTATAATTTTGCAAGAGTTGTCCATACTACAAGGCTAGCCTGTAACTAAATAATTACGGCTAAAATATTTCGATATATATGCACACACAAGGATGTTAGGGTTACTAGTGTACAGATTTCGCGTGCCTGTAGATCCAATTACAACGAAAAATGAAGTTAAATAACGATTTCATCTCTTTGAAAAGTAACGGGGATAACTGAACATCATTGAATACTTTATATGCACAGTCTGGCAACAGGGTAGGACTTACGAGCCCAGTGTTTTGTTTATGCTTGATATACGGTTCGCCACGTGCCTGTGTCTTTATTATCAGCTATTGCCACTAACGAGGGGTACAGTGGTGGTCTTCAAGCTAACCGATTGAATTCACAAGAAATGAATTAAAAACTGCGTAAGAAGCAACGCATAAGATTTAGTAGTTTGATGGTCAAAGGTAAAGCAAATTCAAATGTAATTATGGAAATACCTCATCAGGTGTATCTTGGAATAATTAAATCAAAGCCACATCTTTGCTAAACAGGAAATGTATTAATGGTCAATAATTGCAACACAAACAATACGATAATTTCATATACAGTAGACATTCAAAATGTGCTTCGTTAGAATATATGCAGGTATATTATCATCTTAGCTAACTTTGCCCAACCCTCGTTAGAGCTTCTGCATTCTGCCCAATCTTTAAGGCTGCTTCAAACACGCATTTGCAAAGATCATCAACTGCAGCAACCTAGTCATGTTACAACTTACTCTTCATATATACCCATAAATAATAATCTGAACGATTCAGTTTTGCCATAAGCAGAAGCATATCTACATAATCTTGATTTATAAAGACTACCATAGTTCTGAATGCATTTAATGCATCTAAAGTACTGGAAGAACCAGTTGCTGTGGAAGGTGTTGAGGCATAACATTACTGTTAATTTCTGATCTTCCGCTTCCGTAGTTGCCAAGCGTATAACCACGACTTTATTCCAGTAGATACTCTAGAATCTAACTCTTTATTATCATTTTGTGGCTAAATGACTAATTTTAGCAACAAATAAGTAAAAACATGAATAACGAATCTTTTGCACTTCTATCTCGCAATTCTAAATGTAAAAGTACACTATAAAGGGGTGGTGACAAATTCGCAATCAAACATTATCAAACATTTATTAATTTTATTTTTTATTTATGAAACCACATAGTATAGAGGAAAATGGTACAGGAACTTATGTTTCAGCTTAACGCCAGGAAGTTGCAGGAAGTTGCCGTTGAAGTCTCCGCACTCATATCCTAACATCTGGTATATAGGCTACCCATTTCCGAAAGTGTGACGTAAGACATTGGTTAGAACATTGTACTTTATAGCTTAAGACTACTGGGAAGTGCAATTTTAATTGCAAATCCGTAATCAGTGTTATTTTAAACCTTCTGTTATTTGGATGCTATGGAAAGTGGTTATTATTTCAAAGAGCCGGTTTACAATATTGTACTGAATTAACACACTTATTTTCTCACATATGTTGACTGAGGATCATTTGAAAACAAATCTGATGTGTTGGACTCATACGATTCCAATATTTATTTGTTTGTCGCAGTTTAATGCCACGAATATGGAACTTCAAGACCACCATACAGCATCCAGTTATTAAACATATACTTATTGCTATTCCTTTTGTATTTATAACGAAAAGCGTAATGTTTATCCGCAAATGTTTATCTCTATTAAAATGAAGTTCGAGAAGTGTAAACTTTCATTAAGCTATATTTTATATACATAATAATAAATGAAAAAGCAGATTGGGTAACGTTTAAGACGGCTAAAATTTAGAAAAACACTAATGCATTTCAAGTTACTCTTGCTAGACTTTTTGCAAGTTACGGACTACTACTGCCATCGTAGCACTTTGTTAGACTCATCATCCGTTTAGCGGCGATTGGTAAGGGATTCGCCGTATTGCAGCGACTCACAAAAACTCAACCTGTAACTTTACTACGGAAACAAATGTTGCCTAAAACTTAAAATGCTTAATACTCTGGAAGTTCACAAATTTAATAAGCCACATTAAATAGCCCGAAAATGTAACTGTTGTCCATTCTCGTAATCCACGCAGGCATACCCTAAGGGAAATATCTCAGGCTACCACTGAAGTAACTAGCTGGCAGCAGAAAGGGGCTAACCCCCACACATCACATGTAGCAACAAAAATATAAAGTAGAACACCAACATGAGATATGGAAAACAAATTCCTCATTTAAAATTGGACCTAGGATTTTCATTTAATCATACCAATAAAAATAGCTGTTCTCCGCAATACTACTGTACATACGGAATTTTTCTTTTGTGTTTTCTTCGGACCACCTCCAATAGTCTAATACCGGGAGATCAAAAACGTCCAAACCGCTGCGCGGTGTTTTTGCTTGTCCGCGCCCTCGGCGCTCGTTGCCGTCTTAGAAAGGCGCTGAGAAACATTGCAACATTTTTATAACTATTTTAAAGGCTTTACTTACTATATTATTAAAAGAGATGCTGAAACTGGCCACCGCCGTTATCCGTACATTTTTGGCACCTCTTTAAAAAACTAATCATCACTCTCGTGGTTCACGTTGAGAAATCCTGGCAATTTCCTGGCGGATATTTTGTTTTAATTCTTCCATGGTGTGAGGGTTTGTCTTGTTCTTGTTTTAAGTTACCCCAGAGATAGAAATCGCAGGATGTTAGGTCGGAGGAACAAGGGATGTTAGGTCGGGGGAACAAATCTCTACTAATAATTCTGTCCTGAAACACGTCTTCAATTGTTCTCACCGAAAGATTGGTGTATGAACTGTTGCAGAGTCTTAACGAAAAAATCTGATGTGTTACACTCACATGACTTTCTCTATCCGTTCTACAAACTTCTTACATAAGATTATTCTTCTTTCTGTACCTTGTTAATCGAGGTGTTCAGTACAATGTTCTTATTACTTAGTTCCCTATAAGTAGGAAAAAAAATAAGGGAATACACTAGGCTAAATCGATAGGCAAATGTTTTAAAAGCTGTCGTTATTCCATTGTCATTACAAATCGCTTCTTTTCTTGAACAGGAGTAGAACAAAAGAAAAACGGACAATCCCGACTGAGAAAAGTATAAGTACTTCACAACTGAAACAAATAACAATGAATACCTCAAAACGGTAAGCTCCACGAAAAAATTGTATACGACGTAAATTGTGTATTTTAACAAGGCCTACATTTTTTGTACAGTAAGTTTTTTGTCTATCTCTTACGGTTTATTATTTATGCCAAATTAAGCACAATTCATCCAGAATAAACAGGTCTTTAGAAGCTATTCCCAGAAAATTCAACATTTGCATTTTATTTGTCAGGTAAATATCTTTAATTTACGATATTTTAATCAAAATCGTTAGAGCCATTTTTAAGAAAATCCAAATTTTCGAAAACAATTCCATGTAAAGGGTAGTTTGGGGTGGGGGATTTTTCTCAAAATCTTTGTCTCGCATCCCTGGAAGATACTGAACGTAATACCAAGTTTGGTATTTTAGCTACTTTTCGTTTTTGAGTTATCGTGTTCACAGACACACGGACACACACACAACACACAGACCTTTTTCTGGAAATGCTTTTTTTTGGATTCAGGGGGTCCTAAAACATGTATTTCCGGTGAAATCTCGACATCGAAATTTTGGGTGGAATGCAATACTTCTCTATCCCTATGTACATTGTACATACGGGGCAAGAGAAAGTAAAAAATCTGATGTGTTCCATTCACATGACTTTCTCTATATCTCTGTAAAAGATTATTGTTAATAAGCTTATCTTTTATTTATTTCATGCTAATCGAGAAAAATTAGCAGAAATAGTCTTATTTCTTGCTTTATTGCAAGTGGAAGGGAAATAAGGGAGTACCATAGGTTAAAATGAAAGCCAAAAGCTGGTTGCTATGTAACTGATGTTCCTTTGTTTGTATCGACAGCAATTGACAAATTCCTGTATGAAAAACCTGTTGTGTACCATTGACATGACTTTCTCTATATCCCTGCAACAAACTATTCTTAAAAAGCTTATACTTCTATTAACTTCATGCTAATCAGTAAACATTAGCAGAAATAGTCTTATTACTTGCTTCCTTGTTAAGTAGAAGCGAAATAAGGGAGTACAATAGGTTAAAGTGATCATCAAAAGCTGGTTGCTATGTCACTGAAGTTCATTTGTTTGTATGAACAGCAGTTGACAAATTCCTGTATGAGAAATGTATGTTTTTCATAGCAGAAATCAAAAATAAGGAATGTCACAAAAACAACGAACTCCACGAAAAAAATGTATATAACATAAATTGTGTGTTTTAACGTGCTCTACATGTTTTGTGTAGTAAGTTTTTGTCCATCTCTTACGCTTTGGCGGTTATTCAAAATTTAGTAAAATTCATCCAGAATAAACTACTCTTCTGGGTATTCCCAGAAAATTCAAGATATACATTTTATTTTTCAGGTAAATATATTTAGTATACGAAATTTTAATCAAAATCGTTAGAGACATTTTTGAGAAAATCAAAATTTTCGAAAAAAGTTCCATGTAAAGCGTAGTTGGGGGTGGGGAGATTTTTCTCAAAATCTTCTTGTCGCATCCCTGGAAGATACTAAACTCAAAAACCAAGTTTGGTATTTTAGCTCCTTTTAGTTTTTGAGGTATCGTGTTCACAGACACACGGACACACAGACACACACAGACACACACACACACAGACAGACAGACAGACACACACACACATACACGGACCTTTTTCCGAAAATGCTTTTTTTAGATAAAGGGAACCCTAAAACATATATTTCCGGTGAAATCTCGTAAACCAATTTTTTGTGGAGTGCAATACATTCTCTATACACTATGTACATAGTGCCTATAGAGAAAGTAAAAAAGTGTAAGTTTTTCAAAGCTGAAACCAAGGAATATCTCAAAAACGACCAACTCCAGGAAAGAAATGTATATAACATAAATTGTGTGTTTTAACGTGCTCTACACTTTTTGTGGGTTAAGTTTTTGTCCATCTCTTACAGTTTAGTAGTTATGAAAAATTCATCCAGAATAAGATATTCTTCAGAGGCTATTCCCAGAAAATTCAAAATATACATTTTATTTTTCAGATAAATAACTTTAATATACGACATTTTAATCAAAATCGTTAGAGCCATTTTTTAGAAATTCAAAATGTTCGCAAAAAGTTCCATGTAAAGGGTAGTTTGGGGTTGGGGGATTTTTCTCAAAACCTTCGTGTCGCATCTCTGGAAGATGCTAAACTTAAATATCAAGTTTGGTATTTTACCGACTTTTCGTTTTCGAGTTATCGTGTTCACAGACACACGGACACACTGACACACGGACACATGGACACACACGGACCTTTTTCTATAAATACTTTTTTTGGATACAGGGGACCCTAAAACATATATTTCGGTGAAATCTCGGTATCGAATTTTTTGGTGGAGTGCAATACATTCTCTATACACTATGTACATAGTGAGCATAGAGAAAGTAAAAAGGCAAAATCACGCCCTCTGTCTGTTAATTTTCTAAAAAAAAGAGGTACAAAATTGTATTCACGTATATGGGCGTCAACTGTTGACTCGAAAAAAATTTCTCTGCTAATGGCACACCATACACCAATTTTCTCATCATGTACGAGAATTCCATGAAGAATATTAGGTTTCTCAGAGCTCCAATAACAATTATTTTGTGTACACACATATCCATGAGGGTAGAGCTAAATCTCGTCCGTGAAAAATATTAAATATGGGTCAATTTCGCTATTGTATACACTATTGAGAGTCAACTCACAATAGTGAGTGTTAACACATACGAATCATAAATAAATAAATACACGCTGTGCAGTAGAAAAAACAAATGCTGAGCCACAATACATCTTGTGACTATGTGCAGGACAAAATAATAAAGCCCATTGGTAATAACTAAGCCACCGATGTCATCAACCGTGTGTTATCATGTTTCCGTGTGCGCAGTGGAAAAACTCCGCGCAGCGGTTCGGATGTTTTTGGGTCGCACGGTATAAGGCAACCTTTTCATTGGGTAGTTATTCTTTGACTATATTTAGAAGCCATCATGGAAAACTTTCAGTTGCTTCACGTGGGCTTGGATAATATGCATGTGGGAATTACATTTCTGGCACAGATTTTAACAGCATCCTTATTTCTGCCTTATTGTTAATTAGTTTTTTTGGTATTAAATTATATTGACTTAATAGGAAGCATACACAGGATGTTTCAAAACTATACCAAACCAAGATGTAGACATTGTTGATCAGATCTATATCATATGAAATCAAATTTTTTAATACCAATAGAAGGTATACCAACAAAGCGTCTCATGACATCATGGATTAGGCAGATACCAAGGAACAAAGTGACATCCCCGGCAGACACCATTGGGAGTAACGTAGGAAGGTTAGGAAGTACCGAGTCGCGTGCTTTAGCAGTGTTTTCATAAACATACGAACATATTGCATAGTGTTTAGCTAACAATGGAGATTCCTTGTCTTACAAAAACCCTTAAAGATGTTACACCTTTAGTTATTTGTTTACTTTTCATAACAGGAAATGGATGAAAGGAAATGATTCGGAAAGTAACTGTGATACATACATCGTTAAATTATAAAGGTAAATTAACGTTAGTGATTTTAAGAATGGAGGCAAGGAAGCGATGAAGACGACAACGAAAGAATAACAAATACTAAATACTATCAAAATATCGTAAATAAAGTTTAAAAATAAATCCCTTTTGCAGTGAGGCAAGAGGTTTATTTCACTTTCTTTACCTCACAATACTAAATGAGGCTTTGCTTATTTAACAATAAGTTCTTGTTAATATTTACAGTAAGTTGTCCAGAGATGAAAATTAGAAATAATTACAAAATTATTAAAATATAAGTACAATATATTCATGGACAGGGCAAAATATGCATGTTTCACATTCAAGAGAACCTCGAAATTGTCCGAGTCTTAAAGTAGTCTTTCGAGTAAGTAACTTCTCTCTGCCCCTTTACCTGAAACCTAGGATAGGTTTGCTGATAACGAACAAGGATAATTCCGTTTGTTTTCATGACACTTGCTTGTTAAGAACACTCTTGAGGCAATATATATATATATATATATATATATATATATATATATATATATTGCAGATCTCGTTAAAACACACACTTTATTTACATTATTATAGAATTAACAATTTTCCAGATATTCCCTAATACTGGTTTAAATTTTAAAATGCTTAAACTTTTCTGAAACGAGGGTCCTCATCCATTTCATCTCTCTCACCGCGCCGTGCCTGAGTGGTTAGTGCCTCTCACCAAGACGGGTTTAATCCCAGGCAACCGCATGTGAGATTTGTAGTGGACAAAGTGGCGCAGAGGCGGATTTTCTCTGGGTTCTCCGGTTTCCCCCGTCATCGCATTCCACCAGTACTCCATCTTAATTCCATGTATCAGTAGCGTCATCGCCTGCGGTGCCCATGGAATAAAAGCAGACATTAAACACTATCAAAAAATCTCTTTTGTTTTACTCCTGGTCATGAAAAGTGAACCGAGTTTCAATGTCAATCGCATAGCAGTAGCTTTTAAAAGATTTGACCACCCTTACAGCCCAGTGTAGTGCCTTATTTCCCTCTTACTTATAAGGAAAAACTTAATTTGACTAATCTGCCAAGATTTACCTCAATTAGTATAATGCAGATAAAATAACACATTTTTGAAAGAATGGTTTGTTTGTAGAACAGGTAGAGTACCCTCCGTGGTGTAATGGTTACCATTCTAGCTTCATATACCCAAGGTTCAAACCCGGCGGAGGACAATGGATTTTTTCGAGTGTAAAAATCCTTAACATAGCTTCCTTCGGAAAGGAAGTAAAGCCATTGGTCCCGTGTCATAAAATATGACATAAAACCAAATCAAGACTGATGGAGACATCTCTGAGCAAAATTAAGCGGTCTTTCACGCCCAGTATAGAGTGGGGCGTTGAGCGTCCATAAATAAATTCCATTATTAGAACAGGTAGAGAAAGCTATTTGAGTGGAACACATGAGATTTTTAAGGCTGTTTCCTTTCTCTACTTGAGAGGTGAAAGAAGACTGCTATGATGGTCAAAGTTTCGTTACCGTTTCATAGTTGACTTCGGGATTTTGTATAACCTTCCCCCATCTCCCTAGTATTTCTGTCTGCAAATGACAGGTGGGTAACTTCTCTTTCTAAAACGCTTGTGACAGGCCACACCAAACTGAAGTTTAATTGCGTGTTCAATTGGTAACCCAAACAGTTATTTCTAGCTTATTTCATAACTTACATACTGCACCACCACGGTGGTCTTGCGGCCAGTGGCGCTGATTGCAAGTGTAGAAGTCCTGAGTTAAATCCCTAGTTTTGGCAGTATTGGATCCAGAATGTTCTCAGGTACTAAACGATTCTGAATTTAGGTTCATCAAACATTCATTTCTGGCCTTTGTTTTCCTGTAAAAGAATTTTAACCACAAGAAAAGTAAACACTTTTTAGACTGTTGGCACTAAGTAGAGCTTTCAACATAAACTATACATACTAAAAATCTGATGTGTTCCACTCACATGACTTTCTCCACATCTTTGCAATAGATTATTGTCAAAAAGCTTATTCTTTCTATTTGCTTCAAGTTAATCGAGAAAAAATTAGAAATAGTCTTATTACTTGGTTGCATGTAAATAGAAGTGAGATAAAGGAGTACAATAGGCTAGAGTGACAGTCAGAAGCTGGTTGCTATGTGACTGAAGTTCCTTTATTTATATGCAAAGGAGTTGACAAATTCACGTATGAGAGGAGTATAAGTATTTTAAAGTTGAAACTAATAACAAGGAATATCTCAAAAACGATCAGCTCCAGGAAAAAAATGGATATAGCATACATTGTGTGTTTTAACGGGCTTTACAGTAAGTTTTTGTCTATCTCTTACGGTTTACCAGTTATGCAAAATTCATAAAGAATAAAGAGGTTTTCTGAACATTCAAAATATACATTTTATTTGTCATGTAAATATTTTTAATATACAATACTTCAAGAAAAATCATTAGAATCATTTTGGAGAAATTCAAAATGTTCGATGTAAAGGGTAGTTGCGGTGGGGGGATTTTCTTGAAAATGTTTTCGTGTCGCAACCTTGGAAAATACCAAACTTAAATACCAAGTTTGTTATTTACAGACTTTTCGTTTTTGAGCTGTGCCACACACACACACACACACACACACACACACACACACACACTGCGGACATTTGTCTAAAAATTATTTTGTTATTCAGGGGGTCTTAAAACATGTATTTGCGTTGAAATCTCGATATAGAATTTTGGCTGCAATATAATACATTCTTTATACACCATTTACATTGTACGGAAAGAGAAAGTAAAAATCTGACCACCTATGTCCTGCAAAAAAAACTATTCTTAAAAATGATTATACTTTTATCTATATGATGGTAATCGAAACAGACATTAGCCGAAAATATGGTGTTATTATATAGTTCCTTGTATATAGAAGGAAATACGTTAGATTAAAGCGATAGTTAACTCTTTTAAAAACCG
This sequence comes from Hymenopus coronatus, assembly GCA_030762935.1. Lineage (NCBI taxonomy): Eukaryota > Metazoa > Arthropoda > Insecta > Mantodea > Hymenopodidae > Hymenopus > Hymenopus coronatus. Next base: position 71,308,767 of record CM060895.1, read on the forward strand.
TAGTAAGATTGACATTAAAATTTAGTTCTGTTTGCAAAGCCGAGAGTGAAACAAAAAAGAAATGCACTGGTTGAGGTCCACCTTTTAGAAAAGCTGAAGCATTTTAAAATTGAAAAAGATAACAGGGACTATCTCGGAAATCGATTGCTCTACAAAGAAACTTGTACATAATTGTATGCTTTAACGTAATCTACATTCTTGTGCAATAAGTTTTCTATTCCGGTTTACCAGATATGCAAAAGAAATTCAGAACCTAGAGGATTTCAGATGCATTCCCAAAAAATGCAAGCCTTATTTTATTTGCCATGCAATATTATATATATTATATGCGTTTTAATTAAAATCGTTAGAGCCGTTTTTTGAAAAAATCGAAAACTTGGACAATTCTTCTATGTTTGGGGTTATGCTGTTTTTGGGTTATACTGTTCACACAGACACGCGCGCGCGTTTCCCTCTGTGATGTAGTGGTTACCATGTTAGTCTATATGTACCAAGGTCGCGGGTTCAAATCCGGCGGAGAGCGATAGGTTTTTTCGAGCATAAATATCCTTAGTATGGCTTGCTTCAGGAAGGAAGTAAAGCCATTGGTCCAGGTCGTAGATTTATAACGCTTTAAAGAAAATCAAGCCTGATAAAAAGGCCTCTGAGCAAAATTAAGCGGATTTTCTCGAGCAAGGTAGATTGGGATGCAGAGCATCTAAATGAAACTCAATTTCTTTCTTTTCAAATACACATAGAGAGCATGTATTTCCGAAGAAGTATCGATATCGAACTTTTTACTGGAATACAATACCCTCTCTACATATATGTGAATTGTAAATATGTGATAGAGAAAGCAGAAAAGATATTAACGATATCCCAGTTTAGGAAAATACAAATATTTAAAATTGAAACCAAACAACAAAGAATATCTCGGAAATGGTTAACTGGGGGGAAAAAAATCTGACAATGTGTTTTAACGAGATGAATGTTTTTGTGGTAAAATGTTTATCGTACAGTTTTCCAGTTCAGTTATACTAAAGTTATCCAGAATAAAAGAGGATTCAGAAGCTATTCCCTAAAAATTCAAGATCTACATTCTAGTTGTAATAAAACTATTTTAAACACATTCTGCTTTAGTAAAAAAGTTAGCCAACTTTGAGAAAAAAATTGATAAGGTTCCGTGTAAAGGTTAGTTTGGGGAGTGTAATTTAGGCTGAAGTATCAAATCATTTTTGCTATAAAACACATTTTTTAAATATTTTTCTAAATTCTGACCAACTTTCAGCTGTAACTCATGTGGATTGAGGTATAAATTCTGTTGGATGGGAAATATACTTCTGGAAAACATTTATAAAGACTAATACCTCAGTATTTTATTTCAGATAACATTTGGGGTACAGAATGACTATTTCCTGTATTCCTTGAGTGAGGGTTTCCATTACAGTGTTTCTTTTGGAAACGTTGGTTCACTTATATATACAAATACGAGTTTATTTCGTTAATATCAACAGGAAACAGTTGAACTGGGGACCTCTGGGTGGGAGTGCAGGTGAACGGCCCGGGTTGACCTCGCCCGAGACCTGCGCTGTCAGGCATGCCCCAGGCCGAGCAGCCAGCTCCCAGTAAAATGCAATCTGAAGTTTACGACAAGAGCGCCAGGTGGCCAGGCTCAGAACCTTTTTACGTTACACACCGCACACCGTCCATTAACCTTTTGCCATTTCTACTTCCAACTTACAGGTGGGTATGCCTTGGATTATCACCTTTAAGTCTACTGAATGTTTGCATTTTCTCATTTTAAATAAAATCTACAAGTTTTATAAAACTTTAGATTGCTTTTTTTGAAAATTACGTTATCAAGACTCGCAGAACTCACCGCTGTTTTATTCGCCTTATCACTTTGCAATTACAAAACTTTGGTTATAACTGTATGCACAGTTCAGGTTCTTGTGCTGCTCATTTCTCACAATCTCTCCTTACATCTCGTGCTTCCCCACTCTCTAGTCTGTACATTTTACGCCCCGCGGGCCTCTAGCGGCCCGCAATGCTATTCACAATAAGTTTGGTATTTAACCGTCTCTTCCTTTTTTGAGCAAACCTGTCCACAGACACACACGCACACACGGACCCTTTCCTGAAAATGCTTCTTTTTTTTTTTTAATTTTTTTTTATTTCCGGTGAAATTTCGGTATCGTATTTTGGATGCAATACAATACCTTCTCTATCCACTATCTGCATTACATGCGGGGCTAGAGAAAGTAATAAATTGTATCAACTAGTTTTTAACTTAGTTTAGACAGAATTAAAACTATTATTTGATGCAAAAATTAATTTTAATAAGCATTATCCTGCATTAACTTCATTAATATTATGTTATAGCATTTAGTGGAGTTCGATTTTGAGTTCCGAAACCTACACAGTAGTCAGCAGTATAAAGAGAGGGTAGTGGGGAGGGGTTTGTAGCGTAAACATGCGCACGTTGAGGTATAATCTGTTCCAAAAGTAGATCATTACATGTATTGATATTATATGCATTGTTCTAATTCATAAACGAGCACAATAAAACAACATTTCATAATATGATTAATAAATTAAAATGCCTTGTACTTTTACAAATAAAATATAATTCTTAATACAAAAAAAAAAAAAAAATATAGATAATAACGTGCAGAGCTTTTAAAAAACAATGAACATAAATCAAGAACTCACTCGGAATTCATGTATTGAATTGTCATCAGATGCATTTAACTGTATCGAAAGAAAAGGTTTTCTTCCTATCACTCAAACTATGTTTGAATCATCCACAAGTTCATTCAGTGTCAAACGCCTATCCTTTCGTATTTTCGACATTTTTTAATCTACACTCTCTTTCATTGTTCATTAGTTTATCTACTAGTTGCCAGTCCCCATAGCCGCTCTCGCTAAGTTGCCTAGCTTTAGTGCTTCGTGGCGCAAGAGATTGCGGGATCGAGTCCCGCCTCGGGCTTGGAGTTTTGTAAATGTGTGTATGTAAAAAGAAGGAAACAAATAGCAAAACAACAGAAGCCTAGGGGTAAATATACAAAATAAGGAAACCAGTAAAAAAAAAAAATAACAAAAACACTAGTTTAACGAGGCCTGGCAGTGCGCAATGCTAGATAGTACAACACATTTCGAAACGGGATGTAGAGACCACGTTTACTCCATCACGTCATAGTTATACTCTGTGTGCACCAAACCTCAAGCCGGCAATTTCGTGACCACAGACCGAGCTCTGGTGATTAGTATTTTATTTAACTAAAATTGTTCTGCTAATGTGTAAACAAGTTAAAATTAAATAAAACAATCTCTTGTATGTAAAATATGTTGAACTTTGAACCCTGACGTGTTTCCTTGTTCTAGAAATACTGATAACTGTATGTTGTTTGTTGGTTGGTCCATATCATAATATCTAACTCCTTATATATTCAGTTTTATGTGTATGTGTTACTCATTTTAGTACCAGAAATGACACTTGGATATCAGCACCAGAATATCTTCCTCTGCAATATTTCCCGACACATATTTCCCTTTCACCAGCTCATTGTAAGTAGAAAACAAACAACAAAATTTGGTACTTACCTTCGTCACAGTTGATATTTGAAATGTTTGCCCTCAAGTGTCCATCATTCACACGCATCAATTGGCCTGTACAAATGTAAACAAACAAACAAGCATATATTAACCTATATGTCATAACTACAAAAGTCACTAAATATAACAGTAAAAACAGTTCTCCCGCTTCTACTGTTGCATGACTAAAGTACATATTCGTATTCCACAATGAAATAGTACACATTTTACCATTTAGAACCGTTTTCTAATTCATTAGCGGCATTCACAAAGCCTAAACTGAACCTGAACTTGATTTTCACAGACACTAAAAAAGACTTCGACTCTATAGATCATATTTACGTTTTGGCGCTCTTTCAAAACCAAGGATTAAAAGAAAAATCTGAAATGTTCAATTTACATAACCTTTTCTAGCTGTTCCACAAAGAAATTTTTCTTATAAAAGATTATTCTTTTACCTACGTCATGCTAACCTAGATAAATATTAGCAGATTGGTTTTGGTATTTGCTTCCGTGTAATTAGAAGGAAAATAAGGGAATTCATTCATCTAAAGCTATAATAAAATATTTTAAGCCAGTCGCTATTAGAGACAATTGAGGTTCTGTTCGCTTTGCATGGTTCCGCTTGAGAAATGTTAATTGGATTAAAATTGAAACCAAAAAAGTAATATTTCAAAAACTGTCAACTCTACAAGAAAGTCGTATATAACATAAAATTATGTGTTTTAACGAGATCTATAATTTTGTGTAGCAAGTTTTTGTCTATGTCTTACGGTTTAACGCTATGCAAAATTTTGCCCCATTCAACCAGAATAAAGAGGTCTTCAGAGAAATTTCCCAGAAAATGCAATAAAAATAGAGCCGTTTTTGAGAAAATCCAAATTGGGTGGTTGGGGTGGTTGGGGTGGTTGTGGGTGTGGATTTTCTAGAAAATCTTCGTGTCACATCCTCCGAAAATACTGAACTTAAAACCAAGTTACCAATTTAGCAGACGTTTAGTTTATGAGCTATGCTGTCCATACACACGAACCTTTTCTAAAAATGTTTCTTTTTCGAACTCAGGCCTCAAAACATGTATTTTCGGTGAAATTTTGGTATCGAATTTTTGGGTGGAATACAATACATTCTCTATCACAATGCACATTGTAGTTAAGGGCTACAAGAACAAATACATCAGGATACTTGCCAAGCTAAATTCAATCATGGAAGCTAAGATCCAACTAAAATTTTGCAACTGCAAAAAGGAGTTGAACAAAGAGACCACATATCTTTGTTTATTTAGTCTCCTGGAAGACATCTTTCGGAATATGAAAATTGAGAGAGGAATCCTAATCGATGGGAAGAAACTAGGAACTTAAGGTTTGTGGACATCAACCTGTTTGCAGCAACCACGGAAGAATTGAAGGGAGAGCAAGGCTTAACGCCATAAACCAAAACTAATGACAACCAATACTGAATTAAATATCAAATAAGAACTACTAAGAACTACAGTACGTCAACGAATACACATATCTTGGCTACTCCAAAGGTGTATTTCAACAGCACAGTCTAATTTCTCTGGTTTGAAGTTTAGTTTGAAATTTAGTCTCACAAACAAAGAATTTCGCATTCTATCTCTCTATTATGTGATGCTCAAACATGGTTCTTAGCAGGCAGAGAAATAAAAATTTTACAAACATGTCAAAGGAAAAAGAAAATTGGAAATAGTAAGAGGCGACATCGCTGCTGAAATTGAGCGATATATCGCTTGAGGGTGTATCGACCGCAACAAACCGGCTGAGTTTTCCATATATGTAGAGAAGGTAGAACATTTTACTGGAACAAGAGACAACTTCACTCAAAGTATTGTCAGTTAGCTGCACACTGATAGCAGTCATTTATTTTCCTCTCTCTCCTCTAACGAAAATTAGTTCACTTTCGAAAACTATTTACCCCACTTGAGCCGAATGCAATTGTTTACAGTGCATCAAACGGAATAATCTATAGCTTTAGACTTTACTGTGTTCTAGCAAGAATGCACACTTCAAGTTTGGTACTATTGCACTAAGCATAGCTAGAAAACAGAGTCCAGAGTAAGATAGTACCTACGGTGAACTGAACTGTTCACTGAGCTAGTGATTGAATTTCATTTCTGCCAGGGACCACCACGAACGAGTAAACTGACTGGATATTGTATTTTCAGACGATTCTATGTTTTGTGAGACTCTCTAAAGAGAAACTCATATTCTGAATAACAAAACAGGAAAGGGAAATTGCCTCGTACGGTTTAAATTTGAAGGTAGTACAAGTGGTTATGTCATTCCACCAATTGCTCCGTCATCACCTTTCCAGTCATCCACTTCCTCATGTTCATACCTGGCTACGGACCGACTCCTCGTAACAGGTTCTCCATTCTCCCCGACAGACGTCTGACCCCTAGGCATTTGACTTGTAAGTCCTAAGGGGTGTCAGTCCTACGCATATGAGGAGGGTAAGCCGATTACGAAACGAAAAATATGGTTATGGAGGGGGACGGTTAGCATGGTCGCCCCATAAGCCAACCGATTTAAAAAATGAAACTCAGATTTAATTATAGAAATTCTTTAACTGCTCTGTTTCTCAGAGTCCTGTTCTATTATGGAGGCGAGAGATTGCTTAATTTTTCCCAGGGGCCTCTTATATCAGGCTTAAAGTTATTTTAAGTAGGCAAGGGACAACAGGCTACTGCTAAGAAATGTTACGCTCGAAAAGAATCCATTTCCCTCCCCAGGTTTGAACCCGCGACCTTGGAACCAGAGGCTAGCATCTTACCCTTAGACGGAGCACGACTTGAGTATATGATGGTGTTCGAAAGGGTAATGAAGGGGAATATTCAGTTTGACTTTCGATTCTTCTTTTTCTTAACACGTACTATTGCAAACTGAAATGGGACCAAGGTGAAACGGGTTTATTTTAGAAACAGCTATTGGGAGCCATTAGCATATCTTGTTTGCGAAAAAGTAATGGTGTATAAAACACATCTCATGTGTTCTATTCACATAACTTTCTCTACATCTCGGTAACAACTTACTGTTAAAAAGCATATTCTCCAAACTTGTTTCATACTAATCGAGGTAAATATTAACATAAATGACCTTATTTCTTGCTTTCATGTAATTTGAAGGTAAATAAAGGAATAAACTAGGCTAAAGAGATTGTCAAATCATTTAAAAGTTGGTTGCCACGTGGATGAAATACATTACTTTGCATTGCCAGGAGTTGACGAACTCCCCTGTGGGAACGTTTTTAAATATTTTAAAATTGAAACAAATAAGTAAAATCTAAAAAATGATCAACTACTATTAACGAGATCTACATTTTTTTGTTAGGCAAGTTTTTGTACATCTCTTTTGGTTTACCAATTACGCAGAATTCAACAGAATTCAAGCAGAATAAACATGTCTTCAGAGGCTATTCCCAGAAAATTCAACATATACACTTTATTTGTGTTACAAATATCCCTAATATACGACATTTTAATCAAAATTATACGTGTTTGTAGATCTAGGTTATATAAATAACTTTGTATTACCCGCTTCAAAATACGTTGCCGCCAATGTTTTCAAATGAACATTGACGTTGTTTTGAAGATCTTCGTACATTACGACGTTTGCAGAGAGTCATTCAAAACAAGCGAAGAGGAATGCTGACTTCAGGAATCGTGTTGATCCACACATGTTGGCACGACCCATCGGCTCCTTGAACAATTTCAATGGTACATTTTCAATCATCCGCCGTACAGTCCTGACATGGGACACAGCGACTTTCACCTTTACCCTGAACTGAAGACGTAGCACTTTCAAACCAACGAAGATCTTCAAAACAACGTCAATGCTCATTTGAAATCATTGGCGGCAACATTTTTTGAAGCGGGTATTGCAAAGCTTGTGCACAGGTACGATAAATGTCTCAATCTTTTTGCTGATTATGTTGAAAAGTAAGCATAAGTGTACAAAACTTTTAGTAATAAAATAATTGTTTTCTATGAACTTGTCTTTTATTTATAGCCTATCGGAGGTTGAAAAAAACGGCCCTCGTATAATATTCAAATACTTTGTTACCATCATAGCGACGAAAAAAAAAAAGCAACAATACAACTAAACAGCGATGTTCATTTTTGTGAGATGAGAGAAGATTTTCTATGCTTCCATATACGTCTTGAGTGTTTTGGAGAAGATATTCTTGTAATGGTGCAATGAAATCTTATCAGTCGAGCACAAAAAGGCAATAATATTGTTTTATGTTATTATGATATTTTAATATCTAATGAACATTGAATGTGTAAGTGTATTATTTATTGAGTTTATTTATTAAATTATTAAAACGAAAACATAAACGTCAATCAAGGAGACGATGACTTCCAAAATCAAGCTGAATAAAACAGTTCACAAACTTGCATATTGAAAGAGAAATTACTTTTTCAACACATTCGGCACTCCTCTCATTTGCTGATGTCCTCTTACTGTTAATTGCAGGAGATACCACACTTGAAATAGAAAACTGAACTAATATTGATCTACAGAAAATTGAAAACTAGGCAATAAAAATAAAATATAATTTAATAACAGAAAATCAAAAGTAATGATGATATAAAGAAGAACTAGAAGAGAAAATACAGACATTTGTATATTCCTGAATAATGATAGAACATTGACTGCCCCCGTGAGGGGTTCAGTGCCAATCCCCCATCGGGCGCCTCCCCAGGTGGCGGATCGGGGAATGCCTCCTAGATATAGGTGGTACCGAGGAAATAAAATACTCGGGGTGGACCAAAACTGGCACAACGGGTGGATGTGACTCGAAAGTTGAGGTGAAGACAACACATCTAGGGTAAATGCCCGAAAAGCATCTGCGAGTTCAGGAGCAGAGAGGTGGCAGCCCCACCACTGAACTAGCTCTGCGCAGCGTTCGTACCGCGGCCAGAGTGAAATTTTACATACTGAACAGCCTCAAAATAATAGCCGGATTGATAATATCGGATTTCGACCACAGCAAAAGAAAAAGGACGCACGATTTGGAATTGCAGAACCATTAAAAATAGGAACATGGAATGTGAGAGGAATATCCACAAAAGAAGAAGAATTAGTAAAAGAAATAGAAACAATGAAGGTAAATATAACGGTACTTACAGAAACTAAAAAGAAATTAAAAGGTACAGAAAAGATAGGGAAATACACTTTAGTATATAGTGGGGTTTCATTAAAACAAAGAGCAGCAAAAGGAGTAGCAATATTAATTGATGAAAAATGGACAAAGAGAATTGAACACTATACTTTTATTAATGAACGAATTATACAAGTAACGTTTAAAATCCCCAGAGGGCATCTAATCGTTGTGGGAGTGTATAGTCCTGAAGAGGGAAAAAAGGAAGAGGTTTTAGAATTCTATGAACATTTACAAGAAGAAGTAAATAAAAGCAAAACCCAATATATGATCATTGCTGGAGATTTAAATGCAAGAGTTGGGAAACAACCTATACCTAAAATTGTAGGAAAATTTGGAGAAGACCACATTAATGAAAATGGTAAACAATTACGACAGTTTGCAACTTTTAATGAACTTAAGATAACAAATACATTTTTTAGAACAAAAGATGTTCATAAATATACATGGAATGCACGTGGTCAAAGATCATTAATTGATTATATTATGGTAAATAAAAAATTAATATCACAGATTATACATACTAGAGTTTACAGGGGCTGTGATATATCCTCCGACCACTATTTAGTGATATCTAAAATAGAATTATGGACAAGATGGAAAAAATCAAAAATAAGGGCAAACGAGGAACAAAATAAAACGGTTTTCAAAATAAACCTACTTCAAGAACCTAGTATCAGGAGGCTTTACCAAGAAAGATTAAACATTTTCCTAGAAGATACAAAAGTAGAAGAACATATTGATAAAGAATGGTCCAATATAATTAAAGCAATCAAAGGAGCAGCAGAAGAAGCAATTGGAAGAAGAAATATATATAGAAGAAAAATTGGCTTAAGAATATGGAATGAAGAAATTAAACAAGCTATTGACAACAAAAAAGCAGCGTATAAAAGGCTTCTACAAAATAAAACTGAAGAATCAAGACAAAATTATAAAGAAAAAAGAAACATCGCAAAAGCAATTACAAGAAGAGGACACCAGAATTCATGGGAGAATTTTATTAGCCAGATAGAAAACGACATACATGGCAGACAACAATTTGCCTATAAAGTGATTAAGACGTTAACAAAACAAGAGAAAGACAAAGTGAGAATAAACAATATATCTGAAGAAGAATGGTTGAAATATTATAAGGAACTATGGTATAAATTAGAAGAAAATGGAAAGTCAATAGAGGACCAAGTAATAGTTAAAACATCTATAGATTTAATCACCGAAGAAGAATTACAATTAACTTTACAAAACATGCAAAATAGAAAGGCTCCAGGACCAGATGGAATAAATGCAGAATTAATAAAGTATGGAGGAGATAAATTAAATGTAAGACTGCTTAATTTTATCAACAAATGTTGGAAAACGAATAGAATTCCTAAATGCTGGTACGATGCACACGTCATCAATATATTTAAAAAGGGCAAAAGAAATGTATGTAGTAATTACAGAGGTATAAGTCTCCTGAACACAGGCTATAAGCTGTATACAAAAATCATAAACAAACGTCTAAGTATAATTACAGAACCGTTATTATTAGAAAACCAAATGGGATTTAGAAAAGGACGATCCTGCACCGATAATATATTTTCTATTAACCAAATTATTGAAAAGAGAAGAGAATATAATTTAGAAACACATATAGCTTTTGTAGATTTAGAAAAAGCTTTTGATAAGGTAAGCAGAACTAGACTCTGGCATATATTAGATAAAAAAGGATACCCAAAACAATTGATAGATGTACTCAGGAATATATACCAAGAAACAAAAATAAAAATAGTTTTAGGAAATGGACGATTATCACAAGATATGATAATTAATAATGGTTTAAGACAAGGATGTAGTTTATCTCCGCTTTTATTTAATATTTATATGGATGATATTCTCAGAAAATTAAAAGATGAAATACCATTAGGAATAAAAATAAATAAAGATAATGCCTTAAATATGCTACTCTTTGCAGATGACATGATGTTAATACAAGACCGAGAAGATAAGCTGCAAATAAGTATGTACAAGCTACAAAAATTGATCCAGGATTATGGTTTAAGTATATCAATAGAAAAATCAAAGATAATGGCATTTATAGGAAAACATATAAAAAGATCAAAGATAGTGTTAAGCAATAAAGTGTTAGAACAGGTGATAAAATTTAACTACTTGGGTTGTAATGTAACCTTTAAGACAAACAATGAAGAAATAAATAATAAAGTGAGTAAGTTCCAATATATTTGTGGAGTAATAGCTCGTACCTTAAAAAGGAAAACCCGAAAAGATACAAACCTAAAATTCTATAAGACAATGGCTGTTCCAGTTTTACTGTATGGTTCGGAGACATGGACTCTTAAAAAGAAAGATTGGAGCCAAATACAAGCGGCAGAAATGAAATATCTCCGAGCAGTAAAAGGTTGCACCAGACAAGATCATATTAGAAATGAAGACATAAGGAAAGAATTAGACATTTTTTGCTTAAAAGAAAGGATACAAATAAATAGAGAAAAATGGGAAAGCCATTTACAAAGAATGGATAACTCTCGCATTCCATTTCAATCATACAAATACAAACCTCTAGGCTACAGAACGATAGGAAGACCAGTTAAAAGATGGGAAGAAATATGAGGCCGGAACAGGAGAATCCTCCTAATCCATGAAGAGTTGATGATGATGATGATGACATTGACTGCCTCCGTGGTCGAGTGGTCAGCGAGCTGACTTCTCACCGGAGGTCCCGGGTTCGATTTCCAGCCGGGGTGGGGAAGTTTTCTTTAACCAGAATTATTCTTTATTCCCCTCAAAGTCTGGAAGTATGTATGTGAGAGTGAATGATAATTAGGTGTCAAAGAGGACTAGACATAGACAAATGACAGTTCTTCCCCTTTTCTCATACGGAGTTCCGAAAACGGACTCAAATTTGTCTGTGTTGATGTTGACATCATGAATACGTGTATTATAAAACTGGCGACGATAAGTAACATTTCGAAAAATGCGTTCTTATCTTTCTGGCACTACTCCTGATGTGCACTAAATGTTATGTGTTCCATTCACATGACTTCTCTACATCGCTGAAACAAATACTTGTTAAAAAGCATATTATTCTATCGACTGTATTATAATCGAGATAAATATTAGCTGAAATTTTCTTAAACAAATGTAAAATCTCTTGAAGTTGGTTGCCATGTGAACCTGAATAAAAACGGATGCAGGACCAGGAGTTTACAACTTTCCGTGTGAGAAAAGTTTAATTATTTTAAACCTGAAACATATTACAAGGAATGGTCACTTCCACGAAAAAAAAACATATGTAATAAATTGTGTGTTTTAACATGTCCTTCATTTTTTGTGTAGTAAGTTTCCGTCGAGCTCTTACGCTTTACCAGTTACATAAAATTTATTCAGAATAAAGAGGTCTTTAGAGGCTATTCCCATAAAATTCAAAATATACTTTTTATTTGCCATATAGTTGTCTTTAATATACGGCATTATAATCAAAATCGATAGCCATTTTTGAGAAAATCAAAATTTTCGAATTTTTTTTCATATAAAGGGTAGTTTGAGGGTTTTTTTTTTCAAAATCTTCATGCTCCATGCCTGGAAGATAATTTATATACCAAGTTTGGTATTTTACCGACTTTTCGTTTTTGAGTTATCGTGTTCACAGACACACGGACACACACACACGCGAGCGGATTTTTTTTCATAATGGCTTTTTGTACAGGAGACCTTAAAACGTGTATTTCCAGTGGTATCTTTGTATCGAAGTTTTGGGTGGAATGCAATACCTTATCTATACACTATATACATAGTACGAGTAGAGAACGTAAAAGCATGTCATTGTAATTTAATAACCTCAATTTTAAATCTGTTCTCATAAAACAAACGTATACAAACGTAGAGGTTATTTGGTAAACAATGTAACAATTGAACGTTGAATGTGATATAATTATAATCAATTGCATTAGCGGGACAAGGTACTCTGATATGGTAAAAAATAAATTTTTTTTTGTTTTAGACATTAATGAAACCTCTACAATTTCTAGTTTCAATTTTGGGGGGTTTAGAGGATGTTAATCAATTTAAATATAATTTAAATGCTAGTCTGTATTTATTTAAAGCTGTTATGCAATACCCCTTTTTCGAACATTTGTATCTTTAAATTCAGTTTTCTCAAAACAGCATTTTTGGATACTTATGTATATTTTTCTCAAAAACTATGAAAGCTGTAAAGCTGAAATTTTCAGCACAGATATACAACACATAGTTGAAATTCTGAAACACAATCTTGATGTTATTGTATAAATTGATCGTATTAAGAAAGCAACAATATTGCAAATTTTCCACATTTTTACTTTTTTGAATTCGCAATTTTTTTTTTTTATATTTTTACTGCAACTGTATCATAGCTAAATAATTGAGGTTCAAAAGATAGTTGATTATACTAAGAACAAGCATGCAAAAGTGTGATTTTATATTGCAAGCAGTATCAGAGAAGAAGGTACATAAATGCGTATGTTTTAAGACTAAGTTATATTGCTTTTCTGCTGAATGAAATGATTTTTATAGACTCAACCACACAAGGTATTAATGCAAACAACCATTTGAAATAATTGTCATGGTTTATAGAATAATTCATAGAAATTTTTGGAAAAACAATAGAATATTTTAAGAGCAGCTGTAATTAAACATACTTAAAGTGTAATTTCCGCATGTTCAAACTACCTTGTCCCTTTAAAACGCGGCCTCTTGAAAACTTACACATTTCTCTATGTACCCTGAGTTCCGTGACTTTTATTACACGTTTATTTGCGTCTTTTAAGCTGCTAAAGTAAGAATTGCGAGTTCTTAATAATTCTGCCAACATTTTGAACCAATAAGGGTTCGAATGAGACATTGAATATATATCAAAATTGTGTACTTTAACCAAATCTATATTTCTATTAATATCTTAAACATAGTGTTTTCATCAAAATCCTGTGTCATTTTTTATAAAATCAGAAATTTTAAAACATTTGCCATGTTAAGAGTTGTTCATAGTGGGGAATTTTCATAAAAATTGTGTCACACACTAGAAAGACACTGAAATTAAATATCAATTTTGATATTTGAACAACTTTTCTTTTTTTGTGCTATGCTATTCATAGACACACGAACACTCGCACACACATACACACAGACCCCACACAATTAACTTTTTCAAAACTTGTTTTCGATTCAGGGGGCCTAAAATATATGTTCGATGGAATCTCGACATAGATTTTTTGGGGTGGAGTACAATATTTCCCTTTGTTACTTAAGTGGTGGAGAAAGTAAAAATCTGTTTTTCAGCAGCTTCCAAATATGCATTCTCGATGAAATCCCGGGACCAAATTTTGGATGGAACGCAATACCTTCTCTATCAACTACGTTGGTGGTAGAGAAAGTAAACATTAGTAATGGAAATGCTACGAGAAGGAATGTTGGCTGCATAAATTATTTGGCAGGCTGTAGGGGTATGTTGGGATGAAGAGGAAAGTGTACACCACGATCCTTTACCGCCTCAAATAAAAGGACACGTTGAGCACTACTGGTAGGTTGGAAAGACTAAGAGGGAATACGTAGGTCTCTGCTTAAGGCAAGACGGAGATAGAACGTTGACATTTGGATGTGGTGCAAAACAGCTGTAGATACTCTGCTAATATTAGCGCTTAATTTATTTTAATTCACTTCATTATTTTCTTCTTTAAATAATATTTTAATGTTTTAGGTAATGTAACGTGGCGTACCAACATATACGCACTATGTACATAGTGTATAGAGAAGATATTGCATTGCACCTAAAAATTCGATACCGATATTTCACTGTAAATACATGTTTTGAGACCACCTGAATATAAAAAAAAATATTTTTAGAAAAATGTCCGTGTGTGTCTGGCTGTCTGTGTGCATGTATGTGTTTTTGGGTAGCATAGCTCATAAAGGAAAAGACCGTTAATACCAAACTTGGTATTTAAGTTCAGTATCTTCCAAGGATGCGACACGGAGATTTTTAAGAAAATCCCCCCACTCCCAAAAAAAAATTCGAATTTTTTTATTTTCTAAAAATGGCTTTAACGATTTTGATTAATATATCGTATATTAAAGATATATACCTGACAAATAATATGTATATCTTGAATTTTCTGGGAATAGCCTCTGAAGACTACTTTATTCTGGATGAATTTTACGGAATTTTGTGTAACTGGTAAGAGATAGACAAAAACGTACCAAACAAGAAATGTAGAGCACATTAAAACACACAATTTATGTTATATAATTTTTTTCGTGGAGTTGATCGTTTTTTAGATATTCCTTGCTTTTGGTTTCAGACATGAAAAACATACCTTTCTCATATAGGAATTTTTCAACTCCTGTCCATACAAACAAAGGAACTTCAGTTACATAGCAACCAGCTTTTGATTATCACTCTAATCTATGGTAATCTCTTTTTTCGCTTCTACTTACAAGGAAGCAAGTAATAAGTCTATTTCTGCTAATTTTTTCTCACTTAGCATGAAGTAAATAGAAGCATATGCATTTTAACAATCATTTGTTGCCGAGAAAATCATGTGAATGGTACACATCAGACTTTTTCTTATTTAATTTGCTACACTTGTTAATTGTATGTGTCCCCTGCTTATGTTTAGCAAGTAATGCATTCTAGTTTCTATGTTATTCGGATATTCGCCTAATAAAATGCAGAAAAAGTAGGTATTTATCTCTTAAATCAGATCATAGTAACATAGCAATTATTTCTTATGGCTATAAGCTAATTTGCAGCTGTTATTTATAACTGCTATTGTTACTGGCTGTGTGGACAAACTCTAGTTGCCAATAAGTAAAAAGTTAATTAAAAGGGTTAGTATTTTAAAGTATTAGTACAATTAGATATATCTTTATTTACCTCAAATAATTGTGTGCAGGTGTGCAAAATATAACAAAATATAAAGGCTGGGAGATGAATAAGCGCAAATATTTTTATCAGCATTTGAGGAGAATGTGATAATCCAGTATTGGCAGTTTTGTTTTGTAGTTGTTTTCTAAAGCTATGCTCATGAGGAAAATGTTTTACTGTGTCTCAGAAGTTATACAATTGTTTACGTAACAGGTAATATGGTTGATTGACCTCTATTCTCTGTTCTTTGTTCTGACCTGTGATGTGAGGCAAGAATACCGACCGCACTGAAACTTGAAATCCTACGTAACCACACTTTTTTATTTTCATTCATCAGGATAAGGATTCAAAATATATGCAGTTTCAACTTAAAAATATTGAACACAATAACATTATGCTTTATTTAAATTTGGTTTTATTGAACAAATAACACAAACCAGCATGTAAGCATTTGCACTTCCGTTCTTTAAATTATAAACTCGCCCTTATTGCTCTTAAAAATGTAACCTCCTCGGAAATTAGGACCAACCTGTCATAGATCCTTTGATACATTGCAGAGAACGTTCGTCTTTGGGGAAGATGACGATATAAAAGTCGTCGATGATACAGGCCTCTCGCAGCATTGGTAAATTTTCCGTTTGGGATGGAAGTTAAATGAATATCTGCTAATTAAGTATATGTAAAGCCATTCATTGTGTAAAGTAAAGTTGCGAGTGAATCGGTCCCTCGTTTCCTCACTGTGAGTCAAGCGAATGCACCACGGCGGTGTGTGAGTTGTACTAAACACAGAATATGATGTATGTAAATACAACAAAGACATAACGCAGGGGCGCTAAAAACACATTAGACTCGGAAATTAGTACTTTATTAGTGACACGTATTAGTAAGCGGGAAAATAAGATAGGTATATTACGAGCAATGCATTGTTGTCTACTAAATATAAAATGATTTGCACATACACTTTACACTCTGTAGATAAACATCAAACCTGTATTTAAGTTCAGCTTCCTCTAAAAATATGACATGATATTTTTGAAGAAAACCGCCATATCCCTCAACTAATTTGTATGGAAGTTTTATGCTTTTATTACTTTTTACTAATAAGACGACTAGTGGCGTTGCACGGATGCCATTTGATATTTAAAATCTGCTGGAATCGTAGAATTCAAATCACTAACTGCTGCGAAATATATTGTGACATTGGGATCCGTGTGTGACCGCGCTCAAGTTCGCCAGTATGTGAGTCATCGCAATTGGAGACCTTGCGTAAACAACACGGAAGGGCGGCGCGACGTAACAGTAACCTTGCGAAGGAGAGATTCTTTTCGCGAGAGCGTGAATCTTCTCGATTATTGAGATGCTTATCAAGGCTTCGGTTTCCGCAAGTTTCCACAAAGTTCTGCGATGTAATTTTCTAGCTATAAAAGGAGGAAGTACCTGGGTGTTGTGAATTGCCTGAGTCGTGAGTGACTGGAGTGTTAGCACGCAGTGGTGTGCGAGCATGGATGGTGTGCAGCCGTCTATGCGTCGAAACGCCTGCTGAATTATTTGCAGCAATGAATTTAACACTTTATTTTTAAACAATTTTGTATCAATAAAGACATTTTTACAATATCTTTAATGTTGTAAGAACTATCTATCCAGCTATCATCATCGCCTACCACAGTACTACACAGCGAAATATATACAGGTTCTCTCAATTCATGAAGAACATAAATGAAAGCAGTGAAATTATTTAATTTACCTATGTTAACATATTCATTTAAACCCTGTACTTGTAATCAAGAAAATTTGTGACGTTTTGTTTTGCAATCCGTGTAAATCTTCTTCCACTAACACCAGTAACAAATGAAGGTCATTGTCGACGTCCAGACTTGAGTCAGGGTTATTTATTTGTTGTGTTTAGTATTTTCTGACGTTATGTGATTTATAGTCACATGTCTCATGTTTTCAGGCAATAGATAAAAAGAGTGACAGTGCACACGTATAGCCAAATAACACTGAAATTATTCAACAACCGACTTAAATATATACAAATAATAAAAGGAATGAGACAGAAACAGGACATTCATTACAGGGAATATATGAAAATGAAATAGCAGACAAGAAGTCAGCACAATATTAAAGAATCCCACCTCAAAACTGTGGGGGAAGCGTGTCTGCCTCTCGTTCAAGAGGCCACGAGTTCCAATCTCGTTTACGGTGCGTAATCTAGATAATATTTTCTCGGGTTTTTTCCTTATTCTGGGAAGACGAATATTCAGTAACTTTAAGCTCCATGGACCACGAGATCATTTCAGCATCATTTTACCAATTTCATTCATCGTCAGATATGATTAACCAGATTAAAGAACGTTAAAGTTAAACAAAAAAAAAAAAACAAAAAACAAAAAAAAAAAAAAAAAAAGGATAATAGCCATTTAAAACAAAGAACCAAAGAACTTCGTAATCAAGCGAGCACGAGAAGGAAGAATCGAAAAATGGCAACAGGTGGGGTTAAATAAAAAAAGAAACACAAACAATAAAGCATGCGTATCATTTAACCTTCAGTGAACAGAGTACTGTGGTTCAAACAAATCGTATGTGTTCCATTCACTTGACCTTTTCTAGCTGTTACACAAACAACTTTCCTTTCAAAGGACATGCTAACCAAGGTAAACTTTAGCAGAAATTGTCTTATTATTTGCCTTCTTGTAACTAGAGAGGACGTAAGGGAATACACTAGGCTAAATTGACAGTCAAATCTTTACATGGCCTGCAGTAAAACAAGAGAGATGAAACGAAATGTCATTTCCTGTTTGAGAAAAATTTAAGAAGTTTAAAATTGAAAGCAATGACAAGGTATATCTCAGAAACGGTCGATTCTGTATAAAAATGTATGCCACATAAATTATGTGTTTTAACAACATATACATTTTTATATATTAAGACTTCGTCTTATTTCTTACGGTTTTACCGTTATGCAAAATTCTGCAAATTCATCTGGAATAAAGAGGTCTTTCGAGGTTATTCCCAAAAAATTCAAGATATACATTCCATCTGATGTGCAGATGAGTGAATGAAGCACATGTCTATTATAAATTATTGTTAAAAAGCTTATTTTTCTATCTGCTTCATGCTAATCGAGATAAAATTAGCAGAATGATCTTACTACTTGCTTTCTTGTTAGAAGAAGGGAAATAAGAGCATTCACAGGCTAAATTTTTTAAAAACTGGTTGCTATGTGATTTAAATTCCTTTGTTTGTAAGGCCAGGAGCTGATAAATTCCCGTATGAGAAAAATATAAGCATTTTAAAGTTGAAATCAATAACAAGAAACAGTCAGCTATAGAAAAAATGTTTATATTAAATAAATTATGTGTTTTAAGATGATCTACATTTTAGTGTAGTAAGTTTTTGTCTATTTTATGCGGTTTATGCAAAATTCAGCAAAATTCATTCAATAAAAAGGTTCTCAGTAGCTATTCCCATAAAATTCAAGATTATACATTTAATTTGTTATGTAAATATCTTTAGTATGCGATATTTAAATCAACATCGATAGCTATTTTTGAGAAAATCATTATTTTCAAAAACATTTCCATACAAAGGATAGTTCGGGGTGGGGGATTTTCTTTAAAATCTTCGTGTAGCATCCTTGAATGATACTAAGCTTACTGACTTTTCCTTTTTTAGCAATGCTGTCCACAGACACACACTGCACACTGATTTGTTTCTATTTCTTTTTATTCAGGAAGCTCAAAATATATATTTCGATAAAATGTCGGTATTCAATTTTTGGGAACACATCATTTTCTCTACACATTATGTACATTAGTACGTATAGAGAAAGCAAAATGTACCAGAAACTCAGCTAAATGAATAACAACGTTGAGCTACACGATGCATCCATTATGTAAACATTAGAAGCAACTATCCACCATATCCAAGTCAAGTAACAATTTAAAGTTAAATTTGGTAATACTGTAAATAAATAGGCGCAAGTTAAAATGTTCTCCACAACCTGTAAACCAAAAAGTAGAAGTCAAACGTACAATCATGTAAGCTAATGTAATGAACAGAGAATCTAATCATGTTGTATTACAGATAATGTAACTGAGCAAGCTGTTCTAACACAATTTTAAAATATCTGATGTATTCCATTCATATGATTTTCTAAGACTGTAAATATGCTCGTAGGCTTTCACGGCCGGTGTTATTATTGATAAAATATAACATGTCCAGGCTTGCTGGCCGTGGTCGAATATTAAAATGTTATATTTTACATGTTATATTTTATGTTATATTTTACCAATTTCTATAACTTTTCTACAAACAAATTTCCTACAAAAGTTTATTCTTGTTTCTGCTTCATACTAATGAATAATAACATTAGTAGAATGTTCTTATTACTTAGTTTCTTATAAGAGAAACGAACTAAGTACACTACGCTGAGGCGATAGTCGAATATTTAAAAGCTGTCTGTATACGATTGTCATTCGCTTTTTTCATGGCCAGGAATAAAACAAAAGAAACTTGCCTGAGAATTATAAAGTATTTTAAAATTGGAACCAATAACATAGAATATCTCGGAAACGGTGAACACTACAAAGAATGTGTAAGGGAAATTGTCTTTTTTAAATAGGTCTATTTTTTATGCAGTAACTTTTTTGGTCTATCTCTAACAGTTTACCAGTTATGCAAATTTCAGTAAAAATCGTCCAGAATGAAGAATCTTTTTCCAGAAATTTCAAAATATATATCGCGTTTGTTATTAAAATATTTTAAACATCTCTTAAACATAGTATTGTAATCAAAATCGAAAATTAAAATTTTCAAAAAATATTTCATGTAAAGGGACATGTTTATAAAAATGTTTTTTATTCAAGAGGTCTCAAAACATGCATCTCCGGTGAAATCTCGCTACCTCTCGAATTTTTGGGTGAAATACAATACCTTCTATATCTATTATGCACATTGTAATGCGTCCTAGAGAAAGAAAAAAATACATGCAGTTCAATACATGCATACTTACATTTTCCAGAAACACACGTAATCTAGCAATAAAGAATAGAAGTTGTACGATAGTTTCACTCCCAAAAATCTGTAAAGGTAAATAACGAGAGGAAAATAAAAAACATTAAATATTATGTTACGTCTTTCAGAATCCTGTTGTCAACTCCTAACGAGGAAAATACTAACAACCAGAGTTGTGTCTACGAGGCAAGCTAAAAATACTTTGCTAACGGGTCTTTTCATAATAATTCCTATCAAGCTGTTTTCTGGCGGGCGTTCTCCCTACCATCACCTTCATTTGTTCCTTTTTTTTTCGTTCCCTCAAACAAGGGTCGTGCTCAAGCACGCCACACTTGCCTGTTTATCTTGATCTAATACAAAATTATCCTCACGCCATAAAAGAGTTAAGCAAGAATGTCCTCTATGAGCTTCAGGCCTGGACGAACATTTTTAAAGTTATTTCATAGCCATGGGCTTTTTGTTGTTAAAAAAAGTAATCTAAGTAGTGTCGTATTTCTTAAAACTCCTATTTGTTAAGTACTAAAAGCAATGCACGCAAACCCACATGTCCTTTTTTCAATGCCGTAAGTCTTATTTTTGACTTACAATGTGGCAATCCTTCATGCGCACTATACCACCATCCTCTGTCTGTCTGTCTGTCTCTCATTAGATTAAATTATACACAATTCTCTTATTTACCATCTGAATTACTCAGTTTGTCTCATAGCTATGAATCTGTCCAAGAAAATAAAACTCAGATGTATTACATTTGTTGACTATTACCACTCACTATTAAAATAACTCTCACCCAATCAAACCTTACTTTCTGTCTCATTCAGTTAATGGGAATATTTACAGAAATTTTCCTATTGGGTATTCTTGTATAGGTACAAGGAAATTTGAAGACTTTAAGTATCATTAAAATATTTAAGAGTGGGTCCCCGTGTGATGGCATGACCGAACATAGAACGAAAGACAACCTCCCATTTGGGCAATTTGAAAGTACCTATTTGAAAATCAAAACAAATAAAAAGGACTGTCTCTACAAAATACAAGAGTACTTCAAAGAGATTTTTGTGCAGTAAGATTTAATCTATCTCTTGCGGTTTACCTGTTGAGCAAAAGGCATTCAGAATAAAGAATACTTCAGAAGCTATTCTAACAAAATTCAGGTTACCTTTCATTGGAAAATATCTTAAACATTGGTATTTTAATCAAACCACTAGAATCATTTTGCAAAAGATTATGTTTAGAGAATTGGGGTAATTTGTTTTTTGGGTTTTCTTTTTCGTCTCCGTCAGCAACCTTGAAAGATGAGGACTTTAATAAGTTTGGTATATAATCGGTTTTTCTTTCGAGTTATGCTTTAACACAAACACACGCGCGCGCGCGCGCGAGCCTTTTACCTAAAACAGTTTGTTTGGATTCAGGGTGCCTCAAAACATATATACCAGGTATTCTATCAAACTGTTCTTTGCAGTTTTGTTTCCCGCAAACATAAGTGCAAAAGAAATGTGCACGTCACTGATTTTCAAAAGGGCAGTGCAGGTACGAAGCGAAAGGTTACTGTGGCAGTGCTTGGTCGCTGCATGTGTTGATTTCGTTGTTTCATACTGATAAGCGTCGTGAGGTCTTAGCATGCAGTTCGAGCTATATCATTTTTTTTTTTTTTTTTTCAATATGGTACCGGAGTCTGATCGGGACTCCGGCACTGTATACCCTGCTTTTATTTACCTTGTTTTTCTGTATTATTACTGGATTGCTGTTTTCTTACTGTTACAACACACACATAAACACAAACATATAACACCCATGCCCAAGGCGGGACTCGAACCCACGATCCCCAGCGTTACGAAGCACCAAAGCTGGCGAGCGCGGCCATGGGGACCGGCAGTCATTTAAACAGGTAACAGCTAATGTGTTCGCCAACAACGAATGCACAGGTCTTATGATCTTAAGGAAGGTATGGGCGAACCCGGGTAACTTCCTAGGAGGGAGGGCAGAGAGACGTATCGGAGCAATGCTGTTCTTAATTTTGAAAAACTAAAAATGAAATAGTATTTTATTTACGGAAGCTCTTTAACGTCCCATTCTTCACTGGGCGTGAAAGACCGCTTAATTTAGCTCAGAGGCCTCTCTATCAGGCTTGAGGTTCTTTTACGTGCCGTAAATCTACGACACAGGACCAACGGCTTTATTTACCTTCCGAAGGAAGCCATGCTAAGGATTTTTACGCCCGAAAAAAATCCATCGTCCTCCGCCGGGTTTGAAAAAGCAATTCATATTCACTCCCACAACAAGAGCTTAATTTTCGATAAATCAAACCCAAATATCCTTGTTCGCTTGGTTATTTGGTATTGTTGATCTTTATTGGTAGTAGTGGTAGTGGTAGTCGTGATGTTGGTAGCGGTAGTGGTAGCGGTAGCAGTAGCAGTAGTAGTAGTAGAAGTACTATTATTATTACTATTATTGCTATTATCATCCATTTCAAATAGTAAATATTAATCCTTGGATGGCATGAGTATGATTATTTCAAAATATCTCATATTCTTTATCAAATTGGATAAATAAGTATAATATCTTTTTAAACTCGTAGGAAACATTAACAAGCAATATTAAAG
Source organism: Hymenopus coronatus (assembly GCA_030762935.1). Classification (NCBI taxonomy): domain Eukaryota; kingdom Metazoa; phylum Arthropoda; class Insecta; order Mantodea; family Hymenopodidae; genus Hymenopus; species Hymenopus coronatus. The sequence goes on from CM060895.1 coordinate 71,332,035, forward strand.
CTTTCACATGAAACAAGTATCATCCTACTTCAGTTGACGTTGCTGGATTACTAATTGGAACCAGTAATATTCTATACTTTTGCAGAAATTATAAACAACAACTTACTACAGCAGTGATCCTCGGTATTATTAAATGGTCATTAGTCACATTGAAATATCATCTGTATGATACCTATGGAAACAAATTTGATTATTTTAGATAAGTACCATTCACATTATTCTGTGTATGTATATCGTATACATTTATACACATACATACATTACAGTATTCTTGTATGCTACAAATTATGAAAAGCCTATTCTTTACTGAATATTCGTCGCAGTTGCGGAAAGCCTATCGTAATTATTGCGCACAGCAGTGTCCGCCACTGGAAGGAACGCTTGTTGCGCAAATTAAAAGGGATTGTGGGGGGGGGAGGGGATGTCGCTTGGCACGTGGTGTCATGCAGGGTCAAGAATGCCCATGCATGATCTAAGGGAAGACGCACCGAAATGCGGATGAAGCTTGAAGACTGTGTTCTGAATGTTTTCCGCCGTGACCTCTATCTGACAAACAATGTAATTGGGTCAGTTTATTTGGTTCCTAGGCACATTTGGCAGTTTTATTTGCAGTGTCTCCATAATTGACTGAATACTGAGAAACCTAATACAAGTCGTCCCACTTTTAATCACTGATTTCAACACAATGGCACAGCATCCCATTATTCTAGAGGGGTTAAAGAAAATCTCAACAATGTGTATCACGAACAGCGGATAGCTACTGGTGGTTGTAATCGAAACCGTACCCTGGTTTCTTCTCATGGCCACACATCTGGTTTACAAAATGGAATCAGAAAATCCAGGAAATTTATAAGAAAGGATCAATCAAGTCCGTGCTTCAATATCAGCAAAATGTTTACGACTTATTTTTTCAGGCACTGAAAAGCGCTTTAATCAATGCGCTCGTCAAAGTTGGTTAATATTAATATAATATTAATATTAATATAATATAATTTAACTCTAACCTACCTTAAAAAGAACTTAACTGTAGTCAAATGAATTAACATGTGTGTTCAGGTTTTTTTTTTTTTTCTCAGCGCGAAACCAGAATTCATGTTTGTGGAAAAATTGGTTATCAAATAACCGATAAAATAAATTAACATTTATTAATGTCGTGCGCAATGAAATTTTCTTGAGTGAAGAATGTTTACTCAAGGTGGGAATCGAACGTAACATTGCTATTTTCTATATAAATGTTGTAAACCTACGATATTTTAATAAACATCTTGCAGCCACGTTTGAGAACATCAACAAGTTTAAATCTGTCTATGTAAAGTTAGTCTGGAAGTGGGGCTATTCTTGAAAATGGTGCATGTCATATTTTTGGAAGATACTGAAAGAAAATCTAATGCGTTCCATTGACATGACAGACAAATAATTGTTAAAAAATATATTTTTCTATCTACTTTATGTTAGTCAAGATAAACGTTGTTGGTCTTATTATTCCTTTCTTAGTAAGTAGGAGGAAAATACGGGAGTTCACTAGGCTAAAGCGATAATCAAATATTTTAAATGCTAGTTACTATGTGATTAAAATTCGTTTATTTGCATAGACAGATATGAGAAAACTATGAGATACGTTTAGGTACCTATTTTAAAATTGAAGCCAATAACGTTATAAATGGACAACTTCACAAAAAGTGCAAATGGCATAAATTGTGTGCTTTAACAAGGTGTACAAGTTTTGTGTAGTAAGTCTTTGTCTATCGTTTATGGTTTATCAGTTATGCAAAAATCGTCCAGGATGAAGAGCTATTTTAATCAAAATCGTTATAGCCATTTTTAGAGAATCAACATTTTCGAGTGTTATTATATGTAAAAGGTAATTTATTTTCTTGAAAATCTTCCTGTTGCATACTTGGAAGATATTAAAGTTAAATCCATAGTTTGGTATTCTACCGACTCTTTGTTTTTGAGTTATCACACGGACAATCACATAGCGGTAGCTTTTAAAAGATTTGAATGTTGCTTTAGCCTAGTGTGTTCCCTTATTTGCCTTCCACTTATAACGATATAAGTTGAGAACGTTAATTAGCTTCCCTATAACAACTATTATTAGTTATTAATTATTTATCAATGTAAAGTTAAAAGAGTACAAATGTATGTATTTAACAGAGTACATTCAGCTTGTAGCAGAAATAGGAAGCTGACGATAAGAGAGAGAAGGGTGAGAAGTACTTTGTTGGAAAGGTTTCTTTTGTCCAGTCACGTACAATCGAGTTACAAAGCGGGTAAACCTTAAAATTCGGAAGACAGTAATTCTCCATTGTACAAGACATGTCACGTGAGGTTTGCAGCGCACCCTGGAATGAGAAAATTGACTTTTGGGTAATATTTACGTCAATCGCGCGACCCTTCTGTCCAAACAGAAAGAGCCACCATGACGGTATTTTTTGTATATAAAGAGTCCAAGAAGGCACATTGCTATATGTTTTACTCTCTGCTACGGTCTGGTGATATCTGTCTATCACTGTCATGCTGTCGGTTGTCGGGCTGAACGTAACTTCTTCACACAGAGTTCAACACTGTAACTTGTAACGAAAGCTTAGTAGTCTCCAGCGCTCTAAGTATATTTAAAATCAGTGACGTGTGTTAAAGAATATTGTGTAACGCAGATTTAAGGAAGAGGAAGTAAATATAATTACGTGTGATCAGCCAAGTATTAAAGTCTTTAACAAGTGTTAAATTAGCAGAATTGTAAAGCAAAAGTGCTTATCTCGCTTCTCCTAGTAAGAAATAAAACTCCAGGAAAGTTACGTAAGTCTTAATTATTATACGTAAGATCACTCCCTGAACTATCCCCATTAGCTGCACCGCCCCGAAAGAGTCAACCATCGTGCAGGCTGAGCAACGCCGAGGCAAAATTCAACGGTAGTAGATTCACCTCACCAGGTACGTGTGTCTACTCATAGGTAGTGGAGTGAGTCTTGCCAACGTCATCAATCTGGGCTCGAAGCCCAGAATTCAGCATCTGGTGTTTTCAGTGTGGAGATAAGGCCACCGCCCAGGGCACCCATGTCTCAGCTCACCGCATATGACGTCTTACGTGTGAGTCCACCGATATGGCGTCCCAAACGTGGTGCAAAACGATAACACCGCAAAATAATAAGACTGTTTCTGCTAATGCTTATCTCGATAACATGCAATACATAGAAAAATACGATTTTAAAGAATTTTTAGTTACAGAGTTATAAATAAAGTCGTGTGAGACATATGAAAATTTTACTTTCTCTGTACCTATTATGTACATAGTGTATAGAGAAGGTATAGTAGAGTACCCAAAAAGTCGATACCAAGATTTCACCGGAAATGCACGTTTTGAGACTCCCGATTAAAAAAAGAGAGAGTTTTTAGTAACATGTCCGCGAGTATGCGTGTGTGTGTGCGCGCGCGTCTGTGGGCAGCATAGCTAAAAAATAAAAAGTAATTAAATACCAAACTTGGTATTTAAGTTCAGAATGTTCCAAAGAAACAAGATTTTCAAGAAAATTCTCCCACCCACCAACCATCCTTTACATAGAAAATGTTTGGAAAAATTTGATTTTCTCTAAAATGGCTCAAATGAATTTCATTAAAATGCTTTAAGTTTAAGACATGAAATGTACATGAAATGAAATACATATCTTGAATTTTCTGAGCATAGCCTCTGAAGACCTCTGGATGACTGGAAAACCATAAGATAGACAAAAACTTACTATACAAAAATGTTGATCTCATTAAAACATAGAATTAATGATATATACATCTTATGTAGAGTTAACTGTTTTCGAGATATTCCCGATTATTGGTATCAATCTTAAGGCACTTAAACTTTTCTCAAACGGGAAGGCATCTTTCTTATCGTTTCTCGTTTGTTTATCCTTGTAAACAAAAGAGAATGGAATTTCAATTGTTTCACATAGCGACCGGCTTTTATAGAACTTGACTATCGCTTTTGTCTGGGCATTTCCTTATTTCCATCCTACTTACAAGGAAACAATAAAAGTAATTCTGCTTATGTTTATCTTGATTACCATTATATAGCTAAAAGATGAATCTTGTATGTAAAAGGTTTGTTTGCGGAACAGCTAGAGAAAGTCATGTCAAGAACACATCAGATGTTTTTTTACAAATATCGTAGTACGTTGAAAAAGTCATTTGAATATATTAACAACACTTTTTTAGGTATTTATTCTCTTTGCATTTGGCGAATTAACGGAGATGGAAATTCGTAGTTCGCTCTGGTGGAGCAATATTCCAGGTCATCAGACCCAGGTCAGCATGTGTCGTGCAGATCCCAACCCCTCCCCCCCTCCCCCTCTAAGCCCCGGCTGCCGCTTTCATAGCACCTTCGTCAGTTCTCTTTCACACGGTACATCGCGACTGATTGGGTCTAACCCAAGCTCTAGATCCGCGTGCAAAGTGAAATAAGATTTCGTTACACACTGGGCTTCATTGAATTAAAATCCAATATAAATGTCAGAGGTGATTCTAAATTAAGTTAAAAGCGCCTCAGCGGTGCACATGATGATTCCGGCTATTCGACATGCTTTCGGAACCTATTACACAAGTTTGTGTATTCTCATGTCATCAGTGTGGGCGTAATTCAAAGTTTGATAGCATTTGTGTTATTCCCAATGATGGCATTATATATACATAACAGTGGCAAAGCCTGCTGTGAGCTTAAATCTTTCAACACAGACCTATAAAAGCAATAAATAGTTTATTGCGCATTACCTCGCTTGACACTACTACAATAATAATAATAATAATAATAATAATAATAAATAGCAATAGCAATAGTAATAATAGTAATAATAATAACAATAATAATAATATTTTCACATCTTTCTGTACCGTAAGAATTTTTCTCCACTCGTCTATAGTTTCAATGCGTTTCTGTGCCTAAACAATTATTTTCTCTAGCACATATGTACAATATACATAGTATGTAGAGAAGGTATTTTAGATATTACACCCAAAATTTCGATACCGAGATTTTGCCGGAAATATATTGTTTGAGATTTCCTAAACCCAAAAAAAAAAAATGTTTTATAAAAGATGAGTGTGTGTCTGTGCATGAGTGTGTGTCTATGGACAGCAAAGTTGTACACCTCTATTGAATTAATGTAGCATATTCAGTTTTAGAACAGGGCTTGATGCATGCAAAACATTTTGTATACCTCTAGCTTGGCCTTATGTTTACATCCGCTGTAAAGAATAAAGTGTTCATTCTGAAGAGAGGCAAATGCCACTACGTATGATTTCATATTGATTAGTATTATTAGCCACTTTGGAACATACTTCTTGAAAACGCACAGATTATTGTTGCGTGTATTTTAAAAGCATATGCTTATATAGGCGATATTCTAAGCGAATGGGAAGATTTATTAAATTATGAAGGAATTTTAATCGACAAAAAGAGTAAAATAAATGCCCTATTATTTGCGGACAATGTCTTGCTTATGGCAGAATCAGAAAGAGATCTCCAAATGATAGCACACAAGTTTCAAATGGTAGTCCATAGATATATCTGCAAAATATCATTAAATAAATAAAAACAATAGCACTTAAGAGCAAATATAAAAAAAGAACCAAGCACATTTTAAATACTAAAAATGTGATATTACACATAAAATGTTGAAGATGTGGAAAATAAGGTACCTAAATTTCAGGCAATATACGGGACGATAAAAGAAAAATCTGATGTGTACCATTCACATGACTCTCTCTATATCCCTGCAACAAATTATTCATAAAAAGCTTATACTTCTATTTACTTTATGCTAATCAGAAAAAAATAGCAGAAATAGTCTTATCACTTGCTTCCTTGTAGAAGAGAAATAAGGGACTACCATAGGTTAAAGTGATAGTCAAAAGCTGGTTGCTATATCAATGAAGTTCCTTTGTTTATATGGATAGGAGTTGACAAGTTCCTGTATGAGAAAAGTATACGTTTTTCATAGCAGAAACCAAAAATTAAGAATGTCTTAAAAACGACGAACTTCACGAAAAAAATGTATATAACATAAATTGCGTGTTTTAATGTGCTCTACATTTTTGTGTACTCAGCTTTTGTCCATCTCTTACGGTTTAGCAGTTATTCAAAATTCAATAAAATTCATCCAGAATAAACTACTCTTCAGCGGCTATTCCCAGAAAATTCAAGATATACATTTTATTTTTCAGCTTTAATATACAAAATTTTAATGAAAATCGTTAGAGCCATCTTTGAGAAAATCAAAATTTTCGAAAAAAGTTCCATGTAAAGGGTAGTGGGGGTGGGAGGATTTTTCTCAAAATGTTCGTGACGCATCCCTGGAAGATACTAAACCTAAATACCAAGTTTGGTATTTTACCGACTTTTCGTTTTTGAGTTATCGTGTTCACAGACACACGGATACAGGATACAGGGGACCCTAAAACATATATTTCCGGTGAAATCTCGGTATCGAATTTTTTGGTGGAGTGCAATACATTCTCTATACACTATGTACATAGTGAGTATAGAGAAAGTAAAGATTAGGTCGAAAAAAAAGAAATGATGCAAAAATTAAAGTATACAAGACAATGGCTGTTCGTTCTTTGTGATGTGGAAGTGAAAACTGATAATAAAAGCATAGGAAATAAGCAGGATACAAGCAGCAGAGATGTTACAAGTAATGTGAAAGGATGAACCCGACAAACAGAACACGAAATGAGAAATAAGAGAAAAATTATATCTATATACACACAGGATAGGTATCCCGGAATTCAACCACACAAATTGGCAGGCTAGTTTGTCAAGTGTTTTACTACAATGGCCGTAAATTAAAAGTATGCGGATGTGTGTGTCCTATTTTAATTCTGAATGCCTCATTTGTATGCCAGTAGTCGAAGGAATGCAGTATTGGTGCACAACCCATACGATATTTAAAACTTTTGGGCTCGCGAGTTTTGCAAAATTGCCTGTTCTTTGAAGGTGTGCACGCCGCTGATAACAGTTCGGTTGATGAGTCGGTATAGCGCAGATCATCGAATCCCAACATACAAAGTTCGTACCGCTCTGTGAGGTTTTCATTTTTTAGTTTTTTAATGTTATTGTTTTCTCAAAGATATACGATTTGAGCAGCACTAATTACGCTTAGTTTTTATTTCTGAAGCCAAGATAGTAAAACCTCCAATACAAATCACTTTCAAAAGACTGAAAGTAGCTTAACGCAATAAAACAATTAGATTTGTTGCAAACATTTAAGTAATGTGTACGTTGAAACGTAGTAGTAAAACACCTATGTTTCTGGAATGGAATTTAATAAAAAAAAAAAAAAAAAAAAAGTCTGATTATTGCTTAGATTCAAACAACGTTACTTTGAATTTAAACGTACATAGATTTTATGCCGTTTTAACGACTTGAGCTGCTAGGTTCTGCAAGAATGTGCTTCTGAAAATCTTATCCACGTGACCTGTTAGAACCATGAATTGCTAAACACTGTATTCATAATGTAAAAGCTAGTCTAAGCTGCGAACTTCTGAGCTCATGTGCTTTTTAGTGCTAAGTGGTACCATGCGCATGCTTAAGAACTTCCCTTATCAGAGGCCCGTTGAATCAGATGAACAATTACTGACACGAACTTTAGGTGCTTGTGGTGAGTTTCACAACACTCCTGGACTTTTTGACATACGAGGTTAATTTCTTCGTAGGTGCAACCTCTGCAGGGATGTGGCAGGTTGTCACATGAACAGTTTCTCTGGTGCATTATTTTATTTTGTACTTCGGATATTTTAGTATTTTTCGACTATGCACTTTTCTAAAGAGTTCATTGTTCGCAATTAGGTACTTGTTTTACTACAGAGCTAGTTGTTCATTTTTACTTTCTCTACACATACTATGTTCATAGTGTATAGAGAAAGTATTGCACTCCACCAAAAAATTCGATACCGAGATTTCACCGAAAATATATGTTTTAGGGTTCCCTGTATCCAAAAAAAGTATTTTCAGAAAAAGGTCCGCGTGTGTGTCCGTGTGTCAGTGTGTCCGTATGTCCGTATGTCCGTGTGTCCGTATGTCCGTGTGTCCGTGTGTCCATGTGTCCGTGTGTCCGTGAACACAATAACTCAAGTCGGTAAAATACCAAACTTGGTATTTCAGTTTAGTATCTTCCAGGGATGCGACACGAAGATTTTTGAGAAAAATCCCCCCCATCCCAAACTACCCTTTACATGGAACTTTTTTCGAAAATGTTGATTTTCTAAAAAATGGCTCAAACGATTTTGATTAAAACATCGTATATTAAAGATAAAATGTATATTTTGAATTTTCTGGGAATAGCCTTTGAAGACTTCTTTATTCTGGGTAAATTTTACGGAATTTTGCATAACTGCTAAACCGTAAGAGATGGACAAAAACTTACCATACAACAGATGTAGAGCACTTTAAAACACACAGTTTATGTTATATACATATTTTTCGTGGAGTTGATTGTTTTTGAGATATTCCTTGTTTTGGGTTTCAGCTATAAAATACATACTTTTCTCATAGAGGACTTTGTGAACTCGTGTCCATACAAACAAAGGAATTTCAGTCACATAGCAACCAGCTTTTGACTCTTACTTTAACCTAAGGTACTCCCTTATTTCGCTTCTATTTACAAGGAAGCAAGAAATAAGACTATTTCTGCTAATTTTTTCTCGATTAGCAGGAAGTAAATAGAAGCATAAGCTTTTTAAAAATAATTTATTGCAGAGATATAGAGAAAGTCATGTGAATGAAACACATCAGATTTTTTTTACTACAGAGCTAGTTGTTCAGTTTTATTAAGTTCATTTTATGCAATGATAATGTAGCTACATTGCAATTTGTCCATATTTAACACATCACTGATTTTAGAAACTCTTTCAAGAAGCATGGAGAAATCAGAACAACCTTCAGGTGTTAAACGTAATTGTTATTAAAACGTTCTCCAATGCACCTACATTCTAATCGTACATTACATTTATTTTATTTGTCGGTACGAATAAATCATATTACGTAATGAAGCTAATAGGGGCGGCTCATTATAAAGTATAAACAAAGAAGACATCATAAAACAAATCTAATGTGTTACACTCACATGACTTTCTCTATCTACTCTACAAATTAACGCCTTACAAAAGATAGGCAATTCTTCTTTCAACATCACGCTAATCGAGATTTACCAAGTTTGGTATTTAACCGTCTTTTTTGTTTTTGAGCTATGCTGTCCACAGACATACACACAGACAGACAGACATACACACACACACAAAATACTTTTTTTGGACTCAGCGGGTCCTAAAACATGTATTTTCGGTGAAATCTCGTCATCGAATTTTTGAGTGGAATACAATATTTCTCTATCCGTATGTACATTGTAAACCCGATGGCCACACGCTTACCACAGCGCTAAGTGATGTCACCATGTCTACATTCTCTGAAATCTGCAGGTTCACGTCACGGTCCACTGCGGTTTGATCAGTGGCGTACTAAAACTTAACACATTTTATACTGTAGAAAAGAATTTAGAACCCATAGTCCATAGCTTCCCTATCTCAAAATGTTTATCCTGTTCGCTTCTAATTCTGCCAATTTGTGCGGTCAAATTCCGGGACACCATCTGCTCCACTTTCAGATCGAGACTTGCAGAAAATTTAATTAATAAGATCACAAACAGAAAGACTTTAAGAAGGTAGCATTTTCTGGTGTTGGGGAGAAGGTGTATGAGTGCAAAAATGTAATTACTCTCTCTACACGTACTATGAACATAGTGTACGTGTAGAGAAAGTAAAAATTGTAATATAACTTAGCAAGTGATATACCTGAAAGTTGACGGATTAACAGAAATTGTTGGAGTGTACCGGATTAGGTTTCTTAAATACAGCAAGAAGTCAATATCGATACTGCGTGACAATATTACAAACCCCTCCTCTCATTTTTGTTGCTAATGGAGCTAGAATGTAATTTCAGCTGTTTCCAATACAGAACAGCAACCGCAAACGCCCACATTTTATGAGGGTTTTCATATATACTTCTGCATTTTCCCAATTCGCGACGTCTCCACAATTTTAATATTAGTTAATAAATTCTTCACATTCTATCGTTAAAAATCTGTTATGTTACATTTATATAATTTTCTCTACATATTCTGCAAACAAACTTCTTACAAAATATTATTCTTTTATTTAATTCATGCTAATTGACATAAACTTTACCAGAATGGTCTTATCGCGTACCTAGTTACTTATAAGTAGAGAGGATCTAAGGCTATTCACTAAGCCAAAGTTTCGAAATTTTTTATTTTCTGTAAAATGGCTCTAACGATTTTGATAAAAATCTCTTATATTTAAGGTGTTTATATGACAAATGAAAAATATATCTTGAATTTTCTGGGAATAGCTCTGAAGACATGTTTATTCTGGGTGAATTTTGCGAATTTTTTCATAACTGGTAAACCGTAAGATAGACAAAAAGTTATTATACAAAAAATGTAGATCACGATAAAACGCACAGTTTATGTCATACACATTTTTTGTGGAGTTGACCGTTTTTGAGATATTCCTTGTTATTGATTTCAGCTTTAAAGTAGTTAAAACTTTTGTCATATGGGAATTTGTCAACTATTGGTCATGCAAAGAAACGGATTTCAATCCCATGCCAACCACATCTTAATAAATGTTTATACATTTCTTTTATGGACTCGGGGACCTCAAAATATATTTTCGTTGAAAACTTACTATCTAAAATTTTGGGTGGAGTATAATCTTCTCTACCTACTATTTGCTTACATATTATGTGTAGAGAAAGTAAAAAAAATGTATGTATAACATTTACATGATTTTATTTACATGCAACAAACCTTCTTGCAAAAGCAAGATTATTTTCTATCTACTTCATATTTAATGAAAATAAGGGTAAAGGGAAGTAAGAGAATGCACTAGACTAAAGCGATAGTCAACTATGGGGGCCATTTTTTTTTCAACCTCCTTTAGCTATAAATAGAAGACAAGTTCATAGAAAACAATTCTTTTATTATTAAAAGTTTTATACACTTATGTCTACTTTTCAACATAATCACCGAAAATATTAAGACATTTGATTCGTTGGTTTGAAAGTGCTGCCCTCCTAGCCACGTCTTCAGTTCAGGGAAAAGCTGAAAGTCGCTGGGTGCCAGGTCAGGACTGTACGGCGGATGATCGAAAATGTCCCATTGAAATTGTTCAAGGAGCCGATGGATTGTGCCATCAGTGTGTGGATGAACGTTGTCATGGATCAACGCAATTCCTGAAGTCAGCATTCCTCTTCGTTTGTTTTGAATGGCTCTCCGTAAACGTCGTAAAGTACGAAGATCTTCAAAACAAGGTCAATGCTCATTTGAAATCATTGGCGCCAACATGTTTTGAAGCGGGTATTGCAAAGCTTGTGCACAGGTACGATAAATGTCTTAATCTCTTCGGTGATTATGTTGAAAAGTAACCATAAGTGTGCAAAACGTTTTGTAATAAAATAATTGTTTTCTGTGAACTTGTATTTTATTTGTGGCCTATCGGAGGTTGAAAAAACAAAATACGTCCCTCGTATTCTGATAATCGCTATGTATTGGAGTTGAAATTCCGCATTCTTTACTTGGCCAGGGTGAAAAAATTGATGAATGATGATTTTCCCTTTGAGAAAAGTGAAGTATTGGAAAATGTATACAAATAGTAAGGAATATCTTAGAAATGGTTGACTCAACAAAAAGAGTATCCGACATAAACGCCTGCTTTAACGATATCTACTCCTTTCTTTCTTTCTTTCTTTCTATATTGAAACTATGTTTACCATTTAGGTAAAAGTCATCTAGAATGAAAAGGACTTCAGTGGCTATTCCCAGTAGTGTCAAGATATGCATTTTATTTGCCATGAAATATGTTTAATATATTGTATTTTAATCAAAATCATTAGTCTTTTTGAGACAGTAGAAAATGTCAACGTTCTATGTAAATGAAAGTTTAGGTTGAGGAGAGTTTTTTGAAATCTGTTTGTTGAAAATAAGCTTAAATAACCAGTTTGGTATTTAAATAATGTTTACTTTCTCTACACTCACTATGTAATAGTGTACAGAGAAGGTATCGTAATGCACCCAAAAATTCGATACCGAGATTTCGTTGGAAATACATATTTGGGTCCCCCTTTTTGGAAAAAGGCCCCTGTGTGTGTGTGTGTGTGTGTGTGTGTGTGTGTGTCTGTGGACAGCATAACTCAAAAACGAATACTCCGTTAAATACCACTCTTGGTATTTAAGTTCAGTATCTCCTGAAAATCCTCCTTCCCCAAACTACCCATTACACGGAAAAAATGTCAACAATTTTCATTTTATGGCTGTACCGATTTTGATTAAAGTCTCTTATATTTAAGATATTTTCCAGCCAAATAAAATGTATTTTTGAGCTTTCTGGGAATAGCGTCTAAAGACCTCTTTATTTCGGATGATTTTTATTGAATTTTGCATAACTGGTAAACCATAAGAGATAAGACAAAAACTACCCCCCAAAAATGTAGATTTCATTAAAATACAGAACTTATGTCCGTTATGTGCTGGAAGTAATCTTTTCACAGTTTATTAACAACGTTTATGAATAATTTGTTACAGAGATGTAGAGAAAGCATGTGAAATATGTTAATCAAATTGATAATTTAATAATTGTCTGCTTGCTTACATAAATTCATGCATGGGTTGTGCACATCCTTATTGTTTTATTATTTAGGTATTGTAAGTGGGACAAGTTTCTTTCGGATGTCAACAGGATGTTGTATATTGTTACATATTAACTAAGAGATAATACAATCTAGGAAACGAATGGGGTCTTGAAAGGGTAAATCCTCCATTATTTGCTGCTAAAACTGCTGGAAGGTAAGTTTTAGTACATTTGTATATTTAATTTGTAGTTAATTTAGTCTGTATATGTACTGGCGGGTAGTGATTATATATACGAGGTAAATGTCTTGAATATACGACATTTTAATCAAAATCGTTAGAGCTCATTTTTGAGAAAATCAAAATTTTCGAAAAAAGTTCCATATAAAGGATAGAGGGGGTGAAGGAATTTTCTTGAAAATTTTCTTGTCGCATCCTTGGAAGATACCAAACTTAAATACCAAACTTTTCGTTTTTGAGCTATACTGTCCACACACACACAAGGATGCAACATGAAGATTTTCAAGAAAATCCCCCCACACCAAACTACCCTTTACATGAAAAAATTTTGAAAGTCTCAAAAATGGCTCTAACGATTTTCATTAAAATACCACATATTAAAGCCATTTCCATCACAAAAGGTATATCTTGAATTTTATGGGAATATCTTCTGAAAACCCGTTTATTCAGGATGAATTTTTCTGAATTTGCTTAACTAGTAAACCTTAAGAGTTAGACAAAAACTTACTACACAAATAAATTAGATCTCGTTAGAACACAATTTTAAATTGGAAAGAAGTTTAAGGGATGGAACGCAGACGCAGCGGAGGAACAAACACATATAATAGCAACGGCTGCGGGGACAGTGAAAGTCCGAATGCATGCTCTGTCAAAATTCAGAAGGGAGAGGGGAGATGACATTAGGAGAATTTTTACAAAAAAGCGAAGGGTGTATAAACAGCTCATACGGGAAAAGACAACTACGTGGCAAGACAAAATGACTCAGAAAATTAGTAATGTTTTAACACGTGGGGATGACGCTGAGATGTGACAAGGAGTAAAGCATTTAAGAGGCAACTGTAGGCGCCCAACGAAATTTCTCCCAGAAAATGGTTAATGCATTTTATGGGAATATTTAGGGAAGGTGAAGGGGAAGGGATTTTTATAACAACGTAACCCCAAATAAAGCCAGGTATATTCAGTAAGTTCAGGTAAGCCTAGGTAAGCTCTGGTAAGCTCTGGTAAGCTCAGGTAAGCAAACTGGTAAGCCCAGGTAAGCAAAATGGTAGGCCCGGGTAAGAACAGGTAGGCTCAGGTAAGTAAAATGGTAAGCTAAATAGTAGGTCCAGGTAAGCCCAGGTGAGCAAAATGGTAAGCCCAGGTAAGCGAAATAGTAAGCTCAGGTAAGCGAAATAGTATGCCCAGGTAAGCTCAGGTAAGGTCAGATAAACTCAGGTAAGCAAAATAGTAAGCCCCAATAAGCTTACGTAAGCAAAATAGTAGGCAAAATGGAAAGCCCAGGTAAGCTCATGTAAATTCAGGTAAGTCCAGGTAGGCCCAGGTAACTAACATGGTAAGCAGAGATAATACCATGTAAGGTCAAATAAACCCAGGTAAGCTCAAGTAAGCCCAGGTAAGTTCAAGTAACCCAGGTAAGACAAATTGTAGGCCCGGAAAGACAATTGGTAAGCCCAGGTAAACTCGCGTAAGTACAGGTAAGCCCAAAGAAGCCCACGCATGCTCTGGTAGGCTCAGGTAAGCCTAAGTAAACTAAGGTAAGCCCTGTAGGGCTCAAGTAATGAAAATCGAAGGCCCATGTAAGCTCAGGCTAGCCCAGGTAAGCTCAGATTAGCCGAGGTAAGCAAAATGGTAAGCCCAGGTAAGCTCAGGTAAGCATAAGTAAGCTCAACTAAGTCAAGTTAGGAGCCCTAAGGAAAACGTTAAGTCCAGGTAAGCCAATGCAAGCCCAGGTAAGGCTCAGGTAAGGAATATCGTCAGCCCAGGTAAGCTCAGGTAAACCCACGTAAGCTCAGGTCTGCTCAAATAAGATCAGGTAAGCTCAGATAAGTCCAAGTAAGCTCGGGGGTAGCTCAGGTAAGGTCAGGTAAACTCAAGTAAGCCCAGGTAAGACAAATTGTAGGCTCAGGTAAAGCCCAGGTATGCTTTGGTAAGCTCAGGTAGGGCTCAGGTAAGGAAAATCGAAAGCCCAGGTAAGCTCAGGTAAACCCAGGTAAAAGCCGGTCACTCAAGTAAGCTCGGCTAAGCTCAGGTAAGTCCAGGTAAGACAGGTAAGCTCAAGTAAGCACAAGTAAGCCCAGGTAAGCAATATGGTAAGCACACGTAAGCCTATGTAAGCTAAGGTAAGCCCAGGTAGGCTCAGGTAAGCCTGATAAAGAAATGGTAAGTCCAAGCAAGCTCAGGTAAGCCTAAGTGAGCTCAGCTAAGCCCAGCTAGGAGTCCTAAGGAAAATGGTAAGACCAGGTAAAAAATGCAAGACCAGGTAAGCCCAGGTACGGCTCAGGTAAGGAATATCGTAGCCCAGGTAAGCTCAGGTATGATCAGGTTAGCTCAGGTAAGCTTAAGTAAGCTACAGGTAAGCTCAAGTAAGATCAGGTAATCCCAGCTAAGCTCTGGTAAGGTCAAGTGAGCTCAAGTAAACCCAGATAAGACAAATTATTAGCCCATGTAAGCTCAAGTAAGTTCAGACAAGCCCAAATAAGCTCAGATAAGCCTATGTAAGCTAAGGTAAACCCAGATAGGGCTCAGATAAGGAAAACGGAATGACCAGGGAAGTTCAGATCAACACAAGTAGGCCCAAGTAAACGAGGTAAGCCCAGGTAAGCTCAGGTAAGCCCAATTAAGCTCAGGTATGGCTTAGGTAAGCAAAATGGCAATCCCATGTAAGCTCAGGCTAGCCCAGGTAAGCAAAATGGCAAGCCCATGTAAGCTCAGGTCAGCTTAGGTTAGCCCAGGTAAGCAAAATGGTAACCCCACGTAAGTCCATATAAGTTAAAAAAAAGGTCAGGTGAGCTCAAGTAAGCCCAGATAAGACACATTGTAGGCCCAGGTAAGCTCTGGTAAGTTCATGGAAGCCCAGGTATGCTCTGGTAAGCTCAAGTAAGCCTAAGAAAGCTAAGGAAAGACCAGGAAGTGCTCAGGTAAGGAAAATCGAAAGACCAGGTAAGGTCAGGTCAACACAGGTAAGCTCAAGTAAGCTTAGGTAAACCCAGATAAGCAATATGGTAAGCCCACGGAAGCCCATGTAAACTCAGGAAAGCTCAAGTAAGCCCAGATAAGACAAATTGTAGGCCCAGGTAAGCTCCGGTAAGTCAGGTAAGCTCATATAAGCCCAGGTATGCTCAAATAAGCATAAGTAAGCTAAAGTAAGCCCAGGTAGGACTCAGCTAAGGAAAATCGAAGGCCCAGTTAAGCTCAGGTCAACCCAAGTAAGCCCAGGTATGGCCTAGCTAAGGAAAATCATAAGCCCAGGTAAGCAAAAATAAGCCCAGGCGTGCTCAGGTATGTCTATGTAAACTAAGTTAGGGCTCAGGTAAGGAAACTCGAAAGCCCAAGTAAGATCCGGTCAGCCCAGATAAGGCCAAGTAAGCTCAAGTCAGTCCAGGTAAGCTCAAGTAAGCTCAGGTAAGCTCAGGTTAGCCCAAATAAGCTCAGATATGCTCTTGTAAGGTCAGGTAAGCTCAGATAAGTTCAGATAAGGACAAATAAGCCCGTGTATTCTCTGGTACTCTCATCATGTATTTGGTATATAGGTGGCTGATGTTGCGTTTCTGAAGCCAATCGTCTTCCTTAGGTCTTCATTGCAGAGGATGTCTTGTAGACTGATCCCAAGAATCTTTCTCTCTATCTTTTTACTTTCTATATACGCACTATGTACACAGTGTGTAGAGAAGGTTTTGCACTCCACTCAAAAATTCGATACCGAGATTTCACCGGAAATATATGTTTTAGGGTCCCTTTATCTAAAAAAAAAAAAAACATTTTCGGAAAAAGGTCCGTGTGTGTGTCCGTGTGTTCCTGTGCCTGTGTACACGATAACTCAAAAACGAAAAGTTGGTAAAATACCAAACTTGGTATTTAAGTTTAGTATCTTCCAGGGATGCAACACGAAGATTTTGAGAAAAATACCCCCACCCCAAACTACCCTTTACATGAAACTTTTTTCGAAAATTTTGATTTTCTCAAAAATGGCTGTAACGATTTTCATTAAAATTTCGTATATTAAAGATATTTACCTGTCAAATAATATGTATATCTTGAATGTTTTGTGAATAGCCTCTGAAGAGTACTTTATTCTGGATGAATTTTACGGAATTTTGAATAACTGCTAAACATAAGAGATGGACAAAAACTTACTACACGAAAAATGTAGAGCACGTTAAACCACAATTTATGTTATATACATTTTTTTCGTGGAGTTCACCGTTTTTGAGACATTCCTTGTTTTTGGCTTCTGCTTTGAAAAACTTATACTTTTCTTATACAGGAATTGGTCAACTGCTGTCCATACAAAGGAACTTCAGTGTCATAGCAACCAGTCAACCAGCTTTTGACTATCACTTTAACCTATGGTGCTCTTTTATTTTGCTTCTACTTTCAAGGAAGAAAATAATAAGACTATTTCTGCTAATTTTTTCTGATTAGCATGAAGTAAATATAAGTGTAAGCTTTTTAAGAATTATTTGTTGCAGAGATGTAGAGAAAGTCATGTGAATGGTACACATCGGATTTTTTGACACATGGTTCTTTCTCTGTCTGTTCAGGACTAACTTTGGGCTCTATATTTTACGAGAGGTAGAATGCAGCTTTCCGTTATATCTTTATTTAGTCTTGTGCTGTATGCACTACTTGTGAACATAAAAGCTCAGACCTCAGAATTTGGAACAGACTGCATCGTTGGTCTTTTTGATGGGTGGCATTGTTGAATTTAATTATTTATCCTATGCCGTTCTTTGTTGTTTATTTTAATGAGTCTTCATTACAGTTCGACATCAATTTTGTTTTTGGAGGGTTTAGATCCCTAGTTTCTTGCTCTGTTTAACAATGCTTGTATATTCCTCCGCGGAAGTTGTAGAACAGCATGGTGTCATATGTGAACCTTAAGTCTCAAAGCTTCTTCTCAAAAATGTCGGTTCCCCTGGCCCCTATTATGTTTAGAATATCTTAAATGTCTTAAAACAAACTGGGGAAACTGTTTCTTCTGTATAGCGGCGAGTTTTTC
The DNA here is from genome assembly GCA_030762935.1 of Hymenopus coronatus. Lineage (NCBI taxonomy): Eukaryota > Metazoa > Arthropoda > Insecta > Mantodea > Hymenopodidae > Hymenopus > Hymenopus coronatus. Next base: position 71,349,960 of record CM060895.1, read on the forward strand.
GTCATAGAGATAAATAATGTAATATTATTCCTAATGTACTGCAAGCTATAGGCATGATGGTTCGCCATTTTCCAAGTCAGACCCCGCCATAAACGATGCTATTTGGGATGAAGTTTAAAATGTGTGATTCTTCAGATTAATTCTACCTGGATACCAGTTTTAAAGCGCCTTCTAAAATAATCCGGCAAAATCCGCGAGTTTTCTAAGGAGGCCGTGCCCAAGATAGAAAAAGCTTGCATTGAAGTTCTGTACGATGTTTTCTATGGAGTCTCTGCTCGAGTTCAACAACATCGCAGCGTAGTTTTATGTGAAGCCGAGCCAATCATGTTTCACTATAGGAAACCAACACTTCCCCAATTGTTCAGTTTCCTTGAAGACGATGAAACGTCGGAGCTGTATGTTTCACAACCTGGCTGGAAGCCCGAGAGCAATTTCTGGTAAATATTCGCTAAGAAAACTTCAGTTCATAATTTATGTTGATTTGCCACACTTCTCTAATGGTTTTAATATAGGGAACAAATGGAACGATTGTAACGGAACCGGCTGTTGTATAGGAAAGGGGAAGAGAGTGCTATAAAGTACTTGCCTGACGTCACCATTACTCCGTGCGGTTAACATGATTGCTGTGTTTAGCTACAAAAACCCCTCTTCCTGCTTTTGAGACACCAGCTAGAATTCTTGTAACAGCTTTAGTATGCTTGTCAATCTTCGAGAAAAAGGACTATATGTTACGGTATCGACAACAGTTGCAAAGTGACCTTTGGAAAGTCGAACAATCTGTGTCTGTTTTTACCGCATTTTCCACCAGCCGAGTAATCATGTGCTCATTTTGGTGGTGCAGATAATTGAGTTAAGCTCGTTTGCAGAACAGGACAGTTCCACCCACGGTAGCAACAGTATGCAATCTACGCTTCCCTCAGTATTTCACTGTCCGCCTTGTACGAGATTGCCTATCTTGTGACCTGTAAAGCGAGACGTGCGAGATGAAACGTGTCAGCTCTACACAGCATTTTGGTGCGTTCTCCAAGACAACCACCATCCTACTAGTTTGAAATACAGTGAAGCTGCTAAATTATAAAATAACTGTACTATTTATTTACCTTAAGTTTACGAAGGTCGTTTCAAAAATTCTCGGATACACTCACAGATTTCAGATGTCCGAAGCAGCTTCATTGTATTATTACTTTCTCTATACGTACTATGTACATAGTGTATAGAGAAGGCATTGTATTGGACCATAAAATTCGATACCGAGATTTCACCGGAAATACGTTTTGAGACTCTCTGAATCCAAAAAAGGCATTTTTAAAAAAATGCTCGTATGTGTGCGTATGTGTGGGCAGCATAGCTCAAAAATGAAAAGACTGTTAAATACCAAACTCGGTATTTAAGTTAAATATCTTCCAAGGATGCGACACGAAGATTTTCAGGACACTTCCTCCACCCCAAACTACCCTTTGATTTTCTCAAAAATGGCTCAAACGATTTTGATTAAAATACTGTATTTTTAAAATGTTTTTATGATAAAGGAAATTTATATCTTGAATATTCTGGGAATAGCCTCTGAACACCTCTTCATTTTGGATGACTTTTGTGTTAATGGAAAACCGTAAAAGATATACAAAAACTTACTACACAAAAATGTAAATGTAATTAAAACACACAATTTATGACATATACATTTGTTTTGTAGAGCTAATATATTCGAGATATTCTGTATTATTGGTTTCAATTTTAGCCACTTAAACTTTTCTCAAACGGGAAAACATATTACTTCTCGTTTCTCGTTTGTTTACTCCCGAGAAGCAAAGGGATTCTCAATTGTTTCATACAGCGATCGGCTTTTAAAGGACCAGATTATCGCTTTAGCCTGTGCATTTTCTTATTTCCCTTCTATTCACAAAGAAGCTAGTAATACGACTAATTCTGCTTATGTTTGTCTTGAATAGCATGATGTAGCTAAAAGATTAATCTTTTGAACAAAAGGTAGTTTTACCGAACAGCTAGATGACATCATGTGAATGGAGCACATTAGATATTTTCCCTTCTACCAAGGGAGAAGGAACCAAGTAATAAGGACAATTTCTGCTAACGTTTACCTCGATTATGAGGAAATAGATAGAAGCATAATCTTTTTAACAATAATTTGTCACAGAAATGTAGAAAGAGTCATGTGAATGGAAGACGTTTGTTTTCAAACCGCCCGATTTTGCTTTCACTGCTTAACATCTATAGTACCTTAGCAGATTTATTGCATCCACTCCAGCCAAAAATTTGATATCCATATTTCATTGGAGAATTTCATATTGCGTGTGTGAATGGCATAACTCAAAGACAAAGTCGATTAAATATCATCCATTTATGGTCACAGAAATTTCAAAAAAGTATAGATCTCTGCATACTCTTTCAATGAATAAAAATTATGTTGGGTATTTTATTTTGTCAAAATGACTAACAATTTTGATTAGAAGTCCATATGTTTAAGATTTTCTGTAACTAGCTCTCCAAGTCCTCTTCATTCTGAATAAATTGCTATTACATAAAACCATAAGAGGTAGACAAAGCTTACCACAACAAATATGACCTATCTCTATAGTGTGTCTCACATTAAAGAAATCCTAAGTTCGAAACTTTGTTATGTAAGATTTCTTCGCTTTTATACGTTTTATAACTTTGTGCTTGCAACATTTTATAAAACTTATTCTTCGACTAATTTTACGCTCTTCTGAAGCATAAACTCCAATTTTAATTGGACCTCTTTAATTTTTGACTGTATTATTCTTTCATTCAACCGTTCATAAGAAAAATATTACTTGTCTACCAAGTCTGTTTAATCATTAGAGATTCCCGTATTTGTTCTACACCACTATGTATTACAACATATTCCTTCGTCGGAGCCCTTCTGTTCTAGCTGACAAATATATGTTTATAGATTTTAATTATTTCTCCAACTTAAATTACATATAATTCAACCCTTTCAAATAAATGAAAATCTGCACATCCCGGGCTCATTTCATCATTAAATGCAATGTTCTACCATTTGATTCTTTAAAGCACGTTAAGCTATAAATATATATATATATATATATATATATATATATATATATATATACACATCTTATTGAATCGCACAATACAAGCTTTGGTGCGTTAATCCCCTACAAGATATTGCCATTGGTTTGAACTTTCAAATACTTGCATATACAGTAGAGTCCCGGTAGTTCGAATCCTGGTATTTCGAGATACCTGGTATTTCGAACTGCTCTTAAGAAAATTAAAGTTTTAAGTAAAACTGGAGTACAATCGCACTTTTATACGTTGTCTGCATGCACTTCCGAATGAGTTACATGTTCAAATTTTCTTTTGAAGTTCCATGTTTTGAATTTTCTTTCAATATTCCATGTAGGATACAGGTAAAACTCTCCCACTTAGGGCTTCCGTTCATCATGCTTAGAAATAACCTCGGCCTCAGACTGCTATTGTATTTCTATTACAGATTGACAGGTACAGTTAGGTTTGGTGGAGTGCGCTTGCTCTTTCATTGTCAACCCTTCACAAATTGGGATCGCGTGTTAATCAATTGTGCAGTGAATACTATCTTTTCAGAAAAAAATACTATATTACCACAATAATCCCAACTCAACGACAGTGGTCATTGAAGTACGCTTAAGTAAAAATACGTATACATTTCTCAGCAGTAACAGTCTCATTGTGGTTATACATGGTACCGGTACTTACTTTATTGTAATGAGCCCACCTGAGCCACGTTAATTTTAAAGTATTTTTATCTTCCCATTGTATGAGTCCCTGATATAGGAAAATGTATTTAAAGTTAAACTTATGTTTTTCCAACTTAGAAACGTTTGCCCATATATGTCCCTACATATAACATAGGTATATACTATTTGGTTTTATTTATTTTCACCATTATTGTGCTTATTAAACATTATTCATGATTTACCCATTGATTTAGTCATATTCTCTTATAATATTATAATTGTCTCGAATTATCGGGCTCTACTGTAATATTTTCAAGTGATAAATCACTATGCGTTGTCTCTTGAGACATAGAGCATAGAATTACAAAGGCAGAACTTACATTTTAAAACTTTGATAATCACTTTAGATTGTTTTATGCTTGTTATATTACCAAAACATCTGAAATTATTAATCTTCAATGACGTATTAATTCAAGGTGTATGTGAAAATTGTGAAAAAGGGGCAAAATAGTAAATTTAGAGTTTGTCCTATAAAATAATTTAGATTTTGTAATTATATGAGCCACCATAATAAGTGCTACGTAACGAATGTGATCCTGTTTATCAAAATAAATCTGAAACTGCCATTATAGGGGCTTTGTAACCTTATTTAACTCCGAACATTACCAAACATTACTGCTTTTCCAGTAGTTGGTATGCAAAGTAATGTATATATGCAATGTGACGTTTTAGAATGATATTCTACACCTGGTAAATTTTAATCGGATGGTAAGTCAGACAATATAAATATTGTTGGACAGATCTTAAATGTAATTTTCTTGGTTTCACATTTTTTTTATATTTTTTTCTAACTTCAAAATGTTCTTTGTGCAGTTTTTTTAAACATTTAGCCACGATTTTAAGAATAACCATGGAAAAAAGTATCTATTTACGTATATTTTGCTAAAAATATTTCATTTATTTTTAAAAATTGTGAAAATATTATTCCTAAATATTAAAATGTTACTTCTTCCTTAATAAGAAAAGGATAGAAAGTTCACATGGGTAAATTTAATTAGTGAATTAAAATGAATGAAAAATCCATATCCTATTTGTAAGCTTTAAAAATTGCACTTTTTCAAAATCTCTTGAACGTGACCTGTAAAACAATCTATAAAAATTAGAAGAAAATGCAATAAGATCATTTGAGTTTTCATTTTTCAAAGATTTTCCTTCTTGGCGAGAAGAATATGGAAGAACAGCTTCTGTAATAATAATTATTTTAGAAGACTGAGCACGAAGTCCAGCAAAAGCAACATATTGGCTTTTTCATTAAAATATTTATGCGTTATTCAGGAACCAGTAGACAAGGATGTTTGTTTCATGCAGACATATGCGGAAATAGGTGAATAGGGGTTATGAATAGCTCGTAAAGAAGCGTGTGAATGCAATAAAAGCTTTAACGATGGAATAAACGTCATGAAAATAACACACACACGTCCGTAAACGTTTGAAAATAACGGAGTGGAAATTGAACTTGCACACATTACAGAAACTACCAATATACAAAGGGGCTTGCAGGATCGGCAAATGAAGGTGCGGAAAAATGTTGAAGCTTGGGACATTTAAGAGAAATGTACATTTCACATTTGTTAGAGTTGGATATGAAAAAATCAACTACAAGATATGTGCCATAATTGCTTACTCCGAATCAAAAAAAAAAAAAAAACAACAAAAAACATATCAGAGTGAAAAAAAATTTGGCTCGTTTTAGAGAGATCCCGTGTCAATTTGTCTCAAATGACATGGATACACTGATATAAATCTGAGAGAAAATAGCTGTCTAGCAATCAAACATTCAGAATGGGCAGAAGAAAAACATTGGATATTCTGATAATGTTGATATAATATTTCTAAATATATAAATACCCAGTATTGTACACTTCTCGGAAAACTGCAGTACGCGTCTTTGCCATTTATTAAAAAGTATTCTGCAACATCAAAGTTGTCATATATATACGTGGCCCGTTTTTACGCCATAAAGATGCCATTTTTACTGTCTCTAGCAGGTATGTATATTAAAGAGGAGGTATTGTATTTAACCCAAAAATTCAATGTCGAGATTTCCCCGAAAATATTATTTTGAGGTCCCCTGAGTCCGAAAAAGTTTTTTTTTACAAAAAGGTGCGTGTGTGTCTGTGTATGTCTGTGTACAGCATAGCTCAAAAAGGAAAAGACCGTTAAAAACCAAACTTGCTATTTATGTTTGGTATCTTCAAAGGATGCGACACGAAGATTTTCAAAAAAATCCTCCCACCACAAACTACCCTTTACATGGAAGAGTTTTTGAACATTTTTTTCCTCAAAAATGACTCTGAACGATTATTAAATGGATCTTAACGTTTATTAAACATATTTACATCATAAATAAAATGTATTTTCTGGGAATAGCCTGTAGAGACCTCCTTATTCTGGATGAGTTTTGCATAACGGTTAAACCGTAAGATATACACAATAGCTTAATGCACAAATAATGTAGGTTTCGTTAAAACACGTAATTTATGTCACATACATTTATATTATATCGCTGACCGTCTTTGAGCTATTCTTGTTATTGGTTTAAATTACCTAACTTTTCTCAAACGGGATCATTCAAACGAATCGAACCTCAACTATTTCACACAGAAACCAGCTTTTAAATGATTTAACTATCACTTTAGCCTATGGTACTTCCTTATTTTCCTTCTAATTACAAGGGAGCAATTAATAAGACAAAATCTGCTATTGTTTATCTCAATTAGCATGGTGTAGATGAAAGAGTAATCTTTTGTAAGAATAGTTTGTATTTGCAACAGCTAGAGAAAGTTATGTGAATGGAGCACTTTCGATTTTTTCAAGCACAAATTATTTATTTCTCAATATAATCCACTTTTAGGGATATACAATTCTCCCAACGTTCCTGCCATGCTTCAACACCTAAAAAAATATAAATTATTAATCTTAGTCCTCCCCCTCCGCTCCCGCACCGCTCTCTCTACGGTGACTTCATTTGATTTACATTTTATTTCCGCGAGCCATTTATTCATGTTTTGCAACAAGAGATCGTAAGTTGTTAGGTCGGGAGAACGGCAGCAATTCATAAAATAATTAATGCAGTTTTGAGATTGACAGCTCTGAATTAATGTGCTAGTTCGTTGTCGTGGTGAAACAGTATCTTCTTCTTCTTTGCCAAATAGGACTATGTCTTTTTTAACTTCATGTCAAATGGGGACAATAAATCACTGTAGTTTTATCCAGTAATCGTTTTTTCCGTTTTCTAAGAAGTCAATAAGTATAATACCCTTCGCATCTCAGAAAAAGGTCGTCGTCATTTTTCTGGCCGATGGAATCTCTTTACCTTCTTTGGAGCAGATTGGAAGTAAACCATTGTTTGAATCTTGATTGGTTTCCGGAGTATAATGATGAATCCAATGATGGTGACAGTACGATGAAGAAATCTCTTCGGATTACGCTTATACTACTGTGTTAAGAAAGTTCAGGGAATTTGCCAATAAAACACAAAAAATGAATTATTCATCCAATTTTATTTTATCGCCTTAAAAGTAGGCCCCTTATGAAATTATACATTTATGCCAACGAATAATCCAATCATCAAAACATTTTTTGTAGGCACTTTTAGGAAACGATGTGAATTGTCGCCGCGAATTTTCCTTTATGTCTTCTATCGACTGAAAACGGGTGCCTCAAAGTGGTAACTTGAGTTTTGGAAAGAGAAAGAAATCAGCAGGAGCCAGATCAGGTGAATACGGTGGTTGGTCGATGAAATTTGTTGAGTTTTTGGCCAGAAATTCGTTCACAATAATCGCCTTTTGAGCTGGTGCGTTATTGTGGTGTAGAATCCATGAGCTGTCGTTCCACAAATCTGGCCTTTTTCGCCGTATGTGTTCTCTCAAATGCAGCATAACGCTCAGATAATAGTCTTTATTTACCATCTGACCTTCTGGCAAGAACTCTGAGTGCACGACACCGCGATAATCGAAAAAAAAATGTCAACATGACCTTCAGTTTTTATCGAGTTAGACGTGCCCTTTTAGGTTTCGGTTCAGTTGGAAGGCGTCATTCGGAAGCTTGCTGACTGGTTTGAGTGTCAAACTCGTAAACCCACGTCTTATCACTAGTTACGATGCGTTTCATGAATGTGGGGTCGGAACTGGCTCGTTCTAGCATGTCTTCAGCAATCCTTACGCGATTGAGTTTTTGTAGAAAATTTAAGTCTTTCGGAACTAACCGAATTGCAACGCGTGTCATGCCCAAACAATCGTTTAAAATGGTACGAATAGATTCATGAGACACAGAAATTTCAGCGGCAATCCTTTTCAGACCTAAATGACGATTTTCAGACACCATTTACTTCACTTTAGCAATGTTGAGTTCGGTTAAAACCGTTGATGGCCGACCAGAGCGAGGCAAATCTTCCACCACATCTCGACCACTTTTGACTGCACTGTAACACTCATATGCACATGTTTTTGATAAAGTCGATTCACCGTAAGCGCTCTGAAACTTTTTCAGCGATTCGACACACGAAATACCATTTGCAATGCAAAATTTGAGACAGATTCTTTGTTCAATATTTGTATCCATCGTAAAATCGCAAATCACCTTTGAGATGGTATACTGTAAACAAACCAGATGATCAAACTCCGCTTGGGTATAGACGAAAGTTGCACTAGCTTAGCGACAACAATAATTTCGAATCCCCTTTTAAACAGGAGTTTTAAATGATCAATTCCCGGTACTTTCTTGACAGAATGTATAGTTCCAAATTCAGCTCGGAGTTGAAAGGCTTGTTGTACAGAATCAGCAATCTGGCACCTATTGGGTCGATAACTTTTTCATCTACAACTTAGCATGCAAAATATAAATTTCCGTTCCCGTCGATATATCTATGGCCTCTGCCTCATCGCAAACTTTCTTTGACGATCAGTGAGAAACATGTTATAAACATTTTCAACGATGTCCTCGTCAAATACATTTGCCGGGCGTCCTGGATGCTCCTCATCAAAAACGGATGTTTGACCACGTTTTAAGTCCTTAAATCAATTACTTCCTGCTAATTGAGAAAAGATTAGCAGCAATAGTCTTATTGCGTGCTTCCTTGTAAGTAGAAGCGAAATAAGGGAGTAGCATAGGTTAAAGTGATAGTCAAAAGTAGGTAGCTATGTGAATGAAGTTCCTTTGTTTGAATGGACAGTAGTTGACAACTTCCTGTATGAAAAAAAATAGTGTTTCAAAGCTGAAACCAAAAACAAGGAATATCTCAAAAACGATCAGCTCCACGAAAAAAAAAAATGTATACAACATAAATTGCGTGTTTTAATGTGTTCTACATTTTTTATGGAGTAACTTTTTGTCCATTTCTTACGCTTTAGCAGTTACGTAAAATTCAAGTCTTCAGAGGCTATTCCCAGAAAATTCAAAATGTACATTTTATTTGTCAGGTAAATATCTTTAATATATGATATTTTAATCAAAATCGTTAGACCCAATCTTTAGAAAATGAAAATTTTCGAAAAAAGTTCCATGTAAAGGGTAGTTTGGGGTGGGAGGATTTTTCTCAAAATATTTTAGTCGCATCCCTGAAAGATACTATTGTTAAATACCAAGTTTTATATTTTAGCGATTTTTCGTTTTTGATTTATCGTGTTTACAGACACAGGGATTTTTTTGTGAAAATGCTTTGCTTGGATACAGGGGACCCTTAAACATATATTTCCGATGAAATCTTGGTATCGAATTTTTTGTTGGAGTGCAATACCTTCTCTATACACTATGTACATAGTACGTGTAGAGAAAGTAAAAATCATAACTGCACTTTTTCAATTTTATAAAAAAACAGGTGGAACAACTAACAGAAACGACTTGCAATCTAAACCAATTAGTTTTGGACACGTAACAAATAAGTGTATATAATGGTAACACCATCTATTTACAAACACGGGTACTTATTGAACCCCCTACTCCTTCTATGTTTTTCGGTGCGATATAATATTTGCCATGTCACTCAATACAATAACGTCGTTTACCAGGATATGAGTGCTCCCCCATCATTGAATACAGCATCATCAATATCTTCCATACCCATATTATACAGAAGAAAATAGGCACAATAGCCTCTGAGAAACCGATTTTGAGAACTCTCACATGTGAAGGTTTATTCTCCCATCTCTGACAAAAAGGTAAAAAGGTACATAATATATTATATACACACCTGAGGGAGGTAAATCCTGTTTCGTTGAATACGATATCAAGGGGAATTTTGTTGACATTTCATGGCGCACTTGACACAGCTTTAATGACATCCGGATCAAAGGAGTAAATGACAGGATAAACATTTTTACTTTCTTAAATATTCACGTGTAGTAAACCGAAATATTGCATTCCAACCGAAAGTTCAATACATAGATTTCACTGGAAATTCATGTTTTAAGGCACCCGAACCCAAAGAAAAATAGTTTAGAAAAGAATTGATGTTGCATTCACATGATATTTTCTACATACTCTACACAAACTTTTCTTACAAAAGCTTATTACTTTCTCTAGCACATATGCACAATGTACGTAATAGGTAACAAAGGTATTTATTGTATTCCACCCAAAAAGTCGATACCAATATTTCGTCAGAAATACATGTTTTAGTACTCCTGAATTCAAAAAAAAGATTCTAAGAGAAAGGTCAGTTTCTGTGTGACAAGCATAGCTGTGGACAGCAAAACTCAAAAATGCAATTTCCGTTAAATACCAAATTCTATATTTAGATTCAGTATCTTTCAAGGATGCAACATGAAGATTTTCAGAAAAATCTCCCATTCCGAACAACCCGATACATGGAAAAATTTTCGAAAAATTGATTTTCTCCAATATTGAATTTCCTAGTAAGAACCTCTGAAGCCCACTTCATTCTGAATGACTTTTGGATAATTAACGAACCGTAAGACAGACAAAAACTCTCTACAAAAAAGAAAATTACATCCAGTTAAAACACACAATTTATGTCATGTACCCTTTTTACCCAGTTAACTATTTGTGAAATATGCCTTGTTATTATTTTCAGGTTTAAAATACTTAATCTTGTTCACGTGGAACTATGACATTAATGTTTCTTTTGTTTTAATCCAGGGCATACAAAGAGAACCAAATTTCAATCACATAGCAGTCAGCTTTTAAAAACTTGACTGTCGTTTTAGCATAGTGCATTTCTTTAATTCCTTTTTACTTATAAGTATCTAATTAATTGGAGGATTTCTTCTAATGTTTATCTTGGTGAGTATAAAGTAGATAGAAGAATAGGCATTTATAAAAGTAGTTTGTTACGGAATAGGTATAGAATACCATGTGAATGGATTATTTTTTATTTTGTCGAACTTAGTACCTGTCGTTAACCAACAGTTGACTAAAGAAAACATGTTTAATTGGAATAAGAGCATAAGATAGCAGTTTATTTATACCTTTTATATGATTCTAACATAAAGTAGTTTGACATTTAAAATAACTGAGTACCTGTTGACAATATTACTTCATTCAAGAAAACAGTCACCAGATAAAATTACAAAGCCAATCTGTTTTATTGCATTTTCCATAGATAGGTAAACCCAATTGGTAATAAGATCAAAGCTGCTTTTTCCCACGTTTTTCTCTACCTCTCTTAAAGTAAGAGCTCGGTTCAAATTAGATTTTAATGAAATATTGGAAAAGGAAATTAAACTCCATATAAACTTGGTTCTGAAGTTGACAACGTCATCCCATATTGAGCGCGGTGACATTAAAACGCAGCGTTGAGTAATATAATAAATTCACTTGGAGTATTAACTTCCTTTTCACCATAACCTCATAGTATTATAAGCTACATATTTCAGTTCGATTTGTTCCAAGAATGCGACACAAAAATGTCAAGAAAATTTCCAAAACCAAACCATCTTGCATGGAATATTTCGCGAAAATTTGATATTTTCAAAAATAGCTCTAATGACTTTGATTAATAGCATATGATTATAATATTTTATGGCAAATAAGAGGATATATTGAAATATTTAACAATAATCTTTGAAGTCCTCTGGTAAGCTGTCATAGAGAGACAAAATTTTACTGCACAAGGAATTGCAGATTTCGTTAAAATACACAAATTATATAAGATAGTTTTTGTGGAGTTAATTTTTTTTTGGTAGTGTTTAATGCCCGCTTTAACTACTTGTGGCACCGCAGGCGGTGACACTAGTGATACATGAATGAAGATGGAGCACTGGTGGAATGCGATGGCGGGGGAAACCGGAGAACCCGGAGAAACCTGTCCACCGCTTTGTCCACCACAAGTGGAGTTAATCTTTTCGAGATGTTCCTTATTGGTTTTAATTTTCCAATAAGCTATTCATGACCCTTTAATTGTAAAATCCTCACTTATTGAGCAATCCTTATCAAACGTTTACTGATTTATATAGAAAACTATACTAAGTGTTCTGTGGACAAAATGTGAAAAAATTATGTTTTAATGGTAGCTCAAAGAAGCATATATGCATAAATATTCTTTTCTTCTAAAGCTTATAAATTGTTAATGTAGTTTTGCAAGCTTGTTTTCTTTTGTTCGAGACATTCTTAAATATGTGTGGAATATTCTGAATTACATAAGGTTATGCAATGTACATTCTGAGGTTCGGATTTTTTTCTTTCGGTGAAATAATGTCCTTTAATTAAATATAAGATACAGCAATTTAAAACGTTATCTAATGGGTCTATTATTTTTATACTAAAATGCATAAAACTCAATAAATGAGAAAACGAGGTACACATTTTTGGAATCCAGTTGAAGTCTTCACTACTTCCCGTTAGAAAAATGCTAATAATGGCCAATTAAAGCAAGATAACATACAAACTCCGTCAGCACTTAAGTACCGGGATTTATAGTTAACCAATATTAGGACTTTGAATTTTTTAGTGTGACTCTACCTTACCAACTTCTGTCCTACATACGGCTGATATGAAGAAACAATAATTAATTCTCATTAGCATCAGGTTGCTACACATTTTATCATTGTTGTTCTCTTTACATCTTTGACGAAATATGTTCTATAGCTATTTATCAAAGTTTTGTCTCAATTAGCTCATTACCTGCCAAAATTATTTGCTGTTGACAACACCATTTGATTAATGACTGAAGTCAAAATATACAAAAATTGTGTTATTGATATTTTATATATGACGGTATTTGTAAAAGGGTGTCCCATTTTTGGGGCATTGGCAGAATGTGTTGGCAAAACATACATTAAAAGGTGAACTTTCAACTTTTGCAGATTCTGGTGATTTTCTTCTTGCACAATACAGACATTCTTGGTGAGTAATGGGTTTAATCATATGATTTCTAGGATTAAATCGAATTTTGGTACTTACTCTACCACCCATGAGTATGCTTTCTTGAGGACCTCTGCACCTTGGAGTGAATTCGGCGTTCTTGCTCAAATAGGTCAATACAATCCTTCTTCGCACATCCAATAGGCACTATTTCTTCATTGTTTGCACTTTGATAAGCCCTCCAAGTGTTGACTGCAACAATATCTATCATTCGGGTAAACATTAACCACTATCACTTCTTGGACCGGATTCTTATGGTACTACAGGGAAATTTACTTATCTAGAAGATCAACTCCTCCCAAATCTAGGTATTTTAATGAGCTGTAAAGAATGTAAAATGCATGCATCCCAAAAAAAGAGAAGTTGGCAGGTAATGGGGTAAGACGCCCTGGGTACTTTCAAAAATTCTTTTATAGAATTTTCCGAAACTTTACTGAAATTGAAATGCCGTTAAATTATATCATACATTTTATTATGGAAGTAAACTGCATAAATAAAATGTTCTAAGCCTGCCTCAGTAGTGTAGAGGAATCAGAGGTTGAGAATTAGAATCTCGCTTAGGGTGAGTTACCTGGATTACGATTTTGTTTTGTTTTTTTTTTTTCCTGAAATTTCCCTCAAACTATGAAGGCGAATGTCGAAAACTTTAAACTTCATGGACCCAACATCATTTGTGCATCACTTTACCAATTTCATTCATTGTCCGAGTGACCAACCAGGTTAAAAGACGTTAAAGCTATAAAAAAGAAAAAAAATTCTACACGTCTGAAATTTTGGGAAATTTTTAGAATTTTTTAAATTAAATCTTTAAAACACACACAAAAACTTTATGCGCTGATACTTCAGTAACTTGGACTTAGATTAATAGGTTAAGAATTTTTTTAAGAAGTTGGAAATTTTAATTCCTAAAATTCATAATTTTTTCAATAAAACATACATTTTTAAAATTACCATTGGAGTTAGGATAATCTTCCATCTGTATTATTACATAAACAGCCTCTACATATTCTCGAAAATGTTTCGTGTATATAAACAAAACCAAGGACTCGAACATTTTGAAAATATGAAAATGTAGATCGAAAAAAAATAACACTGTTTTAATAAATGACATGCTAGGAAACAGGCACGATCATTAAATAGCTGTAGAGCCGAAGTAAGCTAAATGTTTGTTCTCTATGGATTGTAGTCAACATTTTTACTTTCTCTACACGTACTATGCACGTAGTGTATAGAGAAGGTATTGTATTCCACCCAAAATTTGGATACTGAGATTTCACCGGAAACACATATTTTTGGACCTCCTGAAAAAATTTTTTTACTTTCTCTATACCTACTATGTACATAGTATATGGAGCAGGTATTGTAATACGTGTTTTGAGACTCCCTGATTCCAAAAAAAAGCATTTTTAGAAACAAGTCCGTGTGTGTGTGTGGGCAACATATTTTCTGGGAATAGCCCCTGAAAGCATCTTCATTCTAAATTACTTTTATATAACCGGCAATCCACAAAAAATAGCCACAAAACTGCTATACAAAAAATTTAGATCTCATTAAAACACGCTTTTTATAGAGTTAACCGTTTTAGAAACATTCTAGACTATTGGTATCAATTTTAAGTCACCTAAACTTTTCTCGAACGGGAAGACATATTTCTTCTCGTTTCTCGTTTCTCGTTTGTTTACTCCTGTCAAGAAAAGAGAATGGAATTCCAATTGCTTTACATTGTGATCGGCTTTTAAAGGACTTCACTATCGCTTTAGCCTGTGCATTCCCGTATTTCCCTTCCATTTACAAGGAAAAAAGTAATATAATTAATTCTGCTTATGTTTATCATAATTAGTATGATGTAGCTAAAACATTATTCTTTTGATTAACACATTTGTTTGCGGAACAGATACAAGAAGTCATTTGAATGAAACAAATGAGATTTTTAGAAAAAGTCAGTGTGTGTGTGTGTGTGTGTGGACAGCATAACTCGCAAACGACAAGACCGTTAAATACCAAACTTGGTATTTAGGTTTAGTATCCTCCAAGGATGCGACACGAAGATTTTTAAGAAAATCCCTCCACCCCCACTACCCTGTACATGAACAAATTTTCCAGAATTTGATTTTCTAAAAAACGACAAACGATTTTGTTTAAAATGCCAGATATTAAAGATATTTACATATCAAATAAAACATATATCTTGAATTTTCTGGGAATAACCTCTAAGACCTGTTTATTCTGGATGAATTTTAGAGAATCTTGCATATTTGCTAAACTGTAAGAGATGAACAAACACTTACCACACAAAAAATGTAGAACACATTTAAAAACATAATTTATGTTAAATACATTTTTTTCGTGGAGTTGGTCGTTGTTTTTAGATATTCCTTGTTTTTGTTTTCAGCTATAAAAAGCATACTTTTCTCATACAGGAATTTGTGAACTCCTGTCCATACAAACAAAGGAACTTCAGTCACATAGCAACTAGCTTTTCACTATCACTTTAACCTATGGTACTCCCTTATTTCCTTCTACTTACAAGGAAGCAAGTAATAAGACTATTTCTATTCTTTTTTTCTCCATTGGCATGATGTAAATAGAAGAATAAGTTTTTAACAATAATTTGATACAGAGATGTAGAGAAAGTCATGTGAATGGAACACATAAGATTTTTTGTATTATTTAACATACATATTTCCGATAAATACCTTACTATTAGGTTTATTGAAACGACAAGGCAATGAAAGGACTTGTTTTGATGTTTTCAAAACAACTGCTGCCTTTAAAAATCGATATCTAACCTTTTCGGTGGAATAAAATACCTTTTTCACTTAGATACCAAAGCGGTAGAAAAAGGCTGAGGAGTGAATGAAGTGTATCAAGCATTCCTATATCAGGTTACATGTAAATGTCGAACCACCAGCGCGTCGCTTGGAAACCGATGCTGCTAATTAAAAACGTGCAACGAGATCAGCGTCCTACAGTATTTAAATCAAGAGCAGTAGCAGTATCACAAACAAAATGAACTTCCACCTACAAAACTAAACTTTCTGGAACCAAATCTCTTAATGGTTTCAACAATTTACTCGTACCTACTTGGCAATTTCATACCGGTTTCTTTCTTTAGATTACGTTTCGTAATCAGCTTACCCTCTCCATATTTGTAGGACTGACACACTCCCCTAGGGCTTACAAGCTAATGCCTAGAGGTCAGAAGCCTGTCGGGGAGCCTACGGCACGAAACCACAGAATGGAGAAGCTGTTATGAGGGGTCGGCCCGTAGCCAAGCATGAGCATGAGGAAGTGGATGATTGGAAAGGTGGCATGAGTGGCGGTGGAATCCGAAGGACCCGGAGAAAATCCGCCTAAACACCGCTTCGTCCACCACGAATCCCACAGGCGCTTGGGATTGAACCCAGGCCGCCTAGCTGGGAGACGAGCGGTCTAACCACTCAGTCAAGGCGCCGCCCTTCAAGTATTATTATTTATTGTATGCTAATTGTATATTATTTATGTTTAGTAATCCTTTTGCTCCTTTTAGTTTCCTTTTCGATTGCTAGACAACGAAAACTGTCGATATTTCATTATCTTTATAGAAGAGTTTCAAGTTTTTTTTTCGTTTTTACTTTCTCTACACGTACTATGTACATAGTGTATAGAGAAGGTATTGTATTGCACCCAAAAATTCGATACCGAGTTTTCACCATGTTTTGGGTCCCCCTGAATCCAAAAAAAAAGCATTTTTGAAAAAAGGTCCGTGTGTGTTTGTGTATCTGTGGACAGCATAGTTAAAAAAAAAAGGTTTGCAAGTTTGGTATCTTCCAAGGATGCGACACAAGATTTTCAAGAAAGTCCCAAACCCCCAACTACACTTTATATGGAATTTTTTTCGAAAATTTTAATTTTCTCAAAAATGGCTCTAACGATTTTGATTAAAATATCGTACACTAAAGGTATTTACTTGACAAATAATATGTATATCTTGAATTTTCTGGGAATAGCCTCTGAAGACTACTTTATTCTGCAGGAATTTTGCATAACTGCTAAACCGTAAGAAATGGACAAAAACTTACCACACAAAAAATGTAGAGCACATTAAAACACACAATTTCTGTTTTTGAGGAATTGGTCGTTTTTGAGATATTCCTCGATTTTGGTTTCAGCTCTGAAAAACTTATACTTTTCTCATACAGATATTTGTTAACTCGTGTCCATACAAACAAAGGAACTTCAGTCACCTAGTAACCAGCTTTTGACTTCACTTTAACCTATGATACTCCCAGATTTCGCTTCTACTTACAAGAAAGCAAGTAATAAGACACTTTCTGCTAATTTTTTCTCGATTAGCTTGAAGTAAATAGAAGAATAAGCTTATTAGTAATAATTTCTTACACAGAAGTAGAGAAAGTCGTGTGAATGGAACACATCAGAATTTTTAGACAGTTAATTTATAATTTGTCTGCTGTACTCTGTCTTTGTTGGCAGCCCATAAATATGGGCAGTTGTTATTGTTATTATAATATAAAATATTTTATATGCCACATTCACATGGCTTTCTCTACCTGTTTTACCGCTCGCTAAGGGGTCACGGGTGCAAACCCTGCGAGGGTGATAGATTTTTTCGGGCGTAAAAATCTTTAGCATGGTTTCTATCGTAAGGAAAGTAAAGCCGTTCGTCCCATGTTGTAGATTTACGGTACGTAAAAGAGCCACAAGCCTAATAAAAGAGACCTCTAAGCAAAATTAAGTGATATTTTCACGCCCAATATAGAACGAGACGCTGAGAACCACAGAAGTTAAGAAGCGCCCATAAATAAAACTCCATTTCATTTCTACCTGTTCTGCAAACAATTATTACAAAAGATTATTCTTTTATCTGCATCATGTTAATCGTGATGAGCATTTGTACAATTATTATTGTTATTATTGCTTCTTTGTAATTAAATATTGAATATTCTTCATTCACATGATATTCTCTACCTGTTCTGCAAACAAACTATTATTAAAAAGGATTATTTTTTATCTACATCATGATAATCCACATAAATATTAGCAGAAATGGTCTTGTTATTGCTCCCTTATAAATATTTAGAAGGGAAATGAGCTAAACCGATTTCTAAATCTTTTAAAAGCTGGACGTTATGTGATATGATTGAAATCTGGTTCTGTTTGCATGACCAGAAATAAAACAAATGAGATATGACAACATATAAGGACTTCCATATGAGAAAAATTTAACTATTTTAAAACTGAGAAAATAGCATTGAATATCCCGGAAATATTTAACTCTACAAAAAATGCATGTGATAAACTGTATGTTTTGATGAGATCTACTTTTTTGTGATACATTTCCTTTCTCATAAAATATCTTAAATTTATGATATTTTATTGAAATTCGTTAGAGCCATTTCTCTGAAAATAAAGATGTTCGAAAAATGTTTCATGTAAAATGTAGATTGTGGTGCAGATTTTCTTGGAAATTTTCATGTTAGATCGTCGGAAAATGTTGAACTGAAATATTGCAACTACGCTTGCATCGAAAATCAAAGCTGATTTTTGCCGAGATCGTTACACCTGCGTAAGAGAACACGTATGCCGTTGGTCAGTACTTTCATCGAAGCTTCGATTATTTCCACCTTTGTGAGCTTGTGACACATCGACCGATATAAAAGAAGAGAATGAACCCCGGCGGGTTTAGTTTCAACTGTGAATGTACAGCGTGCAGCAAATGAGGCACTTTCGACGGGATGTACGGAGTTGCAATTGCTGCTGCTGTGTGAGTCGAAAGAAAACTTTACGGCGAAATTGTTACGAAAGTACCGAATAAAGACATTTATTTGTAGGCAGATTCTGGTTGTGATCAGTTGGAATAAATAAAGAGAATTTTTGTCACAATATCAAGTACGATATTTAAATGACATTTCGTTTTTGATCAGCATAGTTCAAAAACGGACACACGGAGACATATATAGAATTTTTTTAAAAATGCTTTTTTTACTATATCTACACTCTAAATCAAAAAAGGCATTTTTATAAAAATTGCCTTGTGTGTGTCTGAACAGCATGGCTCAAAAACGAAAATTCTATTAAATACCAAACTTCGTATTTAGGTTTAATGTTTCCCAAGGATGCGAAAAGAAGATATCCAAGAAAATCCTCCCGCCACAAACTACCCTTTACCGTTTGAAAATGTTTATTTCATTAAAATATAGTATACTAACGATACTTTTTTACAGAAATGTTGAGAAAGTTATGTGAATGGAACACGAAATATTTTTTATTCAGGGTGCGGCGGCATTGGTTGTGGATTCATATCCCGGGTGCAGGTTTTGTGTATTGGGAATGGTGTGGATTTATGTATGGGTGCCCTAGATCAGGGTTTTTAGTAGCATGGAAACTTCTTCAGGGTGTGGTGAGACACACGTGCTTTATTAATTTAGTTCGGCCATTCTCCGTCGTCGAACGTACTCGTATTCCTTTTAATTTTCCCCTATGAAGTTACATTTTACGCGCCCGCGGCTATAATTATTTATTAGTTGAATGCAATGCTATGTTCCGTACTGTAGGTCTTAAAATTAATTATTTCCGTCACAACTAAGGGTAACACCACGCGCTCAAATATCACATCTTAGTTCTGCCGATGCTCTTCCCCAAGTGCCTCACAATGTCGCCTGACCAGCGGAGATCATTGTTTTCTGTCCCGTTAGTTTCCTCAGGCAGTGTATTCTCCACCCCTTACCCTCGGTTCAATCCATGGACGTAACGGTATCTTGTGCCACAAGCTCGTGACACCTCGGCTACTTATATGTATTTAAAGTCTTTCTACCCTTCCCATTTTCACTGTACATTTATATTTTCTCTTCTTAATATAATTTATATTATTAGCTACGATTTATATTTCCCTTCTGAATAATTCTTTACCCCGTGACAAGACATGTACTGTTTTAAGGGCCGAAAAATGTATACTTACGGTGAATGTTGACATCAATTTTTTAGTGGAATACAATACTTTGCTTTTCTGCCTAATATATGCATTGTGTGTACATGTTAGAAAATGAAAAATAAAGTTCAAGCATACAGGCAGCAGATATGAAGTCCATGAGATATGTAAGTGCATGTACTAAAACTGACAAAATAAGAAAGGAAACAATAGTGTCGGGTTTAAAGCTCGTATCGGTAGTCCGGGAGTAGTGTGTTTGTCTCACATGCAAGAGGTCAGGAGTTCGAATCTCGGTTAGGACGAATTACACGGACAAGGATTTTTTCGGGGTTTTCCCTTATCCTGAAAAGACGAATGTCGCTTAACTTTAAGCTCCATCAATAATAATTTACGGAAATAATTTGATCACTAACTCACCGATTTAAGTTATCGTCTGGTATGGCCTTCCAGGTTAAAGTACGTTAAGCAAACAAAGCAGATGTTAATAGTGTATTTTCAATTGATGATGATATAACAATAATACTAATAATAAATTATCTGCTTGTCGAAAAGGGTATTTAAGGGTAAACACGGATACACCTCTGGGATAGACTAGGATTCATACGTATTGTTTAGTTTTCAAAATGTTAAGAATCACTGAAGTAAAATTTCATTTCTTTTTTATTTTTGTATAGATTTTTTTGAAAGTATAATGTTATTGTACTGTGCTTATGTTAATATGAATACCAATTTCATTCACATTGGATAAATGTTTGCAAGATGTAATTATTTAATACATTTTATTATGTAAAAATACTGCAGAAATGAAATGTTTCAAGCGCCTCAAAATTTGAGAAAACTGATTGCCATTTTCCGAGTTGGAGCTGTTAAACAAAATCTTCAAACAGGGATACTTCACTAGATGTGGTTGCTGAATTATTAAAATGTTTAAATAGTTAAGAATTTTAATCTCTTAATATAATTTTTATAGAAATATATTTTTGAAAAATTATTAATGACATTAAGATACTTTTTTCTTTTATAATATAACAATAGACACTCCTGCACATTCTGGAAAATGTTAGTTATATTTAAGCAAAAACTGAGACCCGTGGAATATTTTGAAGATGTGAAAATGTAGTTTTGACGGAAACGCTGTGTAATGAACTAGTGTGCAAGTAAAATGGTGCTATAGGATCCTATAAATGACTAGAGATTAGCGAGGGGTGGCAAATAAATGTGGATTCTCTACAGACGATTATTAGTGATAAAAATCTGATGTGTTCCGTTCACATGACTTTCTCTACTTCTGTGTAATAAATTAGTGTTAGTTCAATTTACTTCATGCTAATCGAGAAAAAATAGCAGAACTAGTTTTATTACTTGCTTCCTTGTAAGTAGAAACGAAATATCAGAGTATCATAGGTTAAAGCGAAGTCAAAAGCTGGTTACTAGGTGACTGAAGTTCCTTTGTTTGTATGGACACGAGTTGACAAATATCTGTATGAGAAAAGTACAAGTATTTCAAAGCTGAAACCACAAACAAGGAATATCTCAAAAATGATAAATTCCTCGAAAAACATTTATATAACATAAATTGTGTGTTTTAATGTGGTCTACATTTTTTGTGTGGTTGGTTTTTGTACATTTCTTACGGTTTAGTAGTTATGCAAAATTCATCCAGAATAAAGTAGTCTTTAGAGGCTATTCCCAGAAAATTCAAGATATTATATATATATTATTTGTCAGGTAAATATCTTTAACATACGATATTTTAATCAAAATCGTTAGAGCCATTTTTGAGAAAATCAAAATGTTCGAAGAAAGTTCCATGTAAAGGGTAGTTGGGGGTGGGGGGATTTTCTTGAAAATCTTCGTGTCGCATCCTTGGAAGATACCAAACTTAAATACCAAACACACACACACACACACACACAGACTTTTTTCCAAAGTGTAGAGAAAGTAAAAAGCTGTTTTCAATTTTTTGACCGATTGAAGTCAAGATTTCACTTCCATTTTCCCTTCTTAAGATTTAAAATGCTGGGATATTAACTGCGGGCAAATTTCAATTTTTTTTGTCAGGATACGCCTTTGTATTTTTACTTTCTCTAGCTCATATGTACAATTTGCTTAGTGGAGAGAGCAGATATTGCATCCCACCTAAAATTCAATCCCGAGAATTAAGCGGAATTAGATTTTTTGAGAACCCCTGAATCCAAAAAAAAAAAAAAAAGAATATTTAGAAATAAGTCCATGTTTGAGGGAGAAGGAGAGAGCTTACCTAAAAAAAAAAGTCGGTTAAATAACAAATTTTGTTTTTCTAAAAAATGATTAACGATTTTGATTAAAATATCGTATAGAGTTCGGCGTTTCCGATATATTCCATGTTATTGGTTTCAAGTTTACACTATGTATCTTTCCTCATACGAGATTAGCTTTCTTTTCATCTCGCTTTTTTTTTTTTTACTGCTGACCTTGCAAAGCGAACTGAACTTCTGTTGTTCACATAGCGACCATTTTTTAAAAGATATGACTATCGCTTTAGCCATATTTTCCTTCTGCTTACAAGGTTCAAGTAGCTTATCTTGATTAGCTTAATGTACGATACTCACTTCATTCCTCACAAATCGTTCAAAGATGGGTGGATTACAACATTTAAACCTTAAAAGGCGAGTAAGAAGGAAAATTCTGTTAATAAAATTACTTCATGTTTAAAGCATAACCTGCACAGCTGGGCGAGAGATTTAATTGTGGGAACACTCGACAGGATTCTAAAGCAAGAAATCTGGCACATTGGCAATATCCTGAGCAGTTTATATGGTCGCTCGAGAACCCGATACTCCCATTATAGCCCTGGGATTCACTAACCCTTCAGTATACCATTATAGCCCTGGGATTCACTAACCCTTCAGTATAGAAGTGTCTCTGCGGGAATTTAAACCGACACCAACTGTAACATTTGGTTCTCTCACATCGTTTCCATTTTGTGTCAAAGAGGTGGTGTGCTGACCGCAGGCATCTGGGAGCATAAAATCATTTACTCTGCTGGGGTTGAACTATATCTGCTAAGTAGCCACGTCTCCAGGGTAAAGTGTTTAGTGAAACAAGCATTGTGAAACCACAGTTTAGATAAAAACGATTTTCAACTATCGTGAATTTTCTAAGTATTCTGCATTTAGTCCATGGAACATATTAGAGATAGTTTTACTTTCTCTACACATACTATGTATTGTACATAAAGAAGGTATTGTACTCCACCATACACCTAAATAAAGTATTTTTAGAAGAATGTTCCTGTATGTGTATGTGTCTGTGTGTGACTGTGGGCAGCATGCCTCAAAAACGAGAATTCTGTTATTCTGTTTTGTTATAAATGCTATAATAAACTATATTTATTTATAATTTTAATATTATTAATTGTATTACATTTTACTTTTTGTAGATGAATATAATTTTTTCGTGGATCTCCTAGGATATGAAGTTCTTTTAGGGATAGTGGCAATAAGATAATAAGTAAAATAATAAATCCTAAGAAGTCTTTAAAAGTAAAATAAGGATGGAAGGGAATGTCGGCAATGTTACTTGATATTTAAGTTCAGTATCTTACAAGGGTACGACACAAAGATTTTAAAAAAAAAATCTTCCCTCCCCAACTATTCTTCAAACTGAAAAAATATTGAAAAGTTTGATTATATCAAAAATGGCTGTAACGGTATTGATAAAAGTATTGAACACTAAAATCAAATGTATATCTTGATTTTTCTGAGAATAGCCTTTGAAGAGCTCTTCATTCTGGAAGACTTTTGCATAACTGTTAAACCGTAAGAGATAGACAAATGCTTACTGCAAACAATGTAGGTCTCGTTGAAACACACATTGTATGTTATATAATTTTTTTTCCTGCAGTTGACAGTTTCCGAGATATTCCTTGTTATTGGTTTCAGTTTTAAAATACTTGAAACATTTCTCATACGGGAACATGTCAACAAAGAAATTGATCTCAATTACATAGAACCAGCTTTCAAAAGATTTGACTATTGCTTTAGCTTAGTATGCCCTATTTTTCTCCTACTTTACAAAACTATGCGCTATTTGCATGGTTTAAATTCAAAAATACATTTTATAACCTTATTCAATATATGAATGGCTCCATGGCCAGTTTTATATGGACAATTGTTTATCATTTCAGCTATTACAATAAAAATAATGTGATTAAGGTGGAGTAAGTTTCATTAGCGCGCGCACGCGCACACGCATATCAAAAGATGTTAATTCTATATTCATATTTTCTATTTGAGATTCTCTTTTATTATTAGAGCTCTTTACATTAAAGAGAAGTTCAGTTGAGTGTGATTGCCTTTGGGATAATTGCATAAATTACTTTGAGCTTTCCTGACCGTTTCAATCATAAATTTAAATTAAGTTTGTAAACATAATTTCGCTTTCTCGTGGCAGCCATCGAGTATGCGGGAAAAGTTGCCATTGTTGTGTAATGTTCTACAGTGTAGATCAATACTGTTCTATTATGGTTTTTAAAAATCTGGTAAGACTGTGAAATTGGATACGTTCAAGACATATTTTAGTAATGAACTTGAACTGACTGACACAATGTATAAGCACATTATACACAAAATTATATATCGTAAAGATAGTCAATGCTATAGCTGAGTTTTGATCCTCAGATTCCCCGGTCTCTGACCGTTTTCTCTGACCGAGCTACCATGACATGCCGAAATAACATTAAATGCCTTAATCGATTCGTATGTTTCCGGTAAACAGCAATGGAATCTAGCGATTAAACACGGCGGGTCAGAACAACATTCAGATGTGATTCAGGGGTTATAATTGAGTATTTTCTTATCGAGAATGTACTATAAGTAAACGCTTTATTTTCGAGCTGGAGTGCATTAAGTTTTGAAACACCGCGTCGGAGTAGAGGGAATTCCATTTTGTTGTTGTTTTTTTTTTTTTTTTTTTTTGTTACAAGCATTAGCAGAGTTTTGAAATACGAATAGCCGCGTATCTTTAATTTTAAAACATACAACAATGCAAAACTCTCTTGTATATTATTTAATTATGCGGCACTAAATCCATAGGTCCTAAAATGTAAAATTGAAAGTCCTTCCAGTAAACGGAGTACTTTGGTAAACGCTGGTAGCTGAGATTGATAACCAGAACCACAAATTCAAAAAGTACTGTATAATACGCCACGTAATCCCTTAGCATTCAAGTAACAAAACACAATGTTAAATGCAAGCTAAATTCCAAAATGTACAGGAAACAAAACATTAGCAACTACCTCCGTGGTCGAGTGGCCAACAGTTGACTTCTCACCTGGAGGTCCGGGGTTTGATTTCCGGCTGGGGCGGGGAATTTTTCTTTAACAATAATTATTCCCTATACCCCCTAGAGTCTGGAAGTATGAATGTGAGAGGAAATGTGCACATGTTTATTAAAATAAAGTTTATTAACCTAATGTTCTGAACCTATAGTTTCACAAAAAAAAACAGCAACAAAACAGCGACATTCCAATGCCTGCGGAAGAAGTCTCTGTGTGGCAGAATTTCATCTAAACTGACGCGCGACGCGGCGTTTGAAAAATCCTCTAGCTCAATAACAAGAAATTTGTGGACATACGTGAAAATATGCAATTATAAGCCTTGAATCACATATTAAAATTATTCGGTGTTATTCTGACTCACTCTTATATTGCTGCCTAAATACAAGCATTGCAAGTTTGTAACAATACACTGTAAGCTCTGAAACCGGCTATGTGGAGTCAAATGCGCTAGGTCGAGCAGTTAATTCATCAGGTAAAGCTGGTCCCAAAATAGAGAAGACGAAGAAGCATAAGAAGAAGAAGAACAATTAATTCTGTTAATTAGTCATGCTTCCCCAATGTAAAGTGGGGTGGTGAGTCTTGGAAGCGATAAACAGTCAGTTTCTCTCATATTTTGCAGCTCCTCATCGTTCTATAGTAAAGCTTTATCACTCTTTACTGCAGTATTCTATTTACAGAGCACTGCAATTATGTTACTTTTATCAGTATAGTAATTTAAAAGGAGGCGCCGCCGTGGTTGAGTGGTTAGAACACTCGTCTCCCATCTAGGCGGTCCGGGTTCGATCCCATGTGAAATTCGTGATGAACGAAGAGGCATCTATTAAACTCCCTTAAAAAAATTTGATGCGTTCCATTCACATGACTTTCTCTATATCTCTGCAGCAAATTATTGTTAAAAACCGAATGCTTCCATTTACTTCTTCCTAATCGAGAAAACATTAGCAGAAATAGTCTTATTACTTGCTTCCTTGTAAGTAAAAGGGAAATAAGGGAGTACCATAGGTTAAACTGACAGTCAAAAGCTGGTTGCTATGTGACTGATGTTCCTTTGTTTGTATGGACACGAGTTGACAAATTCCTGTATGAGAAAGGTACAAGTTTTTACAAGCTGAAACCAAAAACAATGAATATCTAAAAAACGATCAACTCCACGAAAAAATGTATAATAGCATCAATTGTGTGTTTTAAAGTGCTCTACATGTTTCATGTGGTAAGTTTTTGTCCATCTCTTACGGTTTAGCAGTTATCCAAAATACCATAAAATGCCTCCAGATAGTAGTCTTCAGAGACTATTCCCAGAAAATTCAAGATATACATTTTATTTGTCAGGTAAATATCTTTAATATACGATATTTTAATCAAAATCGTTAGAAATTTTCGAAATTATTTCCATGTAAAGGGTGTTTGGAGTGGGGGGATTTTCTTGAAAATCTTCGTGTCACATCCCTGAAACATACCAAACTTAAATACCAAATTTGGTATTCAACGGTCTTTTCGTTTTGGAGTTATGCTGTCCACAGACACACAGAGACACACACATGTACACATGTTTTTTTTTTTTTTTTTGATTCAGTGGGACCCAAAACATGAATTTTCGTTGAAATCTCGGTATCGAAAATTTGGGTACAATACAATATCTTCTCTATACACTATGTACATAGTACGTATAGAGAAAGTAAAAAGAAAAACAGATTATGTTTAATCTAAAATTTACATTTAATCTACCTAGAGAAGCAACAGCCTTTTCGTTTTCCGTAGTCGGCTTACTCTTCCCGTATTTATGACTGAACCCCCTCTGTGGACTTACAAGCGGATGCCTAGGGGTCAGAAGGCTGTCGGGGAGCCAACTGCATGATACCATAGAATGGATAACCCAGAACGAGGTCGGCCCGTAGCCAGACAAGAGCGTGAAGAAGTGGATGATATGAAATGCATGCGAATTGATGATAGGAAATGTGGTGATGGAGCAATTAGTGGGATGAATGGCGGGGGAAACCGAAAGACTCGAAGAAAATCCGTCCAGATGACGCTTCGTCCACTACAAATCTCACATGCGGGCGCTTGGGATTGAACCCGGCCGCCTAGGTGGGAAGTGAGCGGTCTAACCACTGGGCCACGAAGACATGACTCAGAAATACGCTAACAGAAAGTTCAAATTAGTCAGAAATAGATATGTTGCACATGACTTTTATGTGATATACCTCCAGCTATAGTTCAGGCCACTAGGAAAAGAGAAACATGTGTGAGCTGCAGAAACCACCTCGTAGACTAACAACATTTGTATGCTGGTCTTCTTTGTTGTGCGTGTCCCTCTCATTATATCCCATTCTCTACATGCTACTCTACATTTTCATTCACAACCAACGCAACAATAATTAGAGAAAAAAGAGTAGGGCAGAGAGAGCGAGATATCTGGCAGAGCAATTAACACGCTGAGATTTTTAATTGTCAAGAAATTTTATTCGTATATAAATTGTGCGGACGTAGAGTAAGATGCTCTTAGTGAACCCAGCAGCCTCCCCCCCCCCTACGCATTCCACGTTTCACTCTGGCACGTCGTGAATTTAAATTAAGCCTCTTTTCTGTATCTCCCCTTGGGAGGTTCCTGAACTCGCCTTGGAGTTTATCTTGTGAGAATTAAATAGACTTTCATAAAAATCTAATCAGTCCTGGCGACAAATACATCTGCACCGAGCCGTAACATCTCTGGATGGCATTTGGGAGCTTACTTGTTCAAATCCTGTTGTATAATACTTGAAACTTTCATGTCGAGTATAACCGAGTATTGCTTCTCGTGACGAATAAATAATAACTATTAAAATTCCAGCCTTCGGTCATTGTAGCTCCATGACCTACAGCGCAACTTAAGTGATTTTATTAATTTTTACTTTCTCTACACTTACTATGTACATAGTGTATAAAGAAGGTATTGCACTCCACCCAAAAATTCAATACCGAGATTACACCGGAAATATATGTTTTAGGGTCCCCTGTATCCGAAAAAAGCATTTTCAGAAAAAGGTCTGTGTGACCGTGTGTCTGTGAACACGATAACTCAAAAACGAAAAGTCGGTAAAATACCAAACTTGGTATTTAAATTTAGTATCTTCCGGGGCTGCGATACGAATATTTTAAGAAAAATCCCTCCACCCCAAAATACCCTTTAAATGGAACTTTTTTCGAAAATTCTTAAAAATGGCTGTAACGATTTTGATTAACATATCGTATATTAAACATATTTACCTGACAAAATGTATATCTTGAATTTTCTGGGAATAGCCTATGTAAACTACTTTATTCTGGATGAATTTCACAGAATTTTGCATTACTGCTAAACCGTAAGAGATGCACATAAACTTACCACATAAATAATGTAGAGCACGTTAAAGCACACAATTTAAGATATTTTCATTTTTTTCGCGGAGTTGTTCCTTTTTTAGACATTCCTTGTTTTTGGTTTCAGCTTTGAAAAACATATTTTTCTTATACAGGAATTTGTCAACTCCTGTCCACACAAACAAAGGAACTTCAGTCGCATAGAACCAGCTTTTGACTATCACTTTAACTTATGGTACTTCCTTATTTCGCTTCTACTAACAAGGAAGCAAGTAATAAGACTATTTCTGCTAATTGTTTCTCGATTAAATGATGTAAATAGAATAATCTGTTGCAGAGATGTAGAGAAAGTCATGTGAATGGACCACATCAGATTTTTGTAAGACAGTTTATCCCAGAAACCACAATCTTATTCAATCCCGTTTACTAGACAATCTTTAATGGTCACATAAATGCTTAAGAGAATAGTGAGGTTAACAATGCGGTGCGAAGAGATAACTTACCGGTGTTTTCAGACTGATCTACTGTGCGGTCCAAACCTTCTGACTAGTGATGGGCACAATTGAATATTTTCAACAATCGAATGTATCACGACAGTGTGCAATGACAATAGAATAATTCGGTTTTACTTTTTCTATCACGTATGCATAATGCACACACTAGATAAAGAAGATAACGTATTCCACCCAAAAATTCCACACCTAAATTTCACCGAAAGTACTAGTCTATGCTCTCGTTAAAACACACAATTTATTCAATTTATGCATATATTTTTTGTGCAGTTAAGCCTTTCCGAGACATTTCTTGTTATTGGTTTCAGTTTTAAACCATTTCACGTTTCTCAAACGGCAAGATATCTTTCGTTTCATATCTCTTTTGCTTTATTCTTTTCTTTGGAAAAAAAAAACTGAATTTTAATGACAAAAACATAACGGCAACTTAAAAAGTTTTGACTGTTGCTTTAGCCTTGTGCAGGGGAATACCCTGGAAGTAATAAAACTGTTTCTGGTAATGTTTATTTTGATTAGCATTATGTAACTAAAGATAGCCTTTTGTAAGAATACTTTGTTTGGAAAGGGAAGAGAAGGTTGTGTGAATGGAACACATCAGCTTTTTTCATAAGAATTTAAAATGGTTAATTTTCGCAAAATACCCGACGTAGTAGTATAATTTACTAAAGTAACCAGTTTTCATTGGGATTTAAAAATAGGAAGTAACAGGCGTTCCAACCCTCGAGTAAAGTAAAATACTTTCGTGCACTTAATTTTTCAGTATTAAAACATGTAGTTGCTTCAAGCTATACTCTAGCGATTAAAGATAATCATTAATTTTATGAATGTCGAATCGTGAAGGCATACTGTTTCTCTATCAGGGAATAGCACGTATAACTATGAAATGAAACTCTATTATTTAAATAAAGACACACAAAGAAAAATATATCACTTTTTAGAGTTATCAATTTCAGAGTTAAGTGCTGATATGGTAAATTAATTTGAGGTTATATCGTCTGTATTATTTTATTCGTAAAAATGAATATGCCTAAAATTATTACCTCACAATATGGTGAGACCTTGATTTAACATTTAGTTGTTATTCAGTATTACGATACACGGTCTTAAAGTTGGCTAAATTACATTTTGGGTTGAATTAAAATTAGGGCATAACTAATATTCTAAGCCCTATGTGGACATGTGCTTCTCGATTTTAATGCACAAACAGGTAAGGAGATACAGTAGTTTTTGTGGCTTTGAAGTATTTAAGAAACATGAATAAGAAGCATTACTATAGATTTATATTCTGTCATGCAGAAAGTAAGTTGCAATTAACGTTCCAGATTTTAATAACAAGTGCAACAAACGCCACCTTCCATCACTGGCTCACTGGTGCATCCGCTACATAATGGCGACCTATCCGGCAGTATTATCAATACTAATGCGCATATTTAGAACAAACTGTATGCCCTAGTGACAAGACCACCAACTCATTTGTAAATTTCGAGCTTGGTAGGTGGTATGTAACATTCTTTAGTGCAATGTTTATGACTGGATGCTAAAAGTGTTAAAATAAAGAAAATAAAACAGTAGTTGGTTTATACTAAATGGGTTGGGGTTAGTACCATAATTGCATTAGTTCACCACGATGGAAGCGATTTGAAAAGTGATTGGGAACTGTTGACTGTCAAAAGTATAGCAACATTTTAAAATCGAATGAAAACCGAATACTTAGGTAACAATCGTATAGCGACTCGAGAGATAGGCGACTCGAATAATTCGATAGTTTTCATTCGATAGTGTCCATCTCTACTCCTGACGTCGTGAGAATCAATTCGGTGCAATAAGTCTTTGCCGAACTTCATTCCGCCTTGCAAAAAGTACCGAGATTATGGTAAATACCATCGTAACTTCATAAAGGAACCCACCAGTGAAAAATCTAAGATAAAATAAATAAAACTAAAATTAAATACAATTAAATAAAATCTGTAATACTCTACACCGACGTCTTGATGCCTAAACCGCAAACTGCTAAACATTAGCAGTTTATTATTTACAATAGATCTTACAGTATTAATGTACAGATGATTATTTATTACAAATAAACCAAGAGTAAACGAGCAAATTAATGATGCTCTGCTCCTATTAAACCGAAAAAAAAATTCACCAATTAAATGCCAACTGGTAGCCAGTTAAAGTAGCCAGCTAACTATAAAACCTAAATGAAAATGAAATAGAGTCGGAAGCCGACAAATTAGGGACTGGAAGCCAGCATCCCTATTAAAGAATTATTATCTGATCTTCATGGCGTTACAGCCCTTGAAGGTCTAGAGTCTGCCTCACTATCAAAGCCCATTTGAAAACTATGCATTTAATTGATACAATATTTATCATGGACTATAAAATATTAAAACTTTATATTTTAATACTTTCTTCAGCACTATGTGCAATGAGCATGGCAGCTATTGTATCAAAATTTCGATACTGAGATTTCTCCGGAAATACGCTATGAGAATCCCATGGATAATAAAAACAGAAAGCATTTTATGAAAAAGGTCCATGTGTGTGTTTTTATAGCGTTCAACGCCTGCTTTTACAATTATGGCACCGCAGGCGATGACAATACTGAGGCATGGAACAAAGATGAAGTACCGGTGGAATGCAATGGTGGGGGAACCCGGAGAAAACCCACCCCTGCGCCGCTTTGTCCACCAAAAATCCACATGAAGTCGTTTGGAATCAAACCCAGTCCGTTTTAGTGAGAGGCGAGTGGTCTAACCACTCGGCCACGGCGCGGCCCTTGTATGTATGGTGTAGCTGCGTTTGTGTGTGTGTGGGGGGGGGGGTGGAGCCATAACTCAGTTGAGTTGGTATTTCATTTTAGCATCTTCCAATGATAAGATACGAAGAATTCCAGAATATTTTCTTACCCCCAAATACCCTGTAAACTATGGAACATTTTTCGAAATGTTCAATTTTCTAGAACATTATGCTAGTGATTTTGATTAAAATGCGTTATATTAAAGATGCTTATGTACCAAATAAAGTATATATCACGAATTTCTTTCTGAAGTCCTTTCAATTTGAATTACTGGTAAACCGTAAAAGATAAACAAAGGTTACTATACAAAAAATTTAGATCTCGTTAAAACACACGATGTATACATTTATTTTATAGAGATGACAATTTCAGAGATATTACCTGTTATTTGTTTCAATTTTAAAATACTTACACTTTTCTCAAACGGGAAATGCCTTTCTTATATATTTTGTTTTCTTGCTGGCCATGGCAAGAGAACCGAATTTCAATAATAATCGCGATATAGAAACTTTTAAAACATTTGCCTCTTTCTTTATTTCCCTTCTACTTATAATGAACCAGGTATTAAGACAATTTCTAGTAATGTTTATCTTGATAAGCATTATGTAGATAAAATAATGTTTATCTTGAAAGGCATTATGTAGATAAAATAAACTTTTCAAAGTATCTTGTTTTCAGAAGTGTGTGTAATTCTATATATTACACATCACCACGAAGATCCTAAATTCGTCAGAAGCCCAAAAATATGAATTTTCGTGTACGACTTGAATGTGTTATCCTAACCTATTACGTTCATCCATAGGAGACGCCAATAGGCAATATTACTTTCATTTTTGGAACACAACCTGCGTCCAGCTTTGAGGAAGAAACAGCACACCTTCTATAGAAACCACTCATTATTTTGCCTACAGTGCTTATCTGCATGCAGCACAAGCTGTGGATATATCGGTATCCTTACCGGAAATGGTGTACAGAGTAACATTAGATCCACGATGATATATGGAGGAGAAACATGGAAGTGGAACAAATAGGGAATCTGGACCAAGTGGGGATTCAATTTTTGAAAGGAATTCTGGAAGTTGGAAGGGGTACGCCCAACTGCTGCCGTAAACAGCTGAGAATAGAAGGTAATTCAACGTGGGCATAAAAATTAAAGAAAGATTTGGAAACCATTGGGGTGGAATATATTTGGATAGCGGGGCAGGGAAACAGACGGAGTGTTTGAAGTAAGATTGACATTGTGTAAGATTCATACATGTGTGATATTGACAGACTGTAAATAGTTTCGAATGCACGGAGAAAGTTTCGTTAGAAATACTTTCTGGAATAAAATCGGAATGGAGTATATACATCAAAACAAGTAACAAACTCATTTCATGGGGGCTTGGGTGGATTAGACTAGGAGCATAGAGGATGATAAAAATTACTGACCAGAATAACGTGAGAATCTGCTCCATTTGCGAGGAGGAGTCGTGGGCACATAACTTGGCTAGATGTAGGGTACGGAGGAATGGGAAGAGTATTACCTCGATCCTCTACTACCTCGAATGGAGAGTTAGGCGCATGTTGGATGCTGCTGGGAGGCATGCAAGACGCGGAGGGGATAGATAAATGTTTGCTTATTGCGAGACAGCTGAGATCTGTTAAGGTTAATAGTAGGAAAGACGGGGGGGGGCAATAAAAAGAGCTAAAAAGTGATTATAACGCTTTATATACTTTATGTCATCCTTTTCAGTCATTGTTTTGCCGTGGTGTAGTGTTGTGTGTATATTGTGTAGTGTCTCTTAAGTGTATTTGTTTACTATAGTAGGGAACATTAATGCAACGTGATACGGTTTACCGTTTATTGTGTGTTGTAAATTTAAGATGCTGTATTTGAATAGGTATGTTTGTCCTTTTATTTTCGTCTTTACTCTTTTCACTTTTGGTTTTTAATATTGCCTATTATTTTGTGTATTACAAAAGCACAAAGGTATGGTCTGTGGATCTGCGTGATTGATGAAAATCAGTGCATGAATACTGGCATTTAAATAAACACATTCATTCATCATTCGTTCACAAGCTGTGGCTGATTTGTTCGGTTGATGAGGCTGGGAGGTGCTGTATCATCCACCATACTCCCCAGACTTAACCCATGAAACTCAATCGATACCGAAGATGAAGCACCACCTCGTTGAATTCCCTGGGATTTGTGGTGGATGAAGTGGCATTTGGACGACTTTTCTCAGGGACCTCCAGTTTCCCCCGCCAGTTATTCCACCAATTGCTAAAGCATACCTAATCAACAGGCGTATAATCCCAGACATTAGATGTAAGTTATGGGCTGGCCTGTAAGTCCTAGGGAGGGGGAGGGGGCTATAATCTTTCCATATGAGGAGGATAAGCAAGTGAATTAGAATAAAAAGAATGTCCTCAAGAAGAGACATAACCGGAGTACTGATTTTTACGTTGTATAGTATATAGGTAGAGAAGGTGTTGTAATCCACCCAAAAATTCTATAGAGATTCCACTAGAAACACCGGTGTATCAATAAAAGCACTTTTAGATAAAGCTCCGCGCTAGTACGATAACTTAAAAACGAAAAATCGTTCAATGTATTTCAATGTATTTAAATGATATTTAATTTCAACAAGAAAATATACTTCCCCTACTCCAAAGTATCCTTTACACGGAAAAACTTTTGACAATGTTGATTTTATTCAAAAAATGACTAAAGACTTTGTGATATTAAAGAAAATTACATGACAAAATATAATATATCTATAACCTGTAAAATCCCCTTAATTGTGAATCATTTTTGCATAGCTGGTAAACCATAACAAATAGTTACTGCACAAATAGTATAGACCTTGTTAAGATACGAAATTTACGTCAGAATCATGTTTTTCTAGAGTTAACCATTTTCGAGACATTTCTTGTTATTCGTTTCAACTTTAAAACATTTATATTTTTCTCAAACACGAAATCGCCAATAGTTTTTCATTTTTTTACTCTTAGTTATAAAGAGAACCGAGGTCAGTTCTTAATAGCTCTGTCGCTCTCTTTAGCCTAGAGCATTCCCTTATTTCTCTTCTATTTATAAGAAACCAAAAAATAAGAGCATTTCTGACAATGATTATAGTGATTAGTATAAAGTAGATACAAGAATACTCTTTTGTAAGAATAGTTTGCAGAACCGGTAGAGTAACTATTGTGAGGTCGAAACTGATTACAATTAATTTGCTTCTTACTTAATTTCAATTAAATAAGGATAATATGTTTACGTTTTGGAAGAAAATACTCACAAACCAACAAAGTATAAAATAAAATATTAACCACTGCTTTTGAAGCAGCTGTTTCATATTTACATTTTGTTGATATGGAACAGCAAAGTTTTGAATGGGTAACTGCCTGCTTTTATCTTGCGCTCTGAACAATTTTGTTCTGTTAGAAATTATAGCTCTACTTGGCTTTGATTTATTTATTACCAATTGAAATATACATATGTTATATGAGATTAAGCAGCCATGGTGAACTAACATTGCGGGTAAAAATTAGGTTATGTTTGAAGGCGTGGTGTGTGGACAGCACTTGGAATTATCGCATGGGGCGGAAATCTCTTGGCGCCTCGCCTGCACAGAACAGTAATCATAAGATCGTGTTAAGTCAGACTTCCAAATAAATCAATAGTAAACTTGATAACACGAGATAGCGACTGCATAAATGAAGTTACCTGGCCGTGGCGACGTGTAGGTGTGAAACAAAGAACCCAGAGATAATCGTTGCAACATGACCAGTAGCAAAAATAAATGATAAAGCCTTCTGCCAATTCTGAACATATAATAAAACTTAATTGATTCTTTTACTGGATCGGTTTATGAGGAGTTTGTTAAGTAAAATAAGAAAAAAGTTCTACTCTCACAAAATAATCAAAATTTCCCCGAAATTCGAGAGTATTTCAAAACTTTTACCAGCTTAACAGTACTTCTAGTGTTGTTCTATATTACACAGAT
Source organism: Hymenopus coronatus (assembly GCA_030762935.1). Taxonomy (NCBI): domain Eukaryota; kingdom Metazoa; phylum Arthropoda; class Insecta; order Mantodea; family Hymenopodidae; genus Hymenopus; species Hymenopus coronatus. Next base: position 71,385,948 of record CM060895.1, read on the forward strand.
TCTCGACTATGTATGTACAATTGAGAGCACAAAAAGCATTAACATTTGATACATTGTTGCGATATTTGAATCTAAGGACATTGAATCTGTAGGTGTATAATTTAATGTATTTATTTAAGTGTTAGGTAAAGTTGTTAAAAAGGAAACGTGAGCGTCAACGAGGGGTAGCACACTTGTTACTATTTCTCTGCTTTCATCCGGATTCCTTTTACCAAGTAAGGAGATAAGAAACATTTTACTCACTAACTTAATTTTTTTTTAATAAAATGAAATTACCCGAGCAATTCGCAACGGTTAATCTTATGTTCGTCAACAATGGCGAATTAAAAACCAGACATACAAGGTAAGTGTACCAACAAACTAACACGCGGGCGGATTTCTGTATTAAGCTAATTTACCGCAACTTGTCAACCACAGCTATCAACCTCCTAAATCCTACTACAGGAGTCGCCGCAACGGGAACTTCTCACATCTACTAACTCCACAAACATGCAATAAAAAGAAACAGGAACGTGGGGGTGGTTTCTGGGGTTGGCAACGGTTGTTATCTGCTATTAAGCCACGTTAGGTTGGCTTACCTGGATTGGCGGTAAGCTCTTAGTTCACCCCAAAAATCGCTACACAAATGCTTGCTCGTTCAGTAGCTTGAAGTGTCGTTTGCCGGCTAGCATTTAAATAATTGTGTGAATTTTTCAGTACCTTATTTGAGCATGAATTAATCTAGGCGTCATATGATACTAGCACATTTAGCTACTGAATGAGATTGGGTAAGTTTCTGCTCAGATCTTTTAATTTATTTACTTTAAAACATATAACTGCAAACGTAACGAATGAAAGCAAATTTAACAATACTTGCTTTCATTGGCTTCTTTAATTAAGCCAATCAACGTAGAAATCTAGTAACACATTACAGATGTTAAAATAGTATTCTTCTTAACATAATTTATACAATATTACAAACTTGATTACAATAATAACTCCAGCCCGCCTGGGTAGTGTGGTGGTAGCGTGTCTGCCTCATATTCAACAACTCGAGAGTTCGAATCCCGCTTAGGGTGAGTTACCCGGATAAGGTTTTTTTCGGGGTTTTCCCTTATCCTGAGAAGACGAATGTCGAGTAACTTTAAGCTCCATGGATCCCGAAATCATTTGAGCATCATTTCACCAATTTTATTCATCGTCCGATATGACCAACCAGGTTAAAGGATGTTTAGTTTAAAAAAAAAAAAACTCCTTTGCGTGTTTTACAATGACGTGTATGGTACTAAATTAGATTAGCACTTACTTTTTGCTTTCTTATATTTAACTATACATGTATCTTCCTTTACCACGTATTACTCTAATATATATATATATATATATAGGAATATCGAGGTTTATAACACTCCTCCATCCAAAATGTACAACGCTAACTTTTTGTCCTTTTTTTAACAATTTTTGTTTGGTAACCATAGATTAGAACAAAATCTTATCTAAATACATAATATTATCATTCTTTTGTTATTTCCATAAATATTTCATGTGTATTAATGCCAATGCAATTAAGTCAAAACGCATGGTTGTATTATACAATCTACAGCCCCAATGTGAAGTTCTCATATGAAAAAAATGTATTTTAAATGTTAAACCAATGACAAGAAATTACTCAGAAATGGTTAACTACACAAAAAAAATTATAACATAAGTTGTGTATTTTAACCTGATTTACATGTTTGTGTACCAAACTTTTGAGTATCTCTTACGGTTTACCAATTATGAAAAAGCTCTCCAGGATGAAGAGGTCTTTAGAGAAAATTAAGGATAATATAATTTTCTTGTAAATATATTTAATATACGTTATTTTAATTAAACTTGTTAAGCCATTTATGAGAAGATGTAAATTTCGAAAAATCTTCCATGTAAAGGATAGTTTTGGGTTGGGCATTTTTCTAAAAAATCTTCATATCGTATCTTTGAAAGATACTAAGTTAAAACACCAAGTTTAGTATCTTAAATAGTGTTTGCGTGAAACCTCTATATCGAATTTTTCGGCATGTGCATAGTAATCGGCAGAGAAATTAAATCCTAGCTCGATTTATAATTTGTAATTGGAGAGTATATTTAGGTTATATTCTGGATTGAGCTTTTTGGTGCAATAATGTTTGATAGGTGTTTTGTGTAATGTTTAGTACAACGGAAGTGTAACTTCTCAATTAATGCGTCGAGATCGAGTGTTAGTTACCTATCAGACAGCGTGCTGGAAACCACTGCCATGTGAACTAATTACCTTAGTCTGAAGTTCTAAATCGTATTATTCTGACGATGAGGGAGTAGTGGTTAAACCGCAAGCTGTTCCAGAGAGCATGCGGAAGTTCTTAGCTTCACACAACAGCCACATCCCTTAATTTACTATTCAATACTATATTCCATGTTTACGACACATGAGGCCACGGGAAATAATTACAGCCTAAATTACATTGTATTTTCTATGCTATCATTTTTATTACTTTCTCTACACGTACTATGTACATAGTGTATAGAGAAGGTATTGTAATGCACCCAAAAATTCGATACCGAGATTTGACCGGAAATATGTTTTAGGACCCCCTTAATCCAAAAAGAGAAAAGCATTTTTAGAAAAATGTCCGTGTGTGACTATCTGTGTGTGTGTGTGAGTGTGTGTGGTCAGCATAGTTCAAAAACAAAAAAATCCTTAAATACCAAACTTGGTGTTTAAGTTTGGTATCTTCCAAGGATGCAACACGAAGATTTTCAAGAAAATCCCCCCCATCCCTAACTACCCTTTACATAGAACTTTTTTTGAAAATTGTGATTTTCTCAAAAAATGGCTCTAACGATTTTAATTAAAATCTCGTATATTTAAGATATTTACTGGACGAATAAAATGTATATCTTAAATTTTCTGGAAATAGCCTCTGAAGACTACTTTATTCTGAATAAAATGTACCTATTTTTGCATATCTGCTAAACCGTAAGAGATGGTCTAAAACTCACCACAGAGAAAATGTAGAGCTCATTAAAACACATAATTTAGGTCATGTACATTTTTTTCGTGGAGTTGATCGTTTTTAAGATATTCCTTGTTTTGAGCTTCAATTTTGAAAAACTGATACTTTTCTCATACAGGAATTTGTCAACTCCTGTCCATACAAACAAAGAAACATCAATCACATAGCAACCAACCTTTGACTATCACTTTAACCTATGGTACTCCCTTATTTCACTTCTACTTACAAGGAAGCAAACATTAAGACTGTTTCTGCTAATGTTTTCTCAATTAGCATGAAGTAAATAGAAGCTTAAGCTTTTTAACAATACTTTTTTGTAGAGATGTAGAGAAAGTCATGTGAATGCAATACATCAGAGTTTTACTTTATCTACAAATTCTATGTATGTACGCAGTATGTAGAGAAGATATTTCACCCAAAAATTCGATACAGAGATTTCACCAGAAATAAAATCATGTGTAGGGTCTCACATAGTATTTGTTATGCAGATACAGAAGGTATTGCACTCCTTCCTAAAATTCGTTACACGTTTTAGACATTTTTGGAAAAATGTCTATGTGTGTGTATGTGTGTAAGGACACGATACCTCATTAACGAAAAGTCGTTGGTATTTAAGTTTAATATTTTCCAAGGATGCGACACGAAGGTTTTGAGGGAAATTTCCCCAAACCAAACTATTCTTTAGATAGAAAATGTTTCAAAAATTGTGTTTTTCTCAAAAATGACTAACAATTTTGAATAGAATAATGTACGTTGAAGATATTTACATGGCAAATAAAATGTATATATTGAATTTTCTGGGAATAGCCTCTGAAGATCACTTCATTCTGGATGAAGTTTACTGAATTTTGCATAACCGATAAACCTAACAGACAAAAGCTTACTACACAAAATTGTAGATCTTGTTAAAAAAAAACTATTTATGACATATACATTTTGTTGTGAAATTGACCATTTCTGAGGTATTTCTTCTTGTTGTTTTCAACTTTAAAATACTTTCAACTTTTCTCAGACGGGAATTTGTCAACTCCTAGTCATACAAAAAAAATGGATTTCAATCACATGGCAACCGTCGTTTAGAAGATTTGACTATTGCTATAGCTAGTTTACTCCCTTATTTTTCTTCTAATATTAAGGAATAAGACCATTTCTTATAGTATTTATTTCCACTAGTATGAAGTAGATAGAAGAATAGGTTTTCAAACAACAATTTGTTACAGAGATGTAGAGAAAATCATGTGAATAGACACATTAGATTTTTTAAAAAAAAGGTACTTATAGGTATGACTATGAATAGCATAATTCAAAAATAAAAAGTTAGTTGTATACCAAACTTGGCATTTAAGTCTAGCAATTTCCAGGATGTGATACAAATACTTTTAGGAAAATTACCCAACTCCAAACTATCCTTTATATGAAAAAAATTTCGAAAAGGTTTATTTTCTCTAAAGTGGCTCTAAAGATTTTGATTAAATGCCGTATATTAAAAGTATTTACATAGAAAATAATATGCATATGTTTAATTTTGGGGATAACCTCTGAATACCTCCTCATTCTAGATGACGTTTACATGAGTGGTAAACCGTAAGAAATAGTCAAAAACTTAGAATATATATTTCGTCAACACACTCAATTTATGTCATATATACTTTTTGTGGAGGTAATTATTTCCGAGATATTCGTTGTTATAAGTTCAATTTTAAAATACTTAAAACTTATCTCGAATTGAAATGTTTCATTCCTATTACTTTGTTTTACTCCTGGCTATGCAAAGAAAACCTAATTTTAATCACATAGCAACCATCTTTTAAATGACTTGGCTATCGCTTTAGCTTCATATATTCTCATAGTTCCCTTCTACTTATGAGGTGCTAAGTAATAAAGCCTTTCTACCAAAGTTCATCTTGATTAGCATGAAGTAGAAAGAATAATAAGCTTTTGTAAGAATAGTTTGTTACAGAACAGGTTTGTGAATGGAACCCATCAGATTTCCTTTTTACCTTTTTACTTTCTCTAGCCCCGTATATAATCAATGTACTCGTACATAGGGATAGAGAAGTATTGCATTCCACCAAAAAATTCGATGTGAGATTTCACCGGAAATACATGTTTTAGGACCCCCTGAATCCAAAAAAAAGCATTTCCAGAAAAAGGTCCGTGTGTGTGTGTGTGTGTGTGTGTGTGTGTGTGTGTGTGTGTCCGTGTGTCTGAACACGATAACTCAAAAACGAAAAGTAGCTAAAATACCAAACTTGGTATTTAAGTTCAGTATCTTCCAGGAATGCGACACGAAGATTTTGAGAAAAATCCCCTCACGCCAAACTACCCTTTACATGGAACTTTTTTCGAAAATTTTGATTTTCTCAAAAATGACTAACGATTTTGCTTAAAATATCATATATTAAAGATATTTTTTACCTGAAACATAAAATGTTTATGTTGAATTTTCTGGGAATAGCTTCTAAAGACCTGTTTATTCTGGATGAATTTTGCTTAATTTGGCATAAATAATGAACCGTAAGAGATATACAAAAACGTACTACACAAAAAATGTAGCCCTTGTTAAAATACACAATTTATGTCCTATACATTTTTCTCATGCAGCTTACCGTTTTTGAGGTATTCATTGTTATTAGTTTCAGATGTGAATTACTTATACTTTTCTCAGGCAGGAGTGTCCGTTTTTCTTTTGTTCCACTTCTGGCCAAGAAAAGAAGCGATGTGTAATGACAATCGCATAACGAGAGCTTTTAAAACATTTACTATCGATTTAGTAATGTGATAGTGTATTCCCTTATTTTCTTCCTACTTATAAGGAACTAAGTAATAAGAACATTGTGCTGAATACCTCGATTAACAAGGTTAAGAAAGAAGAATAATCTTATGTAAAAAGTTTGTAGAACGGTTAGAAAAAGTCATGTGAGTGTAACACATCAGATTTTCTCCTAGTATATTAAGAATGGGAAAAATAGGAGGATTATATTGACTATCTAGTGCGGGAATGGAAGCCATTAGTGAATGTAAGTTTTAAAATATCAATGGATAATAATATATATTATTATCCAAAATAATCACAAAAATCTGTTTTTAAACTTTATGACATTTGTGAGCATTATAATATGAAGAATTTTACAAAGACAAAAATAATGGTACCCTCAGGTAAAAATTCAATTATAGCAAAAATAATGATTAATAATAGATGTGCAGAACAGATGAGCCTAGGACGTGATATTGGAAGTAACAGAGAATATGATACAATATGTCAATTTCAGAGAATATTTGGAAAGTTAATCGGATTTCCGAGACAAGTACGTAAAGAGATAACACTAAAATTGTATAAAATTATAGCTTTAGCTGCTCTAACATATGGAAGCGAAGAAAGGACAGAAAGCAATATACAAGCTTCAGAAATGAATGTTTTGAGGAGTATAAAAAGATGTACAGAAAAAGATCATATTAGAAATAAGAGTAGATATAAGAGAAGATCTAAGAATTATTTTAACATGAATGAAAGGTTAAGGACACTTGGTAGACACAGAGTAGCATTTCCCAAGCTGAACCTCCAATACATATATTATTGTATACATACATATGGATATACTAAGATTTCATGAACATTACACTACATTTTACCACTTTCTAATTCAAAAACCACAGTAAAATTAATAGTTACAAATTTACTGACATTTCAATAAACAAGAAAATTTGCAAACATTTTCACATATGTTGTTGTTTAGGTACACCTTTCAAAAAAAAGGTACAACAGATAAATAATAAACAGATTTGTTTTGTGTATATGCAAAACGTATTGCTCTAAACAGCCGGTGAAAGCTTTTACGTCACCTTTTTATAAAACTCCTAAAAACAATTATAAACACCTAACAATTTGAATGAAGTGTACAGAATTATATATTTTTAAAATTTGCTATTAATGGTTAAAATTTCACTAGCTACGTAAAAAATTATATTTTTAAAGTGACTAAAAAATCTGAAATATGTCACTTTAATTGTTTAGCAAAAAATACTCCCAAAGAAGAACATATGTGAAAACGTTTGCAGCCTTTATTTATTAAATATTAACAATTTAGTAATTATTAACATAAGTTATGATTTGACTATGGTTTCTGAATTGAATAAGTTTTTTTATAAGTAGTGTAATTTTAATTATTATAACTACACAGTTTTCAAGGTACGTTAATATATATATCGTTGAGGTTCTGCATGGAATTGCTACTCTGTGTCTACCAAGTGTTTTTAAAGTGTATTCAAAATACAAAATAAGGACTTCGTAGAAATAATGTCTGATTAAAATTACAAAACAAATTATGAGTACCATGCTACAATAAAGAGATCTGTGGGCAGGCCCAAGAAACGAAGAAGGAACAGAAAACTAATTGGCTATAGAATGAAGAGGAGGAGGAGGTGGGGGAAGGAGAAAAATAAGAAGAAACTAAAACGCATGACCAAAGTAGCTCATATTTGCATATCTTCACGGAGCAGGACTAGAAGACTCATTAACAAAAATGGAAATTTTCATTACTGAATAACAGTATAATAATTTAAGAATCAAACGTCGGGGGTCTAATTGCACATTGCTTGGTTATCAGAGGGTTAATAACCAAGTATTTGTACATTATATCTCAGAAGACATGCGTCTACATCTACATCATGTAAAAATGTCACTCTCCCATCTTACTATTTTATGAGATTAAGTGAAATGAATTTACCAGATTTAACATTGGCGACCTGGGAATTTTAAATGTCTTCCTATAAAGTGGTATTACACACTATTTGCATTTATCAAGCCTAATATGACAACCCTAGAGAGCAAGTGGCGGCAATCAGACAAAAGAAGGTAGCTCTGTCAACAAAGACTTTTCACCTAGTTCAACAAAAGATGAGCACAGAGTGAATATAATATTAGATACCAACTAGATACCAACTGATTTTTAATATTACAATGGTCCCACCTTCAACTGAGATTTAATAACTTCCGCATCAATAAAAGTATGATTTGTCTCTTCTGAAATGAATACAAATATTTTAAGCGTTTGATTATTCAGCTGCAGAATTATATTTTATATCAAACGATTTTAAATAATATTGCAGTCATTAGAGATAAGCCGTTCCCATTTCCACGACTGCTGAGCTAATTTTAATTTTACCATAAAATGAGTTCCTTCCGGTTTCGGGAATTTATAGGTCACTGTGTGCACTTTGTTTAAAGTACGTGTCATAATTACAAAATAGTCTTACTTTCCTTTAGTTTTACTATCTCTAGACGTACTATGTACATAGTGTATAGAGAAGGCATTGCATTTCATCAGAAATACACATTTCAGGGTATCCTATTTTTAAAAAAAGGTCCATGTGTGTCCGTGTGTCTATGAACACGATAACTCAAAAACGAAAAGTCGGTAAAATGCCAAACTTGGTATTTAAAATTAGTATCTTCCACGGATACGACACGAGGCATTTAAAAAACATCCCCCCACCCCAAATTACCGTTTACATGAAAAAATAGACATTTTTGAATTTCTCAAAAAATGGCTCTAACGATTTTGATTAAAATCCTTTATATTTAAGATACGTATTTGTGACAGATAAAATGCATATCTTCAATTTTCTGGGAATAAATAATCTCTGAAGATATGTTTATCCTGCATGAATTTTGCGGAAGTTTGCATAACTGCTAAACCGTAAATAGAATGTAGAGCTCATTAAAACACATAGTTCATGTTATATACATTTTTTTCCTGGAGTTGGACGTTTTTGGAGATATTCCTTGTTATTAGTTTCAGCTTTAAAATACTTATACTTTTCTCATACAGGAATTTCTCAACTCCTGGCCATTCAAACAAAGGTACTTCAATTACATAGTAACAAGTTTTTAAAATATTTGACTATCGATTTAGCCTAGTGTATTCCCTTATTTCCCTTCTACTTACAAGAAAGCAGGTAATAAGACCCTTTTTGCCAATTTTTTCTCGATTAGCATTAAGTAAATAGAAGAATAAGCTTTTTATCAATAATTTGCTGCAGAGATGTAGGGAAAGTTATGTGAATGGATCACAAGATTTTTTTTTTACTTTATGAATCACTTATCTAAATAAGTAGAACTAATTTGTGTTACCTAATTCAAAATGTTGAGGTCCCATTAATTAAGAAAGAAAACATGTCATGTGCGGAGAGGAAAGGATGAAAATAACAAAAAATCAGAATGTGTTCCATTTACCTGACTTTCTCTACATCTCTAAAATAGCTTATTGTTAAAAGCTTATTCTTCTATCTACTTCATGCTAATCAAGTTAAGCAGATAGGCCGAAATGGTTTTATTACTTGCTTCCTTAAGTAGAAGGGAAATAAGAGAGTATCATAGGCTAAAGCGATAGTCAAATCATTTAAAAGCTGGTTGTTGTATGATTGAAGCTCCTTTGTTTGCATGGCCAGGAGATGACAAATTCAGCTATGAGAAAAGTATAAATAATTTAAAGCTTAAAACCAATAACAAAGAATATCTCAGAAACGGCCAGCTCTACAAAAAACGTATGTGACAAATTGTGTATTTTAACAGATCTACATTTTTGTGCAGCAAGTGTTTTAGTACTTTAAAGGTGAAACCAAAAACAAGAACATCTCAGAAGCAGCGAACTGTACAAAAACTTATATGACAGTGTGTTTTAATATCTATATTTTTTGTGTAATAAGTTCCTTTCCATCTCTTAAGATTTACCACTTTGCGAAAATTCGTCCAGAATAAAGGTCTTCATAGGTTGTTCCCAAAAATTCAAAGTATTCATTTTATTTTAATATACGGTATGTTAATAAAAGCCTTAGAGCCACATTTGCGAAAATCAAATTTTCGAATTTTTTTTCCACGTGAGGGTAATTAGGGGTTGGGGGATTTTCCTTAAAAATACTAATCTTAAACACCATCTTTGGTATTATACCGAATTTTTGTTTTTGAGTTGTCGTGCGCGCGCGCGCACACACACACACACACACGCCCACGCCCACGAACACACACAAGGACCTTTTTCAATAAATGTTTTTTTTTTTTTTAGGGTACGGGTACCCTAAGACGTATATTTCCGGTGAAATCTCGGTATCCAATTTTGGATGGAGTGCAATCCCTTCTCTACCTATGTACCATATGCTATGTACAGAATGTAAAAAGGAATGTGAGATGCATACATACTAGTTATTTAAGTTCAGAATCTTCCAAATATGCAACACATAGGTTTTAAGGAAAAAAATACCTCCTACCTCACCATTCATTTACATACAAAATGTTCACAGATTTCTATTTTCTAAGAATTGGTTTTAGCGATTTTAATTAAAATAGATATCAAGTGAAATAGCTCAGGTGGTTACGTCAGTGATCGGTATTGGTGGATGACGAGGTTGTTTTTATATTTATTTATTTAATTTCCAGAGTGTTGTCGGGACTCCGGCGCTGTATTCTTATTTCTTTTTCCTCGTTTCCGCTTTTATTTCCACTTTCCCTACATTTTAACGTTTTGTTTTTACTTACAACTACACATACATATACACATTTACACACACAATCATCCATGCCATGAAGCGCCAAAGTGAGATCTTCTTCCCATTCTGCCATTGGTAATTTTCTGTTGGTGAGGTTTTTCTATTACCACGAATTTTTCCTGACCCTCATTCCCCACCATTTCATTTCATATCCTTTCGGGGTAAGGTTTGACTGGGTAGTTTGGTGGTGTGCGGTGAATATGTATCTTTTCTTCTCCTCTAGTACGGAAGTAGAGCAGTTTGGATATTATCAGAAGGAGAGCTAGAGGTACCTGCAGGCAGAAATGTCTCCATCTGTGAACCTTAGAGATGCCGGTCTCCACAGCTGCTCTGGCTAAAGTGTTTAGTTTTAGTGCTTCGTAGCACAGGGGATCGTGGGTTCGAGTCCCGCCTTGAGCAGGGTGTTTCTGTGTTTGTGTTCTCTCTCCCCTGATGGCCAATTAGGTCATGCCTGAAGGCCAATACGTGTGTGTAAATACCCTAAGCCTCAGGTACTGCACAATATGTACACCTCGTGCAATTTTGTCCGCGCAATAATCCTTCGGATTTTTCATTTCATCTGCTGCTCCGAAAGACTGCATTCGACACAAAGGGCCTCTGCCCCTTGCAAGAGACAGAAACAGATTAAAATAGTTTAAGATATTACTATAACAAAGTCTATACCTTGATTGTTATATTCCCGCACGCACAGACATTTTTCTAAAAGTACTTTTTTGATTATGGGAATCTTCATAGCCGTATTTCCAATAAAATCTCGATATCAAATTTTTAGGGGAATGAAACACTTCCACTACTTACTACAGGAAAAACACCAGAGAAAGTAAAATGTGGTTCAGGTGCCCAAAATTATAGCAATACTTTTTTCTGGTGGTGCGTGAAACTGCTGTTCTATTGTAGCGAGTCTTAAGGTACTTTTTTCCCTCCATATTGTGGCAAGAGTATGACTCTTCACGGGTCGGCCACCGCAAGTTGGACCCCCCGAAACAATTAAAATATTTCCACAGCCGTCGTTCTCATATATGCTTACAATTACAATGATTTTAAGCACATATAGCTTAACAAGAGAGAAGCTGGATATGTTATCCTCTGTCGACACATTTCTCGCATCTTCTCAGAAATGTTCACTCACACTCAAGAGTTCAATATCTGAAATTTTTCTCATGAAGATGTTAGCTCTTACAGCGTATAGAGGCTTGCTGCATATACCATTATTCACGTGCTGTTCAGATCTTCTAATTTAATTTTGGGAAATGACAGTGTAAATGTCCCGCGCTTAACATTCTATTCGTTGTGCCATTTGGCAAAACTGACCAGTCGAAATGGAAATATATTTAAATGTACTTATTGGTTATTTTCATATATAACATAAAATAAAAGTATTTGCTGTCTGATTTCATAAACGCATTAAATTACTTCAATATTATTTTAGCGTACTTAAGAATAGATACAAAATCCATGCAAGACAAATGTAATCCCATGACACCGGTTATTTTACGTGGGCCCTCCCCGTCCTTTGTCACGAGCCCAGTTGACTGGAGTCGCTGGGATTTAACTCACAGCGTTCGGCTTTGAATGTAGCCAGTCCCTTAACGATCGTGGTTATTCGAACTGCTCACGTTAAGATGACTCTCAAAAGGATATCTAAAGCGGTTCAAGAATTACAAAATCTGATGTGTTCCATTTACACGATTTCCTCTAGCTGTCCCAGAAAAAAACTTTCCTTAAAAAAGATTATTCTTTTGTCTACATCATATTAATCAAGATAATTACCAGAATTGATCTTATTACTTGCATATTTTGACCGCCAAAGTGAATGCTGAGATGCGTTTCAATTACTGCGGATCCTCTCCCGTTCTTATTTCATTTCACTTCCTCCTTCTCTTCATCTTTCAGTTCTGGTAGCCATTGATTACGTGGTCTGCCAGATAGTGCGGATGCATTCACTCTGTTAAAGATTTTTCGCCGTTTGCGGGGCATAAGGGTCGCTTTGTCACCTTATCTCGATACTGGCATCGAACTGAAATTGTGCATCTCTGTCATAGGTATCTTCATTCCGAGATGTTGTCCTGTGTGGTCCCCCTTCCCCTCGTCTCTCTCCACCCTGCGGGTGTTAGCTATAATAGGCAATTCAGGATAGCAGTGAGCGATGTGTCCCCTTCCGTTCCTTGACATAATCCATGAGGTGTAAGTTGGACCTTGGCTATTAGAAAAAGAGAGAAAGAAGCATAATTTCTTTTTTTCTTCGTCCTTTCTCTTTTTAGGCGAGCCAGACCGGGCTGAAACACCAGTGGCGGATGGTCTTTGTTCGTCTGTCTGTTTTATTTTTTTCACTTCTCTTGCAAGAGTTGCAACACCATTGATGTTTTCTTACCCTCATACGAGTGTAGGTAGTTAGGGAAAATAATAGTGTTTTAAAATGAACGAAACTTCTAAAGAAAAGGAACCCAAAGGGTTTACCACAACTCCATTAGACAAGGACAGTAGAAAAAGTGCCAACTCAAAGCTCATGCCTATACCTTATATTACCACTCATACTAGATGGAGTACTGAGAGTGACCTTTGCTTTACTCGTCCTGCTTATCAGCGAGGACGGTGAACGGATCGCGCTCATTGCGAATGGTAAAAAATTGTCGCTCTCACCTGTTCTCCATTGGCGTGTTTGAACTTTAAATAGCCCGTTGAGTTCTGCAACTCTTCTAACGCACGAAGGGATATCTGCAGACGTCAAATACGGGGCAGTTGAGTCACCTGGGGGACGCATTTTCAAACCTAGCTATTTTGAAGGAATATCTTCGGGCAAAAATAAGTTTGCACCTTCATCATGCTGCGAACGAGCAAAACAATATAATTTCGACAATCGACTCAACAATAATAGTGGTGCATGTCTAAATAATTATAACAAACTGCTGTACTGTGGAGTGCTTGTATAAATAAGACGGAATGAACTACTTAATTTTCACAGAAACATAAATTAATTTAGAAAGGTTATGAAATGAAACACTTCCTGGTTACGTCAAACAATGTCAACGGCCGCAATTATATCCTACGTCAGAGGAGTGCAATATGTGGGAGTATCTAGATATAAAAAAGAAAAAAAAAGTTTTAATAAGCATTGTTGCTCCGGTTTTTGGGGGTTTATAATCCACCTACATCAGTCGGCTGTAACGCGAGGTTTCATTATTTTGCCAAGGGCCGCAGGGAATGAAGGAATTAAAAGAGTTCTGAAATTTCATTTCCAAAGTAACTAACGGATAATGGTGACAGTTAAAACAGAAATATAATAAAATGCATATATGAAATGTGTATATTCCTTTATTATTATTATTATTATTATTATTATTATTATTATTATTATTATTATTATTATTAAATACATATGCATGTTATTTGCAGATTTACAAATAATATTGGTCGCGTTGTGAAAGACCACTCGTTTTTCACCTAGACGTCCTGGGTTCGCTCCCAAGCATATGAGATTTTTGGTGGACAAAGCGGCGCAGGGGCGAATTTTCTCCTGGTTCGCCGGATCCCCCCGCCATTTCATTCCACCGGTACTCCATCTTCATTCCAGTATCATCAGTGGCATCGCCCGCGTTGCCATAATAGTAAAACCGGATGTTAAACACTATAAAAAATTCATATTGAACAATAAATTGAAAATGGAGTATATAGTTAGAACATTATAAGAGGGAGTAAAGAATAGGGCTTAAAGTAAATTTAGATAAAATATTTTATATGATATGTGAAACTGAGTTTAATTTTGGAATATAATTAATACACATTTAATGAAACTTTGTGAAGAATTTGTATAACCGGAGTTAACATTCATAAAGAACATAGACAAATAGATGAAATAAGGAACATAATTAACAAACTTGAATCAATACCAGCATGTTAAACATCACTTTGTAGTACTGAAATGTAACTAAAGAAACTAAACTGCAGGTTTACAAATTAATAGTGAGAAATATATCTAAGGCTGACTTTTGCATATATTGAATATCGAAGTTATTGTTGTTGGAAAGTGAGTATAAACAAGTTCTGTTAAATATTCAAAATCAGAAAACATAAGGAACATTTAGGAAAGAAAGCCTTGTATTTAAGAAAGAGATTAACGTTAAGAATTCTGTGTTAGAATATATAAGACGTAAGAACAAATTGGAATGAGGAGATAAGAAGAATGAGGAAATAATATCCACCTCGAAGAAGAGGAAGGATGTTGATCCAGAAATAACTGTGCCTTTTTTATGCAAAGGCCGCGGATTACACGAACGTATGCTCCATACACAGTAGGTATACTGTACTAAGGGGTTTACCGTTCCGTAACTCCCGAATTACTAACTCACGAGCGTTAGTAACATACATGTAATGAGTTCTAACCTTATTGTTACTTATTATAAGTGTTGTTGAAAGCTATGTCCATCTGCGGAAAGAGATATAATTACTACCGTTCACACGCCTAAGTTCTTCTTGCGTAATGTTCCTAATTAATGCACTATAGTCACACAGTAAGGTTTCAGTTTTTAAACTTTAGTAGCTGTACGAATACCCACTTGCTTTGCAACACGGCTGAGAGACTTTTAAGTAAGCGTTCGAATGCAGCACAAATTTCGTCTATCTTATTATCCGTTAGAACATACAGTTTTCGCTTCTTTGCTTTAGCGATTCCATTATTCTAAATTTATTGACCAACCACCTCATAGTGCTTCTAGCCGGAATTGGGTAGTAAGGAAACTGCTGTTAAAAATGTTTACAAAACTTCTCAATCATTATTTTCACGTAATTATCGGTCATACAAATCGCTATTCAAGCGTGAAATTCTTCGCAGGCGTTTCTGTGGACTAATAAGAGAATAACATTGTTAAAAAAATCATATTAAACACAGATATAGTCGAAACACTTCACAAATGAAGACGAAGCAATGATTGAGACAGCTCTCAGCTGATAAATGTAGCCTTGATACGTCCTGCGCCGCATCTGGACTGTGGTATAATACCGAGGTTACTGCCGTGCTGTCCAATACCCATATAAGGTGGGAACGCTACTAGGAGTAAGATGTGGGGACGAGAAAGAAGCAAAAGGACTGTAGTAGGAAGAATGGAATGACAGGGTTATATGGCTGTGTGGAAAAGAAAAATAAACCATCAGGAATAAAACAATGTGTAAAATTGTAATACTAAATAATACAAATTACTATTATTAAACTATAGATGAATCATATATGCCTACCAAAACCACAAGCAATCTACACAAGTTTCATTCAAAATACATTATTTTATAAACCACTTCATTCTAACCAAGAAGATGCTTGCAATGACACAATTTCGAGTAGACAATATATGCAAAAGAAGCAAAGACTCTTAACAGGTATTGCATATAATAAAACTCGCGTCTGCGCAGCATGGTGAATAGTGGAAATAATGTTGTCTTAAGCCGTCTTTATATGTACTTATCAAGGCTATACCATAGTACAGCGTGTGTTTATTTTGCTAATCCTATAATGTGGGCTGATGCAACTCTAGTCGGCCAAGTATTCGTGCTTAGTCAGCAGATGGTGTTGATTATGATAATGATGATGAGTGGGGTTTAGGGTCGTAAAACGGATAGGTCATTAGCACCCATATAAAATAAATCGTGTCTCTAAACACAGATAGAAACCCTATATAAAAAAAAAATCGGATGTGATGTGTACCATTCACATAACTTTCTCTACATCTCTGCAACAAATTATAGTTAAAAATCTTATTCTTCTATTTACTTCTTGCTAATTTAGAAAAATTAGCAGAAATGGTCTTATTGCTTCCTTGCAAGTAGAAGGCAAATAAGGGAGTACCATAGGTTAAAGTGACAGTCAAAAGCTGGTTGCTATGTGACTGAAGTTCCTTTATATGGACAGGACCAATTCCGTATGAGAAAAGTATAAGTTTTTCCCCCTGAAACCAAAAACAAGGAATATCTCAAAAACGATCAACTCCACGAAAAAGATGTATATGACATAAATTGTATGTTTTAATGTGCTCCACGTTTTTTGTGTGTTAAGTTTTTGTCCATCTCTTACGGTTTAGCAGTTATGCAAAATTCCGTAAAATTCATCCAGAATAAAGTCGTCTTCAGAGGCTATTCCCAGAAAATTCAAGATAAACATTTTATTTGTCAAGTAAATATTTTTAATATTCGACATTTTAATCAAAATCGTTAGAGCCATTTTTAAGAAAATAAAAATTTTCGAAAAATGTTCCATGTAAAGGGTAGTTAGGGGTGGGGGGATTTTCTTGAAAATCTTCGTGTCACATCTTGGAAGATACCAATCTTAAATACCAAGTTTGGTATTCAACTGTCTTCGATTTTGAGCTATGCTGTCCACAGACACACAGACACATACACACACGGACCTTTTTGTAAAAATGCTTTTTTTTTTTGATTCAGGGGGACCCAAAACGTATATTTCCGGTGAAATGTCGGTAACGAATTTCTGGGTGCAATACAATACCTTCTCTATACAGTATGTACATAGTACGTGTAGAGAAAGTAAAAATGAAAAAGCATAAAGAACTAAGCTACTGCTCCTTTATAATTTTTTTTCGTAGTCGGCTTACCCTCCCCATATTTAAGACTGACACCTCCCTAGGACTAACAAGAGGAAACCTGCCGGGGAGCTAACGTCACGAAACCATAGAATGGAGAACCTGAAACGAGTGGTCATCTTGTAGCCAGATATGAGCATGAGGAAGTGGCTGATATGCAATGCAAGAGAAGTGGATGATAGGAAAGGTGATAATGGAGCAATTGGTGGAATGAGTGGCGAGGGAAACCGGAGGATGCGCAGAAAACCCGTCCAGACGCCACTTCGTCCACCATAAATGCCAGATTGAGCGCTTGGGATCGAACTCGGGCCGCCTAGGTGGGAGGCGAGTGGTCTAACCACTTGGCCACAGCGCCGAAGGAACATGATATAAACATTTAAAAAGTATCTCTATTGCTCCGGCAAGGATTTCTTTTAACGTGGCCGGCAGCTACAAAGTGACTCCTAGATGCACTAGACGAGCACATAGCAGTACATGACTAACAGAAAATTCCTGTCCAGAGAGGGAACAGAAAGAAGTAGATTTCCTCTGAAGCAGGTAGCTGTGTGTAAAACGACAGTGTCCAACAATCAACCGAGGCAATATAAAACCTCCTTACGATGAGATATGCGCGAGATTACTCAGTGAAGTGGGAGGTCTTGCACTTCTCGGAGCTTGTTGCTGCTAAGAGCCGACCATGTCTTCCGATGATACAAAAGACATTTTAGTGCTGGATGCTGTGGTTGTCGTCTTTGCTGCCAAATCCGCCAGTTTATTTCCCCGGCAAGGCATGGCGTGGCGTGCCAGGAATCCATAGCAAATTTCGGAACCCAGTTGCCAATTCGTCACTGAGCAAAAATCATAACACTAGTGCTTTCACTTCCTCCTACTTTATTCCAACTCTTTGAGTCCGGCTGACGACAACTTACTCTCAGTGCTGAGGTGTATTGCATTTTGTCGTCCCTGCGGCGCGCAGTCAAGCTGAAATAACCTTCTCAATACCTAGTGCTGCAATTTGCAAAAACATTTTAGATATTATTATTTTTTTCTGCTATTCTCAAAATTATGTGCTAGCTTTTAACAATTAGCTTTTTATGTGATAAATATATAATTTTATATTAATGCCATTGAAGCTATAGAACAGGCAAATTTTGGCAAATAGCGTCATCATTTACCCCATTCCTTATCATAGGCAAATTTGATTACGGTCTTATCAGTTGGCCCAAAATGAATGGCAAGTTCAATTTGTCTACTCTTAATGATCATTGCTTCTATTAGATATCTATGACAGGGGTATAAAAACCTTGAAATTAAAAGAAGTGTGCATTTGTGATAAAACAATTCATGCATTAGGATTGCTGGGTGGAATCACATTGTGTCGGATTTTCCTAATTACGTCACATATAACTTCCTGCTTCGCATCCAGAGGACGGTAGCTCCCGCTTTCCTTTGTTTTATCATGGGATCGGGGTGGCGTTATCATCTGGTGCTATAGGGCGACGAGTTGTTTTAGAGTCGTTAATCTGGTCGGTTAGTTTTGGTGAGTATCTGTATACCGTTTATTATCTACATAATGAATGTAACACATGTAAGTTTATTTAAAGTTCTTAAAGAAAATAATTAAAAAATTAACTAGGTTTTATAACCTTTAAAATATTAAATGTGTTAATTTTATCAATTGTTCAAATACCCGAAATTGACAATGATGCTGTCTGACCACTTATGAAGTACCGTGCGAATCTGAAGTAGCTTAACTGGAAAAAACCTAACATTGTCTTCAAATGTGGGCCAAGCTTATTTAAACATGTCATATGGTGAAAATATTCTGAGCATTCCTTTCTTACCTATGTTCATTTGAAAGCTAAAACTATTTGAAGCAACTAGGAATACATTACAGAACACACCTTTGTAAATCAAATATCATCAATAAATGACGATGTAAATATTTGGACATACATGAAAATATATTCTCTGAAATGTATTTCTCGTAATGCTAATTAACACGTTGTGCATTTAGTATAATTAATTTGTTCTTACCGGGATGGAGGGGTGCAAAATGAGGGTCATCAGCTTGAATTTATACGAACATTCCTGGTATCACTACTCAATATTACTAATATAGTAAAGCAGACCAGACAGGAGCTGCCTTAGAACAAAGCTAAAGAAAAGTGATGCCTGATTTTCGATGCCGCAATAATTGATTGGCCTCTTCATTCTCCAGATCTAAAACTACCTGTTTGTTTTCTGTGTAGAAAGCATATAGATGCAACAAATCACATTCGCTGAACGAATTAGAAAACAGTATGGCGTGCGTTTACTAAATTTGGGCTACAGAAATACATTAAATGTTTGACATTGTGTTCATGTATAGACGCAAAGGACTATAATTTAAAACATTTTTAATAAAGAGAGGTAGGCGTGACATATCTCTATTATTTAACATTTTTACCTTGAAGAGAAATGGCGACTGATAAAAATATCATCAGCTGCCTTGGAAATCTCAATCTCCTTAGATGGGTGAGCTAGTAATCATAGGAATTTAAAACATATTGCGAGTCAGACCCAACAGCTTTCAGCAAAGACATTTATTATCAAGAGAATTTTTTAAACTGCTAATAATGTATTTCAGAAAATGTATACTGTAAATGTCTGATAAAAGTGTTACATAACAAAAGTTTGAAAACCTAATTATCCTATTCTGTTATTTACTGTAATATTACAAGAAATTATTAAAGTTCGATATTATTTGTAAACCGGTTCCTCGTAAAACATAAAAAGAGAGCGCAACAAGACATAAGCGGAGAGAGAGAGAGTAGTTTGTGTACCTTTTTCCTTTCTTCCCTTTTTTTTTTTCTTTCAATCTTGGTGTATACTGTCCTCTAAGTTAGTAACTTTCATATCGGACTTCATGTGGAAGAAGTGTTAAAACGAGCCCAGGTTCTTAGAAATTAAGAGTTATTCGACATTTTGCTGGTTTGTGTACTGTTTCAGAGCTTTACTTTATCATCAGTTTTCAAAACAGGACATGATATGTAGGTTCTACATAGAGAAGCGGAATGTTTGGAGAGCAAGAGTGGAAAGAGAGAGCGCAAAGGAGGGAGACTGAAAGGGAGAATGAGGTTCTGATAGCCCTCCTCAACAATATTACAGCACATCAAATGACTTTTGAAGCGTCCTGTTAACTGGTTTGAATAAAAGATTAAGGTGATTGGAGTTTATCTATTGGTGAGTATTTGTAAACCTATTAGGGAACAACAAGAAACATACCAGTCTGATTGGTGGAATCCGAAAGATTATTTCACAATTACATTAATATGATTGGAAACTTCACTTCACTTGAGTGAAAACCTATGTAGGAAACGAAAACGGGGACCTTCTAGCAAAACAAGCAGCAAGCAACATTGACATAAATTTACTGGTGTCTAAAAATAACTTATATGGACGAAATTCCGTCACACCGACGGCTCTGATATTATCCTGCAGAGTTACAGCGCGTTAATAAACACAATTGTTAATTAATTATTGAACGCATAAACACCAAGCGAGATGGCTCTGCAGATCAAACGTGCAAGGTTGGCATTTCCGTGGCCAGTCAATTCTGATATTTGATTTTTCGCGGTTTTTCCCTGGTTTTCCCCTCTACCATGAATTTCCATTCTCTCATTTTTTATCTTTTCGAGTTTTATTTAATGTATTCAGTAGGCTTAGGTGTGTGCAGTATCGGCCCGTGTCCTGCCTTAAAAAGTTCAAGGCAGAAAATAGCCTTCTCTGAACCGCCTCAGATGGCTCGAGTACTTCCGGTTCTCCCAACCCGCTTGAGCAGCTCGGTATAGAATCATTTCACGTCATCCTGCAACTCCCATCCTTCCTATTTACAAATGGACAAGCCCAACATGGCAAGTACACTTTGGGCTAGGATTGCCAGGTCTCCCGTATTTCGGACTATTTCTCCCGTATTTCATAAACTGCCATGAATTCTGTGTTTTAGAAGGATATTTGGAATATGCGATATATCGAAGTGGTAATTGCTTTTTCCCAATGTTGGCAGCAGTATTTTATTTAGCTGCTGGTAGCAATGGTAGCACGCGTCTCGTTCACTTGCGTCTCTGAATTGAAGAGAGGAACACGTGTTTTGTTTGTTTGTAGTTCTATAAAGAAAGTAAAATCATGGAAGGCGATGGCCACAATGAACTAATAGGCTGTGTTAAGGTGTCGGGAAAAGCATTCCTGAAATCTCCCTTATTTTCAGTTAGAAAACCTGGCAACCCTACTTCGGGCTACTTCAGCTTGCTAACGATCAGTTCATCCACCAAAAAGCTCAGACACTCTTTTTCCAGGCTATCCTCAGTTTATGGTGGAGTTTTCTTCTCTCCTGGCCGTCGGATCACCGAACCTACGAGTATCCGCAGTAGTTTGCCGCAATGTCTACATTTTCCATCTGGCATGTAGAAGTTTAACTCTTGTTTGAACATACCCAAGGTCGCGGGTTCAAACCCGGCGGAGGACGATGGATTTTTTCGGGTGTTAAAATCCTTAGCATGGCTTCCTTCGGAAGGGAAGTAAAGCCGTTGGTCCCGTGTCGTAGATTTACGGCACGTAAAAGAACCTAAAGCCTGACAGAGGCCTCTGAGCAAAATTAAGCAGTCTTTCACGCCCAGTCTAGAACGGGACGCTGAGAACCACAGCAGTTAAAGAGCGTCCATAAATAACACGCCATTGTTTCTTGTTTGAACTCTTGACACCATGGTGATTACGTCAGTGAGAGATCCGAGTGGGATTGACCTCATATTGATATTTTCTATTTATTTCTTTGTAATTTGTTTTGTGTACTGTTGTGTAGAAATGTAGTATTCTACCTGGCTTGTGAAGCGGATATGTACTGATTGATGATTCAACACTATTAATAAATAAAATTAAAAAACGTGAAAATGTGCCTTTTTACATAGATTGCACTACATAAACAGCAATTAGCAAAAAAAAAAACAATTTTCTTTCATCTGTTCGTTTGTTGGTGCTACCCACACAGCAAACAATTCAACCGTTGTGAATTCAAAACAGAAACGCTGCTAATGTTTAATGCGGATATGTTTCACTCTAAAAAAATTACGACACTGTCAAACATAAATGATGGCCATGCTAATATTTCCCTTTAATACCAGTGTAACGACCAGAAGGTTATTGACATGGGTTCAACTGCAGCATCAGATAAGTGGGAATAAAAGAACTTTTCCGATAGATTGCTCTGATCCTAAACTAATTGCTCTACATATTTAAACCGTATTTATGGAAATGGTTTGTTTTCATTTATTATTCTCTTTTTGACACTCATTGCACACCAAGCACCTTCAACTGGCTGCCCTCTTGTGCTTAACTAAATGCTCTGAAGCCTTGACGTTCGATTGTGGGCAATAGAAGCAACTGCTATAGTGGGGGAACCAAGAATTTGTATGTCAACTTACATTTTTTATATGATATAACTGAAAGGTTTTATTAAATTACATTTTCACTCTTACTTACACAATAACGAGAGCAATATTTTGTGCACCGCTATACAGATACCTAATATAATAAGAAATAAAAATCTAATGTGCTCCATTCACACGACTTTCTCAACATCTTTGTAACATTTTTCTTTTTAGCTAAACGTCGTTGGTCATATCGGACGATGAACGAAATTGGTGAAATGATGCTCAAATGATCTCGGGGTCCATGGAGCTTAAAGTTACTCGACATTCCTCTTCTCAGGATAAGGGAATGTAACAAATAATTGTTAATAAGCTTATTCTTCTATATATTTAATTCTAAAACATCAACAGAAACTGTCTTATTTCTTAGTTTCTCTATAAGTACAAGGGAAATAGGGTAAACCGACAATCAAACGTTTTAAAATATAGTTGCTATGAGATTGAAAGCAGTTTCTTTGCGTGACCAGGAGTTGAAAAGTTCCCGTATGACAAAAGTTGTATGTTAAAACAGAAATCAATAAAAAGGAATATCTCGAAAACGGCTAACTCCACGAAAAAACGTATATGAGATATACTGTATGTTTTATCGTGATTGCATTTTTTGTGATGTAATTTTTGTCTTTACCTTACGGTTTACCACTTATGCAAAATTCAATAAAAATCATCCAGAATAAAGAGGTATAATAGCGGCTATTCCTAGAAAATTCAGATATACATTTTATTTGACATTCAAATATCTTAAATATAAGAGATTTTTAATCAAAATCGTTAGAGCCATTTTTGAGAAAATCAAAATTTCCGAATTTTTTTCCATGTAGAGGGTAGTTTGGGGTGGTGGGATTTTCCTGAAAATCTTCGTGTCGTATCTGTGGGAGACCAAACTTAAATACCAAATTTGCTACCTAACTTCTTTTCGTTTTTGAGTTATGCTGTCCACACATACACACACGGGCGTTTCTCCAATTTTTTATTCACCAAAACATGTATTTCCGGTCAAATCTCAGTATCGAATTTTTGGGTGCAATACAATATTTTCTCTATACACTATGTTCATTCTACGTATACAGAAAGTAAAAATCTGGTGTGTTCCATTCATATGGCTTTCTCTACATCTATGCAACAAATTGTTAAACAGCTTATGCTCCTATTTACTTTCTGCCAATCGAGAAAAAATTAGCAGAAATAGTCTTATTACTTGCTTCCTTTTAAGTAGAAGCGAAATAAGGGAGTACATTAGATTAAAGTGATAGTCAAAAGCTATGTGACTGAAGTTCCTTTGTTTGTATGGACAGGAGTTGACAAACTCCTGTATGAGAAAAGCATAAATTTTTCAAAGCTGAAACCAAAAACAAGGAATATCTCAAGAACGAACAACTACACGAAAAAAATGTATATAACATAGATTATATATTTTAACGTGCTCTAAAAATGTTTGTGTGTTAAGTTTTTGTCAATCTCTTACAGTTTAGCAGTTATGCAAAATTCCGTAAAATTCATCCAGAATAAAGTAGTCTTCAGAGGCAATTCCCAGAAAATTCAAGATATACATTTTATTTGTGAGGTAAATATCTTTAATATACACATTTTAATCAAAATCATTAGAGCCATTTTTGAGAAAATCAAAATTTCCGAAAAAAGTTCCATGTAAAGGGTAGTTGGGGGAGGGGAGATTTTCTTCAAAATCTTCGTGTCGCATCCCTGGAAGATACTAAATTTAAATACCAAATTTGGTATTTAACGGACTATTCGTTTTTGAGCTATGCTATCCACAGACGCACAGACACACACACGAATTTTTTTCCAAAAAGGTTTTTTTTTGGATTCAAGGGGACTCAAAACATGTATTTCCGGTGAAATCTCGGTATTGAATTATTGAAGATTTTTAAAGACGAACTAAAATATATGCTATACATGAGGAATATTTCGTTAATTTTTATAGAAACGGTTCAAATAACCTTTAATAAACATACCACAAGTTTAACAATTGCTTCTTAACAATAAAATGCCCATCTTAATTTTTTACGTTTAGTCTGTGAATAATCTTGCTTTTGTAATGATAGTTTTTGCATAATGGTAAAATAACAATAGATGGACATAACCTAATACAAAAAAGTATAGCCTCTTTAAAACAAAAAAATGTGTTTAAATAATTTACTGTATCATCGTCCTTTTGTAGTTCATTTCTTAAACTTTATAGTACTTTTTAAGTGCTGTCATTCTTTTACTTCTAGCGGTATCCTGGAAAGAGTAGGAAAGAGTAAAGCATTTCATAAGCAATATGACCCATTTTATTCTAAGATTAGACAACAATTTCAACAAAATGTTGAAACTGCTTCTGAGATTCTCTATCATGATTAATATGAGGTAGATAGAACAATAAACACTGTTACCTAGAGAAATTAATTTTAATATAAATACAAATTTTAGTAACAAATATAGTGTCGATTTTATCTGCAATGGTGTAATCGAATGCGTGTCTAATTACACCTTCGATAAGTGTAACCCAAGGCTGAAATGTCAACATTTTAACAATTAGTGTTCCGGTTCAATCAATCTCTAAACTTTTAGTTTCCATTACAGATTAGGGCTATTGTTCCCAGAGCCCTTTAAAGCTTTTGAATATTTAAATACCCAAGAGCAATCAGCCTAATGGCCTGTATTTACTTATAATGACTTTACTCGAGTTTGATTTTTGTTATTTAGAACTATTTGATGACTTTTGTAACCAATCTTGTTCAAGTTTTCAGCAGAAAAACTTAAAAAATATATTTCTTCCATTCACATGACTTTCTCTGACTTTTCTGTAATAAATTATACTTATCAAACCTTATTCTTCTCTGTCCTTTGTGAGAATCCAGATAAAATTTTGCATAAATGGTCTTATTATTTAGTTCCTTCTAAGTAGTAGGGAAATAAGGAATACACTAGACTAAAACAACAGTCAATCTCGTTGCTATATGGCACAAGTGAAATTTCCTCTATTTGAATGACCACGATGAATAAAGTGCATAAGGCTTGCCATTTGAGAAAAATCTAAGAATTGGAATAAAAGCAATAACAAGTAATATCTTGGAAATCGTTGGTTGTATGATATAAATTGTGTATTTTAACGGTATGTACATTTTTTGTCAAGTCATTTGTGTCTATCTCTTATGGCTTACTAGTTATGCAAAAGTCACTGAGAATGAAAGTAATTCAGAGGTTATTCCCAATAATTTGGAATTATCATGTAACTATTTTTAATTAATGATATTTTGATCGAAACACTTAAAAGCCATTCTTCAGAAAATAAAACATTTCGAAAAATTTTCCATGTAAAAGGTAGTTGGGGGAATTTCCCTGAAAATCTTCGTGCCGTTTCCTTGGAAGACAAACTTAAATACCAATTTTTCGTTTTGAGTAGCTCTCTCTCTCTCTCTCTCTCTCTCTCTCTCTCTTTCTCTCTCTCAGATCTTTATCTAAAACGGCTTTTTAGAAATCAGGGATCTTAAAACATGTATTTCCGGTGAAATATCAGTATCAAATGTTTGTATTTTATATTGCGTGTAGAGGAAGAAAATATACATAGAGGAAGTAAAAACTGAAATTCCATAAATAATTAGGCCAGCGTGGTTAAATACAACAAAAGTTATTTTCCTATGTTTTAAATTGCTTATATTAAACAATCAAAGTAGCGTTTTGTACATTACTTAAACAATGTGTTGGTATTTTTATTTTTTGAAAATTCCGATTTCTGCATGAAATTTAAAACTCATTTATACCCAGTTGAAGTAACATTTTGAAAGCATTTCAAAATTAAAGATTTGTAAATTACAACTATGGGTACCAAGTACAAATAAATACTGATAACGATCTTCGGACATGGCTTTAGGTTAAGTAATTAGTATGCTGGTACGTTGCCTATAAGCGAGCTTGAGGGAAGAGGCAAAAGTATGGTATGCTTACTGAGTTTGTGCTATAGTGTATTGTATCACACAATAATATGCTGACCTATAATGATTTTATTCAGAGCGCGCCAGCTAAATTATCACCCATATCTTTTAACACATTTAAAGCAGCAGGTAAAATTGCAGAAATCGCTGGCGCCAATTTTGAAAACAACACTAATTTAGTAAATTTAACATCGCCGGAGATTGAGACGCTTTGAATGGCTGCAATAATTTTGCTATAAAGTCATGGATACAATATAATATTTTATATGATAAAATACTCGCATCAAAAATATTCCGTATGTAAATTTCACAGATTGACAATTAGGAATGTGTATTTAAAATAAACGTGATGATTTTAGACTAGAATCAAATTAAGCAACTTCTAACATTCCACTGAGATCCATTCCCTAGGTAAACGATGAAATGTGTATATTTAAAATAAAATAAGTTCTGTTGATTGAAATTATAATATTCTAATACGAGTACATTGAAGTTATTTCTCTTCCTTCAATATGTGTTGCTTTCACGTTACCTGAGTGGAATCAATAGTGCTACCAAACTGCACTGGCCCGCCTGGGTAGTGTGGTGGTGGCGTCTCTGCCTCACATTCAAAAGTTCGTGAGTTCGAATCTCGCTTAGGATGAGTTACCCGGATAAGGTTTTTTTCGGGGTTTTCCTTATCCTGATAAGACGACTGTCGAGTAACTTTAAGCTCCATAGACCCCGAGATCATTTGAGCATCATTTCACCAATATCATTCATCGACCGATATGACCAACCAGGTTAAAGGATGTTAAACTAAACTAAAAAAAAAACAAAAAAAAACAAAAAAAAAACTGTTGCACTGCTCCAAAACGCTCAAGATCCTGCCATTAATTTTGCCATCCGATCAGCAATTAGTTACGCGCAAACTTTCTGTATAAATGTTTTCTTTTAAATTATAGTGTGTGGTCGACTAAAAGCAATGCATACAGTTTGTACATAATATTAATTAACATGCTCCTATGAAAATTATGATACTCGCTACAGCTCGTATCATAAACAAATCACATTTTCATTGATACCATTGCAGTATTTTTACTTTCTCTAGCCCATACGTACAATGCAATTAGTGGATAGAGAAGGTATTGTATTCCACACAAAAATTCGATGTCGAGATTTCACCAGAAATATATGTTTTAAGGTCTCCTGAGTCGCAAAGAATCGTTTTTGGAAAAAGGTCCGTGTGTTTCTGTGTGTGTGTGTGTCTATGGACAGCATAGCTCAAGAACGAAAAGACCGTTAAAAACCAAGCTTGGTGTTTAAGTTTAGTATCTGCCAAGGACGTGACACGAAGATTTTCAAGAAAATCCCCTCACCCCAAACTACCCTTTACATGGAGATCTTTTTTATTTTTTTTTCCAAAAGTTTTGTAACAATTTTGATTAAAATACCGTATATTAAAGATATTTACATCTAAAATAAACCGTATATTTTGAATTTCCTGAGAATAGTCTCGGAACACCTCTTTATTCTGCACGAGTTTTGCAGAATTTTGCATGACGGTTTAACCTAAGAGATAGACAAAACAGTACTAAACAAAAATTGCAGATCTCGTTAACACACATACGTTATTCTATATACGTTTTTGATATAGAGCTGGCCGTTTCTGAGATATTCCTTTTTATTGGTTTCAGTTTTAAAATACTTGACTTTTTCACATACGGGAATTTGTGAACTCCTGACAATACAAAGAAACTGATTTCATCAACATGGCAGCCAGCTTTAAAAGATTTGACTATCGTTTTGACCTAGTGTATTCCCTTTCTTCCCTTCTACTTACAAGGAAGCATTTCTGCTATTGTTTATCTCGATTAACATGAAGTAGATAGAAGAATAAGCTTTATAACAATAATTTGTTTCAGAGATGTAAAGAAAGTCATGTGATTGGAACGCATCAGATTTTTGTATAATATACCGTCATATCAGAACTATGTTCTCTTATGCGCGGTTTCTATATGTGATCACAAACAGTGAATTCCTGTACGGGAAAACCCTTAGCTTACATGTACACCGTAATCCCTACTGCCGAAGTTTTAAGCGCAGTTTCGGAAAAGCAGCTTTACAGTTCGCTTCACGGAATTCCTTATTTTTCTTTGTCAAAGTCGCTAGAACTTACATTCTGCTGTGACTTCGTTTTCCTTTGGAATAACAATGAGATGAAATATGCATGTGGTGTTAGCCCAATTTCTCTCTTTGCAAAATTAACTGCTCGTACTTCTACCTATTTTCGCAACACTTTTGCTTTCTTTTCTGCATGGGAAGTGTTTAATCCCATTAAAAATTTAACCTAAATTGAGTAAATGCAAGCTTTCAAGTCCTCTTTAATACACATATTTAGAAAAACCCCAGGTGTCCCTGAACAATATATCTCGAAAACGATTAAACACCATACGTTTTATTTCAAATCAGTATTTTCAAAGGATACAATAGAAAGTTTTTTAGAAAATCGCTACATATTTTTTCTAAAAATTTTGTTACTCAAAATTTATTCCAACGATTTTGAATAAAATGCCATAGGTTAAAATATTTTCATGACGAATAAAATGTATATCTCGAAATTTCTGTAAACAGCTTATGATGTCATATTCATTCTGAATGTATTTTACATAACTGGTAATAATATACATAATATTTGTGCCAGTAAAACATAAATTTCGTTGAAGCACACAACCTATGTCAAATATTTTTTCTAGGGCTAACCATTTCCGAGATATTCATTGTTATTGCCTTGAGTTTTTAAATACTTGTACTTTTCTGAAATGGAAAATCATTTTGTTTCTCCTAGTCGTTCAAAGAAACCGAAATTTCAAACTTAATACAGAGTGACGCACTCTTAAAATGTTACCATCACTTAAGCCTAATGTATTACTGCATTTTCATTTTATCTAAAAGGACATAATATGTAACAGAAACATTTATACAAATGTTTAGCCGGATTAATATGAAGAGGTAGAACACTTGTAAGAACATTTTATTTTATTTAATAATGGGATTTGGTGCAAAAGATCCGAATTTTGTTACTTCTTATAGTTTCTATTGTTCGTCTATAGGACTTTTTTCCATTCCACCAAAATATACAAATCGGTATTTCACCACAAACACATTTGTTCTTGACAAAAATTAGTATTTAAAAACAAAAACCTTGAAGCTGTGGCATAAATATCACACACGAATTTCAGCATCTTACAAGATTAAAAGAATATTTTCAAGTAAATCCTCCACCCTGTGCTACCCTTTATATCAGACATGGGCGAAAGCGTACCATAGTCTACGAAGGGAGGGGAAAGAAGGGTAGTAGCGTAATTTGATTCTTAATTTTGAAAAAAGTAGAAATGCCCATTTATTAATATGCAAAATATTCATTAAATGAAAAATTCAAGTCAAGTGATTTTATCATTATTATTTGTGTAATAACAGTTTGAAACTCAATATATCTCGTACATCTTATCAAACTCAAAAAAACGTTGCTCATAAACTTTCAGGAAGAATGAACTAACAACACTTAATCCTTATAGTTTTATCGTAAATATCTTATTTCATTTGGCATTGTTTGCTTACTAATTGGAGCTACCAGTAATATCATATGCTTTTTGTATACATTAAATAATTCATTTATGTAAAGCAGAGGCGCTTACTGTTGTTAAAGTATCATTAGCTACAAAAATTGATAGATAATTTGTAACCTACAGAAGCTAATTTATTTTCATATAAAGTTATTTGTTTTAAATTCTTATGTACATATATATGTAGATTATAATTATTTCCAATAGTGTTTTACATAGTTGCAGGCTTGTTCGTGATATGTATTGTTTGCTATTTCAATTTGCATTTGCATGCTTTTATTGTTTAATATTCTTTGTTTCCAGTTGGGGAAGGCACAGTTAGTGATATTTATGTAGATACAATTGTATGCATTATATCTCTATCCACTAAGGCATCCCAGTCCAATTTCGAGCTTTAGCCTCTTCTAAAGTTTCTTGATCAATTGAATTTCGCGAATTAGCCCCTGTGCAGGCATGGTGACCAGGAAGCAATTCATCGTCCATAAATAGCACAGTAGGACAACATTATTTAACTAAATTCTTTCAACATAGAGGTTTTTAGCGTACATTAAACGGGGCCAATGACTTTAATTTCCTTCCGATGGAACTTGCTAAGGATTTTTACGTCCGAAAAAAAGCCATCACTTCGCCGAGTTTATATATAATATATAGGGTTAGCCTAAAAGAAAAAGACAGGCTATACTATGTAGAAAATGACATGTATTTATTTCAGGAAAAACATTTCACCTGTATTACAAGCGTACATAGTTGAAGTTTTGCGCCTGACAGTTTTTATTTTGTTTCAGTGACGTATTTGGTCTTGGCGTCGTTTAAAGGAATATGGCGAGTCAAGTTGAGAAGGCCTCCTGTGTGTTGGAAAATGCCAAATATTCAAATTTATGCACCCAGTCATAAATGGACTGCCGTGTTAGTGGTTGCTTCCCATACTTTTTCCTATAATGACGTTGCATTACAGTAACTGAATTATTCTTGGCATATTCCAACACACAGGACACCTTCTCAACTTGACTTGCCATATTACTCCAAACAACGTCAAGATCACTTATGTCATACACAAGTCACATTTTCTACATAGTATAAATTGTCTATTTCTTTTAAGCTAACTCTGTACAATACACAGAAAATAAAACATCCCTGCACGTTATAAAATACTAAAAAGAGCCCATGGTTCCCCTAATGTCCGACCAAGTATTGTCCCATGCATCTCGTAATATTGTGTACAGTAGTGTTCCGCGACTGCTGTATGTACCTTGTTTGTGCGTTGCTAACAGCGAACGTTAAAAAGTGGTGTACTGGCTGCTTGACACACCGTGATTCGCGGGCTCAAGAACACCTATGGCTGCTTTATTTGGGTTTCGTTGTTTTTGATTTTCATAAAAATCAGTTTAAAGATTTTAAAACAAGTACCATAGATTAAAATATATATGACAAAACGTGCTATTTTCTGTTATAGCCTGTGATAATCATTAGGAATAAATGTTGTGAAATGCTATATGAATAACTGGTAATACAGATGAGGTAAAACAAAACATATAAATAAATGTACATATTCAAAGCATACAGTTTCTGTCAAACCTTTTCATTGTGAAATTAAACATTTCCTATGATTCTTTGTTGACGTCATTTTTAAGGACAGATTAAAAGTCCTATATCTCCAATGTTAAATTTGTTAAATTCATGTATTATTATGTCAGAAACTATTTAAGGTATGACTTCAATTTTTACAGGCTGTATAGCTATGTATGGCTATAGATTAAGTTATCTACATAGTTTTATCTCAATTTATCTGCTAAAATAGGACTTTTTCCACAATTAATTAACATTTATTGGAAGTACTTTTGTAAAAAAAAAATAAAATAACTAACTGCCTCATTAACACCAAAGTAGATACAGAGTGCACGCGTGAGTTCTTTTTTTGTTGTAAACTTTCACTTACCCATCTACTTGAGAAAACGGGGTTTTTAAACAGAAAATGTTATTCATACATAAAGCTGTAATATCAAAACGGAGAAAACAAATTCGTATATATAGAAAGAAATCACATGGCTTGATCACACAGCCAGCTTGATCCATATTCAATATTGGTAGCAATTATCAAGAGAACATTTTCCCTGAAAGTAAATTTTAACACTCTACTAAAAAGTGTGTAGGATTTGTGTTTTTTTTCTATTAAATGTTGCAGAATTCGCACTAAAAGTTGCATATATAGTTGCAGTTTTAAAAATATTTTCTATGCGAGTATTCACTTACAATGAACATATATTAAATTAAAGAGAGTAGTCCAACAAACAACTGCATCAAGGACTAAAACTATCATTTTCCAATTTAGTCTCCCTTTAAAACGTATATTTTTAAGTGCTGAGTGGTCATTTATTTGTATCTCGAAATCATGCAAAACCTATTCAACTGAAAACCAGCATATAGTGACCCGCTTCTAGTATTGCATCGATTTTCTGCATGTCCCAATTGTTCGTTACTTTTAATGACATATATAATTTAATTCATGTCTGTAAAGTTTTATTTCAACAACATCAAGACAAAAAAATCCGATGTACCACATTCATTACACATTCTTTCAGGGAACTATTCTTTAAAAAACCTTAATTCCCTACTTACTTTATATTTGTATAAATATTTTATTAGTAGGTATTTTCTTGTTGTTCCAAAGAATAAGGAAGTACACTAGGATTAAGCGTAGTCAAATCTTTTAAGAGCGGGTCGCTATATGACGATTTTGAAATTCCCTTCTCTTTCTTGACCAAAAGCAAGAAATCCCATTTTGGGAAAGCATTACGCGTTTTTAAATTGAAACCTACCACAAGGTATAAGTCGGAAGAGGTTACTCCATAAAAATGTGTCCGTCGTAAATTATGTGTTTTAACGAGATTAACTGTTTTTATGTAGAAGTTTCTTTTTATATTTGTTATAATTTCCAGATATGCAAAAGTCATCCAGACTGAGGAGACTTCAAAGGATATCCCCAGAAAATTGAAGATATACATTTCATTTGAGGTGAAAGTGTCTTAAACATATGGTATTTTAATAAAAACCGTTTGATCCATTTTTGAAAAAATAAAAAAAAGTAGTTTAAAGAGAGATTATTGAAAATTCTCGTGTCGTATTCTTAGAAAAAGCAGAACTTAAATTATAAAGTTTCATATTAAAGGAACTTTTTGTTTTGAGCTTTGGCCCCCCCCCCTCTCACTTTGTCCCTTTCTCTAAAACACACAAATGAACACGAATTGTTGTTATTAAAAGATGTTCTTTTAGCTTTTTGAATTCAGGGGTCTAAAAATGTGAAACACCATTATCGAATATTTGGGTACAATACAATATTTCTTCTAATTACTGTACATAGTAGAGAATATAATAATTAGCATTTGAACATGGTTGCGGTTTAGTTGCACTTTGACTGGACGTGCACACAGGGTTTCTCTGGGGCCTCTCAATCCTCAAGTACTTCCGGTCATTCTCTCTAAGCAAGCGATCAGTGCATGTACAGTTTGTTTTGAAGCTCCGAAGTCCAACAGAAGACGTTTTTCTTTTATTACATTCAAAAAACTATTATAATCCATTTCAGTAGTTGTCTACGCATACAAATCAACATGAAACTGGTTATTTCAGTACAGATTTATTATTTTATCCTATCAATAGATTTCAGGTATACATTTCATGTATCCTATGAAACAACAAAAATGAATCTTTATTTCAGCGTAATTTATTGTAACGCCTTTGCAGCTCCCCATTCCTTAAATAATAAAAATTCCTTGTCATATAAATCCTTCGAATAGCCTTGTAATAAACTAAGTACAGTTTTTTTTTAGCATAATCTAAAACTTCAGGAATATCCATTTGCTGTTTTTTTTTTTAACCACCTTTAACCTGGTTGGTCATATCGGACGATGATGCTCAAATGATGTCGGGGTCCATGGAGCTTAAAGTTACTTGACATTCGTCTTCTCAGGATAAGGGAAAAACCCGAAAAAACCTTATCTGGGTAATTCACCCTAAATGTGAGGCAGACACGCTACCACCACACTTCCCAGGCGGGCTATTTATTGTTTTATTTGGTGCAGTTTAAACAACCAGAATTGAAACTGTTTTTTCCGGCAGGGTTAAGCAGCAAGAACAAAGTACTACCTATGTCAGGACTAAAATTCAATTCCTCGTAATTTCGACTCTAATAATATTAATATTAATAAATATAAGAAATTTTAAAACGCATATTACAAGTGGTTATTGAACTATTATTTTCTCATGAGAAATAAAAACACACGCACTTACGTGCTCGTGTACTAAATATTCAAGTCACAAATAATAGTCTATTTAAGCCACTTACAATATAAATGAATATTGTAATATAACGTATGCTTTAAAATAAAACATATGTTTACTGCAGAACTGTGTAGTCGTTCTTATATAGATAAAGCCCAGCTATATCTACAGTAAACCCAGTGACACACCACAGTAAATTCCCTCTTCAATTGATTGTAAACAGCATACAGTATAGTAGAAGTTAATTTGACCTAAATTCATGTTCGAGCTTAGTAACGACGTTTTGAAACATAGTTTGCAGAAGTGTCAGAATTGAATGCAATACATTAGACTCGACTACTATTCGCTCTGCACCCTAGTCTCATTCGGTAGGTTCCTATATGTTTAAATGTCAATCTTTTAAGAACTTTATTTTTGCATAGTGAACTGGTTTTTTTGGCAATGCTGTATTATAGCACTAATGCTGGCGG
This sequence comes from Hymenopus coronatus, assembly GCA_030762935.1. Lineage (NCBI taxonomy): Eukaryota > Metazoa > Arthropoda > Insecta > Mantodea > Hymenopodidae > Hymenopus > Hymenopus coronatus. The sequence continues at coordinate 71,420,811 of CM060895.1, forward strand.
GAAAAGGGACGTAAAGTTTATGAAGAGTGCAGAACAGGGAAGGACGTTAGGAACTGCAAAGGGAACAACGAAACACCATACACCTTGACATATATACTATGTCAATTTAGAATAGGCGGTTCAAGGTCATATGCCCCTCTCACATGCATTACCGCCTCTCTGCAGCACTTTTTTCTTCATGCCTTGAAGAGAAAAAGAAAGAGAGGGATGCAAAAGGGTACAGAAATCGGTGGCAAACCACCAACGTAGCCTGAAATCGCGTATTCTAAATGAAAATATTTCATTGCTAAGGTTTCATTCTGTCTATAGATTCCAGAGTTCACAATGCGTTTAATAATTCAGTTATTAATAATGAATCTGGTTCTGCGTTCAGTGGTTATCGTTCTAGCTTCTCATCCAGGGGTCATGGGTTCGGTTTCCGGTTGAGACAGATAATTTTTCTTTAACCAGAATCATTTCTTATCCGCCACAGAGTCTGAGAGCATGAATGTGAGAGTGAATGAGTGTGTGTTTAATAGTATAAAACCGAAAAACTAACGTTAAAAAACCTACAGATCTGCGAAATAAGCACCAATTGTTTCTCAAGTCAAAGCCCTCGATGACCATAGAAGTTAACAATGAATAAAACAATTAAATAATAGTAATAAAAATCAGTAAATTGGATAACATATCCACCATAATGTCTGAGGTTCTTAAACAAACAAACTTTCTTTGGATGCCAACACTGCGGAATAACAGTCAGGCCTTCTTCCGCCGACCATCGCTACTCCATCAAACCAACCACCAAGAAAAGTTACGCCCATAGTATGAATACTTCCAGACTCGGCGTAGTGTGGGGAATAATTCTTGTTAAAGAAAAATCTTCCACAAGTAGGAATCGAACCCATAACCTTTAGGTTGAGAAACCAAAGCTGACCACACAACAGTGCTCTCGTAAACTATATAGAGGTCAGTTCTTAAGTGTATCTGCATCTCCAGACATTTAGGAAGTAAAGAGTAACACTCTCTACCCAAAGAAGATCATAATCAGATAAAAGTTGGTAGGGGAATTCTGGCTTTTAGAGGCACGTGTATTAAAGCAGGGCGGGTGGCCCATTATAGACCCTAAATTGCATAGAGATGACCATGGCACTCCATCTCGACACGAACTAACAGCGTCTTCTTTTCTACAGCCCATCTTATCGTAACAAGGAGGCGTTTTTAATTTATGTGACTAATATCATGGGGCAATAGCGCTATTTCCATCTACCCTAATTCATTCATCTATTTTTAAAGCTGTTGGAGAAGCACTTTAAAACCGAAATGAACCCCTATCACTTGTATCTTGGAACAATATTAATACCGACAGTTGGCACCCTTATCCTCTTATTTAAAATCACTTTTCAATTTTAAAACTATTTACTTGGAAATTGACACATTTAATGAGTGCAAACAAAACATGACTGTTCAAAAGTTAAAACACTAACTGAAATACTTTCTTAGAAACACAATTAAATATATTTAAGGTGATGCATCTGTCAAATTTGACTAAAAATTGTGGAGCATTCTTTTTGTGTGTTATTTTAGCATAAGATCCTTTAACCTGGTTGGTCAAACCGTACGGTGAATCAAATTGGTGAAATGATGCTCAAATGAACTCTGGATCCATGGAGCTTTAAGTAACTCAAAATTCGTCTTCTCAAAGTAAAGGAAAACTTCGAAAAAAGCCTCACCCTAAGAGAGACTCGAACCCGCGACCTGTTGAATGCAAGGCAGACACGCTATCACCACTACCTAACATTATTCTTTTTCATTACAAAATGATATGAACTCTAAACCTTAAGAAAATAAATAATTTTTTACACTTTTGAAAATTTAACTACCAAATTGGGTAAGCACATGCTTATAAATAGATACTCCAAAATTTGAACATTTTCTAGCAAACTTTTTGCAACACTTTTTCATACTCAAAATGTTCCTCGCGGTACGAATTGTTAGTAATTTGTTCCAAAATATTAATATTGTCTCTAAAAACCCACAAAAGAAAATTGTCAAATTGCTTTTTTTAAATAATGCTACAATTTTGATAAATAAATTATTAAATTTTGAAAAATCAAGAGTTTTAGACAATACGAAAAGTAATTTTCCTACACTAATTAGAGCTAAAATAAAAATATAATATGACGGATCTATCTTAAGTTCATTTATGTAAAATTGGACCTTTTATATGTATATTTTAAAAAAAATGCATACGTGCCACATTTTTATTAGAATAATGAATTTAGAGAGTAAAAGTTAATATTAAAATAACCGTGCAAGTTAGAATTTTGATACACGGAATAAATATTGCTATGGCTATGCACATTATGGCATAAATATCAATAAAATATCTCACATACTGTAGAATTGTCAAATTCTTTAACTTAAATAGACAAAAAATGCTACCATAATTTGTTAATTGCTATTAAATTGAACAGGGATAATGTTGTACCTTATTTTGCTGTACAGTAAAATTCAAAACAATATACTGCAGTAATTATGCACTTTTGTTTCATGTATAATAGTGTCACACCTTCTCCTACCCATTAACCTCCAATTTTATCACTCTCTGTTTTGACAATAGAGTAAGTTTGGTAATTATTTACAAGTTAGGCCGCTAACTCTCTCCGCTGCGACTTATACCCGTTTTGCACTCTAACGGGACCGGTGTGGTTAGAGGGGGATTGGGGGTGGGGAGATGGTTTAAAAACCTAATGTTGCTACCTGTTTAATACACACACTAACCTAAATGGATTGGAACCTAACCTCGCGCTAAATTTGAGATCCACAGGCTTTGAAATTGTCATTATAAATACAAAGTCAATCAATCGCACTTAGTTTCATTCGATTTTAGAGTGGCCGAAGTTCTGCATAGTAAAATTCACTGAACAGCTGTATCTGCGTGAAACATACTTGTCATACATCAGCACAGCGTCTAGAGACATTTGCCGGTGTTGCATTCCACAACACTGTTCGCCTGCCGCCGACAATGGAACTCAGGTTTTAGGCACTTTAGTGTGTAGTATTATTATATATTTACATTGCAAAAATACTACAAGACTTCTTTATTTATATTCTACTCCTTCTAGGCAGCATACTTCATAAATATTCACAAAAAAGGATCGCTACGCGCAAGTAATAAATTAGCGTTTAACTTAATTACGGAGCTTTTCCGATAAAAAAAATTTGTGAAAACGTAACAAGTATAACCAAACTTACAGTCAAACCATAATTTGTTTAATTTCTAGAGGGGCCGAAGTTCTCTATAATAAACGTAAGTTTTTCCGTTTTCTTCCTGTGGTCTTCAATTATATTTAAAATAGTTTCATGAAAAATAAAAGATGTATATGTTAAATTTTCAGAGAAAATTTTCCTGCAGTGCGCTTATATTTCTCTTTCTTACAGTTTACCAGTTATAAAAAGGCCATTCAACATGAAGAGGACTTCAGAGCATATTCCAAACAAATTCAAGATATGTATACATTTTATTTGTCATATATACAACACGTGTTTGTTAAAACTTTAGTAAATTTGAGAAAATAAAAAATTTCGAAATTTGTGCTCCTTTATTTATTTATTTTTACTAGAGGTTAACAGACTACGTTTAGATGAAATTTCGGTATCGAATTTTGTGTGGAATACAATATCTACCAACAATACAGTTGCTTAAGACTTAGTGGAGTTGTAAAAAATCTGATGAGTTACACTCACATGAAGGGTATGTTGCAATAAATTATTCTTACAAAAGCTTATTCTCCTATGTATTTCATGCTAGTCGAGGTAAATATAAACAAAATAGTTGTATCGTATTTCATGTTTCCTCAAAGCTGCAAGAGGAATAAGGTAATATACTATGGAGATAAAGGGATAGTGAAATCTTTCAAGAGCGGGGTAATAGGTGATGCATTGGAATTCCGTTCTCCTTGCATGGCCAGGATAAAAAAAAATGAATAACGATTTCCCATTTGATAAAAGTATATTATATTTGATAAAATTTAAAGCAATAACAAAAATATTTCAGAAATGATTACCTCCGCAAAAGAAACTATTGAGATAAACCCCTGCATTCACGAATTCTACATTTTTATATAGCACGATTTTGTCTCCCTTATGATTCCCAGTATGCAGAAAGTAAGCAGAATGAAAAGGAGTTCAAGGATATTTCGCCCAAAAAAATTTGTCATGAAAATATTCTAAATATGCGGTATTTTAATCAAAATCTTTGGCCATGTCGCAACCTTAGAAAATATTGAACATACATACTTGGTACTTATTAGTCTTTTCGTTTCTGAGTTATACTTACACACACATGCATTTTTTTTTAAAGATGCATGTTTGCTGTAAAATTTGGCATCGAATTTTTGGTTGTAATGCAATACGTTCCCTACTTACAATGTACGTGATAGAGAAAGTAATATACCGTAACATAACCTGTATAGAAGAATCATTTTTTGCATTAATCGTCTACTGTAGAATTTTTTCATTGGTAGAGAAAGTTGTGAGATATTATATATTATCAGGTTTTCCAAATTACATTAGTTGAAACTAAATTTACAATTCCTAACCCTAATAATTTTAAATGTAATTTCACACATTTTTATATTAAACTTACAAATTATCAATCCTATAGAAATATATAAATACGATTAAATCAAATGGTTGCTTGATTTAATCGTTCTGGAATAGAATCATCTTTTAATGGCTGCTTAGAATTGTTCATGTATTTAAGGATGTTTTTGAACGTATTCAATTATTACTTAATTATGTAATTAAACTTCCTTCTGAGAAATAAAAAGAAGTGTAATGCATTATTTACAGCAGACATTGTAATACAAGAATTTAAATGGAAAATAAAATCAAAGAGGCTTTTTTCAGTTGACGTAAAGTATAATTCGAGTGACACACTCACTGGTCATTCATTTGAATTTCGTTGGCATATTGTTGAAAAAAAAAAAAAAAAGAAAAACGTGTATAATGCGAGAACAGTAGAAAATGTACTTGTAAACAAAACATAGTACACGATAGTACTATTTACTTATTAAACACAATTTCTGCTTTGATTGTAAACAACTCAAACACTTTCACATCCAGGTTACCTGCGAAATTATATTCCGAGAAGCCACAATTAGAACTTCACTGCCCGATGTGATTACCATTTTGCAGAAGTAGCAGACAGCTGTTCACAAAGGTTAGGTTACACCTCCTTTCAACTTGTTGACACAGCGACCTTGGCCGTGGACACTAGTGACTGACGCCTCAACCAAGCTAGCAGAAGCCAACTGAGGCGCACAAAATTTATCACAAACATCACGCAGGGAAAACAATTGCAGAAACAAGGTTGCGAAGTGGACATAATAACTTGCGCCCCTCTAAAAATCTAATGGAGCTAAGTGCGATTGATTGATCTTGTAATTCTGATGACGATTTCAAAGGTTTTATTTGTCGGTCAAGCTTGGCTTTTTTACTATAGGCAAATTCGTGTGCATGCTGGAACGGTTGGTATTTTGCGTATATGATGACTACCAAATAATTACGCATAAATGAGTGTTATATGAATAATATATGGTTTTATAATATGTGTATGCTGAAATGCTTGCATGGAGACTGGATTTCTAATGAAAAAGCTTGGTTTTGTTGCTAATTCACCGGTTAATGTGAATATAGTGTTTGGTGAAGGGTATGTTTCTGTGAGTTTTATTATTATTATTATTATTATTATTATTATTATTATTATTATTATTATTATTATTATTATTATTATCTGTTTCTAGACCTGAAACCACTGGGTCCTGGATTTTCAAATTTAGCGCGAGGTTAGGTTCGAATCCGTTAAGGAATGTGTGTGCATATCAATTTATGTTTTTAATTTTTTATTGTGGTTGTAGTTGACGCAGAAATATGTTTCTTTGCATTATAAAACCATTTATTATTTATATAATACTCGTTTATATATAATTATTTGGTAAATATCCGTTATATACGCAAAATACCAACCGTTCCAGCATGCGCAAGAATTTATCTACAATAAAAGAAAAACAAGCTTGAACGACAAATTAAACTTCTGAAATCGTCATCACAAATACAAGATCCATCTATCGCACTTATTTTTATTCAATTTTTCGTGCGGCCCACTTTCTGCATAATAACCCATAATACTTATAATGTTTATTATTGCAGTATAAAATCTAAACGTTTCTATTTTAACTTTTGTATAGTCTAGGCTATTACAGAATGCATATTAGCTTTAGTTTGTCTATCCGCTCACGCAAAACAAGCCATTCACAGCTGTTTGGAACTGACATTGTGTATAAGCCTACTTACATTTTAAAATTTAGATGAGCCTCTAAAGGTTAAACTTATCCATATGCAAGTGTTTGCTCAAGCAGCCAGCACATGGCTTTTCTTAATCCAGAGGTCTCAACTTCGATTCCTGGTAGGGTGAGAAAATGTTTTAACCGAAATCATTGCCTATTCAGTAGATATGAACTGGCAGTGAATGTGAGTGTATTTAATATAGCCTATTGTTAAAAATAACCTTGAGAGAAGTTTACGATTCATCAAGCAATAATTGACCTCAACCCTCATTCTGTTCAAATAAGTTAAAGGACGTTATAGAAGCGAAATAATTAAAAGAAAATAAATGTTTACGTTTACATGACTTGCTCTAACTATTCTGCAACGAACTATTTATTCTTACAACGCTTTTTCTTCTATTTAATGCATGCTAATCAAGATAAACATTAGGAGAAATGGTTTTGTTACATATTTTCTAATGCATTCAAGGGGAATAAGATAATGTGACTAGGCTAAAAATGATAATAATTATGCAATGACATCGAAATTTTATTCTATTCGCATGACCTCTATGATAAAAAGAAAACTCTGACATGTTCCATTCACATTTTCTCTATATCTCTGCAAGAAATTATTGTTAAAAAATTTATCTTTCTATTTACTTCATACTAATCGAGAAAAAATCAGCAGAAATAGTCCTATTACTTACTTCCTTGTAAGTAGAAGCGAAATAAGGGAAAACCATAGGTTAAAGTGATAGTCTAAAGCTGGTTGCTATGTGACTGAAATTCCTTTGTTTGTATGGACAGAAGTTGACAAATTCCTGTATGAGAAAAATATGTCTTTTAAAGCTGAAACCAAAAACAAGGAATATATTTAAAAACAAAAAAAAACAAAAAAAAACTATCAGCTCCGTGAAAAAATATATATAACATAAATTGTATGTTTTAACGTGTTCTACATTTTTTGTGTAGTAAGTTTTTATCTATTACGGTTTAGCAGTTATGCAAAATTCCGTAAACTTCATCCAGAATAAGGTAGTCTTCAGGGGCTATTCCCAAAAAAATTCAAGATATACATTTTATTTGTTAGGTAAAAATCTTTAATATACGATATTTTAATAAATATCGTTAGAGCCATTTTTAAGAAAATCAACATTTTCGAAAAAAGTTCCATGTAAAGGGTAGTTTGGGGTGGGGGGATTTTCTTAAAAATCTTTGTGTCGCATCCCTGGAAGATACTAAACTTAAATACCAAGTTTGGTATTTTACCGAGTTTTCGTTTTTGAATTATCGTGTTCACAGACACACGGACACACACGGGCCTTTTTCTAAAAATTATTTTTTTTTATACATATATTTCCGGTGAAATCTCGGTATCGAATTTTTGGGTGGCGTGCAATACCTTCCCTATACACTATGTACATAATACGTATAGAGAAAGTAAAAAAAAACGATATGATTTCTCATATGATAAAAGTAAAGTATTAGGATTTAAACAAAAACCAAGGAATATGAGTTCTTCTGTCCACACTCACTTTTTTCTAATAATGTTTTTTATTTATTCAAGAGACCCTAAAGCATGTATTTCCTGTGAAATCTCGATATAGAATTTTTTGATGAAATGCATTACCTCTCTATGTGCTATGTAAATTTATATGATAAAGTAAGAAGAGTTCGAACCGAATGTATCGAAAATGTATGTATCTGGTTGAAATCGCTACACAATTAAGAGAAGTAAAGATGTACAGTCTTCATGTCCAGTTTACAGTTGCATATTTCTGAACCGAGATAGAGAGCTTAGTAAAACTACTAGTTAAAATAAATAGTGCAGTAAGATGCATCCGTGTTTGACTATATATTGGTGGTGTAATAATGCGATATTTTTATTCTTTACTTTTTCTAATTAGTACATAGTATATAAGTAGAGAAGGTATTGGATTTCACCCAAAAATTAGATACAGAGATTTCATTGGAAGTCTACGTGTTATGAACCCGTATCTGGAAAAAAACACACGGAACCTTAGAAAAAGGTTTCTAAGGTTCCGCGAGAGAGAGAGAGAGAGAGTCAATATAACTCAAAAACTAAAATTGGATAAGTTCCAAACTTGATAATTAAGTTTAGCATCTTCCAAGAATGTAACATGATCTTCAAGGAATTATCCCACTCTCAGATACCCTTTACAAGGAACAATTTTCAAAATTTTTGAAATGCCTCTAACGATTTTGATAAAAATACCGTAAACTGAAGACTTTTACATGACAAATAAAATGTACATTTTAAATTTTCTGGAAATAGTCTCCGAAGACCTCTTCATTCTGGATGACTTTTGCACAACTGTTAAACCGTAAGAGATAAACGAAAGCTTACTATACAAAAATGTAGATCTAGACAAAATGCATATTTTATTGCATGTACATTTATATAGAGTTAACCATTTCCGAAATATTCCCTGTTATTTGTTTCAATTTTAAAATACTTCAACTTTTCTCAAACGGGAAACTGTCATTTGTTTCATATTTGTTTTGTTTTACTTCTGTTCATTTAGCACATACAAGGAGAACCGATTTCAATTGTATCACATAGCGATCAGCTTATGAAAGATTTGACTATCGCTTTAATGCAGTGTATTCCCTTATTTCCCTTATACTTACAAGGAATCAAGCAGCAAGACTATTTCTGCTAATATTTATCTGAATTAGCGTGATGCAGATAACAGGATAATCTTTTGTAGGACTAGATTGTTTGTAGAACAGGCAAAGAAAGTCATGTGAATGGAAGACATCAATTTTTTTTTCTGTGGCATACCTTAGGAAAGCTTGTAATTGATATCGAGATTACCTCGCAAATTTGTGCTTTGAGGTCATTGAAACAATACGCGCGAGCACACACATAGCAAATATTTCAGAGAACATATCTTAAAAATAAAACCTGGATAAATACTCTTAATTTATGATCAGCACCCACAAAAGCTGTGACACGAAGATTATCATGAAAGTCCACTAATCTCAAACTAGACTTTACATGTCATACTCTTCTGTAGGTGTGGGTTTCTTCAAAATGTGTCAAGAGATTTTTATTCAAATTCCGTAGTTTTAAGATCTTTGAACAGTTAATAGGAAGCTATCAGTGATCTATTTTAAGGTATGCGTGTATCATGCTTTCTAAAATATATGTTGCTATCTCGTAAAGAAGGCCATGGATCTTTTATGGCCAAAATCTCAAGCAACAAGGATAGAATAACTGCAAGAGAATTTGAGTTTATCAATTTGACATGGTTGCTGAACCTAAAGCTGTTATATTCGTAAACAGCGGTTTGGATGTATTTGGGTCGCACCCTCTACATGGAACATTTATAAAAATTTTCAATTTTATTAAATATAGCTGTAACAATTCTAATTAAAATAATTTATATTAATGATATTTGCATAACAAATAAAATGTATAGCTTGAATCTTCTTGAACCTTAGGATCCTCTTCATTTGAAAGGAATTTTGTGCAATCTTAAATAACTGATGAAATGTTACGGAGTAGATGAAAAGTAATACACACAATAAAGTTTATTTATTTAAAACACAACATTTATTCTAAATAAGTATTTTGTGCGATGAACCAACTCCGCAATATACGATATTTATTGTTCAAATTGTTCATTACTTGGTCGTTGAGGGTGGCATTTGGAGTCAGAAAATCGAAAATCGCAATGCTATAAGAAATGGTTGATGGAACATTTGGGAATCCATAGAGATTCAACATTTAGCTGTTCCCTCTTACTTTGAACTCTAAAGTAATTTTAAAATGTACAACACACTGGTTTCTTAGAAAACTATTTTATAAACCAGTGTTTTGCTTAAAACTACATTTTCACACCTTGAAAATACTCTACGCGTCTCAGTTTTTGTTTAAATACAACTTAAATTTTCCAGAATGTACAGAAGTATTTACTGAAACAGCATAATCATCCTAACACCAATATTAATTTTTCAAAAAATATATATTTTGTAAAAAAATATTAATTTTAGAGACTGAAGTTTCTAAAAAAGGTCTAATTTGTTTTTAAAATATCGTGATTCAGTAATTAAAGCTATTAAAGTATCCACATGTTAAATTTATGTATGTAGTTCAAAGCTTCCATTCAAAAAATTCGAAAAAATATCTCAAATTTTGAGAATTGGAACATTTTGATTACGCAATACATTTACATAATAACTTTATGAAATAATTTATATATTACAAAATGTTTATCTAATTGAATGAAATTTGGTATTCATATTAAAATAACAGCAATGAAATCACAAGTTCAGGAAAATCTGTACACACAATGTATACATTTAAAATTACGCTCCCAGTATCCTTAAACGAGATAAATAAAAATATGAACTTTCGTAAGTATAATCTGTATAAATTATTTACTACCAAACAACAACTAGAGGGTAGAGAAAGCTATGAGAAAGTAAAATATTAAATTTTAATGAAAGAATTTCTTTGATAGCCGTTAGAAACATCTATGAACCGAAACATTTGGGAGTACAGCTTTTCTAATTTTTCTATACACGTGCAATAGTAAGGGAATCAAAATGAGAGTTATTCTTGATTTTAAGTTTGTTGACCAAACTATTGTTCATGACGTCATTGTGCACTGCGCGGCGGGATAGATATTTCCGGTGTAATTAGAATCCCCTCTCTGGGATCGAAAGATAAGTGTTAGTGTTATGAGGAAGGAAGTTCAGTATCTAATGGTTTTCTCTAGCGTGTATAATTCTCACTACTAGAAGTAATATTTCCTTCCTGAATGATTTTCTATACCCTAAAGGACTATTAGGGACCAGAATAACGATCTCTTCGAAGACAAATACAGGAAGACCAAGGATCCGAAACAGTAAATTTTAGATTCTCAGGTAAGAAGCTTCTACTTTCCGCGAAGAGAATTATCTGCACCACCAATTGGTTTCTCTAAGAAATTCTCCATTTTCACTTCACATTTCACATTCTATCTATTCCTTGAAACGTTGATAGTCGAAGTGAAGCTCTGTTTCCGCAGAATGGACGTATTTATGTTCCCTAGGGAAGAGCAACCGGGCCGGCTAAAGCTCCCTGCTATTTCATTCCTGCCGATCGAGAAAACCAAACGATATCTGTATTATTCTTCCTTCTGCTTTACGAAGGAAACTAAATATGGGAACTGAACTATATGTGAACAAAAACGGATACAAATCTTCTTAGGGCAGGCATTCTCAACGACTTGAACTTGAGAAGTCCTTCTTGGAATCAATGGGCAGCGGAGACCTTTAGGCCTCTGGGGATAAGGAAGAAAGAAACTATAGATGAAAGAAATATATAGATATTTGCGCTATTTTTTTCACACAAGCCGTATTGAGGACGGGGGTTGGATAGGCTCAGTTGGAATTCGACATTGTAAGCCACCATTGGAGTATGTTATCTCAAAATAATTTGAAATCGCCTTGTGGTTTACCGAGAAACCTACGAGCCAATTGAGGAAGTTAATGGCGTGCCGGTATGCTGCCATGGTAGCTCAGTGGTAAAGTAACCGGGAGACCCGTGGTTCAAATCCCGACTATGGCAGTGAATTTTTCAGTCTGACTTTATCTATCCAACTCCTTTCCTACACACGCTTGACAATAATAATTGCCTAAACTACGAAACCCGGGACTTAAGGTCTTACGACATTGTAAGTCAGCACTGGGGTATGTCATCACAAAATAATTTGAAATCACGTTGTCGTTTACAAGCGAGTCGGTTGTGGAATTTAATGCAGGTCGGCATGTTGCCATGTAGCTCACTGATACAGCAACCGGCTAGAGCACCCTCGTATCGCATCCTTGGGAAACACAAATCTTAATACTTGTGATATTTAACTGACTTTTCCTTTTTGATCTATGCTTCGGACACACACACATTCACAAAACTCCTTTTTTGGACTCAGGGAACCTCAAAACATTTATTTCCGGTGAAATCTCACCTTCAAATTTTTGGGTGGAATACAATACCCTTTTATTCTGAAATTTTGATTGTTATGACGATGATTACATTTGATTTAATTCCTAAAATTATAAAAAAATATTTGTTTTAAAAAATTTAATATATATTTTTTTGCCAGATTAAAATAATTACAAAAATAGTACTAGCATTTGTCCTATATTGTTCACGTGTTTTGGCATAAATAGTAAAACGAATAAAATAGTACTTCATGCAAACATTTCTTACTTATGCTTAAATGATTGTTTAAACAATACCTATTTTTATAACTACGTAAGACATTGTAATGCAATTTAGTGTGTACAACATTCTTTCATGTATCATGCATGGTATATATTGAAGGAAAATACAGGTATATATAATTCTAGAAATTACCAATTTCACCAATGAGTGGCGTATACAAATATCGACTTGATCATTCTCAAAAAATCATAAACATAACCGAACATTATATTTTATCTTTGATTTATGAGCAGGTATGATAAAATGTAATGCTCTAGAACTGCAAAAACATATAACAGGATAATAATTACTCCAGAGTCTAAATTAAAAAGAAGAATTTATGCACTTAAACAAAACATTTCTGTTGGTTAAAATTTCACTGGGTTCTTTTTAATATCACAGATAAACATTTGATAAATCGAGGCATTTATAACACATAAACAATTTAATGCTTTCATTCACATGACTTTCTCTACCTGTTCTTCAAACAGACATCCTAAAACGGTTGTTCTTCTATCTATCTTATGCACACTCACATAAGAATAAGTAAAAATTATTCTATTACTTATTTCTTTATAAGTAGAAAGGAAATAAGAGAATACATAGGTTAAATCAACAGTCAAATCTTTTAAAAGCTGTTGCTATGCGATTGGCTTTGAAATTTGGTTTTTTTTTGAATGCCCAGAAATTAAAAAAAAATGAAAAGTGGATTACGACTTCCTGTGCGAGAATAGTAGAACCATTTTTAAAATTGAAACTAAGAATAAGGAAAATCTTGAAAATAGTTCTACAAAAAAAGTCAACGATATAAATTGTGTGTTTTAACGAGATCTACGTTTTTTCTTACATCTCTTACAGTTGGCTGTCTTTTATGCAAATGTAACTCAGAATGAAGAGAACTTCAGAGGCTATTCCAAAAAGATTCAATTTATCACTTTATTTATCATGTATCTTTACCGTACCGTACTTTAATAAAAATTGTTAGAACCATTTTGTAGAAAATCAAAATTTTCGAAGTTTTTCCGTGTAACACGTATTTGGTGTAGTAGCCTTTTTTTTATAATTTTCGTGTCGCATCCTTGGAAGATGCTGAACTTAAATATGTTTCGTGTTTAACCAATTTTTTGTGGTCATACTGTGGGCTTTGCATTAGAAACAACTCGTCTGTTGGTCCTTTACGTTGGGTTTAAATCGTTTTATTTTCCTCAAACACAAACACACATCCACTCTCACGTACATACTTCCAGCCTATGTGAGGGTTAGGGAATAATTCTGTTTAAAGCAAAATTCCCCGTCCCAGCTGGGAATTGAACCCAGGACCTCCGGATGAGAAGTCAGCTCGCTGACCACTTGACCACGGAGGCAGTCGACATCAGCTTTGTTAATTCAGAATGGGCGAAATAAAGCCATTTATATCCATTGCAATGAGGTAACGAACAAAATCAGACAGCTGACAAACGAAATGCTTCTTTACATTTTAATGCTTATTGACACATTGGCAAAGCTTGTTTTATTACAAGCTGTCAAAATATCACATGAGATGTTCCTACAGAGGAAGGAAATGCAGGTTGTGTGGGCGAGCGCGAAAGTGAGGAAAATGAGAGTTGGAGATGAGAAAGTACAGCAGAGCAAAATGGCATAGACAATAGCTTCTAAGACTCGCAGACTTTTTCAATTTTTTTTTTTTTTTTCAGTTTTTCTGATTCCTCTGTTTTTCCTTTTTCCTAAATTTCCGTTTTCTGTCAAATACACATACACGCACACAAACACCCATACCCAAGGCGGGACTCGAACCCACGATCTCCTGCGCCACGAAAACCACGAATTCGGATGGTCTTGTTGGACCGGTCACATAACCAGTAAGCAAACAGGAGTATGCTTCATACTACCACGAATTTTTCTATTTCTCTCATTTCAATTCCTTTCTTCTTCCTGAGTAGCAGGGCTGGGTGCTATGGATGGTGGTATGCGGTATATGCGGTGGATGTGTTTTGAGGCGAGAATTGTTTTTCCACTGGGCAGAAGAGAATAGATGTTTATGGGATTGTTTTGTTTTTGTTTTTTTGTTTTTTTCCACACAAGCCGTGTGTAGGAAGGAGCTGGATAGGTAAAGTCAGACTGAAAAATGTAATGCCATAGCCAGGATTTGAACCACGGATCTCCCGATCTCTAGCCGCTTGCTCTGCCACTGAGCTACCATGGCAACATTGAATTTCTCAACTGACTCGTATGTTTCCCAATAAACCACAAGGTGTTCACAAATTATTTTTCAGATGACAACCCCAATGGCGACTTACAATGTTGTAAGTACTTAAGTCCCAGGATTCATAGTATAGCCAACTATTGTGGTGAACCGGAAAACATGCGAGTCAGTCGAGAAATTCAATTCTATGCCGGCATGTTGCCATGGTAACTTAGTGGCAGAGCAACCGGCTAGAGAACGGGACCTCCGTGGTTCAAATCCCGGCTATGGCATTGATTTTTTTTCAGTCTGACTCTACCTATCCAGAATAGATGTTTGATCTGGTATAGTAAGAGCAACAGCTGCACTAACCCTCCTCTATCAGATCTGGTCACATTTTTATGGTCTCTCTTCTCATCTCTTCCTTCCAGAGGTTTAGTAGCCGCAATAAGCCTAGCCTTGGAGACGATGTAGAAGTCGTCCTCGGTTTCTAATCCTTATCCCTAAGGGAGAAGTAATGGCAAAGATGTAAGGATAGAGAGGGGAAAAGAAAGGGATTGTTAGACATGAGCAGGAGAGAGAAAGTGGTATCCGTATTTAAAGCAATAACACGAACAAAACTGTGGGTTCTGCTTATCCCTATCCCTAGCGACAGAGAAGGGAAGAAGGGAACATAATAGGATTGATAGAATGAGCAAGAGAGAAAAACTGATCTCCGAATTTGAAGTAATAACACGCATTTAAAGTAATAAAAGAATTTAAAGTAATAAAACGAACAAAACTTTGGGCTCTGTTTGTAAGTTAACAAAATACAGTAGTGTTGTAAAAAATCTGATGTGTTCCATTCAAATGACTTTCTCTACATCTCTGTAATACATTATTGTTAGTAAACTAATGCTTCTATATATTTCATGCTAATCGACAAAAAATTAGCAGAAATAGTGTTATTACTTGCTTCCTTGCAAGGAGTAGCGAAATAAGGGAGTAGCATATGTTAAAGCGATAGTTTAAAGCTGGTTGCTATGTGATTGAAGTTCCTTTGTTGGTATGGACAGGAGTTGACAGATTCCTGTATGAGAAAAGTTAAGTTTTTCGTACCTAAAAACAAAATCAAAGGAATATCTCAAAAACGATCAACTCCAACAAAAAAATGTATACAACATAAATTGTGTGTTTTAATGTGCTCTACATTTTTCGTGTGGCAAGTTTTTGTCTATCTCTTACGGTTTAGCAGTTATGCAAAAATCGGTAAAATTCACTCAGAATAAAGTAGTCTTCAGAGGCTATTCCCAGATAATTCAAAATATTCATTTTATTTGTCAGGTAAATAACTTTAATATACGACATTTTAATCAAAATTGTTAGAGCCATTTTTTAGAAAATCAAAATTTTTGAAAAAAGTTCCATGTAAAGGGCTAGTTTGGGGTGGGGTGATTTTTCTCAAAATCTTCGTGTCGCATCCGTGGAAGATACTAAACTTAAATACCAAGTTTGGTATTTTATTTTACCGACTTTTCGTTTTTGAGTTATCGTGTTCACGGACACACGAACACACACACACGGACCTTTTTCTGAAAATACTTTTTTTTTGATACAGGAGACCCTAAAACATATATTGCCGTTGAAATCTCGGTATCGAATTTTTTATGGAGTGCAATACCTTCTCTATACATTATGTACATAGTACGTGTAGAGAAAGTAAAAAACATAGAACTTGTCCAAACTCGCCTCTGTGGTTCAGTGCCTGCCTCACATTCAAGAGTTCGAATCTCGACTATGTTGAGTTTCTCAGATAAGGTTTTTTTGCGATATTCGAAATCTAAGCTGGACCCCGGACTCATTTAAGCATCATTTCTCTAATTTCACTCATTCAACGCCTGATGTGATCTACCAGGTTTAAGCTTAAAAAGCTTGTCCTATTTAATGTACATCTAACCTAAAACCAACTCCAATAGCATATAGCAATATAGCATCTCTGAAGAACGAGGAAATACTCTATGTAATTTACGCATGCGTATTGCTTACTAGTTTTTTTCGAAACAGTTATTAATAAAAATATGATGTGTTACACTCACATGGCTTTCTCTAGCTGCTCTACACACCTCCTACAAAAGATTCTTCTTCTTTGTACACAATGCTAATCGAGATAAATATTAACAGAATGTTCTTATTACTTAGTTCCTTATAAGTAGAAGGGAATAAGGAAATGCTCTATGCAAAAGTGATTACCAAATGTTTTAAAAGCTATCGTTATGTGATTGTCATTGCAAATCACTTCTTTGCTTGGCCAGGAGTAGAACAAAAGAAAAGTTTAAGTACTTCACTATTGAAACAAAAAACGAGGAATATCTCAGAAACGGTTACCTCTACAACAAAAACGTAAAGGACATAAATTGTGTGTTTTGTCGTAATGTACATTTTTTGTGTAGTGAATTTTTCCTATCTCTTACGGTTTAGCAGTTAAGCAAAATTCGGCGAAATTCATCCAGAATAAAGAGGCCTTCAGGGGCTATTCCCAAAAATTTTGAGACGTGCATTTTATTTCGGACATAAATAGCTTTAATATACGGGATTTTAAACAAAATAGTTAGAGCCATTTTTAAGAAAATCAAAATTTTCATTTTTTTTCCATGTAAAGGGTAGTTTGTGGTGAGGGAATATTTTTGAAACTCTTCGTGTTGCATCCTTGGAAGATACTAAACCTAAATAAAAAGTTTGGTATTTAACGGTCTTTTCATTTTGGCGCCATGCTGTCCACAGACACACACACACACACACACACACACACACTTTTTTTTAAAAATGCTTTTTTTCGGACTCAGGGGACCCCAAAACATATATTTCCGGTGAAATCTCGGTATCAAAATTTTGGGTCCATTACAATACCTTCTCTATCCCTATGTACATTGTACATATGGGTCTAGAGAAAGTAAAAATAGTATCCGCGCGAAAAGAAAATTAATTATCTACTAACACCTGTTGGTTATTGGTTTCAGTGGCAGTCTATAAGAGGTGATGTTGCCCAGATTGGAGTGCAAGGAAAAGGGAAAGGGGCGGGAGAGGGAGGTTTAGTGTCTTGGGAGGGTATTAAGATTGGTACATAAATAATGGTGTGTGCATGTGCACATTTGTTTCCTTTCTCTCTTTCATACACACACCCTCTCTCTCGCTCCCTTTGCTTTTTACATGCTCTATGATGTACAAGGCATATAGTAGTGTATTCCACCTAAAAAGTCTCTACCGAGATTTAACTATTTTAGAAAAATTCCGGATGTATGCCTGTGAATAGCATAACTAAGAAGTCGGTTAAAAATCAAACTTAATATTTAGTTTCAGCTATTTCTAAAGATGCGGTACGAAGATTTTCAAACTACACCACTTAAACTATCCTTCACATGGAACAATTTTCAATTTTTTTATTTTTTCACAAATGACACTATTTTGATTAAAATAATTTAAGATATTGTATACTAAGTGAAATGTATACCTATCTTGATTTTTCTGAGAATAGTCACTGAAGTTCTGTTCATTCTGGATGACTTTTGCATAATAATAGAAGATAAAAAATTCTTACTAACAAAAACTTTAGATATCGTTATAATACAAATCTTATTTCAAATACAATTTTTTGTAAACTTAACCCTTTACACCACATTCCTATTTATTGGTTTCAATTTCAAAACATGTATGCATTTGTCAAATGAAAAATCGTTATTCATTTGCTTTTCTATTGGCGAAGCAAAGAGAATGGAACGACAAAGCATCACATAGCGATCAGCTCTTGAAAGACTTGCCTATCGCTTCATCCTAGTGTAAATACTTACTCGTCTTGTACAAGGAAATAATACGTAAGAAAGCCATTTTGTTACTGTTTATATTGATAAGCGTGAAGTAAATAGAAGTTTCGTAACAATAGTTTATTGTAGCATAGGTAGAAAGAGTTCTGAGAATGTAGCATTTCAGATTAGTCTTTTATGCTTTTGTACTTTTGTTATTGATGTTTCTGTTGTCCCCCCCCCACCTATCAAATATCATTAACAAGTGACAACTAATATGAAGTAAAACATGGATGTACAGTCTCTCTGAGTCTCAAGATGTGTAATATTTAAGATGAGTAAATAAAACAATCAACTCTAGTCTCTTTTTCACATGTACTCCCTCATTTAACTGCATTTACCTTTTACTTTGGAACATGTTGCCTTATTTATGTACTGTTGTCATTGGGCTCTTGTTATTCCTTGGGCTTTATATATTTTTGATAGTGTTTAACGCCCGCTTTTACTACAAAATGCCACCGCAGAAGATGACGCTGATGATACATGGAATGCAGATGGAGCACCGGTGGAATGTGATGATGGGAGTAACTGAGTAAATCCGCCGCTGCACCGCTTTATCCACCACAAATGTCACATGCGGTCGCTTGGAGTCGAAACCGGGTCGCCTAGGTGGGAGGCGAGCGGTCTAACCCCTCGGCCACGTCGTGACCTTTTTTACATTAGGTCACATACAAAAACAAACCCACTTACACACATTCCAACCTCATTAATACTTCCAGACTCTTGGGAGAATAGGAAATAAACATGCCTAGGAGAATATTTACATCCTCCAGGTAGAAATCAAGCCCAGGACCCCTCGTACTGCAGACCCTACTGGGCTAGCCAACTCATTATTGACCCTAAAGTAGTCAATAACATATAGCTTATACTTAGTTGCTATATAGATGAAATTCCAAGAAAATATTTTTAAAAAAATCCATTCATATGACTTTCTCTAATTGTTCTAAATACAAACTATTCTTACAAAATATTATTATTTTACATACATCATACCAATCGAAATAGACATTGACAGAATTGCCTTATTGCTTGCTCGTTGTTAGTAGAAGGGAAATAAGCGAATACATTATGCTAAAGCAATAGCCAAATTTAGCTTTGCATGGTCCGTTTGAGAAAATTTAGGTAGAGTTTAAAACTGAAACCAATAACAAGAAATATCTCAAGAAAACGGTCAACTCTACAAGCAAAACTTAATAA
Source organism: Hymenopus coronatus (assembly GCA_030762935.1). Lineage (NCBI taxonomy): Eukaryota > Metazoa > Arthropoda > Insecta > Mantodea > Hymenopodidae > Hymenopus > Hymenopus coronatus. The sequence goes on from CM060895.1 coordinate 71,440,557, forward strand.
GTTTCTGTCCACCTCTTACGGTTTAACCGTTATGCAAAATTTTGCAAAAGTCATCTAGAATAAAGAGATCTTCAGAGGCTATTTCCAGAAAATTCAAGATATACCATTTATTTGTCATGTAAATATCTTTAATATTCGGATGGCATTTTAATCAAAATCTTTAGAGCAATTTTTGAGAAAATTAAACATTTCGAACTTTTTTCCATGTAAAGGGTTGTTTGGGATGGAAGAATTTTTTCTCAAAATCTTCGTGTCGTATTGTTGGAAGATACTAAACTTAAGTGCAAGCCATTTCGTTGTTGAATTACCGTATTCACAGACACACGCATACACGGAACTTTTTTTCTAAAGATGCTTTTTACTTTCTCTACATGTGCATCTACTACTGTGTACATAATGTATAGAGAAGGTATTGTATTGCACCCAAAAATTCGATATTGTGATTTCACCGGAAATACATGTTCACCGTATTCGAGATATTTCTTGCTATTGGTTTCAATTTTAAAATACTTAAAGTTTTCTCATACCGGGACTTGTCAACTGGCCACGCAAAGAAACGGATTTTAATCCCATAGCAACCACATTTTAAAACATTTGACTGACGGTTTAGCCTAGTGTATTCCTCGATTTCCCTTCCACTTATAAGGAACTAAGTAATAAGAGCATTTCTGCTAATTTTATCTCGATTAGCATGAAGTGGACGGAAGAATGAGCTTATTAACAATAATTTGTTACAGAGATGTAGAGAACGTCATGAGAATGGAATACTTATGATTTTTTTTGTATACAGAGGACCTAAAAATTACATTTCCGGTGAAATCTCGGTATTACGTTTTTGGGTAGAATACTATACCTTCTCTATACGCTATGTACGAGTAGAGATAGGCAGAGAAGAATCAAATTAGATTTGAATGGTAATATTCAGTTATCAAATATGATTTTGTTGCAGATGTGCATTGTCTGTTGCAAGGACTAGCTAAGGATGGGTAAAAGAGGGATGTCAACAGTTTCGACGTCACATTAGTGAAATGGGACTTGTATCGTACCTTTCCAACATTTGGAACATTCGCTTGCGTCTCGTAAACTCGCAAACGCAGCTGAAGTTAACGTATTCTTCCAGTTCGAAATTAGCGCTCAGTGAAGAGATTTCTCCAATCACTGGGCGCTTCTATCACACATCGAAAGAATGCAAAAGAGTGTCCTGGTGAAAAACAGTTCTGCACCATCAGCAATGCATGTTGTCCAAGGTTCAATTCTGCACCACCTCTTTGAGACAAGGGGCTTGCTGAGCTTATAATGACGCCATGCATTTTAACTAACTGGCCGAATAAGTCTGAAGACCCGGTACACACATACATGCACACATTTATTTCTATATGTAAATCTCTTTTCTTATCCCTGCCTTCCGAAGGTTGCAAAAGGCACAATGGATCTCTGTCCAATCCTACTCTACCCCTTGCGAGGCAAAACTACCAATATTGCAAATTAACAGATGTACATGTTTAGGCTTTCACGGCCGGCGTTAATCCAGAAAAATATAGAGGTTTCCGGGTTTGTAGGCCGTGGTCGATTAGATGAAATATCACCTGACGTTTCGCCCGTGTCTCCGCCGGGCATCTTCAGAGGATGGCTCTTGTTGGTTGAAAAATTGCATCTAATCGACCAAGACCTACAAACCCGGAAACCTCTACATTTTACTGAATTAAAAGATGCTTGCTGGGATAACTCAATGGATTTGTTCGTGGCTCTCGTGGTGAGGGACCGTAGTTTGGTTCCCGGTTCAGGTGTTCAATTTTAAGTCGGCCATATTCAAGCCTTCACCTTTGACTAGTTCATATAGGCTGAGTATCCCCAAGGCTCAAAGTGGTTCGCAGTCTACAGTATAAACCTGTAGACTCTTTCATGCCACGTGCCATCCTGCACCTGCTTGTGTTTGGCGCTCCATCTCAGAAGTAGGTCTGTAATCGTTGATGAAATTATGTAATCCCCAAAGGTCAGTGACCAAATGGGAACACAATAAAGATGGTTTTTAATCAGCGGTGTTACTAAATAGAATTCGGTATATTCATAAAATTATCATTTTGAGGAAGCGGAAGTAAAATGTGACAATTCTGTTAGTGAATCATGATTAATAAATAAGATATTGGATTGGATAACATATTGGATGACGTATGGCAAATAGCCTACTACAGTCGGTGTGTCAACGCTACTAAAGTGCATCATGTTATGTAGTGAAGCAAGGAAGGAAGATATGAGATAAAGAACGGTCTATACAGAAAAAGCAAATACAAGCAATTGCCTCGCAGCTGGGAGGTCAAGGGAAAAGGATAATTTACTGGCTCCCTGCTAGCATCCCCAGCAAGAAATAAACTCCCCTCGCAACTGTTGCTTCCTTGGCTTGTTTAACTTCCTCATCAATTGTTCACTTGTAGACTGCATTAGTGAACTGATAAGCACACGCTACAAATCACTTTCTATAACAGTTTGTACAGGCAAGACTAGAAGTGTGCCCTGACTTTTAACTCAATTAGAGTCGCATCACTCTCTATAATTCATATCAGGAAATAAACTGTAAAAAAAAGAAAACAAACCTTTTTGCCTAATTAAATAATGTAATACTTATAGTTCAATTACCTGTTGTTTTTATTATCATGCGACGCTTTAAACCGTATCACGTGACGATTTCAAAATGTACAAAACAGGTCTCACACCTGGCCCGACATCATTATTTAATCTGGGCTCTCCCCATCCTAAACCACAGGCGAGAAGAGTACTCGGTGGGCCTCCCCATACCCCACCAACAACGTATTTCCGGCCGTGAAATAGAGACTGTTTAGGCGGCAGAGTCCAGCTCCACTCGGACCAAATGACTTGCAATCTTTCTTTGCTTTATATATTACTCGGAATTAGCTTAAACAGTCCATGAGAGTTGACAGATCTTCTTGGTTTAAAAATTGCTGCAGGAAAATATGAAATTCTAAGACTTACAAAGAAACAGTGTTAACTTGTATGTTAAACCTTAAAACCAATTTTCTCGTGTTTTTATTTTGCAGCGTTTTCAAAACTTTAAATTGTTCCACACGATGTAGTTTTCGAAGCTTGAACATTTTTATGCTTGGATAAAAATAGTACAAATGAAAATTGATGAGATGATTTTTGCTAATATTACTAGTTTTTGTGTATTTTAATTTCCATTTCAGTATCAAAAATAAAAAGATAATAAAATGACAATTAAATAATTTTTTTCTCCTAAACCAATAGTCAGATAAAAATTTCATCTCATCAATTTACTAATACTGTATTTATCAGTATAACTGCAAAGTATTATATTTCTTTAATGAAATTGCATCGTGTGGAATGATTTAATTGAACGACAGTAAAACACTATAAATATGTTAAAATACAGAAACTATTTTGAACAAAAGTCTGAAATTAATATATAAGCTATTCTTAATACTGCAATTGCTGTGTTCATGTTTCAAATCTATCCAAGCAAAATTGTAGTTTTTAAGCTTTTCACAGATGGGTATGCTTAAGTAGAGGAAGCATTGCATGAGGTCCGCTAAGGAATAGCCGTTTTTAATTGTGTTTATCTTATATAAGAAAACGTTGTTTATATAAGTATAATATGTAGTTCTTATCAAATTTAATTATCCATTTGTTTGCACAAAATACATATTTCTAATGACGAACACTTATTTGCAGAAACTCTTCAAACCTCGGCCGCAAGTTGTACATACAGCGACACAATATGTCCAGTGAAACAAAGGAACAATGGCGGATTCATGACAAATATTGGCCTTTATATTTAAATATTTTTCAATGTTTTTCTGAAAGAATTGCTTACCAAGCTGGAGGCCCTGGTTCATTTCGTGTACCTGCGTGGGGATTTTCTCCTGCTGGGAGGCCTGATCCGGGATTCACTCAGCCTCGTCAAGGAGCACAACTGAGGAGCTACTTGAGAGAAAAGTAGTGGTTCCAAGTTACTGGACCATATTAGCTGACCAAGAGGAACTCGGAGTGCCAACCAGTGTTCAAAAATTAAAAACACTGTTAAATACCAAACTTGGTATTTAAGTTTGGTATCTTCCAAGGATGCGACACGAAGATTTTCAAGAAAATCCATCCACCCTAGACTACCCTTTAACTGTATTCTTTTTTTTAGTTTTAATTTTTCTCAAAAACTACTAATGATTCTTATCAAAATACCTTATATTAGAAACGTTTACATCACAAATAAAATGTATATCTTGAATTTTCTGGGAATAGCTTGTAAGAACAATTTTATTCTGGATGAGTTTTGCAAAATTTTACATAGCGGTTTAACCGAAAGAGACAGACAAAGATTTAAAAAATACAACAACAACAAGGTAGAATTGATTGAAACACAATTTATATAATATACGTTTGTCTTGTAGAATCAACCGTTTTCGAGATATTCCTTGTTATTAGTGTTAAACTATTTAACTTTCTCAAATGGAACCATGCAATGCAATATAATCTCAATAGTTTCACATAGCGACTAGGTTTTAAAATATTTGACTATCACTTTAGCCTAATGTGGTTCCTTATTTCCCTTCTGCTTTCAATCAAGTAATAAGACCAATTCTGTTAGTGTTTATCCGGTTTAGCATAATGTAGATAAAAGAATAATTTTTTATTAGAATAGGTTTGTATATGGAGCAGCTAGAGAAAGTTATGTGAATGAACCACATCGTATTCCACCCAAAATTTCGATACCGAGATTTCACCGGAGATATATGTTTCGAGGTGCCGTGAGTTAAAAAAGAAACATTTTTAGCTAAATGCCCGTCTGTGTGTATGTCTGTGTCTGGACAGCATAGTTCAAAAACTAAAAAAAAAAAACGTTAAATACCAAACTTCGTATTTAAATTTGTTATCTTCCAAGTATTCGACAGGAAGATTTTCAAGAAACTTCTCCCACCCCAAACTACCCTTTACATGGAACATTTTTAAAATGATGCTTTTATCAAAAATGAATCTAACGGTGATTAAAATATCGTATATTAAATGTATTTAGATCACAAATAATGTGTATATCTTGAATTTTCTGGGAATAGCTTCTAAAAATTGTTCATTCTGGATGAATTTTGTATAACTTGTAAACCGTTAGAGATACACGAAACCTTATTATAGAAATGTATATCTCATTAAAACACACAATTTATGTCATATACATTTTTGTTGCAGAGTTGACCTTATTATTGGTTTCAATGTTGACCTATTTAACTTTTCTCAAATAGGACCATACAAAACGAAGCAAACCTCAATTGTTTCACATAACGCCAGCTTTTAAAATATTTGACTAGCCTAATGTATTCCCTTGTTTCCCTTTTACTCACAAATAAGAGAGTAATAAGACCAATTCTACTAGCGTTTATCTAGAAAATGTAAATGGCGTGTTATTTATGGACGCTCTTTAACTGCTGTGGTTCTCAGCGTCCCATTCTACACCCGAAAAAAATCCATCGTCCTCCGCCGGGTTTATCTGGATTAGCATAATATAGATAAAAGAACAATATTTTGTAAGAATAGTTTGTATATGAAACAGCTAGAGAATGGAACACAGACTTTTTCCGCTGGTATACAAACGAACACGAGAATTATTTAAAGACTGTATGAACTAGTTCTTTGCTTCCGCAGTTGATCTTGGTGGGGAGTGCTGTCTTCCTTCCTGGGCGGGTAGCTGGACAAAGACTGCATCTTATGACCGAGTTTAGCAGTAGTGGGTGTGAGACCAGAAATCGAAGGACTAGCTGCTTCTTTAGCATGGCAGTAATCTAGATTTGCGGTGCTATTTCCTCTCCCCTGGAAATGCCCTCTTTACTCCCTTTCGATTTTACCTTCTCTGTCTTATAACCAATAGCTTCCGCTCTAACGGCCAAACCAACATTCGTAATAGATTTGTAAGCATTGCCTGTATGCTATCTGTCAACAACAATTCTTCAAGTTCTCTGAACGAAATCCATCACTGTATCAACACGTCAACATATCCACTTCTTTTGTTGTGCCCTTTGGCATTCCTTTGTTGCTGCCGAGCGTGTGTGATTTATAGCTTGATCTCACACACACACACACACACACACATACACACTCACCAATAGCATTTTCTTTCTTTGCTTTGGATTTTTCCTCTCTCTATGCACCTTTAGATAAAACGGCTTTTAGCTGCGATACTCCCTTTGCAGCCAACGTATACGCTATAGATGCAAAAAAAAAAAAAAAAAAAAAATGTTATTTTTCCATTCACATGACTTCCTCTACCTATTCTGCAACACACTATTCTTACAAAAGATTATTCTACTTTCTACTTCATGATACCGAGTGGGATGTCTTAGGCGCTTTTGTCTGTGCCACGCACTTCGAAATTCCCGCGATCACTACCCATGGCTAGCCTACCTGACCGACATTAGTTTTTTTAACATGAGTTTTTCGGGGGTTCCCCGGGTCGTTAGGCAAATGTTGGGTAGATCTTTTTCATTTCCCGAATTTCCTGTCTCACTATGTCGTTTCCATTGTCATTTCATTCATATTTTATCCCGTTGGTTTCTTTCACATTTGGTAGTGTTGTCGATGGTGGTTAGTCAGGCCTGACGGGGAAAAAGGATGCTTAAAGTAGCTATTTCTGTCCCCCAACTTCGGCTGGTTGCCCGGACCAGGAAGCGGGTGTTCCTGGGGGGCGGGGAGTTGGACCCTATGCGGGCAGAATCCCCGGTCTACCTATCTAACCGTCTAACTTTAGGGACCCTATCAAGGCTGTCCCGTCGCTCCTGATTCGGGCCGCCCGGTATATTCCTCATGGAGGGGGTGATTCAGTGCTGAGTCCCAGCCGTGTTGTATCGTATCCTATACTATGCTATCCTATTCTTCTAACCTACTTCTTGCTAATAGATATAAACAACACATGATTTTAATATTTAGTCCCTTCTAAGTAGGACGAGAATAAGGGAATATATTAGGATAAAGCGGTAATCTTCTTTCTTCTTCTTTCTCTCACTCTTTCGTGCTGATAAGCATGGAGTACTAGCCTCCATCCATTTCTCCCACTCTACCCTTTCCTTTACCATTCTTCTGATTTCAGCCATAGTTGAGGTAGTACTAATGAATCCAAGAAGAGGTAAATAATTAATAAGCAAGATAATATAAGTAAATATATGTAATAATAGTATTGATATATTATTAAAGGTTGTTAGCATTAAGTTAAGTTATAAGAGAGACGAGATAGCTGAAAGTGTACTTGGGTCAAAATAATGAATCTTTCGAAAGGTTTTTGTGGACAATATGCAAGGAGTTGGGTGAAGCGTATAAAAGAATGTCCTTGAGTTACAAAGACAATGCAAGTCTTAGAGAGGGTAGTAAGCTAGTGAGATTTAGCAGCCTTAGTGATATAGTAAGATAGTTTCTGTTGACTCATGAAAAGAGACGCTACTGGGAGCGGGAAAACACGCCAATTAGAGCACTGAACGATATACTCAATTATACAGTCTACAGAGAAGCAAGTTCTCACAAGTTCGTCCACATTAACTGTACAAGTCCGGTAGTAACAACATTCAGTTGTTCTCCACAGTACTTCGGTCTTACGTAAGAAACGCGATACGCGAAATTTGAGTCCCACTTGAAGCTGAACGTGTTTAATAACGTTTCAGCTAGGATTTTAGGGAATTATAAAGTAGGCGTAAGTTGCGAATATCCTGGTAACAGTTTAAATTAATTACTCAAACTTAAAGTTACAAAGTTGTTATCTCTGAAATAGTTCCTTTTATTGTTCACGCCAATGTTAAGAGATACTTGCCCGACGGTGGAACCCAACTAGCCGGGGAAATAGGAATAATATTAAAAACATAATTAATAAAAAAAATAATCAGAGATAACCAGGAGGAGGTGTGATCGAAGCATAGTCTTGCGGTTACCCTGCCAAATTTCCCAGTGTATTCTAAATATAGTATTCACGGCCTACTCTTGATCCAATAACCGTCTGGGTTTCCTATCTTCTGAAATACGGGACGCATATCCAACAATAATAGTTGTCTTTGTTCTAGTATTAGTATTGTTGATAGGAAAAGCGGTACTCAAATCTCCTGAAAGGTGATTGAAATTTCCAACATGACTACATAGAATGAAAAAAACTGATGTGTTCCATTCACATGACTTTCTCTATATCTCTGTAACAAATTATTGTTAATAAGCTTATTCTTTTATTTATTTCATGCTAATCGAGAAAAATTAGCAGAAATAGTCTTATTTCTTGCTTTATTGTAAGTAGAAACAAAATAAGGAAATACCATAGGTTAAAGTGAAGGCCAAAAGCTGATTGCTATGTGACTGAAGTTCCTTTGCTTGTATGGACACGAGTTGGCCAATTCCTGTATGAGAAAAGTATAAATGTTTCAAAGCTGAAGCCAAAATCAAGGAATATCTAAAAAACGATCAACTCCAGAAAAAATTATATAAAACATAAATTGTTTGTTTTAACGAGCTCTACATATTTTGTGTGTTAAGTTTTTGTCCATCTCTTACGGTTTAGTAGTTTTGCAAAATTCATCCAGAATAAAGTAGCCTTCAGGGGCTATTCCCAGAAAATTCAAGATACATTTTAATTTTCAGGTAAATATCTTTAATATACGATATTTTAATCAAAATCGTTAAGAGCAATTTTTTGGAAAACCAAAATTTTCGAAAAGAGTTCCATCTAAAGGGTAGTTATGAGTGGGGGGGTTCTTGAAAATCTTCGTGTCGCATCCTTGAAAGATACCAAAACTAAATACCAAGTTTGGTTTTTAACGGACTTTTCATTTTTGAGCTATGCTGCCCACACACACACACACACACACACACACACACATACACACACACACACGGACAGACACACACATACGAACATTTTTCTAAAAATGTTCTTTTTTAATTCAGGAGGTCTCAAAATATGTATTTCCGGTGAAACCTCGGTATCGAATTTTTGGGTGCAATACAATGCCTTCTCTATACACTATGTACCTTCTCTGTACACTATGTATATAGCACGTATAGAGAAAGTAAAAAGTTAATAACTTTTCGTTTGAGAAAAGTATAAGTAATGGAAATTTTAAAACCGATAACAAGAAATATCTCAGAAATTGTTAACTCCACAAAAATCTGATGTATTCCATTCACATGAACTTCTCTACATCCCTGTAACAAATTATTGTTAAAAAGCTTATAATTCTATCTACATCACGCTAATTGAGATAAACATTACCAGAAATTGTCTTATTACTGTCTTGTAAGTAGAAGGGAAATAAGAGAAAACAGTAGGCTAAAGCGATGGTGAACCTTTTTAAAAGCTGGTTGCCATCTGGTTGAAATACGGTGTTGACAAATTCCCGTATGAGAAAAGTTTTAAGTGTTTTGAAAATGAAACCAATAACAAGGAATATATAAAAAATAGTCAACTCCACAAATATATATATATAACCCAAATTATGTATTTTTAGAGATCTGCATTTTGTGTGTGCTAAGTTTTTGTCTATAACGATTTACCAGTTATGCAAAATTCACCCAGAATAAATAGTCTTGAGAGGCTATTACTAGAAAATTGAAGATATATATTTTATTTGTCATCTAAATATATTTAAAATGAGGTATTTTAATAAAAATCGCAGGAAACATCTTAGACAAAATCAAAATGTTTTCCATGTAAAGAGTAATTTAGGGTGGGGTGGGGGATTTTCCTCAAAATCTTCGTGTCGCATCGTTGGAAGATACTAAACTTAAATGCCGAGTTTATTATCGTACCGACTTTTCGTTTTTGAGTTATCGAGTTCATACACATACACACACACACACATACATACACGCACATGCACTTGTCAACTTTTGACCTTGCAAAGAAAGAAATTCAATCCCATAGCTACTAACTTTTAAAAGATTCGACTATTGATTTTGCCTAGTGTATTCCCTTATTTCCCTTCTACTTACAAGGAAGCAAGTAATAAGACCATTTTGCTAATGTTTTTTTCAATTAGCATGAAATAGATAGAAGAATAAGCTTTTTATCATTCATATTTTACAGCTGCGTAGAGAAAGGCATGTAAACGGAACATATACAGGCTGTTTCAAAACGAAACTAAACGAAAATGTGGACCTTGTTGGTCATACCGTGAATATAGTTTTCAGCTCTATATTTGGCACATACAAATCTGCCATAAAATCACCATGGATTAGGCAGTACATAACCAAATGTCATATGCCTGGCCCACTCCAAGAGAGATGCCGGTTGTTAGCGATGGTTTCAGTCGCATGGTAGACACGCCGGCGTGGCACTGGTCACCTTAGTAATGGAAAACGTAGTATGTAGGGTTTGGTATATGTTTCGTATAACACGTTCTGAGGTTGTTTACGTGGCGTATGACAACCGTTGTTCCTTCGCTGCCTAAAAACAAATGTGTGCTATTTTTAAACACACATAAAACTTCAAATAGAAGAGTTTGAAAGTTGCGACATCAAGTTTCGTACAAGTCAAAGTGTAAGCTAATCGCCTGCTCGTTTGGGGTCGTTTTGAAACTGTCTGTATACTCGTATTTTATACAAGGGACCCTAAAACGTTTATTTTCAGTGAAATCCAGGTATCATGGATTTTGCTATATATTAAGCAGAGAAACCAAATATGAATCGTCATAGAAGATGTATTAAGCGTATTATGTTTTATGTGTTTGCAAAGTCATACATAGTAAGAAGATACAGAGAATATTATAGCAGAATGTGTAATAAATGAACTTATGATACTGTAGAATAGTCACGCATAATAATATAATTCCGCATCTAATGAGGTATAGCAGCAGCTATAATAAACGATATAACAAAATGAAAGCGATTTATGGTTACTTTCATTAAATACAAATCCACCTCAAACAGTGTTATTCCCGCTAAATAAGAATGAAATTAAACACAACTCATAATTATTTATTAGACAAACCAAATAGAAAATATAATTGTATGTTTTATTTATTCGTCCTGAAGTACTTTATGGATCTCTGCGGTTGCTTGATTTAATCATCCTGGAGTATTTTATGGACAGTGATTAGGAATCTGTGGTATCAGCCACAATTTATACGAAACCTAATTGAATCCACTTCAACTAATGGTTCTGCTTTCTTAGTATGTTGTCAGTTTTTCTCATAATTCTTTATTAATGACGGTACTGCACCGGGAAATTAAACTTCCGCGCAGATCACTTTTGGTTCTAGCAATGAAAAGTGAAATAATTGTTTTTTTTGAAATACTTGATATACAAGTTAATAATTCTGAACACATATTTGGTAACGCAAGCTAAATTTACAATTGATTTATTAATTGTCATGCCAACAAGCACTATAAGTACATACAGTAAGAGTTTGAGAGGTTATTAATATTTACAGTACAATTAGGACATGAATTAACACTCAAGACATGAGCTACTTCAAGTAAAGAATCTATTGCAAAATTCATTAATACAAGTGTGTATTAGAAGGCTTTGTTCATATAATTTAGATGTAATCTTTCATTTGTTTACATCGAGAACCCTGCATCTCGATCTGATAAGTATAACTTACAGTCCTTACACTAAAAAAAAAAGCACCGTCAATATAAGCAAATTTAACTTATCCATACAGTAGGTTTGACGGAACCGCTAAAGCCCAAAGGTGTGACGTCATGCATTATATTGCAAGGCTTTCCATTTAGGTGGCGTTGGCACTGTAACCTTTAGCGCGAGCAACTACTATAGCTAACGATATTCTCCGAAGTAATTTTGCAATTTTCAGAAAGGTACTTGCAAGAACATTGCATAGGTGATTCAAGCTAACAACGCGAAAGATGTTTCAGAGTCTTATACTCCTCCACGTGGTGAGACATACACATATTAAGTTACGTAGTATAACCAGGCCAAAAGTCCAAGTATTGTGGGCATCATGACACGTGTGGGCGTGTGTAAGCGTTGGCGTTTGCTACAAAGGACTTGCCCCTTCACCCCGCGCGACCCAATTAACGGATGTAAAAGAACGTAAATTAAATCTAATGTGCTCGTGACCAAATCCCCCAGTGTACTCTTTTGTGGCATGCCTTAGCGCTGATACATCTCATACTTTCTCTTGTAACTGAAAATTTACTTCCTACTAAGCTTGCATGCTCTGGCCCTTAATGACGTAAATCTTGGCCTATTTTCCAACAGCAGCCTTATGTATGCCAGCAAAGATTTATGAACAGAAAAGCGTGTTAAAGTGGTCCTCTTTTTCCATGTGCATATCTCATATTCTCATGGGAAGAAATGTAGGAGTACTTAATGAATAATTAATAAAAGTCAAGGAATAAATGTGCAATAATACATGCAGTAATGCTGCAGAATAAATGCAGTAAAATTTGGATGCATTCTATTCCCATGGCCGTTCTAAAAACAAACTATTATTATGTATGATTATTATTTTATCTACATCATAATAATCGAGATACGTAGTAGCAGAATGCCTTTATTACTGGCTTCCTTATAAGTAAAGAGAAATAAAGGAATACTCTAGAATAAAGCGATAGTCAAATGTTTTAAAAGCTAGTCCTTATGTGAAACAACTGATATTTGGCGCTCTATGCCATCAGGAGTAAAACAAAAGAGAGACGAAACGAAAGACAACTTCCCATTTGAAAAAAGTTTAGGTCCTTTAAATTTGTAACCAATAACAAAGAATATCTCGGAAACGGTTAACTCTACAATCTATATATATTTATTTATTTATACAAATAGATTGTAGAATTTATATATATATATATAATTGACATAATTTTTTGTTTAGTTCGTTTTTGTCTATCTCTTACGGTTTATCAGTTATGCAAAAGCCATCCCTAATGAAAATGTCTTTAGAGGGTATTCTCAGAAAATTAAAGATATACATTTAATGTGTCAGAAACAGATCTTAAATATGCAATATTTTAATCAAAATCATTAGCAATTTTTGAGAAAATAAAAAATTCGAAAAATTTTCCATATAAAGTGCAGTTGAGGTGGAGAATTTTCCGGCTAATCTTCTTGTTGCAATCTTAGAAGATACTTAACTTAAATACTAATTTTAGTATTTAATCAACTTTTCGTTTATAAGTTATGCTGTACACAGGTCTATTTGTAAAAATGTTTTTTTTTTTTTGGATTAAGGGGACTCTAAAACCTGTATTTTTGGTGAAATATCGGTATTGAATCTATAGATTAGATATAGATAGATAATTATATCTAACTAATATGCAAATTGTACATACCTGTTAGAGAAAGCCAAAATGTGATCTTGCATTCATATGCCAACTATTATGAAACCTCTTATTCTACTGTCCGAAGAAGGTGACGCCACGGTAACCTGTGTGACCTACATTTGGGAGGTCGTCGAATTGATTCCTTTGGCCGGCCTGACTGACCCATGAGTTTATTCGGGGGTTTCCCAGGGTCGCCAGGAGAATGTTGGGAATGTTTCCATTATCCCCCGAATTTTCTGTCTATCATCTCCTGCTCCCATTACTTTTTTGTCATCAGTTTCAGTGTTGAAGGACTAGATACGGTATTCGGTGGGTTGCGGCTGGCTTGCACACTGTAGAAGGTTATTCCTCTGCCGTCGTCACAGGATCGCTCTTTCGAGCTCTACCTTCAAGAGTTTTCTGGCTAGGGTCCATTCGGAAAACATTCAGAGGCTCGGTGCTCATGAGTTGGGGTAGGACGGCTTTGGAGGCATTCAATCTGGAAACGTTAAGGGTCCCACCCATGCTTGCGCCCATCATTATTCAGATCATCCCTTCATACTCAAGTTCACGTAAGTCTCAAGGGGCCCCAGTGACTAGGATCTTCCATGAGGTAATCCTAATATTGCACAGACTAAATACGCTTCGATTGTACATAGAGAAAACATCGCAAACATTAAGTCATGCCTGTATCTTTATTTTTGTAGAGTTAACCGTTTCCAGTAGATTTCTTGCTATTGATTTCAATTTTAAAATACTTAAACTTTTATCATCTTTCCTTTCATAGCTATTTTGTTTTACTGCTAGCCACGTGAAGAGAACCGAATTTCAATGGTTTCACATAGCGATAGGCTTTAAAAAATGTGACTCTCCGTTGGTCTAGTATGTACCCTTATTTCTCTCCCAATTACAACTAAGCAAATAATAGAACAATTTCTTCTAATTGGATAGGCTGATTCAGACTGAAAAATTCATTGCCATACCCGGGATTGAACCTCGGATCTTCCGGTCTCTAGCCACTGAGCTACCACGGCTACCATTTACCTATTCCAACAGTTAAAATAATGTTAAATTGTGTTAAAATAATTAAATCAAAGCCAATTTCTTCTAATATTTATCTCTATTAACATGTAGTAGATAACGAATACTGTTTTGTAAGATCAGTTTGTTTACAGAACTGATAGAGAAAGTCATGTGAATGTAACACATCAGATTTTTTTTTTTCTGTACTCACGTCGTTATCTATAAATGTTCTTTTATGAAGTTGACAGTTTATATTGTATCTTACTATTGAAGATAGGATAGTAAAGAAATTAAATGAAATTTATTTCCTATAATACGCTGCTAAGATTACAAGCAATGCCGTATCTAACTTCTGGGTATGCTTAGTATGATGTGAAGATGGACATTACGGTAATGATTCACCGTTCCATTGCTCTTATTGCATTAATTACTGTTATGTTTTAAGCTATTCTCTGGAGGCGAAGCAAGCTGCAACATTAAGAGGTTATGATTTGTGGCCATTTTCTTCGGAGACGACTAACGTATGGTTTGTTCTTGTTTGAATCCAGCTCTAGAGATTATCTAGTTCAGCATCAGCTTTACATTGCAAATAGCGTCACTTGTTCTTGTTGACATAACTCATACTCTACTTGGTAGCAATGTAACTATTGCCTTGATTCCCAAGGGAATCCCTAAACCCAGTCCTCATGGAGCGTAACGGTTTATCACTGTGAAATATCCCCAGTCTGTACATATTTGCAATGTGTCTGTATCATCATAATGTGTATAGTGGCAACATGTCGGCATTTTTTGATAAAATAACATGTTTCGAAAAATATTTACTGTAAATAGTAGTTTGGAGTGTGGAGATTTTCTTAAAATGAAATGGAGTGTTTTTATGGACGCTCTTTAACTACAGTGGTTCTCAGCGGCTCATTCTATGTTGGGCGTGAAAGACAACTTAATTTTGCTAGAGGCCTCTACGCCTTGCGGCCATAATTACAAACGTGTATATATGGCCGCTTGCTTCGTAAGTCATAACTGTTTGACACCTTAGTGGACATGTGTGCCGGTGGCAAGTTCTTTTAACGCCGAAGCTGTAATTGTTACATTTGTGCCAGTAGAGACGCGCGCTGAGGAAGTTTTTTGACGTCAACCGGCGAGTATGACACCTGCAGGGTTTTGCACGTGCGACTGTTTACAGAAATTTCCTGCCACGTGATCGACAGGTAAAAAGGGGAAAGAAGCCCTGCTGAGAATACAGTTTTCATGCGTCGCGTGCATTAGTTGAGTTCAGTTTCGACGAGAAATTCGTAGCGACGAAATTAGCAGTCGTCGCAGCGAATATCGAAAGGAAACTATACGCTAGAATTGTTACGTAAGCATTGAAAAATACAGATATTTGTGAGCAAATTCTGATTGTAATCCAGTTACTGGAAGATATAAAAAGTTATTGGAGAAAAAAAGGGTTTTTTGTTACAATATCAAGTTTGGTACTTAACGTATTTTAGGTTTCTGAACAGTAGAGGGACACAAAGCACATGGACCTTTTACTAAAAGGTGTATGTACTATGTACTAATCGGAAGAAGTAAAAATGCAATTTTTCGCTCTAGGGAGTCGTAAATGCATTTTCTGTGACATCTCGCTGTCGAATTTTTGGGTGGAATACATTTATTTCCCTGCTCACGATACATAGTACAGAAAGTAGCACACTCATGTAATTGCAACACAAAACATTTAAAAACATATATTATTAGTCATCTAGGATGTAAATTCTTTCATAATAAATAAAATATTGTTTTATTAGGACATTGTAATAAGAAACGTAGATTTTATGTTTGAAATATTAGAAATGGAATCATTTACATGGATGCATTTCAAGCTTGCAGTTGAAAATCTTGCAGAAAAACGAGTTGTATACATCTGGAGGCTAAAAATGTCACATCCAGGGCAAAAGGGCCTCCTTCTGCGTCCTACGTGTTTAATTAACTTGGTTGGAATTAAAACGACGACAGCAACGCAACTAAGAACGCGTTTCCAGGTTTTGAAGACCAGTAATTAAGAAGTTGCGATCCCACGCGCTACGAGAGATGACACTGTTCCTCTATTCCAGGCAGAGATCAAATTTGCTCAATGCTCTTTAAATCGACAACTGTGCACTGCGTGGCAAACTGCGCAAGAACAGACAATTTCTTCAGTGCTGTGTTAGCTTGCAACATTTTGCTTTTGAAATACGTAATCTACCTTTCATAGGTATTGGTTTAATTGTTTTTTCATACAATCCGGTGTGTAGGACAGGAGTTGAGTTGGATAGATAGAAACAGACTGAAAAATTTAATGCCATAGCCGGAATTTGAACCACGCATCTTCCAGTTTCTAGTCGGTTGCTCTTCCACTGAGCATGGCAGCATGAATCTTTTAACTTCTGCTTCAAAACCTACTTATATAAATAAAACTTTGCGACATAAAAATACAAATGCATGTACTGAATTGCATAGAATCGTGCCGCTATAAAGGGGGATCTCCAGTATCTCAACAGTTATATGCAACACTTAGCACTAGACATAAAACAAATTGATGCTAAACACGTTAACTTATTTCATATAATGTTCCATTTCCACTGCATTAACAAGTGAGATAAAGTGTAAACAGTTGCGTTTAGCGTTTGTGATCACAATAATGGTAGAGACAAAT
The DNA here is from genome assembly GCA_030762935.1 of Hymenopus coronatus. NCBI lineage: Eukaryota > Metazoa > Arthropoda > Insecta > Mantodea > Hymenopodidae > Hymenopus > Hymenopus coronatus. Next base: position 71,457,499 of record CM060895.1, read on the forward strand.
GAATAAAAGAAGAATGCCACGGTTCCACTTTTATAAGCAATAGAAACAATGTAAATAGCAGCTTATCTGACTGGAAGTTGAGAACTTTGCAAGAATGTAGGAAGAAGATTTCAATTTTTTGCTGACTAAAAGTTCATCAACAATTGCATTTATTTTGTAGTTTACGCAATTTTATCATGATGTACCGACTTAAATTCAAACCAATAAAGAGATTGAGTCACACAGAGCTGGCAACATTAGGTTATATTTAGAAACGATAGACTATCGAAACACTTCGATAGTCTCTTAGAATCCTGCGTCCTTTATTAAGGAGGCTAGTTGCTTGCGGCTGAAATATATTATCTGTTCTCGATGCTGATTTCTCAATTAAAATTTAAAAAACAAAATAATATATTTAAGATGTTTATCGAAAAAAAAATCATCTTACAATGGGGTTCGTGAAGTTTTCGACCAGACTCACAGATGATGTCGGCAATATTGAACAGGAATGGTAGTTATTTTAAGGTTCTTTGGATGGTATAAAATATATCTTAAAAACTGTACTTTCGTTTGCTTGATTTACTTCTGCAAGGTAAACAGGTTGAGCTTTCTTTCTCCGAAAAATGGATAAAATTGAATGTCTTGAAATGATTAATTACTTCATATTAAGACGTTTAACGAGGAACAAAATAACAAAGATACCGGATTAACGCTTCGGAAAGTTCTTCAGTGAAGAAATGGGCTCCGGGGTTAAACATGTTCATTCTTCCGCTTACAAAAGCGAACACTAGAACCGCCAGTTACTCGCACTACTGGAAAAAAATTGTGTTGCATTAATATCTCTATTTTTACTTTCACTACTACGTATATTAAGTAGTTAAGGTCTAAAATTCGAAACTGAGATAAATACACGTTTTGAGACGGAATAAAAATGAAATGTTTACCAAAGAGGCGCGCGCGCACGTGTGTATATCAGTCTTGTCTGTGAATAGCATAACTAGAATTTAAATTAAGGTGAAGTTATTTATGGACGTTCTTTTTAACTGATGTGTTTCTCAGCTTCCCATTCTATATTGGGCGTGAAAGGTCACTTAAATTTCCTCAGATACTCTTTATCAGACTTGAGGTTATCTTACGTGCCGTAAATCTCCGACACGGACCAACGGCTTTACTCCTTCCAAAGGAAGCCATGCTAAGGATTTCATGCTCGAAAAAATCCATCGCCCTCCGTCGAGTTTGAGCCCGCGACTTTGGGAACCAGAGGCTAGCATGTTATCTCTAGACCTTCGAGGACGACTAAATTAAACTGTAAATAAAGGTGGTATTTATTTTAGTATCTTCCAAGGATGCGAAACGAAGATTTTAATTATTTACGAGATAATATTATTTTTTGCACTTAAAGATTTCCAAGATTTTCCTTGTTATTAACTTTTCTCAAATGGGAAATCGTTATTAGTTTTTAAACCATTCATGCAATTAAGAACATACTTTCAAACCATTACATAGCAAGCCGCTCTTAAAAGATTTGACTGTCATTTTAGTTCAGTACCTTTCAAATGTGGAATAAAAAAGCATTTCCACCAATATTGATCTAAATTAAGATGAAGTAGATATAAGAATAGGCTTTTGAAGGTATATTTTGTTGTGGAATAGGTCCAGAAAGTAATGTGACTGTAACACATCATATTTTTATATAACTTCTACAAGCTACTTCTATGAAAGCGTATATTTCATTTACTTCCTGCTAATAGAGATAAAACTATTGCAGATTTTGTAGCACGCACACTGGGGAGCAGAGGAAACAGAATTGATTGTCAGATGTTTAAAGGCGAATGCCTTTTTGCAGGTCTTGATGTTCCATGCCGTTTTCATGTTATCGCGACACACAGCATGGTACCGTAAATATGTTTTACATACTCATGAGTTTCAACAAATCATTGATAAAAAGCATATTCTTCTGCATACTTCACGTTAATGCAGCTAAAAATTTGCAATGCTTTCATTGTATAATTTCTTGTAGAAAGAAAGGAATAAAGGAATGTACAAGGCTTAAGCGATCATTAAATCTTTTAAGAGCTAGTCGCTATGTGATGCAGGAAATTCTGGTTCTCTCTTAACCCAGACATCCTATTTGAGGAAAGCAAAGTAATTTTAAAATTGAAACTAATAAAAAGTAATATCTAAAAATGGTTAACTCCACAAAAATTATATTTGTGACATAAACGTGGAGTACGTTTTAGTCTAAGTATCTGTTGGTAAACTCATTTATAATAAATTGGACTTCGGAGGCTATTGCAGCAATAATCAAGAAACTCATTTTGTCATTAAAATGTATTAAATATATGGCATTTATTAAAAATCATTAGGACCATTTTTGAAAAAATAAACATTTTAGAATATATATCCATCTAAATTACAGTTTGTGACGTAGTGAGTTCTGGAAATTATCTTATCGCATCTTGTAAGATGCTGAACTTAAGGCAACCCGGGTTCAATCCCAAACGACCGCATATGAGATTTCTGGTGAAAAGCGGAGCAGGGGCGGGGTTTCTTCGGCTTCTCCGGCTTCTCCCGCCATCGCATTCCACCGGTGCTCCATCTTCATTACATTATCATCCGTATCATCGCCTGCGGTGCCATATGTAGTAAAAGCCGGCGTTAAACACGATAAAAACAAAAGGAGAAGTTATTAACTGATATATAAATATATTTTTAGTCCTTGGGTTATGCTGTTCATTAATAAATGGACACACACGCGTGTGTATGTGTGCGAGCTCTGGTAGACTTATGCTGAGCCTAGGTATAGTTATCGTATGTCTATCCTTGTAAGGGTTTAACCACAGAAATGTACGGGATTGGTTGAGGTTTGATTGGCGTTGTTTAGATTGATGGCGATAAGGAAGTAGCGCTACACATAGGCTCCTCAACGGTTGCTAATTCAGGAGCAGCATTCTTCCCGCTGGTGGCTTGTTAGTTTATTTTAGTTGGTGTTAAGTTTGTGTATGACCACTCCCATGGTTGGGAGGGGGGAGTACTTAGTTCAGCTTTTTAATGTTGGCTGGTCTGTATCGGCGTTCAATTGGTAAAAAGTCCTCCAGTGCTCCTACAAGGGCGTTATGATGTTGGGCCAACATGGCGTAGAAATTTTGAGCCCGGCGCCTAATTACATCCTTCACATACGGGAGAGCCAAAGCCTTATGTAGAAACCTCACCGAGAAGCAACGACATACAAAGTAGATAGGCCGGAGCCCACAATTTTGTATTCGCTGTAACCAGAGAATCCAGATGTCTGCTGCCATACCCCACACTCCGCACGCATAGAACATTAGAGGGACTATGAGCGCTTTGAAAAGGCTAACTTTACGTGAACCAGCATTCGAGAGGCCAGAACATGGTCTGGGGTAACGAGCGCCCCCTCCCCTAGCTCTGTTCGCGGTTTTTCCATGTATTCACGAAAAGTTAGGCCCTCGTCAAGAGCGACGCCTAGACTGCGGATGGAATTTCCCCATTCTATCCTTTGGCCCTGATCGAAGAAACTGGGCATCTGGGCTGCGGGGATGTGTTTTCTGGTAAACAGAACAGCATGAATTTTGCCTGGATTGACGGAAATCCGCCACTTTCTGCATCAGTCCTGGACGAGACGGAGGTGTATCGGTATAAGGTTGAAGATTCTGCGCGGATTTTTATTTGTACGGTAGAGAAGGACGTCATCAGAAAACTGGGTCATGTAACTGTTAATCCTCTATTTAGAAAACAACTGAAGTGAGTTATTTACTCAAGTTTTTTTATTTTGAATAATATACCTAATAATTGTAAATTAACCTAATAGTTGGTTAATCTATGAAGTCCAGGAATTAAAGTACTGTATGTTATCTCAAAATAATTCGAGACCACCTTGTAGTTCACCGGGAAACATGCGAGTCAATTGAGGAGTTAAATGCCCTATTGGCAGGTTGCCGTAGTACTCAGTGGTTAGGGCAACTGGCTAGTGACCGAGAGATCCGTGGTTCAAATCCCGGCTACGGCATGTAATTATTCCGCCTGACTCAACTTATCAACTCCTGTTCTGCACACTGCTTGTGTGGGAAAAACATTGACACTAACTGAATAATGTTTCTTTCTATTTTACAGTGTTGCCAGGTTCTGTAGTCTTCGGGGCTAACGAGGCAACTGAGACAAATTGCGAAGTTTTATAATAACAGGAAGTGTGCAGTTGTTTTAATTCAAGATATATATTTTAACATACAGAAAACCTTATCTTTATCATACTTTCAATCTTATCTTTATTTAAAATAAAGTTAATATTCAGCAATTTTTTTTATTTTTTCAAAAAAAAAAAAGAAAGAAAGAAAGAAACTGCTTTAAAACAGCAAAATTGTTCTAAAACTTTCTGTTCTAAGAACTGCATAGAGTAATCGTGTTCAAGAATCATCATCTTCGACTCTATATGTAATAATACTCTTCGCTCACCTAGACGGCCCAGGTTCTATCCCAAGCGACCGCATGTGAGGTTTGTGGTGGACAAAGCGGTACTGGGGTGGGTTTTCTCCGGGTTCTCCCGTTTCCCCCGCCATTGCATTCCACCGGTGCTCCATCTTCATTCATGTATCACCAGTGTCACCGCCTGCGGTGCCACAAGTAGTTAAAGCGGGCGTTAAACACTACCAAAAAATACTCTTCGCTACAAGGATGCATTAGCTTCAATTAGAAATTATTCTACAGAGGCTCTTGTTCAAAAGTTATATTTATTCTCAATAGATCATATTAGCATTGGAACATTATACTTTAGTTTAGGTGCTTATGACATTTCAAAACAGATTTTCTTATAGCTATTCTTTCTTACATTTTTGTGCTACAAGCATTTATAGTAATTAATATTTTTTCAATAATTGCTATTATATTTTCGCAGTAATGAAGAGATATAAAGAGTTTTCCATCCTGCAAGATTTCGAGTGATGAATATTTCTCTCTCTATTTTTCTGTCTCTCTTACACAAAACATATTAACTCGTTAAAACTGTACGGTTTAGTATCCATTAAAAGCATATGGATTATGAAAATATTAAGATGTGATCACAGTTTTAGTAAATATATGGATGCTTTATTATTTCCATCAGCGGTAATGAACCTTCTGTTGCTTTATAAACATTTCTGTTTCACTTTCCTACAGTTGAATGTATATATGTGGGTGTTGTATATATGTCACTAAATGCCTAATGCTGAAACCAAATTTGTCTTGAATTATTGTATGCTACAAATCACTACAGAACAGCTTGTGTTTATTGCGTTTAGTTTTTCTCATGCATTATGATTGCCTGGTGAATTAATTCAGTAATTCCTGAAAGCTCCCGTTGATAAAAATGTACGATCTACGATTAAACAGTCGTTAGAAAAATTTAATGGATTAGATACGCATTTGACAGAAAGAAACTTAACAGCAAACAGTTCTACGGTGTCTATTGTGAAAAGGACAATAACCTCACCCCCCCGCCCATTTCCATGATGTTTAATGTCGTTTAACCCTATAGGGCATTTCGGACGGTGAATGAAGAGCATTGTTGAAATGATGATAAAATGGGGCCAAAGTCCCTAGAGTTTAGAGATGCATACTTAATCTTTTAAATAATAACATCTAAGTTATTAACCAATAGCTTTTAAGGTTATAAATAATCACTTTTTCATCTTCTAGGGATAAGAGAAAATCTCGTAAAGCTTTTCCTAACCAAGATTCGAACTCGGGATTTCTTAAATGCGTGACAGACACCTACCCTCACATCAGAGGTGGACAACGTGAATTTTATTACATAATAATAAAGTGGCCTGCTTGATTTTCAAATCTTAATCCCTTTTACTATTATCTGGTTGTCTAAATGTATAGTTTATACTACGATTCCCTATGCGCTCGACAAATTAAAAAATCTGATGTGTTCCATTCACATGACTTTCTCTACTTCTCTGTAAGAAATTATTGTTAAAAAGTTTATGCTTCTATTTATTTCATGCTAATTGAGAAAAAATTAGCACAAATATTCTTATTACTTGCTTCCTTGTAAGTAGAAGCAAAATAGAGAAGTACCCTAGGTTAAAGTAATAGTCAAAAGCTGGTTGCTATGTCACTGAAGTTCCTTTCTTTGTATGTTGACAACTTCCTGTATGAGAAAAGTTAAGTTTTTCAAAGCTGAAACCAAAAACAAGGAATATCTAAAAAAACGGTCAACTCTATGAAAAAATGTATACAACATAAATTGCATATTTTAATGTGTTCTACATTTTTTGTATGGTAAGTTTTTATCCATTTCTTGCGGTTTAGCAGTTATGCAAAATTCCGTAAAATTCACACAGAATAAAGTAGTCTTCAGATATATATTCTATTTGTCAGGTAAATAGCTTTAATATACTATATTTTAATAAAAATCGTTTGAGCCATTTTTGATAAAATCAAAATATTTGGAAAAAGTTCCATGTAAAGGGTAATTTGGATTGGGGGGATTTTTCTCAAACTCTTCGTGTCGCATCCCTGGAAGATACCAAATTTAAATACCAAGGACACACGGACACACACACGGACCTTTTTCTGAAAATGTTTTTTTTTTTTTTTTTTTTTTGGATACAGGGAACCCTAAAACATATATTTCCGATGAAATCTCGGAATCGATTTGTTGGGAGAGTGCAATACCTTCTCTATACACTATGTGCATAGTACGTATAGAGAAAGTAAAAATCTGATGTCGTCCATTCACATGACTTTCTCTACATCTCTGGAATAAAGTATTATTAAAAAGCCTATGCTTCTATTTATTTCATGCTAATCCTTCAACTATCGTGTATATGTGTAAAATTTTAATAAGCTTCCGGGACGCAGTCAACGAGAGAGACGCTAAGGATATGGAAGTAAAGAATTAATCTCGCCAATCGAGACCTCTTATGTGACGATTAATTAAACATTATGGCATTGTATTATTGAACAAGAGGAGATTGATTGTAAGTACACATTATAATGTATGTATATATATATATATATATATATATATATATATATATATATATGAACAAGAGGAGATTGATTGTAAGTACACATTATAATGTATGTATATATATATATATATATATATATATATATATATATATATATATATATATATATATATATATATTAAAACAGCGTGCCTTAACGCATCACATTGTTTCGAAGGTTAACAAATAAAAGTTCACATATATCAAGAAATCTTTAAATTCAATTCATTTATAATCACCTCCTACCATCCAAGCATGGAGGTTAAGAATTTCGTACTAACTAACTGAAGCTAGCCGAAAAATACAGAAAACGTACACAATAAGTAATCCGCTGCCGATAAATAAACTTAACGGCTCTAACAATTAAGTCTGGCGCGAATAACTAATTACAGTTTTGCCAACAGTAAGAGCTACCAACTCCTTATACAGCGGCAAATTCAAACCAGTTAATAATTTTACAACACCAATCCACAGCTTACACCGCACCAAGGACCTTTTAAACCCCCCCCCCCCATATCTCTAGTTCAATATATGTCGGAGGAGATTTTGATTATGGCTAATAAAATTGAAATAAAGTAATACCAAGTCTGCAATTAGATATTAAATTGATTTTTTTTTACTAAAACTAAATATCACCTTTAGATCTTTGTTGTTAAGTATATTGTTTTATTTGTATAGCCCCCTTTAACTTCAATAGTCATTTCGGGGGCTTTGACTTGTGAAACAGCTCATATTACTCGTTTTAGAACATCATTGTTTTATATCACTTAACACACGCAAGTTTACTCTCACATTTATACTTCCAGACTCTGTGAGGGATGGGAAATAATTCTGGTTAAAGAAAAATCCCCCGCCCCAGCCGAGGATCGAACCCGGGGCCTCCGAATGAGTAGTCAGCTCGCTGACCACTCGACTACGGATGCAGCCAACAATTTTTCTTGTTTTATAAAGAAACATGTTATTTTTAAATCTATAAATGTTTTATTCAGCATCCTAATTCACATTATACATTCATCAGGTATCCCGGCACTTAATTACTGTCCACAATTATTAGCAATAGCTATTAGTCACTCCAGCATAATCGGAACTTACTTGACTGAAGCTCTGTAAATGAAGTTTCTCAATTCAATATACTCGGGCGCTATAATTCTCATAGCAACAATTTGCACAAAGGATCAGTCCTGTTTGCTTGACACAGCCCTGTTCCATGCAATTAGGTCTGCATTTGTGCGTAATATGTTGAATAGCAGAAGCTATTCTGTCCCAAATGTTCATGAAGCTTAACATCGGAATCAATTAAAATAGACATGGCCTTTGAGTGTTTATTTCTCACTGCCCTACCTTTTGGGTATGTTTCCTACTAGCAGTTTCATGTCTGTCCGTCCATACGCATGAGAATCGGAACATTAGAATGGGATAAATGTTCCACATACTCATATATAGGAGTCTCAGAAAAGTTGTCACACAGTTCTGAGATTGAAGATGCTACAATTATTTCATAATGTCGTTTTAAGATTCACGGTTACGGTAGTTTTAATGGTTTAACTGAGTTGGGTGTGTCTGACATAAGTTTTATAAGCGTTCACCATACAAGAGGCTATATACTATATTCATTTAGAATAAGCGATTCAAAGTCATATGCCCCTCTCAGATGGCGGACATACATTACCCGCACTTTGCAGAACTTCTACTTTCTCTACACGTTATATGTATAGAAATGGAAATGGCATGTTATTTATGGACGCCCCTTAACTACTATGGTTCTCAGCGGCCCATTCTATACTAGGCGTGAAAGACCACTTAATTTTGCTCAGAGGCCTCTCTATCAGGCTTGAGGTTCTTTTACGTGCCAAAGGAAGCCATGCTAGGGATTTTTACGCCCGAAAAAATCCATCGTCCTCCGCCGGGTTTGAACCCGCGACCTTGGGTATATGAAGTTAGCATTACACCACGGAGGGCGATTCGTTATATGTATGTATATAGTGTATAGAAAGGGCATTTTAATGTACCCAAAAATTTGGTACCGAGATTTCATCAGAATCCAAAAAAAGGTCTGTGTGAGTATATGTAAAAAACGAAGAGATCATTAAATACCAAACTTGGTATTTAAGTTTGGTATCTTCTAAGGATACGACACGAAGATTTAAGAAAATTGCCCACCACAAACTACGTTTTGCTTGGAACATTTTTTGAAAATTCTGATTTTCTCAAAAATGCCTCTAACGATTTTGTTTAAAATATCTTATGCTTAAGATATTTTTATGGTAAACGAAATGTATATCTTGAATTTTCTGGGAATAGCTTCTGAAGACCTGTTCATTCTGGATGACTTTTGTATAATTGGCTAACCGTAAGGGATATACAAAAACTTACTACACAAAAATGTATTAAAACACAGTTTATGTCATATACTTTTTTTTTTTTTTTTTTCAGTGAACTGTTTTCAAGATATTCCGGATTATAGGTTTCAGTTTTAACCACTTAAACTTTTCTTAAACGGAAAGTTATCTTTCCTCTCGTTTCTCGTTTGTTTATTCCTGGTAAGCAAAGATATTGGAATTTCAACTGTTTCACATAGCGACCGGCTTTTAGAGGCCTAGACTATCGCTTTATCCCAGCATTCCCTTATTTCCCTTCTACTTAGAAGGAAACTAGTAATACGACTATTCTGCTAATGTTTACCTTGATTAGCATGATGTAAACGAAATATTAGTCTTTTGAATAAAAGGGTTGTTTACCGAATAGGTAGAGAACATCAAGTTAATGGAACACATAGAATTTTTTCTCTTCTACTTACAAGGAACCAAGTAATAAAGACAACTTCTGCTAATGCTTATCTCGATTATCATGAAATAGAGGAATATGCTTTTTAACAATACATGTTTCTAAGCTTACTTATGCTTATTACTAATAAGGACCCACTGTCACACTGAATGTTACAGATTGAACTTTTTAGTGAAAGTATATCGAAAATAAACATAGTAGTTGAATGTTTCTCCACCATAGGACCAAGTTTAAAGGCTGGAATAACTTATTAATTGTATATAATTCCATACATATATTGGTGCTTAATTTATAAAACAGGTGAATTTTATATCCCAAGTTCCTTCTTTCTTTTTCTTCTTTCTTGAAGATACACATCACTGTTATATGTTACATGCCCATGACTTTCTCTACCTATTTTGTACCAAATTATTCTTACAAAACCTTATTCTTCCTTATACTTAACAAATCAAGAAAAACAGTAGAAATTGCCTTACTGCTTGGTACTTTATAGTAAGGGGAATAAGGGAACGCACGAGGCTAAAGCCTAGTCAATCCTTTAAAAGCTGTCTCTCTGTGAAACAATTGATATTCGGTTCTCATTGCAAAAGCCAAGACTAAAACAAAAGAGAGCTGAAACAAAGCATGATTTCCCGTCTGAGAAGAGTTTAAGTAGTTTAAAATTGAAATAAATAACAAAAAATATCTTTACAACGGTTAACTATACAAAAATACATTATATATAAGTTGTGTATTACAACGATATATCCATTTTTGTGCAGTAAGTTTATATCTATCTATTACGGTTTACCAGTTATACAAAAGTCGTCCAGAATGAAGAGCTCTTCATAGGCTATTCCCAGAAAATTAAAGAAATACGCTTTATTTGTCATGTAAATATGTTAAAATACGATACTTTAATGAAGATCGTCTGGACCTTTTTTGAGAAAAACAAAATTTTCGAAGTTTTTTCCATGTAAAAGTCAGTTTAGGATGGGGTATTTTTCTTATAATCCTCAGCTTGCATCCTTAGAATATACAAAATTTAAACACCAAGTTTGGTATTCAACCCATTTTCCATTTTTGAGCTATGCTGTCCATAGACATACACAATGACTTTTTTCTAATTTTTATTAAGCTTCCTCAAAACATGTATTTCAAGTGAAATCTCGGTAGCAAATTGAAGGGTGGAATACAATGCCTTCTCTACCTACTATAAACGTTTTATATACGTGCTAGAGAAAATAAAAATTCGACTTTCATAACAGCTCATTTTCTCTTCACCGTCTGAAACCTATTTTGCAAATTATCTTTAGGGCAGACTTGCTCGCTGATAATTGTAGACACGTTGCGGAACAAAGTTTATTATCAGCGCCTGGCACAGTACCAGCCAACTGATCGTTGAGCGGAAGACAGAATAAAGCCACCCGTTAATATGTAAAGCTTTTATGGTTTTTTTTCTCGGCCACATGGAAAAGAAAGCCAAGACAGGACTATTTTTACTTTCTCTATACGTACTATGTACATAGTGTATAGAGAAGGTATTGCACTCCACCAAAAATTTCGATACCGATATTTCACCGGAAATATATGTTTTAGGGTCCCCTGTATCCAAAACAAGTATTTTCAGAAAAAGGTCCGTGTGTGTGTGTCCGTGTGTCCGTGTCTGTGAACACGATAACACAAAAACGAAAAGTCGGTAAAATACCAAACTTGGTATTTAAGTTTGGTATCTTCCAGGGATGCGACACGAAGATTTTGAGAAAAATCCTCCCACCCCAACCTACCTTTTACATGGAACTTTTTTCGAAAATTTTGATTTTCTTAAAAATGGCTCTAACGATTTTGATTAAAATTCGTATATTAAACATATTTACCTGACAAAATGTATATCTTAAATTTTCTAGGAATAGCCTCTGAAGAGTAGTTTATTGTGGATAAATTTTACGAAATTTTGAAGAGATGGACAAAAACTTACTCAACAAAAAATGTAGAGCACGTTAAAACACACAATTTATGTTATATAATTTTTTTTCGTGGAGTTCGTCGTTTTTTGAGACATTCCTTATTTTTGGTTTCTGTTATGAAAAACTTATATTCTTCTCATACAGGAACTTGTCAACTCCTAACCATATAAACAAAGGAACTTCATTGACATAGCAACCAGCTTTTGACTATTACTTTAATCTATGGTAGTCCCTTATTTCGCTTCTACTTACAAGGAAGCAAGTAATATGACTATTTCTGCTAATTTTTTTCTGATTAGCATAAAGTAAATAGAAGCATAAGCTTTTAACAATAATTTGTTGCAGAGGTATTGAGAAAGTTATGTGAATAGAACACATCAGATTTTTTGTTTTAGATTTATTTTAGCTACAAAAAAAAACAGCCTATCTATGATATAAATCTGACGTTGATCAGTTCACCCTGAAGACGAGGAAGATGCACTTCCTCGAAAAGTTGGTGTCAAGCCAAGTTTTTACCTGGCTAGAAGCCCGAGAAGATTTTGAACTGAAGTTAGTCCCTTATAAGTTTAATAATGTGAATATCTCATAAGGTTTGTTAAATATAGTTATAATTACTTTTTTCAGTAAAACATGTATTTCTGAGTTTGCCAAAGTATGATTCAGAGAAATAAGGTTTCAATATAGTTATTATTTACTGGTCTCCTTCAGAACATTATTTCTGTTTGTACCAGTTTTATTTGTGACTAAAACAACAGACTATTCATTTCCACTTCAGTCACTTTTTCTGCACCTTTCTTCTTTACCATTTGAACTTTGACCGACTGAGGTTCCTTTTTGGTTAACTTGCCACTTGCGCTGCTAAAATTGTAAAAGCTTTACGAAGTGCCGAGTCATTTTCTCCTCCCTTCCGGTTTAGGACTTACAATTAAACTACAAAGAGAATGCGAAATGTACCTGCTGCCGTGCCAACTGCGTTTCCCATTAAAAGGTCCTTCTCTTTTTTCCCCATGCGTGGGAACTGAACCAAATCAATATCCCCCCAACATGTACGTGTGTTTGTGTATGTACTTGCGTAATTGAAACCCAGTAAGGTCGTCGTCTGCTCAATTCGCTTCACTAAAACTCGAATGCCAGTATTTATTTTGTTTGCTTCACAAAACATAAATGTTTAAAGGCATGTTTTGTAAGCAGTGTTCTTCTTTAACTGCAAATTTAAATGTTGTTACGCCTTATTGCCTTACCAGATCTCATCTACCACGTGATCCATGTTTAAAATAACTTTCGAGAGTATTCATTCTGGAGCAATTCTTGAAACATGGGTTTTCCTTTTAATATTGTAACAAAACTCGTTTAAATACAATGACAACTCTATATTTCTTCCACAAACAAATTAAAATTAACTGTCTTACTTCAAAGTATTCGTAAGTGAAACTAGACTCCCAGTAAAACTAAACTCTGGGCTTCGTTCCCCTTTTTATACCTCTCGGTCACGTAAACAGGAAACTTTCAGAAGCAGTTGCAAGTGTCACAAACTCACTCATATGTAACAATGCAGGCTTTGATGTTAAAGAACCTTCCGACAACACATTCATCTTGTACACAGCTGCAATATCAAAAGAACTTGCTGCCAGCATACGTGTCTACTAATTCAGGTGTAACAATGGAAGGCAACAATCAACTATGGCTTACGAAGCAAGTCGTTCACAAACGTTCAGCGATTACGGCACTATGGTTTAATCACACATATAGCCACTTATTGACTGTAAAACAAATTCCATATTTATTTCATTCGATAATCACTACCAAGCTTAAGGGTTTCATATGGCATTCCAGTAATATTTTAAATGAACAATATTATATTAATTTCTCTGCTACGTACCATAAGCAAAGGAAGATTTTTAATCCACTCAAAATTTTATGTCGGGATTTAACTGACATCCCGGAACCCAGGGTACGCGCGAGTGAGTGAACAGCGTAATTCAAAAACGAAAAGTCATTTAAATACCAACCTTTATATTTAAGTTCTGCCTCTTCCAAAGGATGCGACATTAATTCTAACTATACTTTAATGGAACAACTTTCCGTTTACTTTCTAAAAATGACTAACGATTTTGATTGAAATAACATATATTTAAGATATTCTCTTAAAATCGAAATGTATGTCTTGACTTTTCTGGAAATAACTTCCAAAGTCATCTTCTTTCTTGATGCCTTTTGCATTATTGATAGAGGAAATCTTACAACACAAAAAATATACACTTCGTAACAACATAAGTTTTATGTAATTACATATTTCTGTGGAGTTAACCATTACGGAGACATTTCTAGTAATTATTGGGTTCATTTTTCAATACTTATGACTTTTCCCAAATGGAAGCCGTTATTCGTTTTTATTTTCCATTCCAGGGCATACAAAGGGATTATAATTACATAACCTAGCACTAACTCTTCAAATTTTTGTCTATAATTTATACCTTTTGAACCTAATAGGAAAATACGTAATAAAAGAATTTCTAATGATTATCTCCATTACCATGAAGTAAATAGATGGACAAGGTGCTGTAAGAGTAATTTGATGCAGAATTGGTAGACAAAGTCATGTAATTGTAACACCAGGTTTTCAGTGGCATTGTTTTCATTAGAGTAGTTGCAAAGTATACAATTATATAGTTAAGTTAAACTGATATCCAGACAGAGAATTAGATGAATATTTCATGTTTATTAAACAATGTTTCTTGAAACTATTTAAGAGAACTAACCCTTATATTTATTATAATATTTTATTAGTTTATTATTTTGTTTATATTTATATTTTTGAGTTAAAAAGTAAGTATTGATAATACAAATAAAAATATTGAAGCACCATTTGCATTAAGTGTTCATAAAAGTCACCAATAATTTAATGGCTGGTTTTATGGCAATGTACTAACTTTGATTGATAGATGAGTTCCAAGCCTAAATAATTAAATGAGCTGATCAATCATATGGTCCCACTTATTTTTATTTCGATCGTTATAGGGCATAATCTTTAGAAAGCATAAGCTTACGGTTTTGCCGTTAATAACGGAATGAAATAAATTAAATATATAACTAAAATTACAATGATTAAAATAATATTAATAATAATATTAGATAGTATTAATAATAGCATTAATAATAAGCTATAGTTTCTACAGCGGATGGGAACACATCCGGCACTACTCTACATTGATCTATTGCAGGTACCACCCCCAAGAAAAAGGGATGAGGTGAAGAAACCTCAGAAGGCTACAGGCCACAGGCAGAGAGATAATAGAAAGGCGCGGAAGTCCATAAGAGTTCCAAGCTCGAGAACCCGGCCCTCTACTGGAGCTTCCCACAGAGGGGAGCAAGCAACCCACAAGTGTTCATGAGTATTATTTTTTGAGCCAGAATCTGGCACTGCCCTAACATACACACCTATGTAAAAGCACACCTGAAAAATTAGAAAAATTAATTAAAGAGAAATATGAAGTGAAAATCGTGATAGATGCGAATTCTCCCAGCATTCGCCTACCGACCAGGAACACCACGAAAAACCTAGGATCAGAGTAAGAAGTCTCGGGAATCGGACCCAGAAACATACGAATACAAGCATTACGCGTTAGTGCGGAGTCATCTCAATTACTATTCATATTGACATGTCATTTTGATCGGTATTCATCAACTTTGTCTATGGTATTGAAACTCAACAGTTCTCTAATATTATCATATTCTAAGTGATCACCCCTGTATTCTCTCATTCTTCGTAAAATTTTATTTCCTTTACTTTTATTAGTCGTCGGTGACTTCTTGTCGAGATTCAAAGCAGTGAAGGTACAGTTATTGTTTTCTAGAACAATTCAAAAGTCTTTAAACTGTTGCATTCCTAAGTAATGCTCTACTTAATGTTCCACAATGAGAACTAATGGGTTAAATAATTAGATCACCAGAATGATCAGGACATATTATATTCTAAGAAATTAAAAGGGCTAACCTGTTCAACTGAAGCGGATTATTATTATTATTATTATTATTATTGTAATAATGATAATAATAATAATAATAATAATAATAATAAAAAGTGCCGCAACAGTAGTCAGCCTCACGTTTGCATGAATAGAGCAGGTGGAGAACTTTTTCAATCATTATTGGGACAAAATGTGGTCAGCATCACGCAGTCACCATTCACGGCTGCTTGAATCCCCAGATTTCACCTATCGCAGCTCTGAATGGTCACTAGCCATATACATGGACGAAAAACAGCATTCATAAAATAAAATAAAGAAAGAAAAATGGACCAGGAAAGCCTAAAGCAAATTAAAATGTGTAAACAGCTAGTTGTTATGTGATAACGTTGAAAATGCGTTTTATTTACATCATCATGATTTAAAAAATGTACAAAAACTTTTTGACAAGTGGGGATTTTCTTGAAAATCTTTGTGTAGCAGCATCCTTGGAAGCTACTGAAATTACATACCAAGTTTTCGTTTTTCAGCTATGCTGTCCGCAGACGGACCTCTTTCCAAAAATGCTTTTTTTTGGATTCAGGGAGAACCAAAACATGTATTTCCAGTGAAATTTCGGTAACGAATTTTTGGGTTTATTACAATACCTTCTCTGTACACTATGTGCATAGTGCGTGTAGAGAAAGTAACAAAAAATATCTTGGAAATGGCTAGCTTCACAAAATTACATTTAAGCAAAATTGTATGTTTTAAAAAATCTACATTTCTTGTATTGTAAGATTTTGTATATCTCTTATGCAATACAGAAACTATCCAGAATGAAGGGCTTCAGAGCTATGCTAAAAAGTTCTAGATATATATTTTATTTGTCATGGAATTATTTTCAATATACGGCAATTTAATCAAAAGAACGTTAGAGCGTTTTTCAGAAAATAAAAAATTACTAAAAATGTACCAGGTAAAGTTAGTTTGTCCTCGTGTTGCATGCTTGGAAGATACTGAACTTAAATAACAAGTCTGATACTTAATCGACTTTTTACTTTTGAGTTATGCTATATTTGCATACAGAGACAGTCACACTTATAAACACACACAACAGGCATTTTATAAGAATGTTTTCTGTTTTGTTTTTTGTTTTAATTCAATAGCCTTCTCTTTCAAGATATGGGGTTGTTATGCGCAAAAATAAACATTACAGGAGACCAGTAGGTTTACTTCCTTTCCAAAGGACGTAAATACGTACCCCATAATATTGTTTTCTCTATATGTCCACCGCATATAACATTCTTGACTACATTAGTGCTTGGAATTCACGTTGCAGCCATGATATAGTTGCCATCCTAGTTTGCACTTACATACTCTTATTCCCATTAGTGTTGCCGTTTCTTTTACAACAACCTTCCTGCATGCTCTTTCCACTTCCCATTGCTACTCATCCTTAGACCTAAATAGTTATTCAATTACCACTTCCAGCTTCCTTTTCTTATTGTTTCATTTATATACCACCCCCTCCTCAACATCTAAGTGATATCGGGGGCTTTGCATTAGAAACATTGTAGGCTTTTTACGTTTTAGTACGTTATCTACACATACTATTGTACATAGTGTATAGAGAAGTTACTGCATTCGACCGAAAAATTCGATACCGAGATTTCACCGGAAATACATGTTTTGGGTCCACATGAATCCAAAAAAAACATTTGTTTGTGTGTGTGTCTGTGGACAGCATAGCTCAAAAACGAAAAGTCTGTTAAATACCAAACTTGGTATCTTCGAAGGATGCGACACGAAGATTTTCAAGAAAATCCCCCCCTAACTACCTTTTACAAGGAAAAATTTACGAACATTTTTATTTTCTCAAAAATGGTTCTAATGAGTTTGATTAAAATATATATCAAAGATATTTACCTGACAAATAAAATGTATATCTTGAATTTTCTGAGAATAGCCTCTGAAGATTACTTTATTCTGGATGATGCTAAACCGTAAGAGATGGACAAATACTTACTACACAAAAAAACGTAGAGCACATTAAAACACACAACATATGTTATATACATTTTCTTCGTGGAGTTCATTGTTTTTTTTAGATATTCCTTGTTCTTGGTTTCAGCTTTAAAAAAAAAACATACTTTTCTCATACTGGAATTTGTCAACTCCTGTCCATAGAAACAAAGGAACTTCAGTCACACAGCAACCAGCTTTTGACTATCCCCTTAACCTATGGTACTCCCTTATTTCGCTTCTACTTACAAGGAAGCAAGTAATAAGACTATTTCTGCTAATTTTTTCTCGATTAGCATGAAGTAAATGGAAGCATAAGCTTTCTAACAATAATTTGAGAAAGTCATGTGAATGGAACACATCATATTCTTTTTCTCAAACACACACACATTCACTCGCACTTACATACTTCCAGACACTGTGGGGGATAGGGAATAATCCTGGTTAAAGAAAAACTCCTCTTTTAAACACCATCAGTTTAGATTTATTACTTTCTCTGCCACGTAAATACGTATCCTAGGTACAGAAGGTATTTCTTCCACACAAAAGTTCAATACCAACATTTCATTGGAAATACATGTTTTGAGCGCCTCCCGATTCCAAACAGCATTTTATAACAAGGTCTGTGTGGTGTGTGTACGTGTGTGTTTGCCTGTATGTGTGGAGAGCATAGCTCAAAACACGAAAGGTAGATTAAGTACCAAACTTGTATCAAATTTATCTTCAATAGATGCGACACGAAGATTTTCGGGAAAATTCTCCACCCAAACTATCATTTAACTACTATTTCGATTTTCTCAAAATGGCACTAACTTTGTTTTTATTAAAATGCCAAATACTAAGGCTATTTAGATATCAAATAATAATGTACCTTTAGTTTTCTGCATTCTGGATAACGTTTTCGAAACTCGCAAGTCGTTACAGATGGAAAAAAACTTACGTCAAAATTAATGTCACAAAGTTTTTTTTTGGAATTAATCATTTCTGAGTTATTCCTTGTTATTACTTGGAATGTTAAAGTACTTACTTTTCCCTCAGTTGGTTTTCACTCGTTTTCTAGTAAAGGGTAAAAGCCCTCACATAGTGACGTACGTTTAAATCAATTTACTATCGCTTTAGACTAATGTATATGCTTATTCCTTTGTTTTCTATGGAAATATGTAATAAAGGCATTATGTATATTTGCCTGGATTAACTGAAGTAGTTTGAAGAATATGTACTTAAAGAATAGTTTGTGGATGGATAGAGAGTGTAATGTGAATTTAACACATCTGCATTTTTTATTTATCGTTCTTCCCCATTCTTTACATTTCTTTTTATTTCATTTTTCGCTCTTTGTAATCCTATTATGATATTTCCCTGCCATTAGATCAACTGGGTACGCTAATTCCGGAATCTCTTTGTTTGCTATAACTGGGCAAAGTTGATTACTGCTTTTCACCCTGTCTATTATGTTATTAATGAATAGATGAAATAGAACGGGACTAAATTTGCAGCCTTGTCGTAGCCCTAGTTGTGGCTCTAATCACCGATATTTCGTTCTTTTCACATTTTATGCTGATTTTTACCCCTTGTAAATATTTCTCAATTTCCTATATAAATTTATGCCAGGTCCGTGCTCCTTAATTTCTATACCAGCGCTTCTCTGTTTATTGTGTCATATGGTTTTTCAAATCTTTGAAGAATATGTATACGTTCTTTTTCCTATTTAAATATTCGTGTTATTTTGTATTATGAATATGTTATTTACGTCTTCTGAATCCTGCTTTAGATATATTTTATTCTCCTCTTCCAACCAGTCCTTTAAATTGTCTGCTAGTAGCCTTGTATAGCGATCGTTTGCCCCTTCGGTTTGTTTATTCCTTTTCTCTCTCTACATAATGGTGGTAATAAGCTTAGTTTTCCACGTTCTTGTTCATTACTCTCATCTTGTTAAATAAATATTTTATTCCATTTTGCGCTTCTACATATATTTTCCAGAATTCTCTCTGAATCTCATCTACCCATTAAAGTAACCGCTATCCACTTGCAAACTTTGGCCACTGAAATCTGCCCATTCAGCCAAGTATCAGTTATTTCTAACTGTCCCAATACTTCACTATCCCTAATAATCTTGTTTACTTATCCTACAAGTTTCGTGAAATACTTTTGTCATTCATACGTGTAACTCATTTCTTCCTTTTTTTTCTTGTTTACCCCTCTTACCATTTCCCATTTTGTTTATTTCCTTCCCTTCCATTGTTACCTACAACTTGTTTATTGGGCAGAAAAATATAGTGACATCTGATTTTGTTTTCTGAAACCGTTTAATTAAACCAATTCTACGAAGGTTTGTTATTTTTAATAAGAAGTAAATATAAAAATCTGATGTGTCCTATTCACATGACTTTCTCTAGCTGTTCCGCAAGCAAACCTTTTATCTACAACATGCTAATCAAGATAAACATAAGCAGAATTATTTGCGTCCTTATAAATAGAAGGGGAATAACAGAACATACTAGGCTAAAGAATAGTTTAAGTCCGTTAAAAGTCGGTCTCCATGTGAAACAATTGAAATTCTATTCTGTTTGCTTGCCAGGAGTAAACAAACGAGAAACGAGAAGAAAGATTTCTTCCCGTTTGAGAAATGTTTAAGTGGCTTAAAATTGAAACCACTAATCCGGGATATCTCGAAAATGATTGTCTACAAAAATGTATATATAACATTAACTGGTGTTTTAAGAAGATCTACATTTTTTGTGTAGTAAGTTTTTTGTCTTATGGTTTGCCAGTTGCACAAAGTCATTCAGAATGAAGAGGTCTTCAGAAGCTATTCACAGAAAATTCGAGATGTACATTTCGCTTATCATATAAAGATCTTAAACATAAGGTATTTTAATCAAAACTGTTAGAGCTATTTTTGAGAAAATTAACATTTTCGAAAAATGTTCCTTGTAAAGGGTAGTTGGGAATATGGGTTTTCTTGAAAATCTTCGTGCCGCATCGCTTAAAGATACACACATTTGGAAACTAATCAAATTTTCGTTGCTGTCTATAGACACACAAACAAACACACACACTCTGACAGACATACTCACGGATTTTTTTCTAAAATGCTCTTATGGATTTAGGGGGTCTCAAAACAGATATTTCTGGTTAAGTCTCGGTATCAAATTTTAGGGTGCAATACAATGCCTTCTCTATACCCTACGTGCACCCGTTGCCAAAAAATGAGTCATCCCTAGATTCCATGTGCTGATCGAAGAGTTTCGGGTATCTTCGTAAAAGCTGTTTTCACAACGCACACAAAAGAACTGAACAGTGGCCAGTGACTGACAGTGCAATGGTTAACTTCTGAGTACTGGAAATTGCTCTCGAAACAACGTAACGGTGGCCGAGAGGTTAAGAAGGCCTTTCTTCTATTCATAAGTTCCTAGGTTCAAATCTCGCGGAGTTTGTCATTTTCGTTATGTTTGTTAATGTTATGGCTGGTTATGTAGAACATAATATTGCAATAATATAATTTTGGCATTTGAAGTCATGGGCCTATCTATGCACACAAAGACATAATTCTACTAACAACAGTGATAAGTAACTAAAAATATTGTAAATAAGCTGTTATCTTATAAAACTGAAACACAAATCACGAACACTATTAATATCGGCTGTGTGAACCCGTATAACTGCCCACAAACTTCGGGGCATAGACGAAATAAATGCCTACAGCAATGTGGGCAAAAAGCTACAAGTGCCCAACCTTCTTAAATTTTGCCCAGAAGGCATATTTTGTCCTTCATCTATTTACAGTTATTTGGAGCGCAGCTCCCGTTTTATCTAAGCCGATACATTCTCAATAAAGAACACATTCTCTTTACCTTTTTCTAAAAATGTGGTATTTTACAGGAAACCCTAAAGCATGTGAAATCTCGGTAACGAATTTTTGGTTAGAGTGTAATACCTTCTCTACCTATATACCATGTACTATGTAGAGAAAGTAAAAAGCTATGTTTTTTGGAGAGGAAACTATGCTGAGTTAAGGGGAGTTCTGGGGAATTTTACTCTATGGTGCAGCGGTAAATATTATATAAGCAGGATTTTAATTTAACTTGTGGTCCCTTGCTACAACATCTTACACAAGAAAGTAAGGTTGGATAAGGGAGGTGTGAAGAATGGCGCTACAAACAAAAGACGGATAAGGTGAAACGGTTCACATATCGACTACACCGAGGAGGACGTTAACAATAACCCGATGACTATCGGTAAATAGGGTGTCTAGGCTGGGAATGCTGCTTATCATCAGCATCTTGGTAGTGAAATAATCTCTGGCTTCGATCTGAAACAGGGGTCGAAAAATTTTTCTTAAAGCCCACACGTGACGTGGCGTGTCGAAGTGCTGTTTAGACTTTTCTGTGTTTACAAGCTGAGTAATTCATTTACCGGATACCACACTGTTTACTTTTCGTGTTGTCTATCCGGTGTATTCGCCCACGTAATTCTATACGTCTTTGTTTGGGCACAGTCGCCCACTATACAGGCACAACTTGCTTCTCTTTTATTACTTTATTACTTCACTTCATTAAGTTATATATCTGTAAAATTTAGCAAAGCCATAGTTTCAAAGACATCTCTTTGAAAATGATAGCTTGCATAGTTATTATGCATTTTTAAATTATTTATATAATTTACGTTTTAGAGTAAATGAAGTTAAAAATGTATATCACATCCCATATTTTATACTAAAGACTAAATACTTGATAAGAACCTTCTGTACTTTCCAACGCACGTTACTCTATCAAAGTAAATACTACTCTTTCTCAAAATTACGGCTTTATTATTTTCTCTAACCGCACTATGTACATAGTGTATAGAGAACGTATTGCACTCCACCCAAAAATTCGATACCGAGATTTCATCGGAAATATATGTTTTAGTGTCCCCTTTATCCAAAAAAATCTGATGTGTTCCATTCACATCACTTTCTCTACATCTCTGCAACAAATTATTGTTAAAAAGCTTATGCTTCTATTTATTTCATGCTAATCGACAAAAAATTAGCAGAAATAGTCTTATTACTTGCTTTCCTGTAAGTAGGACAGAAATAAGGGAGTACCATAGATTAAAGTGATAGTCAAAAGCTGGTTGCTATGTGACTAAGGTTCCTTTATCTCTATGGATAGCAGTTGACAAATTCGTGTATGAGAAAAGCTAAGTTTTTCGAAGCTGAAACCAAAAACAAGGAATATCTAAAAAATGATCAACTCCACTAAAAAATGTATATAATATAAATTGAGTGTTTTAAAATGCTCTACATTTTTTGTATGGTAAGTTTTTATCCAACCCTTACAGTTTAGCAGTTATGCAAAATTCCGTAAAATTCACTCAGAATAAAGCAGTCTTCAGAAGCTATTCCCGGAAAATTCAAAATATACATTTTATTTGTCAGATAAATATCTTTAGTATACGATATTTTAATCAAATTCGTTACAGCCATTTTTTAGAAAATCAAAATTTTCAAAAAAAGTTCTATATAACGGGTAGTTTGGGATGGGGGTATTTTTCTCAAAATATACGTGTCGCATCCCTGGAAGATACTAAACTTCAATACCAAGTTCTGTATTTTACTGACTTTTTGTTTTTGAGTTATCGTATTCATAGACACACTGATACACGGACACACACGGACCTTTTTCTGAAAATATTTTTTGGATACAGGGTACCCTAAAACATATATTTTTGGTGAAATCTCGGTATCGAATTGTTTGGTGGAGTGTAATACCCTCTCTATTCACTATGTACATAGTACGTGTAGAGTAAATAAAAGGCACTTTCAGAAAAAGGCCCGTGTGTCACTGTGTCTGTGAACAAGATAACTCAAACGCGAAAAGTCAGTAAAATACCAAACTAGGTATTGAAGTTTAGTATCTTCCAGGGATGCGACACGAAGATTTCGAGAAAAATCCCCCACCCCAAACTACCCTTTACATGGAACTTTTATCGAAATTTTTGATGTTCCTAAAAATGGCTCTAACGATTTTGATTAAAATATAGTATATTAAAGATATTTACCTGAAAAATAAAATACATATCTTGAATTTTCTGGGAATAGCCTCTGAAGACTACCTTGTTCTGGATGCATTTTACGAAATTTTACATAACTGCTAAACCGTAAGAGTTTTACAAAAACTTAACACACAAAAAAAGTAGAGCACGTTAAAATAATCAAATTATATATTCACATTTTTAGTTGGGTTGATAATTTTTTAGATGCTCCTTATTTTTGGTTTCATCTTTAAAAACTTACGCTTTTCTCATTCAGAAATTTGTCAACTCCTGTCCATACAAAGGAACTTCAGTCACATAGCAACCAGCTTTGACTATCACTTTAACCTATGGTACTCCATTATTTCGCTTCTACTTCCAAAGAAATATGTAATAAGACTGTTCCTGCTAATTTGGTTCTCAATTAGCTTGAAGTAAATATCAGTATAAACTTTTTAACAATAATATGCTGCAGAGATGAAGAGAAAGGCATGTGAATGGATCATATCACATTTTTTTTAAACCTATATGGTAATTTTGAATGAATGTTGGAGATGCAATTTTATTATTTTGAAACAAATTAATACAAAATATGATCGTAGGAGCTAGAGGAAGTTTTCCTAAAAGGAAAGTGCAGACCGCATGAAAACACACGATTTATTTTTGTGATGTTATTCCTTGTTAATTACACTGATTTTGAAATACTTATAAGTTTTCTCGTATAGGAATGATTCGTTTATTACTTTCTCTATACATACTATTTACATAGTGTATAGAGAAGGTATTGCATTGTACCCAAAAATTCGATACCGAGATTTCACCGGAAATACATTTTTGAGACCACGTGAATGTAAAAAAAGCATTTTTAGAAAAATGTCCGTGTCTGTGTCTGTCTGTGTGTATATATGTCTGTGTGTCTGTGGGCAGCATAGCTCAAAAACGAAAACACCGTTAAATACCAAACTTAATATTTAAGTTCAGTATCTTCCAAGGATGCGACACGAAGATATTCAAGAAAATCCCCCCACCCCCAACTACCCTTCACATGGAAAAATTTTCGAAAATTTTGATTTTCTAAAAAATGGCTCTAAGAATTTTGATAAAAATATCATACATTAAAGATGTATACTTGAAAAATAACATGTATATCCTGAATTTTCTGGGAATAGGCTCTTAAGAATACTTTATTCTGGATGAATTTTACGAAATTTTGTGTAACTGGTAAACCGCAAGAGATAGACAAAAAGTTACCACACAAAAATGTAGGGCACATTAAAACACACAATTAATGCTATATACATTTTTTTCGTTGAGTTGATCGTTTTTTTAGATATTACTTGTGTTTTGTTTCAGCCTTAAAAAACCTATAATTTTCTCATACAGGAATTTGTCAACTCCTGTCCATAGAAACAAAGGAACTTCAGACTCATAGCATCCATCTTTTGCTATCACTTTAACCTATGTTACTCCCTTATTTCGCTTCTACTTACAGGGAAGCAAGTAATAAGACTATTTCTGCTAATTTTTTTTAACAGCCTGAAGTAAATAGAAGCATAAACTTTTGAACAGAAGTTTGTTGCAGAGATATAGAGAAAGTCATGTGAATGGATTACATCAGATTTTTTTTCTCCTAGTGAAGCAAAGAGAAAGAACGACATTAACTACTGTAATTATTATCATCATCATCATCATTATTATTTGAATCATATGCTGCATCTTTTGTTTTTCTTCTTTTATTCTTTGACCATTTTCTGCGAAATGTTTTAGGTATTTCGAGAACTAAAGCCTACATCCTGGTAATAATGCAGTGTCATTCGGCAGGTAGCAAACAGTTTTTAAACCCAGGGGTCAGTAAGCGTTTAAACAGTTTTCACTTTCACTTGTATATTTGTATTAAGGACCGTATGGAAAACAAAAGATCTGATCCCCCCAACTCCCAGTACAGGTATGGCGTTTTATTTTCTCGGAGTTGTTTCTCATAGTGATTTGCCTTGACCTATGTCTCCAACCACCTTACGTGTGCGAAACGGTGTTTGGGAAATGCTTTCAAACTCTGTATGATGTCTTCATACTTACTACCGAAATTAGGTCAAAATACTTTACTTTACCCGTCATTAATTCTTGTGGAAGAAACCATTTAATTTAGAGGAATATTTTTCCGATCACGAAACAAAATAGTGTAGTTTTGTTTGAAATACTTCTATAAAGTACATTCTGCCGCGGTATTGTTTGGCGACGTGCACGTTAGGGTGCCAGTATGTCGCTGTCAGGTGAGTCTACCTGGAGTTGGTCGAGGGTTAATGTTGGTGAATTTCTCTATAGTTAGTGGACATACCTGCAAGTTCCCGTGATGGCACCGGCTGAGCTCCTTCTGGTAGCTGATGAATCTCTTATTCAGGCGGGGGGGGGGGAGAATGACAGGGTATGTCACACGGTTGGTAGACTCAATTAAAGAGAAACTTCACTTATTCACTGGATACTTATTTATTCGTTTCATGGGTTCTTTGAGGCACTAACCCGACAAGCAACTCCCGGCATAATTAACCGCGAAAATTTTGATTTTCTCAAAAATGGCTCTAACGATTTTGATTAAAATTTCGGATATTAGACATATTTACCTGACAAATGAAATGTATATCTTGAATTTTCTGGGAATAGCCTCTGAAGAGTAGTTTATTCTGGATGAATTTTACTAAATTTTGAATAACTGCTAAACCGTAAGAGATGGACAAACACTTACTACACAAAAAATGTAGAGCACATTAAAACACACAATTTATGTTGTATACATTTTTTTCGTGGAGTTCGTCGTTTTTTGTGACATTCCTTATTTTTGGTTTCTGCTATGAAAAACGTATACTTTTCTCATACTGGAACTTGTCAACTCCTATCCATATAAATAAAGGAACTTCATTGACATAGCAACCAGCTTTTGACTATCACTTTAACCTACAGTTGTCCTTTATTTCGCTTCTACTTACAAGGATACGAGAAATAAGACTTTTTCTGCTAATTTGTTTATCTGATTAGCATAAAGTAAATAGAATTATAAGCTTTTTAAGAATTATTTGTTGCAGGGATTTGGAGAAAGTCATGTGAATGGTACACATCAGATTTTTCTTTATATTACATCCACGTGACTATGTTTTACAAAGCTAAAGTCTCCTTCTCCGGTTTAAAAAGTAGAGTCCCTAGCTTTCTCGTACTTATGTCCTTAATGCATTAAAATGTTTGTTACTTTTAGCCACATGTGCAACTTTGAAGAAAACAAAAGCTGCCCTACAAGGTGAGGCCTTCCAACTGAACGTATATTTCCTATGCGTATGTTAAATATGATAAATTAATAATTAAACTAATATTATATGTGTTATACTAAAATACTGTCGCAATACTAAAAGAAATGTAATAAGTTCCCTTCCAGCCCATGTGCTGAAAACCTTACTGCAAAGATTTATCTCGACACAAGTTGAATATGACGTAGGTAGAAACTATGCTTTAATGATAATAGCTTGTAGAAGCTACAAGAAAATTAAAGATAGCAGATAGAAAAACTGAGTATCCCATTCACATGATTTTCTCTAATCAAGATACACCTTTGGTTATGTTTCTTTGTTCCTTAAAAGTAGAAGCAAAAGAATGGAACACACTAAGCTAAAGCGATAGTCAAAAGTTTTAAATGCCGATCGCTACGTGATGATACTTAAATTCCCTTCACTTTGCATGAACAAGATAAAAATGTCAATAAATACATCATTTTGAAAAAAAAATCTAAGTGTTATAAAGTTTAAACCCAATAGCAATGGTTTGCACTGCAACAAATATATATGGAATATATTGTGTATGTTAACGAGATATACAGTCTTTTGTATAGAAGGCTTTTGTCTATCTTTTACAGTTTACCAGATATGCAAAAGTCATTAAGGATGAAGAGGACAACATGTAAACGTATACATTTGTTTGCCATGTAGATCTTTTTAATATGCAGTATTTAATCAAAATCCTTAAAACCATTTTTCAGAAAATAGATAATTTCGAGAAATCTTCCATGCAAAGTTTAGTTTGGATTGGGACATTTTCCTGAAGATCTTCGTTTTGCATCCTTGAAAGATGCTAAGCTTAAATACCAAATTTGGTAATTAATAGCGTTTTTGAGTTATGCTGCCCACAGGCGTGCGCGTGCACACACCACACGCACACACACTTATACATACGGATTTTTTTTAAAAATATGTTTTTTTAATACAGTGCTTCAAAACATGTATTTCCGGTGAAAACTCGGTATAGAATTTTTTAGTTAAATACCTTCTTTACCTAGTATGTACATATATAACATTAGATTTTTTAGCCATGTTGCTCACAAGCAGACACGCAGTTTTTTTTTTTTTTTTTTTTTTTCCTAAATGGTTTTTCGTGGATACAGATTACATTAACTTGTGCATTTCCAGTGAAATCTCGATATCGCATTTCTACTTTCTCTATACGCCCTATGTACATAGTGTATAGAGAAGGTATTGCACTCCACTCAAAAATTCGATACCGAGATTTCACCGGAAATATATGTTTTAGGGTCCCCTGTAACAATAAAAAAAGCATTTTCAGTAAAAGGTCCATGTGTGTCTGTGAACACGACAACTCAAAAACGAAAAGTTGGTAAAATACCAAACTTGATATTTAAGTTTAGTATCTTCCAGGGATGCGACACGAAGATTTTGAGAAAAATCCCCCCCACCCGAAACTACCTTTTACATGGAACTTTTTTTCGAAAATTTTTATTTTCTTAAAAATGGGTCAAACGATTTTGATTAAAATACCGTATATTAAAGATACTTACCTAAAAATAGAATGTATATCTTGAATTTTCTGGGAATAGCCTCTGAAGACTACTTTATTCTGGAAGAATTTTACGGAATTCTGCATAACTGCTAAACGGTGATACGGACAAAAACTTAACACACAAAATGTAGAGGACGTTAAAACACACAATTTATGTTATATACATTTACATTTTTTTTTTTCGTTGACTTGGTCGTTTTTGTAATATTCCGTGTTTTTGGTTTTACCTTCAAAAAACATACTTTTCTCATACAGGAATTTGTCAACTCCTGTCAATTCAAACAAAGGAATCTCAGTCACATAGCAACCAGTCTTTGGCTACCACTTTAACCTATGGTACTCCCTTATTTCGCTTCTACTTACAAGGAAGCAAGTAATGAGACTATTTCTGCACATTTCTCGATTAGCATGTAGTAAATAGAGGCACAAGCTTTTTAACAATAATTTGTTGCAGAGATGTAGAGAAAGTCATGTGAATGGAACGCATCAGACTTTTGATAGAAAACTAGTTACGAATAGCTGCGTTTTGCTCTGAAGTCAATCCCTGAAGAGTATTTACACCGCCACTAGTTAGAGTAGAGAGCAAGTCAGTAAAATGTGTTGAGAGCGTGGAAAGCCAGAATGAAATATATGGTCAGTTCATAGAATTCCTCTTCAGATGGGACCAATGGTTTGTTTAACCACGATGTCGAGTTAATCACTTAGGACAGTGCAGCGTGACAGGTTCTAATTCCTATGTGGTTAGGAACAAGCGAGGGAAATTTATTCGCCACTGGAAGTCCACAACTCTACATTCAGATGTTTAAATATACATGAGAACTTCAGACCCGCATCCCTTCCCTTTACGTAGCTCTATTTCCTGGCTATATCTTAGGAGAGTTAGGCTTTGAACAGTTAACCAGACTCTCTGCTACTACAATGCCAACATAAAGAGGTCATCGAAAAAACTGATAATACTCAAGCGATATAATTGCACCACTGGCTCTATCAATAACAAATTCAGATATGTAATTCTGTATTACAGTGTTATATAGACATTGGGTTATAAGTACAAATATTTGTATTAGTAATTAATATAAGTACAATAAGCATCATTATATCAATATGTACTTTATTTGCGGACTTATAATTTTACTTATTAAGGGCAGTATGTTTTCAAATTTGTTAGCACCCCCAAGTAGCTGTGACACACACAAGACATATGTATTTATTTTATCTAATAGCCGATCGGAAGGAGTAGTCTCGAATCGGCAGGCCTCGTGTAGAAAATATTGTATCGGAACTGAGTTTGAATGTTGTTTTTTTTTTAAATTAATTTGTACTTCTTTTATGTATATATGAGTACATTGACTCAATATTGGTATGATAAATTAATAATTTGGCATGAAGGAGATTTTTACCAGTACCTATCTACACATTTACTGTTCTTTTATTTAGGATTAAACTCTTTAAGTAAGTAAATACTGCATGCACATTATCTAGGCCAGCAGGAGAGTAATAAAATGTGAAAACATGTAACAGACAGGAAAAGAGAAAGAATGGTCTATAATGATAGGCGTTAATGATTTTGAGGCGCATCTAAGACAATTAAAAGAACATTAGAAAGTAAATTATGCGATTGGTTTCTGTGAGAAATGCTAGACGTAGAGAGAAAATAAGGACTTAACATATTGAAAACCACATATGAAGTTGCTACTTATAAAAATCTGATGTGTTCCAATCATATAACCTTCTCTAGCTGTCCCACATGCAAAAACTACTCTTACAAATTATTATTCCTAAAACTACACCATGCTAATCAAAATAAACATTAGTATAAATAGTCTTACTATTTGCTTCCTTGTAAGTAGGGAAATAAGGGAACACCTTATGCTAAGTCGATAGTCAAATCTTTTAAAAGCTGGTTGCTATATGAAATAATTCAGGTTCGGTTCGTTGTGAAAAAAGTTAGTTTAAAATTGAAGCCAATATATATGACATAAATTATGTGTTTTAACGAGATCTACATTTTTGTGTATTAAGTTTTTGTCTATCTCTACCAGTTTAACCGTTATGCAAAATTCTGCAAAGACTTACCCTGAATAAAACGGTCTTTAGAGAATATTCCTAAAAAATACAAAATATACGCCTTAATTATGGTGTAAATATATTTAATGTATGGCATTTTAAACAAAATAGAACCATTGTTGAAGAAAAAAGCAAACAAAATGTTCAAAAATTGTTCCATGTAAAGGTTGGTTGTGAAGGGGGGATATTCTTAAAATCTTAAGTGTGCATCCTTGGCAAATAATAAATAATAGGTAGGTAAATATCAAGTTGGTAATTAACGGTCTTTTCCTTTTTGATCTCTGCGTCCACAGGCGTACACACACCTACCTTTTTCTAAACAGCTTTTTTTCGGTCTCAGGGTACTCGAAAATATATATTTCCGCAGAAATCTAAGACATCAAATTTTTGGGTGGAATACAATACCTTCTCTAGCTGCTGTGCTAGAGAAAGTAAAAATATACGTATCTCTACCCTAACAGCCTGTACATATTCTATGATACTTTTATTTACTTTAACATGTAGATATTTCAAATAATATACAGATTACAATGAATTCCACTCCAAAAATTTGTGACCCAGTCATAAAACTTTCTTTACTTATTCTGCAACAAACTTTTCTTAGAAAAGCTTATTTCTTCATTAACGCTATGATTAGCGAAATAAACATTAACATAAATAGTCTTATTGCTTATTTCTATGAAGATAGAGTGGAAATAAGAGGCTACACTAAGCTAAAGTGATAGTAAAAACCTTTTAAGAATTGCAGGCTATTTAATGACATTGCAATTCGGTTCTTTTTGAATTTCCTAGAGATCCCTCTACATGACAACTTTGCGTTTGAGAGAAGTAAGAATAAGTAATAGAAACATAACAAAATACAAGGAATATCTTGGAAACTATTAATTTTACAAAAAATGTGTAATAGTGAATAAAAGGGCCGATAGTAGAATAAATATATTAGAAATGAAGTTTTTAAGAGCGGCGAATTGATACTCAGTAAAAGACCGCAGTAGAAGTGGAGACACACATAAAGAATTGTAAATTATGCCCTCTTAAATATAGTTAAAACATGCAAAACAAAATGGATATAACATTTAGATAGGACGAAAGAGTGTCGAATAACCAAAAGAGCCAGGAAATTATGCACTTGTAGGTAATAAATCAAGGAAGACCAAGAAGGCAGTGGACTGAAGAAGTCAGAAGGATTATGCCGTGAAGTTGATAATGATTTTTACTTTCTCTACACGTACTATATACATAGTGTATGGAGAACATATTGTAATGCACCCCAAAATTCGATACCGAGATTTCACAGGAAATATATGTTTTGAGACCCCCTGAATCCAAAGAAAACATTTTTAGAAAAATGTGTGTGTGCAGCATAGCTCAAAAACGAAAATACCGTTAAATACCAAACTTGGTATTTAAGTTTGGTACATTCCAAGGATGTGACAAAGATTTTCAAGAAAATCCCCCCTCTCCCAATTACTCTTTACATGGAGTTTTCTTCAAAAATTTTGATTTTCTCAAAAATGGCTCTAACGATCTTGATTAAAATATCGTATATTAAAAGATATCTACCAGACAAATGAAATGTATAACTTAAACTTTCTGAGAGTAGCCTCTCAAGACTACTTTAATCTGGATTAATTTTATGGAATTTTGCATAACTGCTAAAACCGTAAGAGATGGACAAAAACTTACCACACAAAAATGTAGAGTACATTAAAACATACAATTTATGTTATATACATTTTTTTCGTGGAGTTGGTCGTTTTTTAGATATTTCTTGTTTTTGGTTTAAGCTTTGAAAAACCTTTCTTATTCAGGAATTTGTCAACTCCTGTCTATATAAACAAAGGAACTTCAGTCACATAGTAACCAGCTTTTGACTATCCCTTTAACCTATGTTACTCCCTTATTTCGCTTCTACTTACAAGGAAGCAAGTAATAAGACTTTTTATGCTAATTTTTTCTCGATTAGCATAAAGTAAATAGAAGCATAAGCTTTTTAGCAATAATTAGTCGTAGAAACGTGGAGAAAGTCATGAGAATGGAACACATCAGATTTTTCACCAATATGTTCTAACCTTTTATACTGTCTCCCAATGGTACATTAAAGAAAATTGTCATATTTCTTTTTCAGAATAATGCCGCAAATTAATAATAAATTATCACATTATCAGAAATGGTCTTATTACTTAGTTCCTTATAAACAAAAGAAACGTTTTAAAATGTGATTGCTATGGAATTGAAATTCGTTCCTTTGCAGGGCCAGAATTGACAAGTTCCTGTACGAGAAATGTTTAAGTCTTTTAAAACTGAAACCAATAATAAGGAATATTTCGGAAACTGTCAAGTCCTCGAAAAAGTGTATGTGACATAAATTATGTATTTTAACGAGATCTATATTTTTGTACAGTGTTATTTGTTTTATTTTTACGGTTTTGTATTTCAGCAAAAACCATCTAAACTAAAGAGGTCCTTAGAGGCTATTCCCAGAAAATTAAAAACATATATTTTATTTGTAATGCAAATATCTTTAGTATACAATATTTTAATCAAAATCGTTAGAGCCATTTTTGAGAAAGTCAACTTTTTCGAAACATTTTCCATGTAAGGCGTTGTTTGGTGTGGGGAAAATCTTTGTGTCGCATCCTTGATTGATACCTGCCAAACTTAAATAGAAAATTCGGGCGTTCAACATTTTTTTAGTTTTTGAGCTATGCTGCCCCCCCCCCCACACACACACATGTTTCTAATTTGTTTATTCAGGAGGTCTGTCTGTCTGTGTGTCTCTGGGCAGCATAGCTCAAAAACGAAAAGACCTTTAAAGCTCAAACTTGGTATTTAAGTTTGGCATCTTCCAAGGACGTGATACGAAGATTTTCAAGAAAATTCCCCCACCCCAAACTACCTTTTACAAGTAAAATGTTTTGAAACTTTTGATTTTCTTAAAAATGGCTCTAACAATTTTGATTAAAATATCGTATATTAAAGATATTTACCTGACAAATAAAATGTATATCTTGAATTTTCTGGGAATAGCCCCTGAAGACTACTTTATTCTGGATGAATTTTACGGTATTAAGCATAACTGCTAAACCGCAAGAGATGGCGAAAAACTTACAAGACAGAAAGTGTAGCTCACAATAAAATACGCAATGTATGTCATATATCTTTTTTTCGTGGAGTTGATCATTTTTAAGATATTCCTGGATTTTCGTTTTAGCTTTGAAAAACTTATTCTTTTCTCATACAGGAATTTCTTAACTCCTGTCCATACAAACAAAGGAACTTCAGTTACATACCAACCAGCTTTTGGCTATCATTTTAACCAACTATATTCAGACATGTTCGTTGGGCGACATGTCAGGCGAATGTGCAAGCCACAAAAGCAATGGTACACGATGCTCTTCGAAGAAGGATTGTATATTCCTCACAGTATGTGGCCGGGCATTGTCCTGCTGTGGCCTATGGAGTTTCCTGAAGTAGGGGGTGTACCTCGGGCTCCTCAACCACCTACAGGTACCGGTTGCTGTTCAAAGTGCCCTCAATTCTAGGAGGTGAGATCGGTTGTTGAACCGATGGCGCCCCAAACCATCACACCTCGTGTTTTTCCGCTATACCACTCAACAATGCAACCCTCCAGGTTGTGCTAACCATGGTACCGTATGCGGCAATCACTGTAGAGCAAGTTGAAGCGAGACTCGTCCGAAAAGTCTACATTTTGCCACTCAGCACCCCAGTGACGTTCACGTGCCCATTGCAGTCCAAAGAGCTGGTGCAGAAGCCAAAGTAATGGCATGCGTACAACCAGTCCAACCTGCTGCAGAGGGCGACGAACCGTTGATGCAGACATGTTTACGCCGGTTGCAGTGCTCCAGCTCGAGCCAATACTGTGGATGAAGCTGTACGGTCCGTTATGGCCAAGCGGTCATCCTGAGCTGTGGTCATCTTTCGAGGTCCACTCTTCGCATCGTACGACCTTCATCTATCCACTGCTTCCACACACGCGTCACTGTCGTAGCAGCATGCCCTGCACGAGCCAAAATGCCTTGGTATGACAAACCCGCTTCGCGGAGACCGATTATTCTGCCCTGTTCGAGCTCGCTCACATACTGATATGGTTCCTTCTGAGTCGACGAGGCATACTGGCACTCGCTTTGTTGTTTCTACCTTGATTGACAGCTCTGCGCTGACTACACTTGGTGCAACACTGACCTTGTCGGACCGACACGACAGGGCTCTACACATCTCTCTGCAAACCAAATCACTTATTGCTTGCACTCTGTTCTGCACTTCCACCAAGTTTGGAGTTATTTGTGAAATTCTTTCTTGGTGTTGCAATTTTCACAAACCGCAGTGTATAATAACTGGTAAAAATTTCAACAAGATATCTTACATCTGTGGATTTTCCAAAGTTCCCAGATACATCACCTTAATGTTAACTCATCCTAAGCGAGATTCGAATAATGAGATATGTAATTATAGTATATGGTAGAACCAATAATGCTAGTATCACATTTTAATTCTCTACGCTTAGAACTTCGTGCAGCTTGTATTTGACACGCCTTATTTATTACAGGGGTAAAGTAAGTGAAATAACAATACACAGTCCATGAAAAAGTATTCCTGCTAATGTAAAGTCTCCAGTTTCATTAACATGATAACTGGTGAGATTATACCTCATTCTTTACAGTAAAGTATGAAGTCATATTATCCATTTAATTTGGCCAAAAGCATAAGGGGAAATGGATGCCGTTTAATTACGCTAAGTAACACAAGCCCTGCTATCTCCAGCCTTTGTTGGATTATCAGGTAGAGCGTCACGCGATTAGCGTAGATTTGTTTCCTTCTAATGCTTCCTTTAGCATAAACCTTATGACAACGTATGTAGCTGATTAAACAGCTGAGGCTCTAACAGAATCCCTGCTTCTATATTTAACATAGCACCTTTGCAAAGAGAGAGGCAAAAACGTGTTTGCAAACCTATTTATTCTTATTTTCTCCACCGAGTATTATGTACAGATATGCAAAGAAGCTATTGTATACATGTTTTGAGATTACCTGAATCAAGAAAAGCATTTTAGAAAAAGGCCCGAGTGTATGTGCTTGGGAGCAGTATAACTAAAATTCTAAAACTTCGTTAAATACCAAACTTGGAATTTTAAGTTTAGTACCTACTAAGGACGCGACACGAAGATTTTCTAGACAGTTCTCCCAACCCAAACTACTCTTTACATGGTAACACTTTCGAAAATGTTATCTTCCACAAAATAGGGTTAACATTTTTGATTAAAATATGTAGATAAAGGATATTTAAATGATAAATAGAATGTATATCTTGAATTTTATGGGAATAGCCTCTGAAGACCTGTTCATTCTGGATGAATTTTGCTCAATTTTGTATAACTGGTAAACTGTAGGAGATAGACAATGCTTACCACACAAAAAATATATATCTCATTAAAAACACAATTTATGTCATTTGCCCTTTATTCGTGGGATTGATATTTATTGTTATTGGTTTCAGTTTTAAAATACTTAAATTTTTCACATGCGGGAATTTTTCAACTCCTGGCAATGCAAAGAAACGGATTTTATCCACATGGTATCCAGCTTTTAAAAGATTTGACTATCGCTTTAGTCTAGTTTATTACCTTATTTCACTTCTACTTACAAGAAAGCAAATAATAAGACTATTTCTGTAACGTTTATCTCGATTAGCATGAGGTAGATAAGAGTACAAGCTTTTCGATAGTAATTTTTTTACCGAGATGTAGCGAAAGTGGAATACATTAAATCTCTCTCTCTCTCTCTCTCTCTCTCTCTCTCTCCCTCTCTCTCTCTCTGTGTCTCTCACTCACACACACACACACACTTACACCCACATTTGAATCATAGTTCCAGACTCTTGGAAGCATAATAGGGAATTATCCTGGCTAGAGAATATACTAATACACTGTTAAATACACACACACATACATTCACTCTCACATGCATATTTTCAGGTCTTGTGAGGCATAGGGAAAGATTCTAGTTAAAGATAAATTCCTCGCCCCAGCTGGTAATCGAACCTGGGAGCTCTGGTTGAAAAGCGAGAACGACCACTCGACCACACACGCAATCTCCTATTAAGCTCTTGTTAATCGATATCAACTTTCATTGCACATTTACACTTCATTGTAGGTGTTAGAAGTATACACCAGGCTAACGCGATGTTCAGATGTTTAAAAATCGAATTGTTACGTGATTGTCATGACCACGATAAAATATGAATAACGCTTACCACTTAAAACAGGGAAAGTATTTGAAAATTCAAAACAGTAACACCAAAATGGTTAACTTCACAATAAATATTTTTATTTGATATAAATGAGCGCTTTTATTAGATCTACTTTTTTAAGAATTAATATTTTGTGTCTTACGGCTTACAAATTC
Organism: Hymenopus coronatus; assembly: GCA_030762935.1. Taxonomy (NCBI): domain Eukaryota; kingdom Metazoa; phylum Arthropoda; class Insecta; order Mantodea; family Hymenopodidae; genus Hymenopus; species Hymenopus coronatus. The sequence continues at coordinate 71,494,534 of CM060895.1, forward strand.
CACAAAAGCATGAGGCTGCATAGGTGCAGTCCCAAAAAATGTAACTCATATATTTTATTTTATTTTTTACGTAAATATCTTAATATTTTTATTGAAATCATTGCCACCATTTTTGAGATGATAAAACCTAGTTTGGTATGAGAAAATTTTATTGAAAATGTTCATATAACATACTTGCAAAATGCTAAGATCAGCCATCAAATTTGGTGTTTAACGGAGTTTTCGTTTTGAGTTATGTTGTTCACAAACATGCCCGCGCACGAACTTTTTTATTCAGAGGATCCGAAAACGTGTAATTCTAATAAATCTCCAATAAAATGTTTCGGTGGAATGCTCTGTTGATTATGCGATTAGAGAAAGGAAAAAAAAAAGTATTTTCTCTAGAGTTTGCTTATAATAGGCACAAGTATTATATTTAACCCAAAAATGGGATTTATAAATATTAATGAAAATTAATTTTCAGGAAAACATTCGTGGTGTTTAAGTGTGTGTGAGCAACATAATTAAAAAATCTAACGTGTTATATTTACCTGACTTTATCTATTCTGCAACTAATTATTCTTAAAAAAGCTTATTCTTCCATTAGCTTCATACTAATAGATAAATTTAAGAGAAATTGTTTTTATTATTCATTTCCTGTAGATAAAATGGAACTATTTATACACTAAGCTAAAGCGAGCCAAATTTGATTAAGAGCTGATGACTTTGTGGGGACACTGAAATTAGATTCTCTTTGCATGATCTAGAGGGGGAAAATAAATAAGTAAATAAAACCAATAACGAGAAAAGTAATAACATATTATTTGTTTTAACGAGATCTAATTTTTTTTTTGTAGTAAGATTTTGCTATCTCTTACGATCTTCTTTCGGCAAAAGATTTAGAACAAGGAGCACTTTACAGGCCCTTTACAGAAAATTTAAGATATGCGTTTCATTTGTCATGAAAATGCCTTAAAATAATAAGGGTAGGTTAGAATGAGGATTGTTTCTTAAAAATCTTCGTGTCGGATCACTGAAAGACTCTGAACTTCAATACAAGGATTGATATTTAACAGTTTCTCATTTTTGAGTTTTCTTGTTCAGAAGCACAAAGGAATTTTTTCTATAAACTTTTAATCAGGGGTCCTCAGAACATGCATAACACCTCAATATTCCAATTTTCGAGTGGAATGGAACATCTTCTTTCTCTACTAAACATAAAAAAAGAGGGATGGATACCAAAACTTAATGTGAAATTTGTGTTTTGTTGATAATCATACAGCTCCGTAGATATATTTGTATAGACCCTCTGTTACTCTTGTATTTCAGAAATAAATTAATTTTCTTCCTCCACTTCTCACAGCTTATAAACGCATTCAGAATAATACTCATATAACTTGTGGGTTATTAGGGTATGTAGATGGCTGCAAAAGCACTTTCTCCTTGATCTACAGAGAAAATGGATCCCAAGCGGAAATAAATCCGAAGGAGAGGAAACCCCGTTTGGCCACACCCTTGGTGTTCTCTTTGCATTGCGGCATTATATCTGTGATGCAGGCAGTCATCTGGATGACGCAATTCCTTCCAGCATCACATGCCTCCCTTACTTGTCACTCTCTTGTACCAGCTTCGCCCCATCAAATATGACATCTTTATGACACCTATCTTGAACATAAAATATAGATAACATGGAGGCTCTCAAACACTGACGGGCAGAAGCTGTTACACCCAAACGCAACAAAATGGAACACCTGAAGAACGCTGCATGTAAACTACTTCTCGATAATTATAGTAACCGAACGTTCATTGCCAGGTTGTCCACGCTTACAACTAGGATCTCGCATAAAAAGGAAAATTCCAATGGATGAATGGACGGATGGACCGATGGGATGGGTGGGTGGATGTGATGAATGAATGGACGGATGGATAAAAATATGACACGTTGTTTATGGACGCTCTTTAACTGATGTGGTTCTCAGCGTCCCATTCCAAATTGGGTGTGAAAGACCGCTTAATTTTGCTCAGAGGCCTCTCTATCAGGCTTGAGGTTCTTTTACGTGCCGTAAATCTATAACACGGGTCCAACGGCTTTACTTCCTTTCCGAAGGAAGCCATGCTAAGGATTTTTACGCCCGGGTTTGAACCCGCGACCTTTGTCTACCACGCAAGCACTGCCCTATTTTCCTCTATTAGTACCATTACGAACACACTGCATTGTCAACACAACACAATTATATACCATGATGCGCTAACTTCGATTCTGTCCCGCTATTGGTCCCAAAAGTGTCATCCCTATTCATTACCAAGTATTCCTTAATGAGAATGAATCCACATTAAAGTTATCTGTATACCTTCAAGTATAATTTTATTGTATATGTTTTGAATTTATTTGGTTAATAGATTATCTGATGAGCGTTATTTTGCTTAGACTGGGTTGTGAACAGTCTTCCCTTAAAACAGTCCGCGCTTATGCTGCGTTAAGACTTTATTGCGAGTGTAATTCACAGCAACAGACTGAGCATTGGTAAAGAAAACGAATATATACGTTTGTTTCTCTGGAGATGCGAAGGGAAAGAAAAGTCTAAATTAAGGATAGAACAGCAGCGCCATACGAGGCGAGGAAAACACAATGTCAGGTTAGCATATGTTGCACGTAAACCCGTATGAATAATGCCATATGCCTCAGCCGAGGCAAGAGGAGCTGTGTGTTGAACACAGGAAGGTATGTTTCGAAAGCAAAAGGAATAAGGAAATGTGTATCCCATTAAGATAATTACTGAAATATATGAACAAGTTTGCTATCCCTCTTGGCGAGTTTAATTAACACTTCGAAGCTGCAAATATTAAGTTTGGTGTTTGTACAACGAAATTAGAGAACGGAAATGGCAAATTTCCTGACATAGAATGAAGATTATTTTGGGTCACATTACGTAACAAATATAGGCGCGGAAGAACTTGTACAGGAAACTCAAGAGTATAAACGCAGTGCCGAGTTAAACTTTTGGGGTTTAGAGCAAATTCATGAGCATAACTGAAATCTAACTCAATGAAACATAAGTTCGTTCATTAGTACCATTAAAACGTTAATGTCAGAATTAAAATCTGATAGATTTCATTCACATGTCTTTCTCTCCCACAACAGATTATTATTTTATCTTTGATATGTTAATCGAGACGAACATTAGCAGAATGCTCGGGTCTTTGTAGGTAGAAGAGAAATAAGGTGATAAACTAGGCTACAGCAATGGTCAAATCTTTTAAAAGCCAGTCGCTATGTGAAAAAAAATTAGCTTTTCTTGCCAGGAGAAAACAAAGACAGGCGAAAAGAAAGGTAACTTTCCGTTTGAGAAAAGTTTCAGTAGCTCAAAATTGAAACCAATAACACTTGACTCAACAAAAAAGTTGTCTAAGGCGTAAATTGTGTGTTTTAACGAGATCTACAGTTTTTGTGCAGTCTCTTACAGATTACCAGTTATATAAAAGTTACACAAAAGTCATCCAGAGAGAACAGGTCTTCAGAAGCCGTTCTCAGAAAATTCACAATATGCATTTCCTTTGTCATAAAATATCTTAAAGCTGGGGAGGAGTATTTTAATAAAAATCGTTAGTCATTTTTCAGAGAAAAAATTCGAAAAATGTTCCTTGTAAAGGGTAGGGGGTCTTTGAGTCGCATCTTTGGAAGATACCAAACTTAAATACCAAGTTTGGTATATTATCTTTTGATTTTTGAGTTATGCTGTCCACAGACACACACACACACATCTACACACGGATCTTTTTCTAAAAATCCTTTTTTTATTAATTCGGAGGATACTAAAACATGTATTTCGGGTGAAATCTGGTATCAAATTTTTAGGTGTAATACAATACCTTATCTATCTGCTATGTACAATGTTGGTACATGTGTGGTGGAGAAAGTAAAAATCGTGTGCCTTACATCCACATGACACTTTCTACCCTGTATTGTTTATTAGTGTCTATACGGACTATTGTTACGAAATCTCATCTTACTATCTTTGCAGAAACACCTAAATTACACATTTAATTAAAGTGTCGCTGTTTTGGTGTGTGGCGTGTTGGTCTACCTCGGAGTCGATCAAGGATTAGCACCCGTGAAATTCTTTATAAATAAACGTTTACACACCTATGAAGAGTCCATTGTTGCGCCAGCTATGCTCGTTCCTGTAAAACACAAGTTGCCTCTTACTCAGGGGAGAAAAGAATGTCTGGGATATGTAGCACGTGGTAGACTCAAGAAAAGAGATATTTCACTAAATGAATACTTTTATTCTTCTTTGTTGCTGGTTGAGGCACTAACCCTACGAGCGACTCCCGACATAAACATTCGTGAAAATGATGACATAATTATTCTGAGTGCTAGTTTCCGCGTAACATTTATGATAAGTCTTGCCGGCAGAGTAACATTTACCCTACGAATTCACTATAACAAGTAACAATCACAATATCAAAAACCAAGTAACCCAATTTCTTGTAAACGCATCACTTTAATACCTATAACCTCCAATATTGCACTCATTTCTGATTGGCTAAAAAGAAGCGCGAAAAATAGCGTTGTCACGTGACTGACTGGGTAATTTCTTTGTATTCCACCCACGTGACCAATCTTTATAATGAGAAAGTACCGGTTTCCAGAATATTAGGGGGATAAACTTTCCTTTAACCTTCAGCCTGTTACTTGTCTCTCTGATGCTCTAAAAATCTTGCTCTACAATGGCAATTGTGTCTGTAGCATTAACAAAGCAAGTAACTTTGACGAGCATAATAGAAGCTTCTACACCCTAAGATTCTGCGTTCTACTGAAGCAGATAATTCTCATATTAAATCTATACAAAACTAATAATTAAACTAATAAGATACACAGCGTGTTAATATACTGTAGCAAAAGATACAAAGAGAATAGCGAATTCAAATGCTTAAGAACTAGAAATAGATGCGGGCCTTAAAATCCTTCACATGCAATTGCAGAAATAATTGAAAGTTGAAGCAAATTTAAGATGAGAATGCACTGAATAATTTGAATCACTAATAACGAAAATCTCGGGCATGGCTTAGACGAACTAAAGTTATTTGAAATAAATTGTGGGTTTTAAAGATATCCCTTTTACTTTCCCTATACGTACTATGGACATAGTATATAGAGAAGGTATTGTAATGCACCCACAAATTCAATACCGAGATTTCATCGGAAATACATGTTTGGGACCCCATTAATAAAAAAAAAGAGGATTCTTTAGAAAAAGGTCCGTGTGTCTGTGGACTGCATAGCTCGAAAACGAAAAGACCGTTAAATACCAAAATTTTTATTTAGGTTTGGTATCTTCCAAGGATGCGACACGAACATTTTCAAGAAAATCCCCCACCTCCAAATACCCTTTATATGGAAAACGTTTCGAAAATTTTGATTTTCTCAAAAATGGCTCTTACGATTTTGAATAAAATCCCGCATAATAAAGATATTTACATACCAAATAAAATGTATATCTTGAATTTTCTGGGAATTGTCTCTGAAGACCACTTTATTATGGATGAATTTTGCCGAATTTTGCTTAAATGCTAAACCATAAGAGGTAGGCAAAAACTCACTGCACATAAAATGTATATCTCGTCAGAACACAAAAACTATGTCCTTTATATTTTTGTTGTGGAGGCAACCGTTTCCGAGATACTCCTTGTTATTGGTTTCAGTTGTAAAGTACTTATATTTTTCTCAGGCAGTAAGTGTCCGTTTTTCTTTTGTTGTACTCCTAGCCAAACAAAGAAGCGATTTGCAATGACAACAGCATAACAACTTTTAAAACATATGACTATCGGTTTAGCCTACTTATAAGAAACTGAGTAATAAGAACATTCAGCTAATGATTATCTGATTAGCAAGGTGCAGAAAGAAAAATAATCTATATAAGAAGTTTGTAAAACAGCTAGAGTGAGTGTAACACATCAAAAATTTTTAAAGGTCTCAATTTTGCGAGCTATTATCTTCAATTGTTTCATACATATTTTAGAAGATTCTCAGCTTCTCCCTTTATATATGTAAAGCAATATTTGAATACCCTCCTGTAATTTCTCCATTTACATTAAACATAACAATGAAAGATTCCTTCCAGTCATAAGATTCGATAATTGTCAATTAAATTATTTTGTTTATACAATGTTTGTTGCAATAATAGGACATAACATATTATATTGATTATTTCATCCTCACAGTACTGTCTCATATACCCAAGATCGCGAAGTCAAAAACGGCGGAGGACGATGAATTCTTTCAGACGTAAAAATCTTTAGCATGACTTCCTTCGGCAGGGAAGTAAAGCCTTTGGTCCCGTGTCGTAGATTTACGGCATGTTAAAGAACCTCAAGCATGATAAAAGAGGCCTATGAGGAAAATTAAGCCATCTTTCACGCCCAGTATAGAACGGGACGCTAAGAACCACAGCGGTTAAAGCGCGCCCATAAATAAAACTCCATTTATTTCACAATATTGTATGCCTAATTCTTGTTTTCTACGCCAGGTGGAAGTATATAACAATAAATGATAAAGTTTCAGTAATCAAAGTGATAAAATGAGACCACGGAATTCTGAATTTCCATTTAAAAATAGGTTACATTACGCTACATAAGTATAAATATTTTGAAACAGTGTTTCATAACCATGATTTTAAATAAATAACCTCGTTTTATTCGTGAAACAATCAAGGCAAATTACTCTTGATTTCAAATCTCTCAGCATTTTATTGCTTGCGAGTTTATCGATGATTTGGAAATCACTCTTGTTATTCCTTTGATAAGTTATATTAAGGCGAAATATGTTCTTCTAGAGATCTCATAAAATAAACTTTTACGGCGTTATTATTAAGTTTGATCGAAGTTCTCTCCGTATCTCATATACAATAAATGAATACGATAGAGAGATGTTTTCGCGTCTTATATAACTGAAGTCTGAGTTACTATTTGTCGAAGCCTTCAGGTAAGAAGTTTAAGTTGTAACTTTTACTTTCTCTACACGTACTATGTACATAGTGTATAGAGAAGGTATTGCACTCCACCAAAAATTCGATACCGATATTTCGCCGGAAATATATGTTTTAGGGTTCCTGTATCCAAAAAAAGTATTTTCAGAAAAAGGTCCGCGTGTGTATGTGTGTTGGAATAGCCTCTGAAAACATTCATTCTTCTTCATTCTTGATGAATTTTCTGAATTTTGTATAACTGGTAAAACGTATCAGATAGACAAAAACTTATTACGTAAAAATGTAGATCTCCTTAATACACACAATTTTTGATATGTGTATATATACGTATAAATGTAGATTTCCTTAATACACAATATTTTTGTTATGTGTATATGTACGTATAAATGTAGATCTCCTTAATACACACTATTTTGTTATATATATTTCTTCGTGAAGTTGACCGTTTTCGACATATTCAGTTTTAAAATACTTTTTTATACGGGAACTTGTCAACTCCTGATCATACAAACAAACGTATTTCAATCCCATAGCAACCAGGTTTTAAAAGATCTGACTATCGTTTTGGCCTAGTGTATTCTCTTATTTGCCTTCTACTTACAAGAAAGCTAGTAATAACACGAGTTCTGCTAATGTTTATCTCGATTAGCATGAAGTAAATAGAAGAATAAGCTTTTTAACTGTTATTTGTTACAGAGATGTAGAGAAAGTCATGTGAATGAACACATCAGACAGGTGACCCTAAGGCGTGTATTTCCAATGAAATCTCCGTAACGAATTTTTAGGAAGAATACAATATCGATTATACGAGTAGTTATGTACTAGGTATGAATTAGAAAAAAAATCTAATATGTTCCATTCACAAAACTTTCTCTACATCTCTGCAACAAATTATTGTTAAAAAGCTTATGCTTGTATTTACTTCATGCTAATCGACAAAAATAGCAGAAATAGTCTTATTACTTGCTTCCTTTTAGGTAGAAGCGAACTAAGGGAGTACCATAGGTTAGAGTGACAGTCAAAAATTGGTTGCTATGTGACAAGTTCTTTTACTTGTATGGACAGGAATTCACAAATTCCTGTATGAGAAAAGTATAAGATTTTTAAAGCGGAAACCAATAACAAGGAATATCTCAAAAACGATCAAGTCCACAAAAAATGTATATGACAAAGTGTGTGTTTTATCGTGATCTACATTTTTGTGTAATAAGTTTTTGTTTATCTCTTACGGTTTATCAGCTATGGAAAATTCAATAAAAAATCAAACACTAGAATAAATAGGACTTTAGAGGCTATTCCCAGAAAATTCAAGATATACTTGTATTTGACATAAATATCTTAAATATAAATGATTTTAATCAAAAGCGTTACAGCCATTTTTGAGAAAATCAAAATTTTCGAAAAAAAATGTTTGAGTTAAAGGTTAGATTGGGGTGGGAGATTTTCTTGAAAATCTTCGTGTCGCATCCTTGGAAGATATTAAACTTGAATCCAAAGTTTAGTATTTTACCGACTTTTCGTTTTTTAGTTATCGTGACAGACGGACACATGGACACACGGACCTTTTTCTGAAAATACTATTTTTGGATACAGGGGACCCTAAAACGTCTTATTTCCGGTGATATCTTGGTATCGAATTTTTTGGTGGAATGCAATAACTTCTGTATACTATGTACGTAGTGCTTGTAGAGAAAATAATAGAAAGAAAGAGGAGGAAAAGAAGAAGAGGAGGAGTAGTAAAGGTTAAGTAGTAGCATCTTTAGTGGCATCGTGCACTTTCCTTCTGCATTCAAACGCTATGGTTGAACACAGCTGATGTCAATGTGGAGGGATCCTTATAACATATTGTGTTTACATCAACCAGCTTTTAAAATATCTGACTATCGTTTTAGTCTAGTGCATTCCCTTATTTGCCTTCTACTTGCAAGGAAGCAAGCTATAACTCAATTTCCACTAATGTTCATCTCGACCAGCACGAAGTAAATAGAAGAGTAAGCTGTTCAACTATAATTTGTCACAGAGATGTAGAAAAATTCATGGAATGGACATCAGCTCTTTATACAGGCGTGTATTTCCAATGACATCTGCGAATGAAAATTTCAGGTAGAATGCAATATCTACTCTAGTTGTGTACTACGTACGAAGTAGGAAAACAAAAAGAAAGAGGAAAAGAAGAAGAGGAGCAGCAGGAATAGTGAAAATTAAGGAGCATCTTTAATGGTATCATTCCCCTTCCTTCTGCATTTTCTTGTAGGTGTAAGAGAAATAAGAGAATACACTTAGCTAAAGCGATAATAAAATATTGTAAGAACTAGTTGCTGTGGCATTGAACTTCCGTTCTCTTTGCATAGTCATAAGTAAAAAAAACAAAAAAAAAAAAACATATATATTGTGCTATCTTTCTCCATTTATACTGCAACAAATTATTCTTACAAAAGCTTATTATTCAGTCTACTTCATGCTAGCTGAGATAAAATCAACACAATTTGTTTTATTATACAGGATGTTAATGAACTAAACCGAAATATTTTCACAGAATATGTACATTACTTAAATAAGTAATTTGAGATAGGAGACTTATGGCCTGTTTATTGAAATTTCGAAGTAACGGCTATAAGTTTCTGTAGTGCCAGTACGTCACGTATCGCGGTACTTCGTCTGGAATGACAAAAATAACAATAAAAACATTTTTTCAATGACAGGATAGCAGCTTCCCGCGTTACGCATTAAACCACCTGAGAAGTTGAAAAAACGCCTCCAGAGTAGGCTAAACAACTCAAGAACGTAGTTAATGAATGCTCAGTGTCGAACTGTCAAGGGATTAGTTCGAGATTTTACAGATTTTTGCGACATTAAATCTTAAGAACGCTTGTAACAAACCTCTAAAAATCGATATTTCTATACTCGGACAACAGTTTTAAAGACATTCTAAGCCATTATTTCAACCTGCTTTGTTTTAACACCGACTTATCAGCACCTGACACCCACACGTTTAACGCTATGTAGTTGCGTTATGTTTATCCGGGGATCATGCATCGCCGATCTCGCAAATTACTTCGGTAACACCCTGTATATCTATTTTATTGTAAGTGCAAGGGAAAACGGAAGACACTAGGCTAAAGCGATAGTCACTCCTTTTAAGAACGGCTGCTATGTCATCACATTGAAATTGCGCTCTCCTTATATGAACGGTTGAAAAAAATTAATAATGAGTGAACACAGCTGATGCCAATAGGTGTAACATACTGTGTTTACATCAAGTCCCGTGTACATTTAGTCGTGTCTGGTGTGAAACCCTTCAGTGCTAGTATACTGATGGCGTCAAAGGGAGGTTATTTGTGGCTACTTCTCCAAAAGCTTGAGCGAGCGTGCCGGAATGGTGCCACCCACTTTAAAGGGACGTACATCAGAGCCCGAAGGGGGATGATTGATGAAGGGCAGGGCGGGCGATGAGAGGCCCCCCGTTAAACACCCTTCTCACTTGTTGCCAGCCTTGTAGTACTACCTGACGGATAAATAAAGCACTAGGTAATTGCTACTTTCTGATGATAAACTTAATGAAACGTTATCGCGTATGGTTATTTTTAAGGCGCTATTACGTGCCAGATATTCACTTGCTATAAAATGCAACAACATTTAACGACAATTTCCGGATGAAAAGTTCGAGGTCGCACGCAGAAACGCTCCACGCTTAAGTAGGTATTTTTAAGCGAGGTTACATTTTTTTTTTTTTTGAAAAACAGTAATACTTTAGCAAAGGTATTCTTTCCTAGAAGGTATACTTTATATGTTCACCTTTTAATGCGTTCTTAGAACTATGAGGCGAACTATTTATATTTTGAGCCGAATAATAAAAAAACCGTACTTTTTCATTGACAACTGCTTTATTGTTTCTCGAAATATTCTCTTTTATAATCAATATACTTTTGCACGTGTTCGAATTATTTATCGTAACATTTTTTACAATCTCCTTGAGGCACCCCCAAAAATGATTTTTGACCGCATCAACCAACGAAAATTGTTGTCCACGAATGTTATTCTTGATATTCGGGAGCCAAAAGAATTCATTAGGTGGCAAATCAGGACGATGAGTCATCAATGTTTTGAGTGTTCAAATAGTCGGTTGTTAGACGAAATGTGTGAGCGCTCGGATTGTCTTGATGAAGAGCGATTCGACTGCACTTGCTTGTTTTCCTTATTTCACCGAAGACTTCCGGCAAACAAACACCTGTGTACTATTTAGAATTGATAACTTTACGTTACTCTAAATGTACTGTTGTCACATGACCAGTGTTTCTAAAAATACAGGCTACCATTTTTCATTCTTTCAAAGCATCTATAGGCATGAGTTGATATTATGGGGCAGCAGAACACGAATAACAGATGTGCTGAAAATTCAAAAAAAGGTTGTTAGAATATATTGACAAACTCTAATAAAACTGAACATTGTAAACCACTTTTTAAAACACTTGAAATACCGACTGCTGTAAATTTACATCTGCATAATGTTCTTGTATACGAGTATATGAAAAAAAAATACAAAATTACATCACCAGAAGTGAAATACACACGTACAATACAAGAAGGAAAAATAGAGTGGATTTACCATATTTAAGACTTCAGAAGTCATCTAGGTTACTACAAGTTAGACGGCATAAACCTATTTAATTCACTTCCTTTAGAAATAAGCAATATAAACTATATAACTGCTATAACTAATAGATTTAAGGATAAAATATATAAATGGTTAATAAAAACTCCATTCTATAGCATACAAGAATTCCTAGATATAAGTAAACATTACATGTAAGACATATGTAATATTACCATTTCCTCACTGTACATATATGTATTCATAAGCTATGACGAAGTCTATTGTAATTACTAAGTGGTGAATAAACTATTATTATTATTATTATTATTATTTGTTTCGAAGTACTTCGAGTGCGAACAATTTTTGTTGGATTTGGTTCATCTTGAAGTCCCTTCGTTCTGACACATTTGCATAAGTCCACATTTCACCACCTGTTACAATCTTATATACGTCTTTTGAAGCCCACCATTGTATTTCTTGAGCATTTGTGTGCACAAATTGACACGAGCATCCTTTTGAGATAGTGTCAAACTATGCGAGTCCAAATGTACTGTAGGCTGATCAATGTGCTCTTGTCTTGATTGTCCATGTCAAAAACCATAATAAATCAGCACACGAACATTCTAATTAGTCGTTTTCCCAGCATCATTCGTGTATAGGGCAGGGAAACATAGAAACAGTTTGCAAAATTCAACCTGGATTTGAACCACGGTCTTCTGGTCTCTGTACAGTTTCTATAGCCATTGAACTACAATGGCAGCATTCCGACACGATATTAACTCTTGTAAATACATATTTAAAAAAAAAGACAATAAAGGTCGCAAATTTACTGATATAAAAGCTTAATGGAAAGGTTCAACCCAGACCAAGTCAACGACGTTTTTATAATCCATAAAGATATGATAATCGGAAGCTACATTGCCATTCGTTCCAATTAGGAAAAATCATCTAAATTTTAATTATTTTCTTTTGGATATGGCACTTATCAATGAGGGCACTTTTTACTTTCTCTATATGAACTATGTACATAGTGTATAGAGAAGGTATTGCACTCCACCAAAAAATTCGATACCGAGATTTCACCGCAAACATATGTTTTAGGGCCCGCTTTATCTACAAAAAGTATTTTCAGAAAAAGGTCCGTGTGTGTGTCCATCGGTACTGTGTCTGTGAACACGATAACTTAAAAACGAAAAGTCGGTAAAATACCAAACTTGGTATTTAAGTTTAGAATCTTCCAGGGCTGAGACACGAGGATTTTGAAAAAAATACCCCCACCCCAAACTACCCTTTACATGGAACTTTTTAGAAAATTTTAATTTTCTAAAAAATGCCTCTAACGATTTTGATTAAAATATCGTATATTAAAGATATTTAATTTTCTGGGAATAGCCTCTGAAGACTACGTTATTCTGAGTGAATTTTGCGGAATTTTGTATAACTGCTAAACCGTAAGAGATAGACAAAAACTTACCACACAAAAAATGTGGAGCAAATTAAAACACACAATTTATGTTGTATACATTTTTTTTTGGAGTTGATCGTTTTTGATATATTCCTTGTTTTTGTTGTTAGGGTCGAAAATCTTAACTTTTCTCATACAGGAATGTGTCAACTCATGTCCATACAAATAAAGAAACTTCAGTATCACGACAACCAGCTTTTGACTATCACTTTAACCTACGGTACTCCCTTGTTTCTCTTCTACTTACAAGGAAGCAGGTAATAAGACTATTTCTGATAATTTTTTGTCGATTAGCATGAAATAGATAGAAGCATAAGCTTTTTAACAATAATTTGTTGCAGAGATGTAGAGAAAGTCATGTGAATGGAACACATTACTTTTTTATTACACACTTCTTTGTATATACGCAGAAAGGAAATGCATAGGCTGAAGCAATAGTGAAATCTTTCAAGAACTAGGAGCTATGTGGTGCAAAGCCATCCATTTAGTTCTCTTTGCTGGACCAGAGACAGAAAAGTGAATAACGATGTTCCATATGAGAAATGTGTAGATATTTTAAAATTGAAACCAATAACTAGGAGTATCTGGAAAATTCTTAACTCCATAAGAAAGTATTTGACGTAAATTGTGTATTTTCGCGAGATATAAGTAAGTACCTTTAGTCTAGTAGGATTTTCTCTAACGTTATGTAAAGTTCATCCAGAATGAACAGGACTTCAGAGTTTATTCCCAGAAAATTTAAGATATATATTTGATTCAGCATGAAATATCTTAAACATGTAATACAATTACAATGGTTATAGCAATTTTTAAGGAAATCCAAATTTTGAAAAATGTTCTAAGTAAAGCATAGTTTGGGGAGCGAGAATTTTCTTAAAGTCTTCATGTCGTATCCTTCAAAAATGTAAAACTTAAATATCAATGTTTTCTTTAGATTCAAGGAACCTCAAAACAGTATGCGAATTTTAGGTGGAATAATACATTTCCTCTACCTTCATGTATTCATTTACATGATAGAGTAAATAAAAGTCCATTGTGTGGAATATTCTAGTTACCTCACTTGTAAAACACAGCATGCAGAGGAGCTGGATATAGAAGCGTTAAAACGCAGATAGAAGTTGTCAGAAAATATCAGTCGGAAATAAAAATTACTTCGACAGCGAATGAAAGACGGAAATAAAGGACTGGCATCCGTTATGTTCTTAGACAGAAATATGTATCCAGGGCAAATTCTTTGAAATTAAATTTGTAAGGGTGTCATGTGTGACAGTTGAAGAACGCGTTCTGCCGCATTTGAAATGGCAAACTGGCTGGGGTTCTAGCTAGCATCTATACTCATTTTATTTCCACGGTCTTTCATTTCTTTCTATTATACGCCAGATTCCAGTCTTTCTGCAGCTATTCTTTATATTTTCAGTTGGAGATCGCTATCCGAACAAGGGAATGTACCCTGTTGATCCTAATCTTTCTTTGCATTCTCTCTTTTTCTCTTCTTTGAGTGCGTTATTTTAGTGCTATCTCTTGTAAATTTATTCCAGCATCTTGTCTTCTTTTATTCCATCGTTACTTAGTGCCACATGAAAGTTACAGTTTATTGCATTCTTGCCAGATTTTTTTCCGAGATATACTTTGGCTTAGAGGAACAAAGGAATAAAAGCTAATTTTGCTTCTTTTTGCGACTATGGGAGCATAAATATATTTATGGTCCATTTTACGTTTACCATTTTAAATTAAAACATCTGGTGGGTTATATCCACATTCTTTCTCTGTCTATTCTGCAATAAACTATTTACAAAATCATATTTTTCTTTCTGCTTCATGTTAATCAAGAAAAGGAATACCAGAAATTATTTAATTACATATTTTCTTGCAGGAATAAGGAGAATAAAGGAAAACATTAAAGGATAGTAAAATATAATATAAGTTGGTCGTTATGTGATTACTTTAAATATCCGTTCTCGTTGTGTGATTAGGAGAAATATATTAGTATTTATGTTTAGCATCTTCTGTGAAAACGACACGAAGATTTCCAAGAAAATCCCTTCGCCACAAACTACCATTTACATGGAACAACCTTTTAAATTTTGTTTTTCTAATGATGTTGACTAAAATACCGTAGGTTAAGCATATCAACATTATAAATAAAATTTATATTTAGAATTTTCTGGGAATATCCTCTTTACTCTCGATGAATGTTGCAGCATTTTGTATAATTCTTATACGTAAAAAACAAAAACCTAATGGACAGAAAATATAAATATTGTTAAACCAACCATTTATATGCGTTTTTCTTATAGAAACGACCGTTTTAGAGATATTCATTGTATTGATTAAATTATAAACCACGTAACTTCTCAGACGGGAAGCCATCTTTCGTTTCAATTGTCTTGTTTACTGCTGGCCACGCAAACCGAACCGAACTTTGGATGTCTCACATAACGAACAGTTTTTTAAAAAATTGACGAGCCTAGTGTGGCCTTTTCTCGTCTACTTATAGGGTAATTAATAAGACAATTTCTGCCATTGTTTATCTGTATTAGTAAGACGTAGATAGAAGAATAGTTTTATATGGAGCAGCTACAGCAAGTTATGTGAATGGAACACATAATTTTTTTTTTACTTTCTCTAGCCCCGTATGTACAATGTACATAGGGATAGAGAAGTATTCTATTCCACTCAAAAATTCGATACCGAGATTTCACCGGAAATACATGTTTTAGGACCCCTTGTATCCAAAAAAAGCATTTTCAGAAAAAGGTCCGTGTGTCCGTGAACACGATAACTCAAAAACGAAAAGTAGCTAAAATACCAAACTTGGTATTTACGTTTAGTATCTTCCAGGGATGCGAGACGAAGATTTTGAGAAAAGTCCCCCACCCCAAACTACCCTTTATATGAAACTTTTTTTTCGAAGATTTGACTCTAAAATGGCTAACGATTTTGATTAAAATATCAGATATTAAAGATATTTATCTAAAAAATAAAATGTATATCTTGAATTTTCTGGGAATAGCTTCTGAAGACTTGTTTATTCTGGATGAATTTTGCTCAATTTTGCATAACTAATAAACCGTAAGAGATAGACAAAAACTTGCTATACAAAAAATTTAGGTCTTGTTAAAATACACAAGTTATGTCATATACAGTTTTCTCGTGGAACTTACCGTTTTCGAGGTATTCATTGTTATTAGTTTCAGTTGTGAAGTGCTTATACTTTTCTCAATCGGGAGTGTCCGTTTTTCTTTTGTTCTACTCCTGCCAAAAGAAGAAGCGATTTGTAATGACAATCGCATAACGACAGCTTTTAAAACATTGGACTATTGGTTTAGCCTAGTGTATTCCCTTATTTTCTTCCTACTTATACGGAACTAAATAATAAGAACATTGTGCTAATCAGTACCACGATTAGCAAGGTGCAGAAAGAACAATCTTATGTATGAAGTTTGTAGAACAGCTAGAGAAGGTCATGTGAGTATAAAACATCAGATTTTATTTATCTCTAACAGTTTACCAATTATTCAAAAGTCATACAGAATAAAGTTAACTTCTGAAGATACTCCATGTAATATCAAGATACATGCTTCATTTGTAATGAAATA
Source organism: Hymenopus coronatus (assembly GCA_030762935.1). Lineage (NCBI taxonomy): Eukaryota > Metazoa > Arthropoda > Insecta > Mantodea > Hymenopodidae > Hymenopus > Hymenopus coronatus. The sequence continues at coordinate 71,511,160 of CM060895.1, forward strand.
TCTTAAATTAATGGTATTTTAATCGAAATCGCTAGAGGCATTTTTAATAAAATCGGTTTTAAAAATGTCCCATGTAAAATTAACATTGTTTGCCGGTCGTACTCGGTAAAGTGTCTAGCTTTGGTGCTTCATGGCGCAGGGGATCGCCGGTTCGATTTTCGTCCACGGTATGGGTGTTTGTGGTGTGTTTCTTTGTGTGTTCTATCTAATTATTCATTCTGCCCCCTGATGGCCAATTAGGTCGCCCCTGAATGCCAATATGTATGTAAAAAGAATTTTGTTTTTAACGACGATGTCATTTGGCAGAATCATATCGCGCCGCCGGTGTACACTTAAAGATATCGATATGGGCCGGTAGTGCGCTGGGAGAAAGGGAATTCTTGAAAATCTTCTTATCGCTTCCTTGGAAGGTGCTGACTTATCCGTAAGTTAAATTCAAAATTGAATATTCTCGAATAATGCATTAAATACTAAACTTGGTATTTTAAGTTTAAGGTCTTCCAGGTATGAGCCATGCTATTTAAATAATATTCCATACCTGAACACCATTTTGTATGGAAAAATTAAGTATATTTTTTTAAAATTACCAACAATTTTCATTAAAATTCTAACATTAGAACACATTTAAAAGACTAATAGAATATATATATATAATATAGTGCAAATATTCTGTGAAGATTATTTTATTCTAAATACATTTGTATATCTACTGTAAGAGATTGACAAACTTGCACAAAGCCGTAGATATGGTCAGATCGCACAAGCTATGTTTAATAACTTTGTGGCATACATTATCGTTTTCCTTTTCGAAATTTTCCTTGTTATTAGTTTGAATTCCCAAATGTTCATACCTTTTCTATGTGGTAAGTCCTCGTTCTCTCTATCTCTCTCTCTCTCTCTCTCTCTCTCTCTCTCTCTCTCTCTCTCTGATAATTAACGGGGCAGGATATTTCAAAGTCATCACATAGCGACACGCCTTTTAAACGTGTGATTATCACTTGAGCTTTGTGTATCCTTCTTATATCGTAAATGAAATATGTAAGTGTGTAATGAATGTTTACTTGGATCAAACAAAAGTAGGTAGATAATTAAACGTTTTTAAGAGTAGTTTATAGAAGCCCCAGTGTGGAAAGTCATATGAATGCATTACATCAAATTTTATATCTCTTAATCTCTGTCTTTGCTGTTTCTTTAGGTGACAGTCTCATTTTTAGGTGACAGTCTTCAGGCGAATGCTGCGTAGGTTTCTTCATCCCCAAATTTCTTGCTCCACCATGTCATTTCCATTGGTCATTTCATTCATCGTTCACCACGTTGGTTTCTTTCAAGATTGAAAGAGTTGGTGATGGTGTTCGGTGCGGCGCGGCAGAGAAAAAGAATGTTCATTGTGAATTCCTCTGTCTTTGTCAGGTTGATAGTATTAAAACTGCTCTTATTAGGGAAGCTGGACACTATATGGGGCGGAGTTCCCGGTCAGCCAGTCCGGCTGTTGGGTGCTTCAATCTGAGAACCACCAATCCTTATTTTTACTTTCTCTACATGTACTATGTACATAGTGAATAGAGAAGTGTAAAGAAGAATGAGCTTTTTAACAATAATTTATTACAGAAATGTAGAGAAGTTCGTGTAAGTGGAACATATCAGATTTTTAAAATAACCCTCCAGTTTTGAGAAATAAATTACTCACTTTTGAAAAATCCGCAATTATGTTTAGTATAAAAATTAATGTTTTTATAATCATTAGATATTAATATAGAAGCTCGGCTTGTTTTTTGAACACTTTGCTGGATTACCTGATATTGTTTTAATCTTCATCGAGAGGAGCATGCAAGTGGCCACGCGATAAAGAATTTTAAAACATTTTAGTGTATGTAATAACTGGCATAAACTAAAAAGATATCTTACATGTTGTTGGGTTTCCAAATTTCACATATCATTTAATTAATCAATTAAAAATTGTTGCTTTAGATTGGTATTCACCAAATGCATGACTAAGCCGATTGTTTGGGTGTTAATGATTTCAAATCTTACAAAATTATAGCACGGTATTTATTTTGGGAAATCTTTAAATATTAATTACCAAACTATCAGCTCAAATCGAACAAACTAAATAAATTAACTCACAAAATATTTGTTTTAGAAACATGGTGTTCTAGATTAAGTTCTGTACGCCTTCATATAATGGATAAAGAAAAGGAAACACCATAAAAAATCTTCTAGGTAAAATACAATGATTTTTAAAAGAACGTAGTAGGTAAATTAAATTGTATAAGCGCACAATCGACTTTCATGAGACCGTCAACTGAAAATACGAGATTTTGAACAAAGAATTAATTTTTTGCTAAAAACTTCCCTGTTTGTTATCTATTTAAAATGTATCATTTTAACCTGTACATTTTAAATACTATTTTTTTTTTTTTTTTTTTTTTTTTTTGCACTTGGTGCATTTGAACTACAAATTAGCCGAAGCTATAAAAAGATATGCGCATTCTCATCAATTAATATAAGTTCCAAAGAACTTACTTTTAAATAGACTGAATTTAAATAGTCGGTAAACAAACCCCCCCCCCCCCAAAAAAAAAAAAAAATCTCAGGTGTTCCGTTCACATGACTTTCTCCAGTATACCACAAAATAACCTTGCTTACAAAAGATTATTCTTTTATCTACGTCATGCTAATTAAGGTAAACGTAGACAGAATTGGTCTTATTACTTGCTTTTTTGTAAGTGGAAGGAAAATAATGGAATGTACTAGGCTAAAGCGATAGTCAAATCCTTTAAAAGGTGATTGCTAAGTGAAAGAATTGAAATTCATTTCTCTTTGCTTGCTAAATTAGCAAAAGAGAAAAAAAAAAGAAGGATGTCTCCCATTTGAGAAAAATTTAGGTACCTTAAACCTGAAAATAATAACTCAGAATATCTAGAGTACAAAAAAGTATGACATATATTGTGTGTATTCATGAAAACTGCATTTCTTGTGTAGTAAGTTGTTGTCTAACTCTTAAGGTGTACCAGTTATACAAAAGTCATTCAGAATGAAGAGGTATTCAGAGGCTATTCCCAGAAAATTCAAGATATACATTTTGCTTGTCATGTAAATATCTTAAAATACCTAATTACAATAAAAATCGATACAACCATTTTTGAGAAAATTTTCCAAGTAAAGGGTAGTTACGAGTGGGAGGATTTTCTTGAAAATCTTCGTATTGCGTCCTTGGATGATACTGAACTTAAATACCAAGTTTGGTATTTAACCGACTTTCGTTTTTGAGCATACAGACACAAATGCATTGTATATGTTTGTGTGTGAGTGTGAGCGCTGTTTGTGTTTGTTTGTATGTGTGCATTATTTATGTATGTTTGTGTGTGTATGTGTCTGTGTGCTCAAAAACGAAATGTATACAGTAGATAGAGGAGGTATTGTAATACACCCAAAAATTTGATATTGATATTTCACCAGAAATACGTGTTTCAGCACCCCTGAAGGACATGTTTCCAAAAACTCATACGGTCTAGAGAAAATAAAACGCGTTTTCAGTATAAGCTTATTTCACTTTTGCTTTCACTATGAGCTAAATCCATATTTTAATTTCAATGAGCTTCAACAACAATCTTACCGAATATTATCATTAAAAATCTTATATGTTCCATTCACATGACTTTCTCTACATCGCTGTAACAGATTGCTGTTATGATGCACATTCAGCCATCTACCGTATGATAATCCAGATAAACATTAGTACACATGTTCTTAATTACTTGCTTCCTTGTAATTAGGAAGCAAATAAGGGAATACACTAGTCTAAAAGGAATGTAAAATCACTCAAAGACCGGTTGCCATATGGCTGAAATCCGTTTCAATGCAGGGTCAGGAGTTTGCAGCTTTCCATGTGAAAAAAGTTTAAGTATCTATATTAAATCTGAAACAAATAACATGGAATATCTCAGAAATGGTCAACTCTACGAAAAAAACTATATGCCATAAATGGTTTGCTTTAACTTGATCTACATTTTTTGTGTAGCAAGTTTCTATCTCTTACGGTTTATCAGTTACAGAAAATTCCGCAAAATTCATTCAGAATAAAGAGGTCTTTAGAGGATATTCCCAGAAAATTCAAGGTATACATTTCATTTGCCATATAAATATCTTTAATGTACGAAATTTTAATCAAGATCCTTAGAGGCATTTTTGAGAAAATCAAAATTTTCAAACTTTTTTTCATGTAAAGGGTAGTTTGGGTTGGGGATTTTTTCTCAAAATCTGCGTGTCGCATCCCTGGAAGATATTAAACATATGTAAAAAGTTTGGTATTTTACCGACTATTTGAGTTATCGTGTTCTCTGACACACGGACACACATATACTCACGCGTATCTTTATCTAAAAATGCTTCTTTTAGTTATTGGGGACCCTAAAATGTGTATTTCCGGTGAAATTTCGGTATCAATTTTTGGGTGGAATGCAAAATCTTCTCTATACAATATGCTCATAGTACGCGTGAGAAATAAAAACGATAGTAGTGCCACAAGTAGTATTTTATATCAGACAACTTAATTCTTAATTAAAATTTAATAATATAACCATTTGGAGTAGATGGTTGAACTTTTTCTGAAAGAGTACTGTAAGTCAGAGAAATAAACAGGAAACTTATGGGAGCTCTATCTTTTTTATTGCAACCCTTACAACTTAGCAGGTAGCTAGTATACAGGGTTACCACAAAAGAAATAGACAACTTCAACTGCCCGTAAAAAAAAAAAAAAAAAAAAAAACTATTAGAGATAGCAACCTAATTATTTTGGAGATATGTTGAGAAACTCTCAAAGTTTTATTTGTTACTATTGGTAACGCTGTAGTGTTTTGTTTGTTGTTGCAGAAGCTGAAATGGCGGAAAATCCTGTGGAAAAGGCATATTGCGTGTTGGAATTTGCTAGAACGCAATCAGCAACTGTTGTCCAACGACATTTTAGAACACGTTACTACAAAACGCCACCGACTAGACAGTCAATCTACAACTGGTATAGAAAATTCGAGACAACGGGATGTTTGTGCAAAGGGAAGAGCTCGGGAAGACCAAGAGTTTCGGAAGAAAACGTTGAACGTGTTCGTTCTGCCTACATAAGAAGCCCACAGAAATCGACATCTAGGGCAAGCGTGCAATTACAAATTCCACAGCAAACTGTATGGAAAATCTTGCGGAAGCGACTGCACATGATGCCTTACAGATTACAGATGTTGGAGTTTCTGAGTGAAGAAGATAAGGTCATACGGCGTGACTTTTGCATCGACATGTTGCGACATGATGAAGACGATGCTGGTTTTTGTGAGCGCATCATTTCATTTTTGTGGTAACGTGTCCTAAAATGTCGTTGGACAACAGTTGCTGATTGCGTTCTAGCAAATTCCAACACGCAATATGTCTTTTCCAAAGGATTTTCCCCCCATTTCAGCTTCTGCAACAACAAACAAAACCCTACAGCGTTACCAATAGTAACAAACGAAACTTTGAGAGTTTTTCAACATACCTCCAAAATAATTAGGTTGCTATCTCTAATAGTTTTTGTTTTACAGGCAGTTGAAGTTGTCTATTTCTTTTGTAGTAACCCTGTATAATGAGTTGTGTTCTACATTTCAAGCAAGAACTTAACTGAAAGATTTGGTATACGTATTCGCCAGTCCTAGTTACTCGTTCGGCAGGCATGCTGCTAGCGAAATAATGGAAAGTGTCAGCAACAGATACAGGCCGATGAGGTCATTAGAGCCTTTTATTGACCGCTAAACCATATATTCGTAACGATGTGGAACAGCATGCCTTTCATGCCTGAAATGTTTCAGCAGCAAATACTCGTAATAAACCTGTTTCGGAAATTCGCTAGCTCTGAGCGTAAAACTATACCATGTACCAGCCGACAGTAAAATTCATATGACTCTACATTATTACTCTCTCTACACGTATTTTGTACAAGGTGTATAGAGAAGGTATTGCACTGCACCCAAAAATTCGATACGCAGATTGCACCAGAAATACATGTTTTGGGCCCCCCTGAAGCCGAAATAAGTATTTTTGGAAAAATGTCCGTTGTGTGTGTCTGTGTACAGCACAGCTCAAACACGAAAAGACCGTTAAATACCAAACTTGGTATTTAAATTTGGTATCCTTCAAAGATGCGACAAGAAGATTTCCAAGAAAATTCTCCGCCCCCGACTACCCTTTAAATGGAAAATATTTGAAATTTTTCATTTCCTCAAAAATGGCTCTAAAATTTTTGATTAAAATCTCTTATATTTAAGATATTTACATGACAAACAAAAATTACGTTTTTATTTTTCTGGGAATAGCCTCTAAATACCTCTTTGTTCTACATGATTTTTATTGAATTTTGCATAGCTGGTAAACCGTAAGAGATAGACAAAAGGTTACTACACAAAAAATGTAGATAACGATAAAACGCACAATTTATACACATTTTTTGGCCGAAGTAAGAGTGAAGTTTTCGAGATATCTCTTGTTATTTATTTTTTAAAATATTTCAACTTTTCTCATATGGGAACCTCTCAACGCTTCTTTATGCAAAGCAACGGATTTCAATCCCATAGCAACCACATTTTAAAGCATTTGACTATCGGTTTAGCCTAGTGTATCCTTATTTCCCTCCTACTTATAAATAACAAAGTAATAAGACCGTTTCTGCTAGGTTTTAGAATTAGATACATAGAAGAATAAGCTTATTAACAATAATTTGTTACAGTCATTAGAGAAAGTCATGTGAATGGCGCATATCAGATTTTCGTAGCCAGATATTGTTAAGAAGCTTATTATTCTCTTTACTCCATGCTAATCAAGATAAACATTAGCATAACCTTATCTTTACTTGTTTCCTTGTAAGTATAAGGGAATACATTAAGCTAGAGCGACAGTCAGATCCTTTAAAAGCTAGTTACCATGTGGTTGAAATCCATTTCTTTGCATTGCCAAGAGTTGACAAATTCCCGTATTAGAAAATAATATTTTAAAACTGAAACCAATAACAATACCTCGGAAATGGTCAACTCCGCGAAAAAAGATATTGGACACAAATTGCGTGTTTTAACGAGATTTACATTTTTTGTGTCATAAGTTCTTGTTTATTTGTTTAGAAGCGTCTCCATGTTTACTTTCTCTAGCATGTATGCACAAACAGTATACATAGTAGCTAAGGTAGGTATTGCATTCCACCCAAAATTGCTACACAAAGAATGAGTAGATAAAGAATGTAAATAAAGCATTATAAAAGCAACCAATATGTCTAAATGGTTAATATCCGAAACATTTATTAACGAGATCTACATAGTATGCAGTACATTAGTAGAGAATATATTGCACTCCACAAAATTTCGATACCGAGATTTCACCGGAAATGCACCTTTTAGTTCCCTGTATCCAAAAATTGTGCGTGTGTGAGTCTGTGAACACGATAACATAAAACGAAAAATCGGCAAAACACCAAGCTTGGTATTTAGGTTTATTATCTTCCAATGGTGTGATACGAAAGTTTTGAGGAAAATTCTCCCACCCAAAACTACACTTTACATGAAAAAACATTCTAAAATGTTGTATTTCTCTAATAATTTTGATTAAGCCGCATATTTAAGATATTCCGATGACAAATAAAATATATATTTTGAGTAATGGGGAGATCTCCTCATTCTGGATGAATTTTGCTGAATTTGCATAACTGGTATACTGTAACAGATAGACAAAAACTTACTACACAAATAATGTAGCTGTTAAAACACATAATTTATGTCATGTGCTTTTTTCGTGTAATTCACCATTTCTAGTATACTCCTTTATATCCGTTTAACTTAAAAGAAAGCAGGTAGTAAGAACATTTCGCTAATGTTTATCTCGACTGGCATGAGGTAGGTAGTGAAAATAAGATTTTCAACAATAATTATTACAGAGATATAGAAAAAATCTGATGTGCTCCATTCACATGACTTTCTCCATATCCCTGCAACAAATAATTCTTAAAAAGCTTATACTTCTATTTACTTTATGCTAATCAGAAGAAATGAGCAGAAATCGTCTTATTACTCGCTTCCTTGTAAGTAGAAGCGAAATAAGGGACAATCGTAGGTTAAAGTGATAGTCAAAAGCTGGTTGCTATGTCAATGAAGTTCCTTTGTTTATATGGATAGGAGTTGACAAGTTCCTGTACGAGAAAAGTATACGTTTTTCATAGCAGAAATCAAAAATAAGGAATGTCACAAAAACGACGAACTGCACGAAAAAAATGTATGTAACATAACTTGTGTGTTTTAATGTGCTCTACATTTTTTTTTTTGTGTAGTAAGTGTTTGTCCATCAATTACGGTTTAGCAGTTATTCAAAATTTAGTAAAATTCATCCAGAATAGACTACTCTTCAGAGGCTATTCCCAGAAAATTCAAGATATACATTTCATTTGTCAGGTAAATATGTTTAATATCCGAAATTTTTATCAAAATCGTTAGAGCCATTTTTGAGAAAATCAAAATTTTCGAAAAAAGTTCCATGTAAAGGGTAGTTGGGGGTGGGGGTATTTTTCTCAAAATCTTCGTGTCGCATCCCTGGAAGATACTAAACTTAAATACCAAATTTGGTATTTTACCGACTTTTCGTTTTTGAGTTATCGTGTTCACAGACACACGGACACACGGACACACACACACACACACACACACACACACACGGACCTTTTTGTGAAAATACTTTTTTTGGATATTGGTGATCCTAAAACATATATTTCCGGTGAAATCTCGGTATCGAATTTTTGGATGGAGTGCAATACTTTCTCTATACACTACGTACATAGTGCTTATAGAGAAAGTAAAAAGTCATGTGAATAAAACACATCAAAGTATTTGTTATTATGTTTTAGGCTATATCTTACGGTTTACAAAACTTATACGAAATTAATTCAGAATGAAGAGGACTACAGAGAGTTTAGAATATACACATTTATTACTTTCTCCATACGCACTATGTACATAGTGTATAGAGAAAGTATTGCACTCCACCAAAAAATCGATACCGAGATTTCACCGGAAATATATGTTTTAGGGTCCCCAATATCCAAAAAAAGCACTTTCACAAAAAGGTCCATGTGTGTGTGTGTGTGTGTGTGTGTGTGTGTGTGTCTGTGAACACGATAACTCAAAAACTAAAAGTCGGTAAAATACCAAACTTGGGATTTAAGTTTAGTATCTTCCAGGGATGCGACACGAAGATTTTGAGAAAAATCCCCCCACCTCCAACTACCCTTTACATAGAATTTTTTTCGAAAATTTTGATTTTCTCAAAAATGGCTCTAACGATTTTGATTAACATTTCGGATATTAAACATATTTACCTGACAAATGAAATGTATATCTTGAATTTTCTGGGAATAGCCTCTGAAGAGTAGTTTATTCTGGATGAATTTTACGAAATTTTGAATGACTGCTAAACCGTAAGAGATGGACAAAAACTTACTACACACAAAATGTAGAGCACTTTAAATCACACAATTTATGTTATATACATTTTTTTCGTGGAGTTCGTCGTTTTTGTGACATTCCTTATTTTTAGTTTCTGCTATGAAAAACGTATACTTTTCTCATACAGAAACTAGTCAACTCCTATCCATATAAACAAAGGAACTTCATTGACATAGGAACCAGTTTTTGACTATCACTTTAACCTACGGTTGTCCCTTATTTCGCTTCTACTTACAAGGAAGCGAGTAATAAGACTATTTCTGCTCATTTCTTCTGATTAGCATAAAGTAAATACCAGTATAAGCTTTTTAAGAATTATTTGTTGCAGGGATATGTCGAAAGTCATGTGAATGGTACACATCAGATTTTTTTTCATACAAAATATGTTAAACATGTGGCATTTAAAAAATATGATGTGCTCCATTCACATGACTTTCTCTACACCTCAGTAATAAATTCTTGTAAATAAGCTTATTCTTATATTTAATGCTAAAACATTAGCAGAAAGGACTTATTACTTAGTTTCTTATAAATGGAAGGGAAAAAAGGGAATACACTAAGCTGAATCAACAGTCAAATGTTTTAAAATGTGGTTGCTATGGGATTGAAATCCGTTTCTTTGCGTGGCCAAGCGTTGACAAGTACCAGTATAAGAAACATTTTAAGTATTTTAAAACTGAAATCAATAACAAGGAATATCTCGAAAACGGTCAAAATGTATATGATATAAATTGTGTTTTATCGTGATCTATATTTTTTGTGCAGTAAGTTTTTGTCTATCTCTTACGGTTTGCCAGTTATGCAAAATTCAATAAACATCATCCAGAATAAAGAGGTCTTTAGAGCCTATTCCCAGAAAATTCAAGATATACATTTTATTTGGATTGTAAATGTGTTAAATATAAGACATTTTTACCAAAGTCGTTAGCGCAATTTTTTAGAAAATAAAAAATTTAAAAAAAGAGGTCCATGTCAAGGTAGTTTGGGGTGTGGGGATTTTCTTGAAAATCTTTTGCATCCTTGGAAGATACCAAAGATACCACACACACATGTGTATATATATTTTTTTTCCAAGAATGCTTTTTTTGGATTCAGTGAGATCCAAAGCACGCATTTACGGTGAAATCTCGGGATTGAATTTTTGGGTGCACTACAATACCTTCTCTTTACACTATGTACATATTACGCGTAGAGAAAGTAAAAATGGTAAAATGGCTTATGTTGCAACATATTTAAAATAATGGAGATATTTCGTATGAGTGCTGAAGACTGAATAGGAAGACTAAAAAGACGATAAAAAGAGAAATTGTTAAGCCAAACTGGGGAAACATCTATCCATTATACGAGGCAAAGAAAAAGAAAAGTATTAACTGTTGTTATTATAACTGTACTTAGCATATTTTAATTGTATAAGCCCGAAAAGAACAAGAAAACGCATCCATGTTTGATATTTAGCAGAGTAAATCTTCAAGCAAAATCTCACGTTTCTGTCTTGCTTCAAATGAGGGCAAACGCATGGCGGGATTTAGCAACGTTTCCCTAATCCATGTTCGTTTTTTGTTATCTCCAGGTATATTTGCTGAGCTCGCATAAATCGCGATCCGTTGCAAGATTTATGGCAAGCAGTATAACGATGGTGCAGCACCAAGCGTCCGTATTGGAACGTAAAACTATCCAACCGTTCATTCTCCTCCTGCTAGCAACTTTCGGAGGCAAAAACGGTTGCAATATATCTGTGCTTAGTACACATCGAACTTCAAGTGTTTCTCTTGAAATGTTAAACAACTACGAACAATATGTAGTTACGACTTGCATTTATTTGTCAAAACATCCTGCAGGAACAAAGTTTGTTTTTAAAGCATACGCTTAACCTAGCGACATGGCTCCGTGGTAACGCGTGAAGCTTGGATTCAGGAGAAACCAGGTTCGATTCCCGTTGGCCGTCCACTCTGACCATGGGTTTCATGATTTTTCTCTGGGCGACAAGGCGAATGCTGCGGTGGTGTATTCTACCGCAGATTTCCTGTCATTTCGTCTCCCCTCTTTCATATTTCAAGTTGACTACGTGGCTGATTTGTGTTTTCCTCATCTCATTCCCTCTCCTGGGGGTGTAAGCGCAAATAAATCATTAGCTCTGGCATTTAGAGATGCTAGGTGTCCCCGCCGTACACTAATCATCGTCAACGCCATTAAAGCATACGTTTGCAGCAATTTTCATTCAACAACATCTGACTGACAATGAGGTAACCTGTTCCTGTGTTAAGCAAGTAAATAATTTAAATTCCCATGTTTGCTTCTACATACGAGAGAGATTTGATAACTCTGGAACATGAAATAATGGAACATGTTGTTGCGGCTTCATGGTTGGTAAGCTTTATTGTTAAAAAGGATCGTATAACATTTTCAACCATGTATAACATACAGTTCATTGTTGACAATGATGTCAACTGGTCAATGTGTCGATTGCGACTGAAAATGGAGAAAACCGAGTTTCGTGGTATTATTAAATATTTTAATTTGAAAACATAAATAAAAACAAATCAAAACAGAAATGAGTGAATTTCACGCGGATTCTGTAACATCACTGAAGACTATTTACTTATGGGCTATGGATGAAGTTAAACGTGGTCGGGCAAGCGCCGAAGACGAAGGGCGCTCCGGCCGTCCAATTGAGTTTGCCGCGCAGGAAACTATTGATAAAATTCATGATATGGTAATGCAAAACCGCCGAGTAAAATTTCGTGAGATTCCTGAAACTGAGCGAGTGCATAATGTCCTGCACGGATATTAATGTGTATGCACACAATGCCAGGCGAAGCTTAGTCGTAATCCACAAGACTGTTTGCACCGATTTGTGACTGTTGATGAAAGCTGGATCCATCATTACACCCAGAGCCAAACCAATGGATAAAAGGCTGTTGAAAGTGCGCCGAAGAAGGCAAAGATTATTTTGTAATTGGTATGGTGTTGGCCACTGTTTCTTTTTTAAGTATAATCCTCAAAGTTTGTTAGGAAAAAACGCAACCTTAACAGTACTCTATTACGCTTCATTGTTGGATTGTTTGAAACTTGCGTTACCCGAAAAAGAGCAAGATTGGCATGCAAAACAACTCTCTTTCTCCAGGATAATGCAAAGTCCCACAACAATGGCAAAAATGCATGAATTGGGCGTTGAGCGAGTTGCTCATCCACCCATTCATAAGACTTAGATACAAGTGACCTCTTCCTGTTCCTTAACTTGAAACTTTGGCTTGGTGTGAAGAAATGTGCATTAAACTTGGAAGTGATAGTCGCAGTCTACGAGGATTTTGTACAGTTTGAAATAACTGAAGGATCGCTAGACCAAGTGTATATCCCTCAAAGGAGACTATGCAAAGAAACAAGATGAGTTGTTTTAAGAACTTTTTTTCATGCTTTTTTACCAGACTTATGAAACCACTTCGTATATGGGCTGTTTCGAAACGACAGCGAACGAATATAAGAATCCTTTACCTTAAACTTTAACTAGTCCGAAGTTTGAAGTCGCACATTCGAAACACTTTTAGATGTGCTTTTACGTAACATGGAAAATTAAGCATTTTGAGATTCGGCTGAGCACGAAGAGCTAATGTGATACCCACACACTCACATTTCAGAAGATGTTCTTGGCAAGCATGTAGTCATGAAACAAACAGGTTTCTCCTTGTTTGCTATCAGCAGGGATAGCATCTTGGGAACCGATAGAGGGACACTTGCGAATACCAGTTGCATACCTACCGAGTAGAGACCGACCTGCATTAGCGACTGCACGCGCCACATGTAAACAACCTGTAGTAACGCGTTGGGGAACGTGACTCGATGCAGCAATATACTATGCTGTATATTATAATATTGTTTTGCAGGTAATTAATGCCTTTGATGATAGTGCATGCATTCACAAACATTTTAAAATTTCTTGCTTCAAATAGATTGCATGAAGATTTGCAATTCATAAAGAATAACTTTGCAGATATATCTATGACAATAACACATATTTAGAAACATCGAACAGTGAAATTCCTTAAGCCCTTAAAGCTGTTGATGAACTTCTGTAAGCAATTTTAATCAGAGATCCATGAAACCTGTTTTAGACCGTGTGCAAAATAAAGTGAAGGATGTTTGAAAAAAGATGTTGGATTTTAAATGCATGAAATAAGAAATGTGCTACGAGGTGTTGCTAAGAAATAATTGCTAGTAGAGTACCTTACCCAATAGTCAATTATGTATCAAATCTTGTGAGTGGAGCGAAGTTTTTCGTAATATAAAACCTATTTAGTGTCAATCAGAGACGATTCACATTTGAGACGTTACGAATGTACGTTAATGTTGTGCATTTTAATCTATGTATCTTGAGAGAAAATGAAATAGATAACGATGATGATGACTTGTTGCACAACAGCAACTAAATTTATGCAAATATTAAAATTGTTACTTTCCATAAATCAGTGATATTTATGCTTACAACCCAACCAAACTCAATCCCTTCCACTGCTAGTGAAAACATCACAGTCTACCGCGCAACCACTGTTCCATTTCCTTCTATTAGTACCACTATATATACACTGCATTGTCAATACATCACAACTATATACCATGCTGCGCTAACTTCGATTCTGTCCCGCTATCGGACCCCAAGATGCTATCCCTAGTTATCAGCAAATCTGTTATAGCTTTCAGATAAAGATGGTTTACATACTCAAAATTGTACACTCGACTCGAATAATTTCGATATTATTCTATAAAACAAAAATGAATTTCGATCTAACGTTTCGTGCCTGTCTGTGAGGAACATCTGCAGAGGTGGTGTATTCACGTAATTTCTGCCTTAAGAATAATGTAACATATAGCCGGTATACATGAGCTTTGTTCTGTGGGCTGGTTGTGATATGTGTTTTAGTTCTTGAGAGAGAGAGAGAGAGGAAGAGAGAGAGAGAGAGAGAGAGAGAAAGAAAGAAACAGGTGAATAAAACACCCTGTGATGTCCCTCACAGACAGGGACAAAACTACAGTTCAGAATATTTTAAGAAGTCAAAATAAGTCAACCTTCAGACCATGGCAAACAACCCGCAAATTTTAGATTACAACGCTATGGACACCAGGCTTACCAGCCTACGCATAAATTTCATAAGCATTTTGCTTAACCACGAGTATCTTATTCTTATTATCCTAATTATTTTAAATCATTCTAATAGTAACATCTCAAAACCTTACTGTAAATATCACCAAGAATTTGGTACACTTATCAATAAGTTCTAGCTGTTAGATGCACAAATGTCTTATTTGACATTACGAGTTAAAGACAATAAAACAAAAAAGAACTTGCTGTTAAATGTACAAATGTTTTATTTAGAAGCACAAGTTTACGATAGTAAAATAATTTTTTTGTTTCAAGAAATTTAGCTTTGTTTAACTTTATCTACAAACATTTGATAGACTGTGAGAGTATCCTTACCTCCGTGGTCTTTATCAGTTCACTGTCGCCATCTTTAAGCTCATTATCGTTAAATTACTTCAAAAATATTGTTAATGGTACGCGTAACAAGCTTATTTTCCCAATCATTTTTTATCATTCATTTTCTGTTATAATAAAATTGTATGTTCAAAAAATAAAAAAAATCTAATGTGTTCAATTCACAGGATTTTCTCTGCTTGTTCCACAAACAAATTATTCTTACGATAATTATTTATCTACATCATGTCATCGATCCAAGCATTAGTAGTAATTGTGTTATTACATGTTTATTTCCAAGTAGGAAGAAAATAAGGGAATTCACTAGGCTAAGGTGATAATCTATTTTTTTTAAAAGCTGGTCATTAAGCGAACAATTGTAGTAAAACAAAAGAGGGACGAAATGAAAAGTGCCTTCTACATATTTTATGTGGTAATTTTTGTCTATCTCTTACCGTTTACCAGGTACACAAAATACATTAAGATTGAAGAGGTTTTCAGAGGCTAATCCCAAAAACTTCAAGATATACATATGATTTGTGATAACAAAATTGTAATAAACAGTATTTTAATTAAAAACTCTAGACACATGTTCGAGAAAAACAAAATTTTCAACAGCTTTCTCCATGTAAAGGATAGCTTTAGGTTGGGGTATCCTCCGTGTCGTATCCTTGTCAGATATTAAACTGAAATACCAAGTTTGGTGTATAACGGTCTTTACGCTTTTTTATCTATGCCACTCACTCACACACACAAGCTTTTTCTAGAAATGTTTTGTTTTTACTCAGGTGACTCAAAACATATATACTAGGAAATATCTCGACATTAAATTTTTGGGAGGAAAACAATATCTTCTCTACCTACTATTTCTGACTTCAAGGTCGCGGGTTCAAACCTGTCCCATTTTTTAAGTGTGCTTAAAAAATAGCCATATATAGTATATTGATATTTTAATAAAAATCATTAGAGCCATTTTTTAGCAAATTAAAATTTAAAACAATTAATTCCATGTAAAGGGTAATTTGGATTAGGGGCTTTTCTGGAAAATCTTCGTGTCGCAATCTTGGAAGAATACCATGTTTGTCAATTAACGGTCTTTTCGTTTTTGTGCTATGTTGTCTACACACACACACACACACACCTGGAGTGTAGCTTGTACTTAGCCAACCAAACGCCTTTATTTTTGATTCTTAACGTTATGAGACTGTGTGGATATAAAAGGAAAGAATTCCTAATACAGCATTATTAGAGGTATGAGTACAGATTAAGAGAACTATTTTAATTTTGACTCCTCTTCATATAAAAGTAAGTGTATTGGTAAGAACATTTAACAAAGATAGTGAAGTATTTGGAAATTTAAAAGATAATTTTCCAAGAGTTAAAGGTAACCAATATAAGAGAGAGAGTATTTGTAAGTTGGCATGCCAAGAAATCGTTAAAACACAAAGAATTTAACAAAAATTAAGTGGCCTAAAACGCCTTACTTGGAATACTTTCAAGCAATAACCCAACTATCATGATTAGTAGAAAACCTTTTAGAAAATTGCTGAAATTTAGATTGTCGTACGTCTTTGAAACCATGCTTTTTTACTTGCCATTTATGCTTAATGTCTTTCAAGGATGAAAAATAATAGTGATTTTCGCGACAAAACAAAACAACGTTATGTATTTTTGTGTAAGATTTCACACGTTTGAGATTCGGAAATGGCAAACAGTTCT
This sequence comes from Hymenopus coronatus, assembly GCA_030762935.1. Taxonomy (NCBI): domain Eukaryota; kingdom Metazoa; phylum Arthropoda; class Insecta; order Mantodea; family Hymenopodidae; genus Hymenopus; species Hymenopus coronatus. The sequence continues at coordinate 71,527,843 of CM060895.1, forward strand.
CATTAATATATGAAGCAAATAACTTTTGTGCACATTTTAACTGTAATTTCGTTGTGATTCCTAATGAGATACAGCGAGAGACATTTCTGCTTTTTACCGTGCCTTGAGGACGGCGTGGTTTCTGCGCTGGCTGACTTGTGTTTTTATGGACATAGTGAGAGGGAGGTGCCGTTAAATCGAAAACCATGGAGCTCCTATGAGGGTATGGGTAGAAACTTCCAAAACTCCTATCTCTTTTGATCTCGTGTAGACCATCTAAGACAGGAATGCCATTCAAACGTGTAAACGCCAGGAGCAGGAACTAGTCGCCCGAGTGTACTCGGGCGGGGGCAAATCACCACGGTACCTATCCGCTTTTCTCGCGGATTTACCCGTGTGATATAAAAGATGTAGTCTTGTGCAAGCGTTTATGTCTGTGTCGAAGTAATGTGGGCAGGGTGTTTCCCTCTGTGCAGCCGGCGCGGGTTGGCTTACCTACCTGAGTGGTCACCCACCCAGAGAGGGACCAGGCCCGATGCTGCTTACCTTGGCCAGCCGCTTGCGGGCTGTCAAGGAAAGCAGTGCCGGCTAGCGGGGGGAACTGAAGGGATGTAGGTACGGGGTGGGGGAAGCCAGTGTTGCAGATCTGGTCGGAGTACAACTGGACGGTCACCCGTCCGAGTCGGGACCGGGCCCGATGCTGCTTAACTTGGCGGGTAGAACTGTAAAGAAGGGAGAGGCGGCCGGAAAACTACCATCCCAAGGCGTCCTTGGGAAGGCGGTAGCTTACGCGTCTCCTAGGCAGCGTGTGGTCGTAAAGACCGAGAGTGTTCACCTGGGGATTTGGGTGGGGAGCAAGTTTAGTGTATATTGTGCGAGCTCTTTCTCGCACAACGTCCACTATGTAAGGGATTCCGGAGTGGGAATGGAGAATGTGAGACGGGAATCTACGGTCTGTGCCATATATCATCCTCAATGCCCTGTTCTGCACGGTCTGCAGCCTGCGGATGGTGGAACGAGCCACCGAACCCCAGACCTCGCAGCCGTACAGCATCAGGGGTGGGATGACTGCGCGGTACAGCCGTAGTTTTAGGTGTGTAGGCTATTGACCTCTGGAATTAGTTCCGTTCCGCTGTTCTTGCAGCGTGCGGGCAAATAGCAGTTGTATACGCGAGGAGAGGAGGGACTCAAGTTAGTTCTACATGTCAGTTCAGCTGAAGAGAGCAGAGATTGAGTTGCTGTGTATGAATTGAAATGTCACGTGTAGGAAAAACGGGGAAGTAGTCTAGGCAGAGAGGGACTAAGGGTTGAAGTTACTCCTTTTTCGCTTTCTCTGTAGTTCTACCTTTTGTACATAGTGTATAGCGAAGATATTATTTTGCACCCAAAAATTCAATACCGAGATTTCACCGCAAATGCATGTTTTGGGACCCCCTGAATTCAAAAATAAACATTTCTAGCGTGTGTGTATACCTGTGTGTGTCTGTGGACAGCATAGCTCTAAAACGAAAAGTGCTAAACTTGATATTTAAGTTCAGTATCTTCGAAGGATGCGTCACGAAGATTTTCAAGAAAATCCCCCAACACGAACTACCCTTTACGTGGAAATATTTTCGAATATTTTGATTTTCTCAAAAATGGCTCTAACGGTTTTGATTAAAATATCGTATATTAAAGATAGTTACATGACAAATAAAGCATATATCTTGAATTTTCTGGGAATATCCTCTGAAGACATCTTTATTCTGAATTAATTTTGCATAACGGTAGACCGTAAGAGTTAGACAAAAAGTTACGTGTTACACAAAAAATGTAGAGCTCGTTAAAACACACAACTTATATTATATGCATTTTTTGCTGGAGTTGACCGTTTTTAAGATATTCCTTGTTATTGCTTTCAGTTTTAAAATATAAACTTTTCTCATACTGGAAATTGTCAACGCTTGGCCACGCAAAGAAATGAATTTCAACCCCATAGCAAGCACATTTTAAAATATATGACTGTTGGTTTAGCCTAGTGTATCCCCTATTTCCCTTCTACCTAAAAGGAACTAAGTAATAAAACCGTTTCTACTAATGTTTATCTCGATTAATATGAAATAGATAGAAGAATAGGCTTATTAACAATACTTTGTTACAGAGATGTAGAAAGAGTCATGTGAATGGAGTACATGTGATTTTCTTTGTTTTGCTTTATTATTTTATCGTATTCTTTGCATGACCTTATTACTAACAAAATGATTAATGATATAAACAGCTGAATGCTGCTTTTTCATATCGCATGTAACTTAAGCTTATTATAGTTCATTTGAAATCACGTATTAGGTACATTTATCATGATTGGTGTAACATGGAAAGAAAAATAACTTTTTATGTATGAGTAAGTGATGTGAGTGGTGCACACCAGAAGCTTTTGCACAGAAAAATTACACCCCTCAGGCATCATAAATACCACTGTTGACAGAGGACCAAAGGGTCCCCGTTTCAATTGAGTAACTTAATGTTGCCAAGGATAAACGGCGTTCGCCTTATCGCAGATCTTGAGGTGTTCACTCACGCTAGGCGCATTATTTTTAGCCGAAATACCTGGCCCTGCTGAAATAATGGATCAAGGACTTGGCGTGTTCCGTTGCATTCCCAATACATCATAACGACTCGTTATGTATGTGTTTTCTGCTAACGTATTATATGGGCACCCAAAATATATTCAGTGTCAAAGGTTTGTTTGACACGCTAGTTACAATGTGCATGAAACAGTTTCCATTCAGTAAACGCACACTTCTTAAAATGTGGTATGCTACATGCACACAACTTTCTCTACTCATTCTTTATCAAACTATTAAATTAAATAAAGCATGCTTTGCTATTAGATGCCTGAAAATGTGTATGGATATTAACTGCTTGCTTTCTGTATATTATGCCACTGTACAATCAATTTTATCATACAATATTTTAATATGGGGATCTGCAACTGAAGTAAATAGGGAATTTTTAATTCAGAAGAGAGTCCTAAGAATAATTTTAATATGAAGCCAAGAGATTCATTAAGACATGCTTTTAAACAATTTTACATTTTTATTTTGACTGATTTATTAATATATAATGCTGCACTATTTTATAAAAACCACTCATACTTATTCACTCTCAACTGTGACGTGCATAATCATTTTACTAGAAGTATGAATGACATCCATATAGAAAAATATAAAACAACTAAATGCTCAAAATCACCAAAGTGCCTCATAAGTAAAATTGTCAAAGTTCTCCCATATGAAATTATTAAAATAGGTGATGTGTAAATTTAAAAGATCACTACGTTAATTTTTACATGACAAAACATTTTATTGTTTAAGTGAATTGTTTAATTAATGTACATTTTATGATGAGTCTATCTGTACAGTGTATGGCAACAGAAATAAATCTGTCTGCCTGTCTGTGTCTATCTATCAATCACAACTTATTCTGTTCTCCACTTTATATACATCGAGATAAACTTTATCAAAATGATTTTATTATATCTTTCCTTGTAACAACAATGAGAGTATATTTAAGCGATAGCCAAATTCTTCAAGAGCTTGTCACAAAGTGATGGCTTTGAAATTCCGAATACTCCCCGTTTGAGAATAACTGAGAGTATGGAAATTAGAAACAAATAACAAGGGAAAAATAACAAAATAAATAGAAGACAAATTCTGTGTCTTCTGTGTGCAGCAATTAGTATGTTTCCTACCTTTCGCCAATTGTGATAAAGAAATTCAGAATAAACTTGACCTTAGAGACTATATACCTAGAAAATTCAAGAAACCAATACCTTTCATGTGCTGTGAAAATATCTTAAAAATATATTATTTTAATACAAATCGATATAGTTATTTTTAAGAAAATAAAAGATTACATATAAAATTCCAAAAAAAACAAAAAAACAAAAAAAAAACGGTAATTTTGTGTGCGAGATATTTCTTGAAAACCTTAGAAGACACTGAATTCAAATACCAAGTTTTTATATTTAACTGCTTTTTAGTTTTTGACTAATATTCACAGATAAAGGAACACACACATACACACACACAAGCTAATACTTTATTGGAATTCAGGAGGCTTCAAAATATTTATTTTACAGTGTAATCGAATTTTGGTTGGAATGCAATAACTTTACCTCGTATTTGCGCGGTAGAAAAATTAAAAATGGATTTTCTTTTCTCATAGTGTAACAAATAAATGGCACCAGTTAGTGTTGAACACACTTTATTTGCCACTAAGGCACTCAAATGTCACCCAACGCGTACACTTTGATCATTATTGGCAAACACCACAAAACAACTGATTCACCGCATCACAATTACCAGATCAACTAATTCAACCCATAACTGCACTACGTTGACTCATTGCATTCTTATACATCTTAACTGTCCCCATTATTAAATGACTTAACCCTGCAATGTATGCCGAGCACTCGTTGGTCCCTTATATACATCCCGTATCCCAAGCCGAAGGTTCTGGACGTCGAAGGTACTAGGTTGCCGAAAGAAATCTTCCAGAACTGTATTGCTCAAACTATAGGAAAGTGATATAATGACCTTTGTTTGCGAGGTTATTGTGATTTTTAGCTTCTGTTACGAGCCACTCAACAATGATGGCGCATAGGAAGATGGACACGGACCTGTCGGGAACCGGCAGATAATTTGCGCCGCAGTTATACTATGATGAAGATACTTACACATACCAGAATTTGGCAGCATGGCAGTGTGTTTCATCATAGAAAACAGTAAAATATTACTGGCACTAATAGGATACTATGCGCTTTACTACTCTGGAGTGTATGAAAACGAACCGATGCCTCTGGTATCCTATAGGTTTTCCTTAATATAATGTTGGCAGAATCGCTTGATGAATTAGTCTCCAATATTTGGGGTTTAACTCTAGATAACAATTTGTGTACAAATTAGGCTAGAACTGAAATAAAATGAGTAACAAAAACTTAGTCCAGAGCTTGAAAAGCGCGTGCTTATAATTAGCTGCAATCTGAAAAATGAAAGCACTAATTTTATAAAAGGTTACTACTTTCTCTGGCACGTATGTAGTACATATTCTATTCATTCTATTGTATTCTACCCAAAAATTCCATACTGAGCTTTCACCGGAAATGCATATTTTGAGACCCTCTGAGTTCGAAAAAAGCATTTTAAAAATAAATCTCCGTGTGAATGTGCTTGCGTTTGTGTGTATGTGTGTGTGCGTGCGCGCGTGCAAACTAGGTAATTATGTCCAGTATCTTCAAAGGATGCGACACGAAGATTTTTGAGAAAACTGCCCTTACATGGAACATTTTTTGGAAATATTGATATTCTCAAAAATGGCTCTGACAATTATGAATAAAATGCTATATTTTTATATATTTTCACGACAAACGAAATTTATATTTTGGGCTTTCTGGGAATTGTCTCTGAAGACCTCTTTATACTAGGCGACTTTGTATCACTCGTAAACCGCAAGAGATAGACAAAAATTTACTGTTAAAAATATAGATATCATTAAAAAATATAAATTATGTCATATACATCTTCTTATAGAGTTAAGCGTTTACGAAATATTCTTTTTATGGTTTCATTTTAAACTACCAAACCTATCTTATGCACGAAGTTAACTTTCGTTTCATCTCTATTATTTTGTTCCCTCATTGTTTCACATATCGAACAGCTTTTAAAATTTTGACTATGCTTTAACCTAGTATACTCAATTAATGTCCATTTACTTCAAGTTAGGTAGTAATAAGATAGTTTCTGTTAACGTATATATCAATTAGATGAAGTATAGAAGAATAAGCTTTCCAATAATAATTGTTTACAAAGTCATATGAATGGAATTCATCGGATGTTTTCAAAGTGTTATAATTCATTTATAAAAATTGGAACATAATTTCGAAAAAAAAAAGCAATATGACCATTTTCTTTAATGTGCTTTTTGAGAATCAGTATAAAAAGCGTAAACAAATTAGTAAAAGATTGCATTGTGTGGATAATTTTGAATATATAAAAGTGTTGTGAAAAGGTTTGAGAGAAAATAAGCTTTTAAGCTGGATATACTGATACTGACAAGCGACGTAGAGTGCCGGATGGACATAAGCTCGTATTTTGGGACAAGTGTGTGTGTGTAGACCTTTCGTTAGCGAGAGTAATAAAGATTTTAAAGTATATCAAGGAGTGAGGCATGGGTGTGCTTTATGACCTGTTTTAGTTAATATTTATGTAGACGATATTCTAAACGAGTGGAAAGATTTATTAAATAATGAAGGAATATTAATCGAAAAAAGGGTAGAATAAATGCCCTGTTATTTGCAGACAATGTCCTACTTATAGCAGAATCAGAAAGAGTGTTCCAAAAAATAGCACACAAGTAACAAATGGTGGCTAATATATATAACTGCAAAATATTAATAAAGAAATAAAACGTAATGTCATTTAAGGGTAAATATGGAATAAGACCCAAAATAGTATTAGAGAATAAAAAAGTGGAAAAGTAACACACCGTATGTACTTAGGATGTAATAACACATACGAAAAAGATATAGATATAATAAATAAAATATCTAAATTCCAGGCATTATGTGGGATCATAAAAGGATCTTTAGGCCGGAAAACAAGAAAAGACACAGAACTTAAGTTACATAAGATAATGGCATTCCTTCTTTGTTGTATGGAAGTGTAAACTGGATAATTAAATCAAAGGAACGAAACAGAATACAATCAGCAGAGATTTTATTTTTGCGGAATATGAAAGGATGCACACGAGCAGAGTGCGAAATAATGGAGGACGGACGGACGGACAGACAGATAGATAAATAGATAGATATTTATTTCACTTCATTAATTATATGGTTTAATTCACACCTACAATTCTATAGAAGACAAAATTAATACAAACAAGATATGGACTGAGCACTTAATGAGGATGAGATAAAAGGATACCAAGAAAAGCCTTCCAATAACCTTCCTTGACCTACCCTGTAAAATATGAACGCCATAGACTGCTTCCCCGGAATTGACTTAGCCTAAGCATGAAGAAGAAGTTGGGAGTTCCTATGAATAAGCATGCGCCTACCCATTTAAATCTTCAGTTATTTGGTGGTTGAAATTCGCAAGTGGGATAAACGATATATTTTCTTAAAGTTTAGAATTCGTATGTTTTATTATGAAACAAAATAATTCTTTAATCTTTTGCAATTTTTTGTAAAGCTTCGAAGTTGCAGTACCTTAAAATAGCTTGATATTATTTCGCAGAAGTTTTCCTGTGTGGAAACCTTTTTCCTTACAACTTGCATGCCGATACATAAAGAACGCAACACACACGGTGACGGTTTTGCTGTTATCAGATCGTCTACTATCATGTTAACACGCCACTTCCCCCTACGTGAACGTTTTGTCTAGGAAACACATCTTCAACTACACCCACGCCATCTGACTTCCGGTCCAAGCAGGTAAACAAGAGGGTCATGTATTGTTCTCCGTAAGGCAATTTATCAAGTCGTTATTCACAAAGCGTGGGTGGGGCTTTTCCCTTTGTGGCTCAGAAACTTCGTTTAATGTGATTAAAAAGATTGTGCCCTGATAAATATAGCTTTAATTGTAACGGTGCAAGTTTATCCTCTTCAGTTATGCCCCGTAACTACAGATAAAAAAATGTGATGTGTTCCATTCACATGAATTTCTCTACTATTGTTATAAAATATTATTCCTTAATCTAATTCGTAGTAATCGAGATAAATATTAGTAGAAATTCTTGTATTAATTTATTTTAAGTAGAAGAGAAATAAAGTAATTTATTACACTATAAAGCGATAGTCAAATCTTATCTGGTCACTATGTGAAACAATTGAAGTTCGGTTCGCTTTCAACGGTCAGGAGTGAAACAAAAGATGTGAAATGAAAGAGAGAATAGGATGATCCACAATAAGCTCACAAGTGACTTCAATGAGAAACCTCTTTCGGAATACCAACCAACCAACTTTGGAGAACACGAAAACCTAGAATTTGTGAATGAATGCAGTAGTGAATAGCAATGCTGTTCGTGTTACAAGCTTGGTAAATCCGCGCACACATTTTTACAGCAGTTTCTTAAATATAAATTCACACTAAAAGAAAGCTCTACATGTCTTCCACCGCGATGTTAAAAATAATTCAGGAGTTAACATTCCATAAGTTGGTACTGACACAATGTAAGTAACAGTAGTAGTTAGACAAAATTAGTGCAATAAGGAGGCTGAATAGACAAACTATTATTACCTATTACGAAGTCAGGTTAGGTGAATAATGTTATTACTACTAAGTGAGGTTAGCGTCATTTTTAGTTCAGCGAGCCCCTTGTCTCAAGTGCTGAATTGAACCTTGAACTACAGACATTGCCAATTTCGTAAACACTTTGATGTACTGGATGCACTTTGATGGTGCAGAACTGTTTTCATAGGACATTTTGTACATTCTTTTCACGTGCTAATGACCGCATACAGTTTGCATGGTTGGGTGCTACTTCCGAACTGAAAGAATTCGTTACCTATCAGCATAAATGGCGCGGTTACGGTTTCCGAGATGTAAGTGAATGTTCCAAATGTAAATATTAGAAAGGTACGATACAAGTATCATTTCATTAATGTAAATTATAAACTGTTGATATTCACCCCTTCTACTTATCGTTCGCTAGTCCGTGTTATACTCGCTACCTAGTATTGACGTCATGTGCGGGCAAACGACTGGTGGTAAAGGCCGAATAAATCTGAAGACCCTATATAAGTCTATAGATTTATTTACTTGGCTTTGTCTCTTTTAAGAAGTAAAATCACATTTTCGTTACTATTATAACCGAGCGCGTCAACTGTTTACCACATGAAAAGTATAGTTCCAATTGCACTGCAAGTTGAAGAGGTACAATTTTGTGCCTTATTAAACTTCATGGGGGATTAGAAGACGGAAGCTCCCTCAGTATTGGAGCTCAACATTGCATTTAGACCAGGAAGGAACTGCCCCCCCCCCCAGCTGACCGTGAAAGCGCAAGGGATAAATATTTACATAGAGCAAACCCCACCGTCCGCCAAAACGTACCAATTGCCCTGACCTGGTGCTATAATCCTGAAACATATTAAGGTGAAACACATACAAAAATATTATGGAAACAGAAATGGATAAGACGTTAGTGGTAGATCAGGAACCACCTCATCATTTACCTACAGATTTGGGAAAACCAAGAAAAATCTCAAGATCATAGACGCTTTCTGGTCTGGAATGCTAGCCTCATATTACCGTGGAGCATCTTGCTCCGTTGTTAAACCTGTTACTTAATTTTAATTTTTATTTGCACCCCGGAAAATTATGTTTAATTATCAGTTTTCAAAACAGAGCTTGAAATGTAAGCTACTCAGAAAAGAGAGAAGGATGAGGGCGACGGGTGGTGGATAGAGAGAGAGAGAGTGGAAAGAGGGAGAGAAAAAGCCATAACGAGGGAAAAGAGAAAATATATGCAGAACGTTCAAAAAGAGCTCAGAGGGAGAAACAAGATAGCGAGAGCGGGGGAGGGCGGGAGAGAGATCCAAAAATGTGTATAACAAATTAAAACAAAGTTCTAATTATACATTTTCTATACAAGTAACATTTAACTCATTTGATAGGTTTTTTGTTGTTTTCTTTTTCATTTTTTTTTCATTTCACGGCTTAGCATCGTTCAAAAATATTTAAAATACATGAGGTATTTAAATTGAATGGAAAATGTATATCATTTTCCTCCAACTTTTGCTAGTGTCCCTTTTATAATGCTACGATTGGAATTTACGAAAATTCAACTGTTACGCTGGTCATTGGTGATAGTCAAAAGTAACAACTCCTGGAAACGCTGAAACTCGCATCTTTACCCACTCTATAACATACCAGAAATATCTGGAGGAATGAAATACTGCAAATAATGGAAACCAGGAGACTAAAGCTGCAAGAATAGAGAGATAAAGAGCAATGGCATCGGGCAACTGGAAGACAGTAATTGAAAGCGATATACCAGCATACTATAACATATCTGCCTTAGGTAGAGGAAGAAGTAAGGTCTCAAAACATAGATTTAGAGAGTTATCGGAAAGTGAGTTTTGAAATTCTGCAAATTGATACAAAATGTACCGTGTGTGTGTGTGAATACGAAGATGTGACACGAATACTTTGGAGTCAACGCAAACTATCATTGACCTAGAATATGTTTAATTTAATTATTAAAAATTACTAGCCATTTTGTTACAAGATTGAAAAATATTTGTATAAAATTGGATATTTTGGTAATTGCCCGTGAGGTTCTCTTCATTCCAAATTAATTTTTATAATTTTATTTAATGAAAAAATATGAAAGATAAAGGTTCACTATACAAAAAAATGTACATCTCTAAAAACAATTTATCTGAAATAAATATTTGTGGCATTAGCCATTTTCGAAATATTAGTTACACTTGGACTAAATTTACTAATATTTTATCTTTTTTAAATTACTTACCATTCTTTTATATATCTTGATGTCTGACAAATGTTTGTATGTTGAAAGCAGCATATCAACACGTTTATTCAAGATTTGACTGTCGATTCAGTCGGCTGTATTTCCTGAACTAACGTGAAGCAGACAGAAAAATAACTTTTTCTAACAGTAATTATACAATCTATACAAATAGGTATTATAACTAGGCGTCGTGATAACTTTAGGTTAAATTAACTTCTAGCATAGTACACTCAAAGGCAAACGTGAACGTTTGACGGGGACTTGGGTCATACCACCATTTGTATTGGTGCCATTCTGGTACAAAATACCATGCGAGTAAGAAAAGGCAAATCCGATTGGGCAATCACCCTTTCTTCCCTCAACTCCGCTTAACACTCAGAACAGGTTTCCTTGTATAAACAGTGTATTATTTTAGTCAACCACGTACACGAATTATCTTGGCATTAGAACTTCAGTATGTAGCGCAGAGAAAAGATTAATCTAATTTTGTAGCACCCGGTGAGAGGTTGGATTACTGTCCAACAAGAAAGTTTAAGGGCCACCATTCGAGCTAGAACTTCATTTGTCACAACTTACCTTTCATGTGTCCATCTCCTTCCCTTCGGCAACGTGGTCTGTTCAATACACTTATAAGAGCATAGCAAACAGGTGGAAGACATGGGGCGGAGTCAGCGAAAATTCCTCGTCTTAGGTAAGTATTACCATGCGCATTTTTAATATCTCTGAGTGTACACTGTGGAGCGAGGACGGGCGAGAGGCAGAAATACCATGCGGTAGTGACTTTAAGCCATACAGCAGTGTCCTGACAGGTCAGGAACTGATGGCCGGCCCGGGGAAACTTTCGTGGGGTTTCCATTTCGCCAGTACCTATTTTATATACCGGCCATCCTTGCTTCCGCAAGGGCGGAAGTGGATACATCACTTATTTTTTATTTATTAATTTATAAATAATCTGTAAGCAGTAAATTTATGTTGTATGAATGTAAATACATGTTATTAATCTGATATATTAGCCCTGGGTTTAAAAATTAGGTACCATGGTTTTATACAATTACTATTATTATTATTATTATTATTATTATTATTATTATTATTATTATGTACCACTTATGCGTGTCAACCTCCTAGGGAGACGAAGACCTCGTTGGGGGCAACAAATGCCAGCTTCTGTCTACTAACTCTCCAGGTTAGTGTAGGAGGACATTGACCCAGGTGTCACCACCTAGCTGTACCCAATATCACTGCCCCGCCAAGTCCAACCCAATCTTAATAGCTCCCTTTCGGTAGGGGCTCAGATGTTCAGCCCGGCGCACTTCTAGTGATATCAGAGGCACCACGAGTGCTCGGGGTCTGCAGCGCTCGAATCAGAGCAGCTGAAGAGGTTGCAACCTTCCCCCTCCCTTCGGGTGAAATAGGTGGTTGCAGAAATAATATATATTATTTATTTTAGCTTAGCATCCTTTAAACTGATTGTTCACATCTTCATAGACGATGAACGACATTGGTGAAATGTTGCTCAAATGATCTCGGGATGCATGCAGCTTAAAGTCACTCGACATTCGTCTTCTCAAGATAGGGGAAATAACCTAAAAAGCCTTATCAGAGTAACTCACCTTAAACGAGATTCGCACTTCGACCTTTTGATTGTGAGCCAGACACGCTACTCCCACACGACAAGGGGGACAGAAGTAATTATACTGTTCTGTAGTAAACAAAAGCTTATATTGTACAGTATAAACATCATGAACAGCATAATAAATCTATATTATAGCAGATAAAATAATCAGTTTCGTATTTGTATATGTATGGACAACTATCACAATGGATTACAATAGATTTTCTAAATGTATCAAAAGCAAAAAGTCTTCTGTTTGATTGTACCTTCAGAATAGACTATACATGTACTGATTGCTTGCTTAGAGTGAATGATCAGCAGTTCTTGGGGAGCGAGAGATTCCAGTGGAACCCTGAGTAACGTAACAACTTATCAACCAGAGTGCAACCGTATCCGGAGAGAGAGAGGAAGAGGGGAATTTTAAGTCGCTAGTGATGGAGATGACATGGTTGGAAATGTGTATCAGTGGTTGAGGCTCGAATTTTGTACGAGTTTAAAAAATGCGGAGGGGTGGGCGAAAATATTATGGTTTTTACTTTCTCTATACGTGCTATGTATATAGTATACAGAGGAGGTATTGCACTCCACCAAAAAAATCGATACCGAGATTTCATCGGAAATATAAGTTTTAGGGTCCCCTGTACCCAAAAAAAAGTATTTTCAGAAAAAAGTCCGTGTATGTGTGTGTCTGTGAACACGATAACTCAAAAACGAAAAGTCGGTAAAATACCAAACTTGGTATTTAAGTTTAGTATCTTCCAAGGATGCGACACGAAGATTTTGAGAAAAATCCCCCCACCCCAAACTACCCTTTACATGGAACATTTTTCGAAAATTTTGATTTTCTAACAAATTGCTCTAACGATTTTGATAAAATATCGTATATTAAAGCTATTTATCTGACAAATAAAATATATATTTTGAATTTTCTGGGAATAGTCTCTGAAGTCTTGGTCAATTTTACGGAATTTTGCATAACTGCTAAACCGTAAGAGATAGACAAAAACTTACCACACAAAAAATGTGGAGCACCTTAAAACATACAATTTATGTCATATACATTTTTTTCGTGGAGTTGATCGTTTTTGAGATATTCCTTGTTGTTTTTTTTCAGCTATAAAGACTTATACTTTTCTCATACAGGACTTTGTGAACTCGTGTCGATACAAACAAAGGAACTTCAGTCGCAGAGCAACCAGCTTTTGACTATCACTTTAACCTATGGTGCCCCCTTATTTCGCTTCTACTAACAAGGAAGCAAGTAAAAGACTATTTCTGCTAATTTTTACTCCATTAGATGAAGTAAATAGAATCATTTGTTGCAGTGATATAGAGAAAGTCATGTGAATGGAACAATCAGATTTTTGAGTATACAGCTGTTTTTGCAAGGAAGTTGCAAAATAGCAAAGGCAAATGAAGTCGTTCAGTTTGAAATGAGATCAGCATGGAACATAATGATTATGCAGAGAACTTAGAAATATGATATAGGAATCTGATTTAAGACGTTAAGCGAAATATAAAAAGAAATGTAAACAGACTTGGGTAGTGACTAGTTCATCTAACTGTGTAGGGCTAAAACATAGTTCCAATTGGAAAGTCGTAATGGAAAATTCGAAGCCTGTATAATAAAGGTTTAGCCTTCCTTGTATATAGTTACTTTCGTAATTGGGCCCCATGTTCTACTAAAAGGCAGTAAATAAGTAAGATAACATTTATGATACAACTAAATCCTTTGACGTACAGTTGTAGCTGTGGAAGGAGCAAATATAAAAGGTGCAGTAGTATCAGTTTCCCTCAATTTAATCAGAACAAGGAATTTGACATGTGTATTCAAATAAAAGAAAATCTAAAGACTAAATGATTTTCTGAAAAAGTATTTTGATCTTCTTGTAAATTCTTGCTTTGCATGTTATACTCGCAGATTAAGGCTGGTCTTTCAGCTATAATTAATTCGTAAAATATTAAACTTTTTTTAAAGTGTTTGTACCACATTAAACATGCTGTTGACTAATTAACAGTTGTCATTGTAAAACATATGCAATTAAGATTTTTTATAGCTTTAAAGTTGGCTATGTTTGCTTCTATATATTTGTATGAGCAACTGTTTTCACAAATGCATTATACCCAATCAAAATACAGATCTGTTTGATTCATGAACATATGTTGACACAAATAATAGCTCTATCGGAGGTAAGCGAGAGTTTAACTATATTATTGCAAATGTAAAATAACATAGAAATACAATTTTGTTTGCATTACTTTACGGTACTCTCAACAGTATATAAAATTAACCAGTACTATTTGTCTAAAACCAGCAAACGCCACTGCATTCACTGCCTGTGTTTCTTCCTCTACGGTTTCGTTTAAAACTATGCGGTGTTGGTCAACTTTATGGGTTGCGTGTTAAGTAATCGGTGTCTTACCTACTTGACTTAGAAAATAACGGCAACCAAGAGAAAAAGGATCACTACTAATCTATGCTTTAACTAACACAATTAGGAAAGAGAAAATGGTACCATCTATAAGCGATGGAATATACAACAAATAAATTCTAGACTTTAAATTGTAAGGCCTTAATGCAATATTTTGAAGAAGTAAATAAAAATTGCTATTAAAATAAACAAGCTTAGTCTACGTTTTAATCAAGTGACTTCAAATTAATAATTTAAAATCTCATTTGACTATACTTTTAATTAATTTCAGTAATATATATTAAATACTTATCTACTTCAAACCAAATAAACATTAGTGGGATATACATAGGTAAAAATAGTATTTTTACTTAGTTCCTTGTAATTATAAGGGAAATAAGGGAATAGTCAGGCTAAAGTAATAGTCAAATCTAATAGCTGTCACCATTAATGTAATTAGAATTTCGTTGTTTTTGTTTGTTTGTTTTTTGTTTTTTTTACATGAGCAGGATGAACAAAGTGAATTTGTAAAAAGTCTAAGTATTGGAAATGTAAAGTCCAATTGCACAAGAAATATCTGTGAAATGATTAACTCCACAAAAAATGTAGCTGGCATAAATTGTGTTTTAAACAGATATATAGTTTTGTCTAGTAAGTTTTTGTCTATCTCTTACGGTTTACCAGTTAGTAGAAAAGATCCAGAATGAAGAGTCTATAGAAGATATTCCCAGAAAATTCAAAATACATTTTGTTTGTGGTCAAAATATTTTAAAAATTATTTCAAAATATATCAAATGTTAGAAAAAAAATATAAAGTGTAATTTGAGGTGGAGAAATTTTCTTGAAAATCTTGGTGTTGCATTCTTGAAAGATGCCGAACGTAAATACCAACTGGATATTTAATGGAATTTTCATTTCTGAGCTAGCTATTCATAGACATTCTATATACTTACGGACCTTTTTCTATAATTTTTATACTTAAAGTATATATTTATGGTGAAATCTCGATTTAAATTTTTGGGAGAGTTATAAATAATACTCCCTCTACTTACTATATGTAGTAGAGAAAGCAAAAATTAGTGCCTCAAACTTGTTATGATGTTCTTTTGGATAAAGAACAGGAAAGCAAATTAAAGCCAAAAAGCTATATGAGCCCACCTTTGTGGTGTGGTGGTAGCGTGTCTGCCTCATACTCAAGAGGTCCCGAGTTCGAATCTCTTCGATGGTTTTCCTTGCCCTGAGCAGAGGAATGTTAAGCAACTCTAAACTCCATGGACCCCGAGATCATTTAAGCATCATTTCACACACTACATTCATTTTTTTAATGGTTACATTACATTAATGATTAATAGTAATATTTTGTTTTTTTAGGATTTAGATACAACATAATAAAAACGTAAATCTCTTTAAATTGCATAATTTATTTAAAATCATTTAGTCCTTAATAGAACAATTACTTGTTTTGATTTTCTTATGTCAAATGTCTACAAGGATTTTGATTTTTGATTTTTTTTATGAGTGGCGTAAACTGACGCATATGTACAGAGATCACCACCGCTTTTTGGTGGGAGGTGAGAAGCAGAGAGGAAGATCCAGTAGAAAAAGCGGGGTCAAGGGAGGGCTTTTGTTCATCGTCCAATATAACCTACCAGACTAAAGAATATTAAACTGACAAATGAATTATTTATTATTTTAATTCGAGTGGTAAGTGGTACTATCTTTGCCATATATAAAAGACACTGGTTTCAGCACCGTTGTGCATTTATTGTACCCAGTTAATGAAAAAGGCAGGCCGGAATTAGCTTGTATACTTACTTGTTTTAAATACTGGAGTAAAGATAGTATCGGGGATTCCGAGAATTCTTATCGAAGTATCAAACAATTTGGCCTTTTCCTTTATTACGGCATTAAGTTTTATAACGTCGCCCCGGAGTCTCACTCCCAGCGTTATGAGCCTCACAACACCCACGTTGGGGTGTCGGCATAAATTTCCCTGCTCAGCGAAGTAGACGCTTAGAGCCGCAAAAATTACAACTTTGGCAGTTAACTTCACGACTTCCTCTTATTAATAAAGTTTGGTAGGGATGTACTTAAGCTTTGGTTACCTAAAAGAAAGCCTCTGGCGATATTACATAGCAAGTAGGCGAGTTTATTGCCAAACAAGTTGTTCGCACACTGTAAACAATCTATCTGATGTGTTCCATTCACATGACTTTTCCTACTTCTGTGTAACAAATTATTGTTAATAAGCTTATGCTTCCATTTACTTCATGTTAATCGAGAAAAAAATAGCAGAAATAGTCTCATTATTTGCTTCCTTGCAAGTAGAAGCGAAATATGGGAGTATCATAGGTTAAAATGAAGTCAAAAGCTGGTTACTAGGTGACTGAAGTTCCTTTGTTTGTATGGACACGAGTTAACAAATTCCTGTATGAGAACAGTACAAGTTTTTTTAAACCTGAAACCAAAAACAAGGAATATCACAAAAACGACCAATTCCTCGAAAAAATTTAATTAGCATAAATTGTGTGTTTTAATGTGCTCTGCATTTTTTGTGTGGTAAGTTTTTGTCAATTTCTTACGGTTTAGCAGTTATGCAAAATTTTGTAAAATTCATCCAGATTAAAGAAGTCTTCAGAGGCTATTCCCAGAAATGTCAAGATATACATATTATTTGTCAGGTAAATATCTTTAATATACGATATTTTAATCAAAATGTTAGAGCCATTTTTGAGTAAATCAAAATTTTCGAAAAAAGTTCCATGTGAAGGGTAGTTGGGGGTGGGGGATTTTCTTGGTGTAAGATGTAAAACATAGGCGGAAATTCTGAATTCCCCAAAGTTCTGGAAATGTATATCCAATAAGTACCTTTTGACGGTGGATTGATCTTGGGTCGAAAATGTCAAGTTATTTATTTATTTTTATTACTTTCTCCGCCAAGTATCATGAAGGTACATGTCAGGTAGAAAATCCATTGTCTTCCACTCAAAACTTATATACCGCGATTTCATCAGAAATACATGCATTGAGGACCCCGAAACCAAAAATAACTTAGATAAAGGCTCATGTTGGACTGTCTGTGTGTATCTGTGATTTCGAGCAGCATAGCTCAATAATGAAAAGGCCTTTAAATATCAAACTATATGCAAGTTTAGCATCTTCCAAGGATGATACACGAATATTTTTAATAAAACCCCCTCCACTCTAAACTACCCTTTACATGAAAAATCTTTCCAAATTTTGTTTTCATAAAAATGTCTTAGCAAGTTAGATTAAAATATCGTACATTAAAGATATTTTAATAAATTTTGTGAGAACAACCTCTGAAGACTTCATAAATGACTTTTGCATAACTGGTAAACCGTAAAAGATAGAAAATACTTATCAACAACACAAAAATGTACACCAGGTTAAAGCACACAAATTATATCATATGCATTTTTGAGGTGGAGTTCACCATTTCCGAGATATTCCTTGTAAATGATTTCAATTTTAAAATACTTAACTTTCTCAAACGGAATGTGCTATATATTCTACTTTTGTTTTACTTTGGCCATGCAAGGAGAGTCGTAGTTCATACATACCTATAGTAACTGGCTACTAAAAGATTTGATTATCGCTTTAGCCTTAGTTTCCTCGTACTTATAAGGAATTAAGCTTTAAGACAATTTATTTTGATGTTTAGCTTGATTAGCACGAAGCAAATATAAGAATAACTTTTTAGAGCAATAATTTGTTATAGAATGGGTAGAGAAGGTCATGTGATGGAACATATCAGAATTGTTTAGATAGCCACAGTAGATGAAATTAACCTATGCACCTTCTTCTTGGCGTCGTAGTTATTTAATTACACAAGAGCGATATAGTTTTCGTACAAGACAATAATCCTTAAAATGAATGAGAAGCTGGAGAATACGGAGATTCCCCACTCCCAGACCTCCAATTTAACCTCTTTGGAAAACTCACATCGTCTGCGTTCTCGAATAAATTACTGTTCTTAATCCTGAATCATATAACATCAATTAACTGACTTCTAGTGTTGACTGAGCACAATTTTCTGTCTTTATGCAATGATAAATGTATTGCATGGAATGAAATGTCATTTATATTATTTTTATGCATTTTCTTTGGGTTAACTATATTCTTCTCCATAGCATTCTCAATGAGAAATCAAAGCCTTTTTGCAAATATGTTGATTTATATTATTAATTTGTTTTATTATAATGCATAGACTGTAAATGTTCTTATTTTAGCAAATAGTTAATTGAAATTTATAGTCAAGCTTATAGCTTGTCAATGGTCAAGAATAATCAAAATCAACCAAGTGCTATACCTACAATACAGTAGAATCACACATGATCGCTTCGATGCTCGTACAGTCAGCTGACGATTATCTATCTAATCCGCGGCTCAGGTTGTATGCACCGGTGCATTACACGGCGTAGGATGCAAAATACGAGGGTCGGTTGATAAGTCCCGAGCCTCCCAATGAAAACAGCATTAAATTGTTTTTTTACTTTGTTTCTCAACATAAAGGAAGGTTAATACAGTTTCCATATCTGTGTTCTAATCTATTTAAACCATCTCTATAGTGCGATTTATCAAGGTCCTCAAAATAGCTGTTAACAGCATCAATGACCTCTTCGTTGCTGTGAAATCTTCGTCCTCAAGACATTTTTTGAGGTTTGGGAACAGCTGGTAGTCACTGGGTGCTATAGCGAATAGGGTGGATGTTCAAACAATTCCAACTTTAATTCGCAGATTTTTCCCATTGAAATGACTGAACGATAAGCCGGAGCAGTGTCGTAATGAAACAGTATTTTTTTTTTTTTTTTTTTTTTTTTTTGCCAAATGAGATCTTTTTCTTTTCACCTCATCACTCAAACTTTGCAGTAAGCTTTGTGTAGTAGTCACCAGTCCCTGTACAGTCCCTGTACATCCCAGGAAACACTCGCCATAACCTTGTTAGCCGACAAAACTGATTTTGCCTTTTTTTGGAGTTGGTTCAACTGGCGCAATCCACTGTTTTGACTTTGATTTACTTTCTAGAGTGTAGTGATGTATCCAAGTTTCATCCATGGTAATAAGCCGTCTCAAACATCCACTGGGATTTTTACAGTAGAGCTCCACATTATTAACAGAAATAGTTTTTCTTTGCAACTTTTGATCAGGTGTGAATAAACGCGGCACCCATCTTTCACAGATCTTGTGAAATCCCAAAACATTACCTAAAATATTACCTGTCTTTCCTTGCCTTTGTTGCTCAAGCTTCTCCTGTCTCCTTCTCACATGGTGCATCGAACCTCTATATTTTGGTTTAAACCCGTGCAATTTTACGCGTTTTAGACACCCTGCTGTATTTCAACTGCACTCTCCGAGCTCTCTGTCGTAATTCACCTTCATACTGTCCTCCCAATGGCACAGCAAGAAGCCTCCACTATGGGAAAGCACAAACGAGCTTATTTTTTTTTTCCTTGCTTCATTATTGTTCCTTTACTAAGATGCAAAACCTAATACAATGCATGGGTATATCTAAAGCGCAGTTCGTGCAACAATGCCAGCTCTCTAACAATACTGCCAACTACTTAAGACTCTTCGCGCACGGCTGGAGCAATCTGGGCACGTAGCCCCAGTATTTATATAACATAACATACAGAACTTTGGGGCGGCTCTTGAAAGTCAGTAAATACATGTACAATCTTACAGCAAATTATATAAAATAATATTCCAAATTCAAGAACTATAAATTTTAATAAATTCCATTAATACTTAGCTGAAATACAGAAAACATATGAGCAAATGAAATTATAGGTAGTATAAGTATAATTAATAAATTCTAGATGTGTAAACTTCTTAATAAACACTCTTAATATATTATTACTACTATTTTTTTTAGTTTTGTAGAGGGAATTTTGGATCGTGTCATTGAGCGCCATGCGCTTTTTCATTCAGAAGTAGGTATTTTAGGTTAAAAATTAGTGATCCAAGCGAGATGGCTCCGTAGTAACATGCGAGGCTTGCATCGGAAGGTCTGTGGTTCGATTCCTGGCTGCCCCCTGCTTTGATCATAGGTTTTTCGTGATTTTTCTGGTTGCCAACACGAGTAATGGGGTGGCATAATCTACCATGGTTTGCCTGTCTTCTCATTTTGTTTCCTTCTTTCTTTTTTCACGTTTTTTATAGTGTTTAACTCCCGCATTTACTACAAATTGCACCACAGGCGAAGGCACTGATGATACATGGAACGAAGATGAAGCACCGGCGGAATGCGAAAACAGAAAACCCAGAAAAATTTCGCCCCTGCACCACTTTGTCCACCACAATTGTTTCACGTTTACTCCGCGGCTCAATGACGGTCGGTGTCGGACAGATGGCGCATAGGCTTGCAATTTTCAACTTCTCGACCCTACCACATGGCAGCCTTTCGATCTTCCACTTCTGGTCCACGTGCATCTTCGGAATCGAATCAACTCACAACGGCTTTAAGTGCACTGTGGCTGATTCTTTATCAAAGCTGGTCGCAGGTTGTGTTCAAAAGATGAACAGTAACACTGCGCATTGCCGGAGGAGCGTTAGAATAACACCATCACACTGTTGGGGTTCTGACGAACTTTCGATCTTCACTTTCTACAGAACCCACTGATCATTTTGTAGACAATGCTTGGCCGCATACAGCGCAAAGTGCGGCTAATTCATTCCTCGTTTGAGTTGGTAAGAACTGCACCATCCATAATACTCCCCAGACTTAAGCTCTTGTAACTGCATTTTTGAAGAATATTAAAACATGTATATCTTGCCACTGTTAAAGTTATAGCCCTCGTATTCGAGCTATATTGCTAGGATTCACATTCCTACCACTTTAAAATTTACATTATAATGCAACATTTGTGCAATTTCTTTCATTATTGTAGTCTTAATTTTTTAAAACAGGGTGAAGAGACTTAAAAATGGTTTTAATGATTCAGCAGATAATGTTAAAGTGCTACGCACTTAAATACTTTCCTGTAAAAAAAATCACAAATAGACAAATAGGCAGAATTTAGAATTTCAAAAGTCTGGATTAACGTGAAGTAGTTAAGAATGAATAGTTTGTTGAATGCGACCATAGCTGAAACTAATTAGGCATATACATTATAAAAACCTGATATAATACATTCTCATGACTTTTATATGCATTCTCTCTCTCTCTCACTCTAGTCGCCCTCCGTGGTGTAATGGTTACGATGCTAACCTCATATACCCAAGGTCGCGGGAGGACGATGGATTTTTTTCGGGTGTAAAAATCCTTAGCAAGGCTTCCTTCGGAAGGGAAGTAAAGCCGTTGGTCTCGTGTTGTAGATTTACGGCACTTAAAAGAACCTCAAGCCTGATAGAGAGGCCTCTGAACAAAATTAAGTGGTCTTTCACGCCCAATTTAGAATGGGACGCTGAGAACCACAGTAGTTAAAGAGCGTCCATAAATAACACGCCATTTACATTTCTCTCTCTCTCTCTCTCTCTCTCTCTCACGCACACACACGCACACACAAAATATCCAGTTACTTTCCGGTTTTCTCCGAGTTGTGAGGTAACAGTTTACTGTAGAAATACACGCCTACACGCAGTGCTGATATACATTCAGCCCACACATTGCAAATCATTTGGTCGATATCACGCGCCAAAGATCTGTGATATGTAAAACGGTACGTTGCGATACTAGTTACTAAACATTTGTGTTTTTACTCTCACATAACACAGGCAAATAACGCGTAGGCGGTTTCGTTGATTTTTATGAAGCTTGTCCTCAAAATTCCTTTGAAAATAATCTGATGTGCTTCATTCACGTGACTTTCTCTACACTTTTTACTTTCTCTACACGTTCTATGTACATAGTGTATAGAGAAGGTATTGCACTCCACCAAAAAATTAGATACCGAGATTTCACCGGAAATATGTGTTTTAGGGTCCCCTGTATCCAAAAAAAAGTATTTTCAGAAAAAGGTCCGTGTGCCTGTGAACACGATAACTCAAAAACGAAAAGTCGGTAAAATACCAAACTTGGTATTTAAGTTTAGTATCTTCCAGGGATGCGACACGAAACTTTTGAGAAAAATCTCCCCAACGCAAAGTACCCTTTACATGGGACTTTTTTTCCGAAATTTTCGATTTTCTAAAAAATGGCTCTAACGATTTTGATTAAAACATCGTATATTAAAGATATTTACCTGAGAAATAAAATGTATTTTATGAATTTTCTGGGATTAGCCTCTGAAGACTACTTTATTCTGGGTGAATTTTACGGAATTTTGCATAACTGCTAAACCGTAAGAGATGTAATGTAGAGATGTTGAGAAAGCCATGTGAATGGAACACATCAGATTTTTTAAACAAATTATTTTTGAAAAGCTTATTCATGCTAATCAATTAGTAGAAATGCTCTTATTTCTTGAATGAATGAATAAGTGTATTTATTGACATAACAGTGCAATACATTGAGCTTCATCAGTCGCATGGGTCCACAGACCGTACGTGCTTTTGCAATACACAAAATAGTAAGCAATATTATAACAACAACCAATTAAACGAGTAAACAGAATACAGAAATTTAAATTTACCACACAGAGTACCCCTTATGTATTAATGCCCCCTATTTTAATAGACAAATACACTTAAGAGAAATATATACACATAATATATACACAATATATAAAACCACAACGTAGGACATAAGATATATATATGTAAAACATTGTGATCACTATTGTTATCCCCCTCCTCTCTTATTTATACTTTTATTACTTGCTTCCTTGTAAATAGAAGGGAAATAAGAGAAGTGTCCTATGCTAAAGCAATCTTTTAAAAGCCGGTTGCTATGTATTTGAATTATGTATGTGACATATGTTGTGTGTTTTAATAAGATCTACATTTTTGTGTAATACGTTTTTGTTGACTGCCTCCATGGTCGAGTGGTCAGCGAGCTGGCTTCTCACCCGGGGGTTCCGTGTTCGATTCCCGGCTGGGGCGGGGAATTTTTCTTTAGCCAGAAGTATACCCTATCCCCCACAGAGTCTGGAAATTTGTGTGTGAATGTGTGCGTGTTTGAGTAAAACTAAATGATTTAAACCAACGAAAAAGTACCTACAGACAACGAGTTGTTTCAAGTGGAAAGCCCGCGATATGACGGTAGATGTTAAATGAAACAGTTAAAAAAGAAGTTTTGTCTATCTCTTACGATTTACTAATTTCGCAAAATTAGCAAAATTTATTCACAATAAAGAAGTTTTCAGAGGATATTCCCAAAAAGAATAAGATATGCATTTTATTTGTATTAAAAATAGTTTTATATACGATATTTTAATCAAAAACGTTACAGCCACTTTTGAAAACATCCTTTTTGGATGGAATGTAATACCTTCCCTAAACAGTATGTACATAGTGCGTGTAGAGAAAGTAAAAATATCGCGAGGTTATCTGACTGCAACCTGTTAACACAAAACAACTAATTTCAAGTTTGGCCGTTATTGCCAAGTTTAATTACAATTTTTTCCGGAATATACTTTGATACATAGTTTCACACTTTACATTATATTGCTGGAAAAATGAATTGCAAAAATATAAACTTGAAATATTCTTAAGCAGGACCCGGATTATGATGATATGGACGTTTTAATTGTTACAGTACAGGTACTACTAATGTGAACACAAGTCCTATTCATGAAAATGTCAAAGTTTATTTTATGCCATTAGGGATCCCCCTTTTTTTTTTTTTTTTTTCACATTTGTATTTCTTTGTATTTTTACTTTATCTATATGTACTATGTACATAGTGTATAGAGAAGGTATTGTAATGAACCCAAAAATTCGATACCGAAATTTCACGGAAATACATGTTTTGACACCCCCTGAATCCAAAAAAAGATTTTTTAGAAAAATGTCCACGTGTGTCTTTAGGTAGCATAGCTGCAAAATGTAAAGACCGTTAAAACCAAACTTGGTATTTAAGTTTGGTATCTTCCAAGGATGCCACACGAAGATTTTCAAGAAAATCCCCCCACCCCCAACTACCCTTCACATGGAATTGTTTTTGAAAACTCTGATTTTTTAAAAAATGGCTCTAAAGATTTTAATAAAAATATCATATATTAAAGATATATACTTGACAAATAATATGTATATCTTGAATTTTCTGGGAATAGCCTCTGAAGACTATTCTGGATGAATTTTACGAAATTTTGTGTAACTGGTAAACCGAAAGAGATGGACAAAAACTTACCCCACAAAATATGTAGAGCACATTAAAACACACAATTTATGTAATATACATTTTTTCGTGGAGTTGATCGTTTTTTAGGTATTCGTTGTTTTTTGTTTCAGCCTTAAAAAACCTATACTTTTTTCATACAGGAATTTGTCAACTCCTGTCCATACAAACAAAGGAACTTCAGTCACATAGCAACCAGCTTTTGCTATCACTTTAACCTATGTTACTCCCTTATTTCGCTTCTACTTACAAAGAAGCAAGTAATAAGATTATTTCTAATAAGAACTGAAGCTTTCCTGGCGACGTGTTAATTCAAAATCTTCTCGGGCTTCTAGCCAGGTAAAAACTTGGCTTGACACCAACGTTTCGAAGAAGTGCATCTTCCTCGTCTTCAGGGTGAACTGATGGTTTGCGCTTGCGGAGACTGGTATTTATAAGAGCTGAGATGTTAGCTTCATCCCAGCTCTTATAAATACCAGTCTCCGCAAGCGCAAACCATCAGTTCACCCTGAAGACGAGGAAGATGCACTTCTTCGAAACGTTGGTGTCAAGCCAAGTTTTTACCTAGCTAGAAGCCCGAGAAGATTTTGAATTAAGATTATTTCTGCTAATTTTTTCTAACTTAGCATGAAGTAAATAGAACCATAAACTTTTCAACAAAAATTCGTTGCAGAGATATAGAGAAAGTCATGGGAATGGATTACATCAGATTTCTTTTCTTGCACTTGCATAGACATATATTATTGACATTTTACAAAGTTGACTTTTCGAAAATCAAAATTTGCACTATTGTACTGAGAAAGGTCTGGAAATTTTATGTTTTCTATTTTTTTGTCCTTACTTTTGAAGGATAAGAAGTGAATTCAGAAAGAAGGTTAGGTTTCAGTTATGAATTGGTCTTCCACACTAAGAATGAGAGAGGTCAGTTTTCACCTTTTCTTACTAATGAGTGGGTACATAATTATTGCTATGGTTCTTATGTTGTGACAAGCCGCAGTTATCGTCAGCAATGCACTTTTGGTTCATTTTGATTTCTCGGCTAAGCACTGCGTGCAAACACAGTAAGTACATAAGGTATTGTATTCCACTCAAAAATTTGACACTGAAATTTCATCGAAAATGCATGTTTTGAGGATTCCCGGATATAAAAACATTTTAGAAAAAGTTCCGTGTGCATGCGTGTCAAAAACGAAAAGTCTGTTAAATACCAAAATTGATAATTAAGTTCAGTATTTTCCAAGGATGTGACACGAAGATTTTCAAGAAAGTACTCCAACCCAATAATATCCTTTATGAAAAAAAAATACAAACATTTGATTTTCTTAAAAATGACTAACGATTTTGACTAAAATTCCTCGCATGTCAATTTTCTGGGAATTTTCAGAGGCCATTCTGGATGACTTTCCCTTAACTGATAAGCCGTAAGGAAAGAGGTTTCTTTCTCTTTAGAAGGTTAAAAGCATGAAGTTTACACATATTTTACTCATTTCTGTGCAATTTAAAACAGGCATTATGAATTAAATCTGTAAGTTGGCTAAATGCCCCGTAAATTCGTAATGAAATTTATATAATCTTGCATAAGCGGTAAACATTAAGTTATAGACGATAACATACAAAATGTAGATTTCTTAAATGAGATTATTTCAAATAATTATTTTTGAAGTATCACTCATTAATTGATCAAATATTATAATTTAAACTATTACAAGCATATTATTAATATTGTCATTATTATTACCTAGTAATAACAATTGTTCAATACTTCGTTATTTTAAAGCTATGACAATTTTCAGGTGGCTACCTCTGCGGTTAGGTGGTCAGCATTCTGGCTTCTCATCCAGAGGTCCCGGGTTCGTATCTCAAATGGGGCAGGGCATTTTTCTTTAACCAGAATCATCCCTTATCCCTCACAGAGTTTGGAAGTATGACTGTGAAAGTGAACGAGAGTGTGTTTACTGGCATAAAACTGAAAAATCAACGTTAAGAAACCTATAGTTCAGCGAGTAAAACACCAGCAGTTGTTTCTCAAGTCAAAGCCCCCGATATGACCATAGAAGTTAATGGGGGCTATACAATTAAAAAATTAATTAAAATTAAATTAAAAAAAAATAAGATTCTTTTCTCAATGTCACGAAAGAGTATGAGATTTTAACACCAGTGTATACTATCTATTTCTAAAGCATTTGAAAATCGCTATTAATTTTGCATCTATAACGAAATATGTTATGCGGTTATTCCCGAAAAGGTTTAACTTGATTAAAGTGAAGCAAATATAAAAATAAACTTTTGCAAGTATAATCTGTAAACCTCTAATAAGCAATAAAGGGTGAATAAAGTTGTGTGAATGTAATATTTACTTAATTTCTTGCCCAAAATCTTCCAATGGCATCCCAACGTTTCAACATCTCTTCTATATTAGCCTATGGGGCAGAGAAAATATAAAGTGATTCTTGGTTGACAGTTTGATGGGTTGCTTTATTACACGAGAGGAAGAAAAAGAAAAGGAGGCACTATGAAAACCAGTTCCACTCGCTTTTCCCCCTACAGGTGGCAAATCATACAGCCACCGTATCAGCTCAGCAATAATTTATTCGACAATAGATTTTATTTCCCGGAAAGCGCCGAGGTTATCTGTCGGCTTGGTAATAAAGCGGTGAAGGTCTTCGTGAGGTTTTATGCAGAACCTTTCTTTCGACACGTGCTTAAAGTGCTCGGGATCGCCGTAAAATAGTTTTTAGAAAATGCTGCAAACAAATCCATGGTGTCTTTACCAATGCATAGCTGGAGTGTGACATAAAATGGCAAATTTATATTTTTTGCTGTTAATCCATGGTTCAAATCACAGTTATGGTATAGTGCATAGAGAAGGTATTGTAATGCACCCAAAAATTGGATGCCGAGATTTCGCGGAAATACATGTTTAAGGACACTCTGAGTACAAAACAAAAAAATCTGATGGGTTCCATTCACATGACTTTCTCTACATGTCTGTAACAAATTATTGTTAAAAAAACTTATGCTTCTATTTACTTCATGCTAATCCAGCAGAAATTAGCAGAAATAGTCTTTTTACTTGCTCCCTTGTAAGTAGAAGCAAAATATGGAAGTACCATAGGTTAAAGTGATAGTCAAAAGCTGAATGATATGAGACTGAAGTTCTTTGTATGGGCAGAGTTGACGAATTCCTGTATGAGAAAAGTTTAAGTTTTTCTAAGCTGAAAACAATAACAAGGAATATGTTAAAAACAATCTACTCCACGAAAACATGTATATGAATGACTAAACTGTGTGTTTTAAGGTGCTCTAAATTTTTGTGTGGTAAGTTTTGTCTATATCTTACGGTTTACCAGTTATGCAAAATTCCGTAAAATTCATCCCGAATAATGTAATCTTCAGAGGATATTCCCAGAAAATTTAAGATATACATTTTAACATATGCCGGCTAAATATCTCTAATATACGATATGTTAATCAAAATCGTTAAGAGACATTTTTGAGAAAATCAAAATTTTCGAAAAAAGTTCCATGTTAAGTGTAGTTTGGGGTGGGGAGATTTTTCTCGAAATCTTCATGTCGGATCCCTAGTAGATAATAAGCTTAAATACCAAGTTTGGTATTTTACAGACTTTTCGTTTTTGAGTTATCGTGTTCACAGACAAACGGACACACTCACATACACACGGACCTTTTTCTGAAAATGCTTATTTTGGATACAAAATATATATTTCCGGTGAAATCTTGGTATCGAAGTTTTGGGTGGAATGCAATACCTTCTCTATACACTATATACATAGTACGTGCGTGTAGAGTAAGTACAGCATTTTTAGCAAAATCTCCATGTGTGTGTCTGTGGACAGCATACCTTAAGAACGAATACTCCGTTAATACCAAATTTGGTATTTAGATTTGGTATCTTTGAATGATGCAATATGAAGATTTTCAAAAATTTCTCCCACCACAAACTACACTTTACATGAAAAAATTTTCAAACATTTTGATTTTCTCAAAAATAGCTCTAACGATCTTAATTAGAATATGGTATATTCAAGACATTTACCTGACAAATAAAATGTATATCTTGAATTTTCTGGGAATAGCCTCTGAAGATTAGTTTATTCTGGATGCATTTTGCAGAAACTGGTAAACTGTGTGAGATAGAGAAAAACTTTCTGCACAAAAATGGAGAGCTCATCAAAATACAAAGTTGGTATATGTTATATTCATTTTTTCGTGAAGTTGGCCGTTTTTGAAACATTCCTTGTTATTAGTTTCAGATTTAAAATACTTATACTTTTCTCATACGGGAATTTGTCAACTCCTGTCCATACAAATAAAGGAACTTCAATGATATAGCAACCAGATTCTAAAGGATGTGCCCTTCATTTTAGCCTTATTTCCTGCCTACTTCCAAGGAAGCAAGCAATAAGACCTCTTTTCCTAGTTTTTTTCTCGATTAGCATTAAGTACCTATAAATAGAAGAATAAACTTTTTAAGAATAATTTATTGCAGAGATGTAGAGAAAGTCGTGTGAAAGGAACGTATCAGATTTTTACTTTCTCTACATAGTGTATAGAGGAAGTATTGTATTCCACCTAAAAATTCGATACCGAGATTTCACCGGAAATACATGTTTTAGGACCCCCTGAATACAAAAAAAAAAAGGATATTTACATAAAGGTCCGTGTGTGTGTGTGTGTGTGTGTGTGTGTGTGTGTGTGTCTGTATGTGACTGTGGACAGCATAGCACAAAAACGAAGACCGTTGAAATACCAAACTTGGTATTTAGGTTTCGTATCCTCCAAGGATGCGACACGAAGATTTTCAAAAGAATCCCCCCAGCCCAAACTACCCTTTACGTGGAAAAAAGTTCGAAAATTTTGATTTTGCTAAAAATGGCTCTAACGATTTTTACTAAAATGTCGTAGATTACAGATATTTACCTGACAAATAAAATATATATCTTCAATATTCTAGGAATAGCCTCTGAAGACTACTTTATTCTGGATGAATTTTACGGAATTTTGCATAACTGGTAAACCGTAAGAGATGGACAAAAATTTAATATACAAAAAAAGTTACAACTCGCTAAAACACACACTTTATGTTATATGTATTTTTTTTCGTGGAGCTGATCGTTTCTTAGATATTCCTTGTTTTTGGTTTCAGCTTTGAAAAACTGACTTTTCTCATACAGGAATTTGTCAACTCCGGTCCATAGAAACAAAAGAACTTCAGTCACATAGCAACCAGCTTTTGACTATCACTTTAGCCTATGGTATTCCCTTACAAGGAAGCAAGTAATAAGACTATTTGATAATTTTTTCTCGATTAGCATGAAGTAAATTAGAAGCATAAGCTTTTTAACAATAATTTGTTACAGAGATGTAAAGAAAGTCATGTGAATGGAATACATCAGATTTTTTTTTTCAGTATCATTCTTTCCAAATTTAATCTACACCACGCATGGGCGAAAAATGATTATCGTTGACAGAACGAATGGTGTTTAATTACAAAATCCAAGTTGTTCTTCGTGGCTGGGTGCTACCCTAAGTTGCAGAATTAAATCCGGTGGAGAGCGGGTAAAAATCCTTAGCATGTTGCTTCAAAGGGGAGTAATGCGGTGTTGCGTATTGTAGATTTACGGCACGTGCAACAACCTCAAACGTGACAGAAGCCTCTAGGCAAAATTAAGCGGCCGTTCACGTCAAAAATAGAATGGGACGCTGAGAACCACAGCAGTTAAAAAGCGTCCATAAATAAAACTCCATTTCATTTACGGAACCAGAGACATAAAGTGCCTACAATATTGTAAATCAACAGGCGATCACCACCACCACCACCTAATTATACTATTGACCTTACTGTGAGGGTTTGGAAATAAGAAACAAACATAAAATATATGAAAAATCTGACGTGTTACACTTACATGACTTTCCCTAGCTTCTCTACAAACTTCTTACAAAATATTATTCTTCTTTCTACACAATGCTAATCGAGATAAACATTAGCAGAATATTCTTATTAGTTAGTTCCTTATAAGTGGAAGTGAACTAAGGGAACACACTAGGTTAAAGTGAAAGTCAAATGTTTTAAAAGCTGTCGTTATGCAATTATTGCAATTCGCTTCTTTACTTGGCCAGGAGTAGAACAAAAAAAAACAAAAAACAAAAAAAAAAACTGACGCTTCCTCTCTGAGAACAGTATAAGTACTTTACAATTGAACCCGAGAACAAGGAATATCTCGGAAACGGTTACCTCCATAACAAAAACGTAAAGGACATAAATGGAGTGTTTTGACGAAATCTGCATACTCTGTGCAGAAAGTTATTGTCTATCCCTTACGGTTTAGTATTTAAGCAAAAGTCGGCAAAATTCATCCAGAATAAAAATGTCTTCAGAAGCTTCTACAGAAACTTCCAGTTATAAACTTTATTTGTCATGTAAATGGTATTTAATCAAAATCGTTAGAGCCATTTTTGAGAAAAATAGAAGTTTCAAAAAATGTTCCATATAAGGTGTAGTTTGGGGTGGAAGATGTTTACTTTAAATCTTCATGTCTCTCTTTGGAAGATAAACTTAAATACCAAATTTGGAATTTAACGGTCTTTTAGTTTTTGAGATATGCTGTCCACAGACACACACGGACTTTTTTCTAAAAATTCTGTTTTGTTGGACTAAGGGAGTCTAAAAATATATATTTCCGATGGAATCTCGGTATCGAATTTTTCTGTGCAGTTCAATACCTTCTCTATACACTATATACATAGTACGTTTAGAGAAGGTAAAAATTGCGTAAATATTACTACTTCCTCTAACAAATATGTACATAGCCGCCACATAAGGTATTGTATTCCACCCACAAATTCTATGTCTTCATTTCACTGGAAACATATTTTTGGGGCTTCTAAGTGCAAAAAAAGTAGTTTTAGAAAAACGTCCGTGTGTGTGTTTGTAGGTAGCATGGCTCGAAAACTAAAAGACCGTAAATACCAAACTTGTATTATGTTTAGTATCTTCCAAGAATGCAACACGAAGATTTTCAAGAAAATCCTCTCAACCCAAATTACACTTTACACTTTTACACCCCAAACTAGAATTGTTTTTGAAAGTTGTGTTTTTCTCCAAATGGCTCTAATGATTTCGTTTAAAATACCGTATATTAAAATATTTATATCACAAATAAAATGAATATCTTGAATGGTCTGGGAATAGCCTCTTTATTCTGGATGAATTTTGCTGAACTTTTTGTAAGTGATAAACCATAAGAGATAGACAAAAAATGTTAAACAAAACATGTAGATCTCGTTAAAATACATAATTTATGTCATATACTTTTTTCTTGTAGAGTTGACCGTTTTCGAAATATTCCTTGTTATTGGTTTGAATTTTAAACTACCTTAACTCTTCTCAAATCGTTTCTACTGACAACGAAGCAAGTAATATTACAAGTTCTAACGTTGATCTCGATTAGCATGGCGTAGATAAAAGAATAGAATTTGTAAGGAACGCTTGTTTATGGAACAGCTGGAGAAAGTCATGTGAATGGAACACATCGGATTTTACAAAGTGTTGCATATGTGTGTATTTGAACTGGCTCCAGAGACTTTTATGTAACTTCAGAAGTGGTAAAAATATGAAAATATTTATTATTAATTTTATGAATATGTTATGTGCATGAAAGAATTTTAGTCATTTAATGTTTGAGATAACTAATTGTTTTCAAAGCTGTCATTGATGCCTCTTAGTACCTAATATTAACTTTGGATGAAAGAAATGGATGTAACTTTAGAGGTAATTTCTTTAAGAAATTTAAATATATTTCTATATTTTTTGTATTTTTTTTCTAGAATGCTCTCTTAAAAATAACGCAAATCCACCTTTTACATATTCAACTTTAAACCCTGGGAATATTAGGAACATCTTTAAGAATTTTAATTCGAACTGACAATCGCTGGCAATGACCTAAGCAATAACATTATTGATAAAATAAAGTATGAATATGTTTTGAACATATTTATCTCAAGGGGCATCCTAGTATCCCTTAGATTGGAATTTTACAGTCGGAATAAGACATAGATGAAAGCAGTTTTTACAGACAAGGAACGTAAGTAACTTCTTGATGTCTTATAACCGTTACCAAACCGAGGTTGCGCTTATATAGCTGCTTTTTTTCCCCAGCGCATTTGTAGTCAGACTGCGAAACCAAAAAGCATTTCGACATGATCAAAGCGAATATTCGGTTGGAAGTAATAAAGGCATGTGACTACGCGACTGAGGAGAGATTTCCTTGGTTGAGCAGGTCTAACCATTTCACTCAGGTACGGCAGTTTCAGGTGAAATTGAGGTTTTATCTTATAGCAGAAAGGAAATTGGAACCTTTACGGTTATGTACGTTATTAAAGTTTACAGCTGCGTTATGGGTACAACAAGAGTATAAAAGAAAGAAAGAAAAAAATAAAATCTTGACTCAGTTCCTGAGACAGTAATGGTTTTAATCTGGATCGCAAATCATATTTATTTAAAAAAGAAATCTGAAAATGCACAAGATTTTGCAGCTAAACACAATCTTGAGGCAATACTAAAAACTGTAAGAAGATGTAAATAATTATTAATGAGAAAAATAACGTAAATAAATATAAGTAGTAATAGAAATAAGATTATACAGGGTTACTACAAAAGAAATAGACAACTTCAACTGCCTGTAAAACAAAAAGTATTAGAGATAGCAACCTAATTATTTTGGAGGTATGTTGAGAAACTCTCAAAGTTTCGTTTGTTACTATTGGTAACGCTGTAGGGTTTTGTTTGTTGTTGCAGAAGCTGAACTGGCGGAAAATCCTGTGGAAAAGGCATGTTGCGTGTTGGAATTTGCTAGAACGCAATCAGCAACTGTTGTCCAACGACATTTTAGAACACGTTACCACAAAAATGAAATGATGCGCTCACAAAAACCAGCATCGTCTTCATCATGTCGCAACATGTCGATGCAAAAGTCACGCCGTATGACCTTATCTTCTTCATTAAGAGACTGCAACATCTGTAATCTGTAAGGCATCATGCGCAGTCGCTTCCGCAAGATTTTCCATACAGTTTGCTGTGGAATTTGTAATTGCATGCTTGCCCTAGATGTCAATTTCTGTGGGCTTCTTATGTAGGCAGAACGAACACGTTCAACGTTTTCTTCCGAAACTCTTGGTCTTCCCGAGCTCTTCCCTTTGCACAAACATCCCGTTGTCTCGAATTTTCTATACCAGTCATAGATTGACTGTCTAGCCGGTGGCGTTTTGTGGTAACGTGTTCTAAAATGTCGTTGGACAACAGTTGCTGATTGCGTTCCAGCAAATTCCAACACGCAATATGCCTTTTCCACAGGATTTTCCGCCATTTCAGCTTCTGCAACAACAAACAAAACACTACAGCGTTACCAATAGTAACAAACAAAACTTTGAGAGTTTCTCAACATACCTCCAAAATAATTTGGTTGCTATCTTTAATAGTTTTTGTTTTACAGGCAGTTGAAGTTGTCTATTTCTTTTGTAGTAACCCTGTATAATTAGAGGACGTTAGCCTTAGTTATAACAGAGCAGAAATAGCTGAAAAAAAAAGAAAAAAAAAAAAGACAACGCAAGCCGTAGAGGTGGTGAGATTGTGAAAGTACTGGAAAGTCACTCAGCGTTAGCAGCCAAAGTTACAATAGTAGGATAGTTTTTATTGGCTCATGAAAAGAGACGCTCCTGTGAGCGGGAAAGAAAATCAATTAGATCTTAGTTTTAACGCTTAGGCAGAACAAGGGTTTTCGAATATATATTACGGAGACGCAGTTCTCAAGGGAGTTCGTTTTCATTTACTGTACAGTGCAGTTCGTTTAGGTAGAATGCATTTAGTTGTTCTCCCTCAGTATTTTGGTATTTCAGATTACTTACATAAGAAGCGTAACCCGCGAAATCCAAGTTTTACGTGTAAGTAAATATATAATACAGTTTCAGCTATGGTCGCATAGAAATATAAATGCGCATAAATTATAAAATCTCTTGGTAACAGATTAAGTAAATTGCTTTAACTGAAAGTTACAGATGTGTTACCTTTGAAATGGTTCCTTTTACCATTTACGCCCTATTAAGAAATACTTGCTCGACCGAGGAACTCAGCTAGTAGCAGCAAACATGAATAATATATGAAAGATATAATCTACAGTATTAAAAAAATCTGATGTGTTCCATTCATATTATTTTCTCTACATCTCTGCAAAAACATATTAAAAAGCTATGATTCTATTTACTTCATTCTAATCCAGAAAAAAATTAGCAGAAATAGTCTTATTACTTGCTTCCTTGTAAGTACAAGCGAAATAAGGGAGTAAGAATCATAGGTTAAAGTGATATTCAAAAGCTGGTTACTATGTGACGGAAGTTCCTTTGTTTGTATGGACAGGAGTGACAAATTCCTGTATGAGAAAAGTATGCTGAACCAATAACAAGGAATATCTAAAAAACGATCAGCTCCACGAAAAAATGTACATCACATAAATTGTGCATTTTAACGTGCTCTACAATTTTTGCGTGGTAAGATTTTGTCCATCTCTTAAAGTTTAGCAGTTATGCAAAATTCCGTAAAATTCATCCAGAATAAAGTAGTCTTCAGAGACTATTTCCAGAAAATTGAGATATATATTTTATTTGTCAGGTATTTTAATCAAAATCGTTAGAGCCATTTTTGAGAAAATCAAAATTTTCGAAAAAAAAATTCCATGTAAAGTGTAGTTGGAGGTGGGGAATTTTCTTGAAAATCTTCGTGTCGCATCCTCGGAAGATACTAAACCTAAATACCAAGTTTGGATTTAACGGATTTTTCGTTTTTGAGCTATGCTGCCCACAGACACACACACGGACATTTTTCTATTTTTTTTTCCAGTGAAATCTTGATAACGAATTTTTGGATGCATTACAATACCTTCTCCATGCACTATGCACATAGTACGTGTAGAGAAAGTAATACTCTGAGATAACGAAGAGCAGGAGGAATCGCCGCATATAGTTTATTTTAACTGTGGTAAAACCCTATATCAAAATTCTGAGAACAATTTTATCTTAATGAAACCTACTCAGGATTAGAAACATCCATTAGAAATATCCAAGGGCTATACCTCGAGGTTGATAAAGAGGAAAACATATTTGACTTTTACAGTCACATGACTCTACTGCAGAGTTAACCGTCGCCCTCCGTGGTATAATGGTTAGCATGCCAACTTCATATACCCTGTTCAAACCAGGTGGAGGACGCTGGATTTTTTCGGGCGTAAAACTTCTTAGCATGGCTTCCTTCGGAAGGAAAATAAAGTCGTTGGTCCCGTGTCGTAAAAGAACCTCAAGCCTGATAGAGAGGCTTCTGAGCAAAATTAAGCGGTCTTTCACGGCCAGTATAGAATGGGACGCTGAGAACCACAACAGTTAAAGAGCGTCCATAAATAAAACGCCATTTAATTTCTGCAGTTATCCAACAAGTATTCCGATAGCTCATTATATTCGGCTTTTAATGCGATAGAATTTGAATTGATTACATCACCGCGATATATTACCCTAGTATTTCTGAGAAACTGCAGTACAGTGCGCAAAGTGGTAGTGGAGAGCTGGAGAGTCCGGCACGGATATGCGAGTGATTTTGATAGTGTGAATGTGAGTAATTTGTACGCACGTCATGAGTATATTAGACCACTTGTCTCTCACCTAGACGGGTCGATCCCAAGCGACCGCATATGGGACTTGATGTGGACACAGCGGCGCAGGGGAGGGTTATCTCTGGATTGCCCGGTTTCTCCCGCCATCACGTTCCACTAGTGCTCCGTATTCATTCCATGTGTCAACAGTGTTCATCGCCTGCGGTGCTATAGTAGTAAAAGTGGGTGTTACACACTATAAAATGGAAATATTAGCGCATTATATGATCTGAACGTGAGTGGCTCTAACAGTCACCATGGTTGTAGCAGTGTCTCTCGCAGGCTAAGTGAATTATTCTACAAATGAATGCTGCCACTTACAAATCTTACTTCCTTGTTGGGAACGTGACTAAAATTTAGAAAAAGCGTAGCGTAATGAAGCATAAATTGAATTAAGTATTACAACAAACTTTATTTATAATGAATTGTTATTTAAATATAATATGAAGGTAGATAGATTTAAAAATAAAAACATAAATTTTAAAATTGTTCTTCTCTTAACAGTAAATGTATAATATATAATATTTAAATATTCTGAAAGTATTCCTTGAATAATTCAAGTACTAGGTCGAAAATAGAAAATACTATGGTCGTACACTCCATTCCGCGCAATTATTACAGTTTGTATACATGTAATTTCATCTGACGCAGAATTTAAGCTAGAATCAATCAGGGAAACTAAAGTAAAACTATACTACCCTAAAATCATACTAAAAATCATAAAATATTTCACGTAAAAGCAAAGACTATGTATGTGAATAAATTAAAACCTTCACGATGCGCAAGAAAACTTTATTATTATTATATATAAAAGAACTAAAATTTGAATTTATGAAAGTCTACTAAGAAAATAAAGTCAAAATAAACATGTAATGTGGGAGGAGAAGAAGGAGAACAAAAAGGATTACGCTACAGCGAATACTGTAATTTGTTTAAGAATGTGACAAAACAAGGGCACCAGAATTAACAGACAGTTAATTCAGAAAACAGTATGTTAGTTTAAACATAATTATGTAAATCATTTAAATTAATTATAATAGCTGTGAAAACAAATGTATATTGTAAATGTATTTCGCGAAAAGTGGGGACAAGGAAATCAATGGTGGAAAACAATAATCTTCAACTTTATGAGATAAGAGAAAATTTTCTAGAGTTCCGGTACATAGCGAGTGAAGAGAACACGCTAAGGGCTAATCTCGAAAACCAAGGTTAATGTTGTGATAATTGTGTATAAAATCGTTATTATAACAATTTACGTCAATAATTTATGTATTTATGATAAAGCAAATACTAAGCACAAATTGTGTAAAGAAAAGTAGTTAAAGTTACGCGCCTTTGTATGCAATAATGTTAAAATAGTTTGCAACAATAAAAGTTTTAACATTGCTAAATCTACAAAACTCCCAATTTTACTTCCACCTGTAAGATCTTATCAATCAAGCATGGGGATTGAGTATTTTACTTACCAACAGTGAAATTAGTATTTTCTTGGCATATATCAAGACAACAATGGGCAGCAACAAAATAACTAACTCAAGAACAAGAAATAAAAGTTAAAACAACCTCAACAGTCGGTCTGGCGCGTAACGAAACCTCCAGTTCCGCCAACTGAAGGTGTGGCGAACATAAACAAGCCTAGCCGCAAATTCCAATCTGTC
This sequence comes from Hymenopus coronatus, assembly GCA_030762935.1. Taxonomy (NCBI): domain Eukaryota; kingdom Metazoa; phylum Arthropoda; class Insecta; order Mantodea; family Hymenopodidae; genus Hymenopus; species Hymenopus coronatus. Next base: position 71,565,975 of record CM060895.1, read on the forward strand.
AAACACGCTTACAGCCCGGGTAGGTACTACAGAGAGGGTCCAGAACGAGGAGGGGCGGAGCTCCAGAGACGTCCAGCAGCCCAGCCAACTTCGGGTGTGCGAGTACTAGCAACTTTAATTCCTGCGCCAATTTAGAATTCCCGCTTCACGTCCTATGTCAAATCTGGCAGTCGTGGCATGTACTTTAACATCCGATTGGTAATGGTCCCTTAGACCTTGGCCGCTAGAACACTGGAGGGGCCCGCTGACTAACACTATGCAATTATTTCAAATTGCGAAAAATGACAAATAAATCTGATCACCTGGCAGGAGTTCTGCTCTTCTATAAAATATTTCAGCAATAGTTATAAATCAATCATAGATTTCTTTCTGCTGCAGACATCCCATGAAGTTAGCTAATGTTCCCTATATGATTAGATCATTAAGGGACTTCTTTCACTACATTGTAAAAGGAAAATATCCAAATATTAGCATTACTCATTGTTATTTTCTCTACATGTTCTATGTACATAGTGTTTAGAAAAGATATTGTATTCCACTCAAAAATTTTATACCGAGATTTCACCGGAAATAAAAGTTTTAGGGTTCCCTGTTTAAAAACATCTGATATGTTCCATTCACATGACTTTCTCTACTTCTGTGTAACAAATTATTCTTCTATTCTTATTATTCTTCTATTTACTTCATGCTAATCGAGAAAAAAGTAGCAGAAATAATCTTATTACTTGCTTCCTTGTAAGTAGAAGCGAAATATGGGAGTGTCATAGGTTAAAGTGAAGTCAAAAGCTGGTTACTAGGTGACTGAAGTTCCTTTGTTTGTATGGACACGAGTTGACAAATTTCTGTATGAGAAAAGAATAAGTTTTTCAAAGTTCAAACCAAAAACAAGGAATATCGTCGAAAAAAATGTATATAACATAAATTGTGTGTTTTAATGTGCTCTACATTATTTGTGTGGTAAGTTTTTGTTCATTTCTTACGGTTTAGCAGTTATGCAAAATTCATCCAGAATAAAGTAGTCTTCAGGGGCTCTTCCCAGAAAATTTAAGATATACATATTATTTGTCAGGTAAATATTTTTAATATACAATATTTTAATCAAAATCGTTAGAGCCATTATTTTTGAGTAAATCAAAAATTTCGAAAAAAGTTTCATGTAAAGGGTAGTTGGGGTAGAGGGATTTTCTTCAAAATATTCGTGTTGCATCCTTGGAAGATACCAAACTTAAATACCAAGTTTGGTATATAACGGTCTTTTCGTTTTTGAGCTATGCTGTTCACAGGCACACACGAACCTTTTTCCAAAAATGCTTTTTTTAGATTCAGGGGGACCCAAGACATGTATTTTCAGTGAAATCTCGGTATCGAATTTTTGGGTGCAATACAATACCTTCTCTATACACTATGTACATAGTACGTGTAGAGAAAGTAAAAAAAAATAGGAAAGATCCCTGTGTCGGTGAACACGATAACTCAAAATCGAAGACTCGGTAAAATACCAAACTTGATATTTAAGTTTAGTATCAAAGGATGCAACACGAAGATTATGAGGAAAATGCCCTTACCCTAAATTACCCTTTTACATGGAAAAAGTTTCGAAAATTTAGTTCTCTCAAAAATGGCTCTAACGATTTTAATTAAAATCCGCATATTAAAGATATTTACATGACAAATACAACATGTTTCTTGAATTTTATGTGAATAGCCTGAGAATACCTTTTATTTTGCATCAATGTTGCTGGATTTTGCATAACTGGTAAACCATAAGAGATAGATAAAACTTACTACGCAAAAAATGGAGATCTTGTTAAAACACACTATTATAAATGTCATATATATTTCTTTCGTGGAGTTCACCATTTTTAGATACGCCTTGCGATTTGTTTTAGTTTTAAAATACTTTAGCTCTTATCAACTCCTGGCAATGTAAAGAAACGTATTTCATCCACATGGCTACCAGCTTTTAGAAGATTTGATTATCGCTTTATTCTAGCGTATCCCATTATTTCCCTTCTTCTTACAAATCAGCATTTCTGTTAATGCTTAGGATGAAATAGATAGAAGCATAAGCTTTTCATCAATAATTTATTACATAGTTGTAGTGTAAGTCATGTGAATGGAACACATACGATTTTTTTATCGTGAAATTCTTCTGACATGGCAGTTAGTATAGTCAACTTTGAGCTGGGCGTTTTTGAGACATTCCTTGTTATTGTTTTCGGTTTTAAAATACGTATACTTTTCTCATAAGAGAATTGTGAACTCCTGACCATAGAGACAGAGAAACTTCAATCACATAGCAACCAGTATTTAAAGGATATGACAATCGCTTTAGACCACTGTATTCCTTTATTTCCCTGCTACTTTCAAGGAGGCAAGTAATAAGACCCTTTCTGCTAATTTGTTCTTGATTAACATTAGGTAAATACAAGGACATGCTTTTAACAATAATTTATTGTAGAGACGTAGAAAAAGTCATGTGAATGGAACTCCACAGATTTTTTTTTTGACACAGCAGACCATAAAACATCTATTTGCGGTGAAATCTCGGTATCGAGTTTTTCGGTGGAATTCAATACTTTCTCTATACACTATGTATAGTGCGTGTAGAGAAAGTAAAAATCTGATGTGTTCCATTCTCATGACTTTCTCTACATCACTGCAAGAAGTTATTGTTAAAATGCTTATACCTCTATTTCTTTCATGTTAATTGAGTAAAACTTAGCAGAAATATTCTTATTACTTGCTTCCTTGTAAGTAGAAGCGAAATAATGGAGTATCATAGGTTAAAGTGATAGTCAAAAGCTGGTTGATATGTCACTGAAGTTTCTTTGTTTGTATGGACAGGAGTTGACAAATTCCTGTGAGAGAAAAGTATAAGTTTTTTAAAGGTGAAACCAAAAATAAGGAATATCTTAAAAACGATGAACTCCAGGAAAAAAAAAATGAATATAACATGAATTGTATGCTATAACTGCTCTACATTTTTTGTGTGGTAAGTTCTTGTCCATCTCTTACGGTTTAGCAGTTAAGCAAAATAGCGTAAAATCCATTCAGAATAAATTAGTCCTCAGAAGCTATTTCCAGAAAATTTAAGATATACATTTTATTTTTCAGGTAAATATTTTTAATATACGATATTTTAGAGAAATCGTTAGAGCCATTTTTACAAAAATAAAAAATTTCGGAAAATGTTCCATTTAAGGGGTAGCTTGCAGTGGGGGAATTTTTCTCAAAATCTTCGTATCACATCCCAGAATAATACTAAACTTAAATACCAATTTTGGTATTTTACCGAATTTTCGTGTTTGAGTTATCGTGTTCACAGACACACGGGCACACACACGGACTTTTTTCTGAAAATAGTTTTTTTGGTTACAGGGGACCCTAAAACATATATTTCCGGTGAAAACTCAGTATCGAATTGTTGGGTGGAGTGCATAACTTCTCTATGTACTATGTACATAGTACGTGTAGAGAAAGTAAAAATGTATTATGAGCTTGCTTATGATCATCATTCTATTGAGAGAGGTGGGTGCTTATAAAGGCATTATAAGTGTACCGTCGATGTTGGTTTCACATCGAGAAGTAGTACGTTTTGCAAATAATGCTGGTGCTAATGAGCTTAGCTTTCGTTAAATGTTTATTGAAGGTATTTAAGCCAGCCAGCTGTTAGGAAGAAGTGTTTATATAACTCATGTTAATGCACGCTTGCTTCGGCACAAAGCTCTATTCCGGAGGGTAAACACCGAGTGTAGAATGGTGTTCATAAATATTGCAAAAACACCGAGGCTTCACTGTTTTCAGATTTTGACTCTTTTCTCAAGCTGTGCCACTCGCATCATCTTTCCGCTTTCAATTTTATCTCCGCCTTGTGCGGCTGTATAAAAAATATTTTTATGAAAATTAATTTCAGCCTCCTGATAAGCAAAACTGTTTATTATTCTTTGTTCTTTGTGTGTTGAGAGAACAAGATTTGGAATAAAACAGAAACATTAATTTATTCCGCACTCAAGGGAAGAAACTTTAGAACTGCTGTTTCTAAAGGTCATGTAAAATAGGTCCCTACTTTTTTTTTTTTTTTTCAGGCGGTTTAAGTATAAAATGCACAACATTTGTGAACGGATGGTTAGGACAGGATACATGAACCTGAGGTTATTGTACCTACACCAGAGGGGGCACTCCAGGGAGGAAGGGATGAAATGAGAGGATACCTGACGACTTAAGTCTACCATTTTTTCCCCAGAGATATCGTGTAATCTTCTTTAGACCAGTGTCCATCTTACATACAAATCCACTAGCTCTCGCAAGGTATGGAAGTGTGTCAACCTGTCCCGGAAGACTACCGAACAACCTCGGTTGAGGCAGCAAATACTAGCTGCTGACTACTAGCACTCCAGGTCACCGCCAGGCGCACCCAATCTTCCACGGCTATTGCCACGAGTCCAACCCAATCCGAACAGCTCCCTTCTGCGAGGGCCTACTTCTAGTAACGTCAGAAGTACCATGAAGCGACACCAGAGCATGAAAGGTCCCTTCAGTTTCCAGATCGAAGCATCCTGATTGTTGGACAGGAGGATAAAACATACATTGGGTTTAACGCCCCTGTTAGGAGCTGTCCTCATCCCGGGCGAAGACGTATTTTTATACAAAATAAAAAATCTGATGTGTACCACTGACATGACTTTCTCTACATCTCTGCAACAAATTATTCTTAAAAACCTTATACTTCTATTTGCATCATGCTAATCAGAAATAGTGTTATTACTTGCTTCCTTGTAAGTAGAAGCGATATAAGGGAGTACCATAGGTTAAAGTGATAGTCAAAAGCTGGTTGCTGTGTCACTGAAATTCCTTTGTTTGTACGGACAGTAGTTGACAAATTCCTGTATGAGAAAGGTTTAAGTTTTTCATAGTAGAAATCAAAAACAAGGAATGTTTAAAAAAAGGTGAACTCCATGAAAAAATGTATACAACATAAATTGTTTGCTTTAACGTGCTCTACATTTTTTGTGAAGTAAGTTTTTGTCCATCTCTTACGGTTTAGTAGTTATTCAAAATTTCGTAAAATTCAACCAGAATAAAGTACTCTTTAGAGGCTATTCCCAAAAAATTCAAGATATACATTTTATTTGTCAGGTAAATTGCTTTAATATGCGATATTTTAAGCAAATGTGACAGCCATTTTTGAGAAAATAAAACATTTTCGAAAAAAGTTCCATGTAAAGGGTAGTTGGGGGTGGGGGATTTTTCTGAAAATCTACGTGTTGCATCCCTGTAAGATATTAAACTTAAATACTAAGTTTGGTATTTTACCTACTTTTCGTTTTTGAATTATCGTGTTCACAGACACATGGACACACACACGGACCTTTTTCCGAAAATGCTTTTTTTTTAAATAAAGGGGTCCCTAAAACGTATATTTCCGGTGAAATCTCGGTATTGAATTTTTGGGTGGAGTGCAATACCTGCTCTATACACTATGTACATAATACGTATAGAGAAAATAAAAAAGTAAAGCCCAATATATCGACGACACTTCCAATCTGAAAGAAACTGAGTACGTATAGAGAAATTAAAATAGTAACGCCAAATATATCGACGACACTTCCAATCTGAAAGAAATTAACGTAATCAACGATGAATAAAAGAACAATAAAACGACATGAAGGGACAGTTAATTCATGTGATGAAAGAAAGCTACTCAGTTTTCTCCTAACAACCCGAGGAAACCACCTGCAAAACCCTATGCATCTGGTTGGACGGCCACTGAAAGCAAACCTGCAACCTCCCGAACGTGGCCCGCAAATAACGCCAGATGAGTCATACCGTTCGATGGCGATGATGACGATGTAACTAGAAGTTATTTCCAGGTTGTTTTGACGTGGTCTGATGGAGTAAGATGTTCCAGACGTTTCGTCCTCAACTGCGGTGGACATCTTCAGTGGCGCGGTCGAAGTTTCCTCGGAGAAGGTTTCGCTGCGTCTCCCAGGAATCTTTGTCCGCGTCAGATAAAAGAAGAAAGTCACTTAAAAACAAGGAAATAAAACAAGCGTTGTTTAAAGCCATGGGTGAATCCAAAACATTTACAAAAAAGCGCGAAAAGGACACATAATACTAAAACTGCGTCGACGGCTCAAAGTAAAAGTATAAAAAAGGTTAAAATCTTTAAAGCCAAAGAGCTTCCACTCTAAAAACTAAATCCTTAACACACATATCAAATTCGATAAAAAAACTAAAAACTCCCTCTTCATTCTAGATGGCTTTTATACAACTTGTAAACCTTGAGAGAGACAATAACTTACTATACAGAAATTGTGGATCCTTTAAAACACACAGTTAATGTGATTTAAATTTTTTTAGTAGCTATAACCTTTTCCGAGATAATTCTTGAAATTTGTTTCAATTTAAGACACTCAAGCATTTCTCAAGAAGGAAGTTAATTTTCCTTTTATCTCTCTGGTTTTACACCCGAGAATAGAAAAGAGAACCAAATTTCAGTGCATTCCCTTGTTTCCCTTTTACTTACAAGGAAGCATAAGACCATTTCTGCTAATGTTTATTACGATTAGCATGCTGTAAATAAAATAATAATCTTTTATAAGGAAAGTTTGTTTGTCATGTACATGGGACACATCATATATTTTTCCAATCTTGCTCTAATAACACGAATAAAACACCAGGTATTTTAGATATTTTATTACCCTCCGTGGTGTAGTAGTTACCATGCTAGTCTCTAAAATTCAAGATTGCAGGAACAAACCTGGCGAAGGGTGATGGATTTTCTCGGACGCAGAAATCATTAGATTGGCTTCTTTGGAAGAGCAGCAATGCCGATGGTCCAGTGTAATGTTTATTTGCACGTAAAAGAAGGCTTATGGACAAAATTTTGCAAATTCAGGTCCGCAATTCGTGACTTCGTCCTATAGTACCATCTGTGGGCGACATGCCGATCCCTAGTCACTGTGGCGCATAGCGGTGAACTCACGAACTACAAATTCAAATCCGATGAAGGAAATATCACGATACACCATGCTATACTTGGAAGCTGCACGAAATTAATTAACTTGGGATATTCTAATGGCAAATGAAACCTGTACCCATATCCTGAATTTTCTGGAAATTACTTCTGAACTCTTCATCCTGGATGACTTTGCGTAACTGGCAAACCGTAGGAGGTGGACAAAATCTCAGACTACACAAAAATGTAGATTTTGTTAAAGCACACAATTTAAGTTAGATACAAGTTCTTGTGGAGTTAATCATGTATGAGATACTCTTGTTATTGGTTTAAATTGAACCAATTCTTATGGTTTACTCTGATCAGGAAGATAGAATAGCTTTTCAACACCGCACATTGCAAAAACATCTACAATGCTATTTTTTACTTTCTATAGCTCGTGTGTGCAATGTTCAAGTGGATTGTATTCCACTCAACAAGTCATTATCGAGATTTTACCGAAAATATATGTTTTGAGGGTCCCTGAGTCCGTAAAAATATTTTGAAAAGGGTCAGTGTGTACGCACGTCGGTGTGTGTGTGTCTGTGTGTGTGTCTGTCTGTGGATATCACAACTCAAAAATTGGCATTTAGCTTTAGGATCTTCCATGGATACGACACGAAGATTTTTAAGAAAATCCCCTTCCGCAAACTGCCGTTTACATGACATTTTTTTGTAAAATTTGTTTTTATCAAAAATGACACTAATGATTTTGATTAAAATACCTTATATTAACGATTTATACATCACAAATAAAATATATATTTTGATTTTCTGGGAATATTCTTCTGATGAGTTTTGCACAATTTTGCATGACGGTTAAACAGTAAGAGATAGGCAAAACCTTACTAAACAAAAAATGCAGAATTCGTTAAAACACATTATTGACATAAACTAATTCTATGAAGAGCTAGCCATTTCTCATATAACCTCGCCATTTGATTCAATTTTAAACTGCTTAAACTATTCTCAAACCGGAAGTGACGTTCCGTTTCATCTCCCTTATTTCACTGCACGCCAAGAAAAGCGAACCGAACTTCAATTGTTTCAGAGTTTAAAAGATTTGACTATCGATTTAGCCTGGTGTATTTTCTTATGCCTTTTCTACTTACAAGGAAGCAAGTAATAAGACAATTTCTGCTAATATACCTTGATTAGCATGTCGTAGATAAAAGAGTAATTTTTTTTTAGAAGGTTGTTTGTGTACTAACTAAAAAAAAAGCATGTAAAGAACACTCAGATTGTTAGACTAAACAAGTAAAAATATTCCAATTCCTTAAAGTATCTTCGACCATAAAATATATTTTTCATAACATCTTTATACTTTCATATTTTGGCAATTTGTTCATATTTTCATTTCTCTATTCATTACAAATCCACCATTTTCTCTATTAAATCGGGTCGCCGCGCCATGATCAAGCGACCGCATATGAGATTTGTGGTCGACAAAGCGGCAGGGGCGAGTTTTCTCCGGGCTCTCCGGTTTCCCCCGCCATCGCATTCCACTGGTACTCAATCTTCATTTCATGTATCACCAGTGTCATCACCTGCGCTGTCACATGTTGAAAAAGCGGGCGTTAAATATTATAAAAAATCTATAAAATTCCCCAAATATCTCCTCTTATATTCAAGTTCGGTGAAATGAGATTGAAAATGGGTGATATGATTATAAAATTCAACTAATTTTTTAACTTCTTGGCAACAATATAAAGAGTATGTACATGAGGGTCGAAAGAATTATCAAAATTTGTTGAGTGGATTCCGATATACTTAAAAAACGTCCTGACGTTTTCATATCACCATAGATTTTTATTCCAGCGAAAGCATGAGCATGTTATTACATAAAAGCTACCATCGCTTTGAGAGTTTCTTACATCAACGAACATGCATTATTTGGAAACTCAAACAGGAAAGAAAAAACAAAGATAGGAGATTTTACAGTTTCCTTAATCAGAAAGCCATCAGAAACTTCCTACCTCTTCTTTTGGTAGCTGATTTGCAAACAAATTGACTTTTAAATAGGGCTGGGCAATGGTGATTGCTCTGGGAGCAGAGGCCAACAGGTGGCAGCAGTGTTCAGACAATGAAAAGTAATGATGTCCATGGTTGTGACTTACAATGAGAGGCGGTTTTTAAAAATAGCAACAAACTGCGTAATACATTATGAGAGAGTAAAAAAAAAAAAAAAAAAAAAAACACCAAACTTTATCAATACTGTAAATTCACGATATCACCAAGGGAATATTAAAATTAGAGTGTAAAATATCCATAAATATGTGAGAACAAAGGTAAATAAAGGACTACCAATGTGAACTCTCTGCTCTTTTCTTTGACATTTATAGATACAATATTCTGAAATAGTAGAATTAAATGAGCCAAGAGGCATAAATATATTAAAACTAGGTATACTTTTTTGCGGATAACAGGTCATGTTTGATAGTCAAGATAAGATAACAAAACATAATAAAATATTTATAGAATATAATATGGAGGTACCTTGTGATAAAACAAAATCAGCAAAGAGACATATCAATGAGAAGAGAGAAAATAATGACAAACGGACGGAATATAGAACACGGGAAAATTGTCATATCTGGGATGTACGAGGCGTATTCGGAAAGTAAGTTGCATTTCGTCCTGCAGCCGCCGCAACGCTAGTGTCGCAGTTCCACGCACGTGCACTCGCCTCTGTGATTCATTGACCACTGAGGTCATTACAACCGGATCGAGTTGTGTTCACTGTTATTAGTAATTGTTCAAAATGTTTAGGACAGTTTCTGATCCCGTCGACTGTCAAGTAAGTTCCATAATAAGGTTTTTGAACGCAAGGAATGTTAAGCCAGCTGAAATTCATGTTAACTTGTACGGTGAAAATGTAATGACAGATGGAATGATGGGAAAATGGATTAGGCATGTGTTTTTAGGCGATCCTATGTCCATAACGAAGTGAAGTGAGCGGCCTTCTGTTGTCACTGATGGTTTGGCTGAACAGTGAATGAGGCAATTCGTGAAAACCGACGGTTCGCAATAAGAATGTTTAGTGATGTTTTCCCACAAAACACCATGTTCAGCAGTGGCTGCCTTCACTGGCGGCAGCTTTCTTTGAAGAGGGCATGCAAAAGCTGGATCCCCATTAAAACAAACGCCTGACAATGGTGGCAACTATGTCGAAAAACAGGTTAAGAAATTCTTTTTCATGTACAAATAAATCCGTGAAAACAAATATTTATACCTTTTTTTTTTACAAATCGGCACTTACTTTCCGTAAACACCTCGTAATATAACCTGATTTGTAATATAGCATTTATAAAGTTAATTTAGATTTAGAAGAAAAGTTATAGAAATACAATAGGACAAATGGAATTATAAAGAAAAAAAAAAAGAATTTGGATGAGACATGACTAAAACTGTGAAAATTAATTTCATTAATGTTCTCTTAAAGCCTGTACTGTAATAAGTTAGTGAAACATGGATCTTGAGAGACCAGGATTCGAAACGATCTGAAACGACACAACATCAGTTGAAAATTAAATAATAAGAGACAAAAGGAAACGAGGTGAAATACGAGAAGAATTAAAATCAAGGAACATAACTAATGAAATTAAGAAATATCAGAAAAAATGACATCATGGAGAGAGAATGACTAACGACAGACTACCGTGGAAAGCATATTTTCATCAATCCGTTGGGAACGTGACCTGGATCCCTCAATAAAGAGATGGAAGGATGGAATAAGCCTCAGAGCGGGCTAACAATGACCCATCCTTGAAAGGAAGGAGAAGAAGCAACAAATAGTTCATACAAGAACCATGCATTTGAGGTTTCATTTAAATGGATATAGCTAATTTGCACATAATAATAATAATAATAATAATAATAATAATAATAATAATAATAATAATAATAACTAGAATTAGATTGAATAAGACCTAAAAATAATTGTTATAACAGAGATTTGAATCACGGGTTTTTTGGTTTCCGTCCGGCTCAGTTACTCTAACCAGCTAAGCTACCATGGCAACATGGCCTTAGGATGCTATTTTTCCATTAGCGCGCATTGGTTGGCTAGAGAAATCGATCGGAAACCGGAAGATCCATTAAACAAATCCCGACTATGAATTTTTCAGTAGTGAAAGAGTGGTTACAATAACAAAAATAAATATTATAAAAACAACAATAAAAATAATAATAAAATTAATAATAATACAGTAAAATGCTACTTATGATTTTTAACGACACTTGACTTCTCTACTATGTGAATACTGCGCTATAAATAGTCATAATAAATAATAATAATAAATAATGTAACAATAATCATTTATAATAGTAATTTATAATAATAAAATAATAATAATAATAATACACAAGATACTAATGCTGTAGTTTTGTGAGGTTTGCTTAACGACGCTTTAATGCCCCTACTATGTGAATACTGCTCAATAAATTCATAATAATAATAATAATAATAATAATAATAATAATATAGTTCGAATATGTTTTTATTTAACCGTATTAAGCTTTTAGTCCAAAATGATAAGAACAGCGTCTTACAAAAATATCTCTGTGCGTATGCAAACAGGTCAAATAAAGATTTGTTATTATTTGTCAACGCAAAAGTTGGGTTTACTCCCTTGAAAACAAAGCCTCTGTAACTGAAATGGAAAATATTCTACATCTTTTTCAGTCTGATTATGCAGTTCTTTTATCACCACGGGAGCTTAGTGGAAGTCTGGTAACTGCCTCTTACCGAGCGCGATTACATACCCTCTCCGCTGATATGCAAGGGTCTATTTGATCATTGAGATTTATGAGTCTAGTGTAAAAGTTTTAAGACAAATAAATAACCACTCTACATACGCATTACCTACCTACTTAACTACATACCCTGACTTTCATGTATTAAGATTTTCTTGTCAGTACAGCGACATTAAAGGAATACAGTAGTCAAAGTTTTTTAATCAGCGATTACAATACTTCTTTTTGCATGGCCAAGAGGAAAAGAAGGTATTTCCATTTTAAAAAAAACTGATGTATTCCATTCACATGGCTTTCTCTGCATCTCTGTAAGAAATTATTGTTAGAAAGCTTATTCTTCTATCTACCTCATGCTAATCGAAATAAGCCTTAGCAGAAATGCTTTCTTGTAAGTAGAAGGGAAATAATGGGATACAGTAGACTAAATCGATAGTCAAATCTTTTTATAAGCTGGTTGCCATGTGGATGAAATCCGTTTCTTTGCATTACCAGGAGTTGACAAGTATTTAAAAACTGAATCCAATAATAAGGAATATCTCAAAAATGGTAAACTCCACCAAAAAAATGTATATGTGATAAATGGTGTGTTTCAACGTGATCTACATATTTTGTGTGGTAAGTTTTTGTATATATCTTACGGTTTATAAGATATGCAAATTCCAGCAAAATTCATCCAGAATAAAAAGGTCTTTCGAGGCTAATCCTAGAAAATTCCAGATATACATTTTATTTGCCGCGTTAATATCCTTAATATACGCCATTTTTATCCAAATCCTTAGAGCCATTTTTGAGAAAATAAAAATTTCGAAATTTTCTCCATTAAAGGGTAATTTGGTATGGGGGGCAGGATTTTCCTCAAAATCTTCGTGTTGAATCTTTGGAAGATACTAAATCTATATACCTAGTTTGGTACTTTACTGACATTTCGTTTTTGAGTTGTCGCGTTCACAGACACACAGACATGCACACGGACCTTTTTTTGAAAATGATCTTTTTTTATACAGGAGACCCTAAAACATATATTTCCGGTGAAATATCGGTATTAAATTTTTGGGTAGAGTATACACTTTGTACATAGTACGTGTAGAGAAAGTAAAAATGTGTATCACAAATTTTGTTTTTATTCAGATCTATAATTTTTGTGTAGTGAGCTTTTGTCTCTCTCTTTCGGTTTAGCGATTATAAAAAAGTTATCCAGAATGAGTAGTTCTCTAGAGGCTATTCCCAAAAAATTCAAAGTATGCATTTCTTTATGATTATAATATTCTAATGTATGGCTTTTAATCGAAGTCGTTAAAGCCATTTTTGAGAATATCAAAGATTCGAAAAGTGTTCTATTGTAAGGGATAGTTAGGGTGGGAGATTTTTCTTGAAAATCTTCGTGTCACATCCTTGAAAGATAAGTAACAAATATCAAATTTGATATTTAACCGACTTTTCGTTTTTGAGCTGTGCTCTCTCCCCCCCCCCTCTCTCTCCCCCTCACACACATAAACAAGGACCTATTTTTTCTGTTTGAGGGGTCTCAAAACATGTATTTTTGTGGAATTCAATACTTACTCTATCTACTATGCACATTGCAGATACCTACGTGCTAAAGAAAGTAAAGATTATAAATAATGGGAAATTTAAATCAAGAACGAGAAAGATGTCAACTCCACAACCAAAAAAAGACAAACAAAGAAGCAAAAACAGAAGAAAACTAACAAACAAAACAAAAAAGACAAACAAATGGTATGCTTTTACAAAATCTGTATCATAAGCATTAAGATTTTATTTGTTTACTTTGGTTTACTATTTATGCAAACATCATTCATTATGAATAGGAGTTTATAGACTATTCCTATAAGGTTAGATAACTATTTCATTTTTCATGAATGTGCCTAAAACATGTATTATAGTCAAAATCGATAGAAACATTTTCCATGTAATGGGTAGTTTGGGGGGCGGGAGTGCGGTTTTAGGAAGCCTACTTATCAAATTGTTTAAAGATGCAGAATTAATAAAAGGTGAAATCTTGGAATCGAATTTTGGGGTAGAATACAACCCTTCCTCTACTTACTGTAATTAAGCAGAAGAGATACTAAATAGAAAGAAAATGAGAAATTCAGCAGTGCTAATAAATTTATTCAGATTAATTTACAAATGTCACTAGCCAGTAATTGTGTTCTATCAAGAAAAATATCACTGTTTTAAAATTCATAAAGCTGAACTAAAAAATGCAAATACTAAAAATACTATACATGAGAAATAAATGACAGAAAATTAATAATTCATCAATCACGAACGGTGGTTTAAAACTTCTTTAAATTATTGCCAAATGTCAAAATTCAATTTCATGGAAGTGAAATGAAACTTATTATAATGCAAATTTGTGTATTTACATATGGGATGGAGTTATACTAAACACTGTAGGTCACTTTAGCTATGCTAATAGATTTTGGTAGTGACTACGATGAGTAGTCAGCCAAGAGTTCCAGTGAAATCAAATCATGACCATTCAGGAATGATTAATGTTGTTATATGCAGCGGGAGTTTCCAGGAATTCGGTAATTTATTATTATGACTGGCACATGCTCAAAATGATGGCATTGGTTCCACCTGTTCGATACCTGAGCTTCCTCTAGCATAAACAAACTGCAGACTGTGCAGCGAGATTTAAACCCATAAATCAATCTTAGTTTTCTACCACAATTCCCTCTTCTTCCACTTTCCGCTTTATTTCCACGTTGTTCGCCACAGCTTTTTTTTAAATGTTTAATTAACCGTTTGCGACAAAATACTACAGATACAGAAATCTGTTCCCAGATCAGCATCCAAAAGGGCAACAGTGGTAGGATTAGAAAGGTTAGGAAGAAGTCAAATGATCTTAAAGAAATTATTGAAATATTGGTATAGCGTATAAAGAATGAAGATAATACTAAAAATACATAATCTCAAGATTATTAAGCACGAGAAGAACTGGTGCCAGAGGAAACCTTGACGAAAATAAGGACGGAAGAATATAGAGGATGGGAGAAGAAAATGAAAAAGCATTCCCGAAGTCAGTGAGAAATAAGGTAGAGGACATAGATAAACAGGAAATTTGGGGTGAACTAAAGAATAAAGTCACTTTGTTGGCACAGAGTATTAGAGAAAGAATGGTCAAGAGTTATAGATAGATGTAATAAACAAGAGAGGGAAGAATTAGCGTGGCTGAGAAAAGGGTCAAAACTTTTGAAAGGGATAAGAAGCATTGAACTAGAGCGGTGTATTTTGTGCGGGGAGAAAGACAGATTTTTTTTTTCATTTATATAGCCTCCTTTAAAATCTAAGGTCATATCGGGGGCTTCGAATTAGAAAAAACTCGTCTGTAGGTTTACGTTGGGTTTAAACCATTTTATTTCCTCAAACACGCAGACATTCATTCTCACATAGACACATCTAGACTGTGTGGGGATAAGGAATAATTCTGGTTAAAGAAAAATTCCCCACCCCAGCTGGGAATCAAACCCGGGACCTCCGGGTGAGAAGTCAGCTCGCTGACGACTCGACTGGCAGTCAAAGACAGTATTGTTCACTGAATGTAAATAGACAAGGAATTGGATGAAAGAGAGATTGGAATACAAATGGGATGGTATGATGGAAGAAATGGTAACAACGAAAATGCTGAATGTAAAGAGAAAAATGAAAAAGGCAGGAGAATATTTAGAAAAGGTAAAAGAAAGTAGTTAAGAAAAACGATAGAGACGGAGAGCAGCACAAACACATAAGTTGGAATGTATCAGGTAGCACAAAACTTAAAGGATATACTCACTAGCAGGCCAGGGAGATATGCGGATGTAGGCCTAAGTACATAAGAATAAGTAATATAGTTCAAGTAGCAGGACATGATTTTGTAATTAAGTGTAATTGTAACCCAAGTACAATAAAAATGCATACATGTTAAATATAGGCAGAAAGCTTAATTTTAACACCATATGTGATAATTTCTGGCACCAAGGTTTCTAACAAATACACGAGCTTAATACACAAACATGTAGAAATGGAAATGGAGTTTAATTTATGGACGTTCTTTAACTGCTGTGGCTCTCAACGTCCCATTCTATACTGTGTGTGTGTGTGTGTGTGTGTGTGTGTGTGTGTCAGTGGACAGCATAGCTCAAAAAAGAAAAGACCGTTAAATACCAAACTTGGTATTAAGTTTGGTATCTTGTAAGGATGCGACATGAAGATTTTCAAGAAAATCCCCACACCTCCAACTACCGTTTACATGGAACTTTTTCGAAATTTTTGATTTTCTCAAAAATGGCTCTAACGAATTTGATTAAAATGTCAAATATTTAAGATATTTACCTGTCAAATAAAATGTCTATCTTAAATTTTCTGGGAATAGCCTCTGAAGACTACTTTATTCTGGAAGAATTTTACGGAATTTTACACAACTGCTAAATCGTAAGAGATGGACAAAAACTTAACACACAAAAAATATAGAGCACATTAATACACACAATATATGTCATATACATTTTTTTCTTAGAGTTGGTCGTTTTTGAGATATTCCTTGTTTTTGGTTTCAGCTTTGAAAAACATACTTTTCTCATGCAGGAATTTGTCAACTCCTCCATACAAACAAAGGAACTTCAGTCACATAGCAACCAGCTTAGCCTATAGTACTCCCTTTATTTTCATTCTACTTACAAGGAAGAAAGTAATAAGACCATTTCCCCTATTTTTCTCGATTAAAATCAAGTAAATAAGAGCATATGCTTTTTAACAATAATTTGTTGCAGAGATATAGAGAAAGTCATGTGAATGGAACACATCAGATTTTTTAAGCTATTATAGCTGTATAGCCTTTTATATAGGAAAATTGATGACTACTCCTTCTAATCATTAATCGATGTTCCTTAGTTTGTTTGCACCAAGTATGTTAAAAGATTTTACCAACTATATTAAGCAAACAAATAAATTGACATGATTTGGGTCCTTTGGATCCTTATCCTCCATATTTTTAAACAATCACAATAATCTTTCCAACACAATAATTAAATAATTTATGTAAAAATAGTGTAATTATATTTTTAAATTAACCAAGACGTCATTCGTATTCACATTGGGTTTGGCAGATTTTACCTCCTTTAACATTTTAATAGTTAATTCTAATTTTGGATATATCAAAAGATTTTTACTTAACATGCCTCTCACAAGTCGACCCAACACAAAATGCTTCAGATTTAGAATCTGGACATATGGTGGGTAATCATAGATGAAAAATGTTAAGACACTATCTATAATAATATTAATATGATTAACTTTGATGATTTTATGTATTACTCTTGGACTTTGATATGTATTTATCATATTTGTTAGTTTATTAAAGGCATGTCGTCACATGTTGATTAGTTGCAAATTGGTAGTAGTTTAAAGACATTTCAAAACTCTTTTCAATTTAAAGTCATCTCCTTTCCTTTAGATATCTTTTGTCAGTATTTTAGATTTTTTTGTAACTTTACCGTAACTATTATATATGACTTCATCCAAATATTTGTATCTATTTTACTCTCAACAAAATTTTTGCAGAAGTTTTATCCAATTTCGTCTCTAAGATTTTTGTATTCTTCTTTAACTTCACGACAATGCCTTCTATGTAATTCCTTCTCTTGCAACTATGATAAATTTCTGATAGATTCTTCTTAATACTCGCATTTGTCTTCCAGCATTTTATAACGTACCGGTGCAAAGTTTATCAAACTGCATTTTAGGTTATTATTTTGGCAACCTTTTAGAAATTACAGTTTTATGGATTTTTTTTAATTTAAATGCTTCTTGATCCACTGATGTCCCATATACTTAAGCTCTATATTTTGAAATTCAGTTTTCATGTCATGCCAATTGGGGTGTGCATAATTATAACTTTTGCTTTTCAGTCTCTGTTGTTGTCTATGCAATAGCTAAAATAAATTAATATATGACATAAATGATGTGTTTTAACGTGATCTATACTTTTTATACAGCGTTTTTATCTATGTTACAGTTTACTAATTACGCAAAATTCAGCAAAATTCATTCAGAACAAAGAGGTCTTTAGAGGTCTTTTCCGAAAATTCAAGACACACACTTTATTTGCCATATAAATGCCTTTAATAGACGGTATTCTAATCAAAACTGTTAGAGCCATTTTTGAGAATATCAAAATATTCTAAAACTTTTCCATGTAAAGGGTTGTTTATGTGGGGGGGGGGATTTTTATCAAAATCTTCGTGTCGTATTCTTGGAAGATGCTAAACTTATATTCCAAGTTTGGTACTTTACCGACCATTTGTTTTTGAGTTATCCGGACACACTGACACACACACGGTCGTTTTTCTAAAAATGCTTTTTTTCGTTACGGGGGACCCGATTTTCGGTGAAGACTTGGTTTTGAATTTGGGGTGGAATGCAATACCTTTTCTATACACTATGTACATAGTACGTGTAGAGAAAGTAAAAAGTCTAAATTTTTTAACTAAATCAAAATAAAAACAGCACATTTATATCCCCTTAAGCTTGGTCATTTAATTTTCCGACGGGAGTCTAAAAACACGTGTATTCTTTCAATAAATAGGTACTGAACTGTCCGGCACGTGGCATTATATAATGAAACGTTCAGATGCATGCTCCAGTCCAGTTATGTTCCCAATTTAACATGAGTTACGGACGATAGTCTGGATAATTTGATACTGTTTCTGGCGGTGACGGATACGTGCACATGAACTGGTTTGTTATATGTCACGCACAAATATGTCTTCAAGAAAAACCTAAGAAGTTAAATGCGAATATAAGACGGAATATTTTATTTTGTCTCTAGCCTCATTCAGAGCAAAAACGTATGTTGATCCTTAGATTGGGAAAATCGGATCCATTAGAAAAGAAGATTCAATGCTCAACTGTTCGTCATTTTTACTTTTCTACTACAAAAATTCAATTCCAAGATTTCACTGGATACACACGTTTTTAGACTTCCTGAATAAAAACACTTTTTTTCGAAAAATTGTCCGTGTGTGTGTGCGTGAACAGCATAAATCGATCATCTAATATGCAACATCCACATAACTTTTTCTACCTATTCTGCAGCACTCTATTCACAAAGATTTATGTTTTTATCTACTTTATGTTTATCGTAATGAACATTACTAGAAATTGTCTCATTTGCTTGTAGACATCTGGGAAATAAGGGAATATATAGCAGATCCGCTGTTAAGCTACAACTAGCAAGGCGAGGAATTAAAAAAAAAAAAAATTCTGATGTGTTTCGTCCACATGGCCTTCTCTACAAACTATGACTCTTGTTACAAAAGAGTATTGCTTAATCGAGATAAGCATTAAAAGAAATGGTGGTATCCGTTCCTTCTAAGTAGAAGGGGAATAAGATCTATACACTATGTACTAGGCCAAATCTTTTAAAAAGCTGGTCGATGTGTGAAACAATTGAAATACGGTTTGCTTTGCACAATCAAGAGTAAAACTAAAGACAGATGTAATAACAGTTCTCTTTGCATGACGAGTAATTAAAAAAAATGATGTGTTTCATCCATATGAACTTCGCTACAAACTATACTTTGTTACAAAAGATTATTCCTTTATCTATAGCGTGGTGATCGCGATAAACATTAACGGAACTGGTTGTATTAGTTCCTTCTAAGAAGAGGGGAAATAAGGTAATGCACTAGGCCAAACAAAATATTTTAAAAAGCTGGTCAAGTGTAAAATAATTGAAATACGGTTCACTTTGCACAACCAGGGGTAAAACTAAACATTGATGAAACAAAAGGTGACCTACCGTTTGAGAAAAGTTTAAGTCGTTTAAAATTGAAACCCATACTAAGAATATTCGGAAACGGTTATCTCTAAAAAATATGTATGTCATAAATGGTGTGTTTTAACGATATCTACATTTTTATGTAACAGTTTTTGTCTGTCTAGTAAGGTTTACCACGTGTGCAAAATTCATCCAGAATAAAGAAATCTTCAAAGGATATTCCCAAAAAATTCAAAATATACATATTATTTGCCATGTAAGCGTTTTTAATAAACGGTATTTTAATCAAAATCGTTTCCAGTTTTGAACAAATATTTCTATAAAACTAAAATAAAAACTTCAAAAAACATAAAATGTGTGTTTTATAGAAATTTATATTTTTGTGTTATAATTTTCTATATCTCTTACGGTTTTTTAGTTTTGCAAAATGTATCTAGAACTTCAGAGCATGTTCGCACAAAACTCAAAATATGAATTTCAGTTAGTATGAAAATATCTTAAATATATACTATTTTAATCGAAATAATTACACACATTTTTGAGAAAATCAAAATTTTAATAAAGTGTTCCATATAAAGGTAAGCTTGGTGTGGTGAAAATGTTCGTGATGCATCCTTGAGAAAACGTAAATAAATGGCACGGCAATCCACAAAGAACCATGGCCTACCTCCCAGCCGCTGCATCCCCCATCTCGACCCGAGGGCGTCTGGGGTACAGTACTGAGGGGTGAGACATGATCAAGCATCTCCCGGTCGGTTTTTGCGGTCTTCTGGATCTGGAGTAGCTACTAGTCGCTCAAGTACGAGAGCCGATTTTTTCATCCTCCGATAGGCTATAAATAAAAGACACGTTCATAGAAAACAGTTATTTTATTACTAAAAGTTTTGTACACTTATGGTTACTTTTCAACATAATCACCGAAAAGATTGAGACATTTATCGTACCTATGTACAAGCTTTGCAAACCCTCTTCAAAACTATTGCCGCAAATGATTTCAAATGAGCATTGGGGTTGTTTTGAAGATCTTCGTACTTTAGGTTTGCGGAGAGCCATTCAAAACAAGCGAAGGGGAATGCTGACTTCAGGAATTGTGTTGATCCATGACATTCTGCTGGCACAACCCATCGGCTCCTTGAACAATTTCAAAGCTACATTTTCGATCATCCGCCGTACAGTCCTGACCTGGCACCTAGCGACCTTCACCTTTTCCCTGAACTGAAGTCGTGGCTAGGAGGGCAGCATTGTAAAACCAACGAAGATTTTCAAAGGGTCACGTGAGTCTTTAATATTTGATTTTTCATTTGACTGTTTATACGGTGTAACTTAAAAACTTTACAGTATTTAAGATATTTTATTGAAAATTGTAGCAGTTAAAATACCCAATAAAGTGCTATGTTTGCTATTTATCGGAATTCTAATTTATATGTGATTTAAATAATAAGTTGCTATTGTTTAAATTAATTACTGTAATGAAAATGAGCCAAGTGATGCATTTTTAAAATATTCACATAAAATTCAAGTTTTGCAGTAAACGAGTTTACAAATAGATCTGTCATATAATGTTCTGTAAAAAGCTATTACTTTTTGTACTAATCAAAACTTTTGGTTTTTCAAAATTTAACCAGCATTTTTCGAAAAAGTATATGGTAATTTTCTTTAATGTACTTTTTGAAAGTACTACAAGTTAGTAAAAATATTGCATTGTGTGTGATTAACCAATAACAAAATAATTACCTCAATCACGAAACAGTTACTTTTTGTGGACACCCTGTATTTTTTTAAAAGTTTATAATTGATATTTTAGTGTAAAATTAATTTTTCACAATTTTAGTCAAAGTTCACAGATGTAACACCGTAAAAGGAATAAGTAGAGCAGTTCTCTGCTAAAATAGTAAATATTAAAAGGTACTGAAATTTGATGTGTTCCAATTTTGGGTCTGTGGTAGGTTACCCTCCTAAATGCTCGTATCCTTGATAATTCATTGCGCTGAATTAGTTTGTTATACTATGAAATACATTTCAGATAAACGAGAAGAATATAACTAGAGACAAACAGGTTGTAATGTTGTAATTGCTTTACAAAGACAGCATAAGAGCTTCAACTGGTATTATAAAGGCGCCTAACCCGAAAGCTGGAGCTAATACAAATGCGTCCAGCGTGGAAGGCAAAACTTCGCTCTGGCGTTGTCGCACGTGACCTGTAAAACGCAGCCAAATCCTGAAATACACGGAAACTTTTGCTTGGAACTTTCCTTTCTCAGAAACGTCCTTACATTCCCTGCATCTCCAAATAACAAGAAAAGGATAACCGTAGATTCAAATTAAAAACACTCCTTGCTGCTCTGCGAGACAAGAATACCCCACAACTTATATTCCGTTTTCTCAACTTTCAAGCTGAGAAATTGCTTGAGGGGGAGGAAAGCTGTTCAGTTCTACATATACACCGATAAAATGTACTATATAACTATTAATGAATATCCACTTTCCACACAAACATATTATAGGATAACTGGTATGGTCATTTTGAGCAAATTAGATTTTATTTAGTAAGAAGGTAAAGTCGCACTACTTTCAGCAGTCGTTATTAGTGGCAAGAATTCGAAAAGCTGATTTAGCTGCGCCCTCCTGACGCATTGCAAGCAAAAGCATGGACTTTATTATAAAAGATTGAGTAAGTAGGTCAGAAGAGCCTTTTGTCCAGCTTTGTTCATTAAACTGCTGACGTAGAGAGACGCACATAATTGTATTTTAAAGTGTAAAACTCCCAGGTGACCAGATTCATAATTTATTTTACAGTAACAGCCCTGTGTCTCCTCGCACTCCTTTGTATTTATTATTGACTCCTGATCTATTTCACCCAAACCTGCACCTTAACCCCTGAGGTCACCTGCTTCCCTCTCGCAGGCGCGAGCACTCTCTACTCCTGAAGTTATTCTCCCTAGTATACGCAGTACAGGGGTGAAACCTATTCCACAATGGGTATCCTACTATACTGGTGCGCAAGATGAAGCATCTATAATTTTTTTTTTTTTTTTTTTTGTTCGTGTTGTTTTGTCGAAGATATAGGTTACGATTTATGTCAAATAACATATTTCTAATTTTTAA
Organism: Hymenopus coronatus; assembly: GCA_030762935.1. Classification (NCBI taxonomy): domain Eukaryota; kingdom Metazoa; phylum Arthropoda; class Insecta; order Mantodea; family Hymenopodidae; genus Hymenopus; species Hymenopus coronatus. Next base: position 71,588,615 of record CM060895.1, read on the forward strand.
AATAAAGCTACCAGAAAACTTAGGAGAAACGTAGAAATACAAAACAAATGCTGAAAATACTTTTAAAATACATTTATTACATTATAAAAGCATTAGATTGTTGCACAATAATGGATTAATTCTGGACACTTTTTCCTGTTAAACTAACTTTTAAATCTTAATTATGCATTCAACTCTTATTCAGGATCATTTTATCTGATAAATTATAGACAGGAAGTGTTAGCATAATACGATACTGAAACTTTTACTCTAAAGGAGTTAATTTGGTCCTTTAAAGTTTACTTTTAGCCCAACTTTGGAATATAAATTTTACAAATATACACATTTTTATTTTGTATTGCAATCAATGTGAAAATTGAATGTATTGCTCTGATATTACACAACGTAACTAAAAATTTTAATAAATCTATTAATTTTGGAATTGTGACATCTCAACACCATGAATACTATAATGTACAATGTACCAGTTTTGGGTTCCACTATTATATGGAAGTAATTCGTTATATGCCATAAAGAATACAGTATAAATTAAAAGCATAATACCCCGAAATACTTTTCATTTTATTGTGCATCCAATAGAAAAAATTATTACTCTCATATAATAGAGGACTCAAATTTTGGAAAAATCTAGTAATTTTAAGATTATGATATTCAAAATCCTAAACTTCAAATGGTATTAAAATGTCATCATTGAAAAATTACTATATTTCCCAAAATATCCGCAGCTCTATGCAATATTAAACAATAACTCCGATTTTAACGTTGAATACAACATAAAAATCTGATGTGTTCCATTCACATGACTTTCTCTACTTCCCTGGAAAAAATATTGTTAATAAGCTTATTCTTCTATTTACTTCCTGCTAATTGAGAAAAAATTAGCAGAAATAGTCTAATTACTTGCTTCCTTGTAAGTAGAAGCGAAATAAGGGAGTACCATAGGTTAAAGTAAGAGTCAAAAGCTGGTTACTAGGTGACTCAAGTTCCTTTGTTTGTATGTACACGAGTTGACAAATTCCTGTATGAGAAATATAAGTTTTTCAAAGCTGAAACCAAAAACAAAGAATAGCTCAAAAACGACCAACTCATCGAAGAAAATGTATATAACATGAATTGTGTGTTTTACATTTTTTTGTGTGGTAAGTTTTTGTACATTTCTTACGGCTTAGGAATTGTGCAAAATTTCGTAAAACGAAAAAAACTAAATCATTTAAATTATATATAATACATAATAATAATGGCAAAGAAGCAAAATAAAGTATAAAATAATAAATAAATACCAGCTTGTAAACTTTCTGGTTGATACCCAGAATAAACTAGTCTTCAGAGGCTATTCCCAGGAAATTCGAAATATACATTTAATGTACGATATTTTAATCAAAATCGTTAGAGCCATTTTTGAGAAAATCAAAATTTTCGAAAAAAAAGTTACATGTACAGGGTAATTGGGGGTGGGGGGGATTTTCTTGAAAATGTTTGTGTCACATTCTTGGAAGATAACAAACTTAAATACCAAGTTTGGTATTTAACGACCTTTTCGTTTTTGAGCTATGCTGTCCACAGACACACACACACTCACACGAACCTTTTTCCAAAAATGCTTTTTTTGGATTCAGGGGGACCCAAAACATGTATTTCCGGTGAAATCTCGGTATCGCATTTTTGGGTGCAATACAATACCTTTTCTATACACTGTTTTCATAGTACGTGTAGAGAAAGTAAAAATATGTGTATATTTATAAAATTTTATATATATACAGGTTAAGAATAGATCACAAATTTAACCCATACTCACCTCTTCTGTAAACAATCGCCTCCAAACTGCGAAACATGCGATACTCGTTTACGTGTCAGCCATATTTTCATTGACTGCACTGAGTACACCAATGCAAGAAGATACTACAAAATCACCACAGGAACATCTACTACACCAGGTCATACATTCTTAATATCCACTGGACTCCACAAACTGATATAATTCTTTATATTATGTCTTTTATTTGGTTGTTATATACTTTAGTTTCCTTTAGTATAACGTAACTCCATGGCCTATCCCCCGGTCGCTGCATCCCCCGTATTGTCCCGAAAGCGTTAATGGAGTGCAGTGCTGGAGGATGAAACATGATCAGCGCCTCGAATCCCTCCCGGCGTGTTGATAAGGTCTTCTCGATCTGGAGCCGCTGCTTCTCAATCAAGTAGCCCCTCAATTGCCCAACCCCTCACGAGGCTGAGTGCACCCGGACCGATCTCCCAGCGGAAGAAAATTCCCCACGCCGGTACTGGGAATCGAATCCAGGTCGCCCGTTTGGCAAGTAGCCGCTCTACCACCGCACTAAGGAGGCTAACTATGTTTTAATTAAATTGTATTGTTTTGCTATGTATATTATTGCTATATTTTAAAATGATTTGTTGTGATAACTGTAATTTAACATAAAATGTAATTTTTAGATATCGCGATAAGAGCTGGATGTCAAAGCGAAAAAAAATAAAGCTATATAAAAATAAATGATCCTGAATGAGAGATGAATGCAATATTACAATTTTAAAGTTAATCTATCAAAGAAAAAGAAAAATTATTCACCTCATTGTAAGTTGTTCTTGGGGTTTATCAACTCAAAATAATATAAGATCTGTTTGTGGTTTACTGGAAAAACACGATTCAGTTGGGAATTTAATACTCTGTCGACATTTTATATTGGTACCTGTCTACCTTTCCAAGCCTTATGTAACTTTTGGGCATCCTTGACTAAAACATATTACTTTCATGAAAGCCGTTGCCAAACAGAGCACAATATCATAGCGATTAGAACACGACATCCAGAAGATCCTTTTGAGATTCTGATGGCCAGAAAGGAACATCTTTACACTGCGTCCGAGTTCCTCAAGATACTTCTGGAAATCCGATTATCCTGGCTTCTTGGAAGTTTTAGACCTTTCAGGGAAGGAGCATTTCTTTCTAAATCGGTGCTTTGGCTCTATGTGCGTGAGAAAGAGAGAGATAGAAACCGACGTGTGGTGCATCAGGGGAAATCTCACCTCTGAGAAGGAGTAACGCCTCCCTTGGGTATAACCATTTATCACCCTCGGAAAAAATAAAAGCAGAACAGAGGTATAAACCTGTAGATCAGGGTTGCCCAGATGTTTTATTCTTTATATTTACTGGAGTTGCTTCAACTCCCTCTTGTATACAAATTTACATCCTTCAAACAGAATAAAAATTATATATATAGGCTTTCACGGCCGGCGTTAATTCAATAAAAAGTAGATTCCGGGCTTGTAGGTCGTGGTCGAGTCCATGCGGTCCTATCTGACGTTTCGCCCATAGCTCCGTTGGACATCTTCAGAAAATATTACTCATAGCACTATGACACTGTAGTTATTACCAGCTAGGAGTCATATTCTCTGAAGATGCTCAACGGAGCTATGGGCGAAACGTCAGATAGGACCGCATCGACTCCACCACGGCCTACAAGCCCGGAATCTACTTTTTATTGGAGCATAGAAATTGTTAAGTGTTTAGTATTATTGCGACGGAGAGGAAATGAAAATGGAGTTTATTTATGTTCGCTATTTAACTGCTGTGGTGATTAGGTTCTATACTGAGTGTGAGAACCACTTAATTTTCCTCAGAGGCCCCTTTTAGCAGGCTTGAGGTTCTTTTAAGTGCCGTAAATCTATGACATGGAACCAACGGCTTTATTTTCCTTCCGAAGGAAAGTATGCTAAGGATTTTTACGCCCGAAAAAATCCATTATCCTCTGCCGAGTGTATATCCACGACCTTGGGTATATGTAGTTAGTAAGGTAACCTTTACACCACTGAGATGACATGACGGCGAGAATAATAATGATAAAGCTGTTCAAAACAATCAGAGTGGTTCAATAAAACTATCATAGCCTTCTTCAAAAGCTTCGCTTGTGTTATAAACTCTTCCAGAGTACACCGTAAGCTGCCGTGGTTTGACGTAATACTGTGGTCGAAATTAGACCCCCTGGGTTTGAAAAAAACATTTTTAGAAAAGACGAAAAGTCGGTTAAAAATCAAACTTGATATTTATGTTGGTGAATTTCCAAGGATGCGACAAGAAGATTTTCTAGAAAATTCCGCCACCCCAAACTACACTCTACATGGAAAATGTTTTGAAAATGTTGATTTTCTCATTAATGGCTCTTAACGATTTTTATTAGAACGTATATTAAAAATATTTATATCTCAAATAGAATGTAATTATGCTATCTTGAACTCTGGGAATAGCCTACGAAGACCTCTCCGTTCTGGAGGACTTTTACATAACGGTAAACGTAATAGAGAGACAAAAACTTAATGCATAAAAATGTAGATCTCCTCAAAACACACAATTTAAGGCAAATACAATTTTTTGAATCAACTGTTTCTAAGATATTCATTGATAATGGTTTCAGTTCTAAAGTATCTAAACTTTTTTAAAATGGAAAGCCCTCTTCCGTTTCATATTTCCTTTGTTTTATTCCCGGCTATGGAAAGAAAACATAATTTCAAAATCAATCGCATAGTGATAGTTTTTAAAATATTTAATACACTTAAGTGTATCCTGTTATTTCCCTCCTACTTATAGGGAACTAAATAGTGAGCCCATTTCTGCTAGCGTTTATCTAGATTAGTATGAAGTAGATAGCAGAATAATCTTTTGTAAGAGTAGTTTGTTTGCAGAAGAGGTAGAGAAAGGTATGTGAATGGAACACATCAGATTTTTTCCCCACACGTCAAAGATAGCTTGAATTGTATTTTATCTAAAGTGATGATTCTCTTGCCGAAATGGATAGAAAGTAAATAAATTGTATTATTTATGATTCTAAATAATATATAAATTCGCTAATTATTCAAAACCTGACGTGATGGAAAACGGTTTGATTACACATTCATGATCAGCGCTTCAGAATTGGTGAGTATCATTCGGTTTCGCTGTACAATAAACCCTATGGAGGATAATTTAGCAAAGTATAGACTTTTATGGAACGTAACCTTAATTTTTTTTTTTAAAAAAAAAAACTATATCCGCAAATAGTATGAAAAATTTATAAGTATGATGTTTTGAAATTTTCTCACGGGAAAACACATCATTAATTGACTGTCATTTTTATTTTCTTTAATTCTTACATAGTTTATAACTAGAGAAGATGTTGAATTCCAGCCAAATATTTTATACGAGATTTCATTGGGAATACTGTATTTAAAAAAAAGAAGCATTTTAGAAAAAGTTCCGTATGTGTATGTGTGTGTATGTGTGTCTGAACTAAATAACTCAAAAATGAAAGTTGGTTAAATAACAAACTTAACATAAAGTTCAGCGTCTTCGAAGAATGCAACAAGAAGATTTTTAAGGGAATTCCCCAACCAAAATTACCTCTTATATGGATTTTTTTTCGAAAAAAGTTATTTTCTTAAAACTGGCTTTAACAATTTTGAAAAAAAACTTATTTTACATATATTTACTACGGTCGCCTGATAAGTCCCGGGCTTCCCAGTGTAAACAGCATTAAAAATGCTTTATTTCTCAGCATAATCTCCAGAAAGACATATACATAGGTCATATCGGTGTTCCAATTTATTTAAACCATTTTAGAGTGCAATTTATCAAGGTTCTCAAAATGACCTCCTCGTTGCTGTGAAATCTTTGTCCTCCAAGAAATGTTGAGGTTTGGGAACAGGTGGTGGTCACTGGGTGCTATATCTAGCAAATAGGGTGGATGTTCAAGCAATTCTAACTTTAATTCGCACATGTCTCCCATTACAAAGACTGAAGGATGGACCGCAGCATTGTTGCGATGAATCATTTTTTTTTTTTTTTTTGCCAAATGAGGTATTTTTCTTTTCACCTCATCTCTCAAACGTTGCAGTAAGCCTGCGTAGTAGCCACTAGTGATACTTTTACCGTTTTCCAAGTAATCAATAAAAGATAATTATCTGTGAAGCCCAGAAAACACTCGCCATAACCTTAGCTTTGCCTTTTTTGGAGTGGGTTCGCCTGGCGCTATCCACTGTTCTGACTGTGATTTACTTTCTGGAGTGTAGTTATGTATCCAAGTTTCATCCATGGTAATAAGCAGTCACAAAAAGTCATTAGGATGTTTACAGTTAGAGCTCCACATTCTTAACAGAAACAGTTTTTCTTTGCAACTTTTGACCAGGTGTCAACAAACGCGGCACCCATCTTGCACAGACCTTGTGAAAGCCCAAAACATTGCTTAAAATATTACCTGCACGTTCTTTTGATAAGTTTACAGCCTTTGCTACCTCAAACAACTTAATCTGCGGTCTTTCAGTACTAAACGATGATTTTGTTTTTTTCAATGATCTCTGGAGTTGTCACTTCTACAGGGCGTCCAGGCTCATCACTAGTGCTCGTACGCCCCATTTTAAACTCTGCAACGCACCTTTTAACCATTGAATATGAAGGGGCAGAGTCTTTCAATGTACTGCCCATTTCCTCCTTGATTTCTTTAGGCCTTAAGCCTTTCAAATGGAAGCATTTAATCACTGCTCGTTTTTCCAAATCCTCCATTTTCGTGAAAACTCTATAGTCGTTTTAGTTAAAATGCTGTCATTCTAAAACTAAACAAGTTATTGATCTGTGACTATGTATACAAGCTAATCTAGAGTTAAATTATACGATGATACCGTTTAACTGGCCTAGTGGCACTATATCTCTGTGAGGCTCGGAACTTATCAACCGACCCTCGTACATGAAAAATAAAATCTACTCTTGAACTTTCTGGGAATAGTGTCTCAAGTGCCCTTCATTCGAGATGAATTTTGCATAACTGTAAGCCGTAAGAAATATGAAAAAAGCTTACTGTGTAGATATCCTAAAAATGCACCGTATCTACTAACGATATCCGATATATTCCTTTTTTGCGATTTCAATATTAAAAGACATTCATTTCCTAAACAGGAAGTCGTCATCGTCTTTCTTTTGTTTAACTGCTGGTCGTGCAAAGAGAGCCGAATATTAAAGTTAATGACCTAACTATAGCTTTTAAATGTTTGACTCGCTTTAGCTTAGTGTAATTCCCTAATTTACTTATAAGAAACTGAGTAACTAGACCATTTATCATAACGTTTATCTCAATTAGCATGAAGTAGATAAAAGGAGAAAACTTTGTAAGAATAGTTTGTTTGTAGAACGGGTAGAGAAACTCATGTGAATAGAACATAATTTTTAAAATGATTTTATAGACAAGAAATTAATTGTGCATTATAATTATGCTGAGTCAATATGTGACGAACATTTCAGCCTAATTGGTGAAATTAACCTTATTTGAAGTGGTAGACGAATAAAATATAGACGTATATTATCACCAAGAGATCTGAATTTCACCTTAAAGGTGTACAAGAGAGAGAGAGAGAGGGGGGTGCAGGGAGGAGAAAATGGGAACTGAGGTAGGTATACGTTAGTATGAAATAATTACAGCGCTCTACCTTTGCCTGTCAGGAATTTCACCTCTTTATTACCGCCGTATAAATGTACGTTCCATTTCGCCAAGCTGCGTGGATAATATTGTTACGGAGTTTTCCTGTGCCGTACAAAGGTTAATAGCAATTAGCTTCAACGGCCGACTGAACCTTCTCTATGACGTAATCTTATAAATATGAAGCAACGTAGTTGGTAATGTTTAATAGACAATGCAAATAGAACATGATAAAAAATTGATGTGCTACATACACACGATTTTCGGTAACCACTTTTCTACAACTTGTTAGAAAAACGTAATACTTATCTCTGAAATTTAATTGAAATAAGCGCTGCATAAAATATTTTCATACACATTTCATTATAAGTAAGTATCAAAGTATGTTAAAATAGATAGTAAATCTTTGTTTATCTCGAATTTAAAATATTTAATTTGGGGATACAGGAAACTGAAGTGATAGCTAAATCTTTAAAATGCGGGTCGCTATTTGTAGATCTTGTACCCAATTCAATTTTCATTGGAATATGTATTCCAAAAGGACAACCTACATAACTACCTATTGCATTCTCACTATAATTTAATGTTTTTTTTTTTTTTTTTTTTTTTTTTTTTTTTTTTTTTTTTTAAATACAGTACCGGAGTCTGATCAGGACTCCGGCACTGTACACCCTACTTTTATTTACCTTTTTTCTTTTTACCTTGTATTATTACTGTTTTCTTACTTTTACAACACACACATATACACAAACATATAACACCCATACCCAAGGCGGGACTCGAACCCACGATCCCCAGCGCTACGAAGCACCAAAGCGGGACGCCTTGGCGAGCGCGGCCATGGGGACCGGCAAAGTTGAACGCATTATTACTGTTGCCAAGTATTGTAATCCTATTATATTTAAGGTAGCCGCGATATGAGCATTACTGAAATGACAGTAAATTAATTTTAAAAAAATCTGATATGTGTTTCACTGTAAGAACCAGCTGAAAAATGCAATGCCACAGCCGGAATTTTAACTCGTTTATCCCGCGGTTGCTCTAACCATTAAACTATTGTGACAGCATACAGGCATGACATTCAATCCTCCCATAGATACGTGTATTTTACCCGATCAACCAACCACTATACCCAATAGCTTCAGGCAACTCCTTAAAGGCGACTTACACATCGCATCTGATATAATTGCCTGAGCTTAGGCTCATGCTTGCTCCTGGGAACAGCCAAACGATATACCGCACTTCTGCGTCCCTCAATGGTATATGAACTTCACTGCGATTCATAACATACAGAGAGAGAGAGAGAAAGAGAGACAGAGAGATCCTTATAACTGGCTCTCACTTCAAGAAAACAAATGTTTGCTCTTGGGATATTTATGCTCTTCTAGATCGCTGGAAGATGTATGTAGACTGCAGTGGGGAGCAAATGAAGATTTAGATCATTTAATTGTATTTGCGTTGGTTATAAATCAATATCTAGCAACCTTTCGTTTTCACTGAACGACTGCACTAACTTACTGGAAATATACGAAACCTGTTTACCAGATTTTCCGGGCGTTACAAGGAGAGATATTTAATCTACTGGTTAATACACCTACACTTCGAGCTATGATTTTATTTCCATACTTCATGAATGTTTAGAGGTGCTATCCCTTTCTGATGATTTTGGTTGTGGAACGATCAATGTTAACACGTTGCAATTTGTGTGAAACTACGCGGCAGCCGCATTCATTTCATGTCCTATATGTGAAAACTAGGCTTCACCAACTCGCTTGATTTTGTTTCCCAGCAAATAGGCTTGCTCCGTACAAGTAGTGTGTACAAACGTGACAGCAGGGATAGACTCTCTTTCCGTGTCGTGTTTCAGTTTATAATGTCGGGAAAATAAAGCAATCCAACATGCAAGCCATTGATTCCTACGTTTATACCTGTCTAAGAGGAGCTTTTCTTATTTATTGGTTATTATTATCTCTACACGTACTATGTACACAGTGTATAGAGAATGATGCCGAAATTTCACCGGAAATACATGTTTTGAGACTCCTCGAATCAAACAAAAAGCATTTTTAGAAAAATGTCCATGTGTGTCTGTGGCCAGCATAGCTTAGAAAAGAAAAGTACGTTTAAAATTTAATTCTTGTTTTTTTATTTAATTTGTATATTATGATTGTTAAGTTAAATATCAAACTTAATACTTAAGTTCAATATCTTACAAGGATGCGACACAAAGATTTTTAAAAAAAATCCCCCCCCCCAACTACCCTTTATTTTGAAAAAAATATTTAGGTTTTCTCAAAAAAGCCTCTAATGATTTTGATTAAAACCTCTTATATTTAAGCTATTTACATGAAAAATAAAATGTATATCTTGAATTTTCTGAGAATACCCTCTGAAGACCTCTTTATCCTGAATGATCTTTTCTGAATTTTGCATAACTGGTAAACCGTAATAAATAGACTAAACTTTACTTCACAAACAATGTAGATCATATTAAAACACATAACTTATGTCATATACGTCGTTTATTTGTAAATACTTGAACTTTCTCATACAAGAAGTTTTAACTCCTGGCCACGTAAATAAAAGGATTTCAATCCTATAGCAATCACATTTTAAAACATTTGACTGTCGGTTTAGTTTAAGGAATAAGATCGTTTCTACTAATGTTTATGTTGATTAGCACGAAGTAGATTGAAGAGTAAAATTATTAACAATATTTTTTTTTTTTTTTAGAGATTTAGAGAAATTCATCTGAATGGACCACATCCGATTTTTTCGGCAAGTTCTCATTATACAACTAATACAACTGAATACGACAGTTAAAAAGGAGAAAAATATTTCTTTCAAACCATGTTCAAATCCAATTAGTTACCAAAATGCCGTACAGATTCACAAGTATTAACCAAGTTAAGAAGCATGTTGTTATATTATGTTAAAATTATAATAATTGCCGTTATTTGATTGCAATTAATATTACGACTACCAATTACCTCTAAAGCTATTAAAATATGCTTACGTACATACGAGAAATAAGAGAAAAATGAGTGCAGTTCTTCCTGCAATTATGAACCTACAATAGGGGTATTACCCGATAAAAAGTGGATTGCGTATTTTAAAAACAATACTTTGCATTGCCACAATGGTGAAGGATTTACTTTTTCTTGCCTTCTGCGCAATCCACATTACGTGAATCGGAGGATCCTTGAGCAAACTGGTTCTCTTTGATTTATTCAAAAAGAAACTAGTTTGTGACTCCTAATTTAGAAGCTTATAATCCTTCCATTCTTTCAAAATTAGGCTGCAAATCGTAGTTCATTACCTATTAGCTATTTTTACTTTCTCTATACGTACTATGTATATAGTGTATAGAGAAGGTATTGCACTCCACCAAAAAGTTCGATACCGAGATTTCACCGGAAATATATGTTTTAAGGTCCCATGTATCCAAAAAAAGCATTTTCAGAAAAAGGTCCGTGTGTCCGTATGTCCGTGAACGCGATAACTCGAAAACGAAAAGTCGGTAATATACCAAATTGGTATTTAAGTTCAGTATCTTCCAGGGTGCGACACAAAGATTTTGAGAAAAATCCATCCACCCCCAATTACCCTTTACATGGAACATTTGTCGAAAATTTTGATTTTCTCAAAAATGGCTGTAACAATTTTGATTAAAATATCGTATATTAAAGATATTTACCTGACAAATAAAATGTATATTTTGAATTTTCTGGGAATAGCCTCTGAAGACTACTTTATTCTGAGTGAATTTTACGGAATTTTGCATAACTGCTAAACCGTAAAAGATGGACAAAAACTTACCACACAACAAATGTAGATCTCTAAAACACATAATTTAATCCAAATAATTGTCGTTATGCGTAAATCAATTGCTACATATTTATTATTAATGGCTCTAAATGTCCATTAGTCATTTTTTGAAGTTCTTTGATACTCAGTTTTTTCTCGCTACTTGCCTGGAGTTTTAAGATTAGCAGAGAGTGTCCAATTTTTAAACACTTCACAATAGATTTTCCCTTTATATTTATAGCATAGTAGCTATTAATATAAAGATTTATCTCAGAATGAAGTTTAATAAGCATGCCTTTTATATCCACTAATAATGACAGATAATAGAGAAAGTCATATGACATATACCAAGCGAGGTAGCACCGCGGTATCATATGCGGACTCGCATTCATAAGGCTGCGGGTTTGAACCCGTCAACCGCACACTCTGAATAAGGTTTTCTCCTGGTACTCTCGTGTCATTTAGGCAGGTATTCTTATTTTCTGCTACTTCCTTTCTGTTTTGTTTTTTTTTTGTTCCTTGTCATCTATTAGGCATATATTTCTCTGGGCTCGTGGTGTGTGGTTGTGCTGGCAGGTGGCACACAAATGCTTGCGCTTTGTAAATGTTCTCGGCGTTGGGGTCGAAATCCTCGTGGGGGCGAGGACGGTTGTTTTTCCGACATATGGTATTGGCGGCTACGTGGCGCTTTTGGTATCGAAATGAAGAACTATCAGCCAAACACCTATGTTAACGCATAACAGAACTTTGTAGCTGGAAGTGCGTGAGGTGTCACGAGCCGTTGGCTAGTCTATACTCCTAGTTATTTTTGTTGTGAAACAACATATTTCTAGAAGCAATATCTTTTCTTTTTTTTCCCCTCAAATCGACTAGCTTTAAAGATCTTCACAGAACAAAAAGATATATCGTATAAAAGTATCCAGTTATTTTAGACACGATGTTAATTTTCTCAGAAAATACTGAACAAAAGAAAGACTAACATCTGATATCCATTTTGTCAAACTTGAAATAAATGTTCCATTTATTGAAGACAATAATCTACATATTCTATAGAGTAGCGCAAGATAAAAAAAAATGCCACCATTCTGACTGTTTTTGGTATTTTCGGGCGGTGGTCTTTCGGGAGACCCCCGGAGTCTCAGGGCTTGTGGGTAGGTTTCCGGCGGTGTCGGATACACATGATCGGGAAACAACAGGGATCCTTTGGATCTCTTCTTTAATTCTGAGATTAATTAAGCTGCAAAGAGTCACTATGCCCTACGTACCCGCTTCCCCCGGCACTCCATCCGCGATGATCATAACCGTAATTCCGAAGTTTATCAAAATAAAGCTTTCTTGGATCATAACTCGGAGAATAAATACTCAAAATTTTGCTTTGAGTCTAATAAGTTTCACATTACTGTATAACCTAACTTGATTATACATATGAATCGCAATATGCGGGGAACTAATTCACACAGGTTGCTTCAACTCGACTAGACTGAGAAAAATATACGCGCATATGCCACAAGCATATCACAAAACGTGGAGCAGAGGGACAGAGAGTATAATAGTAATTACGTCACAAGGCGAATGTCATACCTGCACCCTACTACTAATGTGAATAAGACTTTCAAAAATGGTTCCGTTTATAGCAGGGAGAGGTTTTGGATATATGAAGCGCAGACACTGGAAAATGTTAAATGTGTTTTATTCTTAAGATGAACGGAAAATGGACAAACCATATTGACATCACGGAACACAAAGCAAGGGAGAAAGCAGCCGAATTTTCCGGATACGTAGCAGAATTTTAAACCGGATATCCGTAACCTTACTGGAAACTGAGCGACAGTTAGACCCACGATGACACATGGAGGGGAATTATGGGGGTGGGAACAAACAGGGAATCTGGAGAAAGCGAGGACTTAAGTTTTGAAAGGCATTCTAGGAGTAGGGAGGGTTGTTGGCTACTGCGGAATAATCAGGGCATTGGGGACGCATTGTAAAGCGATAGAATACAAAATCAAAGCAGTTAAATATTGGACAAGAATCGTTCACGAGATCAATCTCTAATTATGGCAGTCTGCTACCGTGAACAGCCGATAATGGAAGGAAATTTAATATGGGTCTCAAAATTAAAGAAAGGTTTGGAAATCATTGGGATGAGAAGAGTTTGGAGAACGATTAAGCATCACCTCTGTGATATTGACAGACAACAAATAATTACGCAATGCACGGAGAAGATTTCGTTGGAAGTATAGTCTGGGCTAATAGTTGGGTTTGAAGCATTACATCAAGAAAGGTATCAAACTCGCATGGATTAGACTAGGAGCATAGCTGATGATAAAAATGACTGATGAAATGAAACGAGAATCTGCTCCATTTGTGAGGAGGAAGAGTCGTGGGATTTCTTCGGAAGTTGTAGCGGTACGGACTAATGGAAGGAAAAGTATTTACCGAACCCTTTACCACTTCGAATGGAGAGTTAGGGGCATTTGCACGCCAATGGAAGACGTGAAGGCGAAAGGAAAATTTCTGCTTAAGGCGCCGAGGTCTGAAAAGGTGATAGTAGGGGACAAGAGCAGTAAGAAGTGCTAATATGTGATGATAATAGTGTTTTATATATTTTATGTCATGTTTTTGATTATTGTTAGTGCTGTGTTTATATATTTATCTTAAATATATTTATTATAATAGGGTACTCTAATGCATAGGAATACGGTTTACCGTTTATTGTGTGTTGTTCATTTAAGATACTATATTTGAACAGGTTTATTTTTAATTTTCCTATTCACTATTTTAATTTTGTTTTTGTTCCTTTATAATATTGCTTATTTCTTGTGTATTACAAAAGCAGGTACGGTCTTTAGACCCGTGACATTGAAGAAGATCAATGTATGTATATTGGTATTTAAATAAATACACTTATTTAATCACTCCCAACACTTAATTCAGCTGTGAGGATAGATTTTTTTGACTGCTGTGCCGTGTTGCATATATACTCTTGCGAGTCGCGAATTACTCACTGCTCTTTTGACGCACATCCAAGCTGGAAGAGATTCATATAGTACCTTAAATAGGCGGGATTATAACTGTGTTTAAGGGGTATGTTTGCAAACTTCGATTAATATGAATACTAAAACTCAAAAGTTGGGAACTTCTGTTTAATTTTGTATGGAATCGTTCACTCCTCTTCTGCATTCACATATAAAAGGTAATCAGGAAGACCATAAAATTAAGTTACCTTTTGAAAGCTACTTTTTTTAACGCCCGTTCTTAATAGTTACGGGACCACAGACTTTGGAGCCATCCATGCACTTATACACTTGCATATATCTGTGTGTGTGTGTGTGTGTGTGTGTGTGTGTGTGTGTGTGTGTGGTGTGGTGTGTGTGAAGTAAATATTGAAAAAAATAAACTTTGGAAGGAAACCTTCCCAATCTATGATAAAGATACTTCCCCGCCATTTGCCAGTTACAAGGACTAAGAAAAAACCAGAAAATATACGAAAGACAAGGAGGTAGGTCCTCCTTTACTAAATGGTTCCGTGCTTTAACGAGCTCAGCCATCCGTGTTGGTAAACGTTGTTCTTGTATCGTTGGTTCACTTGATAACCTTAGTTGGGTAGCCGCCTTGAGTATCAACTGAATGGGTAACAAGCTAGACAGTCGCCTTCCTGCAACATGTTTCGGATTATGTTGGACTTTGTTCTTTCAGTAGCTGATGTCTGTTCTTTGAGTGTCCATGCCGTTATTGTGTTGGTTTAGTTTTATATTCGTTTCCTGTATAATTTGCGTAGTAGTAATATAGTGGGCCTTAATTTTGTTGGCGTTTTCCTGTACCATGTATTTTATGAGTATTTCTGTAGGTAGAAGGATCGCAATCTTGAATATTCAATTCGGAATTTGCCTGGAAACCGGGGAATTTACAGGAAAAATGTGAAATATGAATAGGTGGTAATCGGAATTTGAACCAGCGAGCTATCAAAGTCTATCCACAGAACCTACTGCTTGAGCTATCTCGAGTAACCATTAACGTCAGTTTTATTTTAATTATTTTGTATTTAATTTCAACCAAGATTTTATTTCGATGTTAATTATAAGAATATACGAATAATTATTCTAATGGTGCGCAGTTTTATTGCATTAAAAACAAGACACATGAGTCCACGTGGCTTTTGTTCGTGTTTGCCCCGTTAGCGAATATTTCCATAGCTAAGGTAAACATTTTCAGGTAAATATTTTCAGGTGAATAACGTTTACAGGTTAAAAACAGGTTTGGTATATCCAAAGTTATCCTGCACTTAAGGAAAATTGGTGAATCTGGTGCTTTTTTCTTTCTCTTTCTTTTCTTTTTCCTTTCAACTTATCTCTACTGAACTATCCACCACGTTGATAAGAGAGACAGACCAAATAAGAAAAGAAGCCTAATTGTTTTCTTATCCCTACGCTTTTTCAGTGCAACATTGAAGCTGAGCTTAAAAGAAATCAAAGTGCAAGAAAATAGTGTTTATAGTTCAGAAAAAAGAATGGAAAAAGAGGAAATAAAGCTCAAATATCGGAAATTGAGCTAAAGGAAAGGTTGAAGAAAATACGAATAAGTAAATTGATTGGGGTCACAGTCTTAGGAACTGAATAAGATTTAGGGTAATGTTGCCGCATAGATCGACTTGTCATGGCAGCTGCCGCTAAACGTCAGACAGGTTACCTTAAAGAAGTAAAACTCGCTAAAAATCCGCCGATGTATAACAATATGCCCTTTAAATGTGCGAAAGTTGCTACATCGCTTTCGGTTAATGTCTTGTCGCGATTATTTCTGTTCCAGGTATTCATTGTTGCGAGAATTTCTCAGCATTAAACATGGAAAACGTACGCATTGTTGCGAATTAAAAGATTTTCGATGACGCAGTGTTGAACAAACATTGGTACTATTTCGTTCTTTTATTATTCGTGTTATATTCCCTTATTACTTCGCGGTGATTATTTATATTTGTTCACTCCTTGGCAGTTTTGTTTTTATTTGTTTACACTTTCTGTTTCGTGCTTTACGTCATATTATTCATTTCTGCTAAACGTGTTTATTGATGCGCTCCGATTATTTAAAATTATTTATCTTTTCTGTTTAGTGTTTCACATCTATCATTACTTATTTGCGTTTTATTTATTTATTGCTTCACGGTGATTATATTTGCTTATCCTTTCTGTTTCGTACTTTAGGTCTATTATTATTTTGTCTACACGTATTATGCACTTAAGAGTAGAAGGTATTGTATTCCACCGAAAAATTCGATACCGATATTTCACCGGAAATAAATGTTTTGAGGAAAAAGTATTTTAAAAAGGGATTATATGCGAGTCTGTACAAAACACCGAATTTGGTATTTAAGTTTAGTATCTTCCAAGGATGTGACAATATTTTTAAGAAAATTCCCCTTCCCAAGCTACTTTTTTCATGGAAAATGTTTTGAAATTTTTGTTTTTCTCAAAAAGCAAAACAATTTTGCAAAATGCAGTAAATTAAACCTATTTACATGACAAATCAAATGCATATATAAAACCTCTTCATAATGGATGAATTTTGCATAAATAGTACTCCATAAGAAATAGACGAAAAGTTGCTACACAAAAAAAAATGTTTATCTTGTTAAGACACAAAAGTTATGCTTTTTTTTTTTTCTTGTAGTGTTAATCGTTTCCGATATATTCTTTGTTGGGGGTTTCAGTTTTAAGTTACTTTAATTTTTTTCAAACGGGGAGTTTTGCTCCTGGCCGTGCAAAGCGAACCGAATTTCAATTGTTTCACATAGCGACTGCATTTTTAACTATCGCTTTACCCTACTCTCATATCTTATTCGTTCTATTTAGAAGGAACTAATACAATCATTTCTTCTAATGTTTATCTCGATTACCACAACGTATATAAAGAAATAACTTTTAGTTACAATTGTTTGTGAAAAAATCATGTGATAGAACACACGTTTCTTCATTTGTGTTATATAAGGTAGGTATAGAGATTCGCGGTGATTATTTATATGTGTATTCTTTCTGCTTCACGCTTTAGTCTCATTAATAATTTGTGTCATATTTGTTTATTAATTTGCGAGGGTTATTTGTATTTGTTTATCGTTTTTGTTTGATCCTTTACTCTATTATTACTATTATTATTGTGTTATATTTTGTTTTCTAATTTGCGGTGTTTATTCATATTTGTTAACTGCTTCGCGATGATTCTTTATGTTTACTGATTCGTGGGGTGTGTGTGTGTGTGTCTGTGTGTCCTGCATTACTTTTTTGTTTCCTACTTTCCATCTATTGTTCATTTCTTCTTGGTGGTTATTTACTATTACTATATTTTAGCGCCTTCTTTGAATGTATTTACTATTTTGCTCATTTCTATAGCAGCAATAATTATATTTCGCATTTGCACCAACTGCCTTTGCTTTTACTATAACCGCAGCGGTTTTGCTGTGCAACAGTTGGTACCTGACAGCGCTCGCCATGACAGATTGACCTCTGCGGCAACATTACCAGAAGTTCTTTATTGTACTGTGTTGCCATTTCCAAGAACATAAATAGTGTAGCTACTGGAGAGGGAATAAAAACTTAGGAATTAACATTTTAAACCTTTCTTGATTGCGTTAATTGTGGAAATTCTACACAGGTCCTTTACTCATTCACTTCCTCTTCTTATCCCTTTCTTCTTCCTCCTCCTTTTTTGTTTTACATCTTTCTCTCCCTGTCTGTATCAGATATGTGGTGTGCGGGTTTTAAAAACGCAATAAAGCAGTTTTGGTGGGTGGTAACATAATTTATGATGCAAGTAAACGGATTAACAGTGCAACAATTTATTTTCTTCCTTATACTTGCAATTTCATCAGCACTAAGGAGTTATCGTGGTATAGCCGGTTTACATATAAAACGGATGAGGACTTCCCGCTGAAGAAATGTTCAGGTATTTGAAAATTAAAACAATAAAAGGGAATATCTCTAAAATTGTTAGTTCTACTAAAATCTGTATCGGACATAAGTGGTGTGCTTTAAGGAGATCTGTATTTTTTGTATAGCAAGTTTCATCTATAATTCACGATTTATCAGTACAAAAGTTACCTAGAATGAAGATCACTCAAGAGCTATTGCCAAGAAGCTCAGATATACGTACATTTTATTTGCCAAGGATATACCTTTAATGTACAGCATTTTAATTAAAAATGTTAGTCATTTTTTAAAAACTCCAACATTTCGAAAAATTTTCCGTATAAAGGGTAGTGTGGAGTAGAGTAATTTTCCTGAAAATCTTCGTGTCGCATCCTTAGAAGATACTGTACTTAAATACCAACTTTGCTACTTAACCGACTTTTCACTTTTCAGTTTTGTTGTCCACGCACACGCGCGGACATTTTTCTAAAACTGCTTTTTATGAATTCAAAGGTCCTCAAAATATGCATTTTAGGCTAAATTTCGAATTTTGAATGTAAAACAATACTTACTCTATCTACTACGTATATTGTACTTACATTCGAGGAAAGTAACTATAGTACACTCAAAAACAATTAATATGAACGTTTGACGGGGACTGGTCTTAATGATGATTTTCATTGGAGCCATTGTGGTACAACATACCTCGCGAGTAAGAAAAGGCAAAACAAATTGGGAAGTCCACCTCATCGTCCCGCTCGGCGCTCCCTCAGAGTAGGTTGACTTCTATAAGCAGTGCATTAATTTAGTCCACCACGTGCGCGAATTACCTTGGCATTAGAACTTCAGGATGAGCGGAGAGAAAAAATTAACATAATTATGTAGATGAGAGAGAGATTATTTTCCAACCAGAAAGTTTGGGTATCACCAGTTCGCAACTCAGAACAGTTGCAAGTTACGTTTCATGTCCATCCTCTTTCCTTCGTTATCTTTGCCTGTCCAATAAACTTTTAAGAGCATAGCAAATAAGTGGAAGACATGGGCGGAGTCAGTGAAAAGATACCGTCCTACGATAAGTATTTCCAGATGTATTTTTAAATCCTTTGAGTGTAAAAATTTTACTAAATGAATCCAGTCACATTATATACAAAGTCAGTTAAAGACATTTTGAAGAAAATAACTTAAAAAAGAGGAAAACAAAGTGTATATAAAAAGTTTCTAGTATTACTGCTTGAAGTAAAATAAATACATATGTAGAAGAGAAAATAAAACTTCTATTTTTGTGTTAATATAGCCCATTGTACAGCTAGTATCAATTATTATTCATCCGAACCGTACGACTAAGAGAATAATTTCGATTACAGTTTCGTACATAAAGTTTAATATTTAAAGTATATTATTGAAGTCAGAGTAAAGAATTTATTAAAATCATTTGAGATACAGCGGTATACTATGTTGTTAGCTGTGATAAGATTACTGTTGCTGACAGTATTTGAGCAACGATAGAGGGAGAAAGAGAGAGAGAGAGAGAGAGAGAGAGAGAGAGAGCAATATTAAGTCTCATTCCACATTCCGTTTAGAGATTGTATGCACACCAATGTGCTCCTGAGGGTTTATTCCGTCTACGTGGCTCCAATGCAGTAACGAACATCACAAAAACGCACTTGCTGTGATATCTCTAGGGCAACCCCTTCATATCTCAACACTGTGACAGTATTGTGACTGCTAGAAGGTATAAAGGTTTAATAAACTGATATAATGTAAATAAATAAATGTAATATAGAGAAGATATTATGTTATCAGATTATGTTAGCATACATTATTTTTCAGAACATGAAAGCCCGCGGCGTAATTTTAAAGTTTAGGATTACGAGGTGTGGGGCTGGAAACCAACCCTCACAGTTGCCAAGTCTTCTACTTACTAGTCCCTTAACTGAGGCGCGAACTTTGGCTTGCAACAGAGATTTCAGTGTCTCCAGGAAACAGAGATTTTACTACGTTGCTTCTCGCTCATAATACAGGGTCATCTTTAGTTTGCTAATAGTTATTGCCCAGTGGCAGTTGGGAGCGGTCCGGTTTGAAGGCCATTATATTTTGGAGAAAACTATAAGCTTATTTTTCTGAAACAGCAAATAGGTTGTAAAAGAGAAACCATTCGTAAGGCTTTTGTGGACAATAGTCACAAAGTAGGGGTGAAATATACAAAAGAATGTTCTTGAGCTAAAAAAGACAGAAGGGGGACCTTAGGGGGATGAGAATATAATAAGATATGAAAGTTTTTGGGGAGCTAGAAGCCTAAGAGGAATATTATGATAGTTTTTATTGGCTCCTGAGAAGAGACGCTATTAAACGCGCCATTAATAGCCAATCAGAACGGAGTTTTAATGCTTAGGCAGAACAGAGATGTTTGGTACATATTCTACGGAGACACGAGTTCTCCTAAATTTAAAGTCAATTCAATTCGTTCTTATTTACTTTACACACAAGTTCTTTGGTGTTCTCTAGTCCCGACAAAGAATTTACGTAAGATGTTACGCGAAATCTTAAGCTTCACTTGTACCAAAACATATCACAGTTTCAGCTGACTCATATAAATATAAAGGATATATAAATTGTGAATATTCTTGGTAATAATTTGAATAAATACTAAAATCTACAAATGTGTTATCTCTGAATGATTCCTTTTACTGACCACGTCCTTACACGACCGAAGAACCCAACTAGCCGGAGAAAATATAAATAATACGAGGGTCGACAGATAAGTCCCGGGCCTCATACAGATATGGCACCACTAGGCCAGATAGATGCTAGCATTATATAGTTTAACTCTAGACTAGCTTGTATCCATAGTTACAGGTCAATAGCTTGTTTAGTTTTCGAATGACAGCATTTTAAACAAGATAACTTTAGAGTTTTCATGAAAATGGAAATTTGGAAAAACGAGCAGTGATTAAATACTTCCATTTGAAAGGCTTAACACCTAAAGAAATCAAGAAGGAAATGGACAGTACATTAAAAGACTCTGCCTCTTCATATTCAATTATTAAAACGTGGGTAGCAGAGTTTAAAATGGGACGTACGAGCACTGATGATGAGCCTCGCTTTGGACACCCTGTAGAAGTGACAACTCCAGAAATTGAAAAAATTCATCGTTTAGTACTGGAATACCAAAGAATTAAAGTGGTTTGAGATAGCAGATGTAAATATATCAAAAGAACGTGCAGGTAATATTTTAAGTAATATTTTGGGCTTTCACAAGATCTGTGCAAGATGGATGCCGCGTTTGTGGACACCTGATCAAAACTTGCAAAGAAAAACTCTTTCTGTTAAGAACGTGGAGCTCTGCCGTAAAAGTCCCAATGAAGTTTTGAGACGGCTTATGGAAGAAACTTAGATACATCACTGCACTCCATAAAGTAAATCACAGTCAAAACAGTGGATTGCGCCAGGTGAACCAACTCCAAAAAAGGCAATGTCAATTTTGTCAGCTAACAAGGTTATAGCGAGTGTCTTCTGGGATGCACAGGGAATTATTTTTATCGATTACTTGGAAAAGGTAAAAGAATCACTGGTGACTACTACGCAAGCTTACTGCAACGTTTGAGTGATGGGGTGAAAAGAAAAAGACCTCATTTGGCACAAAAAATGTATCATCGCGACAATGCTCCGCTCCATCGTTCAGTCATTGCAATGAGGAAAATCTGCGAATTAAAGTTGGAATTGTTCAAACCTCAAACAATTTCTTGATTTCACAACAACGAGGAGGTCATTGATGCGTTAAAAAGCTATTTTGAGGAGCTTGATAAATCGCACTACAGAGATGGTTAATTAAATTAGAACACAGACATGACAAATGCATTAGCCTTTCTGGAGATTATGTTGAAAAATAAAGAAAAAGAAGAAAAAAAGGATGTTTAAATGCTGTTCTTCATTGAGAGGCCCGGGACTTATCAGCCGAACGTAGTATATTTACAACATAAATTATAATAAAAATAATCGCAGTTAACGAGGAGTAGCAGCGTCCGTCGCAACACATTAGTTCACAGTGTAATATCACACTGAATAATAGGGTGATTACTGGAATGATAATGATGCTGATGGTGTACCAATTTACGTAATGAACGGCAACGACAAACGGCACTGACTAGAGGAGGCCATCCAAAGATGCAAATCAAACTGCTGAAATTCCATCGAAATCGATATTGGAAGCATAAGCCTTTGGCCATGGTCCTTTAAACATGGTGTTATGTTCTACTTATTTTAAAACATTAACAGCGTATTAAAATCTGATGTGTTACTTTTACATAACCTTCTCTACTCTCTGTTGTTTATTCCTGGCTAAAGAAACCATTCCTATCAGCGCCTTTTCCTTTCTCTACACGTACTATGTACATAGTGTATAAAAACTCGATACCAAGATTTTCCTGGAGATATACACATTGGAATTAATTGACATTGCTTATAATAATGTACACATTATTACTCAATCAAATAATTTGTTCATATATCTTTTATTTCATGTTTTGTGTTTACATTATATTTATAAGTATAAATGCATTTTTTTTTAAATTTTGACATATATTTCAAAATAAATGCCAAATATTTTGGATATCGCACTATAGAAAAATTGAAGTCAACTAGACCATACCAGGTGTACCGGAGCATTTTAAACGTTTAAAAATTAGTGCTGAGAAAAAACTGATTCTATACAAAGTATGTATTCGGACTGTAATATATGTTTCAAAACTTCCCAGTACCATACACTTCTCCTTCCTTGGTCCTCTTTCTGTCATTTGCAGCACTTTTTGAAAGTTTCTTCTCCTTCCTTACATTTTTTTCTTCTCTTCTATGTTCTTTGTAACGGTTCTCTTTTTCTGTCCCTCTGGTCACTTATCTTCCAGAAAACTCCATTTTTATTTTCATTCAGTGACTGCATTATTATTTTATTTAAAACATCATAAAAGAAGCTTCTCTTTAAGCCAGTGCATTTGTGCATTGAGCGTTACATTAATCTCTATTTTGCAAAAGATCCTGACGCGATACAAGAAAACGGTTTAAGCACATCTGAAATATATCGGCACATATCAAAGTTTGTAGTACACTGTTCTGAAAGTGTAATTCTATTTAGTCCATGCTAATCGAGATAAACATAGAAAAAATTTGTATTTCTTATTTATCTGTAAGCAGAAGGGAAATAAGGAAATAGACAAGGATAAACCGATAGTAAAATCTTTAGCTATTGGTATGGTCAGGAGTAAAACAAAAGATGGTATGAATAATCACTTCTCGTCGAGAAAAGTTTAAGGTTTGAAACTAACAATTATTAATATTTCAGAAATAATTAACTATACAAAAAGTAAATATGACATATATTGTGTGTTTCAATGAGATTTATATTTTCTGTGTGGTTAGTTTTTAAAAATCTCTAAGCACTTACCAGTTATGCAGAAGTCCTCCAGAACGAAGAGAACTTCAGAGATTATTTTCAGAAAATTAAAGATATTTAACTTTAAATTACACATAAATATGCTTTTTATAATTTTATTCAAAATCATTACAGTCATTTTTGAAAAAATAAACATTTTCAATAAATCTTCTATAAAAAGGATAATTTAGGTAACGGGGGATTTTCATGAAAATCTTCGTGCCTCATCAATGGGAGATGCTGAACTTAAATGCCAAGTATTTAACTATTTTTCGTTTTTGAGTTATGTTGTTAACAGACACACGTACACACACGAAAATTTTACTAAATATGTTATCTATTTTATTCAAGAGAACCTAAAACGTACAATTCTGGTGAAATTTCGGTATCGAATTTCTGGTTTGAATGCAATACTCTATCTATGTTATTTGTGTGGGCTACAGAAGGTAATAAAAAGACGCTACATACGTTATAGGGAGTTGTAAGACATAACGCTTTTCTGCTATTTTTAAGGTGTACCTTTCCGCGTCAGCTTTCAGACGCAGAGCCGTGTTACATACACGCCGTATGCAATAAAGCCTCCAACTCAGTCCCCAAGGTAATTTTAATGGCCCACATGATCAAGTTAGGTGTGATAGAGGGCGTATTTTATTGGACAGGCACCTTGCCCGCATCTTCCTTATGGACTCATAACGTCTTCTTAACAGGATGCATAAATTTCACGGGCTTCGCTGAAGTAATTAAGGCTGATGTATTAAGCCAATATTATATTATCAAGTGTCTAACAGATTGATTTTAAGACGGTATATTAAAAAACAAATATAGAGAAATGCATTTGTAAGACTATCTCTATCCAGCAGATAGTAGTCACACGGTGCCAAAAGAGAATGTCAACACATATACGCCTTCGAAGTCATGAAAAGCTGTACTTGTAATATCTACTGCCTTAATTGAATATAATACCACACTTTAGTAATGGAAACAATCTTTACATACAAATTTAGATATTAGTACTGGAAAATAAATAATAAAGGACTTTTAAAGTAAGACCATACAGATTGTCAGATATTAATTAATCCCATTTAAACGCTTAAAATCATAATTACTGGTGCTAAAACAGTTAAAAGCGTCGGAGATTTACAATTTATCATTCACGCTTTTACTGAAAGCAATTGAAAAAACGCTTTACAATGCTAACAAACAATTAAAATATCTACATATGTACATATATGTACTGTAAAACATTAAAATACACAGTACTTGCAAAATACTCACATTAAAATTAAGAACAATGAAGAGCTTCTTTTGCGATGCAAAATCTATCCTGAAAACACGCGAAAGAAAACCTCATGTCCTCCGTTCACATGCCTTCTCTACCTGTACTATAATCAAACTGTTACAAAAGATTATTGTTATATATACATCAGGCTAATCGAGATAAACATTAGCAGAAATTGTCTTATTGATTTCTTGCTTTATGTACAAGATAAATAAGGAAATACGCTAGGCTAAAGCAATAGTCAAATATTTTGGAAGCTGTTGCCATATGACTCATTCAAATTTGCTTCTTTGCATGACCAGGAGTAAAACAAAAGAAACACGGACGTCTTCTTGTTCGAACAAAGTATATTTTAAAATTGAAACCAATAACAAGGAACATCTCGGAAATAGTTAACTCTAGAAAAAAATATATATGGCATAAATTGTTTGTTTTACAAGAACTACATTTTTGTGTTGTAAACACTTACGGTTTGCTAGTTATACAAAAGTAATCCATAATGTATAGGTTTTCTAAGGATGTTCCCAGAAAATTCAAGACATGCATTACATTCGTCACAAAATCATGCGTTTTAATCAAAATAGCCAGTTTTGAGAAAATAACAATTTTGCAAATCATCTATATAAAGGATATGTTGGTGAAGAGGGGATTTTTCTGCAAATCTTGTGTCACGTTCTTTGAGGTTGCTTAATTTAAAACATACACACATACACCTAGGAATTTTCTGTATTTTGGGGGGAGGGGATTCAGAGATCCCAAAAGACATATTTCTGGTGAAATCTGAGTAGTAAATTTGAGGGTGGAATACAATACCTTCTGGATCTACTACATTGTAAGTATATAGGTGTTAGAAAAAGTAGAAGTTTACGTATAAAATCACACAAATTTATTTACAATTAAGTGGTCTATATTTAGTTGGATAGTATTGCTAGCTAAACACAATATAAACATAACATTTTTATTATTTGAATTAACTGCCGGATTCTTTTACTTTGATTCATTATTGAAAATAGCTTTCACATATGAATATGGATATTATAAATCCTGTAATTTTTGTTCAAATTAAGAGGTGTGTTCATGGTTAGAAATAGATGATTATAGCTTGTGTCGTGCTTGCACATCCAATACTCATTGAAGCGCATAGCACAGTGCCAAAAGTAAATAAGTGGAGTGAGTAAAGGAGAGTTAAAGGCTACAGCCTCTAAACTGGTGGCCCTAACCGTGTCTGACTTATAAAGTCGTGGTCAAATATATTAGAGTAAAAATTTATCAATTATTTTTACTTTTTCTAGCACGTATGCACATAGTAGATAGAGACGGTACTGTATTCCAACCAAAAATTCTATACTGAGATTTTTAGCTGCATTACATTCTTATGGTCCCCTGAAATCAAAAATAGTAGTTTTAGAAAAAGGTCCATGTACGGGGTCAATTAAATATCAAACTTGGTATTTAAGTTCTGCATCTTCCTAGGATGCGACTCGAAGATTTTCAAGAAAATCTCTCCAAAGGCTTAGAAAATTAAAGATGCTAATTTTTTCTTACTTTTCAGGATAGGATTTAATAACATACCTACTTTAATTTTGGATTACAATGAAGTACATACGATGAACTGTTTTACAAGATACTCGATTTAACTTTTTAAGGTTATGTTATTGGAAAGTTAGTTACAGAGAATGAAATACATTTAATACTGTAATTGTATTAAAAAGTTGCATTAAAAGTTTCAGCTGAACTGGTTGAAATTTGAAGCAATATTACCTTAACAAAACTTGTCATATTATTTTCGTTTATCGTTTCTGAGGAATGACTACGTGCATGGAAATTTTTTCGAACATTTTGATTTTCTTAAAAATGGTCATTAAAAATATTTTTGTGACAAACAAAATGTATATCTTCCTTTTGGGAGACTTTTGTATAATTGATAAATTGTAAGAGGTAGACAAAACCTTACTGGAGAAACGCGAAGATCTCGTTAAAACACAGTGTCATATACATCTTTTTCTAGAGTTTACCGTTTCCAAGATATTTATTTTTATTAGTTTTAGTTTTCAACTATTAAAACTTTCTCAACCGAGAGGTTATCTATCATTTCATATCTCTGTTTGTTTACTCCTGGCTGCGTAAAGAGACCCACATTTCAATTGTTTCACATAGTTTAAACGATTTGGCTATCGCTTTAGGTTCGTGTATGCCCTTGTTTCCCTTCTACTTACAAGAAAGAAACTAGCTAGACCAATTCTGCTCACGTTTAACTCGATTAGCATGGGGTAGATAAAAAAATAGCACTTTGTAAGAATAATATGTTTTTGAATTAGATAGAGAAATTCACCTGAATAGAACTTTACAGTTTTTTATTTAAATAGACTCGTTGCTGCCGCTTTCGGATATTTGAAAAGTTAATCTTTGATAAAAAAACAAAACAAATAAACTGGCTCTATAACACGATACTGACACGTGACATTATCAGCCAATAACGTGTAGCCTTGAGCGGAACGTTCCGAGGACACGACATATTGAGAGGTTTACAATTTAGCGGGTTTTTCCTCCTGCAGGTTACTACCCCCAGCAGGCAGGTTTCTCGCGAAACAACCTACGCAGGTTTTCTCAACGCTGGCCAGGTCAAGAGAAACCTCGCTTATACTAACTGCCGGCATGAGTGAAGGTTAAGAGAGGGCGTGGCAAAAGTGGGTAACCTGTCTCTCATATTCTCGATAGAGATGTTAACCGTTGCGATATATGGTTTTACAATACAATCCTAATTCTTGTAACTATTAGGTTTAAGTTGTTTTTCATAATTATATGCTCTAAGCTGTTAATAAAACATAATAAAACTTCACCACTTTGAAACTGTTTGAGAATTTTTCGTTGTAATTGTTTCAACTATTACAGTGAGCAAACTTTTTCCACATTTTGAAATAGATAAGAGATACTTTAAAAGGTTTTAGCTTGATTTTTTTAATTTTGAGGAATGTTTTTAAGTAAATAATTATTACTATTTTTATTATTATTATTATTATTATTATTATTATTATTATTATTATTATTAGTAGTAGTAGTAGTAGTAGTAGTAGTAGTAGTAGTAGTAGTAGTAGCAGTAGTAATACATGGGATTAATTAGAAAATAAAAAAATCATTTCTTTATATAAGTAAAAGAAAAATGTTCAAGAGAAAGGCATGCAGATAGATGTAATAAACAACAGAGGAAAGGATTAGCTTAGATGAGGACAGCAGAATTGCTTTTGGAAGGCATGAAGGGTAATAAACTAGAACGTTGTACTTTATGCGGAGAGCAGGACAGTGTTTACTTTTTTGTAGTGTTTAACGCCCGCTTTAACTACTTACGGCACCGCAGGCGGTGACACTGATGATACATGAATGATGGAGCACCGGTGGAATGCGATGGTGGGGGAAACCGGAGTGCCCGGAAAAAACCCGCCCCAGCGCCGCTTTGTCCACCACAAATCTCACAAGCGGTCGCGTGTTGTTTACTGCTTAACTGAATGTAAAGAGGTAAGAAACTGAAGGTAGGAAATTTGGGAAAAACAATGGGATGGTTCGCTAGGAGATACGGTAGCGTTGAGCATTTTCAATGTCAAGAAAAAGAGAAAAGAGAGCGAGAACACCAGAAAAACAGAGGGAACAGGGTGGTGTAGTTAGCACAATCAAAACGGGCTATACTCGCTAACAACCAAGGAGTTAAGCGAATGTATTGCCAAGTGGTACTCAAATATAACTGTACTTTAGAATAACTAATATAGCCTAAATAACAACATATGAGTTTATAAATAACTAACAATGTAACGTAATTACAATAAATAGTAACAATGATTACCATTATTATCATTTCTATTATTATTATTATCATCATTTCTATTATTATTATTGTTATTATTATTATTATTATTAACTATGTGCACAAGGTTTCATTCGTTTTTTGAGCATTTGGCTAACTATTTATTCCCAATTGTTTCGTTTTTGTAATCGTCGTCTCGGAGACATACGCCTTCCTGTTTAATAATGTGCACCCTGAGAAGTAAGCTAATTTTTGATCCCCGGCACCACAAACCATCTTTTAAAACTAGTGGAAAAATTAAAACGTTGTAACGTATCAGAATATCGACATTAAAGTTAAAACATCTAACGACAACTAAAAGATGTACAATAATATGGAAAGTACAAAACAAAATTGGTTACTTGTAAAATGGTTTAAATTCTTTCTTTTCTAATACTGTCAAAAAGTATTGAGAAACAGTATTCTCATTACTAAAGAGTTTTGACAAAATCTCATGCCGTATACTAAAATAGAATGAAAAGTTCATAAGAATGTTTCACTAACTCTTAATGTATTTTGAAAGTAATCATCGTTTTTTTTTCGACATTCCCAGCTAGGTGTGGACGAAAAACCACAGTAATGCAAAGTATGAGGAGGGTGTTTTGATAAGTCTGGCAAAAGGAAAGGAAAAAGACTTTGATTCGCAACTTTTCGACAAAGTATCACTTGTCCATCGATACTCTAGCTTCTCCGTTTCGTCGAAAAAGGTCTGATGTGTTCCATTCACATGACTTTCTCAACATCTCTGCAAAAATTGTTAAAAAATGTTATCTTTATATTTACTTCATCTTAATTGGGAAAAAATAAGCAGAAATGGTCTTATTACTTGTTTCCTTGTAAGTAGTAGGGAAGTAGGAGTACCATAGGCTAAAGCGATAATCAAATATTTTAAATATGGTTACTATGAGATTGAAGTTCCTTTGTTTGTATGGCCAGGAGTAGATAAATTCCCGTATGAGAAAAGTATTCGTATTTTAAAACTAAAACAAATAACAAAGAATATCTCAAAAACTGTCAACGCCACAAAAAATGCATATAACATAGACTGTGTGTTTAACCAGCTCTACATTTTAAATAAGGTTTTGTCCATCTCTTACGGTTTATCAGTTATGCAAAATTCCGCAAAATTTGTCCTGAATAAAGACATGTTCATGGGCTATTGCCAGAAAATTACAGATATATATTTTGTCATGTAAACATCTTTAATTTACGATGTTTTAATCAAAATCGTTATAGCCATTTTTGAGAAAATAAAAATTTTCGAACATTTTTCCATCTAAAGGGCAGTTGGGGTGGGGGATCTTCTTGAAAATGTTGGTGTCCATTAAATACCAAACTTAGTATTTAATGGACTTTTCGTTTTTGAGCTATGCTGCCTACAAACACACACACACACACACACACTTAACGGACCTTCTTCTAAACTGTTTATTCAAGGGACCTCAATACATACATTCCGGTGAAATATTGGTATAAAATTTAGTGTTGGAATACACCTTTTCTATCTATTATGTCTAATTTTATTTTAACAGAAGTAAATACCTACCGTCCATTTGGTACTCTCGAAGGGTCATCTAATTATCAGGTGTTGCTGCATAGATGGAATGAGAACGAAATGTTCCATATACATATCCTTTCCTGTTCAAGAGCACAGTCATCCTCTCACCTTGCAGCTTTGTAAACTGATATTTCAGCAATCGTTGTAAACTAACGGGGAAATGTTGCAATTTCAACTTCTATTCACCTGCAGAAAATGTGTTATTGTGTTTCAATTAGGTAAGTAATGGACCAGAAATAAAAGGCTTGTGTTTAGCTTACACAGGATGTTTGATCAGCGCTTACAATAGCAGTAGTGGTTAAAGTGTGTTACTGCTGAATATTGGAATAGTCAGAAGATGTATCGAATCCCATATAATGTCTGTTTATTTTTTTTTTTTTTTGAAGGAATGTCGTTATTTATATAACTGGAAAGAAAAACAAATGTAACAGATTATTGGATAATATATTTATAATAAAAATCTGATGTGTACCATTCACATGACGTTCTCTATATCCCTGCAACAAATTACTCTTAAAAAGCTTATACTTCTATTTACTTTATGCTAATCAGAAAAAATTAGCAGAAATAGTTTTATTACTTGTTTCCTTGTAAGTAGAAGCGAAATAAGGGACTACCATAGGTTAAAGTGATAGTCAAAAGCTGGTTGCTATGTCAATGAAGTTCCTTTGTTTATATGGATAGGAGTTGACAAGTTGCTGTATGAGAAAGGTTTTTCATAGCAGAAACCAAAAATAAGGAATGTCTCAAAAACGACGAACTCCACGAAAACAATGTATATAACATAAATTGTGTGTTTAAACGTGCTCTACATTTTTGTGTACTAAGTTTTTGTCCATCTCTTACGGTTTAGCTGTTATTCGAAATTCAGTAAAATTCATCCAAAATAAACCACTCTTCAGAGGCTATTCCCAGAAAATTCAAGATATACATTTTATTTGTCAGGTAAATATCTTTAATATAGAAATTATAATCAAAATCGTTAGAGCCATTTTTGAGAAAATCAATATTTTCGAATGAAGTTCCACGTAAAGGGTAGTTGGGGGTGGGGGGATTTTTCTCAAAATCTTCGTGTCGCATCCCTGGAGGATGCTAAACTTGAATACCAAGTTTGGTATTTTCCAGACTTTTCGTTTTTGAGTTATCGTGTTCATAGACACACGCACACACAATCAAACACACACATACACACACACGCACACGGACCTTTTTGTGACTATGCTTTTTTTGGATATTGGGGATCCTAAAACATATATTTCCGGTAAAATCTCGGTATCGAATTTTTTGGTGGAGTGCAATAACTTCTCTATACACTATGTACGTAGTGCGTATAGAGAAAGTAAAAATAACAATAATAATAAAAAATTGCACTTTTAGAGCAGCAAACTGCATTGATAGTTATTATTTCGCATAGTGTTATGTTTCCCGTAGTCTTATGAACGCTGCAATACGCTTCAAATTTTACAACTGAATGCTTTATGAAATATAAATTGGAAATGCTACAGATAAAACATTAAAATACGTCTGTCCCAACTGTCAAATATTCCTCCCAAAATCAATATTTTCCTTAAAACATCCACATTCAAAGTCAATTGTCTAATTCGCGAATATTATTATCAAATAAAGGATTTATTTAGGCTATGCATTGCTAATTTTTACATTGGCTTACAATAGATTTAAGAAAGCATTTATATATCCTTCATGTTTGAAGTTCTCGCTCGACAAGGACATTATACCTGTTACAGGCACAAAACAAACACGAAAATAAGTTCTTTAGAAATATTGAGTGAACACAGGTTACCCACTTTCCTTTATGGTTAATTATGCAGTAATGCGGCCCAAATATAAAGCTAGGTGATAATAGCACTATAAAGTATCGAAAACAAAGGCATATAATATAGCACAGGATGACATTTAATAATATAAACATTGTGCTGATGATCTCAAAAATCTGATGTTCCATTCACATGAGTTTCTTCACATCTCTGCAACAAATTATTGTTAAAAATCATATACTTCCATTTATTTCATACTAATTGAGAAAAAAATAGCAAAAATAGTCTTATTATTTGCTTCAATGCAAGTAGAAGGGAAATAAGGGAGTACCATAGGTTATAGTGATGGTCAAAAGCTGATTGCTATGTGACTGAAGCTCCTTTGTTTGTATGGACAGGAGTTGATAAATTCCTGTATGAGAAAAATATCAGATTTCCAAAGATAAAACTAAAAATAAGGAATAGCTCAAAAACGATCATCCCCACGAAAAAAATGTATATAACATAAATTGTGTATTTTAACGTGCTCTACATTTTTTGTGTTTTAAGTTTTTTTCCATCCCTTACGGTTTGACAGTTCTGCAAAATTCTGTAAAATTCATCCAGAATAAAGTACTCTTCAGAGGCTATTTCCAGAAAAGGCAACATATACATTATAATTGTCAGGTAAGTATCTTTAATAAACGAAATTTTAATCAAAATCTTTAGAGCAATTTTTGAGAAAATGGAAATTTTCGAAAAAAGTTCCATGTAAAGAGTAGTTGGGGGTGGGGGGATTTTTCTCAAAATCTTCGTGTCGCATCCCTGGAAGATACAAAACTTAAATACCAACTTACCGACTTTTCGCTTTTGAGTTATCGTGTTCAGAGACACACGGACACACACGGACTTTTTCCTAAAAATGCTTTTTTTTGGATAAAGGTGACCCTAAAACATATATTTCCGGTGAAATCTCGGTATGGAATTTTTGGGTGGAGTGCAATACCTTCTCTATACACTATGTACATTGTACGTATAAAGAAAGTAAAAATAGATTGTTAATAGTGGCGGATACCAGCGAATAAATTATTAATAGTGCCATTATATTGAACAGAGCACAAAACGTCGCGGATTCAAACCCGGCGCAGGCCGATGGATTTTTTCGGGCGTAAAAATCCTTAGCATGGATTCCTTCGGAAGGGAAGTAAAGCCGTTGGTCCCGTGTCGTAGATTTACGGCATGTAAAAGAACCTCAAGTCTGATAGAGAGGCCTCTGAGTAAAATTAAGCAGTGTTTCACGCCCAATATAGAATGGGACGCTGAGAGCCGCAGCAGTTAAAGAGCGTCCATAAATAAAACGTCATTTCATTTCATTTCAGAGCACAATACAGTTGTGAAATGCATGAAGCAATCTCAAGGTGTTTCTATTCTATGTATTTCCAAGCATTATATTGCAATATCCACATTAACTGGATGTAAACAAATGCACTTACTTCCTGATTCTCCAACTATGATAATAATAGACAACATCGCTGAACTAAAGACGTTTCTTATTGTTCCATTTCAGAAAATAAGCAAGAAGGAGGTGAGGATCGACTCACCACCTCCTGACACTTTGAATTCTGTGTATAGCGACGCAATGATCTCCTGAACTATTTTTCAACCGGAAGTTTGCACTCTATTTACCTAATACGAACTGTTATTTTCTTGCTAACTTGGCAGAAAATGTTTTTCAAGTCTTTAAGTTCGTAGTACCCCGAGAAATAGTGAAAAGAATGTGCTTTTGATTGTATAAGCAGATACTTATTTACATATTTTTAGAAAATGAAAAAAGAGAATGATATCTAAACCAAATATAAAATAGAATGTATCATACACAACACATTTAATTAGAAACACAAAATATGAAGAATTACCACAATTCTGAATAATCGAAAGATCTTTCATGTTAGTGTTCATTATTTTTAAGGTATTTTTGTATAAATAAATTTAAACTATAAAACATTAGTTTTTATTGCTGAATGATTTGTAATTATATTGTTAACTACCTATATAATTCTCTATATATGGTTTAGAAATAGTTTGTGTTGTTCTATTTTTGTTTTTATATAATGTTTGATTTTACTACTGTAATGTTTAAGGTTGCAAAAAAAAAAAAAAAAAAAAAAAACCGAGTTCTGCGACCTTAAATAAATGCTATTAAAAATCTGATGTGTACCATTCACATGACCTTCTCTACATATCTGCAACAAATTATTGTTAAAAAGTTTATACTTCTATTTACTTCATGCTAATCTAGAAAAAAAGTAGCAGGAATAGCCTTATTACTTATTTCCTTGGAAGTATAAACCAAATAAGGGAATACCATAAGTTAAAGTGATAGTCAAAAGCTGGTTGCTATGTGACTGAAGTTTCTTTGTTTGTATGGACAGGAGTTGGCAAATTCCTGTATGAGAAAAGCGTAAGTTTTTAACGATGAAACCAAAATTAAGGAATATCTAAAAGATCATCAATTCTACGAAAAAATGTATATAACATAAATTGTGTGTTTTAACGTGCTCTACAATTTTTGTGTGGTAATTTTTTTTCCAACTCTTACGGTTTAGCAGTTATGCAAAATTTCGTAAAATTCATCCAGAATAAAGTAGTATTCAGAGGCTATTCCCAGAAAATTCAAGATATAGATTTTATTTGTGAGGTAAATATCTTTAAATACGATATTTTAATCAAAATCGTTAGAGCCATTTTTTAGAAAATCAATGTAAAGGGTAGTTTGGGGTGGGGGGATTTTTCTCGAAATCTTTGTGTCATATCCCTGGAAGATACTAAACTTAAATACCAAGTTTGGTATTTTACCGACTTTTCGTTTTTGAGTTATTGTGTTCACAGACACACGGACAGACACACACACACACAGGGCCTTTTTCCGAAAATGCTTTTTTTAGATAAACTGGACACTAAAACATATATTTCCGGTGAAATCTCTGTATCGAATTTTTGGGTGGAGTGCAATACCTTCTCTGTACACTATGTACATAGTACGTATAGAGAAAGTAAAAATGGTTATCTTTCACAAAGTGCTGGAGTCAGACTTTTCCACTGCAATGGAGTTTAATAGATTATGGTAGAGGACTACGAGTAGAAATTGATTATATTACTCCCACGCTGTACAAACACTAACCACCACATATACCGAATAATCATACAGATAGCACGTCCAGTTTAAAACCCTCTAAGCCAGTAACTGGTTTTGAACAAACAGACCTCAATAAATTCAACAGAGAAAAATTCGAAAACTGTCACATTTGGTGAACGTGGGGTTAATGCTCAGTGTGAGATTATGTAAACAGCTACGTGAAAAGCTTTCGAATCAAGAATATGTTTTTAATGTGACGTGAATGCCATCATAATAACATGAAAACACTTGCAGCACATCAGGACAAAAATGCTCTTAATTTCATAATGTTTGTCCTTGGAACTAAAAAATCTGATGTGTACCATTCACATGACTTTCTCTATATCCCTGCAAAAAATTATTGTTAAAACGCTTATACTTCTATTTACTTCATGCTAATCAGTAAAACATTAGCAGAAATAGCCATATTACTTGCTTCCTTGTAAGTAGAGGTGAAATAAGGGAGTACCATAAGTTAAAGTGGTAATCAAAAGCTGGTTGCTATGTCACTGAAGTTCCTTTGTTTGTATGGACAGCAGTTGACAAATTCCTGTATGAAAATTGTATAAGTTTTTCATAGTAGAAACCAAAAATAAGGAATGTCACACAAACGACGAACTCCACGAAAAAAATGTACAGAACTTAAATTGTGTGTTTTAACGTGCTCTACATTTTTTGTGCAGTAAGTTTTTGTCCATCTCTTACGGTTTAGCAGTTATTCAAAATTCAGTAAAATTCATCCAGAATAAAGTACTCTTCAGAGGCTATTCCCAGAAAATTCAAGATATAAATTTTGTTTGTCAGGTAAATATGTTTAATATACGAAATTTTAATCAAAATCTTTAGAGCCATTTTTGAGAAAATCAAAATTTTCGAAAAAAGTTCCATGTAAAGGGTAGTTAGAGGTGGGGGATTTTTCTCAAAATCTTGGAAGATCGCATCCCTGGAAGATAATAAACTTAAATAGCAAGTTTGGTATTTTACCTACTTTTCGTTTTTGAGTGATCGTGTTCACAGACACACGGACACACACACACACACACACACACGCGCGGACCTTTTTCCGAAAATGCTTCTTTTAGATGAAGGGAACCCTAAAACATGTATTTCCGGTGAAATCTCGACACCGAAATTTTGGGTGGAATGCAATACTTCTCTATCCCTATGTACATTGTACATATGGGGCTAGAGAAAGTAAAAATACAAAGATATTCTCAAAACTCTATTAAAATTGATTTTAATGCAAAATAGAAACTTACAGACTCACAAAAGTGCATACAGTTTTTATGAGCAATCTTTAGATATACATTACAATTTTTTTTTAATTATAATTTTATTCAATGTCGTCTAACTATATACATTGATCTTATATCGACATCATGTAACAATAACAACTTTGAATAAAATATTAAATATTAAATTAATAACTGTATCTAGCTTGTAGCATTAACTATTGGAATTTTAACAATAATACTTATATGTTATGAAGTGTTTCATACAACAGTGTATTAAAAGTATACAATATTTTACAGTGTAGTAGTAAGTTTACAACTTTTATGTATTTGAACAATGATGATAATTTCGTTAGTTCGTCGACTGCTGTGTCAAGATCTGGAGGAATTTGGGTGCTGGTTCTGTACTTAGAACTTGTTTCTCAAAGAAAACGGTAATATTTAAAGTATTACAATTTGATTAAAAATTACCTAATGTGCTAAATTTATATGACTTTCCCTGCCTATTCTCCAGCCACATTCTTTAAACAATCTAACGTGTTCCATTCACATGACTTTCTCTTGCTATACAACAAACTTCTTACTAAAGAGTATACTTCTCTACTCCATGCTAATCAAGATAAGCATTATCAGAATGGTATTATTAATTAATTCCTTATAAGTAGAGAGGAACTAAGGGAATACACATGCTAAAGGGATGGTCAAATGTTTTAAAAGCTGTCGCTATGCAATTGTCATTGAAATTCGCTTCTTTGCATGGCAAGGAGTAAAACAGAAGAAACACAGACGACTTGCTGTTTGAGTAAACTACAAGTATTTTAAAATTAAAAAAATTAAAGGAATAACTCGAAAGCGGCTAGTTTCACATAAAAAATGCAAAGGATATAAATGATATGTTTTGATAAAAATCTACATTTTTGTGCAGTAAAATTTTATCTATCTCTTACTTTTGCATTAACTGGCAAACCATAACTCCGAAATTTAAGGACTTCAGAAGCTATTCCCAGTAAATTCAGGATATAGATTTTATTTGCCATATAAATATCAGTGACATACGGTATTTTAATCAAAATCGTTATAAATATTTTTGAGAAAATAACATTTTCGAAAAATGTTAATTTAAATACCAATTTTGGTATTAAACGGTCTTTTCGTTTTTAGCTATGCTTTCCACACACACACACACACACACACACACACACACACAGACTGGCCTTTTCTAAAAATGTCTTGTTTTATTCGAAAGTTTCATAACATGTTTTTTCCTATGAAATCTGGGTATTGAATTTTAGGTGAATACAACACTTTTTCTATCTACTCAGTACTGAGTACGTTTAGAGAAAGTAAAAGCCACAATATAAATAATATGTAAGAAAATACGTAGAAATAAATAAATGTATTGCTTATCTAACACCCCACAAAGAAAAGGTCGAGGTAAAGGTACCATAAGAGGTCACAATTAGCATGCAACATACATGCAACCCGAAACGCATGGAAGTTCGTGAACTTTCCAAGCCCCATGACCTGTGCCAGAGAGAGACTGGAAGCGACTCGTCGATCTGGCAACCACCTGATATTCACGGCAAGTTATATTTCCATCGATCATTCATCCTCACCACCTGCCCGTATGGCCATACCCACGAAATTCGACGGGGAGATGACGATGAAATATGGAGGTGGGAACAAACAGGAAATCCCGACCAAGTGAGGACCTAATTTTTGAAAAGAATTCTGGAAGTAGGGAGGGCTATGACCAATTACGGAATAACGAGGGAATTCGGGGCGCATAGTGAAACGATAGAGTGCAAAATCAGAGCAGTTAAATATTGGATGAGAATCGTTCATGGAAACCATCGCTAATTGTAGCAGTCTGCTGCCGTTAATAGCAGAGAATGGAGAAAATTCGACGCGGGCAGCAAAATTAAAGAAAAGTTTGGAAGCCTTTGAGATGGGATACATTTGGATGGCGGGGCAGGGAAGCAGGCGGAGTATTTGAAGAAAGATTAAGAAGCGTCTCTGTGATATTCACAGAAAGTAAATATGTCGTCCTACGCGGTGTAATTGTTACCATGCTGGCTTCATATACCCAAAGGTCGTGGGTTCAAATCCGGCGGAGGTCGATGGATGTTTTTCGGGCGTAAAAATCCTTAGCATGACTTCCTTCGGAGGGAAGTAAAGCAGTTGTTCCCCTGTCGTAAATTTATAGCACTGAAAGAACCTCAAGCCTGACGAAGAGGCCTCTGAACAAAATTGATTGGTCTTTCACACTTAATATGGAAAGGGTCGCTGAAAACCACAATAGTTAAAGCGTATCCATAAATATAGCTCCATTTCATTTCATTTTAATTGCGAACGCAGGAGGTTTTCTTTGGAAGTGCGAATGGGCTAAAATCGGAGTAGTGCATGGAGCAATACATCAAAACAGATACCAAACTCATTAGACAGGGGCTCGCGTGGATTAGCCTAGGACCATGGTGAATGATAAAATTACTGACGAGAATGGTATGACTATCTGTCCCGTTTGCGAGGAGGAAGAGTCGTATCTTGGAAATATGTAGGGGTACGGAGGAATGGAGGGAAAAGTATATACCACAATCCTTTATCACCTTAAATGGAGAGTTGGGAACATGTTGGGCGTTACTGGCAGGCATGCAAGACGTGGAGGGGCACATTTTTCCTAAAGGCGAGGCAGCTGAGATCTGAGAAGGCTGATAGTAGGAAAAGGAGGAGGGCGATAAGAAGAGCTAAAAAGTGATTATTATAAAGTTTTATATAATTTTGCCACCCTTTTCAGCCATAGTTTTCTTTGTTATTATTGTGTGTATGTGTATATACATTTTTAAATGTGTTTGTTTAGCATAACAGCGTACACTAATGCGTCGGAATACTGTTTATTGTGTGTTGTAAAATTAAGATGATACATTAAATTGTTTTTGTTTTCATGTTCACTTTTTTTTAATTTTTGTTTTTAATATTGCTTATTATTTTGTGTATTACAAA
Organism: Hymenopus coronatus; assembly: GCA_030762935.1. NCBI lineage: Eukaryota > Metazoa > Arthropoda > Insecta > Mantodea > Hymenopodidae > Hymenopus > Hymenopus coronatus. The sequence continues at coordinate 71,628,021 of CM060895.1, forward strand.
ATCACGTTCGATCTGTGGACCCGTGAGATTGATGAATGAATGAATAAATGAATGAATGAGAAGGAAATGAAGAAATACTAACCCTGCAGGCGGAAATCGAACCCGAGCGGATGCTCAACCAACTGAGCTACGGGGCCGGCCATCATTTTTGTTACAGTCGTCTCTATGCTTACACAAATTTGTTTCTGGCCCTAATGTTTTATTTCCTCAGTTTTTCTGGCTCCCTGACCGTTTGGATAAACTGGATAGTTAACTTAAATTCTACTTCCATCCTTAATATCTTCCCTGTGGTGCACCGGAGGGGATTCTGCACCTTAACCATAATGAGAGGACTTTTGAACGCCAGCTCCCGGGTTAGAGTATTAGATGAGCGCGATTAAAGAGGGCAGTCGGATTCAGACTGCGTCAGGGAGCCATCGTTGAAAGTACCTACTGTTCGCAAGCATCTTCATCTCAACGCGATGAGCGCTAGGAGCCCGCCCCTCAGATCTAAATAAATACCCCTAACATTTATTTGGACCTCTAGCTACATCCTGCCGCCGAGAGTTGAGTTTCCAAACCGCAAACATATCCACGAGAGGGCGCCGTTCTTGCCGTCACAAACCTGAAAGAAAGACGAGGCGGTTGAGATGAAGGAACAGGAACTTCAGGGGAATGAAGAATGAATCTCCAGCATTTGCCTAATGCCCTGGGAAAATCCCCTGAAAATCTCTGTAGATCAGAGAGGTTTGTGGCCGAGTGGTTAGACCATTCGCCTCTCACCTAGAAGGCTCGGGTTTGATCACAAGAGACCACATGTTAGAGTTGTGGTGGACAAAGCGGCGCAGGGGCGGGTTTTCTCCGAGTTTTCCGGTTTCCCCCGCCATCGCATTCCATTCCAACGATACTCCATCTTCATTCCCAGTATCACCAGTGTCATCGCCTTCGGTGCCATGGTAGTAAAAGCGCGCGTTAAACACTATCATTAGTGCCGCGGGGAACCGTTCCCACCACCTCTCGAAACGCCTGAGCCCCTGGCTCGCTTTTAATCTTCTCTACTTCTTATTTTCTTTACCTTCCTAATCCATTTATCTTTTACTCTACTCAGAAATTTTCCTTCACTCTATTTTCCTTTCTTCTTTTCACGTTGGCATTTTAATGGTCATACACATTTTGTTCAATTTTCCTATATCTTTCCTCTCCAACTTTCTTTTCTGTACATTCAGTTAGATAATGCGTTATGTCCCTCTTTTCTCCACATAATTCTTCCTTTTCTTTTCCCTTCAATCGTTTTATACATACCACTCCGGTCCTTAACTTTTTACCCTACTACACTCGTCATACACTTCTTACCTTCCCTTTCTGTTTTTATTTGGCTGTATAGATTTGACTGTTTCTTATTCTCTAAACTTTCCCCATATTTCGTATTTTTCTATATCTTGAATACTAGATTTCACCTCCTTTTAAAATTCGGTATTATTTTTCATTTCTGTAGCGTGCATGTCCAATGAACCACTAGCTAGATAAAGTATTGCATTCCATCTAAATATTCGATGCCGAGACTTCACCAGAAATATATGTTTTGAGGACCCTAAATACAAAAAAAGTTATAGAAAAAAATGTGTGTGGTGTTTGTGTGGACAGCATTAACTCTAAACGAAAAAACTTGCTATTGAAATTTGTCATCTTCCCACGACGCGACACGAAGATTTTTAGGGAAATTTCCTTTACTTGGAAAATGTTTCGAAAATGTTTATTTTCTTAAAAATGACTAAAAATGGTGGTTTGATTAAAATAACATATGTTTAAGACATCCCTACGACAAACGAAATGTACATCTTAAAATTGTTTCTAAGTACACTTCTTCATTCTGGATGACATTTATCTAATTTGTAAAGCGTATGATATAAACAAAAACTTACAACACAAAAAAGTAGATCTCTTTAAAACACACAATTTGTATCAAATACATTTTTTGTAGAGTTAGCCTTTCCAAGAAATTCGTTTTTATGGGTTTTTATTTTACACTACTTAAACGTTTCCATACGGAAAATAATATTTCGTTTCATATCTCTTCGTTTTTACTCCCAGCCATGCAAAGAGAACCCAATTTCCATTTTATCACAAAACGATAAGCTTCTAAAGATTTGACTGTCACTTTAGCCTAATGCATTCTCTTAGTTCCCTTCCACTTATTAGGAAGCAAGTAGTGAGTACATTTCTGATAATGTTTATTTCGATTAGCATGATGTAGATAAAAATAATATTTTTTAAGAATGGTTTATTTGCTGAACAGATAGAAAAAGTTATGTGAATGGAACACATCAAACTTTATCTCCCAGCATCCATATATCCCCATTTCTATCTTTTCCATTCCCATTTCACCAACTATTTTGACTCTAACATATTTTGTTGCATCATACATTGCTTTAAAATGTCTCCAGCCTGCCTCGGTCAGAGCGAGTCAGCTTCACATTCAAGGCGTCTTGAGTTCGAATCTCCGATAGGGCGCGTTTTCCCATATTCCGACAGGAGGAACTTCTCAAGATATGTGGAGTAACTTTAAGTTCTATGCACTCCCAACATAATTTGGTCATTTCATTTATAGTCTGATATGATCTCCAAGGTTAAAAAACGTTAAACTATCGAATAAATAAATAAAAGCTCCTTCCATTTCCATGTTTATATATTTATACTAAAATTTCGGTCCAGTGCTAAGTTTGGATGCAATAGAATGCATAGTTCTGCGAGATGCCCTCATTTTTGTCAAGGTTAGATCTTCAACATATGAGGACTGAGGTAAATCTAGAAAAAATCTCAGCCTGGGATAATTATTCTGTAAGGATTGGAAGATGAATATAACTTAAGCATCAAAATAAATAAATATATATACCAGAAACAAAAATATTTATAGCATAGCAACTTTAAATAACATTTAAAATTGGATTGTTTAAATCATATAATTTTTATTTAAAGTTGATATTCTATGAATATTTTTATTTCTCTCTCTCTCTCTCTCTCTCTCTCTCTCTCTCTCACACACACACACACACACACACACACACACACACACACACACTTTTGTTTTTGTAGTTTGATGCCCTTTAACCTGGTAAGTCAAATTGGACTCCGAATAATATTGATGAAATTGCAATCAAATAGGCCCGAGGTCTATTGGTATTTCAAGTCATTGACATTCATTTTAACAGGATAAATCCTCGCAAAATACCATATCCGAGTCACTCACCCCAACCGAGGTTTGAACTCGGGACCTATTGATTGCAAATATAAGTATTTATTTTGCATTAAATTGAAATAGTGACAATTTTGAATCACTTCTTTATAAATTTCCTTGATACATGTTAATGTGGCTAGTAACTTACTATTGTAGGAGTTTTATCAGCTATAATGTTAAAGCATAAACATGATGTAAAGGTTCATAATTACTACACGATGAGGCCTCCCCCCCCCACTAGGGGTATACCAGAACACTTTTTAGTAGAAAAATATAAGCAAGAAAGTGAGTCCACTCCCTGCTAATCAACTTGTTGAGAAAATATCAGTATTTTGGACCAATAGTGGAAGACTGCATGGCACCGCCCCTCGAACACCCACGCACCTGGGGCAGGGCAGGGCAGCCGCCCACGTCTTCTCGCAGCAGCAAACATGGCAGATGATCTTCACCTCACCTTGACCCATAGCTAGCCCGCTCGCGTCACGGCCTGACCTCACAGAGGCCACGTGGTGCTTCTTCGCGGTCCTCAACCGCGGGGTATTTACATCTTCAGGAACAGTTCACATTTGCATTTCCATAGTTTAACTCGAATTAACATCTTAACGTAATATTAATTGAGGCTCCCGTTATCTTCCACCATGTACCTAGTATTCATTGTTGCGCTTAAGCAATAAATTTCAATCCTAATACAGTCGATATCATAAATACAGTTTACCGTTACAAAAAAGTATGTTTATGCTGGTTATAAGGTCATACTGAAAACAGACAATGAAACAGCTGACGAACTTGCAAAAGCACCCTCTAATTTAGTCACAGAATATGAATATACAAAATGCCCAATGTCATTGATAAAGAACGCTTCAAAAAAAAAAGCTGATGTGTTCCATTCACATGACTTTCTCTACATCTCTGCAAGAAAATATTATTAAAAATCTTATGCTTCTATTTACTTCATGCTAATTGAGAAATAATTAGCAGAAATAGTGTTATTGCTTGCTTCCTTGCAACTAGAAGTGAAATAAGGGAATAACCATACGTTAAAGTGATAGTCAAAAGCTGGTTGCTATGTGACTGAGTTCCTTTGTTTGTATGGACAGGAGTTGATAAATTCCTGTATGAAAAAAGTATAATTTTGTCAAAGCTGAAACCAATAACAAGATATATCTTAAAAACGATCAACTCTACGAAAAAAATGTATATTACATAATTTGTGAGCTATAACGAGCTCTACATTTTTTGTTGGGTAATTTTTTGTCTATCTCTTACGGTTTGCAAAATTCAATAAAGATCATCCAGAATAAAGAGGTCTTTAGAGGCTATTCCCAGAAAATTCAATATATACATTTTATTTGGCATGTAAATATCTTAAATGTAAGAGATTTTAAACAAAATCATTAGAGCCATTTTTAAAAAAAAATAAAGATTTTCGAAAGTTTTTCCATGAAAAGAATAGTTTGGGGAGAGGGTATTTTCTTGAAAATCTTCCTGTCGCATCCTTGGAGGATACCAAACTTAAATACCAAGTTTGGTATTTAACCGTCTTTTCATTATTGAGCTATGCTGTCCAAAGACACACACACACACACACACGCACACACGGACCTTTTTCTAAACATTTTTTTTTTGTTTTAGGGGGACCCAAAACATGCATTTGTGGTAAAATCTCACTATCAAATGTTGGGTGCCTTACAATAACTTCTCTATACACCATAGACATAGTACGTGCAGAGAAAGTAAACAGTTAATGTTTATGCTAGGTATGTGGCCATACTGAAAATATGTGCAATGGAAGAGCCGACGAACTTGCAAAACCAGCCTCTAATTTAGTCACAGAATGTGAATATACAAAATGCCCAATGTCATTGATAAAGAACGCTTTCTTTTGCGAAATTCAAGATAGATCAGATATAAACCATTTTGAGTGTATTTATATACTCACAGATTCCATTTTTGTAGACAATTTTAATTTTGGGCCAATATTTTTGTTTTGTGTTATTCTACTCAATTCACCCTATATTTTGTTTTACTTTCTCTACACGTACTATGTAATAGTGTATAGAGAAGGTATTGTATTGCACCCAAAAAGTCGATACCGAGATTTCACTGGAAATATATGTTTTGCGTCCCCCTGAATCCAAAAAAAAAAACATTTTTTGAAAAAGGTCCGTGCATGTGTGTGTGTGTGTGTCTATAGACAGCATAGCTCAAAAAGGAAAAGTACGCTGAATACAAACTTGGTATTTAAGTTTGGTATCTTCCAAGGATGCGACACGAAGATTTTCAGGAAAAAAATCCCCGCCCCTTTACATGGAACTTTTTTCGAAAATTTTGATTTTCTTAAAAATGGATCTAACGATTTTGTTTTAAATATCGTATATTAAAGATATTTACCTGACAAATAAAATGTATATCTTGAATTTTTGAGAATAGCCTCTAAATACTACTTTATTCTGGATGAATTTCACGGAATTTTGCATAACTGCAAAACCGTAAGAGATGGGCAAAACCTTAACACACAAAAAATGTAGAGCACATTAAAACACACAATTTATGTTATATACATTTTTTTGTGGTGTTGATCGTTTATGACATATTCCTTGTTTTTGTTTTCAGCTATGAAAAACCTATACTTTTCTCATACAGGAATTTGTCAACTCCTGTCTATACAAACAAAGGAACTTCAGTCACATAGCAACCAGCTTTTGATTATTAGTTTAGTCTATAGTGCTGCCTTATTTCCCTTCTGCTTACAAGGAAGCACGTAATAAGACTATTTGTGCTAATTTTTTTCTCGATTAGCATGAAGGAAATAGAAACATAAGCTTTTTAACAATAATTTGTTGCAGAGAGGTAGAGAAAGTCATGTAAATGGAACACATCAGATTTTTTTTTTTTTTTTTTTTTTTGTAGCTTAACATCCCTTAACCTGATTGGTCATATTGGGCGATGAATGAAATTGGTGAAATGATGCTCAAATGGGGTCCATAAGTTACTCGACATTCGTCTTCTCAGGATAAGGGAAAACCCCGAAAAACCTTATCCGGAGATTGGAACTCATGACCTGTTGAATGTGAGCCACCCTATATTTACAATGACAATATTCATGACTGGACACGGTTTAAATTAGTCAATCAAAACAGTGCCACATGTGCCTGTTCACTTCGAATACAGAATGTTAATAACTTACTCTTTGACTGTTCATTACTCGAAAGTAAACGGCTCAGATTGATAATGCATTTAGACTTCTGTAATAAATCTTTCACTCCACCATTACACCACATTATTAAAAACAGCGTTGCTACTCAGAATTTAAAACATATGTCAATAATATATTTAAGTCATTATAATGTTTACCTACGTTTTACCCATATATTTAATTTACTTAATACTTACAGTTGTAAATAGTTATTTTACATTTTCATTCAATATACTCCTATTTTTATTATTTGTCTATTTACATTAATATTAATTCTTTCTTTTATTATTATTGTTTCATTTATTTAGCCCCCTTTAACATCTAAGGTCATATCGGGGGCTTTGCATTTGAAACAACTCGTTGTCTGTAGGTTCTTTAAGTTGGTTTAAATAATTTTAATTTTCTCAAATACACACACATTCACTCTCACATACATACTTCCAGACTCTGTGGGGGATAGGGAATAAATCTGGCTAAAGAAAAATTCCCCGCTCCGGCCGGGAATCGAACCCGGGATCTCTGGGTTAATTCTTTTGTTGTGTCATTTACACTTAACATTAACTGTTATTATGTAACTGTACACATTGTATGTAATTATAGTCCTATCATACAATTATAAAATAATACTTTAATATTTTGGAAAAACAATAAATAAATACCTGGTAAGTAGAGCAGTATTGCATTCCGTCCAAGAATTTGGTTTCCGAGATTTCACATTTCGAGATCCCTAAATTTAATAAAAAAAAATCATGATTTTTAGAATAAAACAAGATTCACGAGAATTTGTAGATGTGTGTATCTGTGAACAGCACTACTCAAAATTTATATTTACGATAACTTGTAAACTTGGTATTTAATATGGAAAATTTGGGAAAATGCCCCACATCAATCTATCCTTCATATGAAAATGCTTTCAAAGGTTATTATTTTTCGAAAATGGTTAACAAAGTTGATTAAATTTAGGATATTCACATAAGAAATAAAATGTATATCTTGGAAAGCCTTCAGTATTTAAATACAGTTTTATAATTTCTGAAAGAGAGACAAAAATTTACTATACAAAAAGTATAACTCGCTAAATCCTATGATTTGTGTGAAATATGAATTGTTAATCATTTGAGACATTTTATTTTTGGTTTGAACTGATAATATTTTACACTTTTAGACTAAAATATTCCGCTCTTTTCCGCTCCTAGAACGCTTTAAAAACTAACACATAGCGACCTATTAAATGTTCAGATTTTGCCAATGTTTATCTCGATTAGAATATAGTAGATGAAAGATTAGGCTTTGGTAAGAATAGTTTGTTGCAAAAGAGGTAGAAGAAGGTCATGTGAGATTTTTTAAAAACATTATTTACTAAGCTATTAAAGTAGATCAAAAACAGCATTGATTTATTGGTTTTATTATCCTAAAATGTATTTTAGCTAGGTTCAGTATTCTCTGAGAGAACTGATTATTTATACCCCAAAACTTCACCAAATAAATAAAAAAAAAGTTGGATGTATAACTGGGGAAAAGTCGTATACATATTTAAATATTGAAAACTACTCTGATAGGACATGTAGATGCCATCATATTTAGTATTGGCATCAATTAGTAGACCTTAAGTTCATCTATAAGAGGAGCTAAAATGTACACCTACGAAATACAAGATATATTTGACTCCTCGCAGCTAGCATCAGTTCTCTATATGACTGGTCTGAAAAAATCTGATGTGTACCATTCACATGACTTTCTCTATATCCCTGCAACAAATTATTCTTAAAAAGCTTATACTTCTATTTACTTTATGCTAATCAGAAAAAAAATTAGCAGAAATAATCTTATTACTCGCTTCCTTGTAAGTAGAAGTGAAATTAGGGACAACCATAGGTTAAAGTGATAGTCAAAAGCTGGTTGCTATATCAATGAAGTTCCTTTGTTTATATGGATAGTAATTGACAAGTTCCTGTATGAGAATAGTATACGTTTTTCATAGCAGAAACCAAAAATAAGGAATGTCTCAAAAACGGCGAACTCCACAAAAAAAATGTATATAATATAAATTGTATGTTTTAATGTGCTCTAGATTTGTTGTGTAGTAAGTTTTCGTCCATCTCTTACGGTTTAACAGTTATTCAAAATTCAGTAAAATTCATCCAGTATAAACTACTCTTCAGAGGCTATTCTCAGAAAATTCAAAATATACATTTTATTTGTCAGGTAAATATCTTTAATATACGAAATTTTAATCAAAATCTTTAGAGCCATTTTTGAGAAAACCAAAATTTTCGAAAAAAGTTCCATGTAAATTGTAGTTGGGGTGGGGGAATTTTTCTAAAAATCTTCGTGTCGCATCCCTGGAAGATACTAAACTTAAATACCAAGTTTGATATTTTACTGACTTTTCGTTTTTGAGTTATCGTGTTCACAGACACGCGGACACACACACACACACACACACACACACACACACACACATGGACCTTTTTGTGAAAATGCTTTTTTTGGATATTGGGGACCCTAAAACATATCTTTCCGGTGAAATCTCGGTATCGAATTTTTGGGTGGAGTGCAATACTTTCTCTATACACTATGTACATAGTGCGTATAGAGAAAATAAAAAAACAGAACATAGTAACTAAACAATTAACGATAATATAATCGTTATGGGATGTAGGGGTGGGTCGCATACCGTCTCTAAAAATGTTTGTTGCGATTGATACCAGTACCAGGAAAGGCTAAACTAGTTACAAAAGTGTTCGGTAAACTAGAGGAATTGATGAAGAATTATTTGCATGCGTAATTAAACTAGACTTCAACTACAAAACTTAGATATACGAGAGATTCATATATCGATTTACTGTCATTATCTAATGAGAATAACCAAACATAAATTATGAAAAAGAGAGGCATGAAAATACAAGGTTTAAGTTGTAATGTTACCCTTTGGCAGTTCCGGCATTTTAGGGGAGGTAAAGTATCCTGCCAAACCAGTGGTTATTATATTCAGGAAAAAGAAGTAATCACGTTTGTGGAACGGGATGTGGTTAATATCAACATAAACAGCCCCGCTTCATTATAACCTGAATTTTATGTACGCGGATGTAGATGCACACTTTTCAAATATTATAGAGTTTATTGTTTTTGTGAAGGGTGAACTGTTCGGATTGCAAAGTGTAATCTGAGGTTATCATGATAACTTCCAAATTCAAAGGTTCTGGGTTCGATTTCCAGTTGGAAATATTTTTAGCGAGGATAGAGCCTGGATATGTAAACGACAGTATGATTGTATGTGTGTGTATGTAAATTTGATGTTTATTACCCAAAGAAATACTCCTAATTGTAAAACGGTGAACATTATTACTAATGAACAGGTTAAGAAACTTCTAAGAAATAAAGCCAGGACAAAATGAAATTAGGTTGAACTGTAACCGAGCTATGCGCATTGACGTCGTAGATAACAAAAAAACCTCCCTCCTTCCCACTGCATATGCAGACCAACCATGAGTTGGTTTTACCTGCCGTCAGTCACTAACAGTCGCGGTTGTGTATGTTCTATGTGTTGATAGCTTCAGCGAAGCTTTCTTGAAATCAACTGCTTGAGAATTCCTTACCTGCTCGTTAGCAAGCAAAGTATTTGGCTCAATTACATCGATTTGGTTTTCAGACATCTTAGAGGAATACCAAGTATAACCATTGAAAATATTTTTAGGGACTATACGTGCTGAATAATAGAAAATCTGGTTTGAATAACTTAAAGAATAACTATTAAAGAACCTAAAGAAAATCGTCCGATTATTACAAGCCAGATTTTTGCTTTCTCCACCTCGCACTATATACATAGCCTGTACAAAAGGTATTGCATTCCACTGAGATTTCACCGCATATACATGTTTAGAGGGCAGGTTAATAAAAAAACATATTTAGAAAAGATATCTGTGAAAACTTACTCAAAAAGAGAAGTTAGTTACGTACTTGGCTTTTAAGTGGGTGTCTTCTTACGACGAGATACCAAAAATACAGGAAAATTGTCTAAATGAACTATTATTTATATTGGAGAACTTTATACTTAATATTTTCGATTTTCTGAAAAGTGGCTCAAAGGATTTTGATTCAAATGTCATATTAAAGATATTTACATGAGAAACAGTATGTATATATTAAATTTTCTGGAAATGGCCTTGGAAATTCTCTTCAGTATGGTTGACCTTTGCATAACTGGTAAACTGTAAAAGATGAACTAAATATTACTACTTAAATAATGCAGATCTCTATAAAAATAATTTATGCCAAATAAATGTAACCTTTCCAAATATTCCTCACTATTTGTTTTAATTTCCCAGTACTTAAGTTTAATGTAAATGAAAAATCGCAATTACTTTTTACTTTCTCTATACGTACTACGTACATAGTGTATAGAGAAGGTATTGCAACCAAAAATACGATACCGAGATTTCATCGGAAATATGTTTTGAGACCCCATGAATCCAGAAAAAAAAAAAAAAATTAGAAAAATGTTCGTGTGTGTGTGTGTCTGTCTGTCTGTCTGTGGGCAGCATAGCTCAAAAATTAAAGGCCGTTAAAAACCAAACTTGGTATTTAGTTTGATATTTTTCAAGGATGCGACACGAAGATTTTCAATAAAATCCCTCCCCCATACCAAACTACCCTTTGCATGGAAAAAGTTTCGAACATTTTGATTTTCTTAAAAATGGCTCTAACGACTTTGAGTAAAATCTCATATATTTTAGATATTTACATGACATAAAATGTATGTATTCAACTTTCTGGGAATAGCCTCTGAAGACTACTTTATTCTGGATGAATTTGACGGATTTTTGCATCACTGCTAAATCTTAAGGGATGGACAAAAACTTACCACACAGAAAATGTAGAGCACATTAAAATACACAATTTATATTATATACATTTTTATCGTTTAGTTGGTCGTTTTTAAGACATTATTGTTTTTAGTTTCAGCTTTGAAAACCATACTTTTCTCATAAAGGAATTTGTCAATTCCTGTCACATAGCAACCAGATTTTGACTATGACTTTAACCTATAGAACTCCCTTATTTCGCTCCTACTTACAAAGACGCAAGTAATAAGACTATATCTGCTAATTTTTTCTCGATTAGCATGAAGTAAATAGAAGCATAGGATTTTTAACAATACTTTGTTGCAGAGATGTAGAGAAAGTCATGTGAATAGAACACATACGTTTTTTTTTATTGAAATGGGTGCGGCTTCTCTAGTTTCCCTCATATGCCCTGTAACTAATTAAGAGAGATTTCCAGAAATCTGTAAAACTGCCTCCCTAGGGGACACCTAGCAAAATGGTGATGTATTCCGTTCACATGACTTTCTAAGGCAGTTCTACAAACACATTTTCTTACTAAAGATTATTCTTTTATCTACATCATTCTAATCTACATAAACTTTAGCAGAACTGGTCTTATTACTTGTTTCCTTGTAACTAGAAGGGAAATAAGAGAATATCTTAGACTAAAGCGATAGTCAAATCCTTTAAAGGCTAGTCGCTATGTGAAACAATTATGGTCCGGTTCGCTTTTCAGGGCCCGTTTGGGAGAAGTTAATTACTTTAAAATTGAAACCAACAACAATGAATATCTCAAAAACTGTCGACTCCACAAGAAAAAAGTGTATGGCATAAATTGTGCATTTTTTGAGTAGTAAGTTTTGTGTATCGTATACTGTTTATAACCATTGTGCAAAATTTCGCATATTTCAACCAGAATAAAGAGCTCTTCAGATGATACTCCCATAAAATTCAAAATATAAATTTTATTTCCGATGTGGATATCTTTAATATACGACATTTAAACAAAATCGTTACAGCCATTTTTGAGAAAACCAAAATTTTCGAAACATGTCCATGTAAAGGTTAGTTGGGGGTGGGAGAGTTTTCTCGAAAAGCTTTGTTTTGCATCCTTGGAACATAACCAACGTTTCGTTTTCGAGATATGCTGTCCCCACACCCCCCCCCCCACACAAACTTTTCTCTAACAATCTGATGTGTTCAATTCGCATGACTTTCTCTAGCTGTCACATAAACATCTATCCTTACAAAATATTATTCTTTTATCTAGGAGGCCGCGCCGTGGCCGAGTGGTTAGACCACTTGCCTCTCACCTAGATGGCCGGGGTTCGATCCCAAGCGACCGCATGTGAGATTTGTGGTGGACAAAGCGGCGCTGGGGCGGGTTTTCTCCGGGTACTCCGGTTTCCCCCGCCATCGCATTCCACCGGTGCTCCATCATCATTCAAGTATCACCAGTGTCACCGCCTGCGGTGCCATAAGTAGTTAAAGCGGGCGTTAAACACTACCAAAAAAAACAAACTTTTATCTAGGACATGCTAATCAAGCAGAAATTATGTTATTACTTGCCCTCTTGTAACTAGAGGGGATTAAGGGAAAACACTAGGCTAAATCGATAGCCAAATCTTTTAAAAGCTGATCTTATGCGAAGCAAATGAAGTTCGATTCGCTTTACATGACCTACTGTAAAGCAAACTAATGAAAAGAAACTTTTGATTTTGGATTTTTACAAAAATGGCTTACAATTTTGACTAAAATACCATACGTTTAAGATATTTTTATGTCAAACGAAATGTATGTTGAATGTTCTGGGAACAGCTTCTGAATACCTTTTCATTCTGCATAATATTGTTTAACTGGTAAACCGTAGATGCGTAAAACCTTACTGCACAAAAATATAGATCTTACTTAAGTATGCAATTTATTTGAAATATATTTTTTCATAGGATTAATCATTTCCGAGATATTCCCAATATTTGTTTCAATTTTAAGCTACTTACATTTTTCTCAAAAATAAATCACTTTACGTGTTAGCTCTCTTATTTTCTACTATTGGTGCAAAGGAAACCCAACTTCAATTGTTCACATAGCGATCAGCTTTTAAAAGAATTGACTATAGTTTTATCTTAGGGTGTCCCTGTATTTCCTTTCTGCTTAGAAGAAATCAAGTAATTAGAGAATTTTGCTAATGTTTATCTCGATTAGCTTGATATATATGAAAGAACAATCTTTTGTAAGAATTGTTTGTTTGCAGAGCAGGGAGAGAAAGCCATATGAATGGAATACATATGATTTCTTTTATTATATTTATTATTAATCATCATCCTTGTATTAATATTGCAAAGAAATAGAGAGAGAGTTGACAAATTCCTGTATGAGAAAAGTATAAATGTTTCATAGCTGAAACAAAAAACAAGGAATATGTCAAAAACGATCAACTCCACGAAAAAAAAGTATATAACATAAATTGTGTGTTTTAATGTGCTCTACATTTTTTTGTGGTAAGTTTTTGCCCATCTCTTATGGTTTAGCAATTATGCAAAATTCCGTGAAATTCATCCAGAATGAGGTAGTCTTTAGAAACTATTCCCAGAAAATTCAAGATATACATTTTATTTGTCAGGTAAATATCTTTAATATACGATATTTTAATAAAAATCGTTAGAGCCATTTTTAAGAAAGTAAAATTTTCGAAAAAAGTTCCATGCAAAGGGTAGTTGGGGGTGAGGGGATTTTCTTGAAAATCTTCGTGTCGCATCCTTGGAAGATACCAAACTTAAATACCAAGTTTGGTATTCAACGGTCTTTTCGTTTTTGAGTTATGTTGTCCACAGACACACACACACACACGCACGCACACACACGGATATTTTTCCAGAAATGCTTTTTTTGGACTCAGGGGGACCCAAAACAAGTATTTCCGGTGAAATCTGGGTATCGAATTTTTGGGTGCAATACAATACCTTCTCAAATAAAAAAAATAAATGGCGTGTTATTTATGGACGCTCTTTAACTGCTGTGGTTCTCAGCGTCCCATTCTAAATTGGGCGTGAAAGACCGCTTAATTTGCTCAGAGGCCTCTCTATCAGGTTTGTGGTTCTTTCACCTGCCGTAAATGTACGCCACGGGACCAACGGCTTTACTTCTCTTCCGAAGGAAGCCAGGATTTTTACGCCCGAAAAAATCCATCGTCCTCCGCCGGGTTTGACCCCGCGACCTTGGGTATATGAAGTCAGCATGATAACCATTACACCACGGAGGGCGACTACAATACCTTCTCTATACACTATGTACATAGTATGTGTAGAGAAAGTAAAAATCTGATTTATTCCATTCACATGACTTTCCCTACATCTCTGTAACAAATTATTGTTAATACGCTTAATTTTCTTTGTATTTCTAGCTAAAACTTTAGCAGAAACGATCTTCTTATTTAGATCCCTGTAAGTAGAAGAGAAATACACTAGGTTAAACCGATAGTCAACTATTTTAAAATGTGGTTGCTATGGGATAGAAATCAGTTTCTTAACGTGGCCAGGAGCTGACAAGTTCCCGTATGAGATAAGTTTAAGTATTTTAAAACTGAAATTAATATCAAGGAATACCTCGAAAACGACCAACTCCACGAAAAAAAGGTATCGGACATAAATTGTGTATTTTATCGAGTTCTAAGTATTTCGTGCAGTAAGTTTTTGTCTATCTGTTACGGTTTACCAGTTTTTCAAAATTCAATAAAAATCATCCAGAATAAATAGGCCTTCAGAAGCAATCCCTAGAAAATTCAAGAAATAAATTTTATTTGTAATGTGAATATCTCAATTATAAGATATTTTAATCAACATCGTTAGAGCCAGTTTTGAGAAAATAAACATTTTCGAATGTTTTTCCACGTAAAGTGTAGTTGGGTGGGGGGGGGGATTTTCCTCAAAATCTTTATGTCGCATCCTTGGAAGATACTAAAGTTATATACCAAGTTTGGTATTTTACTGACTTTTCATTTTTGAGTTATCGCTCCTCAGACACACGGACGCACAGAAACGGACCTTTTTCTAAAAATGCTTTTTTTTATACAGGAGATCCTAAAACGTCTATTTCCGGTGAAATCTCGCATCGAATTTTTGCATAGAATGCAATACCTTCTTTATACACTATGTACATAGTAGGTGTACAGAAGGTAAAGATCCATCATGTTCCATTCACATGACGTTCTCTACCTATTCTTGCAAAAGTGTATTCTTCATGTTAATCAAATACGAACGAGATAGACAATAACCGCAATGGTTGTATTACTCAATTCTTGTAGTTAGAAGGAAAATAAAGAGATACACTAAACTTAAGCGATAGTCAACTCTTTTAAAAGCTACCGCTTTGTTATTGACTCTCAAATTCGGTTATCTTTGCATGACCAGGACTAAAACAAAAGATAACCGTCAGCGACAACTTCCTGTTTGACGGAAGTATAAGTATTTTAAAACTGAAACCAATAACAAGGAATATGTCGGAAATGGTTAACTCTACAAAAATTTACATGATCAGAACTGTGCATTTTAATGAGATCTACATATTTTGTGTATTAAGTTTTTATCTATCATTTATGATTTACTAGCTATGCAAAAGCCGTTCCTAATGAAAAATACTTCCCAGGTTATTTCTACGAAATTTCAATATATACATTTTATTGGTCATGAAATACTCTAATATACGGTGTTTAATCGTTAAAACCGTTTTTGAGAAGAAAAAAAAGTTTTCGAAACGATTTCCATTTAAACGGTAGTTTGTAGTGGAAAGATTTTGCTAAAATCTTCGTATCAGATCGTTGGAAAATGGCAATGATATATATTAAACATTAGTATAATAAGTATAGCTTAGTAATATAATAAACATTCAATATCAAAATGTTTCTTTTTTATACAGGAATCCTCAGAATATATATTTCCGTTGAAGTCTCGGTATTGTACCTTTGGGTGCATTACAATAACTTCTCCATTTACTAAGTACATGGTAATACGTGCTAGAGAGAGAGCAAAAAACGTGTGTGTAACAACATTCACACGGCTTACTCCCAATTCTACCATAAACTATTCTTACAAAAACTTATTCTTCTATCTACTTCATATTAAGATGTAGATACAATGGGAATAGGGGAATGCACCAGGCTTAAAGGACAGTTAAACCTTCTAAGAGTAAAAAACGAAACACTAATTACTTTCTCTATACGTATTATGTACACAGAATATAGAGAAGGTATTGCATTCCACCCAAAAATTCGATACCAAGATTTCACCGGACATATATGTTTTGAGGCCACCTGAAACCCAAAAAGCATTTTTAGAAAAATGTCCGTATGTGTGGGTATGTGTGTAAGTCTGTGGGCAGCATACCTCAAAAACGAAAAGACCGTTAAATACCAAACTTGGTATTTAAGTTCAGTATCTTCCAAGGATGCGACACGAAGATTTTCAAGTAGTTCCTCCCACCCCCAACTACACTTCACATGGAAAAATTTTCGAAAATTTTGATTTTCTAAAAAATGACTAAATATTTTGATTAAAATATCGTATATTAAAGATATATACCTGACACATAGTATCTATATCTTGAATTTTCTTGGAATAGTCTCTGAAGACTACTTTATTCTGGATGAATTTTACGGAATTTTTTTGTAACTGGTAAATGTAAGAGATAGACAAAAGCTTACCAAACAAAAACTGTAGAGCACATTAAAACATACAATTTGTCTTATATACATTTTTTTCGTGGAGTTGACCATTTTTAGATATTCCTTTTTTTGGTTTCAGCCTGAAAAATGTATACTTTTTTCATACAGGAATTTGTCAACTCCTGTCTATACAAACAAAAGCTTCAGTCACATAGCAACCAGCTTTTGACTATCACTTTAACCTATGGTACTCCCTTTTTTCGCTTCTACTTACAAGGAAGCAAGCAATAAGTCTATTTCTTCTAATCTTTTCTCACTTAGCATGAAGTAAATAGAAGCATAAGCTTTTTAACAAAACTTTGTTGCAGATATGTGGAGAAAGTTATGTGAATGAAACACATCAGATTTTTTTTTTTTTGTTTATTAACAACGCTGTCAATTATCAGTACTCCGGAGCATGCCATGTTCTCCAACAAAGATTAATAAAACTGTGAGGTAGAAGTTTTAGATTTTGTGATGTATGTTTAAAGAGTTCTGCAGTTATATTCTCTTATCTTGGGGATTTTCTATTGCTCATGGGCTTTTATGGTTCCTCCAGTTCGTATGTTATAGGATTTCCATCGGTCATAGCTGTCTGTCACTATGTCACTTTCTCTACGTGTACTATGTGCACAGTGATTAGAGAAGATAATGTATTGCACCGAAAAATTCAATACCAAAATGTTACCGGAAATTCATGTTTTGGGACCGCCTGAATTCAAAACAAAAAAAGTATTTTAGATAAATGCCCGTGTTTGTTTGTGTGATTGTATGGATTTGTGGGCAGCATAGCTCAAAAACCAAAAGTACGGTATATACCAAACAATATTTAAATGGGATATCTTCCAAGGATGCGATACGAAGAGTTTCAAGAAAATCCCCCCCCCCCCACTCCCAACTAAACTTTTCATGAAAAACATTTAGAAAATGTTGATTGTCTCTCAATGATTTTCATTAAAATCTCGTATATTTAAGATACGAGGGTTCTCCCAGAAGTATCCATTCTAATAAAAAAAATTAGAAAAATGATTGAGAAAAACATTTATTTCTCTACATAATCTCCTTTCAGCTCGATACATCTTTCCCAGCGATGTTCAATAGCTTCGATACCCGGTTTATAGTGAGAAATATCGAGACTTGCCATCAACTGCAGACTCCACCTCTTCATTGTTAGCAAATCTTCTACCATCAATCCATTTCTTCTAGTTTGAAAACATAAAATAATCAGAGAGGGCTAAATCTGGCGAATAGGTTGTATGAGAAAAGAATTCGAACTTTAACTCATTGTTTTGGCCATAGCGATAATGGACGTGTGAATTGGTGCATTGTCTTGATAAAAGAAAACTTTCTTTTTCGCTAAATGTGATGTGCCGTTTCTGCTCGATTTCATGACTCAAACGCTGTAACAAGTTCGCATAATATTCGCCATTGATTACTTTTCCTTTTTTGAGATAATGAATGAAAAGTATTCCGCGTGCGTCCCAGAGCACTGACGCCATTTCCTCGCCTGCACATGAAACTGTCTTCGCCTTCTCAGGAGCCGATTCACCCCTTCCAATCCACTGTTTTGATTGTTCCTTGTCACAAGTGTGACGTGGTGGCTTCATCCATTGTTAAGAATCGATACAAAAACTCAGCTTTATTGCAATAAAACATTGACAAACACTCGACTGAAACATCCTCACGATGCTGTTTTTGTTCTATTGTGAGCAAACGCTGCACCCACCTTGCGCACAACTTTCTCATATCCAAATTTTTAGTCAGTTTGCAAAATGCAGAACTTTATGAAATGCTTGCATTGTCTGTTAGGTTTTGCACTTTCAGTCGACGTTCATCCATTACCATTTTGTAGATTTTATATACAATTTCTGGACTGGTAACCTCATTTGGTCGATCACTGCGATGTTCTTCTTGGCAGCTCGTACGGTCGCGCTTAAACTCTGCCACCCAATAT
This sequence comes from Hymenopus coronatus, assembly GCA_030762935.1. NCBI lineage: Eukaryota > Metazoa > Arthropoda > Insecta > Mantodea > Hymenopodidae > Hymenopus > Hymenopus coronatus. The sequence goes on from CM060895.1 coordinate 71,646,909, forward strand.
TTCACTGTTGTAAGCCAAGGAGCAGACTCCTCCAAAGTAGAATCCAGCTCAGCTTTAATATTAGTTGGACTAAGACTTACAAACGAAAATATTGTATTACAAAAGGATGACCAGTTATGTCAATGTTTACAAGTTCGCCGAGAGCATTCACTAATGATGGCTGCCAAAGAAAGGCTAAACAATGCAAAATTGTCAAACTTCAATCTTAAGCTTTCTAGGGTTGGTACTTTTTACAATTACTGTTTAAAACAACAACCGCTATCTTTGCGTCAGGTCGGGTGCTTCTGGAACAACTACTGTATTTACATGACAAATAAAATGCATATCTTGAACTTTCTGAAGATATCTTTATTCTGAATTAATTTAGCGGAATTCTGCATAACTGGTAAACCGTAAAATAAAGACAAAATATAGAGCTCGTTAAAACATACAATTTATGCTATATACATTTCCTCCCATCAGTTGATCGTTTTTAGGTACTCCTTGTTATTGGTTTCAGTTATAAAATATTTATATTTTTTCCATTGGGAATTTGTCAACTCCTGGTCACACAAACTAAGGAACTTTAATCACATAGCAACCAGCTTTTAAAACATTTGACTATTACTTTAGCCAATGGTACTACATTATTTCCTTTCTAATTACAAGCAAGCAAGTAATAAGACAATTTTTATTAATTTTTACCGGTTAGCATGAAGTAAACAGAAGAATAAGCTCTTAAGAATAATTTGTTGCAGAGATGTAAAATAAGTCATGTTAATGGAACACATCTGATTTTTTACCTCCTACCTCCACCTTAAGTCCTGATGATAATTCAATCATGATTCTTCTGAGATGTGTATCTATTTATTTAGATGCAAAGATTGTAAGATATTTACAAATCCAACTTTATTAGGACCGTTGCGAAGATGAGTGATTTCGGTTTAGTAAGTCTTTTCCTAGATGATTATTAAAATATTTATTCGTCCTTATTTAATTAATTTAGCACTTTCTCTGTCCTTCTTTTCCATGGGCCGCTTCTTAACTGCTCAACAGTGCCTCCTAACCTTCTTTTCTCATTTTTATACATTCTCTCTTAACCAAGGATGGTATGTTTTTTGCACACAATATGATCCTCCAATACCTTAGTGCTGAGATACGTATTTCATGTGTGCTTATTTCTTCCTATCTGATTTATCCTTATTTCACTAGGAAGTCTTCTTTTACTCCTTTCTTTTTTCAAGTTTTGTGGACTTTTGTACAATATTAATTATCTCTTGCCATTCCTCATTTTGTTTTATTTCAGTAAGACCCACTATTTTTGTATTCCATTCAAAATTTCGATACCGAGATTTCACCGGCAATACATAAGAACTGAAAATATTGAGGATCCCTTAATTTAAAAAAAAAAAAAAATCCGTATGTGTGCGTGAACAGCATAGCTCAAAACCGAAAAGATCGTACACACCAAATTTCATATTTAAGTTCAGTATCTTCCAAGAAACCAACACAAAGATTTTCCAGAAAATTCGCCCATTCTAAACTACATTGCCGGTTCCCCCGACGTTTTATTTTTAGGAGAAAACACTACCGATAAAAGGTCCAAAAAAAACCCTACAATTCAATAGTTATGTTGGAATCCCTCTTAAATAAACTTTGCTGTGCTAATAACCGATATGACAAGGACGTTATTTCCTCCGGGTATATGAAATGCAATTTGGGCTCGCAATGTACAATTTCCAGATGCCGTCTCCAGAACTGGCTACGCCTAGGCCTAACTTAATCTTGACCAGGCCACCCTACGTAACTTCGTTATTGAATCAAATGAAGTTTGAATCGATTCCTCGGAGATGGTTAACAGAATTGGTAACTACTATGTGGCGGGGGAGGTATAGAGCAAAATAAAACCGGCGACTTGACGTCAGAGCGCTTGGCTGAGCTTCCTGATAAACTCATAACAGTTCCTGCGATGTCGCGACAGTCGCTAACGACTACGTTCTTAAGATGTCAAGAAACACTTCTGCAAGATTGCTGTTGGAGATAGCCAAAATTAACATAGCGGTTGCGAAAGTATAGGATACTAAAAGTAACTATCTACTGACTAACGGTTATAAACAGAAAGGCTGATGTGTTCCATTCGTATAACCTTCCCTACATCTCTAGAATAAATTGTTACAAAGCTTATTCTTCTACTTGTTTAATGCTAATCGTCAAAAAATTATCAGAAAGGGTCTTATTACTTGCTTCCTTTTAAGCAGAAGGGAAATAAGGTAGTACCATAGGCTAAAACGATAGTTAAAGTTTTTAAAAGCTGGTTTCTATGTGATTGAAGTACCTTTAATTTTATGGACAGAATGTATTTTAAGGGCTGAAAGGAATAACAAGGAATATCTGAAAACGGCCAACCTCACTAAAAATGTATATAACAAAGGTGCTCTACATTTTTGAGTGGTAGTCTTTGTCCATCTCTTGCGGTTTAGCAGTTATGCAAAATTCCGTAAAATTCATCCAGCATAAAGTAGTCTTCAGACGCTATGCCTAGAAAATTCAAGATATATATTTTATTTTTCACGTAAATATCTTAAATATAAGAAATTTTAATCAAGATCGGTAGTCATTTTTGAGAAAATCAAAATTTTCTAAACTTTTTCCAAGTAAAGGGTAGTTGGGGTGAGGGGGTTTTCTTAAAAATCTTTGTGCCGCATCCTTGGAAGATGCTAAATTTAAATACCAAGTTTGGTATTTAACGGTCCCTTCGTTTTTGAGCTATGCTGTCCACAGACACACATACCCACACATGAACATTTTTTCCAAAAATGCATGTTTTGGATTTAGAGGGATCCGACATGTATTTCCGGTGAAATCTAGCTATCGAATTTTTGGGTGCAATAGAAAGTAAGATAACTAGTTCAAATAGTATTAATTAGTTACTCATTGCTGTGGCCAATTGAGGCGAGATTCGTATAGTGAAAATAAATGGAAAATAACAATACTTGTGTTTCGGGGTCCTTACTTGGTGAGAAAAATGTATAGAGTTGTAATTTGAAACGGCTGACTAAGTAGGTCTTCCGCTCAACGAACATCTGATTGCTACTAAGCAAAACGCTGATAATTTAGTTAGACGACACAGAGGCTATAAGATGCCACTAAAACCGTTAAACCAAAATTCATATCATGAACACTAAATTGGCGCCAATTACGGTTTTTTTTCTTCTTTTTCATTTTTAGAAATGGGTGCCTCTAAGAACAAAAATTAAGTGATAAAACTTGCACGTATTTTTAAGGCTAATATTTTAAACACCGATATACGCAAGAATTAGATATTATTTGTGACCCATTCTAATTTTTAAATCCTTTATTCTTTCTCTACACGAACTATATACATAGTGTATAGAGGATGTACTGTATTCCACCGAATAAATCGATCCGGAGTTTTCATCGGAAATATATGTTTTGAGATTCCTTGAATAAAAAAAAAGAATTTTTAGGAAAAATTTCGTGTACGTGTCTGCCTGTGTTTGTGTGTGTGTGTGTGTGTGTGTGTGTGTGTGTGTGTGTGTGTGTGTGTGTGTGGAGTGTATAGCTCAAAATCTAAAAATCCATTAATTAACAAACTTGGTATTTAAAAGTAGTATCTCCGAAGGATACGAAACGAAAATTTTCAAAACCCCAAAGTTCCCTCTACATAGAAAATTTTTGATTAAAATATCGCATATCAAAGATATTTACATGACAAAATCTATATTTTGAACTTTCTGGTATAGCCTTTGAAGATTTCTTTATTCTGGATGAATTTTGCTGAATTTTGCATAATAATTAAGCGATAGACAATAATGTACTAGGTAGCAAATGTAGATCTCGTTAAACACATAATTTATGTCACATACGTTTTTTTTTTTTAATGGAGGTGACCGTTTCTGATATATTCCTCGTTATTTGTTTTCAAAATACTTTTCTCATACGGGAATTGGTCAGTCAACTCTTGGCCATACAAGCAAAGGAACTTCAATCACATAGCAACCCGCATTTAAAAGATATGACTATCGTTTTAGCCTATGGTACTTCCTTATTTCTATTCTACTTACAAGGAAGCAAGTAATAAGAACATTTCTGCCAATTTTATTGGTTTCGGTTTCAGTTTTAAAAGACTTAAATATGTTTCATGTGGGAACATGTCAACTCCTAGCCACGCATGCAAATGGATTTCAATCCTATAGTTACCACATTTTAAAACACTTGATTGTTGGTTTCGCCTGTGTTCCCTTATTTTCCTTCTTCTTATAAGGCATTAAGTAATAAGAGCGTTTCTCTAATGTTTATGTCGATTAGCATGAAGTAGATAGAAGAATAAGCCTATTAACAATAATTTATTAGAAAGTCATTTTCTATACAATATAGCGGAAGTTTGGGGATTTGCTGTTATAAAAGTTTGATGGTTTGGTTGAACCCCAACCAAATCAACGGCATTTTTTTTTTCTTTTCATAACAATTAATAATAATTATGAATGAATATACCTAAGTCTGTTCCTATTTGGGGATAGCGTCTCTACTCTATTATTCCCCTTTGGTTATAATACTGAGCAAGGAGGACCTTTATTATTATTATTATTATTATTATTATTATTAATTTTGAGATGTTTATTCAAGTTAACAACTTATTTGTAGATCATTGTTTTAGGGTTCATAAATGGTGGTTGTTTTTCATAAGTTTCATTCATTTGCGTATGTTATGCTTGATTACCGATTTCTCCGAGAGCCGTGTAGAATTTCTCTCTGTCTGAAATAGCGTATAAAGTAGCGAGAACAACATAAAAAAAATAATAAAAAAAAAGTCAAAGGAACGTAGATTGCTTCATCTCTGAGAAGCAAACTTTGGTTATGGCCACATTCGACAAACATAAACGAACAGAGCATGTTTTGTATGACAGCATTGAACTTGAAGCCAACCGCTCGAGCATTATAGCCTGGTTATAGCTGATATACCAGTATCCACCTGATGTTCTCATAGCTATAGTTATAATTACAACGGCATTAGGTATGCCGCGTTTTCTATGCACTGGTTTTATGGCAAACGAGTGCCGCGGTTTGAGGGGGAGAAGAGGTAGCCTGCCTGTCTTTCCGCAGTGTTGTCCACCTAAGAAACTCTCTCTATTTGAAGCTGTCAGCCATTATCGTAAATAGGTTTTTAACTTGGCACGAACTAGCTAAATTATTAAAGAAACACCGCGCATGTGCTTGTGCGTAAACTCTATGATCTATAGACACAATAAAAGCTTAGATTGAAGCGACATATGTCAGGCGTTTAGCAACCCCATTCGAAATTGAGTGAAATCTACCGACTACAAACAATTCCTAGTATAGTTAATTTTTCTAATTATTTCATTTCAATCGAGATAACCTTAGCAGAAATAGCTACAGTTCACACTTCACCTTAGATACATTACGAATAGTGATAATCAAATGTCTAAGAATTGGACGCTATATGTTAACCTTAAAATTTCATATACTCGTGAAAATGGCTGAATATTTACACTTTATAAATGAAGTATTAGAAATGTTGAAAACTAATATCGGATTTCTTGCAAATGGGTATCGCTTAAAGTGCTACTAATTATATAAAATTATAACAGATTTTTTATGAATGAAGAGGACCTCAGAAGCCATTTCCAAAAAAAGTATTAGATAGGTACAGTTTTTGTATGTAAAATATTTTTAATCGATATCATTTCGATCAAAATCGTCGTTATTTTTAAGAAAATCAAAATTGCGAAAAATGTTCTATATAAAGTGTAGGAGCGATGAGGAGCTTCTTAAAGCTCTTCGTGTCGCATTATTGAAAGACATTTATAAAAAAAAGTTTAGTATTTATGTGAGTTATACTGTTCACAGACACACATAGGGATGTTTATCTAAAATGCTTTTGTGGATAAGAGGACTTCAAAACATATATAATTTTGGGTGAAATGCAACACATTTTCCACCTACTATTACTGTGGTGGAGATAGTATAACATTTTCTCTCTGATGCTGCATCGGAAATGGGCTGAAATGCATTAAGGCAGGAGTTATGCTGAAGCGAAGTAACGAGTGTTCTGAGAAATCTCGCATATTTCAATGTTGTAAACCGCATAATAAATGTTTTGCAGCGTTTTCTGTTTACCCATATCCAAATGAATTTCCCTGTACGTTCGTGGAATATCAAGAGACCTATTAGGAACTCCACATCACTGGAACTATTAACTAAATGCAATTTTTTGTTTATTTTAGCACATAGCATCAGAAAAATCGATTAGGAGAATTAAAACATTATTATTATATGAAATTCCTTATAACTCATTTTCTGTTTCCGATTCATTGCAGAAAATTAATCGGTAGTGAGCTTTTGGATGAATGAATGCATAAAACTTGGCTTCTTCACATACGCAAATAATAATTACTGAAAATGTGGTTTTTTCGAAAGGTTAAATAGCCGTAATCCTCAGAACCCACCCCCTCCCAAAAAAATAATTTTAGAAAACAGTCTTAACAGTGTGTGATTGTTTTTGGATAGCAAAACTCAAAAACGAAAAGTCGGTTAAATACCAAACTTATAAACATGGAAAGTGTTTATTAAAATATAAAGTTTGGATTTTAATCTACATTTCACCTTTAGTCATACACGAGGATTGAGGCATAAGTAATGGTACCTATTTTATTATGTGACAAACTGTTATCGAAGCACATAATAATATGTGGGATGGTGGGGAAGAGAGGGAGTTCTAATGTGTGTTAGGAGCGCAATGAGCATTATCTACTTTCCGGCGACCGTTGTACCAGGTAGGTGCAACTCTTATTGGATAGCGCTCGTCCATTCTCCGTGAGAACTGCCAGAGGATGTCGCAGAGATTTGCTGGGAGGTGTTGGGAATAATGCTCTGCCAAACCGGACAGTCGCGAAGTGGTTAAGTAACGCAGAGTATGTCGGACGACTACTGCATCGCTGGGATTGGGAAAAACTAGAGCACCCATTATCCTGATCTGTGTCCACCATCATTAGAAGTCGGGACCTCATAGGCAAGATAAAGGAACCATGACGTGGCAGGAGGTTTACGAGGTTATTGGAAATGTGCAGTTACACATACAAGATTTCCATTTAAGAAGGAGTGATGCAGATGGTATTCAACGCCCCCCTCCACATCGTTGGAGCATGTTATGAATGTTGCAGGGGACTATTTTTAAGGCCTTTAGGACGTATATGTAAGCTATGCTACAGTGAGTTGAAACAAGAAAATAATAATGTCATGTCAAGTAGCTTAATATGTGTGTGTGTGTGTGTGTGTGTGTGTTACGGTTAAGAGTGCACAGACTTCATAGCAACTTTCCGACATTAAGCTGAAACACAATTTTCTTCTAAGTGCATGGTTGTACAACAAAAAGTTGTAGATGTTTGATTGCAATTAATTCACCATTCCCTTTTCGTTTACTTCTGGTTGAAGCTACACAATATGATTAATTGTGGTATTACTATATGTTGCTAAAATTATTCGTTTGGCCACAAAATGATATGAACTGGATTTCGGAGTCAGTTATACGCTTGGCAACTATACCACGTTGGGTGTTGTGTGTAGAGGACAGTTCAGGAATGTTAAGAGTAACGTTGCGAATAGCTTCAGAAAAAACCACTCCACCTGTTAATGGCAGTAGCTCATAATAAATACACAGGACGTGGTCAACTCGATTTCAAGCACAAACCAAAACAAAACATTCGGCTCATAAGTCCTACTCTGTTGCCAGATTGTGCAGATGTGTTGAATGATGTTCAGTTGTCTCCATTACTTTTAAAATGTAATTATTATTGCTCTTTATTATTCGTCATATTTGTAGAAACACGCGAAATCTGCGCATTCATACCCTTAACATTCTGTCCTTTCTAATTTTTCACACGCATTGTGTTCTCAGTATAAAAAAAAATAAGTTTCCATGATATGTGCCCCAATTCTCGCATGTGTGCATATATACTGTCGTTCCCTCACACGCCTGTTTACTTTCTCTACACGTACTATGTACATAATGTAAAGAGAAGGTACTGCACCTCCCCCAAAAATTCGATACCGAGATTTCACCGGAAATACACGTTTTAGGGTCCTCTGAAATAAAAAAAGCATTTTAAGAAATAGGCCCGTGTGTCCGTATTGCCGTGTGTTTGTGAACACGATAACTCAAAAACGAAAAGTCGGCAAAATATCACATTTGATATTTAAGTTCAGTATTTTTCAAAAATGCAACACGAAGATTTTGAGAAAAATCTCCCCACCCCAAACTGCCCTTTACATGGGAAATGTTTCGAAAATTTTGGTTTTCTCAAAAATGTCTAACGATTTTGATTAAAATACCGTACACTAAAGACATTTATATTGCAAATAAAATGTATATCTTGAATTTTCTGGCAATAGCCTCTAAAGGCCTCTTTATTCTCAATGAATACAGAGATAGTCAAAAACTTACTATACAAAAAATTTAGATCACGTTAAAACACACAATTTGTTTCATTTACGATTTTAAGTGGAATTGGCCATTTCTGAGATATTCATTTTTTTTTTTTTTGTTTCAGGTTTAAAATACTTAAACTTTTCTCACACGGAAAGTTGCAATTTCCTGTCCCGGCATAGAAACGTATTTCAACCAGCTTTTAGTATCGTTTTAGCCTACTATATTCCCTTCTGCTTACAAGGAAGCAAGCAATTAAGACAATTTCTGTTAATGTTTATCTCGATTATTTATAAAGTAGATAGAAGAATATTCTTTTTAACAATTTGTTTCAGTGATGTAGAGAAAGTCATGTGAATGGAACACATCAGATTTCCCTGTCTCTCTGAATCACCGGACCAAATCGCATTTATTTTTTAAATGAAATGTTGATATCCAATTTTTGGGCGCATTAAAATATTTTTGGATTGGTAGAATAACATTCGGTTCTGCAATCTCATATGGCTTTTACCTTCCGCTACAATTTATGTCCAAAATTGATTTCAAAATGAGTCCATCATACCTTTGTCATCGGTTAATCAAAACATGATCACAAAATTTCATAGAAACATTACAAATCTAAAATTATATACAATTTGAAGTCTGTACTTGCAGGTGTACATTTTGTGACAATTTTAAACGCAGTGTCAAAGGTTCTTTAAATTTGTGAAAGTTGAGTTGTGAAAGGCGAAATGGTTCGCATTTGTTTCCTGCGTCCAAAGTGGAGAAATTGAGGACAATATATGACTCAAATCAAGGAACCTATTAAGTAAACATACATCTCATTTATAAACATTCATTGAGGGTTTTATTTCCATAGTGTTTAATTGCTAACCTCTTTTTTTCACTCTAAAATCTGGACTTTCATAAATCCTGCATCATGCTTTGCATTCTGGACAACGTTTCGCAAAATTTCATGGAAAACGAGTAAATTAATCATCCCCAGAACGTTATTATTTAAACCGGAAGTCCTGTTTCAGTTTTTGAAATTAATTGTGTTTCACTGGTTTTCCAAGCAGTTTTAATTTGTATTTTGACTATGGCTGAAGCAGAGTGCTGCGTAGGATTCTGTTCCACCATATTTTTATAATTCTTTCCAGTTTATTATATTGGCAGAGGATTTTTCCTCCCATTTTATTTAAAGTGCTCGCCGGTTTGTGATATGAGAGTAAAAACATTACAACCCACCACATCAGGCATCAAACTATTTAATTGGAATTCTTTTCCTTCACTTTTACCTTGTCAATTACTCCGTCAGACACATAAAGCATCCTTTTCATACGTTGTATAAAGCCAACAAAATTTCCCTTCATGTTTATTTTTTGGTTGACAGTGTTTTATTTACTTTACTGGTATGCACGACTTCTAATTTTAGATTATTGGTTTTGGAGGTAATTTTTCATCAAATATTTTCACGTTAAATTTATTTCGTATGCAGTGTGATTGAAGCTCTAGGTTTTTAAAAAGAGATGGCTAAAATAATGTAAAAGTGAAACAACATAAAAGTGAATTCTCTTGAAATTATTTTATTAGTTATTACTCTAATTATTATTATATAAGGCTTCTTTCAGACTTCCCAGTCTAAATAGCAATGCATTTACATTTAATTTAAACAAAAAAAATTCTTATGTATACCATTCACATGCCTCTCTCTACATCTCTATAAGAATAATTATGATTGTTAAAAAGCTTATTCTTCTATTTACTTCATGCTGATTGAGAAAACATTGGCAGAAATGGTCTTATTATGCTTCCTTGTAAGTATAAGGGAAATAAGGCAGTACCTTAGGGTAAAGCGATAGTCAAATCTTTTAAAGGCTGGTTACCATGTGATTGAAGCTCCTTTGTTGTATGGCCAGGAATTGGCTAATTCCCGTATGAGAAAAGTTTAAGCATTTTAAAACTAAAACCAATAATAAGGAATATCTCAAAAACGATCAACCCCACGAAAAAAAAATGCATATAACATAAACTGTGTGTTTTAACGAGATCTACATTTTTGTTAACTTTTTTCTATTTTTTACGGTTTACTAATTATTCAAAATTCCGAAAAATTCATTCAGAATAAAGATGTGTTCAGAGACTATTCCCAGAAAATTGAAGATATAGATTTTATTTGTCATTTAAATATCTTTAATACACGATATTTTAATAAAACTTATAAGGCCTATTTTTTAGAAAATAAGAATTTTCGAAAAATTTTCCATTTATAGGGTAGTTGGGATTTTCATGAATTTCTTCTTGTCGCATCCTTGTGTCCAGTTGCAATAACCACTGGACTACCATGGCACAAAAGTATCCAACTGACTCGCATTTTTTTTTTCGGTAAACCACAAAGAGATCTCAAATTATTTTAAGATGGCATACCTTAATGATGACTGACAACTTCGTAAGTACAAGACGGAAGCCAAGAGATCCGTGGTTCAAATTCCGGCTATGGCACTGAATTATTCAGTCTGAATCTACCTCTCCAACTTCATGAAACTGGTGTGAAGGAAACAAATAATTCACATTAAATTACCGAATAGTTGGTTAACTATAAAGCCCGGGATTTAAGTATTTACAAACATTACTTTGCGTCGCACTGCGGAATGCGCCAATGCTTCGCAGAATGGACCATGTTTTATACGGGTGCAGCTAAACCTTAAAATGGCCGTCTCTCGTCGTGTCTTAACTGGCTACGAGATGAAATGTAAATGTAAATGACGTGTTATTTATGGACGCTCTTTAACTGCTGTGGTTCTCAGCGCCCCATTCTAAATTGGGCGTGAAAGACCGCTTAATTTTGCTCAGAGGCCTCTCTATCAGGCTTGAAGTTCTTTTACGTGCCGTAAATCTACGACACGGGACCAACGGCTTTACTTCCCTTTCGAAGGAAGCTACGCTAAGGATTTTTACACCCGAAAAAATCCATCGTCCTCCGCCGGGTTTGAACCCGCGTCAGCATGGTAACCATTACACCACGGAGGGCGACTACAATGAGATGACCAACACGCTTACCCTTCCACAAAAAATAAATAAATAAATAATAGTAATAATAATTCTGATCTCCCCGAACCGTAACGAAGATTGCTCGTTTGAGCAGCATCCACTCTACGCCAGAGTTTGCACAAAACCCATTGAGAACTTCCAGAAAACAAAATAAAACTACAAATGACAAGACCAAATACTATATTACTGAACGGAGTGAGGCGAGCAGTTGCTAAATTCTGACTCCCAATGGAACATATCTGCTTAGTCGAACATCTGCACCCATAGGTATAGTACAGAGTTCAAACTGTAAACAACCAGGGAACTATGGACTACAACCATCTCGACCTCTTTAACATGCAGTAGCAGTCGGAAGAGAACATTTTGGCTGTAACCCTACATTGAAAATGTCAGTTATTTGTTAACCGTGTGTATAGTAGCCATACAATAAAATATTTTATCTATTTGTGGAAGTGTATCTGAAGTGTATTGTTGCCATAGCTATGGCTAATGACAAATCAAAAGCGTTGCATTAAAATAAATAAAATATTACTGTTATGGAAAACTAGAATAAAATTTTGATTACAATCGGTAAAAATGTCGGAACCTTTAGAAATTCATAGGAAATCAACATTTCGCTGTTCTCCCTTGTTCTACAATCATTTCAAGAGCCTACAATACATCTATTTTCTAAATACTCTTTTATAAAACAAGATTTTTCTTAATACTACATTTTTACACCTTCAAATTGTTCTACATCTCAGTTTTTGTTCACATACATCTAAAAGTTTGCTAAATTTTCAGTATCTATTGTAAAATTGTCCCAACACATGTATTAATTTTTCAAAAAAGATATTTGACATGAAAAACAGATTAATTTTAAGTTTTTAAAATATCATAATTCAGTTAACAAAAGTTATTCAAATATCACCGCGTAGAACCCTGTGTATGTGTGTGCGTGTGTGTGTGTTGTTTAAAAGCTCTAATTCAAAAATTCTAATCGATTTTCTGAAATTTTGAGGTGTTTGGAACATTTTCATTTTGCGATATATTTTCTAATAAAATTTATGAAATAATGTAGGAAATATGTCCAAATTGAATAGCATTTGTTATTCATATTAGCATGAACATAATGCAATCAAGTAAAATTTTCATCAAAATCCATACAGAAGTATAGAATTTCGAATTTTACTCCCAATTTCCCTCAAAATATCACCCTCCGTGGCGTAATGGTTACCATGCTGGTCTTTAAAACAAAAAAATTGCAGGTTCAAGCTTGGCAGAGAGTGATGGACCTTTTTGGAAATCCTAGTATGGTTTCCTTCGGAAGGGAAGTAAAGCCGGTGGTCTCGTGTGGTGTTTATTTGTAAAACACCCCATACCTTGGAAGATGAATGTTCTCGGGCAAAACTCCGTAATCTCGCGCAATTCGTGATTTAGTCCTACAGTGCCATCTATGGGCAAAGAGCTGATCCCTACCATGGCGCAAAGTGAAGAACTCAGGAACTAGAAATTCAAATCCAATCACGGGAACACCATAACGATGCCTTATGCTCCACTTACGAGTTACAGGAAATAATTAACTCACTCAAGATACCAAGGTAATCCTAAACTTAAAATTATGAAAATTGCTCATGTAGTTGTTATTTAAAGGCATATTTGATCACTTATACATAGCTATAGGAATTGAACAGGTAGAGTCAGACCGAAAAATGCAATGCTATAGCCGAGATTTGAACCACAGATCTCCCAGTCTCTAGCCGGTTGCTCTTCCACTGAGCTAACATGGCAACATGCGGGCATAGCATTGAATTACTCAACTGACTCGCAAGTTTTCCCGGTAAACCACAAGGTGATCTTAAATTATTTTGAGATGACAACCCGAATGGCGACTTACAATGCTGTAAGGATTCATAGTATTGCCAACTATTATGGTCATTGGTATTGATTTAATTGTTTTTTCACACTAGCCGTGTGTATGACAGGAGTTGGATATGAGAGTGATACTGAAAAGAGTAGTGAAAGAGCAACCGGCTAGAGACCGGGAGATCCGTGGTTCAAATCCCGGCTATGGCATTGAATTTTTCAGCCTGACTCTTCCTATTCCAGTCATGCAGTTGCTAATTAAAGGCATATATGACATAGCTGTAAGATTGTGTTACGTTTTTTGGTGCAAAACTGTATGTTGTGGAAAAGTCATGTGAATGTATATTTTTACAATGGAATTTCCACTTTCTTCTTAGGATTTCCTCCCCTACGTGATGAGAAAGCACTATACAATTACTAGACAGTTCGAGATGAAAAGCTGACTCGAGTGAGGTGAGGGACGTCATAATGAAGAAGGTGAACTGTGTGCTATCTGGTGGGCGTGAGAGCAGGTAGACTCGCTCTGAAGCAGGAAATGCCTGCTAACGGGAAGAGCTCTTCACAAGGACGATATACGTCTGCTGGCAAGAATCACTTCAACTCTAAATCAAGCAAAAGTGGGGATGGAGTTTTCTTTAGGGGGCAGTGAAGTCCAACAATCAACTGATGGGTCAGGTTCTTTACCCTTTACGAGATAAGTGTTTTTTTCACTTCTGTCAAGGAAAATTGTCAACACTTCTTTAGAGAAGATTCAAAATAATACAACAAATTCCCATCACCCAAACTACACATCTAAAATTATTCACTACTAGCTGCCAATTAATAAAACTCAAGTCAAAATCTTCCGTTTACAGTTCGAATCTGCAATGGAGTAAAATTACAATTACATAATTTGACAATACTTTACTGTAATGCCTTGTAATGTACAATTTTGCTTCCGGAGATAAAACAAATAGCGGGATGTTTTGCCGACTCTCGAGCACGCAAAGTACAATTATCCATGGGAAAAAAAAAACACAATGGAAGGTATATTCCACACACTTCTAACGATTGGTCTTGCGATTTATTGTCATTGCGAATGCAAGGCGCGCCAGAAGCAACACGCTTAAATTCAAAAGGAAAGTTGGTTGACATAGGTGGTATTCTTGGAATGAGTATATCCTCGACTTTGAGCTTTCCTATGTTATAGTAGCTTAAATCAAATTTTTCATAATTTTTTAACAGTGAGTTTTGTTCCGCAGCATAATTTTGGCTGATTGAGATTGCGTAGCATAATTATCACCGAGTCAACCTTGAGCTGTAAATTGTGTGGCGGTATTCCTGGTAAATCCAATGAATTCAGGAATTCAGTAAGTTAACTGACGACTTCATTTGGATTGGGATGTCCATTTAACCCAAAATATTACTTGCTCAAACGTATTAAGAGCAGCGCAATTGTAGTGTGATGGTGACGCGGGTGTCTTCATGTTCTTTAGCAAGGTCATGTACCACATAACGTCAAATAACCAACATCTGCAATAGGAAGTTAAAACTAAAAGGGATCCCGTTATTTCTCCGCCATTTTCAGATTCCAAGAAGGGTTAATGGTTCTATGCGTTGTTTATAACTTGTCTGTTTTAAAGAATTAAAACAAAAATATACTTATTTCTTTATTTATACGATATGACAAAGGGAACGATAGTTAATACATAAGAGATATATTTGATTTTCACAGTGATCTTGCGTCATTGTCTCCATAACTGGGTGCATTCCCTTAGCATTGAGGAAGACAAATAGAGCAGGAGGTACTACGGCCATCTGGTGGCAAATAATAAGTACGTATTTAACGTGTTCGTCACCAGGAATTTATTTTAAACGATAGGAGTACGGAAAGGACAGAGTGTATAGAGAAGGTATTGTAATGTACCCAAAAATTCAATACAGAGATTTCACCGGAAATGCACTATATACACTGCCACATTTGAGGTATAGTACTGGTATGTATTAGGACTGCCAGAGGTTGAGCATGCCCATCACACTGTGTCCGAGATCAATGTTTAAACTTTCTGCATGCTTTTGCACAATGGACTTCTTTTCAAAATTAATGCACTCTGAACATAAGATAAACAATAGCTCCCCTTTTTCAGCCACAAAATTATCTATGGGAAACTCACGAAACCTTTGAATTGCATTTACAGCAGTTTTTGGCATGCTGGTGTTCAACAGATATGAACTGCTCTGATCTATGGCTCTGATTCAGATTGTAAACTGACTATGACAGCGATAATCTTCACCCACTAGGACCTCATTGTTGAACTCCTTAACTTTTCATTGTTGCTGAAATAAATGTTTAATTTCTGCATCGAATCTATTGTTGGAAATTAACTGCCTGTTTAAAATCTTAAAATTATGCTTTATATTACACGTGTTTTTTACCTTATTTTTACTTTCTCTATACGCACTATGTACATAGTGTATAGAGAAGGTATTGCACTCCACCAAACAATTCGATACCGAGATTTCACCGGAAATATATGTTTTAGGATCCCCTGTATCAAAAAAAGTATTTTCAGAAAAAGGTCCGTGTGTATGTGTCCGTGTGTCAGTGTGTCTGTGAACACGATAACTCCCAAACGAAAAGTCGGTAAAATACCAAACTTGATATTTAAGTTTAGTATCTTCCAGGGATGCGACACGAAGATTTTGAGAAAAATCCTTCCACCCCAAACTACCCTTTACATGGAACTTTTTTCGAAAATTTTGATTTTCTAAATGGCTCTAACGATTTTGATTAAAATGTCGTATATTAAAGATATTTATCTGACAAATAAAATGTATATTTTTTTAATTTTCTGGGAATAGCCTCTGAAGACTACTTTATTCTGGGTCAATTTTACGGAATTTTGCATAACTGCTAAACCGTAACAGATGGACAAAAACTTACCACACAACAAATGTAGAGCACTTTAAAACACACAATTTATGTTATATACATTTTTTTCGTGGAGTTGATTGTTTTTGAGATATTCCTTGTTTTTGGTTTCAGCTATAAAAATCATACTTTTCTCATACAGGACTTTGTGAACTCGTGTCCATACAAACAAAGGAACTTCAGTCACATAGCAATCAGCTTTCGACTATCACTTTAACCCATGGTAGTCCCTTATTTCGCTTCTACTTACAAGGAAGCAAGTAATAAGATTATTTCTGCTAATTTTTCTGATAAACGTGAAGTAAATAGAAGTATACGCTTTTTAAGAATAATTTGTTGCAGGGATATAAAGAAAGTCATGTGAATGGTACACATCAGATTTTTTTAAAATTATTCTCTATTGTGTTTTTATAACATATTTATTCCTAACTCTTAGACCCCCAACATTATGTTCTGTTTAGCAACCATATTACTAAAGCTCTGTTATAGTTGTTATGCTTTTGGGTTGCATTACTTATAACTAGAAGATAAAACCATTTCCGCTAATCTATGTCGTTATTAGCTTGAAGTAAATAGTAGCATAAGCTTTTGATAGAATAGTTTGTTACAGAAGGTAGGAAAAATCATATGAATGGAACACAGCAGATTTTTAATTTGTATGTTGACGACATTATCAATATGATGAAGGAAGACATAGAGCGCCGACAGTTGAAGACAAAAAAACACAAATTCTTTTGTTCGCTAACGACATTGTTATTCTTTTGAAAACAATAAACGCTTTGCAAACTGGTTTAAATGTACTGTTTGTAGATAATGGGTATGGAAGCAAATATTCTCAAATCTAAAGTACTCGCCTTTAAAAATGTAAATGTGTCAGCTGTGGACATAACAGGGAAGAAGAAATCCAAACTATAAAATATTTCGATTATTTAGGTGTAAGGTTCGACATGGAAGGTAAATAGAACTGAAAAATATGGTATATAAAAGACAAAGGGATTGGACAACTTTCTACAGTACTGAGGCTATTGACTCGGATACCAGATATGACAGTAAAAACATTGTAAACCAGTATGAGGCATTGCTTAGGTCCAGAAGTGAGGTATGGGTATGGGAGAGGGTAGATAATGTAATAATATACAATGTGATTTATGGAAGCGTATTTTGGGTTTGAGGGCGGTAGGTACTTCAAACTACGGTGTTCCTTGTGTGGTAAGATGCTTAGCTTATTTTCTAAAATAAGTGCAGTTAGACATATAGGCTCCTAATAATGAAAAGTGACCAGATAACTCTTAGATCAATGTGTTATTACCATCAACTGAATAATATAGAACATCCAACATACAATATCTTCTTCGTAGAGCGCGGCTACAGCGGGGATTATCAAGAATTGGCTTAAATGAGCCAATTTGCCAAAAGATAATGAAATAACGTCCTGATATAAGTAAAAGGACAACTTTGTGATTATACCGGCATTAAATAAAATCTCAGTGGAGAAAAAGATCATTATTAGTGTTACAAAATGGAACAAAAACTGGTTGGATAAAGCAACATATTTTAGAATTGGATGTGAAAGAGAGGACGGCTTAGGATGAGAAGGTGAAAAGCACGTAAGGTTGTTGACGATGCTGGTAGAAAAATTTTACCATTTTGCGGAGAACAGGAAGACTGTACCCTATATTGTCATTTTGCGTGTAGACGGAGGATGCTAGGGAAATAAATTATCTCTGGTGTTTTTAGCTTCAAACAGACTGAGAATAGCATGCTGGGACTTGATCTAAACAGCTAAAAGTGCCTCAGCCTGGGCAAGTAGTGGAAGTACGTGTGCTGAGAGATACGGTTTTTTTTATAAATATTGTATAAGTATATTTGGTATATGAGTTATTTACATGAATACTTTGGTGTAGGTGGGAGTGTGAGAATATGTTAAATTAGTGTGTTTTGTTTATTTAAAATAGTATATAATATTTTCAAATAAAATATATTTTAGAGAGTATCTACGGTGTTCTAACCCATGCAACAGTATGATGCAATTAATTTAATACTGTGCATTCAGTAAATACTACTGGTGTTCATGTGGAATTTGTGTGTAAAGAATAATTTCAGTACTAGTGTATGCTATCGTGTTCAATTTAATATAGTATACATTACTATCAGTTCGGAGGCACAGCTGTGTTGACATTCGCGTTTGGTACCGGGCGACTACAATCTTCTAAATCGAATGGGTAGAAATGTCCCATTCGTCTACTTTCCGAGTTCTCCATATCTGCTCTGGATCATGAAAAATAATTTAATAATTAATTTAATAAAGGGAGACGTATATTAAATTAATTCGCCATTGGAGTTTAAAAATAACCTTGCAACGTCAGGTCTACTGGATAGGTATAAAGAAGAGCAGGATTCATTATAAAGGTCTTCTAGTTCATCCTACAAAAATGTAATTGCGAATGCTGGAGGTGAAGTACCTATACATTTAATTGATTAAATCGTGAACCAGTGTTGAAAACGGCATGCGAGCATCGCCGGTTATGGCAAAGAGAAGCGTTTGTGGAAAGCAAACATTGTAAAAACACAACCAGAAGGAGCAAAACCTTTACTTCATCAAGTTAAGTTCGTGAGTTAACGAGTTACAAGTATTTATTTCTTCGCTGGCGTATCTCTTAATTACGTTAGGCTCATATATACACCAGCAATTCGCTACTTTATTTTCAGCTGCCGCTGGGATGAGGAATTTAATTCTCCCCTATCGCAAGAGCGTGTAAGAATGAGAAGCGAGAAGGCAAATATAATTGCCAATTATTGCCAGTAAAGCAGAGAAACAGTATAAAAATTAAATAATTATTTGGTCGACGTTCTAACGTTTGCTTTGTTTACTTCATTTGAAAGCAATATTTGACTTTCTTTCTACATATATCCATTATAGAGTAAATAAAATAAATTTAAAGCCACTTAAGGTTAGTAGTTAAGAGATTGTTTAACTGTTTGACACTTGCCTTTCACATATCGGTCCGGATTTCATTCCCTTTGAGTTGGAAAGTCCGATGTATTATGGGGTATTCGTCAGGGCTTAGAGCGGTGCCTAGTGTTAGATTCAAGCACTCAAGTGCGCATTCATCTTCTGTATGGGTTGTCTACAGATATAGAGCAAATAGATGTCCTATCCTTATGCGTTGTGGTTTTTGTCGCTACACTTCTGAAATGAGTGCGGCTTTTGCGAGTTAAAAGTACACCGAAAAATAAGATTTTATGATGTTAAATGCCAATTTGGACTGTGGGTTTTAAACCAGTGTAATGGTAAATACGTGTGTGGTGTTTGGTTGTAGTTTCTCGAATAGCAGAAGCAAAAACAAGGAAATGGAATGTGTTTCAATACATAGGTTAGCGTATGTATTTAAGTGATTTGCTGGTGTTAAATGTTCAATTAAGCAGTAAATTTAAAATTTAAGTTTTAAACAAGTATCATGGTCAACGTGTGTGGTGCTTGGTTGTACCTTCTCGAATAGCAAGCGCATAAACAAGGAAAGGTGATTTTTCGGTAGTATACTTAGTGAAATATGTTACACCTTATTAATGGAACGATTCTGTATTGTTTGTTAGACTTTAGATTTCCAACTCGGAAAGACCGTTGAGAACCAGCCAAAACTGGCAACCTACTCCTGTGTATAATAATTCGCCCATTTAGCAGCTATTGCGAGAAATAATTAGTGTTACATTATGTGCTTATGATACCAGAACCGTGAAAATAGAGGGCGTATTCCTCAACTCGGAATGCAAAGTATGCAGTACACAGTGATAGTCATAATGTTTAGGATATTTCTGATACTTGTTACCTTTTTTTGGTGTGTTCATGTAGTGGAATTAATGGCTATAGGTATGAGAGACAAACAATAAGGTTTGGTCAAAAGCTGATATTTTGCCTTGCTTTAGTTTTAGAAATTAGAACAAAATTAAGTTATGACCTTGCCGCGATGTTTCTGCAATAATATCAATTTATCAATAATAACAAAAAATGTAGTTTTATTACATAATACTTCAACTACAAATCTCTCCCGTTTCATTATCCTTTGTTTTTTACCTCAAAAACTTGGAAAAGCAATTGATTTGGCAGAGTATGTGTATGGTGTATATGGTACTGTGTTGAATCGCAAGATGGCGGTTGGTCACAAAACGTGCTTCAGCATTTCAGCCCTGTGGGTCTGTTTCGTTAAAGTAAGGGGACTGTGAAAATTGGTCAAAAAGTGATAAAAATATGAAATTTGTTGTTGTTTTTTGTGCTAAAAATAATTCCATCCATGCGCATCAGCAATATAAGCTTTGTTTTGGTATAGTATCACAGAAAAGGAATAACCTGACGAATTTAAGATGGTAGTTTTCAAAACAAACTTCTAATTGACATATTAGACTCATGAAAACTACTAATTAAAATATTTTAATAAGTCTGATGTGTTCCATTTATATCACTCTGTCTATATCTTATAACAAATTATAGTTAAAAAGCTTATTCTTCCCTCTCCTTCAAGATAATCGAGATAAAATTAGGAGAAGTTGTCTTATTACTTGCTTCCTTGTGACTATTAGGAAAATAAGGGAGCATCATAGCCTAAAGCAATAGTCAAATCTCTTAAGAGCTGGTTGCTTTGTGATTGAAATTCCTTTGTTTGTATGGTCCTAGGAGTTGCAAATTTGCGTATGAGAAAAGTATAACTACTTTTAAGCTGGAATCTATAACAAGGAGTACCTCAAAAACGGCTGGCTATACAAATGTATGTGTGTGTGTGTGTGTGTGTGTGTGTATATGTGAAAGATTGTGTGTTTTATCGAGTTTTAAATTTCTTTGTGTATTACATTTTCGTTTATCTCTTATGGTTTAACAATTATGCAAAATTCAGTAAAATTCATCGAGAATAAAGAGGTTTCCAGAAACTATTCCCAGACACGGTAACATTGCACCATATTGTTGCCTAGTTCACGCTTCTCTCGCTAGGACTGCACGTAAAACAGAAATACCCTCTGTAGTGAAAACTTCAAACTATATCTGTGTGAAATTGCAAAATTTCAGCTGCAATGCCAAGGCAGAAAGAAATTATTGTGCGTAGATAAAAAGAATAATATTTTATAAGAAATGTTTGCTTGCGGAACAGCTAGAGAAAGTCATGTGAATGAAATACATCAGGTCTTTAAATTATAGTTTACTATAATACTCCTCTCTTGTGTATATTGAAGACTACATAAGGTAATAATTTTTTATTATTGGCGCCAGTTGAAAAATGCAATGCCACAGCTGGGTTTTGAACACGGTTCTCCCACTATACGTGTGGTTTCTCTAAGCATTGAGCTATTATGACAACATGCGGGTAAGCCATTCGATCTTCCAAGTATTTATATGTTGTTGTTTTTTATAGTTAACGGTTACTTGTAATTTATGTACAGATTTTTATAAACCTCCAGAATCTGAGAATTGTAGAATTAAAATAGAAACATGGAAGAAAACTGAATTACCAGGTTTGCTCACATCTATATTCCTGGAAAACAAGGAAAAAGCTGTAGTCATCTGCTACGTCGAAAAGAGGCATAAATTACCTTATCTCTAAAGACAAAATACAAAGACATCACAAAATCTAGGAAGCTATAGGGACTTCGCGCTTACAGATGTTTTTGTCAGCAATTATGACTACAGCTCTGAATCTTTACTGCACCTAGAAAATTAAAAATGTCAAGAACACACCGCTGCGCTCAACATACCTCAGTTACCTCAGTCGCTTTCATCTCATAGTAGCCATAAGAATCTGCCTAATTCATTCTTTTGCATAAACATCTGCTAGCGACAAACGTAAAACTGACTTAAGTGTATGTATGATTTGAAAATTTCATGAAATGTCACAAAAAATCACCTTTTTTATTTTAATTTCATAAATTAGTTTAAACATTGCTAATATAATAAAATGTGATGTGTTTCATTTACATGCCTTTCTCTACATCTCTGTAATACATTTTTCTTAAAAAACTCATTCTATCTACTTCACGATAATCGAGAGAAACGTTAGCAGAAATTACACTTATTACTTGGCTCCTTTTAAGTAGGAGGGTAAAATTCTAATCTGTTCTATTCACATGGTGTCCTCTAGCTGTTCCATAAACAAACCTTTTATTCAGAACATTAATCTGTTATCTACATCATGCTAATCAGGATAAATGTAAGCAGAACTAGTGTCAATACTAGCTTCCTTGTAAGTAGAAGGAAAATAAGAAAATGCACAAGCTAAAGAGAGTTTCGTCCTTTAAAAGCCGGTCGCTATTGAAATAATTGAAATTCCAAGCTTGCCAGGAGTAAAACGAGAAAAGAGAAGAAAGATGTCTTCTCGTTTGAGCAAAGTTTAAGTGAATTAAAATTGAAACAAATAATCCGGAATATCTCGAAAAGGTTAACTCTTCCAAAAAAAATGTATTTAACATAAATTGTGTTTTTTAATAAAATGCAAATGTTTGTGTTAAATTGTTGTATACCTCTTACGGGTTACCAGTTACCAAAAGTCATCCATCACGAAGCGATCTTCAAAACCTATTTCCAGAAAATTCAAGATAAACATTTCATATGCCATAAATATATCTTAAACTTGAGGTATTTTAATCAAAATCGTTAGAAACTTTCAAGAAAAATGTTCCAAGTAAAGGGCAATTGGGTTTGGAAGGATTTTCTTGAACATTTTCGTGTCACATCCTTGGAAAATACTCAACTTCCGACTTTTCGTTTTTGAGCTATGCTGCCCACAGACACGCACACACACATACGCACATACACAGACACACTGTATTTTTCTAAAAATGCTTTTTTGTAATATATTTCCGGTGAAGTCTCCGTACCAAAATGTTGGGTGCAGTACAATAACTTCTCTATACACTATGTATATAGTACGCCATTTTTAAATGCCTTACATTGCTGGAGCTACAGCAAAGCATTAGAGGGAAACTATACTAGATTTGGCAAGAAAAACTTCTGTTCAACGAGATCTCATTCGCATCATGCAAAGCAAAAAACGAAGTTGTGCAGAAGAAAAACAGCAATGCAAGAAGAAAAGGATAGAAAAAGCGGCGGCTGCAGCAGTAGAGGAGAGGAAAACCTGGTATTCAAATGTTTCCTTGTTTTCAGGCTAGTGATATTTTCAGCATTTTTCTTCCTATAAAATGTTACTTGCGGAGCAGTTTATCTGATACACGAATAAAATTTCCTCTACATGTTCACAGACGACAATGAATAAGAATTGCCTTAGGTTATACTGTCAGAGGTATTGAAGTATATGTTTTCAATTTTGAAAATAAAATTTGTATTTTTAATGTTAAAAAAGCAGAATCACAAATATAAAAACCAGGAGAGACACAACGAAACCTAGGAAAATGTCATAATTGTGACTTAAGATTAGAATATTAGGCCATTTTTTTTTTGTCGCAAGAAACATTTTTATTGATGTGACAAAACAAACAAATTAACCATAACTTAC
Organism: Hymenopus coronatus; assembly: GCA_030762935.1. Lineage (NCBI taxonomy): Eukaryota > Metazoa > Arthropoda > Insecta > Mantodea > Hymenopodidae > Hymenopus > Hymenopus coronatus. The sequence continues at coordinate 71,670,631 of CM060895.1, forward strand.
AAACCATTAAAGAAAAATGAGTCAAACTTTCACTATAACTTATCTGCATTATATTACATATGTGGTATAAATTAAAAAAAAAACATGTTAGCATAATTAGCTTTGAATTTCAAACCTTCAGTCATATATTTCCTTAAGGGGACAGAAAGTGCTTTTATAGAGATTTGGTATAAAAAAAAACAAAAAAAAACAACAAAAAAACACCATACTTTAAATTAGTTGTTTGCAATATTTTCTTTTTCTAGGGCTTGTTTGGGTACCACTTTAAAGTTTTGCGTCGGTGAAATGACTCCCCGTGTCAATCCTTTAGGCCATTTTTCTCAAGTTAAATTTGTTTATTTACCCACATTCAAACTCTATCTGCTCCCATAAAAATACACCAAAGGTCTGGAAAGCATTGCAAAATATGTGTAATAAAATATCTGGTTATATTTTGATATTAGTTATATATTAGTTTTAAAAATTTAATTAGTATTATCGTGTGCTCTTCTTTGCAATTTTTGCCACTTCATGACATATATAAAAAATATCTATTATAAGAAAATTTCGGCCACATAGTTTATTATATATGTATATAATGTTATGCCTGTTGCTCAATATCTACAGCGGAAGAAGATATTTATTTTAGCTAATTAAATCGAATAAATTAATTCATAAATCTAGATTGAAAATACAAATTTTAATTAAATGTTGTATGGATATGAGTACAAACAATCTGATGTGTTCCATTCACATGACTTTCTCCACATCTCTGCAAGAAGTTATTGTTAAAAAGCTAATGCTTCTATTTACTTCATACTAATCCAGAAAAAAATTAGCAGAAATAGTTTTATTACTTGCTTCCTTGTAAGTAGGAGCAAAATAAGGGAGCTGGTTGCTATGTGAATGAAGTTCCTTTGTTTGTATGCACACGAGTTGACAAATTCCTGTATGAGAAAAGTATGCTTTTTAAACCGGAAACCAAACACAAGGAATGATTAAAAAACGATCAACTCAACAAAAAAATATATATAACGTAAATTGTGTGTTTCAATGTGCTCTACATTTTTTGTATGGTAATTTTCGGTTTAGCAGTTATGCAAAATTTCATAAAATTCATCCAGAATAGGCAATTAGCATAACATTCATCTAGAATAGGCTATTCCCAGAAAACTCAAGATATACATTTTATTTGTCAGGTAAATATCTTTAATATACGAAATTTCAATCAAAATCGTTAGAGCAATTTTTGAGAAAATCAACATTTTCGAAAAAAGTTCCATGTAAATGGTGGTTGGGGGTGAGGGAGATTTTCTTGAAAAGCTTCGTGTCGCATCCTTGCAAGATGCCAAACTTAATACCAAGTTGGTATTTAACGGCCTTTTCGTTTTTAAGCTATGCTGTCCACTGACACGCTTACACACACACGGACCTTTTTCCAAAAATACTTTTTTGGATTCAGAAGGTCTCAAAACATGTATTTCCAGTGAAATCTCGGTATTGAATTTTTGGGTGCATTACAATACCTACTCTATTCACTATGTACATAGAACGTGTAGAGAAAGTAAAAAACGGCCTTATTACTTAGTTCCTTATTAGTAGGAGGGAAATAAGGGAATGCACTAGGCTAAAGCGAGTCATATGTTTTATAAATGTAGTTGCTATGGGATTGAAATCCGTTTCTTGCGTGGCAAGGAATTGACAAGTTTCTGTTTGAGAAAAATTATAAGTATTTTAAAACTGATATCAATATTAAGGGGAAAAAATATATATGACAGAAGTTTTAAGAAATTCCACATTTTTTTTTTGTAGTAAGTTTTTGGTTTATCTCTTACGGTTTACTAGTCATGTAAAATTCAAATATTTATCTAGACTAAAGAGGTCTTTAGAGGCTATTCCCAGAAATTTCAAGATATGTTGTTTTATTCCTCATGTAATTATTTCAAATATGATAGATTTTAATCAAAATCGTTAGAGCCATTTTTGAGAAAACCACAATTTTTCTAAGTAAAGGGTAGTTGGCGGTGGAGGGATTTTCTTGAAAATCTTCGAGTCGCATCCTTGCTAGATACCTACTGAAAATAAATAACAGGTTTGGTATTTAACGGACTTTTCGTTTTTGAACTGTTACCCACAGACACATACGGATCTTTTTCTAAAAATAGTGTTTTGGATTCACAGGGTTCCAAACCATGAATTTACGGTGAAATCTTGCTATCGATTTTGGGTGCAATTCAATACCTTCTCTATACATCATTTACCTCATAATTCGAGTAGAGAAAGTAAAAATAGATGTGTAGCATTCACATGACTTTCTCTAACTGTTCTGTAAATACATTATTATTACAAAATATTCTTCTTTTTCTACATAATGCTAATCAGTATTAGCATTACCAGAAACGGTCTTGTTACTTAGTTCCCTATAAGTAGAAGAAAAACAAGGGAACAGATTGGGCTAAAGAGATAGTAAACGTTTTTAAAACCTGAGCCTATGCTATTTTCATTGAAATTAGGTTCTCTTTTCATGACCAGAAGTAAAGCGAAAGGGAGTTGAAACGGACGAGGGCTTCCCCATTTGAGAAAAGTATAAATATTATAAAATTGAATCCAGTAACAGGGAACATCTTTGAAATGTTTAGCTTTACAGAAAATCAACAAAACAAAAGAACTGTATTTGACGTAAATTGTGTATTTTAACATACATTTTTCCGTAGTAAGCTGTCTCTACAGTTCGCCAGTTATGGAAAAGTCATTCAAAATGAAGAGGATTTCAATATACGTTTTATTTGTCATGTAAATATACGGAATTTTAAACAAAGTCGTTCCTAGACTTTTTTTTACAAAATGGACATTTTTAAAAATGTTCCGTATAAGTGTAGTTTGGGGTGAGTGGATTTTCCAGAAAATCTCCGTGTTGAATTCTTTGAAAATGCCAAACTTAAATACAAAGTTTGGTACTTAATAGACTTTTAAACTTATGCTAACCCCACACACACACACGCACACGCACACAGAGCCCTTTTTCTAAAAATACTCTGCTTTGCTCTTCAAGAACCTCAGATAAAATCTTGGTATCGAATTTTTGGATGGAATACAATACTTCTCTACCTATTATGTAGAGATGTACTAGAAAAAGTAAAAACTGAAGCTCTAGATTTAATACTTTAATTACTTTTATCACTTCGGTATCCCGTTGATGTCATCCGAGGTAGATGGCGCAGGTGGTAGCGCGTTCGCCTCGCATTCAGGAGGTCGTGGTTTAGATTCCCATGGGTGGCCTTCTAACCATTTTTTATTCCCCGGAAACTTTCCTGGGCCGCCAGGCAAATACGAAGGTACAGTGCATCCCGCGAATGTCCTGTTCCATTTTCTCTCACTTCTCATTTTGTTTCACCCTGGTCTGTTTCAAGGTTGTAAGTGTTAGCGGGGATCTCGGCGTACATGGCAGAGAAAAAGGATGCTCTCTGACCTCCTCCGTCCCTTGGCAGTGCGGTCTCCAGCTCTCCGAGGCCCCAGCGGGATTTACAAGCCCACAAGGAGGATGAAAGACAGTTGTAATAGTTGCCACTGATGAACTTCGATATGCCCTCTGCCCTCTGTTGTGACTCCTTGGTTCGGCTGTCCTCTTGTCTCCTCTCGCCACTCCTGAGGGTGACCCGCAAAAGGCATAGGTACAAAAGCCTAGGTCTATTGCCGAATACCATCTGCGATGTATTCTATCCTACATAATGCCTCCATTAATCATAATCATTCGAGTATTTGAGAATAAGTTGGATGGATTGTTTTATTTTCTTCGGGTAATTTTGCTTAATTATTCAATATTAGTGCACTAACTGCTGCAGAGGATTACTTATTGAAAATTTTCTAAAATGAAATAAAATGCTGTTTTATTTATGGACGACGATCTTTAACTACTATGATTCTCAGCGTCTAATTCTACATTGGGAGTGAAAGACCGTTCAGCGGACTTTTTATCAGGCTTGAGGCTGCTTTATGAGCCATAAACATACGACACGGGAACAACGGATTTACTTCCCTTCCGAGGGAAGTCAGAAGACCCTTGTATCTTAACAGGGCAAATTTTAACTACTTTATATTTCCTTTATTATATTTTAAATCCCCTAATTATTAAAATTTGAGATAATATCCTTTATCAATAATAATTTAATTATAAACTTAATGAATAAGCTTATGTCTTGAAATCATAATGAAAGGGATTTTTACGCCCGAAAAAATCCATCGTCCTCTGCAGCGTTTGAACCTAGATGGCCTAGGTAATATGAAGTTAACATTGTAACCATACACAACAAAAATTCCAGATTTCATAATAGGAAGTTTTAATTAATACTTAACACTTAGGAAAATCGTCGAAATATGATACTGCGCAGAGTTCAGTTATAGCAGTTATCATCCTCTAACGCCAGCCAGTTATCCTAGAGGGCTGGGGACTCAGAAGGAGAGGGGCTGCGATAAAGGGGCGAAGGGGGAAAAGGTATCATCTTAAGCCAGCTGAGTTGGTAGATGATCTGGGAATAAGTATGATATTTACAGTTTTTCATGGTTGTGATATAGAAATATTCCACTAAGTCGAGTCACTGAAGAACCGGAGTATTCTCCTGGCTTTAATAAGCACATATCTGCCTTATGAAATATTACACTACTTAAATAAAACTGTTATCGCCGTCGTCTCTTACTTTCGTCTTTTAAAGTTACTTCAAAGTTCAAACCACTATAAATATGTTTGAGATAGAGTAAAAACAAAAGAAGCCAAATACTGGGTAAGTAACGAGGTTTGGTTTTTTTTTTTCTTTTTTCTTTTCTTTTCTTTTCTCTATTTCTTCAGGTCACCGTTGTCATGAGTACAATTTTTTTTTTAAATATAATGTTATTATCGTTATTAAAACTACTGTAAGAATTAGTAAGTTTCAAATGATAGCTCTATCACTAAAGAATAAAAACTATAATTCAATGCTATTATGAAAGCAAGAGGAACTTCTCTAAAGGTCTGAGAAAATTAAAACTAACAATTTAAGAGCAGGCGCGTGTTCCCTTTATAAAGTGTCAACAAACTGGCCGCCGCGATCTGCAGATTTCAAACCACCAATCTTTACCTGTGGGATTAACTGAAAGAAACAAGTTTTCCTGACACATTCAACAACCCGACACTATCTGAAGATCCTATCTCGCTAGAAACTACTAATATTCCAAGAAAGCATCTGCAAAATGTGCATGAAAGAAAGAATGGTGTTTCATGAACAAGAGAACAGAGAACATCTTAAAAATAGTTTATGAAACCACATTGTTAGCCCAGTATGTGGCTTATTTTTTTTTTTCTATCTCAAATATATATTTACAACAGTTTTAAATCTGAACTGACTTTTGAAATTCTATACATCACGACTTCTTGAACATCAATCGTGTGGATGTAAAGCGATGGACATAGAGAGCGGACGATGGAGTCTCACAGTGAGCGATGGAGGTCGAGAGAGCTAAACTAGATCGACCGACAGATTATAAAGCGTTTTTAGACATGACAGCGCTTCTGAGGTGTCATGACCTGCGTAGTGTCATGTTTCGCCACTTTTTTTTTTGGTAGTGTTTAACGCCCGCTTTAACTACTTATGGCACCGCAGGCGGTGACACTGATGATACATGAATGATTATGGAGCACCGGTGGAATGCGATGGCGGGGGAAACCGGAGTACCCGGAGAAAACCCGCCCCAGCGCCGCTTTGTCCACCACAAATCTCACATGCGGTCGCTTTCGCCACTTTGCCTAAATGATTATGTCTTAACCAAGACTTCTATTTATAAAACCTGGACTTTTCCAATAAGTCAAGGCAATCAGGTATGCAAAAATACGAGGGTTGGGGCAAAAGTCATGGCAACTAATCTTTTTCTTGTAGATATGTGAACGGATCACAAACGTATATGTGTCGTGTGGAAGTTCTGCAGGCATAGTGTATATGCAGAACAATAGATGGCTCAGTGATAGCTGTTAGTAGCGCAGCGAGGGCTGTGAAACCAGTCAGTTGGTGAGTGTCGTGCAAGATGGAAGTAACCCGTGTGGAGCAGCACGCTTACATTAAAATAGCCGTTCTCCGAGGGAGAAATGCGATGGAATGTCACAGTGAATTAGTGAAAGCCCTTGGGAATAATGCCTTACAGTACCGTAGAGTAGCACGTTGGGTAGGAAAGTTTCAGCAAGGGCATGTGTCAACCAGTATTGAGCAACGTTCTGGACGACCTATCAGTGTGCGGACCGACGTGGTAGCTTGTGGTGACAGTAGCAGTGGACTACTTTGAGGGCCTTTAGGCCCAGGTTTGTCATGTTAACTGTATGTATACTGTGTTGTCATTTTTTTTGCACCGTGAAGGCCATATTGCCCTGTATACTACCGTAATAAATTAGTGTGTGACGATATTCAGTGCTATTCACATGCATTGTCCACACATGCAGTTAACATCTTGTTCTTTCGTCTGTATATGTCACAAATTCCAACCGGACTGGTATCTTCAAGAAAATAAATAGTTCCCATGACTTTTGCCCCAACCCTCGTATATTTGTAATCACTAAGCATGAGGGCAAATAATGCAAACAGTAGTTTCTACCAGGAGAGACCCTGCGGACCCTGCCCTGCGTGATCTCAGTTTTAATCCAAGTTGATAATTTGAGATTTGTATTTGATTAAATGTTCTGACAATATTTCTTGAGTTGTCTTTTGCTCTCACAGAAATACGGAATGAAACTGAAAATAAAACGTGCGTGAAATGTATTCAGGATCTTATTTTAATATATACTTGGTTTAGATAGAGGTAATGACAGAACAGAAAGAGACAAAATGCAATTTTGAATCATACTTAGTAAAAGAATCACTAGGTAGAAACAAAGTAAAAAAATCAGATGTGTTCCATTCACCGCACTTTCTCTACTTCTCTGTGACAAATTATTATTAAAAGGTTTATTCTTCTGTTTACTCCATGTTAGTCAGGATAACATTAGCAAAAATGCTTTCTTTTAAGTAAAATGGAAACAATGGAATACAATAGGCTAAAACCTTAGTTAAATATTTTAAAAGCTAGTTGCCATGTGGATGAAATCCGTTTCTTTGCACTGTCAGGGGTAAATATGTTCCAGATGTAAAAAGTAACAAGAAATATCTCAAAAATGGTCAACTCCACGAAGAAAGTGTAAATGACATAAATTGTGTGTTTTAACCAGATCTACACATTTTGTCAAATAAGTTTTTGACTTTCTTACTGTTTAATAGTTATGTAAAATTTAGCAAAATTCAAACACAATAAAGGGGTCTTCAGAGGCTATTTCCAGGAAATTTAAAATATATATTTTATTAGTGGTGTAAATATTTTTAATGTACGGTACTTTTATCCAAATCTTTAAGAGCTATTTTTTTTAGAAAAATAAAATTTTCTAAAACTTTTCCATGCAAAGGGTAGTTTGTGGTGGGGGGATTTTCATAAAAAAGTTCCGTGTCACACCCTTGGAACATGCTAAACATAAATACCAATTTGGTATTTAACGGTCTTTTAGCTTTTTAGCTATGCTGTCCACAGACATACAACATATGCATGGACATATTTATAAAAATGTATTTTCGAAATCAGGGGACCTCAAAACAAATTTCCTGTGAAACCTAGACATCGAATTTTTGGGTGAAATACAATACCTTCTTTAGCTGTGTACATTATTACATACGTGCTAGAGAAAGTAAAAGTATTAATGTGAATTTCATAAGTGTGCGTTTCTTTCAAAGTCAATAAACATACTGCCGGACCCTTTAGTTTCCCCCACCACTCATTCCACCAATTTCTCCATCACCTTTCCTAACATACATTTCACTTTCATTTCATCATCCACTGCCACACGCTCATGCCTGGCTTGGGCCGACTACTCGTTACAGGTTCTTCATTCTGTGGTTCCGTGCCATTAGCTCCCCGACAGGCTTCTGACCCTCAGTCTAGGATGTCAGTCTCTACGGGAGAGGTTCAAACCCGGCGGAGGACGATGGATTTTTTCGGGCGTAAAAATCCTTAGCATGGCTTCCTTCAGAAGGGAAGTAAAGCTGTGGGTCCCGTGTCGTAGATTTACGGCACGTAAAAGAACCTCAAGCCTCATAGAGAGGCCTCTGAGCAAAATTAAGCGGTATTTCACGCTCAGTATAGAATGGGACGCTGAGAACCGCAGCAGTTAAAGAGCGTCCATAAATAAAACGCCATTTCATTTCACATACGGGAGGGTCGGCAGACTAAGAGAAAAACGCACATGCTGATTGTGGTACTAAAATATTTTATTCCTATTGTTAGCATTTGTAATTTCAATTACATTGTGTACATTCTGATGTTATTACTTTCTCTACACTTACTATGCACATAGTGTATAGAGAAGGTGTTGTATTGCACCCAAAAGTTCGATAACGAGATTTTGCCGGAAATACATGTTTTGGGTTCCCCTGAATTAAAAAAAAAACATTTTTGGTAAAAATGGCTCTAACGAATGTAATTAAAATGTCGTATAATAATGACATTTACGTGACAAATAATATGTATATCTTGAATTTTCTGGGATTAGCCTCTGAAGACTACTTTACTCTGGATGAATTTTGCATAACTGCAAACTGTAAGAAATGGACAAAAATTTAACACACAAAAAATGTAGAGAAAACACACAATTTATGTTATATATTTTTTTTTTTGAGGAGTTAGATATTCCCTGTTTTTGGTTTCAGCTTTGAAAATCTTGTATTTTTCTCATATAGGAATTTGTCAACTCGCGTCCATACAAACAAAGGAACCTCAGTCCACAGCAACCAGCTTTTGACTTCACTTTAACATATGATACTCCCATATTTCGCTTCTACTTGCAAGGAAGCAAGCAATAAGACTATTTCTGCTAATTTTTTTCTCGATTAGCATGAAGTAAATAGAAGAATAAGCTTATAAACAATAATTTGTTACATAGAAGTAGAGAAAGTCATGTGAATGGAACACATCAGATTTTTTTAGTTACTACTATTAAGTTTTAATAAACGCAAATAACCTAACATGGCATTTAAAGAACTTAGTTATAATTTTTAAACATTTTTAGATGCTTAAATATTAATTTTGAATAACCTAAAATTCCTAGGTCTACTTAATGGCAATTATCACGTAATGGCCACTCTACCCAACGTGTTCGTGAGAGTTAGCTGGAAAATCGTGTTATTTGAACTGAAGGACGGAACTTTCTGTTTCGTTGCATAGACGCAATCTTGCACACGTGTCTGTTCTGTAAATCAATATTGTGGGGACGATACATGCACACAAAGGCTGAGAGATTTTCATTACCTTCCCAGCGGGTTATTTCTGAGCTCAAATTACTCTACCAAAGGTTCACCTGTTAACTTTGTTTTAAATCAAGTAGAGCTTGGAAGTTGTTACTCTTGTTAAAGGGGAGATTAAACATCTCATCTCGGTAATGCGATGGCTTCCAATCTGCAGATGCATTATTCAAAACTACTGGCATTTAAATTAACAAAAATGTTTTACACGGGTGTATTCAGTACAATTAGTTTGTTTACTAAGGGGACCCACCTGTGAAAAAAAATATCAAAATTCTTGCAAATATTGATTTTTGGATTTAACAAATGGTTCTTCAAATATTAAAAGATCTGTTTCTTTAAATGGATTTTCCAATATGTTCAAAATACTTCTTATCAATCAATTAGTTTGAATTTTCTACCAACTCTTAATATTATAATAAACAAACGTATTAAATTATTTTTCAATTATGTAGCTATGTTAAGGAAGTTAATTAATCCACAAAAATAATGAAAAACGTATGGATGAATGTTTAATATAACCTTTTCCTACAATACTTTTTAATTCATTTGAAACCTATCCGATTAGTGTTTTAAAGTGATATTCTTAGATTGTAAATATGAAGTTTTGTCAAAACAGTTTGAAAACTTGATTCATTTGTATCAAAATTTAAAAATTAGTTACACATAACAATAGAGGAATGTGGTAAAAATTACTTTTAATTGCTTAAAAAAATATTGTGTTTTAAATTTTCACAGGCTGGCCCTTAAGGACACTGGAGATCAAGATGATTTTTAAAAATTGATTTAGTTTATCACATAGGAAATGAAAAGGGGTATTCGGTATCAAACCTGCCCGCGTCAGATCCAATTCCAGCTGGCTTCTCCGCACTCAGGCTTTCAGTTCTTCAATTACCACATAGTCATTAGCGCCAGTATTCTGCCGTCATTTGTTAAGATGGCATAACAGTTATCTTTAGAACCACATTTATTCGTATGTAAATGTTATTCAAATACAAATCGACTCGCAGTGTTCGAAGAATTCATCCTGAAGTTTCCTGATCAACTCCTTGCTTCCAGAACTTAAATTGGCGATCTTGTGAATAAACATAAAGCACTAGTTCAGAGCAAAACATATATGAAGATGTATACTGGTAACAGAAGAAAAAATAGACAAACTGACGAAAATCCTGAATTCGCCATGAAATTCTCACATACTCTGGAAAACATACGAACTAAAATACGTTACCGAGGACAAGCTAAGTCGTATGAATCTAAATGTAACTTATCGTAAAATGTAATTTATCTGTGATAGGACAACATTTTCAGCATTTACTATATTTTGTTATATTTTATACAGGTATACAAGAAGAAAGAGTTAAGAAGTGAAGTCAGAGTGCTGGTACGTCAGCTATAGTATGCAATACTACCCAGACACAAAATCCCGAGAATGCGGCCACTTTTTAGACCGAAGACATTGTAGAAATCTTCTGTTTTAAGATTGTATACCCACCAGATTTGGCCCTTTAAATTATAAATTTACAAACTTATACATAGTCGCCCATGACCATATTGTTTAGTTTCTTTCTTCTCAGTTTCCTGTGACTTTATTAATTCATGTTTGAAGTGCACTTTTCTCAAAGATTACTAATTACTTCTGAGAAATAGATTTTATTTAAATTAAGTGTCAGAATAAAAGTAATTATAAAAATATACCTTTATAAGTTACACAAATGTAATCATATTTTATTCTCGATAGGTTACGGATATTGGAAAACACATTATTTTCACAGTATAAATTATATTTTATGCGATTAATGGGAAAATCATATTCATGAAACCAAATAATTGGAGAAAAGTGCATCTAAAGTATAAATTACAACATTTTGAGTTACAAGCAAAATGTCATAATTTTAAAGAACCTTAACCTCTTTTCTTTTTATTTGCAGTAATACTTGAAGTATAACCAACGAAAATTTAGTTACTATTCATTCAGTAGTTATTGTGCAACTAGAATTTTAGGTAGTGTTATGCGCTTCGTTAAGATTCCTAACCATCTCCCATTGTCCCAAAGGGAATGTAGGATCATTTTCTTCCTGTTACTCGTACCATCTTTTGGGATTAAAACGTGTTAGCATACATGTAGTTGTATATTACTAAAAAGTATTATAAACAAATCAACATTTTAAAAGACTCCTTTAATGGAGTGTTGGGCACAATTTAATTATTATTTGTGGGATAAAGTTTATATTTTTTACTGAATACATCCACAAACCGATCCAATTATTTTTGCTTTTGCTACCTCGTAAAATGTACCTACACAGTAGAAAGAGTAGATACTGTATTCCGCGCAAACATTTGACACCGTTTTTTCACCGGCAATACATATTCTTAAATCCACTCCTAAAGGTTTTTTTTTTTTAGCAAAACGTGAGTGTGTACTCGCCTATGAACAGCATAAATCAAAAGCAAAATCTCCTTTAAATACCAAACTTGTTATTTAAATGTAGCATCTTCCAAAGATACATGGATCATATTCAAGAAAAACCCCACCCTAAACGCATATAAGGAAAA